>OZ020608.1:44501161-46996161 GCA_963971545.1 Philophylla caesio | reverse complement strand
TGTCCTCCTGCCAGTACATCGTCAACGTACATGTACTTTTTTAAAATGTTAGAGGCTATGGGAAAGGAGCTTTCTGTATCATCAGCTAGTTGTAAAAGTGTCCTTATCGCGAGGTAAGGAGCACAATTTATACCGAAAGTAACAGTCTTCAGCTCGTAAAGACTGATTGGTTCGGTTGACTTTGCGCGAAAAACTATGCGCTGATACTTCGTATATTTGTCATGTACCAGTATTTGGCGGTACATCTTCTCTATGTCGGTATTGAAAACATATTTGTATAATCTCCAACGCAGTATTATAATAGAAAGATCTGCCTGTAGCACTGGTCCTGGCAGGAGCACATCGTTGAGGCTTATGCCATTAGCCGTTGGACTTGAGGCATTAAAGACCACCCGGACTTTCGTTGAGCTGCTCTCTGCCTTGATGACAGCATGATGCGGCAGGAAGTAATGATCGGAGGAATCTGCAGGTATAATTTGATTCACTTTTGCCATATGTCCCAAAGACTCGTATTCCGTTAACACCCTATTATATTCCTTTTGCAGATCTGGATTCTTGACAAGCCGCGTCTCATTCCGATAGAATTGCGAGCAGGCCCTTTTTAGTGATAGTCCCAGGCAGGTATTTACTAGGAAATCCTGTTTAAAGGGTAAACCCACTATATACTTCCCAGAATCGTTTCTTAGGGTCGTAGTTTTGTATAGCGCCTCACAATATTTATCCTCTTCGCTTTGGCTTCGGCTTTTCGGTAAGTCCTCTACTTCCCAGAAAGAGGTGAGTTGCTTATCCAGTGCAACTTCACTGAAATATGAGGCTATATTGTTAGTTGGACTTGTTATGGCCGTGCGGCCTGTTAATATCCAACCGAACACTGTTTCCTGAGCGAGAAGTGTACTAAGTACATTCTTCTTCAGACCGCTTAAAATAATTTCGGGATAAATGTCTCCCCCAAGCACAAGGTCCACTGGTTCATTAACAAAGAACCTTTTATCCGCCAAAACTAAGTCTGGAAAAGCTTGTTGAGTTAAGGCGCTAATTGGTGTAGTTGGGAGATTTCCAGTTAGTTGTGCTAATACCAGCACAGTGGCATTTAATCGAAAGTGTGGGTCAACTGGTGACCGCAACTCTATTTTGCATGCTTCTCTAACCTGCGCAGATACAGAGTTTGCGATGCCTGACACTTGGGCATGCATTCTTGTTGATGGCAGGTTGATTCTTCGTTTGAGTCTTTCTGTTATGAATGAACATTGAGACCCAGAATCAATAAGAGCGCGTGCTGAAAAAACTGTGCCGTTCAGGTATATATGTACGCGAGCTGTTCCCAGCAATACGCCTGTATTTGTGTTTGCATGGCAGGACTGTATATTTGGGTTGTCGCCAGTTTTTGCTTTTGAAGAATCTCGCCATGCTAGAGCTTGCATAGATGTTGACGGCATATCTTCTGAAGGGCTCGTAGGCGTTCGGTGAGTCGGTGCCTTTGGCTGAATTGTCTGTAAATGAAGGAGCGTGTTATGTCGCGAGTGACACGTATTGCAATTAAATGCGCTAGTGCATCTTGACACCGTATGTCCAAAGCTTAGACAATTCAGGCAACCGTTGTTCTTCTTCAAGAATTCGATTCTGTCAGCTGGTGTCAGCCTTAGAAATCGTGAACAGCTGCGTAATTTGTGCTCATTGGATTTGCACATTTTACATGTGGAAGTGGTCATGCTTGACTGGTAGGCGCCAAGTCGTTTAGTAGGGACATCAGCCGGCTGTCGTTGTATTTGAGACCTTGGTGCTCTGACAACTTTGGAATCTTTTAGCCCTGTTAAGGTTTCTAATGTTTGAAACCTATTTGAAAGGAACCGGTCCATTTCTTCCCACTTCGGTATATCATTTTTGTGGTCTATGGTCTGTTCCCATAGAGCCAGCGTACTTTCGGGTAATTTCGTTGAGCAAAGGTAAATTACAATTGCATCCCAATTCGAAATGTCAATCTGATGACTGGATAGGGACGATAGGCAATTATTAATATCTCGCTGCAACCGTTTAATCGAGCTACCACACTCATTTTCTATCGAATGTAAATTAAAAAGTAATTTCAGTTGTGTATTTACGAGTATACGTTTATTTTCGTATCTCTCATACAGATTTTTCCAGGCAGTTTGGAAGCCTTCATTGGTGAGTGGACACTTTCTCACGATATCTTTGGCCTCTCCTTGAGTCTTATGGTTGAGGTGAAATAGTTTCTCGACCGGAGTGAGGCGCTTGTTCAGGATGTATATGGCCGTGAACATATCACGGAAAGACGGCCACGACTCATAATCTCCTTTGAACACGTCCGTATCACACGGAGGAAGGTGGATATTGTGTTCGCGTACCGGAAGAGAGAGGAGATCTTTTTCATCCTTTTCTGTTTTTTCAAGCGCCTCCAATTGAGAGGCTATTGCAGACATATATTTTATATAGCTGGCAAAGGAAGTTTTGTATTTCTTCCGAATTGCCTGATTGTCTGCTTTGGACAACCCCTCCGCATTACTCAGATTGTCGTGTCCAAGTTTTGTCTTCTCCCAGAGAGCTTTTAACTCCTCTTGCTGAATGGCAAGACCATGTTTATTTTGATCTGAGGCGGATGTGCTGCTAAAATCTGCGTCGAATTCAATAATCGATTCTGCTAGCCGTGTGAATGCTTCCATTTTTCTTTTAAATAACTATTAGCTAGTATGGAACCTTTATTAAATTGTATTAAAATTTATTCTGTAGCAAATTTTCAAAACCAAAATCGGCACAAGCCTGTCAACGAAGCTGATATTCGATATCGCTTGTGTATTTCGAGAGAGTGAACCAACAAAGTTAAAAGATATGAGGTTGTTTATATTTAAAATATATTTTCAACTCTTTATTCAAATTGATTATTTTTATGTACTTATGTTTATTGTTTGCTTGCAGAGTATGTGTACAATTCTAAGAAGTGCTCGCCACCCAACTGTGTTAACAAATATGTGTATCGGTGCTATAAATGTCGTGGAGTATACAAACGTAGTATGTTGATAGTGTACTGTGCAGCGTATCAGCGTGAAAAACGGTGTTTATAATACAATAATATGCAACGCGTTTGTATACTGTTCTTCGAGTTTATGCAACTCTAAATACAAAAAAATGTTGCCTAAAACAGTGTGTTTGTGCAAAGTGGCAATGTGATGTGCAACGTTTGAATATAGTAATGTGCAACGTGTTTTCCACACCGTCTCTAATACCATACGAATATATGGCTATACGAGCAAATGTCAATCGAGTGTGCAACGCATCAACGTAAAAAAATTAAAATTAAGAATGTACACTATGATATACGAGTTTGTGTGTGTATGAAAGTGAATAAGCGTAAATGCTACTTGGTTAAACAAAACAACCAAAGACTAATAAAAAAAAAAAAATAGGTTATGTACCTTTTTAATGTGCAGTGTCATAAAATGAAAAAATTGCATTCGCTTCGCAATGAAGTGGGCACTTGGATAAATAAAAAATGTATATTTATTTAAAAAAGAGGAATTGTTCCCAAATTAAAATGTGGAGTAAATTTACGACAGCTTCCGTGTTTAAATTATTGTGAAGGTTATGTACACTCGTATATCCACTGTACTGTAGTGATGTGATGTGTTGCACTGTGATTGTTGGCACTAGTATTGCACAATTAATTTAATAAAATAAAAAAAACACCAATTATGTGTTTTTAACGTACTCGCGATACGTTGCACGCGCATAAGCTCACTTTTTAACAATTTTTTCTTGTGTTTATATTCGACTATATGAATCGAAGGTGCAATTAAGATAATAACCACGTACCTTGATCAAAGTTGACGGTGACAAATAATTTGTTAATTAAAACTTAGTGTGCTCGTGTCCTGTGGCAGGTGGTGTGGCAAGTGCTTAAGTGTTGCGTTGTGATTGATCAACGTGTGGTGTTGTGTTGAGAACAAATCCAAGGAGTGAATCTTTGCTCGTAATCGTAATGAGTACCTCGTTGCTCGTGATGATTTTTTCAATCAGAAAAATGTTGGTGTTGTGGCGATTAGCTGGTGGTTTCGATGTACTTTCTGATTTTTGTGGACTGTATTTCGGTGATAAAAATGCTGGTTAATCTTTCTGTAGTGAAGTGTAAAAATTCTCAAATTTTTCTCGGCGAGTCAAGGACCATGTAAAACCGCGGGTAATCTTTGCTCTTAAGCTCAGGTTTACCAGGGTTTTATTCGGCGTGATTATAAGAAAATAAAAGAAAAAACGCAATGGTTTAGTTCTTCGGTACAAATATATGTGTTTGTGTATATTTAAATATTTTGATGAATAATATTTCACAAAGTTATGTTACCTGGATGAGGCTGGTAGCTCGATGTCTTCACTTTAACTCGGTCAAAAAAGAAGTGTTAGCAGAAGTAAAATCGTTTGGTGTCCGAACCGTCGGACAATATGAGTTAGGGGAAAATTAACGAAAATGTTTATCCGGCGGGAAAATGTAAACGGAAGAAATTGAGTGAATGTGTTAATGTGTATGTGTGTGTAACTTGTGTGTGCTTATCTGTACACACACACATACAACTATATGAGTGCCGTGAATACGGGTGACCGTTGCATATTAGGGCGGGTCGTTTAGTGGTGGGATATTTTAATTTTTAGGCATAGAGGCCTAAACAGAACTAGTGCTGCAACTCAAGAGAAGCTTGATCACCTTCACATTTGGGAAGCAACGTCATTATCTGACGTCACGCATATAAAGAAATTGCAATTTCAGTTCAAAAAGTATATTATGTATAATGAAAAGGCCAATATAGTAGCACAAAAGAAAAATATTGTTGTTGAATATAGCGATAAATCGTTATCAACTATGACGTTGATTCTGAGGAAGCTAGGATTATTCGTAGAACAACAGGAAATAGCTAAATTAGCAGTCTCTGCAGAAGACAAAATTTTTCAGTATATAAGCATGCAAGAATTGAAAGAAAAATGGAATAAGCTACAAAAAGAAATGAAAACTAATACAGCCATTATAGTATAAACACCGCCAAAAGAAATAAAGAATATTAAAGAAATGAAGCGTCTAATAAGCAAATATCATGATGAGGAATTAGGAGGACATATAGGAATCTCCAGATGTATTAAAAAATTAAAACAAAGATATGTTTGGAAAAACATGAGTAACATGGTAAAGAATTATATTAATAACTGCAAATTATGCAATGAAATAAAAGTAACTAAATACACAAAAGAAAAAATTACCATGACAGACACTCCAACAACTTCATTTGAAACAATTACAGTTGACACAGTAGGCTCTTTACGTCCATGAAACGGATACAGATACATTCTGACTTTTCAATGTGAACTCACAAAGTATATAGCAGCATTTCCAATGCAAAGTAAAGATGCAGTTACTGTAGCAAGAACAATTGTTGAAGGATTCATATTAAAATATGGATGTTTTAAAACCATAAAAACTGACAAAGGTACAGAATTTACAAACGAATTACTTACCAACATATGTAAACTATTAAACATAGACAAAAAGGTTTCAGCACCATTCCACCATGAGACATTAGGCATTAGAACGAAACCATAGAGTATTAAATGATTACCTATGAGCACTTCAAAAAGAAGACAATTGGGAAGACGTATTACCCTATTACGTGTACTGCTACAACACAACGCCAAACTGTACGACAAATTATTCTCCACATGAGCTAGTGTTTGGAAAAATCAGCAGTCTACCCTGCGAAATACTTAAATCTAAAAACCAATTATACAATATTAATGATTATCTGCTCAAACTGAAACTTATTCATGCTCATAATATGGCTCATCAATCTCTAATACAAAATAAGATTGATAGAATTAAGAAACAAACAAACAATAATATAAGTAATTTCAAAAATAATGATTTAGTTTATATTAAAGTAAGAAATAAGAAAAAATTTGATAAAATTTTTAAAGGCCCTTACAAAGTCATTAAACAAGAAGGCGTCAATAGCTTTATACAAATAGAAAATAAATTAGTTAAAATACACAATAACAATATAATTAAAGCTAGAAACATATAATTAATTGTAAACTATAATATATTAATATACATAAATTGTACCATAATATGCACACTTGCCTAACTTTTAAGAAACTACAGCAATTGTACATACATTTAACTAAAGGGGTAGGATGTAGTATGCACATACATAACTGATACACACACACATTACACATTGCGCACAATATAACAAACATACAGACATACAAAGATACACAATGCACATAGCACAGAATGAAACATACTGACACACACACACGTATAATGTACACTGCACGCGCGCAAGGCACCACACACAAAGTGTCACCTAAAACCAAATGTCTGGGCGCAGAACAGCGAGCTCATTACACAACAAGTACAAGTACTTTTGGTGATTGACCGCTTAGCAAAAATACTTAATACATTCTGGCATCAAATTGCTGTCATTGCATTTCGGCAATTTGAAGGCCAATAAATAAAACAAACAATACAAAAACACCAAGTGCATTTTACCCTAATCATATTTTATTTAGTACCGTGTGAAATCAATGCGTGAGAAAATATTTGTTATTTCGTGTTGATTTCCTATGGTTAATTAAGAATTAGTAATAAGTTTCCTCTGTGAGGAAATTAGTATATAAGAACAACATTTATTCATATTAAAATATGGATGTTTTAAAACCATAAAAACTGACAAAGGTACAGAATTTACAAACGAATTACTTACCAACATATGTAAACTATTAAACATAGACAAAAAGGTTTCAGCACCATTCCACCATGAGACATTAGGAGCATTAGAACGAAACCATAGAGTATTAAATGATTACCTACGAGCACTTCAAAAAGAAGACAATTGGGAAGACATATTACCCTATTACGTGTACTGCTACAACACAACGCCAAACTGTACGACAAATTATTCTCCACAAGAGTTAGTGTTTGGAAAAATCAGCAGTCTACCCTGCGAAATACTTAAATCTAAAAACCAATTATACAATATTAATGATTATCTGCTCAAACTGAAACTTATACATGCTCATAATATGGCTCATCAATCTCTAATACAAAATAAGATTGATAGAATTAAGAAACAAACAAACAATAATATAAGTAATTTCAAAAATAATGATTTAGTTTATATTAAAGTAAGAAATAAGAAAAAATTTGATACAATTTTTAAAGGCCCTTACAAAGTCATTAAACAAGAAGGCGTCAATAGCTTTATACAAATAGAAAATAAATTAGTTAAAATACACAATAACAATATAATTAAAGCTAGAAACATATAATTAATTGTAAACTATAATATATTAATATACATAAATTGTACCATAATATGCACACTTGCCTAACTTTTAAGAAACTACAGCAATTGTACATACATTTAACTAAAGGGGTAGGATGTAGTATGCACATACATAACTGATACACACACACATTACACATTGCGCACAATATAACAAACATACCCTGCCAACATTTTCTATCGCAAAAGTCACTTATAAGTGACTTCAAGAAGTTACAATTCAACGTCTGCGATACATTTTTTTCATCGTAGAAGTCACTTCCTTATTGAGAAGTTGTTCTCCGCGGACGTTACTTTCAGAAGTTACGTATTAGTGCCTTGTGGAAGTTACGTATTAGTGACTTGTAGAAGTTAAAATTTTCGTTTTTAAATTTTTTATATTTATTTCAATTCAAAAATGTATTACAAAAAAAATAAATAATTAATTCATGTGAATATTAGAAATAAGATTTTTTTAATTTTTCAGTTCATTAATTGTTTGTTTGTTTTTTTTGTACTCTGTCTCGGGCGTGAAGTATGTGCTGTTGACACACTTTATTTATATCCATATCGGTCGAGTTCGAATATTTGGAATGACAGGCATCTATAGGAAAATAGAATTAATTGATTTCTTTATAGTTATAGTTTTATGTGAAATATTACTTTTTATTAGTGCAAATGTTGTAAAGCGTTGGATACTGGGTTTGTCATTTGTTCCACGCCAAGTTAAATTAACGGCCATATCATCCGATATAATGGATTTCAATGCCATTCTTAGGAATGAAGGGAAATCCTTTCCTCCAACTCTATATATGATATTTTTCTAAAATTAAATATGTTCCAAATATACACTTTACACTGACCACAAACTGCAAAAAACCAAACAATAATGAACCAATTTGTTAACAACTTCTTTTTTCTATGCTGTTGTTCTCAAATAATTTTAACAATTCCAAAAACAATATCGCACTTTAGCACTGACCACAAACTGCAGAAGACACAAAAACAATGAACCAGATGTCAACAACTTCTTTTTCTATTCTGTTGTTTTCATCTAATTTCATTTTGCAGTCGCTGCGACTTCAACGTCGGTGATCGCGTTCATTGTTTATCTTTTGCATAACGGGACAACAATCTTTAATTTAACGTCTGGAAGTGACTTAAAAGTGAAGCATTTGGCGTTTGACACGTGAACGCGACAACTATCTTTATTTTAACGTACGGAAGTGACCAAAGCGTGACGTATTTGGCGTTGGCGATAAAAGACACTTCCAAATGTTGGCAGGGTACAGACATACAAACATACACAATGCACATAGCACAGAATGAAACATACTGACACACACACACGTATAATGTACACTGCACGCGCGCAAGGCACCACACACAAAGTGTCACCTAAAACCAAATGTCTGGGCGCAGAACAGCGAGCTCATTACACAACAAGTACAAGTACTTTTGGTGATTGACCGCTTAGCAAAAATACTTAATACATTCTGGCATCAAATTGCTGTCATTGCATTTCGGCAATTTGAAGGCCAATAAATAAAACAAACAATACAAAAACACCAAGTGCATTTTACCCTAATCATATTTTATTTAGTACCGTGTGAAATCAATGCGTGAGAAAATATTTGTTATTTCGTGTTGATTTGCTATGGTTAATTAAGAATTAGTAATAAGTTTCCTCTGTGAGGAAATTAGTATATAAGAACAACATTTATTCATATTAAAATATGGATGTTTTAAAACCATAAAAACTGACAAAGGTACAGAATTTACAAACGAATTACTTACCAACATATGTAAACTATTAAACATAGACAAAAAGGTTTCAGCACCATTCCACCATGAGACATTAGGAGCATTAGAACGAAACCATAGAGTATTAAATGATTACCTACGAGCACTTCAAAAAGAAGACAATTGGGAAGACGTATTACCCTATTACGTGTACTGCTACAACACAACGCCAAACTGTACGACAAATTATTCTCCACATGAGCTAGTGTTTGGAAAAATCAGCAGTCTACCCTGCGAAATACTTAAATCTAAAAACCAATTATACAATATTGATGATTATCTGCTCAAACTGAAACTTATACATGCTCATAATATGGCTCATCAATCTCTAATACAAAATAAGATTGATAGAATTAAGAAACAAACAAACAATAATATAAGTAATTTCAAAAATAATGATTTAGTTTATATTAAAGTAAGAAATAAGAAAAAATTTGATAAAATTTTTAAAGGCCCTTACAAAGTCATTAAACAAGAAGGCGTCAAATAGAAAATAAATTAGTTAAAATACACAATAACAATATAATTAAAGCTAGAAACATATAATTAATTGTAAACTACAATATATTAATATACATAAATTGTACCATAATATGCACATTTGCCTAACTTTTAAGAAACTACAGCAATTGTACATACATTTAACTAAAGGGGTAGGATGTAGTATGCACATACATAACTGATACACACACACATTACACATTGCGCAAAATATAACAAACATACAGACATACACAATGCACATAGCACAGAATGAAACATACTGACACACACACACGTATAATGTATATGCCCGCGATTCAGTGTATTTAGAAGCAGACTTAATAGAAGCCTCGGTTCACAGGCTTGTCCGAGGAATATGGTGACACTAATGCTGAATAGTGAAGAAGCTTGGAAAGACGTATATAGCATGGCTGCTCAGGTGATGCAGCAGCTGCGGATATGCGAGCGTACGAGGCGTGCACGTGAAAGGCAGTAGCAAGAAGAAGTGGAAAACATCAACGCGGAAACAACGAATTTTTAAAGCCCGTCATGTGAAATGAGAAGTGACGGCAAGGACCGCAAAGGCGGCGTATCTTCAACGCATCCCTCCTCGCGAAGTAATACCTAACGGTGGTCCCGCGGGGAGTGGAGACTGAACAGGCTTATCCTGGTTTCGATGGGCCACTTGAGGGTAGCGAGCTACCACAACGTCCAAAGAAAATATAATATACACGTATAATGTACACTGCACGCGCGCAAGGCACCACACACAAAGTGTCACCTAAAACCAAATGTCTGGGCGCAGAACAGCGAGCTCATTACACAACAAGTACAAGTACTTTTGGTGATTGATCGCTTAGCAAAAATACTTAATACATTCTGGCATCAAATTGCTGTCATTGCATTTCGGCAATTTGAAGGCCAATAAATAAAACAAACAATACAAAAACACCAAGTGCATTTTACCCTAATCATATTTTATTTAGTATCGTGTGAAATCAATGCGTGAGAAAATATTTGTTATTTCGTGTTGATTTGCTATGGTTAATTAAGAATTAGTAATAAGTTTCCTCTGTGAGGAAATTAGTATATAAGAACAACATTTTGGAAAATAAAGTCAATGATAATTTACAAGCTTAACCGTTTGGACATTATTATTCATAAGAGCGGCCTGGTAGCCTACAATATATAGCGTGTCGCGCTTTGTACGATGAATGTTAGGAAAACAAATTTTGACCAACAAAAAACATTACAATACGTTATTGCAAAATCAGCTGTGTTGTTAAGCTGTCTGCATTTAGTTTTGTGTTGTTAGAAACGCGATAGTTAATTAATTTTCATATACTTACATATTTTTATTTTTTTTTTATAAATTTGTAGTTCCATATTTTAGATAAACCGTTTAAATTAACATGACTATTTTATTAAAAACGTATAGATTTTATTTAACCTAAGATTTACTATTTAAACCAATGAATGTTCAATGTACATATACATAAGTATAATAGTGACGTAAACGCATTTGCAACATAAACAGAAACATTTTATAAACCTTATTTATTATTATTTATATTCCATTGGCAAGCTTTCTGCCACAGAGAGGCTCTCTACATAGTGGCTTCCTATCAATGAATGTTAAATGTACATATATATAAGTATATTAGTGACATAAACGCATTTGCAACATATACAGAAACATTTTATAAACCTTATTTATTATTATTTATATTCCATTGGCAAGCTTTCTGCCACAGAGAGGCCCTCTACATAGTGGCTTCCTATCAATTCCAACACCCTCTCCTCCAGCTGCTTGAATGGTGACTGCTCTAAGGGCCTGTTGCCGGTTAAAGACTGCTGCCTTCTGCGGTCGCGCACTGGAACACTGGTCTTTCTTTTTAAATCGCGCCAGATCTATATTAGACAAAAAAGCATAATTAGACATCGATAGGTAAAATCACTAAACATATGTATGTACACACAGAGATCGTCTGGCAATACATGGGATTGTGTTCGCAATATACGCTTGTATATATATAAGAAAAACAATATTTATTTTCAGAAACAATATACATAACACATTCTTAATAAAGTGACACACTCATTTATACAATCGCGTTTCAGTTTTTCACAATTGCCATTCTACCCGTACAGCACCGGTTATTGTGGGTACATTAAAACACAATGGGGTTATTACTTACCGTGCGCCATTTTTTGGCAGACTTTTCTGCACCTCGGCCCACATCTTTTCTAGCTCCAGCCTGCCATAGAGCCGATGAAACTTTCCGCTGGCTAGCCCCAGATTCTCTTAAAAGACATCCATCATCCCTTTGCTGCTTAGCTTGTTGAGGCCATTCTGAAAATAGAAAAAGAAAAGTAAATAATCTTTAATAATTTTAATGAAGTATATTTGTCTTTGGTGCTAAGAAGGTAGTGAGTGCAACACGGTGGCTAATCTTCTGATGTGACGCCTTTCCATCTCTCACTTCTTTTTCCTTCACGTCTGGTAGCACTGTTAACTTAAGCCTTGGCTGGGGAATAGATAAAGAAAGGTGAGAACACTCCCCGGATTTGGCCTGACCCTTGCTTCGTCCTCGGACTACCCCTTCCCTTACTGATTTTACTAGTCGATATCGAGCCGGTGGTTGCGGTATTCTGTACCTGAGTATGCAGGGGTGAAACCCTGCAGAAATGGCTTTCAGGCTAATGCCGTGACTGCCTCCGTCCCGTTAAAACCCTGGCAGGCCTCAAAGTACGTTCCGATCTCTGGATCTGGCTCTGAGCACTCTACCTCTTATGGGGTGGTACCAAGGGGAAACAGAGTTCGAAAGCGGAAAATTTCCGCCCGAAATTTATAATAAGCGAACAGTGAAAAGTGAACTATTTCGAGCGAAAAGAAACTCACCATAAGGGTGATTATATAAACTTATATTAATTGTTAATAATTTCTTAATATAAAAATTAACTAATAACAGTTGCATTTAATCTTAATTATATATAATTTTGGCGCGTACACTAAATAGCTCAGTGTTTGGCCGATCTTCTCCTACCATTTGTGGTGTGCGTCTTTATATTATACCACAAATGGAGGGACCTACAGTTTTGTGCCGACTCCGAACGGCAGATGTATTTAATGAGAAGCTTTTTCATGGCAGAAATACCCTCGGAGGTTTGCCATTGCCTGCCGAGGGGTGACCGCTATTAGAAAAAACTTTTTCTATTATAAAGATTTTGTTTGCCCTGACTGAGATTCGAACCTCGAACTCACCGGCATATCAAGGTATAGCACGCACCGCTACCAACTTAGACCACTTAAAATAGTAAACTAACTTAAATGAGTGAAAATATTTACATTTTCAGTATAATACTATGTTCTGACTGCGCCGTTAACTTGGGTTATGAACAACTTTGGAGTTTAACGACAAACACTTCTCATAAACTCGGAGTTTAACATACACAAATTTTTTGTCTAACTCGCTTTAAATACCACTTTTATTTAGTGTTTATGGACGTGCAACCCTTGTTTGCCCCAATATTAGGCAGCACTGTCGACAAATTATAGCATCAATGTTCAAAAGTTTTGCTGCACTGTTTAGTGGTTTGACAGTTCATAATTTCAAATACGAGGGCCGTTTGATAGGTCATCGACTTTTGGAATTTCCCGCCCAGAAACTTTAAATTCATCATTACTGATATTAACTGCCATCTTATAATAAACTACTAAGTAAGCTGATTAAGCAATATTTTTTGCGTAAAAAGACTATCACCTAAATCAAGCAAAGGCTTGATAAATACTATAAGGACCTTTCACCAACAATTTCAGTAGTAAAAATTTAATTACTGAGTTCTGTTGTTGTTGAGGCATCACAAGTGGCGCCGAACGTTCACGAATATTTGTAAGCGTAAGCGGTTGATCTCTTCAAAACCATGGAAAAAATCCATATATTGGACTACGAATTGCTGCCCCATCCAGCACATTTTCCGGATTTAGCCCAATGCGAATTTTTCCTATTTCTAAACTTGAAGATATGGCTGGGTGGTAAAAGGTTTGGGTGAAATGAAGAGAATATCACAAAAACAAACGCTTATTTGAAATGCCTTGAGAAAAGCTTTAATTTGGAAGGAATAAAAAAAAATACAATGATTTATCAAACCGCCTTCGTTAAGTATTGGTAAACAAAATGAACTACATTTCACAAATAAAAATTTCAAATAATGATGCAAAAACACCACAAATCGCCGTATACCATGGAGTTGCCTTCGCATTCAGTATTGCTCAGTGGTCCATGCCATCGCAAGCATTATCCAATTATATGCACTTTTTTTAATCATTTGTAAATATAAGTACAAATGTATTTTCATAAACAAAACAAAATTTGTATTTGAAAGTAAATAAACAAATGTCAATTAAACTCAAAGTTTCTTAAACACCTCAATGAGAACGCTTGACAATTGTTCATAAACTCAAAACCACAAACTCGATTTTACTGCGCAGTCAGAACATAGTATAAGAAATAATTGACATATACAAATCAATTAATTTTTTCTTTTGACTTAACTCTAATTTATTTATATATCTACATATAATAGTTATATTTATCTTAACATAAGTCCCTATAAATGAGATGTGTGTGCCCCAAGGAAGATCATTCTTCAACCTTAAAAAGTCCATATCAATCCGGTAAATCTTGCTAAAAAATATAAGAAAAAAAGAAATAAAGTTATAAACCAAAAGTTGAAAATTTTTTTACAAAATATTATTTTTTTAAAAGAAAATAACATGAACAGAAAAATAATTGATTATTCTATCTAACAATATTCATTTAAATATGCAATTATTTAACATTTTAGGAAAATTTATAATTTTCTTACAACCATGTGAAATGCCGTATATGTACTCTGCACATGCAATAAGGAAAAGGCTGGCAATTTTTATGAAAAATATTTATTAAATTTAAGTAAAATACCGCGGACTTCGAGATTATTGATTTATCTTTCTTGTGATGTGCATTTTCAGTTTCAAATATCGCTTATTTTTCAAAAATCAATACTTAACTTACGACTATGTACACTGCCGCCGTATATGTACACATAATAAGGCTATTTTCAAAAGTTGAATATTTTAATTTAATTAAAAAAACAATTAATTTAATTTAATTTATTTAATATTATAGGATCAGTAAGACACAGGGTATTTTCGTTGTACGCATATTAACATATACCTTGTTTATTTTATTTATTTATTTATTTAGTCTATGAACAGAAAGTTTCTTACAGACTATTTACAAAGTAATTAATAATTAAGATTTAAAAACCTAGATAGCTAAATTTAGAATATGAGAAAAAACAATTTTTGGAATTGAAAAATCAAGTTGGATGGAACTCGAGAGTGAATTAAGTTCAATTAGCGCTCGAACAAGGGGAGCATTACGCGAATATTCTGTTTTAAATTTAACACCATAGAAAGGTAAAGAAATACGAAGATTACGTTGAGGGATGTTGAAATTAATTCTTTCCAAAAGAAAAGAGCAGTCAATGTCACCATTGATGATATTACGAACAAAAGAAAGTGAGAGTACCGACCTTCTTGATTCCAAAGACTTAAGGTCAATCAAAAGCAAACGAGATTTATAAAAGGGAATTGGCTCATCAAAACACAATGAACGTAAGGCATATTTAAGAAAAACTTTTTGGACCCGTTCAATCCTAGTTATGTAACTTTTTTGACTAGGCCTCCAGATGAAGGTAGCATATTCCAAGTTGGAACGAACAAAAGCCGTATATAATAACTTCAGAGTATACGGGTCAGAAAATTTGGAACTATTTCGCCTAACAAACCCTAAAACCGAGTAAGCTTTCGAAATAATATGGCAAATATGCCTATTAAATGAAAAGTTACTGGAAAAAATTACGCCAAGATCTTTAATTTCGTCCAAACTTTGTAAAAAAGAATGAGAAATCATATAAGACGTCGGCAAGATGTTATGAGCTTTCGCATACGTGACTTTAAAGCACTTTTTTATATTTAAAGAGAGCTGAGAGTTAACACACCACTGATGTAAGCTGTCAATGTCATTTTGAAGCTGAAGCGCATCATCGCGTTTTTTAATTATCGAAAAAACTTTTAAGTCGTCGGCATAGAGCAAAAATGTAGCAAATCTAAAGCAGCTACTTATGTCATTAATAAACAAAACGAACAATAAGGGACCTAGTATACTCCCCTGGGGAACCCCAGAGGATGCAAAAAAAAACTCAGAAGAAACGCCGTCAATTGACACTACGCAAATTCTTTTGAATAAATAGGATTCAATCCATTTTAAAAAAACCGAATGAAAACCTATATGCGCCAACTTATAAATCAATTAAAAATGTGAAACTTTATCAAAAGCTTTTGAAAAGTCTGTATATACACAGTCAACCTGCAGGCCGGCAGAAAAAGACGCAATGCAATATTCACTAAATACTGCTAGATTCGAAACGGTAGATCGGTGAGGGACAAAACCGTGCTGGTTAGGCGAGATCAGACTCTTAGACGCAAAATACATTTTCTCTTTAATGATACTCTCAAAAAGTTTCGAAACAGTTGATAACTTTGATATGGGCCTATAATTACAAACGTTATTCTTGCTACCACTTTTGTGAATAGGGCTAATGGAAGTAAATTTCCAGTCATCAATGAAAACTCCAGACGACAATGACAGATTAAAAATTATTTTTAAAGGTGAAATTAAAGCGGGGCAATTTCTTAACAAATGAACTGAAAGTCCATCAATATCCGTTTTTGTAGATGGTTTTAGATTAGCAATGCCAGTAGTAACATCATCCGAAGAGAGGCTAAGAGAACCAAAGCTTAAGGTGGAGCTGCAGTTAGAGGTAAAGCAAGGTAATGGATTCTCATCACCAGCAACAAAATTTGAGCTGAAATATTCCGCGAACAAATTGGCCACGCCATTTGGAGTGTTAGCAAACTTTTCCTCATAAAATACTGCTGAGGGAATAGCAGAGTTCGACTTTTTAGATTTAATAAATTGCCAGAAAGACTTTGGATTTGATTTAATATTCTCCTCCATTCGTAGGATGTAGTTTCTGTAAAGAAATTTATCTAAACAGTTGAAATCTTTGGAATAACTCTGATATTTAGCGAAAAAAATTAGACTTCCAGTTAACTTAAACTTTTTAAAAAATTTATTCCGGAGGTTCTTTAACTTTTTTAACTGAAAGTTATACCACGGTAGCTTATAAGGCTTTTTCTTTATAATCGGAACGTTAGTTAAACAGAAATCAAACATTAAAGTTTTAAAAATATAGTAGCATCTGGAAACATCGGAGCAGGACAATAGGTCAATCCATTTGTATTCCAATAGTAAAGTGTTAATCAAATCAAAATCACAGGCTGCAAAATTAAAAGCTATATTATCATCAGGCACGGATGAAGAAAACTCATAAAATTTAAAATTCAAAATCAGAGGCACATGATGCTTATCACGGCGTAATAGGAGAAATGCATTCCGAAATATTATAGATCAAATTATCACTAATAAAAATGAGATCGAGTAATCTATCCAACTTGTTAACAAAACTATTAACTTGTATTAAATTAAGACTTAAAATACTATCAATAAAATAGGATTCATGAGCTGAAATAACATACAAAGGAGTGAGACCCGAGTTAGAAAAACTACCGGACCAACTCACATTACTTAGATTAAAGTCACCCAAAATGCATATTTGGTTATCACTTAACTTATTTATGACTACAGAGGTAATATTGTCAGCATGCAAGCGATAAAGAAATTCTCCACTATTTGGGGGAATATATGAAACCACAAAAAACAGTGAGCTTTGTGCTGTCGTACTGCTAACACAAACGCACAGTTGATCTATTAGAGAGTCATCGTTCTCAAGCGAAACTAAATAAGCATTAAATTTACGTTGTACCGCAATGAGTACACCACCACCTCTTGCGAAACCAGTTTTAGTTACATCTCTATCCATGCGAAAAACATTATATAAATTAGAGTCAAAATATTCCTCATCAAAAAAGTTAGAATTGAGCCACGTCTCAACTATTACAAATACATCATAATCAAGTTGCGAGCTAACCGCGCGAAAATGTTCACATTTAGTACGTAGGCCAGATACATTCTGAAAATACACATTCAGGCCGCTAAAATTATCAGAAGTTATGTTTGCTTTTGTTGTTTCTCTTCTTTTCGAAAAAAACGAAAAGGGCGTATATTGACATTGGCAGGCCAAAGATCAGCCGAAAGGAGCTTATCATAAAAAGCAACAGAAACACCTAGCTTAAAATTAACTTTTTTTAGGCTACTAAGTGAAATTTCACTTTTAACTAGTGCATAGCACACAATATGTTTCTTATAAATAGCTGCATGCTTGACAATGAACTCAATAATGTTGTCAGCAGAAACAGAAGGCAGAAATGACGATAAATGTAACCATTTCATACGGCCAGCCACCTCCAAATCCGTATTTGTGTTTATACCAACAATTCTTAATTCATTTCGACGTTTAGATTTTGTTACTTTTGTCCACTCAGTGTTCACTGGCACCGAAGAAACAAACGAAGTTCGATCAATAGCTGGCACAGCTGAACGCGTAGTCGAACGACCAGCAACAGCAGCAGTAGTACTAGACGAACGCAAAGAAAATCCAGCATCATCACCAGCTTTGTCAGGTACAACAGCAGCAGACTTCGGCAAAACTTTCTCAGCTAGCACCGAAGTGCAAGTAGGCGACAGATCAACAACAGCAGCAGAAGCAACAGAAGTAGAAGTGCGCACAGAAGAATCAAAATTATCACCAACAACTGCACGCGAATATGATAAATCCGAGAGAGCATTCGTATTGTTACTGGCACCAGTACAAGAAACAGCAACTAGTGCCGAACTGGTGGGCACGGACGAGTCATCATTAGCAGCAACAATTGATGTTTTAGTAGTTGAAATTTTATCATTTACTTCAGCACTAATCAGCTTCGAGACTAAGACTTTTAGGTCATTTACCTCCTTAGTCAGATATACAATTGATGACACCAAGTTTGATGAGTTATGTAGGCAATTATCGCAATTAAACACAATGTTCGTATAATTAGCAAGCAGTTCACACATTTCTTTGCTATCAATCTTAGCACAAATTTTATGATACTTATTATTACAAGCATGGCAAGAGATTTCATAGCCGACACGCAAAGATTTAAAGCATTTAGCACAGGTTGAATTATCCATAGCGAGAGCGAACAAAAACACGACCGTTCACTGCAAGTGTACAAGTACAAGTTTATGCGAAGCACTTTCCGAGATCGTATCGACTTAATACACTTTATTTGTTACTGTTTATACATTCGACTTTAAGCTTACAATTAACAGCTGTAGTGCGATTCAGTAACTTTTTTAACAACACTCTAAGATGCCAACTCAGCTTAACAACAGATATTAACAATATTGCTATTCCGTTAATCATTTTGGACAACGTACGTTATTTTTTTAAAAACGTATAGATTTTATTTAACCTAAGATTTACTATTTAAACCAATGAATGTTAAATGTACATATATATAAGTATAATAGTGACAAAACGCATTTGCAACATAAACAGAAACATTTTATAAACCTTATTTACTATTATTTATATTCCATTGGCTGGCAAGCTTTATGCCACAGAGAGGCCCTCTACATAGTGGCTTCCTATCAATTCCAACACCCTCTCCTCCAGCTGCGTGAATGGTGACTGCTTCAAGGGCCTGTTGCCGGTTAAAGACTGCTGCCTTCTGCGGTCGCGCACTGGAACACTGGTCTTTCTTTTTAAATCGCGCCAGATCTATATTAGACAAAAAAGCATAATTAGACATCGATAGGTAAAATCACTAAACATATGTATGTACACACAGAGATCGTCTGGCAATACATGGGATTGTGTTCGCAATATACGCTTGTATATATATAAGAAAAACAATATTTTTTTTCAGAAACAATATACATAACACATTCTTAATAAAGTGACACACTCATTTATACACTCGCGTTTCAGTTTTTCACAATTGCCATTCTACCCGTACAGCACCGGTTATTGTGGGTACATTAAAACACAATGGGGTTATTACTTACCGTGCGCCATTTTTTGGCAGACTTTTCTGCACCTCGGCCCACATCTTTTCTAGCTCCAGCCTGCCATAGAGCCGATGAAACTTTCCGCTGGCTACCCCCAGATTCTCTTAAAAGACATCCATCATCCCTTTGCTGCTTAGCTTGTTTAGGCCATTCTGAAAATAGAAAAAGAAATGTAAATCATCTATTTAATAATTTTAATTAAGTATACTTGCCTTTGGTGCTAAGAGGGTAGTGAAGTGCAACACGGTGGCTAATCTTTGGATGTGACGCCTTTCCACCTCTCACTATCAATCTCCTTCTTTTTCCTTCACATCTGGTAGCACTGTTAACCTAAGCCTCGGCTGGGGAACAGATAAAGGAAGGTGAGAACACTCCCCGGATTTGGCCTGACCCTTGCTTCGTTCTCGGACTACCCCCTCCCTTACTGATTTTACTAGTCGATATCGAGCCGGTGGTTGCGGTATTCTGTTACCTGAGTATGCAGGGGTGAAACCCTGCAGAAATGGCTTTCAGTCGCCATTCAGTTGGTGGTTGTAGGTAACGGTTGAGGCGACCCTCCCGTTTTTGCGCTGGATCTGGCTCAGAGCACCCTACCTACCTACCTACCTCATATGGGGTGGTACCAAGGGGAAATAGAGTTCGAAAGCGGAAAATTTCAGCCCGAAATTTATAATAAGCGAACAGTGAAAAGTGAACTATTTCGGGCGAAAACGAAACTCACCATAAGAGTGATTATATAAACTTATATTAATTGTTAATAATTTCTTAATATAAAAATTAACTAATAAGAGTTGCATTTAATCTTAATTAGACCACTTAAAATAGTAAACTAACTTAAATGAGCGAAAATATTTACATTTTCAGTATAATACTATGTTCTGACTGCGCCGTTAACTTGGGTTATGAACAATTTTGGAGTTTAACGACAAACACTTCTCATAAACTCGGAGTTTACCATACACAAATTTTTTATTTGGTGTTTATGGACGTGCAACCCTTGTTTGCCCCAATATTAGGCAGCACTGTCGACAAATTGTAGCATCAATGTTCAAAAGTTTTGCTGCACTGTTTAGTGGTTTGACAGTTCATAATTTCAAATACGAGGGCCGTTTGATAGGTCATCGACTTTTGGAATTTCCCGCCCAGAAACTTTAAATTCATCATTGCTGATTTTAACTGCCATCTTATAATAAACTACTAAGTAAGCTGATTAAGCAATATTTTTTTCGTTAAAAGACCATCACCTAAATCAAGCAAAGGCTTGATAAATACTATAAGGATCTTTCACCAACAATTTCATTAGTTAAAAATTGAATTATTGAGTTCCGTTGTTGTCGAGGCATCACAAGTGGCGCCGAACGTTCAGGTCGCCCAAAAGTGGTAGTTACACCAGAAATCGTCGTAAGAATCCATGGAATGAGGTAGCTGATGTTGTAGGCAACCAACTGAGCGGGAACATCACATTTAACACGGTCAATCCATTTGTATTCCAATAGTAAAGTATTAATCAAATCAAAATCACAGGCTGCAAAATTAAAAGCTATATTATCATCAGGCACGGATGAAGAAAACTCATAAAATTTAAAATTCAAAATCAGAGGCACATGATGCTTATCACGGCGTAATAGGAGAAATGCATTCCGAAATATTATAGATCAAATTATCACTAATAAAAATGAGATCGAGTAATCTATCCAACTTGTTAACAAAACTATTAACTTGTATTAAATTAAGACTTAAAATACTATCAATAAAATAGGATTCATGAGCTGAAATAACATACAAATGAGTGAGACCCGAGTTAGAAAAACTACCGGACCAACTCACATTACTTAGATTAAAGTCACCCAAAATGCATATTTGGTTATCACTTAACTTATTTATGACTACAGAGGTAATATTGTCAGCATGCAAGCAATAAAGAAATTCTCCACTATTTGGGGGAATATATGAAACCACAAAAAACAGTGAGCTTTGTGCTGTCGTACTGCTAACACAAATGCACAGTTGATCTATTAGAGAGTCATCGTTCTCAAGCGAAACTAAATAAGCATTAAATTTACGTTGTACCGCAATGAGTACACCACCACCTCTTGCGAAACAGTTTTAGTTACATCTCTATCCATGCGAAAAACATTATATAAATTAGAGTCAAAATATTCCTCATCAAAAAAGTTAGAATTGAGCCACGTCTCAACTATTACAAATACATCATAATCAAGTTGCGAGCTAACCGCGCGAAAATGTTCACATTTAGTACGTAGGCCAGATACATTCTGAAAATACACATTCAGGCCGCTAAAATTATCAGAAGTTATGTTTGCTTTTGTTGTTTCTCTTCTTTTCGAAAAAAACGAAAAGGGCGTATATTGACATTGGCAGGCCAAAGATCAGCCGAAAGGAGCTTATCATAAAAAGCAACAGAAACACCTAGCTTAAAATTAACTTTTTTTAGGCTACTAAGTGAAATTTCACTTTTAACTAGTGCATAGCACACAATATGTTTCTTATCAATAGCTGCATGCTTGACAATGAACTCAATAATGTTGTCAGCAGAAACAGAAGGCAGAAATGACGATAAATGTAACCATTTCATACGGCCAGCCACCTCCAAATCCGTATTTGTGTTTATACCAACAATTCTTAATTCATTTCGACGTTTAGATTTTGTTACTTTTGTCCACTCAGTGTTCACTGGCACCGAAGAAACAAACGAAGTTCGATCAATAGCTGGCACAGCTGAACGCGCAGTCGAACGACCAGCAACAGCAGCAGTAGTACTAGACGAACGCAAAGAAAATCCAGCATCATCACCAGCTTTGTCAGGTACAACAGCAGCAGACTTCGGCAAAACTTTCTCAGCTAGCACCGAAGTGCAAGTAGGCGACATATCAACAACAGCAGCAGAAGCAACAGAAGTAGAAGTGCGCACAAAAGAATCAAAATTATCACCAACAACTGCACGCGAATATGATAAATCCGAGAGAGCATTCGTATTGTTACTGGCACCAGTACAAGAAACAGCAACTAGAGCCGAACTGGTGGGCACGGACGAGTCATCATTAGCAGCAACAATTGATGTTTTAGTAGTTGAAATTTTATCATTTACTTCAGCACTAATCAGCTTCGAGACTAAGACTTTTAGGTCATTAACCTCCTTAGTCAGATATACAATTGATGACACCTAGTTTCATGAGTTATGTAGGCAATTATCGCAATTAAACACAATGTTCGTATAATTAGCAAGCAGTTCACACATTTCTTTGCTATCAATCTTAGCACAAATTTTATGATACTTATTATTACAAGCATGGCAAGAGATTTCATAGCCGACACGCAAAGATTTAAAGAAAAAACACGACCGTTCACTTCAAGTGTACAAGTACAAGTATATGCGAAGCACTTTCCGAGATCGTATCGACTTAATACACTTTATTTGTTACTGTTTATACATTCGACTTTAAAGCCGTATTGTAAGCTTAACAGCTGTAGTGCGATTCAGTAACTTTTTTAACAACACTCTAAGATGCCAACTCAGCTAAACAACAGATATTAACAATATTGCTATTCCGTTAATCATTTTGGACAACGTACGTTATTGCAAAATCAGCTGTGTTGTTAAGCTGTCTGCATTTAGTTTTGTGTTGTAAGAAACGCGATAGTTAATTAATTTTCATATACTTACATATGTTTTATTTTTTTTTTAATTTGTAGTTCCATCTTTTAACTAAACCGTTTAAATTATCATGACTATTTTATTAAAAACGTATAGATTTTATTTACCCCAAGATTTACTATTTAAACCAATGAATGTTCAATGTACATATATATAAGTATAATAGTGACAAAAACGCATTTGCAACATAAACAGAAACATTTTATAAACCTTATTTATTATTATTTATATTCAATTGGCAAGCTTTCTGCCACAGAGAGGCTCTCTACATAGTGGCTTCCTATCAATGAATGTTAAATGTACATATATATAAGTATATTAGTGACATAAACGCATTTGCAACATAAACAGAAACATTTCATAAACCTTATTTACTATTATTTATATTCCATTGGCTGGCAAGCTTTATGCCACAGAGAGGCCCTCTACATAGTGGCTTCCTATCAATTCCAACACCCTCTCCTCCAGCTGCGTGAATGGTGACTGCTTTAAGGGCCTGTTGCCGGTTAAAGACTGCTGCCTTCTTCGGTCGCGCACTCGAACACTGGTCTTTCTTTTTAAATCGCGCCAGATCTATACTAGACAAAAAAGCATAATTAGACATCGACAGGTAGAATCAGTATACATATGTATGTACACACAGAGATCGTCTGGCAATACATGGGATTGTGTTCGGAATATGCGCGTATATACATATATAAGAAAAACAATATTTATTTTCAGAAACAATATACATAACACGCGCGTTTCAGTTTTTCACAATTCCCATTCTACCCGTACAGCACCAGTTATTGTGGGTACATTAAAACACAATGGGGTTATTACTTACCGTGCGCAATTTTTTGGCAGACTTTTCTGCACCTCCGCCCACATCTTTTCTAGCTCCAGCCTGCCATAGAGCCGATGAAACTTTCCGCTGGCTAGCCCCAGATTCTCTTGAAAGACATCCATCATCCCTTTGCTGCTTAGCTTGTTTAGGCCATTCTGAAAATAGAAAAAGAAATGTAAATCATCTATTTAATAATTTTAATTAAGTATACTTGCCTTTGGTGCTAAGAGGGTAGTGAAGTGCAACACGATGGCTAATCTTTGCATGTGACGCCTTTCCACCTCTCACTATCAATCTCCTTCTTTTTCCTTCACATCTGGTAGCACTGTTAACCTAAGCCTCGGCTGGGGAACAGATAAAGGAAGGTGAGAACACTCCCCGGATTTGGCCTGACCCTTGCTTCGTTCTCGGACTACCCCCTCCCTTACTGATTTTACTAGTCGATATCGAGCCGGTGGTTGCAGTATTCTGTTACCTGAGTATGCAGGGGTGAAACCCTGCAGAAATGGCTTTCAGTCGCCATTCAGTTGGTGGTTGTAGGTAACGGTTGAGGCGACCCTCCCGTTTTTGCGCTGGATCTGGCTCAGAGCACCCTACCTCATATGGGGTGGTACCAAGGGGAAATAGAGTTCGAAAGCGGAAAATTTCAGCCCGAAATTTATAATAAGCGAACAGTGAAAAGTGAACTATTTCGGGCGAAAACGAAACTCACCATAAGAGTGATTATATAAACTTATATTAATTGTTAATAATTTCTTAATATAAAAATTAACTAATAACAGTTGCATTTAATCTTAATTAGACCACTTAAAATAGTAAACTAACTTAAATGAGTGAAAATATTTACATTTTCAGTATAATACTATGTTCTGACTGCGCCGTTAACTTGGGTTATGAACAATTTTGGAGTTTAACGACAAACACTTCTCATAAACTCGGAGTTTACCATACACAAATTTTTTGTCTAACTCGCTTTAAATACCACTTTTATTTGGTGTTTATGGACGTGCAACCCTTGTTTGCCCCAATATTAGGCAGCACTGTCGACAAATTGTAGCATCAATGTTCAAAAGTTTTGCTGCACTGTTTAGTGGTTTGACAGTTCATAATTTCAAATACGAGGGCCGTTTGATAGGTCATCGACTTTTGGAATTTCCCGCCCAGAAACTTTAAATGCATCATTGCTGATTTTAACTGCCATCTTATAATAAACGTAACCGCAAACGCTTATTTGAAAAGCTTTGAGAAAAGCTTTAATTTGGAAGGAATAAAAAAATAGGGTATAAAGTTGAAAGCAGATTATGTTGAGAAATAGAACGCTTTTTTGCCGCTAAAATATGTTTTATTCAAAATACAATGATTTATCAAACCGCCTTCGTTAAGTATTTGTAAACAAAATGAACTACATTTCACAAATAAAAATTTCACATAATGATGCAAAAACACCGTGTCCACAAATTGATTATTTTATCTAACAATATTCATTTAAATATGCAATTATTTAACATTTTAGGAAAATTTATAATTTTCTTACAACCATGTGAAATGCCGAATATGTACTCTGCACATGCAATAAGGCAAAGGCTGGCAATTTTTATGAAAAATATTTATTAAATTTAAGTAAAATACCGCGGACTTCGAGATTATTGATTTATCTTTCTTGTGATATGCATTTTCAGTTTCAGATATCGCTTATTTTTCAAAAATCAATACGGTAGAATAATTGTCCTGCGGGTTTTAGAAAAATAGCTTTTACGTTCGTTCGGGTATTCTGTTAAAACCAACCGGAGCATCAGCATCAGCATCAACTCGTGTCTCAGCCACCACAACAGGTAATATCACACTTAATAAGCGCACAATAAATCCACATATCAAAATATATACACAAACACTGAAGTCGTTTTGAATTTATATTTTTTATTTCCAAAATATACACCGGTGCTATTTCGGAAAAGTCGTCTAGCCACCGTTGTTCATGGTCCTACTGCGCCGAGAACCTATTGAACCAGTCCCCCTTTCGGAGCTATACTACATCACAGCAAGAAGCAGCGTTTTTTAATACAGTCCACTTCATCCAACAGGATTTTCAACTGCGATTTGCGACATATCGTCAACTACAATCACGATTTGGTACAGCAGTTTTTCACGCAACAAGCCATCTTGCCGCAACTCAACCACAACTTGTCACAATCAACATCATCACTTACTAGCCACCGTTGTTCACTTATTAGTCACGAGTTTAACTACCCTAAAGGTACGTGTTCCAAATATATTATTTTTCTGGATCTAGCGAATGTCACAGTTTCACTCTGCACACATACATACATACGCCCTTTTGCAAAAAGGCTCACTAGTGTTGTTGGGGTAACCTTTAAATCAAATTGAGGTCAAACACGATTAATTAGTTTTCCGAATTTTAAATAATTTTTAGTTTGCAAAGCACGTTTTGTTTATTAACACATTTATCGGCTTTCATTACTTTGTCTTTGATCGTGTTTTTTATTACTTTTCAACTTTCAATTTGCCAAATCATTGCACTAGCAGCACTACACTTGTATGAAGTATTCATGACCTCATTGTTTCAACACACTGTTTTCGGTTTATTGCACATTTTAATATCACTGATCCGTCGGAGAATTCCACTTTCACAAAATCACTGCGAGCACTAATTTAAACAAATTTTGATCGATATTCAGTCCATACTCGTACATATTGGCGAAAGTTGGGTGGCGAGTGTCTTTAAAGATAGACTTAGAGTTGCATTAATATACATACACATACATAGAATATAAGAATATAAATATACATATACATATTTTGCATTAAAAATAAAATCAAGTCTGTGCTTGTGCATATACATATATTCAAATTCTGGTGTTACAATTTTCTGGATTGAAGGCTTTTACGTTTTTGTTGCACAGATATTCTCGGAAGACTTTCCTTTTCCTTCTTGAGTTTTTCTTTCTTGCTTTATCCCAATCATGGAATCATTTATTCGTATGGCCGAAGCTGTAATCGAATTCGAATCAGATTACAGCAACACGCCAGTTTCGGACAAAATAAACACAGGCTTGCTATACAGCAAGACGAATTAAAGGCTATGTGGGACAAAACAAAGGTAGCATACGACATGCTCAGCAACTCAGATGGGCTAACTAAAGAGGACATTAGGGCCATTAGAAAAAAACATAAAGTGAGCTTCGCTAGTTATGTTAAATGTATGTCAGCAATGGCTACTCAATTGGAAGTGCTTGCAGAAGAAAAAAAAGACATTAAAGAGCAGTCAGTTCGTGAGCACAACATACTTCTCCCTCCCTGTGATACAGAAGTGTTTACGGCTATTTATATTCGCAATAAGCGCCTTACACCTGTTGGAAAACTGTTCCATTTAAACAATAAAACGCAGGGAGAAGCTAAAGATATTGTGAGAAAGTGTCCGCTTACGAATGAAGGTTTCACTACAGCGTGGAAAAACTTAAGTGATAGATATGAAAATAAACGTATCTTAGTAAATTCCCAACTCAAGATACTTTTCAGCCTTGATACGGTATATAGCGAGTGCGGTAGCTGAATCAAAAAATTGCAGCGGGACATCAACAATTGCATCTCGTCCTTAAAGAGTCATCAAATTGACATTTCAAATTGGGATGCAATAATAACTTATCTTTGTTCGACCAAATTGCCAGAGAGCACATTGACATTATGGGAGCAGACAATAGAGAACAAAACTGAGATATCAAAATGGGAGGATATGGATAGATTCCTTTCCAATAGGTTTCAGACTTTGGAAACCGTCTCCGGCTTAAAGGGTGTTCAACATCCTCGAACTTCAACGCCACTATTCTCAAAATTCCCGTCTGAACCTCCACAAAAAAGACTTGGCGTTTTCCAGGCCAGTGTAGCAAAAGTTACTTGCCAATTGTGCAAATGCAATGAGCACAAATTACAAAACTGCCCACGGTTTCGTAAACTAACGACGACCGATCGAATTGCAATTTTAAAGAATAATAACAGTTGCTTGAACTGCCTTTCTTCAGGACATACGGTCTCACGGTGTACAAGCTCATTTAATTGCAGCACTTACCACCTGAGACATCATACGCTCCTTCATATACAGGCTTTTCAGCCAAAAGCAACTGGCCAATCGCCAATATCGAGTCCCGAAGTTGATGCTCCATCCACCTCTGCTCAGGCTCGTATTAGACACAATTCTGCAAGGGCAAATAAAAATTCGGTTAATAACTTCAACTGTTTCGCCAACACGAATAAAGGAGTTTTACTCGGAACAGCTCGTGTTAATATATTTTACAATGGTACTGAGTTTTCTGCAAGAGCCTTAATTGATTCTGGTTCTGAGTGTTCTTTTATAACACAAGGCCCCAAACGCAGAATCGATTTACCCACAATAAGGATGAATGCCCAGGTATCAGGCATAAATAACACCATTTCAGCGCAGGTAACTGAAGCCTGCCTTATTCAACTGCGGTCACCCATTGAATCAAGATCCACACCACAGCTTTGGTGTTACCTCAACTTTCAGGGAATCTTCCAACATGCAGGATAGATGCCTTAAATAAACAAGCGTTCCCGGATCTAGTATTGGCGGACAAAAGATTCTTCGTTAGCGAGCAAGTTGACCTTGTCCTAGGTGGCGACATTTACGCTCAAATAATATTACACGGAATAAGAAAGAATGTCCTGGGAACTCTTCTCGCCCAGGAAACTGTATTCAGTTGGATAATAACCGGCCAAACCGATTCGGCTACTCCAAACAATAAATGTGTATCATTTTTTAATGAAGTCTCATTTGACAAGCGCCTTAAATCCTTTTGGGAACTGGAAGAAGTTTCTAAAGACAGAATATATAACGAAGATGAGAGTTATTGCGAAAAACTCTATAAAAGCACGACAAGAGGCGACGAATGTGCGAATTATTTTCTGCCGCATCATGCTGTAAAGAAGGAGGACAGTACTACCACCAAAGTACGCGTCGTTTTCAACGCATCGTGTCCGACTGCGAATGGAACTAGCCTTAATGATGTCATCCATCCTGGTCCAGTACTTCAAAGCGACCTGACGATGAATGGCTTCTGACATTTTAAGAAAATGCATGTACGTTGATGTTGTTTTGGCTGGAGGACATTCCATCGACTTGGCCATCAGAGCTAAGGAAGAGGTGGAAAAGGTGCTACAATCAGCTGGTTTCCCACTACGAAAATGGACTTCAAATTGTGAGAAAATACTGGATGGAATACCGAAAGCCCATCTGCTAAACGAAAATTTTCTGGAATTTGGGGACACCAGCACAGTCAAAGCTCTGGGCATCAGATGGAACGCCCATTCCGATCATTTTTATTTTACTGCTAAAACATTCGAAACTCAGGTACGATTCACAAAAAGGATAATACTGTCCGAAATCGCCAAATTGTTCGACCCACTAGGATGGCTTGCGCCATTCGTGGTTACTGCAAACATTTTAATGCAGAATATTTGGTTATAAGGGACAGATTGGGACGAAACGGTGTCCCCTACATCAATAAACCGATGGCAAAGCTTTGTCGAAAACTACAGTCATATCGGCACAATTCGTATTCCTCGTTGGGTGTATTTTTTTCCAAACGGATAAAATTGAACTGCATGGATTCTGCGACGCCTCGGAGAAGGCATATGCCGCTACTATTTTCCTTCGCGTTCAGAAGGCAGAGACAGTTTATGTCAGTCTCCTGCTTGCTAAGTCTAAAGTAGCGCCAGTTAAAACAATTTCGTTACCACGCTTGGAACTCTGTGGTGCTGTGTTGCTGGCTGAACTAATGGAGTCAGTCACTAAAATTCTTAACTTAGGTCAGTTTACAAGCATCTTTGAACAGATTCGACCATTGTCCTTGCCTGGATTCATAAACCTCCCTGCTCGTGGTTAACCTTTGTTGCCCATCGAGTTACAAAAATTGTAGAGAAAGTTGGAAGCCGAAATTGGCTTCACGTAGAATAAGCTTCAAATCCATCGGATTTGGCTAGTAGAGGAATCACTGTGCAGGAACTGGCCAACAGTTCCTTGTGGTGGCAGGGTCCTTCTTGGTTGCAAGAAGATAGAGAAAACTGGCCCACACAAGAAACGAACTATAGCACTGAAGTAGAACAAAAAGGGGTTCAAATCTATGCAACAACTACAATCGATATCGGTGATGAGATTCTTGATAGATTTTCCGATCTATCGAGGGCTTTGAGAGTCTTCTCTTACGTATTAAGGTTCTCACGGAGAACTCGTCCAATTACTGGAACTTTCTTTCACGGAGTCTTACTCAATTTCAGCCCATGAAATTGAAGCAACGACGCAACGCTTAATAATCGTCTCACAGAAGAAATATTATGGTCAAGAATACTTAGCATTGAAATCGAACAAACCAATAAATTCAAAAAATTAAATATTGCCACTTAACCCATATATCGACAAGGAAAACATAATAAGGACGGGTGGTCGATTAGGGAAATCCCTTGATCTCTCGTTTAACGAGCGACACCCAATTATTCTTCCATATAATAGTAGATTGTCTCGTCTTATAGTTCAGTTTATCCACACTGTATCATTGCATGGTGAAAATCAATTGATGTTGCGCCTGATTAGAACCCAGTATTGGATACCGCGAGTTCAAAATTTGATCTGGTCAACAATTTACAACTGCAAAATCTGCACGATCTACCGAAAACGTTCGCAATCACAGCTAATGGGTATGCTTCCTACAGAACGTACTACATTTTCACGCGCATTTACGAATACAGGTGTCGACTTCTCAGGTCCTTTCGATATAAAGACCTACAATGGACGCGGTTGTCGAGTATCCAAAGGATACGTCTGCCTGTTTGTGTGCTTCGCAATGAAGGCGATCCATGTGAAAGCCACCTCCAATTTGAGCACACAATCGTTCCTAGCAGCTTTTTCTAGATTTGTAGGTAGGCGAGGTTGCCTAAAAAACATATATTCCGACAACGGAACGAACTTTGTCGGTGCTTCGCGCGCATTACGAACCGAAATAAAAGCTTTTATATCTGATGCTCGCAATAGCACCTTGTCAAAATATACCCAACAAACGCTTACGTGGCATTTTATCCCCGCCGCAGCACCCCATATGGGTGGACTGTGGGAGGCGGGCGTTAAAAGTTTTAAAAGCCATTTTACAAAAATCGCTTCCAACCACAAATATACGTTTAAGAGTTTACGACCTTACTTTGCAGAGTTGAGTCCTGTCTTAACTCTCGACCACTGAGTCCCTTATCAAATGAACCGACGGACTTGGGAACCATTGACACCAGGTCATTTTTTAGTTGGCGGACACCTTCTTGCTCAGCCTGAAGTAGACGCTGACGAAAACCACAAATTTTGCGGGGGTGGAAGACAGAATACCTGTCTGAACTTGAAAAACGCAATAAGTGGAAATATCCACAATCCAACATAAAGAAAGGTGACCTCGTCGTTATCAAAGAAGACAACCTGCCACCTAATGAGTGGAGATTAGGCAGGGTCGCCAAACTGCACCCAGGCTCGGATGGCAAGGTAAGAGTAGTGGATGTTATAACCGAAAGAGGACAAGTCACCAGGCCATTAGTGAAATTAGTCCTATTACCCGCCAATGATGAACAGGAGGAGGAGCAACGACATTCTGACGAAACCGATTTCCCTCTTGAAACACCTACATCGCTCGTAAAACCCAATGCGGATTACACTTCGTAATTTCCATCCAATTCCACATCGCAAAGGGTGGTCTACAAAATAAATAGATCCCCCCCCACGACCTATGCAAATTGACAGGGAAAATATGAAAAAAAAAGTTACCAAGTGCCCTCGCGAATGGAGGAAGTATAAAAATGCATTTATGTGCATATGTATGAATAGCAGAAATTGTTGGCAATTATCATTAGTTTTCAGGAAAACAAGTACTATACACACTGCTTTGCCTAGATTTTTCTCGTAACAAAAAAAAAAAGAATGAGGTAACAGGCAAGTTGTTAAAGTTTTATTTTTTTTTTTTACTGTATTTATTTTGCAAGAAGTAAATTTTCTGTAATAAAAAATTGAACAGGTATAATTTTCAACCATTAAGGCAGAACACAAAGGCAACTGTATTCAATAATTTTAGTTAGAACCCTTTAAGCAGAAAAGGCATTATTGGTTATTTTTAAATTTTTGTTTATAAAAAACTAGGCGGCGAGTAAATTGTAAGTACTGTCACGGTATATGGACATATAAGAATACAGAATTCCAAATTATTCAGACTAAGTTATAAAATAAGCTACAGAAACAATCAGCTGAATTAAAATACGTATGTATATATGCCTATGTATGTAGCAAAAACCATACATTTCATATTGGAAAAAAAAACATTCTCATCGATCCACAGACAAGGCTTAAAGATATTTTTATGTTTATTTGTAATATCATGAAATAAGTGAGTGCATTATAGTGCCGGGTATTCGAAAATTTTCGTACAAACACTCAAACATTTATAAAATACATGCCTGTTTTGGCTGTTTAAAAGGCATGAAATAGTTCTGGCTAACTGCTTACTTGTCTTTGCGCTCCTTTCCAACTGCGTCCACACTTCGTTGAGGGATTTTTTTTTTTTTTAACTCCAGTTTATTTATATAATCTAGCTTAAAATTAGACATTCAGTATTTCTTAAGGATTATGTTAATACTAATAACAAACGACTTTAAGAGAGATATCCAGTGATATTTCTTCTATTAAAAACAATTCAACATAGAATTTCAGAGGCTTAATGTTACATTAAATTATCAATTATTTTATTATGAGAGACTTGTGTATTCGTATTATGTTTTTGAGGCAGGTCTGCAGGTCTGCAGGTCTGAAGGGTTCAATCTTTTTAATCTCCTTGGTTGGGAAGATGTTTCAGTCAGCTTTATTGCGAGGGTGTTGGGGTGGTTTCTTAACTTTGAGTAGTACGACATGCTGAAGGTTTTTATCTCATCCAGTACTGTTGGCATTCGAAGATCATGGTGAATGGTAACATTTGAAACAAACCAAGGGGCATTGGTTATTATACGCAATACTTTCGATTGTAAACGTTGCATGATTTCGATATTTGATTTTGAGGCTGAACCCCAGAGCTGAATCCCATATATCCATACAGGCTTAATAATTGCCTTGTACACCAAGAGTTTGTTTTCTAGTGAGAGTTGGGATTTTTGATTTAGAAGCCAGTAGAGTTCTCTTACTTTTATCCCTAATTGCTTCCTCTTTGCAAATATGTGATTTCGCCATGTTAAGCGACTATCAAGATGAATGCCGAGATATTTGACTTCTTCGGATTGTGGCAGTGGTGTGTTATTTAATAGAACTGTTGGACATGTCTCTTTTCTTAAGGTAAAAGTAATTTGGGTGGATTTTGTTTCATTTGTTTTAATTCTCCATCTGGACAACCAATTTTGAATATCGTTGAGATGGGATTGCAAGTATGATGATGCAACTGAGGGATTTTCGTGCTTAGCTAATATAGCAGTGTCATCAGCAAGCGTGACGGTAGTGGTATTTTGTGATAGTGGTAAATCTGCAGTAAACATTGTGTATAGCACTGGTCCGAGATCGCTACCTTGTGGGACTCCTGATTGTATTGAGTAGAGTTGGGTTTGTTGATCATTTAGCTTGACCATAAAGTGTCTGTTGCTGATAAAAGATTTAAGAATATCATAGAACGTGTGTGGTAGATGTTTTTTGAGTTTGTACAGCAACCCTGAGTGCCAAACTTTGTCAAAAGCTTGTGTAATATCAATGAATGCAGCTGTACAGTATTGTTTATTTTCTAATTACACGGTGCACTTGTTCAATAGTTCCATGGTGTTGTCGAAAACCAAATTGGTGGTTTGGAATCAAGTGGCTGTCGGTAATTATTGGCATTAGTTTGCTTAGCAATAGTTTTTTAAAAAGTTTTGCAGTGATTGGTAATAGACTGATTGGCCTGTATGATGAGGGTTTGTGTGTTGGCTTGCCGGGCTTGGGTATTAGTATTATTTGAGCTACCTTCCATTGTAATGGAAAGTAACCAATTCTGAGTATAGCGTTAAATAATTGGGTAAGATAAGCTACTCCTGTGTTAGGCAGCTCTTTTAGTATTTTTGCAGTAATCAATTCGTATCCAGGGGCTTTTTTGGCGCTAAGTTGAGAATCAATAAACTTTTTGACCAAAGTTTTTGAGAATTTCTGATTGGGGAGTTCCATTTGGTTTGGTGAATTTATGTAGTCATGAATTTCGTGGTCATCAGACCCTGGGTTTGGTGCGTGTGGTTCGAAGACTTGGGTGAGATGTTTTGCAAATGTAGCTGCTTTTTCAACATCGCTTCTCGCCCATTTACCATCCATAGTTTTGATTGGGGGAACATGCGCAATAGGGTGTTTTATGTTTTTCGTTGCTTTCCAAAGTGAGTAGTTAGTTGTCTCTGTGGCAGACAGATTTGAGATGTGTCTATTGAGCTCTTCGTTTTTGTATTTGTGCAGTGAAACTTTTAAGTTTTTTATTGCAGCATTTAATTTTTTTTTAATGTTTGGGTCTCTTGTAGTTTGCCACATTTTACGCAATTTTCGTTTATATTCAAACATATATTCCGACAACGGAACGAACTTTGTCGGTGCTTCGCGCGCATTACGAACCGAAATAAAAGCTTTTATATCTGATGCTCGCAATAGCACCTTGTCAAAATATACCCAACAAACGCTTACGTGGCATTTTATCCCCGCCGCAGCACCCCATATGGGTGGACTGTGGGAGGCGGGCGTTAAAAGTTTTAAAAGCCATTTTACAAAAATCGCTTCCAACCACAAATATACGTTTAAGAGTTTACGACCTTACTTTGCAGAGTTGAGTCCTGTCTGAACTCTCGACCACTGAGTCCCTTATCAAATGAACCGACGGACTTGGGAACCATTGACACCAGGTCATTTTTTAGTTGGCGGACACCTTCTTGCTCAGCCTGAAGTAGACGCTGACGAAAACCACAAATTTTGCGGGGGTGGAAGACAGAATACCTGTCTGAACTTGAAAAACGCAATAAGTGGAAATATCCACAATCCAACATAAAGAAAGGTGACCTCGTCGTTATCAAAGAAGACAACCTGCCACCTAATGAGTGGAGATTAGGCAGGGTCGCCAAACTGCACCCAGGCTCGGATGGCAAGGTAAGAGTAGTGGATGTTATAACCGAAAGAGGACAAGTCACCAGGCCATTAGTGAAATTAGTCCTATTACCCGCCAATGATGAACAGGAGGAGGAGCAACGACATTCTGACGAAACCGATTTCCCTCTTGAAACACCTACATCGCTCGTAAAACCCAATGCGGATTACACTTCGTAATTTCCATCCAATTCCACATCGCAAAGGGTGGTCTACAAAATAAATAGATCCCCCCCCACGACCTATGCAAATTGACAGGGAAAATATGAAAAAAAAAGTTACCAAGTGCCCTCGCGAATGGAGGAAGTATAAAAATGCATTTATGTGCATATGTATGAATAGCAGAAATTGTTGGCAATTATCATTAGTTTTCAGGAAAACAAGTACTATACACACTGCTTTGCCTAGATTTTTCTCGTAACAAAAAAAAAAAGAATGAGGTAACAGGCAAGTTGTTAAAGTTTTATTTTTTTTTTTTACTGTATTTATTTTGCAAGAAGTAAATTTTCTGTAATAAAAAATTGAACAGGTATAATTTTCAACCATTAAGGCAGAACACAAAGGCAACTGTATTCAATAATTTTAGTTAGAACCCTTTAAGCAGAAAAGGCATTATTGGTTATTTTTAAATTTTTGTTTATAAAAAACTAGGCGGCGAGTAAATTGTAAGTACTGTCACGGTATATGGACATATAAGAATACAGAATTCCAAATTATTCAGACTAAGTTATAAAATAAGCTACAGAAACAATCAGCTGAATTAAAATACGTATGTATATATGCCTATGTATGTAGCAAAAACCATACATTTCATATTGGAAAAAAAAACATTCTCATCGATCCACAGACAAGGCTTAAAGATATTTTTATGTTTATTTGTAATATCATGAAATAAGTGAGTGCATTATAGTGCCGGGTATTCGAAAATTTTCGTACAAACACTCAAACATTTATAAAATACATGCCTGTTTTGGCTGTTTAAAAGGCATGAAATAGTTCTGGCTAACTGCTTACTTGTCTTTGCGCTCCTTTCCAACTGCGTCCACACTTCGTTGAGGGATTTTTTTTTTTTTTAACTCCAGTTTATTTATATAATCTAGCTTAAAATTAGACATTCAGTATTTCTTAAGGATTATGTTAATACTAATAACAAACGACTTTAAGAGAGATATCCAGTGATATTTCTTCTATTAAAAACAATTCAACATAGAATTTCAGAGGCTTAATGTTACATTAAATTATCAATTATTTTATTATGAGAGACTTGTGTATTCGTATTATGTTTTTGAGGCAGGTCTGCAGGTCTGCAGGTCTGAAGGGTTCAATCTTTTTAATCTCCTTGGTTGGGAAGATGTTTCAGTCAGCTTTATTGCGAGGGTGTTGGGGTGGTTTCTTAACTTTGAGTAGTACGACATGCTGAAGGTTTTTATCTCATCCAGTACTGTTGGCATTCGAAGATCATGGTGAATGGTAACATTTGAAACAAACCAAGGGGCATTGGTTATTATACGCAATACTTTCGATTGTAAACATTGCATGATTTCGATATTTGATTTTGAGGCTGAACCCCAGAGCTGAATCCCATATATCCATACAGGCTTAATAATTGCCTTGTACACCAAGAGTTTGTTTTCTAGTGAGAGTTGGGATTTTTGATTTAGAAGCCAGTAGAGTTCTCTTACTTTTATCCCTAATTGCTTCCTCTTTGCAAATATGTGATTTCGCCATGTTAAGCGACTATCAAGATGAATGCCGAGATATTTGACTTCTTCGGATTGTGGCAGTGGTGTGTTATTTAATAGAACTGTTGGACATGTCTCTTTTCTTAAGGTAAAAGTAATTTGGGTGGATTTTGTTTCATTTGTTTTAATTCTCCATCTGGACAACCAATTTTGAATATCGTTGAGATGGGATTGCAAGTATGATGATGCAACTGAGGGATTTTCGTGCTTAGCTAATATAGCAGTGTCATCAGCAAGCGTGACGGTAGTGGTATTTTGTGATAGTGGTAAATCTGCAGTAAACATTGTGTATAGCACTGGTCCGAGATCGCTACCTTGTGGGACTCCTGATTGTATTGAGTAGAGTTGGGTTTGTTGATCATTTAGCTTGACCATAAAGTGTCTGTTGCTGATAAAAGATTTAAGAATATCATAGAACGTGTGTGGTAGATGTTTTTTGAGTTTGTACAGCAACCCTGAGTGCCAAACTTTGTCAAAAGCTTGTGTAATATCAATGAATGCAGCTGTACAGTATTGTTTATTTTCTAATTACACGGTGCACTTGTTCAATAGTTCCATGGTGTTGTCGAAAACCAAATTGGTGGTTTGGAATCAAGTGGCTGTCGGTAATTATTGGCATTAGTTTGCTTAGCAATAGTTTTTTAAAAAGTTTTGAAGTGATTGGTAATAGACTGATTGGCCTGTATGATGAGGGTTTGTGTGTTGGCTTGCCGGGCTTGGGTATTAGTATTATTTGAGCTACCTTCCATTGTAATGGAAAGTAACCAATTCTGAGTATAGCGTTAAATAATTGGGTAAGATAAGCTACTCCTGTGTTGGGCAGCTCTTTTAGTATTTTTGCAGTAATCAATTCGTATCCAGGGGCTTTTTTGGCGCTAAGTTGAGAATCAATAAACTTTTTGACCAAAGTTTTTGAGAATTTCTGATTGGGGAGTTCCATTTGGTTTGGTGAATTTATGTAGTCATGAATTTCGTGGTCATCAGACCCTGGGTTTGGTGCGTGTGGTTCGAAGACTTGGGTGAGATGTTTTGCAAATGTAGCTGCTTTTTCAACATCGCTTCTCGCCCATTTACCATCCATAGTTTTGATTGGGGGAACATGCGCAATAGGGTGTTTTATGTTTTTCGTTGCTTTCCAAAGTGAGTAGTTAGTTGTCTCTGTGGCAGACAGATTTGAGATGTGTCTATTGAGCTCTTCGTTTTTGTATTTGTGCAGTGAAACTTTTAAGTTTTTTATTGCAGCATTTAATTTTTTTTTAATGTTTGGGTCTCTTGTAGTTTGCCACATTTTACGCAATTTTCGTTTATATTCAATTTTGAGTTTTATGTGTGTAGGAGTAACGTTAGCTACCTGCCTTGGTGTTAATGTTGGAGTCACAGACCAGGCTGCTTGCTGAACTGACGTATTAAAAAGTTCCACCGCTTCGTCTAAGTCTGTGCTGCATTTGAGAGGTATATGGAGTGGTAGGTGCACATCGATTTTACTGCGAAAATCAGCCCAGTTTGTACGCTTATTGTGTAACATAGGAGGATTACACTTCAAGGATATATGAGAAGTGAGGGTGACTATGATTGGTGTGTGATCTGAGGATAAATCCAGGCACGACTGTATGGAAACATGCATACTTGATATACCCTTCGTTACGCAGAAGTCAATAACATCGGGTAGTTTGTTTGGGTCTGTAGGCCAATATGTGGGTTCACCTGTTGATAAGCACGAAAGGTTATTTGTCTGCATTGTATTAAGAAGCTCTCGGCCTTTTAGAGTGATTGTTCTTGAGCCCCATTGTGTGTGCTTCGCATTATAGTCGCCACCTGCTAAAAACCTAGTACCAAGTGTTTTATAGAAGTGTTCAAACTGCTCTTTCTTTATGTTATGTTTTGGTGGACAATATACCGCTGCTATTGTTAGTGGTCCTTGGTTATCTTCTATTGTAACTGAAGTTGATTGGATGTGCTCCTTTTCGTATTTGCTATGTAAGTGATGTGCAATATTATTTTTAATTATGACTGCTGTACCACCGCGGGCAGTGCCAGCAGGATGGTTGGTGCTATATATTATAGTGTTTGGGATTTTTAGGTAGCTTTTTTCAGTAAAGTGGGTCTCGCTTATTAACATGATGTCAATATTTTGTTCTGCTATAAAAGCGCTAGTTTCTAGGCTATGCTGTGATAGACCATTTGCGTTCCAAATTGCTATTCTAATTGAAGGAGTCATTTATTAATTTTTGTGATGAGTGTTGTTAACAAGTTTAACATCGTGCCCATTTGCTCCATAAGAGTTTTTAGCATTGTTTTAAGGTCGTTAAAATCATTAGAATTCTGTTGTGTTGGGGTGTGGGTATCTGTTTCTGGTTGTTTGCCTTTCAGAACATTAGAATACGTGAGACCGGGTTTCGCTGTAGCCAGCAGTTCTGGGTTTGGTGCTTCTATTACTCTGTCTTTTTTTCGAAGGGTAGGGTACATTTTTTGCTGCAGTTCTTTATGGACTACACATCCCTTATAGTTAGCTGGATGATTTCCGTTGCAGAGGATGCATTTCACCTCCTGGGATTTTGTTTTACGCGCGCAATCGGCTGTGGAATGGTGCCAGTGCATTTTACGCAACGTGGGCTATGGTTACAGTATTTTTTTTGTGTGCCCGTACCTTTGACATTTAGTACATTGGGGTATTTCACGTTTTTTTCTAGGTGGTTCTATTTTTATTTTTGTGTGTAAAAGGGTTGTGATATTGTACACGTCCTTGTTGGATGCGTTTTGTTGTAGGTTAATGAAAAACATAGGTAGTGGGATTTTTGTGATTCTTTGTTTAATATTTGAGACATTTATGACCTTGTGTCCGAGACTTACTAGTTCTTCTTTAATATCTATGAAAAACATAGGTAGTGGGATTTTTGTGATTCTTTGTTTAATATTTGAGACATTTATGACCTTGTGTCCGAGACTTACTAGTTCTTCTTTAATATCTTCAGGGTTTGTGCTGTTATGTATGCCTTTGAGAACTATATTGAAACTTCTATCAGATTTTAGCTTGTACGTATGAAACTCGGTTTTCCTATCTGCTAGTTCTTTTGTTATAGTTCTATAGCTATCAACAGACTTGGGTTGAATTTTGACTTCTTCATTTTTTATAACTTTTATTTCGTAATCTGTGTTGGCGATTTTGTTTAATAATTGAATTAAAGGTTGGATGTTAGTAACCTGAGAGACAATGAGGGATGACAAAATGTTCATTCTCGCTGGTTCGTGTGATCATGGAATTAGATATAAAAGGGCTGTACATGACGAATTGCCCACAACAATCCATGCGCGAACTGAAACCCATATCGTCGTCACTGTAGAGTTCTCGCGGCTCCTGTATTCGGCGCCTAATTGTCAAGGAGTACGTCTGGGCTGATGGTGCTGTTGTTGTTGTTGCGTTTGTGTTAAAGAGGAATCACATTGCGCTTGAGTTTATAGTATAAATTGATGAGCTATTATTATATATACATCCATGAATGTATGTGCATGTAGATATTATCTTATGTGCCAGCGAAGTTGCGTGACTATGTTGTTGTTCATAGGACTCATTCAGTCCTTATTTGCAGCTTCGTCTTCATCGGGAAATCCACGATAGAGAACGAATTCATTCGCCTGTGTCATAATATTTTCCAGACCATATTATTTTTTTAATTTGCAACAATTTTTCGGATAGTCTATCAACGGGGCACTTTAGAGTTGTCCAGTTTTCATCGGCTAGCACAATGTCGAAAAGTTTCTTTCCTAGTCCTGTCCGCTGTCGAGAATCATGGATGTAAAAATCTAATATGCAGGGATCTTTATCGGCTTTCCTCGTTTGACCACGACTATCAAATATATACAAATTTTTGGTGCCAATTTTGGGAAGTCCCACAACGGCATCGCCATCTTCTCCATTCAAGTTGGCCATAAGGTAAACTGTCTGATTTCAGACGCACGCAATTTTGAGCTGATGTGATGGTTTTAGACGGCCTCTGAGCCACAGCTGGAAGTTCTCCTAGATGATTTTTAATTTCAGCCATTTTTGCAGTAGGTTAGATGAAATTTGCACAGCCGGTTGAGTTTAAAATAAGTAATAAACTGAAAATCCAGCTAAGAAACACAAAATGTTTAAAAATCAAAAAATGGAAAAGAAATAAACATAAGGTACGCCAGCGCTTTGGGGAGGGCATTTCCAAATATAAATGTTATTAAAAAGTCTATCGATGTTTACGAACCTCACGCATCACTTTGATTTGTTCCCGGTGCATGTTCGTGCACACAATATATGGCCATTTCTTATTGCCGTCAGGGTTTTTTGTCAATTGCGGGCCCGCAGCACACGCCGCTCCAACTACCACCGCATCTTTGGCCTTTTTTCCACGACCTTTGGTTGAGATGGGTTCTTTGTGGTTGTTGCAGGCGGAGGCAGAATTTGTGGTAGATTTTTCCCCGTTGTGAGCGCTGGCAATTATGAATTTTCCGCTGGTAGAGTGGAGATGCTTTGGATATCGAATTTCAAGTTAGCCATATTAACAGCAATATCTTGCTGCATTTCTCGCTACTCGGTTGTAGCATGGATTATTATCTAAGCGCATGCACCGCACTACTACCCGGTGTGCTCATTCCGCAGCCGCCCAATCCGGTATGTCCAAATGCGCTATTGTATTTTTAAATACATAATTACATAAAAGAATAAAAATTAACAAGACTGAAATGCAAAATATTTCAAAGGAAATACTACTTACCCCGTTTTTACCTCATGGTGCGTAAAAAGAAATAGACCTTTAAATTGACAGATCATTGAGAAAATTTGCATATGAGCTGCAATTGACCATCATTGATATGTCAAAGAGATCGTAACAACAATAACGTTCTGGCCCTTTACAAAGGCGCCCTCTAACGTGTGCAAATCGAGTGCACACACTTAATGAAGATTTTAGCCGTGTTGCAAACACTCATTTAATTAATACTGGGAATTTTTTCCTCTTAGGGTGGGAGTCTCAGGTGTTAGAACACACCACAAACTTTTTTACGACATTGTGTTATTGTTTACCTAAAATACACTAGGTGATATAGGAATAACCCCAATAAGGAAGTATAATATCTTGAGTTGCTTTAAATTACCAGGATACGATTTTCTCATGTCGATTCGATGTTAATATGAATAATGTAACTAAAGAATTACTTATAAAAAAAATTTTTTTTATAATTACTATTAATAAAATTGTAAATAATAGTCAGAAAATAACTCGTCTCGCCACCCAAACAGCTACATATATGTATAGATAAAACAGAAATTATAAATATTTAAATAAACGACCTTTTAGAAGATGACTCTCTACGCCGCATTACTAAAAAGAGCTGGACAACAGGCTCACCGCTACCCTCGACCATGTCACCTGTGCGAGGGCAAACACCCAATCCGCCTCTGTTCCGTATTTCGTGGAAAACCAGTAGAAGAGAGGCTACGCGAGTCTCTTCTGGGCAAATACTGCTCCAACTGTCTTTCGGTAGCGCATAAGGCCGAGGTATGCACAAGCTCTTCAAGGTGCTACCGCTGCAACGGCACGCATCATACGCTGCTGCACCTTGAAGAGGATAGCCATCCGCCAATCGACACCAGACCTTGGAGCGAGCAAGTCGCGAGCGAGACGGACTCGGACACCGAGCTTTCACTCCATGCCTCCGACTCGGGAATGGAGACGCGGTCTTCTCGCCCGGAACCACAAGAAACCGAAACGGGGACCAAAGCGGAATCGCGGTCTTTCCGACCATTCTTGGCGCACGAAAGGCGCCGTCAGAGCGGAGCGGAATCTAGGCCTTTCCGCCCACTTCCACCAGCAGAGCGACATGGAGTGGAATCTAGGACTTTCCGCCCACCTCTACCAGCGCAACGTCATCGTGGAGCGGAATCTCGGCCTTTCCGCCCACAATCCTCATCACGCCGCCAGCTACCGGCGACGTTCCGAAGCTGCCATGCAACTTTGGCGTTGCAGCCCACCACCACCATCGCCCCCACCGCGTTTGTCAAAATAGAGGCAAAAGGACGACTTCATCTCGTCCGCGCGCTTATTGACGTCTGCGCACCGACGACAATTATCTCCGCTGACTTGGCGCGAGACTTTCATCTTGGGAAAACGACCGTCGGGAACGAGCGTGGTTGTATTCTGCGCCTGCGTGGAAAATTCGGGGTAAACACACAAGTATCAACTCACGCCATTGCTAAGCAACACTTCGTGCGCGTATGTCGCACCAGCAGCATTGACCCGTCCATCGCGACGAATTATATGCATATACGGCTAGCGGATCCGAACTTTCACACCGCGGCTCCAGTGCGATTGGTACTCGGCGCTGACGTGTACAAAAATGTTATGCTACCAGGCATCTTACCTGGCGCCTTCGGCCCGCTCGTCGCCCAAAGCACAATCTTTGGGTGGATATTATCGGACTCATCCCTCATTTAAAGAACTAAAAAATAACAGACAAATAAATATACTTATGTGCATGCTGAATTAGCGAGGAATTATCAAAAAAAAATGTGCAAATAAATGTCAAATCACGTGTGTTTTACTAACAAACAATTTATTCCTCCCAATAGCTAGGTACACCCAAGGACTGGAGGATTATGGAGATTAATTTTCTTTAAACTTTTCTTTTCAAATTGTGGAAAAAACTTAAAGATCTTACATTGTTAAATTAAGTTCATTCCATGTAAAATGGTGTGGTGGTTGGGCCCGAAGACAGACGTTGCTGATAGCAAGGGGGCCGGTATGTTTAGGCCTCCAAGCTAAATCGCTTTCTCTAGAAAGGGTGCACCACCCTAATGTTAAGTAGCACTCACATACACATGCATGCGCAAAGTATCTTACTGTAGTCTCACACACATATGCGTGTGCAGGGTGAACGGCATGAATGTGTGTGCGCATGCATGTGTATACGCGGATAAAACAATTCGGGTGGTTTTCCCCTAAAAACGGTAGAATAATTGTCCCGCGGGTTTTAGAAAAATAGCTTTTACGTTCGTTCGGGTATTCTGTTAAAACCAACCGGAGCATCAGCATCAGCATCAACTCGTCTCTCAGTCACCACAACAGGTAATATCACCACATTAATTTTGTATAAAATTAAAAAACTTAATAAGCGCACAATAAATCCGCATATCAAAATATATACACAAACACTGAAGTCGTTTTGAATTTATATTTTTTTTTTCCAAAAATATACACCGGTGCCATTTCGGAAAAGCCGTCTAGCCACCGTTGTTCACCTTGTTTATACGAAGCACTTTCCGAGATCGTATCGACTTAATACACTTTATTTGTTACTGTTTATACATTCGACTTTAAAGCCGTATTGTAAGCTTAACAGCTGTAGTGCGATTCAGTAACTTTTTTAACAACACTCGAAGATGCCAACTCAGCTAAACAACAGATGTTAACAATATTGCTATTCCGTTAATCATTTTGGACAACATACGTTATTGCAAAATCAGCTGTGTTGTTAAGCTGTCTGCATTTAGTTTTGTGTTGTTAGAAACGCGATAGTTAATTAATTTTCATATACTTGCATATGTTTTTTTTTTTTTATAAATTTGTAGTTCCATCTTTTAACTAAACCGTTTAAATGTTAATTTATTATTTTATTTTATTTTATCAAAAACGTATAGATTTTATTTAACCTAAGATTTACTATTTAAACCAATGAATGTTCAATGTACATATATATAAGTATAATAGTGACAAAAACGCATTTGCAACATAAACAGAAACATTTTATAAACCTTATTTATTATTATTTATATTCCATTGGCAAGCTTTCTGCCACAGAGAGGCTCTCTACATAGTGGCTTCCTCTCAATAAATGTTAAATGTACATATATATAAGTATATTAGTGACATAAACGCATTTGCAACATAAACAGAAACATTTTATAAACCTTATTTATTATTATTTATATTCCATTGGCTGGCAAGCTTTCTGCCACAGAGAGGCCCTCTACATAGTGGCTTCCTATCAATTCCAACACCATCTCCTCCAGCTGCGTGAATGATGACTGCTTTAAGGGCCTGTTGCCGGTTAAAAACGGCTGCCTGCTCCGGTCGCGCACTCGAACACTGGTCTTTCTTACACACAGAGATTGTCTGGCAATACATGGGATTGTGTTCGCAATATGCGCTTGTATATATACAAGAAAAACAATATTTATTTTCAGAAACAGTATACATAACACATTCTTAATAAAGTGACATACTCATTTATACACTCGCGTTTCAGTTTTTCACGATTCCCATGCTGCCCGTACAGCACTGGTTATTGTGGGTACATTAAAACACAATGGGGTTATTACTTACCGTGCGCCATTTTTCGGCAGACTTTTCTGCACCTCCGCCAACATCTTTTCTAGCTCCAGCCTGCCATAGAGCCGATGAAACTTTCCGCTGGCTAGCCCCAGATTCTCTTGAAAGACATCCATCATCCCTTTGCTGCTTGGCTTGTTGAGGCCATTCTGAAAATAGAAGAAGAAAAGTAAATAATATATTTAATAATTTTAATTAAGTATACTTGCCTTTGGTGCTAAGAGGGTAGTGAAGTGCATTACGATGGCTAATCTTCGGATGTGACGCCTTTCCACCTCACTTTCAATCTCCTTCTTTTTCCTTCACGTCTGGTAGCACTGTTAACTTAAGCCTCGGCTGGGGAACAGATAAAGGAAGGTGAACACTCTCCCCGGATTTGGCCTGACCCTTGTTTCGTCCTCGGACTACCCCCCCCTTACTGATTTTACTAGTCGATACCGAGCCGGTGGTTGCTGTATTCTGTTACCTGAGTATGCAGGGGTGGCTTTCAAGCTAATGCCGTGACTGCCTCCGTCCCTTTAAAAACCTGGCAGTCCTCGAAGTACGTTCCGATCTCGTCGCTATTCAATTGGTGGTTGTAGGTAACGGTTAAGGCGACCCTCCCGTTTTTGCTCTGGATCTGGCTCTAAACACCCTACCTCATAAGGGGTGGTACCAAGGGGAAATAGAGTTCGAAAGCGGAAAATTTACGCCCGAAATTTATAATAAGCGAACAGTGAAAAGTGAACTATTTCGGGCGAAAACGAAACTCACCATAAGGGTGATTATATAAACTTATATTAATTGTTAATTATTTTTTAATATAAAGTACAACGTTTCAACTTAAAATACCGAAGATACAAGCATAAAAATTAACTAATAACAGTTGCATTTAATCTTAATTAGACCACTTAAAATAGTAAACTAACTTAAATGAGCGAAAATATTTACATTTTCAGTATGATGCTATGTTCTGACTGCGCCGTTAACTTGGGTTATGAACAATTTTGGAGTTTAACGACAAACACTTCTCATAAACTCGGAGTTTACCATACACAAATTTTTTGTCTAACTCGCTTTAAATACCACTTTTATTTGGTTTTTATGGACGTGCAATCCTTGTTTGCCCCAATATTAGGCAGCACTGTCGACAAATTGTAGCATCAATGTTCAAAAGTTTTGCTGCACTGTTTAGTGGTTTGACAGTTCATAATTTCAAATACGAGGGCCGTTTGATAGGTCATCGACTTTAGGAATTTCCCGCCCAGAAACTTTAAATTCATCATTGCTGATTTTAACTGCCATCTTATAATAAACTACTAAGTAAGCTGATTAAGCAATATTTTTTTCGTTAAAAGACCATCACCTAAATCAAGCAAAGGCTTGATAAATACTATAAGGATCTTTCACCAACAATTTCATTAGTTAAAAATTGAATTATTGAGTTCCGTTGTTGTCGAGGCATCACAAGTGGCGCCGAACGTTCAGGTCGCCCAAAAGTGGTAGTCACACCAGAAATCGTCGTACGAATCCATGGAATGAGGTAGCTGATGTTGTAGGCAACCAACTGAGCGGGAACATCACATTTAACACGGTCAATCCATTTGTATTCCAATAGTAAAGTATTAATCAAATCAAAATCAGAGGCTGCAAAATTAAAAGCTATATTATCATCAGGCACGGATGAAGAAAACTCATAAAATTTAAAATTCAAAATCAGAGGCACATGATGCTTATCACGGCGTAATAGGAGAAATGCATTCCGAAATATTATAGATCAAATTATCACTAATAAAAATGAGATCGAGTAATCTATCCAACTTGTTAACAAAACTATTAACTTGTATTAAATTAAGACTTAAAATACTATCAATAAAATAGGATTCATGAGCTGAAATAACATACAAAGGAGTGAGACCCGAGTTAGAAAAACTACCAGACCAACTCACATTACTTAGATTAAAGTCACCCAAAATGCATATTTGGTTATCACTTAACTTATTTATGACTACAGAGGTAATATTGTCAGCAGGCAAGCGATAAAGAAATTCTCCACTATTTGGGGGAATATATGAAACCACAAAAAACAGTGAGCTTTGTGCTGTCGTACTGCTAACACAAACGCACAGTTGATCTATTAGAGAGTCATCGTTCTCAAGCGAAACTAAATAAGCATTAAATTTACGTTGTACCGCAATGAGTACACCACCACCTCTTGCGAAACCAGTTTTAGTTACATCTCTATCCTTGCGAAAAACATTATATAAATTAGAGTCAAAATATTCCTCATCAAAAAAGTTAGAATTGAGCCACGTCTCAACTATTACAAATACATCATAATCAAGTTGCGAGCTAACCGCGCGAAAATGTTCACATTTAGTACGTAGGCCAGATACATTCTGAAAATACACATTCAGGCCGCTAAAATTATCAGAAGTTATGTTTGCTTTTGTTGTTTCTCTTCTTTTCGAAAAAAAACGAAAAGGGCGTATATTGACATTGGCAGGCCAAAGATCAGCCGAAAAGAGCTTATCATAAAAAGCAACAGAAACACCTAGCTTAAAATTAACTTTTTTTAGGATACTAAGTGAAATCTCACTTTTAACTAGTGCATAGCACACAATATGTTTCTTATCAATAGCTGCATGCTTGACAATGAACTCAATAATGTTGTCAGCAGAAACAGAAGGCAGAAATGACGATAAATGTAACCATTTCATACGGCCAGCCACCTCCAAATCCGTATTTGTGTTTATACCAACAATTCTTAATTCATTTCGACGTTTATATTTTGTTACTTTTGTCCACTCAATGTTCACTGGCACCGAATAAACAAACGAAGTTCGATCAATAGCTGGCTCAGCTGAACGCGCTGTCGAACGACCAGCAACAGCAGCAGTAGTACTAGACGAACGCAAAGAAAATCCAGCATCATCACCAGCTTTGTCAGGTACAACAGCAGCAGACTTCGGCAAAACTTTCTCAGCTAGCAGCGAAGTGCAAGTAGGCGACAGATCAACAACAGCAGCAGAAGCAACAGAAGTAGAAGTGCGCACAGAAGAATCAAAATTATCACCAACAACTGCACGCGAATATGATAAATCCGAGAGAGCATTCGTATTGTTACTGGCACCAGTACAAGAAACAGCAACTAGAGCCGAACTGGTGGGCACGGACGAGTCATCATTAGCAGCAACAATTGATGTTTTAGTAGTTGAAATTTTATCATTTACTTCAGCACTAATCAGCTTTGAGACTAAGACTTTTAGGTCATTAACCTTCTTAGTCAGATATACAATTGATGACACCAAGTTTAAAATTCAAAATCAGAGGCACATGATGCTTATCACGGCGTAATAGGAGAAATGCATTCCGAAATATTATAGATCAAATTATCACTAATAAAAATGAGATCGAGTAATCTATCCAACTTGTTAACAAAACTATTAACTTGTATTAAATTAAGACTTAAAATACTATCAATAAAATAGGATTCATGAGCTGAAATAACATACAAAGGAGTGAGACCCGAGTTAGAAAAACTACCGGACCAACTCACATTACTTAGATTAAAGTCACCCAAAATGCATATTTGGTTATCACTTAACTTATTTATGACTACAGAGGTAATATTGTCAGCATGCAAGCGATAAAGAAATTCTCCACTATTCGGGGGAATATATGAAACCACAAAAAACAGTGAGCTTTGTGCTGTCGTACTGCTAACACAAACGCACAGTTGATCTATTAGAGAGTCATCGTTCTCAAGCGAAACTAAATAAGCATTAAATTTACGTTGTACCGCAATGAGTACACCACTACCTCTTGCGAAACCAGTTTTAGTTACATCTCTATCCATGCGAAAAACATTATATAAATTAGAGTCAAAATATTCCTCATCAAAAAAGTTAGAATTGAGCCACGTCTCAACTATTACAAATACATCATAATCAAGTTGCGAGCTAACCGCGCGAAAATGTTCACATTTAGTACGTAGGCCAGATACATTCTGAAAATACACATTCAGGCCGCTAAAATTATCAGAAGTTATGTTTGCTTTTGTTGTTTCTCTTCTTTTCGAAAAAAACGAAAAGGGCGTATATTGACATTGGCAGGCCAAAGATCAGCCGGAAGGAGCTTATCATAAAAAGCAACAGAAACACCTAGCTTAAAATTAACTTTTTTTAGGCTACTAAGTGAAATTTCACTTTTAACTAGTGCATAGCACACAATATGTTTCTTATCAATAGCTGCATGCTTGACAATGAACTCAATAATGTTGTCAGCAGAAACAGAAGGCAGAAATGACGATAAATGTAACCATTTCATACGGCCAGCCACCTCCAAATCCGTATTTGTGTTTATACCAACAATTCTTAATTCATTTCGACGTTTATATTTTGTTACTTTTGTCCACTCAATGTTCACTGGCACCGAAGAAACAAACGAAGTTCGATCAATAGCTGGCTCAGCTGAACGCGCTGTCGAACGACCAGCAACAGCAGCAGTAGTACTAGACGAACGCAAAGAAAATCCAGCATCATCACCAGCTTTGTCAGGTACAACAGCAGCAGACTTCGGCAAAACTTTCTCAGCTAGCACCGAAGTGCAAGTAGGCGACAGATCAACAACAGCAGCAGAAGCAACAGAAGTAGAAGTGCGCACAGAAGAATCAAAATTATCACCAACAACTGCACGCGAATATGATAAATCCGAGAGAGCATTCGTATTATTACTGGCACCAGTACAAGAAACAGCAACTAGAGCCGAACTGGTGGGCACGGACGAGTCATCATTAGCAGCAACAATTGATGTTTTAGTAGTTGAAATTTTATCATTTACTTCAGCACTAATCAGCTTCGAGACTAAGATTTTTAGGTCATTAACCTCCTTAGTCAGATATACAATTGATGACACCAAGTTTAAAATTCAAAATCAGAGGCACATGATGCTTATCACGGCGTAATAGGAGAAATGCATTCCGAAATATTATAGATCAAATTATCACTAATAAAAATGAGATCGAGTAATCTATCCAACTTGTTAACAAAACTATTAACTTGTATTAAATTAAGACTTAAAATACTATCAATAAAATAGGATTCATGAGCTGAAATAACATACAAAGGAGTGAGACCCGAGTTAGAAAAACTACCGGACCAACTCACATTACTTAGATTAAAGTCACCCAAAATGCATATTTGGTTATCCCTTAACTTATTTATGACTACAGAGGTAATATTGTCAGCATGCAAGCGATAAAGAAATTCTCCACTATTTGGGGGAATATATGAAACCACAAAAAACAGTGAGCTTTGTGCTGTCGTACTGCTAACACAAATGCACAGTTGATCTATTAGAGAGTCATCGTTCTCAAGCGAAACTAAATAAGCATTAAATTTACGTTGTACCGCAATGAGTTCACCACCACCTCTTGCGAAACAGTTTTAGTTACATCTCTATCCATGCGAAAAACATTATATAAATTAGAGTCAAAATATTCCTCATCAAAAAAGTTAGAATTGAGCCACGTCTCAACTATTACAAATACATCATAATCAAGTTGCGAGCTAACCGCGCGAAAATGTTCACATTTAGTACGTAGGCCAGATACATTCTGAAAATACACATTCAGGCCGCTAAAATTATCAGAAGTTATGTTTGCTTTTGTTGTTTCTCTTCTTTTCGAAAAAAACGAAAAGGGCGTATATTGACATTGGCAGGCCAAAGATCAGCCGAAAGGAGCTTATCATAAAAAGCAACAGAAACACCTAGCTTAAAATTAACTTTTTTTAGGCTACTAAGTGAAATTTCACTTTTAACTAGTGCATAGCACACAATATGTTTCTTATCAATAGCTGCATGCTTGACAACGAACTCAATAATGTTGTCAGCAGAAACAGAAGGCAGAAATGACGATAAATGTAACCATTTCATACGGCCAGCCACCTCCAAATCCGTATTTGTGTTTATACCAACAATTCTTAATTCATTTCGACGTTTAGATTTTGTTACTTTTGTCCACTCAGTGTTCACTGGCACCGAAGAAACAAACGAAGTTCGATCAATAGCTGGCACAGCTGAACGCGCAGTCGAACGACCAGCAACAGCAGCAGTAGTACTAGACGAACGCAAAGAAAATCCAGCATCATCACCAGCTTTGTCAGGTTCAACAGCAGCAGACTTCGGCAAAACTTTCTCAGCTAGCACCGAAGTGCAAGTAGGCGACATATCAACAACAGCAGCAGAAGCAACAGAAGTAGAAGTGCGCACAAAAGAATCAAAATTATCACCAACAACTGCACGCGAATATGATAAATCCGAGAGAGCATTCGTATTGTTACTGGCACCAGTACAAGAAACAGCAACTAGAGCCGAACTGGTGGGCACGGACGAGTCATCATTAGCAGCAACAATTGATGTTTTAGTAGTTGAAATTTTATCATTTACTTCAGCACTAATCAGCTTCGAGACTAAGACTTTTAGGTCATTAACCTCCTTAGTCAGATATACAATTGATGACACCAAGTTTGATGAGTTATGTAGGCAATTATCGCAATTAAACACAATGTTCGTATAATTAGCAAGCAGTTCACACATTTCTTTGCTATCAATCTTAGCACAAATTTTATGATACTTATTATTACAAGCATGGCAAGAGATTTCATAGCCGACACGCAAAGATTTAAAGAAAAAACACGACCGTTCACTTCAAGTGTACAAGTACAAGTATATGCGAAGCACTTTCCGAGACCGTATCGACTTAATACACTTTATTTGTTACTGTTTATACATTCGACTTTAAAGCCGTATTGTAAGCTTAACAGCTGTAGTGCGATTCAGTAACTTTTTTAACAACACTCTAAGATGCCAACTCAGCTAAACAACAGATATTAAAATATTGCTATTCCGTTAATCATTTTGGACAACGTACGTTATTGCAAAATCAGCTGTGTTGTTAAGCTGTCTGCATTTAGTTTTGTGTTGTAAGAAACGCGATAGTTAATTAATTTTCATATACTTACATATGTTTTATTTTTTTTTAAATTTGTAGTTCCATCTTTTAACTAAACCGTTTAAATTATCATGACTATTTTATTAAAAACGTATAGATTTTATTTACCCCAAGATTTACTATTTAAACCAATGAATGTTCAATGTACATATATATAAGTATAATAGTGACAAAAACGCATTTGCAACATAAACAGAAACATTTTATAAACCTTATTTATTATTATTTATATTCCATTGGCAAGCTTTCTGCCACAGAGAGGCTCTCTACATAGTGGCTTCCTCTCAATAAATGTTAAATGTACATACATATATAAAAGTATATTAGTGACATAAACGCATTTGCAACATAAACAGAAACATTTTATAAACCTTATTTACTATTATTTATATTCCATTGGCTGGCAAGCTTTATGCCACAGAGAGGCCCTCTACATAGTGGCTTCCTATCAATTCCAATACCCTCTCCTCCAGCTGCGTGAATGGTGACTGCTTTAAGGGCCTGTTGCCGGTTAAAGACTGCTGCCTTCTTCGGTCGCGCACTCGAACACTGGTCTTTCTTTTTAAATCGCGCCAGATCTATACTAGACAAAAAAGCATAATTAGACATCGACAGGTAGAATCAGTATACATATGTATGTACACACAGAGATCGTCTGGCAATACATGGGATTGTGTTCGGAATATGCGCGTATATACATATATAAGAAAAACAATATTTATTTTCAGAAACAATATACATAACACGCGCGTTTCAGTTTTTCACAATTCCCATTCTACCCGTACAGCACCAGTTATTGTGGGTACATTAAAACACAATGGGGTTATTACTTACCGTGCGCAATTTTTTGGCAGACTTTTCTGCACCTCCGCCCACATCTTTTCTAGCTCCAGCCTGCCATAGAGCCGATGAAACTTTCCGCTGGCTAGCCCCAGATTCTCTTGAAAGACATCCATCATCCCTTTGCTGCTTAGCTTGTTTAGGCCATTCTGAAAATAGAAAAAGAAATGTAAATCATCTATTTAATAATTTTAATTAAGTATACTTGCCTTTGGTGCTAAGAGGGTAGTGAAGTGCAACACGGTGGCTAATCTTTGGATGTGACGCCTTTCCACCTCTCACTATCAATCTCCTTCTTTTTCCTTCTTATCTGGTAGCACTGTTAACCTAAGCCTCGGCTGGGGAACAGATAAAGGAAGGTGAGAACACTCCCCGGATTTGGCCTGACCCTTGCTTCGTTCTCGGACTACCCCCTCCCTTACTGATTTTACTAGTCGATATCGAGCCGGTGGTTGCGGTATTCTGTTACCTGAGTATGCAGGGGTGAAACCCTGCAGAAATGGCTTTCAGTCGCCATTCAGTTGGTGGTTGTAGGTAACGGTTGAGGCGACCCTCCCGTTTTTGCGCTGGATCTGGCTCAGAGCACCCTACCTACCTACCTACCTCATATGGGGTGGTACCAAGGGGAAATAGAGTTCGAAAGCGGAAAATTTCAGCCCGAAATTTATAATAAGCGAACAGTGAAAAGTGAACTATTTCGGGCGAAAACGAAACTCACCATAAGAGTGATTATATAAACTTATATTAATTGTTAATAATTTCTTAATATAAAAATTAACTAATAACAGTTGCATTTAATCTTAATTAGACCACTTAAAATATTAAACTAACTTAAATGAGCGAAAATATTTACATTTTCAGTATAATACTATGTTCTGACTGCGCCGTTAACTTGGGTTATGAACAATTTTGGAGTTTAACGACAAACACTTCTCATAAACTCGGAGTTTACCATACACAAATTTTTTGTCTAACTCGCTTTAAATACCACTTTTATTTGGTGTTTATGGACGTGCAACCCTTGTTTGCCCCAATATTAGGCAGCACTGTCGACAAATTGTAGCATCAATGTTCAAAAGTTTTGCTGCACTGTTTAGTGGTTTGACAGTTCATAATTTCAAATACGAGGGCCGTTTGATAGGTCATCGACTTTTGGAATTTCCCGCCCAGAAACTTTAAATGCATCATTGCTGATTTTAACTGCCATCTTATAATAAACGTAACCGCAAACGCTTATTTGAAAAGCTTTGAGAAAAGCTTTAATTTGGAAGGAATAAAAAAATAGGGTATAAAGTTGAAAGCAGATTATGTTGAGAAATAGAACGCTTTTTTGCCGCTAAAATATGTTTTATTCAAAATACAATGATTTATCAAACCGCCTTCGTTAAGTATTTGTAAACAAAATGAACTACATTTCACAAATAAAAATTTCAAATAATGATGCAAAAACACCGTGTCCACAAATTGATTATTTTATCTAACAATATTCATTTAAATATGCAATTATTTAACATTTTAGGAAAATTTATAATTTTCTTACAACCATGTGAAATGCCGAATATGTACTCTGCACATGCAATAAGGCAAAGGCTGGCAATTTTTATGAAAAATATTTATTAAATTTAAGTAAAATACCGCGGACTTCGAGATTATTGATTTATCTTTCTTGTGATATGCATTTTCAGTTTCAGATATCGCTTATTTTTCAAAAATCAATACGGTAGAATAATTGTCCTGCGGGTTTTAGAAAAATAGCTTTTACGTTCGTTCGGGTATTCTGTTAAAACCAACCGGAGCATCAGCATCAGCATCAACTCGTGTCTCAGCCACCACAACAGGTAATATCACACTTAATAAGCGCACAATAAATCCACATATCAAAATATATACACAAACACTGAAGTCGTTTTGAATTTATATTTTTTATTTCCAACTTCATCCAACAGGATTTTCAACTGCGATTTGCGACATATCGTCAACTACAATCACGATTTGGTACAGCAGTTTTTCACGCAACAAGCCATCTTGCCGCAACTCAACCACAACTTGTCACAATCAACATCATCACTTACTAGCCACCGTTGTTCACTTATTAGTCACGAGTTAAACTACCCTAAAGGTACGTGTTCCAAATATATTATTTTTCTGGATCTAGCGAATGTCACAGTTTCACTCTGCACACATACATACATACGCCCTTTTGCAAAAAGGCTCACTAGTGTTGTTGGGGTAACCTTTAAATCAAATTGAGGTCAAACACGATTAATTAGTTTTCCGAATTTTAAATAATTTTTAATTTGCAAAGCACGTTTTGTTTATTAACACATTTATCGGCTTTCATTACTTTGTCTTTGATCGTGTTTTTTATTACTTTTTAACTTTCAATTTGCCAAATCATTGCACTAGCAGCACTACACTTGTATGAAGTATTCATGACCTCATTGTTTCAACACACTGTTTTCGGTTTATTGCACATTTTAATATACACCGGTGCTATTTCGGAAAAGCCGTCTAGCCACCGTTGTTCATGGTCCTACTGCGCCGAGAACCTATTGAACCAGTCCCCCTTTCGGAGCTATACTACATCACAGCAAGAAGCAGCGTTTTTTAATACAGTCCACTTCATCCAACAGGATTTTCAACTGCGATTTGCGACATATCGTCAACTACAATCACGATTTGGTACAGCAGTTTTTCACGCAACAAGCCATCTTGCCGCAACTCAACCACAACTTGTCACAATCAACATCATCACTTACTAGCCACCGTTGTTCACTTATTAGTCACGAGTTAAACTACCCTAAAGGTACGTGTTCCAAATATATTATTTTTCTGGATCTAGCGAATGTCACAGTTTCACTCTGCACACATACATACATACGCCCTTTTGCAAAAAGGCTCACTAGTGTTGTTGGGGTAACCTTTAAATCAAATTGAGGTCAAACACGATTAATTAGTTTTCCGAATTTTAAATAATTTTTAATTTGCAAAGCACGTTTTGTTTATTAACACATTTATCGGCTTTCATTACTTTGTCTTTGATCGTGTTTTTTATTACTTTTTAACTTTCAATTTGCCAAATCATTGCACTAGCAGCACTACACTTGTATGAAGTATTCATGACCTCATTGTTTCAACACACTGTTTTCGGTTTATTGCACATTTTAATATCACTGATCCGTCGGAGAATTCCACTTTCACAAAATCACTGCGAGCACTAATTTAAACAAATTTTGATCGATATTCAGTCCATACTCGTACATATTGGCGAAAGTTGGGTGGCGAGTGTCTTTAAAGATAGACTTAGAGTTGCATTAATATACATACACATACATAGAATATAAGAATATAAATATACATATACATATTTTGCATTAAAAATAAAATCAAGTCTGTGCTTGTGCATATACATATATTCAAATTCTGGTGTTACAATTTTCTGGATTGAAGGCTTTTACGTTTTTGTTGCACAGATATTCTCGGAAGACTTTCCTTTTCCTTCTTGAGTTTTTCTTTCTTGCTTTATCCCAATCATGGAATCATTTATTCGTATGGCCGAAGCTGTAATCGAATTCGAATCAGATTACAGCAACACGCCAGTTTCGGACAAAATAAACACGGGCTTGCTATACAGCAAGACGAATTAAAGGCTATGTGGGACAAAACAAAGGTAGCATACGACATGCTCAGCAACTCAGATGGGCGAACTAAAGAGGACATTAGGGCCATTAGTGAGCTTCGCTAGTTATGTTAAATGTATGTCAGCAATGGCTACTCAATTGGAAGTGCTTGCAGAAGAAAAAAAAGACATTAAAGAGCAGTCAGTTCGTGAGCACAACATACTTCTCCCTCCCTGTGATACAGAAGTGTTTACGGCTATTTATATTCGCAATAAGCGCTTTACACCTGTTGGAAAACTGTTCCATTTAAACAATAAAACGCAGGGAGAAGCTAAAGATATTGTGAGAAAGTGTCCGCTTACGAATGAAGGTTTCACTACAGCGTGGAAAAACTTAAGTGATAGATATGAAAATAAACGTATCTTAGTAAATTCCCAACTCAAGATACTTTTCAGCCTTGATACGGTATATAGCGAGTGCGGTAGCTGAATCAAAAAATTGCAGCGGGACATCAACAATTGCATCTCGTCCTTAAAGAGTCATCAAATTGACATTTCAAATTGGGATGCAATAATAACTTATCTTTGTTCGACCAAATTGCCAGAGAGCACATTGACATTATGGGAGCAGACAATAGAGAACAAAACTGAGATATCAAAATGGGAGGATATGGATAGATTCCTTTCCAATAGGTTTCAGACTTTGGAAACCGTCTCCGGCTTAAAGGGTGTTCAACATCCTCGAACTTCAACGCCACTATTCTCAAAATTCCCGTCTGAACCTCCACAAAAAAGACTTGGCGTTTTCCAGGCCAGTGTAGCAAAAGTTACTTGCCAATTGTGCAAATGCAATGAGCACAAATTACAAAACTGCCCACGGTTTCGTAAACTAACGACGACCGATCGAATTGCAATTTTAAAGAATAATAACAGTTGCTTGAACTGCCTTTCTTCAGGACATACGGTCTCACGGTGTACAAGCTCCTTTAATTGCAGCACTTACCGCCTGAGACATCATACGCTCCTTCATATACAGGCTTTTCAGCCAAAAGCAACTGGCCAATCGCCAATATCGAGTCCCGAAGTTGATGCTCCATCCACCTCTGCTCAGGCTCGTATTAGACACAATTCTGCAAGGGCAAATAAAAATTCGGTTAATAACTTCAACTGTTTCGCCAACACGAATAAAGGAGTTTTACTCGGAACAGCTCGTGTTAATATATTTTACAATGGTACTGAGTTTTCTGCAAGAGCCTTAATTGATTCTGGTTCTGAGTGTTCTTTTATAACACAAGGCCCCAAACGCAGAATCGATTTACCCACAATAAGGATGAATGCCCAGGTATCAGGCATAAATAACACCATTTCAGCGCAGGTAACTGAAACCTGCCTTATTCAACTGCGGTCACCCATTGAATCAAGATCCACACCACAGCTTTGGTGTTACCTCAACTTTCAGGGAATCTTCCAACATGCAGGATAGATGCCTTAAATAAACAAGCGTTCCCGGATCTAGTATTGGCGGACAAAAGATTCTTCGTTAGCGAGCAAGTTGACCTTGTCCTAGGTGGCGACATTTACGCTCAAATAATATTACACGGAATAAGAAAGAATGTCCTGGGAACTCTTCTCGCCCAGGAAACTGTATTCAGTTGGATAATAACCAGCCAAACCGATTCGGCTACTCCAAACAATAAATGTGTATCATTTTTTAATGAAGTCTCATTTGACAAGCGCCTTAAATCCTTTTGGGAACTGGAAGAAGTTTCTAAAGACAGAATATATAACGAAGATGAGAGTTATTCCGAAAAACTCTATAAAAGCACGACAAGAGGCGACGAATGTGCGAATTATTTTCTGCCGCATCATGCTGTAAATAAGGAGGACAGTACTACCACCAAAGTACGCGTCGTTTTCAACGCATCGTGTCCGACTGCGAATGGAACTAGCCTTAATGATGTCATCCATCCTGGTCCAGTACTTCAAAGCGACCTGACGATGAATGGCTTCTGACATTTTAAGAAAATGCATGTACGTTGATGATGTTTTGGCTGGAGGACATTCCATCGACTTGGCCATCAGAGCTAAGGAAGAGGTGGAAAAGGTGCTACAATCAGCTGGTTTCCCACTACGAAAATGGACTTCAAATTGTGAGAAAATACTGGATGGAATACCGAAAGCCCATCTGCTAAACGAAAATTTTCTGGAATTTGGGGACACCAGCACAGTCAAAGCTCTGGGCATCAGATGGAACGCCCATTCCGATCATTTTTATTTTACTGCTAAAACATTCGAAACTCAGGTACGATTCACAAAAAGGATAATACTGTCCGAAATCGCCAAATTGTTCGACCCACTAGGATGGCTTGCGCCATTCGTGGTTACTGCAAACATTTTAATGCAGAATATTTGGTTATAAGGGACAGATTGGGACGAAACGGTGTCCCCTACATCAATAAACCGATGGCAAAGCTTTGTCGAAAACTACAGTCATATCGGCACAATTCGTATTCCTCGTTGGGTGTATTTTTTTCCAAACGGATAAAATTGAACTGCATGGATTCTGCGACGCCTCGGAGAAGGCATATGCCGCTACTATTTTCCTTCGCGTTCAGAAGGCAGAGACAGTTTATGTCAGTCTCCTGCTTGCTAAGTCCAAAGTAGCGCCAGTTAAAACAATTTCGTTACCACGCTTGGAACTCTGTGATGCTGTGTTGCTGGCTGAACTAATGGAGTCAGTCACTAAAATTCTTAACTTAGGTCAGTTTACAAGCATCTTTGAACAGATTCGACCATTGTCCTTGCCTGGATTCATAAACCTCCCTGCTCGTGGTCAACCTTTGTTGCCCATCGAGTTACAAAAATTGTAGAGAAAGTTGGAAGCCGAAATTGGCTTCACGTAGAATCAGCTTCAAATCCATCGGATTTGGCTAGTAGAGGAATCACTGTGCAGGAACTGGCCAACAGTTCCTTGTGGTGGCAGGGTCCTTCTTGGTTGCAAGAAGATAGAGAAAACTGGCCCACACAAGAAACGAACTATAGCACTGAAGTAGAACAAAAAGGGGTTCAAATCTATGCAACAACTACAATCGATATCGGTGATGAGATTCTTGATAGATTTTCCGATCTATCGAGGGCTTTGAGAGTCTTCTCTTACGTATTAAGGTTCTCACGGAGAACTCGTCCAATTACTGGAACTTTCTTTCACGGAGTCTTACTCAATTTCAGCCCATGAAATTGAAGCAACGACGCAACGCTTAATAATCGTCTCACAGAAGAAATATTATGGTCAAGAATACTTAGCATTGAAATCGAACAAACCAATAAATTCAAAAAATTAAATATTGCCACTTAACCCATATATCGACAAGGAAAACATAATAAGGACGGGTGGTCGATTAGGGAAATCCCTTGATCTCTCGTTTAACGAGCGACACCCAATTATTCTTCCATATAATAGTAGATTGTCTCGTCTTATAGTTCAGTTTATCCACACTGTATCATTGCATGGTGAAAATCAATTGATGTTGCGCCTGATTAGAACCCAGTATTGGATACCGCGAGTTCAAAATTTGATCAGGTCAACAATTTACAACTGCAAAATCTGCACGATCTACCGAAAACGTTCGCAATCACAGCTAATGGGTATGCTTCCTACAGAACGTACTACATTTTCACGCGCATTTACGAATACAGGTGTCGACTTCTCAGGTCCTTTCGATATAAAGACCTACAATGGACGCGGTTGTCGAGTATCCAAAGGATACGTCTGCCTGTTTGTGTGCTTCGCAATGAAGGCGATCCATGTGAAAGCCACCTCCAATTTGAGCACACAATCGTTCCTAGCAGCTTTTGCTAGATTTGTAGGTAGGCGAGGTTGCCTAAAAAACATATATTCCGACAACGGAACGAACTTTGTCGGTGCTTCGCGCGCATTACGAACCGAAATAAAAGCTTTTATATCTGATGCTCGCAATAGCACCTTGTCAAAATATACCCAACAAACGCTTACGTGGCATTTTATCCCCGCCGCAGCACCCCATATGGGTGGACTGTGGGAGGCGGGCGTTAAAAGTTTTAAAAGCCATTTTACAAAAATCGCTTCCAACCACAAATATACGTTTAAGAGTTTACGACCTTACTTTGCAGAGTTGAGTCCTGTCTTAACTCTCGACCACTGAGTCCCTTATCAAATGAACCGACGGACTTGGGAACCATTGACACCAGGTCATTTTTTAGTTGGCGGACACCTTCTTGCTCAGCCTGAAGTAGACGCTGACGAAAACCACAAATTTTGCGGGGGTGGAAGACAGAATACCTGTCTGAACTTGAAAAACGCAATAAGTGGAAATATCCACAATCCAACATAAAGAAAGGTGACCTCGTCGTTATCAAAGAAGACAACCTGCCACCTAATGAGTGGAGATTAGGCAGGGTCGCCAAACTGCACCCAGGCTCGGATGGCAAGGTAAGAGTAGTGGATGTTATAACCGAAAGAGGACAAGTCACCAGGCCATTAGTGAAATTAGTCCTATTACCCGCCAATGATGAACAGGAGGAGGAGCAACGACATTCTGACGAAACCGATTTCCCTCTTGAAACACCTACATCGCTCGTAAAACCCAATGCGGATTACACTTCGTAATTTCCATCCAATTCCACATCGCAAAGGGTGGTCTACAAAATAAATAGACCCCCCCCCACGACCTATGCAAATTGACAGGGAAAATATGAAAAAAAAGTTACCAAGTGCCCTCGCGAATGGAGGAAGTATAAAAATGCATTTATGTGCATATGTATGAATAGCAGAAATTGTTGGCAATTATCATTAGTTTTCAGGAAAACAAGTACTATACACACTGCTTTGCCTAGATTTTTCTCGTAACAAAAAAAAAAAAGAATGAGGTAACAGGCAAGTTGTTAAAGTTTTATTTTTTTTTTTTACTGTATTTATTTTGCAAGAAGTAAATTTTCTGTAATAAAAAATTGAACAGGTATAATTTTCAACCATTAAGGCAGAACACAAAGGCAACTGTATTCAATAATTTTAGTTAGAACCCTTTAAGCAGAAAAGGCATTATTGGTTATTTTTAAATTTTTGTTTATAAAAAACTAGGCGGCGAGTAAATTGTAAGTACTGTCACGGTATATGGACATATAAGAATACAGAATTCCAAATTATTCAGACTAAGTTATAAAATAAGCTACAGAAACAATCAGCTGAATTAAAATACGTATGTATATATGCCTATGTATGTAGCAAAAACCATACATTTCATATTGGAAAAAAAAACATTCTCATCGATCCACAGACAAGGCTTAAAGATATTTTTATGTTTATTTGTAATATCATGAAATAAGTGAGTGCATTATAGTGCCGGGTATTCGAAAATTTTCGTACAAACACTCAAACATTTATAAAATACATGCCTGTTTTGGCTGTTTAAAAGGCATGAAATAGTTCTGGCTAACTGCTTACTTGTCTTTGCGCTCCTTTCCAACTGCGTCCACACTTCGTTGAGGGATTTTTTTTTTTTAACTCCAGTTTATTTATACAATCTAGCTTAAAATTAGACATTCAGTATTTCTTAAGGATTATGTTAATACTAATAACAAACGACTTTAAGAGAGATATCCAGTGATATTTCTTCTATTAAAAACAATTCAACATAGAATTTCAGAGGCTTAATGTTACATTAAATTATCAATTATTTTATTATGAGAGACTTGTGTATTCGTATTATGTTTTTGAGGCAGGTCTGCAGGTCTGCAGGTCTGAAGGGTTCAATCTTTTTAATCTCCTTGGTTGGGAAGATGTTTCAGTCAGCTTTATTGCGAGGGTGTTGGGGTGGTTTCTTAACTTTGAGTAGTACGACATGCTGAAGGTTTTTATCTCATCCAGTACTGTTGGCATTCGAAGATCATGGTGAATGGTAACATTTGAAACAAACTAAGGGGCATTGGTTATTATACGCAATACTTTCGATTGTAAACGTTGCATGATTTCGATATTTGATTTTGAGGCTGAACCCCAGAGCTGAATCCCATATATCCATACAGGCTTAATAATTGCCTTGTACACCAAGAGTTTGTTTTCTAGTGAGAGTTGGGATTTTTGATTTAGAAGCCAGTAGAGTTCTCTTACTTTTATCCCTAATTGCTTCCTCTTTGCAAATATGTGATTTCGCCATGTTAAGCGACTATCAAGATGAATGCCGAGATATTTGACTTCTTCGGATTGTGGCAGTGGTGTGTTATTTAATAGAACTGTTAGACATGTCTCTTTTCTTAAGGTAAAAGTAATTTGGGTGGATTTTGTTTCATTTGTTTTAATTCTCCATCTGGACAACCAATTTTGAATATCGTTGAGATGGGATTGCAAGTATGATGATGCAACTGAGGGATTTTCGTGCTTAGCTAATATAGCAGTGTCATCAGCAAACGTGACGGTAGTGGTATTTTGTGATAGTGGTAAATCTGCAGTAAACATTGTGTATAGCACTGGTCCGAGAACGCTACCTTGTGGGACTCCTGATTGTATTGAGTAGAGTTGGGTTTGTTGATCATTTAGCTTGACCATAAAGTGTCTGTTGCTGATAAAAGATTTAAGGATATCATAGAACGTGTGTGGTAGATGTTTTTTGAGTTTGTACAGCAACCCTGAGTGCCAAACTTTGTCAAAAGCTTGTGTAATATCAATGAATGCAGCTGTACAGTATTGTTTATTTTCTAAGGCGCTATTTATTACTTCAATTACACGGTGCACTTGTTCAATAGTTCCATGGTGTTGTCGAAAACCAAATTGGTGGTTTAGAATCAAGTGGCTGTCGGTAATTATTGGCATTAGTTTGCTTAGCAATAGTTTTTTAAAAAGTTTTGAAGTGATTGGTAATAGACTGATTGGCCTGTATGATGAGGGTTTGTGTGTTGGCTTGCCGGGCTTGGGTATTAGTATTATTTGAGCTACCTTCCATTGTAATGGAAAGTAACCAATTCTGAGTATAGCGTTAAATAATTGGGTAAGATAAGCTACTCCTGTGTTGGGCAGCTCTTTTAGTATTTTTGCAGTAATCAATTCGTATCCAGGGGCTTTTTTGGCGCTAAGTTGAGAATCAATAAACTTTTTGACCAAAGTTTTTGAGAATTTCTGATTGGGGAGTTCCATTTGGTTTGGTGAATTTATGTAGTCATGAATTTCGTGGTCATCAGACCCTGAGTTTGGTGCGTGTGGTTCGAAGACTTGGGTGAGATGTTTTGCAAATGTAGCTGCTTTTTCAACATCGCTTCTCGCCCATTTACCATCCATAGTTTTGATTGGGGGAACATGCGCAATAGGGTGTTTTATGTTTTTCGTTGCTTTCCAAAGTGAGTAGTTAGTTGTCTCTGTGGCAGACAGATTTGAGATGTGTCTATTGAGCTCTTCGTTTTTGTATTTGTGCAGTGAAACTTTTAAGTTTTTTATTGCAGCATTTAATTTTTTTTTAATGTTTGGGTCTCTTGTAGTTTGCCACATTTTACGCAATTTTCGTTTATATTCAATTTTGAGTTTTATGTGTGTAGGAGTAACGTTAGCTACCTGCCTTGGTGTTAATGTTGGAGTCACAGACCAGGCTGCTTGCTGAACTGATGTATTAAAAAGTTCCACCGCTTCGTCTAAGTCTGTGCTGCATTTGAGAGGTATATGGAGTGGTAGGTGCACATCGATTTTACTGCGAAAATCAGCCCAGTTTGTACGCTTATTGTGTAACATAGGAGGATTACACTTCAAGGATATATGCGAAGTGAGGGTGACTATGATTGGTGTGTGATCTGAGGATAAATCCAGGCACGACTGTATGGAAACATGCATACTTGATATACCCTTCGTTACGCAGAAGTCAATAACATCGGGTAGTTTGTTTGGGTCTGTAGGCCAATATGTGGGTTCACCTGTTGATAAGCACGAAAGGTTATTTGTCTGCATTGTATTAAGAAGCTCTCGGCCTTTTAGAGTGATTGTTCTTGAGCCCCATTGTGTGTGCTTCGCATTATAGTCGCCACCTGCTAAAAGCCTAGTACCAAGTGTTTTATAGAAGTGTTCAAACTGCTCTTTCTTTATGTTATGTTTTGGTGGACAATATACCGCTGCTATTGTTAGTGGTCCTTGGTTATCTTCTATTGTAACTGAAGTTGATTGGATGTGCTCCTTTTCGTATTTGCTATGTAAGTGATGTGCAATATTATTTTTAATTATGACTGCTGTACCACCGCGGGCAGTGCCAGCAGGATGGTTGGTGCTATATATTATAGTGTTTGGGATTTTTAGGTAGCTTTTTTCAGTAAAGTGGGTCTCGCTTATTAACATGATGTCAATATTTTGTTCTGCTATAAAAGCGCTAGTTTCTAGGCTATGCTGTGATAGACCATTTGCGTTCCAAATTGCTATTCTAATTGAAGGAGTCATTTATTAATTTTTGTGATGAGTGTTGTTAACAAGTTTAACATCGTGCCCATTTGCTCCATAAGAGTTTTTAGCATTGTTTTAAGGTCGTTAAAATCATTAGAATTCTGTTGTGTTGGGGTGTGGGTATCTGTTTCTGGTTGTTTGCCTTTCAGAACATTAGAATACGTGAGACCGGGTTTCGCTGTAGCCAGCAGTTCTGGGTTTGGTGCTTCTATTACTCTGTCTTTTTTTCGAAGGGTAGGGTACATTTTTTGCTGCAGTTCTTTATGGACTACACATCCCTTATAGTTAGCTGGATGATTTCCGTTGCAGTTCTTTATGGACTACACATCCCTTATAGTTAGCTGGATGATTTCCGTTGCAGAGGATGCATTTCACCTCCTGGGATTTTGTTTTACGCGCGCAATCGGCTGTGGAATGGTGCCAGTGCATTTTACGCAACGTGGGCTATGGTTACAGTATTTTTTTGTGTGCCCGTACCTTTGACATTTAGTACATTGGGGTATTTCACGTTTTTTTCTAGGTGGTTCTATTTTTATTTTTGTGTGTAAAAGGGTTGTGATATTGTACACGTCCTTGTTGGATGCGTTTTGTTGTAGGTTAATGAAAAACATAGGTAGTGGGATTTTTGTGATTCTTTGTTTAATATTTGAGACATTTATGACCTTGTGTCCGAGACTTACTAGTTCTTCTTTAATATCTTCAGGGTTTGTGCTGTTATGTATGCCTTTGAGAACTATATTGAAACTTCTATCAGATTTTAGCTTGTACGTATGAAACTCGGTTTTCCTATCTGCTAGTTCTTTTGTTATAGTTCTATAGCTATCAACAGACTTGGGTTGAATTTTGACTTCTTCATTTTTTATAACTTTTATTTCGTAATCTGTGTTGGCGATTTTGTTTAATAATTGAATTAAAGGTTGGATGTTAGTAACCTGAGAGACAATGAGGGATGACAAAATGTTCATTCTCGCTGGTTCGTGTGATCATGGAATTAGATATAAAAGGGCTGTACATGACGAATTGCCCACAACAATCCATGCGCGAACTGAAACCCATATCGTCGTCACTGTAGAGTTCTCGCGGCTCCTGTAATTTAACTTCATTGTAAAACGTATTCGGGCGATCGTAAATACTTACCAGCTTCTTTGGACCTTTGGCGTTATAAGTGTCATCGCCAATTTTGTTCTCCCTAGAAGTTTGCGATGAAGAACGCTCCGGCGCCTAATTGTCAAGGAGTACGTCTGGGCTGATGGTGCTGTTGTTGTTGTTGCGTTTGTGTTAAAGAGGAATCACATTGCGCTTGAGTTTATAGTATAAATTGATGAGCTATTATTATATATACATCCATGAATGTATGTGCATGTAGATATTATCTTATGTGCCAGCGAAGTTGCGTGACTATGTTGTTGTTCATAGGACTCATTCAGTCCTTATTTGCAGCTTCGTCTTCATCGGGAAATCCACGATAGAGAACGAATTCATTCGCCTGTGTCATAATATTTTCCAGACCATATTATTTTTTTAATTTGCAACAATTTTTCGGATAGTCTATCAACGGGGCACTTTAGAGTTGTCCAGTTTTCATCGGCTAGCACAATGTCGAAAAGTTTCTTTCCTAGTCCTGTCCGCTGTCGAGAATCATGGATGTAAAAATCTAATATGCAGGGATCTTTATCGGCTTTCCTCGTTTGACCACGACTATCAAATATATACAAATTTTTGGTGCCAATTTTGGGAAGTCCCACAACGGCATCGCCATCTTCTCCATTCAAGTTGGCCATAAGGTAAACTGTCTGATTTCAGACGCACGCAATTTTGAGCTGATGTGATGGTTTTAGACGGCCTCTGAGCCACAGCTGGAAGTTCTCCTAGATGATTTTTAATTTCAGCCATTTTTGCAGTAGGTTAGATGAAATTTGCACAGCCGGTTGAGTTTAAAATAAGTAATAAACTGAAAATCCAGCTAAGAAACACAAAATGTTTAAAAATCAAAAAATGGAAAAGAAATAAACATAAGGTACGCCAGCGCTTTGGGGAGGGCATTTCCAAATATAAATGTTATTAAAAAGTCTATCGATGTTTACGAACCTCACGCATCACTTTGATTTGTTCCCGGTGCATGTTCGTGCACACAATATATGGCCATTTCTTATTGCCGTCAGGGTTTTTTGTCAATTGCGGGCCCGCAGCACACGCCGCTCCAACTACCACCGCATCTTTGGCCTTTTTTCCACGACCTTTGGTTGAGATGGGTTCTTTGTGGTTGTTGCAGGCGGAGGCAGAATTTGTGGTAGATTTTTCCCCGTTGTGAGCGCTGGCAATTATGAATTTTCCGCTGGTAGAGTGGAGATGCTTTGGATATCGAATTTCAAGTTAGCCATATTAACAGCAATATCTTGCTGCATTTCTCGCTACTCGGTTGTAGCATGGATTATTATCTAAGCGCATGCACCGCACTACTACCCGGTGTGCTCATTCCGCAGCCGCCCAATCCGGTATGTCCAAATGCGCTATTGTATTTTTAAATACATAATTACATAAAAGAATAAAAATTAACAAGACTGAAATGCAAAATATTTCAAAGGAAATACTACTTACCCCGTTTTTACCTCATGGTGCGTAAAAAGAAATAGACCTTTAAATTGACAGATCATTGAGAAAATTTGCATATGAGCTGCAATTGACCATCATTGATATGTCAAAGAGATCGTAACAACAATAACGTTCTGGCCCTTTACAAAGGCGCCCTCTAACGTGTGCAAATCGAGTGCACACACTTAATGAAGATTTTAGCCGTGTTGCAAACACTCATTTAATTAATACTGGGAATTTTTTCCTCTTAGGGTGGGAGTCTCAGGTGTTAGAACACACCACAAACTTTTTTACGACATTGTGTTATTGTTTACCTAAAATACACTAGGTGATATAGGAATAACCCCAATAAGGAAGTATAATATCTTGAGTTGCTTTAAATTACCAGGATACGATTTTCTCATGTCGATTCGATGTGAATATGAATAATGTAACTAAAGAATTACTTATAAAAAAAATTTTTTTTATAATTACTATTAATAAAATTGTAAATAATAGTCAGAAAATAACTCGTCTCGCCACCCAAACAGCTACATATATGTATAGATAAAACAGAAATTATAAATATTTAAATAAACGACCTTTTAGAAGATGACTCTCTACGCCGCATTACTAAAAAAAACTCGATCAACAGGCTCACCGCTACCTCGACCATGCGAGGGCAAACACCCAATCCGCCTCTGTCCCGTATTTCGTGGAAAACCAGTAGAAGAGAGGCTACGCGAGCCTCTTCTGGGCAAATACTGCTCCAACTGTCTTTCGGTAGCGCATAAGGCCGAGGTATGCACAAGCTCTTCAAGGTGCTACCGCTGCAACGGCACGCATCATACGCTGCTGCACCTTGAAGAGGATAGCCATCCGCCAATCGACACCAGACCTTGGAGCGAGCAAGTCGCGAGCGAGATGGACTCGGACACCGAGCTTTCACTCCATGCCTCCGACTCGGGAATGGAGACGCGGTCTTCTCGCCCGGAACCACAAGAAACTGAAACGGGGACCAAAGCGGAATCGCGGTCTTTCCGACCATTCTTGGCGCACGAAAGGCGCCGTCAGAGCGAAGCGGAATCTAGGCCTTTCCGCCCACTTCCACCAGCAGAGCGACATGGAGTGGAATCTAGGACTTTCCGCCCACCTCTACCAGCGCAACGTCATCGTGGAGCGGAATCTCGGCCTTTCCGCCCACAATCCTCATCACGCCGCCAGCTTCCGGCGACGTTCCGAAGCTGCCATGCAACTTTGGCGTTGCCGCCCACCACCACCATCGCCCCCACCGCGTTTGTCAAAATAGAGGCAAAAGGACGACTTCATCTCGTCCGCGCGCTTATTGACGTCTGCGCACCGACGACAATTATCTCCGCTGACTTGGCGCGAGACTTTCATCTTGGGAAAACGACCGTCGGGAACGAGCGTGGTTGTATTCTGCGCCTGCGTGGAAAATTCGGGGTAAACACACAAGTATCAACTCACGCCATTGTTAAGCAACACTTCGTGCGCGTATGTCGCACCAGCAGCATTGACCCGTCCATCGCGACGAATTATATACATATACGGCTAGCGGATCCGAACTTTCACACCGCGGCTCCAGTGCGATTGGTACTCGGCGCTGACGTGTACAAAAATGTTTTGCTACCAGGCATCTTACCTGGCGCCTTCGGCCCGCTCGTCGCCCAAAGCACAATCTTTGTGTGGATATTATCGGACTCATCCCTCATCTAAAGAACTAAAAAATAACAGACAAATAAATATACTTATGTGCATGCTGAATTAGCGAGGAATTATCAAAAAAAAATGTGCAAATAAATGTCAAATCACGTGTGTTTTACTAACAAACAATTTATTCCTCCCAATAGCTAGGTACACCCAAGGACTGGAGGATTATGGAGATTAATTTTCTTTAAACTTTTCTTTTCAAATTGTGGAAAAAACTTAAAGATCTTACATTGTTAAATTAAGTTCATTCCATGTAAAATGGTGTGGTGGTTGGGCCAGAAGACAGACGTTGCTGATAGCAAGGGGGCCGGTATGTTTAGGCCTCCAAGCTAAATCGCTTTCTCTAGAAAGGGTGTACCACCCTAATGTTAAGTAGCACTCACATACACATGCATGCGCAAAGTATCTTATTGTAGTCTCACACACATATGCGTGTGCAGGGTGAACGGCATGAATGTGTGTGCGCATGCATGTGTATACGCGGATAAAACAATTCGGGTGGTTTTCCCCTAAAAACGGTAGAATAATTGTCCCGCGGGTTTTAGAAAAATAGCTTTTACGTTCGTTCGGGTATTCTGTTAAAACCAACCGGAGCATCAGCATCAGCATCAACTCGTCTCTCAGTCACCACAACAGGTAATATCACCACATTAATTTTGTATAAAATTAAAAAACTTAATAAGCGCACAATAAATCCGCATATCAAAATATATACACAAACACTGAAGTCGTTTTGAATTTATATTTTTTATTTCCAAAAATATACACCGGTGCCATTTCGGAAAAGCCGTCTAGCCACCGTTGTTCACCTTGTTTATACGAAGCACTTTCCGAGATCGTATCGACTTAATACACTTTATTTGTTACTGTTTATACATTCGACTTTAAAGCCGTATTGTAAGCTTAACAGCTGTAGTGCGATTCAGTAACTTTTTTAACAACACTCGAAGATGCCAACTCAGCTAAACAACAGATGTTAACAATATTGCTATTCCGTTAATCATTTTGGACAACATACGTTATTGCAAAATCAGCTGTGTTGTTAAGCTGTCTGTATTTAGTTTTGTGTTGTTAGAAACGCGATAGTTAATTAATTTTCATATACTTGCATATGTTTTTTTTTTTTATAAATTTGTAGTTCCATCTTTTAACTAAACCGTTTAAATGTTAATTTATTATTTTATTTTATTTTATTAAAAACGTATAGATTTTATTTAACCTAAGATTTACTATTTAAACCAATGAATGTTCAATGTACATATATATAAGTATAATAGTGACAAAAACGCATTTGCAACATAAACAGAAACATTTTATAAACCTTATTTATTATTATTTATATTCCATTGGCAAGCTTTCTGCCACAGAGAGGCTCTCTACATAGTGGCTTCCTCTCAATAAATGTTAAATGTACATACATATATAAAAGTATATTAGTGACATAAACGCATTTGCAACATAAACAGAAACATTTTATAAACCTTATTTATTATTATTTATATTCCATTGGCTGGCAAGCTTTCTGCCACAGAGAGGCCCTCTACATAGTGGCTTCCTATCAATTCCAACACCATCTCCTCCAGCTGCGTGAATGATGACTGCTTTAAGGGCCTGTTGCCGGTTAAAAACTGCTGCCTGCTCCGGTCGCGCACTCGAACACTGGTCTTTCTTACACACAGAGATCGTCTGGCAATACATGGGATTGTGTTCGCAATATGCGCTTGTATATATACAAGAAAAACAATATTTATTTTCAGAAACAGTATACATAACACATTCTTAATAAAGTGACACACTCATTTATACACTCGCGTTTCAGTTTTCACGATTCCCATGCTGCCCGTACAGCACTGGTTATTGTGGGTACATTAAAACACAATGGGGTTATTACTTACCGTGCGCCATTTTTCGGCAGACTTTTCTGCACCTCCGCCAACATCTTTTCTAGCTCCAGCCTGCCATAGAGCCGATGAAACTTTCCGCTGGCTAGCCCCGGATTCTCTTGAAAGACATCCATCATCCCTTTGCTGCTTGGCTTGTTGAGGCCATTCTGAAAATAGAAGAAGAAAAGTAAATAATATATTTAATAATTTTAATTAAGTATACTTGCCTTTGGTGCTAAGAGGGTAATGAAGTGCATTACGATGGCTAATCTTCGGATGTGACGCCTTTCCACCTCACTTTCAATCTCCTTCTTTTTCCTTCACGTCTGGTAGCACTGTTAACTTAAGCCTCGGCTGGGGGACAGATAAAGGAAGGTGAACACTCTCCCCGGATTTGGCCTGACCCTTGTTTCGTCCTCGGACTACCCCCTCCCTTACTGATTTTACTAGTCGATATCGAGCCCGTGGTTGCTGTATTCTGTTACCTGAGTATGCAGGGGTGGCTTTCAAGCTAATGCCGTGACTGCCTCCGTCCCTTTAAAAACCTGGCAGTCCTCGAAGTACGTTCCGATCTCGTCGCTATTCAATTGGTGGTTGTAGGTAACGGTTAAGGCGACCCTCCCGTTTTTGCTCTGGATCTGGCTCTAAACACCCTACCTCATAAGGGGTGGTACCAAGGGGAAATAGAGTTCGAAAGCGGAAAATTTACGCCCGAAATTTATAATAAGCGAACAGTGAAAAGTGAACTATTTCGGGCGAAAACGAAACTCACCATAAGGGTGATTATATAAACTTATATTAATTGTTAATTATTTTTTAATATAAAGTACAACGTTTCAACTTAAAATACCGAAGATACAAGCATAAAAATTAACTAATAACAGTTGCATTTAATCTTAATTAGACCACTTAAAATAGTAAACTAACTTAAATGAGCGAAAATATTTACATTTTCAGTATGATGCTATGTTCTGACTGCGCCGTTAACTTGGGTTATGAACAATTTTGGAGTTTAACGACAAACACTTCTCATAAACTCGGAGTTTACCATACACAAATTTTTTGTCTAACTCGCTTTAAATACCACTTTTATTTGGTTTTTATGGACGTGCAATCCTTGTTTGCCCCAATATTAGGCAGCACTGTCGACAAATTGTAGCATCAATGTTCAAAAGTTTTGCTGCACTGTTTAGTGGTTTGACAGTTCATAATTTCAAATACGAGGGCCGTTTGATAGGTCATCGACTTTAGGAATTTCCCGCCCAGAAACTTTAAATTCATCATTGCTGATTTTAACTGCCATCTTATAATAAACTACTAAGTAAGCTGATTAAGCAATATTTTTTGCGTAAAAAGACCATCACCTAAATCAAGCAAAGGCTTGATAAATACTATAAGGACCTTTCACCAACAATTTCAGTAGTTAAAAATTGAATTACTGAGTTCCGTTGTTGTCGAGGCATCACAAGTGGCGCCGAACGTTCAGGTCGCCCAAAAGTGGTAGTCGTTAGAATCCATGGAGTGAGGTAGCTGATGTTGTAGGCAACCAACTGAGCGGGAACATCACATTTAACACGAATATTTGTAAGCGTAACCGGTTTATCTCTTCAAAACCATGGGAAAAATCCATATATTGGACTACGAATTGCTGTCCCATCCAGCACATTTTCCGGATTTAGCCCAATGCGAATTTTTCCTATTTCTAAACTTGAAGATATGTGGTAAGAGGTTTGGGTGAAATGAAGAGAATATCACAAAAACAAACGCTTATTTGAAAATCCTTGAGAAAAGCTTTAATTTGGAAGGAATAAAAAAATAGGGTATAAAGTTGAAAGCAGATTATGTTGAGAAATATAACGCTTTTTTGTCGCTAAAATATGTTTTATTCAAAATACAATGATTTATCAAACCGCCTTCGTAAAGTATTTGTAAACAAAATGAACTACATTTCACAAATAAAAATTACTTGCTAGCAGGTGTCTGTACAAGTGAGCACAATTATCAGTGTCCGTTTTGTAATTCAGTATTTTGTTTGTCGGTATGTTGATGATGTGTAGCATTTCTAATGTAAATCGTTTACATTCTTGTTGGAGAATCTCTGCTTTTTCTAAATTTGGTGAATGGCCGCTATTTGCACAGTGGGTCATTAAAACTGTTTTTTGGAAATTTGTACTAGGGCTCTGTTTAAAGTCCGATTTCTGTTGTGATAGTCTAGTTTTTAATTTTGATTTATTTGTCCCTACATAAACACTGTCACAGATTTCGTTATTTTTACCATTGGACGGAATTTTATAAATAACGTTGCTTTTTTCACCTAGGAGTATTTTTGATTTTGTTCTGTTGAAAACATATTTTAATGTATTTGAAGGCTATTTTCACTTCATCGGTTTTGTTGCAATCTGATTTGGTTAGGCGTTCTGATAAATGTGGAACATAAATTACGAATTTATATTTTATTGGCTGTTTTTGACGTTGTTGGAATTTTGCATATAGTGATTTTCTTAATAATGTCTTAATTATATGATCCGGAAAGTCGTTGTTTTTAGTGAATGTTTTATTTTTTTCTCTAGTTTTTTGTGGAAAGTCTCGTCGGATATTTCCAACATTCTAGGTGTACAGCCCATTGCTGTATTTATAATCATCGTCGTAGGGTGTTTAGAATTAAAGTTGATGAATCGTTCTGATGATGTTGGTTTCTTGTACCACCTGAGTTTCAATTAATTTCCTCGTCTGATTATTATAGAGTCCAAAAGGTTAATTTTCCGTCCATCTTCCATTTCTATTTTAAATTTAATATTTTTGTGAAAAGAATTTAGTGCGTCAAGTGTGTGTTGTATCTCATTTTCGTTAATTATTGCAAATAAGTCATCAACATATTTGGTGAACACGCTTGGAATTTGTGCTAATTTTTTTATCGTGTTATCTAATAACTCTTTCATTATAATATCTGCAATTACCTGGAAGAAGGTGAACCCATCGGCATGCCTTTCAATTGAGTGTATACCTTGTCATTGGATTTGAGATATATATTTTCTTTAATGCAAAAAGCTACTATCTCCATAAATAGTTATTTTGGTATGCGTGTATGTTATTTTATTATTTTCCATATTGCTCGTATGGTGTCAAGTGCCAACTGTATCGGTATACTTGGAAACAGTGAAACTACGTCAAAAGAAATTAGTTTTTCATCGTCACAGATATAGGTGTTATTGGTCCTTTGTTTAAATTCTATTGTGTTGTGAATATTGTAAGTTGAGTTTGCAGTCAGTTTTTTTAGAATATTAATGTATTTGCATAGTCCATATGATAGAGATCCAATGGATGAGCAAATCGGTCGGAGTGGTGTTCCTTCCTTGTGTAACTTAGGTAGTTCATAAATCCTTGGAGCTAACGCTGTTGTTGTAGTGAGGTTATTTCTTTCGGCCTTAGAAATGAGTTCCATTTTAAACAGTCTGTCTACTGACTCATTATTTTTATTTTGTAACCTCGAAGTTGGATCCTGTCTCTGAATTCGATATGTTGTCAAGTCATTCAGTATATTTGTCTTTTTATTGTTGTATTCATCAATATCCTTTGCTAATGTCGTGTTTCCCTTATCAGATGTTAAAATTCTAATATTTTAATTTTTCCTCAGAACTTTTCGTGTACGTTCCACTGTGTCTGTTATTGCACGATCCATTGCGCTTTGCTTATTTGTTGTATGATTTTTGATCATTACAGAGAATTTCGTGCGCGCCTCCTCTTGTTGTTCTTTGTTGGAAATTTTTTATTCTCAACCGGTAGTTTCTCATGTTTCAATTCTTGTCGTTTCTTCAGTGTTGTTGTTAGTTTATTTGCGAAATTTTTCTCGTTTTCCATAAGTGTTTGAAAGTCATCTGGCATCAGCTGTTTTCTTAGTTTTGTTGTTATATCTTCTATCCTCTGTTTTTGTCTTTTTAATATGTTATGTGGCCGCTGTGGTCGAGTTGGTAGCGGTGCGTGCTATAACTTGATATGCCGGTGAGTTCGAGGTTCGAATCTCAGTCAGGGCAAGCAAAATCTTAAGAATAGAAAGTTTTTTCTAATAGCGGTCACTCCTCGGCAGGCAATGGCCTCCGAGGGTATTTCTGCCATGAAAAGGCTTCTCATTAAATACATCTGCCGTTCGGAGTCGGCACAAAACTGTAGGTCCCTCCATTTGTGATATAATATAAAGACGCACACCACAAATGGTAGGAGAAGCTCGGCCAAACACTGAGCTATATAGTGTACGCGCCAAAATTATATTATATTATATTTATATGTTATGTTTATGTTTAATAAGTAAACTTAATATTTTTGTCTGGTAGTATTGTGTGTATCTAACTAAATTTCTGTCAATGTCCGGATGTGTGTCACAGTCAAATACAAATAATTTTTTACATTTTGTCGAATTTTGTATAAAGTTAGGGTTAATTTTGGACTTTCTACATTTTAAAAGGAATTTCAAATTAGATTTAAGTTTTACCAATTTTTTTGTTGTATGTTGAAATTTATTGATATCTGCCTTTGAGTTGTCATAATTGTTTTATATTGCTGCATATCCCATTTTTTGTTGGTGTTTGCTGACGGCGTGCCTTCCCTTTTTTATAAAATAACATTGATTTTGGCGACCTTTCCGTTTTAAATAAGGGGTTTTTTTGGCAGCTCGAGGTCAAGTTTTTATAGTAATAAAACAAGAAATTTTATTCCTTTTGTCGATATATTTCGATTGCACTCCGGCAATCGTCTTCAGGGCAAAACTATTTAACAACATAAATTAAAATACGTACATTCATCATCATATAAATAAGACATTATTAAGAAAATCACTATATGCAAAATCCCAACAACGTCAAAACAGCCAATAAAATATAAATCCGTAATTTATGTTCCAAATTTATCAGCACAACATCAAAGAAAGGCTTAAGGTTCAAGTCTCATTGATAAATTCCACTGCAAATGTTATAAACAAAAATATAAACGAAGTGAATACGCAGTTTATGTAAATAAACAACCTAATCAACAAATTTCAGTTGGAAATAATAAAAGATAGTCACCATTTTATTGTGCGAATGTGAGAATATTCAGAAGTCGATAATTGAATTATTAATAGATGTGAACCACGGACGAATTAATCCAGCCGCTATAACTCCTACACAACTAACCAAGGAATTGATAGGTAGGTATCTAGGAATTGATACTCATTAGAGAAAAGCTGCCATCAAAACTACAAATACCTGTAGTGCGATTCTGTAACTAATATAAACCACATTTCACATAACAGCATTGACAGCATTTGTTATTGTTTATTAACAGCAATACAGTCAGCTGTTTACTTTTGTGGTTTAGCTACAGACATCTCGTTTTGACTTGTTTACTAACAATTTTATTTTTGTTTTATTATTTTAAGTGGATCGAGTGCGTTTTAGTGACTCCGGAAGATTAAGATTAAGATTAAGATTTGTGTGGAAAATGGCATTTGAATACATCGCGCTAAATTTAGCAAACGATGAGGAAGCAATCAAATGTGCCAACGATTGACCGGCGTAGGCTCCGTGAAATTGATGACCCATTTGAGCTAACCCCAACCGAGTTCCGTAGGTTATACAGGTTTAGTCCCGGTATTGTGGAAAATTTAGTATCGCAATTAAACAGCCAGTTGAGAGTATCGAGAATAACAGCGCTATCAACTGAAAAGCAGGTAAACTAATCTTTCAGTTTTATGAAATGTTATATGTGCATTATATGTGTGTACTCGTGGTAGGTTCTAGCTGCTTTAAGATTTTATGCCACCGGATGCTACCAACGCCCAGTAGGGGAACAGTGGGGCATTTCAATGAGCCAAACCTCTATAAGCCGCTGCGTACACCGCGTGACTGAGGCAATTGACAACTCCCTATTCGGTACAAAAGTGAAGTTTCCTATGATGCTGGTGGAGCGCCAAGCGGCAAAGGAAATTTTTGCGTCAGCATCTTCTTTTGTACCACGCACTATCGGTGCAATCGACTGCACTCACGTTTTTTTGGCTTCGAAAGATGACGAGTCAAACTATGATAACCACCATGGGTAACATTCGATTAACGTGCAAATCGTAAGTGTGAAACTACAACTTGAAAGGAGAACTCTATTATTATTATATGTTTGTTAAAACTTACAGATATGTGACCCAAATCTGAGAGTTCTAAACGTAAACGCGAGATTTGCGGGGGCTCGACATGATTCATTTATTTGGAGCTCTTCCGCAGCCCACCGAGTCATGCAGAGATCATATGAACTTGGAAATCACAACACGTTTTTGATTGGTAAGTTCTTTTAATTATTTATGAATTGCAAAATTAAAAGGAAATATCTGCAGGCGATGCTGGATACCCCTTGGAGCCGTGGTTGATGACACCTTTGCCAAACGAACCAGAAGGAACACCAAAGTTTCGGTACAACGAGGCGTTATGCAAGCACGTAACCCAATAGAGAGACTCTTTGGCGTTCTTAAGGGGACATGGCGGTGCTTATCAAAGCTGGCAAAGTTGTCAACGCATGCACAGCTTTGCATAGTATTCGTTTGGGCGAAGAAACATTCGATTTCGATGATGGAGTAATTTACGATCCCGAAACACCAACCATTGCTATCAGTACCGGCGGAACATTCGACATTGTAGTTATTGATACAATAGGACCCTTACCTGAGTCGAATAATGGTAATAAGTTCGCACTTACCATTATATGCGATTTAACCAAATATTTAGTAACGATTGCTATTCCAGACAAAAGTGCTAAAACAATTGCATCTGCCATTTTTGAGAGTTTCGTGTTAACATATGGTACCATGAATTCTATCAAATCCGATTTAGGTACAGAATTCAAAAACGATATTTTTCAAGAATTAACGAAAATTTTAAAAATCGAACATACTTTTTCAACCGCATACCATCATGAAACCGTTGGTACAATTGAACGGAACCATAGGGTATTTAACGAATATTTGCGTGCGTACTTAGAAGAAACAATTTCCGATTGGGACCTATATCTAAAATATTTTACATTTTTGCATAACACAACAACAAACACAGTTTTTGATTACAAATTTACTCCATTCGAATTAGTATTTGGTAGAAAAGTTATTTTGCCAAATGAATTACAAAAAGAAAAAATCGATCCAATATATAACGTTGAAAATTATGCAAAGGAAGTAAAATATAGAATGCAAAAATCACACATACTCGCAAAAGAACTTATTAACAAACATAAAACGCGAAATAAAAATCTATATGATAAAACCGCGCGTCCTTTATCAGTTAACATAAATGATTTGGTTTTAATTCAAAAAGAACCACGGGATAAACATGCAAACATATACAATGGTCCACACATAGTAAGAAAAATTGACGGTGTAAACGTAACAATTTTTGATAAAGAGAAAAAGAAAGAAAAGACAGTACACAAAAACCGTATACACAAAATAAGTTAAATAAAATTTGATAGATATAAAGTCTAATACTATACTTTATTAGTAATATATGGAAAAAAAATATAAACCATACCTGTACAAAACAAAAAGAAAAATCAAAACTTTTATAATTCTTATATAAAAATTGGCTACACAAACTTTAACGATATTAAGATTAACATACAACGAAAATTAAAATATGTATGAAAAAAAATATATTCAAAATATAAATTTAAATTTACACTTACCCTAAGAATGGTAATGTAAAACTGAATAAACTTCATCTTTTTAATTTAAGCCTATATAATCCCAAAATACACTTAATCATACAATATAAACATCTACATACATTTATATATAATATTATGGCTATTAAAATTAGAATAATTAACTAATTTTAAAATATCTTTTAAAAACTTAACTTATAAGACTAAAATTATTGTTAATTTTAAGTTACATGGCATACTTACATGTAAATTTATAAACAAATAATGAAAATTTTCTATTAATTATGTGCAGAAGGATATAGCAAGACTGATCACCTTGCTACATCCTTCTTTTTCAAAGGAGGGTGATGTAATGGCAACAAATTACAAGTTGCAACCCTACCTAATAAGATAATTAATTTAGTACTAAGCTTATAAAATACGACCCTACATCTAAGATCTATTACATTTAGTACTAGTTTGTAACTACAGCTAAGTTTAGTATGTAAGTGAAAAAATAAAGAACGCCTTTCCTTGGCGCGACTTCAACCCGATAAGTCTTGTTTTTATTTTAATTTAATTGGCCTTCACCACGACAGCAGTAGCAGCGGCAGCAGCAACAACAACAGCGAGTGTTAGCGGAGCCCTGGCGCTCCACAACATATTGTGGCGATATTCCAAAACACGAATGATATACGAAAGAGAAACCGAGAAAGAGATAGAGAAGTCGAGAAAAAGCAAATAAAACAATCGCAATCGAGAACTTTCGATGACGATCGGTAATGTTCTAGAGCTGCCACAGTGTACGCAGATCGGAGTATAAAAAGGCGTTGCCACGGCGTTAGGTAATTCAGCTTGTAATTAAAACTTGAAGAGTAAAGTGGTAAAGTTGTGAGCTAAGTGTTTAAAAGTTGCAAGTACGCAAGTACAAGTATCCGTGAATTAAATAGCGTTGTTAAGTCTTGTAAATTATTTGTAAACAAATAAAGTTAGCATTATGGAAATCCGAGCGTGTTTTATTTAACTATCCAGTGGTCGAACCTGAAGGATTTAGGAAATCATCGGCGTTTCAGGGAAAAAACGTAACAATTGGTGTCAGAAGTGGGATTGTTATATAAATTCCAAAGGATAATAGCGCAAAATGACAAAAATTCATTATCTGAAGATTGAAGAGTTAAAGCAGAAGCTGGAAAAATGTAATTAGGCAACTTCTGGGAGAAAAGCTGAATTGGTATCACAATTGTGGGAAACTATGGAGCAGGAAGGAGTTGAAGTTGGCAACTACGAGTTGAAGAACAGGAGAAGGGAGCTTTGGACATGAACATGTTTCGCAAATGTCATCACAGGTGTCGTCGGAAATATCATCGCTTAAGGAAAATTTAATAAAAAATAACGCAGTACTTAAAGAAAAACAGGAAAAGCTAGAGGAGCGGCAGGATACAGTTGAGGCCAAGTTAGATGAGATTGAGGGTAGTCTTCGTAACTTGCAGCTGAATCGTACAGCTACTCTGACGCGCCCAAGGTAAAAACTCCATCTCTTAATGGTACAGCAAACAATTGGAGCATGGAAGACAAGACTGCCGCACTATTCGTAGCACTAAAAGGACCGGCAGCTGAGATCCTACAAACTGTTCCCGAGCGTGAAAGGGATAACTACGATACGTTAATGGGTGCCGTAGAAAGACGTTACGGTAGCTAGCATAGGAGACAAATTTATCAGATGGAGCTGGAGAATCGCTTCCAGAAAACGAACGAGACTTTGCAAGAATTTGCTTCCGAAATTGAGAGGTTAGCTCATTTGGCTTTTGGAGATGCATCTGGAGAATACCTTGAAAGAGAAAAAATGCAGAAGTTTGTCAATGGAATACGAGGCACATATACGAAGAGAGAAACATATGCGAATCCGAGAACAACGTTTGCTGAAACTGTCTCATATGCCCAAACCCCGGAAACAGCAGCGCTCTTAAATGGTCCGGCATATAAAGCACACCGAGTAGAAGGAGAATCAGCGGATGTAATGAATGAAATGCTTAAAACACTTAAGGCGATCGCAGGTAAAATCAGTCCTGATTCAACAGGAAAAGAGATTGGCACTGGAAAATGCTTCAGATGCGGAGAAGCAGGCCGTTTTGCACGCAAGTGCAAGACAGCTTATAACAGAAGTAAGAATTCAGTAGGCCGTATGCGCAGAGCTGAAGACGAACAGGTTCCTAACCAGTCGTTAAACTAAAATGAGCCATCCGAAGAGGGCGTAGGCTGGCTCCTGCAACTGAGTGCCCCATAATAACCATCGCTCAAATTGGTAGGATAGCGAGGAACATTACTGTTTGTGGGTATGTGGACGGACATGAGCGAGTACTAACTGTGGATACAGGCGCGTCACATTCTATCATCCGATCCGACCTGGTCACTAAGAACGTTAAGACATTGCCAGGAGGAAAATTGCGAACAGCTACTGATGAGGAGACAAAAATTATCGGAGCAGTGACCTGCAAAGTTTTGATTGAAAATGTGATAGCAGAACACAAGTTTATTGTGGCAGAGATTGTGGACGAAATTATAATTGGTGTAGACTTCCTCCTTGATCAGGGAATGAAGATCGACTTGGATAGACAAATGATAACGTACAGCAATGTTGAAATTCCGCTTAACCTTGGCTATGATAGACCGCACAATATCAACCGAGTTGTTCTGGAACAAAGCCAACAGATTCCAGCAAAATCAGAAGCTATTTTTAGGGCAAAGATTGACGGAGATTGTGGGACAAACAAGTTGTGGGTTTTTGAAGCAACTCCAGATTTTGCACCGGACGTATTAATAGGGAAAATCTTGGCAACGACACAAAAAGATGGACTCGTCCCAGTAAAGGTTCTTAACGAGTTTAAATCACCAATTAAACTGCGTAAAGGAACCATACTGGGAAGATGCCAAGCGGTTGAGGCTATCTTCAATTGCGAAGAACAACTTAAAAGCCACTCCTTAAGCTAAAACAGGATGGCGGTAGACATCAGTGCATGGGCAGAAGGATTACAGGATAGGTACCGATATAAGGCAGAAAAGCTTCTCCGTAAATATTCTAGGATATTCGACAAAGATGGTAACAAAACTGGCAGGACGAGTCTGGTGATACATCGAATTGATACTGGAGATTCAAGGCCGATACGTCAAGCTCCACGGCGTGTTCCACTAGCCAAGCGAGAAACTGTAAAAGAAATGGACGAAAGTGGGGTGATTGAACCATCAGCGAGTCCATGGAGTTCCCCGGTAGTACTTGTGAAGAAGAAAGATGGTCAAATGCGGTTCTGCGTGGATTATTGAAAATTAAATGGTGTTACAAAGAAGGCAGCTATCCTTAGCCCAGAATCGACGATACTCTGGATTCATTGTCTAGGACAAACTGGTTCTCAACTCTCGATTTGAAAAACGGCTATTGGCAAGTAGAGGTAAATGAAAAAGACAAGGAGAAGACGGCCTTCAGTGTTGGAGATGGTCTGTGGCAATTTACGGTTATGCCTTTTGGATTATGCAACGCCCCTGCTACTTTTGAAAGACTCATGGATCACGTGCTCAAAGGATTGCATTGGAAAACGTGCTTGGTGTATCTGGATGACATCATTGTATTGGGTAAATACTTTGAGGAACACCTGAGTTACTTGGAAGAATTTTTCCAGAGGATAACGGACGCTGGTCTTAAGCTAAGTCCAAAGAAGTGCTCGTTGTTTAAGAAAGAAGTAAATTATCTAGGACACAAAGTGACTACAGAGGGTGTGTGTACTGCAGAGGAAAAGATAGAAGCAGACAAAAATTGCCCAAAGCCGAGAAATTTGCACGAGCTACGAAGTTTTCTTGGCACTTATTACCGTCGCTTGGTCCCTAACTTCGCTAGTGTTGCTAATAGCCTACATGAACTTACGAGAAAACACAGAGCCTTCGAATGGAATAAAGAACCGGTGGATGCTTTCGAATCTCTGAAAGAACGGCTGTGCACTGCACCAATGCTAGCTTACCAGGTTCCAGGGTCAACGTTTGTTTTGGAGACATATGCTAGCGGATATGCGATAGGAGGTGTATTGTCGCGAATTATTGATGGACAAGAGAAGATGGTGGCCTACTTCTAGCGTTGTTAGAGTGTGTCAAACATTTCCATAAGTACCTCTATGGACAACGATTCCGAGTTCGTACTGACCATGCGGCACTGAAATGGCTACTACAATTCAAGAATCCAGAAGGACAGCTGGCTCGATGGATTGAGAGATTACAAAGCTTCGACTTTTCTATAGAGCATCGAAAAGGAAGTGCTCACGGAAATGCTGATGTTTTGTCCCGCCGGCCATGCAACCTGGAATGTAAGCACTTCTCCGAAGCTGAGGCCAAAGAAGACATAGTAGACGTTCGGCTAACGACAGTAACACCAGCAGAGGACTGGGAGGCAGAGAAACTGAGGAAATGCCAGCAGGAAGATCGAGATTTGGAACTTCTGATTCATGGACTGGAGATAAACACACGGCCAACTAAAGAGCAAATGGCAGGGGAAAGTCCACTTGCTAAGGCATATTGGACGCAGTGCAACAGCTTAAAAATAATATCTGGCTGTTTGTATAGGACTTGGGAAAGCGGGGATGGCCAATTCTCTCGCAATCTCATAGTGGTTCCAAGAGCAAGGATTTCCGATGTTCTCAAAGAAATGTCGGCAATCAATAGAAGAATGGATTGGCAACTGCAAAGAGTGCATCGCAGCCAAAGAACCGAAATTTAGAAGTCATGGCCAAATGAGGCAGTATAACGCTGGAGCGCCATTTGAGCGGATTGCGATGGATGTAGCTGGACCTTTTTCAATGAGCAGACTTGGAAACAGGGATGTTCCCGTGGTTATGGACTACTTTAGCAAGTGGCCTGAGGTGTACCCGATTCCTAGCCAAGAAGCAAAGACGATAGCGGAGGTATTCAGTTACAATTGGGTTGCAAGATATGGTGTGCCTATAGAACTACACTCCGACCAAGGAAGAAATTTTGAGTCAGCAATATTTCAAGAGATGTGCCAGATACTGGGTATTCGGAAAACTCGTACAACAGCTCTTCATCCTCAATCAGATGGCATGGTAGAGAGATTTAACCGAACCTTGGAAGAACATTTGAGGAAGGTAGTCGACAAATATCAGAAAGATTGGGATGTCCATATACCATTGTTCCTGATAGAATATCGTTCTGCAGTACACGAAACAACGGGTAAAAGTCCAGCAAAGGTAATTTTTGGCAGTGAACTTCTGTTACCAAGCGATCTTAAGTTTGGAGTTACTGGTGATGCGCGCAAGAATGGTAGGGAAACGTCCAACACCCTGGAGGAGGAGGTGCGAGAAGTGCATATTCTTGTTAGGCAGCGTACACAAATTATGAGTGACAAGATGAAGGCCAGGTATGACAAGGCGATGAATTCTGTAGGATTCAAGGAAGGAGATTCGGTGCTGTTGTATAATCCACAACGAAAGAAAGGGTTGTCCCCGAAATTGCAGTGCAACTGGGAAGGTCCGTACAAGGTCAGAAAACGGCTAAATGTGGTTTATCGAATCCAGACAGTTGGGAGACCTAGGAACAAAATGAAGGTAATTCACTTGGAAAAGCTTGCATCATTTGGAACAGTTAGTGTGTCTGATCGGGACGATCAGACTTAGGTGGAGAGCAGTGTGACGATATTCCAAAACACGAAGGATATACGAAAGAGAAACCGAGAAAGAGATAGAGACGCCGAGAAAAATAGAACAATCGCAATCGAGAACTTTCGATGACGATCGATAATGTTCTACAGCTGCCACAGTGTACGCAGCTCGGAGTATAAAAAGGCGTTGCCACGGCGTTAGGTAATTCAGTTGGTAATTAAACCTTGAAGAGTAAAGTTGTAAAGTTGTAAGCTTAGTGTTTTAAAGTTGCGAGTGCGCAAGTACAAGTATCCCTGAATTAAATAGCGTTGTTAAGTGTTGTCAATTATTTGTAAACAAATAAAGTTAGCATTATGGAAATCCGAGCGTGTTTTATTTAACAATCCAGTGGTCGAACCTGAAGGATTTAGGAAATCATCGGCACACTCGATTTTATCAATATATCTTATTAAAAGGCTTTTTTGTGCTCTAAGAGACTATGATAAACGATGTTGCCACAATGAAAGATGCTACGAAATGCGAAAAAGGCTGTCAAACTACAAAAATGACAGTTGAAAGCAAGCGAGCGCTCGATACTGACTTTTCAAAAATTTGTATTAATTTTAAATAGAAATGCATAACTTAGTAAGAATAGTAAATTAACTTTCAGCACAATATAGATTTTTTTAATAAAACAACCTGTTTGATTATGCCGCCAAGAGTGTAGCGCAAACAACGAAAGCAGCGCAGTCGACGTGATTTACTCCACTTCCACAACAGTCGGTTCAGACCTTAAGAAAACTAGGGAGTGGTACACAACTTATGTGGGCCAGTGTTGCTCGCGCACTCAAGCGCCCCAAGCCTCTACTGCATCCGCCATTGCAGCTGCCCGCACCATCAGTTGTGTGTTCCGGGTCAGAGTACGCCGGAATGCCTGCTCAGTCAGGTGTAACGCCTGCCAGGGCAGGTGCCACTTCCGGTCGTGCTCTGGCCTCCGCACCACAAGGGACTGGTCTGCGAGCTTCACCGCGCCCTGCTGTAGCAACAACCCCCGCAATCGTCATTGACCACACCGCCCTCGCATACCCATGTGCCCACACCATCACAGCGGGAAGCGCAGCTGGGACGGGCCGCCCATCAGATCCAGTCACTTACCCACCCCAGCGCGACGACCTTACCGAGACAGACGAGAGTGCTACACTTTAACTGCAAAAGATCTCGGAGGTGGTTGCCTTCATGGCTCGGCATGGGCTGTTAACAGCTGCGGTCCAAGTAACCAAGCTACGTCGCAGTTCTACTCTAACGAGCTGCGACGGCTACAACGTGCTTCGTAGAGATCGCGAGCGAGACAATGGTGGAGGCCTAGCCTTTATATTGCACAATACCGTGCAGTATCGTCCTATTGATGAAGACATCGTCCCAAGAGAGAGCACCCTAGAATGTCAAGGGATTGCTGTCCGGTCAGGTAATGTCAGGCTCAAAATATTCAACATTTATATACCCCCTATCTTCTGCTGCCCGGCTGGATATCAACCTGACATAGGTGCGCTCCTCAGTGGTGAAAACCGATTGGTTGTCGGAGACTACGATCACGTTCTTTGGTTCTCAAGCCTACAAAATGATCGTAGGGGAAATATTTTAGCAGATCAGATAGACGATTCGACGTTCTGCACAATGAATGACGATGCCCTCACCAGGATTGTGAGTAGTTGCAGCAGCTTGCTGACTAGCAGCGGTTAGAGGATTTCACTGAGGACGCCTTCAGTGCTCTTCCGGCTCCAACCGACGTTCGCGTCGGCGTGCGCGAGTTCCACAGGGTGGTAAAGTCCGCTTCATCCCGGCAGGTAGGATCCCTGAGAACCGTCCTAACTTCCTGGGTGAAGCGGTCACTCTAGCGGATGAACGCGACCACCTTCGCCACCCTGGCAATCCCCGTATTAGGAAACTAAACGGGGAGATCCAACGCCTGGTCAACCAACACAAGCGGGACAAGTGGAGGGAGCACCCGAAGTCCTGTAACCTCGAGGCTGGAGTGTGCAAACTTCGATCGACCGTCAGTTCCCTGTCCAACCCAACGAGGCGTGACTGCCGAACAGAAATCTCTTTTGGGGACCCGAAGCGATGCGCGAGCAATTTTAGCCGTTAACTCATATTGCATCCTTCGGCCGACAGACCGTCAGTGACCAGAAGGCTGCGCAAGCACAAATCCAGCACACCAATTGTCCTCTCTAGTACTGAGGTGAAGGAAGCCATCAGGAAGGCGAAAGCCTCCAAATCCATTGGCCCAGGCGGGTTAAGCATGTTGATGCTGAAAAAATTGGGCACTGCCGCAGTAGCATACCTTACCAAGGTCCTCAATTTGTCTCTTACCACCCTGATCATCCCAGACATCTGGAAGGTGAGTAGGGTGATACCACTGCTGAAACCAGGGAAACCTGCCGGCTAAGGCGAGTTTTACCGGCCAGAATGCATCTTTCAAATCGATTGCTGAAATAAAGCGGGTATTCCGCAAGCGACTCAAGATGCCGTCGATATGGGGAAGTGGGTATGCATCCTTTACGGTACGTTCAATGATTTTTCTGGCATCAAGGCACAGCCTGTTTTTGGTACCCTTTACGACAAGTGAAATGGGAGAATTCCAGCAAGTGTTACTTTCCTCAATTACCCCCATTTCCAGCATTTTATCTAATTCTGAATAAACAAGTTTTTGGATGGCGGGCGAAATAGGGTAGGGTCTTTGTTTAACCGGGAGATTTTCGTTCTCTACTTCAATCACGTATTCCTCTTTATGTACGGCAATTCACATACTTGTAAGTCAAGTATACATATTTTGAAAATTTTCGAAAATTTCAAATAAAAATGGATGCTATTAGAAAAAATAATCAATTATCTTTCTGTTCATGTTATTTTCTATTAAAAAAATTAATTTTTTGCAGAAAAACCCTCATAGGTTGAGACTTTTTTCTCTTTTTATATTTTAAGCTAAATACCGGATCGGTATGGACTTGACTTGGAAGGATGACGTTCCTTAGGACATAAAGGCTCATCCTATATATGAGGACTTTTGTATAGATAAATATGAGTTATATATGAAGATATATAAATAAATTAGAGTTAATTAAAAAGTAAAAAATGAATTGTTTTGTATATGTATGGTGTTTCTTAAAACTGAAAAAGAAAATATCTTGAGTGGTCTAATTAAGATTATTTCCAACTGATATTAGCTATTATCTTTGGATTTTTAAGTTGATAAATTGTACTTTATATTAAGAAATTGTTAATAATTACTATAAGTTTAAATATTATTATTTGATTAATATTGTAAAATAAAATACTTAAATTAAACAAAAATTTGTTTTTTATTTAAACAAATTTTGTAAACTAAAGGTAACCGTAAGCTAACGGTTAGCGGTAACCCGAAGGTAACAAATATAAATGCTTAGAGGTTACAAATGAATAACAAATAGGGTAACTTATAAAACTGTTTCCATTAGCAGGAAGCTAACCATAAGGGTAACAAGTAAGAGTGGTTAACAATAACAAGTAGATAACAAAACTGGTAGATAATACAACTGGTACTGCTAACAAACAACTACCAGACTAGGTGACCGACAATGTTAGAGCGAGAGTAGAAAAAGATATGTGTAAATGCCATGAGTAAGAGCGAGTAGGATGATCACACCGACGTGAAACAGGGAGGGGAAATGGTAATTTTTTCCCACGGCTAGAACAAATGTGACTTATTTGGTAACAATCGAGCAAGTGAACGCAAACGCTTAGCTGCTTTGTTTGCTAACCATTACCCGTCTTGTAGGGTTGTAGTGTTAAGTTTTCATTTAATTTACGGTTTGTTGAAAACGTTCGAGTAAACAAAGAAGTATTTGGAGAAATTTTTAACGAAGTGAGTATTCATATGAGTGAGTATCCAATTGAAACTGTCCACGTTTCTACGTTTTCTTGCGACTGGGGGCTACCAAAAGTCAGGAATATAGCGCAATGCTTAAACATTTTTGTGTAAGCATGTGCAGGACCGAGGAAAAACAAAACAATACGAAGGAGAAATTTTTCAACAAATCATGACTGTAAAATATATTTAATAATTAAATTTAACATAATTAATGTTTGTTCCATTATTTCTTCCCTTTTTTGTTTAAACTATCCATTTTAAGGCTTAAACGATAACAACAGATTTTTCGATTGATTTTGAGAGTAATTTACTTTATATTCAGTCGTGTTCGTGATAGAGAATTCACATTTGATAATGTGGCGATATTCCAAAACACGAATGACATCCGAAAGAGAAACCGTGAAAGAGATAGAGAAGTCGAGAAAACGCAAACAAAACAATCGCAATCGAGAACTTTCGATAACGGTCTTCCCTTTTTTGTTTAAACTATCCATTTTAAGGCTTAAACGATAACAACAGATTTTTCGATTGATTTTGAGAGTTATTTACTTTATATTCAGTCGTGTTCGTGAAAGAGAATTTACATTTGATAATGTGGCGATATTCCAAAACACGAATGACATCCGAAAGAGAAACCGTGAAAGAGATAGAGAAGTCGAGAAAACGCAAACAAAACAATCGCAATCGAGAACTTTCGATAACGGTCGATACATTTTTAGAGCTGCCACAGTCTACGCAGCTCGGAGTATAAAAAGGCGTTACCACTGCGTTAGGTAATTCAGTTTGTAATAAAACTTTGAAGAGTGAAGTTGTAAAGCAATAAGCTAAGAGTTTTAAAGTTGCAAGTGCGCAAGTATAAGTATCCGCGAATAAAATAGCGTTGTTAAGTGTTCTAAATTATTTGTAAATAAAGTTAGCATTAGGAAAATCCGAGCGTGTTTATTCACCAATCCAGTGGTCGAACCTGAAGGATTTTGGAAATTATCGGCGTTTCAGGGTAATAACGTAACAAAACGTTTTCGGTTGCAACAATCAGCTGTTATCAGCTAGTTGTCAAGAGGGAAACGAATTCGCATTAGAGAATATAAACACAAGAACAAACGACATTTCGCACTTTCAGTTCGGTGATGCTGTAGTTGCGTTGCGCCTTATTTAATTTCGCCGAAATATACGCTATCGGGCGTTCATTGTTTTCGTCATCCAGTTGGAAGAGTACCACACCCACGCCGTCGTTTGACACATCACATTGAATATAGAAGTGTCTGCTAAAGTCTGGGTGCGTCAGTACAGGTGCAGAAATTAGGCTCTCTTTCAAACGGTCAAATGCATTCAAAGGGCACACAGTATTTCCGCGCAGAACTCCTTTCTGCGTGAGCGGCCTTCGGCCGCACTTCAAAAAAATAACCCTGGCCGGACAAACTCCGGCTACGCCATCAACAGTATTTCCGCGCAGAACTCCTTTCTGCGTGAGCGGTCTTCGGCCGCGCTTCAAAAAAATAACCCTGGCCGGACAAACTCCGGCTACGCCATCAACAGTATTTCCGCGCAGAACTCCTTTCTGCGTGAGCGGTCTTCGGCCGCGCTTCAAAAAAATAACCCTGGCCGGACAAACTCCGGCTACGCCATCAACAGTACTTCCGCGCACAACTCCTTTGCATTTTGTAAAAGGGCAAAGTATTGTACCAAAATAACAATTGCTTAAATTTAAGTTTGCCCTGTTGCAAAATAATTGTTAAGTATGCATTTAATAAAATTAAAAATATGGTCGAAAGTCACTGTGCGCCAGTATGCCATATGGCCGAATGTCCATTTTCGAAAATTGAAAATATGGTCGAAAGTCACTAGCATACCATGACTTTCGACCATATGGTCGAATGTTCACTTTTTTGGGGACTTTCTGCCATATGGTCGAAAGTCCCATGGTCGAGCGACACCCCGCCATTTCCGACAACAAACCCGACATATCTTACTTCTTTATAACCAAACTTTCTTCTTCTCTTTTCAACGTTAATAGTCAATTTAGCTTTACGGAGACACCTATCCACTTTCTCTAACAAACACAAATGGGACGAAAAGTCTATAGAACAAACAAGTAAGTCATCCAAATACACGAGCACGGTATCACGTAGATAAGCGGGTATAACCTTGCCCATAAGTCTTCACATTTGTTGTGCAGCATTGCACAACCCGAAAGGCATGACAGTAAACTGATAAAGAGGTCTTCTAGGTACAGTAAAGGCAGTTTTCTCCCTTGACTTCTTCTCCAAGGGTATTTGCCAGAATGCATCTTTCAAATCGATTGCTGAAATAAAGCGGGTATTCCGCAAACGACTCAAGATGCCGTCGATATGGGGAAGTGGGTATGCATCCTTTACGGTACGTTCAATGATTTTTCTGGCATCAAGGCACAGCCTGTTTTTGGCACCCTTTACGACAAGTGAAATGGGAGAATTCCAGCAAGTGTTACTTTCCTCAATTACCCCCATTTCCAGCATTCTATCTAATTCTGCATAAACCAGTTTTTGGATGGCGGGCGAAATAGGGTAGGGTTTTTGTTTAACCGGGAGATTTTCGTTCTCTACTTCAATCACGTATTCCTCTTTATTTGTCTTGCCCAGCCCTAGACAGAATAGGAGGAAAATTGGGACTTAATTCGCTCTAAGGACACGCTCTCGTCGTGGGCCAGTTCATGCTGAACTGCATGAAATGCCAAGTCGCCCTCGGCGGGTACAAGTTCTGCAACAACAGTCCCCTTTTCTTTCACAATCACACCCCTACTCATCACACTCATTCTGAATGCCTGCCAGAAATCGATGTCAAGATAAACTTCTTGCTGAAGCCCTGGAACTATTAAGAATTGGAGGTCCTTAGTCACATTGTCGCAGAGGACGGGCAGAATAATAACTCCCACCACGGCAGTCTCCCCCACTAGCCGCTCGAATTGTTTGGCCTTTAATTGGCTTTATGAGGCTTTCCTTGCCTCGAGGAGGTTCTCCGCGTTTTCCCCAGTCAACTGGCACCTGCACCAGAATCCAAAAGCGCGAGCACTTCATGATCTCCTATTCTTGTCTTAACAAAGAAACGATTTTCCCCTTTTAATGTAACTATGGTCGAAATTATTTTTCGACATATTTTTTTTGTCGAGGACATGAGTCCCAATTTAATATATTTTGATTAAATTATTTTTAACGTGCGTACGGTCGGCAAGCTTTAGTTGTACATGATTGTGAATGCCTAACGTTGTACATATTAATAACCTGCTTGTCAATTTGTTTTTGCTTTGCCAGCGCGGCCACGGGATGTCCCGAGCCCGCTATTAAAAATTAAAAGTAGTAGTAACCTAACCACCGCCGCCGCCGCATCGCTTTTCCTTGATTTAAATTTAACCTTAATTTTTTTTATCTTCCGCCACTCAGGCAATATGAATTGTTACCTGAAAACGAAATAAAGTTTCATGAATTACATATATTATTAATCAAAATTATCTCCGTCTTCTTTAACCGAAAAATGGTTACCCGGCGCACCCTGCGTTTTACATTTCTTCCAACTCCAAGTGGCAACATGGTCCTTCGTCGCGAAACGGCAACCCGTGGCCTAACGAGCATTTTTTTTCGAGCAACAACAACTTTGGGTGGAAGGAACTGACTGGGATGAACTCGTAAAACCCGGTGCTTTTCACAAATGGAACACGCTGTGTGAAAACTTTCCCGCCATAAACAGAATTTGCTTCTTCCGCTGGGTACAGTATATCCAACCCAACAGGTGCAGATACACGGATTCTCCGATGCCTCCGAAAAAGCGTACTGTGCTTGTATATATCTCCGGGTGAGAATGAGAATCGATGAAAACTCCTTTTCATCCGATTTGCTCGGAGCCAAAAGTAAGGTCGCCCCCTACAGACCGTAAGTCTCGCACGGCTCGAGCTCTGCGAAGCAGTTCTCCTCTCAAAACTGGTCCATCAAGTTCGTTCCCACATGAACTTCTTAAATCATGACCTTTTCCTCTGGTCAGACTCCTCTATTGTGTTGGCATGGTTAGAAAAACCACCACATACATGGAAAACTAATGTTGCCAACCGAATCACGCTCATACTCCAGAATGTGGGAAACGCGACATGGCGACATGTAGCTAGCGCGGACAATCCAGCCGATATAGGTACTCGCGGATGTCAACCCCAAGATCTTGCGATGCGTACCCTTTGGTGGAATGGCCCAAAATGGCTAAAAGAACACAGTACTTCATGGCCAAAACTACCTTCTCTCAACTCCTCCACCCCGGAACAACGACGAATTGAGTGACTGCATACGATATATAGTGAAGACATTCTGGAGCGTATCTCTTCAATTCCCCGAGCACTCCGCGTCTTAGCATTTATCTATCGCTTAATAAACAAAGCTCAAAAGCTAACCGTTCCTACGTCATTATCCCATACTCATGACGAAATAAATGAGGTGAAAAAATCTCTCATTACCCAAACTCAACGTAAATTCTATAGAGTCGAAATTAGCTCTCTAAGCGCCTCTAGTCCTATTAGCAAAAAAAGCACTCTGCTTACTGTCAATCCAATGCTGCACAGCTCAGGCAACATGCGTGTGAACGGGCGTTTAGTTCACGCAGCCCTCAGCTACAATGAGCGGCACCCGAATATAATTCCAGAAATCTCCTAAATCTGTACGCTGTCGCTTTCTTAGCTCCACTCACCCTTGCTGCACGCAGGTAAACAGCTAATGATTTGAATGGTTCAACAAGCATATTACATTCCCCGTTTGAAACAGAAGGTAAAAAAGTGCATCTTCCATTGCAAAGTTTGTACCCTTTACAAACAAAAGATGCGCTCGCAGATAATGGCCGTACTGCCTCCTGAAAGGTCTACCTATACACTCTCCTTCCACACCACAGGCGTTGATTTTGCTGGGCCATTTATGGTGAAAACCTCTGTACTCAGACGAGCTCCTCATGCTAAGGCGTACGTGTGTGTGTTTGTGTGTTTTTCTACGAAAGCAGTGCATTTAGAGTTGTGCTCGGATATCACCACTGAAGCATTTAAAGCTGCGCTTTTTTGGCCGTCGTGGAATCCCATGTAAAATCATGTCCGACAACGGAAAGACCTTCGTAGGCGCAAAGCGATCCCTCCAAAGAGAGTTTTCCCTATTTCTCAAAGAATCCGCTACTGACATTGCCGAAAAGTACGCTATTCACGGACTGATCTGGCAGTTCATTCCCCCCTACGCCGCCGCCGCATCGCTTTTCCTCGATTTAAATTTAACCTTACTTTTTTTTAATCTTCCGCCACTCACGCAATATGAACTTATAGTTATAACTTTGCAGTATCAATTATTAATACCGATTGTTACCTGAAAATGAAATAAAGTTTCGTGAATTACATATATTATTAATCAAAATTATCCCCGTCTTCTTTAAAACCGAAAAATCGTTATCCGGCGCACCCTGCGTTTTACATTTCTGCCAACTCCAAGTGGCAACACTTCCTAAGTTCTTTCTTTTTGTTCTCATCTTCTGTATATTTCTATAGTTCCTACTCTTCCTTTCGTTTGTTACCTCCTCACAGAATATTTGCCTTCTTCGTATTCTAGTTATCTTTGGTGTATACTCTTTCTTTCTTTCGTACCTTCTACTGTTTTAAACCTATCTCTAACTATCTTACTACCTATTTCTCTTCTTAGAATGTTCACTGGGTTGCCTTCGGGAGTTCTTCTGCTGGCAAGAGTTCCCGGAAATCTTCGTCAGCTTCAGATTTCTCGGATTCGGCTTGTATACACAAAAGGACGAGTCACTACAACAAGCAAAACAAATCATACTACGAAACTTGGACTCGCATTTACCTTCCTTTGTGCATCAAGTAGGTTTTTCGCGAAATGGTCAACAGGTAGACCACACTTAAAACATATCATTAAGTGGAAAGAAGATGGGCAAAACGAACATGGACATCTGGATTAACGGACGGGGGCACTTTACTAGGGACTAAAACTGTTTGTGGAGGCCTGGTAACTACGGTCCTACCTATTGCTTCCACGTACTTATCTTCTATATTACGTTCGCCCTTTATGATATACTCCAGCTCATTTACTATTTTTGGTCTATTTTTATTGTCATAACTTTCTCTGCCCGCTACATTTAGATTTTAGCTTTGCCAGAGTTGACATTCGTGATGCGAAAGTTAAATTCGCTAAGTACGGCTTCAGATCCCCCTGATTATGCCTATCAATTCGCGCTCCGGGATCTCTTTCTTGAGGCGGAATGTGAGGTTATGAACGTCACTGTAAAACTCCTCGAAGGATTCTTGAGGGGATTGTTTCCTATCCATGATCTCTCGGATCACCTCATAATCAGATTCAGCGGCCCCGAAATAACCGAACAATTCGGCCCTCAGCTCGAAGCATTCAAACTCTGGGTCATCAGCGTGGTCTTCGAGTACTTGCCAGTACCGTTTCAGTGCTCTGCCAGTAACAAGGCAATGGAAGTCGGTAAATAGCTGGTAGTAGGAGATACCGTACTACTCCCTCATCTTTTCGGCACGAAAAATGAAACTCTCTACTGATATGCCCTTAGTGGAACCATCGAACTTTAGATGCCACTTTTCTAAATCTATTTTCTTCCACGGCCTCGCCTTGTGTCTCGACTGATAGTCCTTGTAGTTTTGGAGTCTCGGTCCTGTTCTGCGTTGGCCCCCTGTCGACTCCTTGTGGCTCGCCGCGTCAGGTGTTGATGCTATTGCGGGCCGATATCCTGCTGCTCTTGCAGAGGGCTCTACTCCTGCAACCCTGCTGTTAAGATTCCCCACATTTTCTCTCATTTGGCGGACCTCACTCATGCATTCTGCCATCATGTCGCCCTGTTTTGCCATCATCACCATCATGCGGCTCAGCTGCTTGACGCTTTTGCCTGCAGAACTCTGCCCACCTCTTTGAGATTCCTGAGCCCTTGATTCCTGCACATCCTGGGGCATACTTCCCCCAGAACTCTCTTGCTCCAACATCTGACAAAACTCTTCTACTTTTCTAGATAACGTGCGACTCTTATCGTTCGTGTCTACTGCTAGCTGATCGGTCACCGTACTGCTTAGCGTCACGCCAGCGTCCTGGCTGGTGCACACCTATTAAAATAGTCAGTGGGCAAAAAATCTACCGGATGCGGAATGCCGGTGTCAATTCGTGTAAAAATAGAGCCTGCTACCTGGTTCTTTAGTTACGCTTCGTGTTACCCGGCGATTCGAATTAAACAATCCCAATCCACTAACTCCTTCTTTATCTTCACACTCTTGATCTTCCATTCACTCAAAATTTCTAGCTATAACACTCGGTACCTGGCCACGAGCAAGCCAGAACAAATATTTAAAATTCAAAATAACTTTTATTAAATTCTAATAACTCAAAATTCAAGCTTCGATAAAAAAATCTTTTAAATTGTAAAAAAAATTTAAACGAAGCTAAAACAATTCACTTCAGTTAAGTATCAAAAAGGAATAAAAAAAAGGAGCATAAAATTTAAACATATATAAAAAAAATTTAATTAAAAAGTTAACGTGTAAATCGAAAAAAAAACGAAACCGAAATTGGAATATGCGTTTACTTAAATCAGTAATCTTTGATTAAGAAATTTTTTTTTTATGGCGCTTACACTATAAAGCTCAGTGTTTGGCCGAGCTTCTGCTACCATTTCTGGTGTGCGTCTTTATATTATACACCCTTGGTGCAAATGTAAAAACTTTTACCGTAAACCGGAGTAGTATCCGACGATGTCGTCTACAAAAGCGCCGATACATAATGAAGCAGCTAAAACGATCGTTTCAATCCACAGCAATTACGTCAGTTACCGTTCACTGGGATGGGAAGTTGTTGCCTGCAACAGAAGGAACAGGGAAAGTAGACAGGCTTCCAACAATTATTTCCTGGGAAAATGGAGAACAACTACTCGGTGTTTCAGCAATTTCGAACGGAAGTGGAAAAGCACAAGCTTTTGTAGTATACGACTTACTTGTTAGGTGGAATGTACACGACAAAGTTGAAGAGGTATGTTGTGATACAACGGCGTCGAACACGGGCAGGTTACAGGGAGCTTGTGTTTTCTTGGAACAAAAACTTGGTAAAAGCTTGTTGCATTTGCCGTGTCGTCACCATATATACGAAATAGTGTTACGCAGCGCTTTCGAAGTAAAAATACCCTTATCAAAAGGACCTAATGTTGAGATTTTTAGAAACTTTAGAGACGCCTGGTCCAATTTAGACAAACGTAATTTCAAAGCTGCAATTGAGGACGGATTCGTCAGAACAGCAATACCTAATAAAGAAGAGCTTGTAGATAGCTTCCATCACATTTTAGTATCAAGACAGCCTCGTGAAGACTATAAAGAATTTGTAGAACTAGCACTTGTTTTTCTTGGTTGTTCTCCAAAGAGCTATACATTATCAGCACCAGGCGCCTTCCACCACGCTCGGTGGATGGCAAAGGGTATTTATACTCTAAAATTATATATCGTTCGAGAAGAGTACATATTGGAAAACAATTTAGAAATAGCACTTCGGGATTTATGAATTTTTATAGTTAAAATTTATTTAGAGAATTGGATGCACTCTTAATCCATAGCTGCCCCAGGCGCTGACTTCTTTTTTGTTAATGAGTTATACCAATACAAAAACTTTGACAAGGTGATAGGTGAAGCCACGTTCTCGAAGTTTAAAAATCATTTATGATATCTCTCACCGGAAACAGTTTGTTTGGCACTATTTGATGAAAAAATTTTTAAAGAAACAAAGCAAAAAATGGTTGCAGCTCTAGGAAAAGACAATTACTTTGTAGGAAAAAAGTATGACTTTGTAATAGGAAGTGAAGAAAGAGTATTTGCCAATGATCTAGATCAGTTTGCAAGTAAAAGCAGCTTAGATTTGTTCGATAGGTTTTGCATAAATAAAGAGTTTCTTCATTCAAACCCAAATTGTTGGGCAACAAACGAAAATTATATTAAAGTTGTTGATAGATTAAAAAATTTGAAAGTCGTAAACGATACGGCAGAGAGAGGAGTTAAACTTGTAGAAGAGTACAACAAAATCTTATCCAAAAATGAAGAGGACAAACAAAACATATTGCAGGTAGTCAAATACTATAAAGAAAAATGCCCAAACGCTACAAAGCAATATTTATCAGACCCATTGGTTATTTAGAAATTTATTGTTTAATTATCATGTAAAATGAACGAACATGAATTTATTGTTATTTTATTTATAACTTGAAAACTCAAAACAAATTATTTACATTTTTTGAGCCTCCATCGGTTAATCTGGACTTTCACCCCCCTGCGACATGCCTTAGGCTTTTCCAATCATAACCAAATTTTGTATGTGATATCTCCGACCATAGTGCTATCTATTTCGGGTATCAGATAAAAAGAAAAATCACTTTTATTTTTCGTGTCTCCATAGGGTAGTCTGAACTTTTTCCTCCCTGCGACACCCCTTAGGCGTTTCCAATCGGGACCAGAATTTGCATCTGATATTTTCTACCATATATTTCGAGTATTAGATAAAAATAAAAATCACTTTTATTTTTTGAGTCTCCATAGAGCAATTTCAACTTTGACCCCCCTGCGACACGCCTAAACCATCACTAATCGGGATACACATTTTTGTGTGGTATAGTTGACCGTAGTGCAACCGATCTAGGGGGTGAGACTGGAAAAAATACTACATTCGATTATAAGGACCACCCTAGTGTACATACATATACGGCAATGTACATGTAAGTAAAGTATTGATTTTTGAAAAATAAGCGATATTTGAAACTGAAAATGCATATCAAAATAAAGATAAATATATAATCTCTTAGTCCCACATATTTATTTTGAAATTTAATAAATAAATTTCATAAAAATTTTCAAACTTTGAGAAGTGCCTTATTGCATGTGCACAACACATGTACGGCATATCACATACATGTAAGGAAAGTATAATTTTTTTTAAATTTTCGATAGTTGCAATTTTAAATGGATATTAATAGAAAGAATAATAAATTACCTTTTTGTTGTATACTATTTTCTTGCAAAATAATTTGTTATTATTTTTAATGACAATTTTCAACTTTGAAAACTGCCTTTTTGGATTGGCAGAGTGCCTACACGGCATTTCACACACTTGTAAGTCAAGTATACATTTTTTGAAAATGTAAGATAAATACAAATTGAAATGAATATTATTAAAAAGAACAATCAATTATCTTTCTCTTCGTGTTATTTTCTTTTAAAAATATTAATAATTTTTATGAAATTTTCCTACTTTTGAAAATTGCCTTATTACATGTGCACAGTACATATACGGCATTTCACATATATATAATATATATAATTTTGGCGCGTACACTATATAGCTCAGTGTTTGGCCGAGCTTCTCCTACCATTTGTGGTGTGCGTCTTTATATTATACCACAAATGGAGGGACCTACAGTTTTGTGCCGACTCCGAACGGCAGATGTATTTAATGAGAAGCTTTTTCATGGCAGAAAAATGCCATTGCCTGCCGAGGGGTGACCGCTATTAGAAAAAACTTTTTCTATTATTAAGATTTTGCTTGCCCTGACTGAGATTCGAACCTCGAACTCACCGGCATATCAAGTTATAGCACGCACCGCTAACAACTCGACCACAGCGGCCAGAAAAGTGTAAATGTTTCAAAAAGTTTAATTATTGCAAATTTAAATGGATGCTATTACAAAGAATAATCAATTATCTTGTGTCCATGTTATTTGCTTTTTAAAATATAAGTGTTTTGTATGAAAATTTTTTACTTGTGAAAATTGCCTTATTGCATGTGCAGAGTAGATATACGGCATTTCACATACTTGTAAGTCAAGTAAAATTTTTTTGCAAATGTGCGGTAATTTTAAATATAAATGGATTTTACTAGAAAGAATAATCAAATATATTTCAGTCCATTAAATTTTTTTTTAATTTAATAAATTTTTTTATGAAATTTTCGAATTTTTGAAAATTGTCCTATTGTATATGCACAGTATATGTACGGCAATTCACATACTTGTAAGTCAAGTATACATATTTTGAAAATTTTCGAAAATTTCAAATAAAAATGGATGCTATTCGAAAAAATAATCAATTATCTTTCTGTTCATGTTATTTTCTATTAAAAAAATTAATTTTTTGCAGAAAAACCCTCATAGGTTGAGACTTTTTTCTCTTTTTATATTTTAAGCTAAATACCGGATCGGTATGGACTTGACTTGGAAGGATGACGTTCCTTAGGACATAAAGGCTCATCCTATATATGAGGACTTTTGTATAGATAAATATAAGTTATATATGTAGATATATAAATAAATTAGAGTTAATTAAAAAGTAAAAAATGAATTGTTTTGTATATGTATGGTGTTTCTTAAAACTGAAAAAGAAAATATCTTGAGTGGTCTAATTAAGATTATTTCCAACTGATATTAGCTATTATCTTTGGATTTTTAAGTTGATAAATTGTACTTTATATTAAGAAATTATTAATAATTACTATAAGTTTAAATATTGTTATTTGATTAATATTGTAAAATAAAATACTTAAATTAAACAAAAATTTGTTTTTTATTTAAACAAATTTTGTAAACTAAAGGTAACCGTAAGCTAACGGTTAGCGGTAACCCGAAGGTCACAAATATATGTAAATGCTAAGAGGTTACAAATGAATAACAAATAGGGTAACTTATAAAACTGTTTCCATTAGCAGGAAGCTAACCATAAGGGTAACAAGTAAAAGTGGTTAACAATAACAAGTAGATAACAAAACTGGTAGATAATACAACTGGTACTGATAACAAACAACTACCAGACTAGGTGACCGACAATGTTAGAGCGAGAGTAGAAAAAGATATGTGTAAATGCCATGAGTAAGAGCGAGTAGGATGATCACACCGACGTGAAACAGGGAGGGGAAATGGTAGTTTTTTCCCACGGCTAGAACAAATGTGACTTCTTTGGTAACAATCGAGCAAGTGAACGCAAACGCTTAGCTGCTTTGTTTGCTAACCATTACCCGTCTTGTAGGGTAGTAGTGTTAAGTTTTCATTTTATTTACGGTTTGTTGAAAACGTTCGAGTAAACAAAGAAGTATTTGGAGAAATTTTTAACGAAGTGAGTATTCATATGAGTGAGTATCCAATTGCAACTGTCCACGTTTCTACGTTTTCTTGCGACTGGGGGCTACCAAAAGTCAGGAATATAGCGCATTGCTTAAACATTTTTGTGTAAGCATGTGCAGGACCGAGGAAAAACAAAACAATGCGAAGGAGAAATTTTTCAACAAATCATGACTGTAAAATATATTTAATAATTAAATTTAACATAATTAATGTTTGTTCCATTATTTCTTCCCTTTTTTGTTTAAACTATCCATTTTAAGGCTTAAACGATAACAACAGATTTTTCGATTGATTTTGAGAGTAATTTACTTTATATTCAGTCGTGTTCGTGATAGAGAATTCACATTTGATAATGTGGCGATATTCCAAAACACGAATGACATCCCAAAGAGAAATCGTGAAAGAGATAGAGAAGTCGAGAAAACGCAAACAAAACAATCGCAATCGAGAACTTTCGATAACGGTCGATAAATTTTTAGAGCTGCCACAGTGTACGCAGCTCGGAGTATAAAAAGGCGTTACCACTGCGTTAGGTAATTCAGTTTGTAATAAAACTTTGAAGAGTGAAGTTGTAAAGCAATAAGCTAAGAGTTTTAAAGTTGCAAGTGCGCAAGTATAAGTATCCGCGAATAAAATAGCGTTGTTAAGTGTTCTAAATTATTTGTAAATAAAGTTAGCATTAGGAAAATCCGAGCGTGTTTATTTACCAATCCAGTGGTCGAACCTGAAGGATTTTGGAAATTATCGGCGTTTCAGGGTAATAACGTAACAAAACGTTTTCGGTTGCAACAATCAGCTGTTATCAGCTAGTTGTCAAGAGGGAAACGAATTCGCATTAGAGAATATAAACACAAGAACAAACGACATTTCGCACTTTCAGTTCGGTGATGCTGTAGTTGCGTTGCGCCTTATTTAATTTCGCCGAAATATACGCTATCGGGCGTTCATTGTTTTCGTCATCCAGTTGGAAGAGTACCCCACCCACGCCGTCGTTTGACACATCACATTGAATATAGAAGTGTCTGCTAAAGTCTGGGTGCGTCAGTACAGGTGCAGAAATTAGGCTCTCTTTCAAACGGTCAAATGCATTCTTGGCCTAGTGTGTAATCGTAAATTTCTTTATTTAGTCCTCCGTGAGGTAGTTGTGCAGAGCTGCAATGGTCGCGTAGTCTTTTATGAATCTACGGTACCACCCTGACATCCCCAGGATCCGTCTTAACTGCTTCGGCGATCTTTTTTCCGGAACGTCCCTTACAGTTGCTATTTTATTTGCATCAGTATGAATGCACCCATTTCAGACAACAAACCCGACATATCTTACTTCTTTATAACCAAACTTTCTTCTTCTCTTTTCAACGTTAAAAGTCAATTTAGCTTTACGGAGACACCTATCCACTTTCTCTAACATACACAAATGGGACGAAAAGTCTATAGAACAAACAAGTAAGTCTTCCAAATACACGAGCACGGTATCACGTAGATAAGCGGGTATAACCTTGCCCATAAGTCTACACATTTGTTGTGCAGCATTGCACAACCCGAAAGGCATGACAGTAAACTGATAAAGAGGTCTTCTAGGTACAGTAAAGGCAGTTTTCTCCCTTGACTTCTTCTCCAAGGGTATTTGCCAGAATGCATCTTTCAAATCGATTGCTGAAATAAAGCGGGTGTTCCGCAAACGACTCAAGATGCCGTCGATATGGGGAAGTGGGTATGCATCCTTTACGGTACGTTCAATGATTTTTCTGGCATCAAGGCACAGCCTGTTTTTGGCACCCTTTACGACAAGTGAAATGGGAGAATTCCAGCAAGTGTTACTTTCCTCAATTACCCCCATTTCCAGCATTCTATCTAATTCTGCATAAACAAGTTTTTGGATGGCGGGCGAAATAGGGTAGGGTCTTTGTTTAACCGGGAGATTTTCGTTCTCTACTTCAATCACGTATTCCTCTTTATCTGTCTTGCCCAGCCCTAGACAGAATAGGAGGGAAATTGGGACTTAATTCGCTCTAAGGACACGCTCTCGTCGTGGGCCAGTTTATGCTGAACTGCATGAAATGCCAAGTCGCCCTCGGCGGGTACAAGCTCTGCAACAACAGTCCCCTTTTCTTTCACAATCACACCCCTTCTCATCACACTCATGCTGAATGCCTGCCAGAAATCGATGTCAAGTTAAACTTCTTGCTGAAGCCCTGGAACTATTAAGAATTCGAGGTCCTTAGTCACATATTCCCAGAGGACGGGCAGAATAATAACTCCCACCACCGCAGTCTCCCCCACTAGCCGTTCGAATTTTCTGGCCTTTAATTGGCATTATGAGGCTTTCCTTTCCCGAGGAGGTTCTCCGCGTTTTTCCCCAGTCAACTGGCACCTGCACCAGAATCCAAAAGGGCGAGCACTTCATGATCTCCTATTCTTGTCTTCACAAAGAAACGATTTTCCCCTTTTAATGTAACTATGGTCGAAATTATTTTACGACATATTTTTTTTGTCGAGGACATGAGTCCCAATTTAATATATTTTGATTAAATTATTTTTAACGTGCGTACGGCCGGCAACCTTTAGTTGTACATGATTGTGAATGCCTAACGTTGTACATATTAATAACCTGCTTGTCAATTTGTTTTTGCTTTGCCAGCGCGGCCACGGGATGTCCCGAGCCCGCTATTAAAAATTAAAAGTAGTAGTAACCTAACCACCGCCGCCGCCGCATCGCTTTTCCTTGATTTAAATTTACCCTTCATTTTTTTAATCTTCTGCCACTCAGGAAATATGAATTGTTACCTGAAAATGAAATAAAGTTTCATGAATTACATATATTACTAGTCAAAATTATCCCCGTCTTCTTTAACCGAAAAATCGTTACCCGGCGCACCCTGCGTTTTACATTTCTGCCAACTCCAAGTGGCCACATGGTCCTTCGTCGCTAAACGGCAACCCGTGGCCTAACGAGCATTTTTTTTTCGAGCAACAACAACTTTGGGTGGAAGGAACTGACTGGGATGAACTCGTAAAACCCGGTGCTTTTCACAAATGGAACACGCTGTGTGAAAACTTTCCCGCCATAAACAGAATTTGCTTCTTCCGCTGGGTACAGTATATCCAACCCAACAGGTGCAGATACACGGATTCTCTGTTGTGTATGCATAGGTTTGTGGCAGGGTCGAGTTGCAAGTCGGCATGCTTGCGGTCCCTGGCTTAGCTCATCGGTTGGGGTGGGTATTTTGCACTCGCCTTGCCTACGTTACACAAACAAAAAAAAAGGTATCATGCCGAAGATAGTAAAAGAAACGAACGGAGAAAAGAGAGAAAACTAGGGAAGTAACGAGATCAGTCCAGTCCTGTCAGGTGGAGTCTACCCACCCTCTTCTGCGTTAAGCTCACGCGAAGCCTTGGGCGTTGTGTTGACTCCTCTAATTCTACAACGCCCCCTAAACCTGACTTTAGTCCGTCAATGCGTCATACAGTCCCATTTTTGTCTATCCGTCTAGTCGTTTGTCATTCCCCTCACTTCCCCTCTTGCGAACAAGCGCAACACCCACACCAAAAATAGAAAAATCACCACTTCATTTCTTTCTCTTTCTATATCTAAAATTAATTACAATTCATTTGTTTTATTATCTTAATAAATCCAAAAAAAAAATTCCAATTATTAGTTTTTTTTTTTTTTTACAAAAACCTATTTCTAAGAAAATTGGCATACATAAAAAAACATGATTTTTATGTATGTATGTACATGCGAACTCGCACACGTAAAAGCTATTAAACTTATGTATAAGCAAAAAAAAAAATCGTATGTATAAACAAAGAAATAAAAACAAAATGCAAAAAAATAATGTATAAAGGGAGTAGCTAAGCTAATCTCTGTAGAATCCAATAACCACTCTTTCAATTCATTAATGCAATTTCCGTTCTCAATTGCTAGTTCTTACGTGGTTACGTGCTCAATTGATATAAGTGCATATATGTATATATATATATATATGTGTATATATATGTATGTATATAAGTATGCATATGTATATGCCTGCATGTATTTTCTTCACTTAATATTATATATGCGCTTGCATTTATTATGCTTAGCTATATGTATTGCGTATGTAAGCGGGCAGCAAGAAAATATGTTTGCTCACTCACCTTGTCTGCTCCTCGATGATGGTACCAACATGCCGGAGAAGAACCTGTGAGGGGAGAAATGATCTAAAATAGAAAAACACACAAACCTACGACCCACATACGCACATCGGCATATACACGTACCTACTCTCGCGGTATTGTAATATTTAATTCGCTGACCATCATATCACTCGCTCATGATCGCGGGCATTGAGCGGGTCTCTTAACTGGCGTAAAAAAAAAAAAAAAAAAATTAACATAATCGCGAATAGTAAAAAAAAAAGCAAAACTAATAGAAAAATAAAAAATAATTTACTGTTCGCGTTTATGCAAAATATTTAGATGGATTTTTTTTTTTTTTTTTAGCGACTGAGAATACAACCAAATGCCATATATATAAAGAATTTTTCCGCACAGACAAAAAAAGGTTTGAACTTAAATGCGGTGTTTGGCCAATTAAAAATTAATGTAAAAAAAATCCATAAAAAGTTACCAACAACAATAGTGCATAAAATAAATTTTCTAGTTTCTACTTTGCAAAAGTGAGGCGAAAAAAAACTAAGTGAATCTGAGTTACTAGGAATTTAAACTTAAGCAAACAAAAAAAAAAAATATAAATACTTCAAATTGTGACTTCAAATCAAATATTGACTTAGGGCTAATTTCCTAATGCAAATTCCCTAATGCAAATTACACCAAAAAAATTAAGTATTTACTTAAACGCTAATGTGGGTATATAGGCATATCCATATGTGAGTATAAGTATGTATAAACGTATGTATACATCCATGTACAGTTGTACATGTGTCTCATGCACTCCGCCAAAAACTCCCGCTGCTCCGCTACTGGTGGTATTGAGAAGAGCGAAATGCTGGTACGTCGCCGGTTCACCGGGAGTTCACTCGCTCTGCTCGCATTCGGCTCGCTCTTTGCCTGTTGGAGATTCCGTGCCGATTTCGCTATTCAGCCCACGTATTGGGTGGTCGTTGACCCACTCTGCTTTGCATTTGCAGATCAGCTGTTGGTTGTATATGGCTCCTATGTTAATGGTACCGACAAATGTATCTGTTATGCCTGATATTGTTGTTGCTGCCGTGGCGGATGGTCAGTGGTGGATGGTTTCAAAGCACTTCCTGGGAGTCAGATGCATGGCTTGCCGTGGATTTTTGGAGTATCTTCCACAAAGGGAGGTCCTTTTGCGCTTCCGCTGCCGGCGACCTGGAATATAAAATATATTTTAGTAAATAGGTATGCAATGGTACGGTGTTCGATACATGCGTGTACATACGAATGTACACAGATTTCTATGCGTATATGGATCGACACGTATCTACTTGGTATTGTTAAAAATTGGGAGTTTGAATTTCGTTTCACTTACCTCCAACTCCACTTCTCCAGCTTGATAGTTTCAGGTTTTATTGCCAAATCTATGCACCTGCCGACCGAATATTCCGGAGCACTTCCACTTTAAACACTTATGTATATTGCTGTTAGCTAAAGCACTGTTTAAATATGTATATACATTTAGTTCACCGCTTACTTTTGGCCGCACTAACCGTTTTTTTTTTTTTTTTTTTAAATTTATTTTATTTTATATATTTATGTTAACGTCACCACTATCTTTCTGTGCCGTTGGCCGTCCTCCGCGTCCTTTTATAGGGGTGATTAGGATAGGTAAATTTACTCAAATTTTCCGCAATGCGACTCAACGGCCCCGTTTCCATGCAACACACAATCACACTTGTATATACGTGCAGATTCGACACTCACACTGGTTTATCTAGACAAATGTTGCTGGCACTACATGATGCCCAATTTCCCGTGCATGTTGCCAGCACGTCCGCAGCATCATTGTTACCATACATACACTCACACACACACACTCGCGATCACACTTCCGCTCGAGTAAAGGCTGTCGTTACAGGCTCGCATCCGCCGATGGTGCATGCACCATGGAGCGTGTGCGTAAATAATTCATAACGCAGCCTGTCTTATTGCGTTTGTTGCGTCCAACGTGTGGCTACGACCCACGACTCAAAGCCGGGCATTAAAGTTCATTAATGTAAAATTCGTCTCTCTATTTTTGTCAATGGGTGAGTATACACAATTTAGCACAAAATCATGCATCTACATACCTCTACTTCTGTACTATCTTACACTTAGATTTACATATATCACAGATGTAAAAGAAACTTTGTCAAAAATAACATATCACGGATAACTTAAAACTAACTATAAATATATCACAGTGAGCTGATGTTGTATAACTAGATTAATAACTAAAAAAGTAGATAAATAAGTAGTACTTAATTAATCCTAAAGTCGTGGTCAAATAAAAAAAAATCCGTAAAGAGATAAGTGTGTATAAATACAAGAATAATTACGAAAATATGCTAAAAAAAAAAGAAATAATCACTAAAATATGGTCAAATTTATAATTAAATAATAGTTAGGTATAATTAAAATAATGATTACAAAAAAATAGAGTCAAATTGATCGATAAATATGCAAATAAATAAACATATAGTAACGTATTTAATATAACTAAATGTCAATAAATTACGTCACTAACATGAAGTATTTCACACGAACACATAACAAGCAACATTCAACATTCAACGTTCAACATTCAACATGAGACTACTGTGCAAAAATGTCTTTAGCGTGATATATGCCAACTCTTTTTCCGCTGCTATCGCCAAGCTCGTACATCGAGTTTCCCATAACTTTCATAACAATGCACCTAATATTCTTTGGAGCTAACTTGGCATTATAATTATTAATTTGCGAGCTTTGCTTAAAGTTTCGGCGGTATACCACTTGCCCGATTTGAAACCGCACGTCCTTACTTCTGGTATTATAGACTTTCTTACTTTTTTCGTGGGCCAACTTCAGTTCTCGCATAATGTTGCTTCTGATAAGTTTCAGTCTGTCGCTTGTTGCCTCAATCTCGTGATCGCCGTCTCTTAGCGAGGCCAACTTTCGATATAGCTCGTATGATGCAGCATGCTGTATCATAGGCATACCGAAAGTGGCTTGATACGGCGATGTATTTATGGCAGAGTGTGCAACACTACGCAGCGCGAAAGCTGCATCGCTTACACATCTGTCCCAATTCCGTTGATTTTCTTTAATAAACGATCTTATTATCTGTAATACTGAGCGGTTGACCCTTTCGGCAGCACTACCTTGAGGCGAATAAAATGCAGTTTTGATATGTGTAGTGCCATATTTCTGCAGAAAACTGCTGAACATATCGGAAACAAATTGTTTTCCATTATCGGAGTGCACATATTCGGGTACCCCGAATATGTGGAAAACGTCCCTTTCTAAATATTTGATTACCTCAGCCGCTGTGGCCTTACGCATTGGTTTCAAAAACACAAATTTGCTAAAATGATCAAGACATACAAAGATATACACGTTACCATCACAAGTACGAGGATAGGGGCCCATAAAATCTATAAACAAACGTTGAAATGGTCGCTCGGTAATATGCTGCTTACCCATCGGGGGTTTCTTGAAAAGGTTTTGTGTTTTATTGCACTTACAAGTCTCACATTGCTTAATATGAGTACATACATCTGTCACCATTCCCGGCCAGTAATACTTTTCTCTCAATCTGGCCAACGTTTTGTGAATGCCTCCGTGACCTGCCGAAGGCGAATTATGAGAGGACTCGACCAGTCTCGGTCGCAAACCAGACGGCACCCAAAGCTTCCAGGCTTGGTCCGCTTGAAACTCGTCCCCCCTGTCAAACTTCGCTCGATAATATACAAATCCGTCCGATACACAAACGTCCGGCAGTCTGTTTTTGTTTTCAGTCACTGTCCGTTTAAGTTCTTGATATTCTTCGGAGGCAAAAAATGGAGACTGCAGGCATACGTCAATCGCTCTGTCGCTTAGCTTTATCTCGTCCATATTCATTCGCGACAGTGTGTCGGGAACAACATTTTGAGTCCCTCTCCTGTGTTCAATTGTGAAATCGAAACTTTGCAGTTTCAGGCTCCATCTCGCCAATCTACCAGATAGGTCTTTTTGGTTCATGAGCCATTTTAGGCTTGCATGGTCCGTGATTACTGTGAACGGAAGGCCCTCCACGTATGGCCTGAATCTCTTCACACTTAAAACAGCTGCGTAACATTCGAGCTCCGTGATGCTATAATTCTTTTGGGCTTTGTTGAGCTTAGCTGATATATAAGCAATAGGTCGTTCGTTTTGGTCATCGTCTAATTGAAATAAAACCCCTCCCACTCCGTCTGTCGATGCGTCGCATTGAATATAAAAATGTCTATTAAAGTCGGGATGTGTCAGTACGGGTGCTGATATCAAACTTTGTTTAAGTTTTTCGAATGAGATCTTTGCATCGTCAGTCAACGTAAATTTCTTTATTTTGTCTTTGGAGAGGCAGTCGTGCAGCGGAGCTGCAATGGTCGCATAGTCCTGAATAAAACGCCGGTACCAGCCTGCCATGCCCAGGAACCGTCGTAGCTGCTTTGGGGTTTTAGGCTCGGGAAAGTCCCTCACTGCTGCCACCTTGTTTCCATCCGTTCTAATACAACCATTTCCGACCACGTAGCCGAGATATCGCACCTCCTTATAACAAAATTTACTTTTTTCAATATTTATGGTCAATCCGGCTTCGCGCAAACACCGAGCGACCCCTTCAAGTAAACATATATGAGACGAAAAATCATCTGAACACACTAACAAATCGTCAAGATACACAAATACACATTCACGCAACGAAGCAGGTATAACCTTGTCCATTAGACGACACATCCTTTGTGCCGCGTTACACAGTCCAAAAGGCATGACTGTGAACTGGTACAGAGGTCTACCAGGTACAGTAAAAGCAGTCTTTTCTCTCGATTTCGGTTCCAACGGAATCTGCCAGAATGCGTCTTTCAAATCGACTGCCGAAATATATCTAGTATTCTGAAGTCGGCTGAGAATTCCGTCGATATTTGGGAGTGGGTACGCGTCCTTAATCGTCCTCTCGTTAATCTTGCGGGCATCTAAACAAAGTCGATTCTTATTTCCTTTCACCACTAGCGAGACTGGAGAGCTCCAACTACTATTGGACTCCTCAATGACTCCCATACTCAACATCCTATCTAGTTCAGCGTACACTAATTTTTGGATGGCCGGCGAAATCGGGTAGTGACGCTGTTTTACTGGCAGACTCTCGTTAGTAACCTCGATCACGTGTTCTTCTACATTCGTCCGACCTAATCCTGACACCGCGAATGAGGGAAATTGTGCCTTCATATATTCTAATGCGCTATTTTGTCCGGGTGTCAGTTCGTGCTGCACAGCATCGAACGACAAGCCATCATCGGCGGGAACGAACTCAGCCATCCTAATATCACTCACGCTAACATTCACACCCTTGCTTACAACACTCATTCCGAACGCTTGCCAGAAATCAACACCTAAATACACCTCTTGTTGAAGACCAGGTACAATTAAAAATTCTATCTCTCTAATGGTATTATCCCACAATACTGGTAGTTTAATGACTCCTACTACCGCGGTTTGTCCTCCGTTTGCAGTCTTAATGTTCTGGCCTTTGATGGGCAAAATTAAGTCCTCCTTGCCGCTTAGCAGTGCACTAGCATTCTTACCTAGGCAACTTGCTCCTGCACCTGAATCTAGTAACGCTAAAGCTTCATGCCCTCCAATGGAAGTTTTCGCAAAGAATCGATTGTCACCCTTCAATGTGACTATTGTTGACACTATCTTATTAAAAATTCTTTTCAAAGTTTTCTTTTTCTCACGCATTTTTGCAATTTTCTTAAAATTCGTAGTTTTCTTCTTATTGACTACTTCTTCTAAAAATATTCTCCTCCGTGCTTCCTCATATTCTAGCTTACGTTGATGTAAACTCTTTGTTTCCTGTTTTCTAATTACTTCCTTTTTTCCTTTAAATTCTGTTTCCTCTTCCCTCTTTAATAACTTCACTTCTTTACTTCCGGGTTGCCCGTTTCCTGGCTGAAACCCCCGGTTATCTCGGCCAGCTTGGAGTTTCCCTCAGCCTTTTTATAAATACAAAACGACGAATCACTACCACAAGCGAAACACACCATATTGTGGAACGTGGACTTACATTTCGTTTCTTTTTGCGCTTCTGCTGGGTTTTTCACAAAGTGATCTATCGGCATACCGCAAGAGAAACACAACATTAAATGGAAGGGCGAAGGACAAAAGGATTTCACAGTGGACTTGGACATATTTGAACAAATAGATGTGGACGGGGACGCAGTATCACCAGCTTTCACTGTGATAGATGGTGGTGGTTTCCTATTAGCCTGATTCCTGTCAAAGGCCTCTATCTTCTTCTCTTCTATCTTTTCCACCGGGTTTGCTTCTAACTCATTTACAGCCCTAGCTTTACTCCTGTTCTCTTTTATCACTTTCTCTGCTCGCTTACACTCCGCTTTTAGTTCCGCCAGCGTATCCATCTTGCATGCGAAAGTCAGGTTCGCGATGTAGGGTTTAAGGTTACCCCTAATTATCCCTACCATCTCCTTTTCGAGAATCTTTTTGCGGAGTCTAAAAGTCAAATTGTGGATTTCGCTATAGAACTCATCGAAATTCTCACCGGGCTGCTGCTTTCGCTCCATAATTTCACGGATGATTTCATAGTCGGACTCAGCAGTCTTGAAGTGGTTTAGCAGTTCGGCTTTGAGTTCAAAATAACCAAAGTCGGGGTTGTCCACTTGATCTTCGAGGACCTGCCAATACCACTTCAAGGCGCCGCCGGAAACCAGGCAGTGAAAGTCCGTGAAAAGTTGGAAGAAAGAGATGTTGTTTTGCTCGCGCAATTTCTCCACACGAAAGATAAAACTTTCCACACTCATCCCCTTACCAGTGCCATCGAACTTTATATGCCACTTCTCAAGGTCAACTTTCTTCCACCTCGGTGGCTCACTTGTCTCTTTTACTCCTCTTGTCCCTTCTGGCGTAGATATTGCAGTCTGATGACCCGGTGTTATAATAGATGCCTCCATGTCGGTTACTCGGCCGCTGATGCTCGCAACATTAGTTCTCATGTGTCTGACCTCATTCATGCACTGCGCCATCATGTCGTTTTGTTGCGCCATCATAGCCATCATGCGGCTCAATTGCTCGACACTGGACACAGTAGAGGCAGGTTCACTCCTCGTGGTCTTCGAACCACCCGTTTCCGAATCCCTGGGTTGCTCGACCCCCACCGGATCATCGCTTCCCCCAGCTCCTAATGGGCTGTTCAGTGGCATTTGGCACAACAAGTCAATCTTCTGTGAAAAACTAAAAGTGCTACTTATTGATGCACAATCCTGGTCTTCAGAAGCAAGAGTGCTGAAAATTTGACTAGTACACCTGTTGAACAAATCTGTCGGTACGAAGTCGACTGGCCGCTGAACACCTGTATCGATTTGGTTAAAAATTGAGCCTACGACCTGATTTTCAAGCGCGCGAGAAAAGCTTCGGGTAACTGGTCTATTCGTGTCTAATATTCCTAAACCACGCACTCCTATCCTTTCTCTCTCTTCCTCCGACATTCAAATCACTTAATCTGCAAGCACTATCAATTGCTGTGCTAATATTCACACAAAAAATGCTGTATTTAAAAATAGTTAGACCAATAACTCAAGACTTCGAGTTTCGACACAAAAAGTTATATGGTATTTGATAATTCAAACAAAAGGAAAATGGAACTTCTTTAATAAAAAAATAATAAATAACTTAAATAAAATATTCAGAAATAATAACAATAAAAATTCAAAAAAAAATGAAAATATTCAGAAATAATAATAATATAAATAATAAAAAAAAATTCAAAAATGAAAATATTCAGAAATAATAATAATAAAAAAAACTCAAAAGAAATTTAAATTATAAATTTTATTAAAAAAAAAAATACTCATACAAGCTCAAAAAAAAATTCAAATAGAAAAAAAAAAAAATATTAGAAACTAGTAATGATACACTTCAAAGGAAATTCAAATCCAGCATATTCAAAGGACTAAAATAAATTTAAGTTAAAAAAAAAATATTCAAAAACAAAATTCAAAAGGAATTCAAATTATGAAAACCAAACCTTTATAAATTCCAAAGATTTACTACAAAAAAAAATTCAACTAATTATCCTAGTAATGTAAGTATGAATGTATATTACAAATAATTAAAACCAACTTAACAAAATAAAAAAACCAAAGAGGAATTAAATAATAATTATATTAATTATCAGTTAATATTGTAGCCACTACTCCAAAAATATGTTTAAAGGCTATATAGGGTGTTTTTTTTACAGGTTTGTTTTTCGAATAGAGATAAAACTGGCATTTTGTGGTCAAATCTGGCAACTCTAATGTCATTTATGTTCAGTTTGGTTTGCCATTTCATCATGAACAGGTTGACAAAAGAACAACGCTTGCAAATCGTGCAAATTTATTTCGAAAATAATGGTTCAGTTCGCGAAGTTTACCGTGAGCTCCGTCCATTTTATGGTCGACATAATCGTCCATCAGAGCAATTAATTCGGTTAACCATGGATCGTTTTCGCACTACGTTTACTCTATGTGATAATACGCATCCGCAGAGACGTCGAACAGTGCGCACCGAAGAAACAATTGCCGCTGTAGAGCAAAGTGTTGAAGAGGACCCGAATGAATCGATTCGCCACCGTGCACAGCAATTGGAGCTTTGTCCATCAACTTTATGGAAGATTTTGCGCAAAGATCTTGGCTTGCGACTTTACAAGATCCAGCTTGTGCAAGAATTAAAGCCGCGAGACCATGCAATGCGTCGTGATTTTGGTGTATGGGCCGAAAATGAGATTGATCTCGATGCTGATTTTCATCGCAAAATTTTGTTCAGTGATGAGGCTCATTTTTGGTTGAATGGCTACGTCAACAAGCAAAATTGCCGCATTTGGAGTGAAGAGAATCCACATGAGACCCTTGAAACGCCATTACATCCACAAAAACTGACTGTTTGGTGTGCTCTATGGGCTGGTGGAGTCATTGGGCCATACTTCTTCCGCAATAATGCTGGAGAGGCAGTTACCGTTAATGGAGACCGGTATAGAGCCATGATAACCGACTATTTTGTTCCCGAATTGGATGGCATGAATGTGGATGAGTTGTGGTTCCAACAAGACGACGCTACATGCCACACAGCGCACGTCACAATCGATTTATTGAAGGAAACATTCGCTGAGCGCATAATTTCGCGGAATGGACCTGTCAATTGGCCACCAAGATCGTGTGATTTGACACCATTGGATTATTTTCTTTGGGGATATGTGAAGTCGCTCGTCTACACCAACAAACCAGAAACGTTAGGGGAATTGGAAGCCAACATTCGTGGCGTTATTGCCGACATACGGCCCCATATGCTCGAAAAAGTGGTTGAAAATTGGACCTGTAGAATTGGCTTTATTTGAGCCAGCCGCGGCGGCCACATGCCCGAAATCATATTTAAACATTAATGGCATAAAATTATCCTTCCAATAAAGCCAAATTGATGGACCTTAAAACGATTTTCTTGTGTTTTATTTCAATTCGAAGTTCTATACCCCTAAAAAAAACACCCGATAAAAGGAAAACTGATTAATTCAATTAAATTAATAAAATTAATAATAATAATAATATCTAATAAGTAATAAAAAAAATTTATCAAAAAAGAACGTATATGTATATAGCAATGGAGAATAAAAAAAACACTAAGTGAATAAAACGACTTCACCTTTTCTTAAAGATTTGTTTTTATTATTTCAAGTTGTAAATGTTGATTGATTTTATCCTTTTATTTGTAAGCTAGACGATTGGTGTGTGTATGGTGTTGCCCTGTTACGGTCATAATGAGGGTAATAGTCCGTCTTTTCTCTGTCCAAGTTAAGTCACATAAAAAAAAACAACAACCCTAAACTACTTAACAACACTGCAACACCCGATGTGTGACCATCAGGTGTGGCTGCCACATTTCCCTTGCCCCATTTGTAGACGAACTGCAAACCTCAAAAACTGGCAATGCTGGACGGCCAGTTGCGTAGCTTAAACAGCTGCCTTCAAACATACCAAAAAAAATAATTATAATCTGATATCGCCGTTATTTTGTAAAAGTCTCTGCTAAATACCACTTACTCAAACTCTGCAATTCGAATTAGGAACCTTGACAGAGACTTAACAAACCCCCCAGTCGTCACAACGACACAAACCGCTCGCGACGAATCGACGCGATGTTGCCGTTGTGATTCCCTAACACGGTCCAAAGAAAAGAATAAACTAGGAAAACTATAAGATAGCAGGGAAGAAGTTAAAGCCTAGGTCAAGCTAAGAAAAAGTTGGTAGGGAAATCGAGAGAATAAAAAGAATCAAAAAGAACGTTGGTGGTTTACGTTGGGCGCCATTTGTTGTGTATGCATAGGTTTGTGGCAGGGTCGAGTTGCAAGTCGGCATGCTTGCGGTCCCTGGCTTAGCTCATCGGTTGGGGTGGGTCTTTTGCACTCGCCTTGCCTACGTTACACAAACAAAAAAAAAGGTATCATGCCGAAGATAGTAAAAGAAACGAACGGAGAAAAGAGAGAAAACTAGGGAAGTAACGAGATCAGTCCAGTCCTGTCAGGTGGAGTCTACCCACCCTCTTCTGCGTTAAGCTCACGCGAAGCCTTGGGCGTTGTGTTGACTCCTCTAATTCTACAACGCCCCCTAAACCTGACTTTAGTCCGTCAATGCGTCATACAGTCCCATTTTTGTCTATCCGTCTAGTCGTTTGTCATTCCCCTCACTTCCCCTCTTGCGAACAAGCGCAACACCCACACCAAAAATAGAAAAATCACCACTTCATTTCTTTCTCTTTCTATATCTAAAATTAATTACAATTCATTTGTTTTATTATCTTAATAAATCCAAAAAAAAAATTCCAATTATTAGTTTTTTTTTTTTTTTTACAAAAACCTATTTCTAAGAAAATTGGCATACATAAAAAAACATGATTTTTATGTATGTATGTACATGCGAACTCGCACACGTAAAAGCTATTAAACTTATGTATAAGCAAAAAAAAAAATCGTATGTATAAACAAAGAAATAAAAACAAAATGCAAAAAAATAATGTATAAAGGGAGTAGCTAAGCTAATCTCTGTAGAATCCAATAACCACTCTTTCAATTCATTAATGCAATTTCCGTTCTCAATTGCTAGTTCTTACGTGGTTACGTGCTCAATTGATATAAGTGCATATATGTATATATATATATATATGTGTATATATATGTATGTATATAAGTATGCATATGTATATGCCTGCATGTATTTTCTTCACTTAATATTATATATGCGCTTGCATTTATTATGCTTAGCTATATGTATTGCGTATGTAAGCGGGCAGCAAGAAAATATGTTTGCTCACTCACCTTGTCTGCTCCTCGATGATGGTACCAACATGCCGGAGAAGAACCTGTGAGGGGAGAAATGATCTAAAATAGAAAAACACACAAACCTACGACCCACATACGCACATCGGCATATACACGTACCTACTCTCGCGGTATTGTAATATTTAATTCGCTGACCATCATATCACTCGCTCATGATCGCGGGCATTGAGCGGGTCTCTTAACTGGCGTAAAAAAAAAAAAAAAAAAATTAACATAATCGCGAATAGTAAAAAAAAAAGCAAAACTAATAGAAAAATAAAAAATAATTTACTGTTCGCGTTTATGCAAAATATTTAGATGGATTTTTTTTTTTTTTTTAGCGACTGAGAATACAACCAAATGCCATATATATAAAGAATTTTTCCGCACAGACAAAAAAAGGTTTGAACTTAAATGCGGTGTTTGGCCAATTAAAAATTAATGTAAAAAAAATCCATAAAAAGTTACCAACAACAATAGTGCATAAAATAAATTTTCTAGTTTCTACTTTGCAAAAGTGAGGCGAAAAAAAACTAAGTGAATCTGAGTTACTAGGAATTTAAACTTAAGCAAACAAAAAAAAAAAATATAAATACTTCAAATTGTGACTTCAAATCAAATATTGACTTAGGGCTAATTTCCTAATGCAAATTCCCTAATGCAAATTACAACAAAAAAAGTAAGTATTTACTTAAACGCTAATGTGGGTATATAGGCATATCCATATGTGAGTATAAGTATGTATAAACGTATGTATACATCCATGTACAGTTGTACATGTGTCTCATGCACTCCGCCAAAAACTCCCGCTGCTCCGCTACTGGTGGTATTGAGAAGAGCGAAATGCTGGTACGTCGCCGGTTCACCGGGAGTTCACTCGCTCTGCTCGCATTCGGCTCGCTCTTTGCCTGTTGGAGATTCCGTGCCGATTTCGCTATTCAGCCCACGTATTGGGTGGTCGTTGACCCACTCTGCTTTGCATTTGCAGATCAGCTGTTGGTTGTATATGGCTCCTATGTTAATGGTACCGACAAATGTATCTGTTATGCCTGATATTGTTGTTGCTGCCGTGGCGGATGGTCAGTGGTGGATGGTTTCAAAGCACTTCCTGGGAGTCAGATGCATGGCTTGCCGTGGATTTTTGGAGTATCTTCCACAAAGGGAGGTCCTTTTGCGCTTCCGCTGCCGGCGACCTGGAATATAAAATATATTTTAGTAAATAGGTATGCAATGGTACGGTGTTCGATACATGCGTGTACATACGAATGTACACAGATTTCTATGCGTATATGGATCGACACGTATCTACTTGGTATTGTTAAAAATTGGGAGTTTGAATTTGGTTTCACTTACCTCCAACTCCACTTCTCCAGCTTGATAGTTTCAGGTTTTATTGCCAAATCTATGCACCTGCCGACCGAATATTCCGGAGCACTTCCACTTTAAACACTTATGTATATTGCTGTTAGCTAAGGCACTGTTTAAATATGTATATACATTTAGTTCACCGCTTACTTTTGGCCGCACTAACCGTTTTTTTTTTTTTTTTTTTAAATTTATTTTATTTTATATATTTATGTTAACGTCACCACTATCTTTCTGTGCCGTTGGCCGTCCTCCGCGTCCTTTTATAGGGGTGATTAGGATAGGTAAATTTACTCAAATTTTCCGCAATGCGACTCAACGGCCCCGTTTCCATGCAACACACAATCACACTTGTATATACGTGCAGATTCGACACTCACACTGGTTTATCTAGACAAATGTTGCTGGCACTACATGATGCCCAATTTCCCGTGCATGTTGCCAGCACGTCCGCAGCATCATTGTTACCATACATACACTCACACACACACTCGCGATCACACTTCCGCTCGAGTAAAGGCTGTCGTTACATCTCCGATGCCTCCGAAAAAGCGTACTGTGCTTGTATATATCTCCGGGTGAGAATGAGAATCGATGAAAACTCCTTTTCATCCCATTTGCTCGTAGCCAAAAGTATGGTCGCCCCCTACAGACCGTAAGTCTCGCACGGCTCGAGCTCTGCGAAGCAGTTCTCCTCTCAAAACTGGTCCATCAAGTTCGTTCCCACATGAACTTCTCAAATCATGACCTTTTCCTCTGGTCAGACTCCTCTATTGTGTTGGCATGGTTAGAAAAACCACCACATACATGGAAAACTAATGTCGCCAACCGAATCACGCTCATACTCCAGAATGTGGGAAACGCGACCAGGCGACATGTAGCTAGTGCGGACAATCCAGCCGATATAGGTACTCGCGGATGTCAACCCCAAGATTTTGCGATGCGTACCCTTTGGTGGAATGGCCCAAAATGGCTAAAAAAACACACTACTTCATGGCCAAAACTACCTTCTTTCAACTCCTCCCCTCCGGAACAACGACGAATTGAGTGACTGCATACGATATATAGTGAAGACATTCTGGAGCGTTTCTCTTCAATTCCCCGAGCACTACGCGTCTTAGCATTTATCTATCGCTTTATAAACAAAGCTCAAAAGCGAACCATTCCTACGTCATTATCCCCTACTCATGACGAAATAAGTGAGGTGAAAAAATCTCTCATTACCCAAATTCAACGTAAATTCTATAGAGTCGAAATTAGCTCTCTAAGCGCCTCTAGTCCTATTAGCAAAAAAAGCACTCTGCTTACTCTTAATCCAATGCTGCACAGCTCAGGCAACATGCGTGTGAACGGGCGTTTAATTTACGCAGCCCTCAGCTACAATGAGCGGCACCCGAATATATTTCCAGAAAACTCCTAAATCAGTACGCTGTCGCTTTCTTTCCTCCACTCACCCTTGCTGCACGCAGATTAACAGCTAATGACTCGAATGGTTCAACAAGCATATTACATTCCCCGTTTGAAACAGAAGGTAAAAAAGTGCATCTGCCATTGCAAAGTTTGTACCCTTTACAAACAAAAGATGCGCTCGCAGATAATGGCCGTACTGCCTCCTGAAAGGTCTACCTATACACTCTCCTTCCACACCACAGGCGTTGATTTTGCTGGGCCATTTATGGTGAAAACCTCCGTACTCAGACGAGCTCCTCATGCTAAGGCGTACGTGTGTGTGTTTGTGTGTTTTTCTACGAAAGCAGTGCATTTAGAGTTGTGCTCGGATATCACCACTGAAGCATTTAAAGCTGCGCTTTTTTGGCCGTCGTGGAATCCCATGTAAAATCATGTCCGACAACGGAAAGACCTTCGTAGGCGCAAAGCGATCCCTCCAAAGAGAGTTTTCCCTATTTCTCAAAGAATCCGCTACTGACATTGCCGAAAAGTACGCTATTCACGGATTGATCTGGCAGTTCGTTCCCCCCTACGCCGCCGCCGCATCGCTTTTCCTCGATTTAAATTTAACCTTACTTTTTTTTAATCTTCCGCCACTCACGCAATATGAACTTATAGTTATAACTTTGCAGTATCAATTATTAATACCTATTGTTACCTGAAAATGAAATAAAGTTTCGTGAATTACATATATTATTAATCAAAATTATCCCCGTCTTCTTTAAAACCGAAAAATCGGTGTCTGGCGCACCCTGCGTTTTACATTTCTGCCAACTCCAAGTAGCAACACTTCCTAAGTTCTTTCTTTTTGTTCTCATCTTCTGTATATTTCTATAGTTCCTACTCTTCCTTTCGTTTGTTACCTCCTCACAGAATATTTGCCTTCTTCGTATTCTAGTTATCTTTGGTGTATACTCTTTCTTTCTTTCCTACCTTCTACTGTTTTTAACCTATCTCTAACTATCTTACTACCTATTTCTCTTCTTAGAATGTTCACTGGGTTGCCTTCGGGAGTTCTTCTGCTGGCAAGAGTTCCCGGAAATCTTCGTCAGCTTCAGATTTCCCGGATTCGGCTTGTATACACAAAAGGACGAGTCACTACCACAAGCAAAACAAATCATACTACGAAACTTGGACTCACATTTACCTTCCTTTGTGCATCAAGTAGGTTTTTCGCGAAATGGTCAACAGGTAGACCACACTTAAAACATATCATTAAGTGGAAAGAAGATGGGCAAAACGAACATGGACATCTGGATTAACGGACGGGGGCACTTTACTAGGGACTAAAACTGTTTGTGGAGGTCTGGTAACTACGGTCCTACCTATTGCTTCCACGCACTTATCTTCTATACTACGTTCGCCCTTTATGATATACTCCAGCTCATTTAATATTTTTGGTCTATTTTTATTGTCATTCATAACTTTCTCTGCCCGCTACATTTAGATTTTAGCTCTGCCAGAGTTGACATTCGTGATGCGAAAGTTAAATTCGCTAAGTACGGCTTCAGATTCCCCCTGATTACGCCTATCAATTCGCGCTCCGGGATCTCTTTCTTGAGGCGGAATGTGAGGTTTTGAACGTCCCTGTAAAACTTCTCGAAGGATTCTTGAGGGGATTGTTTCCTATCCATGATCTCTCGGATCACCTCATAATCAGATTCAGCGGCCCCGAAATAACCGAACAATTCGGCCCTCAGCTCGAAGCATTCAAACTTTGGTCATCAGCGTGGTCTTCGAGTACTTGCCAGTACCGTTTCAGTGCTCTGCCAGTAACAAGGCAATGGAAGTCGGTAAATAGCTGGTAGTAGGAGATACCGTACTACTCCCTCATCTTTTCGGCACGAAAAATTAAACTCTCTACTGATATGCCCTTAGTGGAACCATCGAACTTTAGATGCCACTTTTCTAAATCTATTTTCTTCCACGGCCTTGCCTCGTGTCTCGACTGATAGTCCTTGTAGTTTTAGAGTCCCGGTCCTGTGCTGCGTTGGCCCCCTGTCGACTCCTTGTGGCTCGCCGCGTCAGGTGTTCATGCCATTGCGGGCCGATATCCTGCTGCTCTTGCAGAGGGCTCTACTCCTGCTACCCTGCTGTTAAGATTCCCCACATTTTCTCTCATTTGGCGGACCTCACTCATGCCCACTGCCATCATGACGCCCTGTTTTGCCATCATCACCATCATGCGGCTCAGCTGCTTGACGCTTTTGCCTGCAGAACTCTGCCCACCTCTTTGAGATTCCTGAGCCCTTGATTCCTGCACATCCTGGGGCATATTTCCCCCAGAACTCTCTTGGTCCAACATCTGACAAAACTCTTCTACTTTTCTAGATAACGTGCGACTATTATCGTTCGTGTCTACTGCGATCTGATCGGTCACCGTACTGCTTAGCGTCACGCCAGCGTCCTGGCTGGTGCACACCTATTAAAATAGTCAGTGGGAAAAAAATCTACCGGATGCGGAATGCCGGTGTCAATTCGTGTAAAAATAGAGCCTGCTACCTGGTTCTTTAGTTACGCTTCGTGTTACCCGGCGATTCGAATTAAACAATCCCAATCCACTAACTCCTTCTTTATCTTCACACTCTTGATCTTCCATTCACTCAAAATTTCTAGCTATAACACTCGGTACCTGGCCACGAGCAAGCCAGAACAAATATTTAAAATTCAAAATAACTTTTATTAAATTCTAATAACTCAAAATTCAAGCTTCGATAAAAAAATCCTTTAAATTGTAAAAAAAATTTAAACGAAGCTAAAACAATTCACTTCAGTTAAGTATCAAAAAGGAATAAAAAAAAGGAGCATAAAATTTAAACATATATAAAAAAAATTTAATTAAAAAGTTAACGTGTAAATCGAAAAAAAAACGAAACCGAAATTGGAATATGCGTTTACTTAAATCAGTAATCTTTGATTAAGAAATTTTTTTTTTATGGCGCTTACACTATAAAGCTCAGTGTTTGGCCGAGCTTCTCCTACCATTTCTGGTGTGCGTCTTTATATTATACACCCTTGGTGCAAATGTAAAAACTCTTACCGTAAACCGGAGTAGTATCCGACGATGTCGTCTACAAAAGCGCCGATACATAATGAAGCAGCGATCGTTTCAATCCAAAGCAATTACGTCAGTTACCGTTCACTGGGATTGGAAATTGTTGCCTGCAACAGAAGGAACAGGGAAAGTAGACAGGCTTCCAACAAATATTTCCTGGGAAGATGGAGAACAACTACTCGGTGTTCCAGCAATTTCGAACGGAAGTGGAAAAGCACAAGCTTCTGTAGTATACGACTTACTTGTTAGGTAGAAAGTACACGACAAAGTTGAAGAGGTATGTTGTGATACAACGGCGCCGAACACGGGCAGGTTACAGGGAGCTTGTGTTTTCTTGGAACAAAAACTTGGTAAAAGCTTGTTGCATTTGCCGTGTCGTCACCATATATACGAAATAGTGTTACGCAGCGCTTTCGAAGCAAAAATACCCTTATCACCTAATGTTGAGATTTTTAAAAACTTTAGAGACGCCTGGACCAATTTAGACAAACGTAATTTCAAAGCTGCAATTGAGGACAGCTTCGTCAGAACAGCAATACCTAATAAAGAAGAGCTTGTAGACAGCTTCCATCACATTTTAGTATCAAGACAGCCTCGTGAAGACTATAAAGAATTTGTAGAACTAGCACTTGTTTTTCTTGGTTGTTCTCCAAAGAGCTATACATTTTCAGCACCAGGCGCCTTCCACCAAGCTCGGTGGATGGCATAGGGTATTTATACTCTAAAATTATATATCGTTCGAGAAGAGTTCATATTGGAAAAAAATTTAGAAATAGCACTTCGGGATTTATGAATTTTTATAGTTAAAATTTATTTAGAGAATTGGATGCACTCTTAATCCATAGCTGCCCCAGGCGCTGACTTTTTTTTTGTTAATGAGTTATACCAATACAAAAACTTTGACAAGGTGATAGGTGAAGCCACGTTCTCGAAGTTTAAAAATCATTTATGGTATCTCTCACCGGAAACAGTTTGTTTGGCACTATTTGATGAAAAAATTTTAAAAGAAACAAATCAAAAAATGGTTGCAGCTCTAGGAAAAGACAATTACTTTGTAGGAAAATAGTATGACTTTGTAATAGGAAGTGAAGAAAGAGTATTTGCCAATGATCTAGATCAGTTTGCAAGTAAAAGCAGCTTAGATTTTTTCGATAGGTTTTGCATAAATAAAGAGTTTCTTCATTCAAACCCAAATTGTTGGGCAACAAACGAAAATTATATTAAAGTTGTTGATTTTTGTATTTGATATCTCCGACCATAGTGCTATCTATTTCGGGTATTAGATAAAAAGAAAAACCACTTTTATTTTTCGTGTCTCCATAGGGTAGTCTGAACTTTTACCTCCCTGCGACCAGAATTTGCATCTGATATTTTCTACCATAGGGCTACCGATTTCGAGTATTAGATAAAAAGAAAAATCACTTTTATTTTTTGAGTCTCCATAGAGGAATTTCAACTTTGACCCCCCTGCGACACGCCTAAACCATCACCAATCGGGATACAAATTTTTGTGCGATATAGTTGACCGTAGTGCAACCGATCTAGGGGGTGAGACTGGAAAAAATACTACATTCGATTATAAGGACCACCCTGTACATACATATACGGCAATGTACATGTATGTAAGTAAAGTATTGATTTTTGAAAAATAAGCGATATTTGAAACTGAAAATGCATATCAAAATAAAGATAAATATATAATCTCTTAGTCCCACATGTTTTTTTTGAAATTTAATAAAAACATTTCATAAAAATTTTCAAACTTTGAGAAGTGCCTTATTGCATGTGCACAATACATGTACGGCATATCACATACTTGTAAGCAAGGTATAATTTTTTTTAAATTTTCGATAGTTGCAATTTTAAATGGATATTAATAGAAAGAATAATAAATTACCTATTTTCTTGCAAAATAATTTGTTATTATTTTTAATGACAATTTTCAACTTTGAAAACTGCCTTTTTGGATTGGCAGAGTGCCTACACGGCATTTCACACACTTGTAAGTCAAGTATACATTTTTTGAAAATGTAAGATAAATACAAATTTAAATGAATATTATTAAAAAGAACAATCAATTATCCTTCTCTTCGTGTTATTTTCTTTTAAAAATATTAATAATTTTTATGAAATTTTCCTACTTTTGAAAATTGCCTTATTACATGTGCACAGTACATATGTATACGGCATTTCACATAGTTGTAAGAAAAGTGTAAATGTCTCAAAAAAGTTTAATTATTGCAAATTTAAATGGATGCTATTACAAAGAATAATCAATTATCTTGTGTCCATGTTATTTGCTTTTTAAAATATAAATGTTTTGTATGAAAATTTTTTACTTGTATGTGCAGAGTAGATATACGGCATTTCACATACTTGTAAGTCAAGTAAAATTTTTTTGGAAATGTGCGGTAATTTTAAATATAAATGGATTTTACTAGAAAGAATAATCAAATATATTCCAGTCCATTACATTTTTTTTAAATTTAATACATTTTTTTTTTGAAAATTCCCAATTTTTGAAAATTGTCCTATTGTATATTCACATACTTGCAAGTCAAGTATACATATTTTGAAAATTTTCGAAAATTTCAAATAAAAATGGATGCTATTAGAAAAAATAATCAATTATCTTTCTGTTCATGTTATTTTCTATTAAAAAAATTAATTTTTTGTAGAAAAACCCTCATAGGTTGAGACTTTTTTCTCTTTTTATATTTTAAGCTAAATACCGGATCGGTATGGACTTGACTTGGAAGGATGACGTTCCTTAGGACATAAAGGCTCATCCTATATACAAGGACTTTTGTATAGATAAATATAAGTTATATATGTAGATATATAAATAAATTAGAGTTAATTAAAAAGTAAAAAATGAATTGTTTTGTATATTGTTATGTATCCAGATATTCCCCTCACCCTACACACCATATTCCGTACGCTTCCCAACACTTAATCTCTATTTCTCCTTGTCTCCCATCTCCTATTGCAATAACTATCATCCCGTCCACTCCACCCACTATTCGCTTTAAGTAGGCTATGGGCATTTCAATGTAACTAGAATAAGTTAGTTCGATTTTTTGAATTGCTGAAATAAAGAACTCGCTTAACATACTTAACTGGCGCAGTCGGAAGCGAACCACGCGTGGTTTTTTCTGGAAAAGAAATTTAAGAGCGTGTGCAAAGAAAAACCTAAAAGAAAATTTCGGGATTTAAAAGAAAAATAAAACTATTGTTAATAAAAGGCGCGAGAGTTAATTTCGGCGCGCATAAGTCAAACGTGCATTACGTTCGAATTTAAAATAAGTTTGCAAAAAATCTAAAGCGAAAAGAATAAAGAAAAATGACATACAAAACCAATAATAACTGAAATTTAAAGTAAGAAGAAAAAAAAAACTTAACAGTTAGACCAGTGAAGAAAAAAAGTAGAAAAACGTACAATTGTGGGTACAGTTGCATAAAGTCTAAAGCGAAGAGAACAAAGAAAAATTACATGCAAAACCAATAATAACTGAAATTGAAAGTAAGAAAAAAAAAAAAAAACTTAACAGTTAGACCAGCGAAGAAAAAAAAATACAAAACGTACGATTGTGGATACAGTTGCATAAAATCTAAAGCGAAAAGAACAAAGAAAAATTACATGCAAAACCAATAATAACTGAAATTTAAAGTAAGAAAAAAAAAAAAAATTAACAGTTAGACCAGCGAAGAAAAAAAAATACAAAACGTACGATTGTGGATACAGTTGCATAAAATCTAAAGCGAAAAGAACAAAGAAAAATGACATACAAAACCAATAATAACTGAAATTTAAAGTAAGAAGAAAAAAAAACTGAACAGTTAGACCAGTGAAGAAAAAAGTAGAAAAACGTACAATTGTGGGTACAGTTGCATAAAGTCTAAAGCGAAGAGAACAAAGAAAAATTGCATGCAAAACCAACATACTTAAAAGAGAATAAAAAATCACATACACGAGCAACAACAGCGGCAACAGTGACAGCTATAAAAACAGCAACAGCTTTAGCAGCTACAGGCAGCAAACACTTGCAAACGTCGAATTGGAAGCTTAACAGAACCAATGCCAGCATCAACAACAAGAACATAATTTTCTTCAATTTAAATTATTATTCAATTCTACAAAACGAAATGTATGTATAATAGGAGTTAATATTACGAATCTTATCGATAGCTTAAGAATTCATTTTTTATTTCCTTCGTTCCTTTTTGCGAAGTATAATACTGATAAATACAAGTTTGTAACGCAGAAGCGAATTTGAAGTATTGTTGTTTAAGTTCAAAATTATTGGAAAATAAATCGAAAATTGCTTAAATTGCATAATAAGTTATAAACATGGATCAGTTGGACATAAGTAGCAGATTTAAGCTCATTTCGAGTAATCTAAATGCGATTCCGCATTATGATGGTAATAGAGACGCACTACTTAATTTTATCGAAGATTTGACTTAATGGTGCCTATTTTGGAGCCTTTCCCAGCCGAATATAAAGTATTGTTAATGGGCAACATTAAAGACAAGATTACGGGTAGTGCAAGAAGGTCCCTGCTAATGAATGGAAACTTAGATACTTGGCCATCAATTAAACAGGTTTTGATCGATTATCATGGCGAGAAAAATTCAGTTGAAGAATTAATCGACAAGATAAGAGCATGTCGATGTGACTCTTCAATTGAGAACTTCTATAATAAATTAGCAACACTTTTGTGTCGGTTGAACAATGCGCTTTATTTCAGTGAAAACAGATTCCCTGAAGTTAACAGCGAAAGCAATGACAGAATTGCCCTAAATTCTTTTAAATACGGGTTACCGGAACCTGTCAAAAGCATAACCGTAAGTCGAGACCCAACAAGTCTAAAGAACGCTTTCGAAATCATAAAATCAAACGGCTATTTAAATTATAAAGCCTCGAATTCCAATAATTTCAATAGTAGACTACAACAAAATTACAATAGAAATGGAGGAAATTTCGAACAGACATTAAATTATAGAAATACGGGAAGATACAACAATAATAACGAAAGATTCCAAAATCAACATAGACAACAACACAGTTATAACACTCGACAACCAAATTTTTCTACACAATCCAGACAAACGCACAACATTAGCCACCAGTCACACAGAACACAAAATCACAACCAACAAGCAAACCATAGTACACAATACAATCATTTAACTGGACGTAGCCAACATCTTCATAACAACCAATATCACAATCCTTCTCATAACGAACCTGCACTTGAACCAATGGATATAGGCATGAATGAAAGCAACCAGAATTTTCAATTTGGCGCTCAAGGAAATTACCCTATATAGTCATAAATACGAAGGTGAAAAAACTAAAATTTATTATTGATACTGGCGCTGAATTTAGCATAATAAACCCAAAGCTTTGCAATCCGAAATGGAGAACACTGTCGCCCACCTTCAATATTAAACTCCTAAATGGAAATGTCTCAACAAACATACGGTATAGCGTACCACTTTTTAAAGAATTTCGGAAAGAAAATCAGTTTGTCGATTTTATTGAACTACCATTTCACGATTACTTCGACGGTATATTGGGAAACAATATATTGCTTAGCCTAAACTGCATAGTCAATTATAAAACTCGGAAGCTTGTTACAGAAAATGCGACACTACCGATTTATTTTTGTGAAGATGAAGAGTACGAAGTAGAAAAATATTTAAAAAATGAAAATTTGCAAGTATTTAGTTGCCAAAACAAAGTACGCGACAGTGCACTTAATAGCACATTTGCAAAACATTTAAATTCAAGGGACGAATCGACATTAAAAAAGTTGCTGAACAATTACCGAGACATATTTTACGAGGAAGGAAGCAATCTACCGTTTACTAGTGTTATACAACATAGGATTAGAACTAAGACAGATTCGCCAATTTATACCAAACTTTATAGATACCCGGTTGTGCATCGTGCCGAAGTAGACAGACAAATAAACGAGATGTTAGTGCAGAAAATAATTGTTCCGAGCAACAGTCCTTATAATTCGCCTCTATGGGTCGTACCAAAGAAAATCGACAACGGTGGCGAACAAAAGTGGCGAATTGTAATAGACTACAGGAAACTAAACGAACAGACGATTGACGACAAGTTTCCAATTCCGAATATGCAAGACATATTCGACAAATTGGGAAAGTGTAGCTATTTTAGCACAATCGACCTTGCTAAAGGCTTACACCAGATCGAAGTATATCCAGGCGATAGATCCAAGACGGCATTTTCGACAGCAAGTGGCCACTACGAGTTTAATCGTATGCCTTTTGGGCTAAAAACAGCTCCCGCGACTTTCCAAAGACTAATAAATCATGTTTTACGAGATTATGTTAATAAAATTTGCGTCGTTTACTTGGACGATATTCTAATTTTTTCTACTAGCTTTACAGAACATATTGACTCTATAACGAAAATTTTTAAGAAACTTAGAGAATCAAATTTGAGAATTCAAGGCGAAAAGTGTCACTTTGCAGCATTTACAACGAAATTTTTAGGCCATGTTGTTTCAGTTGACGGCATCAGACCGGATACATCAAAAATTATAGCAATCGCAGCGATGCCACCACCATCGCAAGTTTACAATTCAAACCGATCACAAACCTTTGACGTGGTTAAACAATCTCAAAGAGCCTAACATGAAGTTACAAAGATGGAAAATTCTTCTTAACGAGTATGATTTTGACATAACCTATATAAAAGGTAAAGACAACACGCTAGCGGATAGCTTAAGCAGATACGTAAAGAATGAGGATTGCAAAACAGCAATAGTATTTAATAACGAAAATATTCAAAACAATTATAGTGAAGAACAATTAGAGACATGGTCCACGGACGGAACGGTTCACAGTGCGCAAGAAGATAATTTAAATACATTTTTTTTACAGAGAAATCCATTAATTATTTCAAAAATCAAATCTATCTTCGATATGGCGAAAACGAAAAGTTTTTTATAAAAATTGTACACAAGAAGTGTCAATCACATATTGTTGTAACAGAAAAGTCAAATTTAAAAGAAATAATGCGAAAAGTATTGTTAGAGAATGGGTTAATGTGCATTTTTTGTGAGAACGACGAACTTTTTCTTAAATTTCAAAACATTTATGCTCAGAATTTTCAAATTCAAAATCTAACATTGTATAGATCAAAGACAAAACTAGTGGAAATTACGGACAAAAATGAAATACTAACTATAATAGAAAACGAACACCTTCGTAACAATCACAGAGGCATACAAGAAATATTTCTTGAATTGAAAAATAAAGTTTTTTACCCTAAATTATTTAAAATAATAACCAGAGTCATTAATAATTGTTCAATTTGTAAAATAGCAAAACACGACAGAAATCCAGTTAAACATCCTTATCAAATAACAGAAACTCCAAAGTATTTCAACGACCTAGTCCACATAGATATTTGGTTTCCATACAGAAATGTAATGTATCTCACAACAATAGATAAATTTTCAAAATACGCAACGTTCCATAAACTTAACGACAGAAATTGGATTGCGATCTTGGCAGCTTTGAAGCAACGTATAAAATTTTTAGGCAAAATGCGGAAACTAGTATTTGATAACGAACGCTGTATATTGCACAGCGCAGTAAGATTGTTTTTGGAGGAGGAAAACATTGCGACACATGTAACTACCCCATGGCACAAAACAGGTAACTCTGACATCGAACGTTTACACGGTACTCTAAATGAACATTTGAGAATAATGGAAGCAGATAAAAGCAATAAGACAGAAGAGTTAAGCGACAAACTTTTCAAAATATTTAACTCGTACAACAACACAATACATTCAACAACAAAAATGAGGCCAATTGATTTTATAATTAAAAATTATGACAAAGAATCGATTCAGAACTTATCTAGAAAATACGAAGAAGAAAAAATTGAAAAAAACAATCAGCTTAACAAAAAGAGGCACCATGAGTCAACTCAGTTAGATAACGTAGTAGTTAACAGACAAATTGCAAAGAATACACCTAAATACAAAAAATTGGATAAATATGAGCGTCATGGTAACTATGTAATAGACACATCAAATAAAAGAAAAACGAAATATTATAAAACACAATTGAAGCGCAAATATAAATTCCAAAATGAATGAAGAGAAAATTTATGACAAATGAAAAAAAAATAAAAAAAAAAATGTTTAAAACTAAATGTATGAATTATAAATCAATTAAAGAAATTTATGTTATATGAATAATTTGCAGAGACGCAAATTTCTTAAGGGTGTTATGTATCCAGATATTCCCCTCACCCTACACACCATATTCCGTACGCTTCCCAACACTTAATCTCTATTTCTCCTTGTCTCCCATCTCCTATTGCAATAATTATCATCCCGTCCACTCCACCCACTATTCGCTTTAAGTAGGCTATGGGCATTTCAATGTAACTAGAATAAGTTAGTTCGATTTTTTGAATTGCTGAAATAAAGAACTCGCTTAACATACTTAACTATATGTATGGTGTTTCTTAAAACTGAAAAAGAAAATATCTTGAGTGGTCTAATTAAGATTATTTCCAACTGATATTAGCTATTATCTTTGGATTTTTAAGTTGATAAATTGTACTTTATATTAAGAAATTATTAATAATTACTATAAGTTAAAATATTGTTATTTTATTAATATTGTAAAATAAAATACTTAAATTAAAAAAAAAATTGTTTTTTATTTAAAAAATTTTTTAAACTAAAGGTAACCGTAAGCTAACGGTTAGCGGTAACCCGTAGGTAACAAATATAAATGCTTAGAGGTTACAAATGAATAACAAATAGGGTAACTTATAAAACTGTTTCCATTAACAGGAAGCTAACCATAAGGGTAACAAGTAAAAGTGGTTAACAATAACAAGTAGATAATACAACTGGTACTGCTAACAAACAACTACCAGACTAGGTGACCGACAATGTTAGAGCGAGAGTAGAAAAAGATATGTGTAAATGCCATGAGTAAGAGCGAGTAGGATGATCACACCGACGTGAAACAGTAATTTTTTCCCACGGCTAGAACAAATGTGACTTATTTGGTAACAATTGAGCAAGTGAACGCAAACGCTTAGCTGCTTTGTTTGCTAACCATTACCCGTCTTGTAGGGTAGTAGTGTTAAGTTTTCATTTTATTTACGGTTTGTTGAAAACGTTCGAGTAAACAAAGAAGTACTCGGAGAAATTTTTAACGAAGTGAGTATTCATATGAGTGAGTATCCAATTGAAACTGTCCACGTTTCTACGTTTTCTTGCGACTGGGGGCTACCAAAAGTCAGGAATATAGCGGAATGCTTAAACATTTTTGTGTAAGCATGTGCAGGACCGAGGAAAAACAAAACAATGTGAAGGAGAAATTGTTCAACAAATCATCACTGTAAAATATATTTAATAATAAAATTTAACATAATTAATGTTTGTTCCATTATTTCTTCCCTTTTTTGTTTAAATTATCCATTTTAAGGCTTAAACGATAACAACAGATTTTTCGATTGATTTTGTGAGTTATTTACTTTAAATTCAGTCGTGTTCGTGATAGAGAATTCACATTTGATAATGTGGCGATATTCCAAAACACGAATGACATCCGAAAGAGAAACCGTGAAAGAGATAGAGAAGTCGAGAAAACGCAAACAAAACAATCGCAATCGAGAACTTTCAATAACGGTCTTCCCTTTTTTGTTTAAACTATCCATTTTAAGGCTTAAACGATAACAACAGATTTTTCGATTGATTTTGAGAGTTATTTACTTTATATTCAGTCGTGTTCGTGATAGAGAATTCACATTTGATAATGTGCCGATATTCCAAAACACGAATGACATCCGAAAGAGAAACCGTGAAAGAGATAGAGAAGTCGAGAAAACGCAAACAAAACAATCGCAATCGAGAACTTTCGATAACGGTCGATACATTTTTAGAGCTGCCACAGTGTACGCAGCTCGGAGTATAAAAAGGCGTTACCACTGCGTTAGGTAACTCAGTTTGTAATAAAACTTTGAAGAGTGAAGTTGTAAAGCAATAAGCTAAGAGTTTTAAAGTTGCAAGTGCGCAAGTATAAGTATCCGCGAATTAAATAGCGTTGTTAAGTGTTCTAAATTATTTGTAAATAAAGTTAGCATTAAGAAAATCCGAGCGTGTTTATTTACCAATCCAGTGGTCGAACCTGAAGGATTTTGGAAATCATCGGCGTTTCAGGGTAACAACGTAACAAAACGTTTTCGGTTGCAACAATCAGCTGTTATCGGCTAGTTGTCAAGAGGGAACCGAATTCGCATTAGAGAATATAACCACAAGAACAAACGACATTTCGGACTTTCAGTTCGGTGATGCTGTAGTTGCGTTGCGCCTTATTTAATTTCGCCGAAATATACGCTATCGGGCGTTCATTGTTTTCGTCATCCAGTTGGAAGAGTACCCCACCCACGCCGTCGTTTGACACATCACATTGAATATAGAAGTGTCTGCTAAAGTCTGGGTGCGTCAGTACAGGTGCAGAAATTAGGCTCTCTTTCAAACGGTCAAATGCATTCTTGGCCTAGTCTGTAATCGTAAATTTCTTTATTTAGTCCTTCGTGAGGCAGTTGTGCAGAGCTGCAATGGGCGCGTAGTCTTTTATGAATCTACGGTACCACCCTGACATCCCCAGGATCCGTCTGAACTGCTTTGGCGATCGTATTTCCGGAACGTCCCTTACAGTTGCTAATTTATTTGAATCAGTATGAATGCACCCATTTCCGACAACAAACCCGACATATCTTACTTCTTTAAAACCAAACTTTCTTCTTCTCTTTTCAACGTTTATAGTCAATTTAGCTTTACGGAGACACCTATCCACTTTCTCTAACAAACACAAATGGGACGAAAAGTCTATAGAACAAACAAGTAAGTCATCCAAATACACGAGCACGGTATCACGTAGATAAGCGGGTATAACCTTGCCCATAAGTCTACACATTTGTTGTGCAGCATTGCACAACCCGAAAGGCATGACAGTAAACTGATAAAGAGGTCTTCTAGGTACAGTAAAGGCAGTTTTCTCCCTTGACTTCTTCTCCAAGGGTATTTGCCAGAATGCATCTTTCAAATCCCATGCTGAGATATGGGGAAGTGGGTATGCATCCTTTACGGTACGTTCAATGATTTTTCTGGCATCAAGGCACAGCCTGTTTTTGGCACCCTTTACGACAAGTGAAATGGGAGAATTCCAGCAAGTGTTACTTTCCTCAATTACCCCCATTTCCAGCATTCTATCTAATTCTGCATAAACAAGTTTTTGGATGGCGGGCGAAATAGGGTAGGGTCTTTGTTTAACCGGGAGATTTTCGTTCTCTACTTCAATCACGTATTCCTCTTTATCTGTCTTGCCCAGCCCTAGACAGAATAGGAGGGAAATTGGGACTTAATTCGCTCTAAGGACACGCTCTCGTCGTGGGCCAGTTCATGCTGAACTGCATGAAATGCCAAGTCACCCTCGGCGGGTACAAGCTCTGCAACAACAGTCCCCTTTTCTTTCACAATCACACCCCTACTCATCACACTCATTCTGAATGCCTGCCAGAAATCGATGTCAAGATAAACTTCTTGCTGAAGCCCTGGAACTATTAAGAATTGGAGGTCCTTAGTCACGTTGTCGCAGAGGACGGGCAGAATAATAACTCCCACCACGGCAGTCTCCCCCACTAGCCGTTCGAATTTTCTGGCCTTTAATTGGCCTTATGAGGCTTTCCTTGCCTCGAGGAGGTTCTCCGCGTTTTCCCCAGTCAACTGGCACCTGCACCAGAATCCAGAAGCGCGAGCACTTCATGATCTCCTATTCTTGTCTTAACAAAGAAACGATTATCCCCTTTTAATGTAACTATGGTCGAAATTATTTTTCGACATATTTTTTTTGTCGAGGACATGAGTCCCAATTTAATATATTTTGATTAAATTATTTTTAACGTGCGTACGGCCGGCAACCTTTAGTTGTACATGATTGTGAAGGCCTAACGTTGTACATATTAATAACCTGCTTGTCAATTTGTTTTTGCTTTGCCAGCGCGGCCACGGGATGTCCCGAGCCCGCCATTAAAAATTAAAAGTAGTAGTAACCTAACCACCGCCGCCGCCGCATCGCTTTTCCTTGATTTAAATTTAACCTTCATTTTTTTAATCTTCTGCCACTCAGGAAATATGAATTGTTACCTGAAAATGAAATAAAGTTTCATGAATTACATATATTACTAGTCAAAATTATCCCCGTCTTCTTTAACCGAAAAATCGTTACCCGGCGCACCCTGCGTTTTACATTTCTTCCAACTCCAAGTGGCAACATGGTCCTTCGTCGCGAAACGGCAACCCGTGGCCTAACGAGCATTTTTTTTTCGAGCAACAACAACTTTGGGTGGAAGGAACTGACTGGGATGAACTCGTAAAACCCGGTGCTTTTCACAAATGGAACACGCTGTGTGAAAACTTTCCCGCCATAAACAGAATTTGCTTCTTCCGCTGGGTACAGTATATCCAACCCAACAGGTGCAGATACACGGATTCTCCGATGCCTCCGAAAAAGCGTACTGTGCTTGTATATATCTCCGGGTGAGAATGAGAATCGATGAAAACTCCTTTTCATCCGATTTGCTCGGAGCCAAAAGTAAGGTCGCCCCCTACAGACCGTAAGTCTCGCACGGCTCGAGCTCTGCGAAGCAGTTCTCCTCTCAAAACTGGTCCATCAAGTTCGTTCCCACATGAACTTCTTAAATCATGACCTTTTCCTCTGGTTAGACTCCTCTATTGTGTTGGCATGGTTAGAAAAACCACCACATACATGGAAAACTAATGTTGCCAACCGAATCACGCTCATACTCCAGAATGTGGGAAACGCGACATGGCGACATGTAGCTAGCGCGGACAATCCAGCCGATATAGGTACTCGCGGATGTCAACCCCAAGATCTTGCGATGCGTACCCTTTGGTGGAATGGCCCAAAATGGCTAAAAGAACACAGTACTTCATGGCCAAAACTACCTTCTCTCAACTCCTCCACCCCGGAACAACGACGAATTGAGTGACTGCATACGATATATAGTGAAGACATTCTGGAGCGTATCTCTTCAATTCCCCGAGCACTCCGCGTCTTAGCATTTATCTATCGCTTAATAAACAAAGCTCAAAAGCTAACCGTTCCTACGTCATTATCCCATACTCATGACGAAATAAATGAGGTGAAAAAATCTCTCATTACCCAAACTCAACGTAAATTCTATAGAGTCGAAATTAGCTCTCTAAGCGCCTCTAGTCCTATTAGCAAAAAAAGCACTCTGCTTACTGTCAATCCAATGCTGCACAGCTCAGGCAACATGCGTGTGAACGGGCGTTTAGTTCACGCAGCCCTCAGCTACAATGAGCGGCACCCGAATATAATTCCAGAAATCTCCTAAATCTGTACGCTGTCGCTTTCTTACCTCCACTCACCCTTGCTGCACGCAGGTAAACAGCTAATGATTTGAATGGTTCAACAAGCATATTACATTCCCCGTTTGAAACAGAAGGTAAAAAAGTGCATCTTCCATTGCAAAGTTTGTACCCTTTACAAACAAAAGATGCGCTCGCAGATAATGGCCGTACTGCCTCCTGAAAGGTCTACCTATACACTCTCCTTCCACACCACAGGCGTTGATTTTGCTGGGTCATTTATGGTGAAAACCTCCGTACTCAGACGGGCTCCTCATGCTAAGGCGTACGTGTGTGTGTTTGTGTGTTTTTCTACGAAAGCAGTGCATTTAGAGTTGTGCTCGGATATCACCACTGAAGCATTTAAAGCTGCGCTTTTTGCGTCGTGGAATCCCATATAAAATCATGTCCGACAACGGAAAGACCTTCGTAGGCGCAAAGCGATCCCTCCAAAGAGAGTTTTCCGTATTTATCAAAGAATCCGCTACTGACATTGCCGAAAAGTACGTTATTCACGGACTGATCTGGCAGTTCATTCCCCCCTACGCTCCTCACATGGGTGGTCTATGGGAAGCGGCTGTTAAAAGCTTTAAGACACATTTCAAAAAGGTGGCAGGGAATCATAAGTTTACATTTGAAGAGTTCACTACCCTACTCGTTCGCATTGAAGCGATCCTTAACCCACGGCCGCTAGTACATATTAATAACCTGCTTGTCAATTTGTTTTTGCTTTGTCAGCGCTGCCACGGGATGTCCCGAGCCCGCTATTAAAAATTAAAAGTAGTAGTAACCTAACCACCGCCGCCGCCGCATCGATTTTCCTCTATTTAAATTTAACCTTAATTTTTTTTAATCTTCCGCCACTCACGCAGTATGAACTTATAGTTATAACTTTGCAGTATCAATTATTAATACCTATAGTTACCTGAAAATTAAATAAAGTTTCGTGAATTACATATATTATTAATCAAAATTATCCCCGTCTTCTTTAAAACCGAAAAATCGTTATCCGGCGCACCCTTTGTTTTACATTTCTGCCAACTCTAAGTGTTCTCATCTTCTGTATATTTCTATAGTTTTTACTCTTCCTTTCGTTTGTTACCTCCTCACAGAATATTTGCCTTCTTCGTATTCTAGTTATCTTTGGTGTATACTCTTTCTTTCTTTCCTACCTTCTACTGTTTTTAACCTATCTCTAACTATCTTACTACCTATTTCTCTTCTTAGAATGTTCAATGGGTTGCCTTCGGGAGTTCTTCTGCTGGCAAGAGTTCCCGGTAATCTTCGTCAGCTTCAGATTTCCCGGATTCGGCTTGTATACACAAAAGGACGAGTCACTACCACAAGCAAAACAAATCATACTACGAAACTTGGACTCGCATTTACCTTCCTTTGTGCATCAAGTAGGTTTTTCGCGAAATGGTCAACAGGTAGACCACACTTAAAACATATCATTAAGTGGAAAGAAGATGGGCAAAACGAACATGGACATCTGGATTAACGGACGGGGGCACTTTACTAGGGACTAAAACTGTTTGTGGAGGTCTGGTAACTACGGTCCTACCTATTGCTTCCACGCACTTATCTTCTATACTACGTTCGCCCTTTATGATATACTCCAGCTCATTTAATATTTTTGGTCTATTTTTATTGTCATTCATAACTTTCTCTGCCCGCTACATTTAGATTTTAGCTCTGCCAGAGTTGACATTCGTGATGAGAAAGTTAAATTCGCTAAGTACGGCTTCAGATTCCCCCTGATTACGCCTATCAATTCGCGCTCCGGGATCTCTTTCTTGAGGCGGAATGTGAGGTTATGAACGTCACTGTAAAACTCCTCGAAGGATTCTTGAGGGGATTGTTTCCTATCCATGATCTCTCGGATCACCTCATAATCAGATTCAGCGGCCCCGAAATAAGCGAACAATTCAGCTCGAAGCATTCAAACTCTGGGTCATCAGCGTGGTCTTGGAGTACTTGCCAGTACCGTTTCAGTGCTCTGCCAGTAACAAGGCAATGGAAGTCGGTAAATAGCTGGTAGTAGGAGATACCGTACTACTCCCTCATCTTTTCGGCACGAAAAATTAAACTCTCTACTGATATGCCCTTAGTGGAACCATCGAACTTTAGATGTCACTTTTCTAAATCTATTTTCTTCCACGGCCTTGCCTCGTGTCTCGACTGATAGTCCTTGTAGTTTTAGAGTCCCGGTCCTGTGCTGCGTTGGCCCCCTGTCGACTCCTTGTGGCTCGCCGCGTCAGGTGTTGATGCCATTGCGGGCCGATATCCTGCTGCTCTTGCAGAGGGATCTACTCCTGCTACCCTGCTGTTAATATTCCCCACATTTTCTCTCATTTGGCGGACCTCACTCATGCACTCTGCCATCATGTCGCCCTGTTTTGCCATCATCACCATCATGCGGCTCAGCTGCTTGACGCTTTTGCCTGCAGAACTCTACCCACCTCTTTGAGATTCCTGAGCCCTTGATTCCTGCACATCCTGGGGCATATTTCCCCCAGAACTCTCTTGCTCCAACATCTGACAAAACTCTTCTACTTTTCTAGATAACGTGCGACTATTATCGTTCGTGTCTACTGCTAGCTGATCGGTCACCGTACTGCTTAGCGTCACGCCAGCGTCCTGGCTGGTGCACACCTATTAAAATAGTCAGTGGGCAAAAAATCTACCGGATGCGGAATGCCGGTGTCAATTCGTGTAAAAATAGAGCCTGCTACCTGGTTCTTTAGTTACGCTTCGTGTTACCCGGCGATTCGAATTAAACAACCCCAATCCACTAACTCCTTCTTTATCTTCACACTCTTGATCTTCTATTCACTCAAAATTTCTAGCTATAACACTCGGTACCTGGCCACGAGCAAGCCAGAACAAATATTTAAAATTCAAAATAACTTTTGTTTAACTCTAATAACTCAAATTTCATAAAAATTTTCAAACTTAGAGAAGTGCCTTATTGCATGTGCACAATACATGTACGGCATATCACATACTTGTAAGCAAAGTATAATTTTTTTTTAATTTTCGATAGTTGCAATTTTAAATGGATATTAATAGAAAGAATAATAAATTACCTTTTTGTTGTATACTATTTTCTTGCAAAATAATTTGTTATTATTTTTAATGACAATTTTCAACTTTGAAAACTGCCTTTTTGGATTGGCAGAGTGCCTACACGGCATTTCACACACTTGTAAGTCAAGTATACATTTTTTGAAAATGTAAGATAAATACAAATTGAAATGAATATTATTAAAAAGAACAATCAATTATCTTTCTCTTCGTGTTATTTTCTTTTAAAAATATTAATAATTTTTATGAAATTTTCCTACTTTTGAAAATTGCCTTATTACATGTGCACAGTACATATACGGCATTTCACATATATATAATATATGTAATTTTGGCGCGTACACTATATAGCTCAGTGTTTGGCCGAGCTTCTCCTACCATTTGTGGTGTGCGTCTTTATATTATACCACAAATGGAGGGACCTACAGTTTTGTGCCGACTCCGAACGGCAGATGTATTTAATGAGAAGCTTTTTCATGGCAGAAAAATGCCATTGCCTGCCGAGGGGTGACCGCTATTAGAAAAAACTTTTTCTATTATTAAGATTTTGCTTGCCCTGGCTGAGATTCGAACCTCGAACTCACCGGCATATCAAGTTATAGCACGCACCGCTAACAACTCGACCACAGCGGCCAGAAAAGTGTAAATGTTTCAAAAAAGTTTAATTATTGCAATTTAAATGGATGCTATTACAAAGAATAATCAATTATCTTGTGTCCATGTTATTTGCTTTTTAAAATATAAGTGTTTTGTATGAAAATTTTTTACTTGTGAAAATTGCCTTATTGCATGTGCAGAGTAGATATACGGCATTTCACATACTTGTAAGTCAAGTAAAATTTTTTTGCAAATGTGCGGTAATTTTAAATATAAATGGATTTTACTAGAAAGAATAATCAAATATATTTCAGTCCATTAAATTTTTTTTTAATTTAATAAATTTTTTAATGAAATTTTCGAATTTTTGAAAATTGTCCTATTGTATATGCACAGTATATGTACGGCAATTCACATACTTGTAAGTCAAGTATACATATTTTGAAAATTTTCGAAAATTTCAAATAAAAATGGATGCTATTCGAAAAAATAATCAATTATCTTTCTGTTCATGTTATTTTCTATTAAAAAAATTAATTTTTTGTAGAAAAACCCTCATAGGTTGAGACTTTTTTCTCTTTTTATATTTTAAGCTAAATACCGGATCGGTATGGACTTGACTTGGAAGGATGACGTTCCTTAGGACATAAAGGCTCATCCTATATACAAGGACTTTTGTATAGATAAATATAAGTTATATGTATATGTAGATATATAAATAAATTAGAGTTAATTAAAAAGTAAAAAATGAATTGTTTTGTATATTGTTATGTATCCAGATATTCCCCTCACCCTACACACCATATTCCGTACGCTTCCCAACACTTAATCTCTATTTCTCCTTGTCTCCCATCTCCTATTGCAATAACTATCATCCCGTCCACTCCACCCACTATTCGCTTTAAGTAGGCTATGGGCATTTCAATGTAACTAGAATAAGTTAGTTCGATTTTTTGAATTGCTGAAATAAAGAACTCGCTTAACATACTTAACTGGCGCAGTCGGAAGCGAACCACGCGTGGTTTTTTCTGGAAAAGAAATTTAAGAGCGTGTGCAAAGAAAAACCTAAAAGAAAATTTCGGGATTTAAAAGAAAAATAAAACTATTGTTAATAAAAGGCGCGAGAGTAAATTTCGGCGCGCATAAGTCAAACGTGCATTACGTTCGAATTTAAAATAAGTTTGCATAAAATCTAAAGCGAAAAGAATAAAGAAAAATGACATACAAAACCAATAATAACTGAAATTTAAAGTAAGAAGAAAAAAAAAACTTAACAGTTAGACCAGTGAAGAAAAAAAGTAGAAAAACGTACAATTGTGGGTACAGTTGCATAAAGTCTAAAGCGAAGAGAACAAAGAAAAATTACATGCAAAACCAATAATAACTGAAATTGAAAGTAAGAAAAAAAAAAAAAATTAACAGTTAGACCAGCGAAGAAAAAAAAATACAAAACGTACGATTGTGGATACAGTTGCATAAAATCTAAAGCGAAAAGAACAAAGAAAAATGACATACAAAACCAATAATAACTGAAATTTAAAGTAAGAAGAAAAAAAACTTAACAGTTAGACCAGTGAAGAAAAAAGTAGAAAAACGTACAATTGTGGGTACAGTTGCATAAAGTCTAAGCGAAGAGAACAAAGAAAAATTGCATGCAAAACCAACATACTTAAAAGAGAATAAAAAATCACATACACGAGCAACAACAGCGGCAACAGTGACAGCTATAAAAACAGCAACAGCTTCAGCAGCTACAGGCAGCAAACACTTGCAAACGTCGAATTGGAAGCTTAACAGAACCAATGGCAGCATCAACAACAAGAACATAATTTTCTTCAATTTAAATTATTATTCAATTCTACAAAACGAAATGTATGTATAATAGGAGTTAATATTACGAATCTTATCGATAGCTTAAGAATTCATTTTTTATTTCCTTCGTTCCTTTTTGCGAAGTATAATACTGATAAATACAAGTTTGTAACGCAGAAGCGAATTTGAAGTATTGTTGTTTAAGTTCAAAATTATTGGAAAATAAATCGAAAATTGCTTAAATTGCATAATAAAATATTAACATGGATCAGTTGGGCATAAGTAGCAGATTTAAGCTCATTTCGAGTAATCTAAATGCGATTCCGCATTATGATGGTAATAGAGACGCACTACTTAATTTTATCGAAGAATTGACTTAATGGTGCCTATTTTGGAGCCTTTCCCAGCCGAATATAAAGTATTGTTAATGGGCACCATTAAAGACAAGATTACGGGTAGTGCAAGAAGGTCCCTGCTAATGAATGGAAACTTAGATACTCGGCCATCAATTAAACAGGTTTTGATCGATTATCATGGCGAGAAAAATTCAGTTGAAGAATTAATCGACAAGATAAGAGCATGTCGATGTGACTCTTCAATTGAGAACTTCTATAATAAATTAGCAACACTTTTGTGTCGGTTGAACAATGCGCTTTATTTCAGTGAAAACAGATTCCCTGAAGTTAACAGCGAAAGCAATGACAGAATTGCCCTAAATTCTTTTAAATACGGGTTACCGGAACCTGTCAAAAGCATAACCGTAAGTCGAGACCCAACAAGTCTAAAGAACGCTTTCGAAATCATAAAATCAAACGGCTATTTAAATTATAAAGCCTCGAATTCCAATAATTTCAATAGTAGACTACAACAAAATTACAATAGAAATGGAGGAAATTTCGAACAGACATTAAATTATAGAAATACGGGAAGATACAACAATAATAACGAAAGATTCCAAAATCAACATAGACAACAACACAGTTATAACACTCGACAACCAAATTTTTCTACACAATCCAGACAAACGCACAACATTAGCCACCAGTCACACAGAACACAAAATCACAACCAACAAGCAAACCATAGTACACAATACAATCATTTAACTGGACGTAGCCAACATCTTCATAACAACCAATATCACAATCCTTCTCATAACGAACCTGCACTTGAACCAATGGATATAGGCATGAATGAAAGCAACCAGAATTTTCAATTTGGCGCTCAAGGAAATTACCCTATATAGTCATAAATACGAAGGTGAAAAAACTAAAATTTATTATTGATACTGGCGCTGAATTTAGCATAATAAACCCAAAGCTTTGCAATCCGAAATGGAGAACACTGTCGCCCACCTTCAATATTAAACTCCTAAATGGAAATGTCTCAACAAACATACGGTATAGCGTACCACTTTTTAAAGAATTTCGGAAAGAAAATCAGTTTGTCGATTTTATTGAACTACCATTTCACGATTACTTCGACGGTATATTGGGAAACAATATTTTGCTTAGCCTAAACTGCATAGTCAATTATAAAACTCGGAAGCTTGTTACAGAAAATGCGACACTACCGATTTATTTTTGTGAAGATGAAGAGTACGAAGTAGAAAAATATTTAAAAAATGAAAATTTGCAAGTATTTAGTTGCCAAAACAAAGTACGCGACAGTGCACTTAATAGCACATTTGCAAAACATTTAAATTCAAGGGACGAATCGACATTAAAAAAGTTGCTGAACAATTACCGAGACATATTTTACGAGGAAGGAAGCAATCTACCGTTTACTAGTGTTATACAACATAGGATTAGAACTAAGACAGATTCGCCAATTTATACCAAACTTTATAGATACCCGGTTGTGCATCGTGCCGAAGTAGACAGACAAATAAACGAGATGTTAGTGCAGAAAATAATTGTTCCGAGCAACAGTCCTTATAATTCGCCTCTATGGGTCGTACCAAAGAAAATCGACAACGGTGGCGAACAAAAGTGGCGAATTGTAATAGACTACAGGAAACTAAACGAACAGACGATTGACGACAAGTTTCCAATTCCGAATATGCAAGACATATTCGACAAATTGGGAAAGTGTAGCTATTTTAGCACAATCGACCTTGCTAAAGGCTTCCACCAGATCGAAGTATATCCAGACGATAGATCCAAGACGGCATTTTCGACAGCAAGTGGCCACTACGAGTTTAATCGTATGCCTTTTGGGCTAAAAACAGCTCCCGCGACTTTCCAAAGACTAATAAATCATGTTTTACGAGATTATGTTAATAAAATTTGCGTCGTTTACTTGGACGATATTCTAATTTTTTCTACTAGCTTTACAGAACATATTGACTCTATAACGAAAACTTTTAAGAAACTAAGAGAATCAAATTTGAGAATTCAAGGCGAAAAGTGTCACTTTGCAGCATTTACAACGAAATTTTTAGGCCATGTTGTTTCAGTTGACGGCATCAGACCGGATACATCAAAAATTATAGCAATCGCAGCGATGCCACCACCATCCAACGCGAAAGAAATTAAACAATTTTTGGGTATCACAGGGTATTATCGGAAATTTATAGGTGATTATGCAAAGGTTGCCTACCCAATGGTTCGATATTTAAAAAGGGATAGCGTTGTTGACACTAAAGACAGTGAATTTTTAAACTCTTTCGAAACATTGAAGAAGTTAGTTACAAGTGAACCAGTTTTACAACCACCGGATTTTAATAAAATTTACATTAACAACCGATGCATCTCAGTTTGCCATCGGGTCTGTGCTTAGCCAAAGCGGCCATCCAATTTCCTTTGCATCACGTACTTTATCAGACCATGAGATACGCTATTCGACTATAGAAAAAGAAATGCTTGCTGTTGTGTGGTCTGTAAAACATTTTCGAACCTATCTGTACGGTCGCAAGTTTACAATTCAAACCGATCACAAACCTTTGACGTGGTTAAACAATCTCAAAGAGCCTAACATGAAGTTACAAAGATGGAAAATTCTTCTTAACGAGTATGATTTTGACATAACCTATATAAAAGGTAAAGACAACACGGTAGCGGATAGCTTAAGCAGATACGTAAAGAATGAGGATTGCAAAACAGCAATAGTATTTAATAACGAAAATATTCAAAACAATTATAGTGAATAACAATTAGAGACATGGTCCACGGACGGAACGGTTCACAGTGCGCAAGAAGATAATTTAAAATACATTTTTTTTACAGAGAAATCCATTAATTATTTCAAAAATCAAATCTATCTTCGATATGGCGAAAACGAAAAGTTTTTTATAAAAATTGTACACAAGAAGTGTCAATCACATATTGTTGTAACAGAAAAGTCAAATTTAAAAGAAATAATGCGAAAAGTATTGTTAGAGAATGGGTTAATGTGCATTTTTTGTGAGAACGACGAACTTTTTCTTAAATTTCAAAACATTTATACTCAGAATTTTCAAATTCAAAATCTAACATTGTATAGATCAAAGACAAAACTAATGGAAATTACGGACAAAAATGAAATACTAACTATAATAGAAAACGAACACCTTCGTAACAATCACAGAGGCATACAAGAAATATTTCTTGAATTGAAAAATAAAGTTTTTTACCCTAAATTATTTAAAATAATAACCAGAGTCATTAATAATTGTTCAATTTGTAAAATAGCAAAACACGACAGAAATCCAGTTAAACATCCTTATCAAATAACAGAAACTCCAAAGTATTTCAACGACCTAGTCCACATAGATATTTGGTTTCCATACAGAAATGTAATGTATCTCACAACAATAGATAAATTTTCAAAATACGCAACGTTCCATAAACTTAACGACATAAATTGGATTGCGATCTTGGCAGCTTTGAAGCAACGTATAAAATTTTTAGGCAAAATGCGGAAACTAGTATTTGATAACGAACGCTGTATATTGCACAGCGCAGTAAGATTGTTTTTGGAAGAGGAAAACATTGCGACACATGTAACTACCCCATGGCACAAAACAGGTAACTCTGACATCGAACGTTTACACGGTACTCTAAATGAACATTTGAGAATAATGGAAGCAGATAAAAGCAATAAGACAGAAGAGTTAAGCGACAAACTTTTCAAAATATTTAACTCGTACAACAACACAAAACATTCAACAACAAAAATGAGGCCAATTGATTTTATAATTAAAAATTATGACAAAGAATCGATTCAGAACTTATCTAGAAAATACGAAGAAGAAAAAATTGAAAAAAACAATCAGCTTAACAAAAAGAGGCACCATGAGTCAACTCAGTTAGATAACGTAGTAGTTAACAGACAAATTGCAAAGAATACACCTAAATACAAAAAATTGGATAAATATGAGCGTCATGGTAACTATGTAATAGACACATCAAATAAAAGAAAAACGAAATATTATAAAACACAATTGAAGCGCAAATATAAATTCCAAAATGAATGAAGAGAAAATTTATGACAAATGAAAAAAAAAATAAAAAAAAAAATGTTTAAAACTAAATGTATGAATTATAAATCAATTAAAGAAATTTATGTTATATGAATAATTTGCAGAGACGCAAATTTCTTAAGGGTGGAGGTGTTATGTATCCAGATATTCCCCTCACCCTACACACCATATTCCGTACGCTTCCCAACACTTAATCTCTATTTCTCCTTGTCTCCCATCTCCTATTGCAATAATTATCATCCCGTCCACTCCACCCACTATTCGCTTTAAGTAGGCTATGGGCATTTCAATGTAACTAGAATAAGTTAGTTCGATTTTTTGAATTGCTGAAATAAAGAACTCGCTTAACATACTTAACTATATGTATGGTGTTTCTTAAAACTGAAAAAGAAAATATCTTGAGTGGTCTAATTAAGATTATTTCCAACTGATATTAGCTATTATCTTTGGATTTTTAAGTTGATAAATTGTAATTTATATTAAGAAATTATTAATAATTACTATAAGTTAAAATATTGTTATTTTATTAATATTGTAAAATAAAATACTTAAATTTAAAAAAAATTTGTTTTTTATTTAAAAAATTTTTTAAACTAAAGGTAACCGTAAGCTAACGGTTAGCGGTAACCCGTAGGTAACAAATATAAATGCTTAGAGGTTACAAATGAATAACAAATAGGGTAACTTATAAAACTGTTTCCATTAACAGGAAGCTAACCATAAGGGTAACAAGTAAGAGTGGTTAACAATAACAAGTAGATAACAAAACTGGTAGATAATACAACTGGTACTGCTAACAAACAACTACCAGACTAGGTGACCGACAATGTTAGAGCGAGAGTAGAAAAAGATATGTGTAAATGCCATGAGTAAGAGCGAGTAGGATGATCACACCGACGTGAAACAGTAATTGTTTCCCACGGCTAGAACAAATGTGACTTATTTGGTAACAATCGAGCAAGTGAACGCAAACGCCTAGCTGCTTTGTTTGCTAACCATTTTACCCGTCGTGTAGGGTTGTAGTGTTAAGTTTTCATTTTATTTACGGTTTGTTGAAAACGTTCGAGTAAACAAAGAAGTACTCGGAGAAATTTTTAACGAAGTGAGTATTCATATGAGTGAGTATCCAATTGAAACTGTCCACGTTTCTACGTTTTCTTGCGGCGGGGGGCTACCAAAAGTCAGGAATATAGCGGAATGCTTAAACATTTTTGTGTAAGCATGTGCAGGACCGAGGAAAACAAAACAATATGAAGGAGAAATTTTTCAACAAATCATCACTGTAAAATATATTTAATAATTAAATTTAACATAATTAATGTTTGTTCTATTATTTCTTCCCTTTTTTGTTTAAACTATCGATTTTAAGGCTTAAACGATAACAAAAGATTTTTCGATAGATTTTGAGAGTTATTTACTTTATATTCAGTCGTGTTCGTGATAGAGAATTCACATTTGATAATGTGGCGATATTCCAAAACACGAATGACATCCGAAAGAGAAACCGAGAAAGAGATAGAGAAGTCGAGAAAACGCAAACAAAACAATCGCAATCGAGAACTTTCGATAACGGTCTTCCCTTTTTTGTTTAAACTATCCATTTTAAGGCTTAAACGATAACAACAGATTTTTCGATTGATTTTGAGAGTTATTTACTTTATATTCAGTCGTGTTCGTGAAAGAGAATTTACATTTGATAATGTGGCGATATTCCAAAACACGAATGACATCCGAAAGAGAAACCGTGAAAGAGATAGAGAAGTCGAGAAAACGCAAACAAAACAATCGCAATCGAGAACTTTCGATAACGGTCGATACATTTTTAGAGCTGCCACAGTCTACGCAGCTCGGAGTATAAAAAGGCGTTACCACTGCGTTAGGTAATTCAGTTTGTAATAAAACTTTGAAGAGTGAAGTTGTAAAGCAATAAGCTAAGAGTTTTAAAGTTGCAAGTGCGCAAGTATAAGTATCCGCGAATTAAATAGCGTTGTTAAGTGTTCTAAATTATTTGTAAATAAAGTTAGCATTAAGAAAATCCGAGCGTGTTTATTTACCAATCCAGTGGTCGAACCTGACGGATTTTGGAAATCATCGGCGTTTCAGGGTAACAACGTAACAAACCGTTTTCGGTTGCAACAATCAGCTGTTGTCGGCTAGTTGTCAAGAGGGAACCGAATTCGCATTAGAGAATATGAACACAAGAACAAACGACATTTCGGACTTTCAGTTCGGTTATGCTGTAGTTGCGTTGCGCCTTATTTAATTTCGCCGAAATATACGCTATCGGGCGTTCATTGTTTTCGTCATCCAGTTGGAAGAGTACCCCACCCGCGCCGTCATTTGACACATCACATTGAATATAGAAGTGTCTGCTAAAGTCTGGGTGCGTCAGTACAGGTGCAGAAATTAGGCTCTCTTTCAAACGGTCAAATGCATTCTTGGCCTTGTCTGTAATCGTAAATTTCTTTATTTAGTCCTTCGTGAGGCAGTTGTGCAGAGCTGCAATGGTCGCGTAGTCTTTTATGAATCTACGGTACCACCCTGACATCCCCAGGATCCGTCTTAACTGCTTCGGCGATCGTACTTTCGGAACGTCCCTTACAGTTACTATTTTATTTGCATCAGTATGAATGCACCCATTTCCGACAACAAACCGACATATCTTACTTCTTTAAAACCAAACTTTCTTCTTCCCTTTTCAACGTTTATAGTCAATTTAGCTTTACGGAGACACCTATCCACTTTCTCTAACAAACACAAATGGGACGAAAAGTCTATAGAACAAACAAGTAAGTCATCCAAATACACGAGCACGGTATCACGTAGATAAGCGGGTATAACCTTGCCCATAAGTCTACACATTTGTTGTGCAGCATTGCACAACCCGAAAGGCATGACAGTAAACTGATAAAGAGGTCTTCTAGGTACAGTAAAGGCAGTTTTCTCCCTTGACTTCTTCTCCAAGGGTATTTGCCAGAATGCATCTTTCAAATCGATTGCTGAAATAAAGCGGGTATTCCGCAAACGACTCAAGATGCCGTCGATATGGGGAAGTGGGTATGCATCCTTTACGGTACGTTCAATGATTTTTCTGGCATCAAGGCACAGCCTGTTTTTGGCACCCTTTACGACAAGTGAAATGGGAGAATTCCAGCAAGTGTTACTTTCCTCAATTACCCCCATTTCCAGCATTCTATCTAATTCTGCATAAACAAGTTTTTGGATGGCGGGCGAAATAGGGTAGGGTCTTTGTTTAACCGGGAGATTTTCGTTCTCTACTTCAATCACGTATTCCTCTTTATGTACGGCAATTCACATACTTGTAAGTCAAGTATACATATTTTGAAAATTTTCGAAAATTTCAAATAAAAATGGATGCTATTAGAAAACATAATCAATTATCTTTCTGTTCATGTTATTTTCTATAAAAATAAATTTTTTGCAGAAAAACCCTCATAGGTTGAGACTTTTTCCTCTTTTTATATTTTAAGCTAAATACCGGATTGGTATGGACTTGACTTGGAAGGATGACGTTCCTTAGGACATAAAGGCTCATCCTATATATGAGGACTTTTGTATAGATAAATATAAGTTATATATGTAGATATATAAATAAGAGCGAGTAGGATGATCACACCGACGAGAAACAGTAATTTTTTCCCACGGCTAGAACAAATGTGACTTAGGTTTCTAGCTAGGCTGCACCCCTTGCATTTGTTCTTCTGCTACCCCATTCTGTAGCCCAGGCATTAAAGTCACCAGAGATTATTAATGGATGTCGGCCGGATGCTGTCTCATCTATTTTAGCGATAAAGCCATGCGAGATAACGCAATACGATGGGAGATAAAGCCATATGGCGTTATCACGCATCGTATTGAGAGATAATGACATATTTTATTTTTGACAATTGAGAGATAAAGCCATATGGCGTTATCTCTCAGTTCATTGCTTTTGCATTGTTATTGCGCATTTGATTATTATTCATTATATTCCGTAACTCTGCTTATGAATGTCATATTGCATCCACGAGTTTTGTGATTAAAATGGAAAATAGTTAAATAATTAGTGAATATAAATTAATTCCGGGTTTCAGAAAAAATAGTTCGTTAATAGAAAAAGAAAACCAAATTTTCAAGTATAAATATACTAATAAAAACATAAAGTATTATTTATGTTATGAGGATAAATGTACAGCTGGAGTTGCCATTAATTGTAATAGTACAAGATATTGCCGTAAAACAGGAAAAAGCGGCAAGAACGGCCACAATCATGGCGAACAAAGTGCTTTAATTGAAAAATTAAAATTGATTAATTCCATAAAAAATGAAGTGATGAGTGCTTCATTAAAACGTTCAAGTGTACGAGATATATTTGATGCACAATGTAAAAAATTTAAGGAAATAGCACATGCAGTGGAATTCGGTAAAATGAGTAGGCATTTGATTCACATAAAACAAGAAAAATATCCAAAAAATTCGATGAATTATGATGAAATTATTGAAGTATATAAAAATAAAGAAATTGAATCTAAAATCACAACGTCCAGATATGAGGGGAAAAAAAACTTATATTGACACTATAGTGGAAAAAGATTTTGCCTACTCAATATTTGTGTCTCCTACCATATCTAACGCTATTAAAGGAAGAAGCAACTTAGAACAACATAATTATATAATTAATGGAACTTTCAACATTGTACCTACTTATATCAAAACAATATAAGCAATTGCTTATAATTCACATTATTCACGCAGACCATGTAAGAATTTTAAAATTAAAAGTTTCATTTTTCTTTATTTTTCAGGCATATCCGTTCATATATATTTTAATGTCCCATAAATCAGAATCTGCATATAAACATGTTTTGCAATATTTGCAATCGAATGTAATCGATTTTAAACCGACATCAGTGATCACTGATTATGAATGCAGCTTACGAAATGCTCTTAAAAGCGTGTACCCAACAGTGAAAATGGTCGGATGTTGGTTTCACTACACTAATGCTCTTCGACGGAAATCGACAAAAATTTCTGGATTTACAGCTAAATTGAACAGAGATAAGAAAGCCAAAAACCTGTTTTCTAAATTTATGTACTTACCATTATTGAAACCGGCTAATATCATAGAAGCTTATAACATTTTAAAAAAAGATGCCATGGATGCAACATTTTCTAATGCAATTAAAACAGAAAGCCTGTTTAAACCATTTATTTATTAATTACTTCGAGCGACAATGGATGAAAAAAGGATGTTATTAAGTGGTTGTATTATAAAACAAATAATTTTATAAAATTGTATTATTTTAGGAAAAACCTATAAACTTTTCAGTGTACAAAGAACCTGTCAGGAAAAGTAATTGTGCAGAAAGTTTCCATAACAGATTGAATATGAAGCTTCCAAAGCGATGCACCTTTTACAACCTCCTAGAAACGCTTTTTGAATAAAATTTTGTAAAAAGCATGAATTATTCAAAATCTATTGCTGGTTGTACCAACCTGTACGGAGAAAAAAAATCGGTAATGGTTTACGTGACAATTATATTAAGAAACGACTAGACTTATTAAAAAATAATAAAATAACTTTGATGGAAATTCTCACCCAGTTTTCTAATATTGAAAGCTGCATGGATGCAGAAAAATTCCTCAATGAAATCCACAGTTCCGATGATGACTATGCAGACGACGAAGACGACGATGGTAATGCAGATTATAATTGTATAGACGATTTGCAACCACAACAAAATGTGATTTTGTTGTGCGTAATTTGCTGCGAAAGACAACTTTTGTTCGACCCATGTCACCATTATAAAGTTTGTAAAGTATGATTCCAAATAATGAAAGAAAACAATAAAGCAAAAGGCGTAAAAACATTGTGTCCTATTTTCCGTATGGTAATGAAAGATACAAAACTAACATTTTCCTAATAGAATTAAAATTAAATGTTATTATATACCTACAGTTTTATTGAAATTTTTATTTCTGTAAATCTATTTGTTACATCTAGTTTTTTGTTTTTAAGTCGTTTTTTTTGTTCGAAATTTATTGTTGAAGTAATGTTAGGTTTTTTTTTTTAATTTAAATCATACTCCTGAAGAATACTTAGCTGCTTCAAATGAAAATGATGCTCAAAAGGAAACATTTTTAGTTTGAAATAAATAATATCAAATGCAGGGACAATGAGAACGAAGCCTGCAAGCAATGCTATGTAGGCACAACAAAAAGAGCGTTGGGTACAAGAATTAACGAACATATAGCGGACGCGAGAAACAAGAAAATGACAACAGCATTAGCTCAGCACTTGATCACACACAAACATATAGCGGACTTCAGCAATGCTAAAATTTTAGACATCGAAAGAGGAGAAAGAAGGAGAATGACACTCGAAAGCCTGCGGATACAACAACGATTGGATAAAGCAGTAAACTTTAAGGAGGACGTAGACAACACTAACAATGCATATGCAGCTATTATTAAAACAAAATCAAAATAGTAAACCAATGTTACATTGTCCAATAGTCAAAATGTTCTCAAATAAGGTGGTTCGTTATTTAAAATTAATAATATTCTTGAAATGAATGTGTGTAATTTCTGCATATACGTATCTATGTATAAACAGATGATGTTATTGTTAATAATGTTTAATGTTTATTGTTTATTATGTTATCGTTCAATAAAGACTCTCTGAGGAAGACACGAGAGTGTCGAAACGCGTAGGAGGGAAAAGGGAAAAAATTTAAAACTTGTTTCGCCTTTTATTTCATCGGCCGAAACAGCTCAACCGAATATTGGCCCATATATTTAATAGTGATGAATTAAATTTTCTTAAGGATTAATATTATCTTTATTATATTTTATTTGATTATTATAAAATTTATTTTGATTTGTAGGTATTTTACTAAGTTTGGTTTTTGGAAAAATGTATACCAATACAGTGAAAAAAACTTATTATCCACGGGGCCTGCAGCTTGAAATGACCGGGTAATCCTGGGTAAGTCCTTCTGACTTTTAGCTATATTGGCCACCTTCCACTGCCTTAATGTGCGAATTTTTCGCTATTTCAGCAGACCACAAGAAGACACCACTTTATCACCACCTCACACTCCAAGCATAACTCTTGTCGTGTGCACAGACATACATGCACATACGCACAGACAAAAAACCAAATATGTATGTCTCAAGAGTGCACGAGAGATTTAGCAAGTAACATATTTAAGGAATTGTTGTCTTTTTTTCTTTTATTTTTCACTCACCTCGTTCCTCCAGCTTTGTTGGCGCCATCATGCTGTTAAGAAACCTGTGTTTGAGGAGAAGATTACATACATACATGGGTGCGATATTGCCTATGACAGAAGCGGTGTCATTGGAGAGGTAACCCTTTTTCTTTTCACGAGCAAAAAAAAAAAAACAAAAAAAGGAATATTAATGAACTGTCACTACGATCGTGCGGGCAAGGCCATACCTCAAATTAGTTTATCAGTGGGTATATAGTAGAAGTGACAAGTGACGAAATTTTGTTAGAATTTAAATTATTTCAATTAAAACTCTGAATTAAGCCCTTGCTTACATGTGAAAATAGAAGGTAAAAATTACGAATTTATGTATATATACATATATGTAGGTGTATAAAAAAAAAATATTAAAATAAAATTAAGAAATTATATATGTGTATACAACCAACAGAATTAAAAATAAGCGATGACATCTAATTTAACCTATCAGTGAATGTAGAATGGTTTTAACTAAAGAGCTATAGCTACCATAGAAAAGTGAATGTAAATTAAAAATGATTAAAAAAAATCAATGAATCGCAAAAAAAAACACGTGGGGCAAATTTCCTGTCGGTATCTATGTATATGGTTATGTTGCTGCATGCGTTGGGCGGCGATTTTAACGCTGTATCAATCCGTTGTACTCTTAGCCGCCTTGCTCTTGAACAGGTGATGAATTTGCTTTATGGACCATGTTATTATGTTGTGGTGTATGTGTGTGTGTGTTGATCGCTCTGCTGCTAATGGTCTCTGCCTGGCGCTCGAGCTGTGGTCGAGATCACCTCCGGTCCCAAACCAGGACGAGATCCTTTTGTGCGTTTTTCACTGGCGACCTGCAATATTCGTATTTAATTTAAATTTTATGGATTGTGTGCAAAAATGCTACAGCTTATATGTTTATGCATACATGCGCAGAGCCATATGATAAAATAAGTATGTACATATACATAAGTATGCATACACATAGTTCAAATAGATAATTTGTCAAAGCTTTCCATAAAAGAAAAGAAGGAGATACTTTTACTTACCTCGAACTCCCTAGGTTGACCGGGATATGGATACAATAGGGAATTCTGCTTTGCTGGCAGTTTTTCACTTATAACACTATTAAAGGGTGTTTTTTTTACAGAGATTGATCTCGATGCTGATTTTCATCGCAAAATTTTGTTCAGTGATGAGGCTCATTTTTGGTTGAATGGCTACGTCAACAAGCAAAATTGCCGCATTTGGAGTGAAGAGAATCCACATGAGACCCTTGAAACGCCATTACATCCACAAAAACTGACTGTTTGGTGTGCTCTATGGGCTGGTGGAGCCATACTTCTTCCGCAATAATGCTGGAGAGGCAGTTACCGTTAATGGAGACCGGTATAGAGCCATGATAACCGACTATTTTGTTCCCGAATTGGATGGCATGAATGTGGATGAGTTGTGGTTCCAACAAGACGACGCTACATGCCACACAGCGCACGTCACAATCGATTTATTGAAGGAAACATTCGCTGAGCGCATAATTTCGCGGAATGGACCTGTCAATTGGCCACCAAGATCGTGTGATTTGACACCATTGGATTATTTTCTTTGGGGATATGTGAAGTCGCTCGTCTACACTAACAAACCAGAAACGTTAGGGGAATTGGAAGCCAACATTCGTGGCGTTATTGCCGACATACGGCCCCATATGCTCGAAAAAGTGGTTGAAAATTGGACCTGTAGAATTGGCTTTATTCGAGCCAGCCGCGGCGGCCACATGCCCGAAATCATATTTAAACATTAATGGCATAAAATTATCCTTCCAATAAAGCCAAATTGATGGACCTTAAAACGATTTTCTTGTGTTTTATTTCAATTCGAAGTTCTATACCCCTAAAAAAAACACCCGTTATATTTAAAGAAAATCGGTTCACTTCAACGTCTAATGGTACCGTTGGCTTTCTTTGGGCCTTTTATAATGGGCTGACAGGCAACAAGGAACCGCTCAATCGTTGACCAGTTATTCATTATTGAAAGCTCTTCGAAAGAACAGTATTTACACACTTACAATCACAACTGCCTTATTGATCTACAGCGTTAGCATAGATTCACACCGCCGCATCTGTGTGATAGGAAGGGCTTTGTTGCTGCAACACTTTTGCATATGTATGTAAACTTTCACTACAAGCAAAAGGCTGTCGTTACAACTTGTAGTGCCAGACTCAATGACAACTTTTGAGACCATTAAGCATATCAAACGACTACAGATACATTTAACAATGCAATATAATTTATCTAAATTCATAATAGCACACCCAATTTAAAGTAAATACTCGAAAACAATGACAACCACATTAGTTAAACAACTCATTCTCCAATATGGTTTTATTAAATTATTAAAATCTGACAGAGGAACAGAATTTTTAAATGAACACATGGGAAACGGTAGCAATTTACTCAACACTAAAGAAATATTTTCCACCCCATAACTTACAAGTATCTTCACCTGAAGTGGGTACATCACCACCTCAATCGCTACCACCTTCCCAATCTGCTCCTATTGTCTCAATAACTGTAACACCTATGGATGAGATCAACTGCTCTGCAAAGTATCTGGTTGTGGATCCTTTGAGAAAATCGATTTTCGTTTCAAGATTTGCTAGGGACACTTCTACTGATGATATAGAGTTTTACATTTCATGAAAAATTAAGACTTGTAACTTAGCAATCCGAAAATTTAACTTTAAATATGAACGAAACGTATCAATCTTTTAAAATTGATGTGGCACACACGTTTTTGATTCCTTGCTTAACAATTCTTTTTGGCCAACCGGGGCATTTGTTCGCGAGTTTGAATATAAGCCACATAAAAATAAAAATAAAATAAATAACTTAGCTTCAATTCCTAATCGTGACACTGAGCCAGAAAACTAATTTTAAATTCTGCTTTAAGTATATTGTACCAAAACGTTAGAGGTTTAAATACTAAATTGAAGGAAGATGTTAATATCCCCCTCATCGAGTCAATCGAATTCAAAGCAATACGAGTTATGGTCGAAAATGGTCTATTTGATTTAGCTGTTGGCTATATCCCTAATTCCGACTTATTGGTATATTTTAAACACATTGCGTTACTTAGATCATTAAGTTCAATTATTACTGCACATGACTCGATGATTGTACTTGGTGACTTCAATATGCCAGGTATATCATGGACTCTCATGGACGACATTATCGTTCCAATTTCATCAAGTGATAGATACAATGTGTTCTTAGAAGATATGGCTGAGCTCTGTCTAAATCAGATTAATTTAACTCCAAACAATTTTTGAACCATTCTGGATCTTGTTTTTATTGATGATATATCTAAATCATCTACGAAGTGGTGCGAACCCTTGGTTATTCCAGAGGACGCTTATCACCCTGCGATTGAGGTAAATTACGAGGGTATGGGTGATTTTGGAAATAATATTGATAAATCAAGTAGCTCAAATCGTTTTATTTTCGCGAAAGCCAATTTCAAGAAACTAGGTAGAGAATTGTCAAAATTATAATGGCCGACGTATAAAGATGATGTTGAACGTTGTGTCCAGCATTTTAATAATATCTACTACATATATATTATTTCAAAAGTTTGCACCCAAACGGAATTCCGTACAAAAGGAGCAATCACAACCTTGGTTTACAAAAGAACTATGAAATTTAAAAACTAAAAAGTCGCGATATTTTAAATTGTACAAAATAACTAGTTTGCCCACTAACTATGTTAAATGCTCAGTTATCCGACACGCTTACTTTGAATTAAATAAAACACGCTACAGATGTTATTTGTGAAAAGTTAAAAGGAATTTAATAAAAAACCCTGAATCATTTTATGATTTCGTCAACTCAAAACGCGGAGTGACTAGTTTTCCGTCTGCTATGAAATACCTAAATACTTTGTTTGTGACTCCCACTCAATTTCCAACAAGTTTGCCCAATTCTTCAGGTTAACCTACTCCATTAACTCGTCTCTGAGCTAACCTTATTCATATAAACTTTGTCCCTTCACCTCTGGTATTATTCCGCAAATATCTTCCGAGAAAGTATTTTATTATTTCAGTAACTTAAAAGAATCTTTTAATGCTGGCACCGATTTGATCCCTACTTGGTTCCTCAAAAAATTTGCTAAATATATTTATGAGCCCTTAACTAATTTATTTAATATTTCTCTCAAGCTTGGGGTTTTCCCTTCAGCTTGGAAAGAGTCATCCATTATACCATAAGACCGGGAGTTGGTCCTCTATAGAAAATTATCGCGGTATAGCTAAGCTTTCTGTTATTCCTAAACTATTTGAAGCTATTGTTGTTGACCATTTAACGTATTCCTCTACAATTTCTAGCACACAACACGGGTTCTCTAAGGGTAAATATACCGTTACAAACTTGCTTGTGTTCACAATTCATGTTTCAAACGGATTCAGAGAATTTATGCACACCGATGTTGTATTCACGGATTTTAGTAAAGCATTCGAGAGAGTAAGTCACTCTTTACTGATCCATAAACTCGATCTCCTGGGTTTTCAATATAATCTCCTTCATTGGATATCTTCTTACCTCATTGACAGAACACTACGAGTTCTTTTTAAAAATAGGTTCTTTATAAATGACAAACCTTCTGTAATAAATTATTCAAAAATTGTATTGTATGCTGATGATGTAAAACTTTTTAGATCGTATCATTCTGTTGAGGAAAGGTCCTTACTACAAGCGGATTTAAATAGCATTGCTAACACCACCAGCTCCGTCAGAATTGGGAAGAACCTCTCCGAGCCGTTTGATACCAAACAAGGTTTCAGACAGGGTGACACTTTGTCGTGTGACTTTTTTAACCTTATGATGGAGAAGATAGTTCAAGCCGCAGAACTAAATCGGTTAGGCACTATCTTTTAAAAGAGTGCGCAGCTACTGGCGTATACCGATGACATTGATATCATCGGCCTTAACAACCGCGCAGTTAGTTCTGCCTTCTCCAAACTGGATGGAGAAGCGAAGCGAATGGGTCTGGAGGTGAACGAGGGCAAGACGAAGTATCTCCTGTCATCAAATAGACAGTCCGCGCATTCACGACTGGGATCTAACATCACTATTGACAGCTATAACTTCGAAAAAGTAGAGGACTTCGTTTACTTAGGAACCAGCATTAACACCAATAACAGTGTCAGCCTTGAAATCCAAGGCAGAGTCTCTCTTGCCAACAAGTGCTACTTCGGACTGAGTAGGCAATTGCACAGTAAAGTCCTCTCTCGGCGGACCAAAACCATACTCTATAAGTCTCTCATCATGCCCGTCCTATTGTATGGCGCAGAAGCATGGACGATGGCAACATCAGATGAGAGGGCTCTTGGAGTGTTCAAGAGAAAGATTCTTCGAAAGATTTATGGACCTTTGCGTCCTTGCGACGTCGAATACCGTGTACGATAGAACGATGAGCTGTACGAGCTGTACAATGACGTAGATATAGTGCAGCGGATTAAGAATCAGCGGCTCCGCTGGCTAGGTCACGTCGTTCGAATGGATGAAATAGCTCCAGCCCAGAAGGTTTTTGACGCGGTACCCGCGGGTGGTAGCAGAGGAAAAGGAAGACCTCCTCTGCGTTGGAAAGACCAAGTGGAAAAAGACTTGGCTTTATTGGGATTTCCTAATGGCGCCAGTTAGCTCGAGATAGGGACAGCTGGCATGCTTTGTTGACCTCGGCCAAAATCGCTTAGGCGGTTAATGCGAAAATTAAGTAAGTAACTAAGTGCGTCATACGGATGCGCCCCTCGCGTCGGCCGGTCGGATATGGAGGGATAAAACCGTTGTAATTATTATTATTATCACCATCAGACAATATGTTTCCTTCAGGAAATCCCCAGAACATCCAATTAATATCTACTTTCATCTGCCGAAGATTATGAACCCCACACGTAGACACTACTATGTATTCACCAGAGAACTGCAACGAGTGCAGAAATTGTGTGTATACTCGCGCATGTAGCCGTATTTTGCATGCTTTGTTGTTTTCGTGTACAAACCGTCGCTTGTCTGTTTGCTCATAGATCAATACGATCATGACGATGCATACATGCTCGCTACATTATCCGTCGGACAAATTTGCGTCAGCATACAAAGTTGCATGTATGTAACACACTCGCCGGCGAGAAACGCTCGCGACACTCGAGTGTTGTATGCGAGCCACTCGGGTTACCCGTAACAATATTTTTCTTTGCAAGCAGTAGTTGATTAGCGATCTTAAGTGTGTTTTCTATCACATTTTTTGTATTGTTTTTTTACGTGAGATGGGAGATACTGCAGTTTTTGAAATGTGATTTTTGTTCCTATAACTTTAATTTTCTATCTAGCAGATTAAGAACTTTGAAATTAAATTAAGTCTTATGAAATGTTTATTTTTATTAAAAATTTTTTAAATACTAACCCTACATGTTGGATCTCATGATATGTTTTTGTTAAATAAATGTATTAAATACATAATAATTAAAATTAACTAAGTCGTTTCTTTTATCTGTAAATAATAGGATAAATACTTATGGCGTTTTCTTTTCTACAGAAAATGTTGCCTTAACATTGCCCTCTGCACACGCTACATTTTTTGTAGAAAAGAAATCGCCGTTAGTAGATGCCCGAGTGCACTCGAGTGTGTACATGCGCAAGTTTGCGCCTTCACATGCACGGCCAATCATGTGAACTACCACACTCGAAAATGTAATGATATATCCCGCACATGTCAGCCTTATGTTTATGAGTAAGCATGAATGAGCGCACAGCAGCAGACGGCTGTGCTTGCTTGTATCAAATTTTAGGGATGATGAATATGCACACTCGAACGCACTCAATGCCGTTCTCTGGTATTCACCATATGAATTATCATTTGGTAAATTACACATGTCTGCAACAAAAATGTTGTCATGATATTTCCAACTGATTTCTATGTATTTAGGTGTTCTGAAAACAAAAAATACTCAAAAAATTCCAGAAGGTAAGGTTATTTTGCAAAACGCAAATTTTTACTATAAAAAAGAGATTTTTTTGGGCTAACTTGTAGGCATTAATAATAGGTATAATTTTATTTTGATTACTGTTTTTAAATGTTTACCATAACTGTTATTAATTTCTAAATAACGAACACCCTGGGTGAGCTGCATTAACAAACATAAACATGTTGTAACCTGAACGTGCGCGCTCCGATAGTGTAGAAAGTGGCGTGGTACAATTACTTATTAACTTGTCATTGTTTTGTAGATCTTGGTTCAGTATAGTGCAATGTCGTCTGTGCGGAAGTGTGTGCACTCGTCTGACAGTTTCTGTTATATTTGTGTCAAATATATGATATTAAAGCAGCAAGTTAATATTACGGACTTTGTAAAAAAAGTACACTTCGCGTATTTTGGCTTGAAACTTGGAGATCAGGATAAAGTTTGGGCACCACATAAAGTTCGTATAATGTGAAAGGGTATAATTCAAAACGGAAGCAGTCAATTTCATACCCCAATCTGCAATCAGCTACTCGTCCCATCCCTCATGGGACCGAAACACCAGTGCCCAAGGTCCCTGGAATTGATTATTTGAAAATTGAAATATAAAGACCACGGTTGGCAAGTGTGCGGTGATTTCAAAATCTTGGGCATGGCCCTCGGACAACAATCTGGGTTTACCAAATTCCCTTGCTTTTTGTGTCTATGGGATAGTAGAGACCGATCAAATCACTGGACCAAAAAGTGTTGGCCTCCGAGGGAGCTTAAAGTTGGTGAAAATAATGTCCTGCATGAAACTTTGGTGCCTCCTCATAAAGTTCTTCTACCACCGCTTCACATAAAGCTGGGATTGATGAAGCAATTTGTAAAGTCACTTCCAAGAGATGGAAATTGCTTCAAACACTTAATATCTAAGTTTTCAGGCCTCTCTGAGGCAAAGTTGAAGGTAGGTGTTTTCGTTGGACCAGATATTAGACGGATTATGGCTGATCCACTATTCATCACAACCATGACGGATCCTCAAAGAGAAGGGTGGATTGCCTTTAAAGAGGTCATAAAGAAATTTTTAGGCAATAACAAAGATCCTAACTACAAACAAGTCGTCAAAAGAATGGTAAAAGCATTTCAAGCTTTAGGTTGCTTGATGAGATTAAAAGTACATTTTCTTCATTGCCACCTCGACTACTTTCCAGAAAATGTATGAGACGTGAGTGAAGAGCAAGGTAAACGATTCAACAAGATATTAAGGATATGAAAAAAAGATACCAGGGGAGATGGAGCGTTTCAATGATGGCAGACTACTGTTGGACGCTTCAAAGATACCTTCCCGATGCTTCCCACAAGCGAAAATGTACTAAAAGGAATCTCACTCAGAAAAAGAAATATGTTTAGTGCTTACTAATTAATGTATTTTACATAAATAAATTAGTTTTGTTACGCAACTATAAACTAAAATTTTTTTTTATCTTAATTTATTTTATTTTAAGATGATAACTTGTTTAACATAGACACCTACATTGTCAGAAAACGTGACGTTCTATGACAAAATTAAAGTTATTTTCGGATTCAGCACCCAAAAACATAAGAGTTACACAAAAAAACCAAAACAGCTCTCAATTATTTTTTTTTTTGCAGACATGTGTTATCAACTCTACCAAGCGAATACATAAACAAAATAAAATGTATGACATTGAAAATTATGCTGATGAATTGAAAATGAGACTCAATATCTCAATACGAAACGCCAGAAATATAATAACCATTGTAAAAAGCCAAACGCAAGACAAAATGTGACAATAATGTAAAAACAAAAAAGTTTGAAGTATGACATTTAGTTGATGTAGGAATAGAAAATAGAAAGAAAAACCAAAGTCCATACCATGCCCCATATAAAATGGTAAACACAAGAAGAGTAAACCCTACTCTAGACATTAATGGTAAACAAGTTAAGAACAAAACAAATAATTATAACTTCAATACAATTAGAATATTCTGTGTTTTGCAAAATTGAGTGTGATTTTGAAGGTATAAAAAACAAGATTTCAATTAAACATGTTTGTGTTTGTCATTTACTTGTGTTGAATTTGCGATACACACTTACAAGTGTGTTTCATAACTTTTAAATAAAGTTATAGTTAAAAGTGTGAAAGTTGATCCTGCCAAAATAATTTAATAAGAAGTGTATTGTTTTAAATTGTTCAAGAAAAAGTTTCGGAATCTTTCAGATTCGTGCTACAGGTTGTTTTTTTCGTCGCAGTTTTTTGAAGTTATTTTTCGATTGAGCATCCTCAAAAACCCCCTTACACTCAATTTCAGCTCTTAAAACAATTTTTTCCAAAAATCCGTCCGCCATTTTGTGTCAACCATTTTAAAATTTTACATCATCCTTGAAATCAGCAAACCAAAAACCGTAAAAATATCTGCACTTTACGGAAATTAATGTTGTTGCTTCTTTTCGACCAGAATTTTTCGATTTCAGCCCACTGTGCGACGCTCTCTCTGCGCTAGCAGAATATTTCGAAGACGCGTATTGTATAACTAACTGAATGCATGCTTTTGATTGGTTGCCCTGTCATCATAATTTCACAATTGAAATCAGAGGTGGAGTTATAAAACCGACTATCATTAACAATTTTGTTAAAATAGACATAATTTTTATCGAATAAGCCATAAAGAATCTAACAGACATAGAATGTTGTTAATGTTTTTTGAAATTCATTCCGGCAACCTTTTGGCTGCATATTGACGTAAAGAAAAAGACGAAATTGAAATTTTATATTGGAAAAGGTAGTAGTACTAGAAATAAAATAATTAATAATGTAGATTCAATGCTGGAGAAACTACAGGGTTTACTAAAACATGCACATATAAAGTAGTTATCCCTTTGTGAATAAGATTTTTCATTCAAAAACATTGATATGAATGAGTTAAATAGGAATAAACGCGCGCCAATTAAATTACTAATATACAAAGCTCCAAGATAAATATAAAGAATGATACTTAAATATAAATTGATAGACGAATTTAACGGCTCATTGCAAGAATTCGAAAAACTATTTTAAAACTTAAAAATATATCTTTGATTTTTGGAAAAATATGAGACAGATGGTAAACGAATTTTTAAATAACTGCAGAAAGTGCACACAAAACAAAATGGTAAGACATACAAAACATACGTACTTGTAGTGCCAGACTCAATGACAACTTTTGAGACCATTACGCATATCAAACGGCTACTGATGCATATTAACAATGCAATGTAATTTATCTACATAAATTCCTAATAGCACACCCAATTGAAAGTAACGACGAGAAAACGCTAGCAACCAAATTAGTTGAACAACTCATTTTCAATTATGGTTTCATTAAAATATTAAAATCTGACAGAGGAACAGAATTTGTAAATGAACTCATGACAAACGTGTGCAATTTACTCAACACTAAACAAATATTTTCCACACCATATCACCATCAGACAAGATGTTCACTTCAGGAAAACTCCAGAACACAATGAATATCTACTTTCATTTCCGAAGATTATGAATGGGACAAGGGGATACCATATTAGATTCTTGCATACAACACAACCCCACACGTAGACACTTTGTATTCACCCTATGAATTATTATTTGGTAAATTACCAACTCTACCAAGCGATTACATAAACAAAATAAAATTTATGACATTGACAATTATGCCGATGAATTGAAAATGATACAAAATGCCAGAAATATAATAGCAATTATAAAAACCAAACGCAAGACAAAATATGACCATAATGCAAAAACATAAAAGTTTGAAATAGGACATTTAGTTGATATAGGAATAAAAACCAAAGTCCATACCATGGCCCATATAAAATGGTAAACACAAGTGGAGTAAACCCCACTCAAGACATTAATGGTAATAATCAGGAATTACACCTCAATATATTACAAAAGTACTTACCATAGAAATAAGTTAAAAACAAAACATATAATTATAAAATCTATACAATAAGAATATTCTTATAAGCCAAATATAATAATATCCATACATACGTAAAGTATTTTCATATCTCCACACAAAAATTTATTTCATTATGTAAACGAAATAACCGAGCAATGTAAACAAATACCTAGGCGCATTACCGGCTGCATTGTAGCGATGCACAATGGTCGGAAATTCGAAAAAGCTGGCCAAAAGTAAAAAATTTGAAAATACCGGGTCAAAATAGTTCTTAGATGTTTCAGAGGGAGCATTGGTGAGTCAATTTCTAGAATTTATAATGCAGTCACCCACATGTGTTTTTTGCTACAGCTGTTTAAAGTTGACACTGCTAGGCTAGTCATTGCCATGCGTATTACTACAGCTACAAAACCCGTTTTTTATGTTAAATTACACATTTATTGAATTTTTTTTTTTGTGTTTTGCAAAATGGAGTGTTTCATTTCTTTAACATAAAGTTATAGTAAAAAGTGTAAAAGTTGTGATCCCAGTAGATCGTGCCAAATTAATAGAATAAAAAAGTTTCAGAATTCTTCAGATTCGTGCTTTCCCGAAAATAAAACGAGCGCTTGAGATATTTGATTTATCAATATTATTTTTGGTTCGCACCACTTCATAGATGATTTACATATATAATCAACAAAAACAAGATCCAGAATGGTTCCAAAATTGTTTGAAGTTAAATTAATCTTATTTTGACAGAGCTCAGCCATATCTTCTAAGAACATATTGTATCTATCCCTTGATGAAATTGGAACTATAAAGTCGTCCATGAGAGTCCATATTAAAGTTACCCATATACTTATACATTTATTGAATTTTTTTTTGTGGTTTGCAAAATTGAGTGTGATTTTGAAATACACAAAGATGACTATCGATTATTTCATGTAACACCAGAGCAGTAATATTATCCACATGCGCCTTATAGAGTTCCAGGTTACTATAAGGTGGGATATATGAGGCACTTAAATATAAGCAGCCTTATGAATTGGAGCCAATGATGCATACACAAAGGTAAGCAGTGAGTAGCAATTTTTGAGGGTGACTAAGGGTGTACTTTCTTTTGACGGCAGTTTGAACGCCACCACCTCTCAAGCAGCCAGTTTTAACAGCAGCGCGATCTTTACGTTTGTTGTACTAGAACTGGCTGTTTTTGAAAAAAAAACGAAATGGCCTTATTCTGACGTTAGCTGGCCAAAGCGACGCATTTAATATTTTATCGAAGCTGGTTGATGGAATACCTAATATTAGCAAGTATGCGATTTTGATTCCACATGTCGTGCAACCTACAGCCATTTGGCGGTTTTGATGAATCGCAGTATATCATACAAAGAGAGGCGGCTGCACTCTAAAAAACTCTGCAGGAATGGTTTGCCAAGGGTCCTTAACCTTATTCTAGCAAGGGCCGGGCACTCGCACATAAAATGCTCAACCGTCTCCTTTGAGCCTAAGACTTCACAGCTGCGGCAGAAGCGGTTGAAGGGTATGCCTATCCCTTCAGTATGTACTCCTACAGGCCACTGCCCTGTGCAAACAGCTGTAAGTTTGTATATGTTTTCTTTGCTCATTTCTAAAAGAGCCTTTGTTTTAAGCGGATCATAAGACACCCAAACCTGCCGGGTAATCCTGTACTATCCTGTATTACTCCAACTGTGCTTAGCTTTTCGAAGGTAGATATCGGCGATTCTGCCCTTTATTTCTCTAAGCGAGACGCCCATATTGACCGCGTTGAACCTATGCAGTGCAGAACCACACCTTGCTAGCTCAACCGCAATTTCGTTTCCATAAATGTCCCTATGCCCCGGGACCCATATCAGGGTAATTTCGTATTCGCTGGAGATTGAAGCCATCTCTCTCCTACATTCATCTACGAGTTGAGAACCGACCGAGGTAGAAGAGAGTGCTTGAATGGCAGCTTGGTTGTCTGTGAAAATGTTCACTCGCGTACCTGCTGTTGCATTCCTCTCAATATACCTAATCGCCTCCTTTATTGCAAACGTTTCAGCCTGGAATACGCTTGCATAGTCTGGTAGACGGTATGATAACTTCAGACCAGACCATCCTGTAATCTGACTTTTACGCGAGTCCAGTCTCTACGGCTAGGGAATCTAGTCTGGATTGTGCGGCTAACGTAAGATTTCGGCAGGATGTAATCAGTGGGCAGCGCCTTAATCTCAGCTGGGATTCTACCAATAATGGTGCTATGCCCGTCGGCCTTTCTTTCCAGAACCCCAATGCATGTAACCTAATGGCACTGTTAGCAGCTGATTTTTCGATAAAAATATCTATTGGTAATAAGTAGCTGCTGACCTTTGAATTCTTCCCAGTTTCTTGACGACATAATCTTTGGTGAGAGCTGGCCACCATACCAGCGCCCCGTATGAGAGTATAGGTCGGACTATAGCTGTGTACATGCAGTGCACAATCTTTGGTTTTAATCCCCATTTATTGCCTAACATTCTTTTTGTGGCGTACAGAGCCACCGAGGCCTTCCTTACACGCTCCTCGATGTTCAGTCTCCAATTAAGCTTTGGGTCCAGAATGACTCCAAGGTATTTCCCCCTATTTGACAGATCAAGTTCCGTCCCTTGGAGCTTAGGTTTAGTGAAGTAAGGTAGTTTTGTTTTGTTTGTGAAGAGCATCAGGTCCGTTTTATCAGGGTTCACCCTAAGCGAACAGTTTATGGCCCAGGAGTCCACCTCCTATAAAGCCCTCTCCACAATTTTGCTGATGACCGGAAGAAATTTCCCCGATACCAGTATTGCAACATCATCTGCATAAGCTACTACTTTGATTCCCCAGGAATCTAACTTTGTCAGTAGTTGGTTTAAAACCATGAGCCACAGTAGCGGCGAGAGAACTCCTCCCTGGGGGGTGCCCTTCACCGCATATACGGTTCTATCCTGGGAACCTAGATTTGCATAAATTGCTATGCTCCTTAGCAGCGACACTATCCATGAGCGGACGAAGTGATCAATTCCTGCTACCACCAGTGCCTCCTGTATTGAATCTATGATGACATTATTGAAGGCCCCTTCGATGTCTATAAAGGAAGCCATAGTATATTGTTTATAGTACAGTGAACTCTCAATTGTGCGCACCACCTCGTGCAGGGCTGTCTCCGTTGACTTCCCTTTCAGGTACGCATGTTGTGAGTGTGATAAAAAGGAGGTGTTATCTCTAATGTATAGGTCTAGAAGTCTTTCAAAAGTCTTCAGTACAAAGGACATCAGGCTAATTGGCCTGAAATCCTTAGGGTTGTCGTGACCTCGTTTAGGAATGAAAATTACCTTTATTTTTTTCCAGTTTAGGGGGACGTGGTTCAGTAATAGGCACCCTCTGAAAATTGCCAACAGGACCGGGACGACCACCTCTGAGGCTTTCTGAAGCATAATTGGAAGTATTCCGTCCATTCCCGGCGATTTAAAGGGTGAAAAGCTAAAGATAGCAAATTTTAGTTTTTCCATGTCCAGTAGCTCATCCAAGAGCTCGCTGGAGGGAGTTCGCAAAGGGTTCGGTTCCAAGACCGATTCTAATTCGCTAGCCCTGCACCCTGGAAAGTGAGTACTAAACAGAATGTCCAACGATTCTCTAGCCGTTTCTGTCCAATACCCATCTGGAAATTTTACATATGTTGGCTGGGAGTGTCCCTTAGCAAGAATTCTACTCAGTCTGGCAGATTCCTTGGTACTTTCAATGGATTCACAGAATTCTCTCCAGGATGCCTCCTTGGCATCTCGGATAGCTTTCTTATACTTTTTTAAAATAAGTTTGTTATGGTCCCAAACTTTAGTATTGTAGCCATCATTGAAGGCCCGTCTCACTTGCTTACGGAGCTCTGTAAGTTCCTCATTCCACCAAGGTATACGAGCCTTCTTATCATATCTTAGCGGACAGGCTTTCGAAAAGGCCTTTCCGAAGGCTTCTTCTAAGCTGTCTGCTCTAGCGTCTAGCTCAACCCTTGTGGAAACATTTTCAACTGGTATTTTGTTCACCTTTTTGGTGATGATTTTTTGTCTTCCGAGGGTTCCTTAAGAGAGTTAGCGTTTCCGGAGAGCTGAAATTGCTTTAATATGTTTTTGACCAGTATAAAAGCTCGGAGTTTACCTGATAGCCCGCTGTAGAAAAGGTTATAGTGGGCGTTTCTTAGCCCTTTAACCTCAAGGTCCCTTATCCAAGGTTCCTGAATCAAGGCGACGTCGATGTCTCCCTGCCTAAGGAAGACCATTAGGTTGTCCGAGGCGGCCTTAGAATGCCTAAGATTGGCCTGAACAAACCTCATCGACTTCTGCTAAACTTCTGTTGCCTGCTAACACCTTGTCAGCACTTCGAGTAGCGTCCTCGATGGCGTCCTCCTTCAGGCTCATATCACCTAACAGCTGGTTGGCGTCTTCGACATTTGCCCCTGGGATAATTTCGTTCGATCGGAAGATCTTCAGTTTTGCTGTTCTCACTCCGAAGAACAGCTTGTTGTTGACCTTCCTTAGTGGCTCAATGCACTCGTCGTTAAGCCTCAAAAGGTACGACGAGCTCTGCGCCGGATCTCCGCGGCCGGAATAAGCTTGACTTTCAAACCCTTCCGAGCTCGGCTACGCACTTGCCGAGGAACTCCCTAGATAACTTATCCCTGCATTTGAAAATCCGGCAACCCCGGAGAGACTCACTAGAGTCGAATCCAGGAATAGGGTTGTCCGGATTCTCAAACAGGTAGTCGCTCACCCGTTCAGAGAGTTTTGTTTCGATCCCGACCCACTTCTCCTGAACGGGCTTTCCGCTCCCTGTGACCTCGTCAGCCAGCGCGACCTGGAGGTGATCCCTGGCCACCTCACAGTACCGCCGTTTCATCGGTGGTTCTCGCAGCTGGGGGGAGTCTTTCGTGTCTGCCCTTTTCCCAGCTGGTTCCGTTCAGAGGACTTCGTTTTTCTTCTAACTGACTTCGGAGTGCTCCCATGAGCACTTAACTGCCTTTGAAGTAGTTGGCAAATCAGGATTCCTAGACTTAGAATTCACTTGTAGAACCGCAGAGTATGATTCCTGACTGGAAACCAGGAGTGCGTCCTCTTCTGCGCTAAGGAAGTCTTCCTTGACCTCCCTGTGTGTTTGTTTGTTATTGTTGTTTTTTTGTTTGTATTTTTGTCGTCCATGTGAGTCCCACGAGTAAGCACGGAACTGGTAGTCCGCCCCAACAGAGCCGGCATACCGGGGTAAGGCACTTACACGACCGACCTTGCCTGGGCATCGGAGGGGAACCGTTCGCGGCCAGCCATATTTTATTACCCGCTGGTCACTCGTCCGTCGGCACGGTTTCCTTACACGCCTTGGCTTGGGTAAGAGGTGTTAGGGACTCCCCAGTCCTTACCTCGAGACCACGATCAAAAACCATTTCCCCGTTACATAGCTATTAAGGAGCATAAGGAACACGGCACTGAGCTCTGATCTTAGCTGGACACCATCCTGACAACGCACAGGATAATCTCTGTAGTGACCATTTCCAGTCGGCACCCTCGCGGAGGGTTCAGTCAGAGGATTTTTGCCAACCTTTTATTTTTTCTATATATTCTTTATATACTTTTATACATAAAAAAAAAATTCTGACGTGTACATGAAAATCGCCGATACACGTGTATATTTATTTTTTTTCCCCTTCCCGAAAAAGTATATTTGGTTCATAGGACAGAACTAAAGCTCGATTTTGTAGCGCAGTGTTATTCATAAGTCACTTTTACTTATAAAATATTGTGAAAATACCATAAACTATACACTAAGAGTGACAGGCGAGTGACCTAGAGATATTAATACATATATAGCATATATAAACAATATATAGATACATAAGTTGAATTTAATAAAGAAGTACCTTTGCATTTATGTATATTCACGTTCTTGATACGTATTGTAATATGTTCGTAAAGCGGATTTGTTTGGCATGGTTATTCGGTACCAATTTATGCCAAAAACTTCTATAGACAAAAAAGAAAACTTCCAGTGAGTTTTTCGCAGTAGCAGAATTCCTATCTGACTACAACAGCGTAGCTTATTATGAACTGAGCACAAATGAGCACAAATTACGAAACTGTCAAAGATTCCGCCAATTAACCCCGACTTAAAGAACAGAGTACGTCAAGAGCAAGAATGATTGCTTGAACTGCTTTTCAGCTGAACATATGGTTGCAAAATGCACAAACTCTTTCAACTGCGGTTGTGTCATTCGCGACATTACATTGCTCCATATTCAAGCAGTTCAGACAAAAGCAACAGCTGAGAGGTGAACTCCGAAATCCGCAGACGACATACTTTCCACTTCGAGGCACGCATAATGGATTCAAGAATCTGCGAACAACAATGCAAAGGTTGTTAAAAGTATTAACTCTTGCTATGCAAACGCAAAGTTTGGATTGCTAATGACTCAAATTTTTTTGCTAGAGCACTTATTGATTCTGGTTCTGAGTGCTTATTCATTACGGAAAAGCTCAAACGCAGAACCAACATCCCTTCACAAAGGTTCAACAATAGTAAGTCCGCGCAAGTTAAAGATTCGTGCGCAATACAACGCGGTCATCAACAGACCCACTTATTAATATTGAAACAGACCAGCTTGTTTTACCACAACTAACCGTAAGCGTAACTTGCCAAGTAAGCGCAATGACGAGGAAGGCATTCCCAGATTTAGTATTGGCGGACAAAAGGAGCTTCACCAACGAACCAGTTGATGTAATCCTTGGCGGAGACGTTTATCCCCAGATTATTTTAAACACATATACACTTCTCGCCCAAGAAATCGTATTTAGTTGGATAATTACCGGCAGTGCGGAAACAACGAATGCTTCCAACAACATCGAGACAACAACACGAGATACTACGACACATGTTGAAAATAGTTACCAACGTGGTACCCGAGTCAACCGACTGCTAATTCCTGCTACACCATGTCTTGAAAGAAGAAAGTGTCACAATGAAGGTCCGAGTGGTGTTCAATGCCTCGTGCCCCACCGCTAATAACCTTAGTGTGAATGATTTCCTCCATCCAGATCCGCTTCTACAAGCCGACCAAACCATATTGATCCTGCGTTGGTGATTATTTAAATACGTTTTAAATAGCGATTTTGAGGAAATGTATCGGCAAATAAATGAATCGGTAAATAAACGTTTAGTTTTTAGAAATAGCTCTGAGGAGCCAATCGGTTTATATGAATTAAAAACCATTACCATTATTATCAACTGTGATCCGTTTCTTGGGATAAGGACACCACATCAATTTGCTGACGAAGTAGAAACCTCATACCCATTGGCACCCACCATTCTGGAATGAAGCATGTACGTCGATGACGTACTCCCGGGGGAACACAGTATTGACGCTGCCTTAAAAGCTCGAGACGAGATAACGTACGTACGACAATCAGCCGGCTTCCCATTAAGAATGTAAAATACTACAAGATATACCTAAAAATTACTTGCTTAACATATATTTCCTGGAGTTTAAGGACACAAGCACAGTAAAGGCACTTGGCATCAGATGGAATGCTCATGCCGATTACTTCTTTTTTAACACAAAACCCATCGAGGACCAGAATAATATCACGAAAAGATCGATACTTTCCGCTATCGCCAAGATTTTCGATCCTCTATGGAGGCTCGCGCCTGTCATTATTATTGCGAAAATTGTTAAGCATCAACTGAAGAGGTCGAGATACGTGTACATCGATTTCGCGAAGCATCGGAAAAAGCGTTAGGAGCAGCTGTTTACTTACAAGTTAAAACTGCCAATAAAGTGCTCGTCAGCTTACTCATGACAAGAACAAGATTAGCCTCAGTGAAAACAATATCCTTGCCCGGATTAGAATTATGCTGGGCAGTCCTTTTAGTAGAGATTGCCGAAGCAGTCACTGAAAATCTTAACCTCAGTCATTTAAAAATCAATCTTTGGACTAACCCAGCAATCGTGCTAGCCTGGATTCGAAAACCACCCTGCTCTCGGTCAACCTTTGTGGCGCATAGAATAACAAAAATAATAGAAAAGGTTGGTTACAAGACCTGGCGTCACGTGGTTTTTCATCAAATTCTGCAGATTTGGCAAGCAGAAGATCATTAGGCAACGAACTGACCAAAAATACCTTCAGGTGGCAGAAACCATCTTGGTTGCAAGAAGACAATTCCCGGAAAAAACTGTGTAAGTTCAAGCTGTTACCACATATACAAGCAACATTAACATTTTGTTTGATCGATTTTTAGATTTACCTAGGGCTTTGCCGATTATCTCATACATTATTAGGTTAAAGCAACGACTCAACACTTAACAAGTCTTTCCCAATATTACATAGACGAGTATAAGAGTCTCAAATCAGATAATTCGATTGAAACGAAAAGTAAAATATTGCCTCTTAATCCATTAATCGATCCAGCAGATCATAAAAGGATCCGTGGTCGTTAAGGTGCTTCCGTAGACTTAGCGTATAATGAGCGTATAATGAATCATCTCATACTACTGTATGATTTCAGGTTGTCCCATCTTACCGTCCAGTTTATCCATCGAATTTCTCTTCATGGAGAAAATCAGCTTATGCCGAGCGTAAAAAATGTGATCCGATCTGCCATTCATAATTGTAACGTATGCATAATTCCTAAAAAACACACTCAAACTCATACTATGGGCATCCTTCGTCAGGAACGCACTACCTATACCAGGGCATTTACAAACAGCGGAGTAGATTTCGCAGGAACCTTTGATATTAAGAGCTATTGCGGTAGAGGATTTCGAATTTCAAAAGCTATGTTTGCTTATTTGTATGTTTCAAACCTAAACCCATACGGCTCGTTACTACTACCATCGATCTTAGTATTGCGTCTTTCTTGGTAGCATTTGCCCGTTTTACTGCTAGACGAGGTTGTCCCCAAAACGTTTATTCTGACAATGGCCCTACACCAAACAAATGGAGGCATCCACAAAGTAACCTACAAACAGGAGATCTAGTTGTGGTCAAGAAGGAGGATCTTCCACCTAACGGATTAAGACTGGGACGAAAAACGATATTATATCCAACCTTCGTCTTGGTACCAATCTATAATAAAGTCAGCACAAAAGAATAAACTTTCCTGTAAATATATCCGAACCGTTTATTCCGCTTCACAACCAAATAATACTGAAACTCAGAAACAGGAAGGGAACATTTTTTTTCTATAAAAATCATTAATAACTTTTATATTCAAAGAGACACTTTTTTTTCAAGCAATAGAAATTATGAAAATTATTTTTTGGGAACTTTCTTGAGATTGGTCGGAGTTTATTTGTATGTCAGAAATGAAAATTGACTACCAATTATAGCTAAATAAATGAGGCTACAGATGCGCGTCTGTACTCACCCCCGACTCTTACGTCTATCTAATAGAGATAAAGCTTTTGTGGAGCCACTCTGACATATTCTATCTTGGAGCAAGCGGCTCGCTATATAAATGAACTCAAAACGTTTACCCCCAGCAATGGCATATGCGTTGGGTTTGGGACCCGCCATGTTAAACAAGAACTCCAATGTAAAGAACGAAACAGCCTCGGATTATAACTTCCCCGCACGTTGCCGACCCCACAAACGAAACAATTACTAAAATTAACGGATATGCACCCGGAATGTCCGAACCCTCCATAGGGAAGGTGCCTCTATCCATTTCTCAATAAATATGAGACTGACAGCACTGCAGTTCAGGAGATGTGATGGATGTAAGAAGTAAGCTTCATGCGATGTCTACTACAGCTGCCATGCGACGGCGCACAAGTTTGGGATAGGTCTTGTAGTTGAGCGGAGACTGCGAGATTTTGTCGCCAGGTTCACTCCCATCAATGAACGAATATCCGTAATCCGCATCAAAGCTAAATTTAATATCAGCTTGATTTGTGCGCACGCTCCAACGGATGAAAAGGATGATGGGACCAAGCATGAGTTCTATGAGCACCTAGAGAAAGCAAATGATATTATTGAGCAATGAAATATGATCCCCGACCTCTACATACCGCTGAGAAGGAGGTGGTTGGGTACTGCCAGCCACGAAGGAACAGTTAGTATAACGTTGGTGCAGAGAAATACGCAACATACAAAGATCCCTGCAGTCAATTACTACGCGTGCAACACTCGAGCGATACCGGAAGACAAGGAGGGAAGAGAGACGTATTTTCAAGAAAAAGAAACGAGAGGCGGAAAAGCTTGAGTGAGAAGACCTTGAGATGCTAGCAAGCAGGGATGCGGCCTGAAAAATCTGGTTCCTGCAAAAGCGAATATGGAAATATGGTGACGGTCGTTCAGACCATACTTAAGGTATTCAGGGACCACTTCTCAACGCTACTTTACGCGATCTCTGGTGACCCGTTTGAAGAAGAGGAGCCCAGAATAATATTTAGGGATGAACAACAAATCCCCCCACTCGACCAAGGCGAGGTGAGAGCAGCACTAAGGCGGCTCAAGAACAACATAGCTCCTGGAACAGACAGGATACCGGCTCAGCTGTTCAATGCCGGCAGCGAAGAGCTGGAAGGAAGCATGTACCAGCTTTTAAGCTGAATTTAGTCGGACGAATACATGCCAGAGGATTGGAATCTCAGAGTACTTCGCCCAATCCTTAAGAAGGGTGATCTCACTGTTTGCGCTAATTACCGTGGGATCAGCCTTCTAAATATCGTATACAGGGTCCTACTGACGATCAGTGTGGCTTGAGGCCTTGTAAATCCACCATTGACCAGATATTCATATCCACAATATGCATACGATGTATCGAATATCCGGGTAACCGACAAAGTCCCCAAGCGAGCAACTAAACCCATCAAGAACACTCATATTTAAATTAGATACGATATAACAGAGAGCTTCAATTCTACACGCAACTCTTTTATTCCATCTCTGTCTATCTCATGCAACTCAGTATGTATGCAAAATATATATGTGCAGATCACGCTTAGTCAATGTAGTACTAACAGTGAAATCACCGTATAATGATAGAAATGATATGGCTACACTATTAAACGGGTAATGGTTAGCACACAAGTTAGATAAGTGTTCGCGTTGACTTTTATATGTGTTAGCGAATTCGTGACTTTTGTTCTAGTCGTGGAAAAAAAGTAAATAATTTGTCCACCCTTGTTCACGTCGGTGAGACGCTCTTTCTCGCTCTTGGAAAATTTTAGTTTAACATCCCCGTGGGTGAGGGGGGGGGGGGGGTTAGAAGGGAACCTCCTGATTACAAACATATATTTTTTAGCTGCCGCAGCCTTATAGTTTTCGAGATATTAATAGTTTATTAAATGCTCACTTTTATACTGGTTATTCCACTGAAATTTACACTATAAATACTTATCTACAGGTATTAAAATGCAAATAATTAAAATTTCCGAGACCGCACAATTAAGAAAATTAATATTTAAACGTTTTCCCAATAAATATTAAATAAATAAAATTAACCTATTCGCGCACTTGCATACACTCAAAATTGTTGACACTAACATTAGATGAGTGTGTTGCAATATCTGTGATGTGCATAAAAGAAAAAGAAATAGTCATAGTCCCCTTTGATTGTACTCCATACATCCTATTTCAAACTTACATTACTAATTAAACGACAATTTTGTCTAGTTTACTTGTACTGTAATACTTTTCTCACACCTTCAACTTGTTGAGTGACAGCCTGCTTGGATCAAAATTTCAAGTTTCCATTCGCTGCAAGCCTATTGCTATCGTGGTCTAACATACGTGTTTTCTATGCTACGACGTTAGGAATCTAGTCGTTTCTTCTTACTACTAGGAAACCAGGCAAAATTAAACTGTGAATGCGTTGGTAACATCTGATAAGTTTGTTGGTATTTTTGAATTGAATTTGCCTTGGTTACCTCCGTCTTGTAGGGTAAGGCGTATTCAATAAGGTGGCGGAAACCGCATATAAATAAAAAACCAACATGTAATTTATTTTTGGTGAGCATCATGTCAAATACCATTAGACATTTATGTATATTGGCAGCCAATCAACCAACCAATTGAATTCGCCTTGTAAGGTACGCTTCTACTTTTAGTCGTTTGTACTAGTAGGGATGTACGGAATGTGATTGTCCGTTTCCGATTGTATTAATTACATAGTCGACCAGAAGATGTGCTAATACTATCCTGAGCCAATTTTATTTTGTTAACAATCTATGTCCTAAATCCAAGATTTATAAATAAGAAGGAGATTGCGCCTTGCTCAGGTCCGTTACCTTTTTGCTTTACGATATTGGCATTCAGCTGCTCAAAATGACGTTACATCGGCAAAGTTTCTTTAAAATTCCAACACGAATGAAGTGAATATTTGGTGTTCTATAATTTGAAAGGTTTACTTAAAGTTTTTTGTGAAGTGCAACGCGATTTTATTATATTTTTCGAACTTATAAAGCAATTATCAAATCAAAATGAGAATACGTTGTTGCAGGTGTGACGTACATGCGCAGATCGTAAAATTATTTTTGTTAGCTGTCGGCGCAATCTCTTCTACTTATATCAATCTAGCCCTAAATCTACCTGCTTAACAAATTTTCTGATCCACCAGACACGTTGGGAAATATCACACTCTATGAGGCATTTGAGAGTTTTAAATCGCGTTATGTTTATCGCCGAATACGCAATTGTTGGAATCACCCTATTTGCAGTGTATCCGAGGTATATGTCACGCTCAAGAATCGTGTGACAAATGATTATGGCTGGAGTTTTCAGCTAACTGGCACTGAGAATCGTTGCATGAATTTAGTGAAGACAGTGCGGAATCACATCATTCCAGGAAATAAACTTTTTCGTTGTGGAAAACATGCATATCACACGATTCTGTAATGCTTGCTTATTCCCTGAAATATTAAAAATCTTGATTAAAAAATCTACAATAGTTACCGCAATCATAGAACTTGCGTAATCATAGAATCCGTTTTAAGATGCCTATTTAGATTCTATTTTATCTCATATTTAGATTATATTTTATCTCAAGGAAATATATTTTTATAAATTTACGAGCTAAGACGAGTGCACTACTACAATATACTAAGATCGTAAATTTTTTGAGGGCAGGATATGTTGACAGATAAAAAGTCACCACACCTATTTTGTAAACCACAAATCACGATGCAGCAAACTAGAGATGACGCATTCCGGGGTACCGTTACTTTGGTTTTGCCAAACTAGGTCTCACATTGTGTTTTTTTGTTTGCATATGAATGCTTGCACTTTAATCTAGTTCAAGGCCTAGGTTTTGCTTTCCTATGTTCACAAATATTATCTCTAATTCTTCGCTCCGCCCTCTTCTCTGTTAAGCACTGCACTGCCGTCAGTATTTCTGGGCCTGCATAATCTGGTTATCTATCATTATTGACAGCACATAGGGATGTTCAAAACAAAATTTAAATAAAATACAAATCACAATGCTTTTTATTAATTTCAAGTACAAATTAAATTAAGACAAACTGATTTGCATGCGCTGCACAGCTCCACTAAGAGATCAATATCTTCCCAAATATTGTATAACATTAATTATATTATACTCTGTAAAATATCCTAAAACTGCCTGAACAACGAGTCACAGTTGAAAACGAACATTTACAGAAATAGCAAAAATTACACATTTCAATGCTGCACACTAACCATTAATTATTGTTATGCTGTTAAAATACAAAAATATAGTATCAAATCAAAAAATTTTAAATAAAATACGATGTGCTGACAACCCTTTTAATAAATTAATGTCATACAAGTACCCAAAAGTCAATGGGCACCTTCAGCTCATCTATTAATTTTCAAAATCACCTAAATGCCGCACTTTCATAAAGTATGCCAGTAATTGCCAGCGTAATGAAAATTTAAAATATATTTACTATCGACCCTCTGGGGATGACCCATGTTTCAATAAAAAGAGATTACGCCTTCCCTATCAACCACCATATTGCAAGAGAAAGGTGCTGATAGCTGCGACGTCATGCGTGTCCAACAAGCGTTTGTTTACATTTTTCCCTTATGTTATGTATGTGCCCGTAGTGGAAATTAATCGTAATTTAACGTAAAATTTGATAATTAAAATTAAAAATGAAGTGCACTGTTTTAAACTGCTGTAATTCCCACCGTCATAAGAGTAAAAATCTTATTTTGTTTTCGTTTCCAACTGATGAAACCATCAAAAATCAGTGGATACATTTTTGCCGGTGAACGTAAGACCGATGAACGTAATACCGCGAGGATTTGTAGCGATCATTTTCTTCCGGAAGACGTAGCAAATCATGTGGAATTCGAGATGGGTGAGAAATGTTAAGCTTATTTGTTTAATTATGTTTATATTATGTTCATATTCACAGGGTTCGTGAAATATAGGTTCTTAAAATCAGACGCTGTACCAAAGGTTACCAATAAAAATAAGCCAACTTCAGTTGCGTGTAGGAACAACCGCTTTGAGAAACGCCAACGCAAAAAAATGATCACAGAGCTACTTCAGCAAACTAGTCCGCCAGATCGCGCTCCAGAAGTTATAAATATTGAAGACGAAAACGAGACAAAACCGCTCGAAAAGGCAGCCGATGTTGTAGAATGCTGTGACCTTTTGCTACCTGTTGTAAGTGCTTCTCACCAAATTCTTTTAGAGAAAATTAAAGAGCTAAACGCAGATATGTAAGTACATATGTTATAGTATATCACACAATTTGTTAGTGTATAAAATGTTTTCCTTTTGGTTACATAGTGATAGGCTAAGGTTGGAAAACTTTTGCCTACGTCAATCGGAACAAAAGCGTGAGAAAGAGTTTTCCGAGCTACAGCCACGCATGCAAAAGGCGGAGCTCGAGAGGCGTAATATTGAGGAGAAACTGCTAACCATTTTTACGGAAGGGCAGCTGGTAGAGCTAAAAAGTGGATTAAAAAGGCGTAACTGGTCTGAGAAGGACATTTCTCATTCCATAACGCTCTATTCAACCAGCGCAAAGGCTTACAGACTCCTTAAAAAAACGGGTTTCCGCTTCCGGCTGTTCGAACTTTGCAGAACTCGGCCCAAAAAATAGAAATTTCAACCGGAATAATTGAGCCAGTGACAAAAATGTTATCTGGGGACTGGCACATTTGTTAGAATTGCAATCAGTATTTGATAAGTTAAAAGAAGAAGGTTTACTTATTTGCGTCAACTACCTTCAAAAGCATATTTTTTGGATCATATAGCTTGCGATTATATGTAAAGTGAAAAAACTGTTCTTCCGCGCAAGAATGTTTTTCCGAATACGAAGTCAGAATAAAGAGATTGTGGACAACGCATATAAGAGAAAACGGAAGTTTACAAAAATAGTAACATAATAAGGGTAGGTTAAAATAAAATAATTTTATTATTTTTATATTTATTGTCTTGTTATTATTAACATTTCTTTCTCTGTTTATACAGGTGACTTTGCTTTGCAACATTGGTGGTAATTTTTCGCCACAAAACCTTCGGCGGTTTTACATTTAAACACAAGGTATTACATTTCAAACATATACATATTTATAAATTAGAATCATTTCTTTTGCATCATCATTAGTACAATTCACTAAATTTAACATTTCTTTCTTTGTTTATACAGTTGACTTTGCTTTGCAAACGCCTCTACGCACCAACATTAGTGGTTGTTTTTCGCCACAAAACCCATGGCGGTTTTACATTTAAACACAAGGTATTACATTTTAAACATATATTTATAAATTAAAAACATTTCTTTTGCATCATCATTAGTACAATTCACTAAATTTTACATTTCTTTCTTTTTTATACGGGTGACTTTGCTTTGCAAACGACTCTTCGCACCAACATGGGTGGTAGTTTTTCGCTACGAAACCCACGGCAGTTTTACATTTAAACACAAGGTATTACATTTCAAACATATATTTAAAAAATAGAAACATTTCTTCTGCATCATCATTAGTATAATTCATTTTCCTTAACATTTCTTTCTTTGTTTATACAGGCGAGTTCACCAAGGACATGCCTCTACGCACACGAACTTTAAATACATGAATTAATCATCCAAGGAGGTATGTATCCACAATTATGTTTCTCTTCGTATATAAAACACTCCATTTTAAACATTCTTATATAATTCCGATGTCTATTTTATCTTCACTTCACGTATATTAACAGATTTACTCGTTTTGTTTACATTTTTCCCCGCAAAATGTATGCAATTGTCAATTTTATAATGGCGCCTGTGGCCCGACGACGTCACGCTAAAAAATCGACTTTTTTCACTTAGCTGAATGCGTAACCTTATATATTTCAACCATGGGGATGACCCATGGTACAATAAACAGATAATATAATGTTAGCAGCTGATTGGAGTTTTTTCTTATAAGTGGTCTATAACAAGTCAAAGTTTGTTTACAAAACAAACTTTTTTCTTAAAGAAAACAAAACAACTTTGTTTACAAAACAATATCTGTTTACATTTTCTATATTTATAATTTCTTATTTATACAAATCTATCATTATCACGATTTGGAAAACATATGTAAATACTCAGAAAGGAGACATTGTGTTCTAAAAGACGGGAAAAGGTCGGATCTTGTTTTTAATATCCAATTGGAACAGAGCTTGGGCATGTCGCTTTCTGCAAACGGTTGGGTGCGCTCCGATTATTTTTGCATATTTGAAGGCATACCACGACAGTCTTTTCCAAATTTTGTTACCAGGAGCAATGTTTCCTAAGGATCCGTTGTAGTTTAATGCGTCTTGCACTGTTTACGTTGAAAACAAATGTATTTTTCAAGCAAAATGTAGAATCACGTACATTTTGTTTACATTTAGAAATATCAAACTCGTCAAATTTGATATATCTATTTTGAAGGGTGATGGAGCACAACAAATCAAAAAATATACCCCAGGGTTGCATTTTCTTTAATGCTGCTACCTGTTTGATAAGCCTTGGGATGGCGAACTGCAACCCTGAAGCTATTTACTTCAGAACTTATAAAAACGTATATGAGGTCAACACTGGCAATAATTCACATTGTCGTACGTAGCAATCCACCATTTGTAGCAAGTAATTCCTGCTTCTTAGCACGTTATTACAAAAGAGAGTTTAAAATTATATTTAACTACTCGCCACCCAACAACGATATTAAAATACTATATATACAACACTTGACAACGCTATGTAATTCACGGTTACATATACTTGCGCACTTGCAACTCTAAAACTCTTAGCTTACTGCTTTACAACTTCACTCTTCAAAGTTTAATTACAAACTGAATTCCCTAACGCAGTGGCAACGCCCTCTTATACTCCAAACTGCGTACACTGTGGCAGCTCTAGAGCATTATCGATCGTTATCGAAAGTTCTCGATTGCGATTGTTCTATTTGCGTTTTCTCGAAGTCTCTATCTCTTTCCCGGTTTCTCTTTCGTATGTATTTCGTGACCGTCCCGGTCAGACACACTAACCTTTAAAAATGACGCAAGTCCTTCTAAATGAACCACCTTTATTTTGTTCCTAGGCCTTTCCACTGTCTGGATTCGATAAACCACGTCATTAAGCCGTTTGATGACCCTGTATGGACCTTCCCAGTTGCACTGCAATTTCGGGGACAAACCTTTCTTTCGTTGTGGATTATACAACAGCACCAAATCTACTTCTTGGAATCCTTCAGAATTGATCGCCTTGTCATACCTGGCCTTCAACTTGTCACTCAGAATTTGCGTACGGCGCCTAACAAGATCATGTACTTCTTGCAAGTCCTCCTCCAGGATGTTGGACGTTTCCCTACCATTCTTGAGCGCAGCACCAGTAACTCTTAACTTCAGATAGCTTGGTAATCGAAGTTCACTGCTGAAAACAACCTTGGCCGGACTTTTACCCATCGTTTCGTGTATAGCTGACCTAAACCCTAATCTACTCGTAGGAAATGGTTTAGACACATCCGTCGTAATATGCTTAAACTTTGTCTGACCGTGACTTCGTGCCTTGGCTGCAATACACCCCGTGCTACCGATCGGCGACATCCAACCCAATAGGACTTCTGTTTGATTCTCTCCATGGTCTTCGTGATTCCCAAGTGTCCTCCACTGGGTCCATTGTGGAATTCTTTGAGAACATCGGAAATTCTTGCCTAATAGATTCCGAGAGAATTGGTCATCCCCGCTTTTCAGAGTCTATACAATCATCCAGATAATAACCTTAATCTGTTCCATTGCGCCCAATACATCTTTGCGATTGCACTTTCCGCTGCCATTTGCTCTTTAGTTGGCTGTGTACCTATGTAAATACAACCCATGCATTACAACTTTCAAATGCCGACCTTTTTTGCTGACACTTCTTCTCAATTGGTTTACGTTCCAAGAACACTAACTTGCTGCTGAATAGGTCGTCATGCCCAAAGCGAAGTGGTACTTCCACGTTGCCATTCGTCATCATCTGTTTGCCCAAGTCGATCATCATTCCCTTCGCCACTATAAACTTGTGTACCATCACCACATCGCCAACCGCAACTTTGCATGTTACTTCTCCTACAACTCGCTTGTTTATGGACTCAACTTTGCTCCAGATAACGATCGTACCTCCTTTGTGACCAGATCCGACCACATGATGGAATATGATGCTCCCGTATCCACACTTAGTCCTCGCTTATGTCCGTCCACATACCCGCAAATAGTGATGTTGTTCGCTGTCCTGCCAATTTGAGGGATATCGTTTCTGGGGCATTTATTTAATTATTTGATTATTAAGGTACATGCACAACAACCAGAGGTTTTCAATTACAGTGCATGTACTCGTTGATACCTAATTATAACATAAAATTTGTCTTAAATTTAGACTTAACAAAAAATACAAATATATGAATTTAAATAGATATTAAGATAGAAGATATATTAAGATTAATAAGAAGGTTTAGTAGAAAAAAATCAATAGATTAAAAAAGAAGAGTTAATGGTATCCATATCAATTATTTAGTAAAGTGACACATGAGTTCACCTTTGAATCGCAGCGTGGTTTTATTATTCCTAATCGCTGGCGGTAAACAATTCGAAAGACGGACCGAGTACACAAGGAATTGACGTTCAGAGGTCAGGCAACTCGATTTCAAAGACGAAATAGTCGGAAACCGGGAAAATCTTGTCCATGACAGTCGTTCTTTCAGATAACTCGGCTCCTTAGTTGTCATGACTTTATGCTATAACGTTAAGCACCTGACTTTGAGTATATCATCAAAAGTTATAGAAAAGATTTTCAAAGCGAATACAGAACATTAAGTTTCCTACTACATATACTATCACAATGTGCAATCAATTCACAACCATATAATAACGTCGGTAAAAGATACGTTTTGGCTAGTAAAAGTCGTATTTTTAACGGCGTAAAGTACTGAATACCCCACAGAGTCCGAAGCATGTCATATACTTTGCCAATAGTGCTAAGAATATGGTTGTTCCACGTCAAAGTTCTATTGAAAACTATTCCTAGGTATTTGCTGTGTCCACGTATTTCATTACAGAATTGTTGAGTTTTACCTCGTTATAGCCGTCAAGGTTTAAATATTTCTTTTAGATAATAATGCACTGGGACTTGCTTGGATTAAGCGCCAAGCCAATGTCAGGCGCCCACTGATTCAAGCAATATAAGTCTGTGTTTAGGTTAGTAATACATGCATTGACAGATACTAGCGGACAACAAAGATACAGTTGGACGTCATCTGCGTAAACGTGAATATTACTATATTTCAAAACAGTTGGAAGATCATTAATGTACAACGTGAACAGTAGAGGACCAAGAATTGATCCTTGCGGAACACCTTTAGAAATAGCCAACGGGTTAGACACACTGTCACGTACACTTACGGATTGCGAACGGTGAAAAAGATAAGACTTTACTAGGTTTACTGCCGATGTTGAAAAGTTGAATAGGCTGTCAAGTTTTAAGCACATTTATTTGTGGTCAACGGTGTCAAAAGCTTTTGAGTGGTCAAGAAGAGTTAAAAATGTTACGTGATTTTTGTCAATATTTAGCCGAATATCGTCCGATACTTTAATGAGCGCTGTAATACAACTCATATTTGTAGTAAAGCCTGATTGGTGCGGGGTCATCAAAGAGTTCTTTGATATAAGTGGTTGATTTGCTTGCTCATAATATTTTCCAGTACCTTAGATAAATAACGAAGTATCGCCATAGGACTATATTCACCATTGGGCTTTTTAACCGGAATTATTTTGGCCATTTTCCAGCAGTTTGGAAATGAAGACGTAGTCAGAATAGTATTAAATGCATAGGTGATAAAAGTTAAAATTTTTGGCAGTAAACACTTGACAAATATTGGATGCACATCATCAAGACCAACAGCATTAGATTTAACACTCAGTATAGATTGGACAACATCACATTCATCAATACATTTAAAACAGAAACCAGGCACAGAGACAGTTTTACCAACATTATAACGATCATAACAAATACTATTATTACTACCAGCGGGCACTTGGACAAATTGTTCATTAAGCTCATTTACATTAACGGATTCATTTATGTATATTACCAATGCCGATTTCGCGAATATGATTCCATGTTTGCTTAGAACCTACGTCTGAGCTAAATTTTTGTTCATAGAATGTAAATTTTTGTATCTTAATGGCCTTGGTAACTTTTCTTCTTAAGATCTTGTAGCCTGTAGGTTATACTTCATTACGTGCGGACGTGTTTTTGATTGCGGAAAGTTTTTAACATAATATATTATTTAATATAGTATTTTGCGAAATAATAATTGTATAACAAAATAGTGGATATTCGGATTAATAGCGACTATATAAAGGTGAATCGCTATTCAGTGTATATAAAGTAAAGGAATAAAATTGGCAAAAATAAATTAAAAACACTTGAACTAGTTACGGTTTTAATATACATATAAATATGCACACATATAAACATAAAATAGCAGTTGACCGGTGTATACGATGCCTGAGTGCGGAAGATGCCGAAAAGGCATCAGAGGAGAGTCTGGCGTTCAATGCGAGGGAGTTTGTGGAAGAGTATACCACAAAACTATTGTTTGCGCGGATGTTGATGAATACGGCTTGCAAGGTGTGGAAAACTGTCGGTTTTTGCGGTTTATGTGCGATGACTGCATGACATATATCTCCAATGTTGATGATACCCTTAAACAGATGATGAACGTAGCTGAGACAAATAAAATAAACATCAGAGAACAAAAGGGTGACATCGAAAAAATGCTAAGTGAGCACAACAGAGAGTAGTAGGGTGATGGAAGGCATAAAGAAGGCAAACCAAGAAAATTTAGAGGTAATAAAGAGAGTAGAAAGTTTATGCAAAGCCAATAAAGAGCAAATGGCTAGAGTTGGTTCGTCCACTGCTGAGCTCTGCAAGCAAATGAAAGATATTGTGCAAAACAGAATATAGTGAAATTGAGTTAATTAATAAAATTAAGGCCCCGAACAAGTCTTTGAGTAATGCTAACATTAAGTGTGTTAAAGTTTTCAAGTCGAAACGTAGCAATGGGGAATTAACATCCTTTAATGCATTAATTGAGGTCGAACATAAATTTTTCTTACAGGTGCTAGATAAGAAAAAAAATAAACATTGGATGGGATCGATGCCCGGTATACGATGGGCAATCAGTGAAAAGATGCTATAAATGCCTTGGTTTCAATCACAATGCTACTAATTGTACGAAGAAATTACGTTGTAGTAAATGCATGGGGGAGCATAAAGCAGAAAATTGCACAGAGTAGTCCAAAATTAATTTGCGGTAATTGCTGTGACGCTAACCTAGAGCTAGGTCTAAAATTAGATGTAGAACATAGTGTTTTTAGCCGAGAGTGTTCAGTCTATGTTAAAAATCTAAAGATAGGGAAACAGAGAGTGGGATGTTAGCAACTGGACGTAAGAAAAGATCGCCTATGTTCATTAAAATGCGTGTATGTCAATATAAATAGTTTATTAGCTAATAAAATTGAACTAGAAAGACTCATGGAAAATGTTAACGCAGACATGGTGCTATGCTGCGAGACATGTATTACAAATCGATGACTCGGAGATAAATTTTCGAACTTACCTCGTAATAAGGTGCGATTCACACAGTAGACTTACAGGCGGTATAATCATAATTTTACGTGACACTCTTGAGTTCAAGATAAAGGTCAACAAATCGGTAAATAATAATGTATGTTGTATTCTAACAGTAAGGAAGTGTTCTGTGAAAATTTACAGGATCACAGAATAACGGATCACGAAACTATACTGTTTCGATTTAATATAAACAAATTAATCCCGTTAAAAAAGCTGTCAGAATTAACTTCCTGGGATATGTATACCCCTGATATTTTACTTAATTTGCTGAGACAGTATAACTTTAGTTACGTAAGTAGTCTTGATGTTGAAGATGAAAATTAAGAAAATTAGCTACATGGAACAGAAAATCGAAGCAAATAGAAATCATAGCCGATTAATGTGGAAACACTTAAAACAAGTGGTTAGTAAATCAGATAGTAAAGAAAAAATAACCGAAGTTTTAATAAGGGATAAAATATTCAAAAGCAGCGATGAAATTGCAGAAAACGTAAACGATTTCTTCGTAGAAAGTATAGTGGAGATAAACAGAAACATAGAAGACATTAGCAGTAACTTTTTACCGCAGGCTAATCAGGTAAATAACTTTGAATTCCACCAGATTAACTCTAAAGATATTGAACATACCGTAAAGAAATTTAAGAAAAAATAGAAGGGAAAAATTTATTGTCTGAGGGTGTAATTAATGACTCCGTAGAGTATATGGGACACTTCTACTCTTTACTAATAAATAAGAGCCTTGAATCAGGAATAGTACCTAAAAATTTGAAAATTTCGACGACTGTCCCCGTTAAAAAAGTAAAAGGTACTATAAAAGTTGAAGAAATGAGGTCAATTAACACTCTTCCAAACATTGAAAAAATTCTGGAAAACGTGGTTAAAACGCAGTTGTTATGTCATATTGAAACTAATAATATATTCATAAAAGAGCAATCAGGTTCCCGGGAGACTGAGAGACTGCACTAAATTTGGTACTATCCCAGTGGAAGGAAGATCTTAATTCAAAGTTGAATATCGTAGCGGTGTTTATTGATCTGAAAAGAGCTTTTGAAACTATTGACAGGGATAGAATGTTGAAAAAACTTGAGCATATTGGTATAAAAGACAAGGAGCTTGACTGGTTTCGGAGCTACCTTACCGATTGTATGAAGCTGTGAACATTGGGTTACCACAGGGCTCGGTGTTAGCACCAGTTCTTTTCAATATTTATATCAATGAAATTCATATGGTGCTAAAACACTGTAAGATAAAATTGTACGCTGATGACACACTCCTAACAGTAAGTGATAGGAACGTGCAGAATGCGATTGGAAAAATGCAAGAAGATCTGAATTCCTTATATAACTGGTTATGTTCTAATACACTAAAATTGAATATTAATAAGACGCAGTTCATTATCTTAAATAGGGCAGTCAATAACGGATGCTCAAACTACAGCCTAAAAATAAAAGATGAAGTTATTAAAGAAGTTAAACTCATTAATTACTTAGGGATATACATTGATAATAAATTAAAAATGGATGAGCATGTTGAATATACAGTTAAAAAAATTGCAAAAAAAATTGGCAACATAAAAAGATTTTGTAAATATCTAGGAAGGTGGCCGCTGTGGTCGAGTTGGTAGCGGTGCGTGCTATAACTTGATATGCCAGTGAGTTTGAGGTTCGAATCTCAGTAAGGGCAAGCAAAATCTTAATAACACTATGTGTCTGACGCTCTCTCCACCAAAAATCACGCCACTATCATGGCGACTGACTTCGAGAAAGCCTTTGATCGCGTGGGAATCCATGCTGTATTAAGCCAATTAGAAGCTTGGAAAGTGGTTCCGAAAGCTTTTAATATAGTAAAAGCTTTTATGGTGCATCGACAATTCCGGGTTCGTTTTAATAACATTTCATCCAGTTTGCATCCACTCAAAAATGGTATACCTCAGGGTTCCCCATTATCGGTAGTGTTGTTTATTATAGCTTTTGATGAACTCTCAGAACTATGCCTTAATATTAAAGATGTTAAACTAACAATGTACGCAGATGATGCTATTATATATACAAATATAAAAGATCCACAAACTGTAAACAACACTTTACACAAAATACTAACAGATTTTAAGAACTGGGGTCTAAAGTATGCAGCTACTATCTCAATTTCAAAATGTAAACTATTGCATGTTTGCAAAAAAACATATTGTAATTATCCTCAGTTGATTTTCGATGACATAGTTATAGAGAACGTAAACACTTTAAATATTTTAGGAGTATTTTTTGATAAAAGATTCAATTTTCGATTTCAATGTCTTAACCTAAGAAAAAAACTTGCAAAACGATTACATGTAGTTAAATATTTAACAAGTAAAAGGTCTTTTATTCACCCAAATACCCTCATCAGCGCTACCAGAGCCTTAATACTCGCTAAAATTGATTACTGCCTACCTATTTTTGGATGGTGCTCAAATACAAACCTGAAGCTACTGGAACCTCCCTACCATGCAGCGTGTCGACGTAGTATCAATGCTTTTCCTACATCACCTATTAAAAGTATCCTAGCAGAATGTGGCTTACCATCTGTAAAAGAAAGAGTTTATGAGACAACCATGCAACTGATTCCAAAACTGCTATACTCTCCCAACGCCCACTTGCATAAAACCTTGGTGTACGCATCCCGACATAAAAGAAATTTCAGGCTCAAATCCACATTACGTCGTTGCATTGAGTATGGAAAAGTTTAAGACATCCATCCGTGTAAACAAATAAACGAACAACCAGTCTGGCTGTTAAATCAAGATATAATCAATACGTCTCTTCACACTTTTAAGAAGTCAAACACCAATAAGGAAATATTTCAACAACATTTCTCAGAAATAATTAAAACCTACGAGGATAAAAACTGGGTCGCAATTTATACGGATAGATCCAAAGCGACAAACACCGCTTTCGCTGTTACTACCCCAGATGGGAAAATTATAGCAGGTGGTATTCTTCCACCTTACTCTTCAGTTTTTACAGCGGAAGCTTTCACTATTTTAAAAGCATTAGAATATGTCACTCAAAACAAAGGCAGATTTATTGTATGCTCAGATAGCATTTCTTCTTTGAACGCTGTTCGCAACATCCGCAATACCACTACGCTAATTTCAAGAATTCGCGACTTGTGCATTAAATACAGCAATAAAATATCACTACTTTGGGTACCAAGTCATGTTGGTATCACAGGAAATGAGCATGCAGATAATGCAGCTAGGTATTTTGAGTCAGCTCCAGCTTTTCAATATGAGCCGCGTTACAAAAATGACCTTCGGAAGATGCTTAATCGTCATATTTATGAAAGGAGAGGCATGGAATGGATCAGTTTTGACCACTGGTACCCAACACGGACTAAAGTTTCATACCCAAGCAACATAACTCGACCTCAAGGTTCTATTTTCACTCGTCTAAGGATTGGTCACACACAAATTACACACCAGCACCTTCTAACTGGTAATCAAATAACATCATGCCCTTTCTGCACTAACGCAATATCACTGGATCACGTTTTCAAGGAATGCTCAGTTTTAGCGAGTATTAGTCAAAAGCATAATATTGCTTCAACATACGAAGAATTGTTAAAAACTCCTACATACGCAAACATTTAATGTATATATAATTTTCTGGTAGAATGTAACTTACATAAAAAAATATAACACTAGCCTAGATTTAAGATTATTAGAGTCGATGGCCGTAGCAGCTAGCACTCTTGTTTTTTGAGATTAAGTTTAATATCGTGTATATTTCCCTAATAAATAAATAAATAAAACAGAAACCACGCACAGAGACAGTTTTACCAACATTATAACGATCATAACAAATATTATTATTACTGCCAGCGGGCACTTGGACAAATTGTTCATTAAGCTCATTCACATTAACGCATTCATTGCCCGGAATGTTTCTACATATTACCAATGCCGATTTCGCGAATATGATTCCATGTTTGCTTAGAACCTACGGCAGAGCTAAATTTTTGTTCATAGAATTTAAATTTTTGTATCTTAATGGCCTTGGTAACTTTTCTTCTTACGATCTTGTAGCCATAATAGTTATTTTCCGACTTGGACTGTTTCCATCTATTATACGCCTTATTTCGCTTGTCAATTGATTTCCTAATGTCATTATTGAACAATGGCTTGCTCCTCACTATGTTTGTTCTAGTAACAAGCGGTACAAACTTATCAAAAAGTGTGCTGATGTTTTTTTGTAGAAAGCATATCTGTTCTTCAGCCGATACCAAATTTTGAACAGATTTCCAGTCGACAGCGTCCACAGCTAACTCAAGATGGTTATAATTAATATGCATGAAGTCGCGATACGTAAATTTGAAACGTATCATACGTAAAAGTAAAATCGTAAATAAGAAAAATTAAATCATGCTTTGAGAAGTTGGGTACAGATAGTTGGTCATAGGGAAGTACTTTAGTCATTTCATTTACAAAGAATACGTCAAATAGGGTGTTGTTAGTTTGCGTAAAATGGGTAGTGTTTACGCCGCCGCTTAAACAATTAGGCGGCCGTGCGCGTAAGAAGCCAACCGGCCGTGCGTTCAAGCCGTTCGGCTTTCGGAGTAGCCCGCACGCGAAGGCGCACAGCCGCCCATCCCAACGGCAGCCCGCCACCGGCATCGATTTGGTTGGGCCAGTTAACAAACTACACCCGGAAACCGCGTACGCGACTGCACACCAAACATGTTAGTAAATACAAATATCTACATATGTATATTGTAATTTGCACTGTGTTGGAAGTTAAATTATTAAATGAAAATTGTTAGCAAATTCGAATCCAAGTGTTGAATCATTTAGTTGGAAAGTGAAGAAAGTGGTGAGTGCGAAAAGAGACCAAAGTGGAATATTTATTGGTCCTTCGCAGCCAACCTTGGCACAAGCCCTATTGGGTATCATAAATTTAGATACTTAAAAATACAATCAAAAACAAAAATCGTTCGTTCGCAACTAAAAAATTTCTTAAACCAAGTTACGAGTGCTACAAAAACCAAGCACAAGTGACAAAAAGTGATAAAAAAGTGAAAAAAAAGCAAAGTGCGTACATTGGCACATACCGAAGTGAGCAAATAAGTTTTAGCTTAAAAGCAAGGCGAATTCATTAAAACAAAAAAACAAAAAAATCAACTACATATACAAAATATTTTTAAAACATTTAAAACTAAATTTTCTTTAAAAATTTTAAACAATAAAATATCCTTCATTCCCTTGAAGGTTATATTGTTCTAAACAAAACTGCCAGTGAGTGCTTATGCACACATGTACATACATATGTACGTAGGCACATGCATGTATGTATAAAAAGTCATAGAGGGCATTTTCCGTCAAACCAAAACTGGTCTTAATAAAATTGCGGATATTTTCTTACCGCGAAAAGCTTCATTTCGGTAATTTGCCGCTATTAATAAATATACAAAAAAAAGTTTGGGAAAATAATCCGTTTTTACCCAAAAAGCGGTATATATATATTCATTTACCGCCAATTTACACATATATAAATATATATACATACATACATATACGCATGCATGGTACATAATTAAAAAATATTCCGTTGCAGTTTTGAATGCCTACTGTCCCACTGTACATAATAAAATATCAGCAGATTACTTTCCCTACTTACTAATTTCTGTCGTTGTTCGCAAAGGTCGTTGAACTTAGCCAAAGTGCCGAAAAACATAAGGGCATTTTTTCCATATGCCAATTACATATCCGCGCCTACGCACATATGTATATTCACTCTTGCGTATTACATTACCTGATAATATTCGCTAAGCACCCAACTCTTTGTAACGAAAAGAGTGGCTATAATTTTTCAAATAATTCAGCCACCATGCAGCCAACGCTCTTTCTATGATCTTGGCCTCTCTTTGTTAACAAACTACACCCGGAAACCGCGCACGCGACTGCACACCAAACTTGTTAGTAAATACAAATATCTACATATGTATATTGTAATTTGCACTATGTTGGAAGTTAAATTATTAAATGAAAATTGTTAGCAAATTCGAATCCAAGTGTTGAATCATTTAGTTGGAAAGTGAAGAAAGTGGTGAATGCGAAAAGAGACCAAAGTGGAATATTTAAATGTAGAAACTCCTAATATAGCTGGCAGAACCTCGATTTTGTTTGGAGAATGATTGGGTGTCTTTCGTTGTATCTCAACGTGGCATGCGCCAATCTCCCGTTAACCCGTAGCAGACCGTCTTTGTCCATCGGATTGAGGACAAGAAGAGGGCTTTTTTTGCTAATGGGATGGCTGTCGCCAGTGATGATTCAGGCTTCAGCAGCAGCATTTGCAACAACAACATTTGCGGCAACGTCAGCAACATCGCCAGGATTTGCGGCAACAACCGCGTCAACGACCACCACAAAGGGACGAACACAACCACATTTATATACATACATATACATACAAAAAAAAATCCAAGTTGTAAGTATGCATATTAGTTTCCCTACTTACTAATTTCTGCCGTTGTTCGCAAAGGTCGTTGAACTTAGCCAAAGTGCCGAAAAACATAAGGGCATTTTTTCGATATGCCAATTACATATCCGCGCCTACGCACATATGTATATTCACTCTTGCGTATTACATTATCTGATAATATTCGCTAAGCACCCAACTTTTTCTAAGGAAGAGAGTGGCTATAATTTTTCAAATAATTCAGCCACCACGCAGCCAACGCTCTTTCTATGATCTTGGCTTCTCTTTTTTAACTACTTCGCTTTACTCGGCCGCACTTACCAAGCTAAGAGAGTTGAAACAAAGCGCGTTCACGACTCACCAAGTGCAGTATCCACAACTCACCTCAGCGTTGAGCGGCTTTTGGGTGTATACATTTGCACTCTCCCGCATACATACATACACTTCGACTTGTCAACATAAATAAATATTCACAGCTGAGCCATTACTCTGGCTTCGTATGTTATCTACATACACACTTACGTACGTGTTTGCTTACTTGCGCGCAAATATTTCTACAAACGTACATATGATATTAGCAAATACATACATGCATGCGAACAAAGTAAATTGACACCGAAATTCCAAAAGATATTCGAATATTTAGATACAAAGAAGCAACCCATTAGGGAATTTTTCGCAACCAAAAAGTGAAATTTAGCAATATCTTTCAGGTGTTCAATCTTATATATATACACATATTATACAATTTACATACATACATACGTATATAATATATATATATATATATCTTTAAACAAACATACGTATATTTCCACTACGTACATATATAAAAGTGAAAGTGTTTGCGTTCTTTTTTTGTGTTACATAAAATAAAAGATCCAATTCGCGGATTTTAGTTTGGCAGTCCGGTTTCCAAGCATCCAAGTTTAATACCTACAAAAAAAAAAAAAAAAAACGCAAACACCGCCACAAAACCTTAGTCATTTGCAGGTTCTCTGTGGCACTAAGTGCAAGTTTTGCTAGTAATTAAGGGTTTTTTTTTCATAAACTCCCATGCAATTTTATCGGCTACATATTTTCTTACGAGAAATTGCCACTTGGACACAGTCCACCAAAAATGTCAGACATTGAGACACGGTCAAAAACCGCTGCGCTAGAAGCCAGCGTGAAAACCAAAACTAAAACTTTTGACCCCTCCGCGCAAAAGTTTATAGCGGAAAGTGACAGTCTCATGAGATAATGTGCACGATTCAGTGATGCGCCAATTCAAGACCACACAGAATCGTATCAATAGATGATTGTTGGGCACGGCTTCAATCGGTTTATTATATGGTTGATATCCTTCCGGATAATTTCAAGAAGAGGTGACCAAAGCAAGAATTGCTGATCAACTCACGTTGATGAGAGCAATTGCTGAGCCGAGACCACCATCCCGCGTGGAACACCCCTCGGCGGAGGCAAACGTCTGCCTACAAGTCCCACCTTGTGACACGGAGACATTTTTTGGTGGTTATGAAGAATGGCCCGCTTTGCGTGACATGTTCACAGCGGTATACATCAACCATCCGAAGCTCTCCCGTGCTCAGAAATTGTATCACCTTCGATACAAACCCCAAGGAAAAGCCGGCTCAATTGTAAAGCAATATCCGCTTAGCGATGACAATTTCGAGCTGGCATGGGAAGCTTTACGGTCACGATACGAAAACAAACGTATCCTGGTTGACAACCAGATCAAGATTCTTATGACTCTGCCCACTATCCAAACCGAAAATAGTGATCAACTTCAGAAGCTGCAAACCTCGATAAACAACTGTCTGTCGATTCTTCATTCCCAAGATGTTAAGACATACAGCTGGGATCCCATCTGGGTATACATATGCTCATCAAAGCTGCCCGAAAACACATTGTCACTTTGGGAACTCTCTCTTCCCGAAGAGATTTACCCACATGGTCTCAAATGGATGACTTCAAGATACGAAGTAGTCGAAAGATTGAATCGGCTTCATACAAGCCAAAGTAAAACAAAACCTGTCACTCATCAAAATGCTTCGCAAAGCAGGCCCTTTAACAGGACCAATGCTTTCGTGGCAGAATCGACGAGAGAAGTACTGTGCCTACTGCAACTCTCCTCATCTGATTAGAGTCTGCCAACAATTCAAACGAATTTCGGTTCCGAACCGTATACAATTCGTAAACCAAAGCAAGTTGTGCAAAAACTGTCTTGCTAATTCTCACAGTACTAATGAATGCCCGAGCAAGTGGTCGTGTACACATTGCCAACAACGGCATCACTCACTGTTGCACGTCAATCCAAAGCCACAAGCTCGCCGCTCTAGTCCTTTGGTGCCTCTGCGCAGCACACTACTGCCACCTCGACATCTCCCGCTCGAAAAGTGCAGTCAAGCTCCAATTCCAGCGAGCAGCCGTGCTGTTCCAAACAGGCACACATACAATCATTGCATGCAGCCAATGACAGCAAAATTCTCCTTCCAACTGCCATGGTCGCAGTGGAACACGAAGGGGAATTGTTTCAACTTAGATCCTTAATTGACCAAGGCTCACAAAGGACTTTTATTTCCTCTAAAGTTCAAAAACGGTTGAAACTTCCATTCGAACATTCCAGCTTCGAAATCTCTGGCATGGGTGGACACGTCGTCCAAAACTCATCCAAACTTTGTCCTCTTACACTGGTTCCATCCAAAACCAAGCAAAAGATAAAAGTTCAGGCTATTGTGTTACCACAATTAACCAGGCATATGCCAACATTCTCCATTAGCCATGAACACTGGCAGCAGTTCAAATTCCTTGAGCTCGCTGACCCCAATTGCCACATACCAGCACAGTCTGATATGGTCATTGGCACCGATATTTTTAAACACATCCTGCTGGAAGGTATACGAAAGATTTGCGATACCATACTGGCGCAAAAGACAATATTTGGCTGGATTCTTAGTGGTCAAATATTGGAAAAGGTTGTGTCATTCTCGACACAAGTAGAAGAATGCTCGAACGCAGGCCTCAGTTTACAACTGAGAAAGTTTTGGGAAGAACAAGAAATTCCACAGCCTCCGCAAATTTCTCTGGAGGATCGGGCATGGGAGAATATGTATGCAACAATAACGACACGTGCTCCAAACGGTCGATACATTGTGTGACTTCCATTCTAGGAAGATTTCCCCAAAAAACACTTTCTTGGCCATTCTCGGTCTGCTGCCCTCCAGCAATTATTTAGCATGGAGCGATCGCTGCAAAAGAAAGGGGACTTGAGCACACTGTACAACGACCTCGGTCACTAAGCCTTGTGAAATCGTATCCGACGGCAAGCATTTCTCCTTCTATTTACCGCACCATGCAGTCGTCAAACCAGATAAGGTGACCACCAAAATTCGCGTGGTATTCAACGCCTCCAAAACATCTGGATCAGGAAAGTCCCTGAATGACGTCCTGCGCACCTGTCCCACACTCCAGCCAGATCTCATGCTACTCATTCTGCAGTGGCGCATGCACAGATTCGTGTTCAATGGAGATATTGAGAAAATGTATCGTCAAATACTCATCCACGAAGACGATAAACATTTTCAGCGAATTTTATTTCGCAAATCGGCTGACTCTCCGGTCACCGATTACAATCTCAAAACCATCACATTCGGCGTTAATTGTGCGCCCTATCTCGCTATCCGTACATTACATCAAATAGCTGATGATACGAGAGCGACATTTCCATTGGCGGCGCCAATACTCAGAAACCAGACGTATGTGGATGACATCCTCTCAGGAAGTCATAACATTGACGACGCCACCGAATCACTTTCTCAAGTGATAAAAGCGCTAAAATCAGCTGGTTTCGTATTAAAGAAACTGACGGCCAATCATCCGGCCATATTAGAACAGTTTCCAAAGGAGGATCTTCTCGACTCCAACTTTTTAAAATTTGAGAGCGCTTCCACAACCAAAACTCTTGGTATTCTCTGGAACGCGCTTACAGACAAGTTTTCCTACACCATTCTGCCTATGTCAACAAAAAATGCCGTCACAAAACGACAAATTTTGTCGTCTGTCGCACGGCTTTTTGAGCCGGCAGGATGGCTGTCGCCAGTGATGATTCAGGCAAAGATTCTGATTCAAGAACTTTGGCTAGATGGTGTTGATTGGGATGAATGTGCAAAGCCCAAGGCTGTAGCAAAATGGCAACAGTTCGCAGAAAATCTGCCAGCCATCTGCCAAATCGAAATCCCTCGATGGGTTAATTTCTCTCCGAGGCAAGATACTCAAATCCATGGGTTTTGTGATGCCTCGGAAAACGCGTATTGCGCAGCGATCTACAACCGCGTACATACTTGCAACCAAATAAAATCCTCTCTTCTGGTTGCAAAAGGCAAAGTGGCACCAATCAAGACGGTAAGCTTGCCACGTCTAGAGCTCTGTGGCGCAGTCTTACTAGCAAAACTAGTAGCGGTTGTTCAAAAACAACTCGGCAAGAGTATGCAACACTTTCTTATGGTCTGATTCAGAGATTGTGCTAGCTTGGCTGGAAAAGCCACCGTGCACATGGAAAACCTATGTGTCCAACCGTACCTCTCAAATCCGAGAGTATCTTGCGAACGGTACATGGCACCATGTTGCTGGTGCTGACAATCCAGCGGACCTCGGCATCCGCGGTTGCAAACCCCAAGACTTGGCGATTTCCTCGCTCTGGTGGCATGAGCCGAAATGGCTTTCTTGCAACCCGGATTCATGGCCAAAATCAAAAGCGCGCAGAGCATCTCCTCTAGAAAAGCGCAAGATAGAGGCCTATCACGCGCTCGAGGAAGAGGTCGATTTTCTCGACCGGGTTTCATCCTTCTCTTGCGCACTCCGCGTGACTGCGTACATGTTCCGCTTAGTGAACAATGCGCGGAACAAATCTAAGAAGTTAGCCACACACACTAATCCCAATCTGACCCATGCCGAGTTCCAACAAACAAAAACGCGTCTTATCAAGACAGCGCAGTTACGTCATTTTCCGAATGGAAAAAAGCGCGCTGCAGGATAAAAAACCCATTAGCAAAAAAGGCCCGCTTTTTGTCCTCAATCCGAAAATGGACAAAGACGGTCTGCTACGGGTTAACGGGAGATTGGCGCATGCCACGTTGAGATACAACGAAAGACACCCAATCATTCTTCCAACAAAATCGAGGTTCTGCCAGCTATATTTGGAGTTTCTACATTCGCTGCTTCTTCATGCAGAAATACGATTGATGCTCTAAATGGTAAGGCAAGAGTATTACGTACCAAAGTTAAAACCTCTAATTAAACGATGCATTTTCCAATGTAAAGTGTGCACTCTTTATAAGCAACGAACACGCACACAAATAATGGCCGTTCTGCCCCCTGAGCGTTGTAATTTCTCATTACCATTTTCTACCACTGGCGTAGATTTTGCGGGGCTATTCCAAATTAAAGAGTCGGTATTAAGATCCACTACGCTTCTCAAAGGTTATGTAGCAGTATTTGTATGTTTTGTCACAAAGGCAATTCACCTCGAGTTGTGCTCTGACCTCACAACCGAAGCTTTTCGAGCAGCGTTTGCTCGCTTCGTCGGCTGACGAGGTTTCCCCTCCAAAATGATGAGTGACAATGGAAAAACGTTCATTGGCGCTCAACGCGCAACTAAACGCGACTTCGTTAAATTTCTTAACGAATGCTCCACAGACATTGTCCAATAATATGCTCCTCAAGGCATCAATTGGCAATATATACCACCCGGAGCCCCACACATGGGAGGCTTGTGGGAATCCGCAATAAAAAGCTTTAAAATCCATCTAAAGAAAATCGGTTCATCCCACCAGCTCACATTTGAAGAATTCACGACGATATTGGTGCGAATTGAAGCGGTTCTCAACTCGAGACCTTTGTCCGCACACAGGACCCGGCTGACTTTACAGCGCTTACTCCAGGTCACTTCATTCGAGGTGCACCGCTATTGGCCAATCCCGAGCCTAACGCTGAAGACCTCTTTCTACTTAACCGCTGGGAGAAAGTCAAAGCGCTTCACCATCAATTCAGCCATAGATGGAAAGATGAATATCTCAAAGATCTTCAAAAAAGATATAAGTGGAAAAATCCAAACCACAATCCTCAACCAGGCGATCTCGTCGTGATACAGGAGGATTCGCTCCCGCCCACCGAGTGGAGACTGGGACGAATCGAAAGGGTTCACCACGGGCCTGATAACCATGTACGCGTCATGGAGATCCGCACGCAAAATGGGGTTGTCACGCGCTTTTTAGTTAAACTGTGCTTCATTCCACCAGCGCAGCCTTCGCGCGACTCACAGTAAAGAAGAAAACAAAAATAAATTATATACCATCCCTGTACTAAATTATATACCCACACCACCTGTGAATGCGATTCGTCCGGCAGCTGCAAGGTTTGCGAGCTCGCGCACCATACGCTGTTGCACATGGCAGCAGCCAGTACTGAGCGCCTAAAAGCGCGAAAACGGCCATCGAACCAGCGCACCGGTCCCACACTCCAGCCAGATCTCATGCTACTCATTCTGCAGTGGCTCATGCACAGATTCGTGTTCAATGGAGATATTGAGAAAATGTATCGTCAAATACTCATCCACGAAGACGATAAACATTTTCAGCGAATTTTATTTCGCAAATCGGCTGACTCTCCGGTCACCGATTACAATCTCAAAACCATCACATTCGGCGTTAATTGTGCGCCCTATCTCGCTATCCGTACATTACATCAAATAGCTGATGATACGAGAGCGACATTTCCATTGGCGGCGCCAATACTCAGAAACCAGACGTATGTGGATGACATCCTCTCAGGAAGTCATAACATTGACGACGCCACCGAATCACTTTCTCAAGTGATAAAAGCGCTAAAATCAGCTGGTTTCATATTAAAGAAACTGACGGCCAATCATCCGGCCATATTAGAACAGTTTCCAAAGGAGGATCTTCTCGACTCCAACTTTTTAAAATTTGAGAGCGCTTCCACAACCAAAACTCTTGGTATTCTCTGGAACGCGCTTACAGACAAGTTTTCCTACACCATTCTGCCTATGTCAACAAAAAATGCCGTCACAAAACGACAAATTTTGTAGTCTGTCGCACGGCTTTTTGAGCCGGCAGGATGGCTGTCGCCAGTGATGATTCAGGCAAAGATTCTGATTCAAGAACTTTGGCTAGATGGTGTTGATTGGGATGAATGTGCAAAGCCCAAGGCTGTAGCAAAATGGCAACAGTTCGCAGAAAATCTGCCAGCCATCTGCCAAATCGAAATCCCTCGATGGGTTAATTTCTCTCCGAGGCAAGATACTCAAATCCATGGGTTTTGTGATGCCTCGGAAAACGCGTATTGCGCAGCGATCTACAACCGCGTACATACTTGCAACCAAATAAAATCCTCTCTTCTGGTTGCAAAAGGCAAAGTGGCACCAATCAAGACGGTAAGCTTGCCACGTCTAGAGCTCTGTGGCGCAGTCTTACTAGCAAAACTAGTAGCGGTTGTTCGAAAACAACTCGGCAAGAGTATGCAACACTTTCTTATGGTCTGATTCAGAGATTGTGCTAGCTTGGCTGGAAAAGCCACCGTGCACATGGAAAACCTATGTGTCCAACCGTACCTCTCAAATCCGAGAGTATCTTGCGAACGGTACATGGCACCATGTTGCTGGTGCTGACAATCCAGCGGACCTCGGCATCCGCGGTTGCAAACCCCAAGACTTGGCGATTTCCTCGCTCTGGTGGCATGAGCCGAAATGGCTTTCTTGCAACCCGGATTCATGGCCAAAATCAAAAGCGCGCAGAGCATCTCCTCCAGAAAAGCGCAAGATAGAGGCCTATCACGCGCTCGAGGAAGAGGTCGATTTTCTCGACCGGGTTTCATCCTTCTCTTGCGCACTCCGCGTGACTGCGTACATGTTCCGCTTAGTGAACAATGCGCGGAACAAATCTAAGAAGTTAGCCACACACACTAATCCCAATCTGACCCATGCCGAGTTCCAACAAACAAAAACGCGTCTTATCAAGACAGCGCAGTTACGTCATTTTCCGAATGGAAAAAAGCGCGCTGCAGGATAAAAAACCCATTAGCAAAAAAGGCCCGCTTTTTGTCCTCAATCCGAAAATGGACAAAGACGGTCTGCTACGGGTTAACGGGAGATTGGCGCATGCCACGTTGAGATACAACGAAAGACACCCAATCATTCTTCCAACAAAATCGAGGTTCTGCCAGCTATATTTGGAGTTTCTACATTCGCTGCTTCTTCATGCAGAAATACGATTGATGCTCTAAATGGTAAGGCAAGAGTATTACGTACCAAAGTTAAAACCTCTAATTAAACGATGCATTTTCCAATGTAAAGTGTGCACTCTTTATAAGCAACGAACACGCACACAAATAATGGCCGTTCTGCCCCCTGAGCGTTGTAATTTCTCATTACCATTTTCTACCACTGGCGTAGATTTTGCGGGGCTATTCCAAATTAAAGAGTCGGTATTAAGATCCACTACGCTTCTCAAAGGTTATGTAGCAGTATTTGTATGTTTTGTCACAAAGGCAATTCACCTCGAGTTGTGCTCTGACCTCACAACCGAAGCTTTTCGAGCAGCGTTTGCTCGCTTCGTCGGCTGACGAGGTTTCCCCTCCAAAATGATGAGTGACAATGGAAAAACGTTCATTGGCGCTCAACGCGCAACTAAACGCGACTTCGTTAAATTTCTTAACGAATGCTCCACAGACATTGTCCAATAATATGCTCCTCAAGGCATCAATTGGCAATATATACCACCCGGAGCCCCACACATGGGAGGCTTGTGGGAATTCGCAATAAAAAGCTTTAAAATCCATCTAAAGAAAATCGGTTCATCCCACCAGCTCACATTTGAAGAATTCACGACGATATTGGTGCGAATTGAAGCGGTTCTCAACTCGAGACCTTTGTCCGCACACAGGACCCGGCTGACTTTACAGCGCTTACTCCAGGTCACTTCATTCGAGGTGCACCGCTATTGGCCAATCCCGAGCCTAACGCTGAAGACCTCTTTCTACTTAACCGCTGGGAGAAAGTCAAAGCGCTTCACCATCAATTCAGCCATAGATGGAAAGATGAATATCTCAAAGATCTTCAAAAAAGATATAAGTGGAAAAATCCAAACCACAATCCTCAACCAGGCGATCTCGTCGTGATACAGGAGGATTCGCTCCCGCCCACCGAGTGGAGACTGGGACGAATCGAAAGGGTTCACCACGGGCCTGATAACCATGTACGCGTCATGGAGATCCGCACGCAAAATGGGGTTGTCACGCGCTTTTTAGTTAAACTGTGCTTCATTCCACCAGCGCAGCCTTCGCGCGACTCACAGTAAAGAAGAAAACAAAAATAAATTATATACCATCCCTGTACTAAATTATATACCCACACCACCTGTGAATGCGATTCGTCCGGCAGCTGCAAGGTTTGCGAGCTCGCGCACCATACGCTGTTGCACATGGCAGCAGCCAGTACTGAGCGCCTAAAAGCGCGAAAACGGCCATCGAACCAGCGCACCGGTCCCACACTCCAGCCAGATCTCATGCTACTCATTCTGCAGTGGCTCATGCACAGATTCGTGTTCAATGGAGATATTGAGAAAATGTATCGTCAAATACTCATCCACGAAGACGATAAACATTTTCAGCGAATTTTATTTCGCAAATCGGCTGACTCTCCGGTCACCGATTACAATCTCAAAACCATCACATTCGGCGTTAATTGTGCGCCCTATCTCGCTATCCGTACATTACATCAAATAGCTGATGATACGAGAGCGACATTTCCATTGGCGGCGCCAATACTCAGAAACCAGACGTATGTGGATGACATCCTCTCAGGAAGTCATAACATTGACGACGCCACCGAATCACTTTCTCAAGTGATAAAAGCGCTAAAATCAGCTGGTTTCATATTAAAGAAACTGACGGCCAATCATCCGGCCATATTAGAACAGTTTCCAAAGGAGGATCTTCTCGACTCCAACTTTTTAAAATTTGAGAGCGCTTCCACAACCAAAACTCTTGGTATTCTCTGGAACGCGCTTACAGACAAGTTTTCCTACACCATTCTGCCTATGTCAATAAAAAATGCCGTCACAAAACGACAAATTTTGTAGTCTGTCGCACGGCTTTTTGAGCCGGCAGGATGGCTGTCGCCAGTGATGATTCAGGCAAAGATTCTGATTCAAGAACTTTGGCTAGATGGTGTTGATTGGGATGAATGTGCAAAGCCCAAGGCTGTAGCAAAATGGCAACAGTTCGCAGAAAATCTGCCAGCCATCTGCCAAATCGAAATCCCTCGATGGGTTAATTTCTCTCCGAGGCAAGATACTCAAATCCATGGGTTTTGTGATGCCTCGGAAAACGCGTATTGCGCAGCGATCTACAACCGCGTACATACTTGCAACCAAATAAAATCCTCTCTTCTGGTTGCAAAAGGCAAAGTGGCACCAATCAAGACGGTAAGCTTGCCACGTCTAGAGCTCTGTGGCGCAGTCTTACTAGCAAAACTAGTAGCGGTTGTTCGAAAACAACTCGGCAAGAGTATGCAACACTTTCTTATGGTCTGATTCAGAGATTGTGCTAGCTTGGCTGGAAAAGCCACCGTGCACATGGAAAACCTATGTGTCCAACCGTACCTCTCAAATCCGAGAGTATCTTGCGAACGGTACATGGCACCATGTTGCTGGTGCTGACAATCCAGCGGACCTCGGCATCCGCGGTTGCAAACCCCAAGACTTGGCGATTTCCTCGCTCTGGTGGCATGAGCCGAAATGGCTTTCTTGCAACCCGGATTCATGGCCAAAATCAAAAGCGCGCAGAGCATCTCCTCCAGAAAAGCGCAAGATAGAGGCCTATCACGCGCTCGAGGAAGAGGTCGATTTTCTCGACCGGGTTTCATCCTTCTCTTGCGCACTCCGCGTGACTGCGTACATGTTCCGCTTAGTGTTCCGAATGGAAAAAAGCGCGCTGCAGGATAAAAAACCCATTAGCAAAAAAGGCCCGCTTTTTGTCCTCAATCCGAAAATGGACAAAGACGGTCTGCTACGGGTTAACGGGAGATTGGCGCATGCCACGTTGAGATACAACGAAAGACACCCAATCATTCTTCCAACAAAATCGAGGTTCTGCCAGCTATATTTGGAGTTTCTACATTCGCTGCTTCTTCATGCAGAAATACGATTGATGCTCTAAATGGTAAGGCAAGAGTATTACGTACCAAAGTTAAAACCTCTAATTAAACGATGCATTTTCCAATGTAAAGTGTGCACTCTTTATAAGCAACGAACACGCACACAAATAATGGCCGTTCTGCCCCCTGAGCGTTGTAATTTCTCATTACCATTTTCTACCACTGGCGTAGATTTTGCGGGGCTATTCCAAATTAAAGAGTCGGTATTAAGATCCACTACGCTTCTCAAAGGTTATGTAGCAGTATTTGTATGTTTTGTCACAAAGGCAATTCACCTCGAGTTGTGCTCTGACCTCACAACCGAAGCTTTTCGAGCAGCGTTTGCTCGCTTCGTCGGCTGACGAGGTTTCCCCTCCAAAATGATGAGTGACAATGGAAAAACGTTCATTGGCGCTCAACGCGCAACTAAACGCGACTTCGTTAAATTTCTTAACGAATGCTCCACAGACATTGTCCAATAATATGCTCCTCAAGGCATCAATTGGCAATATATACCACCCGGAGCCCCACACATGGGAGGCTTGTGGGAATTCGCAATAAAAAGCTTTAAAATCCATCTAAAGAAAATCGGTTCATCCCACCAGCTCACATTTGAAGAATTCACGACGATATTGGTGCGAATTGAAGCGGTTCTCAACTCGAGACCTTTGTCCGCACACAGGACCCGGCTGACTTTACAGCGCTTACTCCAGGTCACTTCATTCGAGGTGCACCGCTATTGGCCAATCCCGAGCCTAACGCTGAAGACCTCTTTCTACTTAACCGCTGGGAGAAAGTCAAAGCGCTTCACCATCAATTCAGCCATAGATGGAAAGATGAATATCTCAAAGATCTTCAAAAAAGATATAAGTGGAAAAATCCAAACCACAATCCTCAACCAGGCGATCTCGTCGTGATACAGGAGGATTCGCTCCCGCCCACCGAGTGGAGACTGGGACGAATCGAAAGGGTTCACCACGGGCCTGATAACCATGTACGCGTCATGGAGATCCGCACGCAAAATGGGGTTGTCACGCGCTTTTTAGTTAAACTGTGCTTCATTCCACCAGCGCAGCCTTCGCGCGACTCACAGTAAAGAAGAAAACAAAAATAAATTATATACCATCCCTGTACTAAATTATATACCCACACCACCTGTGAATGCGATTCGTCCGGCAGCTGCAAGGTTTGCGAGCTCGCGCACCATACGCTGTTGCACATGGCAGCAGCCAGTACTGAGCGCCTAAAAGCGCGAAAACGGCCATCGAACCAGCGCGCAAGGGTACAGAAGCGCAAACCAGCTGCGCGCGCAGTCCACGAAAAGCGCAGGCAACGCCCGAAGCCGGGCAAACGAGTGCCCCAACAGCCACCTAAGAAGGAAGCCACTATCGCGCGCACTGCTGACGGCCTACAAACCCGGAGATATCGGAGACAAAGCACCACCCGTGTGCTAGGCAACACCATCCGCGCCCTGAAAGAGCTGCAGGAGGCACTGACGAGCGCATCCCTGCAGGGCGGGGACAATGTTTAAGCCGCCGCCCAAACAATTAGGCGGCCGTGCGCGTAAGAAGTCAACCGGCCGTGCGTTCAAGCCGTTCGGCTTTCGGAGTAGCGCGAACGCGAAGGCGCACAGCCGCCCATCCCAACAGCAGCCCGCCACCGGCATCGATTTGGTTGGGCCAGTTAACAAACTACACCCGGAAACCGCGCACGCGACTGCACACCAAACTTGTTAGTAAAAACAAATATCTACATATGTATATTGTAATTTGCACTGTGTTGGAAGTTAAATTATTAAATGAAAATTGTTAGCAAATTCGAATCCAAGTGTTGAATCATTTAGTTGGAAAGTGCAGAAAGTGGTGAGTGCGAAAAGAGACCAAAGTGGAATATTTATTGGTCCTTCGCAGCCAACCTTGGCACAAGCCCTATTGGGTAACATAAATTTAGATACTTAAAAATACAATCAAAAACAAAAAATCGTTCGTTCGCAACTAAAAAATTTCTTAAACAAAGTTACGAGTGCTACAAAAACCAAGAACAAGTGACAAAAAGTGATAAAAAAGTGAAAAAAAGCAAAGTGCGTACATTGGCACATACCGAAGTGAACAAATAAGTTTTAGCTTAAAAGCAAGGCGAATTCATTAAAACAAAAAAACAAAAAAATCAACTACATATACAAAATATTTTTAAAACATTTAAAACTAAATTTTCTTTAAAAATTTTAAACAATAAAATATCCTTCATTCCCTTGAAGGTTATATTGTTCTAAACAAAACTACCAGTGAGTGCTTATGCACACATGTACATACATATGTACGTAGGCACATGCATGTATGTATAAAAAGTCATAAAGGGCATTTTCCGTCAAACCAAAACTGGTTTTAATAAAATTGCGGATATTTTCTTACCGCGAAAACCTTCATTTCGGTAATTTGCCGCTATTAATAAATATACAAAAAAAAGTTGGGGAAAATAATCCGTTTTTACCCAAAAAGCGGTATATATATATTCATTTACCGCCAATTTATACATATATAAATATATATACATACATACATATACGCATGCATGGTACATAATTAAAAAATATTCCGTTGCAGTTTTGAATGCCTACTGTCCCACTGTACATAATAAAATATCAGCAGATTACTTTCCCTACTTACTAATTTCTGTCGTTGTTCGCAAAGGTCGTTGAACTTAGCCAAAGTGCCGAAAAACATAAGGGCATTTTTTCCATATGCCAATTACATATCCGCGCCTACGCACATATGTATATTCACTCTTGCGTATTACATTACCTGATAATATTCGCTAAGCACCCAACTCTTTGTAACGAAAAGATTGGCTATAATTTTTCAAATAATTCAGCCACCACGCAGCCAGCGCTCTTTCTATGATCTTGGCCTCTCTTTGTTAACAAACTACACCCGGAAACCGCGCACGCGACTGCACACCAAACTTGTTAGTAAATACAAATATCTACATATGTATATTGTAATTTGCACTATGTTGGAAGTTAAATTATTAAATGAAAATTGTTAGCAAATTCGAATCCAAGTGTTGAATCATTTAGTTGGAAAGTGAAGAAAGTGGTGAATGCGAAAAGAGACCAAAGTGGAATATTTAAATGTAGAAACTCCTAATATAGCTGGCAGAACCTCGATTTTGTTGGGAGAATGATTGGGTGTCTTTCGTTGTATCTCAACGTGGCATGCGCCAATCTCCCGTTAACCCGTAGCGGACCGTCTTTGTCCATTATCGGATTGAGGACAAGAAGAAGGCTTTTTTTGCTAATGGGTTTTTTATCCTGCAGCGCGCTTTTTTCATTCGGAAAATGACGTAACTGCGCTGTCTCGATAAGAAGCGTTTTTGTTTGTTGGAACTCGTCATGGGTCAGATTGGGATTAGTGTGTGTGGCTAACTTCTTAGATTTGTTCCGCGCATTGTTCACTAAGCGGAACATGTACGCAGTCACGCGGAGTGCGCAAGAGAAGGATGAAAACCAGTCGAGAAAATCGACCTCTTCCTCGAGCGCGTGATAGGCCTCTATTTTGCGCTTTTCTGGAGGAGATGCGCTGCGCGCTTTTGATTTTGGCCATGAATCCGGGTTGCAAGAAAGCCATTTCGGCCCATGCCGCCAGAGCGAGGAAATCGCCAAGCCTTGGGGTTTGCATCCGCGGGTGCCGTGGTCCGCTGGATTGTCAGCACTAGCAACATGGTGCCATGTACCGTTCGGAAGATACTCTCGGATTTGAGAGGTACGGTTGGACACATAGGTTTTCCATGTGCACGGAGGCTTTTCCAGCCAAGCTAGCACAATCTCTGAATCAGACCATAAGAAAGTGTTGCATACTTCTAAGCCGAGTTGTTTTCGAACAACCGCGACTAGTTTTGCAACTAAGACTGCGCCACAGAGCTCTAGACGTGGCAAGCTTACCGTCTTGATTGGTGCCACTTTGCCTTTTGCAACCAGAAGAGAGGATTTTATTTGGTTGCAAGTATGTACGCGGATGTAGATCGCTGCTTAATTCGCTTTTTCCGAGGCATCACAAAACCCATGGATTTGAGTATCTTGCCTCGGAGAGAAATTAACCCATCGAGGGATTTCGATTTGGCAGATGGCTGGCAGATTTTCTGCGAACTGTTGCCATTTTGCTACAGCCTTGGGCTTTGCACATTCATCCCAATCAACACCATCTAGCCAAAGTTCTTGAATCAGAATCTTTGCCTGAATCATCACTGGCGACAGCCATCCTGCCGGCTCAAAAAGTCGTGCGACAGACGACAAAATTTGTCGTTTTGTGACGGCATTTTTTGTTGACATAGGCAGAATGGTGTAGGAAAACTTGTCTGTAAGCGCGTTCCAGAGAATACCAAGAGTTTTGGTTGTGGAAGCGCTCTCAAATTTTAAAAAGTTGGAGTCGAGAAGATCTTCCTTTGGAAACTGTTCTAATATGGCCGGATGATTGGCCGTCAGTTTCTTTAATACGAAACCAGCTGATTTTAGCGCTTTTATCACTTGAGAAAGTGATTCGGTGGCGTCGTCAATGTTATGACTTCCTGAGAGGATGTCATCCACATACGTCTGGTTTCTGAGTATTGGCGCCGCCAATGGGAATGTCGCTCTCGTATCATCAGCTAATTGATGTAATGTACGGATAGCGAGATAGGGCGCACAGTTAACGCCGAATGTGACGGTTTTGAGATTGTAATCGGTGACCGGAGAGTCAGCCGATTTGCGAAATAAAATTCGCTGAAAATGTTTATCGTTTTCGTGGATGAGTATTTGACGATACATTTTCTCAATATCTCCATTGAACACGAATCTGTGCATGCGCCACTGAAGAATGAGTAGCATGAGATCTGGCTGGAGTGTGGGACCGGTGTGCAGGACGTCATTCAGGGACTTTCCTGATCCAGATGTTTTGGAGGCGTTGAATACCACGCGAATTTTGGTGGTCACCTTATCTGGTTTGACGACTGCATGGTGCGGTAAATAGAAGGAGAAATGTTTGCCGTCGGACACGATTTCACAAGGCTTAGTGAGCGAGGTCGTTGTACAGTGTGCTCAAGTCCCCTTTGCTGGAGGGCAGCAGACCGAGAATGGCCAAGAAAGAGTTTTTTGGGGAAATCTTCCTTGAATGGAAGTCGCACAATGTATCGAACGTTTGGAGCACGTGTAGAAGTTTCAACCGTTTTTGAACTTTAGAGGAAATAAAAGTCCTTTGTGAGCCTTGGTCAATTAAGGATCTAAGTTGAAACAATTCCTTTCGTGTTCCACTGCGACCATGGCAGTTGGAAGGACAATTTTGCTGTCATTGCCTGCATGCAATGATTGTATGTGTGCCTGTTTGGAACAGCACGGCTGCTCGCTGGAATTGGAGCTTGACTGCACTTTTCGAGCGGGAGATGTCGAGGTGGCAGTAGTGTGCTGCGCAGAGGCACCAAAGGACTAGAGCGGCGAGCTTGTGGCTTTGGATTGACGTGCAACACTGAGTGATGCCGTTGTTGGCAATGTGTACACGACCACTTGCTCGGGCATTCATTAGTGCTGTGAGAATTAGCAAGACAGTTTTTGCACAACTTGCTTTGGTTTTCGAAATGTATACGGTTCGGAACCGAAATTCGTTTAAATTGTTGGCAGACTCTAATCAGATGAGGAGAGTTGCAGTAGGCACAGTACTTCTCTCGTCGATTCTGCCACGAAAGCGTTGGTCCTGTTAAAGGGCCTGCTTTGCGAAGCATTTTGATGAGTGACAGGTTTTGTTTTACTTTGGCTTGGATGAAGCCGATTCAATCTTTCGACTACTTCGTATCTTGAAGTAAGGAAGTCATCCATTTGACACCATGTGGGTAAATCTCTTCGGGAAGAGAGAGATTGTTCCCAAAGTGAAAATGGGTTTTCGGGCAGCTTTGATGAGCATATGTATACCAAGATGGGATCCCAGCTGTCTGTCTTAACATCTTGGGAATGAAGAATCGACAGACATTTGTTTATCGAGGTTTGCAGCTTCTGAAGTCGATCACTATTTTCGGTTTGGATAGTGGGCAGAGTCATAAGAATCTTGATCTGGTTGTCAACCAGGATACGTTTGTTTTCGTATCGTGACCGTAAAGCTTCCCATGCCAGCTCGAAATTGTCATCGCTAAGCGGATATTGCTTTACAATTGAGCCGGCTTTTCCTTGGGTTTTGTATCGAAGGTGATACAATTTCTGAGCACGGGAGAGCTTCGGATGGTTGATGTATACCGCTGTGAACATGTCACGAAAAGCGGGCCATTCTTCATAACCACCATAAAATGTCTCCGTGTCACAAGGTGGGACTTGTAGGCAGACGTTTGCCTCCGCCGAGGGGTGTTCCACGCGGGATGGTGGTCTCGGCTCAGCAATTGCTCTCATCAACGTGAGTTGATCAGCAATTCTTGCTTTGGTCACCTCTTCTTGAAATTATCCGGAAGGATATCAACCATATAATAAACCGATTGAAGCCGTGCCCAACAATCATCTATTGATTTGTCTTTTATCATGAGATACGATTATGTGTGGTCTTGATTTGGCGCATCACTGAATCGTGCACAGTATCTCATGAGACTGTCACTTTCCGCTATTAACTTTTGCGCGGAGGCGTCAAAAGTTTTAGTTTTGGTTTTCACGCTGGCTTCTAGCGCAGCGGTTTTTGACCGTGTCTCAATGTCTGAGATTTTTGGTGGACTGTGTCCAAGTGGCATTTGGGATAAGCCGTGAAAAAATTACTCGTAAGAAAATATGTAGCCGATAAAATTGCGTGGGAGTTAATGAAAAAAAAACCCTTAATTACTAGCAAAATTTGCACTTAGTGCCACAGAGAACCTGCAAATGACTAAGGTTTTGTGGCGGTGTTTGCGTTTTTTTTTTTTTTTGTTTTGTATGTATTAAACTTGGATGCTTGGAAACCGGACTGCCAAACTAAAATCCGCGAATTGGATTTTTTATTTTATGTAACACAAAAAAAGAACGCAAACACTTTCAGCTGTGAATATTTATTTATGTTGACAAGTCGAAGTGTATGTATGTATGCGGGAGAGTGCAAATGTATACACCCAAAAGCCGCTCAACGCTGAGGTGAGTTGTGGATACTGCACTTGGTAAGTCGTGAGCGCGCTTTGTTTGAACTCTCCTAGCTTGGTGATTGCGGCCGAGTAAAGCGAAGTAGTTAAAAAAGAGAAGCCAAGATCAGAAAGAGCGTTGGCTGCGTGGTGGCTGAATTATTTGAAAAATTATAGCCACTCTCTTCGATACAAAGAGTTGGGTGCTTAGCGAATATTATCAGATAATGTAATACGCAAGAGTGAATATACATATGTGCGTAGGCGCGGATATGTAATTGGCATATGGAAAAAATGCCCTTATGTTTTTCGGCACTTTGGCTAAGTTCAACGACCTTTGCGAAAAACGACAGAAATTAGTAAGTAGGGAAAGTAATCTGCTGATATTTTATTATGTACAGTGGGACAGTAGGCATTTAAAACTGCAACGGAATATTTTTTAATTATGTACCATGCATGCGTATATGTATGTATGTATGTATATATATTTATATATGTATAAATTGGCGGTAAATGAATATATATATACCGCTTTTTGGGTAAAAACGGATTATTTCCCCCCAACTTTTTTTTGTATATTTATTAATAGCGGCAAATTACCGAAATGAAGGTTTTCGCGGTAAGAAAATATCCGCAATTTTATTAAAACCAGTTTTGGTTTGACGGAAAATGCCCTTTATGACTTTTTATACATACATGCATGTGCCTACGTACATATGTATGTACATGTGTGCATAATCACTCACTGGCAGTTTTATTTAGAACAATATAACCTTCAAGGGAATGAAGGATATTTTATTGTTTAAAATTTTTAAAGAAAATTTAGTTTTAAATGTTTTAAAAATATTTTGTATATGTAGTTGATTTTTTTGTTTTTTTGTTTTAATGAATTCGCCTTGCTTTTAAGCTAAAACTTATTTGTTCACTTCGGTATGTGCCAATGTACGCACTTTGCTTTTTTTTCACTTTTTTATCACTTTTTGTCACTTGTTCTTGGTTTTTGTAGCACTCGTAACTTTGTTTATGAAATTTTTTAGTTGCGAACGAACGATTGTTTGTGTTTGATTGTATTTTTAAGTATCTAAATTTATGTTTCCCAATAGGGCTTGTGCCAAGGTTGGCTGCGAAGGACCAATAAATATTCCACTTTGGTCTCTTTTCGCACTCACCACTTTCTTCACTTTCCAACTAAATGATTCAACACTTGGATTCGAATTTGCTAACAATTTTCATTTAATAATTTAACTTCCAACACAGTGCAAATTACAATATACATATATAGATATTTGTATTTACTAACATGTTTGGTATGCAGTCGCGTGCGCGGTTTCCGGGTGTAGTTTGTTAACTGGCCCAACCAAATCGATGCCGGTGGCGGGCTGCCGTTGGGATGGGCGGCTGTGCGCCTGCGCGTTCGGGCTACTCCGAAAGCCGAACGGCTTGAACGCACGGCCGGTTGGCTTCTTACGCGCACGGCCGCCTAATTGTTTAAGCGGCGGCTTAAACATCGTCCCCGCCCTGCAGGGATGCGCTGGTCAGTGCCTCCTGCAGCTCTTTCAGGGCGCGGATGGTGTTGCCTAGCACAAGGGTGGTGCTTTGTCTCCGATATCTCCGGGTTTGTAGGCCGTCAGCAGTGCGCGCGATAGTGGCTTCCTTCTTAGGTGGCTGTTGGGGCACTCGTTTGCCCTGCTTCGGGTGTTGCCTGCGCTTTTCGTGGACTGTGCGCGCAGCTGGTTAGCGCTTCTGTACCCTTGCGCGCTGGTTGGATGGCCGTTTTTGCGCTTTTAGGCGCCCAGTACTGGCTGCTGCCATGTGCAACAGCGTGTGTTGCGCGAGCCCGCAAACCTTGCAGCAGCCAGACGAATCGCATTCACCAGTGGTGTGATTGAATGCGAGGCAGTTGACGCAATACTCTTGCGCCCATGCTACGGCTGACTGTTGCGGTGGCTTCATTGCCTTGAAGGCTGGACAGGTCCGAATGGCGTGGTAGCGATGGCAGAGTCTGCATTGCAGACATTTGTCTGCCTCTGCGGTCGGAGCTAGAGGGCATGCCTTTCGTGTCGCCATTATGGTTTTCGGTCTGAAAGTAGAAGAACAAACAAAGAAACAAGAAGTACTTGGGGATAGCATTTAAAGCGAGATGTTTAAATCCATAATATACAGGGATGGTATATGATTTATTTTTGTTTTCTTCTTTACTGTGAGTCGCGCGAAGGCTGCGCTGGTGGAATGAAGCACAGTTTAACTAAAGGGCGCGTGACAACCCCATTTTGCGTGCGGATCTCCACGACGCGTACATGGTTATCAGGCCCGTGGTGAACCCTTTCGATTCGTCCCAGTCTCCACTCGGTGAGCGGGAGTGAATCCTCCTTTATCACGACGAGATCGCCTGGTTGAGAATTGTGGTTTGGATTTTCCACTTATATCTTTTTTGAAGATCTTTGAGATATTCCTCTTTCCATCTATGGCTGAATTGATGGTGAAGCGCTTTGATTTTCACCCAGCGGTTAAGTAGAGAGAGGTCTTCAGCGTTAGTCTCGGGAATGGCCAATAGCGGCGGACAAAGGTCTCGAGTTGAGAACCGCTTCAATTCGCACCAATATCGTCGTGAATTCTTCAAATGTGAGCTGGTGGGATGAACCGATTTTCTTTAGATGGATTTTAAAGCTTTTTACTGCGGATTCCCCCAAGCCTCCCATGAATGGGGCTCCGGGTGGTATATATTGCCAATTGATGCCTTGAGAAGCATATTTTTGGGCAATGTCTGTGAAGCATTCGTTAAGAAATTTAACGAAGTCGCGTTCAGTTGCGCGTTGAGCGCCAATGAACGTTTTTCCATTGTCACTCATCATTTTGGAGGGGAAACCTCGTCTGCCGACGAAGCGAGTAAACGCTGCTCGAAAAGCTTCGGTTGTGAGGTCAGAGCACAACTCGAGGTGAATTGCCTTTGTGGCAAAACGTACGAATACTGCTACATAACCTTTGAGAAGCGTAGTGGATCTTAATACCGACGCTTTAATTTGGAATGGCATAGCAAAATCTACGCCAGTGGTAGAAAATGGTAATGAGAAATTACAACGCTCAGGGGGCAGAGCGGCCATTATTTGTGTGCGTGTTCGTTGCTTATAAAGAGCGCACACTTTGCATTGGAAAATGCATCGTTTAATTAAAGGTTTTACCTTTGGTACGTAATACTCTTGCCTTACCATTTGGAGCATCAATCGTGTTTCTGCATGAAGAAGCAGCGAATGTAGAAACTCCAAATATAGCTGGCAGAACCTCGATTTTGTTGGGAGAATGATTGGGTGTCTTTCGTTGTTTCTCAACGTGGCATGCGCCAATCTCCCGTTAACCCGTAGCAGACCGTCTTTGTCCATTATCGGATTGAGGACAAGAAGAGAGCTTTTTTTGCTAATGGGATGGCTGTCGCCAGTGAAGATTCAGGCTTCAGCAGCAGCATTTGCAACAACAACATTTGCGGCAACGTCAGCAACATCGCCAGGATTTGCGGCAAAAACAGCGTCAACGACCACCACAAAGGGACGTACACAACCACATTCATATACATACATATACATAAAAAAAAAATGGAAGTTGTAAGTAGGCAAATTTTTAATTTTCTTTAATAATTTTAAACAATAAAATATCCTTGGCTGTTGCCGTTGTTCGCAAAGGTCGTTGAACTTAGCCAAAGTGCCGAAAAACATAAGGGCATTTTTTCCATATGCCAATAACATATCCGCGCCTACGCCCATATGTATATTCACTCTTGCGTATTACATTATCTGATAATATTCGCTAAGCACCCAACTCTTTGTAACGAAGAGAGTGGCTATAATTTTTCAAATAAGTCAGCCACCACGCAGCCAACGCTCTTTCTATGATCTTGGCCTCTCTTTTTTAACTACTTTGCTTTACTCGGCCGCACTCACCAAGCTAAGAGAGTTCAAACAAAGCGCGCTCTCAACTTACCAAGTGCAGTATCCACAACTCACCTCAGCGTTGAGCGGCTTTTGGGTGTATACATTTGCACTCTCCCGCATACATACATACACTTCGACTTGTCAACATAAATAAATATTCACAGCTGAGCCATTACTCTGGCTTCGTATGTAATCTACATACACACATACGTACGTGTTTGCTTACTTGCGCGCAAATATTTCTACAAACGTACATATGATATTAGCATATACATGCATGCGAACAACGTAAAATGACACCGAAATTCCAAAAGATATTCTAATATTTAGATACAAAGAAGCAACCCATTAGGGAATTTTACGCAACCAAAAAGTGAAATTTAGCAATATCTTTTAGGTGTTCAATCTTATATATATACACATATTATACAATTTACATACATACATACGTATATAATATATATATATATCTTTAAACAAACATACGTATATTTCCACTACGTACATATATAAAAGTGAAAGTGTTTGCGTTCGTTTTTTGTGTTACATAAAATAAAAAATCCAATTCGCGGATTTTAGTTTGGCAGTCCGGTTTCCAAGCATCCAAATTTAATACATACAAAACAAACAAAAAAAAAACGCAAACACCGCCACAAAACCTTAGTCATTTGCAGTTTCTCTGTGGCACTAAGTGCAAATTTTGCTAGTAATTAAGGGTTTTTTTCATAAACTCCCACGCAATTTTATCGGCTACATATTTTCTTACGAGTAATTTTTTCTCGGCTTATCCCAAATGCCACTTGGACACAGTCCACCAAAAATTTCAGACATTGAGACACGGTCAAAAACCGCTGCGCTAGAAGCCAGCGTGAAAACCAAAACTAAAACTTTTGACCCCTCCGCGCAAAAGTTTATAGCGGAAAGTGACAGTCTCATGAGATACTGTGCACGATTCAGTGATGCGCCAATTCAAGACCACACAGAATCGTATCTCATGATAAAAGACAAATCAATAGATGATTGTTGGGCACGGCTTCAATCGGTTTATGATATGATTTTTTCAACAACAGATGATATCCTTCCGGATAATTTCAAGAATGCTGTTGAAGGCAAATACTATGCTTGCCTTGAACAATATGAGGTGACCAAAGCAAGAATTGCTGATCAACTCACGTTGATGAGAGTAATTGCTGAGCCGAGACCACCATCCCGCGTAGAACACCCCTCGGCGGAGGCAAACGTCTGCCTACAAGTCCCACCCTGTGACACGGAGACATTTTATGGTGGTTATGAAGAATGGCCCGCTTTTCGTGACATGTTCACAGCGGTATACATCAACCATCCGAAGCTCTCCCGTGCTCAGAAATTGTATCACCTTCGATACAAAAAACAAGGAAAAGCCGGCTCAATTGTAAAGCATTATCCGCTTAGCGATGACAATTTCGAGCTGGCATGGGAAGCTTTACGGTCACGATAAGAAAACAAACGTATCCTGGTTGACAACCAGATCAAGATTCTTATGACTCTGCCCACTATCCAAACCGAAAATAGTGATCAACTTCAGAAACTGCAAACCTCGATAAACAACTGTCTGTCGATTCTTCATTCCCAAGATGTTAAGACAGACAGCTGGGATCCCATCTTGGTATACATATGCTCATCAAAGCTGCCCGAAAACACATTGTCACTTTGGGAACTCTCTCTTCCCGAAGAGATTTACCCACATGGTCTCAAATGGATGACTTCCTTACTTCAAGATACGAAGTAGTCGAAAGATTGAATCGGCTTTATACAAGCCAAAGTAAAACAAAACCTGTCACTCATCAAAATGCTTCGCAAAGCAGGCCCTTTAACAGGACCAACGCTTTCGTGGCAGAATCGACGAGAGAAGTACTGTGCCTACTGCAACTCTCCTCATCTGATTAGAGTCTGCCAACAATTCAAACGAATTTCGGTTCCAAACCGTATACAATTCGTAAACCAAAGCAAGTTGTGCAAAAACTGTCTTGCTAATTCTCACAGCACTAATGAATGCCCGAGCAAGTGGTCGTGTACACATTGCCAACAACGGCATCACTCACTGTTTCACGTCAATCCAAGACCACAAGCTCGCCGCTCTAGTCCGAGAACCTTTGGTGCCTCTGCGCAGCACACTACTGCCACCTCGACATCTCTCATTCCAACGAGCAGCCGTGCTGTTTCAAACAGGCACACATACAATCATTGCATGTAGCCAATGACAGCAAAATTCTCCTTCCAACTGCCATGGTCGCAGTGGAACACGAAGGGGAATTGTTTCAACTTAGAGCCTTAATTGACCAAGGCTCACAAAGGACTTTTATTTCCTCTAAAGTTCAAAAACGGTTGAAACTTCCATTCAAACATTCCAGCTTCGAAATCTCTGGCATTGGTGGACACGTCGTCCAAAACTCATCCAAACTTTGTCCTCTTACACTGGTTCCATCCAAAACCAAGCAAAGGATAAAAGTTCAGTCTATTGTGTTACCACAATTAACCAGGCATATGCCAACATTCTCCATTAGCCATGAATACTGGCAGCAGTTCAAAATCCTTGAGCTCGCTGACCCCAATTGCCACATACCAGCACAGACTGATATGGTCATTGGCAGCGATATTTTTAAACACATCCTGCTGGAAGGTATACAAAAGATTTGCGACACCATACTTGCGCAAAAGACAATATTTGGCTGGATTCTTAGTGGTCAAATAACGGAAAAGGTTGTGTCATTCTCGACACAAGTAGAAGAATGCTCGAACGCAGACCTCAGTTTACAAATAAGAAAGTTTTGGGAAGAAGAAGAAATTCCACAGCCTCCGCAAATTTCTCTGGAGGATCGGGCATGTGAGAATATGTATGCAACAACAACGACACGTGCTCCAAACGGTCGATACATTGTGCGACTTCCATTCAAGGAAGATTTCCCCAAAAAGCTCTTTCTTGGCCATTCTCGGTCTGCTGCCCTCCAGCAATTATTTAGCATGAAGCGATCGCTGCAAAAGAAAGGGGTCTTGAGCACACTGTACAACGACGTGTTGCAGGAAAATCTCGACCTCGGTCACATGGACTACACCAAGCCTTGTGAAATCGTATCCGACGGCAAACATTTCTCCTTCTATTTACCGCACCATGCAGTCGTCAAACTAGAAAAGGTGACCACCGAAATTCGCGTGGTATTCAACGCCTCCAAAACATCTGGATCAGGAAAGTCCCTGAATGACGTCCTGCACACCGGTCCCACACTCCAGCCAGATCTCATGCTACTCATTCTGCAGTGGCGCATGCACAGATTCGTGTTCAATGGAGATATTGAGAAAATGTATCGTCAAATACTCATCCACGAAGACGATAAACATTTTCAGCGAATTTTATTTCGCAAATCGGCTGACTCTCCGGTCACCGATTACAATCTCAAAACCATCACATTCGGCGTTAATTGTGCGCCCTATCTCGCTATCCGTACATTACATCAAATAGCTGATGATACGAGAGCGACATTTCCATTGGCGGCGCCAATACTCAGAAACCAGACGTATGTGGATGACATCCTCTCAGGAAGTCATAACATTGACGACGCCACCGAATCACTTTCTCAAGTGATAAAAGCGCTAAAATCAGCTGGTTTCGTATTAAAGAAACTGACGGCCAATCATCCGGCCATATTAGAACAGTTTCCAAAGGAGGATCTTCTCGACTCCAACTTTTTAAAATTTGAGAGCGCTTCCACAACCAAAACTCTTGGTATTCTCTGGAACGCGCTTACAGACAAGTTTTCCTACACCATTCTGCCTATGTCAACAAAAAATGCCGTCACAAAACGATAAATTTTGTCGTCTGTCGCACGACTTTTTGAGCCGACAGGATGGCTGTCGCCAGTGATGATTCAGGCAAAGATTCTGATTCAAGAACTTTGGCTAGATGGCGTTGATTGGGATGAATGTGCAAAGCCCAAGGCTGTATCAAAATGGCAACAGTTCGCAGAAAATCTGCCAGCCATCTGCCAAATCGAAATCCCTCGATGGATGGCACGATACTCAAATCTATGGGTTTTGTGATGCCTCGGAAAAAGCGAATTAAGCAGCGATCTACATCCGCGTACATACTTGCAACCAAATAAAATCCTCACTTCTGGTTGCAAAAGGCAAAGTGGCATCAATCAAGACGGTAAGCTTGCCACGTCTAGAGCTCTGTGGCGCAGTCTTAGTTGCAAAACTAGTCGCGGTTGTTCGAAAACAACTCGGCTTAGAAGTATGCAACACTTTCTTATGGTCTGATTCAGAGATTGTGCTAGCATGGCTGGAAAAGCCACCGTGCACATGGAAAACCTATGTGTCCAACCGTACCTCTCAAATCCGAGAGTATCTTGCGAACGGTACATGGCACCATGTTGCTAGTGCTGACAATCCAGCGGACCTCGGCACCCGCGGTTGCAAACCCCAAGACTTGGCGATTTCCTCGCTCTGGTGGCATGAGCCGAAATGGCTTTCTTGCAACCCGGATTCATGGCCAAAATCAAAAGCGCGCAGAGCATCTCCTCCAGAAAAGCGCAAGATAGAGGCCTATCAAGCGCTCGAGGAAGAGGTCGATTTTCCCGACCGGTTTTCATCCTTCTCTCGCGCACTCCGCGTGACTGCGTACATGTTCCGCTTAGTGAACAATGCGCGGAACAAATCTAAGAAGTTAGCCACACTCACTAATCCCAATCTGACCCATGCCGAGTTCCAACAAACAAAAACGCGTCTTATCGAGACAGCGCAGTTACGTCATTTTCCGAATGAAAAAAAGCGCGCTGCAGGATAAAAAACCCATTAGCAAAAAAGGCCCTCTTTTTGTCCTCAATCCGATAATGGACAAAGACGGTCTGCTACGGGTTAACGGGAGATTGGCGCATGCCACGTTGAGATACAACGAAAGACACCCAATCATTCTCCCAACAAAATCGAGGTTCTGCCAGCTATATTTGGAGATTCTACATTCGCTGCTTCTTCATGCAGAAACACGATTGATGCTCCAAATGGTAAGGCAAGAGTATTACGTACCAAAGCTAAAACCTCTACTTAAACGATGCATTTTCCAATGCAAATAATGGCCGCTCTGCCCCCTGAGCGTTGTAATTTCTCACTACCATTTTCTACCACTGGCGTAGATTTTTCGGGGCCATTCCAAATTAAAGCATCGGTATTAAGATCCACTACGCTGCTCAAAGGTTATGTAGCAGTATTCGTATGTTTTGCCACAAAGGCAATTCACCTCGAGTTGTGCTCTGACCTCACAACCGAAGCTTTTCGAGCAGCGTTTGCTCGCTTCGTCGGCAGACGAGGTTTCCCCTCCAAAATGATGAGTGACAATGGAAAAACGTTCATTGGCACTCAACGCGCAACTGAACGCGACTTCGTTAAATTTCTTAACGAATGTTCCACAGACATTGCCCAAAAATATGCTCCTCAAGGCATCAATTGGCAATATATACCACCCGGAGCCCCATTCATGGGACGCTTGTGGGAATCCGCAGTAAAAAGCTTTAAAATCCATCTAAAGAAAATCGCTGCATCCCCCAAGTTCACATTTGAAGAATTCACGACGATATTGGTGCGAATTGAAGCGGTTCTCAACTCGAGACCTTTGTCCGCACTATCACAGGACCCGGCTGACTTTACAGCGCTTACTCCAGGTCACTTCATTCGAAATGCACCGCTATTGGCCATTCCCGAGACTAACGCTGAAGACCTCTCTCTACTTAACCGCTGGGAGAAAGTCAAAGCGCTTCACCATCAATTCAGCCATAGATGGAAAGAGGAATATCTCAAAGATCTTCAAAAAAGATATAAGTGGAAAATCCAAACCACAATTCTCAACCAGGCGATCTCGTCGTGATAAAGGAGGATTCACTCCCGCTCACCGAGTGGAGACTGGGACGAATCGAAAGGGTTCACCACGGGCCTGATAACCATGTACGCGTCGTAGAGATCCGCACGCAAAATAGGGTTGTCACGCGCCCTTTAGTTAAACTGTGCTTCATTCCACCAGCGCAGCCTTCGCGCGACTCACAGTAAAGAAGAAAACAAAAATAAATCATATACCATCCCTGTATATTATGGATTTAAACATCTCGCTCTAAATGCTATCCCCAAGTACTTCTCCTTTCTTTGTTTGTTCTTCTACTTTCAGACCAAAAACCATAATGGTGACACGAAAGGCATGCCCTCTAGCTCCGACCGCAGAGACAGACAAATGTCTGCAATGCAGACTCTGCCATCGCTACCACGCCATTCGGACCTGTCCAGCCTTCAAGGCAATGAAGCCACCGCAACAGTCAGCCGTAGCCCGGGCGCAAGAGTATTGCGTCAACTGCCTCGCATTCAATCACACCACTGGTGAATGCGATTCGTCTGGCTGCTGCAAGGTTTGCGGGCTCGCGCACCACACGCTGTTGCACATGGCAGCAGCCAGTACTGGGCGCCTAAAAGCGCAAAAACGGCCATCCAACCAGCGCGCAAGGGTACAGAAGCGCTAACCAGCTGCGCGCACAGTCCACGAAAAGCGCAGGCAACACCCGAAGCAGGGCAAACGAGTGCCCCAACAGCCACCTAAGAAGGAAGCCACTATCGCGCTCACTGCTGACGGCCTACAAACCCGGAGATATCGGAGACAAAGCACCACCCGTGTGCTAGGCAACACCATCCGCGCCCTGAAAGAGCTGCAGGAGGCACTGACCAGCGCATCCCTGCAGGGCGGGGACGATGTTTAAGCCGCCGCTTAAACAATTAGGCGGCCGTGCGCGTAAGAAGCCAACCGGCCGTGCGTTCAAGCCGTTCGGCTTTCGGAGTAGCCCGAACGCGCAGGCGCACAGCCGCCCATCCCAACGGCAGCCCGCCACCGGCATCGATTTGGTTGGGCCAGTTAACAAACTACACCCGGAAACCGCGTACGCGACTGCACACCAAACATGTTAGTAAATACAAATATCTACATATGTATATTGTAATTTGCACTGTGTTGGAAGTTGAATTATTAAATGAAAATTGTTAGCAAATTCGAATCCAAGTGTTGAATCATTTAGTTGGAAAGTGAAGAAAGTGGTGAATGCGAAAAGAGACCAAAGTGGAATATTTATTGGTCCTTCGCAGCCAACCTTGGCACAAGCCCTATTGGGAAACATAAATTTAGATACTTAAAAATACAATCAAACACAAAAAATCGTTCGTTCGCAACTAAAAAATTTCTTAAACAAAGTTACGAGTGCTACAAAAACCAAGAACAAGTGACAAAAAGTGATAAAAAAGTGAAAAAAAGCAAAGTGCGTACATTGGCACATACCGAAGTGAACAAATAAGTTTTAGCTTAAAAGCAAGGCGAATTCATTAAAACAAAAAAACAAAAAAATCAACTACATATACAAAATATTTTTAAAACATTTAAAACTAAATTTTCTTTAAAAATTTTAAACAATAAAATATCCTTCATTCCCTTGAAGGTTATATTGTTCTAAATAAAACTGCCAGTGAGTGCTTATGCACACATGTACATACATATGTACGTAGGCACATGCATGTATGTATAAAAAGTCATAAAGGGCATTTTCCGTCAAACCAAAACTGGTTTTAATAAAATTGCGGATATTTTCTTACCGCGAAAACCTTCATTTCGGTAATTTGCCGCTATTAATAAATATACAAAAAAAAGTTGGGGAAAATAATCCGTTTTTACCCAAAAAGCGGTATATATATATTCATTTACCGCCAATTTATACATATATAAATATATATACATACATACATATACGCATGCATGGTACATAATTAAAAAATATTCCGTTGCAGTTTTAAATGCCTACTGTCCCACTGTACATAATAAAATATCAGCAGATTACTTTCCCTACTTACTAATTTCTGTCGTTGTTCGCAAAGGTCGTTGAACTTAGCCAAAGTGCCGAAAAACATAAGGGCATTTTTTCCATATGCCAATTACATATCCGCGCCTGAGCACATATATATATTCACTCTTGCGTATCACATTATCTGATAATATTCGCTAAGCACCCAACTCTTTGTATCGAAGAGAGTGGCTATAATTTTTCAAATAATTCAGCCACCACGCAGCCAACGCTCTTTCTGATCTTGGCTTCTCTTTTTTAACTACTTCGCTTTACTCGGCCGCAATCACCAAGCTAGGAGAGTTCAAACAAAGCGCGCTCACGACTTACCAAGTGCAGTATCCACAACTCACCTCAGCGTTGAGCGGCTTTTGGGTGTATACATTTGCACTCTCCCGCATACAGACATACACTTCGACTTGTCAACATAAATAAATATTCACAGCTGAAAGTGTTTGCGTTCTTTTGTTGTGTTACATAAAATAAAAAATCCAATTCGCGGATTTTAGTTTGGCAGTCCGGTTTCCAAGCATCCAAGTTTAATACATACAAAACAAAAAAAAAAACAAAACGCAAACACCGCCACAAAACCTTAGTCATTTGCAGGTTCTCTGTGGCACTAAGTGCAAATTTTGCTAGTAATTAAGGGTTTTTTTTGTCATTAACTCCCACGCAATTTTATCGGCTACATATTTTCTTACGAGTAATTTTTTCACGGCTTATCCCAAATGCCACTTGGACACAGTCCACCAAAAATCTCAGACATTGAGACACGGTCAAAAACCGCTGCGCTAGAAGCCAGCGTGAAAACCAAAACTAAAACTTTTGACGCCTCCGCGCAAAAGTTAATAGCGGAAAGTGACAGTCTCATGAGATACTGTGCACGATTCAGTGATGCGCCAAATCAAGACCACACAGAATCGTATCTCATGATAAAAGAAAAATCAATAGATGATTGTTGGGCACGGCTTCAATCGGTTTATTATATGGTTGATATCCTTCCGGATAATTTCAAGAAGAGGTGACCAAAGCAAGAATTGCTGATCAACTCACGTTGATGAGAGCAATTGCTGAGCCGAGACCACCATCCCGCGTGGAACACCCCTCGGCGGAGGCAAACGTCTGCCTACAAGTCCCACCTTGTGACACGGAGACATTTTATGGTGGTTATGAAGAATGGCCCGCTTTTCGTGACATGTTCACAGCGGTATACATCAACCATCCGACGCTCTCCCGTGCTCAGAAATTGTATCACCTTCGATACAAAACCCAAGGAAAAGCCGGCTCAATTGTAAAGCAATATCCGCTTAGCGATGACAATTTCGAGCTGGCATGGGAAGCTTTACGGTCACGATACGAAAACAAACGTATCCTGGTTGACAACCAGATCAAGATTCTTATGACTCTGCCCACTATCCAAACCGAAAATAGTGATCAACTTCAGAAGCTGCAAACCTCGCTAAACAACTGTCTGTCGATTCTTCATTCCCAAGATGTTGAGACAGACAGCTGGGATCCCATCTTGGTATACATATGCTCATCAAAGCTGCCCGAAAACCCATTTTCACTTTGGGAACAATCTCTCTCTTCCCGAAGAGATTTACCCTCATGGTGTCAAATGGATGACTTCCTTACTTCAAGATACGAAGTAGTCGAAAGATTGAATCGGCTTCATCCAAGCCAAAGTAAAACAAAACCTGTCACTCATCAAAATGCTTCGCAAAGCAGGCCCTTTAACAGGACCAACGCTTTCGTGGCAGAATCGACGAGAGAAGTACTGTGCCTACTGCAACTCTCCTCATCTGATTAGAGTCTGCCAACAATTCAAACGAATTTCGGTTCCGAACCGTATACATTTCGAAAACCAAAGCAAGTTGTGCAAAAACTGTCTTGCTAATTCTCACAGCACTAATGAATGCCCGAGCAAGTGGTCGGGTACACATTGCCAACAACGGCATCACTCACTGTTGCACGTCAATCCAAAGCCACAAGCTCGCCGCTCTAGTCATTTGGTGCCTCTGCGCAGCACACTACTGCCACCTCGACATCTCCCGCTCGAAAAGTGCAGTCAAGCTCCAATTCCAGCGAGCAGCCGTGCTGTTCCAAACAGGCACACATACAATCATTGCATGCAGCCAATGACAGCAAAATTCTCCTTCCAACTGCCATGGTCGCAGTGGAACACGAAGGGAATTGTTTCAACTTAGATCCTTAATTGACCAAGGCTCACAAAGGACTTTTATTTCCTCTAAAGTTCAAAAACGGTTGAAACTTCCATTCGAACATTCCAGCTTCGAAATCTCTGGCATGGGTGGACACGTCGTCCAAAACTCATCCAAACTTTGTCCTCTTACACTGGTTCCATCCAAAACCAAGCAAAGGATAAAAGTTCAGGCTATTGTGTTACCACAATTAACGAGGCATATGCCAACATTCTCCATTAGCCATGAATACTGGCAGCAGTTCAAAATCCTTGAGCTCGCTGACCCCAATTGCCACATACCAGCACAGACTGATATGGTCATTGGCAGCGATATTTTTAAACACATCCTGCTGGAAGGTATACAAAAGATTTGCGATACCATACTTGCGCAAAAGACAATATTTGGCTGGATTCTTAGTGGTCAAATAATGGAAAAGGTTGTGTCATTCTCGACACAAGTAGAAGAATGCTCGAACGCAGACCTCAGTTTACAACTGAGAAAGTTTTGGGAAGAAGAAGAAATTCCACAGCCTCCGCAAATTTCTCTGGAGGATCGGGCATGTGAGAATATGTATGCAACAACAACGACACGTGCTCCAAACGTTCGATACATTGTGCGACTTCCATTCAAGGAAGATTTCCCCAAAAAACTCTTTCTTGGCCATTCTCGGTCTGCTGCCCTCCAGCAAAGGGGACTTGAGCACACTGTACAACGACCTCGGTCACTAAGCCTTGTGAAATCGTATCCGACGGCAAACATTTCTCCTTCTATTTACCGCACCATGCAGTCGTCAAACCAGATAAGGTGACCACCAAAATTCGCGTGGTATTCAACGCCTCCAAAACATCTGGATCAGGAAAGTCCCTGAATGACGTCCTGCACACCGGTCCCACACTCCAGCCAGATCTCATGCTACTCATTCTTCAGTGGCGCATGCACAGATTCGTGTTCAATGGAGATATTGAGAAAATGTATCGTCAAATACTCATCCACGAAAACGATAAACATATTCAGCGAATTTTATTTCGCAAATCGGCTGACTCTCCGGTCACCGATTACAATCTCAAAACCGTCACATTCGGCGTTAATTGTGCGCCCTATCTCGCTATCCGTACATTACATCAATTAGCTGATGATACGAGAGCGACATTCCCATTGGCGGCGCCAATACTCAGAAACCAGACGTATGTGGATGACATCCTCTCAGGAAGTCATAACATTGACGACGCCACCGAATCACTTTCTCAAGTGATAAAAGCGCTAAAATCAGCTGGTTTCGTATTAAAGAAACTGACGGCCAATCATCCGGCCATATTAGAACAGTTTCCAAAGGAGGATCTTCTCGACTCCAACTTTTTAAAATTTGAGAGCGCTTCCACAACCAAAACTCTTGGTATTCTCTGGAACGCGCTTACAGACAAGTTTTCCTACACCATTCTGCCTATGTCAACAAAAAATGCCGTCACAAAACGATAAATTTTGTCGTCTGTCGCACGACTTTTTGAGCCGACAGGATGGCTGTCGCCAGTGATGATTCAGGCAAAGATTCTGATTCAAGAACTTTGGCTAGATGGCGTTGATTGGGATGAATGTGCAAAGCCCAAGGCTGTATCAAAATGGCAACAGTTCGCAGAAAATCTGCCAGCCATCTGCCAAATCGAAATCCCTCGATGGATGGCACGATACTCAAATCCATGGGTTTTGTGATGCCTCGGAAAAAGCGAATTAAGCAGCGATCTACATCCGCGTACATACTTGCAACCAAATAAAATCCTCACTTCTGGTTGCAAAAGGCAAAGTGGCACCAATCAAGACGGTAAGCTTGCCACGTCTAGAGCTCTGTGGCGCAGTCTTAGTTGCAAAACTAGTCGCGGTTGTTCGAAAACAACTCGGCTTAGAAGTATGCAACACTTTCTTTTGGTCTGATTCAGAGATTGTGCTAGCTTGGCTGGAAAAGCCTCCGTGCACATGGAAAACCTATGTGTCCAACCGTACCTCTCAAATCCGAGAGTATCTTGCGAACGGTACATGGCACCATGTTGCTAGTGCTGACAATCCAGCGGACCTCGGCACCCGCGGTTGCAAACCCCAAGACTTGGCGATTTCCTCGCTCTGGTGGCATGAGCCGAAATGGCTTTCTTGCAACCCGGATTCATGGCCAAAATCAAAAGCGCGCAGAGCATCTCCTCCAGAAAAGCGCAAGATAGAGGCCTATCACGCGCTCGAGGAAGAGGTCGATTTTCCCGACCGGTTTTCATCCTTCTCTCGCGCACTCCGCGTGACTGCGTACATGTTCCGCTTCGTGAACAATGCGCGGAACAAATCTAAGAAGTTAGCCACACTCACTAATCCCAATCTGACCCATGCCGAGTTCCAACAAACAAAAACGCGTCTTATCGAGACAGCGCAGTTACGTCATTTTCCGAATGAAAAAAGCGCGCTGCAGGATAAAAAACCCATTAGCAAAAAAGGCCCTCTTTTTGTCCTCAATCCGATAATGGACAAAGACGGTCTGCTACGGGTTAACGGGAGATTGGCGCATGCCACGTTGAGATACAACGAAAGACACCCAATCATTCTCCCAACAAAATCGAGGTTCTGCCAGCTATATTTGGAGTTTCTACATTCGCTGCTTCTTCATGCAGAAACACGATTGATGCTCCAAATGGTAAGGCAAGAGTATTACGTACCAAAGCTAAAACCTCTACTTAAACGATGCATTTTCCAATGCAAATAATGGCCGCTCTGCCCCCTGAGCGTTGTAATTTCTCACTACCATTTTCTACCACTGGCGTAGATTTTTCGGGGCCATTCCAAATTAAAGCATCGGTATTAAGATCCACTACGCTGCTCAAAGGTTATGTAGCAGTATTCGTATGTTTTGCCACAAAGGCAATTCACCTCGAGTTGTGCTCTGACCTCACAACCGAAGCTTTTCGAGCAGCGTTTGCTCGCTTCGTCGGCAGACGAGGTTTCCCCTCCAAAATGATAAGTGACAATGGAAAAACGTTCATTGGCGCTCAACGCGCAACTGAACGCGACTTCGTTAAATTTCTTAACGAATGCTCCACAGACATTGTCCAATAATATGCTCCTCAAGGCATCAATTGGCAATATATACCACCCGGAGCCCCATTCATGGGAGGCTTGGGGGAATCCGCAGTAAAAAGCTTTAAAATCCATCTAAAGAAAATCGCTGCATCCCCCAAGTTCACATTTGAAGAATTCACGACGATATTGGTGAGAATTGAAGCGGTTCTCAACTCGAGACCTTTGTCCGCACACAGGACCCGGCTGACTTTACAGCGCTTACTCCAGGTCACTTCATTCGAGGTGCACCGCTATTGGCCAATCCCGAGCCTAACGCTGAAGACCTCTTTCTACTTAACCGCTGGGAGAAAGTCAAAGCGCTTCACCATCAATTCAGCCATAGATGGAAAGATGAATATCTCAAAGATCTTCAAAAAAGATATAAGTGGAAAAATCCAAACCACAATCCTCAACCAGGCGATCTCGTCGTGATACAGGAGGATTCGCTCCCGCCCACCGAGTGGAGACTGGGACGAATCGAAAGGGTTCGCCACGGGCCTGATAACCATGTACGCGTCATGGAGATCCGCACGCAAAATGGGATTGTCACGCGCTTTTTAGTTAAACTGTGCTTCATTCCACCAGCGCAGCCTTCGCGCGACTCACAGTAAAGAAGAAAACAAAAATAAATTATATACCATCCCTGTATATTATGGATTTAAACATCTCGCTTTAATTGCTATCCCCAAGTACTTCTCGTTTCTTTGTTTGTTCTTCTACTTTCAGACCGAAAACCATAATGGCGACACGAAAGGCATGCCCTCTAGCTCCGACCGCAGAGACAGACAACTGTCTGCAATGCAGATTCTGCCATCGCTACCATACCATTCGGACCTGTCCAGCCTTCAAGGTAATGAAGCCACCGCAACGGTCAGCCGTAGCCCGGGCGCAAGGGTATTGCGTCAACTGCCTCGCACTCACCCACACCACCTGTGAATGCGATTCGTCCGGCAGCTGCAAGGTTTGCGAGCTCGCGCACCATACGCTGTTGCACATGGCAGCAGCCAGTACTGAGCGCCTAAAAGCGCGAAAACGGCCATCGAACCAGCGCGCAAGGGTACAGAAGCGCAAACCAGCTGCGCGCGCAGTCCACGAAAAGCGCAGGCAACGCCCGAAGCCGGGCAAACGAGTGCCCCAACAGCCACCTAAGAAGGAAGCCACTATCGCGCGCACTGCTGACGGCCTACAAACCCGGAGATATCGGAGACAAAGCACCACCCGTGTGCTAGGCAACACCATCCGCGCCCTGAAAGAGCTGCATGAGGCACTGACGAGCGCAACCCTGCAGGGCGGGGACAATGTTTAAGCCGCCGCTTAAACAATTAGGCGGCCGTGCGCGTAAGAAGTCAACCGGCCGTGCGTTCAAGCCGTTCGGCTTTCGGAGTAGCCCGAACGCGAAGGCGCACAGCCGCCCATCCCAACAGCAGCCCGCCACCGGCATCGATTTGGTTGGGCCAGTTAACAAACTACACCCGGAAACCGCGCACGCGACTGCACACCAAACTTGTTAGTAAATACAAATATCTACATATGTATATTGTAATTTGCACTGTGTTGGAAGTTAAATTATTAAATGAAAATTGTTAGCAAATTCGAATCCAAGTGTTGAATCATTTAGTTGGAAAGTGCAGAAAGTGGTGAGTGCGAAAAGAGACCAAAGTGGAATATTTATTGGTCCTTCGCAGCCAACCTTGGCACAAGCCCTATTGGGTAACATAAATTTAGATACTTAAGAATACAATCAAAAACAAAAAATCGTTCGTTCGCAACTAAAAAATTTCTTAAACAAAGTTACGAGTGCTACAAAAACCAAGAACAAGTGACAAAAAGTGATAAAAAAGTGAAAAAAGCAAAGTGCGTACATTGGCACATACCGAAGTGAACAAATAAGTTTTAGCTTAAAAGCAAGGCGAATTCATTAAAACAAAAAAACAAAAAAATCAACTACATATACAAAATATTTTTAAAACATTTAAAACTAAATTTTCTTTAAAAATTTTAAACAATAAAATATCCTTCATTCCCTTGAAGGTTATATTGTTCTAAACAAAACTACCAGTGAGTGCTTATGCACACATGTACATACATATGTACGTAGGCACATGCATGTATGTATAAAAAGTCATAAAGGGCATTTTCCGTCAAACCAAAACTGGTTTTAATAAAATTGCGGATATTTTCTTACCGCGAAAACCTTCATTTCGGTAATTTGCCGCTATTAATAAATATACAAAAAAAAGTTGGGGAAAATAATCCGTTTTTACCCAAAAAGCGGTATATATATATTCATTTACCGCCAATTTATACATATATAAATATATATACATACATACATATACGCATGCATGGTACATAATTAAAAAATATTCCGTTGCAGTTTTGAATGCCTACTGTCCCACTGTACATAATAAAATATCAGCAGATTACTTTCCCTACTTACTAATTTCTGTCGTTGTTCGCAAAGGTCGTTGAACTTAGCCAAAGTGCCGAAAAACATAAGGGCATTTTTTCCATATGCCAATTACATATCCGCGCCTACGCACATATGTATATTCACTCTTGCGTATTACATTACCTGATAATATTCGCTAAGCACCCAACTCTTTGTAACGAAAAGATTGGCTATAATTTTTCAAATAATTCAGCCACCACGCAGCCAACGCTCTTTCTATGATCTTGGCCTCTCTTTGTTAACAAACTACACCCGGAAACCGCGCACGCGACTGCACACCAAACTTGTTAGTAAATACAAATATCTACATATGTATATTGTAATTTGCACTATGTTGGAAGTTAAATTATTAAATGAAAATTGTTAGCAAATTCGAATCCAAGTGTTGAATCATTTAGTTGGAAAGTGAAGAAAGTGGTGAATGCGAAAAGAGACCAAAGTGGAATATTTAAATGTAGAAACTCCTAATATAGCTGGCAGAACCTCGATTTTGTTGGGAGAATGATTGGGTGTCTTTCGTTGTATCTCAACGTAGCATGCGCCAATCTCCCGTTAACCCGTAGCAGACCGTCTTTGTCCATTATCGGATTGAGGACAAGAAGAAGGCTTTTTTTGCTAATGGGTTTTTTATCCTGCAGCGCGCTTTTTTCATTCGGAAAATGACGTAAATGCGCTGTCTCGATAAGAAGCGTTTTTGTTTGTTGGAACTCGTCATGGGTCAGATTTGGATTAGTGTGTGTGGCTAACTTCTTAGATTTGTTCCGCGCATTGTTCACTAAGCGGAACATGTACGCAGTCACGCGGAGTGCGCAAGAGAAGGATGAAAACCGGTCGAGAAAATCGACCTCTTCCTCGAGCGCGTGATAGGCCTCTATTTTGCGCTTTTCTGGAGGAGATGCGCTGCGCGCTTTTGATTTTGGCCATGAATCCGGGTTGCAAGAAAGCCATTTCGGCCCATGCCGCCAGAGCGAGGAAATCGCCAAGCCTTGGGGTTTGCATCCGCGGGTGCCGTGGTCCGCTGGATTGTCAGCACTAGCAACATGGTGCCATGTACCGTTCGGAAGATACTCTCGGATTTGAGAGGTACGGTTGGACACATTGGTTTTCCATGTGCACGGAGGCTTTTCCAGCCAAGCTAGCACAATCTCTGAATCAGACCATAAGAAAGTGTTGCATACTTCTAAGCCGAGTTGTTTTCGAACAACCGCGACTAGTTTTGCAACTAAGACTGCGCCACAGAGCTCTAGACGTGGCAAGCTTACCGTCTTGATTGGTGCCACTTTGCCTTTTGCAACCAGAAGAGAGGATTTTATTTGGTTGCAAGTATGTACGCGGATGTAGATCGCTGCTTAATTCGCTTTTTCCGAGGCATCACAAAACCGATGGATTTGAGTATCTTGCCTCGGAGAGAAATTAACCCATCGAGGGATTTCGATTTGGCAGATGGCTGGCAGATTTTCTGCGAACTGTTGCCATTTTGCTACAGCCTTGGGCTTTGCACATTCATCCCAATCAACACCATCTAGCCAAAGTTCTTGAATCAGAATCTTTGCCTGAATCATCACTGGCGACAGCCATCCTGCCGGCTCAAAAAGTCGTGCGACAGACGACAAAATTTGTCGTTTTGTGACGGCATTTTTTGTTGACATAGGCAGAATGGTGTAGGAAAACTTGTCTGTAAGCGCGTTCCAGAGAATACCAAGAGTTTTGGTTGTGGAAGCGCTCTCAAATTATAAAAAGTTGGAGTCGAGAAGATCCTCCTTTGGAAACTGTTCTAATATGGCCGGATGATTGGCCGTCAGTTTCTTTAATACGAAACCAGCTGATTTTAGCGCTTTTATCACTTGAGAAAGTGATTCGGTGGCGTCGTCAATGTTATGACTTCCTGAGAGGATCTCATCCACATACGTCTGGTTTCTGAGTATTGGCGCCGCCAATGGGAATGTCGCTCTCGTATCATCAGCTAATTGATGTAATGTACGGATAGCGAGATAGGGCGCACAATTAACGCCGAATGTGACGGTTTTGAGATTGTAATCGGTGACCGGAGAGTCAGCCGATTTGCGAAATAAAATTCGCTGAAAATGTTTATCGTTTTCGTGGATGAGTATTTGACGATACATTTTCTCAATATCTCCATTGAACACGAATCTGTGCATGCGCCACTGAAGAATGAGTAGCATGAGATCTGGCTGGAGTGTGGGACCGGTGTGCAGGACGTCATTCAGGGACTTTCCTGATCCAGATGCTTTGGAGGCGTTGAATACCACGCGAATTTTGGTGGTCACCTTATCTGGTTTGACGACTGCATGGTGCGGTAAATAGAAGGAGAAATGTTTGCCGTCGGATACGATTTCACAAGGCTTAGTGACCGAGGTCGTTGTACAGTGTGCTCAAGTCCCCTTTGCTGGAGGGCAGCAGACCGAGAATGGCCAAGAAAGAGTTTTTTGGGGAAATCTTCCTTGATTGGAAGTCGCACAATGTATCGAACGTTTGGAGCACGTGTCGTTGTTGTTGCATACATATTCTCACATGCCCGATCCTCCAGAGAAATTTGCGGAGGCTGTGGAATTTCTTCTTCTTCCCAAAACTTTCTCAGTTGTAAACTGAGGTCTGCGTTCGAGCATTCTTCCACTTGTGTCGAGAATGACACAACCTTTTCCATTATTTGACCACTAAGAATCCAGCCAAATATTGTCTTTTGCGCAAGTATGGTATCGCAAATCTTTTGTATACCTTCCAGCAGGATGTGTTTAAAAATATCGCTGCCAATGACCATATCAGTCTGTGCTGGTATGTGGCAATTGGGGTCAGCGAGCTCAAGGATTTTGAACTGCTGCCAGTATTCATGGCTAATGGAGAATGTTGGCATATGCCTCGTTAATTGTGGTAACACAATAGACTGAACTTTTATCCTTTGCTTGGTTTTGGATGGAACCAGTGTAAGAGGACAAAGTTTGGATGAGTTTTGGACGACGTGTCCACCCATGCCAGAGATTTCGAAGCTGGAATGTTCGAATGGAAGTTTCAACCGTTTTTGAACTTTAGAGGAAATAAAAGTCCTTTGTGAGCCTTGGTCAATTAAGGATCTAAGTTGAAACAATTCCCTTCGTGTTCCACTGCGACCATGGCAGTTGGAAGGAGAATTTTGCTGTCATTGGCTGCATGCAATGATTGTATGTGTGCCTGTTTGGAACAGCACGGCTGCTCGCTGGAATTGGAGCTTGACTGCACTTTTCGAGCGGGAGATGTCGAGGTGGCAGTAGTGTGCTGCGCAGAGGCACCAAAGAACTAGAGCGGCGAGCTTGTGGCTTTGGATTGACGTGCAACAGTGAGTGATGCCGTTGTTGGCAATGTGTACACGACCACTTGCTCGGGCACTCATTAGTGCTGTGAGAATTAGCAAGACAGTTTTTGCACAACTTGCTTTGGTTTACGAATTGTATACGGTTCGGAACCGAAATTCGTTTGAATTGTTGGCAGACTCTAATCAGATGAGGAGAGTTGCAGTAGGCACAGGCTACTTCTCTCGTCGATTCTGCCATGAAAGCGTTGGTCCTGTTAAAGGGCCTGCTTTGCGAAGCATTTTGATGAGTGACAGGTTTTGTTTTACTTTGGCTTGGATGAAGCCGATTCAATATTTCGACTACTTCGTATCTTGAAGTAAGGAAGTCATCCATTTGACACCATGTGGGTAAATCTCTTCGGGAAGAGAGAGATTGTTCCCAAAGTGAAAATGGGTTTTCGGGCAGCTTTGATGAGCATATGTATACCAAGATGGGATCCCAGCTGTCTGTCTTAACATCTTGGGAATGAAGAATCGACAGACAGTTGTTTATCGAGGTTTGCAGCTTCTGAAGTTGATCACTATTTTCGGTTTGGATAGTGGGCAGAGTCATAAGAATCTTGATCTGGTTGTCAACCAGGATACGTTTGTTTTCGTATCGTGACCGTAAAGCTTCCCATGCCAGCTCGAAATTGTCATCGCTAAGCGGATATTGCTTTACAATTGAGCCGGCTTTTCCTTGGGTTTTGTATCGAAGGTGATACAATTTCTGAGCACGGGAGAGCTTCGGATGGTTGATGTATACCGCTGTGAACATGTCACGGAAAGCGGGCCATTCTTCATAACCACCATAAAATGTCTCCGTGTCACAAGGTGGGACTTGTAGGCAGACGTTTGCCTCCGCCGAGGGGTGTTCCACGCGGGATGGTGGTCTCGGCTCAGCAATTGCTCTCATCAACGTGAGTTGATCAGCAATTCTTGCTTTGGTCACCTCTTCTTGAAATTATCCGGAAGGATATCAACCATATAATAAACCGATTGAAGCCATGCCCAACAATCATCTATTGATTTGTCTTTTATCATGAGATACGATTCTGTGTGGTCTTGATTTGGCGCATCACTGAATCGTGCACAGTATCTCATGAGACTGTCACTTTCCGCTATAAACTTTTGCGCGGAGGCGTCAAAAGTTTTAGTTTTGGTTTTCACGCTGGCTTCTAGCGCAGCGGTTTTTGACCGTGTCTCAATGTCTGAGATTTTTGGTGGACTGTGTCCAAGTGGCATTTGGGATAAGCCGTGAAAAAATTACTCGTAAGAAAATATGTAGCCGATAAAATTGCGTGGGAGTTAATGAAAAAAAAACCCTTAATTACTAGCAAAATTTGCACTTAGTGCCACAGAGAACCTGCAAATGACTAAGGTTTTGTGGCGGTGTTTGCGTTTTTTTTTTTTTGTTTTATATGTATTAAACTTGGATGCTGGGAAACCGGACTGCCAAACTAAAATCCGCGAATTGGATTTTTTTATTTTATGTAACACAACAAAAGAACGCAAACACTTTCAGCTGTGAATATTTATTTATGTTGACAAGTCGAAGTGTATGTCTGTATGCGGGAGAGTGCAAATGTATACACCCAAAAGCCGCTCAACGCTGAGGTGAGTTGTGGATACTGCACTTGGTAAGTCGTGAGCGCGCTTTGTTTGAACTCTCTTAGCTTGGTGATTGCGGCCGAGTAAAGCGAAGTAGTTAAAAAAGAGAAGCCAAGATCAGAAAGAGCGTTGGCTGCGTGGTGGCTGAATTATTTGAAAAATTATAGCCACTCTCTTCGATACAAAGAGTTGGGTGCTTAGCGAATATTATCAGATAATGTAATACGCAAGAGTGAATATACATATGTGCGTAGGCGCGGATATGTAATTGGCATATGGAAAAAATGCCCTTATGTTTTTCGGCACTTTGGCTAAGTTCAACGACCTTTGCGAACAACGACAGAAATTAGTAAGTAGGGAAAGTAATCTGCTGATATTTTATTATGTACAGTGGGACAGTAGGCATTTAAAACTGCAACGGAATATTTTTTAATTATGTACCATGCATGCGTATATGTATGTATGTATATATATTTATATATGTATAAATTGGCGGTAAATGAATATATATATACCGCTTTTTGGGTAAAAACGGATTATTTTCCCCAACTTTTTTTTGTATATTTATTAATAGCGGCAAATTACCGAAATGAAGGTTTTCGCGGTAAGAAAATATCCGCAATTTTATTAAAACCAGTTTTGGTTTGACGGAAAATGCCCTTTATGACTTTTTATACATACATGCATGTGCCTACGTACATATGTATGTACATGTGTGCATAAGCACTCACTGGCAGTTTTATTTAGAACAATATAACCTTCAAGGGAATGAAGGATATTTTATTGTTTAAAATTTTTAAAGAAAATTTAGTTTTAAATGTTTTAAAAATATTTTGTATATGTAGTTGATTTTTTTGTTTTTTTGTTTTAATGAATTCGCCTTGCTTTTAAGCTAAAACTTATTTGTTCACTTCGGTATGTGCCAATGTACGCACTTTGCTTTTTTTTCACTTTTTTATCACTTTTTGTCACTTGTTATTGGTTTTTGTAGCACTCGTAACTTTGTTTATGCAATTTTTTAGTTGCGAACGAACGATTGTTTGTGTTTGATTGTATTTTTAAGTATCTAAATTTATGTTTCCCAATAGGGCTTGTGCCAAGATTGGCTGCGAAGGACCAATAAATATTCCACTTTGGTCTCTTTTCGCACTCACCACTTTCTTCACTTTCCAACTAAATGATTCAACACTTGGATTCGAATTTGCTAACAATTTTCATTTAATAATTTAACTTCCAACACAGTGCAAATTACAATATACATATGTAGATATTTGTATTTACTAACATGTTTGGTATGCAGTCGCGTGCGCGGTTTCCGGGTGTAGTTTGTTAACTGGCCCAACCAAATCGATGCCGGTGGCGGGCTGCCGTTGGGATGGGCGGCTGTGCGCCTGCGCGTTCGGGCTACTCCGAAAGCCGAACGGCTTGAACGCACGGCCGGTTGGCTTCTTACGCGCACGGCCGCCTAATTGTTTAAGCGGCGGCTTAAACATCGTCCCCGCCCTGCAGGGATGCGCTGGTCAGTGCCTCCTGCAGCTCTTTCAGGGCGCGGATGGTGTTGCCTAGCACACGGGTGGTGCTTTGTCTCCGATATCTCCGGGTTTGTAGGCCGTCAGCAGTGCGCGCGATAGTGGCTTCCTTCTTAGGTGGCTGTTGGGGCACTCGTTTGCCCTGCTTCGGGTGTTGCCTGCGCTTTTCGTGGACTGCGCGCGCAGCTAGTTAGCGCTTCTGTACCCTTGCGCGCTGGTTGGATGGCCGTTTTTGCGCTTTTAGGCGCCCAGTACTGGCTGCTGCCATGTGCAACAGCGTGTGGTGCGCGAGCCCGCAAACCTTGCAGCAGCCAGACGAATCGCATTCACCAGTGGTGTGATTGAATGCGAGGCAGTTGACGCAATACTCTTGCGCCCGGGCTACGGCTGACTGTTGCGGTGGCTTCATTGCCTTGAAGGCTGGACAGGTCCGAATGGCGTGGTAGCGATGGCAGAGTCTGCATTGCAGACATTTGTCTGTCTCTGCGGTCGGAGCTAGAGGGCATGCCTTTCGTGTCACCATTATGGTTTTTGGTCTGAAAGTAGAAGAACAAACAAAGAAACGAGAAGTACTTGGGGATAGAATTTAAAGCGAGATGTTTAAATCCATAATATACAGGGATGGTATATGATTTATTTTTGTTTTCTTCTTTACTGTGAGTCGCGCGAAGGCTGCGCTGGTGGAATGAAGCACAGTTTAACTAAAGGGCGCGTGACAACCCTATTTTGCGTGCGGATCTCCACGACGCGTACATGGTTATCAGGCCCGTGGTCAACCCTTTCGATTCGTCCCAGTCTCCACTCGGTGAGCGGGAGCGAATCCTCCTTTATCACGACGAGATCGCCTGGTTGAGAATTGTGGTTTGGATTTTCCACTTATATCTTTTTTGAAGATCTTTGAGATATTCCTCTTTCCATCTATGGCTGAATTGATGGTGAAGCGCTTTGACTTTCTCCCAGCGGTTAAGTAGAGAGAGGTCTTCAGCGTTAGTCTCGGGAATGGCCAATAGCGGTGCATTTCGAATGAAGTGACCTGGAGTAAGCGCTGTAAAGTCAGCCGGGTCCTGTGATAGTGCGGACAAAGGTCTCGAGTTGAGAACCGCTTCAATTCGCACCAATATCGTCGTGAATTCTTCAAATGTGAACTTGGGGGATGCAGCGATTTTCTTTAGATGGATTTTAAAGCTTTTTACTGCGGATTCCCACAAGCGTCCCATGAATGGGGCTTCGGGTGGTATATATTGCCAATTGATGCCTTGAGAAGCATATTTTTGGACAATGTCTGTTTAGCATTCGTTAAGAAATTTAACGAAGTCGCGTTCAGTTGCGCGTTGAGTGCCAATGAACGTTTTTCCATTGTCACTCATCATTTTGGAGGGGAAACCTCGTCTGCCGACGAAGCGAGCAAACGCTGCTCGAAAAGCTTCGGTTGTGAGGTCAGAGCACAACTCGAGGTGAATTGCCTTTGTGGCAAAACATACGAATACTGCTACATAACCTTTGAGCAGCGTAGTGGATCTTAATACCGATGCTTTAATTTGGAATGGCCCCGAAAAATCTACGCCAGTGGTAGAAAATGGTAGTGAGAAATTACAACGCTCAGGGGGCAGAGCGGCCATTATTTGCATTGGAAAATGCATCGTTTAAGTAGAGGTTTTAGCTTTGGTACGTAATACTCTTGCCTTACCATTTGGAGCATCAATCGTGTTTCTGCATGAAGAAGCAGCGAATGTAGAAACTCCAAATATAGCTGGCAGAACCTCGATTTTGTTGGGAGAATGATTGGGTGTCTTTCGTTGTATCTCAACGTGGCATGCGCCAATCTCCCGTTAACCCGTAGCAGACCGTCTTTGTCCATTATCGGATTGAGGACAAAAAGAGGGCCTTTTTTGCTAATGGGTTTTTTATCCTGCAGCGCGCTTTTTTCATTCGGAAAATGACGTAACTGCGCTGTCTCGATAAGACGCGTTTTTGTTTGTTGGAACTCGGCATGGGTCAGATTGGGATTAGTGAGTGTGGCTAACTTCTTAGATTTGTTCCGCGCATTGTTCACGAAGCGGAACATGTACGCAGTCACGCGGAGTGCGCGAGAGAAGGATGAAAACCGGTCGGGAAAATCGACCTCTTCCTCGAGCGCGTGATAGGCCTCTATCTTGCGCTTTTCTGGAGGAGATGCTCTGCGCGCTTTTGATTTTGGCCATGAATCCGGGTTGCAAGAAAGCCATTTCGGCTCATGCCACCAGAGCGAGGAAATCGCCAAGTCTTGGGGTTTGCAACCGCGGGTGCCGAGGTCCGCTGGATTGTCAGCACTAGCAACATGGTGCCATGTACCGTTCGCAAGATACTCTCGGATTTGAGAGGTACGGTTGGACACATAGGTTTTCCATGTGCACGGTGGCTTTTCCAGCCAAGCTAGCACAATCTCTGAATCAGACCATAAGAAAGTGTTGCATACTTCTAAGCCGAGTTGTTTTCGAACAACCGCGACTAGTTTTGCAACTAAGACTGCGCCACAGAGCTCTAGACGTGGCAAGCTTACCGTCTTGATTGGTGCCACTTTACCTTTTGCAACCAGAAGAGAGGATTTTATTTGGTTGCAAGTATGTACGCGGATGTAGATCGCTGCTTAATTCGCTTTTTCCGAGGCATCACAAAACCCATGGATTTGAGTATCGTGCCATCCATCGAGGGATTTCGATTTGGCAGATGGCTGGCAGATTTTCTGCGAACTGTTGCCATTTTGATACAGCCTTGGGCTTTGCACATTCATCCCAATCAACGCCATCTAGCCAAAGTTCTTGAATCAGAATCTTTGCCTGAATCATCACTGGCGACAGCCATCCTGCCGGCTCAAAAAGTCGTGCGACAGACGACAAAATTTGTCGTTTTGTGACGGCATTTTTTGTTGACATAGGCAGAATGGTGTAGGAAAACTTGTCTGTAAGCGCGTTCCAGAGAATACCAAGAGTTTTGGTTGTGGAAGCGCTCTCAAATTTTAAAAAGTTGGAGTCGAGAAGATCCTCCTTTGGAAACTGTTCTAATATGGCCGGATGATTGGCCGTCAGTTTCTTTAATACGAAACCAGCTGATTTTAGCGCTTTTATCACTTGAGAAAGTGATTCGGTGGCGTCGTCAATGTTATGACTTCCTGAGAGGATCTCATCCACATACGTCTGGTTTCTGAGTATTGGCGCCGCCAATGGGAATGTCGCTCTCGTATCATCAGCTAATTGATGTAATGTACGGATAGCGAGATAGGGCGCACAATTAACGCCGAATGTGACGGTTTTGAGATTGTAATCGGTGACCGGAGAGTCAGCCGATTTGCGAAATAAAATTCGCTGAAAATGTTTATCGTTTTCGTGGATGAGTATTTGACGATACATTTTCTCAATATCTCCATTGAACACGAATCTGTGCATGCGCCACTGAAGAATGAGTAGCATGAGATCTGGCTGGAGTGTGGGACCGGTGTGCAGGACGTCATTCAGGGACTTTCCTGATCCAGATGTTTTGGAGGCGTTGAATACCACGCGAATTTTGGTGGTCACCTTATCTGGTTTGACGACTGCATGGTGCGGTAAATAGAAGGAGAAATGTTTGCCGTCGGATACGATTTCACAAGGCTTAGTGACCGAGGTCGTTGTACAGTGTGCTCAAGTCCCCTTTGCTGGAGGGCAGCAGACCGAGAATGGCCAAGAAAGAGTTTTTTGGGGAAATCTTCCTTGATTGGAAGTCGCACAATGTATCGAACGTTTGGAGCACGTGTCGTTGTTGTTGCATACATATTCTCACATGCCCGATCCTCCAGAGAAATTTGCGGAGGCTGTGGAATTTCTTCTTCTTCCCAAAACTTTCTCAGTTGTAAACTGAGGTCTGCGTTCGAGCATTCTTCTACTTGTGTCGAGAATGACACAACCTTTTCCATTATTTGACCACTAAGAATCCAGCCAAATATTGTCTTTTGCGCAAGTATGGTATCGCAAATCTTTTGTATACCTTCCAGCAGGATGTGTTTAAAAATATCGCTGCCAATGACCATATCAGTCTGTGCTGGTATGTGGCAATTGGGGTCAGCGAGCTCAAGGATTTTGAACTGCTGCCAGTATTCATGGCTAATGGAGAATGTTGGCATATGCCTCGTTAATTGTGGTAACACAATAGCCTGAACTTTTATCCTTTGCTTGGTTTTGGATGGAACCAGTGTAAGAGGACAAAGTTTGGATGAGTTTTGGACGACGTGTCCACCCATGCCAGAGATTTCGAAGCTGGAATGTTCGAATGGAAGTTTCAACCGTTTTTGAACTTTAGAGGAAATAAAAGTCCTTTGTGAGCCTTGGTCAATTAAGGATCTAAGTTGAAACAATTCGCTTCGTGTTCCACTGCGACCATGGCAGTTGGAAGGAGAATTTTGCTGTCATTGGCTGCATGCATTGATTGTATGTGTGCCTGTTTGGAACAGCACGGCTGCTCGCTGGAATTGGAGCTTGACTGCACTTTTCGAGCGGGAGATGTCGAGGTGGCAGTAGTGTGCTGCGCAGAGGCACCAAAGAACTAGAGCGGCGAGCTTGTGGCTTTGGATTGACGTGCAACACTGAGTGATGCCGTTGTTGGCAATGTGTACACGACCACTTGCTCGGGCACTCATTAGTGCTGTGAGAATTAGCAAGACAGTTTTTGCACAACTTGCTTTGGTTTACGAATTGTATACGGTTCGGAACTGAAATTCGTTTGAATTGTTGGCAGACTCTAATCAGATGAGGAGAGTTGCAGTAGGCACAGGCTACTTCTCTCGTCGATTCTGCCATGAAAGCGTTGGTCCTGTTAAAGGGCCTGCTTTGCGAAGCATTTTGATGAGTGACAGGTTTTGTTTTACTTTGGCTTGGATGAAGCCGATTCAATATTTCGACTACTTCGTATCTTGAAGTAAGGAAGTCATCCATTTGACACCATGTGGGTAAATCTCTTCGGGAAGAGAGAGATTGTTCCCAAAGTGAAAATGGGTTTTCGGGCAGCTTTGATGAGCATATGTATACCAAGATGGGATCCCAGCTGTCTGTCTTAACATCTTGGGAATGAAGAATCGACAGACAGTTGTTTATCGAGGTTTGCAGCTTCTGAAGTTGATCACTATTTTCGGTTTGGATAGTGGGCAGAGTCATAAGAATCTTGATCTGGTTGTCAACCAGGATACGTTTGTTTTCGTATCGTGACCGTAAAGCTTCCCATGCCAGCTCGAAATTGTCATCGCTAAGCGGATATTGCTTTACAATTGAGCCGGTTTTTCCTTGGGTTTTGTATCGAAGGTGATACAATTTCTGAGCACGGGAGAGCTTCGGATGGTTGATGTATACCGCTGTGAACATGTCACGAAAAGCGGGCCATTCTTCATAACCACCATAAAATGTCTCCGTGTCACAAGGTGGGACTTGTAGGCGGCCTTTTGCCTCCGCCGAGGGGTGTTCCACGCGGGATGGTGGTCTCGGCTCAGCAATTGCTCTCATCAACGTGAGTTGATCAGCAATTCTTGCTTTGGTCACCTCTTCTTGAAATTATCCGGAAGGATATCAACCATATAATAAACCGATTGAAGCCATGCCCAACAATCATCTATTGATTTGTCTTTTATCATGAGATACGATTCTGTGTGGTCTTGATTTGGCGCATCACTGAATCGTGCACAGTATCTCATGAGACTGTCACTTTCCGCTATAAACTTTTGCGCGGAGGCGTCAAAAGTTTTAGTTTTGGTTTTCACGCTGGCTTCTAGCGCAGCGGTTTTTGACCGTGTCTCAATGTCTGAGATTTTTAGTGGACTGTGTCCAAGTGGCATTTGGGATAAGCCGTGAAAAAATTACTCGTAAGAAAATATGTAGCCGATAAAATTGCGTGGGAGTTAATGAAAAAAAAACCCTTAATTACTAGCAAAATTTGCACTTAGTGCCACAGAGAACCTGCAAATGACTAAGGTTTTGTGGCGGTGTTTGCGTTTTTTTTTTTTTGTTTTATATGTATTAAACTTGGATGCTGGGAAACCGGACTGCCAAACTAAAATCCGCGAATTGGATTTTTTATTTTATGTAACACAAAAAAAGAACGCAAACACTTTCAGCTGTGAATATTTATTTATGTTGACAAGTCGAAGTGTATGTCTGTATGCGGGAGAGTGCAAATGTATACACCCAAAAGCCGCTCAACGCTGAGGTGAGTTGTGGATACTGCACTTGGTAAGTCGTGAGCGCGCTTTGTTTGAACTCTCTTAGCTTGGTGATTGCGGCCGAGTAAAGCGAAGTAGTTAAAAAAGAGAAGCCAAGATCAGAAAGAGCGTTGGCTGCGTGGTGGCTGAATTATTTGAAAAATTATAGCCACTCTCTTCGATACAAAGAGTTGGGTGCTTAGCGAATATTATCAGATAATGTAATACGCAAGAGTGAATATACATATGTGCGTAGGCGCGGATATGTAATTGGCATATGGAAAAAATGCCCTTATGTTTTTCGGCACTTTGGCTAAGTTCAACGACCTTTGCGAACAACGACAGAAATTAGTAAGTAGGGAAAGTAATCTGCTGATATTTTATTATGTACAGTGGGACAGTAGGCATTTAAAACTGCAACGGAATATTTTTTAATTATGTACCATGCATGCGTATATGTATGTATGTATATATATTTATATATGTATAAATTGGCGGTAAATGAATATATATATACCGCTTTTTGGGTAAAAACGGATTATTTTCCCCAACTTTTTTTTGTATATTTATTAATAGCGGCAAATTACCGAAATGAAGGTTTTCGCGGTAAGAAAATATCCGCAATTTTATTAAAACCAGTTTTGGTTTGACGGAAAATGCCCTTTATGACTTTTTATACATACATGCATGTGCCTACGTACATATGTATGTACATGTGTGCATAAGCACTCACTGGCAGTTTTATTTAGAACAATATAACCTTCAAGGGAATGAAGGATATTTTATTGTTTAAAATTTTTAAAGAAAATTTAGTTTTAAATGTTTTAAAAATATTTTGTATATGTAGTTGATTTTTTTGTTTTTTTGTTTTAATGAATTCGCCTTGCTTTTAAGCTAAAACTTATTTGTTCACTTCGGTATGTGCCAATGTACGCACTTTGCTTTTTTTTCACTTTTTTATCACTTTTTGTCACTTGTTCTTGGTTTTTGTAGCACTCGTAACTTTGTTTATGCAATTTTTTAGTTGCGAACGAACGATTGTTTGTGTTTGATTGTATTTTTAAGTATCTAAATTTATGTTTCCCAATAGGGCTTGTGCCAAGATTGGCTGCGAAGGACCAATAAATATTCCACTTTGGTCTCTTTTCGCACTCACCACTTTCTTCACTTTCCAACTAAATGATTCAACACTTGGATTCGAATTTGCTAACAATTTTCATTTAATAATTTAACTTCCAACACAGTGCAAATTACAATATACATATGTAGATATTTGTATTTGCTAACATGTTTGGTGTGCAGTCGCGTGCGCGGTTTCCGGGTGTAGTTTGTTAACTGGCCCAACCAAATCGATGCCGGTGGCGGGCTGCCGTTGGGATGGGCGGCTGTGCGCCTGCGCGTTCGGGCTACTCCGAAAGCCGAACGGCTTGAACGCACGGCCGGTTGGCTTCTTACGCGCACGGCCGCCTAATTGTTTAAGCGGCGGCTTAAACATCGTCCCCGCCCTGCAGGGATGCGCTGGTCAGTGCCTCCTGCAGCTCTTTCAGGGCGCGGATGGTGTTGCCTAGCACACGGGTGGTGCTTTGTCTCCGATATCTCCGGGTTTGTAGGCCGTCAGCAGTGCGCGCGATAGTGGCTTCCTTCTTAGGTGGCTGTTGGGGCACTCGTTTGCCCTGCTTCGGGTGTTGCCTGCGCTTTTCGTGGACTGCGCGCGCAGCTGGTTAGCGCTTCTGTACCCTTGCGCGCTGGTTGGATGGCCGTTTTTGCGCTTTTAGGCGCCCAGTACTGGCTGCTGCCATGTGCAACAGCGTGTGGTGCGCGAGCCCGCAAACCTTGCAGCAGCCAGACGAATCGCATTCACCAGTGGTGTGATTGAATGCGAGGCAGTTGACGCAATACTCTTGCGCCCGGGCTACGGCTGACTGTTGCGGTGGCTTCATTGCCTTGAAGGCTGGACAGGTCCGAATGGCGTGGTAGCGATGGCAGAGTCTGCATTGCAGACATTTGTCTGTCTCTGCGGTCGGAGCTAGAGGGCATGCCTTTCGTGTCACCATTATGGTTTTTGGTCTGAAAGTAGAAGAACAAACAAAGAAACGAGAAGTACTTTGGGATAGCATTTAAAGCGAGATGTTTAAATCCATAATATACAGGGATGGTATATGATTTATTTTTGTTTTCTTCTTTACTGTGAGTCGCGCGAAGGCTGCGCTGGTGGAATGAAGCACAGTTTAACTAAAGGGCGCGTGACAACCCTATTTTGCGTGCGGATCTCCACGACGCGTACATGGTTATCAGGCCCGTGGTCAACCCTTTCGATTCGTCCCAGTCTCCACTCGGTGAGCGGGAGCGAATCCTCCTTTATCACGACGAGATCGCCTGGTTGAGAATTGTGGTTTGGATTTTCCACTTATATCTTTTTTGAAGATCTTTGAGATATTCCTCTTTCCATCTATGGCTGAATTGATGGTGAAGCGCTTTGACTTTCTCCCAGCGGTTAAGTAGAGAGAGGTCTTCAGCGTTAGTCTCGGGAATGGCCAATAGCGGTGCATTTCGAATGAAGTGACCTGGAGTAAGCGCTGTAAAGTCAGCCGGGTCCTGTGATAGTGCGGACAAAGGTCTCGAGTTGAGAACCGCTTCAATTCGCACCAATATCGTCGTGAATTCTTCAAATGTGAACTTGGGGGATGCAGCGATTTTCTTTAGATGGATTTTAAAGCTTTTTACTGCGGATTCCCACAAGCGTCCCATGAATGGGGCTTCGGGTGGTATATATTGCCAATTGATGCCTTGAGAAGCATATTTTTGGACAATGTCTGTGGAGCATTCGTTAAGAAATTTAACGAAGTCGCGTTCAGTTGCGCGTTGAGTGCCAATGAACGTTTTTCCATTGTCACTCATCATTTTGGAGGGGAAACCTCGTCTGCCGACGAAGCGAGCAAACGCTGCTCGAAAAGCTTCGGTTGTGAGGTCAGAGCACAACTCGAGGTGAATTGCCTTTGTGGCAAAACATACGAATACTGCTACATAACCTTTGAGCAGCGTAGTGGATCTTAATACCGATGCTTTAATTTGGAATGGCCCCGAAAAATCTACGCCAGTGGTAGAAAATGGTAGTGAGAAATTACAACGCTCAGGGGGCAGAGCGGCCATTATTTGCATTGGAAAATGCATCGTTTAAGTAGAGGTTTTAGCTTTGGTACGTAATACTCTTGCCTTACCATTTGGAGCATCAATCGTGTTTCTGCATGAAGAAGCAGCGAATGTAGAAACTCCAAATATAGCTGGCAGAACCTCGATTTTGTTGGGAGAATGATTGGGTGTCTTTCGTTGTATCTCAACGTGGCATGCGCCAATCTCCCGTTAACCCGTAGCAGACCGTCTTTGTCCATTATCGGATTGAGGACAAAAAGAGGGCCTTTTTTGCTAATGGGTTTTTTATCCTGCAGCGCGCTTTTTTCATTCGGAAAATGACGTAACTGCGCTGTCTCGATAAGACGCGTTTTTGTTTGTTGGAACTCGGCATGGGTCAGATTGGGATTAGTGAGTGTGGCTAACTTCTTAGATTTGTTCCGCGCATTGTTCACGAAGCGGAACATGTACGCAGTCACGCGGAGTGCGCGAGAGAAGGATGAAAACCGGTCGGGAAAATCGACCTCTTCCTCGAGCGCTTGATAGGCCTCTATCTTGCGCTTTTCTGGAGGAGATGCTCTGCGCGCTTTTGATTTTGGCCATGAATCCGGGTTGCAAGAAAGCCATTTCGGCTCATGCCACCAGAGCGAGGAAATCGCCAAGTCTTGGGGTTTGCAACCGCGGGTGCCGAGGTCCGCTGGATTGTCAGCACTAGCAACATGGTGCCATGTACCGTTCGCAAGATACTCTCGGATTTGAGAGGTACGGTTGGACACATAGGTTTTCCATGTGCACGGTGGCTTTTCCAGCCAAGCTAGCACAATCTCTGAATCAGACCATAAGAAAGTGTTGCATACTTCTAAGCCGAGTTGTTTTCGAACAACCGCGACTAGTTTTGCAACTAAGACTGCGCCACAGAGCTCTAGACGTGGCAAGCTTACCGTCTTGATTGGTGCCACTTTGCCTTTTGCAACCAGAAGAGAGGATTTTATTTGGTTGCAAGTATGTACGCGGATGTAGATCGCTGCTTAATTCGCTTTTTCCGAGGCATCACAAAACCCATGGATTTGAGTATCGTGCCATCCATCGAGGGATTTCGATTTGGCAGATGGCTGGCAGATTTTCTGCGAACTGTTGCCATTTTGATACAGCCTTGGGCTTTGCACATTCATCCCAATCAACGCCATCTAGCCAAAGTTCTTGAATCAGAATCTTTGCCTGAATCATCACTGGCGACAGCCATCCTGCCGGCTCAAAAAGTCGTGCGACAGACGACAAAATTTGTCGTTTTGTGACGGCATTTTTTGTTGACATAGGCAGAATGGTGTAGGAAAACTTGTCTGTAAGCGCGTTCCAGAGAATACCAAGAGTTTTGGTTGTGGAAGCGCTCTCAAATTTTAAAAAGTTGGAGTCGAGAAGATCCTCCTTTGGAAACTGTTCTAATATGGCCGGATGATTGGCCGTCAGTTTCTTTAATACGAAACCAGCTGATTTTAGCGCTTTTATCACTTGAGAAAGTGATTCGGTGGCGTCGTCAATGTTATGACTTCCTGAGAGGATCTCATCCACATACGTCTGGTTTCTGAGTATTGGCGCCGCCAATGGGAATGTCGCTTTCGTATCATCAGCTAATTGATGTAATGTACGGAGAGCGAGATAGGGCGCACAATTAACGCCGAATGTGACGGTTTTGAGATTGTAATCGGTGACCGGAGAGTCAGCCGATTTGCGAAATAAAATTGGCTGAAAATGTTTATCGTCTTCGTGGATGAGTATTTGACGATACATTTTCTCAATATCTCCATTGAACACGAATCTGTGCATGCGCCACTGCAGAATGAGTAGCATGAGATCTGGCTGGAGTGTGGGACCGGTGTGCAGGACGTCATTCAGGGACTTTCCTGATCCAGATGTTTTGGAGGCGTTGAATACCACGCGAATTTTGGTGGTCACCTTTTCTGGTTTGACGACTGCATGGTGCGGTAAATAAAAGGAGAAATGTTTGCCGTCGGATACGATTTCACAAGGCTTGGTGTAGTCCATGTGACCGAGGTCGAGATATTCCTGCAACACGTCGTTGTACAGTGTGCTCAAGTCCCCTTTCTTTTGCAGCGATCGCTTCATGCTAAATAATTGCTGGAGGGCAGCAGACCGAGAATGGCCAAGAAAGAGCTTTTTGGGGAAATCTTCCTTGAATGGAAGTCGCACAATGTATCGACCATTTGGAGCACGTGTCGTTGTTGTTGCATACATATTCTCACATGCCCGATTCCCCAGAGAAATTTGCGGAGGCTGTGAAATTTCTTCTTCTTCCCAAAACTTTCTCAGTTGTAAACTGAGGTCTGCGTTCGAGCATTCTTCTACTTGTGTCGAGAATGACACATCTTTTTCCATTATTTGACCACTAAGAATCCAGCCAAATATTGTCTTTTGCGCAAGTATGGTATCGCAAATCTTTTGTATACCTTCCAGCAGGATGTGTCGAAGAATATCGCTGCCAATGACCATATCAGTCTGGGCTGGTATGTGGCAATTGGGGTCAGCGAGTTCAAAGATTGTGAACTGCTGCTAGTATTCATGGCTAATGGAGAATGTTGGCATATGCCCCGTTAATTGTGGTAACAGAATAGCCTGAACTTTTATCCTTTGCTTGGTTTTGGATGCAACCAATGTAAGAGGACAAAGTTTGGATGAGTTTTGGACGACGTGTCCACCCATGCCAGAGATTTCGAAGCTGGAATGTTCGAATGGAAGTTTCAACCGTTTTTGAACTTTAGAGGAAATAAAAGTCCTTTGTGAGCCTTGGTCAATTAAGGATCTAAGTTGAAACAATTCCCCTTCGTGTTCCACTGCGACCATGGCAGTTGGAAGGAGAATTTTGCTGTCATTGCCTGCATGCAATGATTGTATGTGTGCCTGTTTGGAACAGCACGGCTGCTCGCTGGAATTGGAGCTTGACTGCACTTTTCGAGCGGGAGATGTCGAGGTGGCAGTAGTGTGCTGCGCAGAGGCACCAAAGGACTAGAGCGGCGAGCTTGTGGCTTTGGATTGACGTGCAACACTGAGTGATGCCGTTGTTGGCAATGTGTACACGACCACTTGCTCGGGCACTCATTAGTGCTGTGAGAATTATCAAGACAGTTTTTGCACAACTTGCTTTGGTTTACGAATTGTATACGGTTCGGAACCGAAATTCGTTTGAATTGTTGGCAGACTCTAATCAGATGAGGAGAGTTGCAGTAGGCACAGTACTTCTCTCGTCGATTCTGCCACGAAAGCGTTGGTCCTGTTAAAGGGCCTGCTTTGCGAAGCATTTTGATGAGTGACAGGTTTTGTTTTACTTTGGCTTGTATGAAGCCGATTCAATCTTTCGACTACTTCGTATCTTGAAGTAAGGAAGTCATCCATTTGAGACCATGTGGGTAAATCTCTTCGGGAAGAGAAGAGAGAGTTCCCAAAGTGACAATGTGTTTTCGGGCAGCTTTGATGAGCATATGTATACCAAGATGGGATCCCAGCTGTCTGTCTTAACATCTTGGGAATGAAGAATCGACAGACAGTTGTTTATCGAGGTTTGCAGTTTCTGAAGTTGATCACTATTTTCGGTTTGGATAGTGGGCAGAGTCATAAGAATCTTGATCTGGTTGTCAACCAGGATACGTTTGTTTTCGTATCGTGACCGTAAAGCTTCCCATGCCAGCTCGAAATTGTCATCGCTAAGCGGATATTGCTTTACAATTGAGCCGGCTTTTCTTTGTTTTTTGTATCGAAGGTGATACAATTTCTGAGCACGGGAGAGCTTCGGATGGTTGATGTATACCGCTGTGAACATGTTACGAAAAGCGGGCTATTCTTCATAACCACCATAAAATGTCTCCGTGTCACAGGGTGGGACTTGTAGGCAGACGTTTGCCTCCGCCGAGAGGTGTTCCACGCGGGATGGTGGTCTCGGCTCAGCAATTGCTCTCATCAACGTGAGTTGATCAGCAATTCTTGCTTTGGTCACCTCATATTGTTCAAGGCAAGCATAGTATTTGCCTTCAACAGCATTCTTGCAATTATCCGGTAGGATATCATCTGTTGTTGAAAAAACCATATCATAAACCGATTGAAGCCGTGCCCAACAATCATCTATTGGTTTGTCTTTTATCATGAGATACGATTCTGTGTGGTCTGGAATTGGCGCATCACTGAATCGTGCACAGTATCTCATGAGACCGTCACTTTCCGCTATAAACTTTTGCGCGGAGGGGTCAAAAGTTTTAGTTCTGGTTTTCACGCTGGCTTCTAGCGCAGCGGTTTTTGACCGTGTCTCAATGTCTGACATTTTTGGTGGACTGTGTCCAAGTGGCATTTGGGATAAGCCGAGAAAAAATTACTCGTAAGAAAATATGTAGCCGATAAAATTGCGTGGGAGTTTATGAAAAAAAACCCTTAATTACTAGCAAAATTTGCACTTAGTGCCACAGAGAAACTGCAAATGACTAAGGTTTTGTGGCGGTGTTTGCGTTTTTTTTTTGTTTGTTTTGTATGTATTAAACTTGGATGCTTGGAAACCGGACTGCCAAACTAAAATCCGCGAATTGGATTTTTTATTTTATGTAACACAAAAAAAGAACGCAAACACTTTCACTTTTATATATGTACGTAGTGGAAATATACGTATGTTTGTTTAAAGATATATATAGATATTATATAGGTATGTATGTATGTAAATTGTATAATATGTGTATATATATAAGATTGAACCACCTGAAAGATATTGCTAAATTTCACTTTTTGGTTGCTAAAAATTCCCTAATGGGTTGCTTCTTTGTATCTAAATATTAGAATATCTTTTGGAATTTCGGTGTCATTTTACGTTGTTCGCATGCATGTATGTATATGCTAATATCATATGTACGTTTGTAGAAATAGTTGCGCGCAAGTAAGCAAACACGTACGTATGTGTGTATGTAGATTACATACGAAGCCAGAGTAATGGCTCAGCTGTGAATATTTATTTATGATGACAAGTCGAAGTGTATGTATGTATACGGGAGAGTGCAAATGTATACACCCAAAAGCCGCTCAACGCTGAGGTGAGTTGTGGATACTGCACTTGGTAAGTTGTGAGCGCGCTTTGTTTGAACTCTCTTAGCTTGGTGAGTGCGGCCGAGTAAAGCGAAGTAGTTAAAAAAGAGAGGCCAAGATCATAGAAAGAGCGTTGGCTGCGTGGTGGCTGACTTATTTGAAAAATTATAGCCACTCTCTTCGTTACAAAGAGTTGGGTGCTTAGCGAATATTATCAGATAATGTAATACGCAAGAGTGAATATACATATGGGCGTAGGCGCGGATATGTAATTGGCATATGGAAAAAATGCCCTTATGTTTTTCGGCACTTTGGCTAAGTTCAACGACCTTTGCGAACAACGGCAACAGCCAAGTATATTTTATTGTTTAAAATTTTTAAATAATTGCTGGAGGGCAGCAGACCGAGAATGGCCAAGAAAGAGTTTTTTGGGCAAATCTTCCTTGAATGGAAGTCGCACTATGTATCGACCGTTTGGAGCACGTGTCGTTGTTGTTGCATACATATTCTCACATGGCCGATCCTCCAGAGAAATTTGGGGAGGCTGTGGAATTTCTTCTTCTTCCCAAAACTTTCTTAGTTGTAAACTGAGGTCTGCGTTCGAGCATTCTTCTACTTGTGTCGAGAACGACACAACCTTTTCCGTTATTTGACCACTAAGAATCCAGCCAAATATTGTCTTTTGCGCAAGTATGGTATCGCAAATCTTTTGTATACCTTCCAGCAGGATGTGTTTAAAAATATCGCTGCCAATGACCATATCAGTCTGTGCTGGTATGTGGCAATTGGGGTCAGCGAGCTCAAGGATTTTGAACTGCTGCCAGTATTCATGGCTAATGGAGAATGTTGGCATATGCCTCGTTAATTGTGGTAACACAATAGCCTGAACTTTTATCCTTTGCTTGGTTTTGGATGGAACCAGTGTAAGAGGACAAAGTTTGGATGAGTTTTGGACGGCGTGTCCACCCATGCCAGAGATTTCGAAGCTGGAATGTTTGAATGGAAGTTTCAACCGTTTTTGAACTTTAGAGGAAATAAAAGTCCTTTGTGAGCCTTGGTCAATTAAGGCTCTAAGTTGAAACAATTCCCCTTCGTGTTCCACTGCGACCATGGCAGTTGGAAGGAGAATTTTGCTGTCATTGGCTACATGCAATGATTGTATGTGTGCCTGTTTGAAACAGCACGGCTGCTCGTTGGAATGAGAGATGTCGAGGTGGCAGTAGTGTGCTGCGCAGAGGCACCAAAGGTTCTCGGACTAGAGCGGCGAGCTTGTGGTCTTGGATTGACGTGAAACAGTGAGTGATGCCGTTGTTGGCAATGTGTACACGACCACTTGCTCGGGCATTCATTAGTGCTGTGAGAATTAGCAAGACAGTTTTTGCACAACTTGCTTTGGTTTACGAATTGTATACGGTTTGGAACCGAAATTCGTTTGAATTGTTGGCAGACTCTAATCAGATGAGGAGAGTTGCAGTAGGCACAGTACTTCTCTCGTCGATTCTGCCACGAAAGCGTTGGTCCTGTTAAAGGGCCTGCTTTGCGAAGCATTTTGATGAGTGACAGGTTTTGTTTTACTTTGGCTTGTATAAAGCCGATTCAATCTTTCGACTACTTCGTATCTTGAAGTAAGGAAGTCATCCATTTGAGACCATGTGGGTAAATCCCTTCGGGAAGAGAAGAGAGAGTTCCCAAAGTGACAATGTGTTTTCGGGCAGCTTTGATGAGCATATGTATACCAAGATGGGATCCCAGCTGTCTGTCTTAACATCTTGGGAATGAAGAATCGACAGACAGTTGTTTATCGAGGTTTGCAGTTTCGGAAGTTGATCACTATTTTCGGTTTGGATAGTGGGCAGAGTCATAAGAATCTTGATCTGGTTGTCAACCAGGATACGTTTGTTTTCGTATCGTGACCGTAAAGCTTCCCATGCCAGCTCGCTAAGCGGATAATGCTTTACAATTGAGCCGGCTTTTCCTTGTTTTTTGTATCGAAGGTGATACAATTTCTGAGCACGGGAGAGCTTCCGATGGTTGATGTATACCGCTGAGAACATGTCACGAAAAGCGGGCCATTCTTCATAACCACCATAAAATGTCTCCGTGTCACAGGGTGGGACTTGTAGGCAGACGTTTGCCTCCGCCGAGGGGTGTTCTACGCGGGATGGTGGTCTCGGCTCAGCAATTACTCTCATCAACGTGAGTTGATCAGCAATTCTTGCTTTGGTCACCTCATATTGTTCAAGGCAAGGATAGTATTTGCCTTCAACAGCATTCTTGAAATTATCCGGAAGGATATCATCTGTTGTTGAAAAAACCATATCATAAACCGATTGAAGCCGTGCCCAACAATCATCTATTGATTTGTCTTTTATCATGAGATACGATTCTGTGTGGTCTTGAATTGGCGCATCACTGAATCGTGCACAGTATCTCATGAGACTGTCACTTTCCGCTATAAACTTTTGCGCGGAGGGGTCAAAAGTTTTAGTTTTGGTTTTCACGCTGGCTTCTAGCGCAGCGGTTTTTGACCGTGTCTCAATGTCTGAAATTTTTGGTGGACTGTGTCCAAGTGGCATTTGGGATAAGCCGAGAAAAAATTACTCGTAAGAAAATATGTAGCCGATAAAATTGCGTGGGAGTTTATGAAAAAAAACCCTTAATTACTAGCAAAATTTGCACTTAGTGCCACAGAGAAACTGCAAATGACTAAGGTTTTGTGGCGGTGTTTGCGTTTTTTTTTTTGTTTGTTTTGAATGTATTAAACTTGGATGCTTGGAAACCGGACTGCCAAACTAAAATCCGCGAATTGGATTTTTTATTTTATGTAACACAAAAAAAGAACCCAAACACTTTCACTTTTATATATGTACGTAGTGGAAATATACGTATGTTTGTTTAAAGATATATATATATATTATATACGTATGTATGTATGTAAATTGTATAATATGTGTATATATATAAGATTGAACACCTAAAAAATATTGCTAAATTTCACTTTTTGGTTGCGTAAAATTCCCTAATGGGTTGCTTCTTTGTATCTAAATATTAGAATATCTTTTGGAATTTCGGTGTCATTTTACGTTGTTCGCATGCATGTATATGCTAATATCATATGTACGTTTGTAGAAATATTTGCGCGCAAGTAAGCAAACACGTACGTATGTGTGTATGTAGATTACATACGAAGCCAGAGTAATGGCTCAGCTGTGAATATTTATTTATGTTGACAAGTCGAAGTGTATGTATGTATGCGGGAGAGTGCAAATGTATACACCCAAAAGCCGCTCAACGCTGAGGTGAGTTGTGGATACTGCACTTGGTAAGTTGAGAGCGCGCTTTGTTTGAACTCTCTTAGCTTGGTGAGTGCGGCCGAGTAAAGCAAAGTAGTTAAAAAAGAGAGGCCAAGATCATAGAAAGAGCGTTGGCTGCGTGGTGGCTGACTTATTTGAAAAATTATAGCCACTCTCTTCGTTACAAAGAGTTGGGTGCTTAGCGAATATTATCAGATAATGTAATTCGCAAGAGTGAATATACATATGGGCGTAGGCGCGGATATGTTATTGGCATATGGAAAAAATGCCCTTATGTTTTTCGGCACTTTGGCTAAGTTCAACGACCTTTGCGAACAACGGCAACAGCCAAGGATATTTTATTGTTTAAAATTATTAAAGAAAATTAAAAATTTGCCTACTTACAACTTCCATTTTTTTTTTGTATGTATATGTATGTATATGAATGTGGTTGTGTACGTCCCTTTGTGGTGGTCGTTGACGCTGTTTTTGCCGCAAATCCTGGCGATGTTGCTGACGTTGCCGCAAATGTTGTTGTTGCAAATGCTGCTGCTGAAGCCTGAATCTTCACTGGCGACAGCCATCCCATTAGCAAAAAAAGCTCTCTTCTTGTCCTCAATCCGATAATGGACAAAGACGGTCTGCTACGGGTTAACGGGAGATTGGCGCATGCCACGTTGAGAAACAACGAAAGACACCCAATCATTCTCCCAACAAAATCGAGGTTCTGCCAGCTATATTTGGAGTTTCTACATTCGCTGCTTCTTCATGCAGAAACACGATTGATGCTCCAAATGGTAAGGCAAGAGTATTACGTACCAAAGGTAAAACCTCTAATTAAACGATGCATTTTCCAATGCAAAGTGTGCGCTCTTTATAAGCAACGAACACGCACACAAATAATGGCCGCTCTGCCCCCTGAGCGTTGTAATTTCTCATTACCATTTTCTACCACTGGCGTAGATTTTGCTGGGCCATTCCAAATTATAGCGTCGGTATTAAGATCCACTACGCTTCTCAAAGGTTATGTAGCAGTATTCGTATGTTTTGCCACAAAGGCAATTCACCTCGAGTTGTGCTCTGACCTCACAACCGAAGCTTTTCGAGCAGCGTTTACTCGCTTCGTCGGCAGACGAGGTTTCCCCTCCAAAATGATGAGTGACAATGGAAAAACGTTCATTGGCGCTCAACGCGCAACTGAACGCGACTTCGTTAAATTTCTTAACGAATGCTCCACAGACATTGCCCAAAAATATGCTCCTCAAGGCATCAATTGGCAATATATACCACCCGGAGCCCCACACATGGGAGGCTTGTGGGAATCCGCAGTCAAAAGCTTTAAAATCCATCTAAAGAAAATCGCTGCATCCCACAAGTTCACATTTGAAGAATTCACGACGATATTGGTGCGAATTGAAGCGGTTCTCAACTCGAGACCTTTGTCCGCATATGCCTCGTTATTTGTGGTAACACAATAGACTGAACTTTTATCCTTTGCTTGGTTTTGGATGCAACCAGTGTAAGAGGACAAACTTTGGATGAGTTTTGGACGACGGTCCACCCATGCCAGAGATTTTGAAGCTGGAATGTTCGAATAGAAGTTTCAACCGTTTTTGAACTTTAGAGGAAATAAAAGTCCTTTGTGAGCCTTGGTCAATTAAGGCTCTAAGTTGAAACAATTCCCCTTCGTGTTCCACTGCGACCATGGCAGTTGGAAGGAGAATTTTGCTGTCATTGGCTGCATGCAATGATTGTATGTGTGCCTGTTTGGAACAGCACGGCTGCTCGCTGGAATTGGAGCTTGACTGCACTTTTCGAGCGGGAGATGTCGAGGTGGCAGTAGTGTGCTGCGCAGAGGCACCAAAGGTTCTCGGACTAGAGCGGCGAGCTTGTGGCCTTGGATTGACGTGCAACAGTGAGTGATGCCGTTGTTGGCAATGTGTACACGACCACTTGCTCGGGCATTCATTGTGAGAATTAGCAAGACAGTTTTTGCACAACTTGCTTTGGTTTACGAATTGTATACGGTTCGGGACCGAAATTCGTTTGAATTGTTGGCAGACTCTAATCAGATGAGGAGAGTTGCAGTAGGCACAGTACTTCTCTCGTCGATTCTGCCACGAAAGCGTTGGTCCTGTTAAAGGGCCTGCGAAGCATTTTGATGAGTGACAGGTTTTGTTTTACTTTGGCTTGTATGAAGCCGATTCAATCTTTCGACTACTTCGTATCTTGAAGTCATCCATTTGAGACCATGTGGGTAAATCTCTTCGGGAAGAGAGAGTTCCCAAAGTGACAATGTGTTTTCGGGCAGCTTTGATGAGCATATGTATACCAAGATGGGATCCCAGCTGTCTGTCTTAACATCTTGGGAATGAAGAATCGACAGACAGTTGTTTATCGAGGTTTGCAGTTTCTGAAGTTGATCACTATTTTCGGTTTGGATAGTGGGCAGAGTCATAAGAATCTTGATCTGGTTGTCAACCAGGATACGTTTGTTTTCGTATCGTGACCGTAAAGCTTCCCATGCCAGCTCGAAATTGTCATCGCTAAGCGGATATTGCTTTACAATTGAGCCGGCTTTTCCTTGGGTTTTGTATCGAAGGGATACAGTTTCTGAGCACGGGAGAGCTTCGGATGGTTGATGTATACCGCTGTGAACATGTCACGAAAAGCGGGCCATTCTTCATAACCACCATAAAATGTCTCCGTGTCACAGGGTGGGACTTGTAGGCAGACGTTTGCCTCCGCCGAGGGGTGTTCCACGCGGGATGGTGGTCTCGGCTCAGCAATTTCTCTCATCAACGTGAGTTGATCAGCAATTCTTGCTTTGGTCACCTCATATTGTTCAAGGCAAGCATAGTATTTGCCTTCAACAGCATTCTTGAAATTATCCGGAAGGATATCATCTGTTTTTGAAAAAACCATATCCTAAACCGATTGAAGCCGTGCCCAACAATCATCTATTGATTTGTCTTTAATCATGAGATACGATTCTGTGTGGACTTGAATTGGCGCATCACTGAATCGTGCACAGTATCTCATAAGACTGTCACTTTCCGCTATAAACTTTTGCGCGGAGGGGTCAAAAGTTTTATTTTTGGTTTTTACGCTGGCTTCTAGCGCAGCGGTTTTTCACCGTGTCTCAATGTCTGACATTTTTGGTGGACTGTGTCCAAGTGGCATTTGGGATAAGCCGAGTAAAAATTACTCGTAAGAAAATATGTAGCCGATAAAATTGCGTGGGAGTTTATGAAAAAAAAACCCTTAATTACTAGCAAAATTTGCACTTAGTGCCACAGAGAACCTGCAAATGACTAAGGTTTTGTGGCGGTGTTTGCGTTTGTTTTTTTTTGTTTTGTATGTATTAAACTTGGATGCTTGGAAACCGGACTGCCAAACTAAAATCCGCGAATTGGATTTTTTATTTTATGTAACACAAAAAAAGAACGCAAACACTTTCACTTTTATATATGTACGTAGTGTAAATATACGTATGTTTGTTTAAAGATATATATATATATATATTATATACGTATGTATGTATGTAAATTGTATAATATGTGTATATATATAAGATTGAACACCTAAAAAATATTGCTAAATTTCACTTTTTCGTTGCGAAAAATTCCCTAATGGGTTGCTTCTTTGTATCTAAATATTAGAATATCTTTTAGAATTTCGGTGTCATTTTACGTGTTTCGCATGCATGTATGTATATGCTAATATCATATGTACGTTTGTAGAAATATTTGCGCGCAAGTAAGCAAACACGTACGTATGTGTGTATGTAGATTACATACGAAGCCAGAGTAATGGCTCAGCTGTGAATATTTATTTATGTTGACAAGTCGAAGTGTATGTGTGTATGCGGGAGAGTGCAAATGTATACACCCAAAAGCCGCTCAACGCTGAGGTGAGTTGTGGATACTGCACTTGGTAAGTCGTGAGCGCGCTTTGTTTGAACTCTCTTAGCTTGGTGAGTGCGGCCGAGTAAAGCGAAGTAGTTAAAAAAGAGAGGCCAAGATCATAGAAAGAGCGTTGGCTGCGTGGTGGCTGACTTATTTGAAAAATTATAGCCACTCTCTTCGTTACAAAGAGTTGGGTGCTTAGCGAATATTATCAGATAATGTAATACGCAAGAGTGAATATACATATGTGCGTAGGCGCGGATATGTAATTGGCATATGGAAAAATGCCCTTATGTTTTTCGGCACTTTGGCTAAGTTCAACGACCTTTGCGAGCACCGGCAACAGCCAAGGATATTTTATTGTTTACAATTTTTAAAGAAAATTAAAAATTTGCCTACTTACAACTTCCATTTTTTTTTTGTATGTATATGTATGTATATGAATGTGGTTGTGTACGTCCCTTTGTGGTGGTCGTTGACGCTGATTTTGCCGCAAATCCTGGCGATGTTGCTGACGTTGCCGCAAATGTTGTTGTTGCAAATGCTGCTGCTGAAGCCTGAATCATTCCTGGCGACAGCCATCCCATTAGCAAAAAAAGCCCTCTTCTTGTCCTCAATCCGATAATGGACAAAGACGGTCTGCTACGGGTTAACGGGAGATTGGCGCATGCCACGTTGAGATACAACGAAAGACACCCAATCATTCTCCCAACAAAATCGAGGTTCTGCCAGCTATATTTGGAGTTTCTACATTCGCTGCTTCTTCATGCAGAAACACGATTGATGCTCCAAATGGTAAGGCAAGAGTATTACGTACCAAAGGTAAAACCTCTAATTAAACGATGCATTTTCCAATGGAAAGTGTGCACTCTTTATAAGCAACGAACACGCACACAAATAATGGCCGCTCTGCCCCCTGAGCGTTGTAATTTCTCATTACCATTTTCTACCACTGGCGTAGATTTTGCGGGGCCATTCCAAATTAAAGCGTCGGTATTAAGATCCACTACGCTTCTCAAAGGTTATGTAGCAGTATTCGTATGTTTTGCCACAAAGGCAATTCACCTCGAGTTGCGCTCTGACCTCACAACCGAAGCTTTTCGAGCAGCGTTTGCTCGCTTCGTCGGCAGAAGAGGTTTCCCCTCCAAAATGATGAGTGACAATGGAAAAACGTTCATTGCTTCACAGACATTGCCAAAAAATATGCTCCTCAAGGCATCAATTGGCAATATATACCACCCGGAGCCCCACACATGGGAGGCTTGTGGGAATCCGCAGTAAAAAGCATTAAAATCCATCTAAAGAAAATCGCTGCATCCCACAAGTTCACATTTGAAGAATTCACGACGATATTGGTGCGAATTGAAGCGGTTCTCAACTCGAGAGCTTTGTCCGCACTATCACAGGACCCGGCTGACTTTACAGCGCTTACTCCAGGTCACTTCATTCGAAATGCACCGCTATTGGCCATTCCCGAGACTAACGCTGAAGACCTCTCTCTACTTAACCGCTGGGAGAAAGTCAAAGCGCTTCACCATCAATTCAGCCATAGATGGAAAGAGGAATATCTCAAAGATCTTCAAAAAAGATATAAGTGGAAAATCCAAACCACAATTCTCAACCAGGCGATCTCGTCGTGATAAAGGAGGATTCACTCCCGCTCACCGAGTGGAGACTGGGACGAATCGAAAGGGTTCACCACGGGCCTGATAACCATGTTCGCGTCGTGGAGATCCGCACGCAAAATGGGGTTGTCACGCGCCTTTTAGTTAAACTGTGCTTCATTCCACCAGCGCAGTCTTCGCGCGACTCACAGTAAAGAAGAAAACAAAAATTAATCATATACCATCCCTGTATATTGTGGATTTAAACATCTCGCTTTAAATGCTATCCCCAAGTACTTCTCCTTTCTTTGTTTGTTCTTCTACTTTCAGACCGAAAACCATAATGGCGACACGAAAGGCATGCCCTCTAGCTCCGACCGCAGAGGCAGACAACTGTCTGCAATGCAGACTCTGCCATCGCTACCACGCCATTCGGACCTGTCCAGCCTTCAAGGCAATGAAGCCACCGCAACGGTCAGCCGTAGCCCGGGCGGAAGGGTATTGCGTCAACTGCCTCACACTCACCCACACCACCGGTGAATGCGATTCGTCCGGCAGCTGCAAGGTTTGCGGGCTCGCGCACCACACGCTGTTGCACATGGCAGCAGCCAGTACTGGGCGCCTAAAAGCGCGAAAACGGCCATCCAACCAGCGCGCAAGGGTACAGAAGCGCAAACCAGCTGCGCGCGCAGTCTACGAAAACCGCAGGCAACACCCGAAGCAGGGAAATCGAGTGCCCCAACAGCCACCTAAGAAGGAAGCCGCTATGGCGCGCACTGCTGACGGCCTACAAACCCGGAGATATCGGGGACAAAGCACCACCCGTGTGCTAGGCAACACCATCCGCGCCCTGAAAGAGCTGCAGGAGGCACTGACGAGCGCATCCCTGCAGGGCGGGGACGATGTTTAAGCCGCCGCTTAAACAATTAGGCGGCCGTGCGCGTAAGAAGCCAACCGGCCGTGCGTTCAAGCCGTTCGGCTTTCGGAGTAGCCCGAACGCGAAGGCGCACAGCCGCCCATCCCAACGGCAGCCCACCACCGGCATCGATTTGGTTGGGCCAGTTAACAAACTACACGCGGAAACCGCGCACGCGACTGCACACCAAACTTGTTAGTAAATACAAATATCTACATATGTATATTGTAATTTGCACTGTGTTGGAAGTTAAAATATTAAATAAAAATTGTTAGCAAATTCGAATCCAAGTGTTGAATCATTTAGTTGGAAAGTGAAGAAAGTGGTGAGTGCGAAAAGAGACCAAAGTGGAATATTTATTGGTCCTTCGCAGCCAACCTTGGCACAAGCCCTATTGGGAAACTTAAATTTAGATACTTAAAAATACAATCAAAAACAAAAAATCGTTCGTTCGCAACTAAAAAATTGCATAAACAAAGTTACGAGTGCTACAAAAACCAAGAACAAGTGACAAAAAGTGATAAACAAGTGAAAAAAAGTTACCTAAAAAAAGCAAAGTGCGTACATAGGCACATATTGAAGTGAACAAATAAGTTTTAGCTTAAAAGCCAGGCGAATTCATTAAAACAAAAAAAAAAAAAATCAACTACATATACAAAACATTTTTAAAACATTTAAAACTAAATAAAAGAAAAAAGTAAGCGCAGGAGCACTACAAAAAAAAAAAACAACGGCAACAGCTTTAAGTGGCAACAGCAGCAGCATTTGCGGCAACGTCAGCAACATCGCCTGGATTTGCGGCAACAACAGCGTCAACGACGTACACAACCACATTCATATACATACATATACATACCAAAAAAAAAAAAAAAAAGGAAGTTGTAAGGAGGAAAATTTTTAATTTTCTTTAAAAATTTTAAACAATAAAATATCCTCCATTCCCTTGAAGGTTATATTGTTCTAAACAAAACTGCCAGTGAGTGCTTATGCACACATGTACATACATACATATGTACGTAGGCACATGCATGTATGTATAAAAAGTCATAAAGGGTATTTTCCGTCAAGCCAAAACTGGTTTTAATAAAATTGCTGATATTTTCTTACCGCGAAAACCTTCATTTCGGTAATTCGCCGCTATTAACAAATATACAAAAAAAAGTTTGGGAAAATAATCCGTTTTTACCCAAAAATCGGTATATATGTATATATTCATTTACCGCCAATTTATACATATATAAATATATATACATACATACATATACGCATGCATGCTACATAATTAAAAAATATTCCGTTGCAGTTTTAAATGCCTACTGTCCCACTGTACATAATAAAATATCAGCAGATTACTTTCCCTACTTACCAATTTCTGCCGTTGTTCGCAAAGGTCGTTGAACTTAGCCAAAGTGCCGAAAAACATAAGGGCATTTTTTCCATATGCCAATTACATATCCGCGCCTACGCACATATGTACATTAACTCTTGCGTATTACATTATCTGATAATATTCGCTAAGCAGCAGATTACTTTCCCTATTTACCAATTTCTGCCGTTGTTCGCAAAGGTCGTTGAACTTAGCCAAAGTGCCGAAAAACTTAAGGGCATTTTCTCCATATGCCAATTACATATCCGCGCCTACGTACATACATATGTATATTAACTCTTGCGTATTACATTATCTGATAATATTCGCTAAGCACCCAACTCTTTGTAACGAAGAGAGTGGCTATAATTTTTCAAATAATTCAGCCACCACGCCGCCAACGCTCTTTCTATGATCTTGGCTTCTCTTTTTTAACTACTTTGCTTTACTCGGCCGCACTCACCAAGCTAAGAGAGTTTAAACAAAGCGCGCTCACGACTCACCAAGTGCAGTATCCACAACTTATCTCAGCGTTGATCGGCTTTTGGGTGTATACATTTGCACTCTCCCGCATACATACATACACTTCGACTTGTCAACATAAATAAATATTCACAGCTGAGCCATTACTCTGGCTTCGTATCTAATCTACATACACACATACGTACGTGTTTGCTTACTAGCGCGCAAATATTTCTACAAATTACATATGATATTAGCATATACATGCATGCGAACAACATAAATTGACACCGAAAACTCAAAAGATATTCTAATATTTAGATACAAAGAAGCAACCCATTAGGGAATTTTTCGCAACCAAAAAGTGAAATTTAGCAATATCTTTCAGGTGTTCAATCTTATATATATACACATATTATACAATTTACATACATACATACTTATATAATATATATATATATCTTTAAACAAACATACGTATATTTCCACTACGTACATATATAAAAGTGAAAGTGTTTGCGTTCTTTTTTTGTGTTACATAAAATAAAAAATCCAATTCGCGGATTTTAGTTTGGCAGTCCGGTTTCCAAGCATCCAAGTTTAATACATACAAAACAAACAAAAAAAAACGCAAACACCGCCACAAAACCTTAGTCATTTGCAGGTTCTCTGTGGCACTAAGTGCAAATTTTGCTAGTAATTAAGGATTTTTTTCATAAACTCCCACGCAATTTTATCGACTACATATTTTCTTACGAGTAATTTTTTCTCGGCTTATCCCAAATGCCACTTGGACACAGTCCACCAAAAATGTCAGACATTGAGACACGGTCAAAAACCGCTGCGCTAGAAGCCAGCGTGAAAACCAAAACTAAAACTTTTGACCCTTCCGCGAAAAGTTTATAGCGGAAAGTGACAGTCTCATGAGATACTGTGCACGATTCAGTGATGCTGTAATGTTCGTTCTTAACTTGTGCGCGCCCACACGTTGGCTTTTGCTGCCACACGTTAGGCGCCACTTTGGGTAATGGTTTTAGGTGTAGCACGCAGGCTACCATATTAGTGTTCACACACACCAAATCTTACGAGTATGTCATAATGTTGTTACACTACTGCAAGAAGAAAAGGAACCGGATGCAACCGAGAAGTAATACGCCGGATTTACGGCTTCAGAGTCTTTTACACTTTGACCGTTGGGAGCGAGGTCTATCGGGGCCCGTCTTTGCGGCTAACAAGCAGTGGTTGGGGAGTTCGCGACCTCTTCCCTAAGATCTATGTCATTACAATGCTATTACAGAGCCCCTATTTTGTTTTAGAAATCACAAAAAAATTATAACCATGGTTGTGGTAAAGAAAAAAATTTTGTAAGAAAATGTACCTGGAATGGTTGATTAAAACGGAAACTAAATGAAAAGAAAAATACAGAAACTAAACATGTTTGCACGCTGGGAGCAGCGAAGTTTTACCCGCGCTCGCGCTTCTGCACCCACCCTACCATGGCCTTTCTTGCGCTTAAAAAAAATGTTTGTTAGGCCCCTTAAGCACGCTTACCACTTCACTTCATTACCCGGAAAACAATTGGAACAAGATTATAAAGACATTTTTAAGATTTCAAAGTGCTATTCGAATTTGCTTTTAATCTCAAGTAATATTCATTTTTTCCACAAAACTTATTGAAATAACGCCTAATGTATTCTTATATACTATTTTCCTTAACAATAAGCATAATCATTTATTCCTGTTTAGCATACCATTAATAAAAATTAGGATATTCGTAACATTTATATTTATTCCTCCCGGAAATGTTTTATAAGAACAACCAAGCTAATTTCGAAATTATTCTTCTAATTCTCAAAAAGAAACAAATTTAATTCATAATTACGTTTTTACAATTTCCAGAATTAGGAGTTATTTAAGTTTTGCAAAAACTCATTTTAATCGCTACTAACATTAATTTTAAGGGGTAGTCTCAGCTGAGCCATGATTCACCTCAATATTGTACATTACTTTATGTAGTCATTGACCTGCATTTAATTATTTTACATATGCATAAGTACAAACAAAAATATATATACATATGTATGTATGTAAGATAATGAGAGAAAATGAAAAAACTAGATCATATGTATGTATGCACATACATGTCTGTATGCGTGATCTCTCAAAAGATCGACAAATTACTGTAACTCAATATGCTCATATTCGCATGCAGTATACAAACATATATATATATTCACATATGTATACATAACAAATGGCAAAATTTTATAAAAGTTAAATAAAATATGTATGTAGAAACAAAATGAATCACTTACATTTGACATCGATGAAGCGTAGAAGGCCTTCCATGCTCGTCGTTGTTGCTATATTTATGAGCAAAATTGTTGTTATTAATTTACAATAATTTTTGAAATAAACCTTAATGAGCCTTGCATTTCTTAAACCAATTTTCTACGTTTCCTCTTTAAACTTACATAGTCATAAAAAAATATTGGTACCAAGCTGAGAATTATTAGTCTATCATGGTGATCATAAATTTTCGTTTGTATACGGTTTTATCCCGCCTGCCAGAAAACTTATATATGTATGTACATAGGTATGTGCTTACAGAGAAAATTAGGAAAAGCAAAAGTAACAATGATATACTAAAACAATTTTAATAGATCATACCGCTCTCTCAAACCTAATTAATATGTTTTTAACATTTAAATTCTGCAATTTTGAGTTTATGCATTTGAGAGAGTAAAGAAAATGAAACAGCAAAGGAACAATGTTAAGGAGATCAGTTCATGACCATGTGCATGGATCAGCTGATTTGCCATGCGTACCTAATGTACGTATGTAATGCATGTATGTATCTCTGTACGTATGCAACTCTTTCTTGTTTCTTAATATATGTATGTTTAATGTAGGTATGTCTTACACCTAATAAAAAGTGATGCCTAAGTATAAAAACTAAGTTCTTACACTAACTTTTTATGTTCACTAACTAGATTATTAACTCATTTTTAGTAATTTATAAAATCATTTTTTTTGGTGATTTAGGTTATGAATTAACACTATTAAGAGGTAAGTATTTATATATAAAAAAAGGTTAAATGTTATGAAGAAAAGCTTGTAAGAATGTGATTATCGAATCGCCAATCTTAGAATTTCGTTTCTTTAAATAATCCTTTGGGTTCAAACATCTTGCAAGAATTGTAAGGAAATTTAAGGCTCTTTAATGATTTATACTGTGTTAGCATCCGAGCTCTAGTTTCCATGTTGAGAAGAGATTTCAACGCAAAGTAATTGAATGGTGCACATATGTATATATGTATGTACAGGTGGTGGTTAGACTTTGTTCCGACAAGCAAGGTAAACCATAAATCCCGCGTTTTCCCAATGATACGGGGGCACGTGTGTCTTTCCGAGGTATGTATATATCGCTATAAATGCGAAATGCCAGAGAAATTGAATGTCTGTGGATGATAATTAGTTTTTAGAAACCCTTGAAACCTTTTGCCTTTTACGACAAAAAGAAAAATTAAAAAAAGGTAATCTTACCAAGTGTAAACTTGTACTGCGGCACGTTAATCCGCTAAGGTAGCCAAGGACTCCTTAATTTTAGTTCGCTAATTTATATGTATAAATTTATTTGAACGTTTATAACTAAACTTTGACAAGGACACTTGTATTTTATTTTTCACCGCACAATTCAATTTAACACTCGCTCTGCTCGCTGGTCTGTCGGAAAAGAAGGAAAATGGTACAGAGGATGCTGTACAAAGATTTGACAGATCACTGTGCAAGTCGTTTAAGTGTTATATCCGCCATATGACAATGACGTAAATATATGTATATAACAGTCAATAATTTCTGTAATAGATTTTATTGAACTGATATGTACATTTTATTGAATTGACCTAAAAAAATTGACTTGAAATTTAATGATAAAAGAAATATTTGGGGAATAAGTAAACAAATTAAAAACTTAGAAACGCCCATTACAAACTGGATAATGCGATATTTTTTAAAGAGGAGCATTAGCCTGAAAAAGGGCTGTTAGCTTCGTATATCTTTAGCATGGAATGTTCCTATTTGCCTGCCTTGAAGGTCTTCTAACACATAATAGGAATTTCCTATTTTCGCCTTAATTCTTGCTTTTAGAAAAGAGTGGCTGAGCTTAGCATTGACGTTTTTCTCGAAATTGCTCTGGGCAAAGTTTCGACGGAAAACTTCTTGCCCTACTCTAAACGATACGGGTTTAGATCGTAGATTGTATTGTCTACTGTTTTGCTCGTAAGCTTTAGTCAAATTGTCTTTTAATTTGGTTCTCATTAAAATAAGTTCGTCATCGCGTGACAGTCTAATGGCTGGTTCATCTAATTGCTGGAGGTTTCTCAAAAGTTCATATGATGACCCGTGATTTATCATATCGAAACCGAACAAAGCGTGATATGGTGAACAGTTCAATGCTTGATGAAGGGAATTCCTGAGCGCACAACTAATAGCATTTATATTTATATCCCACTCACGGTGATCGCTTTTCAGGTATGCCCTGATAGCAGCTATCAATGAGCGATTTACGCGCTCAGAAGCGTTTGATTGTGGTGAATATAAGGCAGTTAAAACATGCTTTACGCCATGTTTTGTTAGAAATGCCTCAAAATCATTAGCTTTAAACTGAGAGCCATTATCGGTGACAATAATTTCCGGTATACCATAAACAAGGAAAATCTGATTTTTTAGAAAATGGACTATTAAGTTGGTGGTAAATTTTTTTAATGGACAAAGCCAATGGAATTTTGATAAATGGTCCATTACAATAAGCAAGCCAATATTGCCAGCCTTACTCCTTGGGTACGGTCCCAAGATATCGACATATAGTCGTTGAAAAGGTCTGTCTGAAATCGCTTGATTACCCATCGGCGGACGTAAAGTCACGTTCGGTGCTTTTGTCATTTTGCATGTTTCGCATTTTCGTACATACGCTTTGACATCCCTTACCATTCCTGGCCAATATAAATTCCTGCGAAGCAAATCTAATGTTTTAGACATTCCACCATGAGCTGCAATCAAGTCATCATGTGCGTGTGACAGTACTTCATTACGAAGCTCAAGAGGAACCCAGAGTTTCCAAGCACTTTGCTCCGATTCAGAGGTGCCGTTGGAGTGTTGTGTTCGAATATAAACATATTTTTCAATAATTTTTATATCCGGATACTTTTCTGAATTTTTCAAAATTTTCTCTTTTAAATCCTCATAATCTTTTGCATAAAAATATGAAGAGGCTAGATCGATTGGTGGCCCTATTTCTAAAGCGTTAACTTCTCCGTGCATCCTAGAAAGGGCATCTGGTACAATATTTTCTTTTCCTTTTCTGTGACTGATAGTAAATTTGAAACTTTGCAACTTTAAAACCCACCTGGCTAAACGACCATTTAACTTTGGTTGCCGCATGAGCCATAAAAGACTCGAGTGGTCAGTTATTACCTCGAATTCTTGCAATTCCAAATAACAGCGAAAGCGTTCTATTGCCTGCATGGCAGCTAGACATTCGCGCTCGGTTACACTGTAGTTGCGTTGCGCAGAGTTTAATTTTTTTGACATAAATGCCACAGGACATTCATCGCCGTCGTCGTTGAGTTGAACTAGAACAGCGCCGATGCCATAGTCACTCGCGTCGCAGTGCACGTAAAATTTTTTTTCAAAATTCGGGTTTTGCAAAACGGGGGCTGTGGTTAGCAGTCGCTTCAATTTTTCAAATGCAACTTGCGCAGCATCTGTCCACAAAAATTCTTTTTTGGTCGAAAGGACTTCAGTAATAGGGAAAGTTACTTCCGCGAAATTTTCTATGAATCGTCTATACCATCCTGCAATTCCAAGAAAACCGCGTATTTGTTTAAACGTTTTTGGAATTGGCCAGTTCAAAATGGATTCAACCTTTTCCGGATCCGTTGCTATACCGCCATGAGCGATAACATAGCCAAGGTATTTAATTTTGGTAACACAAAATTGACTTTTCTTAATGTTTATCGTTAAATTCGCTTTTCGGAATTGTTCAGCGATTCGTACTAAAACTGAAAGGTGAGATTCGAATGTATCCGACACGATGCATAAGTCATCCAAGTATCCGAAGACGCAATTCCTAAGGTCAGGTGGAATGATCTCATCCATTAATCTACACATTGTTTGCGCTGCGTTGCACAAACCGAATGGCATTACCCTGAATTGATATAAGGGCCGACCAGGTACTGTAAATGCTGTCAGTGCTTTTGACCGTTCTGTAAGCGCAATCTGCCAGTATGCATCTTTTAAATCGATTTTAGTAATAATATGTGCTTTTGGCAATCGCGACAATATACCCTCTATCATTGGAAGTGGATACGCATCCTTTTGTGTCACTTCGTTAATTTTTCTCGCATCAAGACATAAGCGGATTTTATTTGGCTTAATGACCATGCGCATTGGTGAGCTCCAGGCACTATTGGATTTTTCAATGACACCTAAACTCAACATTCTATCAATTTCTTTGTACATTAGTTTTTCTACCCCTGGGGAAACAGGATAAAAGCGTTGTTTAACTGGCTTTGCGTCGCCAACGTCAATATCATGCGTAAGCAAACTAGTTCTGCCTAAACCTATCTTTTCGAAATCGGGAAATAAGGCTTTAACTGCTACAAGCTGTCGACCTTGATCCTCCGTCAACAGACATGAATCCGAGTTTGAAGAGTTGGTAGCAAGATCTTTCGCAGAGTTGTCTAAAGATACATTAGAAATAATGTTTGGTGCTAGGCCGAAAGTTTTCCAGAAATCAATGCCTAGAATCAAGTTTTGTTCTAACGACGGTATAACGAATAGAGTAAGTTTTCTTCTCTGGTTTTTGTAATCAATATTAACTGTCAGACTGCCTAAAACCTGATGTGGTTTACCATCAGCTGTTTTGACATTAGAGTGTATTTTCCTAAATTGAGGCAATTCAGTAATATTTCCTTTTGCGAGCGTCGAACCCACGCAGCTTATGTTTGCTCCAGTGTCCAGCAAACCGAATACTGTTTTATTAAGAACTTTGACTTCAGCGTAATAAAGTGAATCCTTTTCATTTAAAACTGCTGAAACAAGATATTTTTTTGTTGTACGCAACGCTTTCCAAAAGCGTCTTAATCGTAAAGTTGATCTTCGTGGCTTTTTATGCTGATTTGAAATTTTTGGGTATTCTTTGAAAATTCGAGCTTTTGCTTCAATATAATTCCGCATGCGCTCGTGGAATGGTCTGATTGGATAAAGAATTTTGTCCAATCCATTAGGCTTCTCCTCGCTCTTTAACGTTTCATAAGGTAACGTGTCGTCGACTGATTGCGATGACGCTGAGCTAGCCGGTCTTGAATTATGAAAGGTATTTTGTAATTTTACTTGGGTGACATCCCTTTCTTCCCGAATGTCCCCTTGTGCGAGTTTTTTGCTTTCACAAGACAAATTTCGCACTGAGGTTTGTAAACATTTTTGGCCCCACACCCGTAACAAAAGATTTTTCGTTCTTGCAGACACATATCCCACATATGTCCTTCAATGTCACAATTCCAACAAACAAGTGTACGTGGCGTTTTCGCTATCGTTGCGACTCTAGATATGGGATCAGTATCTACATTACAATTTTCTTCCTCAACATCTTCTTCACGTAATGCTGCTATATTACGTCTGGGAACAGCTGTTCGAGCTGGTTGGGCTCGTCTATATGATTCCTCATTTAAAAGGTATTCGCGCCTTTGGACGAGTTTGCGGAGATGCGCTGTCGACTGAATCGGAATGTATAAAAGTTCGTGTCGTATGTCAGACCTTAAATTTCTTGTTACTATTTCGATTAATTCTGATTCGTCTAAAGGAATGGGTAAACGATCAACCATTGTAACGATGGCGTCGTGGAATTGCTCGTAAGTTTCACCGGGACGTTGCTTCCGACTTCGAATTTCTTCACAAATGTCGTAATTAGAGCGGTAATCTTTAAACTCATACTTAAGTGCCGCACAAAACGGTTGCCATTCTACTCTGGGCACTTGTTTGTGGTATCTCCAGTACCATGACTTAGCCTTACCAGATAATAAGATATGCAGATTTTTGCAAACTGCAGAAAAATCATTACTTAAAGTTTGAGCAGTCAGTGAACGAATTCGATAAATAAATTCTTCACAGCTCAGGCCTGTTGATGAACCATCAAAAGTAATGCGCCAGTTTTGTATAGTGGTGGTTACCCTATCTGGTCGCAAAATGTCTAAATTGTTATGAAAAGTAGTTGGGTTTGGATATTGACCATTTGCCACGTTGGCATTTACAGAAGTGTCGTTTTGGGTCTCCGGTTGAGTGGTTTGCAAATTCAAGCTCGCGAACAAACGTTGAACTGTCGTTTCAACCATTTGGCCAATCTGCCTATAGTCAACTAAATTTGGGTTTTGACCCTGCATAACATTTTGGTTATGCCGACTTCGACGGTGGTGGTGAGAACGAACACCACTAGGTGCCGAATGATGCGTGTTGCTGTCATCCCCGATGGATGGAAGATTATGTTCGTCAAGTACAGGAAGAGAAAGATTTCCGTCATCTGCGAATAGATTCGGTACATCCTTTACCGCTTCCTCATAAAGTCTACGGTGGGCTTGCCTTGTATTATATCGAGGCACGGCTCCTTGAGCTCTTCCTCGACCACGAGAAGATTTGTTGGCATCCGCCACATGAAGTTGCGCTTGCGGACTTTGCCTCAAAATAATCTTTTTAAGATCCTGATGCCTACAAGTTCTCCTACAACAAGGGCATTCCTGTGAATCACTTAGCCAATTAGTAATGCACTTATTGTGATAAACATGATTACACAACGTTATAAGACAATCTTGGGCCGGTTGTATATCCTGAAGACATATTGTACATGCACAAACGTCCTTGTCAAGAATAGCTGACAAGTTCTCGTTGCTGTGGACAACTGCCATTTTAGCAAATATTCACAAAAAAAAATCCAAAAAAATATCATGCAAAAAAAAATAAATGTAAATAAAGTAAAAGTTATAATGTTTTCCGTAGGGTGTAATTGGTGAAGTGTAAGGAATTATATACCAATGTGCAAACACAGTAATAAAATTATAGTTGATTTGGCTATGGATTTTGAGAACATAGTTTGTGTAAATTTAACCGTTTAGACTTAAGGTACTGTTGGACCAAATACTGCTACCTGGAGCTAAAATTTGGTAAATCCGAACCCAATACTTTGTCTTTTATTTAGATTTTTGTTTTTAAACTATGAAAACTCACTGGTGGTTGCCAAGTTTTTACATTTCATTTGTGCGATTCCAAAAGATGTCAAAAAGGAGTTACAGAGAGCCAAGCGGTCGAAATCTGTCTGGTATTTAACACTCCAAGCAGTCGAAGGTCCAGCATGGATCTGCAATTTATTCTAAAACCTAAGGCTCGTATCAAAATCATATAAAAACTGTTATACTATTAGAATTTGTAAATTAATTTATGAAGAAAAAAACCTAACCACGGATTGGAACAGCAAATACTGGCCTATTAACCGAAGTCAGTTTGTAACCGTAAGGTTAAGAATTGAAGTTTTATTGCCTTTTGCTGCCCCACGTTGGGCGCCATTTTTTGTAATGTTCGTTCTTAACTTGTGCGCGCCCACACGTTGGCTTTTGCTGCCACACGTTAGGCGCCACTTTGGGTAATGGTTTTAGGTGTAGCACGCAGGCTACCATATTAGTGTTCACACACACCAAATCTTACGAGTATGTTACACTACTGCAAGAAGAAAAGGAACCGGATGCAACCGAGAAGTAATACGCCGGATTTACGGCTTCAGAGTCTTTTACACTTTGACCGTTGGGAGCGAGGTCTATCGGGGCCCGTCTTTGCGGCTAACAAGCAGTGGTTGGGGAGTTCGCGACCTCTTCCCTAAGATCTATGTCATTACAATGCTATTACAGAGCCCCTATTTTGTTTTAGAAATCACAAAAAAATTATAACCATGGTTGTGGTAAAGAAAAAAATTTTGTAAGAAAATGTACCTGGAATGGTTGATTAAAACGGAAACTAAATGAAAAGAAAAATACAGAAACTAAACATGTTTGCACGCTGGGAGCAGCGAAGTTTTACCCGCGCTCGCGCTTCTGCACCCACCCTACCATGGCCTTTCTTGCGCTTAAAAAAAATGTTTGTTAGGCCCCTTAAGCACGCTTACCACTTCACTTCATTACCCGGAAAACAATTGGAACAAGATTATAAAGACATTTTTAAGATTTCAAAGTGCTATTCGAATTTGCTTTTAATCTCAAGTAATATTCATTTTTTCCACAAAACTTATTGAAATAACGCCTAATGTATTCTTATATACTATTTTCCTTAACAATAAGCATAATCATTTATTCCTGTTTAGCATACCATTAATAAAAATTAGGATATTCGTAACATTTATATTTATTCCTCCCGGAAATGTTTTATAAGAACAACCAAGCTAATTTCGAAATTATTCTTCTAATTCTCAAAAAGAAACAAATTTAATTCATAATTACGTTTTTACAATTTCCAGAATTAGGAGTTATTTAAGTTTTGCAAAAACTCATTTTAATCGCTACTAACATTAATTTTAAGGGGTAGTCTCAGCTGAGCCATGATTCACCTCAATATTGTACATTACTTTATGTAGTCATTGACCTGCATTTAATTATTTTACATATGCATAAGTACAAACAAAAATATATATACATATGTATGTATGTAAGATAATGAGAGAAAATGAAAAAACTAGATCATATGTATGTATGCACATACATGTCTGTATGCGTGATCTCTCAAAAGATCGACAAATTACTGTAACTCAATATGCTCATATTCGCATGCAGTATACAAACATATATATATATTCACATATGTATACATAACAAATGGCAAAATTTTATAAAAGTTAAATAAAATATGTATGTAGAAACAAAATGAATCACTTACATTTGACATCGATGAAGCGTAGAAGGCCTTCCATGCTCGTCGTTGTTGCTATATTTATGAGCAAAATTGTTGTTATTAATTTACAATAATTTTTGAAATAAACCTTAATGAGCCTTGCATTTCTTAAACCAATTTTCTACGTTTCCTCTTTAAACTTACATAGTCATAAAAAAATATTGGTACCAAGCTGAGAATTATTAGTCTATCATGGTGATCATAAATTTTCGTTTGTATACGGTTTTATCCCGCCTGCCAGAAAACTTATATATGTATGTACATAGGTATGTGCTTACAGAGAAAATTAGGAAAAGCAAAAGTAACAATGATATACTAAAACAATTTTAATAGATCATACCGCTCTCTCAAACCTAATTAATATGTTTTTAACATTTAAATTCTGCAATTTTGAGTTTATGCATTTGAGAGAGTAAAGAAAATGAAACAGCAAAGGAACAATGTTAAGGAGATCAGTTCATGACCATGTGCATGGATCAGCTGATTTGCCATGCGTACCTAATGTACGTATGTAATGCATGTATGTATCTCTGTACGTATGCAACTCTTTCTTGTTTCTTAATATATGTATGTTTAATGTAGGTATGTCTTACACCTAATACAAAGTGATGCCTAAGTATAAAAACTAAGTTCTTACACTAACTTTTTATGTTCACTAACTAGATTATTAACTCATTTTTAGTAATTTATAAAATCATTTTTTTTGGTGATTTAGGTTATGAATTAACACTATTAAGAGGTAAGTATTTATATATAAAAAAAGGTTAAATGTTATGAAGAAAAGCTTGTAAGAATGTGATTATCGAATCGCCAATCTTAGAATTTCGTTTCTTTAAATAATCCTTTGGGTTCAAACATCTTGCAAGAATTGTAAGGAAATTTAAGGCTCTTTAATGATTTATACTGTGTTAGCATCCGAGCTCTAGTTTCCATGTTGAGAAGAGATTTCAACGCAAAGTAATTGAATGGTGCACATATGTATATATGTATGTACAGGTGGTGGTTAGACTTTGTTCCGACAAGCAAGGTAAACCATAAATCCCGCGTTTTCCCAATGATACGGGGGCACGTGTGTCTTTCCGAGGTATGTATATATCGCTATAAATGCGAAATGCCAGAGAAATTGAATGTCTGTGGATGATAATTAGTTTTTAGAAACCCTTGAAACCTTTTGCCTTTTACGACAAAAAGAAAAATTAAAAAAAGGTAATCTTACCAAGTGTAAACTTGTACTGCGGCACGTTAATCCGCTAAGGTAGCCAAGGACTCCTTAATTTTAGTTCGCTAATTTATATGTATAAATTTATTTGAACGTTTATAACTAAACTTTGACAAGGACACTTGTATTTTATTTTTCACCGCACAATTCAATTTAACACTCGCTCTGCTCGCTGGTCTGTCGGAAAAGAAGGAAAATGGTACAGAGGATGCTGTACAAAGATTTGACAGATCACTGTGCAAGTCGTTTAAGTGTTATATCCGCCATATGACAATGACGTAAATATATGTATATAACAGTCAATAATTTCTGTAATAGATTTTATTGAACTGATATGTACATTTTATTGAATTGACCTAAAAAAATTGACTTGAAATTTAATGATAAAAGAAATATTTGGGGAATAAGTAAACAAATTAAAAACTTAGAAACGCCCATTACAATGCGCCAATTCAAGACCACACAGAATCGTATCTCATGATAAAAGACAAATCAATAGATGATTGTTGGGCACGGCTTCAATCGGTATATGATATGGTTTTTTCAAAAACAGATGATATCCTTCCGGATAATTTCAAGAATGCTGTTGAAGGCAAATACTATGCTTGCCTTGAACAATATGAGGTGACCAAAGCAAGAATTGCTGATCAACTCACGTTGATGAGAGCAATTGCTGAGCCGAGACCACCATCCCGAGTGGAACACCCCTCGGCGGAGGCAAACGTCTGCCTACAAGTCCCACCTTGTGACTTGAAGAATGGCCCGCTTTCCGTGACATGTTCACAGCGGTATACATCAACCATCCGAAGCTCTCCCGTGCTCAGAAATTGTATCACCTTCGATACAAAACCCAAGGAAAAGCCGGCTCAATTGTAAAGCAATAGCCGCTTAGCGATGACAATTTCGAGCTGGCATGGGAAGCTTTACGGTCACGATACGAAAACAAACGTATCCTGGTTGACAACCAGATCAAGATTCTTATGACTCTGCCCACTATCCAAACCGAAAATAGTGATCAACTTCAGAAGCTGCAAACCTCGATAAACAACAGTCTGTCGATTCTTCATTCCCAAGATGTTAAGACAGACAGCTGGGATCCCATCTTGGTATACATATGCTCATCAAAGCTGCCCGAAAACACATTGTCACTTTGGGAACAATCTCTCTCTTCCCGAAGAGATTTACCCACATGGTCTCAAATGGATGACTTCCTTACTTCAAGATACGAAGTAGTCGAACGATTGAATCAGCTTCATCCAAGCCAAAGTAAAACAAAACCTGTCACTCATCAAAATGCTTCGCAAAGCAGGCCCTTTAACAGGACCAACGCTTTCATGGCAGAATCGACGAGAGAAGTAGCCTGTGCCTACTGCAACTCTCCTCATCTGATTAGAGTCTGCCAACAATTCAAACGAATTTCGGTTCCGAACCGTATACAATTCGTAAACCAAAGCAAGTTGTGCAAAAACTGTCTTGCTAATTCTCACAGCACTAATGGGTGCCCGAGCAAGTGGTCGTGTACACATTGCCAACAACGGCATCACTCAGTGTTGCACGTCATTCCAAAGCCACAAGCTCGCCGCTCTAGTCCTTTGGTGCCTCTGCGCAGCACACTACTGCCACCTCGACATCTCCCGCTCGAAAAGTGCAGTCAAGCTCCAATTCCAGCGAGCAGCGGTGCTGTTCCAAGCAGGCACACATACAATCATTGCATGCAGCCAATGACAGCAAAATTCTCCTTCCAACTGCCATGGTCGTAGTGGAACACGAAGGGGAATTGTTTCAACTTAGAGCCTTAATTGACCAAGGCTCACAAAGGACATTTATTTCCTCTAAAGTTCAAAAACGGTTGAAACTTCCATTCGAACATTCCAGCTTCGAAATCTCTGGCATTGGACACGTCGTCCAAAACTCATCCAAACTTTGTCCCCTTACACTGGTTGCATCCAAAACCAAGCAAAGGATTAAAGTTCAGGCTATTGTGTTACCACAATTAACGAGGCATATGCCAACATACTCCATTAGCCATGAACACTGGCAGCAGTTCAAAATCCTTGAGCTCGCTGACCCAATTGCCACATACTAGCACAGACTGATATGGTCATTGGTAGCGATATTCTTCCACACATCCTGCTGGAAGGTATACAAAAGATTTGCGATACCATACTTGCGCAAAAGACAATATTTGGCTGGATTCTTAGTGGTCAAATAACGGAAAAGGTTGTGTCATTCTCGACACAAGTAGAAGAATGCTCAAACGTAGACCTCAGTTTACAACTGAGAAAGTTTTGGGAAGAAGAAGAAATTCCACAGCCTCCGCAAATTTCTCTGGAGGATCGGGCATGTGAGAATATGTATGCAACAACAACGACACGTGCTCCAAACGGTCGATACATTGTGCGACTTCCATTCAAGGAAGATTTCCCCAAAAAACTCTCTCTTGGCCATTCTCGTTCTGCTGCTCTCCAGCAATTATTTAGCATGGAGCGATCGCTGCAAAAGAAAGGGGACTTGAGCACACTGTACAACGATGTGTTGCAGGAATATCTCGACCTCGGTCACATGGACTACACCAAGCCTTGTGAAATCGTATCCGACGGCAAACATTTCTCCTTCTATTTACCTCACCATGCAGTCGTCAAACCAGATAAGGGGACCACCAAAATTCGCGTGGTATTCAACGCCTCCAAAACATCTGGATCAGGAAAGTCCCTGAATGACGTCCTGCACACCGGTCCCACACTCCAGCCAGATCTCATGCTACTCATTCTGCAGTGGCGCATGCACAGATTCGTGTTCAATGGAGATATTGAGAAAATGTATCGTCAAATACTCATCCACAAAGACGATAAACATTTTCAGCGAATTTTATTTCGCAATTCGGCTGACTCTCCGGTCACCGATTACAATCTCAAAACCGTCACATTCGGCGTTAATTGTGCGCCCTATCTCGCTATCCGTACATTACATCAATTAGCTGATGATACGAGAGCGACATTCCCATTGGCGGCGCCAATACTCAGAAACCAGACGTATGTGGATGACATCCTCTCAGGAAGTCATAACATTGACGACGCCACCGAATCACTTTCTCAAGTGATAAAAGCGCTGAAATCAGCTGGTTTCGTATTAAAGAAACTGACGGCCAATCATCCGGCTATATTAGAACAGTTTCCATAGGAGGATTTTCTCGACTCAAACTTTTTTAAATTTGAGAGTGCTTCCACAACCAAAACTCTTGGTATTCGCTGGAACGCGCTTACAGACAAGTTTTCCTACACCATTCTGCCTATGTCAACAAAAAATGCCGTCACAGAACGACAAATTTTGTCGTCTGTCGGACGACTTTTTGAACCGGCAGGATGGCTGTCGCCAGTGATGATTCAGGCAAAGATTCTGCTTCAAGAACTTTGGCTAGATGGCGTTGATTGGGATGAATGTGCAAAGCCCAAGGCTGTATCAAAATGGCAACAGTTCGCAGAAAATCTGCCAGCCATCTGCCAAATCGAAATCCCTCGATGGGTTAATTTCTCTCCGAGGCAAGATACTCAAATCCATGGGTTTTGTGATGCCTCGGAAAAAGCGTATTGCGCAGCGATCTACATCCGCGTACATACTTGCAACCAAATAAAATCCTCTCTTCTGGTTGCAAAAGGCAAAGTGGCACCAATCAAGACGTTAAGCTTGCCACGTCTAGAGCTCTATGGCGCAGTCTTACTTGCAAAACTAGTCGCGGTTGTTCGAAAACAACTCCGCTTAGAAGTATGCAACACTTTCTTATGGTCTGATTCAGAGATTGTGCTAGCATGGCTGGAAAAGCCACCGTGCACATGGAAAACCTATGTGTCCAACCGTACCTCTCAAATCCGAGAGTATCTTCCGAACGGTACATGGCACCATGTTGCTAATGCTGACAATCCAGCGGACCTCGGCACCCGCGGTTGCAAACCCCAAGACTTGGCGATTTCCTCGCTCTGGTGGCATGAGCCGAAATGGCTTTCTTGCAACCCGGATTCATGGCCAAAATCAAAAGCGCGCAGAGCAAGAGTATTACGTACCAAAGGTAAAACCTTTAATTAAACGATGCATTTTCCAATGCAAAGTGTGCGCTCTTTATAAGCAACGAACACGCACACAAATAATGGCCGCTCTGCCCCCTGAGCGTTGTAATTTCTCATTACCATTTTCTACCACTGGCGTAGATTTTGCTATGCCATTCCAAATTAAAGCGTCGGTATTAAGATCCACTACGCTTCTCAAAGGTTATGTAGCAGTATTCGTATGTTTTGCCACAAAGGCAATTCACCTCGAGTTGTGCTCTGACCTCACAACCAAAACTTTTCGAGCAGCGTTTGCTCGCTTTGTCAGCAGACGAGGTTTCCCCTCCAAAATGATGAGTGACTGGAAAAACGTTCATTGGCGCTCAACGCGCAACTGAACGCGACTTCGTTAAATTTCTTAAAGAATGCTCCGCAGACATTGTCCAAAAATATGCTCCTCAAGGCATCAATTGGCAATATATACCACCCGGAGCCCCACACATGGGAGGCTTGTGGGAATCCGCAGTAAAAACCTTTAAAATCCATCTAAAGAAAATCGCTGCATCCCACAAGTTCACATTTGAAGAATTCACGACGATATTGGTGCGACAGCGCTTACTCCAGGTCTTTTTATTCGAGGTGCACCGCTATTGGCCATTCCTGAGCCTAACGGTGAAGACCTCTCTCTACTTAACCGCTGGGAGAAAGTCAAAGCGCTTCACCATCAATTCAGCCATAGATGGAAAGAGGAATATCTCAAAGATCTTCAAAAAAGACATAAGTGGAAAAATCCAAACCACAATCCTCACTCAGGCGATCTCGTCATAATAAAGGAGGATTCGCTCCCGCCCACCGAGTGGAGACTGGGACGAATAGAAAGGGTTCACCACGGGCCTGATAACCATGTACGCGTCGTGGAGATCCGCATGCAAAATGGGGTTGTCACGCGCCCTTTAGTTAAACTGTGCTTCATTCCACCAGCGCAGCCTTCGCGCGACTCACAGTAAAGAAGAAAACAAAAATAAATCATATACCATCCCTGTATATTTTGGATTTAAACATCTCGCTTTAAATGCTATCCCCAAGTACTTCTTGTTTCTTTGTTTGTTCTTCTACTTTCAGACCGAAAACCATAATGGCGACACGAAAGGCATGTCCTCTAGCTCCGACCGCAGAGGCAGACAACTTTCTGCAATGCAGACTCTGCCATCGCTACCACGCCATTCGGACCTGTCCAGCCTTCAAGGCAATGAAGCCACCGCAACGGTCAGCCGTAGCCCGGGCGCAAGAGTATTGCGTCAACTGCCTCGCACTTAATCACACCACCGGTGAATGCGATTCGTCCGGCATCTGCAAGGTTTGCGGGCTCGCGCACCACACGCTGTTGCACATGGCAGCAGCCAGAACTGGGTGCCTAAAAGCGCGAAAACGGCCATCCAACCAGCGCGCAAGGGTACAGAAGCGCTAACCAGCTGCGCGCGCAGTCCACGAAAAGCGCAGGCAACACCCAAAGTAGGGCAAACGAGTGCCCCAACAGCCACTTAAGAAGGAAGTCACTATCGCGCACACTGCTGACGGCCTACAACCCCGGAGATATCGGGGACAAAGCACCACCCGTGTGCTAGGCAACACCATCCGCGCCCTAAAAGAGCTGCAGGAGGTACTGACGAGCGCACCCCTGCAGGGCTATGTTTAAGCCGCCGCGCCTACGCACATATGTATATTCTCTCTTGCGTATTACATTATCTGATAATATTCGCTAAGCACCCAACTCTTTGTAACGAAAAGAGTGGCTATAATTTTTCAAATAATTCAGCCACCACGCAGCCAACGCTCTTTCTATGATCTTGGCCTCTCTTTGTTAACAAACTCGCGCACGCGACTGCGCACCAAACTTGTTAGTAAATACAAATATCTACATATGTATATTGTAATTTGCACTGTGTTGGAAGTTAAATTATTAAATGAGAATTGTTAGCAAATTCGAATCCAAGTGTTAATCATTTAGTTGGAAAGTGAAGAAAGTGGTGAGTGTGAAAAGAGACCAAAGTGGAATATTTATTGGTCTGGTTGTTGACGATGCTTCCGGTATGTGCAAAGCTGGCTTCGCTGGCGATGATGCTCCCCGCGCTGTCTTCCCCTCAATTGTGGGTCGACCACGTCATCAGGGTGTGATGGTTGGTATGGGACAAAAGGACTCGTACGTCGGTGACGAAGCACAAAGCAAACGTGATATCTTAACCCTGAAATACCCCATTGAGCACGGTATTGTGACCAACTGGGATGATATGGAAAAAATCTGGCATCACACCTTCTACAAACACCCAGTCCTGCTGACTGAAGCCCCATTGAATCCAAAGGCTAACCGTGAGAAGATGACACAGATCATGTTCGAAACTTTCAACACACCCGCCATGTATGTGGCCATCCAGGCTGTGCTGTCGTTGTACGCCTCTGGTCGTACCACTGGTATTGTGCTGGATTAGGGTGATGGTGTCTCCCACACTGTGCCCATCTATGAAGGTTATGCCCTGCCACACGCCATCCTTCGTTTGGATTTGGCTGGTCGTGATTTAACCGACTACCTTATGAAGATCTTGACTAAACGTGGTTATTCATTCACCACTACTGCCGAGGGTGAAATCGTTGGTGATATTTAAGAGAAACTGTGCTACGTCGCACTCGACTTCGAGCAAGAAATCGGTACCGCCGCGTCCAGCTCGTCATTGGAGAAATCTTACGAATTACCTGATGGTCAAGTGATCACCATCGGTAATGAACGTTTCCGCTGCCCTGAAGCTCTCTTCCAACCTTACTTCTTGGGAATGGAAGCCTCCGGCATCCATGAAACCACATACAACTCCATCATGAAGTGTGATGTTGATATCCGTAAGGACTTGTATGCCAACACGGTGCTATCTGGCGGTACCACTATGTATCCAGGCATCGCTGACCGTATGCAAAAGAAAATCACAGCTTTGGCTCCATCAACAATGAAGATCAAGGTCATTACGCCACCAGAACGTAAATACTCCGTCTGGATCGGTGGTTCCATCCTTGCTTAGCTGTCTACCTTCCAACAGATGTGGATCTCGAAACAAGAATACGACGAATCCGGTCCATCCATTGTGCACAGGAAATGCTTCTAAACTGGTTAATGGTATTCACCTTACTATAACCAACCAACTTTTTAGAACTTTAAAATATTTTTTTTAAGTTTTCATTCAAATGTATTATTTTCTAATTATTTAAAATGTTACAAAAACTTGAGAGAAAAGAATAAGATTGGCAAACTCTTCTTGTCATGCATTTGTCTGTGCACGAGTGGGACATAAGGGGATTATTACAACCAAAAAGCTGAAATTTGTCAATTTTTTTCTTGTTTGGAAATTTAAAAAATTTTTAAATTCAAGTCGTACCAATGAAACATAACAGTTTCGTTAAGGGTTTGTCTCATTCATTATTGCATAAACACATTTCACAAATGTTTTCTCATCTTAAACAAACATGAATACATACATAGAAGCATTCAAATGCACTATCAACATATAAACGTTTTGTGTTCTAGTTCACGAGCAAGTTGGTGCTCAGGTAGATGTTAAAGATTGATTCGAGCATGTGCAACCATCGTCCTTAACATACAATTGACCCAACTTTCCATTTTTATACTTACAAGATATGTAATGTTAACTTCAATGTTTACTTTTTATTTCATTTTGCTTTTAATTACATGCGTATTGGTTTTCTTACGCTAAAATGTTAATTAAACATGAAAATTACTAAAGACTTAAACAACAAAATATTATTAAAAAATAAATATTTTCTTAAACAAGTAAGACTTTGCCATCTGGCCCACTTTTCATTATTTAGATGGTAAGGTGCAGTTAGAGGAACGTACCATATGCATAATATACACACATTCATACATGATTAAGCACGATTTGTCGGATTCATGTAGGAATTGTGTTCGTAAAATAATACAATGATGTCATAATCAAAAAAAGGGAAAAAAAATTACCTAAAAAAGCAAAGTGCGTACATAGGCACATACCGAAGTGAACTAATAAGTTTTAGCTTAACAGCAAGGCGAATTCATTAAAACAAAAAAAAAAAAATTAGCGACATATACAAAATATTTTTAAAACATTTAAAACTAAATAAAAGAAAACAGTGAGCGCAAGAGCACTACAAAAAAAAAAACAACGGCAACAGCTTTAAGTAGCAACAGCAGCAGCATTTGCAACAACAACATTTGCGGCAACGTCAGCAACATCGCCAGGATTTGCGGCAACACACACAGCGTCAACGACCAACACAAAGGGACGTACACAACCACATTCTTATACATACGTATATATACAAAAAAAAAAAAAAAGGAAGTTGTAAGTAGGCAATTTTTAATTTTCTTTCAAAATTTTAAACAATAAAATATCCTTGGCTGTTGCCGGTGCTCGCAAAGGTCGTTGAACTTAGCCAAAGTGCCGAAAAACATAAGGGCATTTTTTCCATATGCCAATTACATATCCGCGCCTACGCACATATGTGTATACATATGCACTCTCCCGCATACATACATACACTTCGACTTGTCAACATAAATAAATATTCACAGCTGAGCCATAACTCTGGCTTCGTATGTAATCTACATACACACATACGTACGTGTATGCTTACTTGCGCGCAAATATTTCTACAAACGTACATATGATATTAGCATATAAATGCATGCGAACAACGTAAAATGACACCGAAATCCCAAAAGATATTCTAATATTTAGATACAAAGAAGCAACCCATTAGGGAATTTTTCGCAACCAAAAAGTGAAATTTAGCAATATCTTTCAGGTGTTCAATCTTATATATATACACATATTATACAATTTACATACATACATACTTATATAATATATATATATATCTTTAAACAAACATACGTATATTTCCACTACGTACATATATAAAAGTGAAAGTGTTTGCGTTCTTTTTTTGTGTTACATAAAATAAAAAATCCAATTTGCGGATTTTAGTTTGGCAGTCCGGTTTCCAAGCATCCAAGTTTAATACATACAAAACAAACAAAAAAAAAAGCGAAAAGTTTATAGCGGAAAGTGACAGTCTCATGAGATACTGTGCACGATTCAGTGATGCGCCAATTCAAGACCACACAGAATCGTATCTCATGATAAAAGACAAATCAATAGATGATTGTTGGGCACGGCTTCAATCGGTATATGATATGGTTTTTTCAAAAACAGATGATATCCTTCCGGATAATTTCAAGAATGCTGTTGAAGGCAAATACTATGCTTGCCTTGAACAATATGAGGTGACCAAAGCAAGAATTGCTGATCAACTCACGTTGATGAGAGCAATTGCTGAGCCGAGACCACCATCCCGCGTGGAACACCCCTCGGCGGAGGCAAACGTCTGCCTACAAGTCCCACCTTGTGACACGGAGACATTTTATGGTGGTTATGAAGAATGGCCCGCTTTCCGTGACATGTTCACAGCGGTATACATCAACCATCCGAAGCTCTCCCGTGCTCAGAAATTGTATCACCTTCGATACAAAACCCAAGGAAAAGCCGGCTCAATTGTAAAGCAATATCCGCTTAGCGATGACAATTTCGAGCTGGCATGGGAAGCTTTACGGTCACGATACGAAAACAAACGTATCCTGGTTGACAACCAGATCAAGATTCTTATGACTCTGCCCACTATCCAAACCGAAAATAGTGATCAACTTCAGAAGTCGCAAACCTCGATAAACAACTGTCTGTCGATTCTTCATTCCCAAGATGTTAAGACAGACAGCTGGGATCCCATCTTGGTATACATATGCTCATCAAAGCTGCCCGAAAACACATTGTCACTTTGGGAACAATCTCTCTCTTCCCGAAGAGATTTACCCACATGGTCTCAAATGGATGACTTCCTTACTTCAAGATACGAAGTAGTCGAAAGATTGAATCGGCTTCATCCAAGCCAAAGTAAAACAAAACCTGTCACTCATCAAATTGCTTCGCAAAGCAGGCCCTTTAACAGGACCAACGCTTTCGTGGCAGAATCGACGAGAGAAGTAGCCTGTGCCTACTGCAACTCTCCTCATCTGATTAGAGTCTGTCAACAATTCAAACGAATTTCGGTTCCGAACCGTATACAATTCGTAAACCAAAGCAAGTTGTGCAAAAACTGTCTTGCTAATTCTCACAGTACTAATGAATGCCCGAGCAAGTGGTCGTGTACACATTGCCAACAACGGCATCACTCAGTGTTGCACGTCAATCCAAAGCCACAAGCTCGCCGCTCTAGTCCGAGAACCTTTGGTGCCTCTGCGCAGCACACTACTGCCACCTCGACATCTCCCGCTCGAAAAATGCAGTCAAGCTCCAATTCCAGCGAGCAGCCGTGCTGTTCCAAGCAGGCACACATACAATCATTGCATGCAGCCAATGACAGCAAAATTCTCCTTCCAACTGCCATGGTCGCAGTGGAACACGAAGGGGAATTGTTTCAACTTAGAGCCTTAATTGACCAAGGCTCACAAAGGACTTTTATTTCCTCTAAAGTTCAAAAACGGTTGAAACTTCCATTCGAACATTCCAGCTTCGAAATCTCTGGCATTGGACACGTCGTCCAAAACTCATCCAAACTTTGTCCCCTTACACTGGTTGCATCCAAAACCAAGCAAAGGATAAAAGTTCAGGCTATTGTGTTACCACAATTAACGAGGCATATGCCAACATTCTCCATTAGCCATTAACACTGGCAGCAGTTCAAAATCCTTGAGCTCGCTGACCCAATTGCCACATACTAGCACAGACTGATATGGTCATTGGTAGCGATATTCTTCCACACATCCTGCTGGAAGGTATACAAAAGATCTGCGATACCATACTTGCGCAAAAGACAATATTTGGCTGGATTCTTAGTGGTCAAATAACGGAAAAGGTTGTGTCATTCTCGACACAAGTAGAAGAATGCTCGAAAGTAGACCTCAGTTTACAACTGAGAAAGTTTTGGGAAGAAGAAGAAATTCCACAGCCTCCGCAAATTTCTCTGGAGGATCGGGCATGTGAGAATATGTATGCAACAACAACGACACGTGCTCCAAACGGTCGATACATTGTGCGACTTCCATTCAAGGAAGATTTCCCCAAAAAACTCTCTCTTGGCCATTCTCGGTCTGCTGCTCTCCAGCAATTATTTAGCATGGAGCGATCGCTGCAAAAGAAAGGGGACTTGAGCACACTGTACAACGATGTGTTGCAGGAATATCTCGACCTCGGTCACATGGACTACACCAAGCCTTGTGAAATCGTATCCGACGGCAAACATTTCTCCTTCTATTTACGCCTCCAAAACATCTGGATCAGGAAAGTCCCTGAATGACGTCCTGCACACCGGTCCCACACTCCAGCCAGATCTCATGCTACTCATTCTGCAGTGGCGCATGCACAGATTCGTGTTCAATGGAGATATTGAGAAAATGTATCGTCAAATACTCATCCACAAAGACGATAAACATTTTCAGCGAATTTTATTTCGCAATTCGGCTGACTCTCCGGTCACCGATTACAATCTCAAAACCGTCACATTCGGCGTTAATTGTGCGCCCTATCTCGCTATCCGTACATTACATCAATTAGCTGATGATACGAGAGCGACATTCCCATTGTCGGCGCCAATACTCAGAAACCAGACGTATGTGGATGACATCCTCTCAGGAAGTCATAACATTGACGACGCCACCGAATCACTTTCTCAAGTGATAAAAGCGCTAAAATCAGCTGGTTTCGTATTAAAGAAACTGACGGCCAATCATCCGGCCATATTAGAACAGTTTCCAAAGGAGGATTTTCTCGACTCAAACTTTTTTAAATTTGAGAGTGCTTCCACAACCAAAACTCTTGGTATTCGCTGGAACGCGCTTACAGACAAGTTTTCCTACACCACTCTGCCTATGTCAACAAAAAATGCCGTCACAAAACGACAAATTTTGTCGTCTGTCGCACGACTTTTTGAACCGGCAGGATGGCTGTCGCCAGTGATGATTCAGGCAAAGATTCTGCTTCAAGAACTTTGGCTAGATGGCGTTGATTGGGATGAACGTGCAAAGCACAAGGCTGTATCAAAATGGCAACAGTTCGCAGAAAATCTGCCAGCCATCTGCCAAATCGAAATCCCTCGATGGGTTAATTTCTCTCCGAGGCAAGATACTCAAATCCATGGGTTTTGTGATGCCTCGGAAAAAGCGTATTGCGCAGCGATCTACATCCGCGTACATACTTGCAACCAAATAAAATCCTCTCTTCTGGTTGCAAAAGGCAAAGTGGCACCAATCAAGACGGTAAGCTTGCCACGTCTAGAGCTCTGTGGCGCAGTCTTACTTGCAAAACTAGTCGCGGTTGTTCGAAAACAACTCCGCTTAGAAGTATGCAACACTTTCTTATGGTCTGATTCAGAGATTGTGCTAGCTTGGCTGGAAAAGCCACCGTGCACATGGAAAACCTATGTGTCCAACCGTACCTCTCAAATCCGAGAGTATCTTCCGAACGGTACATGGCACCATGTTGCTAGTGCTGACAAACCAGCGGACCTCGGCACCCGCGGTTGCAAACCCCAAGACTTGGCGATTTCCTCGCTCTGGTGGCATGGGCCGAAATGGCTTTCTTGCAACCCGGATTCATGGCCAAAATTAAAAGCGCGCATCGCATCTCCTACAGAAAAGCGCAAGATAGAGGCCTATCACGCGCTCGAGGAAGAGGTCGATTATCTCGACCGGGTTTCATCCTTCTCTCGCGCACTCCGCGTGACTGCGTATATGTTCCGCTTCGTGAACAATGCGCGGAACAAATCTAAGAAGTTAGCCTCACTCACTAATCCCAATCTGACCCATGACGAGTTCCAACAAACAAAAACGCGTCTTATCGAGACAGCGCAGTTACGTCATTTTCCGAATGCAAAAAGCGCGCTTCAGGATAAAAAACCCGTTAGCAAAAAAAGCCCTCTTCTTGTCCTCAATCCGATAATGGAAAAAGACGGTCTGCTACGGGTTAACGGGAGATTGGCGCATGCCACGTTGAGATACAACGAAAGACACCCAATCATTCTCCCAACAAAATCGAGGATCTGCCAGCTATATTTGGAGTTTCCACATTCGCTGCTTCTTCATGCAGAAATATGATTGATGCTCCAAATGGTAAGGCAAGAGTATTAGGTACCAAAGCTAAAACCTCTAATTAAACGATGCATTTTCCAATGCAAAGTGTGCACTCTTTATAAGCAACGAACACGCACACAAATAATGGCTGCTCTGCCCCCTGAGCGTTGTAATTTCTCATCACCATTTTCTACCACTGGCGTAGATTTTGCGGGGCCACTCCAAATTAAAGCGTCGGTATTAAGATCCACTACGCTTTTCAAAGGTAATGTAGCAGTATTCGTATGTTTTGCCACAAAGGCAATTCACCTCGAGTTGTGCTCTGACCTCACAACCGAAGCTTTTCGAGCAGCGTTTGCTCGCTTCGCCGGCAGACGAGGTTTCCCCTCCAAAATGATGAGTGACAATGGAAAAACGTTCATTGGCGCTCAACGCGCAACTGAACGCGACTTCGTTAAATTTCTTAACGAATGCTCCACAGACATTGTCCAAAAATGTGCTCCTCAAGGCATCAATTGGCAATATATACCACCCGGAGCCCCACACAGGGAGGAGGCTTGTGGGAATCCGCAGTAAAAACCTTTAATATCCATCTAAAGAAAATCGCTGCATCCCACAAGTTCACATTTGAAGAATTCACGACGATATTGGTGCGACAGCGCTTACTCCAGGTCACTTCATTCGAGGTGCACCGCTATCGGCCATTCCTGAGCCTAACGGTGAAGACCTCTCTCTACTTAACCGCTGGGAGAAAGTCAAAGCGCTTCACCATCAATTCAGCCATAGATGGAAAGAGGAATATCTCAAAGATCTTCAAAAAAGACATAAGTGGAAAAATCCAAACCACAATCCTCACTCAGGCGATCTCGTCGTAATAAAGGAGGATTCGCTCCCGCCCACCGAGTGGAGACTGGGACGAATCGAAAGGGTTTACCACGGGCCTGATAACCATGTACGCGTCGTGGAGATCCGCACGCAAAATGGGGTTGTCACGCGCCCTTTAGTTAAACTGTGCTTCATTCCACCAGCGCAGCCTTCGCGCGACTCACAGTAAAGAAGAAAACAAAAATAAATCATATACCATCCCTGTATATTATGGATTTAAACATCTCGCTTTAAATGTTATCCCCAAGTACTTCTTGTTTCTTTGTTTGTTCTTCTACTTTCAGACCGAAAACGATAATGGCGACACGAAAGGCATGTCCTCTAGCTCCGCCCGCAGAGGCAGACAACTGTCTGCAATGCAGACTCTGCCATCGCTAGCACGCCATTTGGACCTGTCCAGCCTTCAAGGCAATGAAGCCACCGCAACGGTCAGCCGTAGCCCGGGCGTAAGGGTATTGCGTCAACTGCCTCGCAATCACCCACACCACCGGTGAATGCGATTCGTCCGGCATCTGCAAGGTTTGCGGGCTCGCGCACCACACGCTGTTGCACATGGCAGCAGCCAGAACTGGGTGCCTAAAAGCGCGAAAACGGCCATCCAACCAGCGCGCAAGGGTACAGAAGCGCAAACCAGCTGCGCAAGCAGTCCACGAAAAGCGCAGGCAACACCCAAAGTAGGGCAAACGAGTGCCCCAACAGCCACCTAAGAAGGAAGTCACTATCGCGCACACTGTTGAAGGCCTACAACCCCGGAGATATCGGGGACAAAGCACCACCCGTGTGCTAGGCAACACCATCCGCGCCCTAAAATAGCTGCAGGAGGTACTGACGAGCGCACCCCTGCAGGACGATGTTTAAGCCGCCGCGCCTACGCACATATGTATATTCTCTCTTGCGTATTACATTATCTGATAATATTCGCTAAGCACCCAACTCTTTGTAACGAAAAGAGTGGCTATAATTTTTCAATTAATTCAGCCACCACGCAGCCAACGCTCTTTCTATGATCTTGGCCTCTCTTTGTTAACAAACTCGCGCACGCGACTGCGCACCAAACTTGTTAGTAAATACAAATATCTACATATGTATATTGTAATTTGCACTGTGTTGGAAGTTAAATTATTAAATGAGAATTGTTAGCAAATTCGAATCCAAGTGTTAATCATTTAGTTGGAAAGTGAAGAAAGTGGTGAGTGTGAAAAGAGACCAAAGTGGAATATTTATTGGTCTGGTTGTTGACGATGGTTCCGGTATGTGCAAAGCTGGCTTCGCTGGCGATGATGCTCCCCGCGCTGTCTTCCCCTCAATTGTGGGTCGACCACATCATCAGGGTGTGATGGTTGGTATGGGACAAAAGGACTCGTACGTCGGTGACGAAGCACAAAGCAAACGTCATATCTTAACCCTGAAATACCCCATTGAGCACGGTATTGTGACCAACTGGGATGATATGGAAAAAATCTGGCATCACACCTTCTACAAACACCCAGTCCTGCTGACTGAAGCCCCATTGAATCCAAAGGCTAACCGTGAGAAGATGACACAGATCATGTTCGAAACTTTCAACACACCCGCCATGTATGTGGCCATCCAGGCTGTGCTGTCGTTGTACGCCTCTGGTCGTACCACTGGTATTGTGCTGGATTCGGGTGATGGTGTCTCCCACACTGTGCCCATCTATGAAGGTTATGCCCTGCCACACGCCATCCTTCGTTTGGATTTGGCTGGTCGTGATTTAACCGACTACCTTATGAAGATCTTGACTGAACGTGGTTATTCATTCACCACTACTGCCGAGGGTGAAATCGTTCGTGATATTAAAGAGAAACTGTGCTACGTCGCACTCGACTTCGAGCAAGAAATCGGTACCGCCGCGTCCAGCTCGTCATTGGAGAAATCTTACGAATTACCTGATGGTCAAGTGATCACCATCGGTAATGAACGTTTCCGCTGCCCTGAAGCTCTCTTCCAACCTTCCTTCTTGGGAATGGAAGCCTCCGGCATCCATGAAACCACATACAACTCCATCATGAAGTGTGATGTTGATATCCGTAAGGACTTGTATGCCAACACTGTGCTATCTGGCGGTACCACTATGTATCCAGGCATCGCTGACCGTATGCAAAAGGAAATCACAGCTTTGGCTCCATCAACAATGAAGATCAAGATCATTACGCCACCAGAACGTAAATACTCCGTCTGGATCGGTGGTTCCATCCTTGCTTAGCTGTCTACCTTCCAACAGATGTGGATCTCGAAACAAGAATACGACGAATCCGGTCCATCCATTGTGCACAGGAAATGCTTCTAAACTGGTTAATGGTATTCACCTTACTATAACCAACCAACTTTTTAGAACTTTAAAATATTTTTTTTAAGTTTTCATTCAAATGTATTATTTTCTAATTATTTAAAATGTTACAAAAACTTGAGAGAAAAGAATAAGATTGGCAAACTCTTCTTGTCATGCATTCGTCTGTGCACGAGTGGGACATAAGGGGATTATTACAACCAAAAAGCTGAAATTTGTCAATTTTTTTCTTGTTTGGAAATTTAAAAAATTTTTAAATTCAAGTCGTACCAATGAAACATAACAGTTTCGTTAAGGGTTTGTCTCATTCATTATTGCATAAACACATTTCACAAATGTTTTCTCATCTTAAACAAACATGAATACATACATAGAAGCATTCAAATGCACTATCAACATATAAACGTTTTGTGTTCTAGTTCACGAGCAAGTTGGTGCTCAGGTAGATGTTAAAGATTGATTCGAGCATGTGCAACCATCGTCCTTAACATACAATTGACCCAACTTTCCATTTTTATACTTACAAGATATGTAATGTTAACTTCAATGTTTACTTTTTATTTCATTTTGCTTTTAATTACATGCGTATTGGTTTTCTTACGCTAAAATGTTAATTAAACATGAAAATTACTAAAGACTTAAACAACAAAATATTATTAAAAAATAAATATTTTCTTAAACAAGTAAGACTTTGCCATCTGGCCCACTTTTCATTATTTAGATGGTAAGGTGCAGTTAGAGGAACGTACCATATGCATAATATACACACATTCATACATGATTAAGCACGATTTGTCGGATTCATGTAGGAATTGTGTTCGTAAAATAATACAATGATGTCATAATCAAAAAAAGTGAAAAAAAAGTTACCTAAAAAAGCAAAGTGCGTACATAGGCACATACCGAAGTGAACAAATAAGTTTTAGCTTAACAGCAAGGCGAATTCATTAAAACAAAAAAAAAAAATTAGCTACATATACAAAATATTTTTAAAACATTTAAAACTAAATAAAAGAAAACAGTGAGCGCAAGAGCACTACAAAAAAAAAAACAACGGCAACAGTTTTAAGTAGCAACAGCAGCAGCATTTGCAACAACAACATTTGCGGCAACGTCAGCAACATCGCCAGGATTTGCGGCAACACAGCGTCAACGACCAACACAAAGGGACGTACACAACCACATTCATATACATACGTATATATACAATAAAAAAAAAAAAGGAAGTTGTAAGTAGGCAAATTTTTAATTTTCTTTAAAAATTTTAAACAATAAAATATCCTTGGCTGTTGCCGGTGCTCGCAAAGGTCGTTGAACTTAGCCAAAGTGCCGAAAAACATAAGGGCATTTTTCCATATGCCAATTACATATCCGCGCCTACGCACATATGTATATTCACTCTTGCGTATTACATTATCTGATAATATTCGCTAAGCACCCAACTCTTTGTAACGAAGAGAGTGGCTATAATTTTTCAAATAAGTCAGCCACCACGCAGCTTAGCTTCTCTTTTTTAACTACTTCGCTTTACTCGGCCGCACTTACCAAGCTAAGAGAGTTCAAACAAAGCGCGCTCACGACTCACCAAGTGCAGTATCCACAACTCACCTTAGCGTTGAGCGGCTTTTGGGTGTATACATTTGCACTCTCCCGCATACATACATACACTTCGACTTGTCAACATAAATAAATATTCACAGCTGAGCCATTACTCTGGCTTCGTATGTAATCTACATACACACATACGTACGTGTATGCTTACTTGCGCGCAAATATTTCTACAAACGTACATATGATATTAGCATATACATGCATGCGAACAACGTAAAATGACACCGAAATCCCAAAAGATATTCTAATATTTAGATACAAAGAAGCAACCCATTAGGGAATTTTTCGCAACCAAAAAGTGAAATTTAGCAATATCTTTCAGGTGTTCAATCTTATATATATACACATATTATACTATATAATATATATATATATCTTTAAACAAACATACGTATATTTCCACTACGTACATATATAAAAGTGAAAGTGTTTGCGTTCTTTTTTTGTGTTACATAAAATAAAAAATCCAATTCGCGGATTTTAGTTTGGCAGTCCGGTTTCCAAGCAACCAAGTTTAATACATATACAACAAAAAAAAAAAAACGCAAACACCGCCACAAAACCTTAGTCATTTGCAGGTTCTCTGTGGCACTAAGTGCAAATTTTGCTAGTAATTAAGGGTTTTTTTTTTCATAAACTCCCACGCAATTTTATCGGCTACATACTTTCTTACGAGTAATTTTTTCTCGGCTTATCCCAAATGCCACTTGGACATAGTCCACCAAAAATGTCAGACATTGAGACACGCTCAAAAACCGCTGCGCTAGAAGCCAGCGTGAAAACCAAAACTAAAACTTTTGACCCCTCCGCGCAAAAGTTTATAGCGGAAAGTGACAGTCTCATGAGATACTGTGCACGATTCAGTGATGCGCCAATTCAAGACCACACAGAATCGTATCTCATGATAAAAGACAAATCAATAGATGATTGTTGGGCACGGCTTCAATCGGTTTATGATATGGTTTTTTCAAAAACAGATCATATCCTTCCGGATAATTTCAAGAATGCTGTTGAAGGCAAATACTATGCTTGCCTTGAACAATATGAGGTGACCAAAGCAAGAATTACTGATCAACTCACGTTGATGAGAGCAATTGCTGAGCCGAGACCACCATCCCGCGTGGAACACCCCTCGGCGGAGGCAAACGTCTGCCTACAAGTCCCACCTTGTGACACGGAGACATTTTATGGTGGTTATGAAGAATAGCCCGCTTTCCGTGACATGTTCACAGCGGTATACATCAACCATCCGAAGCTCTCCCGTGCTCAGAAATTGTATCACCTTCGATACAAAACCCAAGGAAAAGCCGGCTCAATTGTAAAGCAATATCCGCTTAGCGATGACAATTTCGAGCTGGCATGGGAAGCTTTACGGTCACGATACGAAAACAAACGTATCCTGGTTGACAACCAGATCAAGATTCTTATGACTCTGCCCACTATCCAAACCGAAAATAGTGATCAACTTCAGAAACTGCAAACCTCGATAAACAACTGTCTGTCGATTCTTCATTCCCAAGATGTTAAGACAGACAGCTGGGATCCCATCTTGGTATACATATGCTCATCAAAGCTGCTCGAAAACACATTGTCACTTTGGGAAAAATCTCTCTCTTCCCGAAGAGATTTACCCACATGGTCTGAAATGGATGACTTCCTTACTTCAAGATACGAAGTAGTCGAAAGATTGAATCGGCTTCATACAAGCCAAAGTAAAACAAAACCTGTCACTCATCAAAATGCTTTGCAAAGCAGGCCCTTTAACAGGACCAACGCTTTCGTGGCAGAATCGACGAGAGAAGTAGCCTGTGCCTACTGCAACTCTCCTCATCTGATAAGAGTCTGCCAACAATTCAAACGAATTTCGGTTCCGAACCGTATACAATTCGTAAACCAAAGCAAGTTGTGCAAAACTGTCTTGCTAATTCTCACAGTACTAATGAATGCCCGAGCAAGTGGTCGTGTACACATTGCCAACAACGGCATCACTCACTGTTGCACGTCAATCCAAAGCCACAAGCTCGCCGCTCTAGTCCTTTGGTGCCTCTGCGCAGCACACTACTGCCACCTCGACATCTCCCGCTCGAAAAGTGCAGTCAAGCTCCAATTCCAGCGAGCAGCCGTGCTGTTCCAAACAGGCACACATACAATCATTGCATGCAGCCAATGACAGCAAAATTCTCCTTCCAACTGCGATGGTCGCAGTGGAACACGAAGGGGAATTGTTTCAACTTAGAGCCTTAATTGACCAAGGCTCACAAAGGACTTTTATTTCCTCTAAAGTTCAAAAACGGTTGAAACTTCCATTCGAACATTCCAGCTTCGAAATCTCTGGCATGGGTGGACACGTCGTCCAAAACTCATCCAAACTTTATCCTCTTACACTGGTTGCATCCAAAACCAAGCAAAGGATAAAAGTTCAGGCTATTGTGTTACCACAATTAACGAGGCATATGCCAACATTCTCCATTAGCCATGAACACTGGCAGCAGTTCAAAATCCTTGAGCTCGCTGACCCAATTGCCACATACTAGCACAGACTGATATGGTCATTGGTAGCGATATTCTTCCACACATCCTGCTGGAAGGTATACAAAAGATTTGCGATACCATACTTGCGCAAAAGACAATATTTGGCTGGATTCTTAGTGGTCAAATAACGGAAAAGGTTGTGTCGTTCTCGACACAAGTAGAAGAATGCTCGAACGCAGACCTCAGTGGGAAGAAGAAGAAATTCCACAGCCTCCGCAAATTTCTCTGGAGGATCGGGCATGTGAGAATATGTATGCAACAACAACGGCAGGTGCTTCAAACGGTCGATACATTGTGCGATCAGGAAAGTCCCTGAATGACGTCCTGCACACCGGTCCCACACTCCAGCCAGATCTCATGCTACTCATTCTGCAGTGGCGCATGCACAGATTCGTGTTCAATGGAGATATTGAGAAAATGTATCGTCAAATACTCATCCACGCTGACTCTCCGGTCACCGATTACAATCTCAAAACCGTCACATTCGGCGTTAATTGTGCGCCCTATCTCGCTATTCGTACATTACATCAATTAGCTGATGATACGAGAGCGACATTCCCATTGGCGGCGCCAATACTCAGAAACTAGACGTATGTGGATGACATCCTCTCAGGAAGTCATAACATTGACGACGCCACCGAATCACTTTCTCAAGTGATAAAAGCGCTAAAATCAGCTGGTTTCGTATTAAAGAAACTGACGGCCAATCATCCGGCCATATTAGAACAGTTTCCAAAGGAGGATTTTCTCGACTCAAACTTTTTTAAATTTGAGAGTGCTTCCACAACCAAAACTCTTGGTATTCCCTGGAACGCGCTTACAGACAAGTTTTCCTACACCATTCTGCCTATGTCAACAAAACGACAAATTTTGAGGTCTGTCGCACGACTTTTTGAACCGGCAGGATGGCTGTCGCCAGTGATGATTCAGGCAAAGACTCTGCTTCAAGAACTTTGGCTAGATGGCGTTGATTGGGATGAATGTGCAAAGCCCAAGGCTGTATCAAAATGGCAACAGTTCGCAGAAAATCTGCCAGCCATCTGCCAAATCGAAATCCCTCGATGGGTTAATTTCTCTCCGAGGCAAGATATTCAAATCCATGGGTTTTGTGATGCCTCGGAAAAAGCGTATTGCGCAGCGATCTACATCCGCGTACATACTTGCAACCAAATAAGATCCTCTCTTCTGTTTGCAAAAGGCAAAGTGGCACCAATCAAGACGGTAAGCTTGTCACGTCTAGAGCTCTGTGGCGCAGTCTTACTTGCAAAACTAGTCGCGGTTGTTCGAAAACAACTCCGTTTAGAAGTATGGAACACTTTCTTATGGTCTGATTCAGAGATTCTGCTAGCTTGGCTGGAAAAGCCACCGTGCACATGGAAAACCTATGTGTCCAACCGTACCTCTCAAATCCGAGAGTATCTTCCGAACGGTACATGGCACCATGTTGCTAATGCTGACAATCCAGCGGACCTCGGCACCCGCGGTTGCAAACCCCAAGACTTGGCGATTTCCTCGCTCTGGTGACATGGGCCGAAATGGCTTTCTTGCAACCCGGATTCATGGCCAAAATTAAAAGCGCGCATCGCATCTCCTCCAAAAAAGCGCAAGATAGAGGCCTATCACGCGCTCGAAGAAGAGGTCGATTATCTCGACCGGTTTTCATCCTTCTCTCGCGCACTCCGCGTGACTGCGTACATGTTCCGCTTCGTGAACAATGCGCGGAACAAATCTAAGAAGTTAGCCTCACTCACTAATCCCAATCTGACCCATGACGAGTTCCAACAAACAAAAACGCGTCTTATCGAGACAGCGCAGTTACGTCATATTCCGAATGCAAAAAGCGCGCTTCAGGATAAAAAACCCGTTAGCAAAAAAAGCCCTCTTCTTGTCCTCAATCCGATAATGGAAAAAGACGGTCTGCTACGGGTTAACGGGAGATTGGCGCATGCCCCGTTGAGATACAACGAAAGACACCCAATCATTCTCCCAACCAAATCGAGGATCTGCCAGCTATATTTGGAGTTTCCACATTCGCTGCTTCTTCATGCAGAAATATGATGGATGCTCCAAATGGTAAGGCAAGAGTATTAGGTACCAAAGCTAAAACCTCTAATTAAACGATGCATTTTCCAATGCAAAGTGTGCACTCTTTATAAGCAACGAACACGCACACAAATAATGGCTGCTCTGCCCCCTGAGCGTTGTAATTTCTCATCACCATTTTCTACCACTGGCGTAGATTTTGCGGGGCCACTCCAAATTAAAGCGTCGGTATTAAGATCCACTACGCTTCTCAAAGGTTATGTAGCAGTATTCGTATGTTTTGCCACAAAGGCAATTCACCTCGAGTTGTGCTCTGACCTCACAACCAAAGCTTTTCGAGCAGCGTTTGCTCGCTTTGTCAGCAGACGAGGTTTCCCCTCCAAAATGATGAGTGACTGGAAAAACGTTCATTGGCGCTCAACGCGCAACTGAACGCGACTTCGTTAAATTTCTTAACGAATGCTCCACAGACATTGTCCAAAAATATGCTCCTCAAGGCATCAATTGGCAATATATACCACCCGGAGCCCCACACAGGGAGGAGGCTTGTGGGAATCCGCAGTATACACCTTTAATATCCATCTAAAGAAAATCGCTGCATCCCACAAGTTCACATTTGAAGAATTCACGACGATATTGGTGCGACAGCGCTTACTCCAGGTCACTTCATTCGAGGTGCACTGCTATCGGCCATTCCTGAGCCTAACGGTGAAGACCTTTCTCTACTTAACCGCTGGGGAAAGTCAAAGCGCTTCACCATCAATTCAGCCATAGATGGAAAGAGGAATATCTCAAAGATCTTCAAAAAAGACATAAGTGGAAAAATCCAAACCACAATCCTCACTCAGGCGATCTCGTCGTAATAAAGGAGGATTCGCTCCCGCCCACCGAGTGGAGACTGGGACGAATAGAAAGGGTTCACCACGGGCCTGATAACCATGTACGCGTCGTGGAGATCCGCACGCAAAATGGGGTTGTCACGCGCCCTTTAGTTAAACTGTGCTTCATTCCACCAGCGCAGCCTTCGCGCGACTCACCTTTAAATGCTATCCCCAAGTACTTCTTGTTTCTTTGTTTGTTCTTCTACTTTCAGACCGAAAACCATAATGGCGACACGAAAGGCATGTCCTCTAGCTCCGACCGCAGAGGCAGACAACTGTCTGCAATGCAGACTCTGCCATCGCTACCACGCCATTCGGACCTGTCCAGCCTTCAAGGCAATGAAGCCACCGCAACGGTCAGCCGTAGCCCGGGCGCAAGAGTATTGCGTCAACTGTCTCGCACTTAATCACACCACCGGTGAATGCGATTCGTCCGGCAGCTGCAAGGTTTGCGGGCTCGCGCACCACACGCTATTGCACATGGCAGCAGCCAGAACTGGGCGCCTAAAAGCGCGAAAACGGCCATCCAACCAGCGCGCAAGGGTACAGAAGCGCTAACCAGCTGCCCGCGCAGTCCAGGAAAAGCGCAGGCAACACCCTAAGCAGGGCAAACGAGTGCCCCAACAGCCACCTAAGAAGGAAGCCACTATCGCGCTCACTGCTGACGGCCTACAACCCCGGAGATATCGGGGACAAAGCACCACCCGTGTGCTAGGCAACACCATCCGCGCCATAAAAGAGCTGCAGGAGGCACTAACGAGCGCATCCCTGCAGGGCGGGGACGATGTTTAAGTCGCCGCGCCTACGCACATATGTATATTCACTCTTGCGTATTACATTATCTGATAATATTCGCTAAGCACCCAACTCTTTGTAACGAAAAGAGTGGCTAATATTTTTCAAATAATTCAGCCACCACGCAGCCAACGCTCTTTCTATGATCTTGGCCTCTCTTTGTTAACAAACTACACCCGGAAACCGCGCACGCGACTGCACACCAAACTTGTTAGTAAATACAAATATCTACATATGTATATTGTAATTTGCACTGTGTTGGAAGTTAAATTATTAAATAAAAATTGTTAGCAAATTCGAATCCAAGTGTTAATCATTTAGTTGGAAAGTGAAGAAAGTGGTGAGTGTGAAAAGAGACCAAAGTGGTTGTTGACAATGGTTCCGGTATGTGCAAAGCTGGCTTCGCTGGCGATGATGCTCCCCGCGCTGTCTTCCCCTCAATTGTGGGTCGACCACGTCATCAGGGTGTGATGGTTGGTATGGGACAAAAGGACTCGTACGTCGGTGACGAAGCACAAAGCAAACGTGGTATCTTAACCCTGAAATACCCCATTGAGCACGGTATTGTGACCAACTGGGATGATATGGAAAAAATCTGGCATCACACCTTCTACAAACACCCAGTCCTGCTGACTGAAGCCCCATTGAATCCAAAGGCTAACCGTGAGAAGATGGCACAGATCATGTTCGAAACTTTCAACACACCCGCCATGTATGTGGCCATCCAGGCTGTGCTGTCGTTGTACGCCTCTGGTCGTACCACTGGTATTGTGCTGGATTAGGGTGATGGTGTCTCCCACACTGTGCCCATCTATGAAGGTTATGCCCTGCCACACGCCATCCTTCGTTTGGATTTGGCTGGTCGTGATTTAACCGACTACCTTATGAAGATCTTGACTGAACGTGGTTATTCATTCACCACTACTGCCGAGGGTGAAATCGTTCGTGATATTAAAGAGAAATTGTGCTACGTCGAACTCGACTTCGAGCAAGAAATGGCTACCGCCGCGTCCAGCTCGTCATTGGAGAAATCTTACGAATTACCTGATGGTCAAGTGATCACCATCGGTAATGAACGTTTCCGCTGCCCTGAAGCTCTCTTCCAAGCTTCCTTCTTGGGAAATGGAAGCCTCCGGCATCCATGAAACCACATACAACTCCATCATGAAGTGTGATGTTGATATCCGTAAGGACTTGCATGCCAACACTGTGCTATCTGGCGGTACCACTATGTATCCAGGCATCGCTGACCGTATGCAAAAGGAAATCACAGCTTTGGCTCCATCAACAATGAAGATCAAGATCATTCCGCCACCAGATCGTAAATACTCCGTCTGGATCGGTGGTTCCATCCTTGCTTCGCTGTCTACCTTCCAACAGTTGTGGATCTCGAAACAGGAATACGACGAATCCGGTCCATCCATTGTGCACAGGAAATGCTGCTAAACTGGTTAATGGTATTCACCTTACTATAACCAACCAACTTTTTAGAACTTTAAAATATTTTTTTTAAGTTTTCATTCAAATGTATTATTTTCTAATTATTTAAAATGTTACAAAAACTTGAGAGAAAAGAATAAGATTGGCAAACTCTTCTTGTCATGCATTCGTCTGTGCACGAGTGGGACATAAGGGGATTATTACAACCAAAAAGCTGAAATTTGTCAATTTTTTTCTTGTTTGGAAATTTAAAAAATTTTTAAATTCAAGTCGTACCAATGAAACATAACAGTTTCGTTAAGGGTTTGTCTCATTCATTATTGCATAAACACATTTCACAAATGTTTTCTCATCTTAAACAAACATGAATACATACATAGAAGCATTCAAATGCACTATCAACATATAAACGTTTTGTGTTCTAGTTCATAAGCAAGTTGGTGCTCAGGTAGATGTTAAAGATTGATTCGAGCATGTGCAACCATCGTCCTTAACATCCAATTGACCCAACTTTCCATTTTTATACTTGCAAGATATGTAATGTTAACTTCAATGTTTATTTTTTATTTCATTTTGCTTTTAATTACATGCGTATTGGTTTTCTTACGCTAAAATGTTAATTAAACATGAAAATTACTAAAGACTTGAACAACAAAATATTATTAAAAAAGAAATATTTTCTTAAACAAGTAAGACTTTGCCATCTGGCCCACTTTTCATTATTTAGATGGTAAGGTGCAGTTAGAGGAACGTACCATATGAATAATATACACACATTCATACATGATTAAGCACGATTTGTCGGATTCATGTAGGAATTGTGTTCGTAAAATAATACAATGATGTCATAATCAGAAAAAGTGAAAAAAAAGTTACCTAAAAAAGCAAAGTGCGTACATAGGCACATACCGAAGTGAACAAATAAGTTTTAGCTTGACAGCAAGGCGAATTCATTAAAACAAAAAAAAAATTATCAACTACATATACAAAATATTTTTAAAACATTTAAAACTAAATAAAAGAAAACAGTGAGCGCAGAGCACTACAAAAAAAAACAACGGCAACAGCTTTAAGTGGCAACAGCAGCAGCATTTGCAACAACAACATTTGCGGCAACGTCAGCAACATCGCCAGGATTTGCGGCAACACATCGTCAACGACCAACACAAAGGGACGTACACAACCACATTCATATACATACATATACATACAAAAAAAAAATAGAAGTTGTAAGTAGGCAAATTTTTAATTTTCTTTAAAAATTTTAAACAATAAAATATCCTTGGCTGTTGCCGTTGTTCGCAAAGGTCGTTGAACTTAGCCAAAGTGCCGAAAAACATAAGGGCATTTTTTCCATATGCCAATTACATATCCGCGCCTACGCACATATGTATATTCACTCTTGCGTATTACTTTATCTGATAATATTCGCTAATTTTTCAAATAATTCAGCCACCACGCAGCCATTGCTCTTTCTATGATCTTAGCTTCTCTTTTTTACCTACTTCGCTTTACTCGGCCGCACTTACCAAGCTAAGAGAGTTCAAACAAAGCGCGCTCACGACTCACCAAGTGCAGTATCCACAACTCACCTCTTTTTTAACTACTTCGCTTTACTCGGCCGCACTTACCAAGCTAAGAGAGTTCAAACAAAGCGCGCTCACGACTCACCAAGTGCAGTATCCACAACTCACCTCTTTTTTAACTACTTCGCTTTACTCGGCCGCACTTAACAAGCTAAGAGAGTTCAAACAAAGCGCGCTCACGACTCACCAAGGGCAGTATCCACAACTCACCTCAGCGTTGAGCGGCTTTTGGGTGTATACATTTGCACTCTCCCGCATACATACATACACTTCGACTTGTCAACATAAATAAATATTCACAGCTGAGCCATTACTCTGGCTTCGTATGTAATCTACATACACACATACGTACGTGTATGCTTACTTGCGCGCAAATATTTCTACAAACGTACATATGATATTAGCATATACATGCATGCGAACAACGTAAAATGACACCGAAATCCCAAAAGATATTCTAATATTTAGATACAAAGAAGCAACCCATTAGGGAATTTTTCGCAACCAAAAAGTGAAATTTAGCAATATCTTTCAGGTGTTCAATCTTATATATATACACATATTATACCATTTACATACATACATACGTATATAATATATATATATATATCTTTAAACAAACATACGTATATTTCCACTACGTACATATGTATATAAAAGTGAAAGTGTTTGAGTTCTTTTCTTGTGTTACATAAAATAAAAAATCCAATTCGCGGATTTTAGTTTGGCAGTCCGGTTTCCAAGCATCCAAGTTTAATACATACAAAACAAAAAAAAAAAACCCAAACACCGCCACAAAACCTTAGTCATTTGCAGGTTCTCTGTGGCACTAAGTGCAAATTTTGCTAGTAATTAAGGGTTTTTTTTTTCATAAACTCCCACGCAATTTTATCGGCTACATATTTTCTTACGAGTAATTTTTCCTCGGCTTATCCCAAATGCCACTTGGACACAGTCCACCAAAAATGTCAGACATTGAGACACGGTCAAAAACCGCTGTGCTAGAAGCCAGCGTGAAAACCAAAACTAAAACTTTTGACCCCTCCGCGCAAAAGTTTATAGCGGAAAGTGACAGTCTCATGAGATACTGTGCACGATTCAGTGATGCGCCAATTCAAGACCACACAGAATCGTATCTCATGATAAAAGACAAATCAATAGATGATTGTTGGGCACGGCTTCAATCGGTTTATGATATGGTTTTTTCAAAAACAGATGATATCCTTCCGGTTAATTTCAAGAATGATGTTGAAGGTAAATACTATGCTTGCCTTGAACAATATGAGGTGACCAAAGCAAGAATTGCTGATCAACTCACGTTGATGAGAGCAATTGCTGAGCCGAGACCACCATCCCGCGTGCAACACCCCTCGGCGGAGGCAAAAGGCCGCCTACAAGTCCCACCTTGTGACACGGAGACATTTTATGGTGGTTATGAAGAATGGCCCGCTTTTCGTGACATGTTCACAGCGGTATACATCAACCATCCTAAGCTCTCCCGTGTTCAGAAATTGTATCACCTTCGATACAAAACCGAAGGAAAAGCCGGCTCAATTGTAAAGCAATATCCGCTTAGCGATGACAATTTCGAGCTGGCATGGGAAGCTTTACGGTCACGATACGAAAACAAACGTATCCTGGTTGACAACCAGATCAAGATTCTTATGACTCTGCCCACTATCCAAACCGAAAATAGTGATCAACTTCAGAAGCTGCAAACCTCGATAAACAACTGTCTGTCGATTCTTCATTCCCAAGATGTTAAGACAGACAGCTGGGATCCCATCTTGGCATACATATGCTCATCAAAGCTGCCCGAAAACACATTGTCACTTTGGGAACAATCTCTCTCTTCCCGAAGAGATTTACCCACATGGTCTCAAATGGATGACTTCCTTACTTCAAGATACGAAGTAGTCGAAAGATTGAATCGGCTTCATCCAAGTCAAAGTAAAACAAAACCTGTCACTCATCAAAATGCTTCGCAAAGCAGGCCGTTTAACAGGACCAACGCTTTCGTGGCAGAATCGACGAGAGAAGTAGCCTGTGGCTACTGCAACTCTCCTCATCTGATTAGAGTCTGCCAACAATTCAAACGAATTTCGGTTCCGAACCGTATACAATTCGTAAACCAAAGCAAGTTGTGCAATAACTGTCTTGCTAATTCTCACAGCACTTATGAATGGCCGAGCAAGTGGTCGTGTACACATTGCCAACAACGGCATCAATCACTGTTGCACGTCAATCCAAAGCCACAAGCTCGCCGCTCTAGTCCGAGAACCTTTGGTGCCTCTGCGCAGCACACTACTGCCACTTCCACATCTCCCGCTCGAAAGGTGCAGACAAGCTCCAATTCCAGCGAGCAGCCGTGCTGTTCCAAACAGCCACACATACAATCATTGCATGCAGCCAATGACAGCAAAATTCTCCTTCCAACTGCCATGGTCGCAGTGGAACACGAAGGGGAATTGTTTCAACTTAGAGCCTTAATTGGCCAAGGCTCACAAAGACTTTTATTTCCTCTAAAGTTCAAAAACGGTTGAAACTTCCATTCGAACATTCCAGCTTCGAAATCTCTGGCATGGGTGGACACGTCGTCCAAAACTCATCCAAACTTTGTCCTCTTACACTGGTTGCATCCAAAACCAAGCAAAGGATAAAAGTTCAGGCTATTGTGTTACCACAATTAACAAGGCATATGCCAACATTCTCCATTAGCCATGAACACTGGCAGCAGTTCAAAATCCTTGAGCTCGCTGACCCCAATTGCCACATACCAGCACAGACTGATATGGTCATTGGCAGCGATATTCTTCCACACATCCTGCTGGAATGTATACAAAAGATTTGCGATACCATACTTGCGCAAAATACAATATTTGGATGGATTCTTAGTGGTCAAATAACGGAAAAGGTTGTGTCATTTTCGACACAAGTAGACGAATGCTCGAACGCAGACCTCAGTTTACAACTGAGAAAGTTTTGGGAAGAAGAAGAAATTCCACAGCCTCCGCAAATTTCTCTGGAGGATCGGGCATGTGAGAATATGTATGCAACAACAACGACACTTGCTCCAAACGGTCGATACATTGTGCGACTTCCATTCAAGGAAGATTTCCCCAAAAAACTCTTTCTTGGCCATTCTCGGTCTGCTGCCCTCAAGCAATTATTTAGCATGGAGCGATCGCTGCAAAAGAAAGGGGACTTGAGCACACTGTACAACGATGTGTTGCAGGAATATCTCGACCTCGGTCACATGGACTACACCAAGCCTTTCTCCTTCTATTTACCGCACCATGCAGTCGTCAAACCAGATAAGGTGACCACCAAAATTCGCGTGGTATTCAAAGCCTCCAAAACATCTGGATCAGGAAAGTCCCTGAATGACGTCCTGCACACTGGTCCCACACTCCAGCCAGATCTTATGCTACTCATTCTGCAGTAGCGCATGCACAGATTCGTGTTCAATGGAGATATTGAGAAAATGTATCGTCAAATACTCATCCACGAAGACGATAAATATTTTCAGTGAATTTTATTTCGCAAATCGGCTGACTCTCCGGTCACCGATTACAATCTCAAAACCGTCACATTCGGCGTTAATTGTGCGCCCTATCTCGCTATCCGTACATTACATCAATTAGCTGATGATACGAGAGCGACATTCCCATTTGCGGCGCCAATACTCAGAAACCAGACGTATGTGGATGACATCCTCTCAGGAAGTCATAACATTGACGACGCCACCGAATCACTTTCTCAAGTGATAAAGCGCTAAAATCAGCTGGTTTCGTATTAAAGAAACTGACGGCCAATCATCCGGCCATATTAGAACAGTTTCCAAAGGAGGATCTTCTCGACTCAAACTTTTTAAAATTTGAGAGCGCTTCCACAACCAAAACTCTTGGTATTCGCTGGAACGCGCTTACAGACAAGTTTTCCTACACCATTCTGCCTATGTCAACAAAAAATGCCGTCACAAAACGACAAATTTTGTCGTCTGTCGCACGACTTTTTGAACCGGCAGGATGGCTGTCGCCAGTGATGATTAAGGCAAAGATTCTGCTTCAAGAACTTTGGCTAGATGGCGTTGATTGGGATGAATGTGCAAAGCCCAAGGCTTGTATCAAAATGGCAACAGTTCGCAGAAAATCTGCCAGCCATCTGCCAAATCGAAATCCCTCGATGGGTTAATTTCTCTCCGAGGCAAGATACTCAAATCCATGGGTTTTGTGATGCCTCGGAAAAAGCGTATTGCGCAGCGATCTACATCCGCGTACATACTTGCAACCAAATAAGATCCTCTCTTCTGTTTGCAAAAGGCAAAGTGGCACCAATCAAGACGGTAAGCTTGTCACGTCTAGAGCTCTGTGGCGCAGTCTTACTTGCAAAACTAGTCGCGGTTGTTCGAAAACAACTCCGTTTAGAAGTATGCAACACTTTCTTATGTTCTGATTCAGAGATTGTGCTAGCTTGGCTGGAAAAGCCACCGTGCACATGGAAAACCTATGTGTCCAACCGTACCTCTCAAATCCGAGAGTATCTTCCGAACGGTACATGGCACCATGTTGCTAATGCTGACAATCCAGCGGACCTCGGCACCCGCGGTTGCAAACCCCAAGACTTGGCGATTTCCTCGCTCTGGTGACATGGGCCGAAATGGCTTTCTTGCAACCCGGATTCATGGCCATAATTAAAAGCGCGCATCGCATCTCCTCCAGAAAAGCGCAAGATAGAGGCCTATCACGCGCTCGAGGAAGAGGTCGATTATCTCGACCGGGTTTCATCCTTCTCTCGCGCACTGCGCGTGACTGCGTACATGTTCCGCTTCGTGAACAATGCGCGGAACAAATCTAAGAAGTTAGCCACACTCACTAATCCCAATCTGACCCATGACGAGTTCCAACAAACAAAAACGCGTCTTATCGAGACAGTGCAGTTACGTCATTTTCCGAATGAAAAAAGCGCGCTGCAGGATAAAAAACCCATTAGCAAAAAAAGCCCTCTTCTTGTCCTCAATCCGATAATGGACAAAGACGGTCTGCTACGGGTTAACGGGAGATTGGCGCATGGCACGTTGAGATACAACGAAAGACACCCAATCATTCTCCCAACAAAATCGAGGTTCGGCCAGCTATATTTGGAGTTTCTACATTCGCTGCTTCTTCATGCAGAAATACGATTGATGCTCCAAATGGTAAGGCAAGAGTATTACGTACCAAAGCTAAAACCTCTAGCTAAACGATGCATTTTCCAATGCAAAGTGTGCACTCGTTATAAGCAACGAACACGCACACACGCTCTGCCCCCTGAGCGTTGTTATTCCTCATTACCATTTTCTATCACTTGCGTAGATTTTGCGGGGCCACTCCAAATTAAAGCGTCGGTATTAAGATCCACTACGCTTCTCAAAGGTTATGTAGCAGTATTCGTATGTTTTGCCACAAAGGCAATTCACCTCGAGTTGTGCTCTGACCTCACAACCAAAGCTTTTCGAGCAGCGTTTGCTCGCTTTGTCAGCAGACGAGGTTTCCCCTCCAAAATGATGAGTGACTGGAAAAACGTTCATTGGCGCTCAACGCGCAACTGAACGCGACTTCGTTAAATTTCTTAACGAACGCTCCACAGACATTGTCGAAAAATATGCTCCTCAAGGCATCAATTGGCAATATATACCACCCGGAGCCCCACACATGGGAGGCTTGTGGGAATCCGCAGTAAAAACCTTTAAAATCCATCTAAAGAAAATCGCTGCATCCCACAAGTTCACATTTGAAGAATTCACGACGATATTGGTGCGACAGCGCTTACTCCAGGTCACTTTATTCGAGGTGCACCGCTATTGGCCATTCCTGAGCCTAACGGTGAAGACCTCTCTCTACTTAACCGCTGGGAGAAAGTCAAAGCGCTTCACCATCAATTCAGCCATAGATGGAAAGAGGAATATCTCAAAGATCTTCAAAAAAGACATAAGTGGAAAAATCCAAACCACAATCCTCACTCAGGCGATCTCGTCTTAATAAAGGAGGATTCGCTCCCGCCCACCGAGTGGAGACTGGGACGAATCGAAAGGGTTCACCACGGGCCTGATAACCATGTACGCGTCGTGGAGATCCGCACGCAAAATGGGGTTGTCACGCGCCCTTTAGTTAAACTGTGCTTCAGCCTTCGCGCGACTCACAGTAAAGAAGAAAACAAAAATAAATCATATACCATCCCTGTATATTATGAATTTAAACATCTCGCTTTAAATGCTATCCCCAAGTACTTCTTGTTTCTTTGTTTGTTCTTCTACTTTCAGACCGAAAACCATAATGACGACACGAAAGGCATGCCCTCTAGCTCCGACCGCAGAGACAGACAACTGTCTGCAATGCAGACTCTGCCATCGCTACCACGCCAATCGGACCTGTCCAGCCTTCAAGGCAATGAAGCCACCGCAACGGTCAGCCGTAGCCCGGGCGCAAGGGTATTGCGTCAACTGCCTCACACTCACCCACACCACCGGTGAATGCGATTCGTCCGGCAGCTGCAAGGTTTGCGGGCTCGCGCACCACACGCTGTTGCACATGGCAGCAGCCAGTACTGGGCGCCTAAAAGCGCGAAAACGGCCATCCAACCAGCGCGCAAGGGTACAGAAGTGCAAACCAGCTGCGCGCGCAGTCCACGAAAAGCGCAGGCAACACCCGAAGCAGGGCAAACGAGTGCCCCAATAGCCACCTAAGAAGGAAGCCACTATCGCGCGCACTGCTGACGGCCTACAAACCCGGAGATATCGGGGACAAAGCACCACCCGTGTGCTAGGCAACACCATCCGCGCCTGAAAGAGCTGCAGGAGGCACTGACGAGCGCATCCCTGCAGGCCGGGGACGATGTTTAAGCCGCCGCTTCAACAATTAGGCGGCCGTGCGCGTAAGAAGCCAACCGGCCGTGCGCTCAAGCCGTTCGGCTTTCGGAGTAGCCCGAACGCGCAGGCGCACAGCCGCCCATCCCAACGGCAGCCCGCCACCGGCATCGATTTGGTTGGGCCAGTTAACAAGCTACACCCGGAAACCACGCACGCGACTGCACACCAAACTTGTTAGTAAATACAAATATCTACATATGTATATTGTAATTTTCACTGTGTTGGAAGTTAAATTATTAAATTAAAATTGTTAGCAAATTCGAATCCAAGTGTTGAATCATTTAGTTGGAAAGTGAATAAAGTGGTTAGTGCGAAAAGAGACCAAAGTGGAATATTTAGGTAGGTATGGTATTGTTCACCGAGTACAGACCGAGATTTTCGATCGAGAGCAAGAATTCTGTTTCCGTTAGTAAGTTATTGATGAAGTCACCAGTTATAATAATGTCACTATAGTTTAGACTCAGATTTTCAACAAAATCAACGAAATTGGAATATGCAATGGGCGATAATAAATTGTATTTGTTTTAGATGCCAACTCGACGAAAATATACTCAACACTTTCTAAAGGTTCAGATTTACATTTAAGTTTACACGAAATGCCAGATTTTACATATATAGCAACACCACCATTCTTGATTCTGTCTAGACGAAACACTTTATAGCCACTAATACATATTAAGTTATCAATATGACACGAAGAGAACCAAGTCTCAGATACACATACAACATCAACATTGGAGCATTCAAATATGTATCTAAATTCGTCAATTTTAGGTTGGAGGCTTTTAGCATTAAGATGGCATACTCTTAGACCGCGTTTTTGATTGCCAATGAGCCGAATCAAATTATAGGTGCCGTCTTTGGCACCACCATGTTTTTTACTGTTCATATAAACAATGCAGAGCAATAAACGGGGGCGATGACAAATAATAACCACATACTCAGAATGAATAAAGGGGTAAGGTGAGAAAAGAGAAAAGGTAAAGCGAAGCAAGATATAAGAAAAGGAAAAAGTACAAAGAACATCACAATAAATCGTAGAAACTAGTCATGCTGACTACTTTAACCGCATTCAATTGAAGGCTCGTTTTAGTTTAACGACTGGTTAGGAATCTGAATTCTTACGTCTGTCATAAGCTGTCTTGCACTCGCGTGCAAAATGTCCTGCTTCTCCGCAACTGAACCATTTTTCAGTACCAATATTTTTTTGCTGTTGAATCAGAACAGATTTTTCCTACGATCGCCTTGAGTGTTTTAAGGATTTCATTCGCTACATCCGGTGATTATATTTCTACTCGGTGTGCTTTATAGGCTGGACCACTTAAGAGCGCTGCTGTTTCCTGGGTCTGGGCATATGAGACGTTGTTCTCGGATTCGCATATGTTCCTCGCTTTGGATATGTGTCTCGTATCCCATTTACAAATTTCTGAATTTTTACTCTTTCAAGGTATTCCCCAGATGTATCTCCAAAAGCCAAATGAGCCAACCCCTCAATTTCGGAAGCAAATTCTTGCAAAGTCTCGTTCGTTTTCTGGAAGCGATTCTCCAGCCCCATCTGGTAAATTTGTGTCCTATGCTTACTACCGTAACGTCATTCTACGACCCCCATAACGCATCGTAGTTATCCCTTTCACGCTCGGGAACAGTTTGCAGGATCTCAGCTGCCGGTCCTTTTAGTGCTACAAATTGAAATTTGAAAACCTGAAAAGGAACTCTTCCATCACAAGATGTCGTTTTTACCTTAGGAACGTTCGTGGGAGTAACTGTACGATTCAGCTGCAAATTACGGAGACAACCCTTCAACTCCTGCAAAACTTTTTCCGCCTTTCTTCGAGTTGTTCTTGTTTTTCTTTAAGTATTGCGTTGTCTTTGCCTATGTTCTCTTTCAGGCCTGATATTTCTGCCGACAGCTGTGCAGAGATTTCTGACGATATCCGTGATAACATCTGTGAAATGCTTGCCAACAACATGTTCATGTTCACTCTTCAAAGTTTAATTACAAACTGAATTCCCTAACGCAGTGGCAACGCCCTTTTATACTCCGAGTCGCATACACTGTGGCAGGTCTAGAACATTATCGATCGTTATCGATAGTTCTTGATTGCGATTGTTCTATTTGCGTTTTTTCGTAGTCCCTATCTCTTTCTTGGTTTCTCTTTCGTATGTCATTCGTGTTTTGGAATATCGCCACAATATCATAAGGTTCTACCAATATATCGAAAGAAATGTGCTGATGAGTGGTTCTAATCCATCGGTGCTGAACCAACTGTCCGTCGCCATTCCATCGCATGGAAATAAGGGCCAGCGCTGGATGGTGTAACAGATACAATTAAAAACACCACACCACACTTCATCTAGAAGACGATGGTGTTCGCAGATCGCAAGTCATAGCAACCCTGCCGGAAATGGACAAGAGTCTCGACGAAGTGATCTCAATACATCTCACCGAGCAGACGATGTCGCCACTACACTAGCGCATCACAGAAATTTCATTGTCGCTTATCGTACGGTGATACCATCAATAGTTCGTTGGGAATTACATGCTGTTAGTTTAACTCTTGAGATCATCTGATGGTTATGCCAGAAATAGCAGTTTGGATACTGCCACCCGCTACGCCGACAACTTTAAGGTCACTGTTTGTTGCAGAGATTTCGATTGTGATTTTGTATTCTTTGCGGGGTAACCAATTATAGAGTTTGTGCTCTTTTTATATGTAGTAAATAACAAGTTAGCTGACAATTTAAACAATATGAAGACTCTCGAGAATAATTTTACGTTTATAAGTAAATATCAAAGTGCTGTTGCCAGCTTAACGTGCATGCGAATATAAGGTCTAGTCCCTACAAAATAAGTTAGTTGCGATATAAAGATGAAACCAGTGATATGAAAATCTAATGCGCATTCTGAGTGACGACGTATAAAAACGTCCAGTGCCTGCCCCGGGAAGTAATATCAGAATTGATAGTCCCGCTGGGGTACCAGAGACCCAGCGTACGACGGGGGTTGGGTTTAGTCCGTTGGTGCCTGGAGGCAAATCGATTCCTCCTTCTGGCTCGTAACCAAAAAAAAAAAAACCGCACCCACATAAAAGACGTCATACGCACGCGATAGGCAGACTCTGTGCAGTTAAGGTGTGTAGCACGTACCGAACTACATCCAAAGAGGCTGCGTTGTTTATTGCTGACCTACGTCCCATAGATATTTTGGTGACGCAGACGTTGGCAAGACCCGTAAATAAGGCAAATCGCGAAGCAGAAATCAAGATCTGCTAGCAACAGTTACAATGCCGTTGTGACCAGACAAATAGAGGTCACTGGCCATACCGTCTCATACCTTCAATAGAAAAATTGTTAAGTAGAAAACATGGCGAAGTAAACACCCAGTTAACCCAAATGCTAACGGGGCATGGCTGTTTTAAATCTTATTTCTATAGATTTAAGCTCTATGATGATCCGTACTGCTCTTTATGCGCAGACAATGTTTTTTTTTTGCCTGCAAGATATGTGAAGATCAAAGAAACAACTTACCATAAACTAACAGGTAGGGAGACTGGCTAAAGTAGAGAACCTGATCGATATAATGCTCGAATCGACCGAATACTGGTCCGCCATCTACAACATTGCAAATATTGTTATATCGAAACTACGTCAGGCGGGACGACCCCGCAGAAATACATAGCCTCTTATCGACCGATCGACTGCCACCAACCTCATCGACTAGACGGCTTGGAATCTAGACCGTTCCGACTGCTTGCATCAAACAAGTTCGGTGAGAGTACCATCTAAGCCGTGTGGCTCTAAATACGGCTCTCAACCAACAGACCAAGGTATAATCAAATGGCCGGATAGCCCGGAATCTCTCCATAGAATCATAGCCAAATATTGAATGGGACATAGAAGCAAAAAAAAAAACAAAACAAAACACCAAAAAAATAGCTTGAAAACGAAAAGGGATAATTTAAACCCCCACGAATATGCCACAAGCAACAGTACAGAGGACAGTTCAAGTTGGTTCAACTTTATACAAACTGTTTTCGGACCTTAACGAACGTAGAGCGTAATCTCAAACCATCTCCTGACGAAATACTTGACGGTAGTACCGGGGGAATGGTACTCAGACAGTAGGAGGTTTAGTTCAGGTTAAAGTCCTACACTGACAAACCGGTGACGGTTAGGCTTTCGATGCTCCTTCCTCGTAAAAAACACACTTCCCCACACATACACACAAATAATAGTCCGATACATACCGCCAAACGGTGCACTTAGTTGAAGGAAAAGTTAACGAAAGAGTACTGTTTCGCGGTTCAACGGCTATTAAATTTACTTATAACGTCATTTCTTTTCCGAGGACGAACAAACCAAGTTTCGTGTCCTGCTGCAGCCACCACGCCATATCGGAGGTAAACTATTTATACACATATATGTATATGTACGTTCTGCATATTGTCCACTGAACACATATTACCAATTATAACGTGATTATGAAAAAAAATCGACATTAATCGATTAAGGCCTCAGACCAAGGCAGATGTAACAGGTAACCGCAGTAGAGAAATTGCAATCCTGCTAGTTTATTTGATATACCTTTATTGTCAATAAGAAATATCAAAACAGTCTAATGAAAACAAAAGTTGACAATTCACAAATTTAATTCATCCAAAACAATTTAATACAAAATGCACAATTTTATTTCGGAACTCCATGTTTGAGAATTTGGACAGAGTTGGGCATCGAGCGTACGCTTTTAGCACCACCAACCAATTCACAGCTCGCGAAATGATCTATAGACACTACATTGTTTCCGTGAACGTGATGCCACAAGCTCTCTGCCTAGCATTTCATCGTCGTGGCTCTAGCGGCACTTTTTATAAAGAAACTCCGCCTTTTACTAGCTGTTTCTTGCTGACAATGCGCTTTCCCAACTCTGTACAAGTTAAGTATTTACACAGCCGCGTATACGGAATATACGCACCGGTGTAAAGATTTATGGAAAAAAGAAGAAACGAACGATTGGTTTGGTATTAGCAAAAAATTGAATTTAATCAATTTTAATCGTTATAAATCGGAATATCTGTGATTATATGGTAGTACAAAAATGTAGAAATTACCTCCGTAGTGGCGTGGTGGCTGCTGTGTAACCTGTGTCTGTCGTCTTCGGAAAAGAAGTGAAGTGTCGGAATTTGTTTAAACCGCCGTTGAACCGTCAAACAGTGCCCTTTCGTTAACTTTCCGGCATTCCGAAATGTGCAAATTACTGTGTATGTATGTGTGTTGTATGTGTTTTTTTTTTTCACGGACGTTGGGATAGCGCGCTATCCATCAAGAGGCCCGTATGAATCTCTGGTGAAGCCACCTCCCCGGGACTACTCACGAATTTTATCAGGGAGGGGCTATGGCATAAATGCCTGACTTTTATAACGCCTTTTCAATAGTCCCCCATCCACGTAAGGTGATTAGGGGTTCAGGAGCGTTCTGCTACGACTTCACCTGTGAAAGATACAAGCAACCAAAAGATTAAACATATTCCGGACTAACTTAATCGCGTTGCTAAGCGACGGCGTTGTTCGCGTATTCTGAGCTCAGTCATTATTTCTTTACAGATGTTTTTTACTGTATTCCAAACTGCTTTATCATTAATCATATAGGATATCAGATTTTCTGGCCTTGGATCTACCTTCATGACGTTTCTTAATTTCTCCCGCTCAAATGAAAACGAAGGACAAGAAAACAGTATGTGTTCTGCGTTCTCCGCCACAGTCTCACACGAGGCACAAACCATTGTATTATCATGACCATATTTACATAAGTATTCTCTGAAACAACCATGCCCACTTAGCACCTGGGTCATATAAAAGTCTATTTCGCCATGCGATCTGCCTAGCCAAGCCTCGATACTCGGGATGAGTCGGAAAGTCCAGCGTCCCTTTGTCGACGTGGCCCAACGTTGTTGCCATTGGGTTAGGCTTTTATGGCGTTTGACCGCTGTCTCTTGTACTGAGAGGGCTGTGCCTTTATCTCGGGCCGTCTGATAGGTTCGCTGGACTTCGTTAGCCAGCAGGTCGGCAGGCATTATGCCAGCAATCACACAGGTCGCCTCATATGAAACAGTGCGGAAAGCGCTACAAACGCGTAGTGCACTAAGTCGAAATATGGAGTTCACATTTTTTACATATGACGTATGCTGAAGCGCGTGGCCCCATACAGGGGCCACGTACATAACCACTGATTGTGTGACCTTAGTTAGCTACTTCCTGCGATTTTGCCCAGGTCCACCTATATTTGCCATTAATCTAGGTAGAGAACTGTGGACTGTTCCGGCTTTTTGTGTCACAGCTTCTATATGTAGTTTAAATTACAGCCTGGTATCTATCATAACACCTAAATACCGTACTGCAGGCATAGTTTCGAATACATACCCATTGATGTATAGACGTGTAGTTTCCTTTTTCTTTCTGCTTGTTATAAGCACCCCTTCGGTTTTGTGAGCTACCAATTGGAGCCCTTTGGTCTTGAGCCAGTCATCGATTAATATAGCCGTGTCTTTCGTGGCCAATTGAATTTTTTCTATGTCTTTCGCTACAATTGTAACCGCAATATCATCTGCGTATCCGATTACCTTCACTCCTTTTGGAACAGGTAGACGCAGGACTCCATCGTAAGCAGTATTATATCAGTAAGATAGCTATCTACTATATTTATAAGATAAGGTGGAGTATTTATTGCCTTTAATGCATTAATAATGTGCGACCACTTTAATGAGTTAAACGCGTTTTTTATGTCTAAGGTTACTACTGCGCAGTATTCCTTCGAACCGTACTTCCAGCGCTTGCCTGATATTGCCTCATCCGCTATTTCAGTGACGCGACAAATAGCATCGACTGTGGATCTTCCCTTTCGAAACCCGTACTGGGCTTCCGACAAACATTGATAGGTGTCAATGTGTTTCAATAAGCGATCGCAAATTACACGTTCCAACAATTTGCCTAACGAATCTATCATACAAAGCGGTCTGTAAGAACCTGGTTCACCTGGAGGCTTGTTGGGCTTTGGAAGCAACACTAACTTCTGCTTTTTCCACCTCCTCGGGAAAACGCCATTTTGCAGGCATATATTAACGACATGTGAGAAGGCCATAGGGGACTCAGCTACTGCCGCTCTGATGGCAATGTTCGGTATACCATCGGGTCCCGGAGCCTTGCCGTTCTTTAGCCGTTCAGCTGCAGCTAGAATTTCATCCGGTATAACAGGTGGACAAATTGTCATTGTATTGTTTTTCACAGGCCTCATTTGGGGGCTATCTTTGGGAAAAAGTGTTTCGACTATTTGCTTGAGCAGAGTGGGACATGTTGGCATCTGCTTTTGGCTACTTTTAAACTTTTTCATAACAATTTTGTAGGCGCCACCCCAAGGGTACTCGTCAATCTCACTACAAAGCTCTTTGAAACAAGATCTTTTGCTTGCCTTTATTGCATTTTTTAATCGTTTACGCAAGCATTTAAATTCATCTCTCAGAATATCAGATCTATTTCTGTGGTATCTTCTTCTGGCTTTGTTGCATTCATACCGCAAGTCTGCGATTTCCGCATTCCACCAATAAACAGGGTTGCGGCTATTTTTGCGCACTTTTCTATTCATAGATGCATCACAAGCCCTAGCTAATACTTTATAAAGTTCATCGGATAGACGGGGTTTTTTTTTTCGGTTACGACCAGGGAGGGGAATCTTCATAGATACGAGCAGCCGTGTTGCCCGCATGCCCGATTTGCCTCCTGGCACCTACGGACTAAACCCAACCTCCTTCGTACGCTGGGCCTGTGGCACCCCTGCGGGACTATCAATTCCGATATTACTTCGCAGGGCAGGCACTGGACGTTATTCTTCGTCTTCACTCAGCGTGCGTTATTACACTGCGCGATTTGCATTTCGCTCGTCTATTCTAAGACGTTTCATTACTAACGTGATTATGTCTGCACACTTTTTCCGTACGTCGTCTTCGGACAACATGGCTTTCAGCAAACCTTCGGGGGACACGGCTTCTCCTATATATTGTTCCAGGTGGTTGCGTTCATTATTAAATCTTTGGCAGTCCATTAGTATGTGCTCTGCGCATTCAACTTTCCCGTCGCAATGTAGGCAGTAGGGACTATCGGCATGTTTGTACTTATACAAGTATTGGCGGATACAGCCATGCCCGGTGAGGAACTGCGTGAGGTAGAAATCAGTCTCTCCGTGTTTCCTTTTTATCCAATCATCTACCTTTGGGATCAGTTTCTTGGTCCATCGTCCTTTCAAGGAGGTGTCCCACCTTTTTTGCCACTCGTCGATACTCTGTTGCAATATTTTGCTGCGATCACTTGGGCTGCGCTTGATTTCTGCTGCCGCTCTGTAAGCTATGTCTATCGGACATCTTCCAGCTAGCAAATTTGAGGCCTCGTCTGACACTGTCACCAACGCACAACATACCCTTAGTGACGCTAATCTGTGTTCTGAGGCTGGTGCTCTCATGTATGAGGTTACTGGAGTAGCGAATGCCCATACTGGGGCCGCGTACATCAGGATGGATGAGGTGACCGTTGCGAGCAGTTTCCTCCTTTGTTGTTTTGGACCTCTTATGTTTGGCATGAGTCTTGCCAGAGTCGTGCTGACTTTTCACGCCTTCTCGCTAGCATAATTCAAATGTTCTTTGAAGCTCAGACGGCGGTCGAGTATGACACCAAGGTATTTGATAGTTGGGCTGGATTCTACGGTGTGCCCTCCTATTCGTATCTGAACGTTTTCAACTTTTTTCCGGCTGGTCATTAGCAGCGCTTCGGTCTTATGTTCCGCTAACTCTAATCCTGCTGTTTGTAGCCAAGTTTTGGCTGACTGTATGGTTTCAGTGCTCATGCGCGCCACATCCACTAAGTGTTTTGCGACCACTACGACCGCGATGTCATCAGCGTATCCTATAATCGACACTCCTTCCGCTTTTTCTTTTCTCAAGATGCCATCATACATAATGTTCCAAAGGAGTGGTCCAAGGACTGACCTCTGAGGTACACCTCCAGTAACATGGTGCTTTTTTGGTCCTTCGTTGATGTCATAGAAGAGCTCTCTTTCGCTGAAATAGCTATTCATTAATCGAATTAGATAGTGGGGTATATTCATTGCCATCATCGCATTTATTATTCGGGTCCAGTTGGCAGAATTGAAAGCGTTTTTCACGTCCAACGTGATTACGGCACAGTACTGCTTTGTTCCTTCAAACCATCTCTTACCCTCGAGGGCTTTGCGCGCAATCTCACAAACGGCTGATATCGCGTCGGCGGTTGAACGCTTCTTCCGAAAGCCATATTGCCACCTTGAGAGGCCCTGATCACCTTCCGTGGTATTTTGAATCCGCGCGTAGATTATTGCCTCAAGTTTTTTTCCTGCACTGTCCAGCATGCATAAGGGCCTATATGATGATGGCTCATCCGGTGGCTTGTTGCCTTTAGGCAGTAGTACTGTAGCATTACATAAACACATCGCCCTTTTACTTTAATTGCCATGTACACAAACAACATTATACCCAAATTAGTTACATTAAACTCAGCGGGAGTTTATGCAAAGACTGCATTCGTCGCACATAATGAGGATCTTGTTACACTTGTGCGGACGGTCAAAGACACCGCCAAAGACAGTCGCAATGCCCAACTGATCCACAACGTCAGTTTGTCAATGCGACTGACATATTTATATATTTATTGCAACCATATGTTGACTCAGCATATTTTAGAATTATGCAGTTAGTTTGTATGTATTAGCAATATATCGGTATACATTTTAGTTCGTAAATAACTTCTAAGTATTAGTGTAAGAATTTAGTATAAAAGGAAGCATATCCAATAAAGAAGGGGATTTCTCGATCAAACCTCAGACTGAGTATTCATTTGGGTTATATGGCGATCCTGCCAGGCTTATAAGTAGCTAAAATGTATTTAAATTGGCTTTACACGGCGATACCGCCAGCCGAAAAAAAAAACGGCAAAGAACAGCTAAGAAGAACTTATTTTCATGGTATAACTGGTTTTTTTTTGTGATATGGCATATGACTGGCGGCAAAAAGCGGCAAAAGGCGGCAAGGAGTGGCTTATTTTGGTGATATGGCATGATATGGCATGTGACTGGCGGCAGGTGGAGATGAGGTGGAGATGAAAAAAAAAAAATAGTATTGGAAGCGCTAAATGGATTAAAACACAGTTTCCTTTAGAAAACTTTGGCACGCCTTATGGTCGCCATCCAAATAGCAGTAATTTGCTTAGGGATAAAGTTTAAAAATTGAATATTGGACATTTTTTTTCTCTCTATACAGTATATATAAACGAAATTCTACAAAATATTATGCAGAGGATTTCGACTCAAGAGGAGTCTGATAAAAAATTTCATAAAGAAATTGATAGACTATTTCAAAAGTGCGTAGACACACTTATTAAAGGTACAAATCAGATCCTCGAGAGTCGCAAATACGAAAAAATCGGACCTAAACCGATTACCATCGAAGAATATAGGAAAAGAAATAAACAAAATAAAAAAAAAAATATTCCAAAAATACCTGCCCCTCAAATTGTACATAAAAGAAAAAGGGCAGGAAGAAAAGTAAAAAGACGAATAGAATTAGCAACAACTTAACTTTGCTACCAACTCAGATAAGAGATTAAAAATACAAGAAGAAATTGAAATGTTAAAACATTAATAAAAAAAAAAAAAAATAAAACAAACATTTTTTTTTTGAGTAAATTCGAACGCCTATGTTAAAATTTTTTTACTTTAAATAATCTTTTCTCATGGATAGTGCATTGCCCGATGATCTTGACTACGAGGCAATAAACAAAATTGTAGACAATCTAGAGCGCGAAAACACAGACACTGCTCGTAGATCAAGATCACGAAATAAGGGAAGCAATAGATCCAATTTAAACCATTTAAGACAATATTGGTTCTATATAGGTATGGCTAGAGAGCCCACAATGGAAGACTTATTATATCCTTCCACATTAGTAGAAGAATTAAATAGATTGATAAGGAAGGTAAGCCCTGAAGAAAATTAAAAATTGTAAATTAAAAGACGAGTTTACGAATAAATAAAAATAAAATATTAAATTCGAAATTTTCTTCTCTTTCAAACATGACTTGGTGGAAAATTGCACTAAATGGTATATTAATAGGAATAACAGGTTATGAGGTAGGAACAGAAACCTCAGCTGAAAAAACCTATGAAACTAAATTAGTCAAATATGAACCACATCCTATTGTAGAAAACAAGGAAGAAGTTTCCGATAAGTGGTTGACTGCTTTTGCATGCGTAGCTACATGTTTAATTGTTGCAATTGCAATTCTAATAAAAAATTATATTAAAAACAAATTGGGACAATTAAACAATGTACAACAACGCGTATAACCTTCCCAATAGAAATGAATCAGTGGAAAGACATCCATGACACATTATCTGAAGAAACAATTAAAGCTAATAAATCATATAAGTGCATAAACAAAAGTGCCCCGATATCACCAGAAACCATAATAAAGCATCTGAATATAATTTTAGAAGCTCTAAATGGCATAAGACAGGTGATCAAATCTGTAAATAACATACTTACCGAAGAACATCAAAGAGAAGCTTACCAATTTTTCTCCGCCGTACGAGATAAACTTGTATCTTCTCTAGCTAGACACAATATAGAATTTGATGTACCAAATACAACAGAAGAAGAAATTCAAATAGATTTTGTATTACTTCTATCTGAACGCGTTCCTAGCCGAACCCCCTCACCTTCATTAAGTCAAGCCACATCGGTGGAAGAATTTAAAATAGACATCCCGATAATAAACGTCACCATGCCACAAACCGTAGTAGAATTTATTAAAACTGCTTCGTCAGTACTACCAGAGTTTGATGGTAAACCAGAAAATCTACATAGCTTCCTAGATGCACTCGATATACTCGAGCAAATCAAAGATACACACGAAGCATTGGCCATTACCATGATAAAAACAAAGCTGAAGGGTACAGCAAGAAATTTTATTAGTAATGAGACCACAATCGCACAAATAAAAAACAAATTACATACCGCAATAAAGGGTGAATCAGTGGAGGTTTTGACCGCTAAACTACTGAACATCCAACAGCGTAGCAAAACTGCTAACCAATACACAGCGGAAATTGAAAAAATCACAAGGTCATTAGAAGGAGCATATATCTCTGATGGATTAAACCCAGACTTAGCCACGAGATATTCAACACAGGCAGCAGTTAAAGCCATGTGTAAAAACTGCTCTAATGACAAGGTCAAAATGATCATGCAAGCAGGAACGTTCACAACGATGAACGACGCAATCTCGAAATTCACTAATAGTTGTACCGAAATCACTGGCAGCTCAAATACGATCTTAAATGTAAGACAGCAAAGTCAGTACAGGAGTAATTTCCGTGGAGGTTACCGTAGTAACAACTATGGAACAACGAAAATAGAAGATACAGACCACAGCCAAGGTACAACAATAATTCTAGATCAAACAATAATAACAATAATAGCAATCAAAGAGGATCACAATCCCAAAATACAAACAGAACATACACACAAACCCGTAACGTGCGCAGTTGCACCGAAACGGAAAACCAGGAAACTCCACTTCAAAATTAACAAAAAGAAAAATATGCGTACCTAATCTAAATTTAAACAGCTATATATCTACAAGGACATCATTAAACAATTCATACCCAAATTTTTTAATTGATACTGGAGCCGATATCTCCATAATTAAAATACAACAAATAAATAATAAAGAAAAAATAAATACTGAACAAATCACAGATTTGAAAGGCATTGGTCAGGGAATAACTAGCACTTTAGGCACAATCAAAGCAGATCTAAAAGGCGATGACCTTCTAATTTATCATAAATTTCATGTTGTAGAAGACAACTTTCCTATTCCATGTGATGGAATAATAGGCCTAGATTTCATAAAGAAATACAATTGTATTCTAGATTATGGAAAAACAGAGGATAAACTAATCCTAAGACCATATGATTTCCCTCAAACAATAACAATGAATTTAACAAACTGTCTGTCCGTCAACACAATCACAATTCCAGCTAGATCGGAAGTTATTAGACAAATTAAAATAAACACAAATAACAAAAACATTTTCATACCACACCAACAACTATCCGAGGGCATTTATATTGCAAATACCATTACAAATAACGAGCAAACTTTCGTTAGAATTATTAACACGACACATAATAACACAACTATTCAAAATTATAAAATTAATACTGAAAATTTAGACGATTATACACTAATTAAATCAACCACACACAGTAAAAGTTGCACAGATACAGAAAAATTAAAAAGCTTAACCAAAAATTTTCCAAATTTTGTTAAAGCTCAATTAACATCACTTTGCACAGAATTCATAGATATATTTGCACTTGAAACGGAACCTATTACTTCTAATAATTTTTATAAACAAAAATTATATATGAAGGATGACAACCCTGTTTACATTAAAAATTATAGATTACCCCAAACACAAAAAAGAGAAATAACTAAACAAGTAAATAAGCGAATCAAAGATGATATAATAGAACCTTCAATTTCGGAATATAATAGTCCAATTTTATTAGTTCCTAAAAAATCACTTCCAGGAAACACAAAAAAAAGATGGAGATTGGTTGTTGACTACAGACAAGTAAATAAAAAATTAGCAGCAGATAAATTCCCACTCCCAAGAATTGATGACATTCTAGATTAACTTGGAAGAGCAAAATATTTTTCATGCCTAGACCTTATGTCAGGTTTTCATCAAATAGAATTACACCCAGACTCTAGGGACATTACTTCATTCACTGCCGAAAATGGCACCTATAGATTCAAAAGATTACCATATGGATTGAAAGTAGCCCCAAATTCATTCCAACGAATGATGACATTAGCATTCGCGGGCCTTAAACCATCCCAAGCATTTCTCTACATGGATGATTTAGTTGTATTAGGTTGTTCAGAAAACCATGTGCTAAAAAATTTAAGAGACGTGTTCTCTACTTGCAGAAAATACAACTTAAAATTACATCCAGATAAATGCTTATTTTTCAGCCAAGAGGTAACATATTTAGGACATAAATGCACAAACAAGGGAATATTACCCGACCCAAGCAAATTTGAAACAGTTCAAAATTACCCAACACCAAAAACAGCTGACGAAGTTAAAAGATTTGTAGCCTTCTGTAATTATTACAGAAGATTTGTACCAAATTTTGCAGAACATTCAAGAAAGTTAACTAGGCTTTGCAGAAAGAATGCTACTTTTGAATGGTCAGAAGAATGTCAAAAAGCCTTTCTCTATTTAAAAGAAGCGTTAATTAGCCCAACACTTTTGCAATACCCAGACTTCGGTAAAGAATTTTGCATAACGACAGATGCTAGTGGGTATGCTTGTGGAGCAGTCCTTAGCCAAGAACATGATGGCAAACAGTTACCAATTGCCTACGCGTCCAGGTCATTCACAAAAGGTGAAATAAATAAAACAACAATAGAAAAAGAATTGGCAGCAATCCATTGGGCCATAACCTTCTTCAGACCATACGTCTATGGTAGAAAATTCTTAGTAAAAACCGACCATCGCCCATTAACATACCTATTTTCAATGAAAAGTCCTTCATCTAAGCTGACACGAGTAAGATTAGATTTAGAAGAGTAAGATTTTGAGGTGGAGTATATAGCTGGTAAAGAAAATCATATCGCGGATGCATTATCCCGCATAACTATTACAAATTTAAAAGATATGTCAGTGGAAACAAACAAAATATTTAAAATAACAACAAGATCAGCAGCTAAAAAGACCAGTAATAGAACTGAAGTTAAAGAAAGTCACAAAGAGAACCCCAAAATTTACGAAGCGCTAAATAAATTTGAAGTAAAAAGACATGTCGAGCTCGTTTTCAATCCTCCGAAATTATATTTCAAAAAAGGAAAGAAAATTTGTAGCAATTTTGATACAAGCAACCTAATTGTTGAGGATAAGATTGACTTAGGACAATTCTTTACCAGGCTCGAAAGAGAAGCCGGCAATTTAGGACTTGTACAAGTACAGTTGTCCTTAGGGGACAAATTGTTTAAAAAGAATTATACTGCAGTAGGCAAATTTATGGAAATGGGAAATAAAGTTCTCAAAAAGTTAACAATCGCTCTAACCCCAAAGGTTATATGTGTGACAAATCCCGGGAAAGTTAAAGAAATTCTACACAAATATCATGACGATCCTATTAGTGGTGGCCACCCAGGAATAAATCGCATGACAGATAAAATCAAGCAGAAATATAGCTGGCTGAATATGTAAAGCACTGCATCCACTGCAAGAAAAATAAAATTAATAAACATATCAAAGAACCAATGACAATAACGGAGACACCTCCGAAAGCATTTGATATTGTACAAATTGACACAGTCGGCCCATTGCCAAAGTCGATAAATGGAAACGAATATGCAGTTACCATTATATGCGATCTAACCAAATATTGGGTAGCGATTCCAGTTCCAAGCAAATATGCAACAACTGTCGCTAAAGCCATATTCGAGTATTTCATCCTGATTTACGGCCAAATGAAAACGATTTTAACAGACATGGGCACAGAATACAAAAATAGCCTGTTCAAAGAACTGTGTAAATGGTTAAAAATTGAGCATAAAACTTCTACACCGTACCATCACCAGACTTTGGGTACTGTAGAACGCAGTCACCGGACATTCAACGAATATATGCGTGCATACATATCCAGTGACAAAGACGATTGGGATGAATACCTCAGGTATTTCGCTTATTGTTACAATACAACGCCATCAACAACACATAATTATTGTCCTTTCGAACTAATATTCGAATATACTATACTTTAATTCCAAATAGCATAGGAGATAGCAATAAAAATAAAAAGGAAATCGTAATTCATAAGAATAGGCTTAAACCAATTTAAAACCTTTTTATCCACATTAATTTAGCAATAACAAAATACATAAGCATTCCAATTTACTCAACCTTATATACGGCACAAGCCAAAAGAAAACAGAATCAAATATCATATTAAGTATACAAACAAACAAACAAAAAAAAAATGTATGAAAAAAAAAAAAACAAAAACAAAAGAAAAACACGTAACAAAACAATGGTAACAAGATCTTAAAACAATTAAAATTTTGTCAACCCAAACAAACATTAAGCGGTTCATTGAATCAGTCAAATAGATATATATAGTTGACTACAAAAATATATATCTATTTTTTTTTAAGAGGGAAGGTGTAGCATTACATAAACACATCGCCCTTTTACTTTAATTGCCATGTACACAAACAACATTATAACCAAATTAGTTACATTGAACTCAGCGGGAGTTTATGCAAAGACTGCATTCGTCGCACATAACGAGGATCTTGTTACACTTGTGCGGACGGTCAAAGACACCGCCAAAGACAGTCGCAATGGCCAACTGATCCACAACGTCAGTTTGTCAATGCGACTGACATATTTATATATTTATTGCAACCATATGTTGACTCAGCATATTTTAGAATTATGCAGTTGGTCAAGTCAATAATTGATCCTGCGGTTCCTTTTTGATATGTATTTTTGCTTCCATTATTTAGCAGTATGATATCTAGATTGGCGAAGGCTTCGAGTAAGGCCTGGCCTCGGGGGGTTGTTTTTGAGCTGCCCCATTCCACTGCCCATGCGTTGAAATCTCCTGCGATGATGACTGGTGTTTTGCCGGTAGCATCGGATACCAAACGCCTCAGCATATTCTTATAGCTTTCAAGCGGTTCACTTGGGGGCGCGTAGCAGCTATAGAAGTGGATTCCCCCAAATTTTGCATAGATGAATCCCTCCTCTTGGTTGTTGCCTATAGCTTCGAAGGGCAGAGCCCCGCATGCCCAGACCGCAGCTTTCTTTCTCTTGTCCTGCAGCCAATTTCCTTCTATAGGCGGCGCTCTATATTGCTCGCTGATGAGTGCGACGTCAATGGCTTGTTCGAAGACTGACTTTTTTAGGAGGTCCTGTGCCGCTTCGCAGTGGTTTAGATTAATCTGTAGGCATTTAATCATTTCATCATTTGTATTACTGCTTTTTTATACGCCGGGCACCTGAAGCTTCCTGTGGGATGGTTCTGTGTGACGCCGGTACCTGGTTTACAAATGGCGCATTTAGGGGCTGCCGTACACTGCTTGGCAAGGTAGCCTTTCTCTCCGCAGCGAAGACATGAGCCACTACGGTCCTCCGTTGATTTACAATGCCTCGCGATGTGTCCAAAATCAAGGCATTGGAAGCATCTGAGGGGACTGACCTGCTCCCGGATTCGACAGTTGACCCATCCCACGCGGATGCGTCCCGCCTCCACCAGGATTTTTGTGTCCCGGACTGTCACACTTATTGTCGCAGTTTGCGTGCCATTTCTCGTCGGTCTTAAAGGCTTTACTGACACAAGTTTCCCGTAGTTCACTTCTGGGAATTGTTGTCTTATAGCGTTGACAATATCCTCTTCCGTTGTGGCAACATCCACATCGCGGATTTCAACATTTAATGTGCTGCTCAAAATTATAACATTTGCGGCATCTTTAAGCACAGCAGACGCTCGTTCTTTAAACATATTCGCCATCTGGCAGATTTATCACGGAGTTGAACGAGCAGATCTCCTTTCGCTGTTGTTGTGATTCGATTAACGTTCTCGCCTAGTTCTTTCATATCAGGTTGCTGCTTCATTTGTCTGATTATATCCGCATAAGCGGATAGACAGGGGTGTATGTGTTTTTTTTTTTTTTTTTTTTTTTTCAGGGGCGTTGTGGTAGCGCACTACCCTCAAGTGGCCCTTTGAAACCAGGATAAGCCTGTTTTTTTTTTTCGTCGAATTCTCCACCCCACGGAACTGCCGTCAAGCATTACATCATGGGGGGGAAAGGCGGTTAGTCGCCGCTGCTACGCCGAAGTCTTTCGAGGGTTCTCAACCTCTTCATTGCTTCTGCTATTGCATCACTAGCTGTCTTCCATTTTTCACTGCTTTGTAGCATAGACGCTACGAGCGATTCGGGTGTACAAATTACCCCGGTTATGTTACGAATTTTCCGTGAGATGTCATCAAATCGCGTGCACTCGAAGAATACGTGGTGGACGCTTTCTGTTGCGTCTCCTCCACAGTAATCGCACATCGGGTCCGGTTCGTGTTTGAAGCGGTAGAGATATGCTTTAAAGCACCCGTGTCCCGTCAGGAACTGTGCTAAGTAGAAGTCTACTTCGCCGTGCTTTCTGGTCAACCAGCTTTTTAAATCTGGAATACAGCGGTATGTCCAGCGACCCTTTGTTGCGTTACTCCATCTGATCTGCCAGGTATGCGTGCTGGCCTCTCTTGCAAGGGATCGCTCCATTGTGTTTTCCGCAATGATTGCCGCTTCGTTCACTAGTATATCGATAGGATACATCCCCGCGATTACTAGTGCTGCTTCGTCGGAAACCGTTTTAAAAGCGCAGCACACGCGGAGCGCGCATAGGCGGTATGTTGCTTTTATGCCACGCATGTACGATGCGCACTTTGATGCCGAGTGCCAGACTGAAGCGCCGTATAATATTTGGCTCTTTACTGTGCCTGCAATTAATTGGCGTCGTCGTTGCTTTGGACCGCGTGCATTTAGCATTACCTGCCCAGGAGCCCTTTTATACACGACCGATCGGAAAAAAAAAGCGTGGGGTTTTTTTTTTTTTTTTTTTTTTACGAGGAGGAAGCATCGAAAGCCTAACCGTCACCGGTTTGTCAGTGTGGGACTTTAACCCTAACTAAACCTCCTACTGTCTGAGTACCATTTCCCCCGGTACTACCGTCAGGTATTTCGTCGGGAGATGGCTTGAGCTTACGCTCTACGTACGTGAAGTCTGTTTGTACCGCCCTCTGTACTGTTGTTTGTTACATCTTCGTGGGGGTTTAAATTGCCCCGTTTCATTTCCAAGCATTTTTTTTTTTTTTTTTTTTTTTTTGGTTGCTTGACTGCCGGTTGGAACGAACGAGGTTCCAAGCCGCTCAACATGGTATTTCTCCTATTATATAAACTATTGATTTTAATATAATTTACGATTTTAGATTACCTTGCCCGCCGGTCAGAACGAACTGGGTTCCGAGCCGCTCTGTTACTCTCTTTACTTCTTCTCGTCTGGTTTTTCAAAATTTATGGTTTCGAACTATTCTGCAACGGTCGGAACGGACTGGATTCAGAGCCGTCTACTTACTTAATTCGATTTTTTCTGCTTTGTATGAACTATTGGAAAAAACGCAATATTTTATAGCTGAGGATTTAACATACATATATATATAAATTTCTCAAAAGTAGTTTATTGAGCACTAACCTTTCTTGGTAGCCGGAACGGACGAGATTCCGGGCTACCCGGCCGTGTGTAACCGCTTTGGGCTGTTCGTTGGGAGCTGTGCTTAGGGCCAAAGAGCCAAACTGCTTACATTTTTTATTTTTTATTTTTTTTTTTTTTTTATTAGTGCAGGCAGTCGGAACGGACTAGGTTCCGAGCCGCCGATTCGGTGTGAAGTTTGTTGTCGTCAACCGACATTAAAAGATTATGTATTTCTGCGGAGTCGTTCCGCCTGACGTAGTTTCGATATTACCATATTTGCCATGTTGCAGACGGCAGACCAGTTTTCGATCGATTCGAGCATTATATCGATCAAATTCTCTACTTTTGTCAGCCGCCCTACCTGTACGTTTAGGCATTTTCGTTCATCTTCAAAATATGTGCAGGCAAAAAAGCAATGTTCAGCATCTTGGATATCGTCCTCTTCGCAGAGAGTGCAGTAAGGGTCATCATCGATTTTAAATCTATAAAAGTAAGATTTAAAACAGCCATGCCCCGTAAGCATTTGGGTTAACTGGAAGTTTACTTCTCCATGTTTCCGGCTTAACCATTTCTCTATTGATGGTATGAGACGGTGTGTCCAGCGACCTTTATCTGTCTGGTCCCAACGGCATTGCCACTGTTGCCAGCAGATCTTGATTTCTGCTTGGCGATTCGCCTTGTTTACAGATTTTGCCAACGTCTGCGTCGCCAGGATATCTATTGGGCATAGGCCAGCAATAACCAACGCAGCATCTTCCGATGTAGTTCGGTAAGCGCAGCATACCTTAACCGCGCAGAGCCGGTATAAAGACTTCGCTTCGCGTGCGTATGACGTCTTCTTAAAGGCTTCACCCCAGATTTGAAACCCGTATAGCAGGACACTTCTGACTATATTGGCGTATAACTGCCTTCGCTGTTGCTTTGGACCTCCGACGTTAAGCATCAGTCTCGAAAGCGCTACTGCGACTTTTTCCGCTTTTCCGACTGCATATTCAATATGCCGCTTGAATGTTAATCTAGCATCCAGTATGATTCCGAGGTATTTCAGATCTGGGGCTGATTCTATTTCATGGCCACATACGTTTATTTTCGCCACTTCTCGGATGTTCCTGCTGCAAAGCGTGGGGGTGTATGTGTGTGTATGTGTGTGTGTGTGCGCGCGCATGTAAACCATTTACTAAGGTTGCGCGCCCGGTTTGTCGGTCGAAGGAGGGTGGCGATGATATTTAGGCCGGAAACCTAAACATACCGGCCCCCTTGCTGTCAGCAAATTTTCAGCAGGATGCGAGATGAGCCACCACGCTCACGTGCGGGAATATAGTCCTGTGAAGTAAACTTAAAAGGTAAGATAAGGACGTGGTTATATGTGAATTTCAGTGCTGTTCAAATGACTTACATTTAATATAGTATAAAATGGGTTTTTTTTTTGTTTATTAAATAAATTTTGGTATATATACAAAGGTTATTGTACAACAAAAAAAAACATTCTCAACGTTGGTGAGCACCGGAGACCATCAGACCGAATATTGTGGCCTGTGTAAGGAGACCGCCGACTGTCGTAGGAGGGGGGTCGCTCAGCATAATCTGGGGGACCACATCGCACCCCAAGGTTAGTCTCACGGGTGTGGAGCTGAAGAAATGCCGGTCCGCGAGCCGCATTAGCCTGAATGGGATCGCCACCTTTGGGTCCAGAGTTTCTCGCGGAACGATGCGGCTGTAATATTCGGCAACGGTCGCCTGCGTCATAATTCTTTTCGCTACGCCATGTCTTCCCCGGAGAATCAGTGCGCACGTCGCTCCGCGCTCTGTTGTGGTGCGCTCGAGTCGGACGGTTCGTGCCAGCTCATCGTCTATTATCGTGGACGACGCACAGGGATCGACCAGCGCGCGAACCAGATGGAGGCGCCCCCTGCCTTTATTTTTGCCACCACAGTTTTTGCCACGGCTTCAAAAAACCTCGTTAGGGGGGAAGTGTTGGAGCCGGTGAGCCGCCCGGTTCGGAAGCTGGCTGGTTGGCCGAGTCGCCTCAGTATAGCCTTACGAGGGACTATTGCATCGTGGCGCGTTGCGCGATGGAGTGGTCGGAAAGGACGTGTTCCCGAGCCACCCAAACGTTAGTGGTTTTTGCGTGTTGACAGTCGGAAAGGACGGGTTTCCGAGCAGCCCTGAGTGTTGCGATCACGCCGCTGAGCAGTCGGTCTGAATGGACGTGATCCAGAGCCGCGCTGCTTTGACGGTCGGAAAGGACGGATCTCCGAGCCGCCTGCGTGCTTTTCGTGTTGCAGTTTCGGACGCAATCTCCTTGGTCTGGATAGTTCCGTAATTATTGGCTGCGCAGCTTCCTCGGTTCCTTCCGTTTCCAGCCTCTCCGCCTCCTCCACTTGCTGCGCCCAGGACAACGTCTGCTCCGTGAGGTCGAGTGACAATACCTCGTCCATTTCCGGTTTTGTTGCGGAGCTTGGCGGTCGGCGAGCACCTTCCTCGTTGAGATGCAGACTGGTGTGATGCTTTTCGTGGCATCTGAAGCACCGCCCCTGGCTGCCGCATATTTCCCGGCGATGAAACGGGGATAAGCAGTTGGTGCAGTACCGGTGGAGGATGACCACTCGCAGTCTCTTTTCCGCTGATTTCTTCCGATATATCGGACAGAACCGTAAGCCGTGGTTCTTGTCGCAGAGTCGACATGCGGTCTCGAATCGCTGCTTGTTTCGCGTTACGGTGAAACAGCCCATATTTCTAAAAAAAAGTACATTATTTTTATCTGTCTCTAACTTTCTTGTCGTTATTGGGTGGCGAGTAGTAGCTGATATGCTCCTAACTTTTCCCTTGCAATTGGTTAAGAAGTTGCAATGGAATGCTAAAACTGATAGAGAGCTGGGTACTATAATGCGAAACCTGGTCAGTGTAGGCTTCTTATAAGGTTTCGCCGAGTTCGAGGTGAATGTCTTCAGGGCTGCATTTTTGTCATTGGCCCTTCTAAGGCCGTCCCCAGAGGGTCGGACAAATTTTTTTTAATTTTTTTTTTTTCTAGATTTCTAGGTTTCTGCTGATTGCCGGCGTGCTATGTAAAACGTGCGTAATTTGTTCTAGTGGGTGTGCTGAAGGTGCCCATACATTTATTTATTTATCTTGTATCGGAAATACACAGATAAGGTATGACAACGCTGTGTGAGTGGTTTTCACCACCCACTTAACCAGTGTCCTAACTGGTTAGCGGTCATTTGGTATATATACACAGATAAGGTATGGCAAAGCTGAGTGAGTGGTTTTCACTACCCACTTAACCAGTGTCCTAACTGGTTAGCGGTCATTTGGTATATATACACAGATAAGGTATGGCAACGCTGAGTGAGTGGTTTTCACCACCCACTTAACCAGTGTCCTAACTGGTTAGCGGTCATTCGGTATATATACACAGCACGCGGTTGGAGACGGACTGAGCCATGGAGGATCCAAAATCGTAAGTAGTAATTTACTTATTGCATGCTTATTTGTATTTTATTCGCTTATTATTTTTTTTCTTGTTTTTATTTTTTTTTATTTTTATTTTTTTTTCTCAGGAGTCGATGGGGAGATTTGAAGTCCACCCCAGTAAAGGAACGCGTGACCATGCGCGTAATTGTTGATACCCGGGACATTGAAACACGTCGGGTGGTGGTTTGGCGACGGTATGATTTCACGAACCAACCCAGGATTCGATTGGGTGATTCCGAGCCCATCCCGCTAAAGGAACGCATGACCTTGCGCATAATTATTGATCCCCGGGGCATTGGGATGCGTAGGGTGGAGGTCCAGCCCTTTGTGCCCACCGTGGGTAAATAAGTTGGGATTTGTATTTTACAATCATTGTGAATAAAATATTTGGAATTTTGGTATAGGTGGAAATTGATACCATTGTAGTAAGTGAAATGAAAAATTGAATTGAATTGAATGTGGTTAATAACTTCTTTCATTGAATTAAGAATGATTGAAAAATTCATTCATTCATTGTTTTTTATGGTAAGTGAGATTTTCGAATCGTCTCCTTGAACATCCCTAGTTGGTTGCTGTCCAATATGAGTAGTGACTTTGTCTGTCACCATAGCCTGCAACCCGAAAAATTTACGATATTAGCCGTTTGGGTTCTATACTTGGCTAAGCTGGGTCCTTACCACTTTATACAGGCATTAACATTTTCATCAAATTACTTTTACTGGGGTTGGTGCGTCAGAAATTATTTTGCTTTTACCTGGATATTTGTATTTTGATATGTATTTTTTCTTTGATGTTGGGTGGAACACTCATTCAAAATTTTCAATGCAGAGGTACTTGTTCGTGAAGACTGCACCGAAGATGAATTTATCGATGCAGTGACGGCGAATCGTGTATATTTGCCCTGCTTATATTCTTCTTTCTTTTTTTCATTGGCTCGATAACCGCCTATGCGATTTTGGCCGAGCTTAGCACAGCACGCCAGTTATTTCTCTCTTTCGCTAACTGGCGCCAGTTGGAAATACTAAGCAGACCCAAGTCCTTTACCGCCTGGTCTTTCCAACGCAGAGGAGGCCTCCATTTTCCTCTGCTACCACCGGCGGGTACCGCGTCGAATACTTTCAGAGCCTGCTTATATGCTCACAACAAAATTGATCAGATTGCCATTGAGAAGGTCGATCGCTTAGCACGCAAGCGTTGCAGCTGATACGTGTTTATACAAAGAAACAGGGCACACCTCCCGATTTCAATGATGGTTTGATTTTGCGAAAGGATGTCACGGTGGAAAACGCATGCCATGCCATACATCGTACATTGGCTGCTCAGTTTAAGTATGCGCTTGCATGGGGCACCTCCACGAAATATTCGCCACAACGCGTCGGCATATCGCATATAATGGCCGACGGTGGGCGCGCGCTCATTTGCACAAAAAGAGTGACGAAACATAATTCGTCTGGAAGCCGACAAAATGTTGGTGTTTGTCTTCTGCAAACAAAGCAGTGAATTCGAGGTCTATGTGTTCAGCCACGCTATCACTTGCCGACCCCGTGGAGGATTTATACCACGAGGAGTTTCTCACACAACATATGAACATATCGAATCGTGATCCCTTGAAGCAAATTCCCGATTTTCCACATACATCCCATTCTTCTCTATGACTGGCACGTCATTAAAATCACAAGGACCTATCTGCCTTTCGCGGACTCAGGTACACTAGAGGCATTTCACTGGGCGCAGGACTATTAGGTATACGTGTCAGTTCGACGTCTTGTGATTGCAGGACAAGTACTGAAAGAGTTGGCTGCTTGATTATTTATACGCTTACGCATATATTTTAATATTACTAGGACATATAATAACGAGAATATTTTTCAGAACATTCGCAAATGAAGTCTGGCATGGTTTCCACATCGACTCTACGTCAAGTTTCATCATCCTGCCATGGGGAGGATATACCTTTCTTTTACCGACATTGATGCTATGTCCTCAGGAGTTTGTGGTCGAGTTAAAAAGAAAAGGGTGCGCGCTTAGGACATGGGGTGAGTGGTTTTTTTGTAACCTTTTAGATAGAAGGGGGTATATTGTAATTCTGGGGTCACTTCGGGCTTTGCCCTACGGTTAGGGTTTGTGCGATGAACACAAGCTGACGCAAATGCAAATGATCTCGTGGTCAGTTGTGTGGAAAGAAAAGGAATTAAAAGAAATTTATTAGTGGATCAATAATTATGTATTTCAATGGAAGTCTTTAATTGGATGTTATAACAAGTTATGTTTTGTTTTTACTTACACTAATTATAGCAGACGCTGTGTCATCCAATCCTCGTGAAAAGCGAAGGTTTCCTAAACTCTTGGAAGAGAAAATAACTTTTAAGGTACTTGAAAATCAGCTGAAATTAAAAGGCCGTTAGTTTGAGTGAAATTTGCACATTTTGATTCAAGTTTTTTATTTATATTGTTTTTGATTTTTTTATTGTTTGTTTGTTTTTGTTTATATGTATGTATATATGGCTTATTGTTGAATGGCGCCAGATAACACCAACCCAAAAATGGTAGCCTGTGTTAACAGACCGGAAACCAATGAGGGTGGCGTACCGCTCAGCATTATCTGGGCCGACAGATCGGCGCTCAAAGTTAACCTTACGGGCAGGGCTTGAAAAAGTAATGATCCGCCAACCTCAGAAACTGGAACGAGGCTGCAATTTTGGGATCCACTTGGGTCGCGGGCATCAAGCGAAGATGTCTCTCCTCTACGATGGCCTGTGTGATAACCCGTTCCGTTACTCCGTATTTTCCGCGGAGAATTAAGGAGCATCTGCTGTGTCGCCCTACGGTCGTACGCTCCAAATGAAGGTTTCGAACCAAATCGTCAATAATGGTGTTCGGTGAACATGGGTCTTTCATCGCGCGCACTAAATGTAAACGCCCACTAGCTTCAATCTTTACGATTGCTGTAGGCGCGAGTGACTCAAACGCCCTCATAATTGGCGCCGCCGTTCTCCCATTGGCTAATCGCCCTGCTCTGAAGCCTGCCGGTTGCATTCGATGCAGCTCCATTTGTTGGGTGCGGTGATGTTGCTCCGGGAAATTACGCCCATAAGGATTAATGCGCCTGGTATTTTGAGCAGACGGTTGGAAAGGACGAGTCCCCGCGCCGCCCTGCTTTCTTGCATTGGGTTGAGGCGCCGGTCGGGAAGGACGAGTTAGCCCTTTCGTGGTGGAGCAGCGGTCGGAAAGTACGGGTTTCCAAGCCGCTCAGTGTTGCTTCTTTTGCTGTGGCTGTGCTTGCCTCCATTTCAGCCAGCTCTGCTTCCTCGACTTGCTCCGCCCAAGATTTTGTGCGCTCGTTTAATTCGATGGACAGAGCGCTCTCGGAAACTTCAGCATCCTCCATCGGATCCTGAGCAGGTGGTTCTGGACTGGGGCTCACTTCATCTAGGTGCAAGGAGGTGTGGCGATTTTCTCCGCACCGGTGGCACCGGTCGGCGCTGCCACAAATTCTACTCGATGGAAGGGCGACAAGCAGTTCGGACAGTACCGATACAGCAAAACGGCCCTCAACCGTTCTTCCACCGATTTCGCACGATAGATTGGGCAAAGCCTTATGCCGTGGTTTTCTTACGGGCTACAGTATAGCGTGTCATTTTTCTGGAAAGGAAAATAAAATATGCCTCTTAGTAAGGAGGAGTATCTAATAGTTGGGTGGCAAGCTAATTTCAGTGGATCTTGCTGAACTGTTTATATTGTCCATTGGCAGCCGCACAAGTTTTACTATCGGTCTGGTGATCACTCCCTTTTCGGTGCGGATATCCACTACCCGGATGTGAGTGTCGTTTCCGCGGTGTACATTGACGACTCGTCCTAGTCGCCATTGGTTTGCAGGCAGGTTGTCTTCTCGTATGAGAACCAAGTCATCCACCGTCATGTCTGGTTGCTGTCGCTTCCATTTGGTTCGTTTTTGAAGTTCGTTAAGATACTCTTTCTTCCATCGTTGACAGAATGAGTGATGGAGCGTCTTCATCTTCTGCCATCGGTTGACCACGGAAGCTGGATTCTCTGTGATTTCAATCTCAGGTGCAGCTAAAATATGGCTACCTACAAGAAAGTGTCCCGGAGTTAGTGGTTCTAAACGCGACGGATCATTAGACGCAGGACTAAGTGGTCTAGAATTAAGACATGCTTCTATTCGACAAAGTAAAGTGGTGAATTCTTCAAACGTGTATTTAATTTCTGAGGCTACTTTTCGAAAGTGGGACTTAAAACTGTTTACCCCTGCCTCCCATAACCCACCCATGTGTGGGGCAGCTGCTGGAATGAAATCCCATGAGATTTGTTGGTAAAAATATTTGGAAATGACTGCTTCACGAGTGTTAGACAGAAACGCTTTAAATTCAGTTTTTTAAGCTCGTGAGTCTCCTACGAAATTAGAACCATTGTCGGAGTATATGTTTTTTGGACACCCTCGACGTGCTATAAATCTCGACAATGCTGCCAGGAAAGTGGGAGTGCTCAAATCATTTGTTGCTTCCAAATGAATGGCTTTGGTTGCGAAGCAAACGAACAAACAGACATAACCCTTTGTGACGACACAACCTCTGCCTCTATAGTTTTTGATGTCGAAGGGTCCTGCGAAGTCAACACCTGTATTGGTGAACGCTCTTAAGAACGTAGTGCTTTCGGATGGGAGTGAGGCCATAATTTGGTTTTGAACTCGCCTTTTGTGTATTGTACACACCTTACAGTTGTATATAATGGCTCTTATCATTATTTTGACCCGTGGTATCCAGTATTGCGTTCGAATCAGGCGCAACATTAGCTGATTTTCTCCGTGCAGGGAAATCTCATGAATAAATGCGGTAACAAGTCGCGAGAGATGACAATTGTATGGAAGCAGGATTGGATGCCGCTCATTGTAACTGAGATCTTGCGACGCACCAAGGCGTCCTCCTGCTTTCAATATTCCGCTAGAATCGATAAAGGGATTTAAGGTGAGAAATTAACTTTTAGGGTTTATTTTTTGCCCCGAGCTTAAACTTGAAAACTCGCTAGGGAAATGTTGATGTTGGCAAAGTGCGATTACACGCCGTGTCGTAGCCTTGATTTCCTCTGCCGAAATCGAGGTAGACGTCGCGGTGAATTCTAATTTTCTGATGGAATGCGTGCTTTGCAAGAATCGCAAGACATACGATAACACTCGCAAAGCTTTTGGGAGTGAGGAAAATCTATGGAGTATATCCGAAACCTCCACAGTGATTGTTGCGTGAACTTGTACGCGTTTTTCCTCTTCATCGGTTCGAAAAACCAACTCCTGCGAAGGCCATTCAGATTTGCCCTCCTGAAGCCAAGAAGGGCCCTGCCACCACAATGAACTTTCTACCAAGTCCGAGGCTGTTACTCCACGACTACCTAAATCTGCGGGATTTGAGGACGAATCTACGTGGTACCAATGGTGCTGTCCAACCCTTTCAATTATTTTTGTCACTCTGTGTGAAACAAATGTCGACCAGGAGCACGGTGGTTTCCTGAGCCACGCTAATACGATCGTGGAATCAGTACAGGTAGTAACGCAAAGATCGGAGATCCAAATTGTGTATGACCGATTCCACGATCTCTGCTAAAAGCACTGCGCCGCATAATTCCAGACGGGGAAGCGATATGGTTTTAACTGGTGCCACTCTTGTTTTCGCCAGTAACAAGTTTACGAAGATGCCGGACTCTTTTTCAACGCGCATATAGATGGCCGCCGCATACGCCTTCTCCGACGCATCGCAGAATCCATAGATTTCACCTTTTCCGTAGGTGAAAAATTAACCCATCGAGGTATTTTGATTTTGTCTATAGACGAATATGTGTTCGCAAACGCGTTCCATCGATTTAATGTTGTTGTGGAAACTTGGTCATCCCAATTGGTCCCTTCTAAACAAATATTTTGACTTACAATCTTCGCAGTGATTATTATTGGCGCTAACCATCCTAATGGGTCAATAAGTTTCGCGATGGCTGACAAAATCTTGCGTTTTGTCACAATTTCAATATGATCTAGCACTTTCGCAGTGATATAGAACTGATCTGACTTGTCTGCAATTAGCGGTCCACTTTCTGAGTGGGAAACCGGCTGAACCCAAAGCCTGGGAAATCCGATTTCTGGCTTGAATTGTGGATTCCATGTCGTGTCCTCCAGCTAGAACATCGTCGACATACATATGTCGCTGAAGAATGCGAGCAGCGACAGGATGTGACTCCTGAACATCATCTGCTAATTGGAGGAGCGTCCTTATAGCAAAGTAAGGAGCGCAATTTACTCCGAAGGTCACAGTATTTAATTGAAACTGACGTATTGGTTCGCCAGGTGTGTCGCGGAACAAGACTCTTTGAAATTTCCTCTGTTGAGGATGAATTAAGATCTGACGACACATTTTTTCAATATCGCTACTGAAAACATATTGGAAAAGTCTCCAACGAAGGATAAGAATCGTCAGATCGCTTTAAAGTATTGGGCCGGGGTAAAGCACGTCATTCAAGCTGACACCGTTATCGCACGGACAGGATACATTAAACACGATCCGAACTTCTGTAGGACAAGGCCTAACCTCGGTCATGTGCCCTAATTGCTTGTATTCTCCAAGCACTGTGGAATACTCCTCTCGTAAAGAGGAGTTTTTTGCTAGCCTACCTTCACCGCGAAAAAATTGAGAAAACGAGGTTCTCCTGGAACACCTTAGCGAAATTTCTTGCGGAAAGTCAAGACGAAAAGGAAGAGAGAGCATGTATCTACCCCCTCTACTCGCGCAGTGGTATTTTTGAATACCTTTTCGCAGAAATCCTCCTCAGTTGTGTGAGTTCTACTCCGTGAAATGTCCTCCAGTTCCCAGAATGCACTGAGCTGTTTATCCAACGCGACTTCATTGAAAAAGGAGACGCACGAAGTGGTTGATTTCTCCTCATTAGTCCGTCCAGTCAGGATCCAGCCGAAGATTGTTTCCTGAGCTAGCAATGAACCCAAGTTGTCCTTACGCAAGCCATTTAGTATAATTTGAGGATAGACGTCTCCTCCGAGTACAACGTCGACTGGTTCGTTGGCGAAGAACCGTTTATCCGCCAAAATCAGGTCTGGAAAAACTTGGCGTATCGCTGGATTAATTTCGCACGTGGGAAGATTCCCCGTCAGTTGGGGTAGAACTAACGCGAGTGGCAAATTGAACAATTTAACGCGCTCGTGCACTTTGCGACACCATGTCCGGAGGACAAACAGTTCAGGCACAGGTGATTCCTTTTTGCATAAATGCTCCTTTCGGAAGGAGGCATTTTTTGAAATTGCGTACAGGACCATATGCTGTGTGCATCGCTATTGCACAGCTTACAACTTTTCCTTGCTACATTCGCTTGAAAAGTTTTAAATTTTCTTTGAGGATTTTCGGAGCTGAATTTAGAAGATTTTGGCCGTCAAGTACTGGCCCTCTAATATCGAAGACAGTTTCTAAAGTCTGAAATCGACTTGTCAGAAATCTGTCCATATCCCCCCATTTTGGGATTTCGGTTTTATCCTGCACGGATTGCTCCCACATCGACAGCGTAGTCTCAGGTAACTTTGTAGAGCACAGGTAAGTAATTATCGCGTCCCAATTCGATATGTCAATATTATGAATCTGGAGTGCGGACATGCAATTATTTATTTCGCGCTGGAGTTCCTTAATTGCACTTCCAGATTCATTTTCTACCGGGGACAGGCTGAAAAGGATCTTCAATTGGCTATTTACTAAAATCCTCTTGTTCTCATAACGGTCTGTGAGATTTTTCCAAGCTGTAGAAAAACCTTCATTCGTAAGTGGACACTTACGAACGATCTCTTTCGCTTCACCCTGAGTTTTTTGAATAAGGTGGAATAGCTTCTCTACTGGACTGAGCCGTTTATTTAAAATATAGATGGCCGTGAACATGTCACGAAATGTTGGCTATTTGATTTTGTTCCGTTGAAGCAAACTCACGAAAATCGGTTTCAAATTCGATGAGTGAATCCGCTAGCTGTTGAAAACTCGCCTTTGTTAAAAAAAAACTTTATGCACTTTGAATTCCAAAAATACACAAAATCACTCGCGCCTCTGTCCTCGAAAGATTTTTCACCAAAAAATGCACCGCCTTTTATTCACATATGTATGTAATTGATTGTATTTATGTATGTATGTATATGGATGTGCAAAATTCAAAAACTCAAACCACGTACCTTCTGATTTTCTATGTATGTAGATTTTGGTGTTGTTGAAATTATGTATTTCTGTTTTGTTAAGAGTTGAACTGATGTGTCAATGTATGTATGTATGATGTGTTCCGAATCCTGTCTTCCCAGATTTGTATATATATGTGATGTGGTAGGTGGTTTATGTTTCCGAATGTATGTGGTTAAGTGATGTGATGGTGGTGTTAATTATGGTGGCGAATGTTCCTGTTGGTCTGTTGAAGAATATTCCAATGAGACCTCTGTTTTGTTATGGCTCGTTTTTATTAACGGCAACGAAGGACCATGAACACAAGCTGACGCAAATGCAAATGGTCTCGTGGTCAGTTGTGTGGAAAGAAAAGGAATGAAAAGAAATTTATTAGTGGATCAATAATTATGTATTTCAATGGAAGTCTTTAATTGGATGTTATAACAAGTTATGTTTTGTTTTTACTTACACTAATTATAGCAGACGCTGTGTCATCCAATCCTCGTGAAAAGCAAAAATGGAATGAACAAACTACTGTTTTATATTAAATCCGCCAACCCCCGTTTTATTCGCTAAGTCAGTTGATTTGAAGGAGCAACGAATGATCACCGTTATGTGCTGACATGGCATGTATGTCGATTAAATGTGAAGTAAATTAGGCTGTTGGCCTAATTGAAAGGACGGGTTTCCGAGCAGCCCTCAGTGTTGCGATCACGCCGCTGAGTAGTCGGTCTGAATGGACGTGATCCAGAGCCGCGCTGCTTTGACGGTCGGAAAGGACGGGTCTCCGAGCCGCCTGCGTGCTTTTCGTGTTGCAGTTTCGGACGTAATCTCCTTGGGCTGGATAGTTCCGTATTTATTCGCTGCGCAGCTTCCTCGGTTCCTTCCGTTTCCAGCCTCTCCGCCTCCTCCACTTGCTGCGCCCAGGACAACGTCTGCTCAGTGAGGTCGAGTGACAATACCTCGTCCATTTCCGGCGGCGTTGCGGAGCTTGGCGGTCGGCGAGCACCTTCCTCGTCGAGATGCAGAGTGGTGTGATGCTTTTCGTGGCATCTGAAGCACCGCCCCTGGCTGCCGCATATTTCCCGGCGATGAAACGGTGATAAGCAGTTGGTGCACTACCGGTGGAGGATGACCACTCGCAGTCTCTTTTCCGCTGATTTCTTCCGATATATCGGACAGAACCGTAAGCCGTGGTTCTTGTCGCAGAGTCGACATGCGATCTCGAATCGCTGACCACGGTCTTCCTGCTTGTTTCGCGTTACGGTGAAACGGCCCATATTTCTAAAAAAAAGTACATTATTGTTATCGGTCTCTAACTTTCTTGTCGTTATTGGGTGGCGAGTAGTAGCTGATATGCTCCTAACTTTTCCCTTGCAATTGGTTAAGAAGTTGCAATGGAATGCTAAAACTGATGAATAGAGAGCTGGGTACTATAATGCGAAACCTCGTCAGTGTAGGCTTCTTATAAGGTTTCGCCGAGTTCGAGGTGAATGTCTTCAGGGCTGCATTTTTGTCATTGGCCCTTCTAAGGCCGTCCCCAGAGGGTCGGACACATTTTTTTAATTTTTTTTTTTTATTCTAGATTTCTAGGTTTCTGCTGATTGCCGGCGTGCTATGTAAAACGTGCGGAATTTGTGCTAGTGGGTGTGCTGAAGGTGCCCATACATTTATTTATTTATCTTGTATCGGAAATACACAGATAAGGTATGACAACGCTGTGTGAGTGGTTTTCACCACCCACTTAACCAGTGTCCTAACTGGTTAGAGGTCATTTGGTATATATACACAGATAAGGTATGACCACGCTGTGTGAGTGGTTTTCACCACCCACTTAACCATTGTCCTAACTGGTTAGAGGTCATTTGGTATATATACACAGATAAGGTATGGCAACGCTGAGTGAGTGGTTTTTACTACCCACTTAACCAGTGTCCTAACTGGTTAGCGGTCATTTTGTATAGCAACGCTGAGTGAGTGGTTTTCACCACCCATTTAACCAGTGGCCTAACTGGTAAGCGGTCATTCGGTATATATACACAGCACGCGGTTGGAGACGGACTGAGCCATGGAGGATCCAAAATCGTAAGTAGTAATTTACTTATTGCATGCTTATTTGTATTTTATTCGCTTATTATTATTTTTTTATTTTATTTTTTTTTCTCAGGAGTCGATGGGGAGATTTGAAGTCCACCCCGGTAAAAGAACGCGTGACCATGCGCGTAATTGTTGATACCCGGGACATTGGAACGCGTCGGGTGGTGGTTTGGCGACGGTATGATTCCACGACCCAACCCAGGATTCGATTGGGTGATTCCGAGCCCATCCCGCTAAAGGAACGCATGACCTTGCGCATAACTATTGATCCCCGGGGCATTGGGATGCATAGGGTGGAGGTCCAGCCCTTTGTGCCCACCGTGGGTAAATAAGTTGGGATTTGTATTTTACAATCATTGTGAATAAAATATTTGGAATTTTGGTATAGGTGGAAATTGATACCATTGTAGTAAGTGAAATGAAAAATTGAATTGAATTGAATGTGGTTAATAACTTCTTTCATTGAATTAAAAATAATTGAGAAATTCATTCAGTCATTGTTTTTTATGGTAAGTGAGATTTTCGAATCGTCTCCACGAACATCCCTAGTTGGTTGCTGTCCAATATGAGTGGTGACTTTGTCTGCCACCATAGCCTGCAACCCGAAAAATTTACGATATTAGCCGTTTGGGTTCTATACTTGGCTAAGCTGGGTCCTTACCACTTTATACAGGCATTAACATTTTCATCATATTACTTTTACTGGGGTTGGTGCGTCAGAAATTATTTTGCTTTCACCTGGATATTTGTATTTTGATATGTATTTTTTCTTTGATGTTGGGTGGAACATACAAAGAGTTGAATAAATTTGAAAGTTTTTTTTACTACGTTAAATAGTCTCGTGTGGCAACACTGTGGGTGCTTATTCAACACACCATGGTCTGCCATTTTCCTGAATTGACTCAACTGTCATTCAGCAAAATTAGCACCTGCACGAGGCAGCGTAAAATAGATTTTCTTACGCAATAATTTGTAAGGTACAATAATTAACGGTATAGTATGTAGCACTTGGGGTTATTTCATGTGTATTTTATTAATTACTTCCATTTTTCAGAAACAACGCCATATTATGTTTGCCGCCCGATTGCCAGCGCAAAATATGTGTACTACGTGCACATATGCGAAAACCAACGCGGCCACAACTTCGATAAGGGATGCATGAGGTGCACGTGCGAGTTAGACGTGCCCGACAATGGCCCCGACTGCGGTGGTAGAAGCAGCACCATCATCAGAACCATTGTTGGGCTCGGATAGAGCAACTACATTGCAGAAAAAATCTTTAAAAAAATTTGTGAAAAAATCGGAACTACCTATGTAATTGGTAATAATTATGCGCCCACTACGTTTTGAAGTTAAATTCGGGCATTGGTTGATGTTCGGTCTATGCTAAATTGCGTGAGACGTTTACTGTGTTGCAACCATCGGGGCTAAACGCGTAATTATTGGAATTAAGCACTTTGAGGAGAACAAAAAGAAGAGTTTTATGAAGGGTCCGGCTGTATTTACACAAATATTCATGCTTCTACCTATGGTAGTGTGTGTTTGTATGTGTTGTTACATTATTGAATAATGGTAGATTTGGGAAACATAATATTTCACATACATACATTCAGGAGTCTCATTCTGGCAATTAATGAAATCCCATTTAAGAAACTTGATAGGTCAAAATTACAAGGGCAAATGCATAGTACTTTTTGCTGTTCGTTAACATAAATTTCGCATATATGCGGTCTCTTAAATACATATCACTACAATTCAATATATTGAATAGTCATATCGTTGCGAATTGTTGTACACTTACTAAGGTTGTGCTATCCGTTTATTTATTTATTTATTTATTTATTGAGTCTATTGAACAATAATTTCCTTACAGACTATTAACAATATTATGCTTAATAACTAAGAAAAGAAAATTTCAAAATTTAAAAAGTTGAATCCAAAATCTTAAAAACATTTTTTGCATAAGAAAAATCTAATAATACCTTGTTCGATATCATATTAAATTCACCAATGGCACGGGCAATAGGGGCATTACGAGCATATTCAGTTTTGTAATTAACACCATAAAACGGCAAAAAATTGCGTAAACTTCGCTGAGGAATGTTAAAATTAAGTTTTACTAATAGAATGGGGCAATCAATAGCGCCATTAACCAAATTAAAAATAAAAGACAAAGATAGTATGGATCTTCTAGAATCCAACGATTTCAAATTTATTAAAAGTAGGCGTGAACTATACGAAGGTACTGGTTCCGAAAAATTTAAAGAGCGTAAAGCAAACTTAAGGAATACTTTTTGCACACGTTCAATTCTGTTTACTAAATTGGCATGGTATGGTCTCCAAATGATCGTTGCATATTCTAAGTTAGAGCGTACAAAAGACGTATATAATAATTTAAGAGTGTAGGGATCAGAAAATTTCGTGCTATTACGCCTCACAAAACCTAACATCGCATAAGACTTTGTAACAATATGAGAAATATGACTGTTAAAAGTAAAATTAGAAGAAAAAATTACGCCAAGATCCTTGATTTCATTGAGAGATTCTAAGACTGATGAAGCAATACTATAACACGTAGGCACAATATTGTGAATTGTAGCAAAAGTGACTTTAAAGCATTTGCTGATATTCAAAGGAAGGCGGGATTTAATGCACCAGCATTGCAGCTTGTCTAAATCAGCCTGAAGCTTAATTGCATCAGCTGAGCTTTTTATAACCGAAAATACTTTTAAATCATCAGCGTACAGCAGAAAATTAGCGAATGTGAAGCAATTGGTAATGTCATTTATAAATAGCACAAAGAGTAAAGGACCTAAAATACTCCCCTGAGGAACCCCAGAAGACGCTATAAAAGGATTAGATGTTGCACCATCTACCATGACTACACAGCGTCTATTCAGCAAATAAGATTTAATCCACTGCAAAAAATTAGAATGGAAGCCCATGCAAGATAACTTGCTAACTATGATCCAATGAGAAACTTTATCAAAAGCCTTGGAGAAATCTGTATAGACACAATCAACTTGAAAACCATCCAAAAAGGAATTAATACAGTACTCACTAAATACCGCTAGATTAGAAGCAGTCGACCGATTGGAGACGAAGCCGTATTGATTTAGCGAAATTAAGCTCTTAGATATAAAATACATTTTTTCTACAATAATACTCTCAAATACTTTTGATACTGAAGATAACTTTGAAATTGGCCTATAATTGCACACATCACTTTTATTCCCGCTTTTGAAAAGCGGAGTAAAAGAGGTCAATTTCCAATCGTCGATAAAAACCCCTGAAGCTAATGACTTATTAAAAATGAGTTGCAACGGGAGCACTTAAGCTGGGCAATTCCTTAGCAAAATGCCTGACAAACCATCAACATCGGCCTTAAAAGACGGTTTCAATTTGGAGATACCATTAGCAACGTCTTCGAGGGACAAATTTAAGGATCCAAAACTAAAAGAGGAATTCACCATGAAATCATAATCAAGTGGCGAAGCGCCCACATCACTGGTGAAGTTCGAACTGAAAAATGTAGCAAACATATTGGAAACGTCAGCTGGGCAACGTGCAAATTTACCTTGAAAGAAAACTGATGAAGGTATATTGGCACTTGAATTCTTAGACTTTATAAACTGCCAAAAGGTCTTCGGATTTGATTTTAATTTAGACTCTACATCAAGAATGTAGTTTCTGTAAAGAAATTTGTCTAAGCAATTAAATTGCTTCTGATAGGCTTCATATTTAAGACGAAAGAACTGGTTCCTAGTTGACTTAAATTTCTTAAAAAAATTATTTCTGAGGTTTTTTAGTTTTTTTTAACTCCCGATTGTACCAAGGTTGCTTATAAGGTCTTTTTTTTAAGACTGGAATATTGTTAATACATAAATCGATTAAAAGCGTTTTAAAAATTAAGAAAGATTTTGCAACGTCAGAGCCATCAAAAACTTCTTCCCAATCAATGTCGGATATTAAATCATAAAATTTAGAGTAATCACAGGCTGAGTAGTTAAAGCCAACTTTTTCAGCGGACTGATTAACTGAAAATTCGTAAAACTCAAATTTTAGAACCAAAGGTACATGATGTTTATCACAAACCGATATTGGAAAGTAACATTCCTCCACATTGCAACTTATATTATCACTTATAAATATGAGATCAAGAACTCTATTCAGTTGATTAACAAAATTATTAATTTGCAATAAATTAAGACTTAAAAGATTGTCAAGCAGATACGTCTCAAAAGAGGCAGTAACATTTATTGGCGTAAGGCCAAAATTTGAAAATGAACCGCACCATGTCACGTTGGATAAGTTAAAGTCGCCTAACACACACAAATGGTTATCGCCTAGCTTATTTAAAACTAAAGATATTATATTATCAGCATGCGCACGATAAAGGTCATCATTGCCATTTGGAGGGATATAAGATACCAATAAAAAAAGAGAGCCTTTAGAAGAGGACCCACGAACACAAATACAGAGCTGATCGATAACAGAATCATTATTAGCTAATTCCACAAAATGAACGCATATCTTTCGTTGAACTGCGATAAGAACTCCACCACCTCTCATACATCCAGTTTTCGCCGCATCTCTGTCCTTACGATATACACTGTACAAATTGCAGTCAAAAAATTCCTCGTCACGGAAATCCGGATTAAGCCAAGTCTCAACAATAACAAAGATGTCATAATCCAACTGAGAGCTAAATGAACGATCAGCTTCTGATTTTGTTCGAAGGCCAGAAATATTCTGGAAATACACCTTCAAACCACAATTTACGCTAATAGGCTTGTTAACTATTACCCGACTCTCTGTTGCAACTCCTCCTTTCGCAGGCCAAATCTGAGGTGAAAGCAAGTTGTTGTACAGCGCCGCCGACACTCCTAACTTCAAATTAACATGATTAATTTTAGCAGACGGTGTTTGTTTCTTAACTAATGCATAACAAGACAGATTATTTCTGTCAATACCAGTGTTCTTGTTAACATAGTCTATTATGTTATCTGCGGATACGGTGGGGAGGAATGATGATAAGTGAAACCATTTCTTCACGTCTGCCACCTCTAAATCAGAGTTAGTGCTCATACCAGAAACACTCATTTGTTTGCGCCGTTTATTATTCACCACTTTCTTCCAATCCGCATGGGTGGGTAATACATATGATGTATTATGTCCACTAGCCACTGCATTTGGCTGTGACGAAACTGAAACCGAAGATGAAGAAGTCGAAGCAGTAACAGGACCACTAGCTAAATAATTCGAAGCAGTAGTTTTATCAGCAACAACCACATGCGAATAAGTAGACGAAGAAGTCGAAGCAGTAGCATTGTCACCAACAACAGCTTGTACATAAGATGATGGGGTGACAGTCATTACACTCTGCGAACTTGCTTTAGCGAATAGAATCAGTAATTGAGCATTATCAGCATTACAAACAGCAGCTATTGGCGAAGGTTTAGCAGCAGCAGCATTGATGCAGGCGATAGAAGTATTGGAGACAACTCTCTCAGCAACAGGCAACTCAGTTGATATTTGCTTAGAAGTAGAAGACAAAGCAAAACAAGAATCATTGTTTACAGCAAGTGGAGACGGTGATAACAGTTGAGTTCGCGTACCCAATGTTGATGTTTTCTCCTTCGTATGCAAACCGTTTTTCTTGTTTCTGTTGTTGTTCCCAGCAGTTAGGTTATTCGCACTCAAATTATTGTTGGTATAATGCATAGAAGTTATTAGATTTTTTAGAGCATCGAATTCCTTTGACAAGTCTTTCAATTTCGCATCAAAGGCATTTGTAAATAAATCAAGGCTAAGCTTTTGAGTTACAGCGACCGCATCGAGAGCCTTGCACAGTTTATCCGGCATAAAAACACTCTCTTCACATAGGTACACTAAGTGACGATTAGTTTTTATGCAATTTAATTCAAATTCAGAAATTTTAACACAGCAGGCACGATGAAAATTTTTTTTACAAAATCCATTGCATGGCAACAAACTCGAATCAGTTCGCGAAAAAGATTTATTACATTTACCGCAAAAACTGTCCATTATGATCAAACAGAAATTAAATCAGAGAGCAAAACACAAGCACGTCCGCACACGTTGACGTGTTAAACTTTAATTACTACCACAACACTTGCTACAACGACTGCTATTGGCAATCGAGTATTAAAGGAATGAGAAAAAAACTTAAAATTAAGTGAAATTCACCAATTGGGAAGAAAAATATATATAGCCGACAAACGAAACGACCAGCGAAGTACGTATAATTGGAGGCAACCAATGTAGGGGTACAGCAGGAAACTAGACAAATGCCAAAGTTGGCGAGAGTAGAAACATTGCCAGATGTTGGCAGGCAAAATAATCACGGACGCCAATTGAACTGTAGAAGTACACCGGACAGGAAACACAAACTTAAAGCCCATAAATAATATATGAAATAGCTTAAACAAACAAGTGTACAAGCTTTCCAAAATTATTAGGTTTATTCAAACTTAAAAAACTTGGCCGGTGGCTTCGATTGCCTAAGCTTTCCATTTCTTGCGTAATAATATTTCTAGAATACTCATAGATACACTGATTTTCATCAGACATATAAATATTATGAAATCTCGGAATTGATTGAGTTGTGAATAGGGTTTATAGATGTATGGATAACATTTTTAGTGGTTCCGTGTATGTGTCCGTTGTGGGTAATAGAAAATAAATACTTGGTTCTCAACAGCCCAAGTCGTATAGGAAGAAAGTAAAACCAAGTGCAAAAAATCTGAAAAATAATGAATCAAACTTTTATTTCCAGCAAAAAAAGGGGATGGTGGACTTAGCTTCAGCTCCACTTGCGCCGTATCGCGTTGTAATGAGAAAATGGTACAAACCCTTTTACACTCATTCAAAATTTTCAATGCAGAGGTACTTGTTCGTGAAGACTGCACCGAAGATGAATTTATCGTGTATATTTGCCCTGCTTATATTCTTCTTTCTTTCTTTCATTGGCTCGATAACCGCCTATGCGATTTTGGCCGAGCTTAGCACAGCACGCCAGTTATTTCTCTCTTTCGCTAACTGGCGCCAGTTGGAAATACTAAGCAGACCCAAGTCCTTTACCGCCTGGTCTTTCCAACGCAGAGGAGGCCTCCATTTTCCTCTGCTACCACCGGCGGGTACCGCGTCGAATACTTTCAGAGCCTGCTCACAACAAAATTGATCAGATTGCCATTGAGGAGGTCGATCGCTTAGCACGCAAGCGTTGCAGCTGATACGTGTTTATACAAAGAAACAGGGCACATCTCCCGATTTCGATGATGGTTTGATTTTGCGTTCGTTTTGAGTTCGACGTCTTGTGATTGCAGGACAAGTACTGAAAGAGTTGGCTGCTTGATTTTTTATACGCTTACGCATATATTTTAATATTACTAGGACATATAATAAACGAGATTATTTTTCAGAGCATTCGCAAATGAAGTCTGGCATGGTTGCCACATCGATTCTACGTCAAGTTTCATCATCCTGCCATGGGGAGGATAAACCTTTTTTTTTTTTTTGTTTTGCTTGTGGTTGGGACGAGAAATGAAGGGTTAGGCAGATTTAGTCGAAATTGATTTTTCTGTTCTGTTTTCACTGCCGTGTGGGAGCAGGACCAATTTTGCAATGGGTCTTGTAATCTCCCCTCTTTCTGTCACAACATCTGCCACTCTGACCTGTTTGTCGGAACCGGGGTATAATTTCGTGACTCGTCCCAGTCTCCATTCATTAGGTGGTAGATTCTCTTCCTTGATCACAACAAGATCTCCTGATTGCAGATTCCTTTGTGGTTGCTTCCATTTTATTCGTTTTTGCATCTCATTCAGGTATTCTGACTTCCATCTTCTGCAAAATAATTGATGGAGGGCCTTGAGCTTTTCCCATCGATTTATTACAGAGGCAGGGTTTTCGTGGGTGTCAGGCTCGGGTGGAGCTAATAGATGTCCCCCCACTAAAAAGTGCCCTGGGGTAAGCGGCTCCAGGTCGGATGGGTTATTCGAGGCGGGACTTATTGGGCGTGAGTTGAGGCACGATTCAACTGGGCATAGGAGAGTCATAAACTTTTCTAACGTATATTTTGTATTCGAGGCGATTTTCTTGAAATGGTTTTTAAAACTTTTTAACCCGGCCTCCCACAATCCTCCCATGTGTGGAGCTGCCGCCGGTATGAAATGCCAAGAAATCAATTGGTGCGAATACTTTGATAGGGTGCGACTGCGTGCTTCAGCCATAAAGGCTTTGGTTTCGGATCGTAAAGATCGAGAAGCTCCGCCAAAGTTAGTGCCATTGTCGGAATAAACGTTTTGCGGACAACCTCGTCTCGCAGTAAAACGGGCAAATGCAGCCAAGAAAGACGCGGTACTGAGGTCTTCGAGGTGTATGGCTTTGGTGGTGAAACATACAAATAAGCAGACATACCCTTTTGAAATTCGGCATCCCCTACCGTGAAAGCTCTTAATATCAAAGGGTCCTGCGAAGTCTACCCTGCTATTTGTGAAGGCCCGGGAGAAGGTGGTGCGTTCCTGGGGTAAGATGCCCATAATTTGCGTTTGAGTGCGTTTTTTATGAATGGTGCATATCTTTACCCGTGGGATCCAGTACTGCGTTCGGATTATGCGTAGCATGAGCTGATTTTCTCCATGAAAGGAAATTCGATGGATGAACTGAACTATGAGTCGGGACAACCTGCAATCATACGGTAATATGATTGGATGTCGTTCACTATACGCCTATATGTAAGTCTAACGAAGCACCTAAACGGCCTCCGATCCTTATAATATCCGCTGAATCGATGAACGGGTTGAGAGGCAAAATTTCACTTTTCGCTCCAATCGACTTATCAGATTTAAGACTCTTATATTCCTCCAAGTAATATTGCTTTTGAGACAGGCTTATTAAGCGTTGAGTCGTTGCTTTAATTTCATCAGATGAAATGAGGCAAGACTCTGCTTGAAATGTAGATTTTGTTTTTGAGTATGTTCTTTAAAAGAATCTCAGAATGTATGAGATAACTCGCAAAGCCCTAGGTAAATCTGAAAATCGCTCGAGGAAAATGTTAATGTTGTTTATATATGTGGCAGCAGCGTGAACTTGTATCTTTTTTCCTCAATGACTGTATTATAATGCTCTTCTTGTGCTGGCCATTGGGAATTGTCTTCTTGCAGCCAAGAAGGTCCCTGCCCCCACAAGGCATTGTCGATCAGTTCGCTAGCTAATAATCCTCTGCTTGCTAAATCTGCCGGATTCGATGCAGAATCCACATGACGCCACGATTTGTTTCCAACCTTTTCTATCATTTTTGTTATTCGATGTGCCATAAAGGTTGACCAAGAGCAGGGTGGTTTCCGAATCCAGGCTAGCACGATTGTTAAGTCAGTCCAAAGATTGATCTTTAAATGACTGAGGTTAAGATTGTCGGTGACTGATTCGACAATGTCCGCTAATAGGACTGCGCCACACAGTTCTAATCTAGGCAAGGATATTGTTTTTACTGGGGCTACTCTTGTCTTTGCCATGAGTAAGTTGACGAACACTTTTTTGGTGGTCTTAACCCGTAAGTAAATAGTTGCTCCATATGCTTTTTCTGACGCATCGCATGGGTTTATGTTACTCGGCCTCTTCCGTTGGCGCGAATTGGACCCATCTTGGTATGCGGATGTTGTTGATTTCTGTATAATCCCGCATAAATGCTAGCCATCGATCCAAAGTGGTTGACGATACTTCTTCACCCCAGCCTGTTTTTTCCAACCATATATTTTGCATGATAATTTTTGCAATAATGATTATGGGTGCGAGCCAACCTAGAGGATCAAAAAGTTTGGCAATAGCGGAAAGTATTGTTCTTTTTGTGATTTTGTTCTGGTCCTCAATTGGCTTAGCGTTGAAATAGAAATAATCGGCATGGGCATTCCATCTAATGCCAAGTGCCTTCACCGTGGTTGTATCCTCAAACTCCAAAAAATCTCCGGTCAGCAGGTGTTCCTTAGGTAAGCCTTGTAGTATTTCGCTACAGTTTGAGGTCTATTTCCTTAACGGGAAACCAGCTGATTGTAATACGTGCGCTATCTCGTCTCTCGCTGTTATGGCAGCATCTATACTGTGTTCACCAGCGAGGACGTCATCGACGTACATACATCGCTTAAGAATGGTCGATGCTCGTGGGTGGGATGTTTCGTCGGCCAATTGATGTAATGTCCTTATCGCCAGGAATGGGGCGAGTTGATACCAAAGGTCACGGTTTTTACATACATTTTCTCGATATCACTATTGAAAACGTACTTAAACAATCTCCAACGCAGGATCAGTATTGTAAAGTCGGCTTGTAAAACTGGACCTGGAAGGGGACATCATTCAGACTCACGCCGTTTGCGGTAGGACATGAGGCATTGAACACCACTTGGACCTTTGTTGAGACACTCTCTTCTTACAGGACTGCATGGTGTGGTAGGAAGTAACAATCGGTGGAGTCCGCTGCCACGTTGTTAATAATTTTCGTCATGTGTCCAAGTGTCCCGTATTTCTTAACCACCCTGTTGTATTCCGTTTGTAGTACAGGTTTCTTTGCTAGTCGTGTCTCATTCCTGTAGAGCTGACAGCATGCACTTTTCAAGGAAGGCCCGAGGGAGACATGATTCGGAAAATCTTGTCGAAACGGTAGGGATACAACGTATTTTCCGTCAGAATCTCGTTGAGTTGTTGTTTTGAAGAGCTTTTCACAATAAGTGTCTTCTTCGCTTGCTTTCCGCTTTTTAGGAATCTCCTCTAATTCCCAGAAAGCCGCTAACTGCTTATCCATTGAAACTTCGTTGAAAATTGAGACGATATTGGTGGAAGAACTCGTAGTTTCTGCATTGCCGGTAATTATCTAACCAAACACGGTTTCTTGGGCAATAAGTGTATGAAGCACATTTTTTCTTAAGCCATTTAGAATAATTTGGGGATAAACGTCTCCGCCCAGGATAAGGTCAACTGGTTCGTTGACGAAGAACCTCTTATCCGCCAATACCAAGTCTGGGAATGCCTGAATTGTCATTGCGCTTACTTGGCAAGTTGGCAGATTCCTAGTTAGATGTGGTAGAACAAGGGCCACTGTTTCGATTTTGATTAGTGGGTATGTGGAAGACCGCAGTTGTATTGCGCACGCTTCTTTAACTTGCGCAGACTTGGTATTGTTGATTCCCGACACTTGAGCACAGAACCGCTGTACGGTATATTAATTCTGCGCTTGAGCTTTTCGGTAATGAATGAACACTCATAACCCGAATCAATGAGTGCTCTAGCACAAAAATTTGTGCCATTATAAAATATGTTGACACGTGCCGTACATAATAGCACTCCCACATTTGTGTTTGCGTAGCAAGAGTTAACGTTTTTCACAGCTTTATCATTATTATTCGTAGATTCTCGTCTCCATTGTGCTTGCCTTGAAGTGGAAGGTATGTCATCTTGGGGGTTCGGAGTTCCCCTCTGAGCTGTTGCTTTGGGCTGGAATGCTTGCACATGGAGCAGTGTGTGATGTCCGAGTGACATGTACTGCAATTGAAGGAGCTTGTGCTTGACACCGTGTGTCCAAATGATAAGCAATTCAAGCAACCATTATTGCTCTTGATATACTCTATTTTTTGAGTCGTGGTTAGTTGTCGGAATCTTTGACAATTTCGCAATTTGTGGTCATTACTTTGGCAAATTTTATATGAATGTTGCTTAACGTTCGTTGGATAAGCGCCAATTCTTTTTGGAGGAATGTCAGTGTTTTGTCGCAGGCTTTGTGGCTTCGGTGCCTGTGAAATTTTTCTCGCTCTCAAGCCTGACACTGTTTCCAACGTCTGAAAGCGATTTGAGAGGAATCGATCCATATCCTCCCATTTTGATATTTCGGTTTTGTTTTCAATGGATTGTTCCTATAATGCCAGCGTACATTCTGGCAGTTTTGTTGAGTACAAGTATGTAATGATTGCATCCCAATTGGAGATGTCAATTTGATGACACTGAAGTGATGAGATGCTAAATAGAAGCTTTAGTTGTGTGTTGACTAGTATACGTATTTACACGCGGCGTATACGGAATATACGCCCGGTGTAAAGTTTAATGGAAAAAAAAGAAATGAGCGATTGTTTTGATATTAGCGAATAATAGAATTTATTCAATTTAAATCGTGCTAATTTGGTATAATTGTGATTATGTGGTATATGAAAATATCGAAATTACCTCCGTAGTGGCGTGGTGGCTGCTGTGTCTCTCGTCTTCGGAAAAGGAGTGATCAGTCGGAATTTGTTTAAACGCTGTTGAACCGCCAAACGGTGCACCGAGTTAAGGGGAAAGTTAACGAAAGGGCACTGTTTGGCGGCAAGTACCGGCACTTCCAAAAGTGTAAAGGACTGTGTGTGTATGTGCATGTGGATGAAAGTGTTTTTTTTTTTTCGGTTACGACCAGGGAGGAGGAATCTTCATAGATACGAGCAGCCCGTGCTGCCCGCATGCCCGATTTGCCTCCTGGCACCTACGGACTAAACCCAACCTCCTTCGTACGCTGGGCCTGTGGCACCCCTGCGGGACTATCAATTCCGATATTACTTCGCAGATCAGACACTGGACGTTATTCTTCGTCTTCACTCAGCGTGCGTTCTTACTTTGCGCGATTCGCGTTGCGCTCGTCTATTCTTAACCGTTTCATTACCGCCGTGATAATATCTGCACACTTTTTCCATACGTTTTCTTCAGTCAACATTGCTTTCAGCAAGCCGTCGGGGGTCACGGCCCCGCCTATACATTGTTCCAGGTGGTAGCGTTCATTATCAAATCTGTGGCATTCCATTAGTATGTGCTCTGCGTTTTCTGTTTTCCCATCGCAATGTAGGCAGTGGGGATGATCGGCATGTTTGAACTTATGTAAGTATTGGCGAAGACAGCCATGCCCGGTGAGGAACTGCGTTAGGTAAAAATCAGTATCTCCGTGTTTTCTTTTGATCCATTCACCTACATTTGGGATCAATTTCTTCGTCCATCGACCTTTCGAGGACGAGTCCCACCTGTTTTGCCACTCGTCGATGCTCTGTTGCATTATTTTGCTGCGTTCACTTGGACTGCGCTTGATCTCTGCTGCAGCTCTGGCGCATATGTCTATCGGACATCTTCCAGCTAGCAAATTTGCTGCTTCATCTGACACTGTCCCGAACGCGCAGCATACCCTTAAAGACGATAGTCTGTGCACTGAAGCTGGTGCTCTCGTATATGAGGTTACAGAGGTAGCGGTTTCCCATACTGGGGCTGCATACGTCAGGATGGACGAACTGACCGACGCAAGCAGTTTCCTTCTATGTTGTTTCGGACCTCCTATATTTGGCATGAGTCTTGCTAGTGCTGTGCTGACTTTTCTCGCCTTCTTGCTGGCATAATTAAGATGATCCTTGAAGCTCAGACGACGGTCGAGTATGACACCGAGATATTTGATGGTTGGGCTGGAATCTACAGTGTGGCCTCCTATTCTTATTTGGATATTTTCTACTCTTTTCCGGCTGGTCATTAGGAGCGCTTCGGTCTTATGTTTCGCTAGTTCCAGTCCTGCTGTTTGAAGCCAAGTTTTGGCAGAGGCTATGGTGTCGGTGCACATGCGTGACACGTCTACTAAGTGTTTTGCGACAACTACGATCGCGATATCATCAGCGTATCCTATAATCGACACTCCTTCTGCTTTTTCTATTCGCAGGATGCCATCATACATTATATTCCAAAGAAGCGGTCCAAGGACTGACCCCTGGGGTACACCTCCAGTAACATGGTACTTTTTTGGTCCTTCGTTGGTGTCGTAGAAGAGCTCTCTTTCACTGAAATAGTTATTTATTATTCGAATTAAATAGTGTGGAATATTCATTGCCATCATCGCAGTTATTATTCGGCTCCAGTTGGCAGAATTGAAAGCGTTTTTTACGTCCAACGTGATTACAGCACAGTACTGATTTGCTCCTTCAAACCATCTCTTGCCTTCGAGGGCTTTTCGCGCTATCTCACAAACGGCCGATATTGCGTCGACAGTTGAACGCTTCTTCCGGAAGCCATACTGCCACCTTGAAAGGCCCTGATCACCTTCCGTGATTTTTTGAATCCGCGCGCAGATTATTGCTTCGAGTATTTTGCCTGCACTGTCCAACATGCATAGGGGCCTATATGACGATGGTTCTTCCTGTGGCTTGTTGCCTTTGGGCAGTAAGACTAGCCGTTGTCGCTTCCATTTCTTTGGGAAAATGCCTTCTTTGATGCACTTCGTGTATAATCCACAAAAGAGTTCTGTTTTCTTCTTAATAATGTATTTCAGAATCCCATTTGGAATGCCGTCCATGCCTGGTGACTTTTTGCTTTTTATTTTTGCAGTAGCAGCGAGCAGTTCAGTTTTGCGATTTCTTCGTTCCACCAGGAGACTGGGGCTCTTCTGTTTCCACTTCTTTTCCGTGGCATTGATGCGTCGCAGATATTGCTGACCATCCTCATGAGTTTACTAGCACATTTGTCGGTATTCTCATTTCTACCGTCGAGCGCGTCTGGCAGCAGCTCTGTCATATATTCTATCATACTGTTGTCCAACAATTTCCTTCTCCATCCGATGCTCTGTACTTTCAGAGTTTTCGTTTTTCGCGCGTTGCTTCTCGGTTGGTTAATTTCGATGGATATCGCAAAGTGGTCACTATAGGTGAAGCTCTCAGAGACTTTCCATTTAATTCTGTTGAATAACGACGTGCTGCAAAACGTCAGGTCGATAATCGATCCCGCGGTTCCTTTCTGGTAAGTGTTTTTGCTTCCGTTATTTAACAGTATGGTGTCTAGATTTGTGAAGGCTTCAAGTAGAGCCTGGCCACTGGGCGTTGTTTTTGAGCATCCCCATTCCACTGCCCATGCGTTGAAATCCCCGGCGATGATGACTGGTGTTTTGCCGGCAGCATCGGATGCCAGGCGTCTTAGCATTCCCCCCATTTTCGCATAGATGAATCCCTCCTCTTGGTTATTGCCAATGGCTTCAAAGGGGAGAGCCCCTCATGCCCAGACTGCAGCTTTCTTTCTTTTGTCCTGCAGCCAATTTCCTTCAGTGAACGGTGCTCTATATTGCTCGCTGATGAGTGCGACGTCAATGTTTTGCTCGAAGACTAACTGTTTTAGGAGGTCTTGTGCCGCTTCGCAGTGGTTAAGATTTATTTGCAGGCATTTCATCATATCTTCAATTGGTTTACTGCTTTTTTATACGCCGGACATCTGAAGCTTCCCGTGGGATGACTCTGAGAAACGCCAGTCCCTGATTTGCAGATGACACATTTGGGCTCTGCCGTGCTCTGCTTGGCAAGGTGGCCTTTCTCTCCGCAGCGCAAACATGAGCCACTACGGTCTTCTGTTGATTTACAGTGCCTTGCGATGTGTCCAAAGTAGAGGCATCGGAAACACCTTAGGGGACTGACCTGCTCCCGTATTCGACAGTTAACCCAGCCCACACGAATTCGTCCAGCCTCCACCAAGATTTTCGTGTCTCGGACTGCCACACTTACTGTCGCAGTTTGCGTGCCATTTCGTGTCGGCTTCAAGGACTTTACTGCAACCAGTTTTCCGTAATTCACTTCTGGAAATTTTTGTTTTATTGCGTTGGCAATATCTTCTTCTGTTGTGGCAACATCCACATCGCGGATTTCAACATTCACTGTGTGGCTCAGGATCCTAACATTTGCGGCATCTTTAAGCACTGCTGACGCTCGTTCTTTGAATTCATTCGCCATCTGACCATATTTATCACTGGCTATGCAGTTTGGCGATTTCTCCAACAAGGTCTCGCATTGGTTGGTGGATAGTTCTTCTACCCCCGCCGATCATCCTTAATAGCAAGTTAATTTTTGCCCTCAACTCCTTCATGGGGTTTTTTGCATCTATTGGAATGTTTACAATGCGCGACTCAACACGGCTTATGTCCGGCGGAGAGGAATGCGACCGCGTATTTCCGACCATCTTTTCGGCGCTCAGTGTGGCTTTAAGACCTCTTGGGGCCCCCTGTGGGGCGTCTTCTGGTTCCTGTAGCATTAACCGGGGACGCTTCGCGAAAGGATTTATTAACGACACGCTGTCATTGTAAGTAGTGTCCGATGTAGTGGGACCTCCGGATTCTCCGTTATTTCGCCCTGGAGGGGGCGATCTGGTAACACTCATAGTTTGGGTTCTCGTTGGGGTATCTTATTTATTTATTTCTATCCTAATTATTTATATCTTTGTTATTGTTATTATCGATTAGATTTGTTATTATTATTATTGATTATTGTTTTTTTTTTTTTTTTTTTGCGTTTACTAATTTGTTTTTGCTATTTTGTTATTATTATTGATAACTTCATCATTTATTATATGTTGTGTTTTAATTTATTAATGTATAAATGTTATTGCAATTGAATTTATTGAGTTACTTTAATTTATGTTGATAACACGCATTTAGTCTTTTAATCTGTTTTTGCGTTTAATTTTATTAATATTATTTTTACTTATTATTATTATTGTTAGTTATTATCTGTTATAGCGTTTAATTTTGTTAATATTATTTTCCTTTATTCCGTTATTTATATTACAATTATATTAATTTTTATATACTTTTTTTTAAAATATTATTATTTTTGGCGTATAATACGTCTTACCTTACGGTATGGGCACCCATGTCAGGTTTTTATTGTTGTAATCTCTATTTCTTTAATTATAAGGAAACGGCACGGTAACTTTTTTTAAAAATTTTTTTGTAGTCAAATGAAGATGTTAGCTTTCGTTTGACATACATTTCATGTTGGTTGATATCTTCCTAATATTTAAATTTCGCAAATGAAAATTGTATAAACACATGCACACAAATATGTGTGTGGTGTTTGGTTGAGTGTTTGCTGTTGGGCGATTTAAATGTACTCGTGCAGCCCTTTCTTTGTATTGCATAATTTTAGGCGGGCAAGTTAAAGTAGAGTAAAGGCAGAGAAAGCGCTGCCAACTACTGCTAATTGGTGGTGATTTTAACACAGAAATCACTTCAAATACTAGATTGGCGAAATTTATGAGCGATACGTTTAATTTGGATTATATTCGAAATGATGCTCCCACAACTATTAATAACACAACCATTGACTTAGTTTTTGCGAGAAATTTAAATGTTAATTTAAAAACATATTTATCCTATTTTTCCCATCATAAGCCTATATTCTCAAAAGTAACTTTCAAATAATCAAACAGATTTGGGTCTGTTATTTATCATTTATCTTTACTATTGATAACTACCATTGACTTCGTTTTTGCGAGAAATTTAATTGATAATTTAAAAACATTTTTATCCTATTTTCCTATCATAAGCTTATGTATATCATCAAAAGTAACTATCAAATAAAGAAATTCATTTGCTTGCATTATTTATTATTATAAATTATCATTATACATATGTTTTCTGTCTTATCGGATGGCGTATTCTACGTTAAACTAAATGGCCGTGTCTCTGACACAGCCTCCTTCTTTTTTATTTTTTTTTTTTATTTTAAGTATTTATGACCCACCCTATTGATCCAGTGCTTAGAGGCGTGTTTAATAGTCACTGCACAAGTACAGTGCTTTCGCAACTGCCACTGAGTTTCTCGTTGCTAACAGCTGTTCCTGCTCTTGGAAGAGAAGCTCAGCTGTATTTGACAACTGTTTAGCACGTTTTCCTTTCAGCTGTATTGTTTGTTTCACTTTTTAATTTAAACAAAGAATATTTTCGCGCGTTTTCTAAAAAAAGGGGGTAAAAAAGAAAAAAAAAACAAAAGGAATGTTTGTTTTTCCGCGAATTTCTGGTTTTCCGTCGAAAACCTGTATCACCCGCACAATAGGAGCTTAAAAACGGATCACCAGGAACTTCCTAGGTAAGTTGTGTGGCGAATCCCTTTTTAAGGCTTCTGTTTTCACTCAAATTTTGCTTTATCTAGATGACGATTTCAAAACTCGACTTTTCACAAGTAACAAGACTTTCAACAGATGAAAGTTTGTATCTGTGATTGAGTGGGTGCATGCATACCGCTTACTAGGGTTGCGTGTACGATTTGTCGGTCGAAGGAGGGTGGCGATGAGATTTAGGCCGGAAGCCTAAACATACCGGCCCCCTTGCTGTCAGCAAATTGACAGGGAGGTGTGCGCCACCACGCTCACGTGCGGGAATATAATGCTATGAAAAAGAAACTTAACTACTACGATAAGGACGTGGTTATGTAGGAATTTCAGTGCTGTTAAATAACTTACAATTAAGTAAATATACAAGTAGCGTATAATATGTTTTATTTCTAACTGACTCATACATACACTGTAATAAAAAAAACTCTGGTTGTTGTGCATGTACCTTAATAATAATAATATGTACCTCCGAACATTTTTTTTTTTTTTTTTTTTTAATTTTAATTTACGCAAATTTTAATTTACTCTTTTGGGTCATAATATTATTTTCCCTTATGAATATAGTATGTAAGGAAGTCTTTTTTGTGTCCCACGACTTCGTGTCTAGTGCTGGGGTATACTCGCCGTTCCCAGGGTCCACTCACAATAATATTTGTATTTTGGTTGGGACAAATTCACCTTTTATTCAACGTCCCTCTGACGTACATATATGTACCTTAATCGTAACCCCTAAATCTATACTTTCTCCTAGTGTACTTGCGCACGAGGTTGTGTGGCGTGGTGGTGTCTCCTCACTGGGCTTTGCCTGTCGTAGCGCCTTACGTGATACGGTATGGTGCAGTCGTCCCTGATGGTGTCGCCACGCCCGATGTCGTGTAGTTCGATCAGCGGTTGGCTGACACGCGACCGTTGGACGACCTGTCGTTGCGTGAGTGGCTGCTGGATAAGCGCCTGCTGGGTGAGCGGCTTTCGGATGCGTTGCGGTTGGGTGAGCGTCTGTTGGACAAACGGCTGTTGGGCAAGCGGCTGTTGCGTGAGCGTGGATACTCCCGGGGCCGTAGCACGCTCCGTGGTGCTGTACGGTACTGAGCGATCGGGTGTCGCTGATTCGCGGGTTGCGAGAGTGACGGTGTGGGTTTTCCTAGGCGGCACGTTCTAAGGCAAGAAACTGAACCTGATAATAGAACCTCTGAACAGTTCCTTGCTTGGCACGTGGCTTTTTGTTTCTGAAAGAGGAGTTCCGCCTGATAATAGAACCTCTACGTTACTCACACTTTTCAGAAGCAATGTACTGCCCACACGCGTAGCTCCGTGCAGACTGAATATTTCCTCCTGTGTGCTGCCTTTTATAGCCGTGGTGGCGTATGTTGCGAAAGTCTTGGCTACATGTTGCCGTTGAGACTGTGTTGCGGCAACTTGTTGCTGCACCTTGCTGTTCTAGAATGTTAGCGCTTATACTTGCTGGTTGGCTGTTGTTGTGCTCGTTCTGTGCTAGCGGCGTAGATATGTATGTGCCGGTGGCGTGGTTATGCCGTTGCTCTGAATATTCGTACTTTCTGTTGGTTGCCTGTTGTTGTGCTCGATCTGTGGTAGCGGTGTAAATATGTATTTCGTAGTGGCGTGGTTATGCCGTTGCTCCGAATATTCGCACTTTCTGTTGGTTGCCTGTTGTTGTGCTCGCTCTGTGCTAGCGGTGTAAATATGTATTTCGTAGTGGCGTGGTTATGCCGTTGGTTTACATATTCCCCCGTCTGTTGTTTTGGTTAGGCTGTACCTTTGCTACGTTTTATGTGGGCACCGCGGCTGTTGGTAAATGTTAGGGTGGTGTGTGGAAATGTGTGAGCCAAATTCCACCGGGACATTTGGTCTTCACACTCCCCCCTTACTCCGGTGACGGTGACTATCTCCTTGGTCGGACGTTTGCCCCTCATTGGTACACGACCACACGGTACGAGTGAGTGGCAAACCGGAGGCGTTTGTGTCTCCCACCTTTCTGTAGGGATTCCCAGCTGTACCTCACCCTCTCGGTGATTTCGGGGAACATGGTTAGCATGGGACCGCCGAATTCGCGTGCTGGAATGTCGATTCCCTCCATTGGGACTTCTGGCGCTTCCTCTGTTGGTATGGTTGATGGTGGGCGTTGTGGTTTCTGATTGTCTGCTGTGGGCGGTACCTCTGTTTGGAAGGCTCGTAGTATCTGTGAGCGTTTTTGGGTGGCCATGTCCGCGGTAAATGGGTGTCGGATGAACCCAGGTGCCCCTTCTCTACTCCCGATGAACCGCATGACTCGTTCTGTTGTTTCCATTACATATATACCATAGTCGTGGTGATTTTGCTGCTGTGGTACGTCCAGGAGTATGTCGGGTGCCTCAAAATCCGTTTGCCCTGTTCGTTCCTTGTATTCCCATTTCAAGAATCCCCGCCAGGCGTGTGTTGCGTGTGTTACGTTTCCCCGGTTCCAGGAGTCCGCTATCCAAATGTAGTACTGGCGGAAGCATTCTGTGTCGGTAATGTGGTGGGTCGTTTCTTGGTCGGCGAGCGCCAAGAGATACCAGTGGTTGCAGGTGTTGTGCGATGCGAGTACCACTCGTTGCCCGAAGAGGTCAATTTTCCGGAGCCAACGGTGGATGCGCCAGTAGCTTTCCTCCTGGTCCCGCGTGTCTGCCAATTGCCAGACCACAAAAGGGCTGAGAATGGTTGCTCTCTGGCCGAATTCGCGCTCTAGGCCTTTTGTCCAGGCTTCTATGATGGAGTCCGTAATCCATCGTGGTCCTGCTAGTGCGTGTAGGTCCGCTCTGTTAAGGGTGATTCCGCCCTGTCCTGACGGATAGATCACAGGAGCCTCGATTTCTTCTGGCGGTGGCGTTTCCTCGTCCGAGGTAATCCCGATGGTGATGCCTGCTGGCGTGGTCGTTGATGTTGTTGCGTCAGATGGCGACTGGGCCGAACTGTTGCTGGATGTGCTCCCGTAGGTGGAGCCGGTGTTGTCGACCGTTGTGTCGTTCGGTGGCGTGGTTTCACGTACTGCTACTCGTCGTGCTAGACAACGTGTTGGTCCTGGGATTCCAGCTGGGATCGTATGTACTGTGGTGCATGTCGCTGTTGTGCGTCCCGATGGTGGACGGCTTGGCTGCGCATACAATGATGCGGCGTCGGTGTGCGCAATGGTGGCGCCTCTGGCTCCAGCGGGAGTCAGTGGGCCCGTTACGAATACTGTTGCGGTGCGTCCCGATGGCGGACGGCTTAGTTGTGCATGTAGTGACGCGGCGTGCGTGGCTTCGGCGCGTGCCGTTGAGGCACTTCGGACCCCAGCGGGGGTCGTCTGTCCTACTCGCTCTCGCATCCTCTTGGCGCTGGCGTCGAATTTATTTTCACTTGTTTTTTCATGGCGTACTATTTAATTCTGCGCTATTGACGTGTTCTTCGCTTGGTGGTTAACTATTGATTGATCCGTGATGCCAAAATAATTGTGTATCTACTAATTGTACTGGAAAAAAAATGTTGGTGTCTGCTTCTATGCATTGAAATGTATTTCCGTTTATGGTGCCTCCAGAGTGGTGTCCATATGGTAAGCTTTTAATTCGGCGATGTTTGCCGTTTTTGTCCTCCCCCCGTCGGGTTTTCGCAATTGTACGATTACTGGCGACACGTACTTCATTATTTAGTACGGGCCGTCGTATTTGGGAGTCAGCTTTGCCGCGAAGCTGTATGCGGCCTTGGACAGGTTGTGCTCCTTGGTGAGGACTAGGTCGCCGAATTCTGGGTTCCACTTCCTACGCCGTAAATTGTAGTGTCGTGCTTGGTCTGTTGCAGCCCGCTCCATGTTTTGACGCACAACGGTGAATGCCTCCTGTAGCCGGCTAGACCTGGGCTCTACTGTTTGGGGTGTTGTACCCGTTCCGGCGTTGATTTCGTCGTAAAGCGCTCCTGGTAGCCGTGGTTTGCGCCCCTGGATCAGAAATGCTGGACTGTATCCAGTGGAGGCTGAAACGCTGGTGTTTACGGCGAGTGCTATTTCCGGTAGCAGGTCGTCCCAGCGGTTGTGCTGTGACTTGGTGAGCTGGGCGATAATGCGCTTAACGGTCCGATTTGCCCTTTCTGTCGGATTTTCTTGCGGAGTGTATGGCGCCGTAAACTGTTGGCGTATTCCCATCTCCTGGTGGTATCGTTGCCACAGGTTGCTTGTGAACTGGACGCCGTTGTCCGAGATCAGTATCTTGGGAACCCCGATTCGTGCGAGGATACGCTCCCGAAAGGCGCGACGGAGCCCCTCGGCGGTCGCTCGTCTCATGGGGACTAGTTCCACCCATTTGCTGAAACGGTCGAAGAAGACGAGTAGCATGGCATTTCCGTGCGCGGTAGCGGTCCAACGAAATCGGCGCAGACCGTTGAAAACGGCTCTTGGGCTATCTGCGAAAACATCATGCCGGCGGGTTTTTGTTGTCCTCCCTTGTATTTCTGGCATGAGTCGCACTGGCGTACGTAGCGGCTGATGTCGCGGAACATTCCGGGCCAGTAATATCGGCGATCCGGGCCACTGTCCGGCGGATGCCCATGTGTCCGGCACTGGGCATGTCATGATTCTTTGGGCGTTTGCTCTTCCCGCCGCCAGATGAACTGTGGTAAGTTAACGCCAGTGGTCGGGCGTCGTCTATGGCTTCTGCGACGTTGTAGGTCGCCGACGGGCGGGGTTCAGGTGGCTCTGTTAGCGTGATTTGGTGACCACCGCAGGATACTGTCGTCCCCATGTTGCCCAATGTGTCAAGGCCGAGGATAACGTCGTCTATAGCTCCGGAAATGACGTTTAGTACTGCTTGGTGAACCGCGTGCCCAAGGCGTACTTCGGTCCGGACGGCGTGGAAGATCTTGCTGGTGGTGCATCGGCCATTAAAATTTCGATGGCCACCGCTACCTTCGTGCCGCTCCCCGAACTCATAATACGCGCTGCCAAGTTGACTGACACGAAGCTCTTTGAGGCCCCCGTATCGATGACGGCCTCGGTTGGTTCGTCGCCAAGCTGCACTAGTGCATACAACCGGCCGTGCTCTTGACGCATTGCTACTGTTTGTTCGGCGCCGGGTGCTGTGGGTCCACCGCGCCTTGTCCTTGGTGGAGCCCTCTGTCATTTCCCTGCCGCTGGCGACAGCAGTCTACCGTCCGAATGTCATTTCTGCCGCACTCCCAGCAAAACAATTTACGTGGGTTGGGGCATCTATTTGCATAATGTCCCCCCTGGCCACAATTCCTGCAGACGTTGGGGTTGAAGGACCGGGCTGCTGGGGTAGGGAGCGTGGTTTGTTCGCCTCTGTACTCGTTGTCTGGTTTGGCTGGTGTCGACCAGGACGCGTTGGTGACAGGTGACGACGCGATTGCTCGTCCTGTGTTGGCTGTGCTTGCGGTTCCTCCTCGAGGACTTGTCTTGCTGCTTCGCGGCGTTGCGTTTCGGGTGCTCGACGGGATCGGTCGTGGATACCCTCGAAGTCCTCTGCCAGGACAAAGAGGTCACCCAGGGTCTGGAAATTCCGACGCCGGATGTATAACAAATAGTCGGGGTGACTATTTCGAAAAATCCGTTCTAGCCGCTGCTCGTGGCTGTATCCTGTGTGTCGCATTAGGTTTTGTAGCGCGATCACGTAATCTTTGTACTTTTCGTGGGCGTATTGTCTGCGCTGACGTATCCCGTCCTCCAGGCGTTCGAAATACCGCGCCGGCAGGAAGAATCGCAGGAAGTCCTGTTTGAAGCTTGTCCAGTCTCGCCAGTGCTCGTTGTTGTCACGGAACCACTGGAGGGCCTTGTCGCGCAGTAGTTCTGGCATGGTCCTTGGCAAAAGGTCTATGTTTATTGTGTAAACCTCCGCCAGCTCCTCTAACCGTTCCACGAATTCTAGTGGCTTGCGTCGGCCGTCATAATGTGCAGACCATTTCCGTACCTGGTCTATGATGGGTGCGAACGTTGGCACAGTTACTTGGTTAGAGTTGGGCACTGTGCCTCCGCCGGGCATGGTAAACGTCACTGGCAGGTAATGCTGGGGTGGTACGTGTGGTGGTGGAGGCGGTAACAGCTCGCCTTTGGTTTGCTTCGCACCGCTGTTCTCCCCCTCCTTGTCTGAGCTAGTTGACATCGGAGTCTTCAGTCCTATGGAGTTTTCTGATGTCCTGGGCTGGTATTTCACCTCCAGCGCCAAGAGATTCGCGTGGACGTCTGCGTCACTGATTGCTTTAGACGCAAATGCTGCGATGCGTTTCCGGATCTCGCGGCTACTGCCCAAATGGTCCAGTCCAAGCTTCTGCGCGATGGCCCCCAGCTGCTCCTTGGAAAGGTTGTCCAGCCACGTGGTTGTTATTGCGTCTGTCATTTTTTTTTTTTTTTTTTTTTGAGGTTAAGGTGTATATGTATTTGGCGAATAAAAAGTGAAATGTCCCTGCTCGGGCGCCAATTGTAAGGAAGTATTTTTCGTGTCCCACGACTTCGTGTCTAGTGCTGGGGTATACTCGCCGTTCCCAGGGTCCACTCACAATAATATTTGTATTTTGGTTGGGACAAATTCACCTTTTATTCAACGTCCCTCTGACGTACATATATGTACCTTAATCGTAACCCCTAAATCTATACTTTCTCCTAGTGTACTTGCGCACGAGGTTGTGTGGCGTGGTGGTGTCTCCTCACTGGGCTTTGCCTGTCGTAGCGCCTTACGTGATACGGTATGGTGCAGTCGTCCCTGATGGTGTCGCCACGCCCGATGTCGTGTAGTTCGATCAGCGGTTGGCTGACACGCGACCGTTGGACGACCTGTCGTTGCGTGAGTGGCTGCTGGATAAGCGCCTGCTGGGTGAGCGGCTTTCGGATGCGTTGCGGTTGGGTGAGCGTCTGTTGGACGAGCGGCTGTTGGGCAAGCGGCTGCTGCGTGAGCGTCTGCTGGAACGAGCGGCTATTACGTAAGCGGCTGTTGGATACTCCCGGGGCCGTAGCACGCTCCGGTGCTGTACGGTACTGAGCGATCGGGTGTCGCTGATGCGCGGGTTGCGATAGTGACGGTGTGGGTTTTCCTAGGCGGCACGTTCTAAGGCAAGAAACTGAACCTGATAATAGAACCTCTGAACAGTTCCTTGCTTAGCCCGTGGCTTTTTGTTTCCGAAAGAGGAGTTCCGCCTGATAATAGAACCTCTACGTTACTCACACTTTTCAAAAGCAATGTACTGCCCACACGCGTAGCTCCGTGCAGACTGAATATTTCCTCATGTGTGCTGCCTTTTATAGCCGTTGTGGCGTATGTTGCAAAAGTCTTGGCTACATGTTGCCGTTGAGACTGTGTTGCGGCAACTTGTTGCTGCACCTTGCTGTTCTAGAATGTTCGCGCTTATACTTGCTGGTTGGCTGTTGTTGTGCTCGTTCTGTGCTAGCGGCGTAGATATGTATGTGCCGGTGGCGTGGTTATGCCGTTGCTCTGAATATTCGTACTTTCTGTTGGTTGCCTGTTGTTGTGCTCGCTCTGTGCTAGCGGTGTAAATATGTATTTCGTAGTGGCGTGGTTATGCCGTTGCTCTGAATATTCGCACTTTCTGTTGGTTGCCTGTTGTTGTGCTCGCTCTGTGCTAGCGGTGTAAATATGTATTTCGTAGTGGCGTGGTTATGCCGTTGGTTTACATATTCCCCCGTCTGTTGTTTTGGTTAGGCTGTACCTTTGCTACGTTTTATGTGGGTACCGCGGCTGTTGGTAAATGTTAGGGTGGTGTGTGGAAATGTGTGGGCCAAATTCCACCGGGACATTTGGTCTTCACAAGTATAATGGTACGAACATGATTCTTAACGGGGGTGAGCACCGGAGACCATCAGACCTAATATTGTGGCCTGTGTCAGGAGACCGCCGACTGTCGTAGGAAAGGGGTCGCTCAGCATAATCTGGGGGACCACATCGCACCCCAGGGTCAGTCTCACGGGTGTGGACTGGTAGAAGTGCGGGTCCGCAAGCCGCATTAGCCTGAATGGGATCGCCACCTTGGGGTCCAGTGTTTCTCGCGGAGCGATGCGGCTATAATATTCGGGAACGGTCGCCTGCGTCATAATTCTTTCCGCTACGCCATGTCTTCCCCGGAGAATCAATGCGCACGTCGTTCCGCGTTCTGTTGTGGTGCGCTCGAGTCGGAGGGTGCGCGCCAGCTCATCGTCTATTATCGTGCACGACGCACAGGGATCGACCAGCGTGCGAACCAGATGAAGGCGCCCCTCTGCTTCGATTTTTGCCACCACAGTTGGTGCCACGGCTTCAAAAACCCTCGTTAGGAGGGGAGTGTTGGAGCCGGAGAGTCGCCCGGTTCGGAAGCTGGTTGGTTGGCCGAGTCGCCTCAGTATAGCCTCACGAGGGACTATTGCATTGCGGCGCGTTGTGCGATGGGGTGCTCGGAAAGAACGTGTTCCCGAGCCACTCATACGTTGGTGGTTTACGCGTGTTGACAGTCGGAAAGGATGGGTTTCCGAGATGCCCTAAATGTGGCGATTACGCCGCTGAGCAGTCGGTCTGAATGGACTTGATCCTGAGCCGCGCTGCTTTGACGGTCGGAAAGGACGGGTTTCCGAGCCGCCTGCGTGCTTCTCGTGTTGCAGTTTCGGGCGCAATCTCCTGGGTCTGGGTATTTCCGTATTTATTGGCTCCGCAGCTTCCTCGGCTCCTTCCGTTTCCAGCCTTTCCGCCTCATCCACTTGCTGCGCCCAGGACAACGTCTGCCCAGTGAGGTCGAGTGACAATACCTCAATGGTGGGCGGCGAGCACCTTCCTCTTCGAGATGCAGAGTGGTGTGATGCTTTTCGTGGCATCTGAAGGGTCGCCCCTGGCTGCCGCATATATCCCGGTTATGAAGCGGGGATAAGCAGTTGGTGCAGTACCGGTGGAGGATGACCACTCGCAGTCTCTCTTCCGCTGATTTCTTCCGATATATCGGACAGAACCGTAAGCCGTGGTTCTTGTCGCAGAGTCGACATGCGATCTCGAATCGCTGACCACGGTCTTCCTGCTTGTTTCGCGTTACGGTGAAACGGCCCATATTTCTAAAAAAAAGTACATTATTGTTATCTGTCTCTAACTTCCTTGTCGTTATTGGGTGGCGAGTAGTGGCTGATATGCTCCTAACTTTTCCCTTGTAATTGGTTAAGAAGTTGCAATGGAATGCTAAAAACTGATAGAGAGCTGGGTACTATAATGCGAAAAACTCGCCAGTGAGAGCTTCTTATAGAGTTTAGTTCGAGTCTGAGGTGAGTATCTTTAGAGTGGCATTTGATCATTGCCCCTTTTAAGGCTGTTGCCAGAGGGTCGAACAAAACTTCATGATAGATATCTGGTATGCTGCCAATTACAGGCGAGCTATGGAAAACGTAAAAATTTGTGTAAGTGGGTGTGCTGAAGGTGCCCCTTCTTAAGGTGCTACGTGTAAAACGGTTTGTCAACATTTATTTATTTATCTTGTATCGGAGATACACAGATAAGGTATGGCAACGCTGTGTGAGTGGTTTTCACCACCCACACTTAACTGGTGTCCTAACTGTTTGGCGGTCATTCGATGCAAAAACATACGGCACGCGGTTGGAGACGGACTGAGCTATGGAGGATCCAAAATTGTAAGCAGTAATTTACTTATTGCATGCTTATTTTTATTTTTACTCGCTTATTATTATTTTGTATTATTTTTATTTATTTTTTTTTTTTTTTCAGAAGTCAATTGGGAGATTTGAAGACTACCCCGGTAAAGGAACGCGTGACCCTGCGCGTGATTGTTGATACCCGGGACATTGGAACACGTCGAGTGGTGGTTCGGCGACGGTATGATTACGCGACCCAACCCGGGATTCGATTGGGTGACTCGAATCCCGTCCCGATAAAACCACGCATGACCCTGCGCGTGATTGTCGATCCCCGGGGCAATGGGATGCGTAGGGTGGAGATCCAGCCTTTTGTGCCTACCGTGGGTAACTAAAATTGTGCCACGCATACTGTACTGTTTTTGTTTTTATAGAACAAGTGAATGATGTTGAACAATAAAATCAAAGAGTTGTTTAGTAAAAATTTTTAACATCGTAAATGATGGGAAACTGTCGAGCATGAATTAATTGCATATGGATCCCATATTAAGTATGAATGAAAATATAAATAAGTTATGAAAATAATGAGTTATACAAATCATTTTTGAATAATGAACATACAGATGTATGTGCATACATACATATATACTACAATGTATTTGGAATTTGATACGTAAGTGAAATGAAAAATTAAATTGAATTGAAAATAATTGAAATTTCATTCATTCATTGTTTTATGGTAAGTGAGATTTCCGAATCGTCTCCTTGAACATCCCTAGTTACTTGCTGTTCAATATGAGTGGTGACTTTTGTCTGTCACCATAGCCTGCAACCCGAAAAATTTACGATATTAGCTAATTTGGGTTGTATACTTGGCTAAGTCGTGGTCTGGCACGACACAGTGGTGGCCTAAATGGTTTGGCCCGCATCACTTTAAGCAGGTGAGATGGTTGAATTAAATAAATTAAAGAATTCACTCTAGATGGCGCGCCAACGTAATCGTTCTGTTTTAATGTTGGCAGAAAAAGGGAGGAATATATCAAGGGTTGAATAAAACTTCCAAGCCCTCCACTAAAATAAATGATTTCACGTGGCAACACTGTATGTGCCTATTCACCACACCATACCATGCCATTTTCTTGAATTTACTCAGCTGTCATTCAGAATTTTTCCAGCAGCACGAGGCCGTAAAAAAATGGATTTTCTTACGTAATACGGGTAAGGTACAATAATTAACGGTATAGTATTTAGTAATTTGGCTTATTTAGTGTATAGTTTACTAATTATTTCTCTATTTCAGAAAAAATGCCACATTTTGTTCGCCGCTCAATTGCCAGCGCAAAAAATGTGTACTACTTGCACATATGCGACAACAGGGGCCTATTGCACAAAACTACAATTCTACAAGTTTACAAGTTACAATCACAAGTTTAATTTTCACAAGTGTTGATAAATTGCGTTTCATTAAAATTTTGACAACACTTGTAGTTTTCTGCACTTTTGAACTACAATTTCTACAATTACAAGTTCTTGTATACTTGTGATGTCAATTTAACAATTGTTATTTCTAATTATTCAAAATTCTACAATTGCTTATAAAAACGCAATATAAAACATTTGCATAATTTAAAATGAATTTTTTAAATAAAATAAAATATTTTTATAAAGTTATTTTGATAAATTAAACAAATGTATTAGTGTGGTGCGGGAGAACTTAGCTGCCAAAGACATTCTCGTTGGTAAGTTTAGCATAGGAGTAATAGCACTGTAGATCGGGTCCGCAAACCACCATACACGAAATGGAGTGATTACCATGCATGCCTATCATTATAAGCTTCTTCTTGCTCTTTGGGTGCATCTAATTTTATTAAAGTGCCGTCCAAACAGCCGGAAACTATCGGCATGCCTCTGATGGCGTAGAATTTAGTAACCACTTGATCCACATTTTCTGGCCATCTTACATACGTTGCAAATAAAGCGGTATTTAATGCAGTAACTACGCTTTTTACCACTCTGCACACAGTGGCTTTGCTCACACCATGCAAGTCACCTATTGCATGGTATGTGGTTGCTGTTCCTAGCCAGCGTAACGTAATCAGCAGCTGCTGTTGCACTCATAGATAATGGCTTCTACTTGTCTTCCTCTCCAGTATTGGACACAACAAATTTAACAACAAAACAAATTTTTCACGTTTTAGCCTAAAACGCTCATTGTACTCCAACGTGGATTCCAGGAATTCATATTCCAAACGTGGCCTAAATAGTCTTCTTCTTTTTAATGTGATTTCATTATCGCTTTCATCAGTAAAATCGTATAATAAGTTCATTTTGTACACATAAAAAAAATATGAGCTTCTTAATATAATATAGTATGTTTCACTTGAGAACGTGTTCATTTATTTATAACATATGATTAGTGGTGTTGCCGCTTATCGATAATTTGTAATAAACCAACAATGCGATTCGATTAATGTGTGTCATAAAATATTAAATATGTTTTATTTTGTGTTCATTTGAATTAATTGTTATAAACCAAATTCTATATCAATTTATCATTCACTTGTAACTTGTAAAATTTTTTCTTGGGGTCTCCGTCGACCCTAAGGTTTTTTTCTACAATTCTACAAGTGTACAAGTGCAAATTTTGTTTAGTGAAACAAAATCACTTGTAAAAGTATCATTTGTAGACTTGTGACTTGTAGAATTCACTTGTAGCTACAAACTTGTAATTGTATTTTTATGAAACACAATGATTCACAAGTTCACAAATTCACATGCAAAAACACTTGTAATTGTGAACTTGTAGTTTAGTGAAATAGGCCCCAGTACGTGCGGCCAATGTAGTAAAAGCGAAAATACACCCAGACTTTGCACCGCTTTTCGGCAATTGTGTGCTACAAATGTGGAGTTATCGAAATCTGCTGCTCTGGTAGAACGATTGCGGGCAGAGCCATTCGATGCAGACAACCCAGATCACGAACAGAAATTGTTAGAGCAATGAAATCGATTAATGCCAGAAGAGCCGCTTGTTGGGCGCATTACCACACAGTGGCAGGACATCGGTTTTCAGGGTGACGATCCCAAAACTGACTTCCGTGAAATGGGTGTTCTTGGCCTGGCGAACCTATTGTACTTCTCGCGCGAATATAGAGACGCTTCTCATCATGCTATTGCACTCAGAACATCCCGTCTATGGTTACACTTTTGCCATAGTGGGTATTAATCTCACCGCTATCGAATATCGTTTGCTTAAGTCTGGCGATGCCAAAGTGCATTTCTACAATGCAGCACAAGCGCTTGATCAAGCTTGTACACTGGCGCATTTCATAAGTTCTATTGTTATTCGCTATTCGAATTCGATCGATTTTGGATGATATCAGAAACGACAAATATAATGGACTTTCGTGAGATTTATCAGCGATTTGCATTTTTAATAATGGAATCTCTACACAATGACAAAACACTGTTCAAGACGAATTTCGAGGTAGAGGAAGTTTAAAAATGGGAAAAACATATTAGTAAGCAAATGCCGCGGACATTTGGCTATGCATGTATTCACTCCATATATTTTTATTTTTCCGTTGAAGTTGATCTAACCCGTTTCTTTTCAGATTTTGGTGGTCAAGCAGACTTCATTCTCGGAGCCGCTGAAAGTACAGGTGGCAAAGGTGTACCCATCATTGCTCTGCCGTTCGTAACAAATAAAAAAATTTTCAGTGCGTAAGAACACAGTAATGTCTAGGAAAGCACCGAATAAAGTTAATCGGATGGTTGAAACCCAACAGGGTTTAGCTACGATGCCTGGATCACCTTTTTTAGCTACTACGCCAGAACGTGTTTCAACTGCCCAAAATTGGTTGATAAAGGCTCTTTCGCAAGCCCTCAGTTCTAATGCTGCCACTATAGTGCTATAGCTGCTGGTGCTATAGTTTCGTCGGCAGGGAAACCCTTAGCGAAGACATCCTTTGCGAAAGCTAATGAACACAAAGAATTTGTTCCAAAGGTCCCCGCACTGTCGGGCATGCTCTACGATTTGGCTGTACAATTTCGCACTGCAATTTGCTTACTACAAATGGTCCTCGATTCTGAGTTTCCTCAGAACTCGAAAGCAGGCATGCGCTAGAATTCACACCTGAGCAACCGTAGGCGCTGCTAGGTGCCTTTCGGAAGCCGGCTAGCGGTGCAGCGCCCGCAACTGCATAAAGGACCACAACGCCAACAACGAACCAATTAACGCCGCTGCCGCTGCTACACCTTGTACATGATACTCTGTTCTGCATACATGTTTAATTAATCGTTTTCGCCTCATTTTAGGTCGCAGCTGAAGCAGATGAACAATAACCAAAATGCTACCGACAGCTTGTACTGCATCAATTTAACAATTTATTGTATTCACTTTTCATCTATTCTTGGAAACCTCAGCATTTGTTAGAACCGTGCTGGTGCTTAAAGGGTAGTGAAGTGCAACGCGACGGCTGATCTTCGGATGTGATGCCTTTCACCTCTCACTATCAATCTCCTCCTTTTCCTTCACGCTTGGTAGCACTGTTAACCTAAGCCTCGGCTGGGGAACAAATAAAAGAAGGTGAGAACCCTCCCCTTCGCCTGACCTTTTTCGTCCGTTGACTACCCTCTCCCTAATGATTTGTTTTGTTGATACCGAGCTGGTGGTTGCGGTATTCTGTTACCTGAGTATGTAGGGGTGAACCCCTGCAGAAATGGCTTTCAAGCTAATGCCGTGACTGCCTCCGTCCCGTTAAAACCCTGGCAGGCCTCGAAGTACGTTCCAATCTAGTCGCCATTTAGTTGGTGGTTGTAGGTAGCGGTTGATGCGACCCTCCCGCTTTTGCGCTGGATCTGGCTCTGAGCACCTAACCCCATAAGGGTGGGTGCCAACCCTTGCATGGCCTCCCTGCTTCATAGATAACCATGGGATCCTATAGCGACTACAGCACCGAGTGAGGATAGCGGCTTCGAGTGGGGACCCTATTAAACATGGAAAGGCCAAATAATAATAAAACTTCGTCTTCCCCTCCACGGGGTAAGACAGTGCAGGCGCATGCGCCTAATGCACCGCTTCGCCGCATAGCGAGCACTTCCGGTTCTGCTCCGGGGGAGACCCGAGCCGACCCGTGATTACGGGCGTTATGGTGGGGCCAAGCACCAGTAAGGCTGCGAAGGCTATGCTGGAAACGGCAGGTCGACCCGCGGCCCCTGGCGCAGTGTGCCCATCAAACGCCGGCACGGCTGCGAAGCCTCCACCCATAAAGGCAAAGATCTCACGACCTGGCTCAACTGGGGATGGGCGGCAAGTAGCCGAAAAAATGTATAAACGAGGAATCGTCGCGATGGCAACTACGGGCGATTCCCTTCATGGTTGGTCGGACGGGCGGTCCACACACGTTGAGAAGCGTAGGGCTGCCATAACGCTCAAAAATTACGAGGGGTGCCGTTGGAAACGTTGCCTCAGAGTGCAAGGGAGGCGGTAGAAAGAGCGAAAGCTCTACTACCCAACTACCGAAGCACAGCTGGGGTAGCGGCTGAAGATAGAGTACCCCCAACAAAGAGACAGAGGTCAGTGGAGGAGCAACAACCTGCTCCTAAAAAGAACTGTGTCCGACCCGGTGTGGCCAGACCCAGTTTTGCGGATGTTGCCAAAGACAGGATCCTTATCGGGGTTCTGGACCGCGGCAACGAGCACGGGTCGATCCCAAGAAACCAGTGGAGGTGGGTGAAGGCGGCTCTGGCAAACGTCATCATGGATGTTCTGCTAGAGAACCCTGGAGCCCCTCCTGCGTGCAGAGATGCCGGCTGGTTCCAGGGCCACGTTAAGGTAGTGGCATGTGATGATGCAAGGTCGGCGGCGCTGTATAAGGCCGCCGTTGCTAAGGTAGGGGCTGTATACCCCGGAGCGAAACTATCGGTTGTCGACTGGAAGGATATTCCAGTCAGACCTAGAGCGAGGGCCTGGGTGCCTGTAACACCGTCATAACCGGAGAGCATCTTAAAGATGATCCAGGTGATGAACCCGACAATACCTACGGGCGACTGGAAGGTCCTACGAGTAGAGGAGCCGGATGGGCCGTCAAGGCAAGTGGTCCTGTCTCTGAACAGGGACTCTTTGGAGATCCTGGAAAAGAGACAGGGCCGTGTTTACTACGGCCTTGACGAGGTGACTCTGGGAGTGTACCGTGGTGACGCGCAGCGTGCCTCCGAAGCGGGTGCCTCAATGGAGGTGGACATTGAGGGACCTGAACCGGAGGCTGACTTTTCCAACGCGGAGAGCGGAGCCTCCTCGCAATCAAACTTGGCATCGGCGATGCAAAGAATGTATGCTGAGGAGGAGCTGCTCCTTAGCGAAGGGGAAGACAGCGCTGACATCACTGTCGTTACGGTGGAGGAGTTGATGGGAACCTCAAATGATGAGGGTTCTGCAGATCAACCTCCACCGGTCTAGGGCAGCATCCGCTGCTCTCCTGAGTCGCCTACTTGGCGACGACATAGACATCGCACTTATCCAAGAACCTGGGTTAATAACTCGGGGGTCTGTGGTCTAGGTGCGGTGGGCTATAGGCTGCTTGTTGAGCGTGGTAAAGGTAAAATAAGAACCTGCGTAATGGCGAAGAAAGATCTAAACATTTTTCTTTTACCTTGTTATAGTAATGGAGACATGACGACAACACTGCTGGAGATCGGAGGCAAGTCTTTGCTATTGGCCTCCACTTATATGGCGTATGAGGCTGAGAATCCCCCTCAGGATATACTCCGCGATCTAGTGAACGACCACGCAGAGGGTTTAGTTCTCATCGGGTGCGACGCTAACGCCCACCATGTACAGTGGGGTAGCACCGACGTTATTAATCGAGGTGAGTCTCTTTTCAATTACCTCTTAACCACTAACTTAGTTGTATGCAATAGGGGCACAGAGCCCACTTTTATCGTCAAAAATCGACAGGAGGTCATAGACCTCACTTTATGTAGTGAAAAGCTAAATGATATGGTAACCAATTGGAAAGTTCTTGATGAACACTACTTTACAGACCATAGATATATTGAGATAACTCTAGATCTGTTCACCAGGGCTCCGAAGGTTCGTAAGAACCTGAGAAACACTGACTGGCTTCTCTATAGGGAAATTCTCGAAAGCAACCTACCACATCCATTACCGGTAGTGCCCAACACTATCGGTAAACTGGAGGACATGGTGGACTTTTTTACTGTGAGCTGCTCGCAGGCCCTGGCCAGAGCCTGCCCTGACCCCATAACTTGGGGAAAGCGTAGGCCACACTGGTGGTCCCGCGACTTAGACTCGCTGCGCAAAGGTTTCCGGAGGCAGTTTAACAGGGCCAAAAGGCTGAGTCAGGAGTTAGAATGGCAGACTTATAATCAGCTCCTGCGGGTCTATAAAAAAAGCCCTACGTGAAGCGAAGAGGTCCTCATGGAGGAAATTTTGTACTGGCATTGAAGGCGTCAACGAAACTGCCAGACTAAGAAGAATTCTGTGGGGCACAACAAACCCGATTGGATCTTTACAGAGAAAGGATGGCTCCTGGACGGCTACAGGAAAAGATACGGTCGAGCTGCTTCTCGACACACACTTTCCTGGAAACTCACATTCAAGGGAAGTAGAGCGCCCCCCTTCGGGTGCAATCGTTAATCTCCCTATCTCAAGAGAAAGTATTATTTCAGCGATAAAAAGCTTTAAACCTTATAAAACAGCAGGGCCGGATGGCATCATACCTTCGCAGCTGGATGCAACAATCGAAACTTCTGCAAATTGGCTACTAAGCATGTTTAGGGCCTGCTTTAAACTAAACTACGTACCAACGGCATGGAGATCTGTTTCAGTGGTCTTCATTCCCAAGGCCGGAAAAGTATCACATACGAGCCCGAAGGATCTCAGACCAATAAGCCTGTCATCTTTTGTTCTCAAAACTCTAGAGAGGCTGATTAATAACCACCTCTTTTTCACGATCGATAAAAGACTTTTGTCAAATAACCAGCATGCTTATCTAAAGGGAGGGTCCACAGACACTGCGCTACATTCCCTAGTCAGCTACATTGAGAGATCTTTTAGTTACAAGGAATTTTGCCTCGTAGCTTTTCTTGACATTGAGGGAGCCTTTAACAACATTAATCCGGGGGCCATAACTCAGGCCTTAAGAGGACTCGGTGTAGAAGGCTCCTTGGTTGAATTTATAGAGCAAATGCTCTTAGGTAGAAAGATTACAGCAGAAGTCGGCGCAAACCGTGTTTCGAGGCATGTGTCTCGTGGAACGCCACAGGGTGGTGTACTTTCACCCCTACTCTGGAATCTAACTGTAAATTCACTCTTGCGGGAGACGGAATGGGGTGCCGCCAGGGTTGTCGCATATGCAGATGACATCGCCATAGCATACATGGGCAAGTTCCCGCAGACCTTGTGTGATTTGATGCAAGGAACACTCCGCGCTGTAGGGAACTGGTCCACGCAATGTGGTCTTAGCGTCAACTCGGAAAAGGTGGAGTTGGTACTCTTCACTAGAAAATATAAGACACCGGAGTTAATTACTCCGGTACTGAATGGTATTCGTTTAAATCTAAAGAAGGAAGCCAAGTTTCTTGGCGTCACACTAGATATGAAACTAAGCTGGAGAAATAATATTATCCAGCGCACTCAAAAGGCTTCTGTGGCCCTATACTCCTGCAAAAGGGCCATTGGATAGAAATGGGGTCTAAATCCAAGCGTATGCCGCTGGATCTATACAGCGGTAGTAAGACCAATTCTTCTTTATGGAGTCATCGTATGGTGGCCTGCCTTGAGCAAAAATGCTAACCTCAATCTACTTAGTAAAGTACAAAGAGCCAGTATTATCTGCATTAGCGGAGCTTTACGAACAACACCAAACGACGCCTTGAATGTTTTTCTGGACCTTCTACCCCTCGACTTAGTGGGTCAACAGATGGCGGCTCTTGCCGCGCTTCGACTAAGAGAGACATATCAATGGGAGTCTACCCTATGTGGGCACTCTAGCATACTGAGTAAGTATAGCTTCCTTCCGGACTGCACTGATCGCTGCGTCGATACCCAGACAGAAACTTCGCGATGTTGATTCCAGGTAGAGAGGAGTGGTCTAAAAATTTCTATACCCCACCTGGAAGTATTACGGTGTTCACGGATGGTTCGAAGCTGAATGGCAGAGTGGGAGGAGGGGTCTTCTCGCGAGTCTTATCTCTGAGCTGTTCTTTTAGGCTGCCGGATCACTGTAGTGTTTTTCAAGCTGAGGTTTCAGCCATTAAGGAGGCTGTGGACAGGTTGCAAACCGTCTTAAAAGCCAACAACGTTTTTATATTTAGCGATAGCCAAGCGGCAATTAGAGCAGTGAGCTCAGCTGCGATAACTTCAAAGATTGTACTGGACTGCCGCCGATCTCTTCAGGAGATGGCTAAGCAGAATATGCTTATGCTCGTGCGAATGAGAGGTGGGTACAGCCAACGACTTGTAGGATATCTAGGCAGACTTGGCCTAGATGGGATCGTAAACGGTCGCGTGGTCTGTACACCTTAAAACGGGATGATATATCTCAGGTCATTGGAGCCCTTACGGGGCACTGCCTCATAGGCAACCACGCGGGGCGTCTCGGCTTTCTAGGGGTACCACTTTTTGGAGACCTCGGAGAATTAGGTTCTATAGACCCAAGATGCTTGGCGAGATTCGTCAAGAGCTCAAAATGGTTCAGCAAAGGGGAATAAACACTTAGCTAGTGGTATCACAACGGGCCTCCAATCATGGCCTAAGTGGGTCGCTGAAGCAACGGTGACAGCCACACATACCATACCATACCATAGAACCGTGCTAGTACTCCGCTATTGCTTGTGGACTGCGAAGTGCGCGCCAACAATTGCCGGAGTTCAACTGTTGTTCGATGAGTTTGTGCTGGCGGTCTATGAGGATCGGGACCTACACGAATTAGGCCTCAAGTGATTGCTACGCATCGAATGGTCATCCATCTTTGTGTTATGTGGATACTGCAAATTGGGTGCAGCTTTTGGGGAAACACACACAGCAGCATTTCTGGCATAAGCATAACAAATTGCGCAATCACTGTGCGCAATGCGCCCGTACTAAGAACGAAATTTTGTGGTGGAAGAGGAACTGCCAGAAACATTGCGAAAGCATTGTTGGAATTTTAATATATCACAACGGCGGCCCGCTACGAGCAATATTGTCTCTTGTCGTGCGGAGTGTGGCATACGATCGATCTGTGTGCGTATCTGAACGCGGGGCGCCGATGCGTGGACGCTTGCCCGCAAACTACTACCATTACCAGGAACGTCACCGGCGCGCAAAAGGAGTTTGGCCTACTGTTTGGGTAAGCAATAAGCAACTTCATTCAGAAATATACATACATATATACACTCATACATATTTATTGTGACCCCTACAAATAATCGTTTATTAGCTCCTTTACCTGGGGGCGAGTGGGCGCAACCGATTGGTTTCTCCCGGCTAGTGCGGATTATCGGTTTCTTCTATAAATGCTGCGGTGTGCTATTGGTATTTGTGGATCACAATTATAATCCGAAGGTGAACTCTTAATGAATTAATGAATCCGCCCATGATATAAGGCGTATAAAGCACACGGGACCACAAACCCCACAGGTTGCGCAACATGGTATAAAACTATCTGTGTGCCATTAAGGTAAAATATGCTGCTTTACTTAGATGTTCTACCGACAGACGGAATAATAACTTGTTATTTGTTTTAATAGTCTTGCGTCTAAGTTTGACTGTGACGGAAGGCAGTGGTATTCAGGCGCGCAGTGAAAAGGAAATGCAGCCACCAGCATTCAATCGATGATTCCCATCACACCTCCATCTCTATCCGGTTCAACAAATCCTGCTTCAGAATTCAATCCATTGGAAACAATGGTTATGTGCTCTTTTATGCCGCGTGACCTTTTGGAATGCAAAGATTCAATTGATCACGATAACAATGACAACGCTAAACGGGGAAGGGTCATGGCTGCCTGCGCTTTGGAGGATCGACATGTGATGAAGTGGAGCATACAAACGTTCAATGCACAGTATTTTCCGATATTGATTGCTATTTTCTCGGGGTGGTATGGCATGAGTGCGGTATACTGACCATTATTTCGTAACGACTCTTATATATTGTATTCTCATGGCGTCCCTTTTTTTATTTGTAAATTGCCTTTCAGCTGAGCGAATCGTCCAGGCCTTCTTGTGTTTCTGTTTGGTGTTCGTGCGCTATATCAAATGCGAATTTTTTATTGATTATATTCAACGAAGAAGGACCATCAACGAAGAAAACTGAAAGCACCATGAAATTCATGCTCATAAGGAGACTTGAAATGTTTTATATTTCGAATGTTAATATGAAGGACGAACCCGTTGATTATCTGGAGAATATTGATAGCATGGAATGTGTTGTTGATGCCGATGAAAGGACCGTAGTTGACGGGGATCCAACGAATCCGCTGGAGCCCGTAGCAAAACGTGTTCAAGTGATGGAGAGCATGACAAAAAACAACACACCCGCCGACGATGGAACTAGCGATAAGTGGCAAAATTGACTAAGGACATATCCCTGGTTGTTGCGCAGATCAGGCAAGCGGATGGGGGTTTTGTCGGTATGGTGGAAAAAGTTTGCCTGCCGAAGGAGCTTCCTCTTTTTGCAAAGACACGACCGAGCATTGATACACCAGGAGGGGCAACAAACTATGAAACATTTTTACACAGCTGCAAGGAATCACTTGATGAGGATGGTTTTGTGCTATAAATCAAAAGAAATTAACCTATGTCTTGATGTGTCAATTTCCAATTGCGTAAGTCACTAAAACTTTTACATTTTCAGATGAGGTGGATGTTAACTCAGTACGGGTACGATATGGTATCTGCCGTTTTCAAGGTCCATGGTAAAGATGGACGCCTGATTGGATCACCCTTTACTAATGGCGGAGTGTAATGGGAAGGCGTTAATCACACTTTGGAATTTGGGGTGAGTTTGTTTTATGGTTACCTGTTAGATAGAAGGGGGTATATGGGTATATGTTAGGGTTTGTGCGATAAATTGGGTGACGGATCTGACGATGGTCGGTTTTATGTCACCAGATCGACCCGAGGTTGACCGGGCGAAGAACCATCAAACATTTTTTTTTTTTTTTAGGCAGATTTAGTCGGCTTTTTTTGTTCTGTTTTCACTGCCGTGTGGGAGCAGGCCCAATTTTGCAATGGGTCTTGTAATCTCCCCTCTTTCTGTCACAACATCTGCCACTCTGGCCTGTTTGTCGAAACCGGGGTATAATTTCGTGACTCGTCCCAGTCTCCATTCATTAGGTGGTAAATTCTCTTCCCTGATCACAACAAGATCTCCTGATTGCAGATTCCTTTGTGGTTGCTTCCATTGTATGCGTTTTTGCATCTCATTCAGGTATTCTGACTTCCATCTTCTGCAAAATAATTGATGGAGGGCCTTGAGCTTTTCCCATCGATTTATTACAGAGGCAGGGTTTTTGTGGGTGTCAGGCTCGGGTGGAGCTAATAGATGTCCCCTCACTAAAAAGTGACCTGGGGTAAGCGGCTCCAGGTCGGATGGGTTATTCGAGGCGGGACTTATTGGGCGTGAGTTGAGGCACGATTCAACTGGGCATAGGAGAGTCATAAACTCTTCTAACGTATATTTTGTATTCGAGGCGATTTTCTTGAAATGGTTTTTAAAACTTTTTAACCCGGCCTCCCACAATCCTCCCATGTGTGGAGCTGCCGCCGGTATGAAATGCCAAGAAATCAATTGGTGCGAATACTTTGATAGGGTGCTACTGCGTGCTTCAGCCATAAAGGCTTTGGTTTCGGATCGTAAAGATCGAGAAGCTCCGACAAAGTTAGTGCCATTGTCGGAATAAACGTTTTGCGGACAACCTCGTCTCGCAGTAAAACGGGCAAATGCAGCCAACAAAGACGCGGTACTGAGGTCGGTGGTAGCTTCGAGGTGTATGGCTTTGGTGGTAAAACATACAAATAAGCAGACATACCCTTTTGAAATTCGGCATCCCCTACCGTGAAAGCTCTTAATATCAAAGCGTCCTGCGAAGTCTACCCCGCTATTTGTGAAGGCCCGGGAGAAGGTGGTGCGTTCCTGGGGTAAGATGCCCATAATTTGCGTTTGAGTGCGTTTTTTATGAATGGTGCATATCTTTACCCGTGGGATCCAGTACTGCGTTCGGATTATGCGTAGCATGAGCTGATTTTCTCCATGAAAGGAAATTCGATGGATGAACTGAACTATGAGTCGGGACAACCTGCAATCATACGGTAATATGATTGGATGTCGTTCACTATACGCCTATATGTCTAACGAAGAACCTAAACGGCCTCCGATCCTTATAATATCCGCTGAATCGATGAACGGGTTGAGAGGCAAAATTTCACTTTTCGCTCCAATCGACTTATCAGATTTAAGACTCTTATATTCCTCCAAGTAATATTGCTTTTGAGACAGGTTTATTAAGCGTTGAGTCGTTGCTTTAATTTCATCAGATGAAATGAGGCAAGACTCTGCTTGAAATGTAGATTTTCTTTTTGAGTATGTTCTTTGAAATAATGTCAGAATGTATGAGATAACTCGCAAAGCCCTAGGTAAATCTGAAAATCGCTCGAGGAAAATGTTAATGTTGTTTATATATGTGGCAGCAGCGTGAACTTGTATCCTTTTTTCCTCAATGACTGTATTATAATGCTCTTCTTGTGCTGGCCATTGGAAATAGTCTTCTTGCAGCCAAGAAGGTCCCTGCCACCAAAAGGCATTGTTGATCAGTTCGCTAGCTAATAATCCTCTGCTTGCTAAATCTGCCGGATTCGATGCAGAATCCACATGATGCCACGATTTGTTTCCAACCTTTTCTATTATTTTTGTTATTCGATGTGCCATAAAGGTTGACCAAGAGCAGGGTGGTTTCCGAATCCAGGCTAGCACGATTGTTGAGTCAGTCCAAAGATTGATCTTTAAATGACTGAGGTTAAGATTGTCGGTGACCGATTCGACAATGTCCGCTAATAGGACTGCGCCACACAGTTCTAATCTAGGCGAGGATATTGTTTTTACTGGGGCTACTCTTGTCTTTGCCATGAGTAAGTTGACGAACACTTTTTTGGTGATCTTAACCCGTAAGTAAATAGTTGCTCCATATGCTTTTTCTGACGCATCGCTACACCCATGTATCTCGACCTCTTCCGATGGTGCGAATTGGACCCATCTTGGTATGCGGATGCTGTTGATTTCTGTATAATCACGCATAAATGCTAGCCATCGATCCAAAGTGGTTGGCGATACTTCTTCATCCCAGCGTGTTTTTTCCAACCATATATTTTGCATGATAATTTTTGCAATAACGATTATGGGTGCGAGCCAACCTAGAGGATCAAAAAGTTTGGCGATCGCAGAAAGTATTGCTCTCTTTGTGATTTTATTCTGGTTCTCAATCGGTTTAGCGTTGAAATAGAAATGGTCGGCATGAGCATTTCATCTGATGCCAAATGCCTTCACCGTGCTTGTATCCTCAAACTCCAAGAAATCTCCGGACAACAAATGTTCCTTAGGTATGCCTTTTAATATTTCGCTACAGCTTGAGGTCCATTTTCTTAATGGGAAGCCAGCCGATTGTAGTACGTGCGTTATATCGTATCTCGCTGTTAAAGCAGCATCTATACTGTGTTCACCGGCGAGGACGTCATCGACGTACATACATCGTTTAAGAATGGTCGATGCTCGTGGGTGGGATGTTTCCACGTCGTCGGCCAATTGATGTAATGTCCTTATCGCCAGGAATGGGGCGCAGTTGATACCAAAGGTCACGGTTTTTACATACATTTTCTCGATATCACTATTGAAAACGTACTTAAACAACCTCCAACGCAGAATCAGTATTGTTAGGTCGGCCTGTAAAACTGGACCTGGAAGGAGGACATCATTCAGACTCACGCCGTTTGCGGTAGGACATGAGGCATTGAACACCACTCGGATCTTTGTTGAGACACTCTCTTCTTTCAGGACTGCATGGTGTGGTAGGAAGTAACAATCGGTGGAGTCCGCTGCCACGTTGTTAATAATTTTCGTCATGTGTCCAAGTGTCCCGTATTCCTCAGCCACCCTGTTGTATTCCGTTTGTAGTACAGGTTTCTTTGCTAGTCGTGTCTCATTCCTGTAGAGCTGACAGCATGCACTTTTCAAGGAAGGCCCGAGGGAGACATGATTCGGAAAATCTTGTCGAAACGGTAGGGATACAACGTATTTTCCGTCAGAATCTCGTTGAGATGTTGTTTTGAAGAGCTTTTCACAATAAGCGTCTTCTTCGCTTGCTTTCCGCTTTTTTGGAATCTCCTCTAATTCCCAGAAAGCCGCTAACTGCTTATCCATTGAAACTTCGTTGAAAAATGAGACGATATTGGTGGAAGAACTCGTAGTTTCTGCATTGCCGGTAATTATCCAACCAAACACGGTTTCTTGGGCAATGAGTGTATTAAGCACATTTTTTCTCAAGCCATTTAGAATAATTTGGGGATAAACGTCTCCGCCAAGGATAAGGTCAACTGGTTCGTTGACGAAGAACCTCTTATCCGCCAATACCAAGTCTGGGAATGCCTGCCTCGTCATTGCGCTTACTTGGCAAGTTGGCAGATTCCCAGTTAGATGTGGTAGAACAAGGGCCACTGTTTCGATTTTGACTAGTGGGTCTGTGGAAGACCGCAGTTGTATTGCGCACGCTTCTTTAACTTGCGCAGACTTGGTATTGTTGATTCTCGACACTTGAGCACAGAACCGCTGTGACGGTATGTTAATTCTGCGCTTGAGCTTTTCAGTAATGAATGAACACTCAGAAGCCGAATCAATGAGTGCCCTAGCACAAAAATTTGTGCCATTATAAAATATGTTGACACGTGCCGTACCTAAGAACACTCCCACATTTGTGTTTGCGTAGCAAGAGTTGACGTTTTTCACAGCTTTCTCGCTACTATTCGCAGATTCTCGTCTCCACTCTGAATGCTTTGAAGTGGAAGGTATGTCATCTTGGGGGTTCGGAGTTCCCCTCTGAGCTTTTGCTTTTGGCTGGAATGCTTGCACATGGAGCAGTGAGTGATGTCGCGAATCACACGTACTGCAATTGATGGAGCTTGTGCATCTTGACACCGTGTGTCCAAATGATAAGCAATACAAGCAACCATTATTGCTCTTGACATACTCCATTTTTTGAGTCGTGGTTAGTTGTCGGAATCTTTGACAATTTCGCAATTTGTGGTCATTGCTTTGGCAAATTTTACAGGAATGTTGCTTCACGTTCGTTGGATAAGCGCCAAATCATTTTGGAGGAATGTCAGTATTTTGCCGCAGGCTTTGTGGTTTAGGTGCCTGTGAAATTTTACTGGCTCTCAAGCCTGACACTGTTTCCAACGTCTGGAACCGATTTGATAGGAATCGATCCATATCCTCCCATTTGGATATTTCGGTTTTGTTTTCAATGGATTGTTCCCATACTGCCAGCGTGCATTCTGGCAGTTTTGTTGAGCACAAGTATGTAATGATTGCATCCGAATTGAAGATGTCAATTTGATGATATTGAAGTGATGAGATGCAATTATTTATATCGCGTTGCAATTTTTTGATAGAGCTACCGCATTCACTCTCAACTGACTTTAAGCTAAAGAGAAGCTTTAGCTGGGTGTTGACTAGTATACGTTTGTTTTCGTATCTGTCACTGAGGTTTTTCCAGGCCGTTGAAAAACCTTCGTTTGTAAATGAGCACCTTTGCACGATTTCTTTCGCTTCCCCTTGGGTTTTTTGATTTAGATGAAATAGTTTTTCAACCGGGGTAAGACGTTTGTTTATTATGTATATAGCCGTGAACATATCTCGGAAGGAAGGCCATGAGAGATAATCTCCTCTAAAGACGTCTGTATCGCACGGAGGCAAATGAATATTGTGTTCGCGAGCAGGTTTGTCTTCAGTGGCCTTCTCCGATTTGGTAAGTTTTTCGGAAAGTTCAGCCATGGTAGTCTGGCAGCGGACAAAACTGTAATAACTCATTCTATATTTTTTCTTTATTGCTATGAGGTCTTTTGAAGATAGCTGTGTTGAACCAATGAGTTCATCATAAGCTGTTTTAGTTTTTCCCCATAAAGCTTTGAGTTCGTCTTGCTCAATTGCAATAGAGTGTTTTGTATGTTCAGCTGCGTGAACGCTATTGTAGTCAGTTTCGAATTCTGCTACTTGGTCTGCTAAACGAATGAAGGTTTCCATTATTCGAGTTTCTGTGGCTATGACCGTAGTTGAAAAGTTTTCTAGAAAATGTTTGCTGTATCTTTTGAAATCTCTGACAAAATTAGTAGCCTAATCACGCTAGGAAAAACACAAACGCCTCTTTAATAAATAACAACTTGGTTTATGTATGCTAGAATGTGCATATAAATGTGATAGTATATTTTTTTAATTCAATTGTGTATATGTATTTAATGTTAATATGTATTAATCTCTCTAGCTAACTCGCCACCCCAACGACCGGTGATTTCAACTGTATAAAGTAAATTTTTACAGACGTGTATATGGAATATGCCAATAAAAATAACAATATTTACACGGTCGCGTATACGGAATATACGCGACAGTGTAAAGGTTTATTTTAATCTCGCAAATTCTCAAACTCAAAGTTTTTTTTTTTTGACAATATAATAGTTATTGTGTCGCCGCAAGTTTGAAGAAGAAGAAACAGTGTGCAAGGTGATATTCAAGGTTATGTGCACGATGAAAACTTACAAAATAAAGTGATTTAGACACTTCAACCGCTTCACGTAACAATTAATAAGTGCAAGATAAACTTTTCCGATATCGAATTAAATGCTATGCCCTTGGAAAGTGAGTAGATTCGTTTAAAATTCGATCATCTGATAGAATGAGCAATGAAACAGCAACACAGTGCGCGAAGTGATCAATAATATATGTGAACGTGCATATATTGTGCAAACCGGTGATTTGTGAAACTTGTTTGGAAAAGTCCTACACAAAATCAATGTTCGCGCGTAAATTCTTACTAAATTAAACAATATTATGTGTGAAAACGCGGATTTATTGTGGAACAAAGGAAAATTTATTAATATTAATATGCGCGCCTCAAAATGTGTCTTTACTGAGTATTTTTCTTCACTCTTGCATTTGCGTTACATACAAAAAAAAACGGAGTAGCACTGAAATTCAAACCACGTACCTTTGCTTATAAAAATCTGAAATGATTGCAGTGCTGATTTATTTTAAATTTGTTTCTCTGCCCGGTGCAGATGCAAGTGTTGTGATGTGCTGGTGACTCCTTTCCCCTTAGCTTCTAGCTTCGATATGGCTACCAAGTGTTGGACTAATGTCTTTGGATATTGAGCGGTGTAAACTCGCTGATGAGTTGATAGTTGATATGTGTTGAGATAGTGGACTGTATTATTCTCACGGTTCCGATAGGGCCAATATTTACACGCGGCGTATACGGAATATACGCCCGGTGTAAAGTTTTATGGAAAAAAAGAAATGAACGATTGTTTTGATATTAGCGAATAATAGAATTTATTCAATTTAAATCGTTATTATTTGGTATAATTGTGATTATGTGGTATATGAAAATATCGAAATTACCTCCGTAGTGGCTTGGTGGCTGCTGTGTCTCTCGTCTTCGGAAAAGAAGTGATCAGTCGGAATTTGTTTAAACGCCGTTGAACCGCCAAACGGTGCACCGAGTTAAGGGGAAAGTTAACGAAAGGGCACTGTTTGGCGGCAAGTACCGGCACTCCGAAAAGTGTAAGGGACTGTGTGTGTGTGTGTGTGTCCATGTGGATGAAAGTGTGTGTCTGTGTGTGAGGGTGTGCATGTATACCGCTTACTAGGGTTGCGTGTACGATTTGTCGGTCGAAGGAGGGTGGCGATGAGATTTAGGCCGGAAGCCTAAACAATACGTTTGTTTTCGTATCTGTCACTGATGTTTTTCCAGGCTGTTGAAAAACCTTCGTTTGTCAATGGGCACCTTTGCACAATTTCTTTCGCTTCTCCTTGGGTTTTTTGGTAGAGATGAAATAATTTTTCAACCGGGGTAAGACGTTTGTTTATTATGTATATAGCCGTGAACATATCTCGGAAGGAAGGCCGTGAGAGATAATCTCCCCTAAAGATGTCTGTATCGCATGGAGGCAAATGAATATTGTGCTCGCGAGCAGTTTTGTCTTCATTGACCTTTTCCGATTTGGTAAATTTTTCGGAAAGTTCGGCCATGGTAGTCTGGCAGCGAACAAAACTATAATAACTCATTTTATATTTTTTCTTTATTGCTATGAGGTCTTTTGAAGATAGCTGTGTTGAACCAACGAGTTCGTCATAAGCTACCTTAGTTTTTCCCCATAAAGCTTTGAGTTCGTATTATAATAATAATATAATTTTGGTGCGTACACTATATAGCTCAGTGTTTGGCCGAGCTTCTCCTACCATTTGTGGTGTGCGTCTTTATATTATACCACAAATTGAGGGACCTACAGTTTTGTGCCGACTCCGAACGGCAGATGTATTTAATGAGAAGCTTTTTCATGGCAGAAATACCTTCGGAGGTTTGCCATTGCCTGCCGAGGGGTGACCGCTATTAGAAAAAACTTTTTCTATGATTAATATTTTGCTTGCCCTGACTGAGATTCGAACCTCGACCACAACGGCCACTTTGAGTTCGTATTGCTTAATTGCAATTGAGTGTTTTGTATGTTCAGTTGCATCAGCGAATGAAAGTTTCCATTTTTTGCGTTTCTGTTGCTATGACAGTAGTTAAAAACGCTTTCTAGAAAATGTTTATTGTATCTATCGAAATCTCTGCCAAAAAAAAAAAATAGTAGCCTAGTCACGCCAGCAAAATAACACAAACGCCTCTTTAATAAATCACAACTTGGTTTTGTGTATGCAAGAATGTGCATATAAAATGTAATAGTATATTTATTAATTCAATTGTATATAAATATATTGTTACCATGTATTACTCTCTCTAGTTCACTCGCCACCCACGACCGGTGCTTTCAAGGGTATATAGTAAATTGTTACATACGCGTATATGGAATATACAAAAATGATATTTGCCCGGCCGCGTATACGGAATATACGCAACAGTGTAAAGGTTTATTTTAATCTCACAAATTCTCAAACTCAAAGTTTTTTTTTTTTTTGACAATGCAATAAGTGATTTTGTCGCCGCAAGTTTGAAGAAGAAGAAGCAGTGTGCAAGGTGATATTCAAGGTTATGTGCAAAATGAACACTTACAAAATAAAGTGATTTAGACACTTCAACCGCTTCGCGTAACAATTAATAATTGCAAGATAAACTTTTTCGATATCGAATTAAATGCCATGCACTAGATTCGTTTAAAATTCGATCATTTGATGGAATCAGCAATGAAACAACAACACAGTGCGCGAAGTGATCAATAATATATGTGAACGTGCATATATTGTGCAAACCGGTGACTTGTGAAAATTGTTTGGAAAAGTCTTACACAAAATCAATGTTCGCGCGTAAATTCTTTCTAAACTAAACTATATTATGTGTGAAAACGCGGATTTATTGTGGAACAAAAGAAAATTTATTAATATTAATGTGCGCGCCTCAAAATGTGTCTTTACTGAGTATTCTCCTTCACTCTTGCATTTGCGTTACATACAAAAAAAAAACGGAGTAGCACTGAAATTCAAACCACGTACCTTGTGCTTATAAAAATCTGGAATGATTGCAGTGCTGATTTGTTTTAAATTTGTTTATCTGTCCGGTGCGGATGCAAGTGTTGTGATGTGCTGGTGACTCGTTTGTCTTAAGTTTCTAGCTTCGATATGGATACCAAGTGCTGGATTAATTTCCTTGGGATATTGTTCGGTGTAAACTCGCTGATGAATTGATAGCTGATATGTGTTGAGATAGTGGACTGTATTATTCTCACGGCTCCGATAGGACCAATATTTACACGGCCGCATATACGGAATATACGCAACGGTGTAAAGATTTATGGAAAAAAGAAGAAACGAACGATTGGTTTGGTATTAGCAAAAAATTTAATTTATTCAATTTTAATCGTTATAAATCGGAATATCTGTGATTATATGGTAGTACAAAAATGTAGAAATTACCTCCGTAGTGGCGTGGTGGCTGCTGTGTAACCTGTGTCTCTCGTCTTCGGAAAAGAAGTGAAGTGTCGGAATTTGTTTAAACCGCCGTTGAACCACCAAACAGTGCCCTTTCGTTAACTTTCCCCTTAACTAAGTGCACCGTTTGGCGGCAAGTACCGGCTTTCCGAAATGTGCAAATTACTGTGTGTGTATGTGTGTTGTATGTGTGGGGGTGTTTTTTTTTTTTTTTTACAGGGGCGTTGTGGCCCTTTGAAACCAGGATAAGCCTGCTTTTTTCGTCTAATTCCCCGCCCCACGTCTTGCGAGGGTTCTCAACCTCTTCATTGCTTCTGCTATTGCATCACAAGCTGTTTTCCATTTTTCGCTGCTTTGTAGCATGCACGCTACGAGCGATTCGGGTGTATAAATTACCCCGGTGATGTTGCGAATTTTGCGTCTGGTGTCATCAAATCGCATGCACTCGAAGAATACGTGGTGGACGCTTTCTGTTGCGTCTCCTCCACAGTAATCGCACATCGGGTCCGGTTCGTGTTTGAAGCGGTGGAGATATGCTTTAAAGCACCCGTGTCCCGTCAGGAACTGTGCTAAGTAGAAATCTACTTCGCCGTGCTTTCTTGTCAATCAGCTTTTCAAATCTGGAATACATCGGTATGTTCAGCGACCATTTGTTGCGTTACTCCATCTGTTCTGCCAGGTTTGCGTGCTGGCCTCTCTTGCAAGAGATCGCTCCGTTTTGTTATCCGCAATGATTGCCGCTTCTTTCACTAGTATATTGATAGGATACATCCCCGCGATTACTAGGGCTGCTTCGTCTGAAACTGTCTTAAAAGCGCTGCACACGCGGAACGCGCATAGGCGGTATGTTGCCTTTATGCCACGCATGTACGATGCACACTTTGATGCCGAGTGCCAGACTGGAGCGCCGTATAATATTTGGCTCTTTACTGTGCTTGTAATTAATTGACGTCGTCGTTGCTTTGGACCGCGTGCATTTAACATTATACGCGATAGTGCTGTTACTGTGGCTGATGCTCTTTCATTAACGTATTCGAGGTGCGATTTGAAAGATAGCCTCCTATCTATCATTATTCCCAGATACTTAACTGCTGGCTGTGTTGTTATATAGTGGTCGCCAACTTTTATTGTGACGGACTCCACCTTTTTCCTGCTGGATATGAGCACTGACTCTGTTTTCTGCTCCGCCAGTTTAAGTCCATTTTGCGCCAGCCACGACTGAACTAATGCTATAGCTCTATTCGTGGTGTCGAAAATTTCGCTTAGCTGTTTACCTGTAGTGATCAAAGCGATGTCGTCTGCGAATCCGATTATTTTTGCCCCGTTTGGCAGTTTTATACGCAGGACCCCGTCGTACATAATGTTGCAGAGTAATGGTCCGAGTACCGAACCTTGGGGAACACCGCCTGTGACTTTAATGTTTCTCGCGCCCGCTGATGTTGCATACTCTAAAACGCGTCCTTCAATATAGCTGCGCACTGTTTGTCGTAGGTAGCTGGATATTCCAATACGATCTAGCGCGTCTAGAGGTTTAGCCCAGTTGGTGTGTTGAAGGCATTTTTGACGTCAAGAGTCACCATTATGCAGTATTTTTTAGATCCCTCAAGCCATCGAGTACCACTAATCGCCTCTTGTGCAATTTTCGTTGCCATGTTCACGGCATCGACAGTGGATCTTCCTTTTCTAAACCCGAACTGGGTTTCAGATAAACCGTTTGCGGCGTCAACTTCGCTTTCAAGGCGGTTGTATATTATACGCTCTAGGATTTTACCTGTAGAGTCGAGCAAGCATATTGGTCTGTAGCTAGATGGCTCCTTAAGGGGTTTACCTGGTTTGGGCAAAAGTACCAGCGTTTGCCGCTTCCATATCGTTGGGAACGTTGCCTCCGCCAAGCAGGTATTAAATAAATCTACTACCGTTGGTGTCACGTGAGTAAAGGCCAGTTTTAGCACCTTATCCGGAACTCCGTCGGGACCTGGAGACTTATTGTCGTCGAGTCTCCTCACTGCTTGAATAACTTCTTCAGCGGTTACCTTGGGGAAGAGATGCTCTCTAGTTTTTGGGGTAGATGAGACCAGCTTTCTTTGCTCCGGAAAATGTATGTTCACTGTTTGCCTTAGGAATTGTGGACATGTTGGAATCGAGTCTTTTACGTCTTTCAATTTCTTTGTCACAATTTTGTATGCTGTTCCCCATGGATTATTCTCAGCTTCATCACAGAGTTGAAGGAAGCATTGCCGCTTGCTTTCTTTAATTGCAATCTTCAGTGCGCGCCTCGCTAATCTGTACATTTATCTGGAGTCTGTGAAGTGTGGTCTTCCTTTTGCTCTTTGGAAGCGCCTTCTGGACTTGATACACTCTTCTCTAAGGTTTTGTATGTGCTCGTTCCACCAATAAACCGGGAAGTTTTGCTTGAGGGCAGACTTACGAGACATCGACGCTTTGCATGCTGTTCGAATATTATTCATGAATTTTGTACACTTTTTGTTCGCACACCCCGTGTATTCTGTAGTTTGTAGCATTTCTTTGAACACCTCTTGGTCGAGGGTGCTGATTTTCCACCCATGACGCTTTAGTCGCTGTTGTCGTTTAACAGGTTTGCAACTGTTTAGTTCTATATCGCATATAATAGCCGAGTTATCGCTTTGAGTGAAGCATGCGCTAATGCTCCACTTGGATTGTGTGTAGAGGTTGGAGCTTACGAGTGTAATGTCCATGATGGAGCCGAAGCCATTTCTCGAAAAGGTGTGTTCTGCGCCGGTGTTCAGTATCGCCACATCTAAACATGCAAATGCTTCGAGCAGCGCTCTTCCCTTTGGTGTCGTTCGTTGTGAGCCCCACTCTGTGGCCAGGCATTAAAGTCTCCCGAAATTATAAATCGTTGTTTAGTTATGGCATCTATGGCTATTTTTTCGACAATTTTCTCAAACATGTTTAAAGGGGTACTTGGCGGAATGTAACAGCTTATATATAAATATCGTCTATTTTACCGCATATGAAACCTCTTTCACACAGTACATTTTCTATATATGGGGTATTTCGTCCACAAGACCATATCGCGGCTTTCCCATCGATGTCTTGAGTCCAATTGACCGACTTTTCTCTTGTACGGCTCGCTAAGTAGTGCTACGTCGACCTTTAAGTCGAGAACTGTTTGCGCTAGGAGGTCTTGCGCGGCTTCGCAGTGGTTAAGATTTAGCTACAATAATCTCATAGTGGTTTTAATTTTAGGATCGCTTCTTTATATGCTGGGCACTTTACGCCACCACTAGAGTGGTAAGTGCGTATTTCTCGTCTCTTTTCGCACAATAAACATTTTGGGGGATTTGTACACATCCTCGCTGCATGACCATCTTCTCCGCATTTAAAGCATGCGCTTTTATAATTTATTTGGCTGGAGCAGTTCTTTGCTATGTGGCCGAAGTCGAGGCATTTAAAGCAGCGTTTAGGCTGAATTTTTGCGCGAATGCGGCATACAACCCAGCCAATCCGGACTTTGCCGCATGTTAAGAGCGTTCTCGTTATTTCGGTAGGCAGAGAAACCGTTGCTGTCTGCGTTCCACCGTATGCTTTCCGCATTGATTTAATGCTCGAGGGCTCTACTTTAAAGCTTGGAAGCTGAGAGTTAAGCGCCAGGCACACCTCCTCGATTGTGGTTATTTCGTCCATATCGTGTATTTCCACGACTGACTCTTCCCTGAGGCATTTCACTTTCCTGCTAGAACTTGCCCCACCGCTACTCTTAATTTCGCTGTGTCCTCATCGGATTGCCTAGCAAGTTTGAAAAGGAGATCACCGTTCGCAGTTTTCCGGATTTTGCGAACCATCATGTTCATTCCACTCAGGGATTTTTCTTTTTTAACAGCCTTCAAAATGTCTGCGTATGAACATTCGCCCGTACTTTTCACGATGAGGGCATCTGGCCGTACTCTGGCAGAGAGCAGGTGCAATAACCGGAGGAGCTGAACGGGGAGGAGACTGTCCCAGTCGTGACCGTCGCGCGATTCCTTCTGGAACTTGAAGACTGGTGGCTGGCGGAGATTTCTCCGTAACGCAATTATTGAAGCGCCGACTTGTTTCATCCGAGAAACCCTGCATTTACCGATGACACCAACCTTATTGCAGTATAGACACGCACCCGTAGCGAGGACTATAAGAGAAGTTCACAATTGCGCTGAATAAGAACAGCTGATTTAGAACAGCTGATTTGTGGGCTTTAAAATTCGCGGGAGCGCGATAGTATTTGGCGCTCACTAACCCACTTTTTGTTGCGTTTTTTTTTGTTTATTTATTTGAACGCTTATATTTAATCCTGTGTCCCAGGTAGCGCTCTCGCTGTTGTTCGAAACGAAGCACTACACTTTTGCACTCTTCACTGGTTTGGAACGCGGGTAAAATTCTCACTTTGACCGCGTTTTAAGGGTTCTTAAATAGGGAACCATTTTATACACGACCGATCGGAAAAACATTCGCCACTAGTCACTACGGTTGCGCGCCCGGTTTGTCGGTCGAAGAAGGGTGGCGATGATATTTAGGCCGGAAGCCTAAACATTAAGCATAAACTACACAACGCAAATATACAAAATACTCATGCATTTCTTGAACAAAATGCACAATATATTTTTTTACTACAAATCACGACTCAGACGTAAACAAATTATTTTTTTTTTATCGAATGAAAACAAAGTTTGACCGTTAAGATAAATGAAAAAAAATCAAATTATTAACTCTACTAAGGTTACGTGTTAAAAATCGGGAATCTTTCAAAAAAAAATCTTGATGCAATTGTGCAATCCAGTTTTTGCTAAGCCTGCAATATTTCAAAACAGCAGTTGAGTGATGATAAATTCAATAAATTATAGTTAAATAAAAATCGATTTTCTTTTTTAAGCAGACGCTGATCTGGTGGAAACCAATAGTTTCGCCGGTACGAACTCCAACAAGTATTTTGTCAAATAAATATACAAGATAAACACGGGTATTTGTATTAAGAATTAAGGTTTATTAAAAAAGGTTTAAGCATCCACATGTGCATGTAGATGCAAGCATATCAAAAAGAGTATATAGGAGAGTATATAAAAAGTATGTGTGTATGTAAATACAATGATGATAATTTACCTACGAAATGCTCCGTCTTGCACGAACTGCCGCTTGATGAGATAGAGAAAAAGCTATAAGTTCGAACGGAGTATTGGCTTAAATACTTATTTATGTTCGAAAGGAAACCACCGGCTTTCATCCAGTAAAACTGTAGCTTTGTAGCGAACAGCTATGGAGGAAAACGATCAGTGGTTCCCAACAATTAAATTGAAGGCTTTTGGCTTCAACAGACGTCATTTTTTTATAAATGACTGTATATTTCTTATTTGGCTTTGTCTTTTAATAGCAATCCTTCTGAATAAAACAATATCTCAATTGTTGATTTCAGATGAAGTAAACGGACGCAATCCTGGCAAGTATGAGGTGCCGTCAATTGCGAAAGGCCTACTTGAGACACTTACCAAGCCGTCAATTTTGAATATTTTTTGGTAATTAAACATGTTTTGTGAAGTATAGAACTAGTATTGAAAGAACTGTGGCAACTCTAATATTCGCATTTAAATCGCACACGATATTGCCACGCCTTTTTAAATATATACTTTGTATATATTCGCATCAAATTTTTCCGCTAATACTTACGAACCTTCGAGAAATAATCATTAGGTGATTGGAGAACATAAATTCTGACTTGGACAAATTTATCACCCCATTCGAGTTCTAGTCTTGTCGCGTGATATACTTAAGTTTACTTGTAAAAAGTAATGTTAATATTTAGAGTTTGAATAAAAACTATTAAACTAAATCAACTAAAGTGTTAACCCCAAAGAAGTGAACGCGCAACATGTCGTCTAGCGAGGAGGACAAAAGTGTTAGTGGAGCACCCACGAATTTCGTACACAGTCGCGCTACTCCACCAAATCCAGTGCAGCACATCGCAGATTCAAGCGATACTGTTGACAGCCTGGCTATGCGGGTGCCTGTTTTAACATTACACGGGCATTCCATCAACAATATTGAGTCCTGCTTCACGCGACTAGAGTCATACTTTTCAATTGGCGGCTTAGGTAAAATGAATGCCGATCAGCGCAACCAAGCTAAGTTCAACATTGTGGTTATGCACATGGATGAAAGGCTCCATGAACAAATTTTTGAAATTATACGCAATCCGATGGAAAAATGCAATTACGACGCTCTATTGGAACAGCTAACATCAGAAATTCAGCTGGGAGACAACAAACCGAGCTTCCTTTTAATGCAGGATACAACGACTACCAGTCTCAGTAGGCCCAGTCATCGAAATGACGGTCGAACAGCTATCATCAATCGCAGAAGAAATCGTTGATGCCGAACGGGTTAATAGCGTCGATGCAGTGTCATTATGTTACCCACAACATTCTATCTACAAAAATCCATGAGCAAGAAGTTCAACAATCACTAATGACACTATCTTGGATGACGGGGTCTGTCAGATAGAGCGCTCGTATTGAAAAAAAAATCGCATCAACAAACCAAAACCGCAACCGATCGATGACACGTCGTCAGCACCATAGCTCTTCAAGGCACTGCAGTCCATTTCCACAACGCAACAACAACGAACAAAACATTTGCTGGTACCACAGGAAATGCAACAATCCGTGCAGTTTTTCTCAACAGTAGTCAAAAAACTAAACACTTCGGTGACAATGACTACTGTCACTGAATCATCCAGAACGTCCGTAAATACGCTCCCGAACGAAGCAAGTTCAACAAATAAACCATTGAATTTTTGTTCTACAAATCGCCTTTTTATTCTTGATACTTTATCAAAAAAACAAGTTTTTTTTAGATACTGAGGCAGTCGTGTCCTTGCTTAAGGTCACACCATAATATCGATTTCGTAAGTCAAACACATGGCCAAAACTTAACGCCGCTAATCAGTCAACCATCGATTCATTTGGTCAGGTGCTTAACCTAGGTCTTCGACGTGGCTTTGACTGGGTTTTCTTGGTAGCCGATACGCCTTGCAGCATTATAGGCGCAGATTTTCTTTGACATTTTAATATACTAACTGATATTAATAATTCCGCAATTATTGATAAGGAAACTAATTTGAGAAGCTACGCCATCGCATCAGTAGACATTAGGCCGGGTCGATCTGTGGGGAGGCAAAATCGCCCATTGCTCTATGAAAATCATATTCTAGGGATCAAAATAAGAAACTTTGCCGAAGGAAGCATACCTCTAAAACGAATTCTGATGTCCCCCAATTTGGGTCGAACTTTTGGTATGGTGAAGGTATCACTGTGACACAATTGCAGATCGTGAAATTGCTTGTGTGCGTTTTTATGCCACCACAAGACACAGCAGGTAGAATTGAAATTACCATTTCATTCATATTACCTCGTCTCGTAGACCATATATAACGCAACAGTGAATGCATTAAGTCGTTGTGAAGAACTCAAAGTGTGAAGTGCTAATTTCAGATAAAAAAATATTTCAAAAAAATTAATAAGTGAAGTGACCATTCCAAGTCAAAAAGTTTACAATGAATCCACCATCCTCTACACCGCAAGATGAAGCAACTACATCATCAACTATCGAAAACCCAATGAGTAATATACCCAAGCATGATGTTACTGTTTTTGGTGTGTCTACTGATTTTAACTGATCTTAATTTACCAACCCTTCTGGATATCTTGAGATATTATTTTTACTTAAGCGAACGTGCTAAAACAGAACAAAAAAAGTTTTCCCATAAATCATTCACTATTCAAGTACAATATAAGTTGATTGGAATTTGAGAAAAACTTGGTATGGAAATAATGCTGAAAAAAAGTGTATTTAATAAATTTAATAAATTGCTTGACAAGTATCAAGAGCAAATCAAGAGAAGAAACAACACCCAACAATTTACAGAGTATGTAAAATCTCTGGAAACAATTTTTTACATTTGAACATGTAAATGCGATTTGAAGGCAGCTCCATGTGCATGCGGCTGGGTTCCCGAACGCCTCAAAGAGTTCATGCACGATCAACATAATCAGAGAAGACTAACAATGGATGTGTTTGTGATGGAAACTGAAGAGCAAGGAGCAACGTCTATGTCATCAATGCCAACATACCAATCTCCCGATGATTCAACATACGCACCGCCACCGGTTTAAGAAGATATGGATAGAAGCACAAGATCACAATACACAGAGAGATACGATTGTTTTAACTTTGTCTTGGTATGTGACAGATTTGGTGTGCCTGACAAAGTAGCATCAGCATTGGGAACCACTTTTTTGCAAGATTTTAAAATTAAAGATAAGCATGGGTTCGCAGAGAAAAAGAGAAATGCAGACAAGAAGTGCTTCGCAAACGGTTAGATGATACAAATTTGTTAGCGTTTTCATTCGATGACAGAAAAGATGATACTTTAACGATAGATAAAATTGATGAGAAGTATCATACTAGGATGGTAAAAGAACCTCATCTTGTTATTTTGAGAGAACCCAATTCTGAATTGATTGGTTACGTAAGACTGGACCATGAAACCGCTGAATACAAAACAACCAAATTAAATGGTTTTTTCAACGATAAAAATATATCACTGGATACATTAATTGGAATATGCACTAACGGTGAGCCAACAAACACTGGCCCACACGGTGGAATTATACGACGATTCGAATTACAACCGGAAAACTGAGCCGTCAAATCGAAACTTGTGAAACTCTTCCGGTAAGTTATTGCTATCACTCATTTATTATAATTGTCAACCATTTTTAATTATTTTATTATTATATATTTTCAGGTGGTGGACGGCTTCCAGAAAATTGAGTTGCAAAATATGCCCCCTGGTCCAGAAAAAACTGAATTTTCCACCGATTCGAAGTACTTATACGACATGGCCCGTGCGTGGTTCCGGTGGATCTGGCTTACATCAAACCAGGGAAAATTGTACATTCTCGGTGGCTCACCAAGGCTGCTGGATTATTACGATTATATGTGACAACGGAAAATCCAGATGCAAATTAAAGAATTCTTGTTGAATTTATAATTAAATGTTATGTGCCAATGTACTTCAATATCAAGTATTACAGCTCTGTCGTGTACGGCAGTGCATTATTTTTCAAGTTCATTGGGTGGTCACGATTTCTAGAACCTCGTTTACGCAAAACTGTCAATCAAGTAATTAAAGATAATTCATATTATGCGCATTCGCAAAATATCTTGTTATCAATGTTGTTTGATGATAGCAAAGAAAAGCGCGACTGTGCTATCAAGAAAATTCTACGCTATCGAACCGATGTTGACGAGCCAACGGAACTTAGAGTTTATAAAAAACCAGATATAAACTTTAATTTCACAAGTTATTCGGAAATGATCAATTTGAATGATATAAATATCGTATTTGAACCACCATTTTTGAAATGTTTGTATGGTGAACCCTCCAGGGGGCTCCAGGGGGTGTGCCACTGGCATGGGTGGATCGGCCCTCCAAAGTTAGTGGGGGTCGGTCATACATTTGGACTCGATTGGAGCACTCTAAATGAGTCAATGTGAATTTTTCAAAATTTGCCCCTACCCAAAAGTTCGACCCAAATTGGGGGACATCAGAATTCGTTTTAGAGGTATGGTTCCTTCGGCAAAGTTTTTTATTTTGATCCCTAGAATACGATTTTCACAGAGCAATGAGCGATTTTTAAATCGACCCGCCCTAATATATACCCCACATATAAATCGTAAAATTTATTTTTTATATGTTCATAAAAATATTTTCTCTCGTCTTTGCGCCGAATTAACTTTATATATTTAACTAAACTGCATAATTGGACTCTCCTTTCGAGTGCTGCAGTACATAAAAATATTTACATATATACATATTTACTAGGCTACAAGCGGTGCTGGTAAGATTTTAAATAGGAATACATATAACATATGTACAAATATATGTATATGCTGTATATGCGAGTGAAAATAAGAGTGTAAATAACAAAAAAAAAACAAATAACAAAAAAACAAACAAAGAAATCAGTGGTTAAGAGCTGCAGAATATTAGTGCAATAAAACGGCAGCGCAGCAGTGATTGAGAGCAGCAGAACTTTGGCACAGCAGAGCAGCAGAATAGCAGTGTAGGAGCAGCGCAACAGCCACAGGCATACGGCATACTCCGACCAAAGCAGAATAGCGGACATACATACGGCAGTGGGCAGGCGTCAATCAAAAAGTGCATAAATTAAAATATTTAAAAAATAAAGATTTTTTGTGGTGTTGAAAATTGTGCATATATATATTTAAATTGTATGAATATTTTATTTTATTTGTAAAATTAATTAATACAGCATTATTTTAAGCGCATTTTGATGTGTTAGCTCTAGCCAAATTGAAAGTTGCGCTTATATACGAGTACCAATTATATGTACATGCACTTACATACATATGAACATGCACTTTGTTATACACAAAGAAATTCTGTCAGGTCTGCCGAGCAACCACCTGCTAGCTTCTGATTTTCTGGAATTATCCAACTCCAGCGAAGCTAAGACTTAAGGTATCCGATGGAATGCTAAAATGGATCACTTCTGTTTTATGGCAAAATCTTTGGACAAAAAAGATTCGTTCACGAAACGAGAAGTTTTGTCCACGATTGCCAAACTGTTCGATCCAGCAGGTTGGTTAAGCCCAATAGCCATAGTAGCAAAGATGCTAATGCAACAAATCTGGTTGGAACAAACAAATTGGGATGAGAAGTTAAATCCAAAGACTCTCAGTGAATGGCATACGTTTATGGATAACTACCCCCATATTAATTTTATAAAAATCCCCAGATGGGTTAGTTATACTCCAAACTGTCAAATACAGTTTCATGGATTTTGTGACGCCTCAGAAAAGGCGTACGGGGCTGCTATATATATTCGTGTACAGGAGACTAGTTTGAATGTTCAAACTCATTTGCTTCTCGCAAAAACAAAAGTTGCTCCTGTCAAAACCATTTCTATACCCAGACTAGAGCTAAGTGGAGCTGTTCTCTTCGCTAAAATGGCAGATTTTCTCCTGCTAAAAATGGGTATAGAAAGCCAAGGGTTGTACTTCTGGACCGATTTCAAAATTGTTCTCGCGTGGCTTAGAAAACCACCTTGTGCGTACTCTACTTTTGTAGCCAACCGCGTTTCTAAAATTTCAGAGAGCAGAATGATCAAGAATTGGAATCATGTAAGCTCTGAAGACAACCCAGTAGACCTCGCTAGTCGTGGTCTTTCTCCTCAAGAGTTAGGAGATGGTCCCAAATGGCTTAACCTCAGCCAAGAAATCTAGCCAATCTCTCAGCCCATGGATTTTAAAACCACACTGGAATCTAAAGCTATTCGAGTTCATACAGCGCCAGTTCTTCCATTTGAAGATATCTTAGCACGCTTTTCCACTTTCCAAGGGCCATTCGAGTAATTATTCGAATCTTAAACTTCTTTAAACTAGTTCATCCTGCACTCAAAGAACGCTCGAATTCTTCTTCCATCCCTCCTGGTGAGGTTAAATTCGTTCAATCAAGGCTTATCCAAATCTCCCAAAGAGCGCATATACCTCTGAATATTCGGAGTTAGAAAATAACAAGCCTGTGGGAAAAAAGTCTACGATACTATCGTTGCATGCGATATTGGCTGGTAAAAGTAAAAAACCTCATTAGGTCTATACATAACTGCAAAACCTGTGTTTTGTATATAAAACGGGAACAAACCCAGATAATGGCTGCTCTCCCGGCGTCTCGAACGCAAATATCGAGACCATTTGAAACATCGGGTGTCGATTTCACGGGCCCATTTGATGTTAAAAACTTTACAGGTCGTGCCTGTTTAATAGCAAAGGGCTACGTATGTGTTTTTGTCTGCTTTTCTACAAAGGCCATACACCTTGAAGCCACAAGTGACCTTTCAACAGCCTCGTTCATGGCAGCTCAGACACGATTTGTCTCTCGCCGTGGTTGTCCCAAGTCCCAACCATATATATTCAGACAATGGCATAAACTTCGTGGGCGCCTCAAGAGAAATCAAATAAGACGTAAAAGCATTCCTTAAAATTTGGCCTGAAGCCATCTCGGGTAACCATAGTTTTGCAGAAATCAATTGGCATTTCATTCCTGCAGGCGCTCCTCATATGGGAGGTTTATGGGAAGCAGGAGTAAAAAGCTTCAAATCCCACTTTCGCAAAATTAATGGTTCGATGAAATACCAGAGCTTGCGATTCTATTAGCTAGAATCGAAGCGTGTTTAAATCCTCGTCCCATAAATCCAATGTCTGACAATATAAATGACTTCGCACCCCTTACACCAGGACACATTTTGGTAGGTGCCCCTCTTCTTGCAAAAGCCGAGCCAAAAATCAATGATAACCCTATATCATTGGTCAACAGATGGCAAAAATTTAAAGCTTTGAACCATATGTTCTGTAGAAGATGGAAATCTGAATATTTGTCAGAACTCCAAAGGCGGAATAAGTGGAAGTATCCACAGAAAAACCTAGCTGTTAGCGACTTAGCAATTATTCGCGAAGAGAATATACCTCCAAATGAGTGAAGATTAGGTAGGGTATTAAAAATTCATCCCGGACCTGATACTAAAGTACGAATAGTCGACGTTCAAAACCAGCGTGGCATAATTAGTAGACCAGTAGTCAAACTAGTTGTTTTACCAAACGAAACTCACTAAATGTAAATATTCTAAACTAATGTTATTTTCTCATTTAGAAAATGTCTCAATCCGATTGTGGTCTCTGCAAGGCTAATCACCCTCTACGCTTGTGCTCCGAGTTTCGCCGAACTCCGGTTGAGAAGGGCGCTCATGTATCGCTATTGCAGCAAATGCCTCGCTGCCACCCACACAATAAGCGAATGTGGCAGTGTGATCCGGTGCAAACGATGCGGAAAGGCTCATCACACGATGTTGCATAACGACGTAGTCGATGACGTACTAGATGAACACGTGGTTGAGCTTTCTTGGGCACAACAGATTGATCTAGAGGACGAGTTGTTAGCAGAAATCGAAGCTGACAAGGAGAAAGAAGCACCGCCCACTATGACGACTGACGACGCGCTCGCACACCCATTACGACCACCGCTCAATAGGACGCACCCAACTTCTCGACAACCTCAGCGCATACCACTTGCTCATGATCGAACCACACTCGACTCGTCTCGTCGACTTAAGCGAGCTGGTAACTTCCAATCGGACTGGCGGCAGGGAATCGACTGACTGAGACTCGATTCGTCTCAGCGGCGTAGCCCGCACCGAATAGGACTCGACTCGTCCCGTCTGCCACCCCAGCCGAAAAGACGTCGCGGTCAAGATGCTGGTCGAAAGAGAAATGCGCGAACTATAATTGAGCAGCGAGCCGCAGCCTTTCCTTGGCAGCAAATGTTGGCGCTATCACCGGCTTTGGTAAAAATACGTGCTGCGGATCGTTTTTCCGTGGTTCGAGCGGTGCTTAATGCAGCGAGTCCGGCGACCAGTAGCGATATCACGCTACGCAGCAATCTTGGCGCACAAGATGAAATATCAGTCTGCGCGAAGGTTGAACACATCATTCCGACGCCGACTCCATTGCGCTCATTAGCACAACACACAGTGGGAGTTTTAAAAAACTTAAAGCTAGCCGACCCATCTTTTTATAAGGGATCACCAATCCAAATGGTACTTGGAGCTGACCTTTACGCGAGGTTGATGCAGCCTTGTAAGATGCCCCCCCTGGTAGCAGGTCAATTGGTCGCCCAAAATACGCTGCTGGGATTTGTAATCTCTGGCGTTACCCAGTAACAAACTGAAGCCGATTAGTTTTAAGGAAAAATGAATTGGTATTTATGGAATTTGAATTTTAATCAAAATTGTTATATATAAGTTGCAAATGAAAATAATATATGAATTTTAAATGGTTATATGCGCTTTTCGCAGTAATACTGCAAGGCGGGCGGAATGTTCACTCCGTTCGCCCTTTTGGCAACAGCGGAGGTAGCGGAGGTCGACGGTACGCACAAAGTTATAGTTAGCAGAGCAACAGGCATTATTACGCAGCCATTTGACTTTTTTAGATAGTCAGTTGCCGAAATCAACTCATGTCGACTTTTACTTTCCAAAGAGTGATGTTCAGTTCGTAAGTACTCAGTTTTTTTAATTAGCTATTTTTTATCCTCTTGAAGAGCAGTGACTATAGGAATCACACGCTTTGGATGCCTTCGAGATAATGTCTGTCATATAGAGCTTTAAGTGGTTTGTTGATGGTATCGTCTCGCAGAAAAACATGACTGCAAGAACGCAAGTTTTTCCGAACGTTAACTCCAGGCCTTTCACGTTGTGAAGTTTGAGACGGATTCAGGCTTTTGCAAGCTGCCGAAGATCTCACAGAAAAAAGACTGCTCATCCGCATATATATATCCCCTGGGGCAACTAAAAACTTGCTTGGGAGGCGAATTGGTTGGCCAAAAAGCATCTCCGCAACAGATACGCATACATTTTATTCACAGTCGTTTGGAAACTAAGTAGAACAATCGGTAATACATTCACCCAATTTGTATCGACTGAACTCCATCTGAGCATTTAGAACGGGATGCTACGTTTCTATCAGGTCGTTAACTTGCGGATGATAGCGGGTGGTGTGTATGTGCTTCGCTCCGAGCAGTTTGGCTAGTTGTTGAAACAAGGCGCTTTCAAACTTAAGACCCTGATCTGGGGTGATGTACTTCGGTGTACCAAACTGACTTATTCAGCTGCTTAGTAGCTCCAGTTTCAGCTGTCATATCCTCCAACGGAATTCCTTCTATCCTTGGCATGCTGGCCAACTAAGTACTCGCTTTATTAAATCACTGCTCTTATTTTTCCACACAAAATTTTTAAAAATTAATTGAATGGTTGCTCTTGCACCAGGATATGCTCACCCATGGTTGTTGTTAAACATCATTTGTCGCAGAGCCTCTAGAAGAAGATGATCAACTTGCCAAATTCTTCTTTTCCAATGGAGGGTGATGTAATGGCAAATCTGGTATCCCCCTAATCATCACCACATTTTGTACTAAAAACTGTAATCGCAGCCAACACTACTATGTATAAAATAAAGAGAATAGAACAATCATTGCGCGCCCTTCAAGTTGTGAATTATAATTTCTTTGCATTTCATTTTTAAATAATTTACCTCATCGACCGGCAAGTGGCCGGCATACCCTTTTGATTGTAAAACGCGCCGGCGTACGTCACCCGACTACAGCAGCAGCAACCGCAGCAACACACGACAACAGCACCAACAACAGCAGCGAGTGCGAGCAGAGCCCTGGCGCTCCACAATATAAAAACGGTGTATGCCGGATGAGTTATCGCAGATTATCTCGATGCCCGTATCTGGATATCAGGGAACACATAAGATAGTCCTCTTACAGTTTCATCGATGAAAAGCTGGAATGCGAGCGGCATTTTTTAAGCTAAATGTCATGAATTAAAATTCAAAAAGCCCAAACGGGATAAGTATGGCCGTTGTATGAATTCGGAATTCGGGGTTACCCTTTTATGCAAACAATTAAAAAAAAAAAATTTCTTTTAACTGTGTAAATCACATCGAAAATCCCTGGTGAGTTCGGGGAAACGTGCTAAATTGCTTTGGAATGCATTTGTCAACACTGTGACGCATTTGTGAACCATCACATTCGAAAATCAAAATGCGGCATCACGGCAAAAGCATATTGTTCTTAAAAGCAACTCTGGTCTGGTTTCTGCGCAAAACCCCAAATTTGGCAGCAAATCAAAAGTGGTTGCACATAGCATTTGGAATGCATTTGTCAACACTGTGACGCATTTGTGAACCATCACATTCGAAAATCAAAATGCGGCATCACGGCAAAAGCATATTGTTCTTAAAAGCAACTCTGGTCTGGTTTCTGCGCAAAACCCCAAATTTGGCAGCAAATCAAAAGTGGTTGCACATAGCATTTGGAATGCATTTGTCAACACTGTGACGCATTTGTGAACCATCACATTCGAAAATCAAAATGCGGCATCACGGCAAAAGCATATTGTTCTTAAAAGCAACTCTGGTCTGGTTTCTGCGCAAAACCCCAAATTTGGCAGCAAATCAAAAGTGGTTGCACATAGCATTTGAATTTTTATTCTCAGTAATTTTTCGCGATGTCTTTGTAAGTAATTTATTATTTAGAGTGTTTTTATTTCAGATCAATTTTACGTTTTTTAAATATATTTTAACATGTCGTTCTTTATTATTTAGAAGTAATTTGTAACTTTGGGAATAGCTCTTCTCAATTTGATATTATTTATTAACTAACGATTCTTCTTGGCGCGCTTCACTCGGTTTTAATGCATATTTTATAATAAGTAATCTATTTTATTTCCCAATTCATCTATAACTAAATGTATAATACATTTCTCTGCCATGTTTAATTTTTTGTCCAAAAATGCAAATGATTTATTGCGCATAGTCAAGCAACCACATCACCAGACATCTAAACAGCTCTGCAAACTGATCAGGGTTGCCAGAATATTGTCTTGCTTTTCACGTCTACTTATGTATATGTTGTAGTGTTACAAAACAAAAATTGGAACACAATTCGGATATGCAACGTCGGTGATAATGAAAACCCAATTAATGTCTGGGGTAAGCCAAAATCTTATGTTATACGTTTCTTACCATACATATTTAACAAAGGATTATGCTGCTACCATCTTCACAGTACTAACCTGCGTAACGTCGCTACTATACTTGGGCATCACAGATATTTCATTGTCGCTGATCGTACGGTGATACCAACAGTGAGTATCATGATTTAGTATAGTCAAGCCTTGCCGGGAACCAATAGTTCGTTGTGAATTAGATGCTGTTAGTTTAACTCTTGCGGTCAAAGTTGAGTTATGTGAGCGCGATTTTCTTTTTGCCTACTCGTATTTCATTTTTTAGAAAATTGATCTTGCTTTCAACAATTTAAAGGCAGCAAAATTAGTTTTGGCCCCAAATAAATAAAATATATTGAATTCGAATTTTCATTATTGGAAAAAAAAAATCATATCGCGATGCTAAGTGGTAACACCATTCCAACAAGAAGTTTGGAAATGTCATATAGAGATGCCCGCAAGATAAACAGAAAAGCAAAACGTCAAGATCGACTTCCGAAAGGTTGGCTTCCGGTTTTGCTTTCCCTTTTGGACAGAGATCATCAACGGATCAATACGTATTCCGCGATCATTAAATTTTATTTTTTTCTCTGAAGGTGTATGGTTTGACATTAAGTGAAAATCCAATAAAGTTTAAAGTTTCTTTTAAACGGTTTCGAGACAGTTTCCCGCAACGAACTGATTGATCCGGCTCAGTAAACTTTCCTGCGATCTCTCTAAGACTACAAAGCACGTGTAGCTGCGTCCACAAAGCCACCGCACCGATTTCATCCTTACGCTTCTCAAATCAGGATCTGCAGGCTTAGACAGAGGCATCCACCATCAAAAGAAAACCTGCGTCATCAAACCCAGAGGAAAACCTTATATTCATGTGGTTACCGGTGACTCCTCCATATAATTTTTATAGAAAGATTTCATTAAATTGTATTTGATAACCTTAATGTAAATATTTCGCAACACAGTTTGCGTTTAAGCATATTTAAAAATCATATCCATAATTTGCTAGAAAAAAAAACTGTTTAAAAACTCACGTACCTACTCGGCATTAAAACTGCCAAATTTGCCTAATGGTTACGTTGCGCCTACTACCGAGTGTATTCTCAATACTCAATATCAGTAAAATAGTACAAGTAACTTAAAAGGGTCCGCAATAAACTATAAACTATACATTAATATGCTTAGATCTAAGACATGTTATAATTATCTTAAACTCATATATTGATAATAGTTTTCGGTTGGAAATGTGTTTACCCATTGAATTATAATGTGTGTATATACATATATTTCTGCGTAGAAAAAAAACACAAAAAAAAAATATGTTTCATCTATATATAATATTACCCTAAAGTTTTTCTTTTAGTTGTACTCTTATACTTTCCATATACATACATATACTAAATCTAGAGTTTTGCATCAAATTAAGTTCAACATTTACGCATACAATTTTCGATTTCAATATCATACTTTTTTTTCTCATGCATTAATGGGTTACAGTTTGCTAAATTTATTTGTAAATACATTCATACCTATAGACACACCAACCTATTGTAACATTTAATGTACAAACGTACAAATATGCATAATTCCGAATAGAAGAGAATTTCCAATAAGAATTTAGAGTAATAACATAACGAAAAATTCGAATTAGAAAGAGGGCCTAATAACATATTTTAGATCACCAACGCAAATCATCAGGCGCCTGCTGACATCGTTGCAGAACAACAAAATGTAAGTACTCTTTAAACTTCGTCTCTTATTAAACATCTTATTGCAATTTTTATGCAACCACCCATATATTTATGTGTACTTACGTTTGCTTAAAAGAGAAGGAGTAACATGTTAAGAAAAATTTTTATTTGTACATATGTAAGTACAAACGTATATACATATGTAAGTCTAGTGATTGATATTTAATCTGTGACCACGTTACTCTCTTTCTGTCAACATCCTATTTCGTAAACATCGATTTGGTCGTTGCCACGGTTAACTTTTGCTTTCTGTAATTATTTTTTTTTTCTAATAAGAAGTGGTTAATATGGCTGAAATAAACTAACTAGATTTCTTTTAGGTTTGTATTGGAAATTTCCTTTCATGCGTTATTATTTCCTGTTATAAGAATGTATTGGTAGGCTATATTAATTATTATACGCATTTGCATTAGTATGAATTCAAATTTAAAAATTAAGTGAATTGTTAATAAATATGCTCGAAGGACCACATGAACACTAGTTCCCTTCACAAATGGAATATTCTACTCATTTTCCAATACTCTTTTTCACCAAATGAAAAAAAAACACTATTTTTTTTCGAAAACGTTATAAGTTTTATTAATGTTTAGAGGATCGGATTGAAGGGTGTACGTCCGCACAGGCTCACAAACGAAAGATTAATGTTCTTGTACATGAATGTGTGTGTAGTATAGAGTGACAGTGGTTTGTTTATGTTTACAATTGTGTACTGGTGTATGTGTGTAGGTGATAAGATCATGTGTCAAATGTAAACGGAGGTGTGTTTGTGTAGATGTGTATGCGGTAGGTGTTGTGCCATCTGCCGGCGTCGGTTGGCGATGGAGCGGAAGTCCTCATTTAACCATCCCGGCCCCCTAGGCGTATACTTAGCCTAGTAAGCGCTGCAGTTGTTGCAACGTCTTCACGACGTTTCCCAGCCCGGTTGGGCGGCGATGATGCGGTGGTCGAGTGCGATTGGTCGACGGTTGGCGATACTGCAAGGCCGGTGGCCTATATCCACGCATACTTTGCCATGAAGATTGACGGCGGTGGTGGGCTGCTGGTCCCGGCGGTTGGTGATTGCGTCGCGTAGCTGTCGGAAGCTCATGCAACATCGTATGGTGTAGTCTATGGCAAACGCGGCAGCGATTGATTGACGTACATGCCCTTGTGGTATGGGACAGTGCAAGGCAATTCAGGCAGTGCCCATGTGCTCGTGCCACTTGCTGCCGATGGACCGGTTGGAGACCCCGGAAAATTGAACAGGCGCTCAATGCGTGGCTCCTATGACACAGACCACACAGAAAAAGTCCATGGTCACTATCATTCGGCGCACGGACGGTTGATGTCATTCCTGATGTCTGCGGTGTCGTTAACCCAGGCGTGGCAATGCGTCTGCTGCTGGTAGGAGGTGCCACTGGTGAAGTTGCCACAGCAGTTGCGGAAGCGGATCGCGGATCGCGGGGCTGCGATTGGGGGTGTTGCTCTGCCTGGAACGGTTACGGCGGACCGGATTGCGGGAGTCCCATTAGTGGAGTTGTGATTGGCCATATGCATTTCTAATAAAGAAAAAAGGACTTTAGTGGTATGTGAGGGGGAATCTAAGCATGCAACTCTTTCTTATTTAGTTCTTTACTGCGGTATGAGTTTATTTTGATACGCATTTTTCCTTTATTTTATTTGTTTATATTTTTCTTTAACGTTTAGCGAATTTTGTGCGAGATTAATTTATCAGATGAATTTAATTATTTTCGGTCGGTAAAAAGCAAAGTTTAACGAGCGGTCGAGTTAATATGCCGTTTTGGGTACGCAAATCTACTACTCGTATGTGACCATCAGATGCACGATGTAGCTTTTTAATTCTTGCGAGACGCCACTCGGTAGGGGGAAGACATTCATCGTGAATGAGGACACATTCTCCGACTTTAGGCTCCTTTTCAGCGTTCTTCCATCTGTATCTTTTAAGAAGATCTTTGAGATAATCTTCTTTCCAACGGCGACTAAATTCATGATGGAGGGTTTTTATCCGTTCACATCGATTTATGAGGGATATGGATTGCTTCTCTGGTTCGGGGATGGCCAGAAGTGGAGCTCCTCTAAGAAAATGCCCAGGAGTGAGGGCCGTAAAATCGGAGGGATCTTGCGAAAGTGCAGAGAGGGGTCGTGAGTTGAGAACGGCTTCTATTCGGGCTAGTAAAGTAGTTTATTTATTTATATTAGCTGTTATCAGAGTTTGTAAAACTAAGGTAACAGGAGAAAGATAGCTATGACATCTGAGGTCTTAAGCTATGCTCTATTATTTAGTACCTTCCCTAGCGCAAGACCTCTACCTACGTATTGACTTTTGGAAAATTTTTAAGATTGCAACAAATGTCATTAACGAAATTGAAAGAATTTAAACAGATACCAATAAATATCCTTTGACTTACCGGCAGCAATGTACACTGAATTCTTCTGTATCGCATTTCCCAGAGTTTGAAGTAGAAGGGCTCGGCAAAACCTCGCTGGTGAAGCATGTCATCGATGTGGGTGATGCCAAACCCATTAAACAACGGCATTTCCCTGTAGTAGAGAAACTTATGTGCGACGAATTCGACCGTATGTTATCCCTCGGGGTAATTGAAGAATCCAACAGTCCTTGGTCTTCCTGTAGTCCTAGTCCGTAAGCCTGGAAAAGTGCGGCTGTGTTTAGACAGTAGAAAAGTCAATCCTGTAACGGTGAAGGACGCGTACCCTCTGCCTCTCATCGATGGCATATTATCCAGACTACCACGAGCGGAATTCATTTCTAGTCTGGATTTGAAAGATGCCTTCTGGCAAATCCCTCTTGAGATGAATTCCCGCAAAAAAACGGCTTTTACGGTACCAAATCGGCCATTGTACCAATTTACAGTGATCCCGTTCGGGCTATGTATTGCGCCTCACACTATGTGTAGGTTGATGGATCGTGTTATACCTTACCATCTTAAGGAGAAAGTATTCATCTATTTAGATGACTTACTGCTAGTCTCAGAGAGTTTCGAATCACATGTGGAGCTACTGAAAGAAGTCGCTGATCATATTCGCAAAGCTGGCCTCACGATTAACATAACTAAAAGCAAATTTTGCTTAAAGGAAGTGCAATATCTTGGCTACGTAGTAGGACAAGGCACCTTGAGAACAGACAAAAGCAAGATTTCAGCCATATCAGACTACCCAGTACCGAAAACTGTGAAACAGCTCCGCCTATTTTTGGGCATGGCGGGATGGTATAGAAAATTTATTGCAAATTTTGCTGAAGTTACACACCCTTTAACTGAGTTACTGAAAAAGACTAAAACTTTTACATGGTCAAGAGAAGCACAGAGATCCTTTGATGATATTAAATATAAATAACAACTGCGCCCCTCTTGGCTAACCCCAACTTCAGCAAACCCTTTATCATACAATGCGATGCCAGCCAACATGGAGTAGGGGCGGTATTAGCACAAGAAAATGAGGAAGGCGCGGAAACTCCCATCGCGTATATGTCCCAAAAGTTGAACAGAGCCCAACAAAATTATTCGGTAACAGAACGCGAGTGTTTGGCAGCAGTGTTGGCCATTAAAAAGTTGCAAGCTTACGTCGAAGGACAAGCATTTACAGTTATAACTGACCATGCAAGTCTGCGTTGGCTAATGAGCCAAAGTGACTTGAGCGGACGCTTAGCTCGGTGGGCTTTGAAGTTTCAAGCTTTCGACTTTGAAATTCAGCACAGAAAAGGCAGCAAAAATGTTGTACCAGACGCACTGTCTCGTATTCACTGCGACGATGAACTCGTTGGTTCAATTGAAGTTGATTATATGCCTGATATTAACCTGACATCGGAAGCATTTGATGAGCCAGAATATGTCGAATTGAAGAAACGATGAATGGAGCATTCTTCGAGACATCCTGACTTTAAAATCTTAGACAAATTTATTTATCACCGTAATGAATTTTACTCTGGAGATCCAGTTGGAGAGAGTACTGCCTGGAAACTGGTTGTTCCGAAATCACTGCAACCTGAGGTTCTAAAACATGCACATGACATTCCCACCAGCGCGCATGGAGGTTTGGCTAAAACAGCGGAGAGAGTGCGTCGCTTTTTCTACTGGCCTGGGTTATATCGCCTCGTGAAAGATTATGTTGGCAAATGCAAAGTATGCAAAATGACAAAACATCCAACCAAGGATCTTCGTCCTCCAATGGGGAGAATCACACAAGTAGAGAGGATTTTCCAGCGTCTGTATGTCGATTTGATAGGTCCTTTCCCTAGGTCGAAAAATGCCTATATAGGCATGTTAATTGTTCTTGACCACATGTCGAAATTCAGCTTTCTATGCCCCTTAAAAAAGTTCAGCACAGCTCCGATCATAAATTTCTTGAAAGAACAAATATTTGATATGTTTGGCGTGCCAGAATTCATCGTAAGCGACAATGGTAGCCAATTCCGGTCAAAAGATTTCGAAGCATTTTTGACCAAATGTGGGATTAAACATACGTTAACCGCTGTGTACTCTCCTCAGAGCAACGCTTCAGAACGCGTCAATCATTCAATAAACGCTGCTTTGAGAGCATACATTCAAAAGGATCAGCGCGACTGGGACTGTCACCTTAGTAGCATAAACGCGGCGCTTCGAAATTCAGTCCACCAATCCACAGGATATAGTCCTTACTTTGTTCTATTTGGTCAGCATATGGTAATGCACGGCGATACTTACGAACTCTTGAAAAACATAGGCATGACCGCCGAAGGTTTAACAGAAAAAAATTTAACACGAGTCGACAAAATTTTAAGTATCCGCGCTAACGTTCGTGAAAATTTGATAAAAGCACATGATCGCAACGAGCATCAATATAACTTACGGTCACGTGAAATAAAATATGTTGTAGGTTAGGAGATTTTGCTTGGGAATTTCGCCCAAAGCAACATGGCAAAACAATTTAATTCGAAGCTGGCGAAAACATTTCTCAAGCCTAGGGTGCGAGAAAGGCTGGGTTCGTCCTTCTACGTTTTAGAGGATTTAGAAGGAAAGGTTATACATAGGTACATATCATGCAAAGGATATGCAGCCATGCTGACCTTGTCGCCTTTTTCAGCTTTCGTACAAACTATATGTTTTATATAAATTGCACGAAACCTGCTTTGTGAGCGCGATTTTCTTTTTGCCTGCTCGTATTTCATTTTTTAGAAAATTGATCTTGCTTTCAACAATTTAAAGGCAGCAAAATTAGTTTTGGCCCCAAATAAATAAAATATATTGAATTCGAATTTTCATTATTGGAAAAAGAAAAATCCTATCGCGATGCTAAGTGGTAACACCATTCCAATAAGAAGCTTGGAAATGTCATATAGAGATGCCCGCAAGATAAACAAAAAAGCAAAACGTCAAGATCGACTTCCGAAAGGTTGGCTCCGGTTTTGCTTTCCCTTTTGGACAGAGATCATCAACGGATCAATACGTATTCCGCGATCATTAAATTTTATTTTTTTTCTCTGAAGGTGTATGGTCACTGCTTTGACATACACTTAAAATTAAGTGAAAATCCAATAAAGTGTAAAGTTTCTCTTAAACGGTTTCGAGACAGTTTCCCGCAACGAACTGATTGATCCGGCTCAGTAAACTTTCCTGCGAACTCCCTAAGACTGCAAAGCACGTGTAGCTGCGTCCACAAAGCCACCGCACCGATTTCATCCTTACGCTTCTCAAATCAGGATCTGCAGGCTTAGACAGAGGCATCCACCATCAAAAGAAAACCTGCGTCATCAAACCCAGAGGAAAACCTTATATTCATGTGGTTACCGGTGACTCCTCCATATAATTTTTATAGAAAGATTTCATTAAATTGTATTTGATAACCTTAATGTAAATATTTCGCAACACAGTTTGCGTTAAAGCATATTTAAAAATCATATCCATAATTTGCTAGAAAAAAAAACTGTTTAAAAACTCACGTACCTACTCGGCATTAAAACTGCCAAATTTGCCTAATGGTTACGTTGCGCCTACTACCGAGTGTATTCTCAATACTCAATATCAGTAAAATAGTACAAGTAACTTAAAAGGGTCCGCAATAAACTATAAACTATACATTAATATGCTTAGATCTAAGACATGTTATAATTATCTTAAACTCATATATTGATAATAGTTTTCGGTTGGAAATGTGTTTACCCATTGAATTATAATGTGTGTATATACATATATTTCTGCGTAGAAAAAAAACACAAAAAAAAAATATGTTTCATCTATATATAATATTACCCTAAAGTTTTTCTTTTAGTTGTACTCTTATACTTTCCATATACATACATATACTAAATCTAGAGTTTTGCATCAAATTAAGTTCAACATTTACGCATACAATTTTCGATTTCAATATCATACTTTTTTTTCTCATGCATTAATGGGTTACAGTTTGCTAAATTTATTTGTAAATACATTCATACCTATAGACACACCAACCTATTGTAACATTTAATGTACAAACGTACAAATATGCATAATTCCGAATAGAAGAGAATTTCCAATAAGAATTTAGAGTAATAACATAACGAAAAATTCGAATTAGAAAGAGGGCCTAATAACATATTTTAGATCACCAACGCAAATCATCAGGCGCCTGCTGACATCGTTGCAGAACAACAAAATGTAAGTACTCTTTAAACTTCGTCTCTTATTAAACATCTTATTGCAATTTTTATGCAACCACCCATATATTTATGTGTACTTACGTTTGCTTAAAAGAGAAGGAGTAACATGTTAAGAAAAATTTTTATTTGTACATATGTAAGTACAAACGTATATACATATGTAAGTCTAGTGATTGATATTTAATCTGTGACCACGTTACTCTCTTTCTGTCAACATCCTATTTCGTAAACATCGATTTGGTCGTTGCCACGGTTAACTTTTGCTTTCTGTAATTATTTTTTTTTTCTAATAAGAAGTGGTTAATATGGCTGAAATAAACTAACTAGATTTCTTTTAGGTTTGTATTGGAAATTTCCTTTCATGCGTTATTATTTCCTGTTATAAGAATGTATTGGTAGGCTATATTAATTATTATACGCATTTGCATTAGTATGAATTCAAATTTAAAAATTAAGTGAATTGTTAATAAATATGCTCGAAGGACCACATGAACACTAGTTCCCTTCACAAATGGAATATTCTACTCATTTTCCAATACTCTTTTTCACCAAATGAAAAAAAAACACTATTTTTTTTCGAAAACGTTATAAGTTTTATTAATGTTTAGAGGATCGGATTGAAGGGTGTACGTCCGCACAGGCTCACAAACGAAAGATTAATGTTCTTGTACATGAATGTGTGTGTAGTATAGAGTGACAGTGGTTTGTTTATGTTTACAATTGTGTACTGGTGTATGTGTGTAGGTGATAAGATCATGTGTCAAATGTAAACGGAGGTGTGTTTGTGTAGATGTGTATGCGGTAGGTGTTGTGCCATCTGCCGGCGTCGGTTGGCGATGGAGCGGAAGTCCTCATTTAACCATCCCGGCCCCCTAGGCGTATACTTAGCCTAGTAAGCGCTGCAGTTGTTGCAACGTCTTCACGACGTTTCCCAGCCCGGTTGGGCGGCGATGATGCGGTGGTCGAGTGCGATTGGTCGACGGTTGGCGATACTGCAAGGCCGGTGGCCTATATCCACGCATACTTTGCCATGAAGATTGACGGCGGTGGTGGGCTGCTGGTCCCGGCGGTTGGTGATTGCGTCGCGTAGCTGTCGGAAGCTCATGCAACATCGTATGGTGTAGTCTATGGCAAACGCGGCAGCGATTGATTGACGTACATGCCCTTGTGGTATGGGACAGTGCAAGGCAATTCAGGCAGTGCCCATGTGCTCGTGCCACTTGCTGCCGATGGACCGGTTGGAGACCCCGGAAAATTGAACAGGCGCTCAATGCGTGGCTCCTATGACACAGACCACACAGAAAAAGTCCATGGTCACTATCATTCGGCGCACGGACGGTTGATGTCATTCCTGATGTCTGCGGTGTCGTTAACCCAGGCGTGGCAATGCGTCTGCTGCTGGTAGGAGGTGCCACTGGTGAAGTTGCCACAGCAGTTGCGGAAGCGGATCGCGGATCGCGGGGCTGCGATTGGGGGTGTTGCTCTGCCTGGAACGGTTACGGCGGACCGGATTGCGGGAGTCCCATTAGTGGAGTTGTGATTGGCCATATGCATTTCTAATAAAGAAGAAAGGACTTTAGTGGTATGTGAGGGGGAATCTAAGCATGCAACTCTTTCTTATTTAGTTCTTTACTGCGGTATGAGTTTATTTTGATACGCATTTTTCCTTTATTTTATTTGTTTATATTTTTCTTTAACGTTTAGCGAATTTTGTGCGAGATTAATTTATCAGATGAATTTAATTATTTTCGGTCGGTAAAAAGCAAAGTTTAACGAGCGGTCGAGTTAATATGCCGTTTTGGGTACGCAAATCTACTACTCGTATGTGACCATCAGATGCACGATGTAGCTTTTTAATTCTTGCGAGACGCCACTCGGTAGGGGGAAGACATTCATCGTGAATGAGGACACATTCTCCGACTTTAGGCTCCTTTTCAGCGTTCTTCCATCTGTATCTTTTAAGAAGATCTTTGAGATAATCTTCTTTCCAACGGCGACTAAATTCATGATGGAGGGTTTTTATCCGTTCACATCGATTTATGAGGGATATGGATTGCTTCTCTGGTTCGGGGATGGCCAGAAGTGGAGCTCCTCTAAGAAAATGCCCAGGAGTGAGGGCCGTAAAATCGGAGGGATCTTGCGAAAGTGCAGAGAGGGGTCGTGAGTTGAGAACGGCTTCTATTCGGGCTAGTAAAGTAGTTTATTTATTTATATTAGCTGTTATCAGAGTTTGTAAAACTAAGGTAACAGGAGAAAGATAGCTATGACATCTGAGGTCTTAAGCTATGCTCTATTATTTAGTACCTTCCCTAGCGCAAGACCTCTACCTACGTATTGACTTTTGGAAAATTTTTAAGATTGCAACAAATGTCATTAACGAAATTGAAAGAATTTAAACAGATACCAATAAATATCCTTTGACTTACCGGCAGCAATGTACACTGAATTCTTCTGTATCGCATTTCCCAGAGTTTGAAGTAGAAGGGCTCGGCAAAACCTCGCTGGTGAAGCATGTCATCGATGTGGGTGATGCCAAACCCATTAAACAACGGCATTTCCCTGTAGTAGAGAAACTTATGTGCGACGAATTCGACCGTATGTTATCCCTCGGGGTAATTGAAGAATCCAACAGTCCTTGGTCTTCCTGTAGTCCTAGTCCGTAAGCCTGGAAAAGTGCGGCTGTGTTTAGACAGTAGAAAAGTCAATCCTGTAACGGTGAAGGACGCGTACCCTCTGCCTCTCATCGATGGCATATTATCCAGACTACCACGAGCGGAATTCATTTCTAGTCTGGATTTGAAAGATGCCTTCTGGCAAATCCCTCTTGAGATGAATTCCCGCAAAAAAACGGCTTTTACGGTACCAAATCGGCCATTGTACCAATTTACAGTGATCCCGTTCGGGCTATGTATTGCGCCTCACACTATGTGTAGGTTGATGGATCGTGTTATACCTTACCATCTTAAGGAGAAAGTATTCGTCTATTTAGATGACTTACTGCTAGTCTCAGAGAGTTTCGAATCACATGTGGAGCTACTGAAAGAAGTCGCTGATCATATTCGCAAAGCTGGCCTCACGATTAACATAACTAAAAGCAAATTTTGCTTAAAGGAAGTGCAATATCTTGGCTACGTAGTAGGACAAGGCACCTTGAGAACAGACAAAAGCAAGATTTCAGCCATATCAGACTACCCTGTACCGAAAACTGTGAAACAGCTCCGCCTATTTTTGGGCATGGCGGGATGGTATAGAAAATTTATTGCAAATTTTGCTGAAGTTACACACCCTTTAACTGAGTTACTGAAAAAGACTAAAACTTTTACATGGTCAAGAGAAGCACAGAGATCCTTTGATGATATTAAATATAACTAACAACTGCGCCCCTCTTGGCTAACCCCAACTTCAGCAAACCCTTTATCATACAATGCGATGCCAGCCAACATGGAGTAGGGGCGGTATTAGCACAAGAAAATGAGGAAGGCGCGGAAACTCCCATCGCGTATATGTCCCAAAAGTTGAACAGAGCCCAACAAAATTATTCGGTAACAGAACGCGAGTGTTTGGCAGCAGTGTTGGCCATTAAAAAGTTGCAAGCTTACGTCGAAGGACAAGCATTTACAGTTATAACTGACCATGCAAGTCTGCGTTGGCTAATGAGCCAAAGTGACTTGAGCGGACGCTTAGCTCGGTGGGCTTTGAAGTTTCAAGCTTTCGACTTTGAAATTCAGCACAGAAAAGGCAGCAAAAATGTTGTACCAGACGCACTGTCTCGTATTCACTGCGACGATGAACTCGTTGGTTCAATTGAAGTTGATTATATGCCTGATATTAACCTGACATCGGAAGCATTTGATGAGCCAGAATATGTCGAATTGAAGAAACGATTAATGGAGCATTCTTCGAGACATCCTGACTTTAAAATCTTAGACAAATTTATTTATCACCGTAATGAATTTTACTCTGGAGATCCAGTTGGAGAGAGTACTGCCTGGAAACTGGTTGTTCCGAAATCACTGCAACCTGAGGTTCTAAAACATGCACATGACATTCCCACCAGCGCGCATGGAGGTTTGGCTAAAACAGCGGAGAGAGTGCGTCGCTTTTTCTACTGGCCTGGGTTATATCGCCTCGTGAAAGATTATGTTGGCAAATGCAAAGTATGCAAAATGACAAAACATCCAACCAAGGATCTTCGTCCTCCAATGGGGAGAATCACACAAGTAGAGAGGATTTTCCAGCGTCTGTATGTCGATTTGATAGGTCCTTTCCCTAGGTCGAAAAATGCCTATATAGGCATGTTAATTGTTCTTGACCACATGTCGAAATTCAGCTTTCTATGCCCCTTAAAAAAGTTCAGCACAGCTCCGATCATAAATTTCTTGAAAGAACAAATATTTGATATGTTTGGCGTGCCAGAATTCATCGTAAGCGACAATGGTAGCCAATTCCGGTCAAAAGATTTCGAAGCATTTTTGACCAAATGTGGGATTAAACATACGTTAACCGCTGTGTACTCTCCTCAGAGCAACGCTTCAGAACGCGTCAATCATTCAATAAACGCTGCTTTGAGAGCATACATTCAAAAGGATCAGCGCGACTGGGACTGTCACCTTAGTAGCATAAACGCGGCGCTTCGAAATTCAGTCCACCAATCCACAGGATATAGTCCTTACTTTGTTCTATTTGGTCAGCATATGGTAATGCACGGCGATACTTACGAACTCTTGAAAAACATAGGCATGACCGCCGAAGGTTTAACAGAAAAAAATTTAACACGAGTCGACAAAATTTTAAGTATCCGCGCTAACGTTCGTGAAAATTTGATAAAAGCACATGATCGCAACGAGCATCAATATAACTTACGGTCACGTGAAATAAAATATGTTGTAGGTTAGGAGATTTTGCTTGGGAATTTCGCCCAAAGCAACATGGCAAAACAATTTAATTCGAAGCTGGCGAAAACATTTCTCAAGCCTAGGGTGCGAGAAAGGCTGGGTTCGTCCTTCTACGTTTTAGAGGATTTAGAAGGAAAGGTTATACATAGGTACATATCATGCAAAGGATATGCAGCCATGCTGACCTTGTCGCCTTTTTCAGCTTTCGTACAAACTATATGTTTTATATAAATTGCACGAAACCTGCTTTGTGAGCGCGATTTTCTTTTTGCCTGCTCGTATTTCATTTTTTAGAAAATTGATCTTGCTTTCAACAATTTAAAGGCAGCAAAATTAGTTTTTATTGAATTCGAATTTTCATTATTGGAAAAAGAAAAATCCTATCGCGATGCTAAGTGGTAACACCATTCCAATAAGAAGCTTGGAAATGTCATATAGAGATGCCCGCAAGATAAACAGAAAAGCAAAACGTCAAGATCGACTTCCGAAAGGTTGGCTCCGGTTTTGCTTTCCCTTTTGGACAGAGATCATCAACGGATCAATACGTATTCCGCGATCATTAAATTTTATTTTTTTTCTCTGAAGGTGTATGGTCACTGCTTTGACATACACTTAAAATTAAGTGAAAATCCAATAAAGTGTAAAGTTTCTCTTAAACGGTTTCGAGACAGTTTCCCGCAACGAACTGATTGATCCGGCTCAGTAAACTTTCCTGCGAACTCCCTAAGACTGCAAAGCACGTGTAGCTGCGTCCACAAAGCCACCGCACCGATTTCATCCTTACGCTTCTCAAATCAGGATCTGCAGGCTTAGACAGAGGCATCCACCATCAAAAGAAAACCTGCGTCATCAAACCCAGAGGAAAACCTTATATTCATGTGGTTACCGGTGACTCCTCCATATAATTTTTATAGAAAGATTTCATTAAATTGTATTTGATAACCTTAATGTATATATTTCGCAACACAGGCTGTCATAGTTTGCGTTAAAGCATATTTAAAAATCATATCCATAATTTGCTAGAAAAAAAAACTGTTTAAAAACTCACGTACTCGGCATTAAAACTGCCAAATTTGCCTAATGGTTACGTTGCGCCTACTACCGAGTGTATTCTCAATACTCAATATCAGTAAAATAGTACAAGTAACTTAAAAGGGTCCGCAATAAACTATAAACTATACATTAATATGCTTAGATCTAAGACATGTTATAATTATCTTAAACTCATATATTGATAATAGTTTTCGGTTGGAAATGTGTTTACCCATTGAATTATAATGTGTGTATATACATATATTTCTGCGTAGAAAAAAAACACAAAAAAAAAATATGTTTCATCTATATATAATATTACCCTAAAGTTTTTCTTTTAGTTGTACTCTTATACTTTCCATATACATACATATACTAAATCTAGAGTTTTGCATCAAATTAAGTTCAACATTTACGCATACAATTTTCGATTTCAATATCATACTTTTTTTTTCTCATGCATTAATGGGTTAAAGTTTGCTAAATTTATTTGTAAATACATTCATACCTATATACACACCAACCTATTGTAACATTTAATGTACAAACGTACAAATATGCATAATTACGAATAGAATAGAATTTCCAATAAGAATTTAGACTAATAACATAACGAAAAATTCCAATTAGAAAGAGAGCCTAATAACATATTTTAGATCACCAACGCAAATCATCAGGTGCCTGCTGACATCGTTGAAGAACAACAAAATGTAAGTACTCTTTAAACTTCGCTCTCTTACAATTTTTATGCAACCACCAAGAGAAGGAGTAACATGTTAAGAAAAATTTTTCTTTGCACATATGTAAGTACAAACGTATATACATACATATGTAAGTCTAGTGATTGATATTTAATATCTGACCACGTTACTCTCTTTCTGTCAACATCCTATTTCGTAAACATCGATTTGGTCGTTGCCACGGTTAACTTTTGCTTTCTGTAATTATTTTTTTTCTAATAAGAAGTGGTTAATATGGCTGAAATAAAATTATTCTAACTAGATTTCTTTTATGTTTGTATTGGAAACTTCCTTTCATGCGTTATTATTTCCTGTTATAATAATGTATTGGTAGGCTATATTAATTATTATACGCATTTGCATTAGTATGAATTCAATTTTAAAAATTAAGTGAATTGTTAATAAATGTGTAATTGCGTTCGAAATTGAAATGAGTCGGTGTTAATATTTCTAATAGTTTGTGAGATGGGGTAGGCATTCGTTTGATTATGGTTGGGATCGGTGATAATAGAAAGGTAAAATTATTTCTTGATTGGTTGGGTAGGGAAGAGAAGAGAAGCGGGTGACTGTGCTTCTCTAGTTCGACTGGCAGCATTTCCGGATTTCTTTCTGTCTGCATGACCATTAATGGGGTTTTGTGGTTCATAATTTTTTTTTCTTTGGTGTTTCAGGTTTATACCACTATGTGCATGAATATTTTTTGTAAGGTTAATCCCTGCACACAGGTGGCAAGCAAGAACCCCCCCAATCCGGTGAGCTCAGACCTAGTTTAAAACTAGCATGCACGCGTAGCCACGTACAAGGCTCCCGCCAGGGAGACGATTACCAAGCATCTTACAGTTATTACGTGCGAGGTGATTTCATCTGATGGTTAAGTCAGAAATAGCAGTTTTGATACTGCCACCCGCTACGCTGACAACGTCGGTGATAATGAAAACCCAATTAATGTCTGGGGTAAGCCCAAATCTTATGTTATACGTTTCTTACCATACATATTTAACAAAGGATTATGCTGCTACCAACTTCACAGTACTAACCTGCGTAACGTCGCCACTACACTTGGGCATCACAGAAATTTCATTGTCGCTGATCGTCGGTAATATCAACAGTGAGTATCATGATTTAGTATAGTCAAGCCTTGCTGGGAACCAATAGTTCATTGTGATAGCGGCTCTCGCTGCCAATTCCTTAATGTCGCTGCCAAGTGTTAAAATTGTGACAATATTTATTTATTTATTTAAGTCTATGAAATACATTTCTTACAGACTATGATGAACATAAATTTAGAACTTAAAACTAATGATCTTAAGAACATTAACAACGATAATTTGGAAATCGAAATATTAATATGCATACATATAAGAGATTAAGAAATTATATTACAAAATGGAATTCAAAATGTTCAAAAATTCATTTTTCGAGACTGAAAAGTCAAGGAAGACAGAATTTGAGATCTTGTTAATTTCATTGATTGCGCGGGCTATAGGAGCATTGCGGCCATAATCAGTTTTAAGATTTTCTTCATAGAAAGGCAAAACAAAGCGTAAAGAGCGGTTAGGAACATTGAAGTTAATCCGTTCCAAAAGAGATGGACAATCCACTTCACCACTGATAACTCCGAAAATAAAACTCAGGGAGAGCAGAACTCGCCTACTTTCTAAAGACTTTAATTTTATTAAAAGTAAACGTGAACTAAGTATGTATATGAAGGCAACGGCTCAGAAAAATTTAAAGAACGTAATGCGAATTTAAGGAATACTTTTTGCACCCGTTCAATTATATTTATGGCTGAACTATGATGCGGCCTCCAAATAATAGCTCCGTATTCCAAGTTCGAACGAACAAATGCTGTATACAAAAATTTTAGTGTATAGGGGTCACCGAACTTAACGCAGTTACGCCTGACAAATCCCAAAACCGAATAACCTTTGCTAATAATATTACTAATATGACTATTAAAATTAAAATTCGAACAAAAAATAATGCCGAGATCTTTAACTTCCTCTACTGATTCTAATACAGAATTAAAGATCAAGTAACGGGTTGGTAAGGTGTTTTGAATTTTCGCGTAGGTAATCTTAAAGCACTTTTTTATATTCAATGAGAGGCGAGATTTCATGCACCAGAGATGCAAGTTGTCTATATCTGCTTGAAGCTTAATCACATCAGAGGGACTTTTTATTATTGAAAAAATTTTCAAGTCATCGGCATAAAGTAAATATTTAGCAAAAGAAAAGCAATTTTTAATATCGTTAACGAATAATACAAAAAGCAATGGGCCTAAAATACTGCATTGGGGAACTCCAGAATAGGCAGTAAATGGTCAAGAGTAAACCCCGTCAATTGAGACTACGCAGCGCCTATTTAATAAGTAATACCTGATCCAATTAAGAAATCCAGAATGGAAACCAAGAAGAGCTAATTTCTTAACCAGCATCGAATGGGAAACTGTGTCGAACGTTTTGGAGAAGTCAGTATATGTGCAATCGACCTGAAATCCTCCGATAAAAGACGCAATGCAATATTCACTAAACTCCGTTAAGTTCGTAATTGTGAAACGAGAGCTAAAAATTCGAACTTGCTTTAGTTCGAAGGCCAGATATATTCTGAAAATACACATTCAGATCGCATCCATTACCAGCACGCTTACCAATGTCTACACAATTTGTTGTTGTTGAGTCTCGGTTTTTTGAAAAAAACGAAACGGGCGCGATCTGACATTAGCTGGCCAGAGATCTGGTGAGATCAGCTTTTCGTAGAAAGCCACAGAGACACCGAGTTTGAAATTAATACTGCTTGCTTTAACAGGCGGTGTTTGTTGCTTGACCAGAGCGAAGCAGGCTAAGTGCTTTTTATCTATACCGGCATGCTTCACTACATAATCAACAATATGAGTCGCAGTGACTGTAGGTAAAAACGAAGATACATGTAACCACTTCTTACGGACAGCTACTTCTAGCTCCGAGTTAGAGTTTAAACCAAACACCCTCAGATCTTGACGTCTTTTTTTCTTTTCAACGGAAGCCGGAAACTGGAATTTCTCACCACCAGAAGTAGAAAAACCATTAGCAGAACCCACATTTCCACCAGTAACAGCATGCGAATAAGATGTATAAGAGTTTGAAGATGCGTTGACAGTACGAGAATTAGCAGGAACATGAAGAGCAGGAAGAGCAGGGACAGCGACGTCAACTGCATCAGAGTGAACAGCCCCAGCTTCAGAGACGACTGTAATGGCAGGAGAAGCATAGGCCGTAGTAGTAGTAGTAGTAGAAGTAGTGCTAACAGCTGTTGCTTTACAGACAGAGTCAGCATTAGAGTTAGCACTAGTATTGGCTTTATTATGCGGGGCGGAAGGCAGTGGCAAAGCATTTGCCGATGAAATTGTCGTCGTCACTGCATTCCTCACTGCTGGAGAGTTAAAACTGTCATGCGCAGACTTGTCAGCAGAGCGGACAGACGCACGACGATCAGCCAAACAAGATTTGCAAAAAACGGCTTATCAGACGAGAGCAAAAAATCGAGATCAGCTGGTAAAATACCAACACAACTAAGATGGAAAATGCATTTACATTTCGCAGACTGCACTTTCGGTTGAGCACGATCAACCTTTTGTCCGCATAAACAAGGCATTATTGAAGAAATATTATATATTTTTGTTATTCAAACACTGTTGATGAGAAAATTAATTTGTTTCCCAAAGTCACAAAGTCACTATCTTGATATAAGCAAAAAGCTTTCAAAAACACTTGAAAAAATGCGGAGCGATAAACAGACACGTCCGACTTGCTTATGTTAAAGTCAATAGTGCTGTTGCCAGCATAACGAGCATGCGAATTTAAGGCCTAGTCCCTACATAGAAATTAAGTAAGTTGCGATATAAAGAACCAGTGATATGAAAATCTAATTGGCTCCAATGGGTTTTCGGTGGGGTGAAACAAGTAAATCGCCCTTATCGTGAGTTTCGTTTCTGCCCGAAATAGTTTATTTTTTACGGTTCGCTTATTTTAAAATTTTAAGGATTTAAAATGTAAGCAATTTAATTAAATTTTTTTTTACAAAACATCGCCCATTCCAGAAACAAAGCAGTAAACAAAGTTCAAAGAGTGATGTAATTAGGTAGAATGTAGGAAAAGTCGAATATTGCAAGAGGATTTGTCAAAAATGTAGCTGAGTTATTAAAACAGCTGAGAATGGAGCTAAATAATGGTAAACCATTTATACATATGTATATATGCAAAATAGGCTTGTCTTCTAGCGTAGGCCGTTTTACCCATTGCGGGAATAATATGAAGGGATATGGATTGCTTCTCTGGTTCGGGGATGGCCAGAAGTGGAGCTCCTCTAAGAAAATGCCCAGGAGTGAGGGCCGTAAAATCGGAGGGATCTTGCGAAAGTGCAGAGAGGGGTCGTGAGTTGAGAACGGCTTCTATTCGGGCTAGTAAAGTAGTTTATTTATTTATATTAGCTGTTATCAGAGTTTGTAAAACTAAGGTAACAGGAGAAAGATAGCTATGACATCTGAGGTCTTAAGCTATGCTCTATTATTTAGTACCTTCCCTAGCGCAAGACCTCTACCTACGTATTGACTTTTGGAAAATTTTTAAGATTGCAACAAATGTCATTAACGAAATTGAAAGAATTTAAACAGATACCAATAAATATCCTTTGACTTACCGCATTTCCCAGAGTTTGAAGTAGAAGGGCTCGGCAAAACCTCGCTGGTGAAGCATGTCATCGATGTGGGTGATGCCAAACCCATTAAACAACGGCATTTCCCTGTAGTAGAGAAACTTATGTGCGACGAATTCGACCGTATGTTATCCCTCGGGGTAATTGAAGAATCCAACAGTCCTTGGTCTTCCTGTAGTCCTAGTCCGTAAGCCTGGAAAAGTGCGGCTGTGTTTAGACAGTAGAAAAGTCAATCCTGTAACGGTGAAGGACGCGTACCCTCTGCCTCTCATCGATGGCATATTATCCAGACTACCACGAGCGGAATTCATTTCTAGTCTGGATTTGAAAGATGCCTTCTGGCAAATCCCTCTTGAGATGAATTCCCGCAAAAAAACGGCTTTTACGGTACCAAATCGGCCATTGTACCAATTTACAGTGATCCCGTTCGGGCTATGTATTGCGCCTCACACTATGTGTAGGTTGATGGATCGTGTTATACCTTACCATCTTAAGGAGAAAGTATTCGTCTATTTAGATGACTTACTGCTAGTCTCAGAGAGTTTCGAATCACATGTGGAGCTACTGAAAGAAGTCGCTGATCATATTCGCAAAGCTGGCCTCACGATTAACATAACTAAAAGCAAATTTTGCTTAAAGGAAGTGCAATATCTTGGCTACGTAGTAGGACAAGGCACCTTGAGAACAGACAAAAGCAAGATTTCAGCCATATCAGACTACCCTGTACCGAAAACTGTGAAACAGCTCCGCCTATTTTTGGGCATGGCGGGATGGTATAGAAAATTTATTGCAAATTTTGCTGAAGTTACACACCCTTTAACTGAGTTACTGAAAAAGACTAAAACTTTTACATGGTCAAGAGAAGCACAGAGATCCTTTGATGATATTAAATATAACTAACAACTGCGCCCCTCTTGGCTAACCCCAACTTCAGCAAACCCTTTATCATACAATGCGATGCCAGCCAACATGGAGTAGGGGCGGTATTAGCACAAGAAAATGAGGAAGGCGCGGAAACTCCCATCGCGTATATGTCCCAAAAGTTGAACAGAGCCCAACAAAATTATTCGGTAACAGAACGCGAGTGTTTGGCAGCAGTGTTGGCCATTAAAAAGTTGCAAGCTTACGTCGAAGGACAAGCATTTACAGTTATAACTGACCATGCAAGTCTGCGTTGGCTAATGAGCCAAAGTGACTTGAGCGGACGCTTAGCTCGGTGGGCTTTGAAGTTTCAAGCTTTCGACTTTGAAATTCAGCACAGAAAAGGCAGCAAAAATGTTGTACCAGACGCACTGTCTCGTATTCACTGCGACGATGAACTCGTTGGTTCAATTGAAGTTGATTATATGCCTGATATTAACCTGACATCGGAAGCATTTGATGAGCCAGAATATGTCGAATTGAAGAAACGATTAATGGAGCATTCTTCGAGACATCCTGACTTTAAAATCTTAGACAAATTTATTTATCACCGTAATGAATTTTACTCTGGAGATCCAGTTGGAGAGAGTACTGCCTGGAAACTGGTTGTTCCGAAATCACTGCAACCTGAGGTTCTAAAACATGCACATGACATTCCCACCAGCGCGCATGGAGGTTTGGCTAAAACAGCGGAGAGAGTGCGTCGCTTTTTCTACTGGCCTGGGTTATATCGCCTCGTGAAAGATTATGTTGGCAAATGCAAAGTATGCAAAATGACAAAACATCCAACCAAGGATCTTCGTCCTCCAATGGGGAGAATCACACAAGTAGAGAGGATTTTCCAGCGTCTGTATGTCGATTTGATAGGTCCTTTCCCTAGGTCGAAAAATGCCTATATAGGCATGTTAATTGTTCTTGACCACATGTCGAAATTCAGCTTTCTATGCCCCTTAAAAAAGTTCAGCACAGCTCCGATCATAAATTTCTTGAAAGAACAAATATTTGATATGTTTGGCGTGCCAGAATTCATCGTAAGCGACAATGGTAGCCAATTCCGGTCAAAAGATTTCGAAGCATTTTTGACCAAATGTGGGATTAAACATACGTTAACCGCTGTGTACTCTCCTCAGAGCAACGCTTCAGAACGCGTCAATCATTCAATAAACGCTGCTTTGAGAGCATACATTCAAAAGGATCAGCGCGACTGGGACTGTCACCTTAGTAGCATAAACGCGGCGCTTCGAAATTCAGTCCACCAATCCACAGGATATAGTCCTTACTTTGTTCTATTTGGTCAGCATATGGTAATGCACGGCGATACTTACGAACTCTTGAAAAACATAGGCATGACCGCCGAAGGTTTAACAGAAAAAAATTTAACACGAGTCGACAAAATTTTAAGTATCCGCGCTAACGTTCGTGAAAATTTGATAAAAGCACATGATCGCAACGAGCATCAATATAACTTACGGTCACGTGAAATAAAATATGTTGTAGGTTAGGAGATTTTGCTTGGGAATTTCGCCCAAAGCAACATGGCAAAACAATTTAATTCGAAGCTGGCGAAAACATTTCTCAAGCCTAGGGTGCGAGAAAGGCTGGGTTCGTCCTTCTACGTTTTAGAGGATTTAGAAGGAAAGGTTATACATAGGTACATATCATGCAAAGGATATGCAGCCATGCTGACCTTGTCGCCTTTTTCAGCTTTCGTACAAACTATATGTTTTATATAAATTGCACGAAACCTGCTTTGTGAGCGCGATTTTCTTTTTGCCTGCTCGTATTTCATTTTTTAGAAAATTGATCTTGCTTTCAACAATTTAAAGGCAGCAAAATTAGTTTTGGCCCCAAATAAATAAAATATATTGAATTCGAATTTTCATTATTGGAAAAAGAAAAATCCTATCGCGATGCTAAGTGGTAACACCATTCCAATAAGAAGCTTGGAAATGTCATATAGAGATGCCCGCAAGATAAACAGAAAAGCAAAACGTCAAGATCAACTTCCGAAAGGTTGGCTTCCGGTTTTGCTTTCCCTTTTGGACAGAGATCATCAACGGATCAATACGTATTCCGCGATCATTAAATTTTATTTTTTTTCTCTGAAGGTGTATGGTCACTGCTTTGACATACACTTAAAATTAAGTGAAAATCCAATAAAGTGTAAAGTTTCTCTTAAACGGTTTCGAGACAGTTTCCCGCAACGAACTGATTGATCCGGCTCAGTAAACTTTCCTGCGAACTCCCTAAGACTGCAAAGCACGTGTAGCTGCGTCCACAAAGCCACCGCACCGATTTCATCCTTACGCTTCTCAAATCAGGATCTGCAGGCTTAGACATCCTGCATCCACCATCAAAAGAAAACCTGCGTCATCAAACCCAGAGGAAAACCTTATATTCATGTGGTTACCGGTGACTCCTCCATATAATTTTTATAGAAAGATTTCATTAAATTGTATTTGATAACCTTAATGTAAATATTTCGCAACACAGGCTGTCATAGTTTGCGTTAAAGCATATTTAAAAATCATATCCATAATTTGCTAGAAAAAAAAACTGTTTAAAAACTCACGTACTCGGCATTAAAACTGCCAAATTTGCCTAATGGTTACGTTGCGCCTACTACCGAGTGTATTCTCAATACTTAATATCAGTAAAATAGTACAAGTAACTTAAAAGGGTCCGCAATAAACTATAAACTATACATTAATATGCTTAGATCTAAGACATGTTATAATTATCTTAAACTCATATATTGATAATAGTTTTCGGTTGGAAATGTGTTTACCCATTGAATTATAATGTGTGTATATACATATATTTCTGCGTAGAAAAAAAACACAAAAAAAAAATATGTTTCATCTATATATAATATTACCCTAAAGTTTTTCTTTTAGTTGTACTCTTATACTTTCCATATACATACATATACTAAATCTAGAGTTTTGCATCAAATTAAGTTCAACATTTACGCATACAATTTTCGATTTCAATATCATACTTTTTTTTTCTCATGCATTAATGGGTTAAAGTTTGCTAAATTTATTTGTAAATACATTCATACCTATATACACACCAACCTATTGTAACATTTAATGTACAAACGTACAAATATGCATAATTACGAATAGAATAGAATTTCCAATAAGAATTTAGACTAATAACATAACGAAAAATTCCAATTAGAAAGAGAGCCTAATAACATATTTTAGATCACCAACGCAAATCATCAGGTGCCTGCTGACATCGTTGAAGAACAACAAAATGTAAGTACTCTTTAAACTTCGCTCTCTTACAATTTTTATGCAACCACCAAGAGAAGGAGTAACATGTTAAGAAAAATTTTTCTTTGCACATATGTAAGTACAAACGTATATACATACATATGTAAGTCTAGTGATTGATATTTAATATCTGACCACGTTACTCTCTTTCTGTCAACATCCTATTTCGTAAACATCGATTTGGTCGTTGCCACGGTTAACTTTTGCTTTCTGTAATTATTTTTTTTCTAATAAGAAGTGGTTAATATGGCTGAAATAAAATTATTCTAACTAGATTTCTTTTATGTTTGTATTGGAAACTTCCTTTCATGCGTTATTATTTCCTGTTATAATAATGTATTGGTAGGCTATATTAATTATTATACGCATTTGCATTAGTATGAATTCAATTTTAAAAATTAAGTGAATTGTTAATAAATATGTAATTGCGTTCGAAATTGAAATGAGTCGGTGTTAATATTTCTAATAGTTTGTGAGATGGGGTAGGCATTCGTTTGATTATGGTTGGGATCGGTGATAATAGAAAGGTAAAATTATTTCTTGATTGGTTGGGTAGGGAAGAGAAGAGAAGCGGGTGACTGTGCTTCTCTAGTTCGACTGGCAGCATTTCCGGATTTCTTTCTGTCTGCATGACCATTAATGGGGTTTTGTGGTTCATAATTTTTTTTTCTTTGGTGTTTCAGGTTTATACCACTATGTGCATGAATATTTTTTGTAAGGTTAATCCCTGCACACAGGTGGCAAGCAAGAACCCCCCCAATCCGGTGAGCTCAGACCTAGTTTAAAACTAGCATGCACGCGTAGCCACGTACAAGGCTCCCGCCAGGGAGACGATTACCAAGCATCTTACAGTTATTACGTGCGAGGTGATTTCATCTGATGGTTAAGTCAGAAATAGCAGTTTTGATACTGCCACCCGCTACGCTGACAACGTCGGTGATAATGAAAACCCAATTAATGTCTGGGGTAAGCCCAAATCTTATGTTATACGTTTCTTACCATACATATTTAACAAAGGATTATGCTGCTACCAACTTCACAGTACTAACCTGCGTAACGTCGCCACTACACTTGGGCATCACAGAAATTTCATTGTCGCTGATCGTCGGTAATATCAACAGTGAGTATCATGATTTAGTATAGTCAAGCCTTGCTGGGAACCAATAGTTCATTGTGATAGCGGCTCTCGCTGCCAATTCCTTAATGTCGCTGCCAAGTGTTAAAATTGTGACAATATTTATTTATTTATTTAAGTCTATGAAATACATTTCTTACAGACTATGATGAACATAAATTTAGAACTTAAAACTAATGATCTTAAGAACATTAACAACGATAATTTGGAAATCGAAATATTAATATGCATACATATAAGAGATTAAGAAATTATATTACAAAATGGAATTCAAAATGTTCAAAAATTCATTTTTCGAGACTGAAAAGTCAAGGAAGACAGAATTTGAGATCTTGTTAATTTCATTGATTGCGCGGGCTATAGGAGCATTGCGGCCATAATCAGTTTTAAGATTTTCTTCATAGAAAGGCAAAACAAAGCGTAAAGAGCGGTTAGGAACATTGAAGTTAATCCGTTCCAAAAGAGATGGACAATCCACTTCACCACTGATAACTCCGAAAATAAAACTCAGGGAGAGCAGAACTCGCCTACTTTCTAAAGACTTTAATTTTATTAAAAGTAAACGTGAACTAAGTATGTATATGAAGGCAACGGCTCAGAAAAATTTAAAGAACGTAATGCGAATTTAAGGAATACTTTTTGCACCCGTTCAATTATATTTATGGCTGAACTATGATGCGGCCTCCAAATAATAGCTCCGTATTCCAAGTTCGAACGAACAAATGCTGTATACAAAAATTTTAGTGTATAGGGGTCACCGAACTTAACGCAGTTACGCCTGACAAATCCCAAAACCGAATAACCTTTGCTAATAATATTACTAATATGACTATTAAAATTAAAATTCGAACAAAAAATAATGCCGAGATCTTTAACTTCCTCTACTGATTCTAATACAGAATTAAAGATCAAGTAACGGGTTGGTAAGGTGTTTTGAATTTTCGCGTAGGTAATCTTAAAGCACTTTTTTATATTCAATGAGAGGCGAGATTTCATGCACCAGAGATGCAAGTTGTCTATATCTGCTTGAAGCTTAATCACATCAGAGGGACTTTTTATTATTGAAAAAATTTTCAAGTCATCGGCATAAAGTAAATATTTAGCAAAAGAAAAGCAATTTTTAATATCGTTAACGAATAATACAAAAAGCAATGGGCCTAAAATACTGCATTGGGGAACTCCAGAATAGGCAGTAAATGGTCAAGAGTAAACCCCGTCAATTGAGACTACGCAGCGCCTATTTAATAAGTAATACCTGATCCAATTAAGAAATCCAGAATGGAAACCAAGAAGAGCTAATTTCTTAACCAGCATCGAATGGGAAACTGTGTCGAACGTTTTGGAGAAGTCAGTATATGTGCAATCGACCTGAAATCCTCCGATAAAAGACGCAATGCAATATTCACTAAACTCCGTTAAGTTCGTAATTGTGAAACGAGAGCTAAAAATTCGAACTTGCTTTAGTTCGAAGGCCAGATATATTCTGAAAATACACATTCAGATCGCATCCATTACCAGCACGCTTACCAATGTCTACACAATTTGTTGTTGTTGAGTCTCGGTTTTTTGAAAAAAACGAAACGGGCGCGATCTGACATTAGCTGGCCAGAGATCTGGTGAGATCAGCTTTTCGTAGAAAGCCACAGAGACACCGAGTTTGAAATTAATACTGCTTGCTTTAACAGGCGGTGTTTGTTGCTTGACCAGAGCGAAGCAGGCTAAGTGCTTTTTATCTATACCGGCATGCTTCACTACATAATCAACAATATGAGTCGCAGTGACTGTAGGTAAAAACGAAGATACATGTAACCACTTCTTACGGACAGCTACTTCTAGCTCCGAGTTAGAGTTTAAACCAAACACCCTCAGATCTTGACGTCTTTTTTTCTTTTCAACGGAAGCCGGAAACTGGAATTTCTCACCACCAGAAGTAGAAAAACCATTAGCAGAACCCACATTTCCACCAGTAACAGCATGCGAATAAGATGTATAAGAGTTTGAAGATGCGTTGACAGTACGAGAATTAGCAGGAACATGAAGAGCAGGAAGAGCAGGGACAGCGACGTCAACTGCATCAGAGTGAACAGCCCCAGCTTCAGAGACGACTGTAATGGCAGGAGAAGCATAGGCCGTAGTAGTAGTAGTAGTAGAAGTAGTGCTAACAGCTGTTGCTTTACAGACAGAGTCAGCATTAGAGTTAGCACTAGTATTGGCTTTATTATGCGGGGCGGAAGGCAGTGGCAAAGCATTTGCCGATGAAATTGTCGTCGTCACTGCATTCCTCACTGCTGGAGAGTTAAAACTGTCATGCGCAGACTTGTCAGCAGAGCGGACAGACGCACGACGATCAGCCAAACAAGATTTGCAAAAAACGGCTTATCAGACGAGAGCAAAAAATCGAGATCAGCTGGTAAAATACCAACACAACTAAGATGGAAAATGCATTTACATTTCGCAGACTGCACTTTCGGTTGAGCACGATCAACCTTTTGTCCGCATAAACAAGGCATTATTGAAGAAATATTATATATTTTTGTTATTCAAACACTGTTGATGAGAAAATTAATTTGTTTCCCAAAGTCACAAAGTCACTATCTTGATATAAGCAAAAAGCTTTCAAAAACACTTGAAAAAATGCGGAGCGATAAACAGACACGTCCGACTTGCTTATGTTAAAGTCAATAGTGCTGTTGCCAGCATAACGAGCATGCGAATTTAAGGCCTAGTCCCTACATAGAAATTAAGTAAGTTGCGATATAAAGAACCAGTGATATGAAAATCTAATTGGCTCCAATGGGTTTTCGGTGGGGTGAAACAAGTAAATCGCCCTTATCGTGAGTTTCGTTTCTGCCCGAAATAGTTTATTTTTTACGGTTCGCTTATTTTAAAATTTTAAGGATTTAAAATGTAAGCAGTTTAATTAAATTTTTTTTTACAAAACATCGCCCATTCCAGAAACAAAGCAGTAAACAAAGTTCAAAGAGTGATGTAATTAGGTAGAATGTAGGAAAAGTCGAATATTGCAAGAGGATTTGTCAAAAATGTAGCTGAGTTATTAAAACAGCTGAGAATGGAGCTAAATAATGGTAAACCATTTATACATATGTATATATGCAAAATAGGCTTGTCTTCTAGCGTAGGCCGTTTTACCCATTGCGGGAATAATATGGGCTCGTTAATTTTGACAATTTTTTACAGGATCTCACTAAAAGACGATTGCGCCAGCCCAATTTCAAAACCTACACGTTTATAGTATCCACCTTCAGTGAAAAATTGCAGGCACGCTTAGCTTCCCAACTGGCGAAATAGCTAATTGTAGTCGTCAAAAATCCGGCGAATAGATAATTTTGTTAAATTACTAAATTTCTAAATTATTTGATAATGTTAAACTTCAAGTATACACATTTCAGAGTTGTAATTTCCATTTTCGAATTTTAGAAGCGAGATTTATTTCGGGGGAAACTCGCAATAGACGTTTTTAACCCGGGCGAAGGAAAAAATTTCGGGTGAATTTTCTTTCGGCCGAAACTTTCGATAAGGGTGAATATTTATTGCCCCATGAAACGAAACGCTTTTTAAAAACCTTTGTTGTGCTCTTCTGTATGTCCTTCGCAATATTACTACTCAAACGCTGAAAAAAAACAATGTCTAATATAAAACAGAAACGGATATTTTGAAAGAACTGGAACATTTTTAGTATGCTAAAAAATACGCATGGTTTGTTGTGTGTTGTTGGGACTAGGCCATTTGCTCGTGAATCCCTGAATAGTCAAATTATTTAAGATATAATAGTTACTCCAAGAACTAAATTCAATCAAGGCAGGGGCATTCGTAAATCTTGTTTAAATTGCAGATCAACTGAGATATAACTTTATACATTTTTTAGGCAAACTAGAAATGGCTTTTTTGAAATCGGTAGAGACCTCCTCGCACTTACTGATAAATTCAAGCTTTATGAAAGCACGTTCAAATCATTAAAGTGCTTGGATAGCCAATCATCTGAATATGGCAGGGAAAACAAACGCAAGCGAGCCAAAAGTCCGTCTATGGAAATCGTTCCCAATCTCAATTTTAATGAAAAAGCTGAACAAAATTTAGTGCCACAGCCTCAATCAACTGAGCTTATAAATCTTTTATCTCCATCCCCCCAGGCTGAGGGTCCTTTTTCATCGTCGAGAGCTATCTGCACTCGGGCTTCTGCCTTAAAAAACACTACTGACCAAGGTGAGCTACGGGTTGGTTCCCATGAAGTTGTCGTCGTCGTTTTTCAGTCGACATCACATCGTGTCGACGTCGACGTCACATCGACGCACAATTGGTATTGGCTAAACGTATTGAGACGACGTCGACAGTTTATCGATATAATCAATGTAGAAACACCATCTTTGTCATTTCTGCATCAGCTGTTTCAGTTTGTTTACAATTTTGATTTAAAAGTTTTCATTGTTCGAGTTCGCGTGTATATTTTAATTAATATTTTTTTGAGAAAAATTTTCTTTGCTTTTGATACATCAAGCTCAAGCGATGAAGAGAGCAAAAAAGAGCTTGCAGCTACAAGAAAAATTATAAGGCAGAACTGTAATGTATTAAGTTTGCCGGATAACAAGTAAGTGTTACAATTTAAATTTGTGAATAAGAACTTGGATTTTTTTATGTTGTTAAATTTTTTTTTATTTCAGATTTGAAGAATATTTTCGCCTTAACAAATCAGCGTTTATGTATGTGTTGGAAAAACTTAAGCCGGCAATGAAAAGTGAAGTGTGGACAACATCTGTATCAAAAGTAATAAAATTGGCAGCAACTTTGCGATTTTTGGGACAGGGATCGTATCAGACAAGTGTTGGAAACGACTTCCACCTTGGGCTATCCCAGCCAACTGTCAGTTCAGTCCTGTCTGAAACACTAGACGTTTTAGAGGCAGTCGTATGTCCCCTATGGATTAAATTCCATATGACAAGCGCAGAAAAATCAGAAGCCAAGGAGTACTTTTTCCAAAAAACAGGTTTTCCGGGTGTTATTGGATGTGTCGATGGAACTCACATTAAAATTTTGCCTCCCAACAAACAAGACCAGAATTTATACTACAATCGAAAAGGATTTTTTAGTTTAAATGCTATGATTGTAAGAACCGGCAAACGTTTGCTTTACATTTTAAGACTGAAAAAAAACTTCAACAGGTTTGCGATCATAAAATGCGAATACGGTATTTTGATGCTCGTTATGCGGGCTCCGGGCATGACTCTCTAATTTGGAACATTAGCCAAGCAAGAAGAATTTTAAAGCAGCGATACGATGATGGTGAGCGTAATTTCTGGCTCTTAGGTAAAAATTAACCCTTCAAACAAATAAAAAACTAAAAATTAAAGAAGGAGGCTGTGTCAGAGACACGGCCATTAAGTTTAACGTAGAATACGCCATCCGATAAGACAGAAATCATATGTGTAATGATAATTTATAATGATAAATAATACAAGCAAATGAATTTCTTTATTTGATAGTTACTTTTGATGATATACATAAGCTTATGATAGGAAAATAGGATAAAAATGTTTTTAAATTATCAATTAAATTTTTCGCAAAAACGAAGTCAATGGTAGTTATCAATAGTAAAGATAAATGATAAATAACAGACCCAAATCTATTTGATTATTTGAAAGTTACTTTTGAGAATATAGGCTTATGATAGGAAAAATACGATAAATATGTTTTTAAATTAACATTTCAATTTCTCGCAAAAACTAAGTCAATGGTTGTGTTATCAATAGTTGTGGGAGCATCATTTCGAATATAATCCAAATTAAACGTATTGCTCATAAATTTCGCCAATCTAGTATTTGAAGTGATTTCTGTGTTAAAATCACCACCAATAAGCAGTAGTTGGCAGCGCTTTCTCTGCCTTTACTCTACTTAAATTTTCCCGCCTAAAATTATGCAATAAAATGAACGTCTATTCACGCTACAAACTAGTGCTGCACTGTGTTACCCACCACTACTACACACTCTACCAAACACCACACACATATTTGTGTGCATGTGTTTATACAATTTTCATTTGAGAAATTTAAATATTAGGAAGATATCAACCAACATGAAATGTATGTCAAACGAAAGCTAACATCTTCATTTGACTACAAAAAAAACAAAAAAAAAAAATTAATTGAGCCGTTTCCTTATAATTAAAGAAATAGAGATTACAACAATAAAAACCTGACATTGGTGCCCATACCGTAAGGTAAGACGTATTCTACACCAAAATTGTTATACAGGTGATGCGGGCTATCCTTTTGAACCATTCATTATGACGCCATATCGATTCGCAACAGAAAGAAGTCCAGAAGCAATTTACATTAGTAAACATGCTAAAGCTAGAAATATAGTTGAACGAACTATTTGAGTTTTAAAAAACCGATTTCGCTGTTTGCTAGGTGCACGTCAACTTCACTACATGCCATCTAAAGCCACGCAAATCGCTAATGTATGTGCAGCACTTAACAATATTTGCATTGAGTTTGGATCACAATTCACAAACGAGGATGTAAACATTGCAGAACACAGCCAAGGCAATGTCGACTATAATGATGATGTAGAAAATAGTGTAAATATTGAAGCCTCACAAATAAGAACGCAAATAAAGAACCGTTTTGTATAATTTTAGTCCATTCTTTTTTATGAAATAAATTGAATTCAGTCTTATTTTTATGTCAAACAAATACTCCTATATACTAATTCATGTAAGGAATCAAACAAAAATAGTTCATAAATTCTTAAAAATAAAATATATACATTAGTAGGAACTAAACCAAAAAAATTCATAAATACTTAAAAATAAAATATATACATTAGTAGAAACTAAACAAAAAGAATTCACAAATACTAAAAATGAAAAAATATATATGTACTACATATGAAAATTAAATTCAGTCTTTCCTATTTTTTAAATGTCTAAGCTTTTCTTTGGCAATTTCAAGATTTATTTCACTCAATTCAATTGCAGCTTTATGTAGTTCTACCTCTCGGCGATCCCTTTTTTCCAAAAGGCTTAGCTTCCTTTCTTCTATTGAGAGAAGTTTCTTATGGTAGGATGTAGTATCTCTTAAGGCATATTTAATTGATGTCATTTTATTGGTGATATCACTTAAAATTCTCTCCTGCATATTACTATGCCTTTCCAAGATGTCAATCCTTTCGGCGCTTTTGGCTTTGCGTGTTTTGGCAGGAGTGGACAGTTGTTTTCTATCCCTTGCGTTCGCTGAAGTCGTGGGAACTTCTTCTTCGGCAGGTGAATCTGGTGGGCACAACTGGATATACTGGATTATCTGTGCACCCTCCAGTGGAGCAACTGTAACCGTAGTTTCCTCATTTTCTGTTACGTCAGCTGCAACACCTTGTAAAAACCCTGCTTATTTAACTGCAGCAAGTTGGCCACAGCCTTTTCTAGTGGGAAAAGACTTTGTTGTTTATAAATTCCACCACCTGTTGCATTGCACTCCACCTTGTTTTTTACAATTTTCTTCTTAACTTTAAATTTTAAATCTCGCCATACCTGCGGTTTAAATGTAAATTATTTGAATATGATTTATTGAGTTCTGGTCTTAAACTAAACTTACAAGTAGAAGTCAACTTATAGCTAACCTAATCTGCTTTGGTGGCTGATGGCTTCGCTGCTGGCCGTGCTGCTGGCTCCGCTGTTCATACAGTCGCCTCGTCAGCACAAACATACTCCCACGATCTGTTGTTGCAGGTGTTCATTTTGCAAGCTCAGCATAAACGGTGTTGTGCAGTGGCTGGCGACAAACCCAACATAATGATATTATGGAGTAGCTGGTGATAACTCCTCCCCTGCCAAGTTGGGGCCGTCCTCGGTCCTTTCCAATGCTTTTTCTATTGTTATTTTTAATAACTCTGCGGACTGTCTTTTTGCCTTTGTTTGAATTTCCAAAAAAATAAACAAATAAGCGCGACGCCTACGACAATGATAGTGACGCTACAAATACCAATTGTTGATCGCTTTTCTAAATCTGAATACAGCCCGTTAATGAGTTGCCTATTTTGTATGCTATGATACTTTAAGTATGGCAAGCTGATTATTTCTTTGTATTCTCTAAAATCTATTTCTGCGTTCAGCGGAATTTCAGCTGTTCTCATTGGCGTAGTCTTTTCGTTGAAATATTTCGTTTCATTAATTATAATTTGCTTCTTGAATGTGATCACATAAGTACCCTTAATTAAATTAGTGGTACGGTTAACGTTTCTTATTGTCACAGGTGCATCATTCACAATTACAAGGCCATCACTGATTTCCTTATTGGGCGGCATGTGGCAGAAGGTTGTTCCGCAATGGGCTTTTAAATCGGACATTAGTTGTTGCGCGCAGCTTCTTTTTTGTGATATTTTACAAAATGGTTTTATTGCTCCAGCACAGTCAGCTATAGAAAATGATTTTTTTTCGCAAACGGCTACTGAATCTTCCTCCAAGTCCAGCATCGTATAATTGTGGGCCACCGGGAAAATTAAGAGTTTCTTACATACTATACTAGGTTTCGGATATTTAATAAGGAATATTATAATATTATTACTTTGTAACACTTTAAACTTAGAGACTAACATTACATCCGTTATTGTCGTGTTTGTGAGGTGCTCATGTTCCAGAAACGAATTTATATCGTGATTATCAAGTAACAAGGGATTTAAAATACCAATTTTTGCCAGAGTGATTGAAAATATAATATTATCTAACTGAATAACTATCGCTCTATTGCAGGCAAGCAGCATTTCAAACAGGTAACCAGTATCGATTTTTTCCTTCTTTACCTCCTTAACTATTTTATTCTCTATTTCTGTTATATTATTAATCTGTTCCTGAAACTGTGAGTTGATTTGTACCTGGTGCTTATTTGCATCTATTAATTCCTCTATTTTTATGGTTGTTTTTTGAAAGTCATCGAAATCCGGGGTTCCAGCTATTATTTTGAGTGTCGTTCCTAGGAAATTTAAGCTGCGAGCCCTTCTGGGTCGAATGTTTATTGTTTTTAGCAATTGTTGAATGTGATTAAAATCGGCCTCTAGTAATTTAATCATAGCGGAGGATGGAAAGATGTGTAGAAGTTTATTTGACTCCTCCACCAATACTGAATATTCTGTTAGATTTACTACGTGATTGAGGTGACAATAGGTTTCCCATAGTACAACTTCACCATCGGAAATTGGAATGTAATTCGAATGCGAATAGTCGATTACTTCTGCGGTTGCGAGTGTGGCAAAGAAGACTAGAACGAACGTTGACCTAAAAACAAACAGACCAATTACAATTCTTGATTATTACTTCGGAGATTGTCATTATGGACCACCCTCCCTTTTATGATAACAGTTGTTCCTAAATATTTTTCTACAGTTTGCTCTGAGTATAGAGGAGTTAGTTTATTACCCAACCTTCTGTTTGATTTAACAAAAACCTTGTCGCCTACATTAAACACTTTTTGATACCTCTTTTTGTTACGATATCCAAGCATATTTTCTTGAGCGACCTTTAGTTTATCTGCTATATCTCTATATTCTTCTGTTCTCTCCGAATGAAAAATACTTAGTGGAGTTTTATTTGTAACTGAATGAATAGTCTTGTTATATTCTATGGTAGATAGTAGGATTACATCTGTTGTATCTTCTATTTGTTTTTCAATTTTCAAACAGCGGGATATCTCTCCCAAAGTACTATGAAATCTTTCCACTTGACCATTTGATGTGCTATGAAGTGGAGGGGAGTTTACAATTTCTATATCGAAATAATTAGATAGCATTGATTTTATTGTAGTCGAATTAAAAGAGCGCTCGTTGTCGCAGTAAATTATTTTTATTCCTGTGAAAAGATTCAAAATTTGCAGTAATTTTGGTTTAACATCTATAATTGTTCTTGACTCCATTGGTTGAACAATAGCAAATTTTGAAAATTTATCAATACAGGTTAAATAATGTTTCGAGTCTGTAGAGTAAATATCAATGTGAAGCATCTCACCCGGATGGGTAGGAATGGGAGTGTTGGCAATAGGATGTTTCACCGGATGTCGATTATATTTGGCAAGTGAACATATTTTACAGTTTAGAGCGACCTCCCTTGCCAATTTGACCATTTTTGGAAAAAAATAGTCATTCAATATTTGTTTGACGTTTTCTTGTGAAGCTCTGTGCGCTCTATTGTGTTCAGTTACAACAATTTCTCTTTGCTCATTAGGGTCTACTACATCAATAACGAATTTCTTTGTATATAGAAATTTTGTTGCCGGAAAGGCCTCTATCAGTTTATGTTGAATATGAGCAAGAACTGGAAGTTCGCAATGAATCGCGTTCACTACCTCTGTATTTACCGTATCCAGAAGCAATTCTAAGAGACCACTCCTATCCGCGATGTTAACAATATGTCTGGTTTTCTTTCCAAACATTATTAAGATGCGCTTTGAAGGGGTTTCGGCTTCTTCAATTATAATTTGATTCCTGTAACAATTTACAGGTTTGTCAGTGGTGTCCATGGTGTAAGTTAAAGACTCTTCGTTGTGTATAGTGGCACAATCTGAAGTTGCGTCTTCTTCTAAAACATTAATTGGCTGTCGGGACCAGGCATCTGCCACGAAATTTTCTTTTCCTGGTTTATAATGCAATTTTGCATTATGCTCGTCAATGAAGGCTTTCCATCGTTTGATCTTTGCATTTGTGTTTCTGTCCGAAACGGAAAAGGTTAGTGGTTGATGATCAGTAAATATATTAAGATTCTTCACCCCATACAAATAATTTCTAAGGGTCTTTAGAGCCCACACAATAGCGAGCAACTCTTTTTCGTTGGCGGCAAAGTGCAACTCCCTGTCTTTAAGGGTTCTAGATATCATCGTTATTGGTTTCCCTCCTTGAGAGAGCACTGCGCCCAGACCATATGCCGAAGCATCTGTTGTTAAGTCAAATTCTTGATTAAAATTTGGATATTTTAAAACTACTTCCTCTGACATCAAAATTTCTTTCAGTTTATTGAAAGCATAAATTTGTTTCGAATCTAGCTCAATTTCTACTTTTTTTGACTGAGATGCTTTTATTTTACCATTTTCCCCTTTAAGCAAATCTGTCAAAGGCCTAGCAATTGTGGCAAAATCTTTTATAAAACACCTATAATAGCTGGATAATCCAAGAAATGATCTAAGCGCATAAAGATTTCTTGGTTGGTTAAAACTTCTTATTGCCTCTAGTTTTCCTGGGCATGTTTTTATACCACCTCTCGAAACCAAGAACCCTAAATATTCAACCTCCGTCCTGAAGAATTTTGATTTTTCGATAGAAACCCTCATGTTTGCACTACATAGAGCACTCAAAACCCATTGAATATCTCGAACGTGTTGTTCTTTTGCTTTTGAAAATATTATGCCATCATCTACGTAAACGTGACAGATCTTACCTATTTTTTCTCTCAAGATGTCATCAATGGCCCGCTGAAAAATGCTGGGTGCATTTTTGAGTCCAAACGGTAAACGACAAAACTCATATTTTCCATTGTTTACCGCAAATGCTGTTTTTTCTCTGTCGCTTTCTTTTAATTCTATTTGGTGGAACCCCGATTTTAGATCTAGGGTTGTAAAATATTGCGCTTGGCCTAGATTTGATAATATCACCATAACGTTAGGAATAGGATATTTATCATCAATGGTTTTTGCGTTAAGCTTCCTAAAATCTAGAACAAGACGTTTCCTTTTATGTCCGTCATTATCAGTTCCCTTTTTATCAACAACCCATACTGGACTGTTATACGGAGACCGAGATGGTCTCACTATGCCATCATTTAAAAGTTGTTTCACTTCTTCGTTTACGAAATTCGCTACCCCCATTGGGTACGGATACGATTTCGAGTAGACCGGGTCTTGGTCTGACGTTCGAATCGTAGCGACGATATTCGTATTATAGGGAAGTTTTTCCTTTGCGTCTGCAAATACCTCCCTTTGGTCTTTTATCATTTTCATAAATTGTTCTTTTACTTCTTGAGGAATTTCTTCTTTCTCAACTTTCAATACATTTACATCTTCACATTCCAAGAATAACACATTTTCTGTACCTAAATCGTGCCGTATACATTTTTTTCCAAGATCTATTTGAGCATTCACCTTTGTTAAAAGGTCAAGCCCTATTATACCGTCAAAAGTTGTTAGGTTTTTCAAAATGAAAAAGTCGGTATCAACACCGAAAACGTTAACTTTACATTTTTCTGTTATTTTATTAAATCCGTGGATTGATTTAACTAGAAAAGGAGAAGACACCGGTCTGATGCCTCTAGGCTCACCTAAATTATTTATATAGTTTTTCGCAGTACCTGTGTCCACTAAAAGTCTGATGTGCCTCTTTGCCCTCCCAATGGTTCTACTGATCCATGGTAGAGCTGACCTTTCTCTAAAAAATTAACCTGTTCTTCTTCTTCAATGTCAACGCTTGCCGTCTGTGCTCTGTTGCTATAATCTTCTTCTTTGTCATTGACTATATGGTTCACTCTTTGAAGCTTGGGAGCGGTATTTCGATCCGAAAATGCGGGCCTCTTAGGTTGCGTCTGGTATGGTTGCTTATCTGGGTAACTCTTAAAATTTCCTAATCTTCGAGTGGTGGAAGGATCCACGTCCATTGGTTCAATCTGATCTACTTTTTTAGGGGGGTCGCCAACCCGTTCCTTATTCTTATAATAATAGTGCGGATTCTTATTCATACCACCATTATTAAGTTTATTTTCAAAACTGTTTTTTTTTATACCACCAATATTAGGTCTGTTCTCAATACTATTTCTTTGTTTTGCTATTTCTTCAGTTCTATTTGCAAATGTTGAGGCAAATATACAGCGAGCGTGGTTTGATTCTACCTCTTGTGCCAATGCAAGAGCTGATGGCAGATCTTTTGGTCGGGATGCGAATAAAATGTCGCAAAGTGGCTTCCTAAGCCCGGAAACAAAAACGCGGAGAGCGTCACCTCTATATTTTTCATTTATTGTGGAAGCTAAGCTCTTATCATATGTCATAAGAGTTTTATTTGTGAGTAGGGTTAGTTTTTTCTCCACTTCATCGAAGAATTGGAGAACTGGTAATCTACCCTGTTGAAGAGTAGAAATCTCCTGTTCTATTAAATAAATCGGACGCTTATCAGCGTACGTAAAATCAAGGCGCGCAATTATTGCTTTAAAATTTAACACTGTTCCGAATGAGGCCAACACGCTGTCGGCAGGTCCTCTAACTTTATTTCGGATTATTGCCAAAGCTTGGTAATGTTTTGAACTACCCTCAAAACCTTGAAATACCTTGTAGGCTGTGTGCGCCGCTTGGCGCCAAGAAACATAATTATTTTGTTGCCCGTCGAATTCGGGCAAAGATTTTATTACATCCATCGACTCTTCACATTTTACTCCTGAAACAATTTGCGTCTCGTTATAAACCTCTACTGTGTTAACAGAATTTATTTGTGAAAATTTCTTTTCTAGACTTTCTATCTGTAATTCAAATTCTTTTTTCTGTGCTTCTAGTGCCATCGACACGGCAGATTGAATGATATTACTCAATTGATCAGCGTTCGTATTGTTTCTATTGTCTTCACAAATGTTTAATCTTTCAAAAATCGATTCTAATTCCTCCTCACTCATAGGGAAAAATTAGGACTAATTGTATTGTAATATTTTATTCTAATATCACTTTATTCAATATCACTTCACTATTTTTTTATTATGAGCACATCACTTACATTTTTTTTTCTGCTTCTACTTCTTATATAATATTAATTGTAATGGTGTTGTTCTTCTGCTCTTCCTTCTTGATGATTGCGGCGTTGTCTTTTGGAGGACGTCCTTTTTTGATTATAAATTAAACTTGTTTAATTTTCCCAGCCCCACGTTGGGCGCCAATTATTTGAATATGATTTATTGAGTTCTGGTCTTAAACTAAACTTACAAGTAGAAGTCAACTTATAGCTAACCTAATCTGCTTTGGTGGCTGATGGCTTCGCTGCTGGCTGTGCTGCTGGCTCCGCTGTTCATACAGTCCCCTCGTCAGCACAAACATACTCCCACGATCTATGATATTAGATGCGCTGTTGTTGCAGGTGTTCATTTTGCAAGCTCAGCATAACCGGTGTTGTGCAGTGGCTGGCGACAAACTCAACATAATGATATTATGGAGTAGCTGGTGATAACTTGTATATTAAAAATAATATGCTTTCATGGTAGTATTATAATTACTTTCTGCCAACCGTTGCTGTCTCTTAAAGGGGGCCCAAGGGCATTTAATTTATTGCTTATTGCTTCCCATTGCAGTTTAAAGTTCGCTGGAGTTGTTCCCTTTTGAAAACCCTTTGCTAGGCATGGGCTTTTTTCAAACTCAGCTACAAGAGTTTCAAATTGTTCTGCACTTGTAACTTTCATTTCAAATATCTAAATCAATACAGATACATTTGTAATAATTCAATTTAAATAAAAACAAACAATTTCTTAAAAAAAAGCAATTATACTTACAAATTTTCTTCTAGTCGTCGGTAAATACGGTGTCGACTGAAATGGCGTCGTTTGAACTCAACGTCGACAGCAATTTTGCTTAAGGAATAGCATATGTTTGTCAATAGCTGTCAATAGTTATCGATTACGACAACGCCAATACCGATTTTAACAAGTCGTCGACGACGACAGCCGTAATAGGGGTGATTCCCACCTCAATCCCTTCCACCTGCTTCTGTTCCTTCAAACCCTCAAATATCTTTAGGTGGGCGTGAATCACCCACAAAGAAGCTGGTTGTTGTCCTCCAGAGAAAATCGATTTTTATTTCGAGATTTGCCAAAGATACTTCATCTAATGATATAGGGTTTTATATTTTATCGAATTTAAAGATACGAAAATTTAACTTGATGTAGATTCTGGAGATTTTGATTCTCTGCTTCAAAATTCATTCTGGCCGACTGGAGCATTTGTTCAATACCATCCGAAGAAGTGAGTGTCACCGTTATTGAGCCCATTGAATATAAAGCAATACGGATAATGGTGGATAAGGGATTCATTTACTTAGCACTTTGCTACATCCCTCCAAATTCAGACTTAACGTTATATTCGACACATATTTTATTACTTAACTCCTTAAGTGCAATGGTTACAACCCAAGACTCGATGAGTGTTATAGGCGACTTCAATTTGCTAGCATATCATGGAACTTAATAGACAATCAAATCATTCCGATTTCATCAAAGGATATGTATAATGTGTTCTTAGAAGATATGGCTGAACTCTGCCTTAATCAAATTAATTTAATTCCAAACAAATTTGGAGCGATCTTAGATCTTGTCTGTGTTGATGTAGATATATCATCCATAAATCGGTGTGACCCATTGGTTCTCCCAGAGGATTTTCGCCACCCTACAATTGAGTTAATTTACGTTATTATAAATGATTTTGGAAATTACGACGATAAATCATGTAGCTTAAGCCCGCGTTTTAATTTCGCGAAGGCCAATTTCAAGAAATTAAATCGTCAATTGTCAAAATTAGCCTGGCCGACGTATTCAGAGGACGTTGAGCTCAGTGTCCAGCATTTTAATAATACTATATACAGCTTATTTAAAAAGTTTGTACCTAAACGTGTCTGCGTTCATGAAAAACAATCGCAACCTTGGTTTACAAAAGAACTTAGAAACTTAAAAAATAAAAAATAAAAAGTCGCGATCTTTTAAATTATATAAGTTAACTGGGTTACACACTGATTATATTAAGTACTCAATTCTCCAACACAGTTACTTTGATTTGAATAAAAAATACTACAAATCTTATTTATGTAAATTAAAAATAATTTACTACAAAATCATAAATCATTTTATGCTTTCGTTAACTCGAAGCGCAGAGTAAATGGTTTTCCGTCAGCCATGAAACATCAAAACGTCGTGTCAAGTGACAGTTAATTCATCCCGAACATGTTTGCCCAGTTCTTCAGGTCCAATTACTCTATCAACTCGCCTACAAACAAAGATTATCCATATAAACTCTGTCCAATGACCCCCGCTATCATTCCTGTCGGGAGATATCCCGAAGAAGTGTTTCATAACTTAAGTACCGTCAAGGAATCTTACAAGTCCGGCCCCGATTTGATCCCGACTTGCTTCCTTAAAAAACTTGCTGAATATCTATTCGAACCATTAAGGAATTTATCTAACTTATCTCTTAAATTTGGAGAATTGGAAGTAGGTCCTCTATAGAAAAATTTCGGGGCGTAGCAAAGCTTTCTGCTATTCCAAAATTATTTCAAGAAATTGTTGTTGACCGTTTAACATATTCCATATCTTCTGCTATTTCTAGCACGCAACATGGGTTCGCTAAAGGAAAATCGACTATTACAAACTTACTTGAGTTTACTACTCATGTATTGAACGGATTTAGAGAAATTATGCATACTGATGTTATTTACACCGATTTTAGTAAAGCATTCGATAAAGTTAAGGTTCAATTAGAGGTGCCATAACCATAACCATAGAAAACAGCTGATCCAACCAACCTTATGGGTTACACTGTAATCGATTAGTGGTGCCATACCATAACGCCATAACCATAACCATAACCATAGCGACCAACTGAATTTTGGTTTTTGCCGTAACCATAAACAAATGATTGCTGATTCGCCTTGTTTATTGTGATATTTTTGTTCTTCGTGTGCAGTTTATTTTGATTTGATGAGTTTTAATTTATATTTTGCGTCCGCGTTTTACATACTTTACTAAATTTTTATTTACTTTCAGTTTATTGCAAATATCAGCTGTTTATGGTTATGGCACCACTAATCGATTCCTTAAATATGGTTATGGTTATGACTACGATTATGGTTATGGCGTTATGGTATGGTACCTCTAATTGAACCTTTAGTCACTCCTTACTTATCCATAAACTCGATCTGCTCGGTTTTCAACCTAATCTTCTTCGTTGGATATCTTCTTATTTGCACGACAGAACACAACGAGTCCTTTTTGGGGTTCCACAAGGAAGTCACCTTGGTCCGATTCTGTTCTTACTTTTTATAAACGATATTTTTTCTGTTGTGAAATATTCAAAAATTTGGTTGTATGCGGATGATATAAAGCTTTTTAGATCATTTAACACTGTTGATAAAAGGTATTTACTACAAGCGGACTTAAATAGAATGTCAAATTGGTGTGAAGTGAATGGTATGCCGTTAAATCTTAAAAAATGTAAAGTAATGTGCTTTTCTCGCAGGGCAGTTCAACCAGCTTCTTATGACATAAGAAACTACAACCTTGAACATGTATTTAACTTTGTTGACCTAGGTATCACAATGGACCCAAAACTTAACTTTAATCTTCATATCAATGCTACAATCAACAAAGCTAAGGGTATGTTTGCGTTTGTAAAACGATGGTCAAAAGAATTCAGTGACCCCTACATTACGAAAGCTCTTTTCACAACGTTAGTGAGGCCAATACTAGAATACGGTTCCATCGTTTGTAACCCGCACTATTAAGTTCATTCTGATCGGATAGAGTCGATTCAAAAACAATTTCAGCTTTTGGATTTAAGAAAGTTTCTTTGGGGTTCGCAATATAACCTGCCACCCTATATCGTTTAAAACTTATTAATAATCCTACGCTTGGTAGTCGCAGATAAATGCTCGGCATCATATTTTTAGTCAAGTTAATGACTGGCTTGACGTCTAGCCCAACTCTTCTGGCCGAAGTGAAGTGGAACGTTCCCTTCCGAATTTCCAGGCATTACCGGCCTCTTTTTCTGAAACCTTCCAAAAATAATTTTGAATTAAACGAGCCACTCCGTTGTTTATGCCAGGACTTTAACTTTTACTCCGGTTCCTTTGATATTTCCGACTCACTATTTTACATAAAGAATAACATACTTTGTATTATGATAGATTATATACACAATTTCGATTTAAAACCCCTTTTACTATCCAAATAAATTTAAATTTAAAATCAGCTGATGAACTTTTATTCTGTAGCTGAACAATTTTAGATCCTCGACACCCAACAAACTCCAGCCTTTCATCGGCATTCAAACAAAAAAAAAATTTAAATCCGTGCGCCATGCGGATGCGCCCCACGCGTCGGTTGGGCGGGAATGGAGGGTAAAAACCGTTGGGATTATTATTATTATTAAAATTGCACCTTATAATATATACACATTATATGTATATATAGTATATTGATTTACATTTATAGTTATATTTTTGTTTTCCTTCACCAGGAGAAAAATTCTCATAAAGAAATAATTTTTCACAAAAAATATGTAAAACATATGAATCAGTTTACATGTGTATGTTTAATTAAAAGATAAAATAATTACTGGGCTCCGTTCATTTGAACACATCCACACTACCATCGAAAAGGTTAATTAACTTATAACAATCTTTTAATTTTCTCTTATCTCCAAGTTTTTCCAATGTTTTTGCTGCTTCAGATAACATCCCAACACCTTCTCCTGGAGAGCATAGTAAAGCAGTTGGCAAGTATTTGCATGCAATATAAATTGCTGTCGCCCTTTCACGTTCAAATCCCTGATAATTGTTGAATTTTTCTTTGCCACCACATATAGCAGAAGATCTAAGAATTTTATGACGTAAACTTCTATCTAATAGTTGTTGTGTTGGTCCAGGAGAAACATCAGCCATTAGACGACAAACAGCTTCATATAGAAAGATTCGCTGATGTCCAATCTAAAATAAAAACGATAAAAGTATGTGTTGAATTTTCAAAGTCAGGGGTATTAGAAAAAATGTATCGAAAATTTCCGAACGAAATTTATTAAAATACTGCAACTTATAATAACACTGGGGAACAAAATAAAAAAAGTTGTATACATCTTTTAAGTAACTTTACAAAGTTCGTGCGTTTTTTTTAATAGCGATTTGTAGATTTTTTCACTTTTTCATATCATCACCCTTTAACTCAAAAACTACATTAAAAATACTAGGTAACTTTTATTTGCTTGCTTTGAGAATACGTGTTTCGCTCTTAACTTACTGTAGACATTCCTTATACCGTTCGTATTCGGATACGGGTTTAAATTTCCAATCTTCCTGAATGTTTTAATTTCATAAGTGTATTGTAGTCCATCCAGTGTTCAGATTTGTTCACAATGGCCCTCGGCCCGCCCAAGCTCAGAGTTAACAGGTTTAATTTTCCCTAGATTCAATAAAAAAAAAAGGAAATTTCCTACTCCTCCCTCAACTATCCTGGCTTACCACAGTTCAAGAAATAAACCCTGAGCTGAGTGCCGGAAAAGTTCATTTCACGCAACCTGGTGTGTGCGAAATTGAAGCGAAATACCTGTTGTAATATATGCATTACAGCTTTTGCTGAGACTACACAAATAAGTATTGTGGTATGGAAATATATGTATTCTGCGACAAGAGAAAAAATATAAACCAGTTGCTCTATGGTAGTGTTAAATAAACCTTGATCTTAATATATTCTTACTTTATAATTATTATAACATTAAATGAAATAAAATTGTGAGTTAATAATAGATGAAATAAATAAATTTTCCTTGAAATAAAATCACATTCGAATTAATTTTGGATCCTGATATCTCAACATGGTAGCAGAGCAAGGTTTAAAAACAAGAAATATTAAAGAAAAGATTTTTTTTAAAAGTAGCACATGGTGCGAAAAATTAATACGTGTGATAGTGTCAAATAAGAGCACATGGTGAACTTTAAACAAAAGAACGACGATTTCAGTGAAATAATAAAGACATTAAAATAAACAAAGAAACGCATTTATATTTGAAGTTTTTCTGAAAAATTTAGAAATTAAAAAAGGAATAGAAGAAAATATAAAAAACCGTAAGATAATTATGGCTAAACAATCAAAAATTGATGATATTTGTATTCCAATTTTTAATGGAGCAAATTTCAATAGCTGGAAATTCATATGAAATGAAAATGAATATGTTGGAATATAAAGAATGCAAAGAACCCGCCATGAGAGAATAACTAGAAATTGAAAAGGCTTAAGACTAGAAAAAAACTGATTTAAAAGCAAAAACAATATTAAAAAGTGCGGTTTCAGATAAACAGTTAGAATATTTGAGTGACTGCAAAACTACTCTTGAAATTATACAAAACATAGAAAAAATGTACACAACTAAATCTACAGCATTAAGTAAAATTAAAGAACTACAATAATGTTGAAAACTTTTTTTATTAACTTTGAAATGGCATGCAATGATTTAAAACCGGCAGGTGGAAGCTTAAAACAAGAAGAAAAAAATTAGTTATGCGATTAAAGCATTGCCACCGAGTTATAGCTCTATTGATGATTTTATAGAATTAGTGCCACAAGATAAAAAAACAGTTGACTTAATAAAATCGAAAATTCAAGAAAAAAATATGGCTTAAGAGGAGAGTGAAAAAAGACCCAATGTGAGCACATTTAATGTGAAGACCAAAAGAAAAATGTTATCAGTGTGGAAATGTTTGGGCATTGCGCAAAGGCATGGTCAACTAAGTAAGAATGGAAATAAACTGAAGCAAGCAAGCCAGACAAGGTATATTCCAAGAGGTATAAAAAGAAATTTGTTAACCTTCTCAAAGATGAAGGCTGAGAGAGAAAAGGTAACGGTTAGGGGCGCGAGTGCGCCTTCCTCAAGCCACCGAAGAGACAAAGGTCTCTAGAAGGGGAAAGCCCTGCGGTCCAAAGACCCAAGATGGGAGGCCCACTTTTTTCTTTTAGTGAAATCGCTAAAAGGTCGGGGTCGGTCACTCTTGGGGTTATCGACAAAAGCAGGGAGAATGGAACCATCCCCAAAGAAAATTGGAGGCACAACTGAAGGGCACACTCGTGGCACACGTGCTGGGGAATCTCAGATATAAATAAAAGAGGTGCAACACTTTTTGATTTTATTGTAAGCGAAAACTTAGCTATTTGCATAAAGGAAATTAACCTCCTTTCTTAACTGCGGCCAGGCGTGAAGTGTTAGATGTCACCCTGGCTTATTATTTCCTGATATTCCGCATATCTTACTGGATAGTTCTGGACACTCACTCCTACTCAGACCAAAGGTATATTCAGTTTACTGCAGGAAAAGCTATCTGGGGCCCCGGATGAAGACTCAGATCTCTCTGAATGATCCATCAATAACATGTTGTAGAAGCTCACCTCGGCATGCTACAGTGCAATCAAAAGCTCGTGCCCGTTGAGCAGAAGTGTACGAAGGGCAAAGCCGAGCTGGTGGACCTTGAGTTGTCTGAACTAAGCGCGTCGAGCAGACGCCTTTTCAACAAGGCTAGGAAGAGGAATCTTCAACAGGAATGGGAACTTTATCAGCCTCTCGTCTTTTTCCTGAAGACCCTGGAGAGGCTGATTGACCTATATATAATAAATATAATCTCTCGCGATAAATTTAGTTTCTCTAAGCATGCCTACACGAAGAGCAGATCTGTAGAGTCTGCTCTGCATACCGCAGTTAAAATCATCGAAGAACCTTTCGAGCACAAAGACTACGCAGTGGTGTTTTCATCGACATTGAGGGGGTATTCAACAATGTTCTTTCTGACGCGGTTACGCTGGCCCTCGGTCGGCTAGGAGTTGAAACCAACTTGTTCATTTTAAATATTCCATGCGACAGAACTGTCGTGGCGGAGTGGGGAATCGCATCGGCTCAGGAAAAGGTGAGCAGGGACACCCCACGAGGAGGTGTTCTTTCAACCTTCAACATCTGGAATTTTGTTTTAAATGAGGTTCTAGAGAAACAGGAAGGAAAAGGTTGTCAGTACGACGTGGTACTCATAGTCAGGGGAAAAGTTCCTGAACTCGCTACATGACCTCATGCAAGGTTATCTAAATTTGGTTACAAATTGGTCCGCTAGCTCTGGGTTAGCTATAAATTCTAACAAGGCGGAGCTGTTCTTGTTTACCAGGAAATATAGGGTGCCAGCTGCCCAGTTACCCTCGATCGCTGGCACTCCTCTTGTGATCTCTGACAGAGTCAGGTACTTGGGGGTAATTCTAGACAGGAAGCTTAACTGGAGACCGAACATCGAAGAAAAGCTGAAGAAAGCGTCTGTCGTCTTATACTGCTGTAGGGGTGCCATCGGGAAGAGATAGGGTCTCTCTTCCAGAATTGTCCTCTGGCTGTATGAAGCGGTTATCAAACCCATTACGCTGTATGGTGTTTTTATCTGATGAAACTCCCTGTATAGATATACTCTAGCTAAGAACGTGGAATGGGTGCAGAGATACGCCTTGATTGGAATCAGTGGGTCACATCGACGCACAATTGGTATTGGCTAAACGGATTGAGACGACGTCGACAGTTTATCGATAAAATCAATGTAGAAATACCATCTTTGTCATTTCTGCATCAGCTGTTTCAGTTTGTTTACAATTTTGATTTAAAAGTTTTCATTGTTCGAGTTCGCGTGTATATTTTAATTAATATTTTTTTGAGAAAAATGTTCTTTGCTTTTGATACATCAAGCTCAAGCGATGAAGAGAGCAAAAAAGAGCTTGCAGCTACAAGAAAAATTATAAGGCAGAACTCTAATGTATTAAGTTTGCCGGATAACAAGTAAGTGTTACAATTTAAATTTGTGAATAAGAACTTGGATTTTTTTATGTTGTTAAAATTTTTTTATTTCAGATTTGAAGAATATTTTCGCCTTAACAAATCAGCGTTTATGTATGTGTTGGAAAAAATTAAGCCGGCAATGAAAAGTGAAGTGTGGACAACATCTGTATCAAAAGTAATAAAATTGGCAGCAACTTTGCGATTTTTGGGACAGGGATCGTATCAGACAAGTGTTGGAAACGACTTCCACCTTGGGCTATCCCAGCATACTGTCAGTTCAGTCCTGTCTGAAACACTAGACGTTTTAGAGGCAGTCGTATGTCCCCTATGGATTAAATTCCATATGACAAGCGCAGAAAAATCAGAAGCCAAGGAGTACTTTTTCCAAAAAACAGGTTTTCCGGGTGTTATTGGATGTGTCGATGGAACTCACATTAAAATTTTGCCTCCCAACAAACAAGACCAGAATTTATACTACAATCGAAAAGGATTTTTTAGTTTAAATGCTATGATTGTAAGAACCAGCTAACGTTTGCTTTACATTTTAAGACTGAAAAAAAACTTCAACAGGTTTGCGATCATAAAATGCGAATACGGTATTTTGATGCTCGTTATGCGGGCTCCGGGCATGACTCTCTAATTTGGAACATTAGCCAAGCAAGAAGAATTTTAAAGCAGCGATACGATGATGGTGAGCGTAATTTCTGGCTCTTAGGTAAAAATTAACCCTTCAAATAAATAAAAATTGTTATACAGGTGATGCGGGCTATCATTTTGAACCATTCATTATGACGCCATATCGATTCGCAACAGAAAGAAGTCCAGAAGCAATTTACATTAGTAAACATGCTAAAGCTAGAAATATAGTTGAACGAACTATTTGAGTTTTAAAAAACCGATTTCGCTGTTTGCTAGGTGCACGTCAACTTCACTACATGCCATCTAAAGCCACGCAAATCGCTAATGTATGTGCAGCACTTAACAATATTTGCATTGAGTTTGGATCACAATTCACAAACGAGGATGTAAACATTGCAGAACACAGCCAAGGCAATGTCGACTATAATGATGATGTAGAAAATAGTGTAAATATTGAAGCCTCACAAATAAGAACGCAAATAAAGAACCGTTTTGTATAATTTTAGTCCATTCTTTTTTATGAAATAAATTGAATTCAGTCAAACAAATACTCCTATATACTAATTCATGTAAGGAATCAAACAAAAACAGTTCATAAATTCTTAAAAATAAAATATATACATTAGTAGGAACTAAACAAAAAAAATTCATAAATACTTAAAAATAAAATATATACATTAATAGAAACTAAACAAAAAGAATTCACAAATACTAAAAATGAAAAAATATATACGTACATATGCAAATTAAATTCAGTCTTTCCTATTTTTTAAATGTCTAAGCTTTTCTATGGCAATTTCAAGATTTATTTCACTTAATTCAATTGCAGCTTTATGTAGTTCTACCTCTCGGCGATCCCTTTTTTCCAAAAGGCCTAGCTTCCTTTCTTCTATTGAGAGAAGTTTCTTATGGTAGGATGCAGTATCTCTTAAGGCATATTTAATTGATGTCATTTTATTGGTGATATCACTTAAAATTCTCTCCTGCATATTACTATGCCTTTCCAAGATGTCAATCCTTTCGGCGCTTTTGGCTTTGCGTGTTTTGGCAGGAGTGGACAGTTGTTTTCTATCCCTTGCGTTCGCTGAAGTCGTGGGAACTTCTTCTTCGGCAGGTGAATCTGGTGGGCACAACTGGATATACTGGATTATCTGTGCACCCTCCAGTGGAACAACTGTAACCGTAGTTTCCTCATTTTCTGTTACGTCAGCTGCAACACCTTGTAAAAACCCTGCTTATTTAACTGCAGCAAGTTGGCCACAGCCTCTTCTAGTGGGAAAAGACTTTGTTGTTTATAAATTCCACCACCTGTTGCATTGCACTCCACCTTGTTTTTTATAATTTTCTTCTTAACTTTAAATTTTAAATCTCGCCATACCTGCGGTTTTAATGTATATTAAAAATAATATGCTTTCATGGTAGTATTATAATTACTTTCTGCCAACCGTTGCTGTCTCTTAAAGGGGGCCCAAGGGCATTTAATTTATTGCTTATTGCTTCCCATTGCAGTTTAAAGTTCGCTGGAGTTGTTCCCTTTTGAAAACTCTTTGCTAGGCATGGGCTTTTTTCAAACTCAGCTACAAGAGTTTCAAATTGTTCTGCACTAGTAACTTTCATTTCAAATATCTAAATCAATACAGATACATTTGTAATAATTCAATTTAAATAAAAACAAACAATTTCTTAAAAAAAAGCAATTATACTTACAAATTTTCTTCTAGTCGTCGGTAAATACGGTGTCGACTGAAATGGCGTCGTTTGAACTCAACGTCGACAGCAATTTTGCTTAGGGAATAGCATATGTTTGTCAATAGCTGTCAATAGTTATCGATTACGACAACGCCAATACCGATTTTAACAAGTCGTCTACGTTAAGTGTCGATGACGACAACCGTAATAGGGGTGATTGCCACCTCAATCCCATCCACCTGCTTCTATTCCTTCAAACCCTCAAATATCTTTAGGTGGGCGTGAATCACCCACAAAGAAGCTGGTTGTTGTCCTCCAGAGAAAATCGATTTTTATTTCGAGATTTGCCAAAGATACTTCATCTAATGAGATAGGGTTTTATATTTTATCGAATTTAATGATACGCAAATTCAACTTTTAAGTATGAACGCAACGTCTCGTCTTTCAAAATTGATGTAGATTCTGGAGATTTTGATTCTCTGCTTCAAAATTCATTCTGGCCGACTGGAGCATTTGTTCGCGAGTTTGAGTATAAGCCAAATAAAAGTCAAATTAATAACTTAGCTACAATATCTCACCGGGATACTGAGCCAAAAAACTAATTTCTAAGTCTGCTTTAAGTATCCTGTACCAAAACGTAAGAGGTTTAAATACTAAATTGAATGACATATATTTAAAAGGCCTTGATTGCAACTACAAAGTAATATGCTTCGCTGAAACGTGGCTTAAACCGCACATTTTCAATTCAGAGATCCTTCCTGACAATTTCGAAATTTATAGAAATGATCGTAAGGACAGAATCGGTGGAGGTGTTCCCTTTGCAGTCCATTCTTCAATACCATCCGAAGAAGTGAGTGTCACCGTTATTGAGCCCATTGAATATAAAGCAATACGGATAATGGTGGATAAGGGATTCATTTACTTAACACTTTGCTACATCCCTCCAAATTCAGACTTAACGTTATATTCGAAACATATTTTATTACTTAACTCCTTAAGTGCAATGGTTACAACCCAAGACTCGATGAGTGTTATAGGCGACTTCAATTTGCCTAGCATATCATGGAACTTAGTAGACAATCAAATCATTCCGATTTCATCAAAGGATATGTATAATGTGTTCTTAGAAGATATGGCTGAACTCTGCCTTAATCAAATTAATTTAATTCCAAACAAATTTGGAGCGATCTTAGATCTTGTCTGTGTTGATGTAGATATATCATCCATAAATCGGTGTGACCCATTGGTTCTCCCAGAGGATTTTCGCCACCCTACAATTGAGTTAATTTACGTTATTATAAATGATTTTGGAAATTACGACGATAAATCATGTAGCTTAAGCCCGCGTTTTAATTTCGCGAAGGCCAATTTCAAGAAATTAAATCGTGAATTGTCAAAATTAGCCTGGCCGACGTATTCAGAGGACGTTGAGCTCAGTGTCCAGCATTTTAATAATACTATATACAGCTTATTTAAAAAGTTTGTACCTAAACGTGTCTGCGTTCATGAAAAACAATCGCAACCTTGGTTTACAAAAGAACTTAGAAACTTAAAAAATAAAAAATAAAAAGTCGCGATCTTTTAAATTATATAAGTTAACTGGGTTACACACTGATTATATTAAGTACTCAATTCTCCAACACAGTTACTTTGATTTGAATAAAAAATACTACAAATCTTATTTATGTAAATTAAAAATAATTTACTACAAAATCATAAATCATTTTATGCTTTCGTTAACTCGAAGCGCAGAGTAAATGGTTTTCCGTCAGCCATGAAACATCAAAACGTCGTGTCAAGTGACAGTTAATTCATCCCGAACATGTTTGCCCAGTTCTTCAGGTCCAATTACTCTATCAACTCGCCTACAAACAAAGATTATCCATATAAACTCTGTCCAATGACCCCCGCTATCATTCCTGTCGGGAGATATCCCGAAGAAGTGTTTCATAACTTAAGTACCGTCAAGGAATCTTACAAGTCCGGCCCCGATTTGATCCCGACTTGCTTCCTTAAAAAACTTGCTGAATATCTATTCGAACCATTAAGGAATTTATCTAACTTATCTCTTAAATTTGGAGAATTGGAAGTAGGTCCTCTATAGAAAAATTTCGGGGCGTAGCAAAGCTTTCTGCTATTCCAAAATTATTTCAAGAAATTGTTGTTGACCGTTTAACATATTCCATATCTTCTGCTATTTCTAGCACGCAACATGGGTTCGCTAAAGGAAAATCGACTATTACAAACTTACTTGAGTTTACTACTCATGTATTGAACGGATTTAGAGAAATTATGCATACTGATGTTATTTACACCGATTTTAGTAAAGCATTCGATAAAGTTAAGGTTCAATTAGAGGTGCCATAACCATAACCATAGAAAACAGCTGATCCAACCAACCTTATGGGTTACACTGTAATCGATTAGTGGTGCCATACCATAACGCCATAACCATAACCATAACCATAGCGACCAACTGAATTTTGGTTTTTGCCGTAACCATAAACAAATGATTGCTGATTCGCCTTGTTTATTGTGATATTTTTGTTCTTCGTGTGCAGTTTATTTTGATTTGATGAGTTTTAATTTATATTTTGCGTCCGCGTTTTACATACTTTACTAAATTTTTATTTACTTTCAGTTTATTGCAAATATCAGCTGTTTATGGTTATGGCACCACTAATCGATTCCTTAAATATGGTTATGGTTATGACTACGATTATGGTTATGGCGTTATGGTATGGTACCTCTAATTGAACCTTTAGTCACTCCTTACTTATCCATAAACTCGATCTGCTCGGTTTTCAACCTAATCTTCTTCGTTGGATATCTTCTTATTTGCACGACAGAACACAACGAGTCCTTTTTGGGGTTCCACAAGGAAGTCACCTTGGTCCGATTCTGTTCTTACTTTTTATAAACGATATTTTTTCTGTTGTGAAATATTCAAAAATTTGGTTGTATGCGGATGATATAAAGCTTTTTAGATCATTTAACACTGTTGATAAAAGGTATTTACTACAAGCGGACTTAAATAGAATGTCAAATTGGTGTGAAGTGAATGGTATGCCGTTAAATCTTAAAAAATGTAAAGTAATGTGCTTTTCTCGCAGGGCAGTTCAACCAGCTTCTTATGACATAAGAAACTACAACCTTGAACATGTATTTAACTTTGTTGACCTAGGTATCACAATGGACCCAAAACTTAACTTTAATCTTCATATCAATGCTACAATCAACAAAGCTAAGGGTATGTTTGCGTTTGTAAAACGATGGTCAAAAGAATTCAGTGACCCCTACATTACGAAAGCTCTTTTCACAACGTTAGTGAGGCCAATACTAGAATACGGTTCCATCGTTTGTAACCCGCACTATCAAGTTCATTCTGATCGGATAGAGTCGATTCAAAAACAATTTCAGCTTTTGGATTTAAGAAAGTTTCTTTGGGGTTCGCAATATAACCTGCCACCCTATATCGTTTAAAACTTATTAATAATCCTACGCTTGGTAGTCGCAGATAAATGCTCGGCATCATATTTTTAGTCAAGTTAATGACTGGCTTGACGTCTAGCCCAACTCTTCTGGCCGAAGTGAAGTTGAACGTTCCCTTCCGAATTTCCAGGCATTACCGGCCTCTTTTTCTGAAACCTTCCAAAAATAATTTTGAATTAAACGATCCACTCCGTTGTTTATGCCAGGACTTTAACTTTTACTCCGGTTCCTTTGATATTTCCGACTCACTATTTTACATAAAGAATAACATAATTTGTTAATGATGGATTACATACACAATTTCGATTTAAAACCCCTTTTACTATCCAAATAAATTTAAATTTAAAATCAGCTGATGAACTTTTATTCTGTAGCTGAACAAATTTAGATCCTCGACACCCAACAAACTCCAGCCTTTCATCGGCATTCAAACAAAAAAAATTTAAATCCGTGCGCCATGCGGATGCGCCCCACGCGTCGGTTGGGCGGGAATGGAGGGTAAAAACCGTTGGGATTATTATTATTATTAAAATTGCACCTTATAATATATACACATTATATGTATATATAGTATATTGATTTACATTTATAGTTATATTTTTGTTTTCCTTCACCAGGAGAAAAATTCTCATAAAGAAATAATTTTTCACAAAAAATATGTAAAACATATGAATCAGTTTACATGTGTATGTTTAATTAAAAGATAAAATAATTACTGGGCTCCGTTCATTTGAACACATCCACACTACCATCGAAAAGGTTAATTAACTTATAACAATCTTTTAATTTTCTCTTATCTCCAAGTTTTTCCAATGTTTTTGCTGCTTCAGATAACATCCCAACACGTTCTCCTGGAGAGCATAGTAAAGCAGTTGGCAAGTATTTGCATGCAATATAAATTGCTGTCGCCCTTTCACGTTTAAATCCCTGATAATTGTTGAATTTTTCTTTGCCACCACATATAGCAGAAGATCTAAGAGTTTTATGACGTAAACTTCTATCTAATAGTTGTTGTGTTGGTCCAGGAGAAACATCAGCCATTAGACGACAAACAGCTTCATATAGAAAGATTCGCTGATGTCCAATCTAAAATAAAAACGATAAAAGTATGTGTTGAATTTTCAAAGTCAGGGGTATTAGAAAAAATGTATCGAAAATTTCCGAACGAAATTTATTAAAATACTGCAACTTATAATAACACTGGGGAACAAAATAAAAAAAGTTGTATACATCTTTTAAGTAACTTTACAAAGTTCGTGCGTTTTTTTAATAGCGATTTGTAGATTTTTTCACTTTTTCATATCATCACCCTTTAACTCAAAAACTACATTAAAAATACTAGGTAACTTTTATTTGCTTGCTTTGAGAATACGTGTTTCGCTCTTAACTTACTGTAGACATTCCTTATACCGTTCGTATTCGGATACGGGTTTACATTTCCAATCTTCCTGAATGTTTTAATTTCATAAGTGTATTGTTGTCCATCCAGTGTTCAGATTTGTTCACAATGGCCCTCGGCCCGCCCAAGCTCAGAGTTAACAGGTTTAATTTTCCCTAGATTCAATAAAAAAAAAAGGAAATTTCCTACTCCTCCCTCAACTATCCTGGCTTACCACAGTTCAAGAAATAAACCCTGAGCTGAGTGCCGGAAAAGTTCATTTCACGCAACCTGGTGTGTGCGAAATTGAAGCGAAATACCTGTTGTAATATATGCATTACAGCTTTTGCTGAGACTACACAAATAAGTATTGTGGTATGGAAATATATGTATTCTGCGACAAGAGAAAAAATATAAACCAGTTGCTCTATGGTAGTGTTAAATAAACCTTGATCTTAATATATTCTTACTTTATAATTATTATAACATTAAATGAAATAAAATTGTGAGTTAATAATAGATGAAATAAATAAATTTTCCTTGAAATAAAATCACATTCGAATTAATTTTGGATCCTGATATCTCAACATGGTAGCAGAGCAAGGTTTAAAAACAAGAAATATTAAAGAAAAGATTTTTTTTAAAAGTAGCACATGGTGCGAAAAATTAATACGTGTGATAGTGTCAAATAAGAGCACATGGTGAACTTTAAGCAAAAGAACGACGATTTCAGTGAAATAATAAAGACATTAAAATAAACAAAGAAACGCATTTATATTTGAAGTTTTTCTGAAAAATTTAGAAATTAAAAAAGGAATAGAAGAAAATATAAAAAACAGTAAGATAATTATGGCTAAACAATCAAAAATTGATGATATTTGTATTCCAATTTTTAATGGAGCAAATTTCAATAGCTGGAAATTCATATGAAATGAAAATGAATATGTTGGAATATAAAGAATGCAAAGAACCCGCCATGAGAGAATAACTAGAAATTGAAAAGGCTTAAGACTAGAAAAAAACTGATTTAAAAGCAAAAACAATATTAAAAAGTGCGGTTTCAGATAAACAGTTAGAATATTTGAGTGACTGCAAAACTACTCTTGAAATTATACAAAACATAGAAAAAATGTACACAACTAAATCTACAGCATTAAGTAAAATTAAAGAACTACAATAATGTTGAAAACTTTTTTTATTAACTTTGAAATGGCATGCAATGATTTAAAACCGGCAGGTGGAAGCTTAAAACAAGAAGAAAAAAATTAGTTATGCGATTAAAGCATTGCCACCGAGTTATAGCTCTATTGATGATTTTATAGAATTAGTGCCACAAGATAAAAAAACAGTTGACTTAATAAAATCGAAAATTCAAGAAAAAAATATGGCTTAAGAGGAGAGTGAAAAAAGACCCAATGTGAGCACATTTAATGTGAAGACCAAAAGAAAAATGTTATCAGTGTGGAAATGTTTGGGCATTGCGCAAAGGCATGGTCAACTAAGTAAGAATGGAAATAAACTGAAGCAAGCAAGCCAGACAAGGTATATTCCAAGAGGTATAAAAAGAAATTTGTTAACCTTCTCAAAGATGAAGGCTGAGAGAGAAAAGGTAACGGTTAGGGGCGCGAGTGCGCCTTCCTCAAGCCACCGAAGAGACAAAGGTCTCTAGAAGGGGAAAGCCCTGCGGTCCAAAGACCCAAGATGGGAGGCCCACTTTTTTCTTTTAGTGAAATCGCTAAAAGGTCGGGGTCGGTCACTCTTGGGGTTATCGACAAAAGCAGGGAGAATGGAACCATCCCCAAAGAAAATTGGAGGCACAACTGAAGGGCACACTCGTGGCACACGTGCTGGGGAATCTCAGATATAAATAAAAGAGGTGCAACACTTTTTGATTTTATTGTAAGCGAAAACTTAGCTATTTGCATAAAGGAAATTAACCTCCTTTCTTAACTGCGGCCAGGCGTGAAGTGTTAGATGTCACCCTGGCTTATTATTTCCTGATATTCCGCATATCTTACTGGATAGTTCTGGACACTCACTCCTACTCAGACCAAAGGTATATTCAGTTTACTGCAGGAAAAGCTATCTGGGGCCCCGGATGAAGACTCAGATCTCTCTGAATGATCCATCAATAACATGTTGTAGAAGCTCACCTCGGCATGCTACAGTGCAATCAAAAGCTCGTGCCCGTTGAGCAGAAGTGTACGAAGGGCAAAGCCGAGCTGGTGGACCTTGAGTTGTCTGAACTAAGCGCGTCGAGCAGACGCCTTTTCAACAAGGCTAGGAAGAGGAATCTTCAACAGGAATGGGAACTTTATCAGCCTCTCGTCTTTTTCCTGAAGACCCTGGAGAGGCTGATTGACCTATATATAATAAATATAATCTCTCGCGATAAATTTAGTTTCTCTAAGCATGCCTACACGAAGAGCAGATCTGTAGAGTCTGCTCTGCATACCGCAGTTAAAATCATCGAAGAACCTTTCGAGCACAAAGACTACGCAGTGGTGTTTTCATCGACATTGAGGGGGTATTCAACAATGTTCTTTCTGACGCGGTTACGCTGGCCCTCGGTCGGCTAGGAGTTGAAACCAACTTGTTCATTTTAAATATTCCATGCGACAGAACTGTCGTGGCGGAGTGGGGAATCGCATCGGCTCAGGAAAAGGTGAGCAGGGACACCCCACGAGGAGGTGTTCTTTCAACCTTCAACATCTGGAATTTTGTTTTAAATGAGGTTCTAGAGAAACAGGAAGGAAAAGGTTGTCAGTACGACGTGGTACTCATAGTCAGGGGAAAAGTTCCTGAACTCGCTACATGACCTCATGCAAGGTTATCTAAATTTGGTTACAAATTGGTCCGCTAGCTCTGGGTTAGCTATAAATTCTAACAAGGCGGAGCTGTTCTTGTTTACCAGGAAATATAGGGTGCCAGCTGCCCAGTTACCCTCGATCGCTGGCACTCCTCTTGTGATCTCTGACAGAGTCAGGTACTTGGGGGTAATTCTAGACAGGAAGCTTAACTGGAGACCGAACATCGAAGAAAAGCTGAAGAAAGCGTCTGTCGCCTTATACTGCTGTAGGGGTGCCATCGGGAAGAGATAGGGTCTCTCTTCCAGAGTTGTCCTCTGGCTGTATGAAGCGGTTATCAAACCCATTACGCTGTAAGGTGTTTTTATCTGATGAAACTCCCTGTATAGATATACTCTAGCTAAGAACGTGAAATGGGTGCAGAGATACGCCTTGATTGGAATCAGTGGGTCACATCGACGCACAATTGGTATTGGCTAAACGGATTGAGACGACGTCGACAGTTTATCGATAAAATCAATGTAGAAATACCATCTTTGTCATTTCTGCATCAGCTGTTTCAGTTTGTTTACAATTTTGATTTAAAAGTTTTCATTGTTCGAGTTCGCGTGTATATTTTAATTAATATTTTTTTGAGAAAAATGTTCTTTGCTTTTGATACATCAAGCTCAAGCGATGAAGAGAGCAAAAAAGAGCTTGCAGCTACAAGAAAAATTATAAGGCAGAACTCTAATGTATTAAGTTTGCCGGATAACAAGTAAGTGTTACAATTTAAATTTGTGAATAAGAACTTGGATTTTTTTATGTTGTTAAAATTTTTTTATTTCAGATTTGAAGAATATTTTCGCCTTAACAAATCAGCGTTTATGTATGTGTTGGAAAAAATTAAGCCGGCAATGAAAAGTGAAGTGTGGACAACATCTGTATCAAAAGTAATAAAATTGGCAGCAACTTTGCGATTTTTGGGACAGGGATCGTATCAGACAAGTGTTGGAAACGACTTCCACCTTGGGCTATCCCAGCATACTGTCAGTTCAGTCCTGTCTGAAACACTAGACGTTTTAGAGGCAGTCGTATGTCCCCTATGGATTAAATTCCATATGACAAGCGCAGAAAAATCAGAAGCCAAGGAGTACTTTTTCCAAAAAACAGGTTTTCCGGGTGTTATTGGATGTGTCGATGGAACTCACATTAAAATTTTGCCTCCCAACAAACAAGACCAGAATTTATACTACAATCGAAAAGGATTTTTTAGTTTAAATGCTATGATTGTAAGAACCGGCTAACGTTTGCTTTACATTTTAAGACTGAAAAAAAACTTCAACAGGTTTGCGATCATAAAATGCGAATACGGTATTTTGATGCTCGTTATGCGGGCTCCGGGCATGACTCTCTAATTTGGAACATTAGCCAAGCAAGAAGAATTTTAAAGCAGCGATACGATGAAGGTGAGCGTAATTTCTGGCTCTTAGGTAAAAATTAACCCTTCAAATAAATAAAAATTGTTATACAGGTGATGCGGGCTATCCTTTTGAACCATTCATTATGACGCCATATCGATTCGCAACAGAAAGAAGTCCAGAAGCAATTTACATTAGTAAACATGCTAAAGCTAGAAATATAGTTGAACGAACTATTTGAGTTTTAAAAAACCGATTTCGCTGTTTGCTAGGTGCACGTCAACTTCACTACATGCCATCTAAAGCCACGCAAATCGCCAATGTATGTGCAGCACTTAACAATATTTGCATTGAGTTTGGATCACAATTCACAAACGAGGATGTAAACATTGCAGAACACAGCCAAGGCAATGTCGACTATAATGATGATGTAGAAAATAGTGTAAATATTGAAGCCTCACAAATAAGAACGCAAATAAAGAACCGTTTTGTATAATTTTAGTCCATTCTTTTTTATGAAATAAATTGAATTCAGTCTTATTTTTATGTCAAACAAATACTCCTATATACTAATTCATGTAAGGAATCAAACAAAAACAGTTCATAAATTCTTAAAAATAAAATATATACATTAGTAGGAACTAAACAAAAAAAATTCATAAATACTTAAAAATAAAATATATACATTAGTAGAAACTAAACAAAAAGAATTCACAAATACTAAAAATGAAAAAATATATATGTACATATGCAAATTAAATTCAGTCTTTCCTATTTTTTAAATGTCTAAGCTTTTCTTTGGCAATTTCAAGATTTATTTCACTCAATTCAATTGCAGCTTTTATGTAGTTCTACCTCTCGGCGATCCCTTTTTTCCAAAAGGCTTAGCTTCCTTTCTTCTATTGAGAGAAGTTTCTTATGGTAGGATGCAGTATCTCTTAAGGCATATTTAATTGATGTCATTTTATTGGTGATATCACTTAAAATTCTCTCCTGCATATTACTATGCCTTTCCAAGATGTCAATCCTTTCGGCGCTTTTGGCTTTGCGTGTTTTGGCAGGAGTGGACAGTTGTTTTCTATCCCTTGCGTTCGCTGAAGTCGTGGGAACTTCTTCTTCGGCAGGTGAATCTGGTGGGCACAACTGGATATACTGGATTATCTGTGCACCCTCCAGTGGAGCAACTGTAACCGTAGTTTCCTCATTTTCTGTTACGTCAGCTGCAACACCTTGTAAAAACCCTGCTTATTTAACTGCAGCAAGTTGGCCACAGCCTCTTCTAGTGGGAAAAGACTTTGTTGTTTATAAATTCCACCACCTGTTGCATTGCACTCCACCTTGTTTTTTACAATTTTCTTCTTAACTTTAAATTTTAAATCTCGCCATACCTGCGGTTTAAATGTATATTAAAAATAATAGCTTTCATGGTAGTATTATAATTACTTTCTGCCAACCGTTGCTGTCTCTTAAAGGGGGCCCAAGGGCATTTAATTTATTGCTTATTGCTTCCCATTGCAGTTTAAAGTTCGCTGGAGTTGTTCCCTTTTGAAAACTCTTTGCTAGGCATGGGCTTTTTTCAAACTCAGCTACAAGAGTTTCAAATTGTTCTGCACTAGTAACTTTCATTTCAAATATCTAAATCAATACAGATACATTTGTAATAATTCAATTTAAATAAAAACAAACAATTTCTTAAAAAAAAGCAATTATACTTACAAATTTTCTTCTAGTCGTCGGTAAATACGGTGTCGACTGAAATGGCGTCGTTTGAACTCAACGTCGACAGCAATTTTGCTTAGGGAATAGCATATGTTTGTCAATAGCTGTCAATAGTTATCGATTACGACAACGCCAATACCGATTTTAACAAGTCGTCTACGTTAAGTGTCGATGACGACAACCGTAATAGGGGTGATTGCCACCTCAATCCCATCCACCTGCTTCTATTCCTTCAAACCCTCAAATATCTTTAGGTGGGCGTGAATCACCCACAAAGAAGCTGGTTGTTGTCCTCCAGAGAAAATCGATTTTTATTTCGAGATTTGCCAAAGATACTTCATCTAATGAGATAGGGTTTTATATTTTATCGAATTTAATGATACGAAAATTTAACTTTAAAGTATGAACGCAACGTCTCGTCTTTCAAAATTGATGTAGATTCTGGAGATTTTGATTCTCTGCTTCAAAATTCATTCTGGCCGACTGGAGCATTTGTTCGCGAGTTTGAGTATAAGCCAAATAAAAGTCAAATTAATAACTTAGCTACAATATCTCACCGGGATACTGAGCCAAAAAACTAATTTCTAAGTCTGCTTTAAGTATCCTGTACCAAAACGTAAGAGGTTTAAATACTAAATTGAATGACATATATTTAAAAGGCCTTGATTGCAACTACAAAGTAATATGCTTCGCTGAAACGTGGCTTAAACCGCACATTTTCAATTCAGAGATCCTTCCTGACATTTTCGAAATTTATAGAAATGATCGTAAGGACAGAATCGGTGGAGGTGTTCCCTTTGCAGTCCATTCTTCAATACCATCCGAAGAAGTGAGTGTCACCGTTATTGAGCCCATTGAATATAAAGCAATACGGATAATGGTGGATAAGGGATTCATTTACTTAGCACTTTGCTACATCCCTCCAAATTCAGACTTAACGTTATATTCGAAACATATTTTATTACTTAACTCCTTAAGTGCAATGGTTACAACCCAAGACTCGATGAGTGTTATAGGCGACTTCAATTTGCCTAGCATATCATGGAACTTAGTAGACAATCAAATCATTCCGATTTCATCAAAGGATATGTATAATGTGTTCTTAGAAGATATGGCTGAACTCTGCCTTAATCAAATTAATTTAATTCCAAACAAATTTGGAGCGATCTTAGATCTTGTCTGTGTTGATGTAGATATATCAACCATAAATCGGTGTGACCCATTGGTTCTCCCAGAGGATTTTCGCCACCCTACAATTGAGTTAATTTACGTTATTATAAATGATTTTGGAAATTACGACGATAAATCATGTAGCTTAAGCCCGCGTTTTAATTTCGCGAAGGCCAATTTCAAGAAATTAAATCGTGAATTGTCAAAATTAGCCTGGCCGACGTATTCAGAGGACGTTGAGCTCAGTGTCCAGCATTTTAATAATACTATATACAGCTTATTTAAAAAGTTTGTACCTAAACGTGTCTGCGTTCATGAAAAACAATCGCAACCTTGGTTTACAACCAGCAGGGCAGTTCAACCAGCTTCTTATGACATAAGAAACTACAACCTTGAACATGTATTTAACTTTGTTGACCTAGGTATCACAATGGACCCAAAACTTAACTTTAATCTTCATATCAATGCTACAATCAACAAAGCTAAGGGTATGTTTGCGTTTGTAAAACGATGGTCAAAAGAATTCAGTGACCCCTACATTTCGAAAGCTCTCTTCACAACGTTAGTGAGGCCAATACTAGAATACGGTTCCATCGTTTGTAACCCGCACTATCAAGTTCATTCTGATCGGATAGAGTCGATTCAAAAACAATTTCAGCTTTTGGATTTAAGAAAGTTTCTTTGGGGTTCGCAATATAACCTGCCACCCTATATCGTTTAAAACTTATTAATAATCCTACGCTTGGTAGTCGCAGATAAATGCTCGGCATCATATTTTTAGTCAAGTTAATGACTGGCTTGACGTCTAGCCCAACTCTTCTGGCCGAAGTGAAGTGGAACGTTCCCTTCCGAATTTCCAGGCATTACCGGCCTCTTTTTCTGAAACCTTCCAAAAATAATTTTGAATTAAACGAGCCACTCCGTTGTTTATGCCAGGACTTTAACTTTTACTCCGGTTCCTTTGATATTTCCGACTCACTATTTTACATAAAGAATAACATACTTTGTATTATGATAGATTATATACACAATTTCGATTTAAAACCCCTTTTACTATCCAAATAAATTTAAATTTAAAATCAGCTGATGAACTTTTATTCTGTAGCTGAACAATTTTAGATCCTCGACACCCAACAAACTCCAGCCTTTCATCGGCATTCAAACAAAAAAAAAATTTAAATCCGTGCGCCATGCGGATGCGCCCCACGCGTCGGTTGGGCGGGAATGGAGGGTAAAAACCGTTGGGATTATTATTATTATTAAAATTGCACCTTATAATATATACACATTATATGTACATATATATAGTATATTGATTTACATTTATAGTTATATTTTTGTTTTCCTTCACCAGGAGAAAAATTCTCATAAAGAAATAATTTTTCACAAAAAATATGTAAAACATATGAATCAGTTTACATGTGTATGTTTAATTAAAAGATAAAATAATTACTGGGCTCCGTTCATTTGAACACATCCACACTACCATCGAAAAGGTTAATTAACTTATAACAATCTTTTAATTTTCTCTTATCTCCAAGTTTTTCCAATGTTTTTGCTGCTTCAGATAACATCCCAACACGTTCTCCTGGAGAGCATAGTAAAGCAGTTGGCAAGTATTTGCATGCAATATAAATTGCTGTCGCCCTTTCACGTTCAAATCCCTGATAATTGTTGAATTTTTCTTTGCCACCACATATAGCAGAAGATCTAAGAATTTTATGACGTAAACTTCTATCTAATAGTTGTTGTGTTGGTCCAGGAGAAACATCAGCCATTAGACGACAAACAGCTTCATATAGAAAGATTCGCTGATGTCCAATCTAAAATAAAAACGATAAAAGTATGTGTTGAATTTTCAAAGTCAGGGGTATTAGAAACAATGTATGGAAAATTTCCGAACGAAATTTATTAAAATACTGCAACTTATAATAACACTGGGGAACAAAATAAAAAAAGTTGTATACATCTTTTAAGTAACTTTACAAAGTTCGTGCGTTTTTTTTAATAGCGATTTGTAGATTTTTTTACTTTTTCATATCATCACCCTTTAACTCAAAAACTACATTAAAAATACTAGGTAACTTTTATTTGCTTGCTTTGAGAATACGTGTTTCGCTCTTAACTTACTGTAGACATTCCTTATACCGTTCGTATTCGGATACGGGTTTACATTTCCAATCTTCCTGAATGTTTTAATTTCATAAGTGTATTGTAGTCCATCCAGTGTTCAGATTTGTTCACAATGGCCCTCGGCCCGCCCAAGCTCAGAGTTAACAGGTTTAAAAAAGGAAAAGGAAATTTCCTACTCCTCCCTCAACTATCCTGGCTTACCACAGTTCAAGAAATAAACCCTGAGCTGAGTGCCGGAAAAGTTCATTTCACGCAACCTGGTGTGTGCGAAATTGAAGCGAAATACCTGTTGTAATATATGCATTACAGCTTTTGCTGAGACTACACAAATAAGTATTGTGGTATGGAAATATATGTATTCTGCGACAAGAGAAAAAATATAAACCAGTTGCTCTATGGTAGTGTTAAATAAACCTTGATCTTAATATATTCTTACTTTATAATTATTATAACATTAAATGAAATAAAATTGTGAGTTAATAATAGATGAAATAAATAAATTTTCCTTGAAATAAAATCACATTCGAATTAATTTTGGATCCTGATATCTCAACATGGTAGCAGAGCAAGGTTTAAAAACAAGAAATATTAAAGAAAAGATTTTTTTTAAAAGTAGCACATGGTGCGAAAAATTAATACGTGTGATAGTGTCAAATAAGAGCACATGGTGAACTTTAAGCAAAAGAACGACGATTTCAGTGAAATAATAAGAGTGTTCGTTTTAAAAACCCAGTAAAAAGGCAGTACCAATTTGTACCAAATCGTGTTCGTTTCGCCAAAAAACTTGCAAAACTTGCAAGGAGAGAGCGCAATTTTGACATTTCTTTTGGAGGGGAAGTTGCTAATTCGTTCTGGGAAAATTTGTCCCAGCACAAATTAGCAAGCAAGAAAGAACAGCTGATTGTAGCATATGGTTGCATTTGAGTCAACAAAACAATTCAACATTTCAAATTATAAATTTGAAAAAACATAATTATGAGTGATTTATTAACAAAAGAAGTAAGTAAATACATATTACAAATAGTAAATACATTATGAAATTTGGTTTCTTAATTTTAATAACGCTATTAAAAAGTTGGCAGATAAAGGCAAATGTGTTCGTGATCAGAGGGCGGTATAAATAAACTGTCGACACACACAGATTTAAATGCAACTGCGCAAGCAAACAGCTGTTATTTCAACTTGCTTGCAAGTTTTTACTAAATCCTCTTCGCCAAAAACTCAGTAACTTTCTGCATTTGAGAGAGTAAGACGCCTTACTCTCTGAATTATTTTACTGGCTAATTTTTACTGGGTTTTTAAAACGAACACTCTTAATAAAGACATTAAAATAAACAAAGAAACGCATTTATATTTGAAGTTTTTCTGAAAAATTTAGAAATTAAAAAAGGAATAGAAGAAAATATAAAAAACAGTAAGATAATTATGGCTAAACAATCAAAAATTGATGATATTTGTATTCCAATTTTTAATGGAGCAAATTTCAATAGCTGGAAATTCATATGAAATGAAAATGAATATGTTGGAATATAAAGAATGCAAAGAACCCGCCATGAGAGAAAAACTAGAAATTGAAAAGGCTTAAGACTAGAAAAAAACTGATTTAAAAGCAAAAACAATATTAAAAAGTGCGGTTTCAGATGAACAGTTAGAATATTTGAGTGACTGCAAAACTACTCTTGAAATTATACAAAACATAGAAAAAATGTACACAACTAAATCTACAGCATGAAGTAAAATTAAAGAACTACAATAATGTTGAAAACTTTTTTTATTAACTTTGAAATGGCATGCAATGATTTAAAACCGGCAGGTGGAAGCTTAAAACAAGAAGAAAAAAATTAGTTATGCGATTAAAGCATTGCCACCGAGTTATAGCTCTATTGATGATTTTATAGAATTAGTGCCACAAGATAAAAAAACAGTTGACTTAATAAAATCGAAAATTCAAGAAAAAAATATGGCTTAAGAGGAGAGTGAAAAAAGACCCAATGTGAGCACATTTAATGTGAAGACCAAAAGAAAAATGTTATCAGTGTGGAAATGTTTGGGCATTGCGCAAAGGCATGGTCAACTAAGTAAGAATGGAAATAAACTGAAGCAAGCAAGCCAGACAAGGTATATTCCAAGAGGTATAAAAAGAAATTTATTAACCTTCTCAAAGATGAAGGCTGAGAGAGAAAAGGTAACGGTTAGGGGCGCGAGTGCACCTTCCTCAAGCCACCGAAGAGACAAAGGTCTCTAGAAGGGGAAAACCCTGCGGTCCAAAGACCCAAGATGGGAGGCCCACTTTTTTCTTTTAGTGAAATCGCTAAAAGGTCGGGGTCGGTCACTCTTGGGGTTATCGACAAAAGCAGGGAGAATGGAACCATCCCCAAAGAAAATTGGAGGCACAACTGAAGGGCACACTCGGGGCACACGTGCTGGGGAATCTCAGATATAAATAAAAGAGGTGCAACACTTTTTGATTTTATTGTAAGCGAAAACTTAGCTATTTGCATAAAGGAAATTAACCTCCTTTCTTAACTGCGGCCAGGCGTGAAGTGTTAGATGTCACCCTGGCTTATTATTTCCTGATATTCCGCATATCTTACTGGATAGTTCTGGACACTCACTCCTACTCAGACCAAAGGTGTATTCAGTTTACTGCAGGAAAAGCTATCTGGGGCCCCGGATGAAGACTCAGATCTCTCTGAATGATCCATCAATAACATGTTGTAGAAGCTCACCTCGGCATGCTACAGTGCAATCAAAAGCTCGTGCCCGTTGAGCAGAAGTGTACGAAGGGCAAAGCCGAGCTGGTGGACCTTGAGTTGTCTGAACTAAGCGCGTCGAGCAGACGCCTTTTCAACAAGGCTAGGAAGAGGAATCTTCAACAGGAATGGGAACTTTATCAGCCTCTCGTCTTTTTCCTGAAGACCCTGGAGAGGCTGATTGACCTATATATAATAAATATAATCTCTCGCGGTAAATTTAGTTTCTCTAAGCATGCCTACACGAAGGGCAGATCTGTAGAGTCTGCTCTGCATACCGCAGTTAAAATCATCGAAGAACCTTTCGAGCACAAAGACTACGCAGTGGTGTTTTCATCGACATTGAGGGGGTATTCAACAATGTTCTTTCTGACGCGGTTACGCTGGCCCTCGGTCGGCTAGGAGTTGAAACCAACTTGTTCATTTTAAATATTCCATGCGACAGAACTGTCGTGGCGGAGTGGGGAATCGCATCGGCTCAGGAAAAGGTGAGCAGGGACACCCCACGAGGAGGTGTTCTTTCAACCTTCAACATCTGGAATTTTGTTTTAAATGAGGTTCTAGAGAAACAGGAAGGAAAAGGTTGTCAGTACGACGTGGTACTCATAGTCAGGGGAAAAGTTCCTGAACTCGCTACATGACCTCATGCAAGGTTATCTAAATTTGGTTACAAATTGGTCCGCTAGCTCTGGGTTAGCTATAAATTCTAACAAGGCGGAGCTGTTCTTGTTTACCAGGAAATATAGGGTGCCAGCTGCCCAGTTACCCTCGATCGCTGGCTCTCCTCTTGTGATCTCTGACAGAGTCAGGTACTTGGGGGTAATTCTAGACAGGAAGCTTAACTGGAGACCGAACATCGAAGAAAAGCTGAAGAAAGCGTCTGTCGCCTTATACTGCTGTAGGGGTGCCATCGGGAAGAGATAGGGTCTCTCTTCCAGAGTTGTCCTCTGGCTGTATGAAGCGGTTATCAAACCCATTACGCTGTAAGGTGTTTTTATCTGATGAAACTCCCTGTATAGATATACTCTAGCTAAGAACGTGGAATGGGTGCAGAGATACGCCTTGATTGGAATCAGTGGGTCACATCGACGCACAATTGGTATTGGCTAAACGGATTGAGACGACGTCGACAGTTTATCGATAAAATCAATGTAGAAATACCATCTTTGTCATTTCTGCATCAGCTGTTTCAGTTTGTTTACAATTTTGATTTAAAAGTTTTCATTGTTCGAGTTCGCGTGTATATTTTAATTAATATTTTTTTGAGAAAAATGTTCTTTGCTTTTGATACATCAAGCTCAAGCGATGAAGAGAGCAAAAAAGAGCTTGCAGCTACAAGAAAAATTATAAGGCAGAACTCTAATGTATTAAGTTTGCCGGATAACAAGTAAGTGTTACAATTTAAATTTGTGAATAAGAACTTGGATTTTTTTATGTTGTTAAATTTTTTTTTTATTTCAGATTTGAAGAATATTTTCGCCTTAACAAATCAGCGTTTATGTATGTGTTGGAAAAAATTAAGCCGGCAATGAAAAGTGAAGTGTGGACAACATCTGTATCAAAAGTAATAAAATTAGCAGCAACTTTGCGATTTTTGGGACAGGGATCGTATCAGACAAGTGTTGGAAACGACTTCCACCTTGGGCTATCCCAGCATACTGTCAGTTCAGTCCTGTCTGAAACACTAGACGTTTTAGAGGCAGTCGTATGTCCCCTATGGATTAAATTCCATATGACAAGCGCAGAAAAATCAGAAGCCAAGGAGTACTTTTTCCAAAAAACAGGTTTTCCGGGTGTTATTGGATGTGTCGATGGAACTCACATTAAAATTTTGCCTCCCAACAAACAAGACCAGAATTAATACTACAATCGAAAAGGATTTTGTAGTTTAAATGCTATGATTGTAAGAACCGGCTAACGTTTGCTTTACATTTTAAGACTGAAAAAAAACTTCAACAGGTTTGCGATCATAAAATGCGAATACGGTATTTTGATGCTCGTTATGCGGGCTCCGGGCATGACTCTCTAATTTGGAACATTAGCCAAGCAAGAAGAATTTTAAAGCAGCGATACGATGATGGTGAGCGTAATTTCTGGCTCTTAGGTAAAAATTAACCCTTCAAATAAATAAAAATTGTTATACAGGTGATGCGGGCTATCCTCTTGAACCATTCATTATGACGCCATATCGATTCGCAACAGAAAGAAGTCCAGAAGCAATTTACATTAGTAAACATGCTAAAGCTAGAAATATAGTTGAACGAACTATTTGAGTTTTAAAAAACCGATTTCGCTGTTTGCTAGGTGCACGTCAACTTCACTACATGCCATCTAAAGCCACGCAAATCGCTAATGTATGTGCAGCACTTAACAATATTTGCATTGAGTTTGGATCACAATTCACAAACGAGGATGTCAACATTGCAGAACACAGCCAAGGCAATGTCGACTATAATGATGATGTAGAAAATAGTGTAAATATTGAAGCCTCACAAATAAGAACGCAAATAAAGAACCGTTTTGTATAATTTTAGTCCATTCTTTTTTATGAAATAAATTGAATTCAGTCTTATTTTTATGTCAAACAAATACTCCTATATACTAATTCATGTAAGGAATCAAACAAAAACAGTTCATAAATTCTTAAAAATAAAATATATACATTAGTAGGAACTAAACAAAAAAAATTCATAAATACTTAAAAATAAAATATATACATTAGTAGAAACTAAACAAAAAGAATTCACAAATACTAAAAATGAAAAAATATATATGTACATATGCAAATTAAATTCAGTCTTTCCTATTTTTTAAATGTCTAAGCTTTTCTTTGGCAATTTCAAGATTTATTTCACTCAATTCAATTGCAGCTTTATGTAGTTCTACCTCTCGGCGATCCCTTTTTTCCAAAAGGCTTAGCTTCCTTTCTTCTATTGAGAGAAGTTTCTTATGGTAGGATGCAGTATCTCTTAAGGCATATTTAATTGATGTCATTTTATTGGTGATATCACTTAAAATTCTCTCCTGCATATTACTATGCCTTTCCAAGATGTCAATCCTTTCGGCGCTTTTGGCTTTGCGTGTTTTGGCAGGAGTGGACAGTTGTTTTCTATCCCTTGCGTTCGCTGAAGTCGTGGGAACTTCTTCTTCGGCAGGTGAATCTGGTGGGCACAACTGGATATACTGGATTATCTGTGCACCCTCCAGTGGAGCAACTGTAACCGTAGTTTCCTCATTTTCTGTTACGTCAGCTGCAACACCTTGTAAAAACCCTGCTTATTTAACTGCAGCAAGTTGGCCACAGCCTCTTCTAGTGGGAAAAGACTTTGTTGTTTATAAATTCCACCACCTGTTGCATTGCACTCCACCTTGTTTTTTACAATTTTCTTCTTAACTTTAAATTTTAAATCTCGCCATACCTGCGGTTTAAATGTATATTAAAAATAATATGCTTTCATGGTAGTATTATAATTACTTTCTGCCAACTGTTGCTGTCTCTTAAAGGGGGCCCAAGGGCATTTAATTTATTGCTTATTGCTTCCCATTGCAGTTTAAAGTTCGCTGGAGTTGTTCCCTTTTGAAAACTCTTTGCTAGGCATGGGCTTTTTTCAAACTCAGCTACAAGAGTTTCAAATTGTTCTGCACTAGTAACTTTCATTTCAAATATCTAAATCAATACAGATACATTTGTAATAATTCAATTTAAATAAAAACAAACAATTTCTTAAAAAAAAGCAATTATACTTACAAATTTTCTTCTAGTCGTCGGTAAATACGGTGTCGACTGAAATGGCGTCGTTTGAACTCAACGTCGACAGCAATTTTGCTTAGGGAATAGCATATGTTTGTCAATAGCTGTCAATAGTTATCGATTACGACAACGCCAATACCGATTTTAACAAGTCGTCTACGTTAAGTGTCGATGACGACAACCGTAATAGGGGTGATTGCCACCTCAATCCCATCCACCTGCTTCTATTCCTTCAAACCCTCAAATATCTTTAGGTGGGCGTGAATCACCCACAAAGAAGCTGGTTGTTGTCCTCCAGAGAAAATCGATTTTTATTTCGAGATTTGCCAAAGATACTTCATCTAATGAGATAGGGTTTTATATTTTATCGAATTTAATGATACGAAAATTTAACTTTTAAGTATGAACGCAACGTCTCGTCTTTCAAAATTGATGTAGATTCTAGAGATTTTGATTCTCTGCTTCAAAATTCATTCTGGCCGACTGGAGCATTTGTTCGCGAGTTTGAGTATAAGCCAAATAAAAATCAAATTAATAACTTAGCTACAATATCTCACCGGGATACTGAGCCAAAAAACTAATTTCTAAGTCTGCTTTAAGTATCCTGTACCAAAACGTAAGAGGTTTAAATACTAAATTGAATGACATATATTTAAAAGGCCTTGATTGCAACTACAAAGTAATATGCTTCGCTGAAACGTGGCTTAAACCGCACATTTTCAATTCAGAGATCCTTCCTGACAATTTCGAAATTTATAGAAATGATCGTAAGGACAGAATCGGTGGAGGTGTTCCCTTTGCAGTCCATTCTTCAATACCATCCGAAAAAGTGAGTGTCACCGTTATTGAGCCCATTGAATATAAAGCAATACGGATAATGGTGGATAAGGGATTCATTTACTTAGCACTTTGCTACATCCCTCCAAATTCAGACTTAACGTTATATTCGAAACATATTTTATTACTTAACTCCTTAATTGCAATGGTTACAACCCAAGACTCGATGAGTGTTATAGGCGACTTCAATTTGCCTAGCATATCATGGAACTTAGTAGACAATCAAATCATTCCGATTTCATCAAAGGATATGTATAATGTGTTCTTAGAAGATATGGCTGAACTCTGCCTTAATCAAATTAATTTAATTCCAAACAAATTTGGAGCGATCTTAGATCTTGTCTGTGTTGATGTAGATATATCATCCATAAATCGGTGTGACCCATTGGTTCTCCCAGAGGATTTTCGCCACCCTACAATTGAGTTAATTTACGTTATTATAAATGATTTTGGAAATTACGACGATAAATCATGTAGCTTAAGCCCGCGTTTTAATTTCGCGAAGGCCAATTTCAAGAAATTAAATCGTCAATTGTCAAAATTAGCCTGGCCGACGTATTCAGAGGACGTTGAGCTCAGTGTCCAGCATTTTAATAATACTATATACAGCTTATTTAAAAAGTTTGTACCTAAACGTGTCTGCGTTCATGAAAAACAATCGCAACCTTGGTTTACAAAAGAACTTAGAAACTTAAAAAATAAAAAATAAAAAGTCGCGATCTTTTAAATTATATAAGTTAACTGGGTTACACACTGATTATATTAAGTACTCAATTCTCCAACACAGTTACTTTGATTTGAATAAAAAATACTACAAATCTTATTTATGCAAATTAAAAATAATTTAATACAAAATCATAAATCATTTTATGCTTTCGTTAACTCGAAGCGCAGAGTAAATGGTTTTCCGTCAGCCATGAAACATCAAAACGTCGTGTCAAGTGACAGTTAATTCATCCCGAACATGTTTGCCCAGTTCTTCAGGTCCAATTACTCTATCAACTCGCCTACAAACAAAGATTATCCATATAAACTCTGTCCAATGACCCCCGCTATCATTCCTGTCGGGAGATATCCCGAAGAAGTGTTTCATAACTTAAGTACCGTCAAGGAATCTTATAAGTCCAGCCCCGATTTGATCCCGACTTGCTTCCTTAAAAAACTTGCTGAATATCTATTTGAACCATTAAGGAATTTATCTAACTTATCTCTTAAATTTGGAGAATTGGTAGTAGGTCCTCTATAGAAAAATTTCGGGGCGTAGCAAAGCTTTCTGCTATTCCAAAATTATTTCAAGAAATTGTTGTTGACCGTTTAACATATTCCATATCTTCTGCTATTTCTAGCACGCAACATGGGTTCGCTAAAGGAAAATCGACTATTACAAACTTACTTGAGTTTACTACTCATGTATTGAACGGATTTAGAGAAATTATGCATACTGATGTTATTTACACCGATTTTAGTAAAGCATTCGATAAAGTTAGTCACTCCTTACTTATCCATAAACTCGATCTGCTCGGTTTTCAACCTAATCTTCTTCGTTGGATATCTTCTTATTTGCACGACAGAACACAACGAGTCCTTTTTGGGGTTCCACAAGGAAGTCACCTTGGTCCGATTCTGTTCTTACTTTTTATAAACGATATTTTTTCTGTTGTGAAATATTCAAAAATTTGGTTGTATGCGGATGATATAAAGCTTTTTAGATCATTTAACACTGTTGATAAAAGGTATTTACTACAAGCGGACTTAAATAGAATGTCAAATTGGTGTGAAGTGAATGGTATGCCGTTAAATCTTAAAAAATGTAAAGTAATGTGCTTTTCTCGCAGGGCAGTTCAACCAGCTTCTTATGACATAAGAAACTACAACCTTGAACATGTATTTAACTTTGTTGACCTAGGTATCACAATGGACCCAAAACTTAACTTTAATCTTCATATCAATGCTACAATCAACAAAGCTAAGGGTATGTTTGCGTTTGTAAAACGATGGTCAAAAGAATTCAGTGACCCCTACATTACGAAAGCTCTTTTCACAACGTTAGTGAGGCCAATACTAGAATACGGTTCCATCGTTTGTAACCCGCACTATCAAGTTCATTCTGATCGGATAGAGTCGATTCAAAAACAATTTCAGCTTTTGGATTTAAGAAAGTTTCTTTGGGGTTCGCAATATAACCTGCCACCCTATATCGTTTAAAACTTATTAATAATCCTACGCTTGGTAGTCGCAGATAAATGCTCGGCATCATATTTTTAGTCAAGTTAATGACTGGCTTGACGTCTAGCCCAACTCTTCTGGCCGAAGTGAAGTGGAACGTTCCCTTCCGAATTTCCAGGCATTACCGGCCTCTTTTTCTGAAACCTTCCAAAAATAATTTTGAATTAAACGAGCCACTCCGTTGTTTATGCCAGGACTTTAACTTTTACTCCGGTTCCTTTGATATTTCCGACTCACTATTTTACATAAAGAATAACATACTTTGTATTATGATAGATTATATACACAATTTCGATTTAAAACCCCTTTTACTATCCAAATAAATTTAAATTTAAAATCAGCTGATGAACTTTTATTCTGTAGCTGAACAAATTTAGATCCTCGACACCCAACAAACTCCAGCCTTTCATCGGCATTCAAACAAAAAAAAATATTTAAATCCGTGCGCCATGCGGATGCGCCCCACGCGTCGGTTGGGCGGGAATGGAGGGTAAAAACCGTTGGGATTATTATTATTATTAAAATTGCACCTTATAATATATACACATTATATGTATATATAGTATATTGATTTACATTTATAGTTATATTTTTGTTTTCCTTCACCAGGAGAAAAATTCTCATAAAGAAATAATTTTTCACAAAAAATATGTAAAACATATGAATCAGTTTACATGTGTATGTTTAATTAAAAGATAAAATAATTACTGGGCTCCGTTCATTTGAACACATCCACACTACCATCGAAAAGGTTAATTAACTTATAACAATCTTTTAATTTTCTCTTATCTCCAAGTTTTTCCAATGTTTTTGCTGCTTCAGATAACATCCCAACACGTTCTCCTGGAGAGCATAGTAAAGCAGTTGGCAAGTATTTGCATGCAATATAAATTGCTGTCGCCCTTTCACGTTCAAATCCCTGATAATTGTTGAATTTTTCTTTGCCACCACATATAGCAGAAGATCTAAGAATTTTATGACGTAAACTTCTATCTAATAGTTGTTGTGTTGGTCCAGGAGAAACATCAGCCATTAGACGACAAACAGCTTCATATAGAAAGATTCGCTGATGTCCAATCTAAAATAAAAACGATAAAAGTATGTGTTGAATTTTCAAAGTCAGGGGTATTAGAAACAATGTATGGAAAATTTCCGAACGAAATTTATTAAAATACTGCAACTTATAATAACACTGGGGAACAAAATAAAAAAAGTTGTATACATCTTTTAAGTAACTTTACAAAGTTCGTGCGTTTTTTTTAATAGCGATTTGTAGATTTTTTTACTTTTTCATATCATCACCCTTTAACTCAAAAACTACATTAAAAATACTAGGTAACTTTTATTTGCTTGCTTTGAGAATACGTGTTTCGCTCTTAACTTACTGTAGACATTCCTTATACCGTTCGTATTCGGATACGGGTTTACATTTCCAATCTTCCTGAATGTTTTAATTTCATAAGTGTATTGTAGTCCATCCAGTGTTCAGATTTGTTCACAATGGCCCTCGGCCCGCCCAAGCTCAGAGTTAACAGGTTTAAAAAAGGAAAAGGAAATTTCCTACTCCTCCCTCAACTATCCTGGCTTACCACAGTTCAAGAAATAAACCCTGAGCTGAGTGCCGGAAAAGTTCATTTCACGCAACCTGGTGTGTGCGAAATTGAAGCGAAATACCTGTTGTAACATATGCATTACAGCTTTTGCTGAGACTACACAAATAAGTATTGTGGTATGGAAATATATGTATTCTGCGACAAGAGAAAAAATATAAACCAGTTGCTCTATGGTAGTGTTAAATAAACCTTGATCTTAATATATTCTTACTTTATAATTATTATAACATTAAATGAAATAAAATTGTGAGTTAATAATAAATGAAATAAATAAATTTTCCTTGAAATAAAATCACATTCGAATTAATTTTGGATCCTGATATCTCAACATGGTAGCAGAGCAAGGTTTAAAAACAAGAAATATTAAAGAAAAGATTTTTTTTAAAAGTAGCACATGGTGCGAAAAATAAATACGTGTGATAGTGTCAAATAAGAGCACATGGTGAACTTTAAGCAAAAGAACGACGATTTCAGTGAAATAATAAAGACATTAAAATAAACAAAGAAACGCATTTATATTTGAAGTTTTTCTGAAAAATTTAGAAATTAAAAAAGGAATAGAAGAAAATATAAAAAACAGTAAGATAATTATGGCTAAACAATCAAAAATTGATGATATTTGTATTCCAATTTTTAATGGAGCAAATTTCAATAGCTGGAAATTCATAAGAAATGAAAATGAATATATTGGAATATAAAGAATGCAAAGAACCCGCCATGAGAGAAAAACTAGAAATTGAAAAGGCTTAAGACTAGAAAAAAACTGATTTAAAAGCAAAAACAATATTAAAAAGTGCGGTTTCAGATAAACAGTTAGAATATTTGAGTGACTGCAAAACTACTCTTGAAATTATACAAAACATAGAAAAAATGTACACAACTAAATCTACAGCATGAAGTAAAATTAAAGAACTACAATAATGTTGAAAACTTTTTTATTAACTTTGAAATGGCATGCAATGATTTAAAACCGGCAGGTGGAAGCTTAAAACAAGAAGAAAAAAATTAGTTATGCGATTAAAGCATTAAAGCACAAGATAAAAAAACAGTTGACTTAATAAAATCGAAAATTCAAGAAAAAAATATGGCTTAAGAGGAGAGTGAAAAAAGACCCAATGTGAGCACATTTAATGTGAAGACCAAAAGAAAAATGTTATCAGTGTGGAAATGTTTGAGCATTGCGCAAAGGCATGGTCAACTAAGTAAGAATGGAAATAAACTGAAGCAAGCAAGCCAGACAAGGTATATTCCAAGAGGTATAAAAAGAAATTTATTAAGCCTCTCAAAGATGAAGGCTGAGAGAGAAAAGGTAACGGTTAGGGGCGCGAGTGCATCTTCCTCAAGCCACCGAAGAGACAAAGGTGTCTAGAAGGGGAAAACCCTGCGGTCCAAAGACCCAAGATGGGAGGCCCACTTTTTTCTTTTAGTGAAATCGCTAAAAGGTCGGGGTCGGTCACTCTTGGGGTTATCGACAAAAGCAGGGAGAATGGAACCATCCCCAAAGAAAATTGGAGGCACAACTGAAGGGCACACTCGTGGCACACGTGCTGGGGAATCTCAGATAAAAATAAAAGAGGTGCAATACTTTTTGATTTTATTGTAAGCGAAAACTTAGCTATTTGCATAAAGGAAATTAACCTCCTTTCTTAACTGCGGCCAGGCGTGAAGTGTTAGATGTCACCCTGGCTTATTATTTCCTGATATTCCGCATATTTAACTGGATAGTTCTGGACACTCACTCCTACTCAGACCAAAGGTATATTCAGTTTACTGCAGGAAAAGCTATCTGGGGCCCCGGATGGAGACTCAGATCTCTCTGAATGATCCATCAATAACATGTTGTAGAAGTTCACCTCGGCATGCTACAGTGCAATCAAAAGCTCGTGCCCGTTGAGCAGAAGTGTACGAAGGGCAAAGCCGAGCTGATGGACCTTGAGTTGTCTGAACTAGGCGCGTCGATCAGACGCCTTTTCAACAAGGCTAGGGAGAGGAATCTTCAACAGGAATGGGAACTTTATCAGCCTCTCGTCTTTGTCCTGAAGACCCTGGAGAGGCTGATTGACCTATGTATAATAAATATAATCTCTCGCGATAAATTTAGTTTCTCTAAGCATGCCTACACGAAGGGCAGATCTGTAGAGTCTGCTCTGCATACCGCAGTTAAAATCATCGAAGAACCTTTCGAGCACAAAGACTACGCAGTGGTGTTTTCATCGACATTGAGGGGGTATTCAACAATGTTCTTTCTGACGCGGTTACGCTGGCCCTCGGTCGGCTAGGACTTGAAACCAACTTATTCATTTTAAATATTCCATGCGACAGAACTGTCGAGGCGGAGTGGGGAATCGCATCGGCTCAGCGAAAGGTGAGCAGGGACACCCCACGAGGAGGTGTTCTTTCACCCTTCCTCTGGAATATTGTTTTAAATGAGGTTCTAGAGAAACAGGAAGGGAAAGGTTGTCAGGTAGTTGCCTTTGAGTACGACGTGGTACTCATAGTCAGGGGAAAAGTTCCCGAACTCGCTACATGACCTCATGCAAGGTTATCTAAATTTGGTTACAAATTGGTCCGCTAGCTCTGGGTTAGCTATAAATTCTAACAAGGCGGAGCTGTTCTTGTTTACCAGGAAATATAGGGTGCCAGCTGCCCAGTTACCCTCGATCGCTGGCACTCCTCTTGTGATCTCTGACATAGTTAGGTACTTGGGGGTAATTCTAGACAGGAAGCTTAACTGGAGACCGAACATCGAAGAAAAGCTGTCTGTCGTCTTATACTGCTGTAGGGGTGCCATCGGGAAGAGATAGGGTCTCTCTCCCAGAGTTGTCCTCTGGCTGTATGAAACGGTTATCAAACCCATTACGCTGTAAGGTGTTTTTATCTGGTTAAACTCCCTGTATAAATCTACTCTAGCTAAGAACCTGGAATGGGTGCAGAGATACGCCTTGATTGGAATCAGTGGGCACTGCGCACTACTCCAACGCTAGCTCTAAATTGATGCTTGGCATCATCCCTGTGGGCTTGGCGGTAAAGCTGCCGCCGCTTGCTCTGCCATCAAGCTGCGGAGCTCTGGGTTCCCCTGAGTATGGGCACTCAGCGATCCTAAAACACTTTGAATTCATACCGGAAGAGGTAGATCAGTGCGTGTCAGTGATCGCCCCGGGAGGATCCTTCGCCACTCATATCCAATTAAGGGAGCAGTGGGTGGGTGGATGACCTCTGGTGCAAAGGCGCCGCGAACATGTTTTCGGATGGATGTAAGTGGAGTTTTTTGCGAGGAACTATCGCTCTTTAGTATGTTTAGACTAGCAGATTTCTGCGGCATCTTTCAAGCTGAAATAGCTGCCATCAAGGAAGGAAGCAGTAGACCACCTGCGTTGTAGTACTACAATACAGAAGGTGGTAAACATCTACTCGGACAGTGAAGACGCAATCAGAGCCCTGGGATCGCTAACGCTGCGGTCGAAACTGGTCGGGGAATACCTGGCCTCCTTCTCGGCCGCCTCAGAAGTTTTCCGTATCGGGTTAGTTTGGATCGCAGGACACAGCGACATCGCAGGAATTGTTAAACACTACCATGCCACTGCCCGATGGGTACCCACGCTGGACGTCATTTTTGATCCAAGGTGTGAGTGCTGTAGGGAGGATGATGAGGTGGAATCAAAAAAACTACCTTCTCAGCTGCCCTGATTTCACAAGGGTTAGATACAGACACCTTGGCTCGCAATTCTTTGATACTTCCGAGAGGCTCTCCGGTGTAGCCATTGATAGACTACGCTTCTTCATAAACAACACCCTACGGTTCTCTGAACAAATACATCTACCGGTGATAATCGTTTTCCTGTTCAGGGAAGGAAACTTTTATAGTGGTTCCACAATGGACTATAAACTGTAGTCTAAATGACCCCTTATGAGCTACCACCCTACCAAAACCTTATCTAACCCTAGAATCGTATGGAGATAAAGAAAATAGTTTTGATGATAGAGAAACAACAACAAGAAGAGAAGAAAGAAGAAACCCTCTTATTAGAAAGAACCTCACAAAGAAATAAACGTCCAGTAAATAGATTTGGTAATCATGTTGCACATTATATTTACGTAAACTAAGTACGTCAATGCAAATGTACCTAATATGTTCGATGAGGCAATAAATTGCGATAAACATAAAGGATAAAAAAAAGCAATGGACTTCGAAATTAATACTATAAATAAAACTAAAATTACGATTGTTGTTGATAAACCTAAATATAAACAAATAATTTATACAAATGGTCATATACAAACAAGAATCATAATACGTATAAAGCTTGGTTGGTGGCAAAGGTTACCAACAAAGAGAAAATGTTTATTCTCCAGTATAGAAGGTTCAAACATTAAAAATATTACTTTAGAAACTGAACGAATGGATTTCGATTCGGCTTATTGTTAAAATCGGAAGTATACAATTATGAACCACAAAATATTAGGCTTCGTAAGGAGTAATTATGATTATTGTCTGTACGTTAAAGATCAAAAATATAAAAGAAAATTTTAAGCAAAATTTCTCAATGAAAGACATGGGCTCTCAAAAATTTGTTTTATGCGTAATCTGTTGTTGGCTGGGATAAGGCTGTCGCATCTATGCACTAACCTAATGCTACTACTGCAGTCAAATATTCGTCATCGTCATCTTTGCTTTTAGCTTCTGCTCGCCCAGCTTCTGTTACTTTGGATGCCTGTTCACTCGGGAGTACCTGGTAATGAGACAGCTGACCATTTGGCCAGAATTGGCTCGGATAAGGTGTTTCTTGGCCCGCAGCCAGCTATAGCACTCCCACCTTCGGCCATCGATGCCACCATCAGAAACTGGGTTAATACTTCGCTCAGCAATAACTGGGAGGCGTCGAAAGGATGCAGATGGGCAAAAGTCGTGTTACCTTCAATCTCAGAAGGACTATCGAAACACTTGCTCTCGCTTAACAGGCGAGACTGCAGGCAACTTGTTGGACTGCCTCGCCTTTGCAAGAACTAGATATGGAGCATTTAGTCGCGACGTGTTGAGAGACGAACACCTGAGCTCTTTGAAACCTCAAAATCTGCTAAGATTTATTCGTAAATCCTGCAGATTTAAAACAGATTAAAAGGAACATGAAAACAGTACAATGGACGACATGTAGTCTGAGTGCTGTTGACTGCACGCGTTGTTTCGTGCCTGATTCCAACAAAAAAAAAAAAAATGCTGACATAAACAAAAAACATCTTTCTTGTTATGCTTTAGTTAAGAAACAGATACCGCCTGTAAACGTCCATAGAATTAACTTTAAGCTATTTGTATCTTTGGCGCTTTATGCAAAGTTGCTCTCATCTAAGCCCTCTTACACCAACCACTTAGCACTTTTCACTTTGCAAATTTTTGATAACATTGTTTTTTGAAAAGTACAGTTTATAAGTGTTGGACTTTAAACTTATCAATAAGCTTATCAACTTGTCAAAACTGACGAGCTCTTTGGATAAGTTGATTTGATAAGCGTTGCACCAACAATTTCTTTTGCTTTGCAAATAGAGAAAACTTTTTTAATCATGTGCTAAGCGCTCTCAATAAGAAGTGGAGCAAAGCAATGTACGTTTTAATAAGAATTCTCCGTTTCTCTTCTATTATTTAGAGTGTTATGTCGCGTGCACAAAACAAAGCCAATAAATATGCCGTTTTACAAGTTATAAAAAGAAAAAAGTAAGTTTATTTTGATTATCATATGTAGAATGTATACATGAATATGCAATAAATATATTTTTCTACATTTGTGAACCCCATGCATTTGCGCAGTTCCATGGTATTGGCCACCATTGCCAAACCAGTGCAGAGTGCTTTATAATTGCTGCAGGGGGTTTAAGCATATATTACGCTTACTAGTGTGTTGCAGATGCGCTCCTATTTTTAACAAAATCTAATATCCAAACTATAATTGATTCTTTCCTTTGTAACACTCGAATTGTGCGAATGTTCGTCTTCCAAAATATTAAAAAGTTCGAATCGAAGCATTTTGTTATTTTTTTTTCCTATTAATATTTCACGAAGCTCGAGCACGTGCTAAAGCACCGATTAATTCGTTCAGACTAAACTTATCATTGTTATGATAGGTGAAATTATTTTTAGCAAAACAATGCAAAACATAGCAAATTGAGAGAAGAGAAATGATAAGTAAAAGTTGTTGGTGCAACGAAATGCTTACAAAATTTGCTAATTTTCAAAACTTATTACTTTTCCGCTAAGTTTTTTTCACTTTGCATTTCAACTTTTGGTGCAACGCTTATCAATAGCATTGAGTGACATTTTACTTAGCAATACTCAATTGATTGATTTCTAGCCCATCTCTTCTTAGCGAAATAAAACTAACCTAAATTTCAAGACATTTCCGGCCTCTCTTTCTGAATCCATGTAAAAGTAATTTTGAGTTAAATGAGCCACTCCGTAGTTTGTGTCAGGATTTTAACACTCACTCCGGTTTTTTTGATAACTCACTTTTTTACATAAAGAAAACTATACTCAATCCTCTCATAATACATTAATACATACCATACATATACATATATTACTATTCGATCAGCTGATGAGCATTTGTTCTGTAGCTGAACAGTTTTAGATCTCGACACTTAACAAACCTCTGCCTTTCATGACTCGGCGCAACATATATGAAAAAAAATTTTTTTTTTTTATATATCCGTGCTCCATGCGGATGCGCTCCTCGCGCCGGTCGGGCGGGTATGGAGGGATAAAACCGTTGGTGCAACAAAAAACTTTCCGAAGTTTTGATAACTTGCTAAAATGCTAATGATAAGTGGTTGGTGCAATTGGGCCCTGATATTTGGCCTGCTAAAGTTAGTCTGCGCCCTTTTAATTTTTTTCGAAAAGACCAACACGGACTAGTTTAAATGTACCTAATCTATTAGTGGATGTTGTAGCTTAAATGCGTATTTGCAAAATACATCAGGTCTTTGAACTTAGTCTGATCTGAAGCTCTTTATATTTATAATTCTCAAATGGGTTATGACATTTTCATTACTGTTGAGAAATGGCTTAATGCTAATTTTCCGGATGATTAATTTTTCGACTCCATATTGTTTACTGTGTACCGGTAGGATAGAGATGCAGCAAAGACTGGCTGTGTACGAGGCGGTGGGGTTCTTATTGCAGTTCGGAGGAATTTGAAATAATTTTTTGTTAAATTAGTCACTTACTTATTGACCAACTTTGATTAGTGGGTCCTCCTCTAATAATTCTCTCTTTTTGTGGTTTCTTATATTCCTCCCAACAGTACAGACGATCTTTATTGCGCGCATGCTGATAATATTAGCTCTTTAGTCTCAAATAAATTAGAAGATAATCACTTATGCGTTTTGGGTGATTTTAACCTATGTAAGGTATCATGGTCATGGTGTTTATCAAATGTTGGTCTTAGGTTAGGTTAGGTTGAAGTGGCTGTCAACGTTCACACTGACACACATAGGCCATTGATAGGCCCATTGTGGTACCACCTGGATCAAAGATCCCATTACTCGAACCATCGTGATTCTTCTGCATATTCTAAAATCCTGCGAGCCTCTATACTGGCCAGGTCGCTTAGGTTGTTTAAGAACGCAGATCCTAAGACTTTCGTTCTTATCCTCCATAGTGCGGGACATTCCGGGCGGTACCCAGTCTCTCCGCATGCCTTCCGATCAGTATGTGGCCTGTTATGAGTCCTAAAACTAAGTAAGTCTGTATTCTGCTCAGCAAGAGCAGACCCTGTGACCTTTTGACGTTCCACTCTGGCTACATTTGTTTTGACATAATGCAGTTGTTATAATTTTCCATCGGGACCAGAGATCTGCAATGAGTACTACAAAAATTAGTATACTTAAGTCATGAGCCATAACAATTGGTGCAAATGCGTACTCATACTAATTTAAAAAAATACTAATACTCTTTCCCACTAAAACAAAAAAAACTCAAAGTATTTCTGCAATTTTTGACTCTATTGAGTGTAGACTTACACTTTGAGTTTACTCACTAGTTCATAGGGGAGCATGGACATGAGTTTGTATGAGCTGAGTATTATGTATTTTGGTTATGCTTTGTGCCTTTTACAAATGTACAAAAAGTATAGCGCAACCTATATTTCTCTCAACGGTGAGTGGTGTGAAAAGTAATCGCGCTGAATAGCAGTTCAGTTATTGTTTGTTTCTGCAGAATCTGCACGTGCTTATGAATGATTTATATTTAATAATTATAAGCCAACATATTTTGCAAATATGGACTGGAAAATATTCGTAGATATAAACATATATGTGTTATTTTTCTTAGTTTATAGGTATTATACTATGGACACTAACGACGATATAGTGGGGAAAATTGCTACAGGAGTTTATAAGCTCAGCGAAAAACGGGAAAGCCAGAAGTACAATATGGGAAGTTTTTGCTGAGATAATAAGAGATGACGGAAGTATTTTACTCGAGTTGGTGTGTTTTACGTAATTGCAAAAAAGTTTTTAAATGCCGTGGCATGCAGACTTCCAATCTCAATAGACACAAATGCTTCAGATTACATATTCATCAATTGCCTGAACAGAAAGTTAGTGCAAGTTTAGTACAAGCAAGTCAGTTAAATGAAACTGAAAGGTTTTGTATTGCCCAAATAGCAAGTGAGAATGGATTATCGGATTCAACTATTAATTCATTACTGCCAATAGAAGATCCTTGTGCTTCAACACTTCAATTGGACGGAACAGCATCAACTTCCTTGTCATCAGTTAATGATTCCAATAACGAGGAGAGTTTCTTCTTTCCAAACCTAATTCCATGTAAGAGTACTTCTTTAACAGAAGCATAAAATGTCTGTGAAGAAATACGTCGCTATTCTGCAGAAAATGTAGAATTTTCCGAATATTTTGACGTTATGCAGTGGTGGCATAATAATAGTAAACGTTATCCGAGGTTGTCCATTCTAGCACAAAAAGTTTTAGGCATTCCAGCGAGCAGTGCAGCGTCAGAGAGTGTTTTCGCTTGCCGGCAATATTATTACAGAAAAGCGGCCGAAAGATAGTTGACAATATTATTTTTTTAAATTCTCTTTACAAAAAAAAATTATAAAATACATATGTTCACTATATGTATATATATTTTTTTACTGATAAGCTTATGTACTTTTATATGTCTATTTTATTTATGAGTTTTATGAATTTACGTTTCTTTTAAAACATGAATGATCTCGCTTTGTTTTTTTTTTTAATAAAAACTATTAAAATACATTATCGAGTTGCATTTTTTGTAAACATTTTGATTTAGTTAAAAAGCACTAAGTTTAATGCGAAAAGTCTATTTTGCATATACATACATACTACATATGTGTGACGTTATCATTCTCTCACGGTGGCGCAAGATTGTATTCTACATTCTTGCACATGACTTAAGTCATTCCACTGCACTCTTGGTGTTTCGTGGTGAGCTGAGTCATTTTGGTTTACCGCTACGCATTTATTGGCTCATTGAGCGAAATGAGCACTAAACTGGTTTGTACTAAGAGAAACTTACTCATTACTCATACTCACTTTATGTGTGTCGTGCGTAAATGTGTATTAGTGGATGATCTTCTTTGACTTACGTATGTATATCCACTAATACAATTTCTTGTGTTAGTCAACCAATTAAGTAAAAGGTTGAATAATTGCAGTTCCATTACCTAGTATGTTCTTACTCCATTAAATATTTCACATCATGAGTCGTATTTCCTTGAGGGAATTCTTAGTCTAAACTTACTACAAAATAATAATTTTATTAATAAATTAAATAGAGTTCTCGACCTTGTCTTTACAAGTGATAGCATTAATTGTATAATTGATGAATGCCACTCTCATTTATCTCTCCTCGATAAACATCATGTGTCTTTAGTCCTAAGATTTGATTGTTATAATTTTTTCAATTCACCAACCACTGAAATAATAATGAAATTTTAACTATTCGGTTTGTGATTTTTCAATATTAAATGGTTTATATTTCGGAAATTAAATGGGAAAGAATTTTAGTTTGCTCCGATGTTACTAGTTCTTTGATGGATTTTCAGCTGTGCTTTTTAAAAACTGTCCTGCCTTAGTTATCCGCTTGAAAATAATTTTCAATATGTCTTTTGTTTCTAGCGTTTTTTTAGATTTTCCAGTCATTCTATTAACCCTCTTTTCAAAAGGTGGAACAAAAGTGATGTTTGCAACTAAAGGCCAATATCCAAGTTATCTTCGGTATCTAAACTCTTTAAAACTATATTAGCTGCAAAACTAAACTTTGTAACCAAGAGCTTGATTTCGCCGAATCATCACGGTTTTGTTGCAAATCGATCTACGATTACTAATCTAGCAGTGTTTAGTGAATATTGCATAGGATCTTTTTCAGGTGGGTTTCAAGTGGACTGCATTTCTCTAAGGTTTTTACAAGGTTTCCCATTCGATTTTTCCCAATAACCATACACAAGCTGGGGCATCGGTCTGTAGAGGAGCAACAACCAGCTCCCAAGAAAACATGTGTCCGTGCCGGGGTGGCCGACCCAGCATTGCTGATGTTGCTAGGAACAGAATCCTGATATGCGTCAATTACAAGGCACCCACTCCCATTGGTGAAGGCTGGTACCAGGGCCATATAAAGGGGTTGGCTTGTGATGATGCTAAGTCAGCGGCGGTGCATAAGGCGGCCATCGCTAAGGTAGGGAATGTCTCCAGGAGGTCGACTGAAAGGACATTCAAGACAGATTCAAAGCAAGGACGTGGAGGCGCATTATTTCGTTTTCACCGAAGAGCAACTTAAAGATGATTCAGGCGTTGAACCCAAAAATCACGACGGGGTGTGGTCGATCCTACGGGTAGAGGACCCAGATGAGTTTTGAAAAAGCAAAAAGAGACCTTCATGGAGGGACTTTTGAACTGGTGTTGAGGGCTTTATCGAGACTCTCTGACTAAAAAAAAACTCTTGTCGGGCACAACAAACCAGATTTGGAGGGAGACAGGATGGCTCCTGTACAAAAATGGGAAACGTACCAGCCGAAATGCTTCTAGATACGCACTTCTCTGGAAGCTCACATATAGGGGAACTTGATTTCCTGCCTTCGGGCGGAAAAGTTAATTTCCCTGTTTCAAAAGAAAGGCTAATTTCGGCGACACAAAGTATTAAACCTTATAAAGCTGCCGGGAAAGACGCTATTTAACGCGCGTAGCTGGTTGCAACGGGTTTTGCACCTGTTGTAAATTAAACTACGTACCGACGGCATGGAGATCCGTTTCCGTTGTCTTCCTATTATATCTAAAAATGCTTCAAATACGATTCCCAAGGATCTAAGGTCTATGAGTTAGTCATCCTTTATCATCAAAACCCTGGAAAGACTAATTAGTAATTATCTCTATCGACAAGGACTGTTGTCCTTGGTCTCAGCGTCAACTCAGGAATGGTGGAACTTATGCTTTTACCAGGATATATAAGGTGTTGGAGGAAATTTCGCCGGAGCTTAATGGATTTTGTTTGACTTAAAAATAAAGCCACGTTCCTTGGATTTATACTATACATGAAACTAAGCTAGAGGGATAAGATTGTCCAGTGACAGAAGAAAGCTTCTGTGACCCTATATTTTTTTACGAAGGGAATTTGAAAGAGATGGTCTTAACCGTTGGACCGAGACAGCGGTAGTCAGTCCGATTCTCCTCTATGGAGTTATCGTATGTGGCTCTCTTTGAGCAGAGCAATTAATCTAAATCTACTTAGCAAAGTGCAGAGCGCAAGAATGATCTGCGTTGGATGTCTTTCTGGATTTTATGTCACTAGACTCAGTGGGTGAGCAAAAGGACAGATCTTGCCGCGCTTGGGTCAACGGGAGTCTGGTTTACGTCGACACTTTTGCCAACTAAATAATTATATCTTTCTTCAAGACTTCACAAATCGGTGGGCCGATGCTATGGGCCCGGAGAGAAAACTCGTAATGAAAATCCCAGGTAGGAAGGAGTGGTCCAGAAAGTTCTATACTCCACCAAGAAGTCTTACAATCTTTACAGACGGTTCGAAACTGAACAGCAGTGTGGGAGGAGGGGTCTTCTTACGGAGCCTATCTCAGAGGTTTTCCTTGTGGTTGCCTCACTACTGTAGTGTTTTTCAAGCTGGGGTTTCAGCTATTAAGAATGTTCATGGTACAAAGCGCGGGAATGACTTTATCTTTAGTGACAGCCAGATTTTTTTTCCCTTGGTACTTTCAATCTGTACTTTAAGACAGCTGGCTGCAATGTATGACCTACATATTTCTAGGCATACTTGGCCCAGATGGAATCGTAACCTGTCGAGTAGTCTGCATGCTTTAAAAAGGGGTAATATATCCCAACAAATGTGTGATCTAACGGGGTACTAGCGCATAGGTAATTACAGAGGACCTATCTAAAGCTGCTGCTAAGATGAAAAAGAGCATTTGCTTGAAGCCACGGAAACCGGAAGAGTTGCACAAATTAGTGAAAGCCGATGTATCGATGTGGAACCACGGCTTGTTGCAGTTGTTTAGAGCGTCAAGAAATGATTTTGGCGGAATCTTTAAACAATGTCTGCAAGAATCAGGAGTAAAGATAAAAATTGAATATTGAGGACAAACATGAAGATTTACTTTCCTAATGTCCTCATTTTTTCACGTTTCGTCTGATTATGTCTTCTAAATGTCAGTGGACCTCGGTGAAAATGCACTAACACTTAATTCCCCTGTGCGACTGTGTAGCGCCGAAGCGACATACGGTGGCAGGTTGACAAATGAATTTCCATTCTCACAGTGCAGAACATGTGAGGCGCAAATTTATTTTTAATTTATTTTATTTGATTATTAAGGTACATGCACAACAACCAGAGGTTTTAAATTACATTGCATGTACTCGTTGATACCTAATTATAACATAAAATTTGTCTTAAATTTAGACTTAACAAAAAATACAAATATATGAATTTAAATAGATATTAAGATAGAAGATATAATAAGATTAGTAAGAAGGTTTAGTAGAAGAAAAGAGGGACAGAAGAGATCAATAGATTCAAAAAGAAGAGTTAATGGTATCCATATCAATTATTTAGTAAAGTGACACATGAGTTCACCTTTGAATCGCAGCGTGGTTTTATTATTCCTAATCGCTGGCGGTAAACAATTCCAAAGACGGACCGAGCACACAAGGAATTGACGTTCAGAGGTCAGGCAACTCGATTTCCAAGACGAAATAGTCGGAAACCGGGAAGATCTTGTCCATGACAGTCGTTCTTTCAGATAACTCGGCTCCTTAGTTGTCATGACTTTATGCAATAACGTTAAGCACCTGACTTTGAGTATGTCATCAAAAGTTATAGAAAAGATTTTCAAAGCGAATTCAGAAATGTGCTCATAACGTTTAATACCAAAAATATATCGCGCGATTTTATTGTACAGAACATTAAGTTTCCTACTACATATACTATCACAATGTGCAAACAATTCACAACCATATAATAACGTCGGTAGAAGATACGTTTTGGCTAGTAAAAGTCGTATTTTTAACGGCGCCATATACTTTGCCAATAGTGCTAAGAATATGGTTGTTTTACGTCAAAGTTCTATTGAAAACTATTCCTAGGTTTTTTTCTGTCCTTAAGTCTGTGTTTAAGTTAGTAATACTTGCATTGACAGATACTAGGGGACAACAAAGATATAGTTGGACGTCATCTGCGTAAACGTGAATATTACTATATTTCAAAACAGTTGGAAGGTCATTAATGTACAACGTGAACAGTAGAGGACCAAGAATTGATCCTTGCGGAACACCTTTAGAAATAGGCAACGGGTTAGACACACTGTCACGTACACTTACGGATTGCGAACGGTGAAAAAGATAGGCTGTCAAGTTTTAAGCACATTAATGTGTGGTCAACGATGTCAAAAGCTTTTGAGTGGTCAAGAAGAGTTAAAAATGTTACGTGATTTTTGTCAATATTTAACCGAATATTGTCCGAGACTTTAATGAGCGCTGAAATACAACTTCTATTTGTAGTAGAGCCTGATTGGTGCGGGGTCACCAAGGAGTTCTTAGATATAAAGTTTTTTTTTTTTTTTTTAGAAATATTTGTACAATAACACTGTGGAACATTTTTGGGATTATTGTCTGGGGGGGTGAGAAATTCCAAGTCAGGGTGATGGTACTAGGTCAGTATAGTAAAACCCTCAAAGGGTTTGGCGTTCGTATGTGTCAGTTTTTTTTTATGACCTTTTAAATTTTTTCCTTATCTTGATGTTTTTTCGCTTAGTTGTAACATTTTGGCAAAAACGTAGTTTAACATAACTCGAGAACCACTTGTCCGATTTTGATGAAACAAATTTGTTTTTATTTGTTTTTATTCAAAAAAGTGTAATTTTTTATAAATTTTCCCAATAACTCCAGACTTCTGGCCATAAACTACTAAAAAAATAAAGTAAACATTTTTATAATTTTTATTTTTATTCTATTTATTTATTTTTATTTATTTTAATAAATATTGCCTAGACTTTTTCGATGGTGGTTGTTCGGGACTAGTGGCATCGCATTCATCGCTATCATCAGTTTCTGAACCACACATAATGTCAATGTGTGACTCCACTGTTGGCCCTTCTGCATCTCCTGAAAATTCTTTATCATCAAGATCATCCCTGTCTTGCCACACAATCTTACTCCACCAGCAAATTTCCGCAATTATTGCACTCGGCGACTTTTTGCCTCTATATCTGTAAGTTTTTGTTTTATTAAAATGAGTTTGAAAAAATAAAAAAGTATTACCTCATTTCAAATGGCAAAGCAACTTGATGATAGCGTTCACCTTGTTCATCAGATTCGGTAGCCAATTGTTTGCTGAAGTAGTCCAGATGATGATGTAAATAATGGATTTTCAAGGACATGTGGACACCAATTTCCGAGAATGCTCTTAACATCCTTGCGACAGAAACATCGTAGTTGTTAGAACGATGCTTTCCCAACAAGCCTTCTATTACTTCTTTGTTTGCCTGCAATGCATTCAATTCAGCGTCAATCAAAATATTGTTGAATGCGTCACTTTTAATCAGCTTTCGTATATCTGGACCATTGGCCGTTTGTAACCTGCTGTGCTCTCTGAGTTTCCATCCGTGGCATGCATATTGGTCACCGGAAAATCGTGTGTCCCAATCGCACAAAAAGCACATATATTTTATATAGCCGCTTTGAAGACCGCAAAGCATTGCTACAACTTTTAAATCGCAGCATATGCGCCACATATGTTTGGCGTAGTTAACCATTTTTAAAATATTTTCTAGTGCATCATATGTTTCTTTCGTTTCTGTACTATAGGCGATTGGAACTGAAGGTTTTTTTATTGGTCTTATGCAGTAAAACCCCCTTCAATCTGAGTTTTGAACTGTCAATAAATAATCTCCAGTCATCTGCTTCATATTTCATTTCCATTGCGTTCATCAATTTTCCTACATCCGGGCAATATGCAGAAGTTTTTCATCATTCACAAGGAATAAACTTTGGAGTGTTGCCTGACGACTTCGATAAGCTGTGACTTTCACACCGGGTGCCAACAAATTGTATGATTTCAAAATGGAAGCCAGCTCTTCCGATTTATGCTGTGTTAATTCCAACTTGGCAACAATTGAATCAAGCTTATTTTGATCATCACGTGCATGATATGTCGGAGCAGTCGTAAAAGAGAAAATATCTGGGCTAGAAGCTTTTGGCACAGGAATGTGGTCCGAATGAAGCAATGGTGTTGCGGCACTTGCAACACCAACGTAATTATACGATTTTCTTATCCTTTTTGCGGCTCCTTTATTCGCACATGCATAGCAATTCAATGGATTGTGACCTTCGCCAGGATTAGTCCAAGTCATTGGAAACCGAATGGCATACTTTCACGTCTTCTATTTTTCCAATCCATTAGACGGTTGTAGCAGCTTTTACACACTATATTTGGTACAAAATTTTCGTTCAGTATAACATTTTGGTTGAAGTACATCTCGTATGTTTGAACAAAATCAGTACTGAAATTTCCCCTTTTTTTATGTGTTGAGACATATTGACCACAGCAGTAGCAAAAGCTATTTATATCTGGCTTGCACAGTTCCATATTTTGTTCTCTTTTAAAAAATTTGAGAAAAATTACTTTTACTGTTCGCGTTCGTCGGCACTTGTTGAATGACAAAAATCACAGAACCAGTGTGAAAAAGAGAAGAAGTATAATGACAATGCATGTTTTATGTGAACATTACAGAACCAGTGTTGCTGGATTTTTTATGAATTTAAAAAAAAAAAATATGTAAATTTTTAGGAAAAAAATACTTTTTTCCCTTCATACATTCATTTTTAACTTCGAAAGTGTTGCACATATAGGAAAACAGTATAAAAACAGATTAGAGAATCTGTAATTCTTAATTTTTCAAAATTTGTTTCATCAAAATCGGACAAGTGGTTCTCGAGTTATGTTAAACTACGTTTTTGCCAAAATGTTACAACTAAGCGAAAAAACATGAAGATAAGGAAAAAATTTAAAAGGTCATAAAAAAAAACTGACACATAAGAACGCCAAACTCTTTGAGGGTTTTAATATACTGACCTAGTACCATCACCCTGACTTGGAATTTCTCACCCCCCAGATTAGCTGTTGTACTGTGTAATGAATTCTTTAACAAATGATTTTATTAGCAGCGCTAGCAACGAGGGCCTTCGGCTGACCTTGATATAAAGTAGTTGATTTGATTGCTCATAATTTTTTCCAGTACCTTAGATAAATAAAGAAGTATCGCCATGGGCCTATATTCACCATTGGGGTTTTTAACCGGAATGATTTTGGCCATTTTCCAGCAGTTTGGAAATGAAGACGTTGTCAGAATTGTATTAAATGGATAGGTGATAAAAGTTAAAATTTTTGGCAGTAAACACTTAACAAATATTGGATGCACATCATCAAGACCAACAGCATTAGATTTAACACTCAGTATAGATTGGACAACATCACATTCATCAACACATTTAAAACAGAAACTAGGCACAGAGACAGTTTTACCAACATTATAACGATCATAACAAATACTATTATTACTACCAGCGGGCACTTGGACAAATTGTTTATTAAGCTCATTTACATTAACGGATTCATTCTATTACCAATGCCGATTTCGCGAATATGATTCCATGTTTGCTTAGAACCTACGTCTGAGCTTTATTTTTTTTTTTGTTAATATAATTTAAATTTTTGTATCTTAATGGCCTTGGTAACTTTCTTCTTAGGATCTTGTAGCCTGTAGGTTATACTTCATTACGTGCGGACGTGTTTTTGATTGCGGAAAGTTTTTAACATAATATATTATTTAATATATGTAGTATTTTGCGAAATAATAATTGTATAACAAAATAGTGGATATTTGGATTTATAGAGACTATATAAAGGTGGATCGCTATTCAGTGTATATAAAGTAAAGGAATAAAATTGGCAAAAATAAAGTAAAAACACTTGAACTAGTTGCGGTTTTAATATACAAATAAATATACACACAAATAAACATAAAATAGCAGTTGACCGGTGTATACGATAATGCCTGAGTGCGAAAGATGCCGAAAAGGCATCAGAGGAGAGTCTGGCGTTCGATGCGAGGGAGTTTGTGGAAGAGTATACCACAAAACTATTGTTTGCGCGAATGTTGATGAATACGGCTTGCAAGGTGTGGAAAACTGTCGGTTTTTGCGGTTTATGTGCGATGACTGCATGACATATATCTCCAATGTTGATGATGCCCTTAAACAGATGATGAACATAGATGAGACAAATAAAATAAACATCAGAGAACAAAAGGGAGACATCGAAAAAATGCTAAGTGAGCACAACAAAGAGTAGTAGGGTGATGGAAGGCATACAGAAGACAAACCAAGAAAATTTAGAGGTAATAAAGAGAGCAGAAAGTTTATGCAAAGCCAATAAAGAGCAAATGGCTACAGTTGATTCGTCCTCTGCTGAGCTCTGCAAGCAAAAGAAAGATATTGTGAGCGAAATAAAAAAGTGGCAAACACTAACAAAGATAACAAACCAAGTGGTGTGGGTGTATCATATGCTAGCGCTCTAAAGGGAGTACCTCCACTAATAATAAAGGCAAAGGGTAAGCAAGCAGTGGGAAAAACAAGGGTAGACCTAAACAATGTCGATGCATGGAATATGAAAATAGATAGAGTGTCAAATAAGCAAAACGGGGCCGTAGTAATAAATGCGAATAGTGTTGAAGAGAAAGATAGAATAAAAGCTGCACTAACTAACAATCTAAATAAGGAAGTATATGATATTACTGAACCAAAAGTGAAAAGCCCAAAGATATTAGTCACACATATGAATGCAGAATATAGTGAAATTGAGGTAATTAATAAAATTAAGGCCCAGAACAAGTCTTTGAGTAATGCTAACATTAAGTGTGCTAAAGTTTTCAAGTCGAAACGTAGCAATGGGGAATTCACATCCTTTAATGCATTAATTGATGTCGAACATAAATTTTTCTTACAGGTGCTAGATAAGAAAAAAATAAAAATTGGATGGGATCGATGCCCGGTATACGATGGGCAATTAGTGAAAATATGCTATAAATGCCTTGGTTTCAATCACAATGCTTCTAATTGTACGAAGAAATTACGGTGTAGTAAATGCATGGGGAGCATAAAGCAGAAAATTGCACAGAGTAGTCCAAAATTAATTTGCGGTAATTGCTGTGACGCTAACCAAGAGCTAGGTCTAAAATTAGATGTAGAACATAGTGTTTTTAGCCGAGAGTGTTCAGTCTATGTTAGAAAACTAAAGATAGGGAGACAGAGAGTGGGATGTTAGCAACTGAACGTAAGAAAAGATCGCCAATGTTCATTAAAATGCGTGTATCTCAATATAAATAGTTTATTAGCTAATAAAATTGAACTAGAAAGACTCATGCAAAATGTTAACCCAGACATGGTGCTATGCTCCGAGACATGTATTACAAATGAAATAGATGACTCGGAGATAAATTTTCCAACATACCAAGTAATAAGGTGCGATTCACACAGTAGACATACAGGCGGTGTGATCATAATTTTACGCGACACTCTTGAGTTCAAGATAAAGGTCAACAAATCGGTAAATAATAATGTATGGTGCATGGTCATCCAACTGAAAAGTTGCCAGACTAAATGGCAGATCGGGGTGGTATACCATTAACCAAGCACAAGTGATGCCGAGTTTCTCACATATATGGAGGCTATTCTAACAGAAATATCGGATAACTTAATAAACACTATTGTTAATGGAGATTTCAACATAAACATTAAAGTAGTGTCGACTTATAGTAAACAATTGAACGAGATCTTTTCACACCAAGCAATGAAACAGCTGATTAGCTTTGATACACGGATTACGGAGCACTCCGCAACACTAATAGACTTGTTGTATTCTAAAAGTAAGGAAGTGTTCTGTGAAAATTTACAGGATCAAAGAATAACGGATCACGAAACTATACTGTTTCGATTTAATATAAACAAATTAATCCCGTTAAAAAAGCTGTCAGAATTTACTTCCTGGGATATGTATACCCCTGATATTTCACTTAATTTGCTGAGACAGTATAACTTTAGTTACGTAAGTAGTCTTGATGTTGAAGATGAAAATTAAGAAAATTAGCTACATGGAACAGAAAATCGAAGCAAATAGAAATGATAGCCGGGAAAAATTTATTGTCTGAGGGGGTAATTAATGACTCAGTAGAGTATATGGGACACTTCTACTCTTTACTAATAAATAAGAGCCTTGAATCAGGAATAGTACCTAAAAATTGGAAAATTTCGACGATTGTCCCCGTTAAAAAAGTAAAAGGTACTATTAAAGTTGAAGATTTGAGGTCAATTAACACTCTTCCAAACATTGAAAAAATTCTGGAAAACGTGGTTAAAACGCAGTTGTTATGTCATATTGAAACTAATAACATATTCATAAAAGAGCAATCAGGTTTCCGGGAGACTGAGAGACTGCACTAAATTTGGTACTATCCCAGTGGAAGGAAGATCTTAATTCAAAGTTGAATATCATAGCGTTGTTTATTGATCTGAAAAGAGCTTTTGAAACTATTGACAGCGGTAGAATGTTGAAAAAACTTGAGCATATTGGTATAAAAGACAAGGAGCTTGACTGGTTTCGGAGCTACCTTACCGATCGTATGAAGCAATCGGTGATCGAGTCAACTGTGTTAAAAAAAGTAGCCGTGATCATTGGGTTACCACAGGACTCGGTGTTAGCACCAGTTCTTTTCAATATTTATATCAATGATATTAATATGGTGCTAAAACACTGTAAGATAAAATTGTTCGCTGATGACACACTCCTAACAGTAAGTGATAGGAACGTGCAGAATGCGATTGGAAAAATGCAAGAAGATCTGAATTCCTTATATAACTGGTTATGCTCTAATACACTAAAACTGAATGTTAATAAGACGCAGTTCATGGTCTTAAATAGGGCAGTCAATAACGGATGCTCAAACTACAGCCTAAAAATAAAAGATGAAGTTATTAAAGAAGTTAAACTCATTAAATACTTAGGGATATACATTGATAATAAATTAAAAATGGATGAGCATGTTGAATATACAGTTAAAAAAATTGCAAAAAAAATTGGCTCTATAAAAAGATCTTGTAAATATCTAGGAAGGTGGCCGCTGTGGTCGAGTTGGTAGCGGTGCGTGCTATAACTTGATATGCCGGTGAGTTTGAGGTTCGAATCTCAGTAAGGGCAAGCAAAATCTTAATAATAGAAAAAGTTTTTTTCTAATAGCGGTCACCCTTCGGCAGGCAATGGCAAACCACCGAGGGTATTTCTGCCATGAAAGAGCTTCTCATTAAATACATCTGCCGTTCGGAGTCGGCACAAAACTGTAGGTCCCTCCATTTGTGGTATAATATAAAGACGCACACCACAAATGGTAGGAGAAGCTCGGCCAAACACTGAGCTAAATAGTGTACGCGCCAAAATTATATTTATATAAATATCTAGGAAGGAGATACAAAACCATTGTCTATAGATCTATAGTGGAAACCCACTTTATATATTGTCGAACGATATTCTTCATAGTTAGCGATACCCAAGTAGATAAACTGAAAAACTTTAATGATACACCCACGCGGGATATGATCGCTGATATGCATTGGCTGAGTGTGAAGTAGCAAGTTTTTTATCATGCTATGAAATTTGTGTTTAACATAAAAGAAGGCAGACTTCCGGATTATTTGAGTGACAACCTTCGATACATTAACGACACCCACTCATACCTACTAAGAGAGAACAAAAGCTTTAGGCTACCCTTCTATAGAACCGAAGTGGATAAAAGAAACATTTTCTATAAAGGGCTAAAATGTTTTAACGAATTACCGTCGCACATAAAAAACTGCACTAACTTTACTAGTTTCAAGAAATTACTGTATGACCATTGCAAAACATTGGCTATCCGGTAAGGGCGCGGAATGGAAACTTGGTCTTTCCATCTGTCGTAGCACCAAATAAAGGCGATATGACCATGGATCGGAAACACGGCCTTTCCGACCATGACAAACTGTTCGTATGAAAAGTAAGAAGTGGAATATGGATCGGAAACTCGTGCTTTGCGACCATTAGAAACCAAGTAACAGAAATGCGGAGCGGAAACTAGGCCTTTCCGCCCGTGGCGCATAATGGAAGACTGGAAACAAGGCCTTTCCAGCTACCCAACTACGCAATTATTTTTAAACAATTTTATATTTGATTTGTAAAAATATATCTAACATGTACTTACGCTTTAATGGAAAATATATTATAACTTTGTAAAATTGTACATTTTAAAGTCGCAAGACTGTAGACAATCAATAAATAAATAATAATAATTATGTTCCGACTTCGATTGTTTCCATCTATTATACGCCTTATTTCGCTTGTCAATTGATTTCCTAATGTCATTATTGAAGCAATTGCTTGCTCCTCACTATGTTTGTTCTAGTAACAAGCTTATCAAAAAGTGTGCGATGTTTTTTTGTAGAAAGCATATCTGTTCTTCAGCCGAAATCAAATTTTGAACAGATTTCCAGTCGACAGCGTCCACAGCTAACTCAAGATGGTTATAATTAATATGCATGAAGTCGCGATATGTATATTGAAACGTATCATACGTAAAAGTAAAATCGTAAATAAGAAAAAATAAATCATGCTTTGAGAAGTTGGGTACAGATACATAGTTGGTCATAGAGAAGTACTTTAGTCATTTCATTTACAAAGAATACGTCTAATAGGGTGTTGTTAGTTTGCGTAAAATGGGTAGGTATCGTATTGTTCACCGAGTACAGACCGAGATTTTCCATCGAGAGCGAGAATTTGGTTTCCGTTAGTAAGTTACTGTTGAAATCACCAGTTATAATAATGTCACTATAGTTTAGACTCAGATTTTCAACAAAATCAACGAAATTGGAATATGCAATCTGGCGGTTAGGTCTATATACACATCTAAATAAAATTGTATTTGTTTTAGATGCCAGCTCGACGAAAATATACTCAACACTTTCTAAAGGTTCAGATTTACTGATATTTGCTGGAACGATTTTCCGTCATCCCTTGTCAAGTTTGGTTTTGAGACAAACCGGTTTCGGCGTTGTGCCATCTTCAGTGTTAATTTTCGTTCTGTTCAGTTTATGTCTGTTGTTCCGTATTTATTTCGTCTTTTCGGTCAACCAGGTATTGGAGCATAATCGTAAATGTTAACAAATGTTAAGTGCCCTGAGTATAGGTACCTAAAGTCTCGCGTGGTTAGAGTATAAAAGGGTATATTTTATCTCGAATCTGCCTTTGCGGTAATAACAGGTAGATAGTCAGTAATTTTAGCCCGTTTAGGTATTGCAGGTTTGTTTTGTATGTTGGTATCTTTCATTTTACCTACGTCTTTGTAGTATACCTCTATCGCGGTTTGTCTCCAAACCAAACTTGACAAGGGATGACGGAAAATCGTTCCAGCAAATATCAACACCTTATTTATTTATTTTATTTATTACAGCTGTTTGCCTAGTTTCAAGAACAAAATTTTACAAAAATTCAAAATATGTTCATCATCTTATAGCCAGTTTTTTACAATGTTCAAATAATTTTGCTTTGAAAATATTTATTTCAGTACAAGTTTTAATGTCTTTTGGTAGCTCATTAAAATATTTAAGCCCTTTGTAAAAGATATTTTTTTATCCATTTCAGTTTTATATACTGGTGGTTTAAAATTCTCTCTATTTCTTGTGTTGAAATTATGCGTTTGTTTAACATACACCACATTTTTGCTCATATATTCCGGTACATTTCCATTCTTAATATTAAAAATCAATTTCATTGTATAAAATAAAATTTTTTGCTTCACACTTAACCAATTTAAACTTTGCAACATATCAGCCGTTCTGGCATCACTACTCTTTTTTAAAATAAATCTCATACATCGATTTTGAAGTTTTTGAAGTTTATCAATTTTGTTCGCCGACATTATAAAAAAGATAGACGCGCAACATAAAAAATGAGGTTCAATAATTGACTTATAAACAAGTATCTTGTATTCTTTTTGTATATATTTAGTAGTTCTTTTTATAAATCCGATTTTTTAATTGATTTTCCCAATTATATAATTTATATGCTCATTAAAGTTAAGTTTGTTATCTATAATTATGCCTAAGTATTTTATACTGTTTACTATTTGTATAGGTTCGTTATTAATTTTTAAATAACATATACCCTCATAATGATGGTTGCCTCTTGATATGATCATATATTTGGTTTTCTCAATATTAAGTTTTAGTCTGTTTCCACACAGCCACATATATAAATTATTTAGATCATGTTGCATTTTTGTTTGTGCCCTATTAATGTCTTTTTCACTTATTTCGATGAACGCGTCATCAGCAAATAACTTAATTTCGCAAAATTCTAGAGCACTGGCTATATCATTAATGTAGGTATATAAGGAACAATATGGGGGCTAGAACAAAGCCTTGAGGTAAACCTTTAGAATATTCCACTTCGTCAGATACGGCTGAATTTATTACTGTTCGCTGTTTCCTTTGTGTCAGACAGCTACAAAACGATGACAACTCTAAATCAGTTATTCCCATAAACTGCATTTTTTTTTAACATAATCTCTCGATCAACCGTCTCGAATGCCCTTTTGAGGTCGAGGAACACTGACAAAATGACATTTTTATTATTAAGTTCTTCCTTCCAGTCAGATATCACCATATTGAGTGCTGTTTCACAAGAATGTTTTTTCCTAAAGCAGGCAAAGTGTTAATTGGCCTTAACTCCTCTGGTTTTATTGTCTTTTTAACTTTTTCAACTGGTATTACTGTAGATATTTTCCACTTTAGGGGGACGATGCCGTTTTCAATACTGCCATTAATTATTTGTGTATAGAAATATCCCGTGTATCCCACTGAGTCTTTTAGCACACCATCAGATAAGAGATTTTTTACGCCTATTTTATATTTATATTCTTTAACGATCTTGTTTACTTCATCTGTGGTAATTTTTTACACTGGTATCAGCTATTTACATTAGCATTATTTAATGTTATTTGAACACACTCGATATTTTTACTTATGTCAAGTACACTATTATTGAAAAATGTGTTAAGTCCATTAGCTAGTTCGATGTCAACGTTCAATAACCGACCGTCAATTACAATTTTTTTTATTCCTTGAATTTCATGATTCAAACAGATTGTTCGTTTAAGATTTTTCCACATTTCTTTACTGTTACTCATGTTTATTCTTATTTTGTTTTTCATGTATTGGACCTTTTTTATTTTTATCAGTTTCTTGTATGTTTTGTTTACGGTCCTGTATTCATCCCACACTTCCGTTTGTAATGCTTGAGTATAGAGATAATATTTATATTTATTCATCTGAGCTAACTCGCGATCATACCATTTATTCATTAATTTTATATGCACTTCTTTTTCGTAAGTCAAACTTTTCATAGCCAACATAAGTAAATCGTTAATGAATTCAATTTTATGATTAATTTCCCAATTTTCATCGAAATTAAAATTAACTGACCTTAGCTCATTTAATAGACTTTCACTGCTATACCGTTCCCACGAAATTATTTTAGCCACTACTCTCATTTTATACTGTTTAGATGTGTTAAAATTAAACTTTATAGTTTCATGGTCCGATATTTTGTATTTCTGCAACAGTTCACATTTTAATTCCTCTGAATTAGAGTATACTAAGTCTATTTTAGACTACAAAGTATCTGTAACTCGCGTGTTGAAGACACTTGTTGGGTCATACCCATCATCGAAAATAATTCATTTAGTTTAATACTATACGTTGATATGTTGTTCATGTTTATGTTAAAGTCACCCACTAATATATTATGTGCACTTGTTTCATATTTATCAATTAGTATATCATTTAGATATCTTATAAAATCTGCGTCGCTTGTACTAGGTGAGTGATATAATACTCCTATTTGCCACTTCGTATCACAGTTTTTTGATTTTATAACAATGCACCATATGTTATTATTAACACTATTGTTCTATAATATATTACAGTCAACAGAACTATGTACGTACGCTAAGACACCGACTGTGTGCCTGCTATGAGAATCACACCTTATTGTTTTGTAAGATACAATTTCTAACTCTTTTTCTTCCATATCTTTTGTTGTACACGTCTCGGAACAAAATATTATGTTAGGCTTATATTCTTTAGCTAATACTTCCAGTTCATATTTATGGGCTAATATACTATTTATATTTAGATATACACATTTTTATTTCATTTGCCTTTTTTAGTTGCTACTTTATCAGTTTTTTGTTAGACACATGTCGAGCATAAGCCGGACATTTAAGGCTGAACGCGTGGTGTTCAACATCCACATCTATTATTTTCTTATGAACTAAGTCATAACAATTTACACATCTAAGAAAATTTCCAGTACATTCTTTTGCATCGTGAATCCCCGCACATTTACTACATGCCTTCTTGTTTGTGCACTCATTTGCTTTATGACTAAATCCTAGGCAATTGAAGCACCTAGATATGTTTATATGTACAAACACTTTACAAGCATCCCACTCAATCATTACTCTTTTTTCTCTACTAGTTTAGCCGCGGTATCATAATCCACTTCAAGCAGTACATTATAGCATTCCTCTCTTTTTTTTTTGATCTTCGTATATTTTGACTACTTTCAGTGTAGTATTTTCACATACACTGTTTTGCTTTTTAATGCATTCCATTATTCTCTCACTACTCAATTTTGTAGATAGTCCAAGAATTTGTATTACTCTTAATTTATTGCGTTCTCTTATTTTTTCCGTCGCATACTCAGTCCCAATATTTTCATTTATTTTCTTTTGAACTTTTTCAAACGCATCTTCGTTTATGCACTTAATAATTAAGGCACCGTCATTTATGTCTTTAACCGTGTTTATTAGACCTTCAGTTGGTTCAATGACCTTTTTTAATGCATTTTTGGTTTTTTTGCTATTCTTTTTGTTTTTGGGTTTAATGACGATTTTATTTGCGTTTGATTTTGCTATTTGCGCATATGTTAGTTTGTTGTCATTTGTTTTGCTACTTGCTGCACACAGTTCATTAATTTTCTCACAACTTTTGTCTATATTCTTTCTTATTTGTGCTGGAATTTCACTTTTCAAAATATTTAATTTGTTTTCAAAACTTTGTTCAAGCATCGAAAATAAGTTGACAATCATATTATCTTTCATTTTTTTTGTTACAGCCTCTTCCACTATTTCTTCAACATCATTTCTTTCCAATTTACTCAAGTTACATTCTTGTATATACCTACTGCTTTATTTCAATAAACTTTGTATTAATATTTGAAAGGCTACACTGATTACAGAACCACTTCAAATTTAAGTTTTCATTCAGTAATTTAAGTTCAGCCCTTTTAATATTACAGCATTTCAGACAAAAGTTTTTCATTGCATCCACCACTACATACAATTACTTCTTCAACTTGCAGCATTTTAGCTGTACACTCTCTGCACTCCATGGCTGGCATTTACCTTTATATAAGTAATATAGGGATTGGCAGCGTTATTGCCCTCCTCCACTCCAAATTGAGTCACTATCTCAATAAATGTTATATTGCCACAAATTTGACTAAATCTTTCATACAAATTTATTTGCGTATTTTTCAAACAAGATGTGTGCGTATTATCACAGAGCGGCTTAAAAACACATCCGAACAGAACTACTGCTCAGCCCTGTCGAACAAGAAAAAGAAGAAAACAATATAGTTCAGATTTACATTTAAGTTTACACGAAATGCCAAATTTTACATATATAGCGACACCACCACCATTCCCGATTATGTCTAGACGAAACACTTTATAGCCACTAATACATACTAATTTATCAATATGACACGAAGTGACCCAAGTCTCAGATACACATACAACATCAACATTGGAGCATTCAAATATGTACCTAAATTCGTCAATTTGTAAGATGCTTGGTAATCGTATCCCTGGCGGGAGCCTTGTACGTGGCTAAGCGTGCATGCTAGTTTTAAACTAGGTCTGAGCTCGCCGGATTGGGGTGGTTCTTGCTTGCCACCTCTGTACAGGGATTATCCTTACAAAAAATATTCATGCACATAGTGGTATAAACCTGAAACACCAAAGAAAAAATTATGAACCACACAACCCCCATTAATCGTCATGCAGACGGACAGAAAGAAATCCGGAAATGCTGCCAGTCGAACTAGAGAAGCATAGTCACCCGCTTCTCTTCTCTTTCCTACCCAACCAATCAAGAAATAATTTTACCTTTCTATTATCACCAATCCCAACCATCATCAAACGAATGCCTACCCCATCTCACAATCTATTAGAAATATTAACACCGACTCATTTCAATTTCGAACGCAATTACATATTTATTAACAATTCACTTAATTTTTAAATTTGAATTCATACTAATGCAAATGCGTATAATAATTAATATAACCTACCAATACATTCTTATAACAGGAAATAATAACGCATGAAAGGAAATTTCCAATAGAAACATAAAAGAAATCTAGTTAGAATAATTTTATTTCAGCCATATTAAGCAATTCTTATTAGAAAAAAAAAATTACAGAAAGCAAAAGTTAACCGTGACAACGACCAAATCGATGTTTAGGAAATAGGATGTTGACAGAAAGAGAGTAACGTGGTCAGAGATTAAATATCAATCACTAGACTTACATATGTATATACGTTTGTACTTACATATGTACAAACAAAAATTTTTCTTAACATGTTACTCCTTCTCTTTTAAGCAAACGCAAGTACACATAAATATATTGGAGGTTGCATAAAAATTGTAATAAGATGTTTAATAAGAGAGCGAAGTTTAAAGAGTACTTACATTTTGTTGTTCTGCAACGATGTCAGCAGGCGCCTGATGATTTGCGTTGGTGATCTAAAATATGTCATTAGGCTATCTTTCTAATTCGAATTTTTCGTTATGTTATTACTCTAAATTCTTATTGGAAATTCTCTTCTACTCGTAATTATGCATATTTGTACGTTTGTACATTAAATGTTACAATAGGTTTGTGTGTATATATGTATGAATGTATTTACAAATAAATTTAGCAAACTTTAACCCATTAATGCATGAGAAAAAAAAGAGGTAAGATATTGAAATCGAAAATTGTATGCGTAAATATTGGACTTAATTTGATGCAAAACTTTAGATTTAGTATATGTATGTATATGGAAAGTATACGAGTACAACTAAAAGAAAAATTTTAGGGTAATATTATATATAGATGAAACAATTTTTTTTTTTTTTTTTTTTTTAAGCAGAAATATATGTACATATATACGCACAATATAATTCAATAGGTTGTACTATTTTACTGATATTGAGTATTGAGAATAAACTCGGTAGTAGGCGCAACGTAACCATTAGGCAAATTTGGCAGTTTTAATGCCGAGTACGTGAGTTTTTCAACAAATTTTTTTTTCTAGCAAATTATGGATATGATTTTTAAATATGCTTTAACGCAAACTATGACAACCTGTGTTGCGAAATATTTACATTAAGGTTATCAAATACAATTTAATGAAATCTTTCTATCAAAATTATATGGAGGAGTCACCGGTAACGACATGAAAATAAGGGTTTGATGACGCAGGTTTTCTTTTGATGGTGGATGCCTATGTATAAGCCGGCAGATCCTGATTTGAGAAGCGTAAAGATGAAATCGGTGCTGTGCCTTCGTAGACGCAGCTACACGTGTTTTGCAGTCTTAGAGAGATCGCAGGAAAGTTTACTGAGCCGGATCAATCAGTTCGTTGCGGGAAACTGTCTCGAAACCGTTTAAAAGAACTTCACACTTTATTGGATTTTCACTTAATTTTAAGTGTATGTCAAAGCAGTGACCATACACCTTCAAAGAAAGAAATACAATTTAATGATCGCGGAATACGTATTGATCCGTTGATGATCTCTGGCCAAAAGGAAAAGCCAACCTTTCGGAAGTGGATCTTGACGTTTTTCTTTTCTGTTTATCTTGCGGGCATCTCTATATGACATTTCCAAGCTTCTTGTTGGAATGGTGATACCACTTAGCATCGCGATAGGATTTTGCTGCCTTTAAATTGTTGAAAGCAAGATCAATTTTCTAAAAAATGAAATACGAGTAGACAAAAAGAAAATCGCGCTCACAAAGCAGGTTTCGTGCAATTTATATAAAACATATAGTTTGTACGAAAGCTGAAAAAGGCGACAAGGTCAGCATGGCTGCATATCCTTTGCATGATATGTACCTATAACCTTTCCTTCTAAATCCTCTAAAACGTAGTAGAACGAACCCAGCCTTTCTCGCACCCTAGCCTTGAGAAATGTTTTCGCCAGCTCCGAATTAAATTGTTTTGCCATGTTGCTTTGGGCGAAATTCCCAAGCAAAATCTCCTAACCTACAACATATTTTATTTCACGTGACCGTAAGTTATATTGATGCTCGTTGCGATCATGTGCTTTTATCAAATTTTCACGAACGTTATCGCGGATACTTAAAATTTTGTCGACTCGTGTTAAATTTTCTTCTGTTAAACCTTCGGCGGTCATGCCTATGTTTTTCAAGAGTTCGTAAGTATCGCAGTGCATTACCATATGCCGACCAAATAGAACAAAGTAAGGACTATAACCTATGGGTTGGTGGACTGAATTTCGAAGCGCCGCGTTTATGCTACTAAGGTGACAGTCCCAGTCGCGCTGATCCTTTTGAATGTATGCTCTCAAAGCAGCGTTTATTGAACGATTGAGGCGTTCTGAAGCGTTGCTCTGAGGAGAGTACACAGCGGTTAACGTATGTTTAATCCCACATTTGGCCAAAAATGCTTCGAAATCTTTTGACCGGAACTGGCTACCATTGTCGCTTACGATGAGTTCTGGCACGCCAAACACATCAAATATTTGTTATTTCAAGAAATTTATGATCGGAGCTGTGCTAAATTTTTTTGAGGGGCATAGAAAGCTGAATTTCGACATATGGTCAAGAACAATTAACATGCCTATATAGCCATTTTTCGACTTAGGGAAAGGACCTATCAAATCGACATACAGACGCTGGAAAATCCTCTCTACTTGTGTGATTCTCCCCATTGGAGGACGAAGATCCTTGGTTGGATGTTTTGTCATTTTGCATACTTTGCATTTGCCAACATAATCTTTCACGAGGCGATATGACCCAGGCCAGTAGAAAAAGCGACGCACTCTCTCCGCTGTTTTAGCCAAACCTCCATGCGCGCTGGTGGGAATGTCATGTGCATGTTTTAGAACCTCAGGTTGCAGTGATTTCGGAACAACCAGTTTCCAGGCAGTACTCTCTCCAACTGGATCTCCAGAGTAAAATTCATTACGGTGATAAATAAATTTGTCTAAGATTTTAAAGTCAGGATGTCTCGAAGAATGCTCCATTAATCGTTTCTTCAATTCGACATATTCTGGCTCATCAAATGCTTCCGATGTCAGGTTAATATCAGGCATATAATCAACTTCAATTGAACCAACGAGTTCATCGTCGCAGTGAATACGAGACAGTGCGTCTGGTACAACATTTTTGCTGCCTTTTCTGTGCTGAATTTCAAAGTCGAAAGCTTGAAACTTCAAAGCCCACCGAGCTAAGCGTCCGCTCAAGTCACTTTGGCTCATTAGCCAACGCAGACTTGCATGGTCAGTTATAACTGTAAATGCTTGTCGTTCGACGTAAGCTTGAAACTTTTTAATGGCCAATACTGCTGCCAAACACTCGCGTTCTGTTACCGAATAATTTTGTTGGGCTCTGTTCAACTTTTGGGACATATACGCGATGGGAGTTTCCGCGCCTTCCTCATTTTCTTGTGCTAATACCGTCCCTACTCCATGTTGGCTGGCATCGCATTGTATGATAAAGGGTTTGCTGAAGTTGGGGTTAGCCAAGAGGGGCGCAGTTGTTAGCTTATATTTAATATCATCAAAGGATCTCTGTGCTTCTCTTGGCCATGTAAAAGTTTTAGTATTTTTCAGTAACTCAGTTAAAGGGTCTGTAACTTCAGCAAAATTTGGAATACATTTTCTACATATACCATCCCGCCATGCCAAAAAATCTGCGGAGCTGTTTCACAGTTTTCGGTACAGGGTAGTCTGATATGGCTGAAATCTTGCTTTTGTCTGTTCTCAAGGTGCCTTGTCCTACTACGTAGCCAAGATATTGCACTTCCTTTAAGCAAAATTTGTTTTTTTGCGCGAATATGATCAGCGACTTCTTTCAGTAGTCATGTGATTCGAAACTCTCTGATACTAGCAGTAAGTCATCTAAATAGACGAATACTTTCTCCTTAAGATGGTAAGGTATAACACGATCCATCAACCTACACATAGTCTGAGGCGCATTACATAGCCCGAACGGCATCACTGTAAATTGGTACAATGGCCGATTTGGAACCGTAAAAGCCGTTTTTTCGCGGGAATTCATCTCCAGAGGGATTTGCCAGAAGGCATCTTTCAAATCCAGACTAGAAATGAATTCCGCTCGTGGTAGTCTGGATAATATGCCATCGATGAGAGGCAGAGAGTACGCGTCCTTCACCGTTAAAGCATTGACTTTGCTACTGTCTAAACACAGCCGCACTTTTCCAGGCTTACGGACTAGGACTACAGGTGAATACCAAGGACTGTTGGATTCTTCAATTACCCCGAGGGATAACATACGGTCGATTTCGTCGCACATAAGTTTCTCTACTACAGGGAAATGCCGTTGTTTAATGGGTTTGGCATCACCCACATCGATGACATGCTTCACCAGCGAGGTTTTGCCGAGCCCTTCTACTTCAAACTCCGGGAAATGCGATACAGCAGAATTCAGTGTACATTGCTGCCGGTGTGTCAAAGGATATTTATTGGTGTCTGTTTCAATTCTTTCAATTTCGTTAATGACATTTGTTGCAATCTTAAAAATTTTCCAAAGGTCAATACCTAGGAAGGCGCTAGGGAAGGTACTACATAAAATTCGATTTTATGAGAAATTAATTTGAAGGTGACAATAAGCTCCATGATTCCTGCAATATGTTGTTCTGAGCCGTCCGTAGTTCGAACTCTGGATTTTATTGTTTTAATCCCTTTATTTTCAGCTAGTAGTTCGTTTGCGAAGTCACCTCCTATGCAACTTACTGAAGCTCCCGAATCAAGTAAGCCCAAATATATTTTATCTAAAATTTTTACCGATGCATATGGCCTCAAATCATTGGGTTTTTGAAAAATCTGGGAAATTGAGTAAAGATGTTTTTGTTTTGACTTAATTGTCGACCAAAACTCACGAGCTCTATTTGCTGATCGTGAACGTTTAAAAATTTTCTCACGTGTGTATCGGTAAGCTATTAATCGTCAAGCAATGGTTTTAAAGGGTACAATTGGGGAACGTAGGGTGCAACTTTTCTATCACTTTTTAGAATGGCTACAGGAATATTCAAATCTTTGCATCAGATTGTCGGTTGGGATGCCTGATCCTGTTGCTGACATCCCTGACCCTGTTTTCCAGATCATTACATTTAGGACAGTTGGGTAGAAAAAAAGCTATCAACCCACACCCGTAACAAAAAAAACGCGCCTTGGCTTACTGCAACCTTTATAATTGTGACCGGTGTCATCACAATTCCAGCATTTTCGCGGCGGTACTGGGTTTGTACTGGGAAGTACAGTTTTGTTCGATTGCGGAGACTTCGTCATTGGTTACGATGTGTTCAACTTCTACTTCTAATATTTGTCTCCGCTGACCATAAAATTGTTTTGTTTGTTGAGACTTTCCCTGAATCTCTACAAAAAGATTTTCTCGACGTCGACAGGCTCGGCGGAGCTCAGATATTGTATGAATATCGAGATGAAGTAGTTCTAAAGGAATGTCCGATTGCAAGTCAGGGGGCTGCGTAAGCCGTCAGCTATATTCATAACAGAATCGAGATAAGTTTCAACAGACTCTCCGCTCTTTTGCTTTTTATTACGAATAGCTTCCTTAATATCAAAATCTGTTCGGTAGTCCTTGAAGTATCTGCGCATATCTTTACATATATCTAACCAATCCAGTACATTGGTGGAACGATGGTACCGCCAAAACCAGCGTTTTACCTTACCTTCAAAGAGGACATGAATATTTTGGCATAGTAAACCGAAATCACCGCGTAATGTTGAGCGAGTTAAGGCATTTACCCTGTATATAAATTCGTCGACCGTTATACTGTCTAGTAATCCGTCAAAAATTATTTTCCACCCAGATACGATTTTCGCAGCTATAGACGAAGAAATAGTATCTGCATTAACACGAGTACGTCCAAAATTCATATCCGGACTCCCCTCCTGTCGGGACATGTTAATATTCTGAATTCCTAATCTATTGGTGTCAGAGTGTTCATTACGAGGAACATTGAAATTAAGATTATAAAATAATTCCCTAACGAATCAGCGACAGCCCTATTGATTTATTCTCGCATTTGCCTAGCAGAACGTTCTTCGTATAATCTAAATGTGTCTTCTATTATGTTTTGAATGCTATTTTCTCCCGAACCCTGACTAACGGTTGGGCGTGGAGTACGCGTCTGGCTTATGCCACGATTCCTGCCCCGCAAATTTCCTTGCTTTGAGCCACGACTGCTCACGGGTATGTCATTGGTATTTGCTCTAGACCTCGTCCTCGGACCTTCTGATCTTGGGATTGCCCCTTGACTGACAAATAGGTCCACTGTGGTTGTCGGATCTTGCTCAGAAAAGCTTTTCAAAGATTGGCTATCGCACGAACGCCTACACAATGGACAGGCATCGTTTTCTACTAACCATTTGGTTATACAGGCTCGATGAAACGAATGTTGGCAAGGAGTTGAGCACACATTCGCTTCAGTCATTTCTTCGTTACAAATTGTACATATTCCATGCTGAATGCTTAAATTAACTAAATTTTCTACGCTACGTCGTACTGCCATTTTTATGATTTTTTTCTCGTTAAAATCAACAATAAAAATTTAACAAAAAGGAGATAAAATAAAAAATAACTCCGATGTTGCCTCTAAATCAAATAACTCAACTATTGTGTTTAAATTTTGAAGTGGTTTCATGTACAAATAGAGAAAGATTGTGAGATTGATGTTCAGCATTCGTTCGTAGTAGAGCAGTTCGACTGCGCATATTTCCATTTTCATAGAAGTGAAAACAAAAAAAATATTAATAGCAGTTTTAATTTAAACTAAATTCATTATAAAAAGTATCCGCACTCAAAGAGTTTTGTTTTGATATTTCCACATTAACTGAATTTAATTTTGCCCCACCCATTTTTCTTGGTTGCATTAACTGGTTACTTTACCCGTAAACACTAGTTGCCATAATTCCATTGCCATGCAAACAAAAGCCAAAAGAATATAAAAAATTTGAATTAAGTTATTGAATAATGAGAAGGGTTAGCTGAACTAGGAAACGATAAAATACTAATTCCTCAACTCATAAATTCAATTAAAATTTTCACAATTTTAACTGATTGATTAGCTAATTGGCGGAAAACGCCTTAATTGCCACTAATTCCGATTACAGAAAATTGCAAAAAAAAAAAAAAAAAAATGGAGAACCCTAAGGAGATAGACCGTTTGGGGGCCCCACGTTGTGCGCCATTTTGTGAGATGCTTGGTAATCGTATCCCTGGCGGGAGCCTTGTACGTGGCTAAGCGTGCATGCTAGTTTTAAACTAGGTCTGAGCTCGCCGGATTGGGGTGGTTCTTGCTTGCCACCTGTGTACAGGGATTATCCTTACAAAAAATGCTCATACACATAGTGGTATAAACCTGAAACACCAAAGAAAAAATTATGAACCACACAACCCCCATTAATCGTCATGCAGGCGGACAGAAACAAATCAGAAAATGCTTCCAGTCGAACTAGAGAAGCATAGTCAACCGCTTCTCTTCTCTTCCCTACCCAACCAATCAAGAAATAATTTTACCTTTCTATTACCACCGATCCTAACCATAATCACACGAATGCCTACACCATCTCACAATCTATTAGAAATATTAACACCGACTCATTTCAATTTCGAACGCAATTACATATTTATTACCAATTCACTTAATTTTTAAATTTGAATTCATACTAATGCAAATGCGTATAATAATTAATATAACCTACCAATACATTCTTATAACAGGAAATAATAACGCATGAAAGGAAATTTCCAATAGAAACATAAAAGAAATCTAGTTAGAATAATTTTATTTCAGCCATATTAAGCAATTCTTATTAGAAAAAAAAAATTACAGAAAGCAAAAGTTAACCGTGACAACGACCAAATCGATGTTGACAGAAAGAGAGTAACGTGGTCAGAGATTAAATATCAATCACTAGACTTACATATGTATATACGTTTGTACTTACATACATATGTACAAATAAAATTTTTTCTTAACATGTTACTCCTTCTCTTTTAAGCAAACGCAAGTACACATAAATATATTGGAGGTTGCATAAAAATTGTAATAAGATGTTTAATAAGAGAGCGAAGTTTAAAGAGTACTTACATTTTGTTGTTCTGCAACGATGTCAGCAGGCGCCTGATGATTTGCGTTGGTGATCTAAAATATGTCATTAGGCTCTCTTTCTAATTCGAATTTTTCGTTATGTTATTACTCTAAATTCTTATTGGAAATTCTCTTCTACTCGTAATTATGCATATTTGTACGTTTGTACATTAAATGTTACAATAGGTTTGTGTGTATATATGTATGAATGTATTTACAAATAAATTTAGCAAACTTTAACCCATTAATGCATGAGAAAAAAAAGAGGTAAGATATTGAAATCGAAAATTGTATGCGTAAATATTGGACTTAATTTGATGCAAAACTTTAGATTTAGTATATGTATGTATATGGAAAGTATACGAGTACAACTAAAAGAAAAATTTTAGGGTAATATTATATATAGATGAAACAATTTTTTTTTTTTTTTTTTTTTTTAAGCAGAAATATATGTACATATATACGCACAATATAATTCAATAGGTTGTACTATTTTACTGATATTGAGTATTGAGAATATACTCGGTAGTAGGCGCAACGTAACCATTAGGCAAATTTGGCAGTTTTAATGCCGAGTACGTGAGTTTTTCAACAAATTTTTTTTTCTAGCAAATTATGGATATGATTTTTAAATATGCTTTAACGCAAACTATGACAACCTGTGTTGCGAAATATTTACATTAAGGTTATCAAATACAATTTAATGAAATCTTTCTATCAAAATTATATGGAGGAGTCACCGGTAACGACATGAAAATAAGGGTTTGATGACGCAGGTTTTCTTTTGATGGTGGATGCCTATGTATAAGCCTGCAGATCCTGATTTGAGAAGCGTAAATCGGTGCTGTGCCTTCGTAGACGCAGCTACACGTGTTTTGCAGTCTTAGAGAGATCGCAGGAAAGTTTACTGAGCCGGATCAATCAGTTCGTTGCGGGAAACTGTCTCGAAACCGTTTAAAAGAACTTCACACTTTATTGGATTTTCACTTAATTTTAAGTGTATGTCAAAGCAGTGACCATACACCTTCAAAGAAAGAAATACAATTTAATGATCGCGGAATACGTATTGATCCGTTGATGATCTCTGGCCAAAAGGAAAAGCCAACCTTTCGGAAGTCGATCTTGACGTTTTTCTTTTCTGTTTATCTTACGGGCATCTCTATATGACATTTCAAAGCTTCTTGTTGGAATGGTGTTACCACTTAGCATCGCGATAGGATTTTTTTTTTCCAACGATGAAAAATTCGAATTCAATATATTTTATTTATTTGGGGCCAAAACTAACTTTGCTGCCTTTAAATTGTTGAAAGCAAGATCAATTTTCTAAAAAATAAAATACGAGTAGGCAAAAAGAAAATCGCGCTCACAAAAATTTAGGTTGGAGGCTTTGAGCATTAAGATGACACACTCTTAGACCGCGTTTTTGATTGCCAATGAGCCGAATCAAATTATAGGTGCCGTCTTTGGAACCACCATGTTTTTTACAGTTCATATAAACAATGCAGAGCAATAAACGGGGGCGATGACAACTAATAACCACATACTCAGAATAGATAAAGGGGTAAGGTGAGAAAAGAGAAAAGGTAAAGCGAAGTAAGATATAAGAAAAGGAAAAAGTACAGAGAACATTACAATAAATCTTAGAAACTAGTCATTTGCTGTCAGCAGTTAACGCTTTAATTTCATCTATGCTGACTACTTTAACCGCGGCTTCATTTGGCCGCACACGAACAAACATTTGTCCCTTAAAAGAGAAGGCAGATGTTACACACTTTTGCCTTTTCAGTTGAGTGGCGAATTGCATCACCGCACGCGTACGCCTGGTGAGAGATTCATTTAGATGTATTGTTCCTTCGGATTGGCGCCCAATATCACTTAGCTTAATACCTCTTTTGTTTAATTTAAAAAACTTGGCAGCGGCAGCAAATAACAGGGGGCGATCATGGGAGAAGACCAGTTTAACAATCAGCGGTGTATTTTTCGCTTTGCTGTTGCGAACACGAAAAGCCGATCGATATGGGAGAGGATTCAGCTGCATAACTTGGCAGATTTTATTGAAAATGTCCCCTACCTTTTCGTCTGGCACTTGCGGAATGCCGCTGATAACAACATCTGCTTCAACGCTTTTGTTTTCCATTTCCTCCTTTAGTGCGCAAACATCATTGCGCGGCTCTGCCATTTCTTTGTGGTCGCCCTCAATTTGTTTAATTTTACGCTCAAAAGTTCGTAGGTCTCTCTTCATGTTGGCCAGCTCAACAGTCGCCTCTCCCAGTTTCTGCATAATAGCGTCAGCTGATTCCTTTACCACCTCTCTTACAACTTCTGTCATAGCACTCATAAGCTTCGCTTCAAGCTGTGAGATCCAGCTGTCGGGCAAGGCACTCTTAGGCGTAGTTGCGAGTATCTTATTCGGTGAAGCGATTACCAGGCGAGCAGATTTTGTGCGAGTATTCAATATTTAATGAATGCTGAGCAATTGCAGCGATAGACGGATAAGAAAATGAAATAGAGACAAAAACAAAAACACCAACGCACAGCCGCACTTGATGAGTGGGCGATTTATGGTTTTGATTACTTCTGATTAGAATTAAGATTTATAACAACTTTGATAATAATAATTTACAAGGTATGAGGAGCGATAGTAAAAGCACGTCCGCACAGTTCAACTTCCATATTTTAAATTTCGTTTTTCGGTTACGCATTTCAGCCAAAAATTGCTTTGCTCTGTGTGTAGCATAAGATAGGGTTGTATCGCCACGGAGTTGAATCACCATTCAGTTCTGATTTCTGAATCAATAACTAAATCCATCAATCGTTATAATAAGGTATATGGTTGTCGACGAGTTGCAAATTTCAAAGCCTGTGTGGAGCCTTTTTTTTTATAACGATTTACTTTGAGGCACGAATTTAGTATATGTTTTTTGATATCTTTATTTGTTCCTCATATCCACGACTTCTACGAAACAAGAACGTGTAAAAATAAACAAACAAGCTGCAAGCAGTAAATAAAGTTTAATGTCGGCGTTTTCTAACCACGATGTCAGGGTTAAATATTTGAAATCAATGTTGGAGAAAAAAATTAAATTTAAAAAACCATAAGAACCCTTCTGATCTAAACGTGATCGATCCTAAAAAGTTGACTAAGTCGAAGATAGCGAGAATTGCGATGACGAAGAAAGCCACTTCAGCTATTTTATATTTTGTGCAACAATTAATGAGTTTTCTAAGCATCTAAAAACATTATATCAATAAGTTTTCTTAATTATTTTACAGAAAAATATCTTAGTACACTTATCCCACCAAAAGAAATTTGTTTCGTGCCTCCAGGAAGAATCGTTCGTCCCTCGGGAGAAATTTGAATTCTGCCTCGTGTGATCACATCTCTCTGACCTCTCGCCTTGCCTTCGAATCGGGTTATAAATTTCACACTCGGCTGATTCGAATTTTTTCCCTTGGAACGAGACGTTATACATTTTTGGCAAAAACTTTGTAGCTATAAGTTAAAACATTCACAAATGGGTTTGGGTTCGAAAATATTTCAAAAAATTTAGGTTCAACAGCAGCTCAGTGTAGAGTTTACGTCATCTTAAAATAAATTTAAATTTCTCACGCGCACTCCACATTTTTAAAGCAAGTGTTGCTGCCGGATGCCAGAAAACACTATGTATTAGAGCCCCCCAATATCCCCCCTGCATCTGCTCCTGACTAATTCCAATATTTATATTCTAATGGAAGGGCAACCAATAACAAAGTTTCTGCTGCTAAAACTAAACAGTCAATATCTAAAAACAGACACACTATCACATGTCTACCTGCAATAACTAAGCAGACACTGTTACTGGATTTGGCTCTACATTCGCCTATTAATGCTTCTTCAACTGATTTATCTCCTGTATTCACAGTGTCGCGCTTTAGTGTTCTCGCTAGCAATGATCCGCTACTACTTTATTCGCCAAGTGATGACGTTAACAACGTATTTAACGCGAAGTTGACGTTGACGTCGAAGCCGGGAGTGGTCGCCGCTGCGCCTATTAATAAAGTTAGTGATAATCGCGCTAAGCTTAGTACATCTAATTACTAATGTTACTAATGATAGATGTGTCAATACTAATACGTTCGCGGATGTTGCTGCTTTAGCTTGTCAGGAATCTGACTCAGTTAATGTTAGCAACAAACTTCTTAAAGTGCCTAAAGCTGTTACTGGAAGCAATTCAAATGATAATCTTCAATTAGCTGTGCGGCTAAAATGGTTTTGTCATTTATTAAGCCGACGGTTAACGCAAGTGATATTGCCGACTATGTTTTGGAAACTGCAAATATTTCTCCATTGCTTATTCATTGCAATAAGTTAATTAAGAAGGATACAGATCCTAACTCTTTATTAAGATGTAACTTTAAACTTGGTATCCCGTCCTCTATTTATAATAAACAGCTTGACGCTTCGATATGGGCTTGTGATGTGAAAATAAGGCGATTCCGTTTTTTTTGTTTCGAAAGGAAATTGAACCCAATGACGTATGAGTAAATTCTAAAAAGTAGACTTAGAGTAGGTAAAATCAAAATCTAAGAATGAAGAATACGCATTAAATTGAGATAGCGTCCTTCTAAGAGGTGCATTCATACCATAGACAGTCTTATCAAACACGACAAAAAATCTTTCATTACAGCGAAGTATGCGTCAAGGAACACTTAAATGAATTTTCGTGAGCAAGTATGGACAATCAATTGAGCCGAGAGCGATTCGATGGAATAGGATCTGCAAACTTAATCGTGCACAAAGAAAACGCATAAAAGCTTTTTGGACAGGCTCCAATCTTTTGATATATACCGCATGTAGCGGTCGCCAAACGAATACCGCGAATTCTAACTTGGACCGAAATAAGGACGACAACAGCATTTTGAGGGTATAGGGATCACAAAACGCAGAACCATTTCGACTAAAGCAGAATAAAGCCTAACATTGCAACGATTTAGAGACAATATAATTTATGTGAGTTGTAAAGTTCAGCTTGGTGTCAAAGTAGACACCAAGGTCTTTAAATTCTCTAATTGTTTTTAGCGGTGAATTTAATATGCTGTAAGAAGTTGGAAGAATATTTAGAACCTTCGCGAAAGAAGTGTAGTGACATTTACTAATATTGAGGGACAAATGATAATGCAGACACCAAATATATAAGTTGTTTAACTCATGCTGGAGAATATAGGAATCTCCCGGATTTTTAATTTCGTAGTAAACCTTCAGGTCATCCGCATATAGAAGATGGTTACATTTAGGAAAACATGAGGAATAAATAGTAACAGGCCTAAAACACTACCCTGCGGAACACCAGAGACAACAAAAGAATAAGACGATACATTATCAAGTCGAACGACACAGTTCCTATTATCTAGATATGATGATATTCCTTAAGAAATTGAGAGTGAAAGCCTAATACCCGAAGTTAAGTTATCAAAATAGAGTGAGATACTCTATCGAAAGCTTTAGAAAAATCTGTGTAAACTGCATCCATTTGAAAACATCTTTGAAAGGCCTCCAAACAATCCTCCGAAAAATCTGCTAGGTTAGTTATCGTAGACCTGTCCGGAATAAATCCATGTTGATTAGGACATCACATATGCTTGACAGCAAAGTATATTTTTTCCTTAACAACGAATTCAAACAGTTTAGACATAGTTGTTAGCTTGGAAATCGGTCTATAATCCTCAATGTAATTTTTATTACCGTTATTCAGAATAGGGGTGATAAAGGTTAATTTCCAATCGTCAAGGAAACCCCCAGCAGAAAGTGACAAGTTGAAAATGTGCCTTAAAGGCGTAGTTACAGCGGTACAACTTTTAAAGAGAACAACCGAAAGACCATCAGCATCAATACCATTGGACGGCTTAAGCTGATTTATGCCAAAAATAACATCATCGTCAGTCAGATTTAATTTTCCAAAGTTCACGAAAGTATCTAAATTTAACATATCATTAGAGATATAATTATATCCGGTATTATCTGTGATAAAATTGGAAGAAAAAAATTGGCAAAAAGATTAGCAGCATCAGAGATGGAGTCAGCTGATACCCCTTTAAGATGAACAGACGCAGGTATATTAGAACAGTTGTTTTTGGTCTTTATACAACCCCAAAAGGATTTGGGATTACATTTAATATTGCTTTCAACATTCGAATATAATCTCTATACAAAGATTTATTGAGTTTGTTGAATTTACCTCTATAGAAATCATACTGCTCGCGAAAATTCTTATCATTAGAAATCTTATGTTTTTTATAAAATTTATTCTTCAAGTTCCTTAGATGTTTGAGCTCTTTAGAGAACCAAGGACGTTGGTATGTGAATCGCACAAGTGTTAAATATTATAGATTTAAAAATATCATAACAGCCAGCTACATCTACATTCAAATTGATGGGACCAATCAATCTCAAACAAACTGTTTAAATCAGCAAAATTACAGCGCGAGTAATAAAAAGCAACCGGTTTACTGGTACTTGGTAATTCAAAATATTTAAAAAAGTCAATTTCTAGCACCAGTGGACTATGATCCTGATTCGAAGATGAAATGTAACTAGCTGCATGCGAAAGCTTAAAATTAATATTACAGCTAACAAATATTAAGTCTAAAATTCTGTTAAGTTCATTTGGAAAGCCATTTATCTGTGATAAATCAATGCATAACAAATGATTAATTAAATATAATTCCGAAATACTAGTTACATTTAATGAAGTAAAAAAGTTATTATTATCCATAAAGCTCCAGCAAATACTACCCAAGTTAAAATCACCCAAGACACAAAGTTGGTCGTCACCAATTTGTTCATGAAATGCAAGTATGTTGTCAATATGTAATATATGACATCAGAGCTTCCAACAAGGAACTAGCATCTGGTAGGTCATAAAGAGATGCACGAAAATTGCTACGTGTAGCAATAAGTACACCGCAACCCCTACTGACACCAGTTCTAGCGTAATCTCTATCTTTGCGAAAAACTTTAAAGAGAGCTGTATTTAAAGAGACCTGGATGAACGGGAGTCCATAACCAGGGTACCCGGGTACCTAGTGCAGTTTTTTCGTATATATTTAAATACAATAATATATATTTGCACAGATTATTAGAAACGCTTAGTTTTTACATCTAAACTGTACAAATTTCATGTTTGTAAGATAATACTGGTTTCTATAGGCATGTGTGTACCTAACATGCACACAAAAGTAAATAGAAACTGGTTTTATAAGGGTTGGTTTTTTGATTGTTTTTGGTACCTGCTTGTGAATTGTGTGTACTTTTAGGTAGCAAATGTTCAGCTACGCTAGAAAAAGAATACATTTCAATGATTTCGTCATTATAAGTTGAACAGTGGAACAGTGAAGTTGAAGAAAAATAGAATTTTTCTGAAGGACAATATCTGCGTTTGAGGAAGAAGAAGAGGTATTTACTGGAGAAGTGCAAGAGTCAGAGAGTGAAGACTGGGACAGTGACAACGAAATTCCAGCCGCTATTGACACGCCAATGCAAATTGAGCAAGATGTAACTGAAGATGAAAGTGACAATGAAACTGAAATGGGTGAAGAAAATGCACCACCGTCAAGCACAACAGAAAGTATGATTGCACGTGATGGTACTCAATGGCAACCAACACCGCCTGTTTGTCAACAAATAAGGAGTCACAACATTATTAGAACTCATATGACTGGTATGCAATGCTTCAAGAGTTATTTTACAATAGAAATGGTCGATCTAATCGTGCATCATACCAACAAAAAAGCCAATTCAACTTATGATGCCAACAAAGCGTCAATTGAAGTGGAGGGATACGACAGTGGCAGAAATATACGCATTCATTGGAATGCTGATAATGGCAGGCGCAAATCATTCCAATGATGAAAATGCAAGGGACTTATGGACGCAATTGTCTCATCCTCTATTCCGCGCGACAATGGGATTAAACCGCTTGTGGGATCTTATTCGTTTTATACGTTTTGATGACGCGAGAACAAGAAACGAGAGGCAGCGTACAGACAAAGCTGCTCCAATACGAGATGTTTGCATAATGTTGAACGCCCATCTCGCAAAATATGGAAAATTGGGACAAGCAAATTTGGTTTCCACGAGAAGGTGACTATGGTTACATACAAACAGAGGAAAACAAATTCCGTAATAATGTTGTCGACTATGCATGATGATGCAACTGTAGAAGAAAACGGCGGTGGCGTGGATGTTATGGACCAGACGCTTCGGGAGTATACCACACAGAGACACACAAAAAGGTGGCCTTTGTCGTTTTTGTACAATATGGTCGATGTTAGTGCTTTCGCGGCATACATTATATTTTATGAGAATAACACAACTGTTCCATATCAAGCAACACGGAGAAAACGCAAAAAGCGTTGCTGAAGACTTGTAAGCGCCAATAATAGAAGAAAGAGTAACCACTCGCCAAGTAACGCGCCTCTTTTCCACCAAAACAGCAATTGAGAGCTTTTTGGGAAGACCACTGGAGACGGTAACCTATACCGAGCAACCATCTACTTCTACGGCCGCTTCTACTGATGGCAGAAAGCCAATAACAGGAAGCTGTTATTTGTGCGCTTCTTTGCCAGATAAAAGGAGAAGAAAGACGAGGAAAGTCTGCAGCGTTTGCAAGAAGCCAGTTTGCGATCAACATACTAAAACAATATCAAAATATTTTCCATATCTCAACAATGACTCAACATAAGGCATCAAATATTAGAAATAAGTTAAAATGAATAAAATATAAATAATTCAACTAAGAAACAATTACATTTCATATTTTACACATCAATTGACATTATGAAACAAAATAAAAATGAAACAAACGTTTTTTCTTTGTAATATAAGGTAATTTGCATTAAGGTACCCGGGTACCCTGGTCATGGACCCCTGTATTTTTGGTTCATATATTTAACCAAATTTGATAAACTTTTTTCTAGTCTCTAAGTTTAGCCGAAATGTCTGATGATCCGGAGTTTCATGTTGATATCTTCAATATTTTAGGAACAGCAGCACTTTAAAGTTCAAATTGCTACCCGGTTATGGACCGTAGGGTTAAAGAACTCTGCATCAAAGAAATCGCCATTTAACCAAGTCTCTGTTAAGACAAAACAGTCGTAATCCAGTTCCGAACTAAAAATGTAGACAGGTTCAGATTTGGAACAGTTTTGGTAATAAATGCCTATTTTTCGGCCACCAAAAGTAAAGGGCTTTTTACTCCTTGGGCCGAGGCTGCAGACCTTTTTGAAAAAAATCAAATGGCCGGATAAAGACATTTGAAGGCCAAATATTTGACGTTAGAAAGGAATTCCAAGCTTAAAATGACTGTATTTAATTTCATCCGAATTAGCATTTTTATTGAGAAATTTATAGCATAAAATCTCATTCCTGTTGATAGCAGCATGTTTGGCTACATAATCAATTATGTTATCCGTCTTAACGGAGGGCAAAACCGAAGAAATATGCAGCCATTTGTGACGAAGAACAACTCCGAGCTCAGAGTTCTCACAAGGCCTAAGTTTTTTATGAAGGCGATTTCTCGCCACATCAGACCACAGTGCATTATTCGGCTGTGCTTTATTAGTACCATTGTTAGTTATAGTACTTCTCGACTTAACATTATTCGCAACAGTTGCATCATACGAAGTAGAAGCAGCAACGCAAGTGGGCTGCACGGACAATGAGCCTGTGTAGGCATATACAGCTGATAACTCAGCAATACGGCGAATTAGCAGAGGTAGCAACAGCAGAATAACCAGTATTACTACCAGATGTAGCTAAAAAACCGGTATTATTACCAGGCGCAGAAGGAACAGAATGCATTACTGAGATATCAGCAGTAAGTTCATTATTAGCAGCACTATATATAGCGATAGATGGCACAATCGAAGCATGCACGTGAGTATGCGTTTGTGCAATCACATATTCACTGCCAGAACTTAGAGCAGATGATGTCTCAGACATAGTAGGCGAAGATGCAGCAAAACCGGTATTACTAATAGGAGTAGTTGCAAAACCGGTATTATTACCAGGCGCATTCCCAGCTGGTAGGCTAATAGCGCCAACAATATCATCATTAGATGAGCACAATTGGGTGTGCTTTTGCACTATAGCTCGCTGAGCAACAACACCTTCACTAGATTTACTTTTACAACGAGTAACGCGTTTGTTTTCCCTTGTATCAGGAGTTGGCAAGTTAAAATCAACATTCACTGATTCAATAAATGTGAGAAAAGAGCTTTTTTAGCTATTTTGTCCAGGTCCGAAATCGCCTTCAAAATTTTATTTTTCAGTCCACTATGGGCTAAACAATTATTGCATAAACTCATTATTGCGAGCAAAAGATATGCAAATCGAAAATTAACAAAAAATCACAGAACGAATAAAAACACGTCCGAACCGTATGAATGTTCTTTCGCAATTTTTCTATCATGGCTTAAATCATTCTTGTCAAATAGAATATCTTATCTTGAAATTGATAATTATAAATCGGATGGTGTGCCACAAGGTAGCATTCTTAGTCTTATCTTATTTAATATTTTCATTAATAACGTTGGTTTATGCTTCTACACTCTAAATACTTACATTATGCAGACGATTTGAAACTCTTTCGCAGAATCTCCGGCTTTTCAGACATTTTGTTATTGCTTTTGATTTGATTTGAACTCTTAATATTAGTAAATGTTGTTACGTTACTTTTTCCAGGTCCATGAATGCGCATTCTAGAACGTAATTTTCGACTCGTCTTTTACGTTCGCTAACCATATTAATTTTATTATTCCTAAGGCTTATGCTAACCTCTCTTTTTTGCGACGCTATGCTAATGATTTCAATGGCCCTTACACTACAAAAATCTTATTTAATTCTTTAGTGCGATCGAAACTGGAGTATGATTCAGTCATTTGGAATTCGATGTATTTCTCACACTATTTTAGAATTGAAAGAGTTCAACGCAAGTTTCTGCGTTTCTCTCCACTTAATATTGAAAATCCCCTGCCGCCGTATAGTGCTAGATGCATGCTGATCAATGTTTTGTCGCTTGAAGTCAGAAGATTCGTTCAAAGTTTAACGTTTATTATTTATGATATTATCTCCGGTACCATTTACTGTTCAGCTCTTCTTTGGCAGTTAAGTTTCCTAATAGAACACTCCGTTTTCATAATTTATTTCAGATTGATGTTCTAAGATCGAATTACTATCGCTTCGCCCCTGTCATAAGAGAGATCTTGATTTTGCGATGCCAAGGTCACTATTTAAGTCACGCATTGAGTCCTATATTATGTAACTAATTCACTTCGTTTTATCCTAGCTGTTAGTTTAATATTAAGAAATTTTTGTTAATCTAGTCAATACGGTTTTTTACCATTGACTTAATAAATAAATAAATAAAAAAAATTGTGCATTAAGTTAGCTCTGCAACTCCGAGCTCTTGTGTTCAAAGCCTGGGAGAAGTGGTTATGAAGAATAAATATAATTAATTTAATAAAAAGAAGTCTGATGAGAAAATGTGGTTATTTCCGAAATAGTATCATAACTTCTACCATTTAAAAACTGTTGTTGTTTTTTTCCAAATAAAAATTTTCAATATACTAGGCTCGAGCTCTATAAAGTTGTCAATTATTAAGTTTTAAAATAGTTTTTCAAATTCCTTGGTTCCTGCAGTGTTGCAAATGTATCATACTTTATATTTCTCTTGGAGCTTTGTATATACAGTGAACAAAATAAAAACTGGGACCCTCACTAATTTTTCCTTTGCAAGCCAATACCACTAAACCTATAGTTTTTGGTAAATTGTTTTTGGTTGTATCAAAAACTAAACTTTTCTTGCAATTTCCACCGCCGTCAACGTTTTGGTGAAAAGACCACGTCATATCTAAAGTTGTTAAATATTTATACATCCTCTAATTTTGTTACCGCAAATTGTCGTTTAATATTCTGTAATCAACTACCTACTAAACACCATTTCTTGTTGTCGTGGTCACTATTCATAGGTACTACAAGAAGTGGAGAATTGTGTGGACTGACAGAAGGTTCAATGATGTCTTCTTCTTCTTTCATGGCGATAATATCGTTTGTCGGTTTGGGCCGAGACCTTCGCCAGTTCCCTCCCTCCTTCGCTAGGTTACGCCAATTATTCACATCAAGTGAAGACAGGCTCTTCTGCACTTGGCATTCCAGTGTGTTCATGGGCGCCCTTGCCTTCGTTGCCCACCCATGGGTGTAAATTCGAACAAATTTTTCACCGGAGCATCATAATCCATACAAACGACATGCCCAAGTCATCGCAGTCGTTGAATTTGTATGCGCTTGACTATGTCCATATTATTATACAGCTCGCACAGTTCATCATAACATCTTCTTGGACCATAATCGGACCATAAACCTTGCGAAGAACATGCCCTCAAAGCCTTCTCATCGCTAATCAACAACCAATGATGTCAATATCAATCATTCCCTGTATCTGTGTTTATATTCCTTCTTGTTGTGTTTGTGATAGTCTGTAGGTTTTTATGTAAACTGGAGTGGTGTCAGTTTAATTGAGTTTTGCTTATAGAAATTATTTACTGATCGTTTTTCTCCTTCCAAATGAAAAATTTATTGATACTTGTGGAACATTTATTCTGTTTCTGTGTCTTTGTATAGGTTTTTGGTCTTTCAATTCTTTCATTTATTTATTAAAGCGTTCGTTGTTGTATGCCCTTGTTTGATTATGTGTTTTTAGTATATTGTAATTTTTAAATTTTTCAGTTAAAGGTGTTCGTTAATATTGACTGTATTACTGTTAATGATGCAATGGAGTTTGTTACCAAGAATACGCCTTCTTTCTGTTCTGGGTGGTATTTGCATTTTTTTATTCAAAGGTAACTTCGTGTCTATTGGTAGAATATAAACTTTGCTTTTAGGATTTATTGCTATTGTGAATGTTTCATAATCAATTTTACAAAGATAATTTACTAAAGAGTCTCTACCTAGGATTCCATCTGTTGCTTTAGGGAAATCGTCATTTACCAGCTGAAAATTTTTGTTTATCTTTTCCTATAAGAAAATAACGCTTTAATGCACCTGCTGAATAAAGCTCTTCTTTTGGTATACCAGTTAATTTACATATTGTGTTGGTGTCAAAGACAAATTAGTTATTAAATGGGTCTTTTAGGAATGTCATTTGAGTAATGAATTCTAGATTCTGAATTATTATGTTATTTGTTCAATTCTGTATGATTGTTTTATTCTTTTTACTTTATTGTTGGCTACATGCCGCTGTCGCCCGGGGGAGTGCCAATGCGTCACTTACGTTTCCCTGAAATTGGAAAACGTTCATCTGGCGACCATTTATTTCCTGATTTATGTATTTCTTATTTCTGGGCAAGGAATCGATTTAGCCCTGACTGTCTGTCCGTTCGTCCGTCCATCTATCCGTGGTTACAATAACTTTGGTAAAAATTGAGATATCTCAGTGAAATTTGGTACATAGATTGCTCTATGGACAGGGTAGGTTGGTATTGAAAATGGTCAAAATCGGTTAATAACCATACCCACCTCCCATATAACGGACATTTTTGAAAAATGCAAAAACTCCGTTTTTTCGGTATCCATTAAAAAAAAATTGAGTGAAATTTGATATTTGGAGCGAATTTGAATTAAGAAATTTAGTATTTATGAAATTTTGAAAAACATTTCTGTATCTCAATAACGGTGTACGGTATCGTTACAAAATTTGGTGGACATATTTCCCTTGATATCACTATTATTATTTTTGAAATCGGATCATAACCACGCCCACCTCCCCTATAACGGAAATTTTGAAAAATGCTAAATTTTTGTTTTTTCTTTTTCTGTTGGAACGTATTAATTAAAATTTGTTATTAAGAGAGATAGTTAACTAAAAAACTTGATTTTTATGAAATTTTGAAAAATGGGCGTTACCACGTTCACTTATAAGAAAACGTCTGTAGGTATCTCAATAACGATGTAAGGTATCGTCACAAAATTTGGTGAACATATTGTTCTTCATACCATTATCATTACCGTCAATAATTTTTGAAATCGTACCAGAACCACGCCCAAATTCCATATAACGGAAATTTTCAAAAATGAAAAAAAAAAAACTTCGTTTTTCAGTATTTATTGGAAGAAATTGAGTCAAGCTTAATACGAGCTGCGATTTGAGACAAAGAAATGGGGGTTTTCTGAAATTATGGGCACAGCCCATACAAAAATACATCGCGAGGGTGTATAAAAATCGGTTTCGCCCGAATTTAGCTTTTCTTACTAGTTAGTTCTCGAATTGTTTGTGCTTCTATTTGTATTATAATTATAGTTGTTATTATTGCTTTGCGTGTGATGGGTTTCTTTAGGTGTGTTTCTTGTATTATTACGTGGTCTTCTGTAATTATTATAGGTATTGTTGTTACTAGATTGACATTTACTGTAGTTATTCGTATTTTACCTGTAAGAGTTGTTGGTATTATTCGTGTTGTCGGTTCTATTTCTGATATGTATATTACTTCTGCTATTGAGTTGATTATTAGGAACGTTTTTGAATATTGTCAAACTGTATTGCTCATTTACTTAAGTGATCTATGATTTTTGCTCAGGCTTTGCAATTGTCCCTAACCGTTCTTTTTGCAGAATGTTCAGTTCAAATATTAATTTAAAAATTGTATTTTTATAATTACTTCCTTTTTTAAGTTGCTCGCCAGTTATTTCTATCCTTCGCTAACTGGCGCCAGTTAGAAATACCAAGGGTACCCAAGTCCTTTACCGCTTGGTCTTTCCAACAGAGAGGAGGCCTCCCTTTTCTTATGCTCCCACCACCGGGGACCACGTCGAATACTTCGCACCACAAGAGCTTCACCGCTCGATGCTGCCGAAACAACCCCCCGCAATCGTCACACACGACTCCGCCCACGAACACCGATGGGCCCTACCATTACAGCGGGAAGCATAGCCGGGGCGGGTTGGCCCTCAGATCCAGTCCATCACCCCCCCTAAGGCGACGACACTACCGAGACAGACGAGACTTCTAGAGTTCAACTGCAATCTCTGAGGTGGTTGCCTTCATGGCTCGGCACGGGCTGTTAATAGCTCGGTCCAAGAGACGATGAAGACATCGACCCAAGGGACAAGGGTGCTGTCCCTTAGGGGGGGTGATTGACTGGATCTGAGGGCCAACCCGCCCCGGCTATGCTTCCCGCTGTAATGGTAGGGCCCATCGGTGTTTGTGGGCGGAGTCGTGTGTTACAGAATGTCAAGGGATTGCTGTCCGGTCAGGCGATGTCGACCTCGAAATTTTTAACATTTATTTAACATTTCAAAACCGATTGGTAGTCGAAAACGTCAATGCGGTTCTCAAGCCTACCAAATGATCGTAGGGGAAATATTTTGGCAGATCAGATAGACTATTCGACCTTCTGCACAATGAATGACGACGCCCCCACCAGGATTGTGGGTAGTTGCAGCAGCTCGCCAGATCTCACAATAGCTACCGCAGGTCTGATTAATTGGATAACGTGACGACCTACCGATAATCATCTCGATTGACAGACCTGCCAACTATGTTGCCTCGGACCGCCGTACCTATATCAACTTCATGATCTTGCAGCACCTATATCACTCCTAACTTCTTTGACACCCATCACAGAATTCTCGGTTTCGGAAGAAGATGTATTGCTAGCTATCTCAGCATTGAAGCCTAGCTCAAAACTCGACTCCGAAGGTTACTCACCACTTTTATTTAAAAAGTGTGAAATTGTTTTGGCTTATCCTATATCTCTTCTCTTCAAAAACTGCTTAGATAAAGGAATTTTTATCGACCAATGGAAGTTATGTTTTATTTCCCCAGTTTATAAATCTGGTGATCGTAATAATGTATGTAACTATAGACCTATAGTTAAACAGTGTACGCTAGCCGAATTATTTGAGCACATACTTCAATCGACATAATATCCAATAGCCAGCATGGATTTTTTCCCGGTAGGTCAACCTGTTCAAATTTCGCTCTGATAACTCATAAAATAATTAAAGCTTATGAAAACCGCAATCAGTTTGACGTAATATACACAGACTTTTCTAAAGCCTTTGATAAGGTGAAACACAGTATACTTCTACAAAAGCTGTGCAGATACGACATTAGTGGAAGACTGCTTGATTTTTTCAGGAGCTTTTTAGCACAAAGAAGGTTACTTGTGAAAATTGGGCCAAAAACATCTCATGTGGTTGTCAATGCATGGTCAGGCATTCCACAGAGCACTCATTGCTGGCCACTATTGTTTATTTTATTCATAAACGACTTGCCTAGCTGTTTTAATTTTGCAAATAGCCTAATGTACGCCGACGACGTATATTGTTCTATAATATGGTGTCCATATTATGAAGTGCACTACTATTCAAGGCGTTAATTACTTGACTGCGAGCTTCAACAGTCGGAAATTCGATATTTCCCAATAATTTACATACTCGTATATTGCACACACATACATACATGTAATAAATTATTATAATAAGCCATAGTCTGTAAGAATAATTATATCTGTAGACAAAGTTAATTTAAATACATAAATAAACGGGGAGATCCAACGCCTGGTCAACCAATACAAGCGGGGCAAGTGGGAGGAACATCTGAAGTCCTGTAACCTCGGGGCTGGAGCGAGCAAACTATGGTCGACCGTGAGGTCCCTGTCCAACCCGACGAAGAGTGACAACCGAATAGAAATCTCCTTTCGAAACGTTGCACAAGCTTCTTTAGCCGACAATTCATACCGCATCCTTCGGCTGACAGATCCAAACGGTCAGTGATCAGAAGGCTGCGCAAGCAAAAACTCCAGCGCACCGATTGTCCTCTCTAGTACCGAGGGGAAAGAAGTAATCGGGAAGGCGAAAGCCTCCAAGTCCATTTTACCAGACTGGTTAAGCATGTTGATACTGAAGAAATTAGGCACTGCGGGAGTAGCTTTATATCTCGCGACACCCCTCTCCGCCAGAGGGAGGCACACTGGTCTCGTATGCCGACGACTGTACGATAATGGCTACCTCCCAGGGCTTGCGCATTACTCCACTGTACGGAATTTGACACTCTCCCCTGCGAAGTACACGGCGACTCTATTCACATTCTGGACGAAGGAGGTCGGGCAGACCCTCTACATCCATATCGAGGGGACCCCCATTCCGACGGTCCTGTGGGTCATCCTTGACAGCGTGGTCTCCTTTTCAGCACATACAGCCGGAGTCGTCAATAAGGTACAGAGCCGCAACAAAGACCTCAAGTCGGTCGCCGGCAGCACATGGGACAAAGACAAAGAAACGTTGTTGGCAACATACAAGGCGAGTGGCCGGTCGGTTCTAAATTATGATGCGCCAAAATGGTCGCCTGGAACTAACAGGACTCAGTGGTCAAGACTTGCGACATGTCAAAACGCTGCACTCCGGACGGCGACGGGATGTCTCCTGATGACGCCTGTTGATCACCTTTATCATGACGCTAACGTGCTTCCAGTGCAGGAGCACAACTTGATGCTCTCAAAGCAGTTTCTGCTGGGATGCCACCGTCCGGGGAGACCAATAGAGACTTGCTTGCACTGGAGCCGACACTTAAGCACACTGACGGACGAGGTCAGACCTACGTACGCCTACCGCTGGACCTGAGGACGTACCAACGTTGTCTAGGCGACATTCACAGGGAGTCGGTTTACAAATTTATCGACACCGCCCTGTGAATGGGAGTCCAACCAGAACCTGTAGCAGCTGAAGAGCTCCAGCAGCCTCGGGAGACCCCCGTCACTCTGGCTCAACTGCGTTCTGTATATTGTAGCAGGTTAAACTCCTACCTATCCAGGATCAACAACGACACCCCAAACAGCTGCCCGGCATGTGGAGAGTCTCCGCACGACACCAATAACCTATTCACATGCCCGGCGAAACCCACCCAACTAACACCCCTCTCCCTATTGTCCGACCTAGTTAAAACGGCTCGTTTCCTGGACATCTCGTGTAGTTGAGCTTGACGATAACGATTTATGGAGCCCGTCAACCCTGTGGGGTGTAGCTAGCCGCTACAGCCATAACAACAACAACAAGGTCGAATACTTTCAGGGCTAGAGCGCTTTCATCTATTCGAACGACATGACCTAGCCAGCGAAGTCGCTGGATCTTTATTTGATGACTATATCTATGTCATTATAAAGCTCGTACAGCTCATCGTTCCATCTTCTGCGGTATTCGCCATCACAAAGGCCTAAAGGCCCAGAAATCTTTCGGAGAATGTTTCACTCGAACATTCCAAGAGCCCTTTCATCCGATGATGTCATTGTCCATGCTTCATCGCCATAATGAGATACTTATACAGCGTGGTTTTTGTTCATCTAGAGAGGCAGACAGTATTATTGAAGTTAATGCTGGTCCCTAATGAACGAAGTCCTCTACTTTTGCAAAGTTATAACTGTCAACAGTTATGCTAGAATTGTGAATATCCGGTCGATTGTAGATTTACGCTGCCGCCGTATAGTGCTAGATGCATGCTGATCAATGTTTTGTCGCTTGAAGTCAGAAGATTCGTTCAAAGTTTAATGTTTATTATTTATGATATTATCTCCGGTACCATTTACTGTTCAGCTCTTCTTTGGCAGTTAAGTTTTAATATTCCTAATAGAACACTCCGTTTTCATAATTTATTTCAGATTGATGTTCTAAGATCGAATTACTATCGCTTCGCCCCTGTCATAAGAGAGATCTTGATTTTGCGATGCCAAGGTCACTATTTAAGTCACGCATTGAGTCCTATATTATGTAACTAATTCACTTCGTTTTATCCTAGCTGTTAGTTTAATATTAAGAAATTTTTGTTAATCTAGTCAATACGGTTTTTTACCATTGACTTAATAAATAAATAAATAAAAAAAATTGTGCATTAAGTTAGCTCTGCAACTCCGAGCTCTTGTGTTCAAAGCCTGGGAGAAGTGGTTATGAAGAATAAATATAATTAATTTAATAAAAAGAAGTCTGATGAGAAAATGTGGTTATTTCCGAAATAGTATCATAACTTCTACCATTTAAAAACTGTTGTTGTTTTTTTCCAAATAAAAATTTTCAATATACTAGGCTCGAGCTCTATAAAGTTGTCAATTATTAAGTTTTAAAATAGTTTTTCAAATTCCTTGGTTCCTGCAGTGTTGCAAATGTATCATACTTTATATTTCTCTTGGAGCTTTGTATATACAGTGAACAAAATAAAAACTGGGACCCTCACTAATTTTTCCTTTGCAAGCCAATACCACTAAACCTATAGTTTTTGGTAAATTGTTTTTGGTTGTATCAAAAACTAAACTTTTCTTGCAATTTCCACCGCCGTCAACGTTTTGGTGAAAAGACCACGTCATATCTAAAGTTGTTAAATATTTATACATCCTCTAATTTTGTTACCGCAAATTGTCGTTTAATATTCTGTAATCAACTACCTACTAAACACCATTTCTTGTTGTCGTGGTCACTATTCATAGGTACTACAAGAAGTGGAGAATTGTGTGGACTGACAGAAGGTTCAATGATGTCTTCTTCTTCTTTCATGGCGATAATATCGTTTGTCGGTTTGGGCCGAGACCTTCGCCAGTTCCCTCCCTCCTTCGCTAGGTTACGCCAATTATTCACATCAAGTGAAGACAGGCTCTTCTGCACTTGGCATTCCAGTGTGTTCATGGGCGCCCTTGCCTTCGTTGCCCACCCATGGGTGTAAATTCGAACAAATTTTTCACCGGAGCATCATAATCCATACAAACGACATGCCCAAGTCATCGCAGTCGTTGAATTTGTATGCGCTTGACTATGTCCATATTATTATACAGCTCGCACAGTTCATCATAACATCTTCTTGGACCATAATCGGACCATAAACCTTGCGAAGAACATGCCCTCAAAGCCTTCTCATCGCTAATCAACAACCAATGATGTCAATATCAATCATTCCCTGTATCTGTGTTTATATTCCTTCTTGTTGTGTTTGTGATAGTCTGTAGGTTTTTATGTAAACTGGAGTGGTGTCAGTTTAATTGAGTTTTGCTTATAGAAATTATTTACTGATCGTTTTTCTCCTTCCAAATGAAAAATTTATTGATACTTGTGGAACATTTATTCTGTTTCTGTGTCTTTGTATAGGTTTTTGGTCTTTCAATTCTTTCATTTATTTATTAAAGCGTTCGTTGTTGTATGCCCTTGTTTGATTATGTGTTTTTAGTATATTGTAATTTTTAAATTTTTCAGTTAAAGGTGTTCGTTAATATTGACTGTATTACTGTTAATGATGCAATGGAGTTTGTTACCAAGAATACGCCTTCTTTCTGTTCTGGGTGGTATTTGCATTTTTTTATTCAAAGGTAACTTCGTGTCTATTGGTAGAATATAAACTTTGCTTTTAGGATTTATTGCTATTGTGAATGTTTCATAATCAATTTTACAAAGATAATTTACTAAAGAGTCTCTACCTAGGATTCCATCTGTTGCTTTAGGGAAATCGTCATTTACCAGCTGAAAATTTTTGTTTATCTTTTCCTATAAGAAAATAACGCTTTAATGCACCTGCTGAATAAAGCTCTTCTTTTGGTATACCAGTTAATTTACATATTGTGTTGGTGTCAAAGACAAATTAGTTATTAAATGGGTCTTTTAGGAATGTCATTTGAGTAATGAATTCTAGATTCTGAATTATTATGTTATTTGTTCAATTCTGTATGATTGTTTTATTCTTTTTACTTTATTGTTGGCTACATGCCGCTGTCGCCCGGGGGAGTGCCAATGCGTCACTTACGTTTCCCTGAAATTGGAAAACGTTCATCTGGCGACCATTTATTTCCTGATTTATGTATTTCTTATTTCTGGGCAAGGAATCGATTTAGCCCTGACTGTCTGTCCGTTCGTCCGTCCATCTATCCGTGGTTACAATAACTTTGGTAAAAATTGAGATATCTCAGTGAAATTTGGTTCATAGATTGCTCTATGGACAGGGTAGGTTGGTATTGAAAATGGTCAAAATCGGTTAATAACCATACCCACCTCCCATATAACGGACATTTTTGAAAAATGCAAAAACTCCGTTTTTTCGGTATCCATTAAAAAAAAATTGAGTGAAATTTGATATTTGGAGCGAATTTGAATTAAGAAATTTAGTATTTATGAAATTTTGAAAAACATTTCTGTATCTCAATAACGGTGTACGGTATCGTTACAAAATTTGGTGGACATATTTCCCTTGATATCACTATTATTATTTTTGAAATCGGATCATAACCACGCCCACCTCCCCTATAACGGAAATTTTGAAAAATGCTAAATTTTTGTTTTTTCTTTTTCTGTTGGAACGTATTAATTAAAATTTGTTATTAAGAGAGATAGTTAACTAAAAAACTTGATTTTTATGAAATTTTGAAAAATGGGCGTTACCACGTTCACTTATAAGAAAACGTCTGTAGGTATCTCAATAACGATGTAAGGTATCGTCACAAAATTTGGTGAACATATTGTTCTTCATACCATTATCATTACCGTCAATAATTTTTGAAATCGTACCAGAACCACGCCCAAATTCCATATAACGGAAATTTTCAAAAATGAAAAAAAAAAAACTTCGTTTTTCAGTATTTATTGGAAGAAATTGAGTCAAGCTTAATACGAGCTGCGATTTGAGACAAAGAAATGGGGGTTTTCTGAAATTATGGGCACAGCCCATACAAAAATACATCGCGAGGGTGTATAAAAATCGGTTTCGCCCGAATTTAGCTTTTCTTACTAGTTAGTTCTCGAATTGTTTGTGCTTCTATTTGTATTATAATTATAGTTGTTATTATTGCTTTGCGTGTGATGGGTTTCTTTAGGTGTGTTTCTTGTATTATTACGTGGTCTTCTGTAATTATTATAGGTATTGTTGTTACTAGATTGACATTTACTGTAGTTATTCGTATTTTACCTGTAAGAGTTGTTGGTATTATTCGTGTTGTCGGTTCTATTTCTGATATGTATATTACTTCTGCTATTGAGTTGATTATTAGGAACGTTTTTGAATATTGTCAAACTGTATTGCTCATTTACTTAAGTGATCTATGATTTTTGCTCAGGCTTTGCAATTGTCCCTAACCGTTCTTTTTGCAGAATGTTCAGTTCAAATATTAATTTAAAAATTGTATTTTTATAATTACTTCCTTTTTTAAGTTGCTCGCCAGTTATTTCTATCCTTCGCTAACTGGCGCCAGTTAGAAATACCAAGGGTACCCAAGTCCTTTACCGCTTGGTCTTTCCAACAGAGAGGAGGCCTCCCTTTTCTTATGCTCCCACCACCGGGGACCACGTCGAATACTTCGCACCACAAGAGCTTCACCGCTCGATGCTGCCGAAACAACCCCCCGCAATCGTCACACACGACTCCGCCCACGAACACCGATGGGCCCTACCATTACAGCGGGAAGCATAGCCGGGGCGGGTTGGCCCTCAGATCCAGTCCATCACCCCCCCTAAGGCGACGACACTACCGAGACAGACGAGACTTCTAGAGTTCAACTGCAATCTCTGAGGTGGTTGCCTTCATGGCTCGGCACGGGCTGTTAATAGCTCGGTCCAAGAGACGATGAAGACATCGACCCAAGGGACAAGGGTGCTGTCCCTTAGGGGGGGTGATTGACTGGATCTGAGGGCCAACCCGCCCCGGCTATGCTTCCCGCTGTAATGGTAGGGCCCATCGGTGTTTGTGGGCGGAGTCGTGTGTTACAGAATGTCAAGGGATTGCTGTCCGGTCAGGCGATGTCGACCTCGAAATTTTTAACATTTATTTAACATTTCAAAACCGATTGGTAGTCGAAAACGTCAATGCGGTTCTCAAGCCTACCAAATGATCGTAGGGGAAATATTTTGGCAGATCAGATAGACTATTCGACCTTCTGCACAATGAATGACGACGCCCCCACCAGGATTGTGGGTAGTTGCAGCAGCTCGCCAGATCTCACAATAGCTACCGCAGGTCTGATTAATTGGATAACGTGACGACCTACCGATAATCATCTCGATTGACAGACCTGCCAACTATGTTGCCTCGGACCGCCGTACCTATATCAACTTCATGATCTTGCAGCACCTATATCACTCCTAACTTCTTTGACACCCATCACAGAATTCTCGGTTTCGGAAGAAGATGTATTGCTAGCTATCTCAGCATTGAAGCCTAGCTCAAAACTCGACTCCGAAGGTTACTCACCACTTTTATTTAAAAAGTGTGAAATTGTTTTGGCTTATCCTATATCTCTTCTCTTCAAAAACTGCTTAGATAAAGGAATTTTTATCGACCAATGGAAGTTATGTTTTATTTCCCCAGTTTATAAATCTGGTGATCGTAATAATGTATGTAACTATAGACCTATAGTTAAACAGTGTACGCTAGCCGAATTATTTGAGCACATACTTCAATCGACATAATATCCAATAGCCAGCATGGATTTTTTCCCGGTAGGTCAACCTGTTCAAATTTCGCTCTGATAACTCATAAAATAATTAAAGCTTATGAAAACCGCAATCAGTTTGACGTAATATACACAGACTTTTCTAAAGCCTTTGATAAGGTGAAACACAGTATACTTCTACAAAAGCTGTGCAGATACGACATTAGTGGAAGACTGCTTGATTTTTTCAGGAGCTTTTTAGCACAAAGAAGGTTACTTGTGAAAATTGGGCCAAAAACATCTCATGTGGTTGTCAATGCATGGTCAGGCATTCCACAGAGCACTCATTGCTGGCCACTATTGTTTATTTTATTCATAAACGACTTGCCTAGCTGTTTTAATTTTGCAAATAGCCTAATGTACGCCGACGACGTATATTGTTCTATAATATGGTGTCCATATTATGAAGTGCACTACTATTCAAGGCGTTAATTACTTGACTGCGAGCTTCAACAGTCGGAAATTCGATATTTCCCAATAATTTACATACTCGTATATTGCACACACATACATACATGTAATAAATTATTATAATAAGCCATAGTCTGTAAGAATAATTATATCTGTAGACAAAGTTAATTTAAATACATAAATAAACGGGGAGATCCAACGCCTGGTCAACCAATACAAGCGGGGCAAGTGGGAGGAACATCTGAAGTCCTGTAACCTCGGGGCTGGAGTGAGCAAACTATGGTCGACCGTGAGGTCCCTGTCCAACCCGACGAAGAGTGACAACCGAATAGAAATCTCCTTTCGAAACGTTGCACAAGCTTCTTTAGCCGACAATTCATACCGCATCCTTCGGCTGACAGATCCAAACGGTCAGTGATCAGAAGGCTGCGCAAGCAAAAACTCCAGCGCACCGATTGTCCTCTCTAGTACCGAGGGGAAAGAAGTAATCGGGAAGGCGAAAGCCTCCAAGTCCATTTTACCAGACTGGTTAAGCATGTTGATACTGAAGAAATTAGGCACTGCGGGAGTAGCTTTACATCTCGCGACACCCCTCTCCGCCAGAGGGAGGCACACTGGTCTCGTATGCCGACGACTGTACGATAATGGCTACCTCCCAGGGCTTGCGCATTACTCCACTGTACGGAATTTGACACTCTCCCCTGCGAAGTACACGGCGACTCTATTCACATTCTGGACGAAGGAGGTCGGGCAGACCCTCTACATCCATATCGAGGGGACCCCCATTCCGACGGTCCTGTGGGTCATCCTTGACAGCGTGGTCTCCTTTTCAGCACATACAGCCGGAGTCGTCAATAAGGTACAGAGCCGCAACAAAGACCTCAAGTCGGTCGCCGGCAGCACATGGGACAAAGACAAAGAAACGTTGTTGGCAACATACAAGGCGAGTGGCCGGTCGGTTCTAAATTATGATGCGCCAAAATGGTCGCCTGGAACTAACAGGACTCAGTGGTCAAGACTTGCGACATGTCAAAACGCTGCACTCCGGACGGCGACGGGATGTCTCCTGATGACGCCTGTTGATCACCTTTATCATGACGCTAACGTGCTTCCAGTGCAGGAGCACAACTTGATGCTCTCAAAGCAGTTTCTGCTGGGATGCCACCGTCCGGGGAGACCAATAGAGACTTGCTTGCACTGGAGCCGACACTTAAGCACACTGACGGACGAGGTCAGACCTACGTACGCCTACCGCTGGACCTGAGGACGTACCAACGTTGTCTAGGCGACATTCACAGGGAGTCGGTTTACAAATTTATCGACACCGCCCTGTGAATGGGAGTCCAACCAGAACCTGTAGCAGCTGAAGAGCTCCAGCAGCCTCGGGAGACCCCCGTCACTCTGGCTCAACTGCGTTCTGTATATTGTAGCAGGTTAAACTCCTACCTATCCAGGATCAACAACGACACCCCAAACAGCTGCCCGGCATGTGGAGAGTCTCCGCACGACACCAATAACCTATTCACATGCCCGGCGAAACCCACCCAACTAACACCCCTCTCCCTATTGTCCGACCTAGTTAAAACGGCTCGTTTCCTGGACATCTCGTGTAGTTGAGCTTGACGATAACGATTTATGGAGCCCGTCAACCCTGTGGGGTGTAGCTAGCCGCTACAGCCATAACAACAACAACAAGGTCGAATACTTTCAGGGCTAGAGCGCTTTCATCTATTCGAACGACATGACCTAGCCAGCGAAGTCTGGATCTTTATTTGATGACTATATCTATGTCATTATAAAGCTCGTACAGCTCATCGTTCCATCTTCTGCGGTATTCGCCATCACAAAGGCCTAAAGGCCCAGAAATCTTTCGGAGAATGTTTCACTCGAACATTCCAAGAGCCCTTTCATCCGATGATGTCATTGTCCATGCTTCATCGCCATAATGAGATACTTATACAGCGTGGTTTTTGTTCATCTAGAGAGGCAGACAGTATTATTGAAGTTAATGCTGGTCCCTAATGAACGAAGTCCTCTACTTTTGCAAAGTTATAACTGTCAACAGTTATGCTAGAATTGTGAATATCCGGTCGATTGTAGATTTACGCTGCCGCCGTATAGTGCTAGATGCATGCTGATCAATGTTTTGTCGCTTGAAGTCAGAAGATTCGTTCAAAGTTTAATGTTTATTATTTATGATATTATCTCCGGTACCATTTACTGTTCAGCTCTTCTTTGGCAGTTAAGTTTTAATATTCCTAATAGAACACTCCGTTTTCATAATTTATTTCAGATTGATGTTCTAAGATCGAATTACTATCGCTTCGCCCCTGTCATAAGAGAGATCTTGATTTTGCGATGCCAAGGTCACTATTTAAGTCACGCATTGAGTCCTATATTATGTAACTAATTCACTTCGTTTTATCCTAGCTGTTAGTTTAATATTAAGAAATTTTTGTTAATCTAGTCAATACGGTTTTTTACCATTGACTTAATAAATAAATAAATAAAAAAAATTGTGCATTAAGTTAGCTCTGCAACTCCGAGCTCTTGTGTTCAAAGCCTGGGAGAAGTGGTTATGAAGAATAAATATAATTAATTTAATAAAAAGAAGTCTGATGAGAAAATGTGGTTATTTCCGAAATAGTATCATAACTTCTACCATTTAAAAACTGTTGTTGTTTTTTTCCAAATAAAAATTTTCAATATACTAGGCTCGAGCTCTATAAAGTTGTCAATTATTAAGTTTTAAAATAGTTTTTCAAATTCCTTGGTTCCTGCAGTGTTGCAAATGTATCATACTTTATATTTCTCTTGGAGCTTTGTATATACAGTGAACAAAATAAAAACTGGGACCCTCACTAATTTTTCCTTTGCAAGCCAATACCACTAAACCTATAGTTTTTGGTAAATTGTTTTTGGTTGTATCAAAAACTAAACTTTTCTTGCAATTTCCACCGCCGTCAACGTTTTGGTGAAAAGACCACGTCATATCTAAAGTTGTTAAATATTTATACATCCTCTAATTTTGTTACCGCAAATTGTCGTTTAATATTCTGTAATCAACTACCTACTAAACACCATTTCTTGTTGTCGTGGTCACTATTCATAGGTACTACAAGAAGTGGAGAATTGTGTGGACTGACAGAAGGTTCAATGATGTCTTCTTCTTCTTTCATGGCGATAATATCGTTTGTCGGTTTGGGCCGAGACCTTCGCCAGTTCCCTCCCTCCTTCGCTAGGTTACGCCAATTATTCACATCAAGTGAAGACAGGCTCTTCTGCACTTGGCATTCCAGTGTGTTCATGGGCGCCCTTGCCTTCGTTGCCCACCCATGGGTGTAAATTCGAACAAATTTTTCACCGGAGCATCATAATCCATACAAACGACATGCCCAAGTCATCGCAGTCGTTGAATTTGTATGCGCTTGACTATGTCCATATTATTATACAGCTCGCACAGTTCATCATAACATCTTCTTGGACCATAATCGGACCATAAACCTTGCGAAGAACATGCCCTCAAAGCCTTCTCATCGCTAATCAACAACCAATGATGTCAATATCAATCATTCCCTGTATCTGTGTTTATATTCCTTCTTGTTGTGTTTGTGATAGTCTGTAGGTTTTTATGTAAACTGGAGTGGTGTCAGTTTAATTGAGTTTTGCTTATAGAAATTATTTACTGATCGTTTTTCTCCTTCCAAATGAAAAATTTATTGATACTTGTGGAACATTTATTCTGTTTCTGTGTCTTTGTATAGGTTTTTGGTCTTTCAATTCTTTCATTTATTTATTAAAGCGTTCGTTGTTGTATGCCCTTGTTTGATTATGTGTTTTTAGTATATTGTAATTTTTAAATTTTTCAGTTAAAGGTGTTCGTTAATATTGACTGTATTACTGTTAATGATGCAATGGAGTTTGTTACCAAGAATACGCCTTCTTTCTGTTCTGGGTGGTATTTGCATTTTTTTATTCAAAGGTAACTTCGTGTCTATTGGTAGAATATAAACTTTGCTTTTAGGATTTATTGCTATTGTGAATGTTTCATAATCAATTTTACAAAGATAATTTACTAAAGAGTCTCTACCTAGGATTCCATCTGTTGCTTTAGGGAAATCGTCATTTACCAGCTGAAAATTTTTGTTTATCTTTTCCTATAAGAAAATAACGCTTTAATGCACCTGCTGAATAAAGCTCTTCTTTTGGTATACCAGTTAATTTACATATTGTGTTGGTGTCAAAGACAAATTAGTTATTAAATGGGTCTTTTAGGAATGTCATTTGAGTAATGAATTCTAGATTCTGAATTATTATGTTATTTGTTCAATTCTGTATGATTGTTTTATTCTTTTTACTTTATTGTTGGCTACATGCCGCTGTCGCCCGGGGGAGTGCCAATGCGTCACTTACGTTTCCCTGAAATTGGAAAACGTTCATCTGGCGACCATTTATTTCCTGATTTATGTATTTCTTATTTCTGGGCAAGGAATCGATTTAGCCCTGACTGTCTGTCCGTTCGTCCGTCCATCTATCCGTGGTTACAATAACTTTGGTAAAAATTGAGATATCTCAGTGAAATTTGGTTCATAGATTGCTCTATGGACAGGGTAGGTTGGTATTGAAAATGGTCAAAATCGGTTAATAACCATACCCACCTCCCATATAACGGACATTTTTGAAAAATGCAAAAACTCCGTTTTTTCGGTATCCATTAAAAAAAAATTGAGTGAAATTTGATATTTGGAGCGAATTTGAATTAAGAAATTTAGTATTTATGAAATTTTGAAAAACATTTCTGTATCTCAATAACGGTGTACGGTATCGTTACAAAATTTGGTGGACATATTTCCCTTGATATCACTATTATTATTTTTGAAATCGGATCATAACCACGCCCACCTCCCCTATAACGGAAATTTTGAAAAATGCTAAATTTTTGTTTTTTCTTTTTCTGTTGGAACGTATTAATTAAAATTTGTTATTAAGAGAGATAGTTAACTAAAAAACTTGATTTTTATGAAATTTTGAAAAATGGGCGTTACCACGTTCACTTATAAGAAAACGTCTGTAGGTATCTCAATAACGATGTAAGGTATCGTCACAAAATTTGGTGAACATATTGTTCTTCATACCATTATCATTACCGTCAATAATTTTTGAAATCGTACCAGAACCACGCCCAAATTCCATATAACGGAAATTTTCAAAAATGAAAAAAAAAAAACTTCGTTTTTCAGTATTTATTGGAAGAAATTGAGTCAAGCTTAATACGAGCTGCGATTTGAGACAAAGAAATGGGGGTTTTCTGAAATTATGGGCACAGCCCATACAAAAATACATCGCGAGGGTGTATAAAAATCGGTTTCGCCCGAATTTAGCTTTTCTTACTAGTTAGTTCTCGAATTGTTTGTGCTTCTATTTGTATTATAATTATAGTTGTTATTATTGCTTTGCGTGTGATGGGTTTCTTTAGGTGTGTTTCTTGTATTATTACGTGGTCTTCTGTAATTATTATAGGTATTGTTGTTACTAGATTGACATTTACTGTAGTTATTCGTATTTTACCTGTAAGAGTTGTTGGTATTATTCGTGTTGTCGGTTCTATTTCTGATATGTATATTACTTCTGCTATTGAGTTGATTATTAGGAACGTTTTTGAATATTGTCAAACTGTATTGCTCATTTACTTAAGTGATCTATGATTTTTGCTCAGGCTTTGCAATTGTCCCTAACCGTTCTTTTTGCAGAATGTTCAGTTCAAATATTAATTTAAAAATTGTATTTTTATAATTACTTCCTTTTTTAAGTTGCTCGCCAGTTATTTCTATCCTTCGCTAACTGGCGCCAGTTAGAAATACCAAGGGTACCCAAGTCCTTTACCGCTTGGTCTTTCCAACAGAGAGGAGGCCTCCCTTTTCTTATGCTCCCACCACCGGGGACCACGTCGAATACTTCGCACCAAAAGAGCTTCACCGCTCGATGCTGCCGAAACAACCCCCCGCAATCGTCACACACGACTCCGCCCACGAACACCGATGGGCCCTACCATTACAGCGGGAAGCATAGCCGGGGCGGGTTGGCCCTCAGATCCAGTCCATCACCCCCCCTAAGGCGACGACACTACCGAGACAGACGAGACTTCTAGAGTTCAACTGCAATCTCTGAGGTGGTTGCCTTCATGGCTCGGCACGGGCTGTTAATAGCTCGGTCCAAGAGACGATGAAGACATCGACCCAAGGGACAAGGGTGCTGTCCCTTAGGGGGGGTGATTGACTGGATCTGAGGGCCAACCCGCCCCGGCTATGCTTCCCGCTGTAATGGTAGGGCCCATCGGTGTTTGTGGGCGGAGTCGTGTGTTACAGTATGTCAAGGGATTGCTGTCCGGTCAGGCGATGTCGACCTCGAAATTTTTAACATTTATTTAACATTTCAAAACCGATTGGTAGTCGAAAACGTCAATGCGGTTCTCAAGCCTACCAAATGATCGTAGGGGAAATATTTTGGCAGATCAGATAGACTATTCGACCTTCTGCACAATGAATGACGACGCCCCCACCAGGATTGTGGGTAGTTGCAGCAGCTCGCCAGATCTCACAATAGCTACCGCAGGTCTGATTAATTGGATAACGTGACGACCTACCGATAATCATCTCGATTGACAGACCTGCCAACTATGTTGCCTCGGACCGCCGTACCTATATCAACTTCATGATCTTGCAGCACCTATATCACTCCTAACTTCTTTGACACCCATCACAGAATTCTCGGTTTCGGAAGAAGATGTATTGCTAGCTATCTCAGCATTGAAGCCTAGCTCAAAACTCGACTCCGAAGGTTACTCACCACTTTTATTTAAAAAGTGTGAAATTGTTTTGGCTTATCCTATATCTCTTCTCTTCAAAAACTGCTTAGATAAAGGAATTTTTATCGACCAATGGAAGTTATGTTTTATTTCCCCAGTTTATAAATCTGGTGATCGTAATAATGTATGTAACTATAGACCTATAGTTAAACAGTGTACGCTAGCCGAATTATTTGAGCACATACTTCAATCGACATAATATCCAATAGCCAGCATGGATTTTTTCCCGGTAGGTCAACCTGTTCAAATTTCGCTCTGATAACTCATAAAATAATTAAAGCTTATGAAAACCGCAATCAGTTTGACGTAATATACACAGACTTTTCTAAAGCCTTTGATAAGGTGAAACACAGTATACTTCTACAAAAGCTGTGCAGATACGACATTAGTGGAAGACTGCTTGATTTTTTCAGGAGCTTTTTAGCACAAAGAAGGTTACTTGTGAAAATTGGGCCAAAAACATCTCATGTGGTTGTCAATGCATGGTCAGGCATTCCACAGAGCACTCATTGCTGGCCACTATTGTTTATTTTATTCATAAACGACTTGCCTAGCTGTTTTAATTTTGCAAATAGCCTAATGTACGCCGACGACGTATATTGTTCTATAATATGGTGTCCATATTATGAAGTGCACTACTATTCAAGGCGTTAATTACTTGACTGCGAGCTTCAACAGTCGGAAATTCGATATTTCCCAATAATTTACATACTCGTATATTGCACACACATACATACATGTAATAAATTATTATAATAAGCCATAGTCTGTAAGAATAATTATATCTGTAGACAAAGTTAATTTAAATACATAAATAAACGGGGAGATCCAACGCCTGGTCAACCAATACAAGCGGGGCAAGTGGGAGGAACATCTGAAGTCCTGTAACCTCGGGGCTGGAGCGAGCAAACTATGGTCGACCGTGAGGTCCCTGTCCAACCCGACGAAGAGTGACAACCGAATAGAAATCTCCTTTCGAAACGTTGCACAAGCTTCTTTAGCCGACAATTCATACCGCATCCTTCGGCTGACAGATCCAAACGGTCAGTGATCAGAAGGCTGCGCAAGCAAAAACTCCAGCGCACCGATTGTCCTCTCTAGTACCGAGGGGAAAGAAGTAATCGGGAAGGCGAAAGCCTCCAAGTCCATTTTACCAGACTGGTTAAGCATGTTGATACTGAAGAAATTAGGCACTGCGGGAGTAGCTTTACATCTCGCGACACCCCTCTCCGCCAGAGGGAGGCACACTGGTCTCGTATGCCGACGACTGTACGATAATGGCTACCTCCCAGGGCTTGCGCATTACTCCACTGTACGGAATTTGACACTCTCCCCTGCGAAGTACACGGCGACTCTATTCACATTCTGGACGAAGGAGGTCGGGCAGACCCTCTACATCCATATCGAGGGGACCCCCATTCCGACGGTCCTGTGGGTCATCCTTGACAGCGTGGTCTCCTTTTCAGCACATACAGCCGGAGTCGTCAATAAGGTACAGAGCCGCAACAAAGACCTCAAGTCGGTCGCCGGCAGCACATGGGACAAAGACAAAGAAACGTTGTTGGCAACATACAAGGCGAGTGGCCGGTCGGTTCTAAATTATGATGCGCCAAAATGGTCGCCTGGAACTAACAGGACTCAGTGGTCAAGACTTGCGACATGTCAAAACGCTGCACTCCGGACGGCGACGGGATGTCTCCTGATGACGCCTGTTGATCACCTTTATCATGACGCTAACGTGCTTCCAGTGCAGGAGCACAACTTGATGCTCTCAAAGCAGTTTCTGCTGGGATGCCACCGTCCGGGGAGACCAATAGAGACTTGCTTGCACTGGAGCCGACACTTAAGCACACTGACGGACGAGGTCAGACCTACGTACGCCTACCGCTGGACCTGAGGACGTACCAACGTTGTCTAGGCGACATTCACAGGGAGTCGGTTTACAAATTTATCGACACCGCCCTGTGAATGGGAGTCCAACCAGAACCTGTAGCAGCTGAAGAGCTCCAGCAGCCTCGGGAGACCCCCGTCACTCTGGCTCAACTGCGTTCTGTATATTGTAGCAGGTTAAACTCCTACCTATCCAGGATCAACAACGACACCCCAAACAGCTGCCCGGCATGTGGAGAGTCTCCGCACGACACCAATAACCTATTCACATGCCCGGCGAAACCCACCCAACTAACACCCCTCTCCCTATTGTCCGACCTAGTTAAAACGGCTCGTTTCCTGGACATCTCGTGTAGTTGAGCTTGACGATAACGATTTATGGAGCCCGTCAACCCTGTGGGGTGTAGCTAGCCGCTACAGCCATAACAACAACAACAAGGTCGAATACTTTCAGGGCTAGAGCGCTTTCATCTATTCGAACGACATGACCTAGCCAGCGAAGTCGCTGGATCTTTATTTGATGACTATATCTATGTCATTATAAAGCTCGTACAGCTCATCGTTCCATCTTCTGCGGTATTCGCCATCACAAAGGCCTAAAGGCCCAGAAATCTTTCGGAGAATGTTTCACTCGAACATTCCAAGAGCCCTTTCATCCGATGATGTCATTGTCCATGCTTCATCGCCATAATGAGATACTTATACAGCGTGGTTTTTGTTCATCTAGAGAGGCAGACAGTATTATTGAAGTTAATGCTGGTCCCTAATGAACGAAGTCCTCTACTTTTGCAAAGTTATAACTGTCAACAGTTATGCTAGAATTGTGAATATCCGGTCGATTGTAGATTTACGCTGCCGCCGTATAGTGCTAGATGCATGCTGATCAATGTTTTGTCGCTTGAAGTCAGAAGATTCGTTCAAAGTTTAATGTTTATTATTTATGATATTATCTCCGGTACCATTTACTGTTCAGCTCTTCTTTGGCAGTTAAGTTTTAATATTCCTAATAGAACACTCCGTTTTCATAATTTATTTCAGATTGATGTTCTAAGATCGAATTACTATCGCTTCGCCCCTGTCATAAGAGAGATCTTGATTTTGCGATGCCAAGGTCACTATTTAAGTCACGCATTGAGTCCTATATTATGTAACTAATTCACTTCGTTTTATCCTAGCTGTTAGTTTAATATTAAGAAATTTTTGTTAATCTAGTCAATACGGTTTTTTACCATTGACTTAATAAATAAATAAATAAAAAAAATTGTGCATTAAGTTAGCTCTGCAACTCCGAGCTCTTGTGTTCAAAGCCTGGGAGAAGTGGTTATGAAGAATAAATATAATTAATTTAATAAAAAGAAGTATGATGAGAAAATGTGGTTATTTCCGAAATAGTATCATAACTTCTACCATTTAAAAACTGTTGTTGTTTTTTTCCAAATAAAAATTTTCAATATACTAGGCTCGAGCTCTATAAAGTTGTCAATTATTAAGTTTTAAAATAGTTTTTCAAATTCCTTGGTTCCTGCAGTGTTGCAAATGTATCATACTTTATATTTCTCTTGGAGCTTTGTATATACAGTGAACAAAATAAAAACTGGGACCCTCACTAATTTTTCCTTTGCAAGCCAATACCACTAAACCTATAGTTTTTGGTAAATTGTTTTTGGTTGTATCAAAAACTAAACTTTTCTTGCAATTTCCACCGCCGTCAACGTTTTGGTGAAAAGACCACGTCATATCTAAAGTTGTTAAATATTTATACATCCTCTAATTTTGTTACCGCAAATTGTCGTTTAATATTCTGTAATCAACTACCTACTAAACACCATTTCTTGTTGTCGTGGTCACTATTCATAGGTACTACAAGAAGTGGAGAATTGTGTGGACTGACAGAAGGTTCAATGATGTCTTCTTCTTCTTTCATGGCGATAATATCGTTTGTCGGTTTGGGCCGAGACCTTCGCCAGTTCCCTCCCTCCTTCGCTAGGTTACGCCAATTATTCACATCAAGTGAAGACAGGCTCTTCTGCACTTGGCATTCCAGTGTGTTCATGGGCGCCCTTGCCTTCGTTGCCCACCCATGGGTGTAAATTCGAACAAATTTTTCACCGGAGCATCATAATCCATACAAACGACATGCCCAAGTCATCGCAGTCGTTGAATTTGTATGCGCTTGACTATGTCCATATTATTATACAGCTCGCACAGTTCATCATAACATCTTCTTGGACCATAATCGGACCATAAACCTTGCGAAGAACATGCCCTCAAAGCCTTCTCATCGCTAATCAACAACCAATGATGTCAATATCAATCATTCCCTGTATCTGTGTTTATATTCCTTCTTGTTGTGTTTGTGATAGTCTGTAGGTTTTTATGTAAACTGGAGTGGTGTCAGTTTAATTCAGTTTTGCTTATAGAAATTATTTACTGATCGTTTTTCTCCTTCCAAATGAAAAATTTATTGATACTTGTGGAACATTTATTCTGTTTCTGTGTCTTTGTATAGGTTTTTCGGTCTTTCAATTCTTTCATTTATTTATTAAAGCGTTCGTTGTTGTATGCCCTTGTTTGATTATGTGTTTTTAGTATATTGTAATTTTTAAATTTTTCAGTTAAAGGTGTTCGTTAATATTGACTGTATTACTGTTAATGATGCAATGGAGTTTGTTACCAAGAATACGCCTTCTTTCTGTTCTGGGTGGTATTTGCATTTTTTTATTCAAAGGTAACTTCGGGTCTATTGGTAGAATATAAACTTTGCTTTTAGGATTTATTGCTATTGTGAATGTTTCATAATCAATTTTACAAAGATAATTTACTAAAGAGTCTCTACCTAGGATTCCATCTGTTGCTTTAGGGAAATCGTCATTTACCAGCTGAAATTTTTTGTTTATCTTTTCCTATAAGAAAATAACGCTTTAATGCACCTGCTGAATAAAGCTCTTCTTTTGGTATACCAGTTAATTTACATATTGTGTTGGTGTCAAAGACAAATTAGTTATTAAATGGGTCTTTTAGGAATGTCATTTGAGTAATGAATTCTAGATTCTGAATTATTATGTTATTTGTTCAATTCTGTATGATTGTTTTATTATTTTTACTTTATTGTTGGCTACATGCCGCTGTCGCCCGGGGGAGTGCCAATGCGTTACTTACGTTTCCCTGAAATTGGAAAACGTTCATCTGGCGACCATTTCTTTCCTGATTTATGTATTTCTTATTTCTGGGCAAGGAATCGATTTAGCCCTGACTGTCTGTCCGTTCGTCCGTCCATCTATCCGTGGTTACAATAACTTCGGTAAAAATTGAGATATCTCAGTGAAATTTGGTACATAGATTGCTCTATGGACAGGGTAGGTTGGTATTGAAAATGGTCAAAATCGGTTAATAACCATACCCACCTCCCATATAACGGACATTTTTGAAAAATGCAAAAACTCCGTTTTTTCGGTATCCATTAAAAAAAAATTGAGTGAAATTTGATATTTGGAGCGAATTTGAATTAAGAAATTTAGTATTTATGAAATTTTGAAAAACATTTCTGTATCTCAATAACGGTGTACGGTATCGTCACAAAATTTGGTGGACATATTTCCCTTGATATCACTATTATTATTTTTGAAATCGGATCATAACCACGCCCACCTCCCCTATAACGGAAATTTTGAAAAATGCTAAATTTTTTTTTTTTCTTTTTCTGTTGGAACGTATTAATTAAAATTTGTTATTAAGAGAGATAGTTAACTAAAAAACTTGATTTTTATGAAATTTTGAAAAATGGGCGTTACCACGTTCACTTATAAGAAAACGTCTGTAGGTATCTCAATAACGATGTAAGGTATCGTCACAAAATTTGGTGAACATATTGTTCTTCATACCATTATCATTACCGTCAATAATTTTTGAAATCGTACCAGAACCACGCCCAAATTCCATATAACGGAAATTTTCAAAAATGAAAAAAAAAAACTTCGTTTTTCAGTATTTATTGGAAGAAATTGAGTCAAGCTTAATACGAGCTGCGATTTGAGACAAAGAAATGGGGGTTTTCTGAAATTATGGGCACAGCCCATACAAAAATACATCGCGAGGGTGTATAAAAATCGGTTTCGCCCGAATTTAGCTTTTCTTACTAGTTAGTTCTCGAATTGTTTGTGCTTCTATTTGTATTATAATTATAGTTGTTATTATTGCTTTGCGTGTGATGGGTTTCTTTAGGTGTGTTTCTTGTATTATTACGTGGTCTTCTGTAATTATTATAGGTATTGTTGTTACTAGATTGACATTTACTGTAGTTATTCGTATTTTACCTGTAAGAGTTGTTGGTATTATTCGTGTTGTCGGTTCTATTTCTGATATGTATATTACTTCTGCTATTGAGTTGATTATTAGGAACGTTTTTGAATATTGTCAAACTGTATTGCTCATTTACTTAAGTGATCTATGATTTTTGCTCAGGCTTTGCAATTGTCCCTAACCGTTCTTTTTGCAGAATGTTCAGTTCAAATATTAATTTAAAAATTGTATTTTTATAATTACTTCCTTTTTTAAGTGGCTCGCCAGTTATTTCTATCCTTCGCTAACTGGCGCCAGTTAGAAATACCATGGGTACCCAAGTCCTTCACCGCTTGGTCTTTCCAACAGAGAGGAGGCCTCCCTTTTCTTATGCTCCCACCACCGGGGACCACGTCGAATACTTCGCACCACAAGAGCTTCACCGCTCGATGCTGCCGAAACAACCCCCCGCAATCGTCACACACGACTCCGCCCACGAACACCGATGGGCCCTACCATTACAGCGGGAAGCATAGCCGGGGCGGGTTGGCCCTCAGATCCAGTCCATCACCCCCCCTAAGGCGACGACACTACCGAGACAGACGAGACTTCTAGAGTTCAACTGCAATCTCTGAGGTGGTTGCCTTCATGGCTCGGCACGGGCTGTTAATAGCTCGGTCCAAGAGACGATGAAGACATCGACCCAAGGGACAAGGGTGCTGTCCCTTAGGGGGGGTGATTGACTGGATCTGAGGGCCAACCCGCCCCGGCTATGCTTCCCGCTGTAATGGTAGGGCCCATCGGTGTTTGTGGGCGGAGTCGTGTGTTACAGAATGTCAAGGGATTGCTGTCCGGTCAGGCGATGTCGACCTCGAAATTTTTAACATTTATTTAACATTTCAAAACCGATTGGTAGTCGAAAACGTCAATGCGGTTCTCAAGCCTACCAAATGATCGTAGGGGAAATATTTTGGCAGATCAGATAGACTATTCGACCTTCTGCACAATGAATGACGACGCCCCCACCAGGATTGTGGGTAGTTGCAGCAGCTCGCCAGATCTCACAATAGCTACCGCAGGTCTGATTAATTGGATAACGTGACGACCTACCGATAATCATCTCGATTGACAGACCTGCCAACTATGTTGCCTCGGACCGCCGTACCTATATCAACTTCATGATCTTGCAGCACCTATATCACTCCTAACTTCTTTGACACCCATCACAGAATTCTCGGTTTCGGAAGAAGATGTATTGCTAGCTATCTCAGCATTGAAGCCTAGCTCAAAACTCGACTCCGAAGGTTACTCACCACTTTTATTTAAAAAGTGTGAAATTGTTTTGGCTTATCCTATATCTCTTCTCTTCAAAAACTGCTTAGATAAAGGAATTTTTATCGACCAATGGAAGTTATGTTTTATTTCCCCAGTTTATAAATCTGGTGATCGTAATAATGTATGTAACTATAGACCTATAGTTAAACAGTGTACGCTAGCCGAATTATTTGAGCACATACTTCAATCGATATAATATCCAATAGCCAGCATGGATTTTTTCCCGGTAGGTCAACCTGCTCAAATTTCGCTCTGATAACTCATAAAATAATTAAAGCTTATGAAAACCGCAATCAGTTTGACGTAATATACACAGACTTTTCTAAAGCCTTTGATAAGGTGAAACACAGTATACTTCTACAAAAGCTGTGCAGATACGACATTAGTGGAAGACTGCTTGATTTTTCCAGGAGCTTTTTAGCACAAAGAAGGTTACTTGTGAAAATTGGGCCAAAAACATCTCATGTGGTTGTCAATGCATGGTCAGGCATTCCACAGAGCACTCATTGCTGGCCACTATTGTTTATTTTATTCATAAACGACTTGCCTAGCTGTTTTAATTTTGCAAATAGCCTAATGTACGCCGACGACGTATATTGTTCTATAATATGGTGTCCATATTATGAAGTGCACTACTATTCAAGGCGTTAATTACTTGACTGCGAGCTTTAACAGTCGGAAATTCGATATTTCCCAATAATTTACATACTCGTATATTGCACACACATACATACATGTAATAAATTATTATAATAAGCCATAGTCTGTAAGAATAATTATATCTGTAGACAAAGTTAATTTAAATACATAAATAAACGGGGAGATCCAACGCCTGGTCAACCAATACAAGCGGGGCAAGTGGGAGGAACATCTGAAGTCCTGTAACCTCGGGGCTGGAGTGAGCAAACTATGGTCGACCGTGAGGTCCCTGTCCAACCCGACGAAGAGTGACAACCGAATAGAAATCTCCTTTCGAAACGTTGCACAAGCTTCTTTAGCCGACAATTCATACCGCATCCTTCGGCTGACAGATCCAAACGGTCAGTGATCAGAAGGCTGCGCAAGCAAAAACTCCAGCGCACCGATTGTCCTCTCTAGTACCGAGGGGAAAGAAGTAATCGGGAAGGCGAAAGCCTCCAAGTCCATTTTACCAGACTGGTTAAGCATGTTGATACTGAAGAAATTAGGCACTGCGGGAGTAGCTTTACATCTCGCGACACCCCTCTCCGCCAGAGGGAGGCACACTGGTCTCGTATGCCGACGACTGTACGATAATGGCTACCTCCCAGGGCTTGCGCATTACTCCACTGTACGGAATTTGACACTCTCCCCTGCGAAGTACACGGCGACTCTATTCACATTCTGGACGAAGGAGGTCGGGCAGACCCTCTACATCCATATCGAGGGGACCCCCATTCCGACGGTCCTGTGGGTCATCCTTGACAGCGTGGTCTCCTTTTCAGCACATACAGCCGGAGTCGTCAATAAGGTACAGAGCCGCAACAAAGACCTCAAGTCGGTCGCCGGCAGCACATGGGACAAAGACAAAGAAACGTTGTTGGCAACATACAAGGCGAGTGGCCGGTCGGTTCTAAATTATGATGCGCCAAAATGGTCGCCTGGAACTAACAGGACTCAGTGGTCAAGACTTGCGACATGTCAAAACGCTGCACTCCGGACGGCGACGGGATGTCTCCTGATGACGCCTGTTGATCACCTTTATCATGACGCTAACGTGCTTCCAGTGCAGGAGCACAACTTGATGCTCTCAAAGCAGTTTCTGCTGGGATGCCACCGTCCGGGTAGACCAATAGAGACTTGCTTGCACTGGAGCCGACACTTAAGCACACTGACGGACGAGGTCAGACCTACGTACGCCTACCGCTGGACCTGAGGACGTACCAACGTTGTCTAGGCGACATTCACAGGGAGTCGGTTTACAAATTTATCGACACCGCCCTGTGAATGGGAGTCCAACCAGAACCTGTAGCAGCTGAAGAGCTCCAGCAGCCTCGGGAGACCCCCGTCACTCTGGCTCAACTGCGTTCTGTATATTGTAGCAGGTTAAACTCCTACCTATCCAGGATCAACAACGACACCCCAAACAGCTGCCCGGCATGTGGAGAGTCTCCGCACGACACCAATAACCTATTCACATGCCCGGCGAAACCCACCCAACTAACACCCCTCTCCCTATTGTCCGACCTAGTTAAAAAGGCTCGTTTCCTGGACATCTCGTGTAGTTGAGCTTGACGATAACGATTTATGGAGCCCGTCAACCCTGTGGAGTGTAGCTAGCCGCTACAGCCATAACAACAACAACAAGGTCGAATACTTTCAGGGCTAGAGCGCTTTCATCTATTCGAACGACATGACCTAGCCAGCGAAGTCGCTGGATCTTTATTTGATGACTATATCTATGTCATTATAAAGCTCGTACAGCTCATCGTTCCATCTTCTGCGGTATTCGCCATCACAAAGGCCTAAAGGCCCAGAAATCTTTCGGAGAATGTTTCACTCGAACATTCCAAGAGCCCTTTCATCCGATGATGTCATTGTCCATGCTTCATCGCCATAATGAGATACTTATACAGCGTGGTTTTTGTTCATCTAGAGAGGCAGACAGTATTATTGAAGTTAATGCTGGTCCCTAATGAACGAAGTCCTCTACTTTTGCAAAGTTATAACTGTCAACAGTTATGCTAGAATTGTGAATATCCGGTCGATTGTAGATTTACCCTGCCGCCGTATAGTGCTAGATGCATGCTGATCAATGTTTTGTCGCTTGAAGTCAGAAGATTCGTTCAAAGTTTAATGTTTATTATTTATGATATTATCTCCGGTACCATTTACTGTTCAGCTCTTCTTTGGCAGTTAAGTTTTAATATTCCTAATAGAACACTCCGTTTTCATAATTTATTTCAGATTGATGTTCTAAGATCGAATTACTATCGCTTCGCCCCTGTCATAAGAGAGATCTTGATTTTGCGATGCCAAGGTCACTATTTAAGTCACGCATTGAGTCCTATATTATGTAACTAATTCACTTCGTTTTATCCTAGCTGTTAGTTTAATATTAAGAAATTTTTGTTAATCTAGTCAATACGGTTTTTTACCATTGACTTAATAAATAAATAAATAAAAAAAATTGTGCATTAAGTTAGCTCTGCAACTCCGAGCTCTTGTGTTCAAAGCCTGGGAGAAGTGGTTATGAAGAATAAATATAATTAATTTAATAAAAAGAAGTCTGATGAGAAAATGTGGTTATTTCCGAAATAGTATCATAACTTCTACCATTTAAAAACTGTTGTTGTTTTTTTCCAAATAAAAATTTTCAATATACTAGGCTCGAGCTCTATAAAGTTGTCAATTATTAAGTTTTAAAATAGTTTTTCAAATTCCTTGGTTCCTGCAGTGTTGCAAATGTATCATACTTTATATTTCTCTTGGAGCTTTGTATATACAGTGAACAAAATAAAAACTGGGACCCTCACTAATTTTTCCTTTGCAAGCCAATACCACTAAACCTATAGTTTTTGGTAAATTGTTTTTGGTTGTATCAAAAACTAAACTTTTCTTGCAATTTCCACCGCCGTCAACGTTTTGGTGAAAAGACCACGTCATATCTAAAGTTGTTAAATATTTATACATCCTCTAATTTTGTTACCGCAAATTGTCGTTTAATATTCTGTAATCAACTACCTACTAAACACCATTTCTTGTTGTCGTGGTCACTATTCATAGGTAATACAAGAAGTGGAGAATTGCGTGGACTGACAGAAGGTTCAATGATGTCTTCTTCTTCTTTCATGGCGATAATATCGTTTGTCGGTTTGGGCCGAGACCTTCGCTAGTTCCCTCCCTCCTTCGCTAGGTTACGCCAATTATTCACATCAAGTGAAGACAGGCTCTTCTGCACTTGGCATTCCAGTGTGTTCATGGGCGCCCTTGCCTTCGTTGCCCACCCATGGGTGTAAATTCGAACAAATTTTTCACCGGAGCATCATAATCCATACAAACGACATGCCCAAGTCATCGCAGTCGTTGAATTTGTATGCGCTTGACTATGTCCATATTATTATACAGCTCGCACAGTTCATCATAACATCTTCTTGGACCATAATCGGACCATAAACCTTGCGAAGAACATGCCCTCAAAGCCTTCTCATCGCTAATCAACAACCAATGATGTCAATATCAATCATTCCCTGTATCTGTGTTTATATTCCTTCTTGTTGTGTTTGTGATAGTCTGTAGGTTTTTATGTAAACTGGAGTGGTGTCAGTTTAATTGAGTTTTGCTTATAGAAATTATTTACTGATCGTTTTTCTCCTTCCAAATGAAAAATTTATTGATACTTGTGGAACATTTATTCTGTTTCTGTGTCTTTGTATAGGTTTTTCGGTCTTTCAATTCTTTCATTTATTTATTAAAGCGTTCGTTGTTGTATGCCCTTGTTTGATTATGTGTTTTTAGTATATTGTAATTTTAAAATTTTTCAGTTAAAGGTGTTCGTTAATATTGACTGTATTACTGTTAATGATGCAATGGAGTTTGTTACCAAGAATACGCCTTCTTTCTGTTCTGGGTGGTATTTGCATTTTTTTATTCAAAGGTAACTTCGTGTCTATTGGTAGAATATAAACTTTGCTTTCAGGATTTATTGCTATTGTGAATGTTTCATAATCAATTTTACAAAGATAATTTACTAAAGAGTCTCTACCTAGGATTCCATCTGTTGCTTTAGGGAAATCGTCATTTACCAGCTGAAATTTTTTGTTTATCTTTTCCTATAAGAAAATAACGCTTTAATGCACCTGCTGAATAAAGCTCTTCTTTTGGTATACCAGTTAATTTACATATTGTGTTGGTGTCAAAGACAAATTAGTTATTAAATGGGTCTTTTAGGAATGTCATTTGAGTAATGAATTCTAGATTCTGAATTATTATGTTATTTGTTCAATTCTGTATGATTGTTTTATTCTTTTTACTTTATTGTTGGCTACATGCCGCTGTCGCCCGGGGGAGTGCCAATGCGTCACTTACGTTTCCCTGAAATTGGAAAACGTTCATCTGGCGACCATTTATTTCCTGATTTATGTATTTCTTATTTCTGGGCAAGGAATCGATTTAGCCCTGACTGTCTGTCCGTTCGTCCGTCCATCTATCCGTGGTTACAATAACTTCGGTAAAAATTGAGATATCTCAGTGAAATTTGGTACATAGATTGCTCTATGGACAGGGTAGGTTGGTATTGAAAATGGTCAAAATCGGTTAATAACCATACCCACCTCCCATATAACGGACATTTTTGAAAAATGCAAAAACTCCGTTTTTTCGGTATCCATTAAAAAAAAATTGAGTGAAATTTGATATTTGGAGCGAATTTGAATTAAGAAATTTAGTATTTATGAAATTTTGAAAAACATTTCTGTATCTCAATAACGGTGTACGGTATCGTCACAAAATTTGGTGGACATATTTCCCTTGATATCACTATTATTATTTTTGAAATCGGATCATAACCACGCCCACCTCCCCTATAACGGAAATTTTGAAAAATGCTAAATTTTTTTTTTTTCTTTTTCTGTTGGAACGGATTAATTAAAATTTGTTATTAAGAGAGATAGTTAACTAAAAAACTTGATTTTTATGAAATTTTGAAAAATGGGCGTTACCACGTTCACTTATAAGAAAACGTCTGTAGGTATCTCAATAACGATGTAAGGTATCGTCACAAAATTTGGTGGACATATTTCCCTTGATATCACTATTATTATTTTTGAAATCGGATCATAACCACGCCCACCTCCCCTATAACGGAAATTTTGAAAAATGCTAAATTTTTTTTTTTTCTTTTTCTGTTGGAACGTATTAATTAAAATTTGTTATTAAGAGAGATAGTTAACTAAAAAACTTGATTTTTATGAAATTTTGAAAAATGGGCGTTACCACGTTCACTTATAAGAAAACGTCTGTAGGTATCTCAATAACGATGTAAGGTATCGTCACAAAATTTGGTGAACATATTGTTCTTCATACCATTATCATTACCGTCAATAATTTTTGAAATCGTACCAGAACCACGCCCAAATTCCATATAACGGAAATTTTCAAAAATGAAAAAAAAAAAAACTTCGTTTTTCAGTATTTATTGGAAGAAATTGAGTCAAGCTTAATACGAGCTGCGATTTGAGACAAAGAAATGGGGGTTTTCTGAAATTATGGGCACAGCCCATACAAAAATACATCGCGAGGGTAAAGTGTGAAATTGTTTTGGCTTATCCTATATCTCTTCTCTTCAAAAACTGCTTAGATAAAGGAATTTTTATCGACCAATGGAAGTTATGTTTTATTTCCCCAGTTTATAAATCTGGTGATCGTAATAATGTATGTAACTATAGACCTATAGTTAAACAGTGTACGCTAGCCGAATTATTTGAGCACATACTTCAATCGATATAATATCCAATAGCCAGCATGGATTTTTTCCCGGTAGGTCAACCTGCTCAAATTTCGCTCTGATAACTCATAAAATAATTAAAGCTTATGAAAACCGCAATCAGTTTGACGTAATATACACAGACTTTTCTAAAGCCTTTGATAAGGTGAAACACAGTATACTTCTACAAAAGCTGTGCAGATACGACATTAGTGGAAGACTGCTTGTTTTCTTCTGGAGCTTTTTAGCACAAAGAAGGTTACTTGTGAAAATTGGGCCAAAAACATCTCATGTGGTTGTCAATGCATGGTCAGGCATTCCACAGAGCACTCATTGCTGGCCACTATTGTTTATTTTATTCATAAACGACTTGCCTAGCTGTTTTAATTTTGCAAATAGCCTAATGTACGCCGACGACGTATATTGTTCTATAATATGGTGTCCATATTATGAAGTGCACTACTATTCAAGGCGTTAATTACTTGACTGCGAGCTTTAACAGTCGGAAATTCGATATTTCCCAATAATTTACATACTCGTATATTGCACACACATACATACATGTAATAAATTATTATAATAAGCCATAGTCTGTAAGAATAATTATATCTGTAGACAAAGTTAATTTAAATACATAAATAAACGGGGAGATCCAACGCCTGGTCAACCAATACAAGCGGGGCAAGTGGGAGGAACATCTGAAGTCCTGAAGCAAACTATGGTCGACCGTGAGGTCCCTGTCCAACCCGACGAAGAGTGACAACCGAATAGAAATCTCCTTTCGAAACGTTGCACAAGCTTCTTTAGCCGACAATTCATACCGCATCCTTCGGCCGACAGATCCAAACGGTCAGTGATCAGAAGGCTGCGCAAGCAAAAACTCCAGCGCACCGATTGTCCTCTCTAGTACCGAGGGGAAAGAAGTAATCGGGAAGGCGAAAGCCTCCAAGTCCATTTTACCAGACTGGTTAAGCATGTTGATACTGAAGAAATTAGGCACTGCGGGAGTAGCTTTACATCTCGCGACACCCCTCTCCGCCAGAGGGAGGCACACTGGTCTCGTATGCCGACGACTGTGCGATAATGGCTACCTCCCAGGGCTTGCGCATTACTCCACTGTACGGAATTTGACACTCTCCCCTGCGAAGTACACGGCGACTCTATTCACATTCTGGACGAAGGAGGTCGGGCAGACCCTCTACATCCATATCGAGGGGACCCCCATTCCGACGGTCCTGTGGGTCATCCTTGACAGCGTGGTCTCCTTTTCAGCACATACAGCCGGAGTCGTCAATAAGGTACAGAGCCGCAACAAAGACCTCAAGTCGGTCGCCGGCAGCACATGGGACAAAGACAAAGAAACGTTGTTGGCAACATACAAGGCGAGTGGCCGGTCGGTTCTAAATTATGATGCGCCAAAATGGTCGCCTGGAACTAACAGGACTCAGTGGTCAAGACTTGCGACATGTCAAAACGCTGCACTCCGGACGGCGACGGGATGTCTCCTGATGACGCCTGTTGATCACCTTTATCATGACGCTAACGTGCTTCCAGTGCAGGAGCACAACTTGATGCTCTCAAAGCAGTTTCTGCTGGGATGCCACCGTCCGGGGAGACCAATAGAGACTTGCTTGCACTGGAGCCGACACTTAAGCACACTGACGGACGAGGTCAGACCTACGTACGCCTACCGCTGGACCTGAGGACGTACCAACGTTGTCTAGGCGACATTCACAGGGAGTCGGTTTACAAATTTATCGACACCGCCCTGTGAATGGGAGTCCAACCAGAACCTGTAGCAGCTGAAGAGCTCCAGCAGCCTCGGGAGACCCCCGTCACTCTGGCTCAACTGCGTTCTGTATATTGTAGCAGGTTAAACTCCTACCTATCCAGGATCAACAACGACACCCCAAACAGCTGCCCGGCATGTGGAGAGTCTCCGCACGACACCAATAACCTATTCACATGCCCGGCGAAACCCACCCAACTAACACCCCTCTCCCTATTGTCCGACCTAGTTAAAAAGGCTCGTTTCCTGGACATCTCGTGTAGTTGAGCTTGACGATAACGATTTATGGAGCCCGTCAACCCTGTGGAGTGTAGCTAGCCGCTACAGCCATAACAACAACAACAAGGTCGAATACTTTCAGGGCTAGAGCGCTTTCATCTATTCGAACGACATGACCTAGCCAGCGAAGTCGCTGGATCTTTATTTGATGACTATATCTATGTCATTATAAAGCTCGTACAGCTCATCGTTCCATCTTCTGCGGTATTCGCCATCACAAAGGCCTAAAGGCCCAGAAATCTTTCGGAGAATGTTTCACTCGAACATTCCAAGAGCCCTTTCATCCGATGATGTCATTGTCCATGCTTCATCGCCATAATGAGATACTTATACAGCGTGGTTTTTGTTCATCTAGAGAGGCAGACAGTATTATTGAAGTTAATGCTGGTCCCTAATGAACGAAGTCCTCTACTTTTGCAAAGTTATAACTGTCAACAGTTATGCTAGAATTGTGAATATCCGGTCGATTGTAGATTTACCCTGCCGCCGTATAGTGCTAGATGCATGCTGATCAATGTTTTGTCGCTTGAAGTCAGAAGATTCGTTCAAAGTTTAATGTTTATTATTTATGATATTATCTCCGGTACCATTTACTGTTCAGCTCTTCTTTGGCAGTTAAGTTTTAATATTCCTAATAGAACACTCCGTTTTCATAATTTATTTCAGATTGATGTTCTAAGATCGAATTACTATCGCTTCGCCCCTGTCATAAGAGAGATCTTGATTTTGCGATGCCAAGGTCACTATTTAAGTCACGCATTGAGTCCTATATTATGTAACTAATTCACTTCGTTTTATCCTAGCTGTTAGTTTAATATTAAGAAATTTTTGTTAATCTAGTCAATACGGTTTTTTACCATTGACTTAATAAATAAATAAATAAAAAAAATTGTGCATTAAGTTAGCTCTGCAACTCCGAGCTCTTGTGTTCAAAGCCTGGGAGAAGTGGTTATGAAGAATAAATATAATTAATTTAATAAAAAGAAGTCTGATGAGAAAATGTGGTTATTTCCGAAATAGTATCATAACTTCTACCATTTAAAAACTGTTGTTGTTTTTTTCCAAATAAAAATTTTCAATATACTAGGCTCGAGCTCTATAAAGTTGTCAATTATTAAGTTTTAAAATAGTTTTTCAAATTCCTTGGTTCCTGCAGTGTTGCAAATGTATCATACTTTATATTTCTCTTGGAGCTTTGTATATACAGTGAACAAAATAAAAACTGGGACCCTCACTAATTTTTCCTTTGCAAGCCAATACCACTAAACCTATAGTTTTTGGTAAATTGTTTTTGGTTGTATCAAAAACTAAACTTTTCTTGCAATTTCCACCGCCGTCAACGTTTTGGTGAAAAGACCACGTCATATCTAAAGTTGTTAAATATTTATACATCCTCTAATTTTGTTACCGCAAATTGTCGTTTAATATTCTGTAATCAACTACCTACTAAACACCATTTCTTGTTGTCGTGGTCACTATTCATAGGTAATACAAGAAGTGGAGAATTGCGTGGACTGACAGAAGGTTCAATGATGTCTTCTTCTTCTTTCATGGCGATAATATCGTTTGTCGGTTTGGGCCGAGACCTTCGCTAGTTCCCTCCCTCCTTCGCTAGGTTACGCCAATTATTCACATCAAGTGAAGACAGGCTCTTCTGCACTTGGCATTCCAGTGTGTTCATGGGCGCCCTTGCCTTCGTTGCCCACCCATGGGTGTAAATTCGAACAAATTTTTCACCGGAGCATCATAATCCATACAAACGACATGCCCAAGTCATCGCAGTTGTTGAATTTGTATGCGCTTGACTATGTCCATATTATTATACAGCTCGCACAGTTCATCATAACATCTTCTTGGACCATAATCGGACCATAAACCTTGCGAAGAACATGCCCTCAAAGCCTTCTCATCGCTAATCAACAACCAATGATGTCAATATCAATCATTCCCTGTATCTGTGTTTATATTCCTTCTTGTTGTGTTTGTGATAGTCTGTAGGTTTTTATGTAAACTGGAGTGGTGTCAGTTTAATTGAGTTTTGCTTATAGAAATTATTTACTGATCGTTTTTCTCCTTCCAAATGAAAAATTTATTGATACTTGTGGAACATTTATTCTGTTTCTGTGTCTTTGTATAGGTTTTTCGGTCTTTCAATTCTTTCATTTATTTATTAAAGCGTTCGTTGTTGTATGCCCTTGTTTGATTATGTGTTTTTAGTATATTGTAATTTTAAAATTTTTCAGTTAAAGGTGTTCGTTAATATTGACTGTATTACTGTTAATGATGCAATGGAGTTTGTTACCAAGAATACGCCTTCTTTCTGTTCTGGGTGGTATTTGCATTTTTTTATTCAAAGGTAACTTCGTGTCTATTGGTAGAATATAAACTTTGCTTTTAGGATTTATTGCTATTGTGAATGTTTCATAATCAATTTTACAAAGATAATTTACTAAAGAGTCTCTACCTAGGATTCCATCTGTTGCTTTAGGGAAATCGTCATTTACCAGCTGAAATTTTTTGTTTATCTTTTCCTATAAGAAAATAACGCTTTAATGCACCTGCTGAATAAAGCTCTTCTTTTGGTATACCAGTTAATTTACATATTGTGTTGGTGTCAAAGACAAATTAGTTATTAAATGGGTCTTTTAGGAATGTCATTTGAGTAATGAATTCTAGATTCTGAATTATTATGTTATTTGTTCAATTCTGTATGATTGTTTTATTCTTTTTACTTTATTGTTGGCTACATGCCGCTGTCGCCCGGGGGAGTGCCAATGCGTCACTTACGTTTCCCTGAAATTGGAAAACGTTCATCTGGCGACCATTTATTTCCTGATTTATGTATTTCTTATTTCTGGGCAAGGAATCGATTTAGCCCTGACTGTCTGTCCGTTCGTCCGTCCATCTATCCGTGGTTACAATAACTTCGGTAAAAATTGAGATATCTCAGTGAAATTTGGTACATAGATTGCTCTATGGACAGGGTAGGTTGGTATTGAAAATGGTCAAAATCGGTTAATAACCATACCCACCTCCCATATAACGGACATTTTTGAAAAATGCAAAAACTCCGTTTTTTCGGTATCCATTAAAAAAAAATTGAGTGAAATTTGATATTTGGAGCGAATTTGAATCAAGAAATTTAGTATTTATGAAATTTTGAAAAACATTTCTGTATCTCAATAACGGTGTACGGTATCGTCACAAAATTTGGTGGACATATTTCCCTTGATATCACTATTATTATTTTTGAAATCGGATCATAACCACGCCCACCTCCCCTATAACGGAAATTTTGAAAAATGCTAAATTTTTTTTTTTCTTTTTCTGTTGGAACGTATTAATTAAAATTTGTTATTAAGAGAGATAGTTAACTAAAAAACTTGATTTTTATGAAATTTTGAAAAATGGGCGTTACCACGTTCACTTATAAGAAAACGTCTGTAGGTATCTCAATAACGATGTAAGGTATCGTCACAAAATTTGGTCGTCACAAAATTTGGTGGACATATTTCCCTTGATATCACTATTATTATTTTTGAAATCGGATCATAACCACGCCCACCTCCCCTATAACGGAAATTTTGAAAAATGCTAAATTTTTTTTTTTTCTTTTTCTGTTGGAACGTATTAATAAAAATTTGTTATTAAGAGAGATAGTTAACTAAAAAACATGATTTTTATGAAATTTTGAAAAATGGGCGTTACCACGTTCACTTATAAGAAAACGTCTGTAGGTATCTCAATAACGATGTAAGGTATCGTCACAAAATTTGGTGAACATATTGTTCTCCATACCATTATCATTACCGTCAATAATTTTTGAAATCGTACCAGAACCACGCCCAAATTCCATATAACGGAAATTTTCAAAAATGAAAAAAAAAAAAACTTCGTTTTTCAGTATTTATTGGAAGAAATTGAGTCAAGCTTAATACGAGCTGCGATTTGAGACAAAGAAATGGGGGTTTTCTGAAATTATGGGCACAGCCCATACAAAAATACATCGCGAGGGTAAAGTGTGAAATTGTTTTGGCTTATCCTATATCTCTTCTCTTCAAAAACTGCTTAGATAAAGGAATTTTTATCGACCAATGGAAGTTATGTTTTATTTCCCCAGTTTATAAATCTGGTGATCGTAATAATGTATGTAACTATAGACCTATAGTTAAACAGTGTACGCTAGCCGAATTATTTGAGCACATACTTCAATCGATATAATATCCAATAGCCAGCATGGATTTTTTCCCGGTAGGTCAACCTGCTCAAATTTCGCTCTGATAACTCATAAAATAATTAAAGCTTATGAAAACCGCAATCAGTTTGACGTAATATACACAGACTTTTCTAAAGCCTTTGATAAGGTGAAACACAGTATACTTCTACAAAAGCTGTGCAGATACGACATTAGTGGAAGACTGCTTGTTTTCTTCAGGAGCTTTTTAGCACAAAGAAGGTTACTTGTGAAAATTGGGCCAAAAACATCTCATGTGGTTGTCAATGCATGGTCAGGCATTCCACAGAGCACTCATTGCTGGCCACTATTGTTTATTTTATTCATAAACGACTTGCCTAGCTGTTTTAATTTTGCAAATAGCCTAATGTACGCCGACGACGTATATTGTTCTATAATATGGTGTCCATATTATGAAGTGCACTACTATTCAAGGCGTTAATTACTTGACTGCGAGCTTTAACAGTCGGAAATTCGATATTTCCCAATAATTTACATACTCGTATATTGCACACACATACATACATGTAATAAATTATTATAATAAGCCATAGTCTGTAAGAATAATTATATCTGTAGACAAAGTTAATTTAAATACATAAATAAACGGGGAGATCCAACGCCTGGTCAACCAATACAAGCGGGGCAAGTGGGAGGAACATCTGAAGTCCTGTAACCTCGGGGCTGGAGTGAGCAAACTATGGTCGACCGTGAGGTCCCTGTCCAACCCGACGAAGAGTGACAACCGAATAGAAATCTCCTTTCGAAACGTTGCACAAGCTTCTTTAGCCGACAATTCATACCGCATCCTTCGGCTGACAGATCCAAACGGTCAGTGATCAGAAGGCTGCGCAAGCAAAAACTCCAGCGCACCGATTGTCCTCTCTAGTACCGAGGGGAAAGAAGTAATCGGGAAGGCGAAAGCCTCCAAGTCCATTTTACCAGACTGGTTAAGCATGTTGATACTGAAGAAATTAGGCACTGCGGGAGTAGCTTTACATCTCGCGACACCCCTCTCCGCCAGAGGGAGGCACACTGGTCTCGTATGCCGACGACTGTGCGATAATGGCTACCTCCCAGGGCTTGCGCATTACTCCACTGTACGGAATTTGACACTCTCCCCTGCGAAGTACACGGCGACTCTATTCACATTCTGGACGAAGGAGGTCGGGCAGACCCTCTACATCCATATCGAGGGGACCCCCATTCCGACGGTCCTGTGGGTCATCCTTGACAGCGTGGTCTCCTTTTCAGCACATACAGCCGGAGTCGTCAATAAGGTACAGAGCCGCAACAAAGACCTCAAGTCGGTCGCCGGCAGCACATGGGACAAAGACAAAGAAACGTTGTTGGCAACATACAAGGCGAGTGGCCGGTCGGTTCTAAATTATGATGCGCCAAAATGGTCGCCTGGAACTAACAGGACTCAGTGGTCAAGACTTGCGACATGTCAAAACGCTGCACTCCGGACGGCGACGGGATGTCTCCTGATGACGCCTGTTGATCACCTTTATCATGACGCTAACGTGCTTCCAGTGCAGGAGCACAACTTGATGCTCTCAAAGCAGTTTCTGCTGGGATGCCACCGTCCGGGGAGACCAATAGAGACTTGCTTGCACTGGAGCCGACACTTAAGCACACTGACGGACGAGGTCAGACCTACGTACGCCTACCGCTGGACCTGAGGACGTACCAACGTTGTCTAGGCGACATTCACAGGGAGTCGGTTTACAAATTTATCGACACCGCCCTGTGAATGGGAGTCCAACCAGAACCTGTAGCAGCTGAAGAGCTCCAGCAGCCTCGGGAGACCCCCGTCACTCTGGCTCAACTGCGTTCTGTATATTGTAGCAGGTTAAACTCCTACCTATCCAGGATCAACAACGACACCCCAAACAGCTGCCCGGCATGTGGAGAGTCTCCGCACGACACCAATAACCTATTCACATGCCCGGCGAAACCCACCCAACTAACACCCCTCTCCCTATTGTCCGACCTAGTTAAAAAGGCTCGTTTCCTGGACATCTCGTGTAGTTGAGCTTGACGATAACGATTTATGGAGCCCGTCAACCCTGTGGAGTGTAGCTAGCCGCTACAGCCATAACAACAACAACAAGGTCGAATACTTTCAGGGCTAGAGCGCTTTCATCTATTCGAACGACATGACCTAGCCAGCGAAGTCGCTGGATCTTTATTTGATGACTATATCTATGTCATTATAAAGCTCGTACAGCTCATCGTTCCATCTTCTGCGGTATTCGCCATCACAAAGGCCTAAAGGCCCAGAAATCTTTCGGAGAATGTTTCACTCGAACATTCCAAGAGCCCTTTCATCCGATGATGTCATTGTCCATGCTTCATCGCCATAATGAGATACTTATACAGCGTGGTTTTTGTTCATCTAGAGAGGCAGACAGTATTATTGAAGTTAATGCTGGTCCCTAATGAACGAAGTCCTCTACTTTTGCAAAGTTATAACTGTCAACAGTTATGCTAGAATTGTGAATATCCGGTCGATTGTAGATTTACCCTGCCGCCGTATAGTGCTAGATGCATGCTGATCAATGTTTTGTCGCTTGAAGTCAGAAGATTCGTTCAAAGTTTAATGTTTATTATTTATGATATTATCTCCGGTACCATTTACTGTTCAGCTCTTCTTTGGCAGTTAAGTTTTAATATTCCTAATAGAACACTCCGTTTTCATAATTTATTTCAGATTGATGTTCTAAGATCGAATTACTATCGCTTCGCCCCTGTCATAAGAGAGATCTTGATTTTGCGATGCCAAGGTCACTATTTAAGTCACGCATTGAGTCCTATATTATGTAACTAATTCACTTCGTTTTATCCTAGCTGTTAGTTTAATATTAAGAAATTTTTGTTAATCTAGTCAATACGGTTTTTTACCATTGACTTAATAAATAAATAAATAAAAAAAATTGTGCATTAAGTTAGCTCTGCAACTCCGAGCTCTTGTGTTCAAAGCCTGGGAGAAGTGGTTATGAAGAATAAATATAATTAATTTAATAAAAAGAAGTCTGATGAGAAAATGTGGTTATTTCCGAAATAGTATCATAACTTCTACCATTTAAAAACTGTTGTTGTTTTTTTCCAAATAAAAATTTTCAATATACTAGGCTCGAGCTCTATAAAGTTGTCAATTATTAAGTTTTAAAATAGTTTTTCAAATTCCTTGGTTCCTGCAGTGTTGCAAATGTATCATACTTTATATTTCTCTTGGAGCTTTGTATATACAGTGAACAAAATAAAAACTGGGACCCTCACTAATTTTTCCTTTGCAAGCCAATACCACTAAACCTATAGTTTTTGGTAAATTGTTTTTGGTTGTATCAAAAACTAAACTTTTCTTGCAATTTCCACCGCCGTCAACGTTTTGGTGAAAAGACCACGTCATATCTAAAGTTGTTAAATATTTATACATCCTCTAATTTTGTTACCGCAAATTGTCGTTTAATATTCTGTAATCAACTACCTACTAAACACCATTTCTTGTTGTCGTGGTCACTATTCATAGGTAATACAAGAAGTGGAGAATTGCGTGGACTGACAGAAGGTTCAATGATGTCTTCTTCTTCTTTCATGGCGATAATATCGTTTGTCGGTTTGGGCCGAGACCTTCGCTAGTTCCCTCCCTCCTTCGCTAGGTTACGCCAATTATTCACATCAAGTGAAGACAGGCTCTTCTGCACTTGGCATTCCAGTGTGTTCATGGGCGCCCTTGCCTTCGTTGCCCACCCATGGGTGTAAATTCGAACAAATTTTTCACCGGAGCATCATAATCCATACAAACGACATGCCCAAGTCATCGCAGTTGTTGAATTTGTATGCGCTTGACTATGTCCATATTATTATACAGCTCGCACAGTTCATCATAACATCTTCTTGGACCATAATCGGACCATAAACCTTGCGAAGAACATGCCCTCAAAGCCTTCTCATCGCTAATCAACAACCAATGATGTCAATATCAATCATTCCCTGTATCTGTGTTTATATTCCTTCTTGTTGTGTTTGTGATAGTCTGTAGGTTTTTATGTAAACTGGAGTGGTGTCAGTTTAATTGAGTTTTGCTTATAGAAATTATTTACTGATCGTTTTTCTCCTTCCAAATGAAAAATTTATTGATACTTGTGGAACATTTATTCTGTTTCTGTGTCTTTGTATAGGTTTTTCGGTCTTTCAATTCTTTCATTTATTTATTAAAGCGTTCGTTGTTGTATGCCCTTGTTTGATTATGTGTTTTTAGTATATTGTAATTTTAAAATTTTTCAGTTAAAGGTGTTCGTTAATATTGACTGTATTACTGTTAATGATGCAATGGAGTTTGTTACCAAGAATACGCCTTCTTTCTGTTCTGGGTGGTATTTGCATTTTTTTATTCAAAGGTAACTTCGTGTCTATTGGTAGAATATAAACTTTGCTTTTAGGATTTATTGCTATTGTGAATGTTTCATAATCAATTTTACAAAGATAATTTACTAAAGAGTCTCTACCTAGGATTCCATCTGTTGCTTTAGGGAAATCGTCATTTACCAGCTGAAATTTTTTGTTTATCTTTTCCTATAAGAAAATAACGCTTTAATGCACCTGCTGAATAAAGCTCTTCTTTTGGTATACCAGTTAATTTACATATTGTGTTGGTGTCAAAGACAAATTAGTTATTAAATGGGTATTTTAGGAATGTCATTTGAGTAATGAATTCTAGATTCTGAATTATTATGTTATTTGTTCAATTCTGTATGATTGTTTTATTCTTTTTACTTTATTGTTGGCTACATGCCGCTGTCGCCCGGGGGAGTGCCAATGCGTCACTTACGTTTCCCTGAAATTGGAAAACGTTCATCTGGCGACCATTTATTTCCTGATTTATGTATTTCTTATTTCTGGGCAAGGAATCGATTTAGCCCTGACTGTCTGTCCGTTCGTCCGTCCATCTATCCGTGGTTACAATAACTTCGGTAAAAACTGAGATATCTCAGTGAAATTTGGTACATAGATTGCTCTATGGACAGGGTAGGTTGGTATTGAAAATGGTCAAAATCGGTTAATAACCATACCCACCTCCCATATAACGGACATTTTTGAAAAATGCAAAAACTCCGTTTTTTCGGTATCCATTAAAAAAAAATTGAGTGAAATTTGATATTTGGAGCGAATTTGAATTAAGAAATTTAGTATTTATGAAATTTTGAAAAACATTTCTGTATCTCAATAACGGTGTACGGTATCGTCACAAAATTTGGTGGACATATTTCCCTTGATATCACTATTATTATTTTTGAAATCGGATCATAACCACGCCCACCTCCCCTATAACGGAAATTTTGAAAAATGCTAAATTTTTTTTTTTCTTTTTCTGTTGGAACGTATTAATTAAAATTTGTTATTAAGAGAGATAGTTAACTAAAAAACTTGATTTTTATGAAATTTTGAAAAATGGGCGTTACCACGTTCACTTATAAGAAAACGTCTGTAGGTATCTCAATAACGATGTAAGGTATCGTCACAAAATTTGGTGAACATATTGTTCTTCATACCATTATCATTACCGTCAATAATTTTTGAAATCGTACCAGAACCACGCCCAAATTCCATATAACGGAAATTTTCAAAAATGAAAAAAAAAAAAACTTCGTTTTTCAGTATTTATTGGAAGAAATTGAGTCAAGCTTAATACGAGCTGCGATTTGAGACAAAGAAATGGGGGTTTTCTGAAATTATGGGCACAGCCCATACAAAAATACATCGCGAGGGTAAAGTGTGAAATTGTTTTGGCTTATCCTATATCTCTTCTCTTCAAAAACTGCTTAGATAAAGGAATTTTTATCGACCAATGGAAGTTATGTTTTATTTCCCCAGTTTATAAATCTGGTGATCGTAATAATGTATGTAACTATAGACCTATAGTTAAACAGTGTACGCTAGCCGAATTATTTGAGCACATACTTCAATCGATATAATATCCAATAGCCAGCATGGATTTTTTCCCGGTAGGTCAACCTGCTCAAATTTCGCTCTGATAACTCATAAAATAATTAAAGCTTATGAAAACCGCAATCAGTTTGACGTAATATACACAGACTTTTCTAAAGCCTTTGATAAGGTGAAACACAGTATACTTCTACAAAAGCTGTGCAGATACGACATTAGTGGAAGACTGCTTGTTTTCTTCAGGAGCTTTTTAGCACAAAGAAGGTTACTTGTGAAAATTGGGCCAAAAACATCTCATGTGGTTGTCAATGCATGGTCAGGCATTCCACAGAGCACTCATTGCTGGCCACTATTGTTTATTTTATTCATAAACGACTTGCCTAGCTGTTTTAATTTTGCAAATAGCCTAATGTACGCCGACGACGTATATTGTTCTATAATATGGTGTCCATATTATGAAGTGCACTACTATTCAAGGCGTTAATTACTTGACTGCGAGCTTTAACAGTCGGAAATTCGATATTTCCCAATAATTTACATACTCGTATATTGCACACACATACATACATGTAATAAATTATTATAATAAGCCATAGTCTGTAAGAATAATTATATCTGTAGACAAAGTTAATTTAAATACATAAATAAACGGGGAGATCCAACGCCTGGTCAACCAATACAAGCGGGGCAAGTGGGAGGAACATCTGAAGTCCTGTAACCTCGGGGCTGGAGTGAGCAAACTATGGTCGACCGTGAGGTCCCTGTCCAACCCGACGAAGAGTGACAACCGAATAGAAATCTCCTTTCGAAACGTTGCACAAGCTTCTTTAGCCGACAATTCATACCGCATCCTTCGGCTGACAGATCCAAACGGTCAGTGATCAGAAGGCTGCGCAAGCAAAAACTCCAGCGCACCGATTGTCCTCTCTAGTACCGAGGGGAAAGAAGTAATCGGGAAGGCGAAAGCCTCCAAGTCCATTTTACCAGACTGGTTAAGCATGTTGATACTGAAGAAATTAGGCACTGCGGGAGTAGCTTTACATCTCGCGACACCCCTCTCCGCCAGAGGGAGGCACACTGGTCTCGTATGCCGACGACTGTGCGATAATGGCTACCTCCCAGGGCTTGCGCATTACTCCACTGTACGGAATTTGACACTCTCCCCTGCGAAGTACACGGCGACTCTATTCACATTCTGGACGAAGGAGGTCGGGCAGACCCTCTACATCCATATCGAGGGGACCCCCATTCCGACGGTCCTGTGGGTCATCCTTGACAGCGTGGTCTCCTTTTCAGCACATACAGCCGGAGTCGTCAATAAGGTACAGAGCCGCAACAAAGACCTCAAGTCGGTCGCCGGCAGCACATGGGACAAAGACAAAGAAACGTTGTTGGCAACATACAAGGCGAGTGGCCGGTCGGTTCTAAATTATGATGCGCCAAAATGGTCGCCTGGAACTAACAGGACTCAGTGGTCAAGACTTGCGACATGTCAAAACGCTGCACTCCGGACGGCGACGGGATGTCTCCTGATGACGCCTGTTGATCACCTTTATCATGACGCTAACGTGCTTCCAGTGCAGGAGCACAACTTGATGCTCTCAAAGCAGTTTCTGCTGGGATGCCACCGTCCGGGGAGACCAATAGAGACTTGCTTGCACTGGAGCCGACACTTAAGCACACTGACGGACGAGGTCAGACCTACGTACGCCTACCGCTGGACCTGAGGACGTACCAACGTTGTCTAGGCGACATTCACAGGGAGTCGGTTTACAAATTTATCGACACCGCCCTGTGAATGGGAGTCCAACCAGAACCTGTAGCAGCTGAAGAGCTCCAGCAGCCTCGGGAGACCCCCGTCACTCTGGCTCAACTGCGTTCTGTATATTGTAGCAGGTTAAACTCCTACCTATCCAGGATCAACAACGACACCCCAAACAGCTGCCCGGCATGTGGAGAGTCTCCGCACGACACCAATAACCTATTCACATGCCCGGCGAAACCCACCCAACTAACACCCCTCTCCCTATTGTCCGACCTAGTTAAAAAGGCTCGTTTCCTGGACATCTCGTGTAGTTGAGCTTGACGATAACGATTTATGGAGCCCGTCAACCCTGTGGAGTGTAGCTAGCCGCTACAGCCATAACAACAACAACAAGGTCGAATACTTTCAGGGCTAGAGCGCTTTCATCTATTCGAACGACATGACCTAGCCAGCGAAGTCGCTGGATCTTTATTTGATGACTATATCTATGTCATTATAAAGCTCGTACAGCTCATCGTTCCATCTTCTGCGGTATTCGCCATCACAAAGGCCTAAAGGCCCAGAAATCTTTCGGAGAATGTTTCACTCGAACATTCCAAGAGCCCTTTCATCCGATGATGTCATTGTCCATGCTTCATCGCCATAATGAGATACTTATACAGCGTGGTTTTTGTTCATCTAGAGAGGCAGACAGTATTATTGAAGTTAATGCTGGTCCCTAATGAACGAAGTCCTCTACTTTTGCAAAGTTATAACTGTCAACAGTTATGCTAGAATTGTGAATATCCGGTCGATTGTAGATTTACCCTGCCGCCGTATAGTGCTAGATGCATGCTGATCAATGTTTTGTCGCTTGAAGTCAGAAGATTCGTTCAAAGTTTAATGTTTATTATTTATGATATTATCTCCGGTACCATTTACTGTTCAGCTCTTCTTTGGCAGTTAAGTTTTAATATTCCTAATAGAACACTCCGTTTTCATAATTTATTTCAGATTGATGTTCTAAGATCGAATTACTATCGCTTCGCCCCTGTCATAAGAGAGATCTTGATTTTGCGATGCCAAGGTCACTATTTAAGTCACGCATTGAGTCCTATATTATGTAACTAATTCACTTCGTTTTATCCTAGCTGTTAGTTTAATATTAAGAAATTTTTGTTAATCTAGTCAATACGGTTTTTTACCATTGACTTAATAAATAAATAAATAAAAAAAATTGTGCATTAAGTTAGCTCTGCAACTCCGAGCTCTTGTGTTCAAAGCCTGGGAGAAGTGGTTATGAAGAATAAATATAATTAATTTAATAAAAAGAAGTCTGATGAGAAAATGTGGTTATTTCCGAAATAGTATCATAACTTCTACCATTTAAAAACTGTTGTTGTTTTTTTCCAAATAAAAATTTTCAATATACTAGGCTCGAGCTCTATAAAGTTGTCAATTATTAAGTTTTAAAATAGTTTTTCAAATTCCTTGGTTCCTGCAGTGTTGCAAATGTATCATACTTTATATTTCTCTTGGAGCTTTGTATATACAGTGAACAAAATAAAAACTGGGACCCTCACTAATTTTTCCTTTGCAAGCCAATACCACTAAACCTATAGTTTTTGGTAAATTGTTTTTGGTTGTATCAAAAACTAAACTTTTCTTGCAATTTCCACCGCCGTCAACGTTTTGGTGAAAAGACCACGTCATATCTAAAGTTGTTAAATATTTATACATCCTCTAATTTTGTTACCGCAAATTGTCGTTTAATATTCTGTAATCAACTACCTACTAAACACCATTTCTTGTTGTCGTGGTCACTATTCATAGGTAATACAAGAAGTGGAGAATTGCGTGGACTGACAGAAGGTTCAATGATGTCTTCTTCTTCTTTCATGGCGATAATATCGTTTGTCGGTTTGGGCCGAGACCTTCGCTAGTTCCCTCCCTCCTTCGCTAGGTTACGCCAATTATTCACATCAAGTGAAGACAGGCTCTTCTGCACTTGGCATTCCAGTGTGTTCATGGGCGCCCTTGCCTTCGTTGCCCACCCATGGGTGTAAATTCGAACAAATTTTTCACCGGAGCATCATAATCCATACAAACGACATGCCCAAGTCATCGCAGTCGTTGAATTTGTATGCGCTTGACTATGTCCATATTATTATACAGCTCGCACAGTTCATCATAACATCTTCTTGGACCATAATCGGACCATAAACCTTGCGAAGAACATGCCCTCAAAGCCTTCTCATCGCTAATCAACAACCAATGATGTCAATATCAATCATTCCCTGTATCTGTGTTTATATTCCTTCTTGTTGTGTTTGTGATAGTCTGTAGGTTTTTATGTAAACTGGAGTGGTGTCAGTTTAATTGAGTTTTGCTTATAGAAATTATTTACTGATCGTTTTTCTCCTTCCAAATGAAAAATTTATTGATACTTGTGGAACATTTATTCTGTTTCTGTGTCTTTGTATAGGTTTTTCGGTCTTTCAATTCTTTCATTTATTTATTAAAGCGTTCGTTGTTGTATGCCCTTGTTTGATTATGTGTTTTTAGTATATTGTAATTTTAAAATTTTTCAGTTAAAGGTGTTCGTTAATATTGACTGTATTACTGTTAATGATGCAATGGAGTTTGTTACCAAGAATACGCCTTCTTTCTGTTCTGGGTGGTATTTGCATTTTTTTATTCAAAGGTAACTTCGTGTCTATTGGTAGAATATAAACTTTGCTTTTAGGATTTATTGCTATTGTGAATGTTTCATAATCAATTTTACAAAGATAATTTACTAAAGAGTCTCTACCTAGGATTCCATCTGTTGCTTTAGGGAAATCGTCATTTACCAGCTGAAATTTTTTGTTTATCTTTTCCTATAAGAAAATAACGCTTTAATGCACCTGCTGAATAAAGCTCTTCTTTTGGTATACCAGTTAATTTACATATTGTGTTGGTGTCAAAGACAAATTAGTTATTAAATGGGTATTTTAGGAATGTCATTTGAGTAATGAATTCTAGATTCTGAATTATTATGTTATTTGTTCAATTCTGTATGATTGTTTTATTCTTTTTACTTTATTGTTGGCTACATGCCGCTGTCGCCCGGGGGAGTGCCAATGCGTCACTTACGTTTCCCTGAAATTGGAAAACGTTCATCTGGCGACCATTTATTTCCTGATTTATGTATTTCTTATTTCTGGGCAAGGAATCGATTTAGCCCTGACTGTCTGTCCGTTCGTCCGTCCATCTATCCGTGGTTACAATAACTTCGGTAAAAACTGAGATATCTCAGTGAAATTTGGTACATAGATTGCTCTATGGACAGGGTAGGTTGGTATTGAAAATGGTCAAAATCGGTTAATAACCATACCCACCTCCCATATAACGGACATTTTTGAAAAATGCAAAAACTCCGTTTTTTCGGTATCCATTAAAAAAAAATTGAGTGAAATTTGATATTTGGAGCGAATTTGAATTAAGAAATTTAGTATTTATGAAATTTTGAAAAACATTTCTGTATCTCAATAACGGTGTACGGTATCGTCACAAAATTTGGTGGACATATTTCCCTTGATATCACTATTATTATTTTTGAAATCGGATCATAACCACGCCCACCTCCCCTATAACGGAAATTTTGAAAAATGCTAAATTTTTTTTTTTTCTTTTTCTGTTGGAACGTATTAATTAAAATTTGTTATTAAGAGAGATAGTTAACTAAAAAACTTGATTTTTATGAAATTTTGAAAAATGGGCGTTACCACGTTCACTTATAAGAAAACGTCTGTAGGTATCTCAATAACGATGTAAGGTATCGTCACAAAATTTGGTGAACATATTGTTCTTCATACCATTATCATTACCGTCAATAATTTTTGAAATCGTACCAGAACCACGCCCAAATTCCATATAACGGAAATTTTCAAAAATGAAAAAAAAAAAAACTTCGTTTTTCAGTATTTATTGGAAGAAATTGAGTCAAGCTTAATACGAGCTGCGATTTGAGACAAAGAAATGGGGGTTTTCTGAAATTATGGGCACAGCCCATACAAAAATACATCGCGAGGGTAAAGTGTGAAATTGTTTTGGCTTATCCTATATCTCTTCTCTTCAAAAACTGCTTAGATAAAGGAATTTTTATCGACCAATGGAAGTTATGTTTTATTTCCCCAGTTTATAAATCTGGTGATCGTAATAATGTATGTAACTATAGACCTATAGTTAAACAGTGTACGCTAGCCGAATTATTTGAGCACATACTTCAATCGATATAATATCCAATAGCCAGCATGGATTTTTTCCCGGTAGGTCAACCTGCTCAAATTTCGCTCTGATAACTCATAAAATAATTAAAGCTTATGAAAACCGCAATCAGTTTGACGTAATATACACAGACTTTTCTAAAGCCTTTGATAAGGTGAAACACAGTATACTTCTACAAAAGCTGTGCAGATACGACATTAGTGGAAGACTGCTTGTTTTCTTCAGGAGCTTTTTAGCACAAAGAAGGTTACTTGTGAAAATTGGGCCAAAAACATCTCATGTGGTTGTCAATGCATGGTCAGGCATTCCACAGAGCACTCATTGCTGGCCACTATTGTTTATTTTATTCATAAACGACTTGCCTAGCTGTTTTAATTTTGCAAATAGCCTAATGTACGCCGACGACGTATATTGTTCTATAATATGGTGTCCATATTATGAAGTGCACTACTATTCAAGGCGTTAATTACTTGACTGCGAGCTTTAACAGTCGGAAATTCGATATTTCCCAATAATTTACATACTCGTATATTGCACACACATACATACATGTAATAAATTATTATAATAAGCCATAGTCTGTAAGAATAATTATATCTGTAGACAAAGTTAATTTAAATACATAAATAAACGGGGAGATCCAACGCCTGGTCAACCAATACAAGCGGGGCAAGTGGGAGGAACATCTGAAGTCCTGTAACCTCGGGGCTGGAGTGAGCAAACTATGGTCGACCGTGAGGTCCCTGTCCAACCCGACGAAGAGTGACAACCGAATAGAAATCTCCTTTCGAAACGTTGCACAAGCTTCTTTAGCCGACAATTCATACCGCATCCTTCGGCTGACAGATCCAAACGGTCAGTGATCAGAAGGCTGCGCAAGCAAAAACTCCAGCGCACCGATTGTCCTCTCTAGTACCGAGGGGAAAGAAGTAATCGGGAAGGCGAAAGCCTCCAAGTCCATTTTACCAGACTGGTTAAGCATGTTGATACTGAAGAAATTAGGCACTGCGGGAGTAGCTTTACATCTCGCGACACCCCTCTCCGCCAGAGGGAGGCACACTGGTCTCGTATGCCGACGACTGTGCGATAATGGCTACCTCCCAGGGCTTGCGCATTACTCCACTGTACGGAATTTGACACTCTCCTCTGCGAAGTACACGGCGACTCTATTCACATTCTGGACGAAGGAGGTCGGGCAGACCCTCTACATCCATATCGAGGGGACCCCCATTCCGACGGTCCTGTGGGTCATCCTTGACAGCGTGGTCTCCTTTTCAGCACATACAGCCGGAGTCGTCAATAAGGTACAGAGCCGCAACAAAGACCTCAAGTCGGTCACCGGCAGCACATGGGACAAAGACAAAGAAACGTTGTTGGCAACATACAAGGCGAGTGGCCGGTCGGTTCTAAATTATGATGCGCCAAAATGGTCGCCTGGAACTAACAGGACTCAGTGGTCAAGACTTGCGACATGTCAAAACGCTGCACTCCGGACGGCGACGGGATGTCTCCTGATGACGCCTGTTGATCACCTTTATCATGACGCTAACGTGCTTCCAGTGCAGGAGCACAACTTGATGCTCTCAAAGCAGTTTCTGCTGGGATGCCACCGTCCGGGGAGACCAATAGAGACTTGCTTGCACTGGAGCCGACACTTAAGCACACTGACGGACGAGGTCAGACCTACGTACGCCTACCGCTGGACCTGAGGACGTACCAACGTTGTCTAGGCGACATTCACAGGGAGTCGGTTTACAAATTTATCGACACCGCCCTGTGAATGGGAGTCCAACCAGAACCTGTAGCAGCTGAAGAGCTCCAGCAGCCTCGGGAGACCCCCGTCACTCTGGCTCAACTGCGTTCTGTATATTGTAGCAGGTTAAACTCCTACCTATCCAGGATCAACAACGACACCCCAAACAGCTGCCCGGCATGTGGAGAGTCTCCGCACGACACCAATAACCTATTCACATGCCCGGCGAAACCCACCCAACTAACACCCCTCTCCCTATTGTCCGACCTAGTTAAAACGGCTCGTTTTTTGGACATCTCGTGTAGTTGAGCTTGACGATAACGATTTATGGAGCCCGTCAACCCTGTGGGGTGTAGCTAGCCGCTACAGCCATAACAACAACAACAAGGTCGAATACTTTCAGGGCTAGAGCGCTTTCATCTATTCGAACGACATGACCTAGCCAGCGAAGTCGCTGGATCTTTATTTGATGACTATATCTATGTCATTATAAAGCTCGTACAGCTCATCGTTCCATCTTCTGCGGTATTCGCCATCACAAAGGCCTAAAGGCCCAGAAATCTTTCGGAGAATGTTTCCCTCGAACATTCCAAGAGCCCTTTCATCCGATGATTTCATTGTCCATGCTTCATCGCCATAATGAGATACTTATACTGCGTGGTTTTTGTTCATCTAGAGAGGCAGACAGTATTATTGAAGTTAATGCTGGTCCCTAATGAACGAAGTCCTCTACTTTTGCAAAGTTATAACTGTCAACAGTTATGCTAGAATTGTGAATATCCCGTCGATTGTAGATTTACCAGGTCAAAACCCAGACTGATAAGGTCCAATCAGTTTATTGACGGGTGGGCTTTAGTCTCTTACACAACACGCTCGACAGAACCTTATATGCGATGTTAAGAAGACTGATACCGTGATAGTTGGCGCGAATTGCAGTATCACCCTTATTGTGGATTGGGCAAAGCACACATAGATTCTAATCAGTAGGCATGCATTCGTCCGACCATACTCTGCATATAAGCTGGTGCATGCGCTTTACCAACTCTTCTCCACCGTATTTAAATACCTCAGCTGGGAGCCCATCAGCTCCAGGGGCTTTAGCCGTACTATTGCTATACGAATTTCGTCGTGTTCGAGTAAAGGAACATCAATTCCGTCATCATCTTCTCCAAAGTGGTCTCTGCTATTACCACTAAATAACATGCTCCCGCCATAGCTTAGGTTAGGTTAGGTTAAAGTGGCTGCTTGCGATCGCGCCAGCACACCTAGGCCTTCTTTAGGCCCATTGTGGCACCACGCGGATTTGAAAAATCCCCCTACTCGAACCAACATGTGGAATCTGCGAATTTTAATAGCTTGCGAATCTCTACTTTGGCCAGATCGCTAAGGTCTCCGAAGAACTCTGATCCCAAGAATTTTCTTCTTCTAGCCTATAGTGCAGGACATTCACATAGAATATGCCTCACGGTTTCAGGCTATTCTGCAGGGAACACCTAGTCTCTCTGCGTGTCTGCCGATCAGTATATGACCTGTTATGATTCCTAAAGCTAGGGACAGGTTTTCTCTGCTCAGCATGAGAAGACCTTGTGATCGCTTGACGTCCCACTCCGGCCACAAGAGCTTGGACTTGATACAGGTATTTCCGTTGTTCCAACGGTCCCCTGCTTCCTTAAGGGTTGAGTCCCTTAGAAAGAGCTTGCAGGTAGCGAGCAGCATACCTAAACCCTTCCAGCGTGATGAAAGCGGAGTGGATGTCCCCCTTCTTGCAAGTTTATCCGCTGTTTCGTTGCCTGGTATGTTGCTGTGCCCTGGCACCCATACCAAGTAAAGAGCAAACTGCTCCGCCCTCTCGTTTAGAGATTTGCGACAGGTTGCTACCGTTTTAGAATTACAGTTGACCGAATCAAGTGCCTTTAGTGCTGCTTGACTGTCGGAAAATATGAAGATATCTTTGAATTCAACCTCTTCTGTTCTTAGGTAGTCTACCGTCTCCTGTATAGCAGCGACCTCAGCCTGAGACACTGCAATGGTCAGGAAGACGGAAAGATTTTTCTAATCCTAATTGAGCCGAGAAAACACCCCCTTCTACTCTTTTCTCAAGCTTTGAGCCATCAACACCCGCCATAAACTAAGTATATTCTGGATGTCAGTCACCAGGTCGCCGATGTCGTTCTTACAGGTATTTGCCCCGGTTTTGAAACCTTCTGTTATCCGTGGTTCTTTCTGAAAGGATTTTCGGCCGCTTTTTCTGTCGGCCAGCATTTCACGCTCTTCGCACTCACGTATTTCGACCCCTCTCTTCTACTCACGAAAAATGCGTCTCGCTTACTTCTTCAACTCATGATATCTCTCCCTGGCACTGTTGGCAGCATCTTTCCGATCCGTGTATACGAGGCAATCCTTATCGTACCAGTCGTGTTTCCGAGCTCACTGAAAACCAAGACCAGGAGTGCTCTGAAATATCGCTGTTTTAATTAGTGACCTCAGAGAACAAGATTGCGAGTGGAGTAGCGAAGTGCGTGACTGTCTCTTGAAATTGCAGCTTTCCGACGTCGAGCTTTACTTTGCTCCTCGTATCGTGCGCACATCTAGGACACTGGAAGCATGCATTCTGTCTATCACAACATGGTCGATTTGGTTTCGTGTTTTACCATTTGGAGTCAGTCACGTTGCCTGGTGTATATTCTTATGTTGAAATCTGGTACTACAGACTACCATGTTTCGGGCCCGGTGAAGTGAGGTCAATATATTGTTGGAGCTTTCGTCGTAGAGACTGAATTTTCCGACTGTGGAACCAAAAATGCCTCCTGTCCTTGCCCACCGTGGCATTAAAGTCGCCTAGCGCGATTGTGATATTGTGCCGGGGACAGCGTTCGAACGTGCTCTCGAGGAGTTGGTAGAAGCGATCTTTGGTCACATCATCCTTTTCTTCCGTCGGATCATGGACGAATTTTGATTTTTGGAAGTGAGAACGCCTGACGTTTTTATACCCACTCAACTTCTGAACATTTCAGTAAGTTAAATGTTTATTTCTTTTTTAAGCTTTAAAATTATGCAGACTAGCAATTAAGCATATTTTGTATAGAAACGTTTTTTTTTAATTGAAAAGGAAACACAAGCCTATACGCAAACTTTTCCTAACGAACATATTCGCTTAATAATGACTTTCGTAATCCAGTTTGGAAGTTGATAGTTTTTATGAAAATTCGCCACGGTACATATACGCAATAACCGAGGTTATGGCTATCTTTGTCAACAAGTTCTTGTGTAATTTTTTTCGATGCAACAAAATAATTCAATTACAGAAGCTTTTGTTTCCCAGACTACGTATTTATTTTTTTCTATGTTGTCGAGTTGCAAACTTAATCTGCAATGAAAGTCTTTCAACTCATAGTCTTTCCAACGCAGTTATGGCCTTAATTTTCATAGCCGGTACCATGCCACATACTTTCCCGCCTGGAGCGTTATTATCCATTCAAAAGATAAGAGCTGAGCCGCTGGATTTTAGTTCGTTGCACTATATATGTATATGTCCTTGCAACACACGTACACCTAATCGTTCTATCGTCTGCGGTATTCGTCGTCGCAAGGGGGTAAAGGTCCTCTCCACTGCAAGAATCCTCTCATCTTGTAAAAGACTTGGTTGCCGAGAGAGGACTTATATTAAGATGGTAAAGCTGGGTTCGCTCAAGAGGCCTGATGGCTCTTTCACAGAGACCAGGACTGAGACTTACTCTCTTCTTCTAGAGACTCATTTTCCTGGAAATCAGGTGATGGCTACGTCTTCTTCTCCCTCGACAGGGGAGGGAGGGAATTCGAGAACCACAGCGACAAGGTATGACTGGTTTGTTGCCAGAACTGTGGCGAGGAAGGATGCCATGAGATATGCTATTGAATCTTTTAACAGTTTCAAATCGCTCGGTCCTGATGGCATCTCACTTAATGTACTTAAAGGAGGGTTTTGTCAAGGGCTGAGGTGAGCTCAGCATGTCCAGAGTCAAGTGAAGGTCCCACTAACCCCACCAAATAAAACACAGTATTTATGTGCTTAAGTTGGACACAACACACACACGCGCTCTGGCTTAGTAATCTGCAGCTTTATGTCCTGGCTGAGAGGAGAGAGGGAAGAACGAGCGCAGCTGAAGGCAGGTAGTTTTGATGGCTCTCGGTGAGCACGCTAGCAACGCGTCAAGGGGGTCTGTCGGCAACGGCGAGGCGGTTAGGGAGCGTGACAGTGAGCTCTCTGAGATGGTCGGAAGATCAGAGAGTAACAGGCGGAGTGCCGTGCTTATCGTGCTAGCAGCACGCGGATGAATCTCGGTAGCGGTCTCGGCAGCTGTGGCGTAGTGGGCGTTGTGCTAGCAGCACGCTGGTGAATCTCGGTAGCGGTCTCGGCAGTTGCAGCTTAGTACGGATCGTGCTAGCAGCACGCTGATGAATCTCGGTAGCGGTCCTATCAGCTGGCGTCTCCTATCTAGCAAGACTCGGTGATTAAAAGCAGCGGGAGCGGGCAACGTAGTAAGACTCCTGGTCACGAACTGCTGTTCCTGTGGTAAAATACCACCAAGAACGGCGGTACCAGGGGTGGGAGTGGGTTGGTCAGAGGGTAGCGCTGGACGTGCCCAAAGGCATGTCGCCGCGTCTCTCATGATATACCCTGGAGAGGAAATGCCATCCCGTAGTTGCACGCTACGTATGTAGGGGCTGGAACGGTGCTGGCGGGGATTAGGTGTCGAGTTGGTGTTGGCGACCTTGAAAAATATTTTCATAGCGTCGCTCGTACTTGCTTATATACCACAATCTTGGAGGCTAGTAAATGTCGCCTTTATACCAAAGGTTGGCAAGGACGACTACGCTAGCCCCAGAAGCTGCAGACCTATTAGCATGACATCATTCATGCTAAAATGTCTGGAAAGATTAGTAGAGCTACGCATTCGTAGGTAGGCGCTGTCATCACATCCTCTGTCTTTGCATCAACATGCCTATCAGGCGGGAAAAGCCTGTGAGACGGCTTTGCAAAATCTGGTTGCCAGAGTTGGTGAGGTCGTCGATAGGAAACAGTTCGCCCTGGGCATCTTTGTAGACATTGAGGGTGCTTTTGACAATGCCACCTTCGATGGCATGTGCACTGCTGCTCTACGGCATGGGGTAGATCCTTCGCTGGTAAATTGGATTCGTGCAATGCTGGCGCAGCGGATTATCAAGATTCAGGCAGAAGGGGATCAATACCTAAAGTGCGGAGTAAATAAGGGTTGTCCTCAGAGCTTTGCTTTCCCCTTTACTCTGGTGCTTGGTAATTGACTGTCTTCTGTCACTCTTGATAACTCGAATATCTACGCTCAGGCCTATGCGGACGATGTGGCTTGTCTAGTCACAGGCCCATCTCTGTCGGCTGTTTGCAGGAAAGCGCAGACAATACTGAATAAGATTGACACCTGGTGTGACGATAATGGACTATCCATAAACCCAACCAAAACTAGTGTTGTTCTCTTCACTATGAACAGACCCATAATCAGCTATGCTTCAGTGGTATGGTGGAGCAGACTCTCAATTAATAGCTTGGGGGACCTGCTTGCTAAACTTCAGAGAACAATCGCCGTGTGCTGTACAGGGGCATTCTCTGCAACACCTGGTGCTGCTCTTGACGCATTGCTGCACTTACCGTCACTTTGTATATTCATACGTGGGGAGGCCTTAAAGGCCACCTGCAGAATTAAAAGAAACGGATATTGGCATAAAACAGAGATATAGACACTTGTGTCTTTTCAATGCCGCAGGATAGTACGCCACCGTTTCCTTTGCTGATGAGACTCTATAACGTTGAGTTCCCTGAGGCTGAATGCTGGTTTAATGCCAACACTGATCCCGGTCTTACACGTTGTCGAATCTTTACTGATGGCTCCAAAACTGACTCTGGGTCAGGATCTGAAGTTTTTATAGATGATAATGAGGAGCAGCTTCACTTTTCTCTTAGGGAACATGCCAGACCGAAGTATTTGCAAATTCTCAAGGCCATGGACTACGTGCTGGAAAATAGGTGGATGGGGAGGAGTGTGTCTGCAGTGACAGCCAAGCTGCACTCAAGGCATTGGCCAGCCATGTAACTATTTCCAAACTAGTTCGGCAATGTAAGTCTCGACTAAACTATGTTGGTAAACATAATGAACTTGCTTTACTCTGGGTGCCTGGTCACTCCGGAGTACCTGGTAATGAGACATCTGACCATTTGGCCAGAATTGGCTCGGATCAGGTGTTCCTTGGCCCGCAGCCAGCTATAGCACTCCCACCTTCGGCCATCGATGCCACCATCAGAAACTGGGTGAATACTTCGCTCAGCAATGATAGGGAGGCGTCGAGAGGTTGCAGATGGGTAAAACTTATGTTATCTTCAATCTCAGAAGGACTATCAAAACACTTGCTCTCGCTTAACAGGCGGTACTGCAGGCAACTTGTTGGACTGCTGACCGGTCACTTCACGTGGCATAGACACCTGACAATGATAGGCGTACATGACAACCCCATATGCCCATCCTGTTCTGAAGAGGAAGAGATGGCGGAACACTTTCTGTGCTTCTGCCCGGCCTTTGCAAGAACTAGGTATGAGGCATTTGGTCGCGACGTGTTGAGAGGCCAACACCTGAGCTCTTTGACACCCCAAAATCAACTAAGATTTATTCGTAAATCCTGCAGATTTAAAACAGATTAAAAGGAATATGAAAACAATACAATGGACGGCATGTAGTCTGAAAGCTGTTTTGTGCACGCGTTGTTTCGTGCATGATTCCACTGTAAAAGATGCATTCTGACTGATGCATCGTTCTCCTTATTCTTTTAGAGTTGATGGTGCTGCTCAACGTTATTTTACATATCCGTATTTGTTTTGCGTTGATACAAAATTGAGTTATTGTAGCAATTTTTGTGCTGACGAAACCAGTTTTTAAATCGAAAAAAGTTGTTTTATGCTAATATTGTTCACTGGTCTTTTCCAAGGTCTGGCGTACTTTATATATCACCCGTCGACCATATTGTGAAAAGAGCTGGTGCATGCACTTAACCAATAACCCAATAACAATTATGCTTTTCTGAACTCCATTTGTGTTTTTCTGAAATATATTTATGTTTTTCAGAATTACAATTTGTATTTTTTTGAAATACTATTGGAAAAGGTGTAGAATCAGAATTTAAGCATGAGAACAAAAACAAATAAAAAAGAAAGTTTCTGTCCGGTGTTATTTTATAGTGCCAGTCACGATATATAAATAAATAAACCTAAGAACAAAACTGTATAGAATTGTGGCAGCACAATAAAAAACCAAAGAAATTTTAAAGATAGGTTACACAAACCAAAAGCATTTGAAGTAAGTAAGGGTTTAGTTTAAAGTTATACATAAATTTGCATTTATAAATTTACTTTTGAAGTGCAAGGCATTTTTTAGAAGCGAATCGAAAGACGAATCGAGTTTATGAAGCATTGGCGTTCAGATTTAAGAAAACAATATTTAGTGTGTACACGAAGAACGGACCTCGAAGAATTAATAAATTGAAGTCTGCTATACAGATACTGAGGCTTCTTCATATATATAATTTTTGTAAGGTCAGTAGTGTTCTAACCTTCAATAGGTTTTCGAAAGAGGTGCTAAACAATTTGATGTTATATGGTAAAGTCTTACGTGTACGAAGCATTCCATACACTTGACCTACTGTGCTGAAAATATGATCATACCATATCAGCTTATTGTTAGTGAGTATGCCAAGATTTTTGACCGCGCTGACACATTTAATGACCGAATTGTCGAACTTGATTTCATCCAGCTTATTCGTTATAAAGGACTTTCTACACAATTGCATTTGGTTGGTTTCAGGAAAAGGCCGTTCAAAGCGGTCCACTCACATACTCGAGTCAAGTCAGAATTCAAGTTTTTTACACAAATATCAGTACGATTGTTAGGACAAAAAAACATATAATTGGGCATGATCAGCATAAACATGGTCATTACTATACTTTAAAACATTAGGATAGTCATTTACATACAAAACAAACGACAGAGGATAACTACGGGAAGGTAATCAGACTTTCTTTTAACGATACTAACTGCATAAATTCAGTCGCCAATATATTATCTATTCAATGCAGTTGCATGGCTAGAACTTGCAGCATAATAATTTGTGTTCAGCTGAAACGAATGCCTTGGTCAAAGAGAGTTCAGAAGGCAACATAGTGGTCACCGATGCGACCGAATGCATTCTACCACGTCTTGGAGGGCCGTTGTGCAGCATCTCTAAGGCCTAAGCCACATTGTCGTTTAGTTAAGAGTCAATGATCTTGCACATGTCATATGTATATGTAATATTTATGCTGTGGGGCGCCAGGGCTCCGCTGACACTCACTGCTGTTGTTGGTGCTGCTGCTGCTGCTGCTACTGACGGTGTTGGGTGACGCTGTGGAGCGCCAGGGCTCCGCTGACACTCACTGCTGTTGTTGGTGCTGCGGTTGAGCTGCTGGCGTAAATCGGTGCTCTTTATATTTAAAATAATACTGGTACCTCGGCCAGTTGCCGGTAGATCAAAAATAGAATTTATTGCCGAAAATGAAAACTGAACTGAACGGTTTTAGTGCGCGCAAAAGAGTGGCTTTCTTTTATTTTTTCTTTTAAATCGCGATGTTGGCTGCGATTGCATTTTTAGTAAAAAAAATGTAGTGGTGATTGGGGGGATGCCAGATTTGACATTACATCACCCTCCTTTGGAAAAGAAGAATTTGGCAAGTTGATCAGATTTGCCATATCCTTCTTTTCCTTACATTTTTATTTTTATTCTTATAGGGAATTCAATACAATTTAGTTGTTGGTAACTTATTTTGTGGCCGCTGTGGTCGAGTTGGTAGCGGTGCGTGCTATAACTTGATATGCCGGTGAGTTAGAGGTTCGAATCCCAGTCAGGGCAAGCAAAATCTTAATAATAGAAAAAGTTTTTTCTAATAGCGGTCACCCCTCGGCAGGCAATGGCAAACCTCCGAGGGTATTTCTGCCATGAAAAAGCTTCTCATTACATACATCTACCATTCGGAGTCGGCACAAAAACTGTAGGTCCCTCCATTTGTGGTATAATATAAAGACGCACACCACAAATGGTAGGAGAAGCTCGGCCAAACACTGAGCTACATATATAGTGTACGCGCCAAAATTATATATATATATAACTTATTTTTATAGTAGGAAATAAATTGCTTAATATAGGAAAACTACTATAGCTTATTTAAAGTATTTTTCATGTACTAATGTAATGCTTACATTTAATTTATATTTACTGCTTAAGTTCACTAGATTTAATGATAATATTTTGTAATAGTTTTATACAATTCTTAAAAATATTGCAATTCAAAATGAAAATTACGAATCTATGTTTATACATAAGTTTTCTTTACGTAATGCGGCTAATATAACAATATGAAAAATTATATTTTAAGTTTTTTTGTACATTAGACTTAGATTAAATATTGTTTTAATGTTTGATAGCAAGAATTTTATTTGTACATAAGAAATTTTTATTTCTTGAGGATATATTTACATATTTATTTTATTTTTGAAACATTTTTCATTTTATGTAACTTAAGAATTACTAATTTTTATGTCTTATTTTATATCTACGTGACTTGCAAAGTTTAATCACATTCTAATACTAGAAATTTATTTGTTTTAATTTGGAAATAGAAAAAGTAAAATATTTGATTAAAATGTTTTTGAATTTTAAGTAACTTTTTGGATTCTGTTCTTGTGAATAGTTTTTAATTTGTTTTTGTCTTTGTCAAATATGGTTACGTTCACACCGTCTACTTGTGTTACTACGTATGGACCTTTGTATATGTTTTGATATTTGTTTCGGGGTTCCTTTTGTACTAGAACCATGTCATTCTCGTTTATTAGTATTGGTCGTGTGTTTGTATCGTAGGTCTGTTTCCTTCGAATTTTATGTTTATTAATTAGCTCTGTAGCTTACGAATTCGACTTTTGCATTCGATATTTTACCTCCTTAGCATAATTTTCAACGTTATAATTTGGATCTATTTTAATTTTTTTTAATTCATGTGGTAAAATAGCATTTTTGCTGAAAATTAATTCAAAAGGAGTTAATTTGTTATCCAAAACAATATTAGACATTGTATTATGAAAGAAAGCAAAATATTTTAGATATATGTCCCAGTCTGCGTATGTTTCATTGAGATACACACACAAGTACTCGTTAAAGACTCTATGGTTTCGTTCAATTGTTCCAACAGTTTCATGGTGATGAGCTGTGGAAAAGTCATGTTTGATATTTAAAATTTTGGTTAATTCCGAAAAAATTTCATTTTTGAATTCAGTTCCTAAATCTGATTTAATTGAATTCATAATGCCATATGTTAATATGAAAGTTTCGAAGATAGCTGAAGCAACTGTTTTAGCTGATTTATCTGGTATAGCTACTGTTACCAGGTATTTTGTTAAATCGCAAATCATAGTAACTGCGAACCTGTTACCAAATTTGGATTCTGGTAGTGGGCCTATCGTGTCTATTACTACTATATCAAATGGTTTAATAGGAGTTGGTGTTAAAATTAAATTTTCTTTTATTTTAGGTTTTACTTTGTTCAAAAGACAAATTTAGCAATGTCGCGGGTTATGTGTTTCCAGTAATACTTTGTTCGAATTTTGGCATATAATTTTTTCATTCCGCAGTGTCCGCCTGCAATTGGGTCATCGTGGTAGATTGTCATTAGTTTTAGTTTTTTGTCGTCATCAGTTACAGTTTCTACAGTGTCTGTTAGTATAATTTGTAAGGATTTTAAATGTTTATTTCCGCTTGTTTTCAGGTTTGTAATAGAAAAATGTTTGAAAAATTCGTCATCTTTAGGCCATTCAATAATTTTAATGTTGTGTTTGCTGGCTTCTTGTTCTAGTCTCGAAAGTAATACATCTAAATTTGTTATTTCGTTAGCATTCTCAACATTAATTAACTCGAGTTTCTTATGTTTTGTGTGCGCACATATTTTTAAAATTGAAATTTTGTTATTTTTGTCGTAAATTATTAATCCGCGGTACCTTTTTTGAGAAATTGTAGGCAAATTTATCGTAAACGTTTATTGTCTGAGTTGTATTGTCCGTATTGTCTTTACTTTGTAAGTCCTTACCGTAACATTGTTTCGTCATAGCTCTAGTTTTAACTGCAAGAACGTGCTTCGTAGATTCTCTAATATCATCGAAATGAATGCGTGAAAGTGCATCTGCGCCTATGTTTTGTTTTACCCTTAATGTACTCGATGGTAAAGTTATATTCTGCTAATTCAAGACGTATCCTTGCTAGCTTTGAGGCTGGGTCTTTCATATTGAATAAATAAACTAAAGGCCTGTGGTTCGATTTAACAGTAAAGTGTGTTCCGTAAACGTATGGTCGATAATGCTTGATTGCAAAATAAATAGCTAAAAGTTCCAGTTCTATAATTGGTTTTTTCTGTTCTGCTTTGTTGAATGCTTTAGAAGCATAACAAATAGGCAGATCGCTCCCTAGCTGCTCTTGACTCAATATAGCACCGCACCCATTTTTCGATGCAATAATAAATTGTTTTGTAAAGTCTGGGTATTGAAGCAATTTTGGCGAAATTAACGCTGATTTTAAAGATTCAAAAGCTTTATCACACGCAGTGTCCCAATTAAATTCAACTTTTTTTCTGCTTAATTGGTTTAAAGGCGCTGCCAGAGATGCAAAATTTGGTATAAACCGTCTGTAGTAGTTAACAAATGCGACGAAACGGCGAACCGCGTCTTTGTCAGTCGGTTTTGTATAATTTTTTACAGCCTTTATTTTGCTGTCGTCTGGCAACAGACCTTTTGCTGAACATTTGTGGCCTAAGAAAGTAACTTCTGGCCGAAGAAAATTACATTTTTTTGGATTAAGTTTTAAATTGAAGGTTCTGCATGTATCAAGTACTTTAGCAAGATTTTTTATGTGATGTGCTTCGCTACACCCAATTACTATTATATCGTCAACGTACAGAAATGCTACATTGGGCGGAATACCAGAAAAAGCAATTGTCATCATTCTTGAGAATGAATTTGGCGCTACATTTAAACCAAACGGTAACACTTTCCATCTAAATGCTCCTCGGTCAGTTCTGAAGGATGTTACGTCACGTGAGTCGATATGCAATGGGATTTGATGAAACCCTGAATAGAATAGGTTGAAAAATACTTCGCTCGGCCGAGATTATCTATTTTTATCGGCAATCAGTTTTTTGTTAACAGCACGGAAATCTACACACATACTTTACGCTCTTTGACCATTAGCATCTTTTTTCGGAACAACAATTAGAGGGCTATTATAATTTGAATAACTTTCTTCAATTAGTTCGTTTTCTAATAATTTCGTAACTTGACGGTTTTTTTCTTCACGCTGGGTATATGGTAAACGGTAGTTCTTTATGTAAACTGGATTATTGTCTGTCAATCGTAGTTTTTGTTCGTAGAAATTGTTTAATGTAATCTTGTCGTCTGGAAGTGCAAATATGTCTGCATATTATATGCATAAGTTTAGTAATTTGCTTTCCGCATGACTAAGAATTTGTTTTTTTCAAAACGGAAATCAGTTCTTTTGTCCGGTTGTCATCGTTTCTAGTCTTATTAATGGAATAAACGTTGAAATTTGAAAGTTTTTCAGTCCGAATGTTACAGTTGTTTACGTATTTTATATCGTTTGTGGTATTTATGACTTTGACGATTGGGTTGCTTGTACTGACTATGCATCTTGCAATGAATATACCGTTGTCAATTTCTTGACACTCCACGAAAAGTGGTTCCGGTGAACTTCCTAGACTAAAAAGTCGAAATCCTTCGCATCTGGGTGGAATTACGCAGGTGTCGTTTTGAGTTCCGTGAACGATCGGAATCGCGACTTTTTCATTACCAACCCAGAAATAAACGCAATTGCTCGCATAGCTAATAACGCATTTGTTAATTTTTAAAAAATCTTTACGCAGTATACCGTCTGCTGGAATATTAAAATCGTCGTTAACCACGTGTAACGTTTGTTTTAATGAAAAGTCAGAAAAGGTTAAGTTTGCCGTTATTTTACCCAGAGTAGAAACAGTGTTGGCAGTGACGCCCGTAATGCGTATAATGTCGTTTGTATTAATTGGAAAAATTTTGTGTAAACTTGAAACTTTAATTAAGGAAATGTCGGCTTGCGTGTCGACCAAAAATGTATATAAATTGTTAGACCCGGAAATTTGCAATTGAATAAAATCTGAATAATTTAAATTTAAGCAATAAACGCCTTTTGTTGAAGAAAAATCGATTAGTTGTTCATCTCTTGCTCCCCCAGTGTTCGCTCCTGAGGGGCATGAGTGTTTAAAGCACGGACATTTGCATTTCTACCCCAATTGTTTGAAGATCCACTATTATTGTTGTTGTTTCTATTGCTACTCCAGTTATTGTTAAAACGGTTATTATTCCTCCTGCCTTGATGGGTATTTCCATTAGCTGGTCGATAACGTTGATTTCCATAGTTGCTTGAAGAAAACCTATTCCTATAACCAGTAAAATTGCGACTTGGGTTGTAGTTACTATGACCACGAAAACTACCCCGAAAATTTCTAGGAAAGTTACTGCCACGTGTTTGAAATGCTAAAACTTGACATTCTTTTACTTCATTCTTTGGAATCGGAAAATGTTGTTGAGGCAAGTATTGACTTTACTAGGTCCGACTTAGCATTTAATCTACAAACGTTGGGTCATTCCTTCGATAATTAAGGAACGCTCCAAAGAGTCGGCTAGTTCTTCTACGCGTTTAACAAAGTCTTTATAGTTATTATTGTTGACGTGTAACGCCGAAATTTTTCCTGCAACAACTTTTCAATTATCAGGTTTACTCCAGCCGCGAAGGGCAATTTTGATGTCGTTAACTGATTCTATTTGCGTCGGCAATGCTTCGCGAGCTTTTCCTTCTAATTTTGATTTTAAAAATGCTATCAATGTACTGGTTAGGTTTTCTTCAGCTAGGTCTTCTATCAAATTTATTTTATCTAGAAAAGAATCGACCGCTAATGGATCCCCGCTATAATTTTCTCTAATTATTGATGAACATAGGGAAACAAATGACTTTTTCTGTTCTACGGTAGCCATCTTGTAAAAAGTTTTACAAAAATCGGTAATATCAGGTGAGCTGGTAGCTGCTGGTGAAGCGTTATCTACAAATAATGAGTGCTTTAAATATGGAAGTGACGTGCTTCTTTTCATACAAAAATCTAACGATGCTTCTGACTGAGCGTCAGCAAATTCTTCTGATTCCGAATCGACTACGTTCGCTTGGCATATAAGGCTTCATGCGTCCTTCGGAATTGGAATATGGCAATCTAACTCAACAACGCACTTCACTAATAGCTCCTTGCAACGTGCTAACTTTGCTTGTACTTATTGGTAATTATGTATTGATTTGTTATCGGTTACGTGTAACACAATTTCGTTATAACAAGCTATAAGAGAATCTTTGTACTCTTTGAGTTTAATTACGTTTGTCGACAATGGTCGATTTTGCAAAATTCGCTTAGTTATTTTAACAAAACTAGCTTGGTATTCTATAAACTGTATTTCAAAATCTGACTGTTTAAGCCGCCGCTTAAACAATTAGGCGGCCGTGCGCGTAAGAAGCCAACCAGCTGTGCGTTCAAGCCGTTCGGCTTTCGGAGTAGCCCGAACGCGAAGGTCCACAGCCGTAAATACAAATATCTACATATGTATATTGTAATTTGCACTGTGTTGGAAGTTGAATTATTAAATGAAAATTGTTAGCAAATTCGAATCCAAGTGTTGAATCATTTAGTTGGAAAGTGAAGAAAGTGGTGAGTGCGAAAAGAGACCAAAGTGGAATATTTATTGGTCCTTCGCAGCCAACCTTGGCACAAGCCCTATTGGGAAACATAAATTTAGATACTTAACAATACAATCAAAAACAAAAAATCGTTCGTTCGCAACTAAAAAATTTCAGAAACAAAGTTACGAGTGCTACAAAAACCAAGAACAAGTGACAAAAAGTGATAATAAAGTGAAAAAAAAGTTACCTAAAAAAAGCAAAGTGCGTACATAGGCACATATTGAAGTGAACAAATAAGTTTTAGCTTAAAAGCAAGGCGAATTCATTAAAACCAAAAAAAAAAAAATCAACTACATATACAAAATATTTTTAAAACATTTAAAACTAAATTTTCTTTAAAAATTTTAAACAATAAAATATCCTTCATTCCCTTGAAGGTTATATTGTTCTAAACAAAACTGCCAGTGAGTGATTATGCACACATGTACATACATATGTACGTAGGCACATGCATGTATGTATAAAAAGTCATAAAGGGCATTTTCCGTCAAGCCAAAACTGGTTTTAATAAAATTGCGGATATTTTCTTACCGCGAAAACCTTCATTTCGGTAATTTGCCGCTATTAATAAATATACAAAAAAAAGTTGGGGAAAATAATCCGTTTTTACCCAAAAAGCGGTATATATATATTCATTTACCGCCAATTTATACATATATAAATATATATACATACATACATATACGCATGCATGGTACATAATTAAAAAATATTCCGTTGCAGTTTTAAATGCCTACTGTCCCACTGTACATAATAAAATATCAGCAGATTACTTTCCCTACTTACCAATTTCTGCCGTTGTTCGCAAAGGTCGTTGAACTTAGCCAAAGTGCCGGAAAACATAAGGGCATTTTTTCCATATGCCAATTACATATCCGCGCCTACGCACATATGTATATTCACTCTTGCGTATTACATTATCTGATAATATTCGCTAAGCACCCAACTCTTTGTAACGAAGAGAGTGGCTATAATTTTTCAAATAATTCAGCCACTACGCAGCGAACGTTCTTTCTATGATCTTGGCTTCTCTTTTTTAACTACTTCGCTTTACTCGGCCGCACTCACCAAGCTAAGAGAGTTCAAACAAAGCGCGCTCACGACTCACCAAGTGCAGTATCCACAACTCACCTCAGCGTTGAGCGGCTTTTGGGTGTATACATTTGCACTCTCCCGCATACATACATACACTTCGACTTGTCAACATAAATAAATATTCACAGCTGAGCCATTACTCTAGCTTCGTATGTAATCTACATACACACATACGTACGTGTTTGCTTACTTGCGCGCAAATATTTCTACCAACGTACATATGATATAAGCATATACATGCATGCGAACAACGTAAATTGACACCGAAATTCCAAAAGATATTATAATATTTAGATACAAAGAAGCAACCCATTAGGGAATTTTTCGCAACCAAAAAGTGAAATTTAGCAATATCTTTCAGGTGTTCAATCTTATATATATACACATATTATACCATTTACATACATACATACGTATATAATATATATATATATATCTTTAAACAAACATACGTATATTTCCACTACGTACATATGTATATAAAAGTGAAAGTGTTTGCGTTCTTTTCTTGTGTTACATAAAATAAAAAATCCAATTCGCGGATTTTAGTTTGGCAGTCCGGTTTCCAAGCATCCAAGTTTAATACATACAAAACAAAAAAAAAAAACCCAAACACCGCCACAAAACCTTAGTCATTTGCAGGTTCTCTGTGGCACTAAGTGCAAATTTTGCTAGTAATTAAGGGTTTTTTTTTTCATAAACTCCCACGCAATTTTATCGGCTACATATTTTCTTACGAGTAATTTTTCCTCGGCTTATCCCAAATGCCACTTGGACACAGTCCACCAAAAATGTCAGACATTGAGACACGGTCAAAAACCGCTGTGCTAGAAGCCAGCGTGAAAACCAAAACTAAAACTTTTGACCCCTCCGCGCAAAAGTTTATAGCGGAAAGTGACAGTCTCATGAGATACTGTGCACGATTCAGTGATGCGCCAATTCAAGACCACACAGAATCGTATCTCATGATAAAAGACAAATCAATAGATGATTGTTGGGCACGGCTTCAATCGGTTTATGATATGGTTTTTTCAAAAACAGATGATATCCTTCCGGATAATTTCAAGAATGCTGTTGAAGGCAAATACTATGCTTGCCTTGAACAATATGAGGTGACCAAAGCAAGAATTGCTGATCAACTCACGTTGATGAGAGCAATTGCTGAGCCGAGACCACCATCCCGCGTGGAACACCCCTCGGTGGAGGCAAACGTCTGCCTACAAGTCCCACCCTGTGACACGGAGACGTTTTATGGTGTTTATGAAGAATGGCCCGCTTTTCGTGACATGTTCACAGCGGTATACATCAACCATCCGAAGCTTTCCCGTGCTCAGAAATTGTATCACCTTCGATACAAAACCCAAGGAAAAGCCGGCTCAATTGTAAAGCAATATCCGCTTAGCGATGACAATTTCGAGCTGGCATGGGAAGCTTTACGGTCACGATACGAAAACAAACGTATCCTGGTTGACAACCAGATCAAGATTCTTATGACTCTGCCCACTATCCAAACCGAAAATAGTGATCAACTTCAGAAGCTGCAAACCTCGATAAACAACTGTCTGTCGATTCTTCATTCCCAAGATGATAAGACAGACAGCTGGGATCCCATCTTGGTATACATATGCTCATCAAAGCTGCCCGAAAACACATTGTCACTTTGGGAACAATCTCTCTCTTCCCGAAGAGATTTACCCACATGGTCTCAAATCGACTAGAGAAGTAGCCTGTGCCTACTGCAACTCTCCTCATCTGATTAGAGTCTGCCAACAATTCAAACGAATTTCGGTTCCGAACCGTATACAATTCGTAAACCAAAGCAAGTTGTGCAAAAACTGTCTTGCTCACAGCACTAATGAATGCCCGAGCAAGTGGTCATGTACACATTGCCAACAACGGCATCAATCACTGTTGCACGTCAATCCAAAGCCACAAGCTCGCCGCTCTAGTCCGAGAACCTTTGGTGCCTCTGCGCAGCACACTACTGCCACCTCCACATCTCCCGCTCGAAAGGTGCAGTCAAGCTCCAATTCCAGCGAGCAGCCGTGCTGTTCCAAACAGGCACACATACAATCATTGCATGCAGCCAATGACAGCAAAATTCTCCTTCCAACTGCCATGGTCGCAGTGGAACACGAAGGGAAATTGTTTCAACTTAGAGCCTTAATTGACCAAGGCTCACAAAGGACTTTTATTTCCTCTAAAGTTCAAAAACGGTTGAAACTTCCATTCGAACATTCCAGCTTCGAAATCTCTGGCATGGGTGGACACGTCGTCCAAAACTCATCCAAACTTTGTCCTCTTACACTGGTTGCATCCAAAACCAAGCAAAGGATAAAAGTTCAGGCTATTGTGTTACCACAATTAACGGGGCATATGCCAACATTCTCCATTAGCCATGAATACTAGCAGCAGTTCAAAATCCTTGAACTCGCTGACCCCAATTGCCACATACCAGCCCAGACTGATATGGTCATTGGCAGCGATATTCTTCGACACATCCTGCTGGAAGGTATACAAAAGATTTGCGATACCATACTTGCGCAAAAGACAATATTTGGCTGGATTCTTAGTGGTCAAATAATGGAAAAGGATGTGTCATTCTCGACACAAGTAGAAGAATGCTCGAACGCAGACCTCAGTTTACAACTGAGAAAGTTTTGGGAAGAAGAAGAAATTTCACAGCCTCCGCAAATTTATCTGGGGGATCGGGCATGTGAGAATATGTATGCAACAACAACGACACGTGCTCCAAACGGTCGATACATTGTGCGACTTCCATTCAAGGAAGATTTCCCCAAAAAGCTCTTTCTTGGCCAGTCTCGGTCTGCTGCCCTCCAGCAATTATTTAGCATGGAGCGATCGCTGCAAAAGAAAGGGGACTTGAGCACACTGTACAACGACGTGTTGCAGGAATATCTCGACCTCGGTCACATGGACTACACCAAGCCTTGTGAAATCGTATCCGACGGCAAACATTACTCCTTCTATTTACCGCACCATGCAGTCGTCAAACCAGAAAAGGTGACCACCAAAATTCGCGTGGTATTCAACGCCTCCAAAACATCTGGATCAGGAAAGTCCCTGAATGGCGTCCTGCACACCGGTCCCACACTCCAGCCAGATCTCATGCTACTCATTCTGCAGTGGCGCATGCACAGATTCGTGTTCAATGGAGATATTGAGAAAATGTATCGTCAAATACTCATCCACGAAGACGATAAACATTTTCAGCCAATTTTATTTCGCAAATCGGCTGACTCTCCGGTCACCGATTACAATCTCAAAACCGTCACATTCGGCGTTAATTGTGCGCCCTATCTCGCTCTCCGTACATTACATCAATTAGCTGATGATACGAGAGCGACATTCCCATTGGCGGCGCCAATACTCAGAAACCAGACGTATGTGGATGACATCCTCACAGGAAGTCATAACATTGACGACGCCACCGAATCACTTTCTCAAGTGATAAAAGCGCTAAAATCAGCTGGTTTCGTATTAAAGAAACTGACAGCCAATCATCCGGCCATATTAGAACAGTTTCCAAAGGAGGATCTTCTCGACTCCAACTTTTTAAAATTTGAGAGCGCTTCCACAACCAAAACTCTTGGTATTCTCTGGAACGCGCTTACAGACAAGTTTTCCTACACCATTCTGCCTATGTCAACAAAAAATGCCGTCACAAAACGACAAATTTTGTCGTCTGTCGCACGACTTTTTGAGCCGGCAGGATGGCTGTCGCCAGTGATGATTCAGGCAAAGATTCTGATTCAAGAACTTTGGCTAGATGGTGTTGATTGGGATGAATGTGCAAAGCCCAAGGCTGTAGCAAAATGGCAACAGTTCGCAGAAAATCTGCCAGCCATCTGCCAAATCGAAATCCCTCGATGGGTTAATTTCTCTCCGAGGCAAGATACTCAAATCCATGGGTTTTGTGATGCCTCGGAAAAAGCGTATTGCGCAGCGATCTACATCCGCGTACATACTTGCAACCAAATAAAATCCTCTCTTCTGGTTGCGAAAGGCAAAGTGGCACCAATCAAGACGGTAAGCTTGCCACGTCTAGAGCTCTGTGGCGCAGTCTTACTAGCAAAACTAGTAGCGGTTGTTCGAAAACAACTCGGCTTAGAAGTATGCAACACTTTCTTATGGTCTGATTCAGAGATTGTGCTAGCTTGGCTGGAAAAGCCTCCGTGCACATGGAAAACCTGTGTCCAACCGTACCTCTCAAATCCGAGAGTATCTTCCGAACGGTACATGGCACCATGTTGCTAGTGCTGACAATCCAGCGGACCTCGGCACCCGCAGTTGCACACCCCAAGACTTGGCGATTTCCTCGCTCTGGTGGCATGGGCCGAAATGGCTTTCTTGCAACCCAGATTCATGGCAAAAATCAAAAGCGCGCAGCACATCTCCTCCAGAAAAGCGCAAGATAGAAGCTTATCACGCGCTCGAGGAAGAGGTCGATTTTCTCGACCGGTTTTCATCCTTCTCTCGCGCACTCCGCGTGACTGCGTACATGTTCCGCTTAGTGAACAATGCGCGGAACAAATCTAGGAAGTTAGCCACATTCACTAATCCCAATCTGACCCATGACGAGTTCCAACAAACAAAAACGCGTCTTATCGAGACAGCGCAGTTACGTCATTTTCCGAATGAAAAAAGCGCGCTGCAGGATAAAAAACCCATTAGCAAAAAAAGCCCTCTTCTTGTCCTCAATCCGATAATGGACAAAGACGGTCTGCTACGGGTTAACGGGAGATTGGCGCATGCCACGTTGAGATACAACGAAAGACACCCAATCATTCTCCCAACAAAATCGAGGTTCTGCCAGCTATATTTGGAGTTTCTACATTCGCTGCTTCTTCGTGCAGAAATACGATTGATGCTCCAAATGGTATGGAAAGAGTATTACGTACCAAAGCTAAAACCTCTAATTAAACGATGCATTTTCCAATGCAAAGTGTGCACTCTTTATAAGCAACGAACACGCACACAAATAATGGCCGCTCTGCCCCCTGAGCGTTGTAATTTCTCATTACCATTTTCTACCACTGGCGTAGATTTTGCGGGGCCATTCGAAATTGAAGCGTCGGTATTAAGATCCACTACGCTTCTCAAAGGTTATGTAGCAGTATTCGTATGTTTTGCCACAAAGGCAATTCACCTCGAGTTGTGCTCTGACCTCACAACCGAAGCTTTTCGAGCAGCGTTTGCCCGCTTCGTCGGCAGACGAGGTTTCCCCTCCAAAATGATGAGTGACAATGGAAAAACGTTCATTGGCGCTCAACGCGCAACTGAAAGCGACTTCGTTAAATATCTTAACGAACGCTCCACAGACATTGTCCAAAAATATGCTCCTCAAGGCATCAATTGGCAATATATACCACCCGGAGCCCCACACATGGGAGGCTTGTGGGAATCCGCAGTAAAAAGCTTTAAAATCCATCTAAAGAAAATCGCTGCATCCCACAAGTTCACATTTGAAGAATTCACGACGATATTGGTGCGAATTGAAGCGGTTCTCAACTCGAGACCTTTGTCCGCACTATCACAGGACCCGGCTGACTTTACAGCGCTTACTCCAGGTCACTTCATTCGAGGTGCACCGCTATTGGCCATTCCCGAGCCTAACGCTGAAGACCTCTCTCTACTTAACCGCTGGGAGAAAGTCAAAGCGCTTCACCATCAATTCAGCCATAGATGGAAAGAGGAATATCTCAAAGATCTTCAAAAAAGATATAAGTGGAAAAATCCAAACCACAATCCTCAACCAGGCGATCTCGTCGTGATAAAGGAGGATTCGCTCCCGCCCACCGAGTGGAGACTGGGACGAATCGAAAGGGTCCACCAGCGCAGCCTTCGCGCGACTCACAGTAAAAACGAAAACAAAAATAAATCAGATACCATCCCTGTATATTATGGATTTAAACATCTCGCTTTAAATGCTATCCCCAAGTACTTCTCGATCCTTTGTTTGTTCTTCTACTTTCAGACCGAAAACCATAATGACGACACGAAAGGCATGCCCTCTAGCTCCGACCGCAGAGACAGACAACTGTCTGCAATGCAGACTCTGCCATCGCTACCACGCCATTCGGACCTGTCCAGCCTTCAAGGCAATGAAGCCACCGCAACGGTCAGCCGTAGCCCGGGCGCAAGGGTATTGCGTCAACTGCCTCACACTCACCCACACCACCGGTGAATGCGATTCGTCCGGCAGCTGCAAGGTTTGCGGGCTCGCGCACCACACGCTGTTGCACATGGCAGCAGCCAGTACTGGGCGCCTAAAAGCGCGAAAACGGCCTTCCAACCAGCGCGCAAGGGTACAGAAGCGCAAACCAGCTGCGCGCGCAGTCCACGAAAAGCCCAGGCAACGCCCGAAGCAGGGCAAACGAGTGCCCCAACAGCCACCTAAGAAGGAAGCCACTATCGCGCGCACTGCTGACGGCCTACAAACTCGGAGATATCGGCACGACAAAGCACCACCCGTGTGCTAGGCAACACCATCCGCGCCCTGAAAGAGCTGCAGGAGGCACTGACGAGCGCATCCCTGCAGGGCGGGGACGATGTTTAAGCCGCCGCTTAAACAACTAGGCGGCCGTGCGCGTAAGAAGCCAACCGGCTGTGCGTTCAAGCCGTTCGGCTTTCGGAGTAGCCCGAACGCGAAGGCGCACAGCCGCCCATCCCAACGGCAGCCCGCCACCGGCATCGATTTGGTTGGGCCAGTTAACAAACTACACCCGGAAACCGCGCACGCGACTGCACACCAAACTTGTTAGTAAATACAAATATCTACATATGTATATTGTAATTTGCACTGTGTTGGAAGTTGAATTATTAAATGAAAATTGTTAGCAAATTCGAATCCAAGTGTTGAATCATTTAGTTGGAAAGTGAAGAAAGTGGTGAGTGCGAAAAGAGACCAAAGTGGAATATTTACTGACATAACCGAAAACCTCAAAAAGTTCAAGCACTTGAAGCTGCAACCAGCTACCACTCACCGCACCCTAATGTTGGCAAAAAAATATATGTATTACAGAAAAAGGTCAAATACTACAGTCCGCTGAAAATATGTCATGCGATAAAAAGGTATAAGCATGCAAGAGGAACGGGGTGTTGTTTCACATGCAAGCAAAAGATAGCAGTTTGTGTTCAAATATTTTTGTTTAATATTGTGAAAAAGTTTGCAAAAGTGTCGATAAAATGAAATGTATAATTTACATGTATAAGCTAGACAGGTTTTTTTTTGAAAAATGTAGTTTGCAAGATTATGATTAAAAAAAAAGTGGTTGAAAAATTTAATTGTAATTTACATATATAATTGCGAAAAGTTTCTGAAAACTTTCCAAAAAATAGAAAAATTAAATTTACATATTTTAATATACATATAACTGTTTGAAAATATATTTTAAATAATCTTTAATTTAATTTTTTGAAATGTTGGTTAATTATTGCACACTGTGCATCATACCCCACTGCTACTCGTCTCGCTGCTCACTCTTGCTGTTTGTTGTAGGACTGCTCTGGTATACTGTTAGATGTTGTTGCTTTTCTTTTCGCTGTTATTCCCTCGCTGCAGTCTGTACCACGAAAAGTTGTTTTGCACGGTGCCTAACGGCGCTTTTTATGGCGTGGCTTAGATGCCGTTATATGAATGGGCTTTTATGGCGTGGCTTGTATGCCGTTATGCGAATGCATGGCGTGATATTTTTACAGTTTTGCCATCACATGCAGCCTGTTCGCTTTTTTCACGTGCCTAACTGCGCTTTTTATGGCGTGACTTAAATTTTGAAAAATTATTTAAATGTGTTTGATTGAAAATTTTTGTAAGCCGCTGTCACGATGGCCATGTGGAGCGCCAGGGCTCCGCTGACACTCACTGCTGTTGTTGGTGCTCTTTATATTTAAAATAATACTGGTACCTCGGCCAGTTGCCGGTAGATCAAAAATATAATTTATTGCCGAAAATGAAAACTGAACTGAACGGTTTTAGTGCGCGCAAAAGAGTGGCTTTTTTTTTTAAATCGCGATGTTGGCTGTGATTGCAGTTTTAGTACAAAAATGTGGTGGTGATTGGGGGGATGCCAGATTTGACATTACAATGCGCTCAACAACTTTAGAAAGGAACATGTAGCAATATTTTGTGTGTCCTGTGTGCATTACAATTAATAATGACAAAACTTTGAAATTACGTTTATTTTACTAAATAATATATTGAGAAAGAAAAGCAGATGGCAGCATCAAATATATTCGCGTAGAAACACAACTTATAAACTTTTCTTAGAAAAATGAAGATGTGCCATTTGCCTTAAAATCCCACATTGTTGCATTAAATTAATCACATTACTATAAAAACGTTAAAAAGGTTCAAAAATGCTTATTATCGAAACAATAATAAGTAACTTTAACACTCGGTGGTTAAACATTCATGAATTTTATCTCTGACGATTCGAATAGAGGGTAAGTCAAATGTATTAGAATAGTCTCTGTTGCGAAGTTTGTTCAAATTTTGAAAAATACGCACCAGAATTCTTAAATTTAAAGAAGTCTGAAACTTCTGCCACTAAAACTGTTATTGTTTTTTTCCAAATAAAAATCTTTCATAAACTGGACTTGAGCTCAATAAAATTGTTAGGAATTCACGGACGTTGTTGGGCGCTATGGTGTGGAATATCCTCACTGTGTAAATTGGAAAGCAGTGATTGAATTAAGGATCATTTTAGCGTCCATGGCATTAGAACAGCCAATCGAAGTCAACGTTTTTTCAAGTTCTACTTCGCTTCTGAGCATATTTACTTCTCTTCGCGATCATCTACAAATTAATACATGTGTATTAAATAAAAAACGCAAGGTTTTTGTCGCCATGTTGTACTCGTACGAGTATATAGGCGTGACTATAAAAGTGATTCGCTGCTAGCGTCACAACATTGCAATGGGTAAGAGTTAAAGGTAGTTTTTGCTAGGTCACAAACTCCCGTTCTTTTCAATATATTATATTTATTTCTTCAAAAAATTTATAGCAACGGCAAATAGCTTTTTCAAGCAGCAGAAATAATGAAAAATAATACTAATGATATTTCCGAAGAGCTGTAATTTAAGTTTAAAAATTTAAATTTGTATTAAAAATGTATACGTTGAAATTGACCAGTGCTTTAAAAATTGTTTTTGTTCAGCGCGAAAGGGGAAGAGAGGTTCGTAAAAAGATAAAATGGGAAAAGTGAAAAGGTACGCCTTAATATTTCTAAATTGCACATTAAATATTATTACTAGTGTTGCGAGTATACTTTTGTAAAATAATCTGCAGGCAATTTATTGTACAAATGCCGTTTACGATTGCGCACGTGTTTCTTATTCGGTTACAATTCAAAAACTTATTCTACGTAAATAGCAACAGAAAAAATGTCAAAAGTCTTGCTGTTTGACAAGTGCTGCCAAATGGACAGATGACAACTCGGCCCTTCCTGACAGGTTAGCACATCCTGTAGCTAGTGTAGTGATCATGTGGAAACACCATTTTCGACTTCATCTTCGTAGGACTCATCGAATTCTGGAAATGCAGCGCACCAAGGCTTCATATTTACGCTTGTCACCACTGTGCTGAATTTTCGACGATGTCGTAAATTGCTATATATTTCACCTACCACGTATTGATAATAGCGCAGTGGAGTAAAGAAGTCTGAAACTTCTGCCACTAAAACTGTTATTGTTTTTTTCCAAATAAAAATCTTTCATAAACTGGACTTGAGCTTAATAAAATTGTTAGGAATTCACGGACGTTGTTGGGCGCTATGGTGTGGAATATCCTCACTGTGTAAATTGGAAAGCAGTGATTGAATTAAGGATCATTTTAGCGTCCATGGCACTAGAACAGCCAATCGAAGTCAACGTTTTTTCAAGTTCTACTTCGCTTATGAGCATATTTACTTCTCTTCGCGGTCATCTACAAATTAATACATGTGTATTAAATAAAAAACGCAAGGTTTTTGTCGCCATGTTGTACTCGTACGAGTATATAGGCGTGACTATAAAAGTGATTCGCTGCTAGCGTCACAACATTGCAATGGGTAAGAGTTAAAGGTAGTTTTTGCTAGGTCACAAACTCCCGTTCTTTTCAATACGTATACTATAATAACGTCTGGATCATTCTGAAGCTTTTAAAATAAAAGGTCTTATATTTATTTCTTCAAAAAATTTATAGCAACGGCAAATAGCTTTTTCAAGCAGCAGAAATAATGAAAAATAATACTAATGATATTTCCGAAGAGCTGTAATCTAAGTTTACAAATTTAAATTTGTATTAAAAATGTATACGTTGAAATTGACCAGTGCTTTAAATTTTGTTTTTGTTCAGCGCGAAAGGGGAAGACAGGTTCCTAAAAAGATAAAATGGGAAAAGTGAAAATGTACGCCTTAATATTTCTAAATTGCACATTAAATATTAATACTAGTGTTGCTAGTATACTTTTGTAAAATAATCTGCAGGCAATTTATTGTACAAATGCCGTTTACGATTGCGCACGTGTTTCTTATTCGGTTACAATTCAAAAACTTATCCTACGTAAATAGCAACAGAAAAAATGTCAAAAGTCTTGCTGTTTGACAAGTGCTGCCAGATGGACAGATGACAACTCGGCCCTTCCTGACAGGTTAGCACATCCTGTAGCTAGTGTAGTGATCATGTAGAAACACCATTTTCGACTTTATCTTCGTAGGACTCATCGATTTCTGGAAATGCAGCGCACCAAGGCTTCATATTTACGCTTGTTACCACTGTGCTGAATTTTCGACGATGTCGTAAATTGCTATATATTTCACCTACCACGTATTGATAATAGCGCAGTGGATAATATAGGGACCCTGGTAGTAAATTTCAAGTTTTCGGGATTCACTAGTACTTTGCAGTTGTGAGTCTAGGAATACCAATTCACCTTCATTATCAGGGCTGGGCGCAGTAAACGGGGAATGCAATTAAACGTTAAGTATATGCACGCGTTATACTATGATCAACGAATTTAAATTTGAAAAAATAAACAAAGTATTATTGAAACAAAAAATGATTTGTATTTTATTTTAACTTTATATGTTGCATAGAATTTCTTAAATTATGCCAGGTTTTAGGCGACTGTTGGGTTTCAATTTTCATCATATTCTTTATGGAACTTAGTAAAATGGCGTTCAAAATTGTTTTTCTAATAGTACCTATTTACTGTGAGCACAACAGATATAAAAAGCATTCACAACAAATAAAAATGTATTTTCCCATTCGACCTTTAACATTGGGCGCAAGTGAATTATGGCGTCGCCATTGCCTGTTTATTATACTCGTTCGTAAAGCAGTTTGTGTTTCGCGTCGAATCGTTTCTTCCATTCCATTCGCGCAATTTCAATAGTTTTTATGGCGTCATTACGTTTTTCATCGCAATCATCGTGTATAGCAGCAAGAACTTTGATGCCGCTTATATCTCTTAAAGGAAAATCGTAAACCCATTCCAAAGGCGAATATTTGGTTGTATAATTTTTACAACAATTAATCTTCCACTTCAATCTTCTAATTTCGCTATCCCAACCTTTTGCATCAGTAACTGACGCTTTTAAATATGGTTAACTCGTTTCGCGATGATATTTGCCCTTGGAATACGTACTGCTCTACCTTTATATGCTGAATCGTATTACCATTAAAATATTCTGTAAAACGTATGATGTGCCTCGGTCGGTCAGAATTCCTTTTGGTAGGCCCACGAAGAATGTAAGCTGATTGAGTGCATCTAAAACATGATAGGAACAACAACAGCGTGTTAGGGCATCTACTCCTACCAATAGATGCTCATAACCTGTTTTATTTTAATGAACCTCAAATGAAAATCGCGGGCTATCCATCCAATATAAACGAATTTTTTTCGCAGTAGGTTGCCGGCTAAACCAACATTCGATGCATGAACTTAAATAATTTTTAACGCAATTGCGACATCTTGGAAACCAAAAATTCTCCCGAATCTTCTTTAAAGTACCATCAATACCAGGAAGACCCAATATCGGCATGACATTGTTTTAAAATTCGCCATCTGATTTCCTTGGGTGTAACCAAACATGTGGATGTATCATCCTCTTTCTTGTATAATCGCCCGTTCTTTACGACATAAACTTATTCCAGGGTTTGAAACTGCATTGATACAACCCAATCATCCACTGGGATGCCTATCATCATGACCCATTCAGTCACATCTTTATACTGGTGCCCTACTCATGGCATCGAAGTGATTCTTGGCACTATCTGCTCGATGAATCAATGTATATTCGTACTCCATTAACCTCAACATCCATTTAATTGTTGTAACTGCACTACAATCGGTGACGATGGTAAATGATTTACCAAAAAAATATATACAAAGGCGGGCACACCATTCACCTACCGCTGATATTTATAATTCATATGAAAGGTATTTCTGCTCGTCATTTGAACAAACTCTGCTGTAATGCGCGACTGGTTTCAGTTTACCATCTTCTTCTTGCAGCAGCGCGTCATTATGTAAATGATTATAACATCATAAATACCCAAAACTGGTTCTTATGTCACCAGCTTCTTCAGTTTTTTTTTAAGTTTTGTCACACTCCTCTGACCACATAAAAGAAGCACATTTTACTTTTATCTGGGTTATAGGTTTCGCAATGTGGGCGCATTGTGGTATAAATCAGCTGCCGGCAGAAATATCGGGCCTGAAAGACAACTTAGGCAAAGGCAACGCAATAATTAAAGAAAAACAAGAACAACTTAAAGAAAGGCAGGACAAATTTGAGGCTGATATGTAGGAATTTAGAAGGTTGTCTCCATAATCGTACCGCCGAATCGTACATTTTAAAAATACCGCATTGGCAATAATATGAGCATGGAAGATGAAAAACCGCACTATTTGTAGCACTAAAAGGACCAGATTTTATAGAAGAATGATAACACGTCTACATGGACGACATTAAAAATTTTTCTGCAGATGAGCAAAGTGGGAATGAGAAATCGTGATATTTTAGGTATGAAAACATGTCCTGATATCATATCTAACATACCTAACTATCATCCACCGACCACTCTTCGAGTTGCATGTTCATTTCTTGGGCTATTTAGATATTTCACTTTCAAAGCAATTTAAACATCTTTATTTGATACAAAATTTGTTAAATTTGGATCCCGCATTATTCAGTTATTCCTGGGTTTTTTACCAAACAGTTGATGTATATGGAACGATTTTCCGTCGTTCAAATTACATCAAATTTCCACCCTGTCGGAAAATTAGAAGAAAATCAAGAATCCAGATTTCTTGTCCAGGAGCTGCTAAGTTAAAAGGAACGTACTTTGCGCAGGACTTTTATAACATCGAAAAAAAAATCTGGTTTTTTTGGGAATCATATTTTATATGTACGAGTACATATGTATATATTTTATAATATATAGTATAATTTTGGCGCGTACACTATATAGCTCAATGTTTGGCCGAGCTTCTCCTACCATTTGTGGTGTGCGTCTTTTATATTATACCACAAATGAAGGGACCTACAGTTTTGTGCCGACTCCGAACGGCAGATGTATTTAACGAGAAGCTTTTTCATGGCAGAAATACCCTCGGAGGTTTGCCATTGCCTGCCGAGGGGTGACCGCTATTAGAAAAAACCTCGAACTCACCGGCATATCAAGTTATAGCACGCACCGCTACCAAGTCGACCACAGCGGACACTACATATTTTAGTACTATACTTATAATTGGTGAAACCATAACTTACTTGTAAATCCTCTATGACGGAACGCATAGAATTAAGGTCTTTTTGGAACTGTTCCAAATAATCTCCAGAAACTTGCTTATCATTTCCCATAAATTCCGTTTCCCACAGCTGTGTCTTGTTTTCCAGGATCCAATCACACGTTAGCAACTGAAATAACTAAATTATAAAATAGAGAGACGTTATTCAACTTAACTATTTAAATGAAATTAGTAATAACTATTTATGAAATGAATGAACACAATAGTTAAAAAAAAAAACAGGATTAATTGTTTTTGTATTTAGAATCTAAAATAATATAATATTTCAAACTTTAAAACAAAATCAAAATGGATACGATATGTGAAAGAGTAATAAAAGTTTTGTATGTAAACCATTGAAACTAAAAAAGTGTATCTTTAAAACACAAGTTTTTTAATAGTAGTTCTTGCTTATACATGGTATACTGGATAATGATCTCAAAGCTTCTCCAAATAAATTTTCAATATATAAAATTCAAAAGGCGACCAGCAAAATAAAACATACATTTTGTAATTTTTTTGTAAAAATTTATTCAAAAATTGATTTTCCAGTATCACATAAATTTTAATCCCGGCTTTTGTAATTCCCAAATCCCTGGATAAGTATATTCAAATCCCGGAATTGCTGTGTGGACACACTGTGTAATTTCGTTTACTATTGTATGTGGTATTCAAGAAATTAATCAGCAATAAACCGCTTATAATAAATTTAAGAGGTCGGTTTCTTAAAATATGTATACGCACATTTCCATTTAACTTTAATTTGCATTTTTTCAAACAAAAAAAAAACACATAGGGTTTTCCAATAGGGATGATATGATTTTTAAGTGTCGTTTCTGCCATTTTTAATATGTTATGATCTGTCCTTTTTTTTCATTGTATTCAGTAATGCTTCGAGGAAAGATATACCCAAGAACAACGTTTACAAATTTTTCAATTTTATTATCAAAATAATCGTTCTCCAATTGCAACTTTTTTAAGATAATCATCTTCTCCGATGAGGCTCACTTTCATCTGAGTGGTGCGGTAAATAAAAAAATTGTCGATTCTAGTGCGAAGAAAATCCACAAATTATTCATGAACAACCATTACATTCAGCTAAGTTGACAGTTTGGTGTGGGTTTTGGTCTGGTGGAACCATCGGTCCGTACTTCTTTCGAAATGAACCTAATGACACCGTTACTGCCAATGGAGAGCGGGATAGATTGATGATAACCAACTTTTTATGGCCGCAATTGGAAAAAGTTGAACATCCAACAAGACGGGGCTACGTGCAACACAACACGTGCAACAAAGGAATTATTGCGTTTGGAGATTCGAATATTTCAAGAAATTGTGACATTGAATAGCCTGCTAGAAGTTGTTATTTAACACCATTAGACTACTTCTTGTGGGGTTATTTGAAGTCATTGGTCTTTAGCAATAAACCAGACTCTCTTCAAGCTTAAGAAGTCAATATTGAACGTGCTATTCTTGACATTCGACTTGATTTAGTGGAAAAAGTACTCAAAAATTGGGTTCATCGAATTGGTCCCTGCAAAAGAAGTCGTGGAGGCCATTTGAATGATGTTATATTCAGAATTGTATCGATTGTACTTCACATTAAATAAAAAAACATTTGAATTTCCTTAACAATTAGGTTGTTATTTTTTTAAAGAAATCATATCACTCTTATTGGAAAACCCTTTTTAATACTGTTACTATTTTACCCTGAAATGCCGAAGATTTCCAAAATCCTTCAGGTTCGACCACTGGATTGTTAAATAAAAGTCGTTCGGATTATCTTAATGCAAACTTTATTTATTTACAAATAATTTTCAATACCTAACAACGCTATTTAATTCGCGGATACCTATACTGGGGCACTCGCAACTTTAACACTCTTAGCTTACTGCTTTACAGCTTCACTCTTCAAAGTTTAATTACAAAGTGAATTGCCTAACGCAGTGGCAAAGCCCTTTTATACTCTGCGCTGCGTGCCCAATGGCAACTCTCGATTCCTCGAAGTCTCTATCTTTTTCTCGGTTTCGCTTCGGTTTGTCATTCGTGTTTTGGAATATCGCCACACTGCCCTCCACCTAAGTCTGATCATCCCAATCAGATACACTAACCTCTCCAAACGACGCAAGCCATTCCAAATTAACTACCTTCATTTTGTTCCGTTTTATTACCTTGTAGGGAAATTCCTTGTTGCACTGCAATTTTGGGGACAAACATTTATTTCGTTGTGGATTATACAACAGCACCATATCTCCTTCATGAAAACCCTCAGAATTCATCGCCTTATCATATTTTGCTTTCATCTTGTCACTCATAATTTGCGTACGCTGCCTAACAAGATCATGAACTTCTCGCAACTCTTCCTTCAGGATGTTGGACGTTTCCCTTCCGTTTTTCTGCGCATCGCCCGTAACTCCAAACTTCAGATCGCTTAGTAATCGAAGTTCCCTGGCGAAAATTCGCTTTGGCGGACTTTTACCCGTCGTTTCGGGTACAACTGACCAAACGCCGAATATACTCGCAGGAAGCAGAGTTAAACTCTGGTGTTTTCGGTGACTTGCCTGCAATACACCCCGTGCATTTGCCGATCCACTCTGCTAACGATCGCCGACATCAAACCCTATAGAACTACTGTTTGATTTTCTCCTTGGCTTCGAGATTCCCGAATGTTCTCCACTCGAACCATTGTGGAGTTCTTTGAGTTCATCGGGAATCCTTACTCTTAGGACCACTATTAAGTTGCGAGAGAATTGACCATTCCCGCTTTCCCAAGTCTATAGCTTTCATCCAAATAGTAACCTTGTGCTGTTCCACTGCGCCCAATATGCTTTTGCGATTGGACTTTCCGCTGCCATCTGCTCTTTAGTTGGCCGTGTACAATCCATGCATTACAACTTGCTCAATTGGTTTCCTTCACAATTATCCGCTGGTTTTGCTTCCAATCTGCGATAGCCAAAAGCACACTCAGAACTACCTTCCAAGACCACTTGGTTACTACTGAACTGACCATCATACCCAAAGTAAAGTGGCACTTCCACGTTGCCATTCGTCATCATCTGTTTGCCCAAGTCGATCTTCATTCCCTTCGCCACTATAAACTTGGGTACCATCACCACATTGCCAATCGCAGCTTTGCGTGTTACTTCTCCTACAACTCGCGTATCCTCACCAGTTAATGGCCTCGACTTAGCTTCAGATAACGATCTTACCTCCTTTGTGACCAGATCTGACCAAATGATGGAATGTGATGCTCCTGTATCCACAGTTAGTACTCGCTTATGTTCGTCCACACACCCGCAAACAGTGATGTTGTTCGCTGTAGTGCCAATTAAAGGGATATCGATTATGGGGCATTCAATTGCGGGAGCCAGCCTACGCCCTCTCCGGCTGGCTCGTTTTAGTTTAACGCATGGTTGGAAATTGGTTCCTCTTCAGCTCTGCGCTTACGACCTGCTGAATTGTTACGTGTGTCATAAGCTGTATTGCACACGCGTGCAAAATGGCCTGTATCTCCGCAAATGAAGCATTTCCCAGTACTAACCCTTTTTCTGTTTGTATAAGAAGTTCAGAAGTTGCTAAATTACGTTCTTCCTGCTTGAGCTCTTCAATCTTCAGATCCTGAATGTTTGCCATTTTCCGAAATTATTCTTTGACATTTATTTAAAATTCCCACTTCTGACACCAGTTGTTACGTTTTTACCCTGAAACGCCGATTAATTACAATATCCTTCAGGTTCGACCTCTGGATTGTTAAATAAAAGTCGTTCGGATTATCTTAATGCTAACTTTATTTATTTGCGATTGTTCCATTTTCGATTTCTCGAAGTCTCTATTTTTTTCGGTTTCGCTTTGGTTTATCATTCGTGTTTTGGAATAACGCCATAATACTCTAAACATACCTTTCAGAGTTGTATTGTAATAAGAAAATTTAACTTGTGAATCAAAAACAACAAGTTTACAAATGTTGTATTACGATAACACAGTAAGACAAAATACGCGGCTTGTTAACATCCTAAACGCTTTGATTTTCTTTTGTTATTATAAATGAGCTGGAGAATATCTTGCTCGAGTAGAAAATGAGCTTTACAATAAAGGCGATGTTAATAACACGAACGACGAGGTGCTTGAGAGGGATAAAACAGAAACTCTCAAAGATAGTCAAAGTCTAATAATCGAAGGTATACAATTTATCAAAAGGTTTGGTAAAAGAAATTGATAGTTTTTGTAATGGGGTCGATAAATAACACATTTAAGGCTTGATTTCTTTAAGAAGGAATAATTCTGCCTAGCTCAAAATGGAATGGGTGATTTATTTACCTAATGTATTTCTTTTTTTACTGATTGATAATATACGAATTTTTAATAGTTGTCTTAGCAGTGATAAAACATATTTGAAATGTATGTATATGCATTTCCTGCTGTGCCAAATATGTACTCGTGTATTTGTAATAAAAAAATAAACTATTTGTATGTTGGTAAAATTTTACGTTTATTTTTTTTTGGGATTGAAAACACCAATAAATATATATGAAGATAAATTACAACAAGTGTTCTTCTCTGTTATACTTACTCGTATTAATGATATTTTGAGTAATAGGACGATTACAGACGTGCTACATTTTTGTTTTGAAAAATTAAAAAATTACGAAAGAAATTCGGGATGACGTGATTGTCCCAGATTTTGTTTTTAGATCTCAAAAATCCCGGGATCAGTAAACTGTCAAAAATTTACATCCGTAACTCGTAAATAAATATTAATCTTGAGTTAAGTACATCAATTCATAGTTGAAGTATGTACATATATACATATGTCATACATGCGAGTATATGTAGGAAACAAACCATACAAATTTTTCGATTATAATGTCAACATTTTTCATTTGGGCATTGCCATATGATTGGCACAGCATTGCATTTTATACGCATATCTAATTCAGCATATTGGAAACAGCTGTTGAAATGTAATCATATATATTTTATATTTGGTCGTCTGCCTGTTGTTATACTTCTTCTAACTCGAAAGGAAAGTTTGATATGTAAATGAGTCAATGTCAATTCGTATGTCGATGGGCAAATTGCACAATGTTCGTATTTACCAAGCTCCTGTGCGGGAGCTATTCTGCTGTCCATCCCTATCTGATTGGAATGTAAAAAGCACTGTCTATAACATGTACTATGTACATATGTATGTACATATACATATCTGACCAGTGATTTTACTAATTTGTGTCAACCGTTGAACGTTTCATAATATTTGTTAAGCTTCTTTTTGATGGAAGTCTTTGAGTTGGATATTTATAGTTCTTATCATTTCAACAAGTGTATTAAGGGATTCTAAAATAAATGTTAAATGTTTAAGTACTGCTTATGTCCTTTGAATTTATTTAGATTTTATCAATTGAATTTTGATCGTGAAATGGTGAAATTAAGATTTAATATTAACTTAATCTGGCAGTTGACGCAAAATTAAAGTTATGACTGATTTAGTTCAACAAAATTGTAAGATTTATTATAAACGTAAGTTCCTCTGACTCATTAGTGAGCGTTCACAATTCTAAAATGCAAAAAATGCAATTGTGTTGAATAAGCAGCAAAGAAAAAACCATGAGTGCACATCAATATTTTCTAAAATGAAATAGTTCATACATTAGTAGTAGTAGTGTCAATACCGGGAACCAAAAATTCAGAGATCTCGGTATTTTTTAACTCCTGAATATCTCGGGAAAAACCTTTTTAAATTCCGGAAATGCTGATCATAATTCATTTTACTTAAAATACAGGGAATTACAATTGCAACAAAAATTAATTTTTTTTTATTTTCTTAGTGTATTAAACAATGCGTTAAACGCCAAAAACAAATTTTTAAATAATCCTTTATTATAAAAGCATGTTATCTAACAAGTCGAAATTTTCAATGCAAAAATCAAACGCGTACAGTTTTAATTTATGAGACAACGCTTTTTGCAAGCACGTCTTACTTAAAGTGTTATTTGGGGAAGCCCAAAACATTAAACTTCATTGGAAATTTTTGAATATCGCGTCATATATCGCAAAGAAATAATAAAATAAAAATTTAAATAGGCAGACAAAGAGGACAAACCAGTGTTGAAATGCGAGAACTACACCTTTTCCAATAGTACTTCAGCAACAGTAAAATGTACTTCGGAATAGTCAATTGTTCTTCAGAAATCATAAAATATATTTCAGAAAAGTGAATTGTACTTCAGAAACGGTAAAATGTACATGATAATAATCAATTGTACTTCGGAAAATATGAATTGAACTTCTGAATAGTAAACTGTACTTCGGAAAACATAAATTGATTTTCAGAATAGTTAATTGTACTTCAGAAAACGCACAAAGTATTTCAGAATATTCAATCGTATTTCCGAAATTGTAAAATGTATTCAGAAACGGTAAATTGTACTTCGGAAACTGTAAAATTTACTTCAGAAAATGTAATTTGTACTTCAGTAATGATTTTTAATATTCCAGTACTTACTTTTTTAATATATATTCCAAATTACAAGTACATAGAAGCAGTTTTCGCACAAGTTCTTTTTAATAACGAAACACTTAATCAGTTAAGGCAAATAAAATTATGTACCAACCATTTATGTACCATGTTCAATGGATCGGCCACAATCAAAACCGACAACTGTCGCTTTTGCCTCGTCAATAAGAGCTCCAAATACGATAGCTTTTGTTCTACGACGCCCGGACCAAATGTAGCTGGAATACCTATATGTGTCATTACTAACAATGGTGTGTGTCGATTCTTCTTTCTCGGGTCTTTTCCAAGATCTGCAGAATTGTGAATATCTGGTCGGTGGTAGATGTACCAGGTCTAAAGAAACTGCAGGATCACCCTTTTTGTGGATTGGGCAGAGCACACTTAAGTTCCAATCAGCAGGCATGCGTTCTTCCGACCATATTCTAGAAATGAGCTCGTGCATGCACTTAACCAGCTCCTCTTCACCGTAATTAAATAACTCAGCTGGTAACCCGTCGGCCCCGGGGGCTTTGTTATTCTTCAGCCGTGCTATCGCTTTCCGAATTTCGTCATAGTCGGGTGATGGTACATTACGTCCATCATCATTGATTATGGATTCGGGTTCAACATCTTCTCCAAGGTTGTTGAAGCTGCTTCCATTAAGCAGTGTAAAGAAGTGCTACCTCCATAATTTAATCACCAGGTCGCCGTTGTCATTCTTACAGGAATTCGCCCCGGTCTTGCAACGTTCTGTTACCCGTCTTTCTTTCTGAAAAAATGTTTGGCCGCTTTTCCTGTCGGCCAACATCTCACCAATCTCTTCGCACTCACGCATTTCGAGCTCTCTCTCGTGGTCGGTTTGGTTTCGTGTCTTACCATCTGGACAATCGGGCCTGGCCTGGTAAATATTCTTATTCTGGAACCTGGTACTACAGACTACCATGTTTCGAGCCCCGGTGAAGTTGATCACTCTCAAACCGTTTTAGGACATTTCGATGCCCTCCTTGCCCATTGAAATCGCCAAGCACGATTTTTATATCGGGGTGGGGGCACCGCTCATACGTGCGGCCAAGAAGATCGTAGAAGCGATTTTTGGTCTCATCGTCCTTCTGTCTGTTTCGTCGGGGCGTGGGCGCAAATCAGGAAGATGTTGAAGAATCTCGCCTTGATGCGGATTGTGGTGAGACGTTCGTCCACCGGAGTGAACGACAGCAGTCTCTCTCCCACCACAAATCCGACACCGAATCTTCGATCCTTTACATGGCAGCTGTAGTAGATGCTGCAAGGGCCTATCGATTTTTTCCCTTGAACCATCCAACGCATCTCTTGGATGGCGGTGATGTCAGCCTTCGCTCTGCTGAGGACATCAACCAGCCCGGCAGAGGCACCTTCGCAATTAAGTGTCCGGACATTCCAGGTGCATGACCTCAAATCTTTATCCTCTAAACGTTTGCCGTGGTCGTCATCAAAAAAACGGGGCTCATCCGAGGCTTTGTAGTTTTTTTCATTGGATATTTTTTTTTACGTGGCGGGTTTCAAGCCCTGCGCACAACCCTTTGCCTGGGGGTGAAAATTTAGAACTGCTTTATATAGGGAGCGCTTGCCCCAAGACAGACGCCCGCTTGCAGCCGCACCTCCTAGTGAACAGACGCTGCAGACTTTAGTGGACCCTTAAACCGAATATTTCGGCGTGGCTCCACTAACGCTCCATTTCTATTAACAGTGACCCAAGGCTCCACAAGGGTTGGTTACCGTATCTCGAACATGGGCTGCTCACGGTACCCAGGGTGCATGAACGTGGACGTAAGAGTAGGGATTGAGTACAGCCGTGCCACTTTAACCGCATACCCAGAAGCACCACTGTACCCCATTGCACCCTGTGTCATAACATAAGTTTTAATTTTGGACCAAATGTTCTCGATTGCATTCAACATCGGCGAATATGGCGCAAGACGAAGGAGTGTTGCTCTGTCTGAACAGGTAATATTAATATAAAGTAGCTAGGGAGCGGCGACGCAAAAGCTTCGGACGAAGCTCAGTGATTTTCTGCATCGCTCCATAAGTTAATTAGCTTAAGGAACAAACAAGTTACCCAGATTGTTCACCAAATTAATCTTGGGACGCATGCCAGTGGATTCATACTCTTTCACTTTCAGTTTATGAAGTACATTTTACATATTCCGAAGTACAAATTACATTTTCTGAAGTACATTTTACACTTTCTGAAATACAATTTACAGTTTCTAAAATAAATTTTACAGTTACTGAAGTACAATTAACTATTCTGGAACACTTTTTACGAAGTACAATTAACTATTCTGAAGTTTATTTTATGTTTTCCGAAGTACAATTGACTATTCTGAAATATATTTTATGGTTTCCGAAGTACAATTGACTATTCTGAAGTACTTTTTATGAATTCTGAAGTTCAAATGATGCTTTTTGAAGCACTATTAAAAAAGGTAATTCATCATTACGAAAACGTAAAATGGCTTTGGGAAATATCTGAAATTGTAAATCGAAGCCGATCGACCGTTCAGTATATCATAAAACGGTACAAAGAAGATGAAACTGTTAAAAAAAAGATCAAAAGTTGCACATAACAAAATTTTATCCGCTGGTGATGAACAATATATTCTACGCCAAGTCAAAAAACATCCATTTATAAGTGCACCGAAACTCATAACAATATATATTCACAGATGAAAGCAAGTTACATATTTTTCGTTCAGATGGTAGATCCTATGTATGGAGAAAGTAAAATGAATTAAATTATTTTTTATGACCTGTACGAGTTTGGCTTGGGCGTACTGCACATATATCTCCCATTCAAAGGCAAAACAAAGCATGTGCCTTACGCGATTGCAACAAATATTTGATAGAACAGCTCCACTCAGTCATACTTACTATTTAAGCTTTATGTGCTCGCAACATGGACTTAAGCGGCAGTTATTCACCGACGTAGATTGGCCGCACGTGTTTGCTGATACGATCTGTCTTATAAGAGCGCTATGTAAATGAAAACTCACCCCCACAAGACTTTATTATAAGCCGAAAGCCGAATGCAACTGGAGTATAACTGTTTTTGTCTGAAGTTAATGAAATCTAGTTTTAAAATATTGTTACCATATAGAAATTAAATTAGTTTTAGTTATTTGAAGACGAATTTAAGATTAATATATATGTATATAGTAAGATATATATGCATCTGAATGAGAAGATCATTTTTCAGATTTCAAAAACCCAATTTCGGCTATGTCTCAAAAATGATTCATCCATTTTTCATTCTAATTCCATATTTAGATTCAGCATAAAATTTTGATTGAAATTTATATATATAATGACCAGATTATTATTTTTTTTTGTCGATTTTTGAACATTTAAGATTTAATAAGACCCAACCTGGTCCCATAAAAACCAAATTCCGGAACGTCCAAATTCATTTTATACCCGTGCCGTAGAAGAATTTTCTAATCAAAAGACGTGAAAATTTGCACAGTTATTCGTTTATTCCTGCATAAGGCCCTAACAGAGGCCTTTTTTTAAGTTATAGGTAAGGCAGGGTGCTAATTTACATGTCGCCTCACATAATCAACCCGAACGACACAAAGGGAGCGCTCCTCAAAAGACACAAAGGGAAACTCTCCACAAATTGTTAGACAATTTTGGGGAAGCATTTAAATTTTCAGTTGTTTACTTTGCAACGAAATACACATACATATACATATACATATACGTATGTATATAAGTAAGTTGCGTAAGTATAAACGCCCATAACTCGAGAATGGATTGCCCGATTTAAGTAGACTTGTTTTAGTTGTGCTTGCCCAGGGAAAAATGTTACGTAGAGAAAACCTAGATAGGTGGCGCTTGTGATGGGTTATAACTACTGCGACGACAAAATATTGAATCTATAAGCAAGCCAACGGCAAATAGTGAGGTGTTATGTAACATAGACTTACGATCGCCAACTTAGTTATATGATTAAGAGTTATGTGACTAGGGCTTACGATCGTCGACTTAGTATCAAGAGTACATTATTATTTGTTATGCGTCCATTGATATGGATTATGGAATAGTTTGATCATCAAATTGCATTGCATGTTCTTCTTATGGATGTGTATATGCATTCACTTGTTCATTTAGCAAGTAAGTATACTTTTAGTATAAAAACTGTATGATATTCCAAAATAAAATCAGATTGTATCTGAAAGTAAGACAAAGATCTTGTATTTAATATTCTGCGTGCTACGCAATGTATATCAAAAATCTTGGCGCCCTTAGCCTTATACTATATAGCAAATTAAGCACCTTAATAGACATAGCCTTTTAGACAACACGGCGTTAGCGCAGCACACATCTGCAAGTGGACATATAGCTGATCTTACCAGAACAAAGTTATGTATTATAAAAATAATTATGTAATATGTAAGAAATACAACTGATAACATGGCGGTGGCTCACTTATTCTATTTAAAAAAAATTGCTGTGTTTAGTTTTACATGTTTTAAGTTTTTTACCCTTTTATTATTGATGTAAAAATAACTAAAATGCACCCCTGAAGATGCTAACGACAGCTATAGAAATAATTGTATAAAAAAATAGCAGAATATATACGAGTAGGTATATGTATTTACGTAGTACCTGCTCAACGAACAACGTTCGAAGTAAAATTTCAAAATATTGACTTTAAGCCTCAATTTAAGCCGAACTAGTTAAGATATGTTAATAAAAATGTTTGTTTATTTTTCTGTTGGCCTAGTAAATGTTAATTTTACAATTTTTATTGAGCTCAAGTCACGTTTATGGAAGATTTTTGTGAAAAAACAACAACAGTTTTTTTTTAAAGGTAGAAAAAAAATAGTACTATTTCGGAAATCACCACATTTCCTCATCAGACTTCTTTTTATTAAATTAAATTAATTTTTAATTTAATTTTTCATAACCAACCCGAGAGCTCGGAGTAGCAGAGCCAATACGCTACATATTGTGCTACGCTAGCCGAGTTAGCTGTTGTGTTTATTTCATCTTCCTTAAACAAACCAACTCCAAACAAGAGCAACTGATCTGCCGCTCTTTAACTTGTTTGTGTGGTTGTTGTTTGTGTTTTATTTGCAAATTCTGTATTCAAGTAATTTACTTTATATTAGAATGCATTTCAGTCATCGACTAGCTGCGTAAGCAATCAGACGTCTGCCGGTTTGTAAACGTTCTCTTGTGCGTCACTCGATAACTTTTCTCGCGTTTGCTTTGTGACATACTTTCTAAAATGGCTCCCTGTGTGTAACTTGCCACCACACAGCAATACAACATGCAACCGTATATCATGTGCTAACTGCTTTGGCGAACACCCTTTATCAGACAAGATATGCCCAAAATACAAACAAGTAAAAGAAATCCTAACCATAAAAACATTGGAAAATATCAGCATGGGCGAAGCATGCCGATATAAAGAACAAAATCCCACACAAGTTTTAAGCAGAATCGTACCATTCGCACAAATTATCAATCACTCAACTAAAAAACAAACTAGACAAAGCGAAATTGAAAATGTACCTTCCACCAGCAATCAAACAACAACTAACCAACGCATAAAAAATTCAATAGCTTCCAAAGTCCACGATACTCCCACACCTATCAATGATAAATCAGAAACCAATAAAGATCAGAGCAACAATAAAACCGAAACCACTCAGAAGACACAAGATCCACAGAACAACAACACCATACATACATCCTCTCAAGAGCAGATACTCTCTCTTCTCGTACAATACACATCACAACACAACCTCCAATATAACATTGTGGACAATGTGAATGTCAGCCCCGAAATACCAACAACTTCAAATAAATCCAGCACTAGCCACACTGTAAGCTACAACATAGACCTGTCAAACCAGTTTGAAGATATTTCTGATACTATTTAATACATAAGTTATTATACATACAAGATATGTAAATTGTTTTTCACGTAATTCATATGACCCTTAAGTTATTACAATGGAATTGTAAAGGCTACTATAATAACTACACAGAAATAGAAATATTATTAAAAACTTGTTCTCCTCAAATCCTATGTCTACAGGAAACGCATTTGAATAATAGCGCCAAACCCTTCTGTCCAAAGCAATATGATGAATATTTTTTTAACTTACCCCTAAATACGACGTCAAAGCAGGGTTGTGCAATATTGGTGCATAAATCTATTGAACACAAACACATAAACATTCAATCGAATCTTATTGCTACCGCGGTGCAAATCAACATTCCTTTTCCGATTACCATTTTTAGTGTTTACATTCCTCCTCAACAAATATTAACCACAGCTGACCTTTATGGTTTAACCCAAAACATAAACACTCCAATAATAATGTTAGGAGACTTTAATAGATGGAGCCCGCTTTGGGGCTCACAAAATTGCAATTCCAGAGGGAAAATAATTGAGAATTACATTTTAAGCTCCAACCTAGCAATACTGAACGACAATTCACCAACTCACTTTTCAACACATTCCAGTTTTACAAACGTAGACTTAACACTATGTTCTCCACAGTACCTTCCCCTTGCCAGTTGGAATGTTATAAATGATCTACATAATAGTGATCACTTTCCTATACTAAGTAGCATTACATTTTCAATCAATACAAAACAAATAACTTCTTTTCCCACCCAATTCAACTGTAATAGTGCTGATTGGAAAAAATTTCAAAACGCAGCAACAAACAACAGCTTCCCATATTATGACAACATTAACAAAGAAGCGGGGCTAATACAAAAGTTATTAAGAAGAGCTGCAAATGTGTCCATTCCAAGTCTGTGCGCAAAAACGCAAACGCCAACCTAAACCTATTAAGGAAGACAAAACCAGATGCCTGAGAAAGTATTATAGGGTGAGAAGTGTAGAAAATCTTATAGACTACAAAAAGAAGAATGCACTGTTCAGAAAATTGCGAAAGCCAAAGCCTTTGAAGATCTAACTAAAACGATCAACCCAAATTCTTTCAATTCCGAATCATCAAATTTCCCACTAGAATTCCAGACAGAGAAAAATAAAATCCTAAGCGCCCAGATTAACTTTTCACCTAACAAAAACTCGCTTTTTTGGAAAATCGTTTTACTACCGAGGAACTTGATGCTTGTTTAAGAAATTCTAAGGGCACGACGCCAGGCCACGACAAACATATAAAATGATAGAAAAGTCTCCTATGGACATCAAAAGGCGTATACTTGCTTTATACAACCAGTCGTTCGAACAAAAAATTAACCGACAGACCTTTAAATGCGACAATCATACCAATTCTTAAACCAACCAAAAATAACAACCACATTCAAAACTATAGGCCCATATCTCTACTGCCCTGCCTAGCCAAATTACAAGAAAAAATGGTAGCAAATATACTAATTTGGCATCTTGACTCCTCAAAATTGCTCTCTGAACACCAAGTTAGATTCAAAAAGGGATCTGGTACGACAGATGCTCTCCTATACATTGACCACATGATCAGTAAAAATTTGTCAAAAAAAAACCCCTGTCTGTATTAGCAATTGACTTCGAAACCGCATTCGACAATATAGGAGCCCATGTAATTCTAAAAAAGCTCATTGAATAAAATATAGGTAAAAAAATGTACAGCTATTTAAAAGGGTTTTTAACAAATAGGAAACTACGGGTAAGAACAAATAATGTATGCTCTATACTGGTCCCACTTTCGAATGAAATTTCACAAGGCTCGCCTTTGTCCATTGTACTCTTTTTAATAGCTTTCGAAGATATCGTTGAGCTCTTAACTAAACATAAAAACATAAAATTCTGTTTATACGCAGACGACCTTTATTTATTTTTGATTAAAAAGATCCCAAAGAGATTCAAAAATCTTTTCAAGACGTCCTAAGGAATATACATACATGGTCCAAAGGGTCTGGCGCTAAACTCTCTTCACAAAAATGTAAGCATTTCCACGCTTGCAGAAAGTTAAACTGTAGCATAGCAGATATTATTGTTAACAATGTAGAAATTGAAAATGTGCATAGTTTGAAGATATTAGGAATATTTTTTGATAAAAGAAATACATTCAACCAACACTGCAATTACATTAAGCAAGACCTCGCCTCCAGGCTAAATGTATTAAAATATCTTTCATCCAAAAAAAGCCAAATCCATACTAAAACTCTTTCTAACTTTACTAAACTCACCTTTGTCTCAAAAATTGACTATGGATTGCAAATTTATGGCAAAGCGTCGAAACCATTGCTTACAAAAATGAAGGGTGTATATTATTCCGCGATTCGATTAAGTTTAAGAGCTTTTCGATCTACTCCTATCAACAGCCTTTTGGCAGAAGGTGGATTTCTTTCTTTAGAAGACCGTGTTACACTCGTAAGGGCTCGATCGGTAAACATGCTAACTCGCAGCAATAATTCAATTTTAAGCAAGGAAATAAAGCTATTAAAATCCAGGAAAAGTACTCTTACCATGAAATCTGGCCTATCGGAGATGTTTGACATATTGCCACAAACTCAGAAATGGACCTACAAAAATAATAACAAATATTCCGCTCCGCCCTGGATGCTCTCTCCTAAATCATTCTTAGACATACTTTCGATATATCCTAAATACTCAACGAATTCCCTTATATACAGAAAAGTCTTTCAAGAAGCGGTAGCCCCATTCACAATTGCAGTAATTGGAAATTTTTGTATACAGATGGCTCTAAAAACTGTAATGGCACATCCTTTGATGTCGTCCACGAAAATGGCATTTTGTCAGAACAAGCAACAGCATTTGAAGCTGAAGTTCAAGCTATCCTAAACGCTCTGAAATATGCCAACAAAAACAGCAATAAGTTTATTATTTGCACAGATTGCAAAGGAGTTGTCCTTGCTGTTCAAAACCTGAATAATCACAAAGAAGAAATTACAACTATTAGAACACACCTAATAAATACGCAAGCCAAAGGAAAACTCATGTGGATCCCAGGACACGCTAGCATAATAGGAAATGAGTTAGCAGATACAGCAGCAAAAACTGCGGCATCGGCTCCTCTCCAATTATTTGTTCCATTTCAGATGAAGCAAATAAGAAATATGGCAGTTAGGCAATTCCTCAGAAAAATCCGAGACAAATGGAACAACGAGACACACCAATACAAATCGTTAAACCCAAATAAATACTCAATAGTGCTGCCAACTAACACCACCACAGCAATGAACAATTGTTTCGTTATATTACGCCTTGGGCACACGAGTCTGACACCACAGTATATACAGTAGTAAAACTGAGGTGAAGTCCTTCTCAGGGATAAGAGTTTTCATGGTGGATAATGAAAAAAAAACTATAGCAGAGTTGCATGCAATGATATTTCATAATAAACTTTGAAAATCACATAAAAAAGTTTGTGGAATGTGAAATATTTGCATTAACCTATGAAGATACACTATACAATTACTACTTAAAGCGAAAAATGTATATCGAAAATATGTGAGACTGTTGTTATTTGCATATTTGAATAATTATTCAATGGCTCACCACAATTCTCCTACAATCAACGTGAACAATAAAAAAAAGCAACCCTTTGTAGTAAACTTCCCGGTGGTGAGTTATCTTCTTCATTTCTTTCAATTGTTTCGGTTAAATTTGTAAACAAAAGCAGGTACTTTTGCAAATAAATATATTATTTTCCTTATAAATGAAGCATTCTTACATTTACTAGAAGGAAATAACTGCCTGGAATGGAGCGCAAGCGAAACTACATCTATGTATAAATTGAAGCTTTTGAAGAGTATTCCTTGAATACTTTACGTGGCTCATCTGCATGCATAACCAAAAAGAAATGCATGATTTCAGGGCCAATAAAACAGTTACAAAGCACTTTTGATACTTCAAGACCTTAGAAACTACATCGAATTATGTGTAGCTCAATGTTAATGGTGAAGATTCCTAAATATGTACAAAAATACAAAATATGAAGTGCATAGATTTGTAAAAACGTAAATAAATATATACATTAGGGTGACAGTTAATTTCGAAAGTGATATTTTCTTTGGTCTCAGTATTTTTTTGTGTGTAGTTTTATTTAAAAAAATTCTAGTAAAATTTCAAGGTCGTAGGAAGAGGATTAGGGGGCGCGTCGGCCCCCCAAAGTTACACAAAATACGTTTTTTCACGCAAATTCTTACTTTGACTGCTTGTAACTTTCTCTGTGTTTTTTTTTTTTAAACATTACTGGCGAAAGATGTTCATTATTATGTCTACAATAACATCTGTCAATAACATTTTTGTCTAATGTTTATATTTAATGAAAAAAACTTAAATATAGGAGAAAAAGTACGCCTCAATGTCGATTTATTATACTTAAATAAAATTACTTATATGATTCAAATTTTGGATTTTGTTCAGATTTATTTAATTAAAGATTCATATAGAAAATTCCTTATGATTTACGTAAGAGTAGCTTCAACAATTATATACAGTAAGACCTCGCTAGTCCGAACTTCAGACTTTTTTTGTTTACTTTTGTTTTCAAGTGTAAGAATTGTCTTTAAAAGTTTGCTTCAAATTTTTTTTGCCTGTATGCTGAAGCGATCTATAATATTGACAATTGTGACCGAGAATATTCCCGTTACAACCTCAACAATATTATTCTCAATGCTTGCGTAAGCTACCGACATAAAATCAGATTCTTATTTTACAGTTATATGCAGCAGCCGCAAACATTTTTTAATAGCATTAAATTTGCAAAAAAATCATTCGAAGTGAATATTTGAATGTGAAAAGTCGAAAATGTCTGCTAGAAATTTACGTGAACGCATATATTTAATTGGTTATTGTACCAACTCATTAACGGGAAGTAAACTACCCTCCAATATAGAAGTGTTGAAAGTTTTGTTTTTCAATTTACGTGTAGTAAAAAAAAATTTACGGGAAAGTTCAGATTTAGTTGTAAAAGAACTATTCGTGTTCTGGGAAAAAGCCCGCATTCCGGTCAAGGATAAACAACACTGCATTACAAATGTAGAGAAATTGTATAAAGAATGGCAAAGCTTTCAAAAAGATTCAAAGAAGACTTCTAATTTCCATAAGAGCAAAGTAAACACGTGGAAAGAAAAATTGGATATGCTTTTTGACGTGGCGCATGCAAGTGCATTAAAAATAATGTCGAATCAAGAAGATATTGATTTCTTGATAAGTCAACGAAAAACGGGGCGCCCAGGCTTTATGTATGGTATCGATTACGAAGAAGTACGCCGAGAGTGCCGACTTGAAGAACGCAACAACAATTTATTACAACAAGTGGAGCGGAATAATCGTGAAATTGCATTAATTGGTTCGTTGTATGTTATTGTTTATTTTTTATTTTCATTAAATTAAGTCGTTTTTATTAGATGAAACTGCAGAGTTGCTGTCATCTGAATCTTCAGAGAATGATAACAGTTTTCCAGATATGGAATGTGACCCACGTTGTAGTCAACCTCCAGCCAAAAAATGTAGGGGAACAAATAAAATACTAACACCAAAACTGGCGGCCGCACTCGATGTCTGTAAAATCAGTTACAGACATGCGGTTCATCTAATAAGCGCAGTCGTTGAAGCTCTGGGTAATAATGTTGAAGATTATATTTTAAACCGAACGTCTGTACACCAGGAAAGGGAACAAATCCGTGAAGAAAGAATTTAAGCATTAAAAAATAAATTAAAATTAAATGAGCTCGACGCTATCTGCCTTCATTGGGATGGTAAACTTTTGCCGGCGCTGACGGGAAATGATAAAGTTGATAGGTTGCCTATAATAATATCGAGCGGTAAAGTTGAACAGCTTCTTGAAATACCTGCACTTGATTCCGGTACTGGAAAAGAACAGGCATCCGCTGTATGCGATGCTATTTATGAATATGGTCTGCAAAATCACATCAAAGCTTTAGTGTTTGATACAACAGCGGTCAATACTGGGCGTTTCAATGGTACCTGTACGTTAATTGAAAATAATTTACAAAGACAACTTTTATGGTTACCATGCCGTCATCATATATACGAGATTGTTTTAAGATGCGTTTTCGAAGAAAAAATAAGCTGTTATGGAAGTCCAAACGTTAAAATGTTTGAGAAATTTAAAAATGCTTGGGCTAAGATTGATGCTAAAAACTATGAGTATGGCATCAACGATCCAACTGTCAAGACGTACATGAAAGAGTCTGCTGTTCGCATTATCGGTGCAGTAAATAATATCTTGGAAGAAAAACAACCCAGGGAAGACTATAAAGAATTCTTGGAACTCACTTTGCTCTTCCTGGGTCAAAAACCAGAAAAGACACATCCAAACAGCCTAATGTTTCGATCGCCAGGAGCTGTTCACCAAGGTGGATGGCAAAAGCGATTTACTGTCTAAAAATATTTTTATTCCGTAACGAGTTCCAGCTTTCAGCAACTGAATTAAATGGGCTTCGTCAAATTTGTGTTTTTATTGCTGAAGTCTATGTCGAAGCGTGTTTTTCTGCTCCTTTGGCCATTAAAGCGCCATATCAAGATTTTTTATTTTTACAAAAACTTGAAAACTTCAAAAAAATTGATGCTGCTATATCTTATGTTGCTCTTAAAAAGTTCAGGAACCACTTGTGGTATTTAAGCCCTGAGGCGGTTGGTCTTGCATTTTTTGACAGCAACGTATCCCTTTTTTCAAAACCAAAAATGGTGGCGGCTTTGGAAAATGATTTTGAACAAGAGCAAAACACAAAGCGAGCTACAATAAATGATAGAGAAATCGTTGAAATATTCCATGACGGAATTGAACATTAAATATTAACATTAGACAAAAATGTTATTGACAGATGTTATTGTAGACATATTAATGAACATCTTTCGCCAGTAATGTTTAAAAAAAAAAAACACAGAGAAAGTTACAAGCAGTCAAAGTAAGAATTTGCGTGAAAAAACGTATTTTGTGTAACTTTGGGGGGCCGACGCGCCCCCTAATCCTCTTCCTACGACCTTGAAATTTTACTAGAATTTTTTTAAAATAAAACTACACACAAAAAAACACTGAGACCAAAACAATAAAGAAAAAAAAAATACTCCATACATTTAATTGTCACCCTAATATACATACACACATATCACGATGCTGCGAGCAGTTTTTTACCATTGGGCATTGTCACACGTTCAGTGTTTATTGACGTGACACAAGTATCGTGTTATTTCTTGACCGTGTAGCATGCAATATTGATGAAATAGGAATACGAATTCAAAAATAATTAGAAATTTTGAAATTCATGGATATGGATCTCAATACCATTAATAAATATTGTAGCATTTATATTTCGTCGATGCGACTAATTTCTACTCCTGTACCTTCTCTTTACTTGTTTTGTATTTCGAACCACGCTACCTGCAAAGTATACAAATACTGATGTGATGTAAACTGGGGATCAAAAGTGATAATTTGCCTTTGAAAATACGTGCATAAAATATATACACGCATTCGTGTATTAAGATATATACTTGTATAATAAATATCTTCGAAAAATGTATTGTATATTTTGCACGCAACTATTTAGTGGCAGGGTCAAAATCTTATGTATGAATAACGCCTTGAAATGTTAATGAAATAAGAATATTTAAGTGTAGTCTGTAAGAATTTCTGTTCAATGACTTCATAAACAAATAAATAAATATATTTAATCAAATAAATAAATTAATATGTTAAACTTAATTTTGAACTAAACCTGAGTGCGAGTAAGTCTAAATTGCTATCTAAGCGTCGGTTTTAAATATCCCGTTAAATTTTTTGAGAATTAATTTTTATTCTAATTATGACAAAAAAAAAATTAACATACGTACGTATATTTAGAAGAAAACAAATTAAAAATTTAAAACAAACCATATGCAACAGATTATTAGTTTAGGAAATACCTATTAGCTCAACTCGCACATACAACTTTGTTCGTTGAAGTTGTAATTTTACAACAAAATTGTATGGAATTACACCTTCACGACCGTTGTGTGTGGTCCTCAATACGATACCCACTTTTTACTAGTTATTAATAAATGAAATAAATCTTGTTTAGTTCCTTGTCGCACAAAACCCTGTTCAAAGATTATTTCTGTTAAATAGAGTAACACGAAACCCAAGTCCTTTTGGGGGGTGAATTTTTCCGATAAATTATCGAAGAGTTGGCGTACTGTATATACCAGAGGTGGGCACAAGTTGATTTTCGTATGCACGCGTGCATAGGGCCTCTGCTGCGACGAGCAGCACAAAATATTACGCTATTTATAGAATACGAACGATCGGTAGCCCTCGCCACAATGAAGACTGAATGCAATTATACCAGTTGCTACGGGAAAGCAAAACAGTCGCATGCAAACACTTGTTCAAGCAACACCACGCTGCGCTATTTCAAATATACAGTGAGAGCTAACAATGTTTATGCGCGAATGGGAAGAAGATTTTTTCTTTATAGAAAATTTAGATGGAAGAGCACAATGTCTTATATGTAACGACATTGTTGGTCGCAATGCTAAATTTTGTTTAAGCCGACATTATTTCTCTTGCCATAAAAATTTTAAATTTTTTACTGGAGGTGAGCGAAAGCTAATGCTTTTGCAATTGCAATCAGAATTTTTTTTTAAATTCATTGCAAATGATCATGATACTGAAATTGATAATGGTAATAATAATAATAATGATACTGAAACTGATAATGGTAATAATAATAATAATGATACTGAAACTGATAATGGTAATAATAATAATAATAATAAATAAATAATAATAATGAAAAATAATAATAAAATAAATATTAATAATGAAAAATAATAAATAATAATGAATAATAATACTAATAAAAAGTAAAAATATTGTATAATTATAAATAATAATAATAATTAAAAGTAATAACAATAAATAATAATAATGAATAGCACATTTGTACGTTAACTAGCAAGACTCAGTGTACACTGTTGTTGTACCGAACGACATGCTCAAATTCGTGCTTTCGCTGCTTCACACACAAATAGTAATAGTATGCGTGTAAAAATGTAACAATATGTGTGAGTGCCCACCTCTGGTATATACTGTGTCTGACACATCTTCACTTGATGAAGAAGGAGTCGCAGCCAACCTGCCTGTTTTGCAATTCATCTGTACTTACAGTTTCCCACATCCTTTCCGAATGCCCATCCCTAAACCCCTACCAGTCAACTTACCTCTCACCAGATCCATTATCGATACTATCCGTCCCAAACGAAAATAATATAAGGAAGTTATTAAACTTTTTAAAAGAAATTAATCTTCAAAAACTAATTTAATATTTACATATATGTATTGTAAATAACAAATGTAACCGATAGCCATAGTAGCTAGTGTTAAGATTTATTATAATTTTAATTATAATGAATAATAAATAATAATAATAATAAAATGCATTTAAGGCGTGCTCATCCTTGCATATAAATGTTTGTTTATTTTTCTGTTGGCCTAGTAAATGTTAATTTTACAATTTTTATTGAGCTCAAGGCCAGTTTATGGAAGATTTTTGTAAAAACAACAACAGTTTTTCTTTAATGGTAGAAATTTAAGTCCTATTTCGGAAATCACCACATTTCCTCATCAGACTTCTTTTTATTAAATTAAATTAATTTTTAATTTAATTTTTCATAACCACTTCTCCCAGGCTTTGAACCCGGGAGCTCGGAGTTGCAGAGCCAATACGCTACATATTGTACTACGCTAGCCGAGTTGGCTGTATTTTATAGTTCACGAATTAATAATAATAATAATAATAATAATAATAATAATAATAATAATAATAATGAATAATGAATTCATGTGCACTTATATGCGAATACAAATACATAAATAGCGCTCATCAATGACAAAGTAGTGAGAGCGAATTCGATATTAAAGCTGCTGAAAGTAATTGAATAAAGATGTAAAGAAAGATTATGCAATAACTGTGCTGCCAGAGTGAGCAACATTAATTTGCTTAAGTTGAATAAGTAATTGCTTAAGTTAAGACCTTAACATTCCGCCCGCCAGCACCATTTTTGTGGTGATGCTGTTCATTTACAGGAATTGAAAGCACTGCTAACTTAGATATCAGTCGAGTTAATGTTGTTGTTGCCGTCTTGATTGTAACTATACGTGTGGGATTGTCCTTTCCAGGGTGAAGATATACCACACTTTTGCTAATGCCCATTAGCACGGTGGAAATCGTTCGCCAGTGAGCAATACAATCGATCGAACTTTAATGTCGTTGTTAGGGTGATACTATTTTGATATTGATTGAAGCCGTTTTAGATAGTGAGCAGACCACTGAGTCCAGAATTGTTGCACCCTTTGTTGAACATGTCACCACCGCTGACGGCTAATTGTTGATAAGTGTGTTAAGGACGGTTCTGGTAGCGTAGTGAGAGCGTTGCCCATGAGAAAATATGAGGGCAGACAAGTCTTCAGGATCATCACTAATGGCTTCTAGGGGTCGTGAGTTCAATATTGCTTCGATTTGAGTGAGCACGGTGTTAAATGCCTCAAATGTAAGCAGTGCTTCACCGATGTTCCGGATGAGATGGAATTTCATTAGCTTGACCACCGCTTAACACTTTCCTCCCATGTGAGGTGCAGTTGGGGGATTGAAAATCCACAGGGCGAAATCTTTGGATAGTATGTCCTGAATCCGTTGATGCTCTCTTGTGCCTTCAGTGAATAACCGCTTAATTTCCTTGTCTGCGCCGACAAAGGTTGTGCCACAGTCGGAGTATACGGTGGCGGGTATGCCACGTCGTGATGAAAATCGCCGATAAGCGGCTATGAAGCCATCAGATAAATAGTCAGTAACTGCTTCAAGATGAACCGCCGAGGTTGAAAAGCACACAAACACACAAATCCAGCTTTTATATAATTTGGATCCTCTGCCCTTCCAACTCTTGATATTTACTGGTCTGGCGTAGTCCACTCCTGTGCACTCGAATGGTCGTGAAGGTGTGAATCGCGAAAGAGGAACTTGGGCCATCAATTGCTGCGCGTGGATCCCCCTTTGACAAGCACACACAACACAACCGAACACATGAGCATGAGGTGAGCCAGAGTAAGCTGAGTACCGAAGTCATCATTGATACGCCGGGGCGAACCTCTTGAAAGCTCGCATCTTCCGAGTCTGTTGGTTGAGAAGGCAATGAAGAAGTATTCTCTTGCTACCATGTTGGCCCAGTTCACCAGAGTGGGTTTTGTAGTAACTATGATGTGGTGATCCCCCGTGATGCACAATCCGCTTGATTTTGAGAGCCCGGAACATGATGCCAATTAGAACTTGGGAAGAGCTCTTGTATTCGGGAAACTCTGTTGCGTACATAGCCTGTACACCGAGCAGGATGAGATTAAACCCACGTGAGCACAACTTCCGAATCCGTCCCTAAATGAGTTTCCTTTATGTCCAACGGAATTATGACTAAAACATTTTTCGAGAGTTTTGTAACTATCAGCGCTACCGTTAATTCTAACTCGGGATGGTCAGCCGTTTGAGAGGTGCTACTTTTGTCTTTGCGCATATTAGTGACGTTGCTTTGCCTATGGACGGTGATTTGACGGTAATATATACTGCAGCCGCCATTGCCAGTTGAGATGCATCCGAAAACCCGTGGATGGTGATAGTTGAGCATGTATCTAAGCGAAACCACCGTGAAATTGAAATGATCGTTAGACTACTAAGCTCTTGATTGTGATGGCAGGAGCCGTATTGCCTGCATTTTTGTGTTTTTGTGATGGTGCGGACTTGGTCTTTATAGCACCCTCGCTCGCGCTTGCTTCACCGTCACTCATGGTAATGTTTTGGCCGTGAATGTATGTGATGTGGAAAGTTCCGACACTTCAGTTGAATAAGGTCTCAATAAATTCCAAGCCACTGATCCGGCTCGAAGGATCACTAACTTTTGAGAACTGTAGTTCAGCAATTTATTCAGGCTTGTTACCAACTAAAGCTGATTATATGCTATTAAAACAAGTCCTTACTTTGTTGCAATGGAAATTCCCTTTATTGTGATGCTTCTCGTAGTGAGGTTAATTATGGAATGATCAAGAATATTTTTACGACCGCATGTCGAAAGACAAAGCAAAAGCCTTAAATCACCTGATTTCTGTAGGTACATATATGGTACATATGTACATAAAGAGAAATCACGTTATACCTAGTAATGAATGCATGTGCACTTACATACAATGCGAATACAAATACATAAATAGCGCTCATCAATGACAAAGTAACTACAACAAATACCTTATAGCAGCGAGAGCGAATTCGATATTAAAGCTGCTGAAAGTAATTGAATAAAGATGTAAAGAAAGATTATGCAATAACTGTGCTGCCAGAGTGAGCAATATTAATTTGCTTAAGTTAAATAAGTAATTGCTTAAGTTAAGTCCTTAACACCTACAATTTAAGAGGATGGATCCATGTGCACGAGTCCACGAAGGTTGGGAAAGTTTCCGATTGCCATTCACCTGGGAGTGGTCAAAACAATTATTTTGCGTGCGGATCAAGCAGCTCACCAACATACATTTGGGTAAAGTGCGAATTTGGTGAGGACACTTCGACATATTCCGTTTAAGTGCTCACCAGGGTCTGCAGCGTCCGTTCACCAGTAGGTGCGGCTGCGATCGGGCGTCTGTCTTCGAGCAAGCGGCTCGCTATATAAATGCGCCACGGAAAAAAAATTTAAAAAATCCTCGGATGAGACCCCTTTTTTAATGACGACCACAGCAAACTTTTAAAGGAATATGATTTAAGGGCGCTTGTGACATCTACTAAAGCTGCCATGTAAAGAAGCGCAAATTTAGTGTCGGATTTGTGGTGGGAGAGAGACTTTGTCGTAAAGTACTCTCGTTCACTCCGGTGGACGAAAGTTTCTCTACAATGCGCATCAAGGCGAGATTCTTCAACAGCTCCCTGATTTGCGCCCACGCTCCGACGGAAGAGAACGACGATTAGAGCAAAGATTGCTTCTACGATTTCCTTAGCCGCACGTACGAGCGGTGCCCACGCCACGATATAAAAAACGTGCTTGGCGATTTCAATGCAGAGGTGGGCAAGAAGGGCATCTTTGCATCCGGTAACTGACACTTGTTTTTTTTTTTTGTAATTCATATCTTTTATTGCGATCTGTATTTACATTAAACAATATTTAAAACTTATTACTTAATAAAAATAATCATGAATGGAATACTCCCAGTGGTGTAACCATATATTTTTCGCAGGTGTTCAATATTAGTAGAGGTCTGATATTGATTTCCTTTTTAGTCGGCGGAAAGATACTGTATGAGAAGTGAGTGTAAAAATAAGGGGATTTGGGTGCTCATGAGTTTGTTGTTGGTGAGACAAGGCGTGCTTTTTTATTTCAGAAACAACAGTAGGGATTTTTAGATCATGGTGTATTTGGTTGTTTGTGATATAATACGGAGCGTTCACAATCATTCTAAGAGTTTTTGATTGGAACCTTTGGAGTATTTCTATATTTGAGGTTGCTGCAGAGCCCCATAATTGTATTCCATATGTCCATACCGGTTTTAGAACACATGAGTAGAGTAAGAGTTTATTGTCGAGTGAGACTTGAGATTTTGGGTTCAGTAACCAGTGTAATTTTCTGAGCTTCATTCCCAGTGCTTTGCGTTTGGTGAAAATATGAGTTTTCGACGTAAGCTTGCTGTCGAGGTGCATGCCTAAATATTTTGTCACATCATGCTGTGGAATGTCCACGTTATTGAGTTTAACGGGCGGGCAGGTTTTACGTTTAAGGGAGAACGTAACCTGGGCAGACTTTGTCTCATTTGGCTTAATTCGCCAATCTTTCAGCCACTGACACTGACCATCTTTTCCGGGGTCCGAAACATGGTTGTCTGTAGCACCAGGTTTCAGCATAAGCAGATTCACCAAACGTGATTTTCTCCAGATGGTGAAATACGAAACCACATCGACCATGTTACGATAGACGGAAAGCATGCTTCCAGTGGCCTAGAACCGAAAGTACAGCTTGCACTAAGTCGATGTCGTTGGTGTGCCACTTTGCAAGGGGGTATCCGCCAGCGTGAAACAGTTCTTTCAACTGAAGCGCCTTCCTTGACGCTGTCAGCGCCACCAAAGATGTCGTCAACCAACCGTCCTTTGGTCAAGGATGATACCGCCAGCGGGAATCTGTGTCCTTTATCTTCAGCGAGTTGCCGAAAGTCACTGTGGTGAGTTAGGATACCTCTTCGTAATCTTCATTTATCCATATAATTCGCTGAAGATCCCAATCGTGTTTATGTAGCTGTATCCAAATAAGTACGTCAGTTATATGAAGAAGCAAGTTGGGTCCGGTGTGCATGTCATTAAGCGACAAACCAGAAGATGATGGGCTGGAACCGTCGAAAACCACCCTCATTTTTGTGGTGGGACTTTCTGGTTTTAGCACACCGTGATGTGGCAGATAATAGTGAGAACCCTGAGCTTTGCCAAGTCTGGAGCCTTCACCATGTGCCCAAGACTTTCATACATACTCATGAATTGATCATACAACAGTTTGTAATCACAGTATCTCTGCAATCTTGCGACCGTCTGTCGAAGGCACCATTGAGGTATGCTGTAGGAATGGCCCGAATTATTTACGGGCGATTTCAATGGAAGCCTAACAATATATCTCCCTTGCGAATCTCGTGTATGCGTGGTTCTAAGTGAGCTTCACATTCGTCTTCTTTTGGTGTGGTCTGATGATTGGAGTCAGGAAAAGGCACCTTTCCTGAATCCAAAATCTCTCAATCAATTCATGGAGTTCGTCGTTTTCATTCATTGTTGTTATTTGATCATGCATATCATCTTACGGTAATGGGTCCGTTATAGTCCTTAGAACATAAGCAAGCACTTTGACACTGGCATTATCGTACATTGACGACAGAGTAATTTATACTCAACCCTTTGTTCGGAGTAACCTCTGACCTCCAATGCCGACAATGTTGATGTTAGATTGCTGCCTTGGTATCTGGAGACTATTCACAACTTGTTCCGTCACAAACGATAGTTGAGAGCCTAGATCAATGCGTAACCTGACTGTGTGAATTACTTTTGGCGTCTTAATATGAGCTTATGCAGTCGCAAGCAGTGTAACTTGATTTTTTGAAGCTATCGAATTATTTGCAGAAACTGGTATGTTAGTCGCAAATTCAGGAGATGAGCAGACCAAAGAGTTCAAATGCACACCGTCTGTTGCTTACTTGTGGTGGGCTGATAACTTGACGATTGGCGCGTACCCTCATTGTGATGACTGTACGGATGTTGACGCCATGGGTGGAGGTGGTCGCGAAGGGTCATGAATCATTGTATGATGCTTACCGTTGCACTCTTTACAGCGTTGACTTGACCTGCCTGACCGAGCTGAGTGTGGGCCAAGGCAATGGTGGCATAACGATTTGGAATTGACTACTTGTCTGCGTGATGCCTTGTCCAAACCCAGGAACTTAGAACACATTACAATGTAATGAGTATCCTTGTTTTGGTTTTGATTTAAAGGCTGCCACTGATTTTGTAGCTGATGAGACATGGGTATGTCGTGGATGATCCAAACGAATTTTCCCATCTATATGTTGAGGTTTCTTTGTACCAAGTCGACTAGGAAGAATTCCCAGATGTAATGTCCTGCTCCAAGAAGTTAAAGAGCCTTGGTGACTTCAGGGATCGCAGTGAGAGTTTTATTTAGAGAAGCTGCATGCTTTGGAAGCGCCGGCTGAATGTTATTCAGTTCGTCTAAATATTCTTGAATGATGTACCGTTTGTTTTCGTAGCGACTTGTGAACAGATCCCATGCTACCCCCATGGAGTCATTTGTGAATGGCAGAGCTGCAATAAGTTGAGCTGCAGGCCCTGTGCAACAGAACCTTAGGTAATGAAATTTGTCTTGTTCCGTTAAGCGCTGATCAGACTTAATTAAGCTCTCAAAGTGGCCTTTAAACTCTGGCCATTTCACATATTCCCCTCTAAATTTCTGCAGTTGAATGTCTGGAGGTTTTGTGAACGGTGTATCGAGATGACCACCTCGCGATGAAGATGATGAATTTGGTGTCGGTGCCAGCGTTTCTCGTAACCGTCCCAGTTTGAGTTTTGCCGCTGTATAGACTTTGCACTCCGTTGTTTGAAAATATTTAGTTAAGTATTCGTGATCCGCCATAGATGTCCATGAAACCTCAGCTATTGAATGATCTTTTGCTAAAGCTTTGTGCAGGTCCCAGGCCCATACTTGCACATCACTTAAAGTTGTACCGACCATGTCGCTAGGAACTTGACCCAAAAGATCAGTCATTGAGTTAAGCCGTGACTTTTGGGATGCTACTTTAACAGCAGCTCCGCTGGTAGTTGATTTGTTGGTAGTTTAGCCCTAGGTCTCAATAAATTCCAAGCCACTGATCCGGCTCGAAAGATCACTAACTTTTGAGAACTGTAGTTCAGCAATTTATTCAGGCTTGTTACCAACTAAAGCTGATTATATGCTATTAAAACAAGTCCTTACTTTGTCGCAATGGAAATTCCTTTTATTGTGATGCTTCTCGACAAAGCAAAAGCCTTAAATCACCTGATTTCTGTAGGTTCATATATGGTACATATGTACATAAAGAGAAATCACGTTATACCTAGTAATGAATGCATGTGCACTTATATGCGAATACAAATACATAAATAGCGCTCATCAATGACAAAGTAACTACAACAAATACCTTATACCAGTGAGAGCGAATTCGATATTAAAGCTGCTGAAAGTAATTGAATACAGATGTAAAGAAAGAATATGCAATAACTGTGCTTCCAGAGTGAGCAACATTAATTTGCTTAAGTTAAATAAGTAATTGCTTAAGTTAAGTCCTTAACACCTACAATTTAAGAGGATGGATCCGTGTGCACGAGTCCACGAAGATTGGTAAAGTTTCTGATTGCCATTCACCTGGGAGTGGTCAAAACGATTATTTTGCGTGCGGATTAAGCAGCTCACCCACATACATTTGGGACTGAGGTAAAGTGCGAACTTGGTGAGGGCACTTCGACATATTGGGTTTAAGGGCTCACCAGGGTCCGCAGCGTCCGTTCACCAGTAGGTGCGGCTGCGAGCGGGCGTCTGTCTTCGGGCAAGCGGCTCGCTATATAAATGTGCTACGGAAAAAAAATTAAACAAATCTTCGAATGAGAATCCTTTTTTATGACGACCACAGCAAACTTTTAAAGGAATATGATTTAAGGCCATGCACCTGGAATGTTCGGAACCTTAATTGGGAAGGTGCCTCTGACCGGCTGGTTGATGTTGGCGCTTGTGACATCTACTACAGCTGCCATGTAAAGAAGCGCAAATTTAGTGTCGGATTTGTGGCGGGAGAGAGACTTTGTCGTAAAGTACTCTCGTTCACTCCGGTGGACGAAAGTTTCTCTACAATGCGCATCAAGGCGAGATTCTTCAACAGCTCCCTGATTTGCGCCCACGCTCCGACGGAAGAGAGCGACGATTAGAGCAAAGATCGCTTCTACGATTTCCTTAGCCGCATGTACGAGCGGTGCCCACGCCACGATATAAAAAACGTGCTTGGCGATTTCAATGCAGAGGTGGGCAAGAAGGGCATCTTTGCATCCGGTAACTGACACTTGTTTTTTTTTTTTGTAATTCATATCTTTTATTGCGATCTGTATTTACATTAAACAATATTTAAAACTTATTACTAAATAAAAATAATCATGAATGGAATACACCCAGTGGTGTAACCATATATTTTTCGCAGGTGTTCAATATTAGTAGAGGTCTGATATTGATTTCCTTTTTAGTCGGCGGAAAGATACTGTATGAGAAGTGAGTGTAAAAATAAGGGGATTTGGGTGCTCATGAGTTTGTTGTTGGTGAGACAAGGCGTGCTTTTTTATTTCAGAAGCAACAGTAGGGATTTTTAGATCATGGTGTATTTGGTTGTTTGTGATATAATACGGAGCGTTCACAATCATTCTAAGAGTTTTTGATTGGAACCTTTGGAGTATTTCTATATTTGAGGTTGCTGCAGAGCCCCATAATTGTATTCCATATGTCCATACCGGTTTTAGAACACATGAGTAGAGTAAGAGTTTATTGTCGAGAGAGACTTGAGATTTTGGGTTCAGTAACCAGTGTAATTTTCTGAGCTTCATTCCCAGTGCTTTGCGTTTGGTGAAAATATGAGTTTTCGACGTAAGCTTGCTGTCGAGGTGCATGCCTAAATATTTTGTCACATCATGCTGTGGAATGTCCACGTTATTGAGTTTAACGGGCGGGCAGGTTTTACGTTTAAGGGAGAACGTAACCTGGGCAGACTTTGTCTCATTTGGCTTAATTCGCCAATCTTTCAGCCACTGACACTGAGCATCTTTTCCGGGGTCCGAAACATGGTTGTCTGTAGCACCAGGTTCCAGCATAAGCAGATTCACCAAACGTGATTTTCTCCAGATGGTGAAATACGAAACCACATCGACCATGTTACGATAGACGGAAAGCATGCTTCCAGTGGCCTAGAACCGAAAGTACAGCTTGCACTAAGTCGATGTCGTTGGTGTGCCACTTTGCAAGGGGGTATCCGCCAGCGTGAAACAGTTCTTTCAACTGAAGCGCCTTCCTTGACGCTGTCAGCGCCACCAAAGATGTCGTCAACCAACCGTCCTTTGGTCAAGGATGATACCGCCAGCGGGAATCTGTGTCCTTTATCTTCAGCGAGTTGCCGAAAGTCACTGTGGTGAGTTAGGATACCTCTTCGTAATCTTCATTTATCCATATAATCCGCTGAAGATCCCAATCGTGTTTATGTAGCTGTATCCAAATAAGTACGTCAGTTATATGAAAAAGCAAGTTGGGTCCGGTGTGCATGTCATTAAGCGACAAACCAGAAGATGATGGGCTGGTACCGTCGAAAACCACCCTCATTTTTGTGGTGGGACTTTCTGGTTTTAGCACACCGTGATGTGGCAGATAATAGTGAGGAACCCTGAGCTCTGCCAAGTCTGGAGCCTTCACCATGTGCCCAAGACTTTCATACATACTCATGAATTGATCATACAACAGTTTGTAATCACAGTATCTCTGCAATCTTGCGACCGTCTGTCGAAGGCACCATTGAGGTATGCTGTAGGAATGGCCCAAATTAGTTACGGGCGATTTCAATGGAAGCCTAACAATATATCTCCCTTGCGAATCTCGTGTATGCGTGGTTCTAAGTGAGCTTCACATTCGTCTTCTTTTGGTGTGGTCTGATGATTGGAGTCAGGAAAAGGCACCTTTCCTGAATCCAAAATCTCTCAATCAATTCATGGAGTTCGTCGTTTTCATTCATTGTTGTTATTTGATCATGCATATCATCTTACGGTAATGGGTCCGTTATAGTCCTTAGAACATAAGCAAGCACTTCGACACTGCCATTATCGTACAACGACGTCAGAGTAATTGATACTCAACCCTTTGTTCGGAGTAACCTCTGACTCCAATGCCGTCAATGTTGATGTTAGATTGCTGTCTTGGTATCCGGAGACTATTCACAACTTGTTCAGTCTCAAACGATAGTTGAGAGCCTAGATCAATGCGTAACCTGACTGTGTGAATTACTTTTGGCGTCTTAATATAAGCTTATGCAGTCGCAAGCAGTGTAACTTGATTTTTTGAAGCTATCGAATTATTTGCAGAAACTGGTATGTTAGTCGCAAATTCAGGAGATGAGCAGACCAAAGAGTTCAAATGCACACCGTCTGTTGCTTACTTGTGGTGGGCTGATAACTTGACGATTGGCGCGTACCCTCATTGTGATGACTGTACGGATGTTGACGCCATGGGTGGAGGTGGTCGCGAAGGGTCATGAATCATTGTATGATGCTTACCGTTGCACTCTTTACAGCGTTGACTTGACCTGCCTGACCGAGCTGAGTGTGGGCCAAGGCAATGGTGGCATAACGATTTGGAATTGACTACTTGTCTGCGTGATGCCTTGTCCAAACCCAGGAACTTAGAACACATTACAATGTAATGAGTATCCTTGTTTTGGTTTTGATTTAAAGGCTGCCACTGATTTTGTAGCTGATGAGACATGGGTATGTCGTGGATGATCCAAACGAATTTTCCCATCTATATGTTGAGGTTTCTTTGTACCAAGTCGACTAGGAAGAATTCCCAGATGTAATGTCCTGCTCCAAGAAGTTAAAGAGCCTTGGTGACTTCAGGGATCGCAGTGAGAGTTTTATTTAGAGAAGCTGCATGCTTTGGAAGCGCCGGCTGAATGTTATTCAGTTCGTCTAAATATTCTTGAATGATGTACCGTTTGTTTTCGTAGCGACTTGTGAACAGATCCCATGCTACCCCCATGGAGTCATTTGTGAATGGCAGAGCTGCAATAAGTTGAGCTGCAGGCCCTGTGCAACAGAACCTTAGGTAATGAAATTTGTCTTGTTCCGTTAAGCGCTGATCAGACTTAATTAAGCTCTCAAAGTGGCCTTTAAACTCTGGCCATTTCACATATTCCCCTCTAAATTTCTGCAGTTGAATGTCTGGAAGTTTTGTGAACGGTGTATCGAGATGACCACCTCGCGATGAAGATGATGAATTTGGTGTCGGTGCCAGCGTTTCTCGTAACCGTCCCAGTTTGAGTTTTGCCGCTGTATAGACTTTGCACTCCGTTGTTTGAAAATATTTAGTTAAGTATTCGTGATCCGCCATAGATGTCCATGAAACCTCAGCTATTGAATGATCTTTTGCTAAAGCTTTGTGCAGGTCCCAGGCCCATACTTGCACATCACTTAAAGTTGTACCGACCATGTCGCTAGGAACTTGACCCAAAAGATCAGTCATTGAGTTAAGCCGTGACTTTTGGGATGCTACTTTAACAGCAGCTCCGCTGGTAGTTGATTTGTTGGTAGTTTAGCCCTAGGTCTCAATAAATTCCAAGCCACTGATCCGGCTCGAAAGATCACTAACTTTTGAGAACTGTAGTTCAGCAATTTATTCAGGCTTGTTACCAACTAAAGCTGATTATATGCTATTAAAACAAGTCCTTACTTTGTCGCAATGGAAATTCCTTTTATTGTGATGCTTCTCGTAGTGAGGTTAATTGTGGAATGATCAAGAACATTTTTACGACCGCATGTCGAAAGACAAAGCAAAAGCCTTAAATCACCTGATTTCTGTAGGTTCATATATGGTACATATGTACATAAAGAGAAATCACGTTATACCTAGTAATGAATGCATGTGCACTTATATGCGAATACAAATACATAAATAGCGCTCATCAATGACAAAGTAACTACAACAAATACCTTATACCAGTGAGAGCGAATTCGATATTAAAGCTGCTGAAAGTAATTGAATACAGATGTAAAGAAAGAATATGCAATAACTGTGCTTCCAGAGTGAGCAACATTAATTTGCTTAAGTTAAATAAGTAATTGCTTAAGTTAAGTCCTTAACACCTACAATTTAAGAGGATGGATCCGTGTGCACGAGTCCACGAAGATTGGTAAAGTTTCTGATTGCCATTCACCTGGGAGTGGTCAAAACGATTATTTTGCGTGCGGATTAAGCAGCTCACCCACATACATTTGGGACTGAGGTAAAGTGCGAACTTGGTGAGGGCACTTCGACATATTGGGTTTAAGGGCTCACCAGGGTCCGCAGCGTCCGTTCACCAGTAGGTGCGGCTGCGAGCGGGCGTCTGTCTTCGGGCAAGCGGCTCGCTATATAAATGTGCTACGGAAAAAAAATTAAACAAATCTTCGAATGAGAATCCTTTTTTATGACGACCACAGCAAACTTTTAAAGGAATATGATTTAAGGCCATGCACCTGGAATGTTCGGAACCTTAATTGGGAAGGTGCCTCTGACCGGCTGGTTGATGTTGGCGCTTGTGACATCTACTACAGCTGCCATGTAAAGAAGCGCAAATTTAGTGTCGGATTTGTGGCGGGAGAGAGACTTTGTCGTAAAGTACTCTCGTTCACTCCGGTGGACGAAAGTTTCTCTACAATGCGCATCAAGGCGAGATTCTTCAACAGCTCCCTGATTTGCGCCCACGCTCCGACGGAAGAGAGCGACGATTAGAGCAAAGATCGCTTCTACGATTTCCTTAGCCGCATGTACGAGCGGTGCCCACGCCACGATATAAAAAACGTGCTTGGCGATTTCAATGCAGAGGTGGGCAAGAAGGGCATCTTTGCATCCGGTAACTGACACTTGTTTTTTTTTTTTGTAATTCATATCTTTTATTGCGATCTGTATTTACATTAAACAATATTTAAAACTTATTACTAAATAAAAATAATCATGAATGGAATACACCCAGTGGTGTAACCATATATTTTTCGCAGGTGTTCAATATTAGTAGAGGTCTGATATTGATTTCCTTTTTAGTCGGCGGAAAGATACTGTATGAGAAGTGAGTGTAAAAATAAGGGGATTTGGGTGCTCATGAGTTTGTTGTTGGTGAGACAAGGCGTGCTTTTTTATTTCAGAAGCAACAGTAGGGATTTTTAGATCATGGTGTATTTGGTTGTTTGTGATATAATACGGAGCGTTCACAATCATTCTAAGAGTTTTTGATTGGAACCTTTGGAGTATTTCTATATTTGAGGTTGCTGCAGAGCCCCATAATTGTATTCCATATGTCCATACCGGTTTTAGAACACATGAGTAGAGTAAGAGTTTATTGTCGAGAGAGACTTGAGATTTTGGGTTCAGTAACCAGTGTAATTTTCTGAGCTTCATTCCCAGTGCTTTGCGTTTGGTGAAAATATGAGTTTTCGACGTAAGCTTGCTGTCGAGGTGCATGCCTAAATATTTTGTCACATCATGCTGTGGAATGTCCACGTTATTGAGTTTAACGGGCGGGCAGGTTTTACGTTTAAGGGAGAACGTAACCTGGGCAGACTTTGTCTCATTTGGCTTAATTCGCCAATCTTTCAGCCACTGACACTGAGCATCTTTTCCGGGGTCCGAAACATGGTTGTCTGTAGCACCAGGTTCCAGCATAAGCAGATTCACTAAACGTGATTTTCTCCAGATGGTGAAATACGAAACCACATCGACCATGTTACGATAGACGGAAAGCATGCTTCCAGTGGCCTAGAACCGAAAGTACAGCTTGCACTAAGTCGATGTCGTTGGTGTGCCACTTTGCAAGGGGGTATCCGCCAGCGTGAAACAGTTCTTTCAACTGAAGCGCCTTCCTTGACGCTGTCAGCGCCACCAAAGATGTCGTCAACCAACCGTCCTTTGGTCAAGGATGATACCGCCAGCGGGAATCTGTGTCCTTTATCTTCAGCGAGTTGCCGAAAGTCACTGTGGTGAGTTAGGATACCTCTTCGTAATCTTCATTTATCCATATAATCCGCTGAAGATCCCAATCGTGTTTATGTAGCTGTATCCAAATAAGTACGTCAGTTATATGAAGAAGCAAGTTGGGTCCGGTGTGCATGTCATTAAGCGACAAACCAGAAGATGATGGGCTGGTACCGTCGAAAACCACCCTCATTTTTGTGGTGGGACTTTCTGGTTTTAGCACACCGTGATGTGGCAGATAATAGTGAGGAACCCTGAGCTCTGCCAAGTCTGGAGCCTTCACCATGTGCCCAAGACTTTCATACATACTCATGAATTGATCATACAACAGTTTGTAATCACAGTATCTCTGCAATCTTGCGACCGTCTGTCGAAGGCACCATTGAGGTATGCTGTAGGAATGGCCCAAATTAGTTACGGGCGATTTCAATGGAAGCCTAACAATATATCTCCCTTGCGAATCTCGTGTATGCGTGGTTCTAAGTGAGCTTCACATTCGTCTTCTTTTGGTGTGGTCTGATGATTGGAGTCAGGAAAAGGCACCTTTCCTGAATCCAAAATCTCTCAATCAATTCATGGAGTTCGTCGTTTTCATTCATTGTTGTTATTTGATCATGCATATCATCTTACGGTAATGGGTCCGTTATAGTCCTTAGAACATAAGCAAGCACTTCGACACTGCCATTATCGTACAACGACGTCAGAGTAATTGATACTCAACCCTTTGTTCGGAGTAACCTCTGACTCCAATGCCGTCAATGTTGATGTTAGATTGCTGTCTTGGTATCCGGAGACTATTCACAACTTGTTCAGTCTCAAACGATAGTTGAGAGCCTAGATCAATGCGTAACCTGACTGTGTGAATTACTTTTGGCGTCTTAATATAAGCTTATGCAGTCGCAAGCAGTGTAACTTGATTTTTTGAAGCTATCGAATTATTTGCAGAAGCTGGTATGTTAGTCGCAAATTCAGGAGATGAGCAGACCAAAGAGTTCAGGGATCGCAGTGAGAGTTTTATTTAGAGAAGCTGCATGCTTTGGAAGCGCCGGCTGAATGTTATTCAGTTCGTCTAAATATTCTTGAATGATGTACCGTTTGTTTTCGTAGCGACTTGTGAGCAGATCCCATGCTACCCCCCTCGAGTCATTTGTGAATGGCAGAGCTGCAATTAGAACCTTAGGTAATGAAATTCGTCTTGTTCCGTTAAGCGCTGATCAGACTTAATTAAGCTCTCAAAGTGGCCTTTAAACTCTGGCCATTTCACATATTCCCCGCTAAATTTCTGCAGTTGAATGTCTGGAAGTTTTGTGAACGGTGTATCGAGATGACCACCTCGCGATGAAGATGATGAATTTGGTGTCGGTGCCAGCGTTTCTCGTTACCGTCCCAGTTTGAGTTTTGCCGCCCTATAGACTTTGCACTCCGTTGTTTGAAAATATTTAGTTAGGTATTCGTGATCCGCCATAGAAGATGTCCATGTAACCTCAGCTATTGAATGAGCTTTTGCTAAAGCTTTGTGTAGGTTACAGTCCCATAATTGCACATCACTTAAAGTTGTACCGACCATGTCGCTAGGAACTTGACCAAAAAGATCAGTCATTGAGTTAAGCCGTGACTTTTGGGATGCTACTTTAAACAGCAGCTCCGCTGGTAGTTGATTTGTTGGTAATTTAGCCCTAGTACCCTCCACCACTTGTATTGGTGATTGTGATGGCAGGAGCCGTATTGCCTGCATTTTTGTGTTTTTGTGATGGTGCGGACTTGCTCTTTATAGCACCCTCGCTCGCGCTTGCTTCACCGTCACTCATGTTAATATTTTGGCCGTGAATGTATGTGATGAGGAAAGTTCCGACGCTTCAGTTGAATAAGGTCTCAATAAATTCCAAGCCACTGATCCGGCTCGAAGGATCACTAACTTTTGAGAACTGTAGTTCAGCAATTTATTCAGGCTTGTTACCAACTAAAGCTGATTATATGCTATTAAAACAAGTCCTTACTTTGTTGCAATGGAAATTCCTTTTATTGTGATGCTTCTCGTAGTGAGGTTAATTATGGAATGATCAAGAATATTTTTACGACCGCATGTCGAAAGACAAAGCAAAAGCCTTAAATCACCTGATTTCTGTAGGTTCATATATGGTACATATGTACATAAAGAGAAATCACGTTATACCTAGTTATGAATGCATGTGCACTTACATATATGCGAATACAAATACATAAATAGCGCTCATCAATGACAAAGTAACTACAACAAATACCTTATAGCAGTGAGAGCGAATTCGATATTAAAGCTGCTGAAAGTAATTAAATAAAGATGTAAAGAAAGAATATGCAATAACTTTGCTGCCGGAGTGAGCAACATTAATTTGCTTAAGTTAAATAAGTAATTGCTTAAGTTAAGTCCTTAACACCTACAATTTTAGAGGATGGATCCGTGTGCACGAGTCCACGAAGGTTGGGAAAGTTTCTGATTACTATTCACCTGGGAGTGGTCAAAACGATTATTTTGCATGCGGATTAAGCAGCTCACCAACATACATTTGGGAGTGAGGTAAAGTGCGAACTTGGTGAGGACACTTCGACGTATTCGGTTTAAGGGCTCAACAGGGTCTGCAGCGGCCGTTCACCAGTAGGTGCGGCTGCGAGCGGGCGTCTGTCTTCGAGCAAGCGGCTCGCTATATAAATGCGCCAAGGAAAAAAAAAATGAAACAAATCCTCGGATGAGACCCCTTTTTTTATGACGACCACAGCAAACTTTTAAAGGAATATGATTTAAGGGCATGCACCTGGAAAGTTCGGAACCTTAATTGGGAAGGTGCCTCTGACCGGCTGGTTGATGTTGGCCCTTGTGACATCTACAAGGTGGGCCAGAAGAAATCACCCTATTGGAAAATGCTCTCATTTTTTGCAAATGATTGCCAATGTTTAATCTGTTTTGACCAGGGATGCATTTAAACTTTAAATTTAACCGCGCTGCATACTCTTAGGCACATTAAAATTAACGAAAACGAAAATTTTATAACGTTGCAACAATATCGATTTGATTTCGTTTTGATAACATGGCGCCGAAACGCAACAAACTCATTTCGTTAAGTTAATTTTGCTCGTTGACAAAACAAAATGGTATCGTTTGGTTTGTTGAGCAGCCCTGGTTTTGACATTTGTGGACTCGACAGGCGCAGAATACAAGTGAAAAAGCTATGGAGCGATACACTCCCCAAGAACGCGGAATAATCGTGTAAATTTTTTTGCGTAACAATTCGTCTGTGGTGTTGACGCAGCGCGAATACCGTCGCCGATTCCCCGGCCGTCCTTGAAGAGTATGGGACCACAGGAGACATTGCCAAGAGAATATCGCCGTTGTTGCTAGGGATGTTGAGTTGTCACCGGAAACATCGACCAGATGCCGTTCCACGCAATTAGCCATTAGCCGGACGTCCCTAAGGCGAATTTTGGTCAAAGACCTGCGCATGTTCCCGTACAAAATTCAGTCCGTGCATCAGCTGCTGCCTGCCGACCGCCAACCGCGCGTAACCTACGGCCAAGCCATCCTCAATCTCGAGCAAGAAGTGGACGATTTTTCGACCGAAATCATAATGAGCGATGAGGCTCATTTCCACCTCAGTGGGTACGTGAACAAGCAAAACTATCGTTTCTGAGGCACCGAAAATCCACGAGTGATGCACGAGGAGCCATTGCACCTGCTCAAAGTGACTGCGCTGCTCACGCTGGAGAAGTCATTGGGCCATTTATTTTCGAGAATGCCGCTGGCCAAACGACAACAGTTGACGGTACGCGCTATAGGGCCATGTTGACCGAGTTTTTTCTGCCGCAATTGGACGAATTAGGACTGCAGAACATGTGGTTCCAACAGGACGGAGCAACGGCACACACTGGACGAGCCACAACCAATATTCTGAAGGTGGCATTCCCGGGTAGCCTCATTTCTCGTTTTGGCGATTTGCAGTGGCCCGCAAGATCGCCCGATTTCAGCGTTCCAGATTTTTTTTTATGGGGTTTTTTGAAGTCCCGTGTTTACGTAAACAAGCCCGAGACTTTGGAAGCCATCAAGGACAACATTCGACACGAGTGTGAGAATCTGTCGCCCGAAGTTCTCGCCGAAGTGATGAAAAATGCCATAAAACGAGCCCGTATGGCAATCAATAGTGACGGCGTCCATTTGGCCGATATAATTTTCTCGACTTGACCACTAAAATTCTAAAGGTTCAAATAAACATAATCAAGAAACATAATCGAAGTTCTCGATTTAGAAAAAAAAAGAGCCAAACAACATCGGATGACTTCTTTTGGCCCACCTTGTACTTAGTGTCGGATTTGTGGTGGGAGAGAGACTTTGTCGTTAAGTACTCTCCTTCACTCCGGTGGACGAAACTTTCTCTACAATGCGCATCAAGGCGAGATTCTTCAACAGTTTGTAATCACAGTATCTCTGCAATCTTGCGACCGTCTGTCGAAGGCACCATTGAGGTATGCTGAAGGAATGGCCCAAATTAGTTACGGGCGATTTCAATTGAAGCCTAACAATATATCTCCCTTGCGAATCTCGTGTATGCGTGGTTCTAAGTGAGCTTCACATTCGTCTTCTTTTGGTGTGGTCTGATGATTGGAGTCAGGAAAAGGCACCTTTCCTGAATCCAAAATCTCTCAATCAATTCATGGAGTTCGTCGTTTTCATTCATTGTTGTTATTTGATCATGCATATCATCTTACGGTAATGGATCCGTTATAGTCCTTAGAACATAAGCAAGCACTTCGACACTGCCATTATCGTACAACGACGTCAGAGTAATTGATACTCAACCCTTTGTTCGGAGTAACCTCTGACTCCAATGCCGTCAATGTTGATGTTAGATTGCTGTCTTGGTATCCGGAGACTATTCACAACTTGTTCAGTCTCAAACGATAGTTGAGAGCCTAGATCAATGCGTAACCTGACTGTGTGAATTACTTTTGGCGTCTTAATATAAGCTTATGCAGTCGCAAGCAGTGTAACTTGATTTTTTGAAGCTATCGAATTATTTGCAGAAACTGGTATGTTAGTCGCAAATTCAGGAGATGAGCAGACCAAAGAGTTCAAATGCACACCGTCTGTTGCTTACTTGTGGTGGGCTGATAACTTGACGATTGGCGCGTACCCTCATTGTGATGACTGTACGGATGTTGACGCCATGGGTGGAGGTGGTCGCGAAGGGTCATGAATCATTGTATGATGCTTACCGTTGCACTCTTTACAGCGTTGACTTGACCTGCCTGACCGAGCTGAGTGTGGGCCAAGGCAATGGTGGCATAACGATTTGGAATTGACTACTTGTCTGCGTGATGCCTTGTCCAAACCCAGGAACTTAGAACACATTACAATGTAATGAGTATCCTTGTTTTGGTTTTGATTTAAAGGCTGCCACTGATTTTGTAGCTGATGAAGCCGCTTCAACACGTTCAAGAGTTCTCACTCTTGCTGTAAGAAAGGACTCAATGCCCTTGAGACATGGGTATGTCGTGGATGATCCAAGCGAATTTTCCCATCTATATATTGAGGTTTCTTTGTACCAAGTCGACTAGGAAGAATTCCCAGATGTTATGTCCTGCTCCGAGAAGTTAAAGAGCCTTGGTGACTTCAGGGATCGCAGTGAGAGTTTTATTTAGAGAAGCAGCATGCTTTGGAAGCGCCGGCTGAATGTTATTCAGTTCGTCTAAATATTCTTGAATGATGTACCGTTTGTTTTCGTAGCGACTGGTGAGCAGATCCCATGCTACCCCCATTTGTGAATGGCAGAGCTGCAATAAGTTGAGCAGCAGGCCCTGTGCAACAGAACCTTAGGTAATGAAATTTGTCTTGTTCCGTTAAGCGCTGATCAGACTTAATTAAGCTTTCAAAGTGGCCTTTAAACCTTTAAATTTCTGCAGTTGAATGTCTGGAAGTTTGGTGAACGGTGTATCGAGATGACCACCACGCGATGAAGATGATGAATTTGGTGTCGGTGCCAGCGTTTCTCGTTACCGTCGCAGTTTGAGTTTTGCCGCCCTATAGACTTTGCACTCCGTTGTTTGAAAAGATTTAGTTAGGTATTCGTGATCCGCCATAGAAGATGTCCATGTAACCTCAGCTATTGAATGATCTTTTGCTAAAGCTTTGTGCAGGTCCCCATGTCGCTAAGGAACTTGACCCAAAAGATCAGTCATTGAGTTAAGCCGTGACTTGGGATGCTACTTTAAACAGCAGCTTCGCTGGTAGTTGATTTGTTGGTAATGTAGCCCTAGGTCTCAATAAGTTCCAAGCCACTGATCCGGCTCAAAGGATCACTAACTTTTGAGAACTGTAGTTCAGCAATTTATTCAGGCTTGTTACCAACTAAAGCTGATTATATGCTATTAAAACAAGTCCTTACTTTGTTGCAATGGAAATTCCTTTTATTGTGATGCTTCTCGTAGTGAGGTTAATTATGGAATGATCAAGAACATTTTTACGACCGCATGTCGAAAGACAAAGCAAAAGCCTTAAATCACCTGATTTCTGTAGGTTCATATATGGTACATATGTACATAAAGAGAAATCACGTTATACCTAGTAATGAATGCATGTGCACTTATATGAGAATACAAATACATATGTAAATAGCGCTCATCAATAACAAAGTAACTACAACAAATACCTTATAGCAGTGAGAGCGAATTCGATATTAAAGCTGCTGAAAGTAATTGAATAAAGATGTAAAGAAATAATATGCAATAACTGTGCTGCCAGAGTGAGCAACATAAATTTGCTTAAGTTAAATAAGTAATTGCTTAAGTTAAGTCCTTAACACCTACAATTTAAGAGGATGGATCCGTGTGCACGAGTCCGCGAAGGTTGGGAAAGTTTCTGATTACCATTCACCTGGGAGTGGTCAAAACGATTATTTTGCGTGCGGATTAAGCAGCTCACCAACATACATTTGGGAGTGAGGTAAAGTGCGAACTTGGTGAGGACACTTCGACATATTCGGTTTAAGGGCTCAACAGGGTCTGCAGCGGCCGTTCACCAGTAGGTGCGGCTGCGAGCGGGCGTCTGTCTTCGAGCAAGCGGCTCGCTATATAAATGCGCCACGGAAAAAAAAGTGAAACAAATCCTCGGATGAGACCCCTTTTTTTATGACGACCACAGCAAACTTTTAAAGGAATATGATTAAGGGCATGCACCTGGAAAGTTCGGAACCTTAATTGGGAAGGTGCCTCTGACCGGCTGGTTGATGTTGGCCCTTGTGACATCTACAAGGTGGGCCAAAAGAAATCACCCTATTGGAAAATGCTCTCAATTTTTGCAAATGACTGCCAATGTTTAATCTGTTTTGACCAAGGATGCATTTTAACGTTAAATTTAACCGTTCCGAAATGTTTTCCCTTGTTTCGGTTGAAACATTTCAAAATATTATCGTTAAAGCAATTATCATAATAAATTTCATTACGTTTTTTAACCGAAACGAAATGCTGGCGTTAACGTTAAAACGTTAAGAGAAACGCTGGAGATTCACTCGTCGCAAACAGGCGCAAACAGAAGCGCTGCATACTTTTAGGCACATTAAAATTAACGAAAACGGAAATTTTATAACGTTGCAACAATATCGATTTGATTTCGTTTTGATAACATGGCGCCGAAACGCAACAAACACATTTCGTTAAGTTAATTTTGCTCGTTGACAAAACAAAATGGTATCGTTTCGTTTGTTGAGCAGCCCTGGTTTTGACATTTGTGGACTCGACAGGCGCAGAATACAAGTGAACAAGCTAGGGAGCGATACACTCCCCAAGAACGCGGAATAATCGTGTAAATTTTTTTGCGTAACAATTCTTCTGTGGTGTTGGCGCAGCGCGAATACCGTCGCCGATTCCCCGGCCGTCCTTGAAGAGTATGGGACCACACGAGACATTGCCAAGAGTGGCCGGCCCCGGAGCGCCCGTTCTGCCGAGAATATCGCCGTTGTTGCTAGGGATGTCGAGTTGTCACCGGAAACATCGACCAGACGCCGTTCCACGCAATTAGCCATTAGCCGGACGTCCCTAAGGCGAATTTTGGTCAAAGACCTGCGCATGTTCCCGTACAAAATTCAGTCCGTGCATCAGCTGCTGCCTGCCGACCGCCAACCGCGCGTAACCTACGCCCAAGCCATCCTCAATCTCGAGCAAGAAGTGGACGATTTTTCGACCGAAATCATAATGAGCGATGAGGCTCATTTCCACCTCAGTGGGTACGTGAACAAGCAAAACTATCGTTTCTGGGGCACCGAAAATCCACGAGTGATGCACGAGGAGCCATTGCACCTGCTCAAAGTGACTGCGCTGCTCACGCTGGAGGAGTCATTGGGCCATTTATTTTCGAGAATGCCGCTGGCCAAACGACAACAGTTGACGGTACGCGCTATAGGGCCATGTTGACCGAGTTTTTTCTGCCGCAATTGGACGAATTAGGACTGCAGAACATGTGGTTCCAACAGGACGGAGCAACGGCACACACTGCACGAGCCACAACCAATATTCTGAAGGTGGCATTCCCGGGTAGCCTAATTCCTTAGCCGCACGTACGAGCGTTGCCCATGCCACGATATAAAAAACGTGCTTGGCGATTTCAATGCACAGATGGGCCAGAAGGGCAGCTTTGCATCCGGTAACTGACACTGACCATCTTTGCCGGAGTCCGAAATATATGGTTGTCTGTAGCACCAGGTTCCAGCATAAGCAGATTCACCAAGCTACATGGTTTTCTCCAGATGATAAAATACGAAACCACATCGACCATGTTACGATAGACGGAAAGTGTAGTATGCACATACATAACTGATACACACACACAATACACATTGCGCACAATATAACAAACATACAGACATACAAACATACACAATGCACATAGCACAGAATGAAACATACTGACACACACACACGTATAATGTACACTGCGCGCGCGCAAGGCACCACACGCAAAGTGTCACATAAAACCAAATGTTTGGGCGCAGAACAGCGAGCTCATTACACAACAAGTACAAGTACTTTTGGTGATTGACCGCTTAGCAAAAATACATAATACATTCTGGCATCAAATTGCTGTCATTGCATTTCGGCAATTTGAAGGCCAATAAATAAAACAAACACTACAAAAACACCAAGTGCATTTTACCCTAATCATATTTTATTTAGTACCGTGTAAAATCAATGCGTGAGAAAATATTTGTTATTTCGTGTTGATTTCCCATTCGTTAATTAAGAATTAGTAATAAGTTTCCTCTGTGAGGAAATTAGTATATAAGAACAACATTTTTGAAAATAAAATCAATGGTAATTTACAAAGTTAACCGTTTGCATATTATTGTTCATAAGAGCGGCCTGGTGGCCTACAATATAAAGCGATTTGCGCTAATAATACAACAAAAATAATCCTCCTAACAAATATTACATGGCGATCCTGCCAAACTCCTGTAGAAAAGGAGTAGGACCATAATAAGTTAAAAAGAGAGAAGAATTCTGAAATGAAAATTTCGAAAATTTGAAATGAAAATTATATAAAGATTCCGCATAGGACATAAGCATAAGAGACGTTTAAAATTTCGTTAGAAACAGAGCGTTTTAACTAGAGATGAGAAAGCTAGTCAGTTGCTATCGCTTGCAGATGTGGATAGAAATTTCCCAATCATTGGACATAGGAGGATATCTGAATGGAAATTTATATACTTTGCTAAAGTAGTTAAAGCTGATTGTGTAGTAAGTTCACTAAACGAAATCATCATCCTTTAAGCATAAACATTTGTATAAGTTGAAACAACTTAAAAAATGTGCGGCCCAAAGCAGAACCAGCAGGGACCAACAGAAGTAATAAATAACATAAATGACGACGTAATAGCAAAAGATAACCACAATATCACATATTTGATATACCTAATGTTAATTATTATAATAATATACGTTTTTTATAAAAACTATGTAAAAATGCAGACTTCTAAATCAGTAGCTAATATAACAGCTTAAAATTAATATTATTACATGCTTAAAATAAGTACATGGACAAATTAAACAACATTTTATCCAATTTTAAAAAGAATCCAACTAGGACATATTCAGATACATATATTGAACATACAATAAGTAAAATACAAGAGATTTGGGCAGACATTGTATTGCAAAATAAACAGCATCAAATTGACGAAATACATCCGCTATTTCAAAACATAACTTCCAAAATTTATTCACTTCTAAAGAACAAAATGGCAAGCTTTGATATTTCAACTGCCTCAAAGATAATCCCCGAATTCGGAGGAGAACATTATCTTCTTAAAAAAATTTTAGACACCATTGAGTTTTATGCAAATACACTCAATGATGCACAAAATAATATGCTATTAAAATATATATTAGCAGGAAAAATTGCACAAAAACTAAAAAACAGACTTTTAGCAGAAACAGAGCCAACCACTATTGATCAGCTCAAAGGAACTCTTGAAAAACTATATAAATTAAATAAAAATCCGCTGAAGCTACAAAAGCAAAATAACATTCCATTGCAGAATTTTGCATCGAAAATTGAGAGCATAACAGCCTCACTTAATGAAATTCGCAGCAAGGCTCAGAATCTAAATCGATAATTATCAATCTCAATGACCAATTGGCATTAAACGCTTTTAAAAATGGTGTAAATGAACCATTAAAATCAATTGTTTTCGCGGCTAGACCAAAGACTTTTTCTGAAGCACTGCAAACAGCTCAAGAAGCAGATGTACCGACTAACAACTCGAACATATATCGGACAAGAAATAACAATAACAATAGTTACAATAATAACTATAATAATAACACGCGTCAACCATTTAATACAAGAAATAATAATGGAAACAGAAGGCATGACGATCGCAATCGAGTTTCTAATAATACAAATAATAACAGAAATTATAATAACAGCAATAGGAATTAAAACAATAACAATAACAATAGAAGTTATAATAACAGCAACAGAAATAGTAATATCAATAGTAGAAATTATTCTAATAACAACGGAGACAACCGACGTTCACAAAATTCTGATCAGAACAGAACAAATAATAATAATCAAAGACAAAATTCTCAGGAAAACTAGAACGTCCCCGGATGAAAGAAGCTGGGGCCATCCATAAAACATTAAATACGTATAGTATAGCACAAAAAGATACAAATTACCTTATACTTAAAGCAAAGACAATACGAAAACCAATAGCATTTTTAATAGACACAGGTGCAGACATTTCTATTATAAAAAAAGCATCAATCGACAACGGTATAATAACAAATTGTCAACAATATAACATAAATGGACTTAGTGAAAATCGATTAACAACAAATTCAAAAACTAAACTTTCACTTCAATCTGATGAACTTAATATTGAACATACATTTCATATTTTTGATAATATTAACATATCTACAGACGGAATTATAGGCAGAGATTTCTTGACTAAATATAATTGTAAAATAGGTTACGAAACTTTCGTAATCACAATTATGTATGAAGAACAACAAATAATCTTGCCAATGTACATGAAACTCAGCACATTACCAAGTATTCATTTACCACCCCGAACAGAAATTATAAAAGAAGTAGACGTTGATTTAAATGAAGACAGTTTAGTATGCGCTAGTAAAATAAGACCAGGCATATTTATAGCTAACACAATAATTCCAAAGAAAGGTCACAAACATATAAAGTTCATAAATACAAATGAGTGTGGCATAACAATTAAAGATATTCCTTTACACATACAACCAATAAAAAATTTTTCAATATTGAAATATGACACAAAATTTAATTAAAAAAAACGAATAGATTTTATTAAAAATACTATAAATTTTGAAAACCTAGATCCAGAAGCAAAAGAATCCATAATAAATATTTGTATCAAATACAATGAAATATTTCATCTAAAAGGAGATATTTTAACAAAAAACAATTTTTATACACAAAATATTTCTGTACATGACAAAACTCCAGTCTATATAAAAAACTACAGATTACCAAATGCACATGTTGAAGAGATTAACCAACAAGTTGACAAATTAATTAAAGAGGACATTGTTGAACATTCAACCAGTCCATATAACTCACCATTATTAATTGTGCCAAAGAAAAGCACAAATGATGAAACTAAATGGAGATTAGTAGTTGACTACAGACAACTAAACAACAATATTGTAAATGATAAATTCCCATTAACAAGACTAGAAGATGTGTTAGACAAATTAGGCAAAGCCAAATATTTTTCAACCTTGGACATGACCAGCTCATTCCATCAAATACCTTTAGATAAGCAATCCAGACCGCTTACAGCTTTTTCGACTAATAAAGAACATTATCAGTTCAAAAGGCTACCTTTTGGCTTAAAAATTGCGACTAATAGTTTTCAACGCATGATGACTATAGCTTTGAGTGGACTCCAAGAAGCTGCATTTTTATATGTAGACGACGTAATAATTTTTGGTTCAACTCTAAAAGAACACAATGAAAATTTAATAAATGTATTCGAAAGACTGAAACAATATGATTTAAAACTAAATCCAGACAAATGTAACTTCTTAAAAACAGAAGTAGTTTATTTAGGTCACCTTATAACAGCAGAAGGTATCACGACTGATCCAAATAAGTATGACACTATATGTAATTAATTTTCCATGTCCTAAAGATGCAGACGAGGTACGCAGATTTGTAGCATTTTGCAAGTACTATAGACGTTTTATAGAAAATTTTGCTCAATTGGCTAAATGAATTATTAAAGAAAAACAAACTATTTATATGGTCAAAAGAATGTGAAATAGCTTTCAAAACTCTAAAGTCAAAACTAATGACACCACCTATTTTGAAATATCCCGATTTCTCCAAACCTTTTATTTTGACTACTGATGCATCAAACTATGCCTTAGGAGCAGTTTTATCTGAAGGGACGCCTGGAGAAGACACTCCAATAGCATATGCGAGTAAATCTTTGAACAAACATGAAGTCAACAAACCAATAATAGAAAAGGAGTTATTAGCCATTCATTGGGGAATAAATTATTTCAGACCTTACCTTTTCGGTAGAAAATTCATGGTATACACTGACCACAGACCATTAGTAAGTTTATTCACACATAAAAACCCGTCATCAAAGTTAACAAGAATACGAGTAGATCTTATGGATTATGATTTTGAAATAATTTTCAAACAAGGAAAGATGAATACAAATGCAGACGCACTATCTAGAATAAAAATTACATCAAAAGAATTCAGAAAAATGATACCATCATATGATATGCTTACAATTACAAGAGCGGTTAGTAAAAAATTAGAAAATGAAAAATTAAATAGCATAGAAGCAACGTCATTATCTGACGTCACGCATATAAAGAAATTGCAATTTCAGTTCAAAAAGAATATTATGTATAATGAAAAGGCATATAAAGAAATTGCAATTTCAGTTCAAAAAGAATATTATGTATAATGAAAAGGCTTATAAAGAAATTGCAATTTCAGTTCAAAAAGAATATTATGTATAATGAAAAGGCCATGCGATAAATCGTTATCAACTATGACGTTGATTCTAAGGAAGCTAGGATTATTCGTAGAACAACAGGAAATAGCTAAATTAGCAGTCTCTGCAGAAGACAAAATTTTCCAGTATATAAGCATGCAAGAAGTTAAAGAAAAATGGAATAAGCTACAAAAAGAAATGAAAACTAATACAGCCATTATAGTATATACACCGCCAAAAGAAATAAAGAATATTAAAGAAATGAAGCGTCTAATAAGCAAATATCATGATGAGGAATTAGGACATATAGGAATCTCCAGATGCATAAAAAAATTAAAACAAAGATATGTTTGGAAAAACATGAGCAACATGGTAAAGAATTATATTAATAACTGCAAATTATGCATTGAAATAAAAGTAACTAAATACACAAAAGAAAAAATGACCATGACAGACACTCCAACAACTTCATTTGAAACAATTACAGTTGACACAGTAGGCCCTTTGTAACCTCTGACTTCCAATGCCGACAATGTTGATGTTAGATTGCTGTCTTGGTATCCGGAGACTATTCACAACTTGTTCCGTCACAAACGATAGTTGAGAGCCTAGATCAATGCGTAACCTGACTGTGTGAATTACTTTTGGCGTCTTAATATAAGCTTATGCAGTCGCAAGCAGTGTAACTTGATTTTTTGAAGCTATCGAATTATTTGCAGAAACTGGTATGTTAGTCGCAAATTCAGGAGATGAGCAGACCAAAGAGTTCAAATGCACACCGTCTGTTGCTTACTTGTGGTGGGCTGATAACTTGACGATTGGCGCGTACCCTCATTGTGATGACTGTACGGATGTTGACGCCATGGGTGGAGGTGGTCGCGAAGGGTCATGAATCATTGTATGATGCTTACCGTTGCACTCTTTACAGCGTTGACTTGACCTGCCTGACCGAGCTGAGTGTGGGCCAAGGCAATGGTGGCATAACGATTTGGAATTGACTACTTGTCTGCGTGATGCCTTGTCCAAACCCAGGAACTTAGAACACATTACAATGTAATGAGTATCCTTGTTTTGGTTTTGATTTAAAGGCTGCCACTGATTTTGTAGCTGATGAAGCCGCTTCAACACGTTCAAGAGTTCTCACTCTTGCTGTAAGAAAGGACTCAATGCCCTTGAGACATGGGTATGTCGTGGATGATCCAAGCGAATTTTCCCATCTATATATTGAGGTTTCTTTGTACCAAGTCGACTAGGAAGAATTCCCAGATGTTATGTCCTGCTCCGAGAAGTTAAAGAGCCTTGGTGACTTCAGGGATCGCAGTGAGAGTTTTATTTAGAGAAGCAGCATGCTTTGGAAGCGCCGGCTGAATGTTATTCAGTTCGTCTAAATATTCTTGAATGATGTACCGTTTGTTTTCGTAGCGACTGGTGAGCAGATCCCATGCTACCCCCATTTGTGAATGGCAGAGCTGCAATAAGTTGAGCAGCAGGCCCTGTGCAACAGAACCTTAGGTAATGAAATTTGTCTTGTTCCGTTAAGCGCTGATCAGACTTAATTAAGCTTTCAAAGTGGCCTTTAAACCTTTAAATTTCTGCAGTTGAATGTCTGGAAGTTTGGTGAACGGTGTATCGAGATGACCACCACGCGATGAAGATGATGAATTTGGTGTCGGTGCCAGCGTTTCTCGTTACCGTCGCAGTTTGAGTTTTGCCGCCCTATAGACTTTGCACTCCGTTGTTTGAAAAGATTTAGTTAGGTATTCGTGATCCGCCATAGAAGATGTCCATGTAACCTCAGCTATTGAATGATCTTTTGCTAAAGCTTTGTGCAGGTCCCCATGTCGCTAAGGAACTTGACCCAAAAGATCAGTCATTGAGTTAAGCCGTGACTTGGGATGCTACTTTAAACAGCAGCTTCGCTGGTAGTTGATTTGTTGGTAATGTAGCCCTAGGTCTCAATAAGTTCCAAGCCACTGATCCGGCTCAAAGGATCACTAACTTTTGAGAACTGTAGTTCAGCAATTTATTCAGGCTTGTTACCAACTAAAGCTGATTATATGCTATTAAAACAAGTCCTTACTTTGTTGCAATGGAAATTCCTTTTATTGTGATGCTTCTCGTAGTGAGGTTAATTATGGAATGATCAAGAACATTTTTACGACCGCATGTCGAAAGACAAAGCAAAAGCCTTAAATCACCTGATTTCTGTAGGTTCATATATGGTACATATGTACATAAAGAGAAATCACGTTATACCTAGTAATGAATGCATGTGCACTTATATGAGAATACAAATACATATGTAAATAGCGCTCATCAATAACAAAGTAACTACAACAAATACCTTATAGCAGTGAGAGCGAATTCGATATTAAAGCTGCTGAAAGTAATTAAATAAAGATGTAAAGAAATAATATGCAATAACTGTGCTGCCAGAGTGAGCAACATAAATTTGCTTAAGTTAAATAAGTAATTGCTTAAGTTAAGTCCTTAACACCTACAATTTAAGAGGATGGATCCGTGTGCACGAGTCCGCGAAGGTTGGGAAAGTTTCTGATTACCATTCACCTGGGAGTGGTCAAAACGATTATTTTGCGTGCGGATTAAGCAGCTCACCAACATACATTTGGGAGTGAGGTAAAGTGCGAACTTGGTGAGGACACTTCGACATATTCGGTTTAAGGGCTCAACAGGGTCTGCAGCGGCCGTTCACCAGTAGGTGCGGCTGCGAGCGGGCGTCTGTCTTCGAGCAAGCGGCTCGCTATATAAATGCGCCACGGAAAAAAAAGTGAAACAAATCCTCGGATGAGACCCCTTTTTTTATGACGACCACAGCAAACTTTTAAAGGAATATGATTAAGGGCATGCACCTGGAAAGTTCGGAACCTTAATTGGGAAGGTGCCTCTGACCGGCTGGTTGATGTTGGCCCTTGTGACATCTACAAGGTGGGCCAAAAGAAATCACCCTATTGGAAAATGCTCTCAATTTTTGCAAATGACTGCCAATGTTTAATCTGTTTTGACCAAGGATGCATTTTAACGTTAAATTTAACCGTTCCGAAATGTTTTCCCTTGTTTCGGTTGAAACATTTCAAAATATTATCGTTAAAGCAATTATCATAATAAATTTCATTACGTTTTTTAACCGAAACGAAATGCTGGCGTTAACGTTAAAACGTTAAGAGAAACGCTGGAGATTCACTCGTCGCAAACAGGCGCAAACAGAAGCGCTGCATACTTTTAGGCACATTAAAATTAACGAAAACGGAAATTTTATAACGTTGCAACAATATCGATTTGATTTCGTTTTGATAACATGGCGCCGAAACGCAACAAACACATTTCGTTAAGTTAATTTTGCTCGTTGACAAAACAAAATGGTATCGTTTCGTTTGTTGAGCAGCCCTGGTTTTGACATTTGTGGACTCGACAGGCGCAGAATACAAGTGAACAAGCTATGGAGCGATACACTCCCCAAGAACGCGGAATAATCGTGTAAATTTTTTTGCGTAACAATTCGTCTGTGGTGTTGGCGCAGCGCGAATACCGTCGCCGATTCCCCGGCCGTCCTTGAAGAGTATGGGACCACACGAGACATTGCCAAGAGTGGCCGGCCCCGGAGCGCCCGTTCTGCCGAGAATATCGCCGTTGTTGCTAGGGATGTCGAGTTGTCACCGGAAACATCGACCAGACGCCGTTCCACGCAATTAGCCATTAGCCGGACGTCCCTAAGGCGAATTTTGGTCAAAGACCTGCGCATGTTCCCGTACAAAATTCAGTCCGTGCATCAGCTGCTGCCTGCCGACCGCCAACCGCGCGTAACCTACGCCCAAGCCATCCTCAATCTCGAGCAAGAAGTGGACGATTTTTCGACCGAAATCATAATGAGCGATGAGGCTCATTTCCACCTCAGTGGGTACGTGAACAAGCAAAACTATCGTTTCTGGGGCACCGAAAATCCACGAGTGATGCACGAGGAGCCATTGCACCTGCTCAAAGTGACTGCGCTGCTCACGCTGGAGGAGTCATTGGGCCATTTATTTTCGAGAATGCCGCTGGCCAAACGACAACAGTTGACGGTACGCGCTATAGGGCCATGTTGACCGAGTTTTTTCTGCCGCAATGGGACGAATTAGGACTGCAGAACATGTGGTTCCAACAGGACGGAGCAACGGCACACACTGCACGAGCCACAACCAATATTCTGAAGGTGGCATTCCCGGGTAGCCTAATTCCTTAGCCGCACGTACGAGCGTTGCCCATGCCACGATATAAAAAACGTGCTTGGCGATTTCAATGCACAGGTGGGCCAGAAGGGCAGCTTTGCATCCGGTAACTGACACTGACCATCTTTGCCGGAGTCCGAAATATATGGTTGTCTGTAGCACCAGGTTCCAGCATAAGCAGATTCACCAAGCTACATGGTTTTCTCCAGATGATAAAATACGAAACCACATCGACCATGTTACGATAGACGGAAAGTGAAGTATGCACATACATAACTGATACACACACACAATACACATTGCGCACAATATAACAAACATACAGACATACAAACATACACAATGCACATAGCACAGAATGAAACATACTGACACACACACACGTATAATGTACACTGCGCGCGCGCAAGGCACCACACGCAAAGTGTCACATAAAACCAAATGTTTGGGCGCAGAACAGCGAGCTCATTACACAACAAGTACAAGTACTTTTGGTGATTGACCGCTTAGCAAAAATACATAATACATTCTGGCATCAAATTGCTGTCATTGCATTTCGGCAATTTGAAGGCCAATAAATAAAACAAACACTACAAAAACACCAAGTGCATTTTACCCTAATCATATTTTATTTAGTACCGTGTAAAATCAATGCGTGAGAAAATATTTGTTATTTCGTGTTGATTTCCCATTCGTTAATTAAGAATTAGTAATAAGTTTCCTCTGTGAGGAAATTAGTATATAAGAACAACATTTTTGAAAATAAAATCAATGGTAATTTACAAAGTTAACCGTTTGCATATTATTGTTCATAAGAGCGGCCTGGTGGCCTACAATATAAAGCGATTTGCGCTAATAATACAACAAAAATAATCCTCCTAACAAATATTACATGGCGATTCTGCCAAACTCCTGTAGAAAAGGAGTAGGACCATAATAAGTTAAAAAGAGAGAAGAATTCTGAAATGAAAATTTCGAAAATTTGAAATGAAAATTATATAAAGATTCCGCATAGGACATAAGCATAAGAGACGTTTAAAATTTCGTTAGAAACAGAGCGTTTTAACTAGAGATGAGAAAGCTAGTCAGTTGCTATCGCTTGCAGATGTGGATAGAAATTTCCCAATCATTGGACATAGGAGGATATCTGAATGGAAATTTATATACTTTGCTAAAGTAGTTAAAGCTGATTGTGTAGTAAGTTCACTAAACGAAATCATCATCCTTTAAGCATAAACATTTGTATAAGTTGAAACAACTTAAAAAATGTGCGGCCCAAAGCAGAACCAGCAGGGACCAACAGAAGTAATAAATAACATAAATGACGACGTAATAGCAAAAGATAACCACAATATCACATATTTGATATACCTAATGTTAATTATTATAATAATATACGTTTTTTATAAAAACTATGTAAAAATGCAGACTTCTAAATCAGTAGCTAATATAACAGCTTAAAATTAATATTATTACATGCTTAAAATAAGTACATGGACAAATTAAACAACATTTTATCCAATTTAAAAAAGAATCCAACTAGGACATATTCAGATACATATATTGAACATACAATAAGTAAAATACAAGAGATTTGGGCAGACATTGTATTGCAAAATAAACAGCATCAAATTGACGAAATACATCCGCTATTTCAAAACATAACTTCCAAAATTTATTCACTTCTAAAGAACAAAATGGCAAGCTTTGATATTTCAACTGCCTCAAAGATAATCCCCGAATTCGGAGGAGACCATTATCTTCTTAAAAAAATTTTAGACACCATTGAGTTTTATGCAAATACACTCAATGATGCACAAAATAATATGCTATTAAAATATATATTAGCAGGAAAAATTGCACAAAAACTAAAAAACAGACTTTTAGCAGAAACAGAGCCAACCACTATTGATCAGCTCAAAGGAACTCTTGAAAAACTATATAAATTAAATAAAAATCCGCTGAAGCTACAAAAGCAAAATAACATTCCATTGCAGAATTTTGCATCGAAAATTGAGAGCATAACAGCCTCACTTAATGAAATTCGCAGCAAGGCTCAGAATCTAAATCGATAATTATCAAGCTCAATGACCAATTGGCATTAAACGCTTTTAAAAATGGTGTAAATGAACCATTAAAATCAATTGTTTTCGCGGCTAGACCAAAGACTTTTTCTGAAGCACTGCAAACAGCTCAAGAAGCAGATGTACCGACTAACAACTCGAACATATATCGGACAAGAAATAACAATAACAATAGTTACAATAATAACTATAATAATAACACGCGTCAACCATTTAATACAAGAAATAATAATGGAAACAGAAGGCATGACGATCGCAATCGAGTTTCTAATAATACAAATAATAACAGAAATTATAATAACAGCAATAGGAATTAAAACAATAACAATAACAATAGAAGTTATAATAACAGCAACAGAAATAGTAATATAAATAGTAGAAATTATTCTAATAACAACGGAGACAACCGACGTTCACAAAATTCTGATCAGAACAGAACAAATAATAATAATCAAAGACAAAATTCTCAGGAAAACTAGAACGTCCCCGGATGAAAGAAGCTGGGGCCATCCATAAAACATTAAATACGTATAGTATAGCACAAAAAGATACAAATTACCTTATACTTAAAGCAAAGACAATACGAAAACCAATAGCATTTTTAATAGACACAGGTGCAGACATTTCTATTATAAAAAAAGCATCAATCGACAACGGTATAATAACAAATTGTCAACAATATAACATAAATGGACTTAGTGAAAATCGATTAACAACAAATTCAAAAACTAAACTTTCACTTCAATCTGATGAACTTAATATTGAACATACATTTCATATTTTTGATAATATTAACATATCTACAGACGGAATTATAGGCAGAGATTTCTTGACTAAATATAATTGTAAAATAGGTTACGAAACTTTCGTAATCACAATTATGTATGAAGAACAACAAATAATCTTGCCAATGTACATGAAACTCAGCACATTACCAAGTATTCATTTACCACCCCGAACAGAAATTATAAAAGAAGTAGACGTTGATTTAAATGAAGACAGTTTAGTATGCGCTAGTAAAATAAGACCAGGCATATTTATAGCTAACACAATAATTCCAAAGAAAGGTCACAAACATATAAAGTTCATAAATACAAATGAGTGTGGCATAACAATTAAAGATATTCCTTTACACATACAACCAATAAAAAATTTTTCAATATTGAAATATGACACAAAATTTAATTAAAAAAAACGAATAGATTTTATTAAAAATACTATAAATTTTGAAAACCTAGATCCAGAAGCAAAAGAATCCATAATAAATATTTGTATCAAATACAATGAAATATTTCATCTAAAAGGAGATATTTTAACAAAAAACAATTTTTATACACAAAATATTTCTGTACATGACAAAACTCCAGTCTATATAAAAAACTACAGATTACCAAATGCACATGTTGAAGAGATTAACCAACAAGTTGACAAATTAATTAAAGAGGACATTGTTGAACATTCAACCAGTCCATATAACTCACCATTATTAATTGTGCCAAAGAAAAGCACAAATGATGAAACTAAATGGAGATTAGTAGTTGACTACAGACAACTAAACAACAATATTGTAAATGATAAATTCCCATTAACAAGACTAGAAGATGTGTTAGACAAATTAGGCAAAGCCAAATATTTTTCAACCTTGGACATGACCAGCTCATTCCATCAAATACCTTTAGATAAGCAATCCAGACCGCTTACAGCTTTTTCGACTAATAAAGAACATTATCAGTTCAAAAGGCTACCTTTTGGCTTAAAAATTGCGACTAATAGTTTTCAACGCATGATGACTATAGCTTTGAGTGGACTCCAAGAAGCTGCATTTTTATATGTAGACGACGTAATAATTTTTGGTTCAACTCTAAAAGAACACAATGAAAATTTAATAAATGTATTCGAAAGACTGAAACAATATGATTTAAAACTAAATCCAGACAAATGTAACTTCTTAAAAACAGAAGTAGTTTATTTAGGTCACCTTATAACAGCAGAAGGTATCACGACTGATCCAAATAAGTATGACACTATATGTAATTAATTTTCCATGTCCTAAAGATGCAGACGAGGTACGCAGATTTGTAGCATTTTGCAAGTACTATAGACGTTTTATAGAAAATTTTGCTCAATTGGCTAAATGAATTATTAAAGAAAAACAAACTATTTATATGGTCAAAAGAATGTGAAATAGCTTTCAAAACTCTAAAGTCAAAACTAATGACACCACCTATTTTGAAATATCCCGATTTCTCCAAACCTTTTATTTTGACTACTGATGCATCAAACTATGCCTTAGGAGCAGTTTTATCTGAAGGGACGCCTGGAGAAGACACTCCAATAGCATATGCGAGTAAATCTTTGAACAAACATGAAGTCAACAAACCAATAATAGAAAAGGAGTTATTAGCCATTCATTGGGGAATAAATTATTTCAGACCTTACCTTTTCGGTAGAAAATTCATGGTATACACTGACCACAGACCATTAGTAAGTTTATTCACACATAAAAACCCGTCATCAAAGTTAACAAGAATACGAGTAGATCTTATGGATTATGATTTTGAAATAATTTTCAAACAAGGAAAGATGAATACAAATGCAGACGCACTATCTAGAATAAAAATTACATCAAAAGAATTCAGAAAAATGATACCATCATATGATATGCTTACAATTACAAGAGCGGTTAGTAAAAAATTAGAAAATGAAAAATTAAATAGCATAGAAGCAACGTCATTATCTGCTGTCACGCATATAAAGAAATTGCAATTTCAGTTCAAAAAGAATATTATGTATAATGAAAAGGCATATAAAGAAATTGCAATTTCAGTTCAAAAAGAATATTATGTATAATGAAAAGGCCATGCGATAAATCGTTATCAACTATGACGTTGATTCTAAGGAAGCTAGGATTATTCGTAGAACAACAGGAAATAGCTAAATTAGCAGTCTCTGCAGAAGACAAAATTTTCCAGTATATAAGCATGCAAGAAGTTAAAGAAAAATGGAATAAGCTACAAAAAGAAATGAAAACTAATACAGCCATTATAGTATATACACCGCCAAAAGAAATAAAGAATATTAAAGAAATGAAGCGTCTAATAAGCAAATATCATGATGAGGAATTAGGACATATAGGAATCTCCAGATGCATAAAAAAATTAAAACAAAGATATGTTTGGAAAAACATGAGCAACATGGTAAAGAATTATATTAATAACTGCAAATTATGCATTGAAATAAAAGTAACTAAATACACAAAAGAAAAAATGACCATGACAGACACTCCAACAACTTCATTTGAAACAATTACAGTTGACACAGTAGGCCCTTTGTAACCTCTGACTTCCAATGCCGACAATGTTGATGTTAGATTGCTGTCTTGGTATCCGGAGACTATTCACAACTTGTTCCGTCACAAACGATAGTTGAGAGCCTAGATCAATGCGTAACCTGACTGTGTGAATTACTTTTGGCGTCTTAATATGAGCTTATGCAGTCGCAAGCAGTGTAACTTGATTTTTTGAAGCTATCGAATTATTTGCAGAAGCTGGTATGTTAGTAGCAAATTCAGGAGATGAGCAGACCAAAGAGTTCAGGGATCGCAGTGAGAGTTTTATTTAGAGAAGCTGCATGCTTTGGAAGCGCCGGCTGAATGTTATTCAGTTCGTCTAAATATTCTTGAATGATGTACCGTTTGTTTTCGTAGCGACTTGTGAGCAGATCCCATGCTACCCCCATCGAGTCATTTGTGAATGGCAGAGCTGCAATTAGAACCTTAGGTAATGAAATTCGTCTTGTTCCGTTAAGCGCTGATCAGACTTAATTAAGCTCTCAAAGTGGCCTTTAAACTCTGGCCATTTCACATATTCCCCGCTAAATTTCTGCAGTTGAATGTCTGGAAGTTTTGTGATCGGTGTATCGAGATGACCACCTCGCGATGAAGATGATGAATTTGGTGTCGGTGCCAGCGTTTCTCGTTACCGTCCCAGTTTGAGTTTTGCCGCCCTATAGACTTTGCACTCCGTTGTTTGAAAATATTTAGTTAGGTATTCGTGATCCGCCATAGAAGATGTCCATGTAACCTCAGCTATTAAATGATCTTTTGCTAAAGCTTTGTGTAGGTTCCAGTCCCATAATTGCACATCACTTAAAGTTGTACCGACCATGTCGCTAGGAACTTGACCCAAAAGATCAGTCATTGAGTTAAGCCGTGACTTTCGGGATGCTACTTTAAACAGCAGCTCCGCTGGTAGTTGATTTCTTGGTAATGTAGCCCTAGTACCCTCCACCACTTGTATTGGTGATTGTGATGGCAGGAGCCGTATTGCCTGCATTTTTGTGTTTTTGTGATGGTGCGGACTTGCTCTTTATAGCACCCTCGCTCGCGCTTGCTTCACCGTCACTCATGTTAATATTTTGGCCGTGAATGTATGTGATGAGGAAAGTTCCGACGCTTCAGTTGAATAAGGTCTCAATAAATTCCAAGCCACTGATCCGGCTCAAAGGATCACTAACTTTTGAGAACTGTAGTTCAGCAATTTATTCAGGCTTGTTACCAACTAAAGCTGGTTATATGCTATTAAAACAAGTTCTTACTTTGTCGCAATGGAAATTCCTTTTATTGTGATGCTTCTCGTAGTGAGGTTAATTATGGAATGATCAAGAATATTCTTACGACCGCATGTCGAGCAAAAGCCTTAAATCACCTGATTTCTGTAGGTTCAAATGCACACCGTCCGTTGCCATAGGTGAAGGTGGTCGCGAAGGGTTATGAAGCATTGTATGATGCTTACCGTTGCACTCTTTACATCGTTGACTTGACCTGCATGACCGAGCTGAGTGTGGGCCAAGGCAATTGTGGCATAACGATTTGGAAATGACTACTTGTCTGCGTGATGCCTTGTCCAAACCCAGGAACTTAGAACACATTACAATGTAATGAGTATCCTTGTTTTGGTTTTGATTTAAAGGCTGCCACTGATTTCGTAGCTGATGAAGCCGCTTCGACACGTTCAAGAGTTCTCACTCTTGCTGTAAAGAAGGACTCAATGCCCTTGAGACATGGGTATGTCGTGGATGATCCAAGCGAATTTTCCCATTTATATATTGAGGTTTCTTTGTACCAAGTCGACTAGGAAGAATTCCCAGATGTTATGTCCTGCTCCGAGGAGTTAAAGAGCCTTGGTGACTTCAGGGATCGCAGTGAGAGTTTTATTTAGAGAAGCTGCATGCTTTGCTAGCGCCAGCTGAATGTTATTCATTTACATATTTGTCTAAATATTCTTGAATGATGTACCGTTTGTTTTCGTAGCGACTTGTGAGCAGATCCCATGCTACCCCCATGGAGTCATTTGTGAATGGCAGAGCTGCAATAAGTTGAGCTGCAGGCCCTGTGCAACAGAACCTTAGGTAATGGAATTTGTCTTGTTCCGTTAAGCGCTGATCAGACTTAATTAAGCTCTCAAAGTGGCCCTTAAACTCTGGCCATTTCGCATATTCCCCGCTAAATTTCTGCAGTTGAATGTCTGGAAGTTTGGTGAACGGTGTATCGAGATGACCACCACGCGATAAAGATGATGCATTTGGTGTCGGTGCCAGCGTTTCTCGTAACCGTCCCAGTTTGAGTTTTGCCGCCATATAGACTTTACACTCCGCTGTTTGAAAAGATTTAGTTAAGTATTCGTGATCCGCCATAGAAGATGTCCATGTAACCTCAGCTATTGAATGATAATTTTCTAAAGCTTTGTGCAGGTCCCAGGCCCATAATTGCACATCACTTAAAGTTGTACCGACCATATCGCTAGGAACTTGACCCAAAATATCAGTCATTGAGTTAAGCCGTGACTTTTGGGATGCTACTTTAAACAGCAGCTCCGCTGGTAGTTGATTTGTTGGTAATGTAGCCCTAGTACCCTCCACCACTTGTATTGGTGATTGTGATGGCAGGAGCCGTATTGCCTGCATTTTTGTGTTTTTGTGATGGTGCGGACTTGCTCTTTATAGCACCCTCGCTCGCGCTTGCTTCACCGTCACTCATGTGTCATTCAATGAACTCCGGGTCTTGTGTTCTTCCCAGTCTGAATATTGGCTTGCAAAGAGATTTAAGTGATCTAAATCTACCAAGTAATCGTGACGTATTAAATTACTATTTATTTTTACGCGTGGCTGAGCAAAAAACAACAAAAAAAAGCAATCGTACGGTAATCTTAACACACAAGTGGCAAAAAAAATTTGGGAAATTTGGAATAAACTAAACATTCCGTTAATCAATGAAAAAACTGCCTCGAAAAAACTGAAAACATTGCTAAATAAATATCATAATGAAATAAAATTTAAAAGTAGACCAAGTAAGCCTTCAACGTTTCTGGAAACAATTGATCAAGTGTTTTATATTGGAACATGTCAGTGCGCAAAAACATTGCCTTGCTGCTGTGGTTTAATACCCATTGAACTCCAAGAGTTTATGATTGATCAGCACAGTAAGAGGAAGCTAACCATTCCCGAATTCGAGGCGATTGCTGTTGACCAACAATCAACACTGGCGCCAACTAGTCTTGATCCAACTTTTTTTCCTGGCTCAACAAATATGGATGTTGAATCAGAGGTGATGTTTGCCATGCCAACTGCAAGAGAGCCAAGTTCGTCGAAAAAAAAAATAAATACCAAAAGGTACGATACACCTCATTTCGCTATGGCGTGCGATATGTTTGGAATCGGGAATAGGGTTGCTTCTCTTTTGGCCACATCGCTTTTCAAAGATATTGACTTTAAAGATGAAAATGGGGAACCAATAATTATGGACAAATCTAAAGTTTCACGTGAAAGAAAGAAATGTGGGGATTCTCTTCGAAGAAAGCAACGCAATGACTGTGATCTGGTAGCCTTCTCCTTTGATGGCAGAAAAAACAACTCTCTGACGAGCGAAGAAGAAAATGGAAGATATCATCCGAGAATGGTAAAAGAATCACATTTAGTGGTTCTTCAAGAGCCTGAGAGCAGATTGTTGGGTTACGTAAAAGTCGACGCCGAGGACGCTAAAACAAAACAGAGGCAATTGTGCGAGTTCCTTATAGAAAAAAATATGTCCCTTGAGAAACTGATTGGAATTTGCTGTGACGGAAAAGCAACAAACACAGGTTCAGAAAATGGAATTTTAAGGAGAACCGAAGTCATGTTGAATAGACCATTGCACTGGTTTGTTTGTTTATTACACTTTAATGAACTTCCACTTCGTCACTTCTTCTCCGCATTGGAAAAGTCCACTACAAGCGGACCGCGCACAGCTAGTGGGATAATAACAAAGCAAATCGAAACATGCGAGCAGATGGCGGTAAGCAAACAATTGTTTTAAAGAGCCTAACATGTATATTTTGATCTGAGCTAAATAAATAAAATCTTTCTGTAGGCTGTACCCGACTTTGAGGCCATTTCGTTGGGAGATATGCCTCCACCCATTCATGAAAAACGCTCTCGACTGACATTCAGTACTTGTATCGAATGGCAAATGTAGTTTGTGATGGTTTCTGCCCCGAAAATTTAGCCAGTATGAAACCGGGACAAATTCTGCACTCTCGATGGCTAACAAAGGCAAGCAGACTCTTACGTTTATACGTGACAACAAGTTCACCATCAGCGAAGTTAAAAACTTTGGCAACTTACATAATGAAAGTTTACGTACCGATGTACTTTAACATTAAGTTCTACAACTCAGTTGTATACGGCAGTCTCTTGTTTTTTAAATTTATACAGTCCACGCAATATTTACCACCAACGCTGCGATGCTTTATAATAAGAGAAAAGATGTTCGCGAAAGAGCCATAAAAAAGATACTACATTATCGTGATAAAGTTTGTGATCCGACTAATCTAAGGGTTTATGATGATCCGCCGCTTCCTGACCCAGGGATTCCATGTCATAACCAAGCAACTGAGCGATGTGTACAGCTTCTGACAACAGTTTCCCGACGCGCTATCGCAAAGAATAGACCCGATATCATGGCCGTAACTATAGAAAGTCGTACTACAACACCACGCATGGAATCCAAAAAATACTTTAAAACCTAAAAAAATTAGAACTAGAAAAGATTCCCAGTCATCAGCAAAAAAACCAATGTCTGTAACTTGCACCACAAAAACATTTAATTTTTTGAAAACTTAATTACAATAATAAAATTTTATTTTCGATCCACCATATTTTCCACAATTTTAGCATTTTTTTTTAAAATATAGGAATATCTGTATGCTGCATACATAGAAGCACAAACTTTCGTTATAATCGAAGAAACCAAGCACTATTTTCCGGATCGCTTCTTATGAAACTATAGGTTTTTGAGTACAATTTAATAAGTATGACCTCAAAATCTAAAGTCGCTCTGCGCGAAATGGGAATTAATTTTAGACCCATGGTTTCTTGGCAAAACTTTCTTAGAATCTTCTGTAGTTTTCGTTTTTGCTAGCCGCTGTTTGTTTTTTTTTCACCCATACAAGTCGACCCGGCCTTATGTACATAAAGATAAATCACGTTATACCTAGTAATGAATGTATGTGCACTTATATGCGAATACAAATACATAAATAGCGCTCATCAATGACAAAGTAACTACAACAAATACCTTATAGCAGGGAGAGCGAATTCGATATTAAAGCTGCTGAAAGTAATTGAATACAGATGTAAAGAAAGAATATGCAATAACTGTGCTTCCAGAGTGAGCAACATTAATTTGCTTAAGTTAAATAAGTAATTGCTTAAGTTAAGTCCTTAACACCTACAATTTAAGAGGATAGATCCGTGTGCACGAGTCCACGAAGGTTGGGAAAGTTTCTGATTGCCATTCACCTGGGAGTGGTCAAAACGATTATTTTGCGTGCGGATTAAGCAGCTCACCAACATACATTTGGGAGTGAGATAAAGTGCGAACTTGGTGAGGACACTTCGACATATTCGGTTTAAGGGCTCAACAGGGTCTGCAGTGTCCGTTCACCAGTAGGTGCGGCTGCGAGCGGGCGTCTGTCTTCGAGCAAGCGGCTCGCTATATAAATGCGCCACGGAAAAAAAATTTAAAAAAATCCTCGGATGAGACCCCTTTTTTATGACGACCACGGCAAATTTTTAAAGGAATATGATTTAAGGGCATGCACCTGGAATGTTCGGAACCTTAATTGGGAAGGTGCCACTGACCGGCTGGTTGATGTTGGCCCTTGTGACATCTACTACAGCTGTCATGTAAAGAAGCGCAAATTTAGTGTCGGATTTGAGGCGGGAGAGAGACTTTGTCGTAAAGTACTCTCGTTCACTCCGGTGAACGAAAGTTTCTCTACAATGCGCATCAAGGCGAGATTCTTCAACAGCTCCCTGATTTGCGCCCACGCTCCGACGGAAGATGGGAACAAAGATCGCTTCTACGATTTCCTTAGCCGCACGTACGAGCGGTGCAAACGCTACGATATAAAAAACGTGCTTGGCGATTTCAATGCAGAGGTGGGCAAGAGGGGCATCTTTGCATCCGCTAACTGACACTGACCATCTTTGCCGGGGTCCGAAACATGCATAAGCAGATTCACCAAGCTACGTGGTTTTCTCCAGATGGTAAAATACGAAACCACATCGACCATGTTACGATAGACGGAAAGCATGCTTCCAGTGGCCTAGAACTGAAGAGCCAGCATTGACTCGGGAAATTTTCGTTTCGCAGCCCAAATCAGTGCGCGCATCAGTGCGTCAAAAACCGCACAGAAATGGACACAAGGACTGCTCGACGTCGGAAAGCTGCAATCGCAAATGACAGGCACCCACTTCGCAACACACGCTTCTGCGACGGGGTGTCGCTCGACCATGGGACTTTCGACCATATGGCCGAAAGTCTCCAAAAAAGTGGACATTCGACCATATAGTCGAAAGTCATTGTATGCTGGTGACTTTCGACCATATGGTCGAATGTCCACTTTATTAAATTGAGAATGTGGTCGAAAGTCACTGGCACACACTTTTTTTCGGACTTTCGGCCATATGTTAAGTATGCATTTTGTAAAAGGGCAAACTATTGTACCAAAATGACAATTGCTTAAATTTAAGTTTGCCCTGTTACAAAATAATTGTTAAGTATGCATTTAATAAAATTCAACAATAAGAACAGGGCACACAGTATTTCCGCGCAGAACTCCTTTCTGCGTGAGCGGCCTTCGGCCGCGCTTCAAAAAAATAACCCTGGCCGGACAAACTCCGGCTACGCCATCAACAGTATTTCCGCGCACAACCCCTTTCTGCGTGAGCGGCCTTCGGGCGCGCTTCAAAAAAAAACCCTGGCCGGACAAACTCCGGCTACGCCATCAACAGTATTTCCGCCCAGAACTCCTTTCTGCGTGAGCGGTCTTCGGCCGCGCTTCAAAAAAATAACCCTGGCCGGACAAACTCCGGCTACGCCATCAACAGTACTTCCGCGCACAACTCCTTTGCATTTTGTAAAAGGGCAAAGTATTGTACCAAAATAACAATTGCTTAAATTGTGTGATGGTTTCTGCCCCGAAAATTTAGCCAGTATGAAACCGGGACCAATTCTGCACTCTCGATGGCTAACAAATGCAAGCAGACTCTTACGTTTATACGTGACAACTAGTTCACCATCAGCGAATTTAAAAACTTTGGCAACTTACATAATGAAAGTTTGCGTACCGATGTACTTTAACATTAAGTTCTAAAACTCAGTTGTATAAGGCAGTCTCTTGTTTTTTAAATTTATACAGTCCACGCAATATTTACCACCAACGCTGCGATGCTTTATGATAAGAGAAAAGATGTTCGCGAAAGAGCCATAAAAAAGAAACTACATTATCGTGATAAAGTTTGTGATCCGACTAATCTAAGGGTTTATGATGATCCGCCGCTTCCTGACCCAAAGATTCCATGTCATACCCAAGCAACTGAGCCATGTGTACAGCTTCTGACAACAGTTTCCCGACGCGCTATCGCAAAGAATAGAGACGATATCATGGCCGTAACTATAGAAAGTCGTACTACAACACCACGCATGGAATCCAAAAAATACTTTAAAACCTAAAAAAATTAGAACTAGAAAAGATTCCCAGTCATCAGCAAAAAAACCAATGTCTGTAACTTGCACCACAAAAACATTTAATTTTTTGAAAACTTAATTACAATAATAAAATTTTATTTTCGATCCACCATATTTTCCACAATTTTAGCATTTTTTAAAAAAACTTAGGAATATCTGTATGCTGCATACATAGAAGCACAAACTTTCGTTATAATCGAAGAAACCAAGCACTATTTTCCGGATCGCTTCTTATGAAACTATAGGTTTTTGAGTACAATTTAATAAGTATGACCTCAAAATCTAAAGTCGCTCTGCGCGAAATGGGAATTAATTTTAGACCCATGGTTTCTTGGCAAAACTTTCTTAGAATCTTCTGTAGTTTTCGTTTTTGCTAGCCGCTGTTTTTTTTTTTTCACCCATACAAGTCGACCCGGCCTTATGTACATAAAGATAAATCACGTTATACCTAGTAATGAATGTATGTGCACTTATATGCGAATACAAATACATAAATAGCGCTCATCAATGACAAAGTAACTACAACAAATACCTTATAGCAGGGAGAGCGAATTCGATATTAAAGCTGCTGAAAGTAATTGAATACAGATGTAAAGAAAGAATATGCAATAACTGTGCTTCCAGAGTGAGCAACATTAATTTGCTTAAGTTAAATAAGTAATTGCTTAAGTTAAGTCCTTAACACCTACAATTTAAGAGGATAGATCCGTGTGCACGAGTCCACGAAGGTTGGGAAAGTTTCTGATTGCCATTCACCTGGGAGTGGTCAAAACGATTATTTTGCGTGCGGATTAAGCAGCTCACCAACATACATTTGGGAGTGAGGTAAAGTGCGAACTTGGTGAGGACACTTCGACATATTCGGTTTAAGGGCTCAACAGGGTCTGCAGTGTCCGTTCACCAGTAGGTGCGGCTGCGAGCGGGCGTCTGTCTTCAAGCAAGCGGCTCGCTATATAAATGCGCCACGGAAAAAAAATTTAAACAAATCCTCGGATGAGACTCCTTTTTTATGACGACCACGGCAAACTTTTAAAGGAATATGATTTAAGGGCATGCACCTGGAATGTTCGGAACCTTAATTGGGAAGGTGCCTCTGACCGGCTGGTTGATGTTGGCCCTTGTGACATCTACTACAGCTGTCATGTAAAGAAGCGCAAATTTAGTGTCGGATTTGTGGTGGGAGAGAGACTTTGTCGTAAAGTACTCTCGTTCACTCCGGTGGACGAAAGTTTCTCTACAATGCGCATCAAGGCGAGATTCTTCAACAGCTCCCTGATTTGGGCCCACGCGCCGACGGGAGAGAACGACGATGGGAACAAAGATCGCTTCTACGATTTCCTTAGCCGCACGTACGAGCGGTGCAAACGCTACGATATAAAAAACGTGCTTGGCGATTTCAATGCAGAGGTGGGCAAGAGGGGCATCTTTGCATCCGCTAACTGACACTGACCATCTTTGCCGGGGTCCGAAACATGCATAAGCAGATTCACCAAGCTACGTGGTTTTCTCCAGATGGTAAAATACGAAACCACATCGACCATGTTACGATAGACGGAAAGCATGCTTCCAGTGGCCTAGAACTGAAGAGCCAGCATTGACTCGGGAAATTTTCGTTTCGCAGCCCAAATCAGTGCGCGCATCAGTGCGTCAAAAACCGCACAGAAATGGACACAAGGACTGCTCGACGTCGGAAAGCTGCAATCGCAAATGACAGGCACCCACTTCGCAACACACGCTTCTGCGACGGGGTGTCGCTCGACCATGGGACTTTCGACCATATGGCCGAAAGTCTCCAAAAAAGTGGACATTCGACCATATAGTCGAAAGTCATTGTATGCTGGTGACTTTCGACCATATGGTCGAATGTCCACTTTATTAAATTGAGAATGTGGTCGAAAGTCACTGGCACACACTTTTTTTCGGACTTTCGGCCATATGTTAAGTATGCATTTTGTAAAAGGGCAAACTATTGTACCAAAATGACAATTGCTTAAATTTAAGTTTGCCCTGTTACAAAATAATTGTTAAGTATGCATTTAATAAAATTCAACAATAAGAACAGGGCACACAGTATTTCCGCGCAGAACTCCTTTCTGCGTGAGCGGCCTTCGGCCGCGCTTCAAAAAAATAACCCTGGCCGGACAAACTCCGGCTACGCCATCAACAGTATTTCCGCGCACAACCCCTTTCTGCGTGAGCGGCCTTCGGGCGCGCTTCAAAAAAAAACCCTGGCCGGACAAACTCCGGCTACGCCATCAACAGTATTTCCGCCCAGAACTCCTTTCTGCGTGAGCGGTCTTCGGCCGCGCTTCAAAAAAATAACCCTGGCCGGACAAACTCCGGCTACGCCATCAACAGTACTTCCGCGCACAACTCCTTTGCATTTTGTAAAAGGGCAAAGTATTGTACCAAAATAACAATTGCTTAAATTGTGTGATGGTTTCTGCCCCGAAAATTTAGCCAGTATGAAACCGGGACCAATTCTGCACTCTCGATGGCTAACAAATGCAAGCAGACTCTTACGTTTATACGTGACAACTAGTTCACCATCAGCGAATTTAAAAACTTTGGCAACTTACATAATGAAAGTTTGCGTACCGATGTACTTTAACATTAAGTTCTAAAACTCAGTTGTATAAGGCAGTCTCTTGTTTTTTAAATTTATACAGTCCACGCAATATTTACCACCAACGCTGCGATGCTTTATGATAAGAGAAAAGATGTTCGCGAAAGAGCCATAAAAAAGAAACTACATTATCGTGATAAAGTTTGTGATCCGACTAATCTAAGGGTTTATGATGATCCGCCGCTTCCTGACCCAAAGATTCCATGTCATACCCAAGCAACTGAGCCATGTGTACAGCTTCTGACAACAGTTTCCCGACGCGCTATCGCAAAGAATAGAGACGATATCATGGCCGTAACTATAGAAAGTCGTACTACAACACCACGCATGGAATCCAAAAAATACTTTAAAACCTAAAAAAATTAGAACTAGAAAAGATTCCCAGTCATCAGCAAAAAAACCAATGTCTGTAACTTGCACCACAAAAACATTTAATTTTTTGAAAACTTAATTACAATAATAAAATTTTATTTTCGATCCACCATATTTTCCACAATTTTAGCATTTTTTAAAAAAACTTAGGAATATCTGTATGCTGCATACATAGAAGCACAAACTTTCGTTATAATCGAAGAAACCAAGCACTATTTTCCGGATCGCTTCTTATGAAACTATAGGTTTTTGAGTACAATTTAATAAGTATGACCTCAAAATCTAAAGTCGCTCTGCGCGAAATGGGAATTAATTTTAGACCCATGGTTTCTTGGCAAAACTTTCTTAGAATCTTCTGTAGTTTTCGTTTTTGCTAGCCGCTGTTTTTTTTTTTCACCCATACAAGTCGACCCGGCCTTATGTACATAAAGATAAATCACGTTATACCTAGTAATGAATGTATGTGCACTTATATGCGAATACAAATACATAAATAGCGCTCATCAATGACAAAGTAACTACAACAAATACCTTATAGCAGGGAGAGCGAATTCGATATTAAAGCTGCTGAAAGTAATTGAATACAGATGTAAAGAAAGAATATGCAATAACTGTGCTTCCAGAGTGAGCAACATTAATTTGCTTAAGTTAAATAAGTAATTGCTTAAGTTAAGTCCTTAACACCTACAATTTAAGAGGATAGATCCGTGTGCACGAGTCCACGAAGGTTGGGAAAGTTTCTGATTGCCATTCACCTGGGAGTGGTCAAAACGATTATTTTGCGTGCGGATTAAGCAGCTCACCAACATACATTTGGGAGTGAGGTAAAGTGCGAACTTGGTGAGGACACTTCGACATATTCGGTTTAAGGGCTCAACAGGGTCTGCAGTGTCCGTTCACCAGTAGGTGCGGCTGCGAGCGGGCGTCTGTCTTCAAGCAAGCGGCTCGCTATATAAATGCGCCACGGAAAAAAAATTTAAACAAATCCTCGGATGAGACTCCTTTTTTATGACGACCACGGCAAACTTTTAAAGGAATATGATTTAAGGGCATGCACCTGGAATGTTCGGAACCTTAATTGGGAAGGTGCCTCTGACCGGCTGGTTGATGTTGGCCCTTGTGACATCTACTACAGCTGTCATGTAAAGAAGCGCAAATTTAGTGTCGGATTTGTGGTGGGAGAGAGACTTTGTCGTAAAGTACTCTCGTTCACTCCGGTGGACGAAAGTTTCTCTACAATGCGCATCAAGGCGAGATTCTTCAACAGCTCCCTGATTTGGGCCCACGCGCCGACGGGAGAGAACGACGATGGGAACAAAGATCGCTTCTACGATTTCCTTAGCCGTACGTACGAGCGGTGCCCACGCTACGATATAAAAAACGTGCTTGGACTATTTCAATGCAGAGGTGGGCAAGAAGGGCATCTTTGCATCCGCTAACTGACACTGACCATATTTGCCGGAGTCCGAAACATGCATAAGCAGATTCACCAAGCTACGTGGTTTTCTCCAGATGGTAAAATACGAAACCACATCGACCATGTTACGATAGACGGAAAGCATGCTTCCAGTGGCCTAGAACTGAAGAGCCAGCATTGACTCGGGAAATTTTCGTTTCGCAGCCCAAATCAGTGCGCGCATCAGTGCGTCAAAAACCGCACAGAAATGGACACAAGGACTGCTCGACGTCGGAAAGCTGCAATCGCAAATGACAGGCACCCACTTCGCAACACACGCTTCTGCGACGGGGTGTCGCTCGACCATGGGACTTTCGACCATATGGCCGAAAGTCTCCAAAAAAGTGGACATTCGACCATATAGTCGAAAGTCATTGTATGCTGGTGACTTTCGACCATATGGTCGAATGTCCACTTTATTAAATTGAGAATGTGGTCGAAAGTCACTGGCACACACTTTTTTTCGGACTTTCGGCCATATGTTAAGTATGCATTTTGTAAAAGGGCAAACTATTGTACCAAAATGACAATTGCTTAAATTTAAGTTTGCCCTGTTACAAAATAATTGTTAAGTATGCATTTAATAAAATTCAACAATAAGAACAGGGCACACAGTATTTCCGCGCAGAACTCCTTTCTGCGTGAGCGGCCTTCGGCCGCGCTTCAAAAAAATAACCCTGGCCGGACAAACTCCGGCTACGCCATCAACAGTATTTCCGCGCACAACCCCTTTCTGCGTGAGCGGCCTTCGGGCGCGCTTCAAAAAAAAACCCTGGCCGGACAAACTCCGGCTACGCCATCAACAGTATTTCCGCCCAGAACTCCTTTCTGCGTGAGCGGTCTTCGGCCGCGCTTCAAAAAAATAACCCTGGCCGGACAAACTCCGGCTACGCCATCAACAGTACTTCCGCGCACAACTCCTTTGCATTTTGTAAAAGGGCAAAGTATTGTACCAAAATAACAATTGCTTAAATTGTGTGATGGTTTCTGCCCCGAAAATTTAGCCAGTATGAAACCGGGACCAATTCTGCACTCTCGATGGCTAACAAATGCAAGCAGACTCTTACGTTTATACGTGACAACTAGTTCACCATCAGCGAATTTAAAAACTTTGGCAACTTACATAATGAAAGTTTGCGTACCGATGTACTTTAACATTAAGTTCTAAAACTCAGTTGTATAAGGCAGTCTCTTGTTTTTTAAATTTATACAGTCCACGCAATATTTACCACCAACGCTGCGATGCTTTATGATAAGAGAAAAGATGTTCGCGAAAGAGCCATAAAAAAGAAACTACATTATCGTGATAAAGTTTGTGATCCGACTAATCTAAGGGTTTATGATGATCCGCCGCTTCCTGACCCAAAGATTCCATGTCATACCCAAGCAACTGAGCCATGTGTACAGCTTCTGACAACAGTTTCCCGACGCGCTATCGCAAAGAATAGAGACGATATCATGGCCGTAACTATAGAAAGTCGTACTACAACACCACGCATGGAATCCAAAAAATACTTTAAAACCTAAAAAAATTAGAACTAGAAAAGATTCCCAGTCATCAGCAAAAAAACCAATGTCTGTAACTTGCACCACAAAAACATTTAATTTTTTGAAAACTTAATTACAATAATAAAATTTTATTTTCGATCCACCATATTTTCCACAATTTTAGCATTTTTTAAAAAAACTTAGGAATATCTGTATGCTGCATACATAGAAGCACAAACTTTCGTTATAATCGAAGAAACCAAGCACTATTTTCCGGATCGCTTCTTATGAAACTATAGGTTTTTGAGTACAATTTAATAAGTATGACCTCAAAATCTAAAGTCGCTCTGCGCGAAATGGGAATTAATTTTAGACCCATGGTTTCTTGGCAAAACTTTCTTAGAATCTTCTGTAGTTTTCGTTTTTGCTAGCCGCTGTTTTTTTTTTTCACCCATACAAGTCGACCCGGCCTTATGTACATAAAGATAAATCACGTTATACCTAGTAATGAATGTATGTGCACTTATATGCGAATACAAATACATAAATAGCGCTCATCAATGACAAAGTAACTACAACAAATACCTTATAGCAGGGAGAGCGAATTCGATATTAAAGCTGCTGAAAGTAATTGAATACAGATGTAAAGAAAGAATATGCAATAACTGTGCTTCCAGAGTGAGCAACATTAATTTGCTTAAGTTAAATAAGTAATTGCTTAAGTTAAGTCCTTAACACCTACAATTTAAGAGGATAGATCCGTGTGCACGAGTCCACGAAGGTTGGGAAAGTTTCTGATTGCCATTCACCTGGGAGTGGTCAAAACGATTATTTTGCGTGCGGATTAAGCAGCTCACCAACATACATTTGGGAGTGAGGTAAAGTGCGAACTTGGTGAGGACACTTCGACATATTCGGTTTAAGGGCTCAACAGGGTCTGCAGTGTCCGTTCACCAGTAGGTGCGGCTGCGAGCGGGCGTCTGTCTTCAAGCAAGCGGCTCGCTATATAAATGCGCCACGGAAAAAAAATTTAAACAAATCCTCGGATGAGACTCCTTTTTTATGACGACCACGGCAAACTTTTAAAGGAATATGATTTAAGGGCATGCACCTGGAATGTTCGGAACCTTAATTGGGAAGGTGCCTCTGACCGGCTGGTTGATGTTGGCCCTTGTGACATCTACTACAGCTGTCATGTAAAGAAGCGCAAATTTAGTGTCGGATTTGTGGTGGGAGAGAGACTTTGTCGTAAAGTACTCTCGTTCACTCCGGTGGACGAAAGTTTCTCTACAATGCGCATCAAGGCGAGATTCTTCAACAGCTCCCTGATTTGGGCCCACGCGCCGACGGGAGAGAACGACGATGGGAACAAAGATCGCTTCTACGATTTCCTTAGCCGTACGTACGAGCGGTGCCCACGCTACGATATAAAAAACGTGCTTGGACTATTTCAATGCAGAGGTGGGCAAGAAGGGCATCTTTGCATCCGCTAACTGACACTGACCATATTTGCCGGAGTCCGAAACATGCATAAGCAGATTCACCAAGCTACGTGGTTTTCTCCAGATGGTAAAATACGAAACCACATCGACCATGTTACGATAGACGGAAAGCATGCTTCCAGTGGCCTAGAACTGAAGAGCCAGCATTGACTCGGGAAATTTTCGTTTCGCAGCCCAAATCAGTGCGCGCATCAGTGCGTCAAAAACCGCACAGAAATGGACACAAGGACTGCTCGACGTCGGAAAGCTGCAATCGCAAATGACAGGCACCAACTTCGCAACACACACTCCTGCGACGGGGTGTCGCTCGACCATGGGACTTTCGACCATATGGCCGAAAGTCTCCAAAAAAGTGGACATTCGACCATATGGTCGAAAGTCATTGTATGCTGATGACTTTCGACCATATGGTCGAATGTCCACTTTATTAAATTGAGAATGTGGTCGAAAGTCACTGGCACACACTTTTTTTCGGACTTTCGGCCATATGTTAAGTATGCATTTTGTAAAAGGGCAAACTATTGTACCAAAATAACAATTGCTTAAAGTTAAGTTTGCACTGTTACAAAATAATTGTTAAGTATGCATTTAATAAAATTCAACAATAAGAACAGGGCACACAGTATTTCCGCGCAGAACTCCTTTCTGCGTGAGCGGCCTTCGGGCGCGCTTCAAAAAAATAACCCTGGCCGGACAAACTCCAGCTACGCCATCAACAGTATTTCCGCCCAGAACTCCTTTCTGCGTGAGCGGTCTTCGGCCGCGCTTCAAAAAAATAACCCTGGCCGGACAAACTCCGGCTACGCCATCAACAGTACTTCCGCGCACAACTCCTTTGCATTTTGTAAAAGGGCAAAGTATTGTACCAAAATAACAAATACTTAAATTTAAGTTTGCCCTGTTGCAAAATAATTGTTAAGTATGCATTTAATAAAATTGAAAATATGGTCGAAAGTCACTGTCAGTATGCCATATGGCCGAATATCCATTTTAGAAAATTGAAAATATGGTCGAAAGTCACTAGCATACAATGACTTTCGACCATATGGTCGAATGTCCACTTTTTTGGGGACTTTCTGCCATATGGTCGAAAGTCCCATGGTCGAGCGACACCCCGCCCACTCCTGCTCATTAAGAGCAACAATCAGCACAACGATATTTCCGAACAAAGTAACCATATTTCTTGCTGTCTTCATACCGCCGTGTCTGAATCCATTGTGTGAAACCAGCGAATCCGAAGAAACCACTAGTATGACTAGGACTGTCGTGCCGCTCCGGAACCTACAGGGCCAGAATGCGTAACGCGATCTATACAAGAGCGATATCGTGAGTTGAAGAAGGAAGCAAGAGCCATTTTTCGTGATAAAAAGAGAAGATCCGAAATGCGGGAGTGTAAATAGCTCAAGATGCTGGCTGACAGGAAAAGCGCTAACAATTTTTTCAGAAAGTACGACGGCAAACAGAAGGTTTTAAGACCGGGTCGAATTTCTGCAGAAATGGCAATGGTGTCCTTGTGACTGATGTTCAAATCATACTTAAATTAATGGTATCCCAAAAAGCCTTCTCATCGCTGGTCATCATCGGTCATGTTTCTACAAATATATATGAGGGATTTGTAGAGCGAGATTTTTTTTTGTCGAGAAAGGGCTCAACTTTTCAATATACTACCGAGCCCAAAGTGACACCTGTTGGCAAATGCTATTATTCGCTTGATTTCTCGGCTGACATTATTGGTGGTGTTTATGCTGGATCCAAGGTATACGAAATCCTTGACTACTTCAAAGTTGTAACTGCCAACAGTGACGTGGGTGCCAACACGTGAGGATTTTTTGTTTGCTGCCACAGGGTACCTTGTTTTGTCTTCGTTCAATAGTAGCCTAACCTCTTCCTCTAGTCAATATGATCCGCATACGCCAGTTTCATCGTACTTCTGCTAAGTATAGTGTTACTTCGATTCAGATAGGCAGCTCTTATTGGGGTTTACAGCATCAAATTGAAGAACTTGCGCAAAAGTGAGTCGCCTTGTCTTAAACCTCATTCGGCTTGGAGATGCCCTTCCCAACTTGGATGAAGCTAAATTTTGTGTTCAACGTCTCTCTGCATAGCTGTATTTGTTTTGCGGGGGACAGATATTTAGGCATGGCTTCGTATAGACAACTTCTATTCGTGCTATCAAAAGCGGCTTTGAAGTCGACAAAAGGGTGGTGTGTGTCGATTTACTTATCTAGGGTCTTCTCCTGGATTTGATGTGCTATTAACATCTGGTCAATGGACGATTTACCAGGCCTAAAGCCGCATTAATAAGGTCGAATACGGCCGGTTTTCACACACTTTCGTTAATATAACATTATATTTAGAAGGCCAACTGCAGGATCGCCCTTTCTATAGATTGGGCAAAGTACACTTAGGTTCCGGTCTTCGGGCATTCACTCGACGGACCAAATTGAGCTTAACAGCTCGTACATGCCTCCTACCAGCTCTTCGCCGCCGGCTTTAAACAGCTCAACCGTCGCCTTTGTCGAGAGGAGGGACTCGTTGCTAATCCCTTAAGATTGTTCTGAGCTCATCTTCTCCAAACGCGTCTTCAGAATTCATATTCGGTAGCATTGAGAATTGCTCCCTCTAAACTTCGAGCGTGCTCTGAACGTCCTCGTCCTTGCAGGAATCAGCCCTGGTCTTGAAACCACTTCTTTGCTGTTTTTTACGGAATTTTCAGGCCACATTCCTTCTTGCCAGCATCTCCCCTCTTCTCACTCGCGTATTTCCGCCTCTCGTTTCTTCCTTTTGCAAAGGCATCTCTTCCCAGGGTGGCCTTGTATGCTGCGTATTTCTCTGCAACAGCGACGCGGCACTTGTCGTCAGACCCACTGTTTCTGCGTGGCTGGTGGTAGCCAACCACCTCCTCCGCAGCGGTACGAAGGGATTGTAAGATCGAGATTGAAACTTCTCAGCTGTCCGTTGATTCCAGATTTTCGTCGTCGAACTTTCGTCGCGACACTTGATGTGCGTTCTTCAGAACAGAGAGGCACATGCGGACCTTAGCTGCAACAAGGTAATGAGCCGAATTAACGCTTGCTCCTCGGATAGCACGAAAATCAAGCACGCTAGAAGCGTATCTCACCCAAGTTGCTTTTTGCAGGATCATCCAGTAGATAGAAGCCTCTTTTCTACAGAGGGTCCGGACATTCAAGGTGCATATCCCTAAATCGTAGTGATAGTTTCGTTTGCGGAGCTCTTCAACTATTATCCGAAGCTGTTTCGATCTTTTCATTGGACTTGTGTTTTACATGGGGGGTCCCAAACTCCACGCATAACCCAATGCTGGGGTAAACGTTTTGATTCGTTTATATACCGAGCCGCTTGCTCCAAGTGTAAAGCTCCCTCTCTATTAACCGCGACCCAAGGCTCTACACGGATCAGTACCAGAATCACGCGAATAAATTTATTGCAAGTACGCAAAAAGTTGAGCAAAAAAAGGAATCAAATAAAAATGTAACGAAGCTTTTCTTGCCCCCGTGCTTCTTGCCTCTTATGCCGGGGTATACTCGCCTCTGCCAGGGTTCGTTTAAATCGGTCAAAGAATACTAGCATACTAGTGTTGCTATGCGTGGATCACGGTAGGGGTCCAACGAAGTCGGCACATACAGTTGAAAATGGCTCTTGTGCCACCTGTGATAGCATCATTCCTGCTGGATTTTGCTGCCCTCCTTGTATTTTTGGCAGGACTCGCACTGGAGTACATACCGGCTGATATCGCGGAACATCTCTGGCCAATAGTAGCGACTAGCAATCCGCGCTACTGTGCGGCAGATGCCTATGTGTCCAGCGCTGGGCACATCATGGTTTTCCTGTAATACCCGTTGGCGTAGGGGGGTTGATACGCATAGTTTCCAAGGTGTCGCCTCGTCATCTTGTGATCTGCAAGGAATGTGGCGGTAAATTTGCCCGTCCATCACCGAAGAAACAGCGTATTTCTCAGGGCATACTTTTGCGAGGCGCTTACTCCACCACTTGCATTGTGGTTCCGTCGTTGCTGCTAGCCGTAATGTCTCTAGTGGTTGTTGAGACAATGCGTCCGCGACCACGTTCAGTTGCCCTCTTCGATACTCAATATTAAAGGAGTGTTGTTGTAACTCTAGAGCCCATCGCGCAATGCGACCGGAAGGGCTTCCGATAGAATTGAGCCACTTAAGTGACATGTGGTCGAATATTACACTGAACCGGTATCCCTTTAGGTAGGGTCTCATTTTCCGGATTCCCCAGACAATGGCGAGGCATTCCTTTTCTGTAGGGGAGTAATTAATCTCCGCTTTGTTGAGTTTGTGACTAGCAGACGCAATTACGCGTTCGCCGCCTTCTAACTCCTGTGTTAGAACGGCTCCTAGCCCAAGCTTACTTTCGTCTGTTTGCAGGGTGAATTTCTTGCTAAAGTCCGGGCACGCTAGAATGGGTACTCCGGTAAGCTTCCGTTTGATGGTCTCGAAAGCCTCTTGCTGTTCGGGCCCCCACCTCCAATGCTTGCCCTTTTTGAGGAGGTTGGTGAGCGGTTGACTTACTGTGGCAAAGTCGGGAACGAAACGGCGGTACCAGGAGGCTACCCCTAGGTATTGGCGTACCTCCTTTACGTTGCTTGGTGGTTTCAGTTCCTGTATGGCCGCGACTTTCTCTGGATCGGTATGAATTTCTTTGTCGCTGACCACGTAGCCTATGTATCTGAATTCCTTCTTAAAGAAATCGCATTTTTCGGGGTTGATGCGGAGATTGGCGCGCTGTAGTCGCGTAAGTACTTTTCGTAGGTTTTGTATGTGTTCCTCGAAGGTAGAGCCGATGACGATAATGTCGTCAAGGTAGGCGAAAGCGTGTGGTTCCATCTCCGGGCCGATGACTTGGTCGAGTGCCCTTTGGAAAGTGTCAGGCGCGCAGTGTAACCCGAATGGCATGACGCGCCATTGAAATAAACCGCGTCCTGGGACAGTGAAGGCTGTGTATGGGCGCCTGTTCGCCTCGAGGGGTATCTGCCGGTATTCAGCCCGCCGTAGGTTGTCCAGTATGTGATGTATTCTTGGCAGGTACCGACTGCGCGTTGAGTTGTCGGTAGTCCACGCATAGACGCCACTTGCCATCCTTCTTTCGGGCGAACACAATTGGCGCGCTGTGAGGGCTGCAAGATGGTTTGATACATCCTTTCGAGAGAAGCTCGTCGATTTCCTTGTTGATGACGGCTTGCATTGCCGGGTTACGGGGGAAGTATCTTTGCATGATGGGACGTTCGTCGGTCATGATGATTTTATGTTCCGCCACCGTAGACACCCCACTCATAGCTTCAAACTTCTGTAGCTCCTCTTTCACGAATTCGCGTATGCGGACTACTTCCCCTTCTTTACCTGTGCGGTTCGGTAATCCGTTACTGGGTGGTGTCAGTGACATGGTGTCATCTTTTATTTGCCCAACGTTATGCCTCGCCGATGCAGGTTGTAGTGACTCTGTTAATGTGATGTGGTGGCCGCCACATGATACCGTTGTGCCCATGCTGCCCAATGCGTCAAGGCCGCGTATGACGTCGTTAATTGCACCGGCCATGACGTTCAGTACTGCAAGGTGTAACGCCTGTCCAAGGCGCACCTCGGTACGTATGGCTTCGAAGATTTTATTGGTTGTACCCTCCGCCATTAGTATTTCGATGGCTACCGCTACCATCTCACCGTTCCCGAGCTCATTATTCGTTCAGCCAAATCGTTAGAAACGAAACTCTTAGAAGCCTCCGTATCGATAACGGCCCCCGTTGGTTCTCCGCCAAGCTGAACTAAGGCATACAAATGGCCATATTCTTGCCGCATGGTTAATTGTGATTCGGCGTTGGGTTCTGTGGGCTCACCACGCCTTGTGTTTGGCGGAGCCCCCTGGCATTTCCATGACGTTGGCGGTAACAGTCGATGGTTCGGATATCTCGGCCGCAATCCCAGCAAAATAGTATACGTGCGTTGCGACACTTATTTGCATAGTGACTTTCTTGGCCACATCTTCTGTGTGGCTTGTAGGCTTGAACTGACGAGATACGTTTGTTGCGGCGTTTTGTAGCGGGGCGTGATGGTTCTGGCTAGGACGCATTGGTGATTGTCCGGAACTTGTGGGCTTATCTTCCGGTCCGTCACCAAGGACATGCCTGGCTACTTCGCGCCGGGAGGTTTCTGGTGCACGACGGCGACCTTCCTGAACTCGCTTATATTCTTCCGCCAGGACGAGGAGTCCTTCTAGAGTTTGGAAGTCGTGTCGTCAAATGTAAAGCAAATAATCGGACTGGCTATTCCGAAAAATTCGCTCCAAACGCTGTTCACTGCTAAGCCCCGTATGTCTCATCAAGCTTTGTATTGCGATAACGTAGTCCTTGCATCGCTCCCGTGCGTACTGTTTTCGCTGTCGTACGTCATCCTCGAGAAGTTCGAAGAATCGGGCGGGCAGGAAGAAGCGAAGAAAATCGCGTTTAAAACTTGTCCAATTTGCCCAGTGCTCGTTGTTGTTGCGATACCATTGGAACGCCTTGTCGCGAAGCAGTTCTGGCATGGTTCTTGGTAGAAGGTCTATATTTAAAGAGTTCCTCAAGTCGTTCCACGAATGCTAGCGGGTCTCGTTTACCGTTTACCACTTACGTACCTGGTCAATGATCAATGCGAACGTCGATGTGGGTGTTTGACTGTTCTTCGGCATTGTGTTTCCGTTCGATATACTTAAATACTGTTGCCGGGGTGGCATGTCCTGCCTTGTGAATATTAATGAGCCCCCATTTGATAATCCTGCGGAGGGTTCTTCGCCTTGACTCGGTGACATCTGTGATTTCGCGTCAACTGCGTCTTCCAACGTATTGTCCCTCGCTTGGTATATTAGTTCCATCGAAAGAACCTTCCATGAATTTCAGGATCAGAAAGCGCCTTGGTTGCCAACATCGCGATGCGCTTCGGATCTCGCGGGCACTGCCCGTGTGTTCTATCCCAAGCTACTGTGCGATAGACATCAGTTGTTCCTTGGAGACGTTGTTCAGCAACGTGGTGTTAACATGTTCGGTCATTCTGTAGTCAGATTTTCGCTCTTGATGTTTTATTTGATGGGTCCCTGCTCGGGCACCAATTGCAACGAAGCTTTTCTTGCCCCCGTACTTCTTGCCTCTTATGCCGGGGTACACTCGCCTCTGCCAGGGTTCGTTTACAATAAATTTATTATTATGGGACTATTCAAATAACAATACAAAAGAGCGACTTCAATCTGATTACAATGATGGTACTGCTGACGCTCTAGAGGTGTCTTGGTGGTCGCCCGCGCTAATTCGCTGTGCCGGTACTGGCGTCCCTCTGGGAATCGATGTGAGGTTGCTGCTACTTGGGCGCACTCGGTGTAAGCGGTGACTCACAGTCGCTACTGTATTCTGCTACGCTGCTACTCCGTGTAAGCCATGGCGATGTCTCACTGTCGCTACTGTATTCTGCTACGCTGCTACTCTCGGTGGTGTGCTGCTATTGCCGTTGCTTGGGCACGCTGATTCTGCGGTATGCTGCCGACGCTAGTGGGTTCCGCTACTCTGGACGGTGTTCTCGGTGATTCGGATGCTCCTGTACTTGGGCGCGCTGGTACTGCGGTTATGATTGGCAGTCACAACGGTGTGACGCTGCCGAATAACGATCGGTTGTCGTTGGCGCTCGGGTCACTGTAGCTGCGATGTGAACACGGTCGTCGACAAGGAGATGGGCAAGAGATAAAACCCTGTACCCACTCCCGCCTAGCCCGAGTTCTTGCTTCCGAAAGTGCTGGCCTCGCTTGAGAAGTCAACCCTGAACGAAACAAACACTTCGCAAACAATGTCTTTCCACACGCGTAGCCCGGTGCAGACTGTCCCGTGTACTGTTGTGTTGCTCCTTTTATAAGCAATGAGGCTCATGTTGCTGGCTATCTCAGCAACATGTTGACAACAGTATGATGATGCTGAATGTTGCGAGAACTTGCGATCCGCAGGGTAGCGTCGCTCTGCTGCTATACTGTGAGTGGCGTGATTCTACCGTTGCTCGCAGATGGCGTGATTTGGCGTCAGTTCACACGTACAGTAGGAACGGTGCACTTGGTGTTGTTGTTGAGCCGGTTTACTGGCGTTCGGTGAGGAAAGTGGAGTTTTGTGTGGGCTAAATTTCATTTGTATATTTTGTCCTCACAAAATTACTAATATTAATAAAGGTTGTATGAAAAAAAAAGTCACAGAGAAGGCTTAGTTGGGTAAGTTGGTGCGGCTGTCGTTGCCTAGCAATGACATACAGTGTGGTGCATATCAAAAGTAAAAGCATTCAAAATGACATAGCTTACCACTTAAATTTATTTATTTATATTTAGGAATTTTAAATAAAAATTCAGTCCATTGTCTAACATAAATCATAAAAATCAAAATTGTAACTTTGAAGGAAACTAAAAAAAATTGTCAAAAATTAGTATAAAGACTTTCAATTTTTTTCTTAGAAGTGTTAGAATTTTTTTGATTATGCAGTTTTATAGTTCATTAAATTTTAATCAAGGGGTGTAATGGGGTACAGCGGTGCTTCTGGGTATGCAGCTACAGTTGCGCGGCTATACTCAATTCCTACTCTTACGTCCACGTTCGTGCACCCTGGGCAACGTGAGCAACCCATGTGCGAGATGCGGTAACCAACCTGTGCGGAGCCTTGGGTCACGGCTAACAGAGAGGGAGCCTTAGTGGAGCCACTCCGACATATTCGGTTTAAGGGTTCACTAAAGTCTGCAGCGTCTGTTCACCAGGAGGTGCGGCTGCAAGTGGGCGTCTGTCTTGAAGCAAGCGGCTCGCTATATAAATGAACTCAAACTTTTTACCCCCAGCAATGGGTTATGCGTTGGGTTTGGGACCCACATTGTAAAATGCAAGTGAAATGAAAAGAACGAAGCAGCCTCGGACACGATGACGAATGCCGCGTCGCTGCTGCAGAGAAATACGCAGCATACAAAGCCACCCTTCAGCCAATTACTACGCGTGCAACAATTGAGCGATACCGGGAGAGAAGGAGGGAAGAGAGACGTCTTTTCAAGAGCAAGAAACGAAAGGCGGAAAGGCGTGAGTGCGAAGAGCTTGAGATGCTAGCAAGCAGGAATGCGGCCCGAAAATTCTATCAGAAAATAAGGCAGCAAACAAGTGGTTTCAAGACCGTGGCTGGTTCCTGCAAAGACGAGTATGGAAATCTGGTGACGGACGTACAGAGCACACTTGAGGTATGGAGGGACCACTTCTCAACGCTACTGAATGCGAACTTTGGTGAGGAGTTTGAAGAAGAGGAGCCCAGAACAATCTTTAGGGATGAACAACAAATCCCTCCACTCGACCAAGGCGAGGTGAGAACAGCACTTAGGCGGCTAAAGAATAACAAAGCGCCTGGGGCAGACGGTATACCGGCTGAGCTTTTCAAAGCCGGCGGCGAAGAGCTGGTAGGAAGCATGTACCAGCTGTTAAGCACAATTTGGTCTAACGAGTACATGCCAGAAGATTGGAACCTTAGTGTTCTTTGCCTAATCCATAAGAAGGGTGATCCTGCTGTTTGCGCCAACTACCGTGGGATAAGCCTTCTAAATATCGCATATAAGGTTCTATCGACGATACTGTGTGAAAGACTGAAGCCATATATGAACCAGCTGATTGGACCTTATCAGTGTGGTTTTAGGCCTGGTAAATCCACCATCGACCAGATATTCACAGCACGTCAAATCCTGGAAAAGACCTTAGATAAGCAAATCGACACACACCACCTTTTTGTCGACTTCAAAGCAGCTTTTGATAGCACGAATAGAAGTTGCCTGTACGACGCCATATAAATTTGGGATCCCCGCAAAACTAATACGGCTATGTAGAGTGACGTTGAGCACAACATTTAGCTCCGTCAAAGTTGGGAAGAACCTCTCCGAGCCGTTTGAGACCAAACGAGGTTTTAGACAAGGTGACTCACTTTCGTGCAATTTCTTCAACCTAATGCTGGAAACTGTAATAAGAGCTGCCAATCTAAATCGCAGTGGTACTATATATAACAAAAGTACGATGCTGCTGGCGTATGCGGATGATATTGACATCGTTGGCCTTAACAACAGGGCCGTCAGTGTAGCATTTTCCAGTCTAGAGAAGGAAGCAAAAGAGGTTGGTCTAGTAGTGAATGAGGACAAAACAAAGTACCTTGTGGCAACAAACAAAAAATCCTCGCGTATTGGGACCCACGTCACTGTTGGCAGCTACAATTTTGAAGTAGTCAAGGATTTTGTATACCTTGGATCCAGCATAAACACGACCAATAATGTCAGCCTTGATATCAAACGAAGAATAACACTTGCCAACAGATGCTACTTTGGGCTCGGTAGGCAGTTGAAAAGCAGAGCCCTTTCTCGACGAACGAAAAACTCGCTCTACAAATCTCTCATCGTGCCCGTCCTTGCATATGGCGCAGAAACATGGACGATGTTGACCAGCGATGAGCAAGCTTTGGGGGCTTTCGAGAGAAATGTTCTTCGCAAGATTTATGGCCCTGTTCGCGAAAGCGACGGGTACCGAAGAAGATGGAATGACGAGCTGTATGAGCTGTATTTTTATGCGCTTGACTATGTGGACATAGTCAAGCGCATAAAAATTCAACGATTGCGATGGCTTGGCCATGTCGTTCGCATGGATGAGGATGCTCCAGTGAAAAAGTCCTTCGAAACGGCACCCATGGGTGGGCAACGACGACAAGGGCGCCCAAGAACACACTGGAAGGACCAAGTGCAGAAGGACCTGTCTACGCTTGGTATGAGTAATTGGCGTATCCTCGCGAAGGAGAGAGGGAACTGGCGAAGCTTTTTGATCTCGGCCCAAATCGACAAACGGCTGTAGCGCCATAAAAAAAGAAGAAATTTTAATCTAACAATGTGCAGGTTTGCACTATTTAGGAACTATCGTTGATTTATTACAACTTTTTTCGTCAAGAGTGTTGCAACATGCTTTTTCGTTATATGGAAGAGTGTCGCAACATCCTTGACGAAAAAAATTCTAATAAATCAACACTAACACCTATGTACTTGAAACTTTCACATTGTTGGACTAAAATTTAATGGACTATAAAACTGCAGACTCAAAAAAGTTTTAACACTTCTTGTTAAACTTTTTTTTAGTTTTCTACAAAGTTTAAAACTTCGATTTTTATGGTTTATGGTAGACAATGGACTGCATTTTAATTGAAAATAATTTAAAAAATACTAAATTTACGTGGCAAGCAACATATATCATATTGAATGCTGTTGCTTATGATATGCACAACACCGTACATAGGCCCAGAGTCAAAGAAACGTTGTGATACCACAAGTTTCAGTTCACTCCCCATTGCTGAACCATTAAGAATTCTTGACGAATCTCGTCAAGCACCTTATGTTTATACTAGGCCATACCCGTGGCGTTGCCCACGAAGGAAAGCAAAAATGTCTAGCCCAATTTGAGACTTGAGATGATACCAAGTTACTGAATTCGGGCATAAGAGTACAAAAATAGAAACAAAAAGTTCAAAGATAAAAGTAAGAGAGAGGGTAAATTTTTAGTTATTGTAAACTTCTTTAAACACAACATTTCTATTTCCTGGAATTAGTAATGTCTGATTTTGTGGGGCACCAATTTGGCGACAACGCGATATATACATAGCTGACCGTGAGAAAATACGAAGATCAATTCCAATGGTACTGAAAATTTGCCCTTGTGACTTGTTAATAGGTTTTGCAAAGCATGTTTTTACGAGGAACTGAACTCGTTTGAAACGAAACGGTAAATTTGTTGGTATCATTGATATTCTTGGGATTATGGTTATTTCTACTGCTGCAGGCCCGGTTAAAATATTTGCTTGTATAAATTAGGCATGAAACGCGTGATTTTGAGTCGTGTCCGGTTACATAAACTTGGAGGCTTAATATTTCACAAAAGTATTATTGGTGTATCAATTTTAAAGTTAAATTCATTTGGAGGTAGTCCCGGGCGTTTGGAGAGTTAAGAAACTCCGTTGGGTAGTGAACAACATCACCTTGTTCTGTCAATGAGTCCATAGATTTGTATACTTTGTATTCTGTAACAGCAACAATAATTTTGGTTTCACTACGAACATTCGCCAAAAGAAGTAAAGAAGTGAAAGAAGTCACAAACGTCTTGTCTGTTCCTCAAGACGCGTCCATAAAAATAAAACATTTTCTGAGTTATTGTTCACGCTAGATATGACCTTATGTTCATATTCGAATACAAATTGCTGTAGCTGATTAATATTAAACGTTGTCTCACGCATATACAAAAGGATGTATAAGTTCCACTAACCACTTTTAGGTTCGGGTAAACCGAAATATTTTAAGCATATTTCCATATGAAAAAGTTAAGTCCTCTAGAAGAATTAGTCCCGTGTTGAAAATTGAAAAATTTCTTCACAATTTTTTCTATTTAATAATTTGAAAATAAAAACATCAAATATTTTTTTATAGCATATTTAGATTAAAAATTGCCGCCAAAGACAATGGACTGCATTTTAATTGAAAATAATTTAAAAAATACTAAATTTACGTGGCAAGCAACATACATATATCATTTTGAATGATGTTGCTTATGATATGCACAACACCGTGGTGTTAACATGTTCGGTCATTCTGTAGTCAGATTTTCGCTCTTGATGTTTTATTTGATGGGTCCCTGCTCGGGCACCAATTGCAACGAAGCTTTTCTTGCCCCCGTACTTCTTGCCTCTTATGCCGGGGTACACTCGCCTCTGCCAGGGTTCGTTTACAATAAATTTATTATTATGGGACTATTCAAATAACAATACAAAAGAGCGACTTCAATCTGATTACAATGATGGTACTGCTGACGCTCTAGAGGTGTCTTGGTGGTCGCCCGCGCTAATTCGCTGTGCCGGTACTGGCGTCCCTCTGGGAATCGATGTGAGGTTGCCGCTACTTGGGCGCACTCGGTGTAAGCGGTGACTCACAGTCGCTACTGTATTCTGCTACGCTGCTACTCTCGGTGGTGTGCTGTTATTGCCGTTGCTTGGGCACGCTGATTTTCGGTATGCTGCCGACGCTAGTGGGTTCCGCTACTCTGGACGGTGTTCTCGGTGATTCGGATGCTCCTGTACTTGGGCGCGCTGGTACTGCGGTTATGATTGGCAGTCACGGCGGTGTGACGCTGCCGAATAACGATCGGTTGTCGTTGGCGCTCGGGTCACTGTAGCTGCGATGTGAACACGGTCGTCGACAAGGAGATGGGCAAGAGATAAAACCCTGTACCCACTCCCGCCTAGCCCGAGTTCTTGCTTCCGAAAGTGCTGGCCTCGCTTGAGAAGTCAACCCTGAACGAAACAAACACTTCGCAAACAATGTCTTTCCACACGCGTAGCTCGGTGCAGACTGTCCCGTGAACTGTTGTGTTGCTCCTTTTATAAGCAATGAGGCTCATGTTGCTGGCTATCTCAGCAACATGTTGACAACAGTATGATGATGCTGAATGTTGCGAGAACTTGCGATCCGCAGGGTAGCGTCGCTCTGCTGCTATACTGTGAGTGGCGTGATTCTACCGTTGCTCGCAGATCGCGTGATTTGGCGTCAGTTCACACGTACAGTAGGAACGGTGCACTTGGTGTTGTTGTTGAGCCGGTTTACTGGCGTTCGGTGAGGAAAGTGGAGTTTTGTGTGGGCTAAATTTCATTTGTATATTTTGTCCTCACAAAATTACTAATATTAATAAAGGTTGTATGAAAAAAAAAGTCACAGAGAAGGCTTAGTTGGGTAAGTTGGTGCGGCTGTCGTTGCCTAGCAGTGACATACAGTGTGGTGCATATCAAAAGTAAAAGCATTCAAAATGACATAGCTTACCACTTAAATTTATTTATTTATATTTAGGAATTTTAAATAAAAATTCAGTCCATTGTCTAACATAAATCATAAAAATCAAAATTGTAACTTTGAAGGAAACTAAAAATAATTGTCAAAAATTAGTATAAAGATTTTCAATTTTTTTCAAAGGCGTGAGTGCGAAGAGCTTGAGATGCTAGCAAGCAGGAATGCGGCCCGAAAATTCTATCAGAAAATAAGGCAGCAAACAAGTGGTTTCAAGACCGTGGCTGGTTCCTGCAAAGACGAGTATGGAAATCTGGTGACGGACGTACAGAGCACACTTGAGGTATGGAGGGACCACTTCTCAACGCTACTGAATGCGAACTTTGGTGAGGAGTTTGAAGAAGAGGAGCCCAGAACAATCTTTAGGGATGAACAACAAATCCCTCCACTCGACCAAGGCGAGGTGAGAACAGCACTTAGGCGGCTAAAGAATAACAAAGCGCCTGGGGCAGACGGTATACCGGCTGAGCTTTTCAAAGCCGGCGGCGAAGAGCTGGTAGGAAGCATGTACCAGCTGTTAAGCACAATTTGGTCTGACGAGTACATGCCAGAAGATTGGAACCTTAGTGTTCTTTGCCTAATCCATAAGAAGGGTGATCCTGCTGTTTGCGCCAACTACCGTGGGATAAGCCTTCTAAATATCGCATATAAGGTTCTATCGACGATACTGTGTGAAAGACTGAAGCCATATATGAACCAGCTGATTGGACCTTATCAGTGTGGTTTTAGGCCTGGTAAATCCACCATCGACCAGATATTCACAGCACGTCAAATCCTGGAAAAGACCTTAGATAAGCAAATCGACACACACCACCTTTTTGTCGACTTCAAAGCAGCTTTTGATAGCACGAATAGAAGTTGCCTGTACGACGCCATATAAATTTGGGATCCCCGCAAAACTAATACGGCTATGTAGAGTGACGTTGAGCACAACATTTAGCTCCGTCAAAGTTGGGAAGAACCTCTCCGAGCCGTTTGAGACCAAACGAGGTTTTAGACAAGGTGACTCACTTTCGTGCAATTTCTTCAACCTAATGCTGGAAACTGTAATAAGAGCTGCCAATCTAAATCGCAGTGGTACTATATATAACAAAAGTACGATGCTGCTGGCGTATGCGGATGATATTGACATCGTTGGCCTTAACAACAGGGCCGTCAGTGTAGCATTTTCCAGTCTAGAGAAGGAAGCAAAAGAGGTTGGTCTAGTAGTGAATGAGGACAAAACAAAGTACCTTGTGGCAACAAACAAAAAATCCTCGCGTATTGGGACCCACGTCACTGTTGGCAGCTACAATTTTGAAGTAGTCAAGGATTTTGTATACCTTGGATCCAGCATAAACACGACCAATAATGTCAGCCTTGATATCAAACGAAGAATAACACTTGCCAACAGATGCTACTTTGGGCTCGGTAGGCAGTTGAAAAGCAGAGCCCTTTCTCGACGAACGAAAAACTCGCTCTACAAATCTCTCATCGTGCCCGTCCTTGCATATGGCGCAGAAACATGGACGATGTTGACCAGCGATGAGCAAGCTTTGGGGGCTTTCGAGAGAAATGTTCTTCGCAAGATTTATGGCCCTGTTCGCGAAAGCGACGGGTACCGAAGAAGATGGAATGACGAGCTGTATGAGCTGTATTTTTATGCGCTTGACTATGTGGACATAGTCAAGCGCATAAAAATTCAACGATTGCGATGGCTTGGCCATGTCGTTCGCATGGATGAGGATGCTCCAGTGAAAAAGTCCTTCGAAACGGCACCCATGGGTGGGCAACGACGACAAGGGCGCCCAAGAACACACTGGAAGGACCAAGTGCAGAAGGACCTGTCTACGCTTGGTATGAGTAATTGGCGTATCCTCGCGAAGGAGAGAGGGAACTGGCGAAGCTTTTTGATCTCGGCCCAAATCGACAAACGGCTGTAGCGCCATAAAAAAAGAAGAAATTTTAATCTAACAATGTGCAGGTTTGCACTATTTAGGAACTATCGTTGATTTATTACAACTTTTTTCGTCAAGGGTGTTGCAACATGCTTTTTCGTTATATGGAAGAAAGTCGCAACATCCTTGACGAAAAAAATTCTAATAAATCAACACTAACACCTATGTACTTGAAACTTTCACATTGTTGGACTAAAATTTAATGGACTATAAAACTGCAGACTCAAAAAAGTTTTAACACTTCTTGTTAAACTTTTTTTTAGTTTTCTACAAAGTTTAAAACTTCGATTTTTATGGTTTATGGTAGACAATGGACTGCATTTTAATTGAAAATAATTTAAAAAATACTAAATTTACGTGGCAAGCAACATATATCATTTTGAATGCTGTTGCTTATGATATGCACAACACCGTACATAGGCCCAGAGTCAAAGACACGTTGTGATACCACAAGTTTCAGTTCACTCCCCATTGCTGAACCATTAAGAATTCTTGACGAATCTCGTCAAGCACCTTATGTTTATACTAGGCCATACCCGTGGCGTTGCCCACAAAGGAAAGCAAAAATGTCTAGCCCAATTTGAGACTTGATATGATACCAAGTTACTGAATTCGGGCATAAGAGTAAAAAAATAGAAACAAAAAGTTCAAAGATAAAAGTAAGAGAGAGGGTAAATTTTTAGTTATTGTAAACTTCTTTAAACACAACATTTCTATTTCCTGGAATTAGTAATGTCTGATTTTGTGGGGCACCAATTCGCGACAACGCGATATATACATAGCTGACCGTGAGAAAATACGAAGATCAATTCCAATGGTACTGAAAATTTGCCCTTGTGACTTGTTAATAGGTTTTGCAAAGCATGTTTTTACGAGGAACTGAACTCGTTTGAAACGAAACGGTAAATTTGTTGGTATCATTGATATTCTTGGGATTATGGTTATTTCTACTGCTGCAGGCCCGGTTAAAATATTTGCTTGTATAAATTAGGCATGAAACGCGTGATTTTGAGTCGTGTCCGGTTACATAAACTTGGAGGCTTAATATTTCACAAAAGTATTATTGGTGTATCAATTTTAAAGTTAAATTCATTTGGAGGTAGTCCCGGGCGTTTGGAGAGTTAAGAAACTCCGTTGGGTAGTGAACAACATCACCTTGTTCTGTCAATGAGTCCATAGATTTGTATACTTTGTATTCTGTAACAGCAACAATAATTTTGGTTTCACTACGAACATTCGCCAAAAGAAGTGAAGAAGTGAAAGAAGTCACAAACGTCTTGTCTGTTCCTCAAGACGCGTCCATAAAAATAAAACATTTTCTGAGTTATTGTTCACGCTAGATATGACCTTATGTTCATATTCGAATACAAATTGCTGTAGCTGATTAATATTAAACGTTGTCTCACGCATATACAAAAGGATGTATAAGTTCCACTAACCACTTTTAGGTTCGGGTAAACCGAAATATTTTAAGCATATTTCCATATGAAAAAGTTAAGTCCTCTAGAAGAATTAGTCCCGTGTTGAAAATTGAAAAATTTCTTCACAATTTTTTCTATTTAATAATTTGAAAATAAAAACATCAAATATTTTTTTATAGCATATTTAGATTAAAAATTGCCGCCAAAGACAATGGACTGCATTTTAATTGAAAATAATTTAAAAAATACTAAATTTACGTGGCAAGCAACATACATATATCATTTTGAATGATGTTGCTTATGATATGCACAACACCGTGGTGTTAACATGTTCGGTCATTCTGTAGTCAGATTTTCGCTCTTGATGTTTTATTTGATGGGTCCCTGCTCGGGCACCAATTGCAACGAAGCATTTCTTGCCCCCGTACTTCTTGCCTCTTATGCCGGGGTACACTCGCCTCTGCCAGGGTTCGTTTACAATAAATTTATTATTATGGGACTATTCAAATAACAATACAAAAGAGCGACTTCAATCTGATTACAATGATGGTACTGCTGACGCTCTAGAGGTGTCTTGGTGGTCGCCCGCGCTAATTCGCTGTGCCGGTACTGGCGTCCCTCTGGGAATCGATGTGAGGTTGCTGCTACTTGGGCGCACTCGGTGTAAGCGGTGACTCACAGTCGCTACTGTATTCTGCTACGCTGCTACTCCGTGTAAGCCATGGCGATGTCTCACTGTCGCTACTGTATTCTGCTACGCTGCTACTCTCGGTGGTGTGCTGCTATTGCCGTTGCTTGGGCACGCTGATTCTGCGGTATGCTGCCGACGCTAGTGGGTTCCGCTACTCTGGACGGTGTTCTCGGTGATTCGGATGCTCCTGTACTTGGGCGCGCTGGTACTGCGGTTATGATTGGCAGTCACAACGGTGTGACGCTGCCGAATAACGATCGGTTGTCGTTGGCGCTCGGGTCACTGTAGCTGCGATGTGAACACGGTCGTCGACAAGGAGATGGGCAAGAGATAAAACCCTGTACCCACTCCCGCCTAGCCCGAGTTCTTGCTTCCGAAAGTGCTGGCCTCGCTTGAGAAGTCAACCCTGAACGAAACAAACACTTCGCAAACAATGTCTTTCCACACGCGTAGCCCGGTGCAGACTGTCCCGTGTACTGTTGTGTTGCTCCTTTTATAAGCAATGAGGCTCATGTTGCTGGCTATCTCAGCAACATGTTGACAACAGTATGATGATGCTGAATGTTGCGAGAACTTGCGATCCGCAGGGTAGCGTCGCTCTGCTGCTATACTGTGAGTGGCGTGATTCTACCGTTGCTCGCAGATGGCGTGATTTGGCGTCAGTTCACACGTACAGTAGGAACGGTGCACTTGGTGTTGTTGTTGAGCCGGTTTACTGGCGTTCGGTGAGGAAAGTGGAGTTTTGTGTGGGCTAAATTTCATTTGTATATTTTGTCCTCACAAAATTACTAATATTAATAAAGGTTGTATGAAAAAAAAAGTCACAGAGAAGGCTTAGTTGGGTAAGTTGGTGCGGCTGTCGTTGCCTAGCAATGACATACAGTGTGGTGCATATCAAAAGTAAAAGCATTCAAAATGACATAGCTTACCACTTAAATTTATTTATTTATATTTAGGAATTTTAAATAAAAATTCAGTCCATTGTCTAACATAAATCATAAAAATCAAAATTGTAACTTTGAAGGAAACTAAAAAAAATTGTCAAAAATTAGTATAAAGATTGTCAATTTTTTTCTTAGAAGTGTTAGAATTTTTTTGATTATGCAGTTTTATAGTTCATTAAATTTTAATCAAGGGGTGTAATGGGGTACAGCGGTGCTTCTGGGTATGCAGCTACAGTTGCGCGGCTATACTCAATTCCTACTCTTACGTCCACGTTCGTGCACCCTGGGCAACGTGAGCAACCCATGTGCGAGATGCGGTAACCAACCTGTGCGGAGCCTTGGGTCACGGCTAACAGAGAGGGAGCCTTAGTGGAGCCACTCCGACATATTCGGTTTAAGGGTTCACTAAAGTCTGCAGCGTCTGTTCACCAGGAGGTGCGGCTGCAAGTGGGCGTCTGTCTTGAAGCAAGCGGCTCGCTATATAAATGAACTCAAACTTTTTACCCCCAGCAATGGGTTATGCGTTGGGTTTGGGACCCACATTGTAAAATGCAAGTGAAATGAAAAGAACGAAGCAGCCTCGGACACGATGACGAATGCCGCGTCGCTGCTGCAGAGAAATACGCAGCATACAAAGCCACCCTTCAGCCAATTACTACGCGTGCAACAATTGAGCGATACCGGGAGAGAAGGAGGGAAGAGAGACGTCTTTTCAAGAGCAAGAAACGAAAGGCGGAAAGGCGTGAGTGCGAAGAGCTTGAGATGCTAGCAAGCAGGAATGCGGCCCGAAAATTCTATCAGAAAATAAGGCAGCAAACAAGTGGTTTCAAGACCGTGGCTGGTTCCTGCAAAGACGAGTATGGAAATCTGGTGACGGACGTACAGAGCACACTTGAGGTATGGAGGGACCACTTCTCAACGCTACTGAATGCGAACTTTGGTGAGGAGTTTGAAGAAGAGGAGCCCAGAACAATCTTTAGGGATGAACAACAAATCCCTCCACTCGACCAAGGCGAGGTGAGAACAGCACTTAGGCGGCTAAAGAATAACAAAGCGCCTGGGGCAGACGGTATACCGGCTGAGCTTTTCAAAGCCGGCGGCGAAGAGCTGGTAGGAAGCATGTACCAGCTGTTAAGCACAATTTGGTCTAACGAGTACATGCCAGAAGATTGGAACCTTAGTGTTCTTTGCCTAATCCATAAGAAGGGTGATCCTGCTGTTTGCGCCAACTACCGTGGGATAAGCCTTCTAAATATCGCATATAAGGTTCTATCGACGATACTGTGTGAAAGACTGAAGCCATATATGAACCAGCTGATTGGACCTTATCAGTGTGGTTTTAGGCCTGGTAAATCCACCATCGACCAGATATTCACAGCACGTCAAATCCTGGAAAAGACCTTAGATAAGCAAATCGACACACACCACCTTTTTGTCGACTTCAAAGCAGCTTTTGATAGCACGAATAGAAGTTGCCTGTACGACGCCATATAAATTTGGGATCCCCGCAAAACTAATACGGCTATGTAGAGTGACGTTGAGCACAACATTTAGCTCCGTCAAAGTTGGGAAGAACCTCTCCGAGCCGTTTGAGACCAAACGAGGTTTTAGACAAGGTGACTCACTTTCGTGCAATTTCTTCAACCTAATGCTGGAAACTGTAATAAGAGCTGCCAATCTAAATCGCAGTGGTACTATATATAACAAAAGTACGATGCTGCTGGCGTATGCGGATGATATTGACATCGTTGGCCTTAACAACAGGGCCGTCAGTGTAGCATTTTCCAGTCTAGAGAAGGAAGCAAAAGAGGTTGGTCTAGTAGTGAATGAGGACAAAACAAAGTACCTTGTGGCAACAAACAAAAAATCCTCGCGTATTGGGACCCACGTCACTGTTGGCAGCTACAATTTTGAAGTAGTCAAGGATTTTGTATACCTTGGATCCAGCATAAACACGACCAATAATGTCAGCCTTGAAATCAAACGAAGAATAACACTTGCCAACAGATGCTACTTTGGGCTCGGTAGGCAGTTGAAAAGCAGAGCCCTTTCTCGACGAACGAAAAACTCGCTCTACAAATCTCTCATCGTGCCCGTCCTTGCATATGGCGCAGAAACATGGACGATGTTGACCAGCGATGAGCAAGCTTTGGGGGCTTTCGAGAGAAATGTTCTTCGCAAGATTTATGGCCCTGTTCGCGAAAGCGACGGGTACCGAAGAAGATGGAATGACGAGCTGTATGAGCTGTATAATGATGTGGACATAGTCAAGCGCATAAAAATTCAACGATTGCGATGGCTTGGCCATGTCGTTCGCATGGATGAGGATGCTCCAGTGAAAAAGTCCTTCGAAACGGCACCCATGGGTGGGCAACGACGACAAGGGCGCCCAAGAACACACTGGAAGGACCAAGTGCAGAAGGACCTGTCTACGCTTGGTATGAGTAATTGGCGTATCCTCGCGAAGGAGAGAGGGAACTGGCGAAGCTTTTTGATCTCGGCCCAAATCGACAAACGGCTGTAGCGCCATAAAAAAAGAAGAAATTTTAATCTAACAATGTGCAGGTTTGCACTATTTAGGAACTATCGTTGATTTATTACAACTTTTTTCGTCAAGAGTGTTGCAACATGCTTTTTCGTTATATGGAAGAGTGTCGCAACATCCTTGACGAAAAAAATTCTAATAAATCAACACTAACACCTATGTACTTGAAACTTTCACATTGTTGGACTAAAATTTAATGGACTATAAAACTGCAGACTCAAAAAAGTTTTAACACTTCTTGTTAAACTTTTTTTTAGTTTTCTACAAAGTTTAAAACTTCGATTTTTATGGTTTATGGTAGACAATGGACTGCATTTTAATTGAAAATAATTTAAAAAATACTAAATTTACGTGGCAAGCAACATATATCATATTGAATGCTGTTGCTTATGATATGCACAACACCGTACATAGGCCCAGAGTCAAAGAAACGTTGTGATACCACAAGTTTCAGTTCACTCCCCATTGCTGAACCATTAAGAATTCTTGACGAATCTCGTCAAGCACCTTATGTTTATACTAGGCCATACCCGTGGCGTTGCCCACGAAGGAAAGCAAAAATGTCTAGCCCAATTTGAGACTTGAGATGATACCAAGTTACTGAATTCGGGCATAAGAGTAAAAAAATAGAAACAAAAAGTTCAAAGATAAAAGTAAGAGAGAGGGTAAATTTTTAGTTATTGTAAACTTCTTTAAACACAACATTTCTATTTCCTGGAATTAGTAATGTCTGATTTTGTGGGGCACCAATTCGCGACAACGCGATATATACATAGCTGACCGTGAGAAAATACGAAGATCAATTCCAATGGTACTGAAAATTTGCCCTTGTGACTTGTTAATAGGTTTTGCAAAGCATGTTTTTACGAGGAACTGAACTCGTTTGAAACGAAACGGTAAATTTGTTGGTATCATTGATATTCTTGGGATTATGGTTATTTATACTGCTGCAGGCCCGGTTAAAATATTTGCTTGTATAAATTAGGCATGAAACGCGTGTTTTTGAGTCGTGTCCGGTTACATAAACTTGGAGGCTTAATATTTCACAAAAGTATTATTGGTGTATCAATTTTAAAGTTAAATTCATTTGGAGGTAGTCCCGGGCGTTTGGAGAGTTAAGAAACTCCGTTGGGTAGTGAACAACATCACCTTGTTCTGTCAATGAGTCCATAGATTTGTATACTTTGTATTCTGTAACAGCAACAATAATTTTGGTTTCACTACGAACATTCGCCAAAAGAAGTAAAGAAGTGAAAGAAGTCACAAACGTCTTGTCTGTTCCTCAAGACGCGTCCATAAAAATAAAACATTTTCTGAGTTATTGTTCACGCTAGATATGACCTTATGTTCATATTCGAATACAAATTGCTGTAGCTGATTAATATTAAACGTTGTCTCACGCATATACAAAAGGATGTATAAGTTCCACTAACCACTTTTAGGTTCGGGTAAACCGAAATATTTTAAGCATATTTCCATATGAAAAAGTTAAGTCCTCTAGAAGAATTAGTCCCGTGTTGAAAATTGAAAAATTTCTTCACAATTTTTTCTATTTAATAATTTGAAAATAAAAACATCAAATATTTTTTTATAGCATATTTAGATTAAAAATTGCCGCCAAAGACAATGGACTGCATTTTAATTGAAAATAATTTAAAAAATACTAAATTTACGTGGCAAGCAACATACATATATCATTTTGAATGATGTTGCTTATGATATGCACAACACCGTGGTGTTAACATGTTCGGTCATTCTGTAGTCAGATTTTCGCTCTTGATGTTTTATTTGATGGGTCCCTGCTCGGGCACCAATTGCAACGAAGCTTTTCTTGCCCCCGTACTTCTTGCCTCTTATGCCGGGGTACACTCGCCTCTGCCAGGGTTCGTTTACAATAAATTTATTATTATGGGACTATTCAAATAACAATACAAAAGAGCGACTTCAATCTGATTACAATGATGGTACTGCTGACGCTCTAGAGGTGTCTTGGTGGTCGCCCGCGCTAATTCGCTGTGCCGGTACTGGCGTCCCTCTGGGAATCGATGTGAGGTTGCCGCTACTTGGGCGCACTCGGTGTTAGCGGTGACTCACAGTCGCTACTGTATTCTGCTACGCTGCTACTCTCGGTGGTGTGCTGTTATTGCCGTTGCTTGGGCACGCTGATTCTGCGGTATGCTGCCGACGCTAGTGGGTTCCGCTACTCTGGACGGTGTTCTCGGTGATTCGGATGCTCCTGTACTTGGGCGCGCTGGTACTGCGGTTATGATTGGCAGTCACGGCGGTGTGACGCTGCCGAATAACGATCGGTTGTCGTTGGCGCTCGGGTCACTGTAGCTGCGATGTGAACACGGTCGTCGACAAGGAGATGGGCAAGAGATAAAACCCTGTACCCACTCCCGCCTAGCCCGAGTTCTTGCTTCCGAAAGTGCTGGCCTCGCTTGAGAAGTCAACCCTGAACGAAACAAACACTTCGCAAACAATGTCTTTCCACACGCGTAGCTCGGTGCAGACTGTCCCGTGAACTGTTGTGTTGCTCCTTTTATAAGCAATGAGGCTCATGTTGCTGGCTATCTCAGCAACATGTTGACAACAGTATGATGATGCTGAATGTTGCGAGAACTTGCGATCCGCAGGGTAGCGTCGCTCTGCTGCTATACTGTGAGTGGCGTGATTCTACCGTTGCTCGCAGATCGCGTGATTTGGCGTCAGTTCACACGTACAGTAGGAACGGTGCACTTGGTGTTGTTGTTGAGCCGGTTTACTGGCGTTCGGTGAGGAAAGTGGAGTTTTGTGTGGGCTAAATTTCATTTGTATATTTTGTCCTCACAAAATTACTAATATTAATAAAGGTTGTATGAAAAAAAAAGTCACAGAGAAGGCTTAGTTGGGTAAGTTGGTGCGGCTGTCGTTGCCTAGCAGTGACATACAGTGTGGTGCATATCAAAAGTAAAAGCATTCAAAATGACATAGCTTACCACTTAAATTTATTTATTTATATTTAGGAATTTTAAATAAAAATTCAGTCCATTGTCTAACATAAATCATAAAAATCAAAATTGTAACTTTGAAGGAAACTAAAAATAATTGTCAAAAATTAGTATAAAGATTTTCAATTTTTTTCAAAGGCGTGAGTGCGAAGAGCTTGAGATGCTAGCAAGCAGGAATGCGGCCCGAAAATTCTATCAGAAAATAAGGCAGCAAACAAGTGGTTTCAAGACCGTGGCTGGTTCCTGCAAAGACGAGTATGGAAATCTGGTGACGGACGTACAGAGCACACTTGAGGTATGGAGGGACCACTTCTCAACGCTACTGAATGCGAACTTTGGTGAGGAGTTTGAAGAAGAGGAGCCCAGAACAATCTTTAGGGATGAACAACAAATCCCTCCACTCGACCAAGGCGAGGTGAGAACAGCACTTAGGCGGCTAAAGAATAACAAAGCGCCTGGGGCAGACGGTATACCGGCTGAGCTTTTCAAAGCCGGCGGCGAAGAGCTGGTAGGAAGCATGTACCAGCTGTTAAGCACAATTTGGTCTGACGAGTACATGCCAGAAGATTGGAACCTTAGTGTTCTTTGCCTAATCCATAAGAAGGGTGATCCTGCTGTTTGCGCCAACTACCGTGGGATAAGCCTTCTAAATATCGCATATAAGGTTCTATCGACGATACTGTGTGAAAGACTGAAGCCATATATGAACCAGCTGATTGGACCTTATCAGTGTGGTTTTAGGCCTGGTAAATCCACCATCGACCAGATATTCACAGCACGTCAAATCCTGGAAAAGACCTTAGATAAGCAAATCGACACACACCACCTTTTTGTCGACTTCAAAGCAGCTTTTGATAGCACGAATAGAAGTTGCCTGTACGACGCCATATAAATTTGGGATCCCCGCAAAACTAATACGGCTATGTAGAGTGACGTTGAGCACAACATTTAGCTCCGTCAAAGTTGGGAAGAACCTCTCCGAGCCGTTTGAGACCAAACGAGGTTTTAGACAAGGTGACTCACTTTCGTGCAATTTCTTCAACCTAATGCTGGAAACTGTAATAAGAGCTGCCAATCTAAATCGCAGTGGTACTATATATAACAAAAGTACGATGCTGCTGGCGTATGCGGATGATATTGACATCGTTGGCCTTAACAACAGGGCCGTCAGTGTAGCATTTTCCAGTCTAGAGAAGGAAGCAAAAGAGGTTGGTCTAGTAGTGAATGAGGACAAAACAAAGTACCTTGTGGCAACAAACAAAAAATCCTCGCGTATTGGGACCCACGTCACTGTTGGCAGCTACAATTTTGAAGTAGTCAAGGATTTTGTATACCTTGGATCCAGCATAAACACGACCAATAATGTCAGCCTTGATATCAAACGAAGAATAACACTTGCCAACAGATGCTACTTTGGGCTCGGTAGGCAGTTGAAAAGCAGAGCCCTTTCTCGACGAACGAAAAACTCGCTCTACAAATCTCTCATCGTGCCCGTCCTTGCATATGGCGCAGAAACATGGACGATGTTGACCAGCGATGAGCAAGCTTTGGGGGCTTTCGAGAGAAATGTTCTTCGCAAGATTTATGGCCCTGTTCGCGAAAGCGACGGGTACCGAAGAAGATGGAATGACGAGCTGTATGAGCTGTATAATGATGTGGACATAGTCAAGCGCATAAAAATTCAACGATTGCGATGGCTTGGCCATGTCGTTCGCATGGATGAGGATGCTCCAGTGAAAAAGTCCTTCGAAACGGCACCCATGGGTGGGCAACGACGACAAGGGCGCCCAAGAACACACTGGAAGGACCAAGTGCAGAAGGACCTGTCTACGCTTGGTATGAGTAATTGGCGTATCCTCGCGAAGGAGAGAGGGAACTGGCGAAGCTTTTTGATCTCGGCCCAAATCGACAAACGGCTGTAGCGCCATAAAAAAAGAAGAAATTTTAATCTAACAATGTGCAGGTTTGCACTATTTAGGAACTATCGTTGATTTATTACAACTTTTTTCGTCAAGGGTGTTGCAACATGCTTTTTCGTTATATGGAAGAAAGTCGCAACATCCTTGACGAAAAAAATTCTAATAAATCAACACTAACACCTATGTACTTGAAACTTTCACATTGTTGGACTAAAATTTAATGGACTATAAAACTGCAGACTCAAAAAAGTTTTAACACTTCTTGTTAAACTTTTTTTTAGTTTTCTACAAAGTTTAAAACTTCGATTTTTATGGTTTATGGTAGACAATGGACTGCATTTTAATTGAAAATAATTTAAAAAATACTAAATTTACGTGGCAAGCAACATATATCATTTTGAATGCTGTTGCTTATGATATGCACAACACCGTACATAGGCCCAGAGTCAAAGACACGTTGTGATACCACAAGTTTCAGTTCACTCCCCATTGCTGAACCATTAAGAATTCTTGACGAATCTCGTCAAGCACCTTATGTTTATACTAGGCCATACCCGTGGCGTTGCCCACAAAGGAAAGCAAAAATGTCTAGCCCAATTTGAGACTTGATATGATACCAAGTTACTGAATTCGGGCATAAGAGTAAAAAAATAGAAACAAAAAGTTCAAAGATAAAAGTAAGAGAGAGGGTAAATTTTTAGTTATTGTAAACTTCTTTAAACACAACATTTCTATTTCCTGGAATTAGTAATGTCTGATTTTGTGGGGCACCAATTCGCGACAACGCGATATATACATAGCTGACCGTGAGAAAATACGAAGATCAATTCCAATGGTACTGAAAATTTGCCCTTGTGACTTGTTAATAGGTTTTGCAAAGCATGTTTTTACGAGGAACTGAACTCGTTTGAAACGAAACGGTAAATTTGTTGGTATCATTGATATTCTTGGGATTATGGTTATTTCTACTGCTGCAGGCCCGGTTAAAATATTTGCTTGTATAAATTAGGCATGAAACGCGTGATTTTGAGTCGTGTCCGGTTACATAAACTTGGAGGCTTAATATTTCACAAAAGTATTATTGGTGTATCAATTTTAAAGTTAAATTCATTTGGAGGTAGTCCCGGGCGTTTGGAGAGTTAAGAAACTCCGTTGGGTAGTGAACAACATCACCTTGTTCTGTCAATGAGTCCATAGATTTGTATACTTTGTATTCTGTAACAGCAACAATAATTTTGGTTTCACTACGAACATTCGCCAAAAGAAGTGAAGAAGTGAAAGAAGTCACAAACGTCTTGTCTGTTCCTCAAGACGCGTCCATAAAAATAAAACATTTTCTGAGTTATTGTTCACGCTAGATATGACCTTATGTTCATATTCGAATACAAATTGCTGTAGCTGATTAATATTAAACGTTGTCTCACGCATATACAAAAGGATGTATAAGTTCCACTAACCACTTTTAGGTTCGGGTAAACCGAAATATTTTAAGCATATTTCCATATGAAAAAGTTAAGTCCTCTAGAAGAATTAGTCCCGTGTTGAAAATTGAAAAATTTCTTCACAATTTTTTCTATTTAATAATTTGAAAATAAAAACATCAAATATTTTTTTATAGCATATTTAGATTAAAAATTGCCGCCAAAGACAATGGACTGCATTTTAATTGAAAATAATTTAAAAAATACTAAATTTACGTGGCAAGCAACATACATATATCATTTTGAATGATGTTGCTTATGATATGCACAACACCGTGGTGTTAACATGTTCGGTCATTCTGTAGTCAGATTTTCGCACTTGATGTTTTATTTGATGGGTCCCTGCTCGGGCACCAATTGCAACGAAGCTTTTCTTGCCCCCGTACTTCTTGCCTCTTATGCCGGGGTACACTCGCCTCTGCCAGGGTTCGTTTACAATAAATTTATTATTATGGGACTATTCAAATAACAATACAAAAGAGCGACTTCAATCTGATTACAATGATGGTACTGCTGACGCTCTAGAGGTGTCTTGGTGGTCGCCCGCGCTAATTCGCTGTGCCGGTACTGGCGTCCCTCTGGGAATCGATGTGAGGTTGCCGCTACTTGGGCGCACTCGGTGTAAGCGGTGACTCACAGTCGCTACTGTATTCTGCTACGCTGCTACTCTCGGTGGTGTGCTGTTATTGCCGTTGCTTGGGCACGCTGATTCTGCGGTATGCTGCCGACGCTAGTGGGTTCCGCTACTCTGGACGGTGTTCTCGGTGATTCGGATGCTCCTGTACTTGGGCGCGCTGGTACTGCGGTTATGATTGGCAGTCACGGCGGTGTGACGCTGCCGAATAACGATCGGTTGTCGTTGGCGCTCGGGTCACTGTAGCTGCGATGTGAACACGGTCGTCGACAAGGAGATGGGCAAGAGATAAAACCCTGTACCCACTCCCGCCTAGCCCGAGTTCTTGCTTCCGAAAGTGCTGGCCTCGCTTGAGAAGTCAACCCTGAACGAAACAAACACTTCGCAAACAATGTCTTTCCACACGCGTAGCTCGGTGCAGACTGTCCCGTGAACTGTTGTGTTGCTCCTTTTATAAGCAATGAGGCTCATGTTGCTGGCTATCTCAGCAACTCAGGAACTCGGCCCAAATCGACAAACGGCTGTAGCGCCATAAAAAAAGAAGAAATTTTAATCTAACAATGTGCAGGTTTGCACTATTTAGGAACTATCGTTGATTTATTACAACTTTTTTCGTCAAGGGTGTTGCAACATGCTTTTTCGTTATATGGAAGAAAGTCGCAACATCCTTGACGAAAAAAATTCTAATAAATCAACACTAACACCTATGTACTTGAAACTTTCACATTGTTGGACTAAAATTTAATGGACTATAAAACTGCAGACTCAAAAAAGTTTTAACACTTCTTGTTAAACTTTTTTTTAGTTTTCTACAAAGTTTAAAACTTCGATTTTTATGGTTTATGGTAGACAATGGACTGCATTTTAATTGAAAATAATTTAAAAAATACTAAATTTACGTGGCAAGCAACATATATCATTTTGAATGCTGTTGCTTATGATATGCACAACACCGTACATAGGCCCAGAGTCAAAGACACGTTGTGATACCACAAGTTTCAGTTCACTCCCCATTGCTGAACCATTAAGAATTCTTGACGAATCTCGTCAAGCACCTTATGTTTATACTAGGCCATACCCGTGGCGTTGCCCACAAAGGAAAGCAAAAATGTCTAGCCCAATTTGAGACTTGATATGATACCAAGTTACTGAATTCGGGCATAAGAGTAAAAAAATAGAAACAAAAAGTTCAAAGATAAAAGTAAGAGAGAGGGTAAATTTTTAGTTATTGTAAACTTCTTTAAACACAACATTTCTATTTCCTGGAATTAGTAATGTCTGATTTTGTGGGGCACCAATTCGCGACAACGCGATATATACATAGCTGACCGTGAGAAAATACGAAGATCAATTCCAATGGTACTGAAAATTTGCCCTTGTGACTTGTTAATAGGTTTTGCAAAGCATGTTTTTACGAGGAACTGAACTCGTTTGAAACGAAACGGTAAATTTGTTGGTATCATTGATATTCTTGGGATTATGGTTATTTCTACTGCTGCAGGCCCGGTTAAAATATTTGCTTGTATAAATTAGGCATGAAACGCGTGATTTTGAGTCGTGTCCGGTTACATAAACTTGGAGGCTTAATATTTCACAAAAGTATTATTGGTGTATCAATTTTAAAGTTAAATTCATTTGGAGGTAGTCCCGGGCGTTTGGAGAGTTAAGAAACTCCGTTGGGTAGTGAACAACATCACCTTGTTCTGTCAATGAGTCCATAGATTTGTATACTTTGTATTCTGTAACAGCAACAATAATTTTGGTTTCACTACGAACATTCGCCAAAAGAAGTGAAGAAGTGAAAGAAGTCACAAACGTCTTGTCTATTCCTCAAGACGCGTCCATAAAAATAAAACATTTTCTGAGTTATTGTTCACGCTAGATATGACCTTATGTTCATATTCGAATACAAATTGCTGTAGCTGATTAATATTAAACGTTGTCTCACGCATATACAAAAGGATGTATAAGTTCCACTAACCACTGTTAGGTTCGGGTAAACCGAAATATTTTAAGCATATTTCCATATGAAAAAGTTAAGTCCTCTAGAAGAATTAGTCCCGTGTTGAAAATTGAAAAATTTCTTCACAATTTTTTCTATTCAATAATTTGAAAATAAAAACATCAAATATTTTTTTATAGCATATTTAGATTAAAAATTGCCGCCAAAGACAATGGACTGCATTTTAATTGAAAATAATTTAAAAAATACTAAATTTACGTGGCAAGCAACATACATATATCATTTTGAATGATGTTGCTTATGATATGCACAACACCGTGGTGTTAACATGTGTAACAGCAGCTGCTTGCCAGATACTTAGGTATGTGATTGTGTGGGTGACGGCCAACTCGATCGAACACGTATGTTGGTCAAACTAAAATGTTGTTTACATGATGCCGACAGAAGTTCGGTCTGAGCGACACTTTTCGCTGAATCTACGGTTCAGCGAAGTAGTCACACGAGCGTGTGTATGTATGTTAATTTAAACTGTGTTTCAGTTTGAATAGCTTAATAAGTACATATGTGCCGTAAACGGAATATACTTGTGGGCCGGAAAAAAAGGCATAAAAGGACCTCTTACAAACTAAAGCGGGACATAACGAAAGTTGCGGTGATTTAAGGATTACCAAGTGCAAGGTGGTTTGCCAATTAGTGAAGGTCTAATCAGTTTCCAGTGAGACAAAAAAAAAAAAAAATATATGTACATATGTATGTATGTATATAAAATCATACACAAGTGAAAAAAAAAAAAAAAACCCCCGCCAAAGAAAAAGGAGGATCCCATAAGGCATTGGAGCTGGAGGTAAGTCTATATTATGCTATATTGGAGGAATAAGCGTGCATACATATGTATGTATATACATAGATATGTACGCGGAGCCCACATCAGCCGCCGGCTTGGAGTGCGAAGGTGCTGACTGTGATTGTGTTTGACATCATCAAATCTTTGCGAAATGAAATGTACGAATTTCTAGGTCGCCCGCGGAATCGGCAAAAGGACCTCCCCTTCCTTAACGTCTGGGACTACCAACCATCAAGCGCAGTGTGGTGTGCCGCAAACATTAATCGCGAGGCATCGGTATATGCAACAGCACACACATACGGGCATATACACACACTTGTGTGATCGATTCGAGCTGCAAAGTTTTATGTTAGCTTATTAATATGCAAGCAAAGCTAACATAGGCGATAACACCGTCACGAACAGCTGATTCTTCAAACGCAAGTCAACGACCTATTTACATATAGGAACTGGTTGGGATCCGGAACTAAATTTTGGAAAAGCACCAACAAGTGCAGAAACAGGGGAAAGACTTCAACTGTGCAGAAGTAAGCAACAGAGGAAAAATTTCAACTGAGCAAGAGCGCAGAAACAGTGGAGAGATTATCGACCGTGCCGGAGCAAGAGCCATCGAGAGCCGCCAGCCGCAGAGACCGGCTTCCATTCTACGCCGCGGGATCAGCAGTAGCGACGGGAGCAAAGTCTCCCACACTTTAGTTTCTAAGACATATATTTATGCTTTTTTTATATACATTTATACATACTTATATACATAGATAGAGGTATGACAAATGGGTGTATAAGCACGCGTGTGCATAGGAGTACATACATATATAAGTAGTTTACGCAATATTTTCGTGCGTATTATTCTTTATTTCTTTCCTTTTTTTACTTACCATTCGTTTGCCATTAATCTTTCTCTCATTTTTCACTCACTTTTATCCGGTATTATTATTATTATTAGAGTAGATACTCATTCAATTTGCATCTGCATATACTCGTATTCCGGTATTAAGTTGTCATACCCGTTAATTAGTTTATTTTTGATCCGATCATGCCCGGAATGTTAATTCGAAGCAAAAGTAATTTGCGACCCGCTCGATGCCCGCTATCACGAGCAAGTAGTAGAAGTCCCAGAATTAGGGAGTGTTGAGAGCATACTGAAAGTTATGTATATGAATGTATGTATGTGAATTAGATTTCTCTCCAAACAGGTTCTCTACGGCGTGCTGGTACCAACATCGCGGGAGACCAAGGTGAGTGATTGAAAGCTTTCGCTACTATGATATACATATATTTACGCGAAATAGTAAAAGCACATATGTACATATGTATATAACTATTTGCATGCATATGAATATAAGCAGATATTCAAGTTCGCGTTTATTTATTATTTTTTTTTTTGCCAAGTTGCAATCTTTTAGATTGTAACTGAATTTGCCTATTTTTGCTTTAACTTTGGAGCCAACTTGAGAGTAATGCTAATATGCATATATTGAATTTATACCTATGACCTAATGCTTACGGACTGGTAGACGGACGGACTGATGTCAGGTCAGGGGGCGTTGGTAAGACAGTAAGGAGCCACAACAACGCCCAAGGCATCACGTAGAGTCTACGTGTAAGAAGGGTGGGATGACTCCACCTGACAGGACGGGACTGGACCACTTCTTTGCTTTTTCTCTCCTTTTTTTGACATTCTTAATTGCTCTACATTACCAGGCATGAAAAAAAAAAATTGTTTTGTTGATGTGGGTGCTGGTAAGGCAGGTGGTAAAGACCCCCCCATCCGACGAGCTATCTGGGCTTGCCACCATGCTGTGTACTGCCTTGCTTTCACCGGACGACCCACACATATAACAATGGCGCCCAACGATATAGCCCACTAGTTTACTTCTCCTTTGTTTTTTTATTTATACCTTTTATCACTATTTGTACGATATCATGTAGCCTTTTTATTTCTGTCCTTAGATTTTTCTTAATTTCCTTAGTATTTTCTATCCTTGCTTCTTCGTTTTCCTTTCTTTTACCGGACATGTTAGGGTCAGGGGGTAGCATTACTTGTGAACATCGTGAGTAATTTGTGCCGCGTGAAAAATAGGGGGGAGTGCCCGCCTAATCGTTAGAGTGCCTCCGAGGACGTTAGCGTTCTTGAGAATAGGAAATGATGATGAAGCGGCGGCCACTAAATTGAATTGGGGTTTGGTGAAATAGACCATTTAAGCTACCAGACATGCGCTCCAGCAGGGCATGTATGTGAGGCTTGTGGGATTTTTCACACAGGGTTAAATGGGAAAATGTAACAGCCGCGCTTGAAGCCCAGACTTTGATCGTAGAAGTGTTACATTGGTTATTAGAAAGAAGGGTAGTTGACTCAGACTTTTGGACAGCAGACACACGGACCGACACTCCCACCATGACGTCCGGAAGACAGCATCAGCACACACCAAAATAAAATTTTTAATCTACGTATATGTACATACTTATATTTTTAAACAAAATATTGTCGATTATAAATTGTAATGAATTTGTCGGTAACCAATAGAAATAAATATTATCAAATTTTTTTTTGCACACAAATGAAAACCCGAAGTATATGAAGTTTTGATATCTTGCGTTTAATAGAAAATCAACGTTTTGACCATTATCAATATCACTTTCTTAAATTTTTTTATATTGCTACGGTATTTTTTTTATTATCCTAGATATTTATTCATTTTAGAAAAGTTTTATTATTTCATGTCCATGAAATTATATGTGACTGATTTTTTTTAATTCTTTTACTCTTAATCTTTATTACTTCGCCCTATAAAAACGCATGCATTCTTGAACTAGCTTTCTTTCGTTAAATTTTGAAATATAGTTAAATGGCTGCAGCCACTCATACAATTTTTTTGAATTTTTCGTTTTGTTAATAGATTATCGCTTTTGTGAAAATTATTTCTTATTAAATGTCCGAAGTAATATCTTTTTTTAATAATAATACCTTTTTATGATCATTAGTATTTAATATTTTTACCTTTCACTTATATTATTATATTAATACATTTCTAATTATAGTTTAACTTGAATTATTTGGGTTTACACCTTTTTACATTATTATATTTTTTTTCATCACCTGAATTATTTTTGGTTCATACGTTTTTATATTATTATTTTTTTATCATACAATTCAATTATATATCCATATATATCCTTATTTTTGGGTTTTTTTGTCTAGTTTTATATAATTTGAATTTTCTTGGGAGTCCGATTATCGCTTTGGCCGAGTTGAATATATTATTTTTATCAAGAATCGACTTGGTGTAATAGTTTAGTGTGTTAATGGACGAGCGAGAAAGAGAATAAATAGTGCCAAAGGGATTGGGACTGCAAAACTTGAACCGTAGAATCACACGTAGTGTAGCGAGAGCCTTTGAGAACGAGGTTACCGGCTCCATATTCGGCCAGATAGATACGGGTATCTCTTACCCGGTAGACTTCTCAGCCCACAACAATTTTAGCAGGTGCACAGCTAGCGTATTCAGAACATCAGTCTGCGAGGGGAATCAACAATCCTTGGCACGAAGGACTGACGAGGTAGCTGTTGATAGGTCAAATAACAGCATTAGTTTTTCCCGTAAGCTGGACGAAGTTTTGGAAATGTCCCAGCAGGACCAGCAGAATATGCCACACAGTGAATCCGCCACAGGAGCATCGACAGCCGCTGGTGGTGGAGCCGATTCAGTTGCACACAATACCGAGCAGCTGAGCCGAATGATGGCAATGATGGCACAAAACAGCGACATGCTGGCTCAATGTATGACTGAGGTCCACCACATGCGTAACAACATGTCGAACCTGAACGAGCGAGTAGCTGGAATGGAAGCGTCCACGCAAGCTCAAATCAGAAGGCCCGGCCTGGTGTCAACACCAGAGCCTAGTGGCGCGAGACCAACACATTCGGAACTAGGCAATAATGAAGAGACTGCTCAAGAAAGAAGTTATCCGTATACAAATAAGGAACCGATAAATTGGAAGAAAGTTGACCTAGAAAAATGGCATGTTAAGTTTGACGGTTCCACGAAGGGAATAACAGGCGAGAGCTTTATATTCCGAATAGAAAAGATGCGAGAACAATACGGCATAACTCATAATCAATTGTTCACAGGTTTCCATGGTCTGGTTACTGGAAATGCCCTTAAGTGGTATTGGCAGGTACTTGAGGACCACGCGGACGACCCGAGCTTCGGGTATTTCAAGCTTAAGTCTGAACTTCTGGACCACTTCGGGACAGCCGAATCAGATTATGAAATAATCAGAGAGATTATGGAAAGAAAGCAGCTGGCCCAAGAATCGTTTGATGATTTCTATGGAGATGTACATAGTCTCACATTCCGCCTTAGAAAGAAAATACCCGAGAAAGAGTTGGTTGGAATCATTAGGGGCAATTTTAAACCTTATCTTGCTAATATTACTTTCGCCTCCAAAATGGAGTCGCTAGCGGAATTGAAGAGTGAGTGTAAGAGGGCTGAAAAGGTAATGCGGGAAAATAGGAATAGGCCGAAACAAATAAGTGAAATAGGGTTTTCGGAACCGCAGTCATTCGAAAAATTAGAAGAGAGGAAAGTAGAGGAAATAAGGGGGATGCCACGTAGTAAGGCACTGCCATCTGTGACTGGCCCACCTAAGCTATCCACGTCTAGCCAACCTACCGGTTCTTCATCCACCATAGCATCGTTTTGCCCTTCCCCATTTCACCTCATGTTATGTTTTAATTGTGGCATGCCCGTGGACTACTTTTCCAAAAATCCCGCCGAAGCCCAGAAAAATACTAAATGTAAATCGTCCTTTCATAATATGATATGTTTTTCGTGTGGAGGTGATACGTCTTTTTGTGTATTTAAACCTAGTCAGGGAAATGGAAAACTGGCCGAGATGACCGGGGACTCACGCCAGATGAGGGAAAACCCGGAAAGCAAATAATGAAAATCATTAGCAGAAATACTCTCACCGAGGGCGAGAACGATGCAGAAGTAAAAAGTAAAGGGGTAGGTGTGCAGACTAGCTGGAAAAGTCTTCACCAAAGAAAGGTCGAATATGAAGAGGCACGAAGGAGGATATTTTGCGAGGAAATCATGGAGAAGAGAAGAGACAGGAAATTTAAGAAAATACAGAAAATGAGAAAAAAGAAAAAGAATTTGAAGAGGATACAAAATAAGATAATTTCGACTATAGTTTCTTTAAAAGGGGACAACCGATTTTTTGCTAGAACTAGAATAGGAGGTCATGAAGTCTTAGCACTCCTTGACTCAGGAGCAGGGGCAAGTTGCCTAGGGAAGAACGCAGGGGCAATACTGCAGGGCAAGGAAGACCAAGTGATGATAATGAAAAACCAAATCATTAGAACAGCAAATGGAGGAAAGACCAGGGTAACCGGCGTCATTAAGTTACCCGTAGAATGGGACAGCATGACAAGAGAAATGGAGTTTTTGATTGTGCCTGACTTACAACAGGAAGTCTACTTAGGCGTAGATTTTTGGCAAATCTTTGGCATGGATGTGGTTAGCAGAGGAACAAGTATCGATTCTGGTGGCAGGGTTGTTGCAAGTTTGGAACCCGCTGATGGTGGATTATCATTCGATCCGGTGCAACACACACTTACCCCAGAGCAAAACATTGCTCTAGAACAAATTAAATCAAAATTTCCGTCATTCGCAGTGTTAGGGTTAGGAAAGACGGACGTAGAGGAGCACGTCATGGAGGTAGTTAACGATAACATACCCGTAAAGCAAAGATTTTATCCGATATCTCCAGCAGTCCAAAAACTAGTATACAGCGAACTTGATCGAATGTTGGAGCTGGGAGTAATAGAAGAGAGCAACAGTAGCTGGAGCTCACCCGTGTCGTTGGTAGTAAAAGGGACGAAAAACCGTTTATGTCTTGACGCAAGAAAGGTGAACGAACGTACAGTGAAAGACGCATACCCATTGCCTCATATTGATGGCATCTTAAGCAGACTGCAGGATACGCGATACATTTCCGCAATAGATCTCAAAGACGCTTTCTGGCAAATTCCACTTGAGCAAAAGTCCAGAGAGAAGACCGCGTTCACTGTACCTGGAAGACCTTTATACCAGTTTACAGTAATGCCATTCGGTCTGTGCAATGCGGCACAGCGAATGTGCAGGTTAATGGACAAGGTCATCCCCGCGTCACTTCGTGAATCTGTGTTTGTGTATCTAGACGATTTGCTTGTTTGTTCCGTTGATTTTTCGTGACATCTATGCTTGCTGGAAAAGGTCGCTAAATGTCTACGAGACGCAAAGTTAACCATAAACGTGGAAAAGAGTAAATTTTGTTTTAAGGAAGTTAGATACCTAGGATATGTAGTGGGCGATGGATGCATCCGCACGGACACCAGCAAGATCATAGCCGTAAAGGATTTCCCCGAGCCAAAGACTCCGAAACAACTTAGAAGGTTCCTAGGCATGTCAGGGTGGTACCGAAGGTTCATACGGGATTACGCGACAATAGCAGCTCCGCTGCACGACTGCCTGACAAAGGAAAAGATCAGGAAGTTTACCATGACAGAAGAGGCAAAAGCGGCTTTCGATTGCTTAAAGCGTAGCCTAATATCAGCCCCAGTATTGACACACCCGGACTTCAACAGACGCTTCTATATACAGTGTGACGCATCGACCGACGGAGTTGGGGGTGTGCTTTTCCAACTAGACGAGGACGGTAACGAACGACCTATTGCGTATATATCGGCTAAATTGAACAAAGCCCAGCGTAATTATAGCATAACCGAATTAGAATGTTATGCAGCGGTGTTGAGCATCAAGCGATTCAGGCCTTATGTGGAAGGGTTACCCTTCACAGTTATCACTGACCATGCAAGCCTTAAATGGCTGATGGGCCAAAAGGATCTCTCAGGGCGGTTGGCCAGATGGAGCCTGAAGCTACAGGCCTTTGACTTCGACATTCAACATCGAAAAGGAACCCAGAATGTAGTACCGGATACGCTATCCCGAGTAGGCATGGACGAATTAAAGACAGATGATAGAAAACTTGATATATGTTTGAATTCACCGTTTTTCCAATCACGAGAGTACGAGGAGTTGAAGAAAACCATCGCTACCAACAGGGACAAATTACCAGACCTATGTACGTCAGACGGATACGTTTACAAAAGGACACAATTCAATCGGGGGGACAGGCTTCAAGCGGACCACACCTGGAAATTCTGGGTTCCAACTGAGTTGCGACCGGGCCTGGTTGAATCCTCACATGACTCGCCTTCTGCGGGACATGGCGGAATACATAAGACCTTATCGAAGCTCAGAGAGAGGTATTATTGGCCTGGCATTGTGTCAGACGTGCAAAAATACGTTAAGAAATGTGATATTTGCAAAAGTAACAAGTCTCAAAATGCTTTCCATAAACCACTGATGGGTGCACAACACCTGACAGAGCGACCTTTCCAGCGCTTGTTTATTGATTTTATGGGTCCGTATCCTCGTACGTCTAATGGTAATTGTTATATGTTTGTATGTCTTGACCATTTCTCGAAATTCGTATGTTTGAAACCTATGAGAAAGGCTACTACAGCAGAAGTTGTCAAGTTCCTTGAGAAAGAAGTTTTCCATGTATTCGGGGTACCCGAGTACGTTCATTCTGACAATGGGAAACAATTTGTGTCAGGAATTTTCAGAACATTCTTGGAAAAATATGGGACGATACATGTGAAAACTGCGTTTTATTCTCCACAGGCTAACGCTGCGGAGAGAGTAAACCGGTCCGTACTTCAAATTATTAGGTCATACCTAAAGGACAAGCAAAAAAATTGGGACAGCCACGTTAGCGACGCTGCCTTTGCTCTCCGTAGTGCGGTGCACTCGGCGATTGGTACTTCACCATATCGCGCTCTTTTTGGGTTGCCGATGATCCAACATGCCGCCTCATATGACTTGTATCGAAAGCTAGGCGCGCTAAGAGACTCGGAATGTGAAATTATTCCAGAAAAAGACAATATTTATCTAATTAGAGAGAACATTTTAAAGGAGTTGAAATTGGCTCACGAACGCAGTAAAAAAGTATATAACACGAGAAGTAGAGAAGTTAGATTCCAAATTGGACAAGTGGTGTATCGTCGTAACTTTAAACAGAGTTCACAAGTCGAGAACTATAATGCTAAATTAGGTCCAAAACAGGTCAAATGCGTGATTTTAAAGGCCATAGGGAACGCGATGTATGAGCTCGGAAACACATACGGGAAAAGTATTGGGGTATACCACGCTAAGGACCTCTTTGCCGCATAGTAATTTGGTCAATGTCGTCTTTGTGGGTTGTGTTGTAGGTTTCTACACTTAAGTCTATCGACTTAACAACTTAGTCTACTCATTATTACGTACTTATCTTACGACTTGACTGCTCTTATAATTCCTGTAATATTGTGTTTAGTCATCGATTAATCTATGTCTCTAGCACTTACCTTTGGACTCGACTGTATCGATTATCCCAAGGATATGTTGTGTAGTGTTATTTATATTTATCGATTAAATAAATATTGTTTTACTACTTGACTACGTATATTGGTTGCGATATTTCTGTAATTTATTGATTTTGTATTACTATTGCAGTCAGTTTAATTTTTATTGACGACGATTTGTGATTATTCCTTTATTTATTTACGCATTTATTAACCTATTTACCTACTTACGTATTTATCTAGCCGAGCAAGTAGTCTATTGACATAGGGTTAAGCATGACGTTTGGGTATAGATATGTAAGTGTATAACTGGTTAAGTGATAGTGGTCTGTGAATGTGTACGTAGGCACAACACCGTACCCCAGCATAAACCCAAGCAGAGCCGACAGGAAACTGGATTGAGCCCGGCTCCAGGTCGTGGGTCGAGGCCACACGTTGGGCGGAAATAAGCTTGGCAACCCGCTCCGGTTAGAGTTTTTTTTTTACGCACACGCTCCATGATACGGGCACCATCGGCGGATGCGAGCCTGTAACAGCAGCTGCTTGCCAGATACTTAGGTATGTGATTGTGTGGGTGACGGCCAACTCGATCGAACACGTATGTTGGTCAAACTAAAATGTTGTTTACATGATGCCGACAGAAGTTCGGTCTGAGCGACACTTTTCGCTGAATCTACGGTTCAGCGAAGTAGTCACACGAGCGTGTGTATGTATGTTAATTTAAACCGTGTTTCAGTTTGAATAGCTTAATAAGTACATATGTGCCGTAAACGGAATATACTTGTGGGCCGGAAAAAAAGGCATAAAAGGACCTCTTACAAACTAAAGCGGGACATAACGAAAGTTGCGGTGATTTAAGGATTACCAAGTGCAAGGTGGTTTGCCAATTAGTGAAGGTCTAATCAGTTTCCAGTGAGACAAAAAAAAAAAAAAATATATGTACATATGTATGTATATAAAATCATACACAAGTGAAAAAAAAAAAAAAAAATAAATAAACCCCCGCCAAAGAAAAAGGAGGATCCCATAAGGCATTGGAGCCTAATGCTTACGGACTGGTAGACGGACGGACTGATGTCAGGTCAGGGGGCGTTGGTAAGACAGTAAGGAGCCACAACAACGCCCAAGGCATCACGTAGAGTCTACATGTAAGAAGGGTGGGATGACTCCACCTGACAGGACGGGACTGGACCACTTCTTTGCTTTTTCTCTCCTTTTTTTGACATTCTTAATTGCTCTACATTACCAGGCATGAAAAAAAAAAATTTGTTTTGTTGATGTGGGTGCTGGTAAGGCAGGTGGTAAAGACCCCCCCATCCGACGAGCTATCTGGGCTTGCCACCATGCTGTGTACTGCCTTGCTTTCACCGGACGACCCACACATATAACACATGTTCGGTCATTCTGTAGTCAGATTTTCGCTCTTGATGTTTTATTTGATGGGTCCCTGCTCGGGCACCAATTGCAACGAAGCTTTTCTTGCCCCCGTACTTCTTGCCTCTTATGCCGGGGTACACTCTTCTCTGCCAGGGTTCGTTTACAATAAATTTATTATTATGGGACTATTCAAATAACAATACAAAAGAGCGACTTCAATCTGATTACAATGATGGTACTGCTGACGCTCTAGAGGTGTCTTGGTGGTCGCCCGCGCTAATTCGCTGTGCCGGTACTGGCGTCCCTCTGGGAATCGATGTGAGGTTGCCGCTACTTGGGCGCACTCGGTGTAAGCGGTGACTCACAGTCGCTACTGTATTCTGCTACGCTGCTACTCCGTGTAAGCCATGGCGATGTCTCACTGTCGCTACTGTATTCTGCTACGCTGCTACTCTCGGTGGTGTGCTGTTATTGCCGTTGCTTGGGCACGCTGATTCTGCGGTATGCTGCCGACGCTAGTGGGTTCCGCTACTCTGGACGGTGTTCTCGGTGATTCGGATGCTCCTGTACTTGGGCGCGCTGGTACTGCGGTTATGATTGGCAGTCACGGCGGTGTGACGCTGCCGAATAACGATCGGTTGTCGTTGGCGCTCGGGTCACTGTAGCTGCGATGTGAACACGGTCGTCGACAAGGAGATGGGCAAGAGATAAAACCCTGTACCCACTCCCGCCTAGCCCGAGTTCTTGCTTCCGAAAGTGCTGGCCTCGCTTGAGAAGTCAACCCTGAACGAAACAAACACTTCGCAAACAATGTCTTTCCACACGCGTAGCCCGGTGCAGACTGTCCCGTGAACTGTTGTGTTGCTCCTTTTATAAGCAATGAGGCTCATGTTGCTGGCTATCTCAGCAACATGTTGACAACAGTATGATGATGCTGAATGTTGCGAGAACTTGCGATCCGCAGGGTAGCGTCGCTCTGCTGCTATACTGTGAGTGGCGTGATTCTACCGTTGCTCGCAGATGGCGTGATTTGGCGTCAGTTCACACGTACAGTAGGAACGGTGCACTTGGTGTTGTTGTTGAGCCGGTTTACTGGCGTTCGGTGAGGAAAGTGGAGTTTTGTGTGGGCTAAATTTCATTTGTATATTTTGTCCTCACAAAATTACTAATATTAATAAAGGTTGTATGAAAAAAAAAGTCACAGAGAAGGCTTAGTTGGGTAAGTTGGTGCGGCTGTCGTTGCCTAGCAGTGACATACAGTGTGGTGCATATCAAAAGTAAAAGCATTCAAAATGACATAGCTTACCACTTAAATTTATATATTTATATTTAGGAATTTTAAATAAAAATTCAGTCCATTGTCTAACATAAATCATAAAAATCAAAATTGTAACTTTGAAGGAAACTAAAAAAAGTTGTCAAAAATTAGTATAAAGATTTTAAATTTTTTTCTTAGAAGTGTTAGAATTTTTTTGATTATGCAGTTTTATAGTTCATTAAATTTTAATCAAGGGGTGTAATGGGGTACAGCGGTGCTTCTGGGTATGCAGCTACAGTTGCGCGGCTATACTCAATTCCTACTCTTACGTCCACGTTCGTGCACCCTGGGCAACGTGAGCAACCCATGTGCGAGATGCGGTAACCAACCTGTGCGGAGCCTTGGGTCACGGCTAATAGAGAGGGAGCTTTAGTGGAGCCACTCCGACATATTCGGTTTAAGGGTTCACTAAAGTCTGCAGCGTCTGTTCACCAGGAGGTGCGGCTGCAAGTGGGCGTCTGTCTTGAAGCAAGCGGCTCGCTATATAAATGAACTCAAACTTTTTACCCCCAGCAATGGGTTATGCGTTGGGTTTGGGACCCACATTGTAAAATGCAAGTGAAATGAAAAGAACGAAGCAGCCTCGGACACGATGACGAATGCCGCGTCGCTGCTGCAGAGAAATACGCAGCATACAAAGCCACCCTTCAGCCAATTACTACGCGTGCAACAATTGAGCGATACCGGGAGAGAAGGAGGGAAGAGAGACGTCTTTTCAAGAGCAAGAAACGAAAGGCGGAAAGGCGTGAGTGCGAAGAGCTTGAGATGCTAGCAAGCAGGAATGCGGCCCGAAAATTCTATCAGAAAATAAGGCAGCAAACAAGTGGTTTCAAGACCGTGGCTGGTTCCTGCAAAGACGAGTATGGAAATCTGGTGACGGACGTACAGAGCACACTTGAGGTATGGAGGGACCACTTCTCAACGCTACTGAATGCGAACTTTGGTGAGGAGTTTGAAGAAGAGGAGCCCAGAACAATCTTTAGGGATGAACAACAAATCCCTCCACTCGACCAAGGCGAGGTGAGAACAGCACTTAGGCGGCTAAAGAATAACAAAGCGCCTGGGGCAGACGGTATACCGGCTGAGCTTTTCAAAGCCGGCGGCGAAGAGCTGGTAGGAAGCATGTACCAGCTGTTAAGCACAATTTGGTCTGACGAGTACATGCCAGAAGATTGGAACCTTAGTGTTCTTTGCCTAATCCATAAGAAGGGTGATCCTGCTGTTTGCGCCAACTACCGTGGGATAAGCCTTCTAAATATCGCATATAAGGTTCTATCGACGATACTGTGTGAAAGACTGAAGCCATATATGAACCAGCTGATTGGACCTTATCAGTGTGGTTTTAGGCCTGGTAAATCCACCATCGACCAGATATTCACAGCACGTCAAATCCTGGAAAAGACCTTAGATAAGCAAATCGACACACACCACCTTTTTGTCGACTTCAAAACAGCTTTTGATAGCACGAATAGAAGTTGCCTGTACGACGCCATATAAATTTGGGATCCCCGCAAAACTAATACGGCTATGTAGAGTGACGTTGAGCACAACATTTAGCTCCGTCAAAGTTGGGAAGAACCTCTCCGAGCCGTTTGAGACCAAACGAGGTTTTAGACAAGGTGACTCACTTTCGTGCAATTTCTTCAACCTAATGCTGGAAACTGTAATAAGAGCTGCCAATCTAAATCGCAGTGGTACTATATATAACAAAAGTACGATGCTGCTGGCGTATGCGGATGATATTGACATCGTTGGCCTTAACAACAGGGCCGTCAGTGTAGCATTTTCCAGTCTAGAGAAGGAAGCAAAAGAGGTTGGTCTAGTAGTGAATGAGGACAAAACAAAGTACCTTGTGGCAACAAACAAAAAATCCTCGCGTATTGGGACCCACGTCACTGTTGGCAGCTACAATTTTGAAGTAGTCAAGGATTTTGTATACCTTGGATCCAGCATAAACACGACCAATAATGTCAGCCTTGAAATCAAACGAAGAATAACACTTGCCAACAGATGCTACTTTGGGCTCGGTAGGCAGTTGAAAAGCAGAGCCCTTTCTCGACGAACGAAAAACTCGCTCTACAAATCTCTCATCGTGCCCGTCCTTGCATATGGCGCAGAAACATGGACGATGATGACCAGCGATGAGCAAGCTTTTGGGGCTGTCGAGAGAAATGTTCTTCGCAAGATTTATGGCCCTGTTCGCGAAAGCGACGGGTACCGAAGAAGATGGAGTGACGAGCTGTATGAGCTGTATAATGATGTGGACATAGTCAAGCGCATAAAAATTCAACGATTGCGATGGCTTGGTCATGTCGTTCGCATGGATGATGATGCTCCAGTGAAAAAGTCCTTCGAAACGGCACCCATGGGTGGGCAACGACGACAAGGGCGCCCACACTGGAAGGACCAAGTGCAGAAGGACCTGTCTACGCTTGGTATGAGTAATTGGCGTATCCTCGAGAAGGAGAGAGGGAACTGGCGAAGCTTTTTGATCTCGGCCCAAATCGACAAACGGTTGTAGCGCCATAAAAAAAGAAGAAATTTTAATCTAACAATGTGCAGGTTTGCACTATTTAGGAACTACCGTTGATTTATTACAACTTGTTTCGTCAAGGGTGTTGCAACATGCTTTTTCGTTATATGGAAGAAAGTCGCAACATCCTTGACGAAAAAATTTCTAATAAATCAACACTAACACCTATGTACTTGAAACTTTCACATTGTTGGACTAAAATTTAATGGACTATAAAACTGCAGACTCAAAAAAGTTTTAACACTTCTTGTTAAACTTTTTTTTAGTTTTCTACAAAGTTTAAAACTTCGATTTTTATGGTTTATGGTAGACAATGGACTGCATTTTAATTGAAAATAATTTTAAAAATACTAAATTTACGTGGCAAGCAACATATATCATTTTGAATGCTGTTGCTTATGATATGCACAACACCGTACATAGGCCCAGAGTCAAAGACACGTTGTGATACCACAAGTTTCAGTTCACTCCCCATTGCTGAACCATTAAGAATTCTTGACGAATCTCGTCAAGCACCTTATGTTTATACTAGGCCATACCCGTGGCGTTGCCCACGAAGGAAAGCAAAAATGTCTAGCCCAATTTGAGACTTGATATGATACCAAGTTACTGAATTCGGGCATAAGAGTATAAAAATAGAAACAAAAAGTTCAAAGATAAAAGTAAGAGAGAGGGTAAATTTTTAGTTATTGTAAACTTCTTTAAACACAACATTTCTATTTCCTGGAATTAGTAATGTCTGATTTTGTGGGGCACCAATTCGCGACAACGCGATATATACATAGCTGACCGTGAGAAAACACGAAGATCAATTCCAATGGTACTGAAAATTTGCCCTTGTGACTTGTTAATAGGTTTTGCAAAGCATGTTTTTACGAGGAACTGAACTCGTTTGAAACGAAACGGTAAATTTGTTGGTATCATTGATATTCTTGGGATTATGGTTATTTCTTCTGCTGCAGGCCCGGTTAAAATATTTGCTTGTATAAATTAGGCATGAAACGCGTGATTTTGAGTCGTGTCCGGTTACATAAACTTGGAGGCTTAATATTTCACAAAAGTATTATTGGTGTATCAATTTTAAAGTTAAATTCATTTGGAGGTAGTCCCGGGCGTTTGGAGAGTTAAGAAACTCCGTTGGGAAGTGAACAACATCACCTTGTTCTGTCAATGAGTCCATAGATTTGTGTACTTTGTATTATGTAACAGCAACAATAATTTTGGTTTCACTACGAACATTCGCCAAAAGAAGTGAAGAAGTGAAAGAAGTCACAAACGTCTTGTCTGTTCCTCAAGACGCGTCCATAAAAATAAAACATTTTCTGAGTTATTGTTCACGCTAGATATGACCTTATGTTCATATTCGAATACAAATTGCTGTAGCTGATTAATATTAAACGTTGTCTCACGCATATACAAAAGGATGTATAAGTTCCACTAACCACTGTTAGGTTCGGGTAAACCGAAATATTTTAAGCATATTTCCATATGAAAAAGTTAAGTCCTCTAGAAGAATTAGTCCCGTGTTGAAAATTGAAAAATTTCTTCACAATTTTTTCTATTCAATAATTTGAAAATAAAAACATCAAATATTTTTTTATAGCATATTTAGATTAAAAATTGCCGCCAAAGACAATGGACTGCATTTTAATTGAAAATAATTTAAAAAATACTAAATTTACGTGGCAAGCAACATACATATATCATTTTGAATGATGTTGCTTATGATATGCACAACACCGTGGTGTTAACATGTTCGGTCATTCTGTAGTCAGATTTTCGCTCTTGGTGTTTTATTTGATGGGTCCCTGCTTGGGCACCAATTGCAACGAAGCTTTTCTTGCCCCCGTACTTCTTGCCTCTTATGCCGGGGTACACTCTTCTCTGCCAGGGTTCGTTTACAATAAATTTATTATTATGGGACTATTCAAATAACAATACAAAAGAGCGACTTCAATCTGATTACAATGATGGTACTGCTGACGCTCTAGAGGTGTCTTGGTGGTCGCCCGCGCTAATTCGCTGTGCCGGTACTGGCGTCCCTCTGGGAATCGATGTGAGGTTGCCGCTACTTGGGCGCACTCGGTGTAAGCGGTGACTCACAGTCGCTACTGTATTCTGCTACGCTGCTACTCCGTGTAAGCCATGGCGATGTCTCACTGTCGCTACTGTATTCTGCTACGCTGCTACTCTCGGTGGTGTGCTGTTATTGCCGTTGCTTGGGCACGCTGATTCCGCGGTATGCTGCCGACGCTAGTGGGTTCCGCTACTCTGGACGGTTTTCTCGGTGATTCGGATGCTCCTGTACTTGGGCGCGCTGGTACTGCGGTTATGATTGGCAGTCACGGCGGTGTGACGCTGCCGAATAACGATCGGTTGTCGTTGGCGCTCGGGTCACTGTAGCTGCGATGTGAACACGGTCGTCGACAAGGAGATGGGCAAGAGATAAAACCCTGTACCCACTCCCGCCTTGCCCGAGTTCTTGCTTCCGAAAGTGCTGGCCTCGCTTGAGAAGTCAACCCTGAACGAAACAAACACTTCGCAAACAATGTCTTTCCACACGCGTAGCCCGGTGCAGACTGTCCCGCGTACTGTTGTATTGCTCCTTTTATAAGCAATGAGGCTCATGTTGCTGGCTATCTCAGCAACATGTTGACAACAGTATGATGATGCTGAATGTTGCGAGAACTTGCGATCCGCAGGGTAGCGTCGCTCTGCTGCTATACTGTGAGTGGCGTGATTCTACCGTTGCTCGCAGATGGCGTGATTTGGCGTCAGTTCACACGTACAGTAGGAACGGTGCACTTGGTGTTGTTGTTGAGCCGGTTTACTGGCGTTCGGTGAGGAAAGTGGAGTTTTGTGTGGGCTAAGTTTCATTTGTATATTTTGTCCTCACAAAATTACTAATATTAATAAAGGTTGTATGAAAAAAAAAGTCACAGAGAAGGCTTAGTTGGGTAAGTTGGTGCGGCTGTCGTTGCCTAGCAGTGACATACAGTGTGGTGCATATCAAAAGTAAAAGCATTCAAAATGACATAGCTTACCACTTAAATTTATTTATTTATATTTAGGAATTTTAAATAAAAATTCAGTCCATTGTCTAACATAAATCATAAAAATCAAAATTGTAACTTTGAAGGAAACTAAAAAAAATTGTCAAATATTAGTATAAAGATTTTCAATTTTTTTCTTAGAAGTGTTAGAATTTTTTTGATTATGCAGTTTTATAGTTCATTAAATTTTAATCAAGGGGTGTAATGGGGTACAGCGGTGCTTCTGGGTATGCAGCTACAGTTGCGCGGCTATACTCAATTCCTACTCTTACGTCCACGTTCGTGCACCCTGGGCAACGTGAGCAACCCATGTGCGAGATGCGGTAACCAACCTGTGCGGAGCCTTGGGTCACGGCTAATAGAGAGGGAGCTTTAGTGGAGCCACTCCGACATATTCGGTTTAAGGGTTCACTAAAGTCTGCAGCGTCTGTTCACCAGGAGGTGCGGCTGCAAGTGGGCGTCTGTCTTGAAGCAAGCGGCTCGCTATATAAATGAACTCAAACTTTTTACCCCCAGCAATGGGTTATGCGTTGGGTTTGGGACCCACATTGTAAAATGCAAGTGAAATGAAAAGAACGAAGCAGCCTCGGACACGATGACGAATGCCGCGTCGCTGCTGCAGAGAAATACGCAGCATACAAAGCCACCCTTCAGCCAATTACTACGCGTGCAACAATTGAGCGATACCGGGAGAGAAGGAGGGAAGAGAGACGTCTTTTCAAGAGCAAGAAACGAAAGGCGGAAAGGCGTGAGTGCGAAGAGCTTGAGATGCTAGCAAGCATGAATGCGGCCCGAAAATTCTATCAGAAAATAAGGCAGCAAACAAGTGGTTTCAAGACCGTGGCTGGTTCCTGCAAAGACGAGTATGGAAATCTGGTGACGGACGTACAGAGCACACTTGAGGTATGGAGGGACCACTTCTCAACGCTACTGAATGCGAACTTTGGTGAGGAGTTTGAAGAAGAGGAGCCCAGAACAATCTTTAGGGATGAACAACAAATCCCTCCACTCGACCAAGGCGAGGTGAGAACAGCACTTAGGCGGCTAAAGAATAACAAAGCGCCTGGGGCAGACGGTATACCGGCTGAGCTTTTCAAAGCCGGCGGCGAAGAGCTGGTAGGAAGCATGTACCAGCTGTTAAGCACAATTTGGTCTGACGAGTACATGCCAGAAGATTGGAACCTTAGTGTTCTTTGCCTAATCCATAAGAAGGGTGATCCTGCTGTTTGCGCCAACTACCGTGGGATAAGCCTTCTAAATATCGCATATAAGGTTCTATCGACGATACTGTGTGAAAGACTGAAGCCATATATGAACCAGCTGATTGGACCTTATCAGTGTGGTTTTAGGCCTGGTAAATCCACCATCGACCAGATATTCACAGCACGTCAAATCCTGGAAAAGACCTTAGATAAGCAAATCGACACACACCACCTTTTTGTCGACTTCAAAGCAGCTTTTGATAGCACGAATAGAAGTTGCCTGTACGACGCCATATAAATTTGGGATCCCCGCAAAACTAATACGGCTATGTAGAGTGACGTTGAGCACAACATTTAGCTCCGTCAAAGTTGGGAAGAACCTCTCCGAGCCGTTTGAGACCAAACGAGGTTTTAGACAAGGTGACTCACTTTCGTGCAATTTCTTCAACCTAATGCTGGAAACTGTAATAAGAGCTGCCAATCTAAATCGCAGTGGTACTATATATAACAAAAGTACGATGCTGCTGGCGTATGCGGATGATATTGACATCGTTGGCCTTAACAACAGGGCCGTCAGTGTAGCATTTTCCAGTCTAGAGAAGGAAGCAAAAGAGGTTGGTCTAGTAGTGAATGAGGACAAAACAAAGTACCTTGTGGCAACAAACAAAAAATCCTCGCGTATTGGGACCCACGTCACTGTTGGCAGCTACAATTTTGAAGTAGTCAAGGATTTTGTATACCTTGGATCCAGCATAAACACGACCAATAATGTCAGCCTTGAAATCAAACGAAGAATAACACTTGCCAACAGATGCTACTTTGGGCTCGGTAGGCAGTTGAAAAGCAGAGCCCTTTCTCGACGAACGAAAAACTCGCTCTACAAATCTCTCATCGTGCCCGTCCTTGCATATGGCGCAGAAACATGGACGATGATGACCAGCGATGAGCAAGCTTTGGGGGCTTTCGAGAGAAATGTTCTTCGCAAGATTTATGGCCCTGTTCGCGAAAGCGACGGGTACCGAAGAAGATGGAATGACGAGCTGTATGAGCTGTATAATGATGTGGACATAGTCAAGCGCATAAAAATTCAACGATTGCGATGGCTTGGTCATGTCGTTCGCATGGATGATGATGCTCCAGTGAAAAAGTCCTTCGAAACGGCACCCATGGGTGGGCAACGACGACAAGGGCGCCCACACTGGAAGGACCAAGTGCAGAAGGACCTGTCTACGCTTGGTATGAGTAATTGGCGTATCCTCGAGAAGGAGAGAGGGAACTGGCGAAGCTTTTTGATCTCGGCCCAAATCGACAAACGGTTGCAGCGCCATAAAAAAAGAAGAAATTTTAATCTAACAATGTGCAGGTTTGCACTATTTAGGAACTACCGTTGATTTATTACAACTTGTTTCGTCAAGGGTGTTGCAACATGCTTTTTCGTTATATGGAAGAAAGTCGCAACATCCTTGACGAAAAAATTTCTAATAAATCAACACTAACACCTATGTACTTGAAACTTTCACATTGTTGGACTAAAATTTAATGGACTATAAAACTGCAGACTCAAAAAAGTTTTAACACTTCTTGTTAAACTTTTTTTTAGTTTTCTACAAAGTTTAAAACTTCGATTTTTATGGTTTATGGTAGACAATGGACTGCATTTTAATTGAAAATAATTTAAAAAATACTAAATTTACGTGGCAAGCAACATATATCATTTTGAATGCTGTTGCTTATGATATGCACAACACCGTACATAGGCCCAGAGTCAAAGACACGTTGTGATACCACAAGTTTCAGTTCACTCCCCATTGCTGAACCATTAAGAATTCTTGACGAATCTCGTCAAGCACCTTATGTTTATACTAGGCCATACCCGTGGCGTTGCCCACGAAGGAAAGCAAAAATGTCTAGCCCAATTTGAGACTTGATATGATACCAAGTTACTGAATTCGGGCATAAGAGTAAAAAAATATAAACAAAAAGTTCAAAGATAAAAGTAAGAGAGAGGGTAAATTTTTAGTTATTGTAAACTTCTTTAAACACAACATTTCTATTTCCTGGAATTAGTAATGTCTGATTTTGTGGGGCACCAATTCGCGACAACGCGATATATACATAGCTGACCGTGAGAAAATACGAAGATCAATTCCAATGGTACTGAAAATTTGCCCTTGTGACTTGTTAATAGGTTTTGCAAAGCATGTTTTTACGAGGAACTGAACTCGTTTGAAACGAAACGGTAAATTTGTTGGTATCATTGATATTCTTGGGATTATGGTTATTTCTACTGCTGCAGGCCCGGTTAAAATATTTGCTTGTATAAATTAGGCATGAAACGCGTGATTTTGAGTCGTGTCCGGTTACATAAACTTGGAGGCTTAATATTTCACAAAAGTATTATTGGTGTATCAATTTTAAAGTTAAATTCATTTGGAGGTAGTCCCGGGCGTTTGGAGAGTTAAGAAACTCCGTTGGGTAGTGAACAACATCACCTTGTTCTGTCAATGAGTCCATAGATTTGTATACTTTGTATTCTGTAACAGCAACAATAATTTTGGTTTCACTACGAACATTCGCCAAAAGAAGTGAAGAAGTGAAAGAAGTCACAAACGTCTTGTCTGTTCCTCAAGACGCGTCCATAAAAATAAAACATTTTCTGAGTTATTGTTCACGCTAGATATGACCTTATGTTCATATTCGAATACAAATTGCTGTAGCTGATTAATATTAAACGTTGTCTCACGCATATACAAAAGGATGTATAAGTTCCACTAACCACTGTTAGGTTCGGGTAAACCGAAATATTTTAAGCATATTTCCATATGAAAAAGTTAAGTCCTCTAGAAGAATTAGTCCCGTGTTGAAAATTGAAAAATTTCTTCACAATTTTTTCTATTCAATAATTTGAAAATAAAAACATCAAATATTTTTTTATAGCATATTTAGATTAAAAATTGCCGCCAAAGACAATGGACTGCATTTTAATTGAAAATAATTTAAAAAATACTAAATTTACGTGGCAAGCAACATACATATATCATTTTGAATGATGTTGCTTATGATATGCACAACACCGTGGTGTTAACATGTTCGGTCATTCTGTAGTCAGATTTTCGCTCTTGGTGTTTTATTTGATGGGTCCCTGCTCGGGCACCAATTGCAACGAAGCTTTTCTTGCCCCCGTACTTCTTGCCTCTTATGCCGGGGTACACTCGCCTCTGCCAGGGTTCGTTTACAATAAATTTATTATTATGGGACTATTCAAATAACAATACAAAAGAGCGACTTCAATCTGATTACAATGATGGTACTGCTGACGCTCTAGAGGTGTCTTGGTGGTCGCCCGCGCTAATTCGCTGTGCCGGTACTGGCGTCCCTCTGGGAATCGATGTGAGGTTGCCGCTACTTGGGCGCACTCGGTGTAAGCGGTGACTCACAGTCGCTACTGTATTCTGCTACGCTGCTACTCCGTGTAAGCCATGGCGATGTCTCACTGTCGCTACTGTATTCTGCTACGCTGCTACTCTCGGTGGTGTGCTGTTATTGCCGTTGCTTGGGCACGCTGATTCTGCGGTATGCAGCCGACGCTAGTGGGTTCCGCTACTCTGGACGGGGTTCTCGGTGATTCGGATGCTCCTGTACTTGGGCGCGCTGGTACTGCGGTTTGATTGGCAGTCACGGCGGTGTGACGCTGCCGAATAACGATCGGTTGTCGTTGGCGCTCGGGTCACTGTAGCTGCGATGTGAACACGGTCGTCGACAAGGAGATGGGCAAGAGATAAAACCCTGTACCCACTCCCGCCTAGCCCGAGTTCTTGCTTCCGAAAGTGCTGGCCTCGCTTGAGAAGTCAACCCTGAACGAAACAAACACTTCGCAAACAATGTCTTTCCACACGCGTAGCCCGGTGCAGACTGTCCCGTGTACTGTTGTGTTGCTCCTTTTATAAGCAATGAGGCTCATGTTGCTGGCTATCTCAGCAACATGTTGACAACAGTATGATGATGCTGAATGTTGCGAGAACTTGCGATCCGCAGGGTAGCGTCGCTCTGCTGCTATACTGTGAGTGGCGTGATTCTACCGTTGCTCGCAGATGGCGTGATTTGGCGTCAGTTCACACGTACAGTAGGAACGGTGCACTTGGTGTTGTTGTTGAGCCGGTTTACTGGCGTTCGGTGAGGAAAGTGGAGTTTTGTGTGGGCTAAATTTCATTTGTATATTTTGTCCTCACAAAATTACTAATATTAATAAAGGTTGTATGAAAAAAAAAGTCACAGAGAAGGCTTAGTTGGGTAAGTTGGTGCGGCTGTCGTTGCCTAGCAGTGACATACAGTGTGGTGCATATCAAAAGTAAAAGCATTCAAAATGACATAGCTTACCACTTAAATTTATTTATTTATATTTAGGAATTTTAAATAAAAATTCAGTCCATTGTCTAACATAAAAATTAGTATAAAGATTTTAAATTTTTTTCTTAGAAGTGTTAGAATTTGTTTGATTATGCAGTTTTATAGTTCATTAAATTTTAATCAAGGGGTGTAATGGGGTACAGCGGTGCTTCTGGGTATGCAGCTACAGTTGCGCGGCTATACTCAATTCCTACTCTTACGTCCACGTTCGTGCACCCTGGGCAACGTGAGCAACCCATGTGCGAGATGCGGTAACCAACCTGTGCGGAGCCTTGGGTCACGGCTAATAGAGAGGGAGCTTTAGTGGAGCCACTCCGACATATTCGGTTTAAGGGTTCACTAAAGTCTGCAGCGTCTGTTCACCAGGAGGTGCGGCTGCAAGTGGGCGTCTGTCTTGAAGCAAGCGGCTCGCTATATAAATGAACTCAAACTTTTTACCCCCAGCAATGGGTTATGCGTTGGGTTTGGGACCCACATTGTAAAATGCAAGTGAAATGAAAAGAACGAAGCAGCCTCGGACACGATGACGAATGCCGCGTCGCTGCTGCAGAGAAATACGCAGCATACAAAGCCACCCTTCAGCCAATTACTACGCGTGCAACAATTGAGCGATACCGGGAGAGAAGGAGGGAAGAGAGACGTCTTTTCAAGAGCAAGAAACGAAAGGCGGAAAGGCGTGAGTGCGAAGAGCTTGAGATGCTAGCAAGCAGGAATGCGGCCCGAAAATTCTATCAGAAAATAAGGCAGCAAACAAGTGGTTTCAAGACCGTGGCTGGTTCCTGCAAAGACGAGTATGGAAATCTGGTGACGGACGTACAGAGCACACTTGAGGTATGGAGGGACCACTTCTCAACGCTACTGAATGCGAACTTTGGTGAGGAGTTTGAAGAAGAGGAGCCCAGAACAATATTTAGGGATGAACAACAAATCCCTCCACTCGACCAAGGCGAGGTGAGAACAGCACTTAGGCGGCTAAAGAATAACAAAGCGCCTGGGGCAGACGGTATACCGGCTGAGCTTTTCAAAGCCGGCGGCGAAGAGCTGGTAGGAAGCATGTACCAGCTGTTAAGCACAATTTGGTCTGACGAGTACATGCCAGAAGATTGGAACCTTAGTGTTCTTTGCCTAATCCATAAGAAGGGTGATCCTGCTGTTTGCGCCAACTACCGTGGGATAAGCCTTCTAAATATCGCATATAAGGTTCTATCGACGATACTGTGTGAAAGACTGAAGCCATATATGAACCAGCTGATTGGACCTTATCAGTGTGGTTTTAGGCCTGGTAAATCCACCATCGACCAGATATTCACAGCACGTCAAATCCTGGAAAAGACCTTAGATAAGCAAATCGACACACACCACCTTTTTGTCGACTTCAAAGCAGCTTTTGATAGCACGAATAGAAGTTGCCTGTACGACGCCATGTCTAAATTTGGGATCCCCGCAAAACTAATACGGCTATGTAGAGTGACGTTGAGCACAACATTTAGCTCCGTCAAAGTTGGGAAGAACCTCTCCGAGCCGTTTGAGACCAAACGAGGTTTTAGACAAGGTGACTCACTTTCGTGCAATTTCTTCAACCTAATGCTGGAAACTGTAATAAGAGCTGCCAATCTAAATCGCAGTGGTACTATATATAACAAAAGTATGATGCTGCTGGCGTATGCGGATGATATTGACATCGTTGGCTTTAACAACAGGGCCGTCAGTGCAGCATTTTCCAGTCTAGAGAAGGAAGCAAAAGAGGTTGGTCTAGTAGTGAATGAGGACAAAACAAAGTACCTTGTGGCAACAAACAAAAAATCCTCGCGTATTGGGACCCACGTCACTGTTGGCAGCTACAATTTTGAAGTAGTCAAGGATTTTGGATACCTTGGATCCAGCATAAACACCCCCAATAATGTCAGCCTTGAAATCAAACGAAGAATAACACTTGCCAACAGATGCTACTTTGGGCTCGGTAGGCAGTTGAAAAGCAGAGCCCTTTCTCGACGAACGAAAAACTCGCTCTACAAATCTCTCATCGTGCCCGTCCTTGCATATGGCGCAGAAACATGGACGATGTTGACCAGCGATGAGCAAGCTTTGGGGGCTTTCGAGAGAAATGTTCTTCGCAAGATTTATGGCCCTGTTCGCGAAAGCGACGGGTACCGAAGAAGATGGAATGACGAGCTGTATGAGCTGTATAATGATGTGGACATAGTCAAGCGCATAAAAATTCAACGATTGCGATGGCTTGGCCATGTCGTTCGCATGGATGAGGATGCTCCAGTGAAAAAGTCCTTCGAAACGGCACCCATGGGTGGGCAACGACGACAAGGGCGCCCAAGAACACACTGGAAGGACCAAGTGCAGAAGGACCTGTCTACGCTTGGTATGAGTAATTGGCGTATCCTCGCGAAGGAGAGAGGGAACTGGCGAAGCTTTTTGATCTCGGCCCAAATCGACAAACGGTTGTAGCGCCATAAAAAAAGAAGAAATTTTAATCTAACAATGTGCAGGTTTGCACTATTTAGGAACTACCGTTGATTTATTACAACTTGTTTCGTCAAGGGTGTTGCAACATGCTTTTTCGTTATATGGAAGAAAGTCGCAACATCCTTGACGAAAAAATTTCTAATAAATCAACACTAACACCTATGTACTTGAAACTTTCACATTGTTGGACTAAAATTTAATGGACTATAAAACTGCAGACTCAAAAAAGTTTTAACACTTCTTGTTAAACTTTTTTTTAGTTTTCTACAAAGTTTAAAACTTCGATTTTTATGGTTTATGGTAGACAATGGACTGCATTTTAATTGAAAATAATTTAAAAAATACTAAATTTACGTGGCAAGCAACATATATCATTTTGAATGCTGTTGCTTATGATATGCACAACACCGTACATAGGCCCAGAGTCAAAGACACGTTGTGATACCACAAGTTTCAGTTCACTCCCCATTGCTGAACCATTAAGAATTCTTGACGAATCTCGTCAAGCACCTTATGTTTATACTAGGCCATACCCGTGGCGTTGCCCACGAAGGAAAGCAAAAATGTCTAGCCCAATTTGAGACTTGATATGATACCAAGTTACTGAATTCGGGCATAAGAGTATAAAAATAGAAACAAAAAGTTCAAAGATAAAAGTAAGAGAGAGGGTAAATTTTTAGTTATTGTAAACTTCTTTAAACACAACATTTCTATTTCCTGGAATTAGTAATGTCTGATTTTGTGGGGCACCAATTCGCGACAACGCGATATATACATAGCTGACCGTGAGAAAATACGAAGATCAATTCCAATGGTACTGAAAATTTGCCCTTGTGACTTGTTAATAGGTTTTGCAAAGCATGTTTTTACGAGGAACTGAACTCGTTTGAAACGAAACGGTAAATTTGTTGGTATCATTGATATTCTTGGGATTATGGTTATTTCTACTGCTGCAGGCCCGGTTAAAATATTTGCTTGTATAAATTAGGCATGAAACGCGTGATTTTGAGTCGTGTCCGGTTACATAAACTTGGAGGCTTAATATTTCACAAAAGTATTATTGGTGTATCAATTTTAAAGTTAAATTCATTTGGAGGTAGTCCCGGGCGTTTGGAGAGTTAAGAAACTCCGTTGGGTAGTGAACAACATCACCTTGTTTTGTCAATGAGTCCATAGATTTGTATACTTTGTATTCTGTAACAGCAACAATAATTTTGGTTTCACTACGAACATTCGCCAAAAGAAGTGAAGAAGTGAAAGAAGTCACAAACGTCTTGTCTGTTCCTCAAGACGCGTCCATAAAAATAAAACATTTTCTGAGTTATTGTTCACGCTAGATATGACCTTATGTTCATATTCGAATACAAATTGCTGTAGCTGATTAATATTAAACGTTGTCTCACGCATATACAAAAGGATGTATAAGTTCCACTAACCACTGTTAGGTTCGGGTAAACCGAAATATTTTAAGCATATTTCCATATGAAAAAGTTAAGTCCTCTAGAAGAATTAGTCCCGTGTTGAAAATTGAAAAATTTCTTCACAATTTTTTCTATTTAATAATTTGAAAATAAAAACATCAAATATTTTTTTATAGCATATTTAGATTAAAAATTGCCGCCAAAGACAATGGACTGCATTTTAATTGAAAATAATTTAAAAAATACTAAATTTACGTGGCAAGCAACATACATACATATACCATTTTGAATGATGTTGCTTATGATATGCACAACACCGTACATAGGCCCAGAGTCAAAGACACGTTGTGATACCACAAGTTTCAGTTCACTCCCCATTGCTGAACCATTAAGAACTCTTAACGAATCTCGTCAAGCACCTTATGTTTATACTAGGGCATACCCGTGGCGTTGTCCACGATTTTTTTTTGCGAATAATATACAAATATTTGGTTCTCCAGTTATATTAAAGTGTTATTAAAATTATTTAAAAATAATTAAGTTAAATTCGAATACCAAAAAATTATGTTGATTAATACTCGAATTCAGAAAGCTGTTTCAGTCTCTACTAGAGACAAAAGTCACAATATATGACCAGTTGGCATTCGTTAGTTTCAAAATAAAGCCTCTAGTCTCAAAATAAAATCTCTAAATAGTGACCTGGTGATGAGCAGGTAACAAAAAATTACAATAAAAACAAAAGAAAAAAAACGTGAAAGCGAAGGAAAGCAAAAATGTCTAGCCCATTTTGAGATTTGAGATGATACCAAGTTACTGAATTCGGGCATAAGAGTAAAAAACCAGAAACAAAAAAATTAAAGATTAAAGTAAGAGAGAGGGTAAATTTTTAGTTATTGTAAACTTCTTTAAACACAACATTTCTATTTCCTGGAATTAGTAATGTCTGATTTTGTGGGGCACCAATTCGCGACAACGCGATATATACATAGCTGACCGTGAGAAAACACGAAGATCAATTCCAATGGTACTGAAAATTTGCCCTTGTGACTTGTTAATAGGTTTTGCAAAGCATGTTTTTACGAGGAACTGAACTCGTTTGAAACGAAACGGTAAATTTGTTGGTATCATTGATATTCTTGGGATTATGGTTATTTCTACTGCTGCAGGCCCGGTTAAAATATTTGCTTGTATAATTTAGGCATGAAACGCGTGATTTTGAGTCGCGTCCGGTTACATAAACTTGGAGGCTTAATATTTCACAAAAGTATTATTGGTGTATCAATTTTAAAGTTAAATTCATTTGGAGGTAGTCCCGGGCGTTTGGAGAGTTAAGAAACTCCGTTGGGTAGTGAACAACATCACATTGTTCTGTCAATGAGTCCATAGATTTGTATACTTTGTATTCTGTAACAGCAACAATAATTTTGGTTTCACTACGAACATTCGCCAAAAGAAGTGAAGAAGTGAAAGAAGTCACAAACGTCTTGTCTGTTCCTCAAGACGCGTCCATAAAAATAAAACATTTTCTGAGTTATTGTTCACGCTAGATATGACTTTATGTTCATATTCGAATACAAATTGCTGTAGCTGATTAATATTAAACGTTGTCTCACGCATATACAAAAGGATGTATAAGTTCCACTAACCACTGTTAGGTTCGGGTAAACCGAAATATTTTAAGCATATTTCCATATGAAAAAGTTAAGTCCTCTAGAAGAATTAGTCCCGTGTTGAAAATTGAAAAATTTCTTCACAATTTTTTCTATTTAATAATTTGAAAATAAAAACATCAAACATTTTTTTATAGCATATTTAGATTAAAAATTGCCGCCAAAACCAAAAGAGGTTGGTCTAGTAGTGAATGAGGACAAAACAAAGTACCTTGTGGCAACAAACAAAAAATCCTCGCGTATTGGGACCCACGTTACTGTTGGCAGCTACAATTTTGAAGTAGTCAAGGATTTTGGATACCTTGGATCCAGCATAAACACCACCAATAATGTCAGCCTTGAAATCAAACGAAGAATAACACTTGCCAACAGATGCTACTTTGGGCTCGGTAGGCAATTGAAAAGCAGAGCCCTTTCTCGACGAACGAAAAACTCGCTCTACAAATCTCTCATCGTGCCCGTCCTTGCATATGGCGCAGAAACATGGACGATGATGACCAGCGATGAGCAAGCTTTGGGGGCTTTCGAGAGAAATGTTCTTCGCAAGATTTATGGCCCTGTTCGCGAAAGCGACGGGTACCGAAGAAGATGGAATGACGAGCTGTATGAGCTGTATAATGATGTGGACATAGTCAAGCGCATAAAAATTCAACGATTGCGATGGCTTGGTCATGTCGTTCGCATGGATGATGATGCTCCAGTGAAAAAGTCCTTCGAAACGGCACCCATGGGTGGGCAACGACGACAAGGGCGCCCACACTGGAAGGACCAAGTGCAGAAGGACCTGTCTACGCTTGGTATGAGTAATTGGCGTATCCTCGAGAAGGAGAGAGGGAACTGGCGAAGCTTTTTGATCTCGGCCCAAATCGACAAACGGTTGTAGCGCCATAAAAAAAGAAGAAATTTTAATCTAACAATGTGCAGGTTTGCACTATTTAGGAACTACCGTTGATTTATTACAACTTGTTTCGTCAAGGGTGTTGCAACATGCTTTTTCGTTATATGGAAGAAAGTCGCAACATCCTTGACGAAAAAATTTCTAATAAATCAACACTAACACCTATGTACTTGAAACTTTCACATTGTTGGACTAAAATTTAATGGACTATAAAACGGCAGACTCAAAAAAGTTTTAACACTTCTTGTTAAACTTTTTTTTAGTTTTCTACAAAGTTTAAAACTTCGATTTTTATGGTTTATGGTAGACAATGGACTGCATTTTAATTGAAAATAATTTAAAAAATACTAAATTTACGTGGCAAGCAACATATATCATTTTGAATGCTGTTGCTTATGATATGCACAACACCGTACATAGGCCCAGAGTCAAAGACACGTTGTGATACCACAAGTTTCAGTTCACTCCCCATTGCTGAACCATTAAGAACTCTTAACGAATCTCGTCAAGCACCTTATGTTTATACTAGGCCATACCCGTGGCGTTGCCCACGATTTTTTTTTTTGCGAATAATATACAAATATTTGGTTCTCCAGTTATATTAAAGTGTTATTAAAATTATTTAAAAATAATTAAGTTAAATTCGAATACCAAAAAATTATGTTGATTAATACTCGAATTCAGAAAGCTGTTTCAGTCTCTACTAGAGACAAAAGTCACAATATATGACCAGTTGGCATTCGTTAGTTTCAAAATAAAGCCTCTAGTCTCAAAATAAAATCCCTAAATAGTGACCTGGTGATGAGCAGATAACAAAAAATTACAATAAAAACAAAAGAAAAAAAACGTGAAAGCGAAGGAAAGCAAAAATGTCACGGCGGTGTCTCACTGTCGCTACTGTATTCTGCTACGCTGCTTCTCGGTGTAAGCCACGACGATGTCTCACTGTCGCTACTGTATTCTGCTACGCTACTACTCGGTGTAAGCCATGGCGATGTCTCACTGTCGCTACTGTATTCTGCTACGCTGCTACTCTCGGTGGTGTGCTGTTATTGCCGTTGCTTGGGCACGCTGTGGTATGCTGCCGTCGCTCCTGGGTTCCGCTACTCTGGACGGTGTTCTCGGTGGTTCGGGTGCTCCCGTTACTTGGGCGCGCTGATACTGCGGTTATGATTGGCAGTCACGGCGGTGTGACGCTGAACACGGTCGTCGACAAGGAGATGGGCAAGAGATAAAACCCTGTACCCACTCCCGCCTACCCCGAGTTCTTGCTTCCGAAAGTGCTGGCCTCGCTTGAGAAGTCAACCCTGAACGAAACAAACACTTCGCAAACAATGTCTTTCCACACGCGTAGCCCGGTGCAGACTGTCCCGTGTACTGTTGTGTTGCTCCTTTTATAGGCAATGAGGCTCATGTTGCTGGCTCTCTCAGCAACATGTTGACAACAGTAGGATGATGCTGAATGATGCGAGAACTTGCGATCCGCAGGGTAGCGTCGCTCTGCTGCTATACTGTGAGTGGCGTGATTCTACCGTTGCTCGCAGATGGCGTGATTTGGCGTCAGTTCACACGTACAGTAGGAACGGTGCACTTGGTGTTGTTGTTGAGCCGGTTTACTGGCGTTCGGTGAGGAAAGTGGAGTTTTGTGTGGGCTAAATTTCATTTGTATATTTTGTCCTCACAAAATTACTAATATTAATAAAGGTTGTATGAAAAAAAAGTCACAGAGAAGGCTTAGTTGGGTAAGTTGGTGCGGCTGTCGTTGCCTAGCAGTGACATACAGTGTGGTGCATATCAAAAGTAAAAGCATTCAAAATGACATAGCTTACCACTTAAATTTATTTATTTATATTTAGGAATTTTAAATAAAAATTCAGTCCATTGTCTAACATAAATCATAAAAATCAAAATTGTAACTTTGAAGGAAACTAAAAAAAATTGTCAAAAATTAGTATAAAGATTTTCAATTTTTTTCTTAGAAGTGTTAGAATTTTTTTGATTATGCAGTTTTATAGTTCATTAAATTTTAATCTAGGGGTGTAATGGGGTACAGCGGTGCTTCTGGGTATGCAGCTACAGTTGCGCGGCTATACTCAATTCCTACTCTTACGTCCACGTTCGTGCACCCTGGGCAACGTGAGCAACCCATGTGCGAGATGCGGTAACAAACCTGTGCGGAGCCTTGGGTCACGGCTAATAGAGAGGGAGCTTTAGTGGAGCCACTCCGACATATTCGGTTTAAGGGTTCACTAAAGTCTGCAGCGTCTGTTCACCAGGAGGTGCGGCTGCAAGTGGGCGTCTGTCTTGAAGCAAGCGGCTCGCTATATAAATGAACTCAAACTTTTTACCCCCAGCAATGGGTTATGCGTTGGGTTTGGGACCCACCATGTAAAATGCAAGTCCAATGAAAAGAACGAAGCAGCCTCGGACACGATGACGAATGCCGCGTCGCTGCTGCAGAGAAATACGCAGCATACAAAGCCACACTTCAGCCAATTACTACGCGTGCAACGATTGAGCGATACCGGGAGAGAAGGAGGGAAGAGAGACGTCTTTTCAAGAGCAAGAAACGAAAGGCGGAAAGGCGTGAGTGCGAAGAGCTTGAGATGCTAGCAAGCAGGAATGCGGCCCGAAAATTCTATCAGAAAATAAGGCAGCAAACAAGTGGTTTCAAGACCGTGGCTGGTTCCTGCAAAGACGAGTATGGAAATCTGGTGACGGACGTACAGAGCACACTTGAGGTATGGAGGGACCACTTCTCAACGCTACTGAATGCGAACTTTGGTGAGGAGTTTGAAGAAGAGGAGCCCAGAACAATCTTTAGGGATGAACAACAAATCCCTCCACTCGACCAAGGCGAGGTGAGAACAGCACTTAGGCGGCTAAAGAATAACAAAGCGCCTGGGGCAGACGGTATACCGGCTGAGCTTTTCAAAGCCGGCGGCGAATAGCTGGAAGGAAGCATGTACCAGCTGTTAAGCGCAATTTGGTCTGACGAGTACATGCCAGAAGATTGGAACCTTAGTGTTCTTTGCCTAATCCATAAGAAGGGTGATCCTGCTGTTTGCGCCAACTACCGTGGGATAAGCCTTCTAAATATCGCATATAAGGTTCTATCGACGATACTGTGTGAAAGACTGAAGCCATATATGAACCAGCTGATTGGACCTTATCAGTGTGGTTTTAGGCCTGGTAAATCCACCATCGACCAGATATTCACAGCACGCCAAATCCTGGAAAAGACCTTAGATAAGCAAATCGACACACACCACCTTTTTGTCGACTTCAAAGCAGCTTTTGATAGCACGAATAGAAGTTGCCTGTACGACGCCATGTCTAAATTTGGGATCCCCGCAAAACTAATACGGCTATGTAGAGTGACGTTGAGCACAACATTTAGCTCCGTCAAAGTTGGGAAGAACTTCTCCGAGCCGTTTGAGACCAAACGAGGTTTTAGACAAGGTGACTCACTTTCGTGCAATTTCTTCAACCTAATGCTGGAAACTGTAATAAGAGCTGCCAATCTAAATCGCAGTGGTGCTATATATAACAAAAGTACGATGCTGCTGGCGTATGCGGATGATATTGACATCGTTGGCCTTAACAACAGGGCCGTCAGTGCAGCATTTTCCAGTCTAGAGAAGGAAGCAAAAGAGGTTGGTCTAGTAGTGAATGAGGACAAAACAAAGTACCTTGTGGCAACAAACAAAAAATCCTCGCGTATTGGGACCCACGTTACTGTTGGCAGCTACAATTTTGAAGTAGTCAAGGATTTTGGATACCTTGGATCCAGCATAAACACCACCAATAATGTCAGCCTTGAAATCAAACGAAGAATAACACTTGCCAACAGATGCTACTTTGGGCTCGGTAGGCAATTGAAAAGCAGAGCCCTTTCTCGACGAACGAAAAACTCGCTCTACAAATCTCTCATCGTGCCCGTCCTTGCATATGGCGCAGAAACATGGACGATGTTGACCAGCGATGAGCAAGCTTTGGGGGCTTTCGAGAGAAATGTTCTTCGCAAGATTTATGGCCCTGTTCGCGAAAGCGACGGGTACCGAAGAAGATGGAATGACGAGCTGTATGAGCTGTATAATGATGTGGACATAGTCAAGCGCATAAAAATTCAACGATTGCGATGCACAATGGGGCAGCAGACCAGAAAAGTTGGCAAAAACTAATTTTTTCAAAATAGCCGGTAGCACTTTTCGTTTATTGCTTTGGATTTATGAATATACTAGCAACAATAAACCAACGGTTTTTCAATGTCATTTTCACCACCTCTCTTTTCAGAGCCTTACAAACACAGAGCTTATTTTCGCAATAAGTGCAGTTTGATTTTTGTGCATTTTCTATTCACAGTTTGAATATATATTTTCCAGTCGCTGACTATAATTTAGCAACTTTAATTATGGAACCATCAACATCGGGTATTTATAAAGATTCATTTATATTCACTTTGTGCGTAATTGTGATTTTCACATTTTGGTCGTTTTTTTTTCGGAAACCTACCTTAATAAGTTTATTTTCCTACAGTTTAAGTTTTAAAAATTGGAAAAGTTAGTGAGCCCGGCATGATCGGCCGGAAATTTTTTAATTATCCTGTAATATGTATATTTATGTACTTAATTGGAAAAAAAAATTGTGCGGATTTTTTGCGTTTTGGCATTTGCTCGCATTTATGTATGTGCCTATGTACTACCTTTTGTTGTAGTTTAGTTCGAAGCTTTTTTTACTTTGTTTTGATTATTTGTTTGTCAAACGTCAACTACAAGTACAAATGTGAACTGCATTGATCTTTATTATTTTAGTTGTAAATCGTCAAATAGAATCCAGTGTTGCCATACTATCTTAATTTTATAATCTTTTAGTGGTTGATTTAATTTTTCATTTCAGGTGTTAGTTCAAAAACAATTTTTGTCAATCGTAGGGAGCTCATTCAAATAATATTTTGTTGTGAAAAAATCACAACTGATGAAAAGTTTATTTTTTTAAAAACTGAATTGGAAAAACAAACAAAATTTCAGCAAGTGACTAAAGAAGAATTGAATAAAACATTGAACCGCCTGAAGTCTGAATTTAAACTTCGTTGGAACAAATCGTACCGAAAAATAGACGTTTTTAATGAAACTAATAAAACATGGCTGGATTGCTCAATTTGTTTTATGAAAAATGCAAGCCGAAAAGGTGGTCGGCCTGAGAGATCTTTTGAAGAAAGCTCAGAGCGTACCAAACGAATGAAAACAAAAGATTTGAGGGAATCTACGCCAGTTGATGTCCTGAGTTATGCTACTCAAATGAAATTAAGGGAATCGGGTGAAGTGAAGGCATCAAAACTTTTGATGAAAAGCTTATCTCAGAATTATGATAGCGCAAATATGTGTTCAAAAACTTCATCAGGCCATTACGAAAGTACTTGTTTGTCAGGTGAAGATGCTTTGGCTGTCGTGGTAGATGCCAAGTTGACAAGGAATCAGTACAATATAATAAGATTGGCTGCTCGGGATAAATTTCCTTCCTATAAAGTAATACAGGAAGAAAAAAAGAAATGTTATCCTTCCAAAGAACACATCAAGGCAACTAATACGCTTGGCTGTGCAACTTTACAATCCTTACTGGACCACACAATATGTCGTCTGATTATTGCACAGAGGACTGTAATAGATTCCATTCCCGCAAAGGATTTACACAAATTGCGTATGTACACAAAGTGGGGATTCGATGGTAGCTCAGGCCATAGCTCACATAAGCAAGTATTTCATGGTATTGAAGCTTCTGATTCTGCTGTTTTCATAACTAGTATTGTGCCTATTCGTACTGTGTTGGGCGAAAAAGTTGTTTGGCAAAATCCTGCTCCATCTTCGACGCGCTATTGCAGGCCTTTGAAAATTGAATTTATTAAGGAATCCTCTGAAGTTTCAATAGCGGAGAAAAACAGAGTTACTGAAGAGATTGGAAATCTTAAACAATCTATAACGATATGTGATGGAAAATCTATTGAAGTTGAGCACGCTTTACTTTTTACTATGGTGGACGGGAAAGTTTGTAATGCGATAACCCAGACGACATCCACTCAAAAGTGCTACATTTGTAGTGCAACATCAAAAGATTTTAACAATATTGACAAAATGGTGAAACGATAAATACATACAGATAACTTAAGCTTTGGAGTATCAATATTGCACGGATGGATAAGATTCTTTGAGTGTCTTTTGCATCTGTCTTATAAACTGCCAGTAGAAAAATGGCAAGTTCGAAATGACTTGGGAAAAAATATTGTTGCTGAAAATAAAAAACGAATACAAAACGAATTTAAAAAACGCTGCGGTTTGATTGTTGATGTTCCAAAGCCAGGGTTTGGAAATTCTAATGATGGCAACACAGCGCGACGATTCTTTAGGGAGGCAGAGGTTTCGGCCGAAATTACAAAATTGGATTTAACTTTGATTAAAAGATTGCACAATATATTAATAACTGTAGCCAGCGGACATGAAATAAATGTTGAAAAGTTCACGAAGTATTGCCAGGACACTGCTAGGTACTTTGTGGATAAATACCTTTGGTATCGTATGCCTCCAACAATGCATAAGTTTTTAATACATGGCCCTGAAATAATTTCTCACGCTTTACTACCAATCGGCCAATTATCGGAAGAAGCACAAGAGGCTTGCAACAAGGATTTTAAAAGATATCGCGAACACCATTCAAGAAAATGCGGCCGTGTGGAAACTAATATTGACATATTCAATTCATTTATGCTAAGGTCTGATCCGGTAATAAGTTCAAAGAGAAAATTCAAAAGAACTAATAACCAAAAGTTACCAACTGAAGTATTGGAATTATTGATATGTCCACTTATTCCTATTAACGATGAAGAATATGATGATATTTACGATGATGACGGTCAACAAAACGAAAATTGGTCTAGTGATGAAAGTAGCAATAGCAACTAAATACTTCCTAAGTTACTTTCAAATAATTTGTTTATTTTGTTACAATAATTTCTTTTGTATTCTTTAAATTATTTTTATAGTTTAATTGTTATTATTGAAATAAAATAAAATAAAAAATAAAGCAGTCGCCACCAATCACTATATGAACGGTTCAGGTAAATCTGATACAGTCTAAAAACTTCGGTTGTAAGCGCAATATTCTGAAATTTGGTACACATACTTACTTTAGTGAGAGGAATCAGGGTACCAATTTCCAACTTCCTAGCTTAAGCCGTTTAGTTGATGCCAACTTTTAGGTCATTCTGCCCCACTGTGCGATGGCTTGGTCATGTCGTTCGCATGGATGATGATGCTCCAGTGAAAAAGTCCTTCGAAACGGCACCCATGGGTGGGCAACGACGACAAGGGCGCCCAAGAACACACTGGAACACACTGTCTACGCTTGGTATGAGTAATTGGCGTATCCTCGAGAAGGAGAGAGGGAACTGGCGAAGCTTTTTGATCTCGGCCCAAATCGACAAACGGTTGTAGCGCCATAAAAAAAGAAGAAATTTTAATCTAACAATGTGCAGGTTTGCACTATTTAGGAACTACCGTTGATTTATTACAACTTTTTTCGTCAAGGGTGTTGCAACATGCTTTTTCGTTATATGGAAGAAAGTCGCAACATCCTTGACGAAAAAATTTCTAATAAATCAACACTAACACCTATGTACTTGAAACTTTCACATTGTTGGAAATTTAATGGACTATAAAACTGCAGACTCAAAAAAGTTTTAACACTTCTTGCTAAACTTTTTTTTAGTTTTCTACAAAGTTTAAAACTTCGATTTTTATGGTTTATGGACTGCATTTTAATTGAAAATAATTTAAAAAATACTAAATTTACGTGGCAAACAACATATATCATTTTGAATGCTGTTGCTTATGATATGCACAACACCGTACATAGGCCCAGAGTCAAAGACACGTTGTGATACCACAAGTTTCAGTTCACTCCCCATTGCTGAACCATTAAGAACTCTTAACGAATCTCGTCAAGCACCTTATGTTTATACTAGGCCATACCCGTGGCGTTGCCCATGATTTTTTTTTTGCGAATAATATACAAATATTTGGTTCTCCAGTAATATTAAAGTGTTATTAAAATTATTTAAAAATAATTAAGTTAAATTCGAATACCAAAAAATTATGTTGATTAATACTCGAATTCAGAAAGCTGTTTCAGTCTCTACTAGAGACAAAAGTCACAATATATGACCAGTTGGCATTCGTTAGTTTCAAAATAAAGCCTCTAGTCTCAAAATAAAATCTCTAAATAGTGACCTGGTGATGAGCAGATAACAAAAAATTACAATAAAAACAAAAGAAAAAAAACGTGAAAGCGAAGGAAAGCAAAAATGTCACGGCGGTGTCTCACTGTCGCTACTGTATTCTGCTACGCTGCTTCTCGGTGTAAGCCACGGCGATGTCTCACTGTCGCTACTGTATTCTGCTACGCTGCTACTCGGTGTAAGCCATGGCGATGTCTCACTGTCGCTACTGTATTCTGCTACGCTTCTACTCTCGGTGGTGTGCTGCTATTGCCGTTGCTTGGGCACGCTGATTCTGTGGTATGCTGCCGTCGCTCCTGGGTTCCGCTACTCTGGACGGTGTTCTCGGTGGTTCGGGTGCTCCCGTTACTTGGGCGCGCTGATACTGCGGTTATGATTGGCAGTCACGGCGGTGTGACGCTACCGAATAACGATCGGTTGTCGTTGGCGCTCGGGTCACCGTAGCTGCGGTGTGGATATATGTGAACACGGTCGTCGACAAGGAGATGGGCAAGAGATAAAACCCTGTACCCACTCCCGCCTACCCCGAGTTCTTGCTTCCGAAAGTGCTGGCCTCGCTTGAGAAGTCAACCCTGAACGAAACAAACACTTCGCAAACAATGTCTTTCCACACGCGTAGCCCGGTGCAGACTGTCCCGTGTACTGTTGTGTTGCTCCTTTTATAGGCAATGAGGCTCATGTTGCTGGCTATCTCAGCAACATGTTGACAACAGTAGGATGATGCTGAATCTTGCGAGAACTTGCGATCCGCAGGGTAGCGTCGCTCTGCTGCTATACTGTGAGTGGCGTGATTCTACCGTTGCTCGCAGATGGCGTGATTTGGCGTCAGTTCACACGTACAGTAGGAACGGTGCACTTGGTGTTGTTGTTGAGCCGGTTTACTGGCGTTCGGTGAGGAAAGTGGAGTTTTGTGTGGGCTTAATTTCATTTGTATATTTTGTCCTCACAAAATTACTAATATTAATAAAGGTTGTATGAAAAAAAAAGTCACAGAGAAAGCTAAGTTGGGTAAGTTGGTGCGGCTGTCGTTGCCTAGCAGTGACATACAGTGTGGTGCATATCAAAAGTAAAAGCATTCAAAATGACATAGCTTACCACTTAAATTTATTTATTTATATTTAGGAATTTTAAATAAAAATTCAGTCCATTGTCTAACATAAATCATAAAAATCAAAATTGTAACTTTGAAGGAAACTAAAAAAAATTGTCAAAAATTAGTATAAAGATTTTCAATTTTTTTCTTAGAAGTGTTAGAATTTTTTTGATTATGCAGTTTTATAGTTCATTAAATTTTAATCTAGGGGTGTAATGGGGTACAGCGGTGCTTCTGGGTATGCAGCTACAGTTGCGCGGCTATACTCAATTCCTACTCTTACGTCCACGTTCGTGCACCCTGGGCAACGTGAGCAACCCATGTGCGAGATGCGGTAACCAACCTGTGCGGAGCCTTGGGTCACGGCTAATAGAGATGGAGCTTTAGTGGAGCCACTCCGACATATTCGGTTTAAGGGTTCACTAAAGTCTGCAGCGTCTGTTCACCAGGAGGTGCGGCTGCAAGTGGGCGTCTGTCTTGAAGCAAGCGGCTCGCTATATAAATGAACTCAAACTTTTTACACCCAGCAATGGGTTATGCGTTGGGTTTGGGACCCACCATGTAAAATGCAAGTCCAATGAAAAGAACGAAGCAGCCTCGGACACGATGACGAATGCCGCGTCGCTGCTGCAGAGAAATACGCAGCATACAAAGCCACCCTTCAGCCAATTACTACGCGTGCAACAATTGAGCGATACCGGGAGAGAAGGAGGGAAGAGAGACGTCTTTTCAAGAGCAAGAAACGAAAGGCGGAAAGGCGTGAGTGCGAAGAGCTTGAGATGCTAGCAAGCAGGAATGCGGCCCGAAAATTCTATCAGAAAATAAGGCAGCAAACAAGTGGTTTCAAGACCGTGGCTGGTTCCTGCAAAGACGAGTATGGAAATCTGGTGACGGACGTACAGAGCACACTTGAGGTATGGAGGGACCACTTCTCAACGCTACTGAATGCGAACTTTGGTGAGGAGTTTGAAGAAGAGGAGCCCAGAACAATCTTTAGGGATGAACAACAAATCCCTCCACTCGACCAAGGCGAGGTGAGAACAGCACTTAGGCGGCTAAAGAATAACAAAGCGCCTGGGGCAGACGGTATACCGGCTGAGCTTTTCAAAGCCGGCGGCGAAGAGCTGGTAGGAAGCATGTACCAGCTGTTGAGCACAATTTGGTCTGTACATGCCAGAAGATTGGAACCTTAGTGTTCTTTGCCTAATTCATAAGAAGGGTGATCCTGCTGTTTGCGCCAACTACCGTGGGATAAGCCTTCTAAATATCGCATATAAGGTTCTATCGACGATACTGTGTGAAAGACTGAAGCCATATATGAACCAGCTGATTGGACCTTATCAGTGTGGTTTTAGGCCTGGTAAATCCATTATCGACCAGATATTCACAGCACGTCAAATCCTGGAAAAGACCTTAGATAAGCAAATCGACACACACCACCTTTTTGTCGACTTCAAATCAGCTTTTGATAGCACGAATAGAAGTTGCCTGTACGACGCCATGTCTAAATTTGGGATCCCCGCAAAACTAATACGGCTATGTAGAGTGACGTTGAGCACAACATTTAGCTCCGTCAAAGTTGGGAAGAACCTCTCCGAGCCGTTTGAGACCAAACGAGGTTTTAGACAAGGTGACTCACTTTCGTGCAATTTCTTCAACCTAATGCTGGAAACTGTAATAAGAGCTGCCAATCTAAATCGCAGTGGTACTATATATAACAAAAGTACGATGCTGCTGGCGTATGCGGATGATATTGACATCGTTGGCCTTAACAACAGGGCCGTCAGTGTAGCATTTTCCAGTCTAGAGAAGGAAGCAAAAGAGGTTGGTCTAGTAGTGAATGAGGACAAAACAAAGTACCTTGTGGCAACAAACAAAAAATCCTCGCGTATTGGGACCCACGTCACTGTTGGCAGCTACAATTTTAAAGTAGTCAAGGATTTTGGATACCTTGGATCCAGCATGAACACCACCAATAGTGTCAGCCTTGAAATCAAACGAAGAATAACACTTGCCAACAGATGCTACTTTGGGCTCGGTAGGCAGTTGAAAAGCAGAGCCCTTTCTCGACGAACGAAAAACTCGCTCTACAAATCTCTCATCGTGCCCGTCCTTGCATATGGCGCAGAAACATGGACGATGTTGACCAGCGATGAGCAAGCTTTGGGGGCTTTCGAGAGAAATGCTCTTCGCAAGATTTATGGCCCTGTTCGCGAAAGCGACGGGTACCGAAGAAGATGGAATGACGAGCTGTATGAGCTATAGTCAAGCGCATAAAAATTCAACGATTGCGATGGCTTGGCCATGTCGTTCGCATGGATGATGATGCTCCAGTGAAAGTCCTTCGAAACGGCACCCATGGGTGGGTAACGACGACAAGGGCGCCCAAGAACACACTGGAAGGACCAAGTGCAGAAGGACCTGTCTACGCTTGGTATGAGTAATTGGCGTATCCTCGCGAAGGAGAGAGGGAACTGGCGAAGCTTTTTGATCTCGGCCCAAATCGACAAACGGTTGTAGCGCCATAAAAAAAGAAGAAATTTTAATCTAACAATGTGCAGGTTTGCACTATTTAGGAACTACCGTTGATTTGTTACAACTTGTTTCGTCAAGGGTGTTGCAACATGCTTTTTCGTTATATGGAAGAAAGTCGCAACATCCTTGACGAAAAAATTTCTAATAAATCAACACTAACACCTATGTACTTGAAACTTTCACATTGTTGGACTAAAATTTAATGGACTATAAAACTGCAGACTCAAAAAAGTTTTAACACTTCTTGTTAAACTTTTTTTTAGTTTTCTACAAAGTTTAAAACTTCGATTTTTATGGTTTATGGTAGACAATGGACTGCATTTTAATTGAAAATAATTTAAAAAATACTAAATTTACGTGGCAAGCAACATATATCATTTTGAATGCTGTTGCTTATGATATGCACAACACCGTACATAGGCCCAGAGTCAAAGACACGTTGTGATACCACAAGTTTCAGTTCACTCCCCATTGCTGAACCATTAAGAACTCGTAACGAATCTCGTCAAGCACCTTATGTTTATACTAGGCCATACCCGTGGCGTTGCCCACGATTTTTTTTTTGCGAATAATATACAAATATTTGGTTCTCCAGTTATATTAAAGTGTTATTAAAATTATTTAAAAATAATTAAGTTAAATTCGAATACCAAAAAATTATGTTGATTAATACTCGAATTCAGAAAGCTGTTTCAGTCTCTACTAGAGACAAAAGTCACAATATATGACCAGTTGGCATTCGTTAGTTTCAAAATAAAGCCTCTAGTCTCAAAATAAAATTTCTAAATAGTGACCTGGTGATGAGCAGGTAACAAAAAATTACAATAAAAACAAAAGAAAAAAAACGTGAAAGCGAAGGAAAGCAAAAATGTCACGGCGGTATCTCACTGTCGCTACTGTATTCTGCTACGCTGCTTCTCGGTGTAAGCCACGGCGATGTCTCACTGTCGCTACTGTATTCTGCTACGCTGCTACTCGGTGTAAGCCATGGCGATGGCTCACTGTCGCTACTGTATTCTGCTACGCTGCTACTCTCGGTGGTGTGCTGCTATTGCCGTTGCTTGGGCACGCTGATTCTGTGGTATGCTGCCGTCGCTCCTGGGTTCCGCTACTCTGGACGGTGTTCTCGGTGGTTCGGGTGCTCCCGTTACTTGGGCGCGCTGATACTGCGGTTATGATTGGCAGTCACGGCGGTGTGACGCTACCGAATAACGATCGGTTGTCGTTGGCGCTCGGGTCACCGTAGCTGCGGTGTGGATATATGTGAACCCTGTACCCACTCCCGCCTACCCCTAGTTCTTGCTTCCGAAAGTGCTGGCCTCGCTTGAGAAGTCAACCCTGAACGAAACAAACACTTCGCAAACAATGTCTTTCCACACGCGTAGCCCGGTGCAGACTGTCCCATGTATTGTTGTGTTGCTCCTTTTATAGGCAATGAGGCTCATGTTGCTGGCTATCTCAGCAACATGTTGACAACAGTAGGATGATGCTGAATGTTGCGAGAATTTGCGATCCGCAGGGTAGCGTCGCTCTGCTGCTATACTGTGAGTGGCGTGATTCTACCGTTGCTCGCAGATGGCGTGATTTGGCGTCAGTTCACACGTACAGTAGGAACGGTGCACTTGGTGTTGTTGTTGAGCCGGTTTACTGGCGTTCGGTGAGGAAAGTGGAGTTTTGTGTGGGCTTAATTTCATTTGTATATTTTGTCCTCACAAAATTATTAATATTAATAAAGGTTGTATGAAAAAAAAAGTCACAGAGAAAGCTTAGTTGGGTAAGTTGGTGCGGCTGTCGTTGCCTAGCAGTGACATACAGTGTGGTGCATATCAAAAGTAAAAGCATTCAAAATGACATAGCTTACCATTTAAATTTATTTATTTATATTTAGGAATTTTAAATAAAAATTCAGTCCATTGTCTAACATAAATTATAAAAATCAAAATTGTAACTTTGAAGGAAACTAAAAAAAATTGTTAAAAATTAGTATAAAGATTTAAATTTTTTTTCTTAGAAGTGTTAGAATATTTTTGATTATGCAGTTTTATAGTTCATTAAATTTTAATCTAGGGGTGTAATGGGGTACAGCGGTGCTTCAGGGTATGCAGCTACAGTTGCGCGGCTATACTCAATTCCTGCTCTTACGTCCACGTTCGTGCACCCTGGGCAACGTGAGCAACCCATGTGCGAGATGCGGTAACCAACCTGTGCGTAGCCTTGGGTCACGGCTAATAGAGAGGGAGCTTTAGTGGAGCCACTCCGACATATTCGGTTTAAGGGTTCACTAAAGTCTGCAGCGTCTGTTCACCAGGAGGTGCGGCTGCAAGTGGGCGTCTGTCTTGAAGCAAGCGGCTCGCTATATAAATGAACTCAAACTTTTTACCCCCAGCAATGGGTTATGCGTTGGGTTTGGGACCCACCATGTAAAATGCAAGTCCAATGAAAAGAACGAAGCAGCCTCGGACACGATGACGAATGCCGCGTCGCTGCTGCAGAGAAATACGCAGCATACAAAGCCACACTTCAGCCAATTACTACGCGTGCAACAATTGAGCGATACCGGGAGAGAAGGAGGGAAGAGAGACGTCTTTTCAAGAGCAAGAAACGAAAGGCGGAAAGGCGTGAGTGCGAAGAGCTTGAGATGCTAGCAAGCAGGAATGCGGCCCGAAAATCTATCAGAAAATAAGGCAGCAAACAAGTGGTTTCAAGACCGTGGCTGGTTTCTGCAAAGACGAGTATGGAAATCTGGTGACGGACGTACAGAGCACACTTGAGGTATGGAGGGACCACTTCTCAACGCTACTGAATGCGAACTTTGGTGAGGAGTTTGAAGAAGTGGAGCCCAGAACAATCTTTAGGGATGAACAACAAATCCCTCCACTCGACCAAGGCGAGGTGAGAACAGCACTTAGGCGGCTAAAGAATAACAAAGCGCCTGGGGCAGACGGTATACCGGCTGAGCTTTTCAAAGCCGGCGGCGAAGAGCTGGTAGGAAGCATGTACCAGCTGTTAAGCACAATTTGGTCTGACGAGTACATGCCAGAAGATTGGAACCTTAGTGTTCTTTGCCTAATCCATAAGAAGGGTGATCCTGCTGTTTGCGCCAACTACCGTGGGATAAGCCTTCTAAATATCGCATATAAGGTTCTATCGACGATACTGTGTGAAAGACTGAAGCCATATATGAACCAGCTGATTGGACCTTATCAGTGTGGTTTTAGGCCTGGTAAATCCACCATCGACCAGATATTCACAGCACGTCAAATCCTGGAAAAGACCTTAGATAAGCAAATCGACACACACCACCTTTTTGTCGACTTCAAATCAGCTTTTGATAGCACGAATAGAAGTTGCCTGTACGACGCCATGTCTAAATTTGGGATCCCCGCAAAACTATTACGGCTATGTAGAGTGACGTTGAGCACAACATTTAGCACCGTCAAAGTAGGGAAGAACCTCTCCGAGCCGTTTGAGACCAAACGAGGTTTTAGACAAGGTGACTCACTTTCGTGCAATTTCTTCAACCTAATGCTGGAAACTGTAATAAGAGCTGCCAATCTAAATCGCAGTGGTACTATATATAACAAAAGTACGATGCTGCTGGCGTATGCGGATGATATTGACATCGTTGGCCTTAACAACAGGGCCGTCAGTGCAGCATTTTCCAGTCTAGAGAAGGAAGCAAAAGAGGTTGGTCTAGTAGTGAATGAGGACAAAACAAAGTACCTTGTGGCAACAAACAAAAAATCCTCGCGTATTGGGACCCACGTCACTGTTGGCAGCTACAATTTTGAAGTAGTCAAGGATTTTGGATACCTTGGATCCAGCATAAACACCACCAATAATGTCAGCCTTGAAATCAAACGAAGAATAACACTTGCCAACAGATGCTACTTTGGGCTCGGTAGGCAGTTGAAAAGCAGAGCCCTTTCTCGACGAACGAAAAACTCGCTCTACAAATCTCTCATCGTGCCCGTCCTTGCATATGGCGCAGAAACATGGACGATGTTGACCAGCGATGAGCAAGCTTTGGGGGCTTTCGAGAGAAATGCTCTTCGCAAGATTTATGGCCCTGTTCGCGAAAGCGATGGGTACCGAAGAAGATGGAATGACGAGCTGTATGAGCTATATAATGATGTGGACATAGTCAAGCGCATAAAAATTCAACGATTGCGATGGCTTGGCCATGTCGTTCGCATGGATGATGATGCTCCAGTGAAAAAGTCCTTCGAAACGGCACCCATGGGTGGGTAACGACGACAAGGGCGCCCAAGAACACACTGGAAGGACCAAGTGCAGAAGGACCTGTCTACGCTTGGTATGAGTAATTGGCGTATCCTCGCGAAGGAGAGAGGGAACTGGCGAAGCTTTTTGATCTCGGCCCAAATCGACAAACGGTTGTAGCGCCATAAAAAAAGAAGAAATTTTAATCTAACAATGTGCAGGTTTGCACTATTTAGGAACTACCGTTGATTTATTACAACTTGTTTCGTCAAGGGTGTTGCAACATGCTTTTTCGTTATATGGAAGAAAGTCGCAACATCCTTGACGAACAAATTTCTAATAAATCAACACTAACACCTATGTACTTGAAACTTTCACATTGTTGGACTAAAATTTAATGGACTATAAAACTGCAGACTCAAAAAAGTTTTAACACTTCTTGTTAAACTTTTTTTTAGTTTTCTACAAAGTTTAAAACTTCGATTTTTATGGTTTATGGTAGACAATGGACTGCATTTTAATTGAAAATAATTTAAAAAATACTAAATTTACGTGGCAAGCAACATATATCATTTTGAATGCTGTTGCTTATGATATGCACAACACCGTACATAGGCCCAGAGTCAAATACACGTTGTGATACCACAAGTTTCAGTTCACTCCCCATTGCTGAACCATTAAGAACTCTTAACGAATCTCGTCAAGCACCTTATGTTTATACTAGGCCATACCCGTGGCGTTGCCCACGATTTTTTTTTGCGAATAATATACAAATATTTGGTTCTCCAGTTATATTAAAGTGTTATTAAAATTATTTAAAAATAATTAAGTTAAATTCGAATACCAAAAAATTATGTTGATTAATACTCGAATTCAGAAAGCTGTTTCAGTCTCTACTAGAGACAAAAGTCACAATATATGACCAGTTGGCATTCGTTAGTTTCAAAATAAAGCCTCTAGTCTCAAAATAAAATCTCTAAATAGTGACCTGGTGATGAGCAGGTAACAAAAAATTACAATAAAAACAAAAGAAAAAAAACGTGAAAGCGAAGGAAAGCAAAAATGTCACGGCGGTATCTCACTGTCGCTACTGTATTCTGCTACGCTGCTTCTCGGTGTAAGCCACGGCGATGTCTCACTGTCGCTACTGTATTCTGCTACGCTGCTACTCGGTGTAAGCCATGGCGATGGCTCACTGTCGCTACTGTATTCTGCTACGCTGCTACTCTCGGTGGTGTGCTGCTATTGCCGTTGCTTGGGCACGCTGCTATACCGTTGCTCGCAGATGGCGTGATTTGGCGTCAGTTCACACGTACAGTAGGAACGGTGCACTTGGTGTTGTTGTTGAGCCGGTTTACTGGCGTTCGGTGAGGAAAGTGGAGTTTTGTGTGGGCTTAATTTCATTTGTATATTTTGTCCTCACAAAATTATTAATATTAATAAAGGTTGTATGAAAAAAAAAGTCACAGAGAAAGCTTAGTTGGGTAAGTTGGTGCGGCTGTCGTTGCCTAGCAGTGACATACAGTGTGGTGCATATCAAAAGTAAAAGCATTCAAAATGACATAGCTTACCATTTAAATTTATTTATTTATATTTAGGAATTTTAAATAAAAATTCAGTCCATTGTCTAACATAAATCATAAAAATCAAAATTGTAACTTTGAAGGAAACTAAAAAAAATTGTCAAAAATTAGTATAAAGATTTAAAATTTTTTTCTTAGAAGTGTTAGAATATTTTTGATTATGCAGTTTTATAGTTCATTAAATTTTAATCTAGGGGTGTAATGGGGTACAGCGGTGCTTCTGGGTATGCAGCTACAGTTGCGCGGCTATACTCAATTCCTACTCTTACGTCCACGTTCGTGTACCCTGGGCAACGTGAGCAACCCATGTGCGAGATGCGGTAACCAACCTGTGCGTAGCCTTGGGTCACGGCTAATAGAGAGGGAGCTTTAGTGGAGCCACTCCGACATATTCGGTTTAAGGGTTCACTAAAGTCTGCAGCGTCTGTTCACCAGGAGGTGCGGCTGCAAGTGGGCGTCTGTCTTGAAGCAAGCGGCTCGCTATATAAATGAACTCAAACTTTTTACCCCCAGCAATGGGTTATGCGTTGGGTTTGGGACCCACCATGTAAAATGCAAGTCCAATGAAAAGAACGAAGCAGCCTCGGACACGATGACGAATGCCGCGTCGCTCCTGCAGAGAAATACGCAGCATACAAAGCCACCCTTCAGCCAATTACTACGCGTGCAACAATTGAGCGATACCGGGAGAGAAGGAGGGAAGAGAGACGTCTATTCAAGAGCAAGAAACGAAAGGCGGAAAGGCGTGAGTGCGAAGAGCTTGAGATGCTAGCAAGCAGGAATGCGGCCCGAAAATTCTATCAGAAAATAAGGCAGCAAACAAGTGGTTTCAAGACCGTGGCTGGTTCCTGCAAAGACGAGTATTGAAATCTGGTGACGGACGTACAGAGCACACTTGAGGTATGGAGGGACCACTTCTCAACGCTACTGAATGCGAACTTTGGTGAGGAGTTTGAAGAAGAGGAGCCCAGAACAATCTTTAGGGATGAACAACAAATCCCTCCCCTCGACCAAGGCGAGGTGAGAACAGCACTTAGGCGGCTAAAGAATAACAAAGCGCCTGGGGCAGACGGTATACCGGCTGAGCTTTTCAAAGCCGGCGGCGAAGAGCTGGTAGGAAGCATGTACCAGCTGTTAAGCACAATTTGGTCTGACGAGTACATGCCAGAAGATTGGAACCTTAGTGTTCTTTGCCTAATCCATAAGAAGGGTGATCCTGCTGTTTGCGCCAACTACCGTGGGATAAGCCTTCTAAATATCGCATATAAGGTTCTATCGACGATACTGTGTGAAAGACTGAAGCCATATATGAACCAGCTGATTGGACCTTATCAGTGTGGTTTTAGGCCTGGTAAATCCACCATCGACCAGATATTCACAGCACGTCAAATCCTGGAAAAGACCTTAGATAAGCAAATCGACACACACCACCTTTTTGTCGACTTCAAATCAGCTTTTGATAGCACGAATAGAAGTTGCCTGTACGACGCCATGTCTAAATTTGGGATCCCCGCAAAACTAATACGGCTATGTAGAGTGACGTTGAGCACAACATTTAGCTCCGTCAAAGTTTGGAAGAACCTCTCCGAGCCATTTGAGACCAAAGGAGGTTTTAGACAAGGTGACTCACTTTCGTGCAATTTCTTCAACCTAATGCTGGAAACTGTAATAAGAGCTGCCAATCTAAATCGCAGTGGTACTATATATAACAAAAGTACGATGCTGCTGGCGTATGCGGATGATATTGACATCGTTGGCCTTAACAACAGGGCCGTCAGTGCAGCATTTTCCAATCTAGAGAAGGAAGCAAAAGAGGTTGGTCTAGTAGTGAATGAGGACAAAACAAAGTACCTTGTGGCAACAAACAAAAAATCCTCGCGTATTGGGACCCACGTCACTGTTGGCAGCTACAATTTTGAAGTAGTCAAGGATTTTGGATACCTTGGATCCAGCATAAACACCACCAGCATAAACACCACCAGCCTTGAAATCAAACGAAGAATAACACTTGCCAACAGATGCTACTTTGGGCTCGGTAGGCAGTTGAAAAGCAGAGCCCTTTCTCGACGAACGAAAAACTCGCTCTACAAATCTCTCATCGTGCCCGTCCTTGCATATGGCGCAGAAACATGGACGATGTTGACCAGCGATGAGCAAGCTTTGGGGGCTTTCGAGAGAAATGCTCTTCGCAAGATTTATGGCCCTGTTCGCGAAAGCGATGGGTACCGAAGAAGATGGAATGACGAGCTGTATGAGCTATATAATGATGAGAACATAGTCAAGCGCATAAAAATTCAACGATTGTGATGGCTTGGCCATGTCGTTCGCATGGATGATGATGCTCCAGTGAAAAAGTCCTTCGAAACGGCACCCATGGGTGGGCAACGACGACAAGGGCGCCCAAGAACACACTGGAAGGACCAAGTGCAGAAGGACCTGTCTACGCTTGGTATGAGTAATTGGCGTATCCTCGCGAAGGAGAGAGGGAACTGGCGAAGCTTTTTGATCTCGGCCCAAATCGACAAACGGTTGTAGCGCCATAAAAAAAGAAGAAATTTTAATCTAACAATGTGCAGGTTTGCACTATTAAGGAACTACCGTTGATTTATTACAACTTTTTTCTTCAAGGGTGTTGCAACATGCTTTTTCGTTATATGGAAGAAAGTCGCAACATCCTTGACGAAAAAATTTCTAATAAATCAACACTAACACCTATGTACTTGAAACTTTCACATTGTTGGACTAAAATTTAATGGACTATAAAACTGCAGACTCAAAAAAGTTTTAACACTTCTTGTTAAACTTTTTTTTAGTTTTCTACAAAGTTTAAAACTTCGATTTTTATGGTTTATGGTAGACAATGGACTGCATTTTAATTGAAAATAATTTAAAAAATACTAAATTTACGTGGCAAGCAACATATATCATTTTGAATGCTGTTGCTTATGATATGCACAACACCGTACATAGGCCCAGAGTCAAAGACACGTTGTGATACCACAAGTTTCAGTTCACTCCCCATTGCTGAACCATTAAGAACTCTTAACGAATCTCGTCAAGCACCTTATGTTTATACTAGGCCATACCCGTGGCGTTGCCCACGATTTTTTTTTTGCGAATAATATACAAATATTTGGTTCTCCAGTTATATTAAAGTGTTATTAAAATTATTTAAAAATAATTAAGTTAAATTCGAATACCAAAAAATTATGTTGATTAATACTCGAATTCAGAAAGCTGTTTCAGTCTCTACTAGAGACAAAAGTCACAATATATGTCCAGTTGGCATTCGTTAGTTTCAAAATAAAGCCTCTAGTCTCAAAATAAAATCTCTAAATAGTGACCTGGTGATGAGCAGGTAACAAAAAATTACAATAAAAACAAAAGAAAAAAAACCTGAAAGCGAAGGAAAGCAAAAATGTCACGGCGGTATCTCACTGTCGCTACTGTATTCTGCTACGCTGCTTCTCGGTGTAAGCCACGGCGATGTCTCACTGTCGCTACTGTATTCTGCTACGCTGCTACTCGGTGTAAGCCATGGCGATGGCTCACTGTCGCTACTGTATTCTGCTACGCTGCTACTCTCGGTGGTGTGCTGCTATTGCCGTTGCTTGGGCACGCTGATTCTGTGGTATGCTGCCGTCGCTCCTGGGTTCCGCTACTCTGGACGGTGTTCTCGGTGGTTCGGGTGCTCCCGTTACTTGGGCGCGCTGATACTGCGGTTATGATTGGCAGTCACGGCGGTGTGACGCTACCGAATAACGATCGGTTGTCGTTGGCGCTCGGGTCACCGTAGCTGCGGTGTGGATATATGTGAACACGGTCGTCGACAAGGAGATGGGCAAGAGATAAAACCCTGTACCCACTCCCGCCTACCCCGAGTTCTTGCTTCCGAAAGTGCTGGCCTCGCTTGAGAAGTCAACCCTGAACGAAACAAACACTTCGCAAACAATGTCTTTCCACACGCGTAGCCCGGTGCAGACTGTCCCGTGTACTGTTGTGTTGCTCCTTTTATAGGCAATGAGGCTCATGTTGCTGGCTATCTCAGCAACATGTTGACAACAGTAGGATGATGCTGAATGTTGCGAGAATTTGCGATCCGCAGGGTAGCGTCGCTCTGCTGCTATACTGTGAGTGGCGTGATTCTACCGTTGCTCGCAGATGGCGTGATTTGGCGTCAGTTCACACGTACAGTAGGAACGGTGCACTTGGTGTTGTTGTTGAGCCGGTTTACTGGCGTTCGGTGAGGAAAGTGGAGTTTTGTGTGGGCTTAATTTCATTTGTATATTTTGTCCTCACAAAATTATTAATATTTATAAAGGTTGTATGAAAAAAAAAGTCACAGAGAAAGCTTAGTTGGGTAAGTTGGTGCGGCTGTCGTTGCCTAGCAGTGACATACAGTGTGGTGCATATCAAAAGTAAAAACATTCAAAATGACATAGCTTACCATTTAAATTTATTTATTTATATTTAGGAATTTTAAATAAAAATTCAGTCCATTGTCTAACATAAATCATAAAAATCAAAATTGTAACTTTGAAGGAAACTAAAAAAAATTGTCAAAAATTAGTATAAAGATTTAAAATTTTTTTCTTAGAAGTGTTAGAATATTTTTGATTATGCAGTTTTATAGTTCATTAAATTTTAATCTAGGGGTGTAATGGGGTACAGCGGTGCTTCTGGGTATGCAGCTACAGTTGCGCGGCTATACTCAATTCCTACTCTTACGTCCACGTTCGTGCACCCTGGGCAACGTGAGCAACCCATGTGCGAGATGCGGTAACCAACCTGTGCGTAGCCTTGGGTCACGGCTAATAGAGAGGGAGCTTTAGTGGAGCCACTCCGACATATTCGGTTTAAGGGTTCACTAAAGTCTGCAGCGTCTGTTCACCAGGAGGTGCGGCTGCAAGTGGGCGCCTGTCTTGAAGCAAGCGGCTCGCTATATAAATGAACTCAAACTTTTTACCCCCAGCAATGGGTTATGCGTTGGGTTTGGGACCCACCATGTAAAATGCAAGTCCAATGAAAAGAACGAAGCAGCCTCGGACACGATGACGAATGCCGCGTCGCTGCTGCAGAGAAATACGCAGCATACAAAGCCACCCTTCAGCCAATTACTACGCGTGCAACAATTGAGCGATACCGGGAGAGAAGGAGGGAAGAGAGACGTCTTTTCAAGAGCAAGAAACGAAAGGCGGAAAGGCGTGAGTGCGAAGAGCTTGAGATGCTAGCAAGCAGGAATGCGGCCCGAAAATTCTATCAGAAAATAAGGCAGCAAACAAGTGGTTTCAAGACCGTGGCTGGTTCCTGCAAAGACGAGTATGGAAATCTGGTGACGGACGTACAGAGCACACTTGAGGTATGGAGGGACCACTTCTCAACGCTACTGAATGCGAACTTTGGTGAGGAGTTTGAAGAAGAGGAGCCCAGAACAATCTTTAGGGATGAACAACAAATCCCTCCACTCGACCAAGGCGAGGTGAGAACAGCACTTAGGCGGCTAAAGAATAACAAAGCGCCTGGGGCAGACGGTATACCGGCTGAGCTTTTCAAAGCCGGCGGCGAAGAGCTGGTAGGAAGCATGTACCAGCTGTTAAGCACAATTTGGTCTGACGAGTACATGCCAGATGATTGGAACCTTAGTGTTCTTTGCCTAATCCATAAGAAGGGTGATCCTGCTGTTTGCGCCAACTACCGTGGGATAAGCCTTCTAAATATCGCATATAAGGTTCTATCGACGATACTGTGTGAAAGACTGAAGCCATATATGAACCAGCTGATTGGACCTTATCAGTGTGGTTTTAGGCCTGGTAAATCCACCATCGACCAGATATTCACAGCACGTCAAATCCTGGAAAAGACCTTAGATAAGCAAATCGACACACACCACCTTTTTGTCGACTTCAAATCAGCTTTTGATAGCACGAATAGAAGTTGCCTGTACGACGCCATGTCTAAATTTGGGATCCCCGCAAAACTAATACGGCTATGTAGAGTGACGTTGAGCACAACATTTAGCTCCGTCAAAGTTGGGAAGAACCTCTCCGAGCCATTTGAGACCAAACGAGGTTTTAGACAAGGTGACTCACTTTCGTGCAATTTCTTCAACCTAATGCTGGAAACTGTAATAAGAGCTGCCAATCTAAATCGCAGTGGTACTATATATAACAAAAGTACGATGCTGCTGGCGTATGCGGATGATATTGACATCGTTGGCCTTAACAACAGGGCCGTCAGTGCAGCATTTTCCAGTCTAGAGAAGGAAGCAAAAGAGGTTGGTCTAGTAGTGAATGAGGACAAAACAAAGTACCTTGTGGCAACAAACAAAAAATCCTCGCGTATTGGGACCCACGTCACTGTTGGCAGCTACAATTTTGAAGTAGTCAAGGATTTTGGATACCTTGGATCCAGCATAAACACCACCAGCATAAACACCACCAGCCTTGAAATCAAACGAAGAATAACACTTGCCAACAGATGCTACTTTGGGCTCGGTAGGCAGTTGAAAAGCAGAGCCCTTTCTCGACGAACGAAAAACTCGCTCTACAAATCTCTCATCGTGTCCGTCCTTGCATATGGCGCAGAAACATGGACGATGTTGACCAGCGATGAGCAAGCTTTGGGGGCTTTCGAGAGAAATGTTCTTCGCAAGATTTATGGCCCTGTTCGCGAAAGCGATGAGTACCGAAGAAGATGGAATGACGAGCTGTATGAGCTATATAATGATGTGGACATAGTCAAGCGCATAAAAATTTAACGATTGTGATGGCTTGGCCATGTCGTTCGCATGGATGATGATGCTCCAGTGAAAAAGTCCTTCGAAACGTCACCCATGGGTGGGTAACGACGACAAGGGCGCCCAAGAACACACTGGAAGGACCAAGTGCAGAAGGACCTGTCTACGCTTGGTATGAGTAATTGGCGTATCCTCGCGAAGGAGAGAGGGAACTGGCGAAGCTTTTTGATCTCGGCCCAAATCGACAAACGGTTGTAGCGCCATAAAAAAAGAAGAAATTTTAATCTAACAATGTGCAGGTTTGCACTATTTAGGAACTACCGTTGATTTATTACAACTTTTTTCGTCAAGGGTGTTGCAACATGCTTTTTCGTTATATGGAAGAAAGTCGCAACATCCTTGACGAAAAAATTTCTAATAAATCAACACTAACACCTATGTACTTGAAACTTTCACATTGTTGGACTAAAATTTAATGGACTATAAAACTGCAGACTCAAAAAAGTTTTAACACTTCTTGTTAAACTTTTTTTTAGTTTTCTACAAAGTTTAAAACTTCGATTTTTATGGTTTATGGTAGACAATGGACTGCATTTTAATTGAAAATAATTTAAAAAATACTAAATTTACGTGGCAAGCAACATATATCATTTTGAATGCTGTTGCTTATGATATGCACAACACCGTACATAGGCCCAGAGCCAAAGACACGTTGTGATACCACAAGTTTCAGTTCACTCCCCATTGCTGAACCATTAAGAACTCTTAACGAATCTCGTCAAGCACCTTATGTTTATACTAGGCCATACCCGTGGCGTTGCCCACGATTTTCTTTTTGCGAATAATATACAAATATTTGATTCTCCAGTTATATTAAAGTGTTATTAAAATTATTTAAAAATAATTAAGTTAAATTCGAATACCAAAAAATTATGTTGATTAATACTCGAATTCAGAAAGCTGTTTCAGTCTCTACTAGAGACAAAAGTCACAATATATGACCAGTTGGCATTCGTTAGTTTCAAAATAAAGCCTCTAGTCTCAAAATAAAATCTCTAAATAGTGACCTGGTGATGAGCAGATAACAAAAAATTACAATAAAAACAAAAGAAAAAAAACGTGGAAGCGAAGGAAAGCAAAAATGTCACGGCGGTGTCTCACTGTCGCTACTGTATTCTGCTACGCTGCTTCTCGGTGTAAGCCACGGCGATGTCTCACTGTCGCTACTGTATTCTGCTACGCTGCTACTCGGTGTAAGCCATGGCGATGGCTCACTGTCGCTACTGTATTCTGCTACGCTGCTACTCTCGGTGGTGTGCTGTTATTGCCGTTGCTTGGGCACGCTGATTCTGTGGTATGCTGCCGTCGCTCCTGGGTTCCGCTACTCTGGACGGTGTTCTCGGTGGTTCGGGTGCTCCCGTTACTTGGGCGCGCTGATACTGCGGTTATGATTGGCAGTCACGGCGGTGTGACGCTACCGAATAACGATCGGTTGTCGTTGGCGCTCGGGTCACCGTAGCTGCGGTGTGGATATATGTGAACACGGTCGTCGACAAGGAGATGGGCAAGAGATGAAACCCTGTACCCACTCCCGCCTACCCCGAGTTCTTGCTTCCGAAAGTGCTGGCCTCGCTTGAGAAGTCAACCCTGAACGAAACAAACACTTCGCAAACAATGTCTTTCCACACGCGTAGCCCGGTGCAGACTGTCCCGTGTACTGTTGTGTTGCTCCTTTTATAGGCAATGAGGCTCATGTTGCTGGCTATCTCAGCAACATGTTGACAACAGTAGGATGATGCTGAATGTTGCGAGAATTTGCGATCCGCAGGGTAGCGTCGCTCTGCTGCTATACTGTGAGTGGCGTGATTCTACCGTTGCTCGCAGATGGCGTGATTTGGCGTCAGTTCACACGTACAGTAGGAACGGTGCACTTGGTGTTGTTGTTGAGCCGGTTTACTGGCGTTCGGTGAGGAAAGTGGAGTTTTGTGTGGGCTAAATTTCATTTGTATATTTTGTCCTCACAAAATTATTAATATTAATAAAGGTTGTATGAAAAAAAAAGTCACAGAGAAAGCTTAGTTGGGTAAGTTGGTGCGGCTGTCGTTGCCTAGCAGTGACATACAGTGTGGTGCATATCAAAAGTAAAAGCATTCAAAATGACATAGCTTACCATTTAAATTTATTTATTTATATTTAGGAATTTTAAATAAAAATTCAGTCCATTGTCTAACATAAATCATAAAAATCAAAATTGTAACTTTGAAGGAAACTAAAAAAAATTGTCAAAAATTAGTATAAAGATTTAAAAATTTTTTCTTAGAAGTGTTAGAATATTTTTGATTATGCAGTTTTATAGTTCATTAAATTTTAATCTAGGGGTGTAATGGGGTACAGCGGTGCTTCTGGGTATGCAGCTACAGTTGCGCGGCTATACTCAATTCCTACTCTTACGTCCACGTTCGTGCACCCTGGGCAACGTGAGCAACCCATGTGCGAGATGCGGTAACCAACCTGTGCGTAGCCTTGGGTCACGGCTAATAGAGAGGGAGCTTTAGTGGAGCCACTCCGACATATTCGGTTTAAGGGTTCACTAAAGTCTGCAGCGTCTGTTCACCAGGAGGTGCGGCTGCAAGTGGGCGCCTGTCTTGAAGCAAGCGGCTCGCTATATAAATGAACTCAAACTTTTTACCCCCAGCAATGGGTTATGCGTTGGGTTTGGGACCCACCATGTAAAATGCAAGTCCAATGAAAAGAACGAAGCAGCCTCGGACACGATGACGACTGCCGCGTCGCTGCTGCAGAGAAAAACGCAGCATACAAAGCCACCCTTCAGCCAATTACTACGCGTGCAACAATTGAGCGATACCGGGAGAGAAGGAGGGAAGAGAGACGTCTTTTCAAGAGCAAGAAACGAAAGGCGGAAAGGCGTGAGTGCGAAGAGCTTGAGATGCTAGCAAGCAGGAATGCGGCCCGAAAATTCTATCAGAAAATAAGGCAGCAAACAAGTGGTTTCAAGACCGTGGCTGGTTCCTGCAAAGACGAGTATGGAAATCTGGTGACGGACGTACAGAGCACACTTGAGGTATGGAGGGACCACTTCTCAACGCTACTGAATGCGAACTTTGGTGAGGAGTTTGAAGAAGAGCAGCCCAGAACAATCTTTAGGGATGAACAACAAATCCCTCCACTCGACCAAGGCGAGGTGAGAACAGCACTTAGGCGGCTAAAGAATAACAAAGCGCCTGGGGCAGACGGTATACCGGCTGAGCTTTTCAAAGCCGGCGGCGAAGAGCTGGTAGGAAGCATGTACCAGCTGTTAAGCACAATTTGGTCTGACGAGTACATGCCAGAAGATTGGAACCTTAGTGTTCTTTGCCTAATCCATAAGAAGGGTGATCCTGCTGTTTGCGCCAACTACCGTGGGATAAGCCTTCTAAATATCGCATATAAGGTTCTATCGACGATACTGTGTGAAAGACTGAAGCCATATATGAACCAGCTGATTGGACCTTATCAGTGTGGTTTTAGGCCTGGTAAATCCACCATCGACCAGATATTCACAGCACGTCAAATCCTGGAAAAGACCTTAGATAAGCAAATCGACACACACCACCTTTTTGTCGACTTCAAATCAGCTTTTGATAGCACGAATAGAAGTTGCCTGTACGACGCCATGTCTAAATTTGGGATCCCCGCAAAACTAATACGGCTATGAAGAGTGACGTTGAGCACAACATTTAGCTCCGTCAAAGTTGGGAAGAACCTCTCCGAGCCATTTGAGACCAAACGAGGTTTTAGACAAGGTGACTCACTTTCGTGCAATTTCTTCAACCTAATGCTGGAAACTGTAATAAGAGCTGCCAATCTAAATCGCAGTGGTACTATATATAACAAAAGTACGATGCTGCTGGCGTATGCGGATGATATTGACATCGTTGGCCTTAACAACAGGGCCATCAGTGCAGCATTTTCCAGTCTAGAGAAGGAAGCAAAAGAGGTTGGTCTAGTAGTGAATGAGGACAAAACAAAGTACCTTGTGGCAACAAACAAAAAATCCTCGCGTATTGGGACCACGTCACTGTTGGCAGCTACAATTTTGAAGTAGTCAAGGATTTTGGATACCTTGGATCCAGCATAAACACCACCAGCATAAACACCACCAGCCTTGAAATCAAACGAAGAATAACACTTGCCAACAGATGCTACTTTGGGCTCGGTAGGCAGTTGAAAAGCAGAGCCCTTTCTCGACGAACGAAAGACTCGCTCTACAAATCTCTCATCGTGCCCGTCCTTGCATATGGCGCAGAAACATGGACGATGTTGACCAGCGATGAGCAAGCTTTGGGGGCTTTCGAGAGAAATGCTCTTCGCAAGATTTATGGCCCTTTTCGCGAAAGCGATGGGTACCGAAGAAGATGGAATGACGAGCTGTATGAGCTATATAATGATGTGGACATAGTCAAGCGCATAAAAATTCAACGATTGCGATGGCTTGGCCATGTCGTTCGCATGGATGATGATGCTCCAGTGAAAAAGTCCTTCGAAACGTCACCCATGGGTGGGTAACGACGACAAGGGCGCCCAAGAACACACTGGAAGGACCAAGTGCAGAAGGACCTGTCTACGCTTGGTATGAGTAATTGGCGTATCCTCGCGAAGGAGAGAGGGAACTGGCGAAGCTTTTTGATCTCGGCCCAAATCGACAAACGGTTGTAGCGCCATAAAAAAAGAAGAAATTTTAATCTAACAATGTGCAGGTTTGCACTATTTAGGAACTACCGTTGATTTATTACAACTTTTTTCGTCAAGGGTGTTGCAACATGCTTTTTCGTTATATGGAAGAAAGTCGCAACATCCTTGACGAAAAAATTTCTAATAAATCAACACTAACACCTATGTACTTGAAACTTTCACATTGTTGGACTAAAATTTAATGGACTATAAAACTGCAGACTCAAAAAAGTTTTAACACTTCTTGTTAAACTTTTTTTTAGTTTTCTACAAAGTTTAAAACTTCGATTTTTATGGTTTATGGTAGACAATGGACTGCATTTTAATTGAAAATAATTTAAAAAATACTAAATTTACGTGGCAAGCAACATATATCATTTTGAATGCTGTTGCTTATGATATGCACAACACCGTACATAGGCCCAGAGTCAAAGACACGTTGTGATACCACAAGTTTCAGTTCACTCCCCATTGCTGAACCATTAAGAACTCTTAACGAATCTCGTCAAGCACCTTATGTTTATACTAGGCCATACCCGTGGCGTTGCCCACGATTTTTTTTTTGCGAATAATATACAAATATTTGGTTCTCCAGTTATATTAAAGTGTTATTAAAATTATTTAAAAATAATTAAGTTAAATTCGAATACCAAAAAATTATGTTGATTAATACTCGAATTCAGAAAGCTGTTTCAGTCTCTACTAGAGACAAAAGTCACAATATATGACCAGTTGGCATTCGTTAGTTTCAAAATAAAGCCTCTAGTCTCAAAATAAAATCTCTAAATAGTGACCTGGTGATGAGCAGATAACAAAAAATTACAATAAAAACAAAAGAAAAAAAACGTGGAAGCGAAGGAAAGCAAAAATGTCACGGCGGTGTCTCACTGTCGCTACTGTATTCTGCTACGCTGCTTCTCGGTGTAAGCCACGGCGATGTCTCACTGTCGCTACTGTATTCTGCTACGCTGCTACTCGGTGTAAGCCATGGCGATGTCTCACTGTCGCTACTGTATTCTGCTACGCTGCTACTCTCGGTGGTGTGCTGTTATTGCCGTTGCTTGGGCACGCTGATTCTGTGGTATGCTGCCGTCGCTCCTGGGTTCCGCTACTCTGGACGGTGTTCTCGGTGGTTCGGGTGCTCCCGTTACTTGGGCGCGCTGATACTGCGGTTATGATTGGCAGTCACTGCGGTGTGACGCTGCCGAATAACGATCGGTTGTCGTTGGCGCTCGGGTCACCGTAGCTGCGGTGTGGATATATGTGAACACGGTCGTCGACAAGGAGGTGGGCAAGAGATAAAACCCTGTACCCACTCCCGCCTACCCCGAGTTCTTGCTTCCGAAAGTGCTGGCCTCGCTTGAGAAGTCAACCCTGAACGAAACAAACACTTCGCAAACAATGTGTTTCCACACGGGTAGCCCGGTGCAGACTGTCCCGTGTACTGTTGTGTTGCTCCTTTTATAGGCAATGAGGCTCATGTTGCTGGCTCTCTCAGCAACATGTTGACAACAGTAGGATGATGCTGAATGTTGCGAGAACTTGCGATCCGCAGGGTAGCGTCGCTCTGCTGCTATACTGTGAGTGGCGTGATTCTACCGTTGCTCGCAGATGGCGTGATTTGGCGTCAGTTCACACGTACAGTAGGAACGGTGCACTTGGTGTTGTTGTTGAGCCGGTTTACTGGCGTTCGGTGAGGAGAGTGGAGTTTTGTGTGGGCTAAATTTCATTTGTATATTTTGTCCTCACAAAATTACTAATATTAATAAAGGTTGTATGAAAAAAAAAGTCACAGAGAAGGCTTAGTTGGGTAAGTTGGTGCGGCTGTCGTTGCCTAGCAGTGACATACAGTGTTGTGCATATCAAAAGTAAAAGCATTCAAAATGACATAGCTTACCACTTAAATTTATTTATTTATATTTAGGAATTTTAAATAAAAATTCAGTCCATTGTCTAACATAAATCATAAAAATCAAAATTGTAACTTTGAAGGAAACTAAAAAAAATTGTCAAAAATTAGTATACAGATTTTCAATTTTTTTCTTAGAAGTGTTAGAATTTTTTTAATTATGCAGTTTTATAGTTCATTAAATTTTAATCTAGGGGTGTAATGGGGTACAGCGGTGCTTCTGGGTATGCAGCTACAGTTGCGCGGCTATACTCAATTCCTACTCTTACATCCACGTTCGTGCACCCTATTCAACGTGAGCAACCCATGTGCGAGATGCGGTAACCAACCAGTGCGGAGCCTTGGGTCACGGCTAATAGAGAGGGAGCTTTAGTGGAGCCACTCCAACATATTCGGTTTAAGGGTTCACTAAAGTCTGCAGCGTCTGTTCACCAGGAGGTGCGGCTGCAAGTGGGCGTCTGTCTTGAAGCAAGCGGCTCGCTATATAAATGAACTCAAACTTTTTACCCCCAGCAATGGGTTATGCGTTGGGTTTGGGACCCACCATGTAAAATGCAAGTCCAATGAAAAGAACGAAGCAGCCTCGGACACGATGACGACTGCCGCGTCGCTGCTGCAGAGAAATACGCAGCATACAAAGCCACCCTTCAGCCAATTACTACGCGTGCAACAATTGAGCGATACCGGGAGAGAAGGAGGGAAGAGAGACGTCTTTTCAAGAGCAAGAAACGAAAGGCGGAAAGGCGTGAGTGCGAAGAGCTTGAGATGCTAGCAAGCAGGAATGCGGCCCGAAAATTCTATCAGAAAATAAGGCAGCAAACAAGTGGTTTCAAGACCGTGGCTGGTTCCTGCAAAGACGAGTATGGAAATCTGGTGACGGACGTACAGAGCACACTTGAGGTATGGAGGGACCACTTCTCAACGCTACTGAATGCGAACTTTGGTGAGGAGTTTGAAGAAGAGGAGCCCAGAACAATCTTTAGGGATGAACAACAAATCCCTCCCCTCGACCAAGGCGAGGTGAGAACAGCACTTAGGCGGCTAAAGAATAACAAAGCGCCTGGGGCAGACGGTATACCGGCTGAGCTTTTCAAAGCCGGCGGCGAAGAGCTGGTAGGAAGCATGTACCAGCTGTTAAGCACAATTTGGTCTGACGAGTACATGCCAGAAGATTGGAACCTTAGTGTTCTTTGCCTAATCCATAAGAAAGGTGATCCTGCTGTTTGCGCCAACTACCGTCGGATAAGCCTTCTAAATATCGCATATAAGGTTCTATCGACGATACTGTGTGAAAGACTGAAGCCATATATGAACCAGCTGATTGGACCTTATCAGTGTGGTTTTAGGCCTGGTAAATCCACCATCGACCAGATATTCACAGCACGTAAAATCCTGGAAAAGACCTTAGATAAGCAAATCGACACACACCACCTTTTTGTCCACTTCAAAGCAGCTTTTGATAGCACGAATAGAAGTTGCCTGTACGACGCCATGTCTAAATTTGGGATCCCCGCAAAACTAATACGGCTATGTAGAATGACGTTGAGCACAATATTTAGCTCCGTCAAAGTTGGGAAGAACCTCTCCGAGCCGTTTGAGACCAAACGAGGTTTTAGACAAGGTGACTCACTTTCGTGCAATTTCTTCAACCTAATGCTGGAAACTGTAATAAGAGCTGCCAATCTAAATCGCAGTGGTACTATATATAACAAAAGTACGATGCTGCTGGCGTATGCGGATGATATTGACATCGTTGGCCTTAACAACAGGGCCGTCAGTGCAGCATTTTCCAGTCTAGAGAAGGAAGCAAAAGAGGTTGGTCTAGTAGTGAATGAGAACAAAACAAAGTACCTTGTGGCAACAAACAAAAAATCCTCGCATATTGGGACCCACGTCACTGTTGGCAGCTACAATTTTGAAGTAGTCAAGGATTTTGGATACCTTGGATCCAGCATAAACACCACCAATAATGTCAGCCTTGAAATCAAACGAAGAATAACACTTGCCAACAGATGCTACTTTGGGCTCGGTAGGCAGTTGAAAAGCAGAGCCCTTTCTCGACGAACGAAAGACTCGCTCTACAAATCTCTCATCGTGCCCGTCCTTGCATATGGCGCAGAAACATGGACGATGTTGACCAGCGATGAGCAAGCTTTGGAGGCTTTCGAGAGAAATGCTCTTCGCAAGATTTATGGCCCTGTTCGCGAAAGCGACGGGTACCGAAGAAGATGTATGAGCTATATAATGATGTGGACATAGTCAAGAGCATAAAAATTAAACGATTGCGATGGCTTGGCCATGTCGTTCGCATGGATGATGATGCTCCAGTGAAAAAGTCCTTCGAAACGGCACCCATGGGTGGGCAACGACGACAAGGGCGCCCAAGAACACACTGGAAGGACCAAGTGCAGAAGGACCTGTCTACGCTTGGTATGAGTAATTGGCGTATCCTCGCGAAGGAGAGAGGGAACTGGCGAAGCCTTTTGATCTCGGCCCAAATCGACAAACGGTTGTAGCGCCATAAAAAAAGAAGAAATTTTAATCTAACAATGTGCAGGTTTGCACTATTAAGGAACTACCGTTGATTTATTACAACTTTTTTCTTCAAGGGTGTTGCAACATGCTTTTTCGTTATATGGAAGAAAGTCGCAACATCCCTGACGAAAAAATTTCTAATAAATCAACACTAACACCTATGTACTTGAAACTTTCACATTGTTGGACTAAAATTTAATGGACTATAAAACTGCAGACTCAAAAAAGTTTTAACACTTCTTGTTAAACTTTTTTTTAGTTTTCTACAAAGTTTAAAACTTCGATTTTTATGGTTTATGGTAGACAATGGACTGCATTTTAATTGAAAATAATTTAAAAAATACTAAATTTACGTGGCAAGCAACATATATCATTTTGAATGATGTTGCTTATGATATGCACAACACCGTACATAGGCCCAGAGTCAAAGACACGTTGTGATACCACAAGTTTCAGTTCACTCCCCATTGCTGAACCATTAAGAACTCTTAACGAATCTCGTCAAGCACCTTATGTTTATATTAGGCCATACCCGTGGCGTTGCCCACGATTTTTTTTTTTTGCGAATAATATACAAATATTTGGTTCTCCAGTTATATTAAAGTGTTATTAAAATTATTTAAAAATAATTAAGTTAAATTCGAATACCAAAAAATTATGTTGATTAATACTCGAATTCAGAAAGCTGTTTCAGTCTCTACTAGAGACAAAAGTCACAATATATGACCAGTTGGCATTCGTTAGTTTCAAAATAAAGCCTCTAGTCTCAAAATAAAATCTCTAAATAGTGACCTGGTGATGAGCAGGTAACAAAAAATTACAATAAAAACAAAAGAAAAAAACGTGAAAGCGAAGGAAAGCAAAAATGTCACGGCGGTATCTCACTGTCGCTACTGTATTCTGCTACGCTGCTTCTCGGTGTAAGCCACGGCGATGTCTCACTGTCGCTACTGTATTCTGGTACGCTGCTACTCGGTGTAAGCCATGGCGATGTCTCACTGTCGCTACTGTATTCTGCTACGCTGCTACTCTCGGTGGTGTGCTGTTATTGCCGTTGCTTGGGCACGCTGATTCTGTGGTATGCTGCCGTCGCTCCTGGGTTCCGCTACTCTGGACGGTGTTCTCGGTGGTTCGGGTGCTCCCGTTACTTGGGCGCGCTGATACTGCGGTTATGATTGGCAGTCACGGCGGTGTGACGCTGCCGAATAACGATCGGTTGTCGTTGGCGCTCGGGTCACCGTAGCTGCGGTGTGGATATATGTGAACACGGTCGTCGACAAGGAGATAAAACCCTGTACCCACTCCCGCCTACCCCGAGTTCTTGCTTCCGAAAGTGCTGGCCTCGCTTGAGAAGTCAACCCTGAACGAAACAAACACTTCGCAAACAATGTGTTTCCACACGCGTAGCCCGGTGCAGACTGTCCCGTGTACTGTTGTGTTGCTCCTTTTATAGGCAATGAGGCTCATGTTGCTGGCTCTCTCAGCAACATGTTGACAACAGTAGGATGATGCTGAATGTTGCGAGAACTTGCGATCCGCAGGGTAGCGTCGCTCTGCTGCTATACTGTGAGTGGCGTGATTCTACCGTTGCTCGCAGATGGCGTGATTTGGCGTCAGTTCACACGTACAGTAGGAACGGTGCACTTGGTGTTGTTGTTGAGCCGGTTTACTGGCGTTCGGTGAGGAGAGTGGAGTTTTGTGTGGGCTAAATTTCATTTGTATATTTTGTCCTCACAAAATTACTAATATTAATAAAGGTTGTATGAAAAAAAAAGTCACAGAGAAGGCTTAGTTGGGTAAGTTGGTGCGGCTGTCGTTGCCTAGCAGTGACATACAGTGTTGTGCATATCAAAAGTAAAAGCATTCAAAATGACATAGCTTACCACTTAAATTTATTTATTTATATTTAGGAATTTTAAATAAAAATTCAGTCCATTGTCTAACATAAATCATAAAAATCAAAATTGTAACTTTGAAGGAAACTAAAAAAAATTGTCAAAAATTAGTATACAGATTTTCAATTTTTTTCTTAGAAGTGTTAGAATTTTTTTAATTATGCAGTTTTATAGTTCATTAAATTTTAATCTAGGGGTGTAGTGGGGTACAGCGGTGCTTCTGGGTATGCAGCTACAGTTGCGCGGCTATACTCAATTCCTACTCTGACATCCACGTTCGTGCACCCTATTCAACGTGAGCAACCCATGTGCGAGATGCGGTAACCAACCAGTGCGGAGCCTTGGGTCACGGCTAATAGAGAGGGAGCTTTAGTGGAGCCACTCCAACATATTCGGTTTAAGGGTTCACTAAAGTCTGCAGCGTCTGTTCACCAGGAGGTGCGGCTGCAAGTGGGCGTCTGTCTTGAAGCAAGCGGCTCGCTATATAAATGAACTCAAACTTTTTACCCCCAGCAATGGGTTATGCGTTGGGTTTGGGACCCACCATGTAAAATGCAAGTCCAATGAAAAGAACGAAGCAGCCTCGGACACGATGACGACTGCCGCGTCGCTGCTGCAGAGAAATACGCAGCATACAAAGCCACCCTTCAGCCAATTACTACGCGTGCAACAATTGAGCGATACCGGGAGAGAAGGAGGGAAGAGAGACGTCTTTTCAAGAGCAAGAAACGAAAGGCGGAAAGGCGTGAGTGCGAAGAGCTTGAGATGCTAGCAAGCAGGAATGCGGCCCGAAAATTCTATCAGAAAATAAGGCAGCAAACAAGTGGTTTCAAGACCGTGGCTGGTTCCTGCAAAGACGAGTATGGAAATCTGGTGACGGACGTACAGAGCACACTTGAGGTATGGAGGGACCACTTCTCAACGCTACTGAATGCGAACTTTGGTGAGGAGTTTGAAGAAGAGGAGCCCAGAACAATCTTTAGGGATGAACAACAAATCCCTCCCCTCGACCAAGGCGAGGTGAGAACAGCACTTAGGCGGCTAAAGAATAACAAAGCGCCTGGGGCAGACGGTCAATCTAAATCGCAGTGGTACTATATATAACAAAAGTACGATGCTGCTGGCGTATGCGGATGATATTGACATCGTTGGCCTTAACAACAGGGCCGTCAGTGCAGCATTTTCCAGTCTAGAGAAGGAAGCAAAAGAGGTTGGTCTAGTAGTGAATGAGAACAAAACAAAGTACCTTGTGGCAACAAACAAAAAATCCTCGCATATTGGGACCCACGTCACTGTTGGCAGCTACAATTTTGAAGTAGTCAAGGATTTTGGATACCTTGGATCCAGCATAAACACCACCAATAATGTCAGCCTTGAAATCAAACGAAGAATAACACTTGCCAACAGATGCTACTTTGGGCTCGGTAGGCAGTTGAAAAGCAGAGCCCTTTCTCGACGAACGAAAGACTCGCTCTACAAATCTCTCATCGTGCCCGTCCTTGCATATGGCGCAGAAACATGGACGATGTTGACCAGCGATGAGCAAGCTTTGGAGGCTTTCGAGAGAAATGCTCTTCGCAAGATTTATGGCCCTGTTCGCGAAAGCGACGGGTACCGAAGAAGATGTATGAGCTGTATAATGATGTGGACATAGTCAAGCGCATAAAAATTCAACGATTGCGATGGCTTGGTCATGTCGTTCGCATGGATGATGATGCTCCAGTGAAAAAGTCCTTCGAAACGGCACCCATGGGTGGGCAACGACGACAAGGGCGCCCAAGAACACACTGGAAGGACCAAGTGCAGAAGGACCTGTCTACGCTTGGTATGAGTAATTGGCGTATCCTCGCGAAGGAGAGAGGGAACTGGCGAAGCTTTTTGATCTCGGCCCAAATCGACAAACGGTTGTAGCACCATAAAAAAAGAAGATATTTTAATCTAACAATGTGCAGGTTTGCACTATTTAGGAACTACCGTTGATTTATTACAACTTTTTTCGTCAAGGGTGTTGCAACATGCTTTTTCGTTATATGGAAGAAAGTCGCAACATCCTTGACGAAAAAAATTCTAATAAATCAACACTAACACCTATGTACTTGAAACTTTCACATTGTTGGACTAAAATTTAATGGACTATAAAACTGCAGACTCAAAAAAGTTTAAACACTTCTTGTTAAACTTTTTTTTAGTTTTCTACAAAGTTTAAAACTTCGATTTTTATGGTTTATGGTAGACAATGGACTGAATTTTAATTGAAAAAAATTTAAAAAATACTAAATTTACGTGGTAAGCAACATATATCATTTTGAATGCTGTTGCTTATGATATGCACAACACCGTACATAGGCCCAGAGTCCAAGACACGTTGTGATACCACAAGTTTCAGTTCACTCCCCATTGCTGAACCATTAAGAACTCTTAACGAATCTCGTCAAGCACCTTATGTTTATATTAGGCCATACCCGTGGCGTTGCCCACGATTTTTTTTTTTTGCGAATAATATACAAATATTTGGTTCTCCAGTTATATTAAAGTGTTATTAAAATTATTTAAAAATAATTAAGTTAAATTCGAATACCAAAAAATTATGTTGATTAATACTCGAATTCAGAAAGCTGTTTCAGTCTCTACTAGAGACAAAAGTCACAATATATGACCAGTTGGCATTCGTTAGTTTCAAAATAAAGCCTCTAGTCTCAAAATAAAATCTCTAAATAGTGACCTGGTGATGAGCAGGTAACAAAAAATTACAATAAAAACAAAAGAAAAAAAACGTGAAAGCGAAGGAAAGCAAAAATGTCTAGCCCATTTTGAGACTTGAGATGATACCAAGTTACTAAATTCGGGCATAAGAGTAAAAAACCAGAAACAAAAAGTTCAAAGATAAAAGTAGAGAGAGGGTAAATTTTTAGTTATTGTAAACTTCTTTAAACACAACATTTCTATTTCCTGGAATTAGTAATGTCTGACTTTGCGGGGCACCAATTCGCGACAACGCGATATATACATAGCTGACCGTGAGAAAACACGAAGATCAATTCCAACGGTACTGAAAATTTGCCCTTGTGACTTGTTAATGTTTTTACGAGGAACTGTACTCGTTTGAAACGAAACGGTAAATTTGTTGGTATCATTGGTATTCTTGGGATCATGGTTATTTCTACTGCTGCAGGCGCGGTTAAAATATTTGCTTGTATAAATTAGGCATGAAACGCGTGATTTTGAGTCGTGTCCGGTTACATAAACTTGGAGGCTTAATATTTCACAAAAGTATTATTGGTGTATCAATTTTAAAGTTAAATTCATTTGGAGGTAGTCCCGGGCGTTTGGAGAGTTAAGAAACTCCGTTGGGTAGTGAACAACATCACCTTGTTCTGTCAATGAGTCCTTAGATTTGTATACTTTGTATTCTGTAACAGCAACAATAATTTTGGTTTCACTACGAACATTCGCCAAAAGAAGTGAAGTCACAAACGTCTTGTCTGTTCCTCAAGACGCGTCCATAAAAATAAAACATTTTCTGAGTTATTGTTCACGCTAGATATGACCTTATGTTCATATTCGAATACAAATTGCTGTAGCTGATTAATATTAAACGTTGTCTCACGCATATACAAAAGGATGTATAAGTTCCTCTAACCACGGTTTTATAGTTCATTAAATTTTAATCTAGGGGTGTAATGGGTTACAGCGGTGCTTCTGGGTATGCAGCTACAGTTGCGCGGCTATACTCAATTCCTACTCTTACGTCCACGTTCGTGCACCCTGGGCAACGTGAGCAACCCATGTGCGAGATGCGTAACCAACCTGTGCGGAGCCTTGGGTCACGGCTAATAGAGAGGGAGCTTTAGTGGAGCCACTCCGACATATTCGGTTTAAGGGTTCACTAAAGTCTGCAGCGTCTGTTCACCAGGAGGTGCGGCTGCAAGTGGGCGTCTGTCTTGAAGCAAGCGGCTCGCTATATAAATGAACTCAAACTTTTTACCCCCAGCAATGGGTTATGCGTTGGGTTTGGGACCCACCATGTAAAATGCAAGTCCAATGAAAAGAACGAAGCAGCCTCGGACACGATGACGAATGCCGCGTCGCTGCTGCGGAGAAATATGCAGCATACAAAGCCACCCTTCAGCCAATTACTACGCGTGCAACAATTGAGCGATACCGGGAGAGAAGGAGGGAAGAGAGACGTCTTTTCAAGAGCAAGAAACGAAAGGCGGAAAGGCGTGAGTGCGAAGAGCTTGAGATGCTAGCAAGCAGGAATGCGGCCCGAAAATTCTATCAGAAAATAAGGCAGCAAACAAGTGGTTTCAAGACCGTGGCTGGTTCCTGCAAAGACGAGTATGGAAATCTGGTGACGGACGTACAGAGCACACTTGAGGTATGGAGGGACCACTTCTCAACGCTACTGAATGCGAACTTTGGTGAGGAGTTTGAAGAAGAGGAGCCCAGAACAATCTTTAGGGATGAACAACAAATCCCTCCACTCGACCAAGGCGAGGTGAGAACAGCACTTAGGCGGCTAAAGAATAACAAAGCGCCTGGGGCAGACGGTATACCGAAGAGCTGGTAGGAAGCATGTACCAGCTGTTAAGCACAATTTGGTCTGACGAGTACATGCCAGAAGATTGGAACCTTAGTGTTCTTTGCCTAATCCATAAGAAGGGTGATCCTGCTGTTTGCGCCAACTACCGTGGGATAAGCCTTCTAAATATCGCATATAAGGTTCTATCGACGATACTGTGTGAAAGACTGAAGCCATATATGAACCAGCTGATTGGACCTTATCAGTGTGGTTTTAGGCCTGGTAAATCCACCATCGACCAGATATTCACAGCACGTCAAATCCTGGAAAAGACCTTAGATAAGCAAATCGACACACACCACCTTTTTGTCGACTTCAAAGCAGCTTTTGATAGCACGAATAGAAGTTGCCTGTACGACGCCATGTCTAAATTTGGGATCCCCGCAAAACTAATACGGCTATGTAGAGTGACGTTGAGCACAACATTTAGCTCCGTCAAAGTTGGGAAGAAGACAAGGTGACTCACTTTCGTGCAATTTCTTCAACCTAATGCTGGAAACTGTAATAAGAGCTGCCAATCTAAATCGCAGTGGTACTATATATAACAATAGTACGATGCTGCTGGCGTATGCGGATGATATTGACATCGTTGGCCTTAACAACAGGGCCGTCAGTGCAGCATTTTCCAGTCTAGAGAAGGAAGCAAAAGAGGTTGGTCTAGTAGTGAATGAGGACAAAACAAAGTACCTTGTGGCAACAAACAAAAAATCCTCGCGTATTGGGACCCACGTTACTGTTGGCAGCTACAATTTTGAAGTAGTCAAGGATTTTGGATACCTTGGATCCAGCATAAACACCACCAATAATGTCAGCCTTGAAATCAAACGAAGAATAACACTTGCCAACAGATGCTACTTTGGGCTCGGTAGGCAATTGAAAAGCAGAGCCCTTTCTCGACGAACGAAAAACTCGCTCTACAAATCTCTCATCGTGCCCGTCCTTGCATATGGCGCAGAAACATGGACGATGTTGACCAGCGATGAGCAAGCTTTGGGGGCTTTCGAGAGAAATGTTCTTCGCAAGATTTATGGCCCTGTTCGCGAAAGCGACGGGTACCGAAGAAGATGGAATGACGAGCTGTATGAGCTGTAAAATGATGTGGACATAGTCAAGCGCATAAAAATTCAACGATTGCGATGGCTTGGTCATGTCGTTCGCATGGATGATGATGCTCCAGTGAAAAAGTCCTTCGAAACGGCACCCATGGGTGGGCAACGACGACAAGGGCGCCCAAGAACACACTGGAAGGACCAAGTGCAGAAGGACCTGTCTACGCTTGGTATGAGTAATTGGCGTATCCTCGCGAAGGAGAGAGGGAACTGGCGAAGCTTTTTGATCTCGGCCCAAATCGACAAACGGTTGTAGCACCATAAAAAAAGAAGAAATTTTAATCTAACAATGTGCAGGTTTGCACTATTTAGGAACTACCGTTGATTTATTACAACTTTTTTCGTCAAGGGTGTTGCAACATGCTTTTTCGTTATATGGAAGAAAGTCGCAACATCCTTGACGAAAAAAATTCTAATAAATCAACACTAACACCTATGTACTTGAAACTTTCACATTGTTGGACTAAAATTTAATGGACTATAAAACTGCAGACTCAAAAAAGTTTAAACACTTCTTGTTAAACTTTTTTTTAGTTTTCTACAAAGTTTAAAACTTCAATTTTTATGGTTTATGGTAGACAATGGACTGAATTTTAATTGAAAAAAATTTAAAAAATACTAAATTTACGTGGTAAGCAACATATATCATTTTGAATGCTGTTGCTTATGATATGCACAACACCGTACATAGGCCCAGAGTCCAAGACACGTTGTGATACCACAAGTTTCAGTTCACTCCCCATTGCTGAACCATTAAGAACTCTTAACGAATCTCGTCAAGCACCTTATGTTTATACTAGGCCATACCCGTGGCATTGTCCACGATTTTTTTTTGCGAATAATATACAAATATTTGGTTCTCCAGTTATATTAAAGTGTTATTAAAATTATTTAAAAATAATTAAGTTAAATTCGAATACCAAAAAATTATGTTGATTAATACTCGAATTCAGAAAGCTGTTTCAGTATCTACTAGAGACAAAAGTCACAATATATGACCAGTTGGCATTCGTTATTTTCAAAATAAAGCCTCTAGTCTCAAAATAAAATCTCTAAATAGTGACCTGGTGATGAGCAGGTAACAAAAAATTACAATAAAAACAAAAGAAAAAAACGTGAAAGCGAAGGAAAGCAAAAATGTCACGGCGGTATCTCACTGTCGCTACTGTATTCTGCTACGCTGCTTCTCGGTGTAAGCCACGGCGATGTCTCACTGTCGCTACTGTATTCTGGTACGCTGCTACTCGGTGTAAGCCATGGCGATGTCTCACTGTCGCTACTGTATTCTGCTACGCTGCTACTCTCGGTGGTGTGCTGTTATTGCCGTTGCTTGGGCACGCTGATTCTGTGGTATGCTGCCGTCGCTCCTGGGTTCCGCTACTCTGGACGGTGTTCTCGGTGGTTCGGGTGCTCCCGTTACTTGGGCGCGCTGATACTGCGGTTATGATTGGCAGTCACGGCGGTGTGACGCTGCCGAATAACGATCGGTTGTCGTTGGCGCTCGGGTCACCGTAGCTGCGGTGTGGATATATGTGAACACGGTCGTCGACAAGGAGATAAAACCCTGTACCCACTCCCGCCTACCCCGAGTTCTTGCTTCCGAAAGTGCTGGCCTCGCTTGAGAAGTCAACCCTGAACGAAACAAACACTTCGCAAACAATGTGTTTCCACACGCGTAGCCCGGTGCAGACTGTCCCGTGTACTGTTGTGTTGCTCCTTTTATAGGCAATGAGGCTCATGTTGCTGGCTCTCTCAGCAACATGTTGACAACAGTAGGATGATGCTGAATGTTGCGAGAACTTGCGATCCGCAGGGTAGCGTCGCTCTGCTGCTATACTGTGAGTGGCGTGATTCTACCGTTGCTCGCAGATGGCGTGATTTGGCGTCAGTTCACACGTACAGTAGGAACGGTGCACTTGGTGTTGTTGTTGAGCCGGTTTACTGGCGTTCGGTGAGGAGAGTGGAGTTTTGTGTGGGCTAAATTTCATTTGTATATTTTGTCCTCACAAAATTACTAATATTAATAAAGGTTGTATGAAAAAAAAAGTCACAGAGAAGGCTTAGTTGGGTAAGTTGGTGCGGCTGTCGTTGCCTAGCAGTGACATACAGTGTTGTGCATATCAAAAGTAAAAGCATTCAAAATGACATAGCTTACCACTTAAATTTATTTATTTATATTTAGGAATTTTAAATAAAAATTCAGTCCATTGTCTAACATAAATCATAAAAATCAAAATTGTAACTTTGAAGGAAACTAAAAAAAATTGTCAAAAATTAGTATACAGATTTTCAATTTTTTTCTTAGAAGTGTTAGAATTTTTTTAATTATGCAGTTTTATAGTTCATTAAATTTTAATCTAGGGGTGTAGTGGGGTACAGCGGTGCTTCTGGGTATGCAGCTACAGTTGCGCGGCTATACTCAATTCCTACTCTGACATCCACGTTCGTGCACCCTATTCAACGTGAGCAACCCATGTGCGAGATGCGGTAACCAACCAGTGCGGAGCCTTGGGTCACGGCTAATAGAGAGGGAGCTTTAGTGGAGCCACTCCAACATATTCGGTTTAAGGGTTCACTAAAGTCTGCAGCGTCTGTTCACCAGGAGGTGCGGCTGCAAGTGGGCGTCTGTCTTGAAGCAAGCGGCTCGCTATATAAATGAACTCAAACTTTTTACCCCCAGCAATGGGTTATGCGTTGGGTTTGGGACCCACCATGTAAAATGCAAGTCCAATGAAAAGAACGAAGCAGCCTCGGACACGATGACGACTGCCGCGTCGCTGCTGCAGAGAAATACGCAGCATACAAAGCCACCCTTCAGCCAATTACTACGCGTGCAACAATTGAGCGATACCGGGAGAGAAGGAGGGAAGAGAGACGTCTTTTCAAGAGCAAGAAACGAAAGGCGGAAAGGCGTGAGTGCGAAGAGCTTGAGATGCTAGCAAGCAGGAATGCGGCCCGAAAATTCTATCAGAAAATAAGGCAGCAAACAAGTGGTTTCAAGACCGAAGTATCGATCTTCAAACCCTGGTAAAGGTACATCCTATGAAACATCCAAGGACCAATCCTAGTCACATAAAAGCAATTGGATGCAATTGTTGCAATTTTGTGTTTGACTCAGAAAAAATCAAAACAACTGGCTTCATTTTTGAAAGGAAATAATTTGCTGGCGAAAGGTACCAAAGTAACAGCATATCGAAAACGCCAAAAAGAGTTAGAAAAATTCTTCAATGTGAATGATGCAAAAAATTTCGCGATTGCACCGATATCGAAAAATTAATGGAGACGATAGGGTTAACCTATAAATAATATGATTGGCGTTTATTCATCGATAGTTCACTAATCAGCTTAAAAGTTGTTCCAATTGTGTATAGCACTGACAATAGTGAAAATATCGATAATTTGAAACACATTCTGGAAGTAGTCAAATATAACGAACACCAGTGGCGCATTTGCTGCGACCTCAAAATAGTTTCATTGATTACAGGCTTAACAACATCTGGCCGTCCAAAATATCAGTGGTTTTTGTGCGATTGGGATACGGAGAAGGTATTAAAGGAAGAAACCAGTACAAACAGCATAACTGGAATAGTCACTTTTGGACGGAAATGGCCTAAAGTCAATAGGCTACACGAAAGTCTTGTTTCTGAAATTAAAATTTTGTTGCCGTTGCTCCACATTAAACTTGGCATTCCTAAAAATTGTTTGAATTGTATCGCAAAAAGACCAGCAGTATTCAACCGCTTAAAAGACATTTTCCCAAGACTAAGTAACGCCAAAAATCAGGAAGGGGTTGTTAGTGGTCCCGACATACGGAAACAAATCAGTCGTCAAGATTTTGACCAAGTTCTGACAGACCGAGAATTAAATGCATGGCTTGCATTGAAAGCAGTCATTAAAGGACTTTTGGGTAAAGAACGCAAAGACCACTTCAGGCAATCTGTTGCAAACATGTTGGCAGCTTTCGATGAAATTGGGGTTAATATGGCGTACAAAATTCATCTCTTGCATCAGCATCTTGATCAACGCGCTCAACAGTTGCCAACTGAATCTGATGAGCAAGGCGAACGTTATCACCAAGCTGCGCTTCCATTTGAAATAAGGTATCTATAGAGTGAGCATTTTTTGAATTCCTAGATTTTTCTAATATCTTTGTCAGAGTGCACAATTTAAACATGTTAAAGCTTAGGACACAGCTCTCAAGAAATTCGACAAATTCATATAAAATGACACACAAGAAATGAAAAAGAAATTTTTTTCTAGAAACATTTCTTAAATCCGTCTAAAGCGCTCAAGAAAAAAATTGCTCGTATATTTATTTCTTCAAGAAAATTTTCAGCAACGGCAAGGTACTTTTCCAAGCAACAGAAATAATGAAAAATATTTCGTGTGATTTTTCTTGAGAACTATATTCAAGCCTTAACGATTGAAAACTATTTTCGTTTCAGATAAAGAGGAAAGAAATCTCCAGATGCAATACTCGCTGAAATTTGTTGGTGGTATAAAAACACCTTTGAAGAAGAGGAAGACGAGGAAAAAGAGGAAGAAGGGGAAGACAAAGATGAAATTCCAGAATATCTGTTGGACGAAATTATCGACCTTTCTGATGATGATGACGATGACCAAGATATTAGAGAGAGCAGTTATGTTGATCCACAGCCGCCTGCTAAACGGCAACTGGCCAAATCATTAATTTAATTTATTTAATTTTTTTACTTAAAACTTTTCAAAACTAAAATTTTAAAATAATATTTTTTTCCATATTTTTATAATTTCTTTTTCAATGTTTCTTTAAAACCAACACTGAAAAAATTGGTACATAAGAAATGAGAAGTAAATGAATATTAAGCTGGAAAACGCAAGTTTTGTATTATGATTGTTTTCTTTTCAAATGAAATTTATTGAAGAAACTGAGAAGCATATTATAGATCAAACAGAAAGCAAAAAAGACTTAGTTTTGTGGAAAATATGTTCAAAAAATATGAAAAAATAATATTTCCAACATTTTGCTTCATAAGCACTACAAAACTTTTCTAAATCAATTTTTTTAAAAAAATTTAATTGTTGCACAGGTCTCTAGCAATAAATTGGCTTTAACAGATTGAAAAAATATCAATTAGTCGACGAGTTATAGCCAAACAACTAATAAACAATATGCTGAAAATCGGCATTTGACTGCAAAGTTCGAAGGTCGATTAAAAAAATATTCGAACATAAACATATGTACGTCGCGATCCGGGTCTTCTAATTTAGCATCTATTTTCAGCCCTCACCCTCAGAATCGACCTAACTTGTGCTAACCTGAATTTGTTCCACAGTGTTATTATAACATTAGAATAAATATACTGGAATTCATATCGTAAATATTGTAAACCCAAAGTCTGGTTCTTTATTGTGCACACTAGCACATCAGAAAAGGAAAGCGAAATTATATGCAACATTATTTACATACATATATAACATTTACATCATTTACAACAAATATACAAATCCCATAGTCAGGGACCGAAAATAATGATTATTTTAAAATTTTTAATGAAAGAAATCAAAAGGTTTGAAATATCGCAAAACTTTTTTAAATATATACATGTGCATATTTTCTCAAGCTCTATACGAATTTGTTACGATTTAAAAATTTTTGATCGAAACATATAAAAATTATTTTTTTTATATATTTCGATTTTTATTAATCGCTCAGGAAAAATAATCAAATATCAAGTTTTATATTTTTTTGATCAAAAATAAAACTCATTTTTCGCGAGTTAAATGTTCGCTCTGAAGTTATGCTTATTTTGTGAGTTGCTGTTTATTGATCAGATATAATAATTATTTTATGAGATGTAATTTTTTGATCGGAAATAACCATTCTTTTTTGATTATTATTTTTTTCATCAAAAATAATGATTATTTTTTTAGTTATATTTTTTTGATCAAAAATAAAAATCATTTCTTGAGCGTTATTTTATAGCTGAGAAATAAAAATTAATTTTTGAGTTTTATATTTTTTGCCAGATCGAAAAACTCAAACGACACACCGCTTTTTTAGTAAGTGCTAGGTGGTTACTTTTTTCTGCTATAACCTCGTCAAAACATGCACTCATATAATCGTATGATAACCAATATGTATAGCATATACGCCCAAGTTCCGTACTTTGTAGGAAACTAAAAAAAAAAAATTTTTAACATGCATCAGAATTGGAAACTTTTTTCTCAGAATTGCTGACCTATTTTGAGTATGCAGTTTTGTAGCCCGTTAAATTTTATTGTAATTATGTGCAAGTCAAAAGTAATTACACAGTAATAAGCAGTTATTTATGGTGGTTTTAGGGTTAAGTGCGGTTGATGTCGGATTTATTAGTGAAAAAAATATTTATTCTGAAAATTAAATTATTAAAATGGTTAAAACAATGGATCTGCGCGTTGAAATACGAGCGGAAATCGTTACCAAATTGAAGATGAGTGTTTCGCTTTCAGATATGTCGCTAACTATAAAAAGACTATAGACACACAAGACACCACATTTTTTTATACATATTAATACGCATATATAGTTTTATACCTTTCATAAAAATTGTAGATTAAATTTGGTCCGATTAATAAGAGTTAGACCCATCAAAAAACTAGTACCTCGGTTTTTGAGCTATTTGAATGAAACTTGGCAGTCGCATACCTTTTTATAATTTCAGATGTTTCCATAACTCATTTCATTAAGAAGCTAGAGGACTGAAACTTTGCAAGAAGCTCTGCTATTGTTGTTTCTATAGAAGCACTAAAAATCATAAAGATCAGAGAAAAAAAACATATAGCTACCATACCACCGAATGTTCAGATATTGCATTTAGCACGAAAACCCCTCCATTTCAGCAACTAAAGATTTTAAATTTTGAAAAAATATTAGTTATTATTAGAACTATTTTAGCGGTGAAAATCATTAAGATCGGAGAAATATAACATATAGCTGCCATATATATATATATATATATAATTCTGGCGCGTACACTATATAGGCTCAGTGTTTGGCCGAGCTTCTCCTACTATTTGTGGTGTGCGTCTTTATATTATATCACAAATGGAGGGACCTACAGTATTGTGCCGACAACTCGACCACAGCGGCAACATATAGCTACCATACAACCGATATATTGCAATTTGGGCCAAAACTCTTTCATCTAATCAGATAAAGACTTACAATTTCGGTCATATAGGTCATTGTAAATTATATTATAGAAATAAAAATCATAGAGATCAAATATACATACATATATAACCTACAGTACCCCGAAAGCGCCGATACAATGAGTGGTTTTGGGGGTCCGGACCCCTCCCAAAATTTCAGAACCTTATACCCAGAAAAATTTTAATGCATGTAACAGTTCATCTATCATGATTTTTTTTGGAAATACGCCACACTCCCCCATAAAATTATTTTCTGTATCAGCCCCGTGTACCCCGCCAACCCATTAGAAACACTTTAAGTATATGATTTATTAAAAAAGATGCTGTTATTAATTTGTTGGCAATAACACTAGTTTACAAGAAAAATGTACCTCGGTAAAAAAGTAATTTATAGGCTAATTTGGGTTCGCTGAATCATTTATTTTTCTTAAGAACCGTTTGCGAAATTTTGGCAAAAAACATGTTTTTGAGGCATTTTTTTGCATATTGTCAAAGTTAACTAACCTTTTATACATACATATCTTAATTTAAAGGTAATTTACAATGATATATCATATGTTCCCATTAAATTGGTATTGTTTGTGTAACAAGCGTTAATATCCTAAAAAAACCATTGTTCAAACTTTTTTAAAAATTCTTCAATTTCATTATGTTTTTTCTAGCTTTAAACAATTTTATTTCATAAAATTTTACACCCTGTAATCAAAGAGAATTTTAGAAGGAAAATATTAAGCTTAAATCGGGTAAAAACTGTGAAAATTATGACGTGTCAAGTGATTACACAGAATTTTCATTTATAACATTTTTTTGCTTTTTTATACCTGAGCGTATTATGCTATGACAAATTGAAAATATATAAAATATGAGGACACAAGGGATTTTCTACTTGCATTATAAATTAGCATTTTTGAATTATGATTAGTTCGAGACGGATCGTATGACAAAATCGACATTTTTCATAAATCTGAGCATATTCGTTTTTAGTTTTATTGTTAAATTTGTTTAAAAATTACTATATTTGAAAATATTTGATTAAGTTAAAACAAATAATTTTTTCCAGAAAAGGTGCAAAATATTTAAGAAAACAACTATTTTCTGGATTTAGAAGAAAAAAGACATTTCAAATGAACGTTCTACAAAAAATTGGCTTAATATACATTAATTTATTTTTTGGATTAATTGGTTCTGAAGAAAAAACTTCATGAATAATGAAGGGTTGGCGGGGTACTGTATACATAGCTCCCATACAAGTAGCTATAGCGCTCCCATACAAGCGCCGTTTGGTCGAAGGAGAAAATGGTGGATTCAGCAATTATACCAACATCCGTTTCATGCCGATTGCTCTCTGAAGTTTAGCCAGTAGGTCCCACACGCTATTAATTGAGAGTCTGCTCCACTATACCACTAAAGCATAGCTAATTAAGGGTCTGATCATAGAGGTATATATCTAAAGGATACCCTTTGGTGATAAACTCCACGTTTTGCCGAATACCCGTTTACACTGCCAGAAGGCAATGCCAATGCTTTAGTATTGTCTGCGTTTTCCTGCAAACAGCCGACAATGATGGACCCGTGACTAGACGGGCCACATCGTCCGCATAGGCCTGAGCGTAGATATTCGTCAAGAGTGACAAGAAGAGAATCAATTACCAAGCACCAGAGCAAAGGGGAAAGCACACGCCCAGACGACAACCCTTATTAACTCCGCACTTTAGGTATTGATCCCCTTCTGCCTGAGTCCTGATAATCCGCTGCGCCAGCATTGAACGAATCCAATTTGCAAGCGAAGGAGCTACCCCATGCCGTAGAGCAGCAGTGCACATGCTATCGAAGGTGGCATTATCAAAAGCACCCTCAATGTCTACAAAAATGCCCAAGGCTAACTGTTTCCTATCAACGGCCTCGCCAATTCTGGCAATCATATTTTGCAAAGCGGTCTCACAGCATTTTCCAGCCCGAAAGGCGTGTTGATGCAAAGACAGAGGATGTGATGAGAGCGCGTAGCTCTACTACCTAATCTTCTTAGACATTTTAGCATGAATGATGCCATGCTAATAGGTCTGTAGATTCGCGGGCTAGCATAGTCATCCTTGCCAAGCTTTGGTATAAAGGCGACATTTAACAGCCTCAAATATTGTGGTATATATATGCAAGTGCGAGCTGTGAAATTTGTTTTTATGGTCGCCAACACGGACCGGGCGATTAGAAACTGTCAAAAGATTCAATAGCATATCTCATGGCATCTTCCCTCGCCACAGTTCTGGCAACAAGCCTGTTATACCTTGTCACGGTGGTTCTCGTATTCCCTCCCTCTCCTGTCGAGGGAGAAGAAGGCGTAACCATTACCCGATTTCCAGGAAAATGAGTCTCTAGAAAAAGAGAGTAAGTCTCAGTCCTGGTCTCTGTTTAAGAGCTATCAGTCCTCTTGAGTGAACCCAGCTTTACGGATTCGTCCTTTTTCAGAACTTTCACCTGTCTAGATGTTTCACCCAATATTTCAATGCCGCTGCAGTATTCTTTAAAAGAACCCTTTTTCGCAGAGCGAATTAGCCTCTTATACTCTCTTTGCGAGCTGCGATAATGTTCCCAGTCCATCTCAAGATTAGTTTTGAGGGCCCGGTTAAAAAGTTTTCTCGATTCACCTTTCATCTTCTGCAGCTGCTTGTTCCACCAGGGAACCAGTGTTCAAGCCGGACAGGCCTTATCCAAACTATCACGTAGAGCAGTCGTTAAATTACCCACTGCCTCATCAATGGCATGAGTGGATCGTAACCTAGGTGGCGCCGAGATCTGATTCCGAAGCTCCTCCCTAAAACACGACTAGTCCGTTGTCCGTTTTTTTCGAGTTTCGCACTGGCGCAGGGCACACAGCATCCTTACCAAGTTGAAACAGTGGTCCGAAAACGAGTCTTCACTCATGACTCTCCAACTGAGGACTGACCAGCCTAACCTAGAGTTAGAAAGAGTAAGATCAATCACTTCCTGACTCCTGGGCGGGAAAAATGTTCGCTTAGAGCCCACTTGACAGTATATACTCGAAAAGCCCATCTCCCCTTTCGTTGTATTTGCTGCTGCCCCAGATTTTATTCTGGGCATTAGCATCGCAACAGAGGATCAACCCGACGTTTCGGTTTTCGCAATACTCCACAAGACTCGCCGCATTTCCCGGAGGTGGCGGCAGCAGAGATTCGTATGGAAAGTACGCGGAGGCAATAATAAATTTTTGCCCTTGAAGTTCAGCCTCGCTGCCTCCAAGTCCTGACAGCAGAACTTTACACGCTTAGTTACAGCAAAGTGAGAAGACACTATCGGTCTGACCGTGCTTAAGTCATATAGATTGTTGCCTTCACGTTAGTTCATTAGTCCACAGGGTTTTTGTTTGAAACCCCATACGTCGTATAAAAGAGTTGGTGAGAAACTATGCGCCGAGAAAGAAGCAGTATTCTCCAGTTGAGATGAAATTTCTTTTGGGCGACGACATACGTGTTTATACCAGGCCCCGACGCATATCGCACCAGGACAAGTGCATCGTAGAAGCACAGGTGACAACATAGTTGAGCGAGGGCATCATACAACGCAGCCCTTTAAGTATGCATCACCTATCGTACTACACCTTTTTCAGTTTAAGTTCAGAAAGTTACAATTCAAATTCAGAAAGTTACAATTCAAGTTTAGAATTTCCATTTGAAATTCAGAAAATTACAATTCTAATTCAGAGTTTCCATTTCAAATTCAGAAAGTTGCAGTTCAAGTTCAGAATTTCCATTTCAAATTGAGAAAGTTTCATTTCTAATTCAGAAAGTTACAATTTAAATTCAGAAATTTACAATTCATGTTCAGAAAATTTCATATACACTCTACGATTTGTTTTCAATTTAATTTTATTCGGTAATAGTTACATATGTATATGTATGTACGAACATACAAGTGGTTATAAAATTATTTATATATACATGCATAGAAGATAATAAAAAAGTGCAATGGAGCTTATAGATAATTGTGTTATATGTTTAACGACAATGTTTTGTAAAGACTTTGCCGCACAATACCATGCAAACATATATACCACAAAAAATATGTTGAATGTTTGTTGTCAACTGTACCGATAAATAAAAATTAGCAATAAAAACACTTCCGATATTGCAAAAAAAAGAACACCGGTGGCACTTGTTTGAGCCATTAATACTATGTATACGAGTATAATGATTTCTTCTATTTTCATCAGCTACCGAAGACATAGAAAGAGTTAAATATAAGAAGTACTCTTCTCAAGATCGGCCGAGAATATTAAATGTGACAAATCGGGGAGAGGATTGGCCAGCTTTAGCTTCCCCTCTTGGAATAACATACACCTGGGTGATGAGCGGTAGAAGTACTAAAAATCCAATGGATACTTATACCCTCAATGCAAACTACATATTGGACAAATTTTGCATATATGTATGTACATTTCGAAAAGAAAGTTTTCTTAACATAATCTGAAAATTTCTGAACTTAAATTGAAATTTTTTGAACTTGAATTGTAAATTTCTGAATTTGAATTGTAACTTTCTGAATTTGAAATGAAAATTTCTGAATTTGAAATGGAAGTTCTGAACTTAAATTGTAAACTTCTGAATTTTAATTGCAACTTTCTGAATTTAAATTGAAAATTCTGAACATGAATTGCAACTTTCTGAATTTGAAATAGAAATTCTGAATTTGAAATGGAATTTCTGAACATGAATTGTAATTTTCTGAATTTCCATTGCAACTTTCTGAACTTCATCTGAAAAAGGTGTAGTTGGTGAAAAAAACGGAAGCAACGGCTGTCCTGTGGACACAGGCAGCTTAACGCGAAAATCGTAAGGGTTAACTTTTCAATGCAGCTTGTCGACAAAGTAGCTGAGAGGTTGCACGCGGCAAACGTCTTTACCACACTTGACCTTACTAACGGATTCTTTCAGGTACCAGTTGAGCCTAGTTCGCGAAAATATGCAGCGTTTGTTACTTACAATCATCAATTTGAATTTTTATACATTTCCATCGGCATATCCAATTCGCCAGCAGTGTTCTCCCGATTTATCTTTGCTATTTTCCGTTATATGATACAAACGGAATCGTTGTCGCTACATGGACGACCTCATAATTCCCGATAAGGACGTCCACGAGGGAGTCCAAAAGTTGAAAGCCGTCATACGCAAGGCAGGGAGTATGGCCTACAGTTCAAATGGCGAAAGTGGCAATTACTAACGACGACAGTAGATTTATAAAAAACGGCATCATCAAGCCGTCCGAGGCTAAAACGAAGGCTGTAGAAAACTTTCCAGTACCCAATGATCGCAAGGCTACTCAACGATTTCTGGGTTTACCCTCATATTTTAGACGCTTTATATTTCGGATCCCCAACTCTTGGCGTTTCATCCCATACAGTACATGAGCCGGAAAACGACGGAAACCGAGGAAAAGTACCATTCGTACGGGCTGGAAGTACTGGCGATCATTGGAGCACTTAAAAAGTGGCGGGTATATTTGCTTGGCGTGAAGTTTGAAATCGTGACCGACTGCAACGACTTTCGTTGGGCGTTGTTCCTACAGGGTTTTGCGTAAGAAATTGAGCACCGAAGCGGATTTAAGATGAAGCACATTGACGCATTAAGTCGAGTTTCCTGCTTTTTTTTTGGTTTATTAGCTGCAAAATAATGGGGAAAAAATATTCAGAAATCCCACCTCTACGCGAGGCAAATAAGACCCTTACCCTAAGTCGCGAAAAAGCAAACCTGTTAGCACATAAATTTTTTGAAAACCACAAGGTTTCAAATCATTTATGTACACCAATGATCTCGAACGCAGTTTATACAACAATAAACCAAATAAATTCACAAAAAGCAGACACTCCTGTATCTGAATACATTGATTCAGGTCATGTCCAAAATCTTCTACATGAAGAACCGCTGAGTAAGTCTGCAGGGCGCGATGATATAAAAAACATTTTGCACCTACCTAAAGAGGCCGTGAACTATTTTACTTTTTTGATTAACTCGTGCTTTAAACTACAATATTTCTCTAAAGCGTGGAAAACAGATAAAGTTGTACCTATTCGCAAGCCAGCAAAGCCGGCAAACATAGCCGATAGTTACCGTCCTATTAGTTTGCTAAGTAGTTAAAGCAAGGTTTTAGAAACAATCATTAAAAACAAAATATACCAATTCCATTGCACTACTCATCAGATTAAACTAATCTGTAAGCACGTCAATTCTAATTTCGATAGCAAAAAATCAAACGGCTTGATATTATTTGATGTTGAAACAGCTTTTGATTCAGTCTGGCACAATGGACTAATTCACAAATTAGTTACTTTTCAGTTCCCTCTACCTCTGGTAAAAATTATATAAAGCTTTGTAAAAAATCGTTACTTTTGCGTTTGTTTACACAACGAATACTCTGAAATGATCGAACTGCCCGCCGGAGTCCCACAGGATCGGTCCTTGATCCTTTATTATATAACTTTATTGTTCTGACTTTCCAAGGTCTTCAGATTGTTCATATGCTATGTATGCAAACGACATTTGAATATTTCATTCGCATGATTTTGGTAATGAAATCGTACCAAAACTTCAAGGCGCAGTACAAAACATCGCTGACTACTTGTGTAGTTGGAGAATTAAAGTAACATTGGTAAAACTAAAGCTATCTTTTTTTACAAGAAAAAGAAGTCATTGCTTTCTACCAAGTACAGGTTTAAAACTGGATGGTTTTGATATCCCATGGGCCAATTCCGTACGATACCTTGGGGTAGTTCTTGATAAAAAAGTATCATTCTGTTATCACGTAAACTACATACAGGAGAAAGTAAATGTGGCAATTAAAATGCTGTATCCCTTAATCAATAGACGCTTAAGCTTAAGCGATGAAAATTAATTAGTAATTTACAGCGTGTAAAATAATAACTGTCGCACTTAAACAACTGTGCATATTTCTTTACAATCACATCACCACGTAATTTTTGTATCCCGTTACATCGCCTACATATTGAACATTGTTAGCTATTATTTATTTCACATTTCATTCGATAGTAAAATTTTGAGCAGCATGGATGTGAAACGTGAACTTGTTTTAGAACTACATTTGCAAGGCAAGAAAACTTCTGATATTGTTAAGTCCCTGAGAAGACATAGTGTGAACAGAAGATTTGTTCAGCGGACCGTAGCAAGATTTGTCGAAACTGGAACTGTGCAAATAAAGAAAAAAACTGGACGAAAGCGATCCGTCAGAACTAAGAGAACGATTTAGGCAGTGCGTGAGCGGATTCGAAGAAATTGCTCCGTTTCGGTACGGAAACTCGGCAAAAGATTTAAAATGAGTCACCAGTACGCTTATTTGATTATTAAAGAAGACCTTAAGGTTAAAGCTTATAAGAAAAAAATAATTCATGGACTTACGGATATGCAGAAGAAAAAGCGAAGGGAGAGATTCAAAATGCTGCAAAGGAGGCACGCAGAATCAGAAATAATCTTTTCTGACGAAAAGCTGTTTTTATTACAGCAACCCCATAACCCTCAAAATGATCGAGTGTATGCAGCTAAGATGCCCGACATTCCTAGAGCTAAAAAAAATTGTAGAGCGTTTCCAAAATGTTTCTTCGGTTATGGTATGGGGCGCGATTTGCAAAAGTGGGAAGCTTCCACTGCTTTTTCTTGATAAAGGTGTCAAAAAAAATGCAGAATATTATTTAAATAATGATCTAATAGAGCATTTGAAGCCTCACGCAATGGAGATGTTTAGGAATAGGCCATTCTGTTTTCAGCAAGACTCTGCTCCTGCACACAAAGCGAGAACTGTTCGAAGTTGGTGTCGTGAAAATTTCCCCAATTTCATATCAGCAGAAGAATGGCCTCCATCTTCTCCGGACTTAAACCCTCTGGATTATTGCATATGGGGCTATATGCTTAGCAAACTGGGGAACTTAAGTCGCATGACTTTGGATAAATTCAAAAACAATTTGACAAAAATATGGAACGAAATACCTAATGAAGTCGTCCGTGCCGCTTGCGAAAGTTTTCCTAAACGTTTAAAGGATGTACAAAAAATCAAAGGAGAAAGGATTGAAATTGATGGATAAAATAAATATATATATTATTTGTATTTATAAAAGAATTAATATTTAATTTGAATAAAACTATTAATCCTGTTATTAAACAAAAGAGGTGCGACAGTTATTATTTTTCAGTCAATAATATTATATGCCTATCCAGCATGGAGCAATATGGCTAAAACGCATGTTAAAAAATTGCAAATTCGTCAAAATAAAATTATTAAAATGATGGTGCGACTTCCATCGTATTCCTCCACTAGAGAGCTTCACGATGAGTCAAAAATTAAAATTTTATAGGATCAAATACTTAATTAGACTGAAAGATTTAAAAATTCGCTGTAGTTTTTCAGACAACATGTTAGTATCTGAACTTTCTTAGTTTTTAATTTGATACAGTTACTTAAATGTGTATATGTATATTAACACTATCATGTAAGTATTAAAGCGAAGGTTTTTTATAGTAGTTTTTTCCTTCGATGAAATATTTATCTAAAACTAAAATCTGTGATAAAAATATAAGTATAATGATGTAGAATTAAGGCTTATACCATATTTTGTAAATATTAAGATTCCATAAATGTTGTAACATTTTTTCTACTTAAAGAATCAAAAAGAAGTCTGATGAGGAAATGTGGTGATTTCCGAAATAGTACTATAACTTCAACCATTAAAAGCTGTTGTTGTTTTTCACAAAAAAATCTTCCATAAACTGGCCTTGAGCTCAATAAAATTGTAAAATATTAACATTTACTAGGCCAACAGAAAAATGAACAAACATTGTATACAAGGATGAGCACGCCTTAAAAATGCATTAGAATATAAAGTAAAAATACATTATACAAAATTTGCAAACAAAAAAAACACAAACAAGTTAAATAGCCGCAGATCAGTCTCTCTCAACTCGGCTGGCGTAGCACAATAGGTAGCGTATTGGCTCTGCAACTCCGAGCTCCCGGGTTCAAAGCCTGAGAGAAGTGGTTATGAAAAATTAAATTAAAAATTAATTTAATTTAATAATCAAAAAGAAGTCTGATGAGGAAATGTGGTGATTTCCGAAATAGTACTATAACTTCAACCATTAAAAACAACTGTTGTTGTTTTTTCACAAAAAAATCTTCCATAAACTGGCCTTGAGCTCAATTAAATTGTAAAATATTAACATTTACTAGGCAAACAGAAATATGAACAAACATTTGTATACAAGGATGAGCACACCTTAAAAATGCATTATAATATAAAGTAAAATACTTATACAGAATTTGCAAACAAAAAAACACAAACAACAACCACACAAACAAGTTAAATAGCGGCAGATCAGTTGCTCTTGTTTGTAGTTGGTTTTTTTAAGGAAGATGAAATAAACACAACAGCCAACTCGGCTAGCGTAGCACAATAGGTAGCGTATTGGCTCTGCAACTCCGAGCTCCCGGGTTCAAAGCCTGAGAGAAGTGGTTATGAAAAATTAAATTAAAAATTAATTTAATTTAATAATCAAAAAGAAGTCTGATGAGGAAATGTGGTGATTTCCGAAATAGTACTATAACTTCAACCATTAAAAGCTGTTGTTGTTTTTTCACAAAAACATCTTCCATAAACTGGCCTTGAGCTCAATAAAATTGTAAAATCTTAAATAAAACATTCATTCAATAGCTGTTGCTTTTATTTATTGAATCTGCTGAACTTAAGAGTGTAACACTAAGTTTGCAAATCTTATTATAATCACATACTTTACATCCCATAGATCGGAGGAGTATTTTATTAACTGGACCTGAGAAATATTACGAGTTAGCTGGAAAGTCATTCCTACGTAATCTTGAGTTCCTGTTTACATGCAATAGAGATCTTGCTAATTGTTTCGGGTGCGCTAAAATTTCGCCTTCCGCTGCTCTATTTTAGTTCGTACTTCCGGGATTCTCAAGTGGTGGTGGTTATCCTTGTTTCAGATATATCACGGTGCTCCTGTGACTGTTTGAAGGGGTTTAGAACCGTGTTGTATATCGTCACTTTATACTCCAGACTCAGGGGTGAGCGGAGGTTAATAAGCCAGTATGGAGAACTGATATTCAACTCAAGATGAGTCCCTATAGCCTCTATGTGGTTGCGTCAAGTAAGTCGCCTATCCAGGTGGACCCCTAGGTATGTGACATTATTGCTTTGTGGTATTTGAACGTTGTTCAAAGTCAAGGGCGGACAATTTTTCTTATTTAGTGTAAATGTTACTTGCTTAGATTTTTGTTCGTTAACCTTTATACGCCAGTTTGCAAGCCAATTGGCCACAGCTTCCATATGATTACCTAAGAGCGCAGATGCTTGCAGGGGACACTTGGAGCGGCTGATTATCGCAGTATCGTCGGCAAAAGTGGACATTGTCAGGCGGCCGTTTGTTGGAATATCCGAGGTGTATAAGACGTAGAGCATCGATCCGAGAACACTGCCTTGTGGTACTCCAGCTTCTATTAGATGAGCTTCAGTGATGGCAGTGTTACATCGAACTGTGAACTTTCGATCATACAGATAGGACTTAAGTAGTCTGTGGGTGCTCTGAGGGAGTAACATTTGTATTTTATACATTAGACCGTCTAGCCATACTCGATCAAAAGCCTGGGCCACGTCAAGAAATATTGCAGCACAATATTCCCTCTTTTCAAAGGATGTACGGATTTCAGATGTAATGCGATTTACATGTTCGATCGTACCATGTTTCTCCTTGAAGCCAAATTGGTGGGATGGTATTATGCAAATTTCAGTGGCTCAGATTCCGACATATTTTGGAGCAACTAAATTTTTGTTCAAATTTTGAAGATTGTCAAAAGCAATGTTGTATGAGTACGCTACTTATAGCCATGGGTGATATGAATTTTTTTTGCAAAAATTTCATCATCTTTAATCGAGTTTTTATTTTGTACACGTGATTGTATATGTATTTCCACACATTTGAGTCTAAACCCGACCGATTTTGGAGCAACTTAATTTTTGTTCAAATTTTTAAGATTGTCAAAAGCAATGTTGTATGAGCACGCTACTCATAACAATGCGTCATATGAATTTTTTTTGCAAATATTTCATCATCCTTAATCGAGTTTTTATTTTGTACACGTGATTATATATGTATTTCCACACATTTGAGTCTAAACCCGACCGATTTTGGAGCAACTTAATTTTTGTTCAAATTTTTAGGATTGGCAAAAGAAACGTTGTATGAGTACGCTACTCATAACAATGCGTCATATGAATTTTTTTTGGAAAAATTTCATCATATTTAATCGAGTTTTTATTTTGTACACGTGATTATATATGTATTTCCACACATTTGAGTCTAAACCCGACCGACTTTACAGCAACTTAATTTTTGTTAAAATTTGTAAGATTGTGAAAAGCAACGTTGTATGAGTACGCTGCTCATAACAATGCGTCATATGAATTTCTTTTGGAAAAATTTCATCATCTTTAATCGAGTTGTTATTTTGTACACGTGATTATATGTATATGTATTCCCACATCTTTGAGTCTAAGCCCGACCGATTTTGGAGCAACTTAATTTTTCTTATAATTTTCAAGATTGGCAAAAGAAACGTTGTATGAGTACGCTACTCATAACAATGCGTCATATGAATTTTTTGTGGAAAAATTTCATCATCTTTAATCGAGTTTTTATTTTGTACACGTGATTATATATGTATTTCCACACATTTGAGTCTAAACCCGACCGATTTTGGAGCAACTTAATTTTTGTTCAAACTTTTAAGATTGTCAAAAGCAATGTTGTATGACTACGCTACTCATAACAATGGGTCATATGGATTTTTTTGCAAAAACTTCATCATCTTTAATCGAGTTTTTATTTTGTACACGTGATTATATATGTATTTCCATACATTTGAGTCTAAACCCGACCGATTTTGGAGCAACTTAATTTTTGTTCAAACTTTTAAGATTGTCAAAAGCAATGTTGTATGACTACGCTACTCATAACAATGGGTCATCATCTTTAATAGAGTTTTTATTTTGTACACGTGATTATATATGTATTTCCACACATTTGAGTCTAAACCCGACCGATTTTGGAGCAACTTAATTTTTGTTCAAATTTTTAAGATTGTCAAAAGCAATGTTGTATGAGTACGCTACTCATAACAATGCGTCATATGAATCTTTTTTGTGGAAAAATTTCATCATCTTTAATCGAGTTTTCATTTTGTACACGTGATTATATATGTATTTCCACACATTTCAGTCTAAACCCGACCGGTTTTGGAGCAACTTAATATTTGTTCAAATTTTTAAGATTGTCAAAAGCAATGTTGTATGAGTACGCTACTCATAACAATGCGTCATATGAATCTTTTTTGCAAAAATTTCATCATCTTTAATCGAGTTTTTATTTGGTACACGTGATTATATATGTATTTCCACACATTTGAGTCTAAACCCGACCGATTTTTGAGCAACTTAATTTTTGTTCCAACTTTTAAGATTGTCAAAAGCAATGTTGTATGACCACGCTACTCATAACAATGGGTCATATGGATTTTTTTGCAAAAATTTCATCATCTTTAATCGAGTTTTTATTTTGTACATGTGATTATATATGTATTTCCACACATTTGAGTCTAAACCCCACCGATTTTGGAGCAACTTAATTTTTGTTCAAATTTTTAAGATTGGCAAAAGAAACGTTGTATGAGTACGCTACTCATAACAATGCGTCATATGAATTTTTTTGGGAAAAATTTCATCATCCTTAATCGAGTTTTTATTTTGTACACGTGATTATATATGTATTTCCACACATTTGAGTCTAAACCCGACCCAGTTTGGAGCAACTTAATTTTTGTTCAAATTTTTAGGATTGGCAAAAGAAACGTTGTATGAGTACGCTACTCATAACAATGCGTCATATGAATTTTTTTTGGAAAAATTTCATCATATTTAATCGAGTTTTTATTTTGTACACGTGATTATATATGTATTTCCACACATTTGAGTCTAAACCCGACCGACTTTACAGCAACTTAATTTTTGTTCAAATTTTTAAGATTGTGAAAAGCAACGTTGTATGAGTACGCTGCTCATAACAGTGCGTCATATGAATTTTTTTTGGAAAAATTTCATCATCTTTAATCGAGTTGTTATTTTGTACACGTGATTATATCTATATGTATTTCCACACCTTTGAGTCTAAGCCCGACCGATTTTGGAGCAACTTAATTTTTCTTATAATTTTCAAGATTGGCAAAAGAAACGTTGTATGAGTACGCTACTCATAACAATGCGTCATATGAATTTTTTGTGGAAACATTTTTCATATTTAATCGAGTTGTTATTTTGTACACGTGATTATATCTATATGTATTTCCACACATTTGAGTCTAAACCCGACCGATTTTGGAGCAACTTAATTTTTGTTCAAACTTTTAAGATTGTCAAAAGCAATGTTGTATGAGTACGTTACTCATAACAATGCGTCATATGAATTTTTTTGCAAAAATTTCATCATCTTTAATCGAGTTTTTATTTTGTACACGTGATTATACATATATTTATTTCCACACATTCGAGTCAAAACCCGACCGATTTTGGATCAACTTAATTTTTGTTCAAATTTTGAAGATTGTCAAAAGCAATGTTGTATGAGTACGCTACTCATAGCCACCGGTCATATGAATTTTTTTTGCAAAAATTTCATCATCTTTAATCGAGTTTTTATTTTGTACACGTGATTATATATAAATTTCCACACATTTGAGTCTAAACCCGACCGATTTTGAAGCAACTTAATTTGGGTTCAAATTTTGAAGATTGTCAAAAGCAACGTTGTATGACTACGCTGCTCATAACAATGCGTCATATGAATTTCTTTTGGAAAAATTTCATCATCTATAATCGAGTTGTTATTTTGTACACGTGATTATACATATATGTATGTATGTATTTTCGCAAGTTTGAGTCTAAACCCGACCGATTTTTGAGCAACTTAATTTTTGTTCAAAATTTTAAGATTGGCAAAAGAAACGTTGTATGAGTACGCTACTCATAACAATGCGTCATATGAATTTTTTTTGTGGAAACATTTCATCATCTATAATCGAGTTGTTATTTTGTACACGTGATTATACATACATATATGTATGTATGTATTTTCGCAAGTTTGAGTCTAAACCCGACCGATTTTGGAGCAACTTAATTTTTGTTCAAATTTTGAAGATTGTCAAAAGCAATGTTGTATGAGTACGCTACTCATAACAATGCGTCATATGACTTTTTTTGCAAAAATTTCATCATCTTTAATCGAGTTTTTATTTTGTACACGTGATTATACAAATATTTATTTCCACACATTTGAGTCTAAACCCGACCGATTTTGGAGCAACTTAATTTTTGTTCAAATTTTGAAGATTGTCAAAAGCAATGTTGTATGAGTACGCTACTCATAACAATGCGTCATATGAATCTTTTTTGTGGAAAAATTTCATCATCTATAATCGAGTTGTTATTTTGTAGACGTGATTATACATATGTATATGTATGTATGTATTTTCGCAAGTTTGAGTCTAAACCCGACCGATTTTTGAGCAACTTAATTTTTGTTCAAAATTTTAAGATTGGCAAAAGAAACGTTGTATGAGTACGCTACTCATAACAATGCGTCATATGAATTTTTTTTGGAAAAATTTCATCATCTTTAATCGAGTTTTTATTTTGTACACGTGATTATATATGTATTTCCACACATTTGAGTCTAAATCCCACCGATTTTGGAGCAACTTAATTTTTGTTCAAATTTTGAAGATTGTCAAAAGCAATGTGACGCTTCTCATAACAATGCGTCAAATGAATTTTTTTGCAAAAATTTCATCATCTTTAATCGAGTTTTTATTTTGTACACGTGATTATACAAATATTTATTTCCACACATTTGAGTCTAAACCCGACCGATTTTGGAGCAACTTAATTTTTGTTCAAATTTTGAAGATTGTCAAAAGCAATGTTGTATGAGTACGCTACTCATAACAATGCGTCATATGAATTTTTTTGCAAAAATTTCATCATCTTTAATCGAGTTTTTACACGTGATTATATATGTATTTCCACACATTTGAGTCTAAACCCGACCGATTTTGGAGCAACTTAATTTTTGTTCAAATTTTGAAGATTGTCAAAAGCAATGTTGTATGAGTACGCTACTCATAACAATGGGTCATATGGATTTTTTTGCAAAAATTTCATCATATTTAATCGAGTTGTTATTTTGTACACGTGATTATATATGTATTTCCACACCTTTGAGTCTAAACCCGACCGATTTTGGAGCAACTTAATTTTTCTTATAATTTTCAAGATTGCTAAAATAAACGTTGTATGAGTACGCTACTCATAACAATGCGTCACTTTGGGTACGGGTGGTAGTGTAAACCCATTGGTTGCTGAGTTTGGTCTGAAAACATTTTGTAGATGAGCAGCAAAGGTGTTTGCTTTTTCCGCGTCACTCCGAGCCCAATTACCATTCTTGTCCCGTACTGGCATTTCGGTCTCCATTGGGCCACTTAAGTTTTTATGTGCTTTCCACAGCGGGTACTTTGTGCTAGTCGGAGAAAGCTTTTGAATGTACCGGTACTGTGCGTGCTGTTCCTCGCTCTTGAGGGCTCTCGTTAGCGCATACGTAGCCGCCTTCAGCAGTTGTTTAGAAGCAGGTGACCTATGAGTCTGCCATATCCGTCGTAGGCGTCGCTTTTCTAATAGCAGCATTTCAATTTTTCTATTGGTCGGATAATGTTTTTTGTTTCCCATATAACCTTGCTTTGGAGTGGAAATGCCAGCGGCAGCTCTGATTGAAGATTCAAAAGTTGCTACGGAGTTTTCAATGTCGTCAGGTGTATCTAAATTTGGGTGGAGTTCTATATGCGCACTGATATATTTTTAATACTTCAACCAGTTTGTAGCTTTTGTCGTGAGCATGTAGAGTGACTCTTTTTCGTGCGGCTGGTGCCACAAAGTGAAGAGTACAGGTGAGTGGTCTGAAGAGAGGTCTGCACTTGATTCTGTACTAATAAGACTACGAGGAATTTTTCTTGTCACCGCGAAGTCAATCAAATCTGGCAGCTTTTGCGGATCTGAAGGCCAATATGTGGGCTTTCCAGGAGAAGCGTAATCAAGTTTGTTTCTTTTACATATAAGCGCGTTATATAATTGCTTGCCTTTAGGGTTGGACAAGCGTGAGCCCCAGTGAGGATGCTTCGCATTATAATCGCCTGCAGCAATGAAGCGCTCTCCCAGCAAACTGAAGAAATCCATAAATTGTTTTTCTGTTATCGTAAAACGTGGGGGGCAATAAACCGCGGACAGTGTAATATCTCCTTGCTTTGTTTGTAGGCATATTGATGTTGCTCGCAGATAATTCTTGGCAATTCCAATCGAGGGATGGTGTTTAATGCGATTTCGGACTAAAATACCAGTTCCGCCATGCGCCTTTCCATCTAGATGATTCGTGCAGTAAAAAGTATATCCTGAAATATTGAAATTATATTTGTTAGTTAGGTGTGTTTCAGCAAGGAGCATAACGTCAATTTCCTTGTCGTTAAGGAATTTTGACTGCTCTAGTTTGTGGCGAGGAATGCCGTTTGCATTCCAGAGGGCTATTTTAGTTGAGGTCATTATTTTTTTTGTTGAGTAGCAAGCAGTTTGAGCAGGGTGTTTTGATTTCGCATGAGATCTTGCATTGTGTTTTGCATGTAAGTTATGAAATTCATCATGCTTTGTTGCATCGATGCTATTATGGCTTCGATATTGGATTGACTACCGTATTGGGCGTGGGGCTCCCGTTCTTGTGGCGCAACTTGAGGTGCAGTTATTGTATGTGCAGGATTTACTAGGCCTGACTTTACGGCACTTGCAAATGAGACACCATTGACGGTGTTTGATAAAGCCATTGGCGGCATGGTTTTTTTGGCAAAGAAAACGCTAGGATTTGTCTGGGAGGATACAAAGGTATTCAATACGTTATCAGTGCGTTCATAGGCCACACGTTGGTTGATCCGGTTTTTCAACTCCTTATAGACTGGACAAGCCCTATAGTTTGCTGTGTGGTTCCCACCGCAGTTACCACACTTTTTTGCACTTGGGTCTTCTTTGTTTGACGTGCAGGTGGCAGAGTCGTGTAGCTCTCCACAAGCTACGCACACTAAGCGAAGAGTGCAGTAAGACCTGGTGTGACCATACTCCTGGCAGTTGGTGCATTGTATAGGGCCATTTCTTTTATGTGATTCTTTCACAGTTATCTTACGATGCAACAGGTGTTTAAGTTTATAAATTGGATGCACAGCGTTTTTCCCCAGTGGTTTGTTTTCCGTCTCAAGCTCAACTCTAAAAATGGGCTGCGGAATTTTGTTTCTATTAAAAATATTTACTACAACTTTTGGGTTAACTAAAGCCCTGTTCTTTAAGCGCTTCTAAAACTTCCACAGCTTCAACACTTGGCTCGATATCTTTAATGACAATTTGTAAGCCTTTTTTTACTTTTAATCTGGTATGTATAGAACTTTGTGTGTGTGTCATTTAAGTGTTTGGACACTGTGCGAAAACTCTGTTGAGAGTATATTTGCACGTTAGGGTCCCTGAGATCCGTCCTGACTATCCGGGTGAAGCGGTCACTCTAGCGGATAAACGCGGCCACCTTCACGAGCTTTACAGCCGTCAGTTCATATTGCATCCTTCGGCCGACAGATCCAAACGGTCAGTGACCAGAAGGCTGCGCAAGCAAAAATCAAGCGCACCAATTGTCCTCTCGTGTACTGAGGTGAAGGAAGCCATCGGGAAGGCGAAAGCCTCCAAATCCATTGGCCCAGACGGGTTAAGCATGTTGATGCTAAAAAAATTTGGCACTGCGGGAGTAGCATACCTTACCAAGGCCCTCAATTTGTCTCTTACCACCCTGATCATCCCAGACATCTGCAAGGTGAGCAGGGTGATACCACTGCTGAAACCAGGGAAACCTGCCGGCCAAGGCGAGTCTTAGCGGTAGATCTCCCTGCTTTCTCCAGTGATCAAGACACTTGAGGCCCTGCTGCTCCCGTACTTAAACCACTACCTCAGCCAGGCGTAGCATCATCATGGCTTCCGGAAAGTGCGTAGCACTACAACGGCACTTAACGCCATAAATACACAGATTAATCGTGGTCTAAACGGCAACCGCCCCTGTGAGACAACCGTCCTCGTGGCTTTAGTCTTGTCGAAGGCCTTCAAAACAGTCAGCCACTTCACCTCGTTGAAGGATGTGGAGGCCTCACCTCTCGGCGTTGAGGCGATGGACCGCGAATTATCTGTGTGGTCGTCAGGCGTCGGTGTGCTACCGTGACACAGTGTCAAAAGCGAGAAGAATCAAGCAGGGAATACCACAGGGTGGCGTCCTTTTTCCCCTACTATTTAACTTCTACATCTCGCGACTCCCATCTCCGCCAGAGGGAGTCACACTGGTCTCGTACGCCGACGACTGCACGATAATGGCTACCGGAAATGGAATAGATGACTTGTGCTCCAAGGTGAACAGCTACATCCCATAACTTGCTCACTACTTCACAGGACACAATTTGACACTGTCCCCTGCTAAATCCACGGCGACCTTAATTACATCTTGGACGAAGGAGGTCGGGCTTGCCCTACCCACCACCCATAGCAGCTAAGGAGCTCCAGCTGCCTAGGGAGACGCGCGTTACTCTGGCTCAACTTCAATCCTGATACTGTAGCAGGTTAAACACCTACTTATCCAGGATAAACCCCGACACCCCAAACAGCTGCCCGGCATGTGGAGAGTCTCCGCACGACACCAAGCACCTATTCACATGCCCGGCCAAACCCACTCAACTAACACCCCTTTCCCTATGGTGCGACCCTGTTAAAACAGCTCGTTTCCTGGACCTCTCGTTAGTTGAGCTTGATGATAACGATTGAGGGAGCCCGCCAGCCCTGTGGGGTGTAGCTAGCCGCTCCAACAACAACAACAACGCTTGCCAAACGATGGCTGACTCATGATTCAATAATTTAAGGTTGTGTTGATCGGGCAACAAAAAAATTCCCGTTTGACGGCCGTTTTACCTTATGTCAGAAACAGCTTTTTATATGTATTTGCTTTGTTTATGAATTAATTTTCGTGAAACAATATGCAATTGAAATCGTTATTTATATTTGTAGTGAACTTATTCAATATGTGGTAACAATCTTAGCATTGGAGGAGCATGCTAAGTATGCTGAGCATGCAGTGTATGTCCCCGAAGACGGAAGATATCTTTAGTATCCAAGAATCTGGACGAAAGGTCCATTCCCGTCCATTCCGACAGCTTATATCAGGTGTTGCTCATAAAGCCTGTTACGCCTGAGAAATAAACCGCCTGTCGAGCATAGAGCGCGGATGATGGGATGCTGCATGGAATCTCGTCCATTCCGACAGCAGAAATAATATGTATGTACATAACACAACGAAAAGTATGTTATACCTGAAGAAGAATTGTAGAATCGGTATGGCTCTGGAACTCTTCAATTCAACTCAGACCACCTGTCGCCGCCATAGGTCAGATACGATGATGCTCGGAATCTCGTCCATTCCGACATCGTCAATAATAAAATACGCATCGACATGCAGTGCTATAGAATAAAAATGTGTATAAATGTGTACTATCTCAATGAATGCATGCTTCCAGTGTCCTAAATGTGCGCACGAACCGAGGAGCCAACGTCGACTCGGATCATTTTCTTGTGGCAGCTAAGATCCGCACGCGCCTCTGTGCAGCAAAAAGCGGACGCAAATGGACACAAGGAAAGCTCGACGTCGGACAGCTGCAATCGCAAGAGACTGCCACCCACTTCGCCACCAGACTTGCACTCCTGCTCTCTGAGAGCAATAATCAACAGAACGATATTTCCGAGCAGTGGAACCATATTTCTCGTTGTCTACATACCGCCGCTGAAGAATCCATCGGATTTCAGCGAGCCCGAAAGAACAACTGGTATGACGAGGAATGTCGCGCCGCTACTGAACGTAAAGACGCTGCCTACAGGGCCACACTGCGATCGGGCGCAACGCGAGCTGTGCGGAAGCGTTATCGTGAGTTGAAGAAGGAAGCAAGACGCATGTTTCGTGGGAAAAAGAGAGAGGCCGAAATGCGAGAGTGCGAAGAGCTTGAGATGCTGGCCGACAGGAAAAGCGCCCGAAAATTTTTTCAAAAAGTTCGACGACTTACAGAAGGTTTTAAGGCCGGGGCGAATTCTTGTAAGAATGAAAACGGCGACCCGGTGCCTGATGTCCACAGCATACTTAAATTATGGAGGGAGCACTTCTCCACACTGCTTAATGGAAGCAGGTTCAACAACGTTACAGAAGATGTTGAACCCGAATCCCCAATCAATGATGATGGACGTAATGTACCATCACCCTATGACGAAATTCGGAAAGCGATAGCAGTTTGCGCCAATTATCGCGGGATTAGCCTTCTTAACATCGCGTATAAGGTTCTGTTGAGTGTATTGTGTGAAAGACTTAAGCCCACCATCAATGAACTGATTGGACCTTATGAGTGTGGCTTTAGACCTGGTAAATCTACCACCGACCAGATATTTACAATACGCCAGATCTTGAAAAAGACCCGAGAAAGAAGAATCGACACACACCATTTTTGTCGACTTCAAAGCCGCCTTCGACAGCACGACAAGAAGTTTCCTATATGCCGCAATGTCTGAATTTGGTATCCCGGCAAAACTTATACGGCTATGTAAAATAACGTTAAGCAACGAAGTATCTCCTGTCATCAAATCGACAGTCGGCACATTCACGACTGGGATCAAACATCATTGTTGACAGTTATAACTTTGAAAAAGTAGAGGACTTCGTTTACTTAGGAACCAGCATTAACACCAATAACAGCGTCAACCTTTAAATCCAACGCAGAATCGCTCTTGCCAACAAGTGCTACTTCGGACTGAGTAGGCAATTGGTCAGTAAAGTCCTCTCTCGACGGACAGAAACCATACTCCATAAGTCTCTCATCATGCCCGTCCTATTGTATGGTGCAAGATTCTTCGAAAGATTTATGGACCTTTGCGTCTTTGCGACGGCGAATACCGCGTACGATGGAACGATGAGCTGTACGAGCTGTACAAGGACATAGACATAGTGCAGCGGATTAAGAACCAGCGGCTCCGCTGGCTAGGCCACGTCGTACGAATGGATGAAATAGCTCCACCCCTGAAGGTTTTTGACGCGGTACCCGCGGGTGGTAGCAGAGGAAAAGGAAGACCTCCTCTGCGTTGGAAAGACCAAGTGAAAAAAGACTTGGCTATATTTGGGATTTCCAATTGGCGCCAGTTAGCAAAAGATAGGGACAGCTGGCGTGCTTTGTTGACCTCGACCAAAATCGCTTAGGCGGTTGACGCGCCATTTAAGTAAGTAAGTATCTCAATGAATGCGTGATTGTAAAAATACGCTTCTTACCTAAAATACGTTTTAGTTTTTACAGTAAATATTGTACCTAAAAAGTTAGTTTTTGAATACATATGTATATGTATGTTATACATGTATGTATATTGTGAAATTTTAGGTCAGCAGACCGTAATAAAGAATTAAATTATATTAATTATAATACACATTCCGACATCGTCAATAATAAAATAAGCATCGACAGAAATTAAAAATTATATTGCTATAGAATAAAAATGTGTATATATGTGTACTATCTCAATGAATATGTGATTGTAAAAATACGCTTCTTACCTAAAATACGTTTTAGTTTTTACAGTAAATGTTGTACCTAATAAGTTAATTTTTGAATACATATGTATCTGTATGTTATACCCCAACAAACATCAAAAAAATATTTCTCAAACCTTTGAGAAATTCATAGTTCTCAAGTTGATATCCACCGCATTTCTCCAAATTTCTCAAACCTTGGAGAAATTCATAGTTCTCAAGTTGATATCCAACGTATTTCTCCAACTCTTCAAATTTTTTTGGTATTTTCATATGACTATCAAAAGCAGTAAAGTACGAGTATAATGAATTTACATACTTTTATTCACGGTGTTTTAAATTCAATTGGAGAATCACATTTGAGATCAAGTTGAGAACTAACTTTTTCTCAACTTGAGAATCATAATTATTGCCATATAAAAAAATGCCCTTTTTGTTGAGAACGCTATGATTCTCAACTTGAGATGCACTTGAGAAACAACGTTGAAGGTTTGAGAAATACCTTAGTTCTCAACTTATCCTCAAGTTGAGCTCAAGCCTAAATGTTTATTGGGACATGTATGTATATTGTGAAATTTTAGGTCAGCAGACCGTAATAAAGAATTAAATTAAATTAATTATAATACACATTATATTATACTTCCACAGAAAATCAAGAGGGTGTTATATCGGCACTTACCGGCAAAAAAATACGTATCCGTTCAATTCTTTAAATGTGATACCTCCTATTAAACAAAGTGGAGTGTCTCAAAGCTTAAAGTCTCCAGCGTTGAGTGATAAAATGATTTGCATTTCGGTGCCATTGTTTGCTATCTTGTCACACGATACAAATATTAATCTTCAATATATCGCGCACATTTATGGTGAATCCCGCCGACTCTATGGCAGAAAACTACAATTGCCAATGGGCAAGAGGAGATTTTAAAAATACTCTAACCTGGCGCTGAGTTTAATTTATTATACCATGTGTTAATAAGGATAACAACGAGAAAGTTTAAAAAGTAAATAACCGAGCAAGTTATGTTATTGCATACATATAGTATATGTACCACACAAGCGGTGGGAGTAATAAAAATAATGAAAAGAGTAGTAAATTATAAGTATTTAAATAAACTAATATTTTTGAAATAGCAATAACGAAATTACTTATGATTGTTTAATTGGTGATGTAGTCAAATTGTGCATCTTTTATACATTTGGTTTCTCTCTTTTAAAGTATTGGAGGCCCTTAAAAGAGCCGTTTATTCTTTATTGCGGAAATAATTTGTTTTCTTTTTGAAAATATTGGTGGCCCTTAAGAGGCCATTTTAGATAGTACCTAGTACCTATCTACCGCACCTCAACGGGAAATTATCTACACATATCACACATATGGGCAAATCCTGGCGTTCGGACGTTACGTTCGTACGCTTGTTCAGGTCATTTATTTCAAATTATGAACATATATTGAGCAAACAAATGCTCGATTTAGAAGCTTTTACGAGTAAATGTTACTTTATTCATATGAAAGAAGACCACATTTCGTAGAAAATTTTAGTTTAAGACTAAGTACGGACGTTACGCAAAAAGGAAGTCGTTTTGAGATTGATGAACATTTTTGGCTAGGTTAGCGAATTCATCAATTTTGGGATAAAAGTTGCAAAGAAAACAATAAAGTAGAATAATCAAGCTTTTAAATAAGTGCCATTTTGTTTTGAAATACTAGCTATAAGTGTCTTACTTATTCGGACGTTTCGGATATTTCCCCCTAGTATAAATTATAAGTAAATATAGAAGAAATCTACATACATACATACATAAAATCAGTAGAACAGACATGGCAAGTTTTCTTTTAAAACATTTATTTTTATTGGTTTTGACTTCGTTGTCATAGCTACTTTTAAGTTATTGTCATGGGAGTTATTAAAGGAATGGTAACTTTTTAACTTAGAAAATTTTTTTACATTACTCCATCTTTTGCTTATGCTTTCCGTTTCCTTAGTAACTTTAGCTGACGAAATATAAATGCTCTTAATTCCAGCGATGTTTGCTTTTGCGCAATCATAAAACTCTTTAGCACTGCTCAATACTACGTTTTGTGTTCTGACTAGTTCCCAGACTTTCCGTTTCACAACAGCTAAAATTTCATCAACTGCGCCTTTTCCATGAGAGGTAGTAAAAATATTCCACTGAGAAAAGTTCACATTGAAGCGTTGTACAAAATGCAGTGCATTATTTCAATAAATTGATTAATATTAGAACATACAGTTCGAACGTTACACAAATTAAGAGATAAAAATTGTTGAACTGCTTAGCTTTCCTGGATACTTCGATTATTTTTTCTTGCAGCTATAATGAAACTTACTTTAGAAATAACCGCGCTGTCTTCTTTTACCTCACTAGATTGGTTTAGCACAAATTAAACGTTATTTTTCGTTACGGACGTAATATACTAAGAGCTTAAAGAAAATTTATGATTTATAGTTTTACGGTTGTGCTCTTAGTATTGTCATAACACCAGATCGCAGAGTAAGGAGAGCGCTCAGTAATAGAGAAAAAATTAGAGGCATAACTTTTGTATACGGACTTAACAGAGTTCATTAAAACAAACAAAAAACACAAAGCAACTACATAACTGAAGACAGACTTAGAAGATATGCATTTGTGAGCTGTTTTAATAAAAAAAAAACCGACTCAATTTAAATAAAAGAGCTATGAATGCAACTACTTGTTTCTAGTATTTTACGGTAGCACCAAATATTTTTTTGTTTAATTCTGGTTGACCATTTTCTGGATTTACCCATATTTAAAACTCATATTTAATAAAACTTCTCACCAAAATTACCGCAGTCGCAAAATTACAATTATTTCCACAAATCGTAAATACAGGCAAAACACCTGATCGTTTGACATAAGGTTTTCCGACAGAGGAATAAGAAGGAGCACGTCTTCTAATAATGTCACCTGTAATATATACACATCGTGGCTGACCAATACGACGTTAGCGAACAGTTTTAAGTTCTTTGTCGACCGTCGCGTCGGAGTTTTCAAGTAAAATTTTGTCTTTGATCTCAAAAATACGTGAAGGCTTTGAAAGTAAAAAATAACCCCCTTTATATGAGGTATTTTTGATATCGATTTTATTTGTTAAAATTTAGGCATATCGCCAAGAAGCACTTTTTCTTGTAATGTGAACTCAAGGAAAGCTGGGGGTGTATATCTTTATCACAATTAAATAATTGCGGTCCCAAAGAAAATATGGTAGAAATCAAATCCCGAGCTGCTTGGTGTGAGCGATTAATTAGTTCTGTTTATTGGAATACATGCTAGATGTGTACAGCAAAGCATTGACAAAGGCAAAAAGAATTAAGAGTGCAAGAATGAGTTAGATTAAATAAGTGTGTGGATGTGTGTATGTAAGTTTACAGTGAGTGAATATTTAGTTATGCAGCATGAGCATTACTTAGATGTTAGTTATTTCAATAGTAAGTGAGTGCATAATAGGTGATCCAACAAATAGATTTACATAGATTGCTCTTTGGACAGGGTAGGTTGGTATTGAAAATGGTCAAGATCGGTCAATAACCACGCCCACCTCCCATATAACGGAAATGTTTGAAAAATGCAAAAACTTCTTTTTTTCGGTATCCGTTAAAGCAAATTGAGTGAAATTTGGTATTTGGAGCGATTTTGAACTAAGAAATTAGGTATTTATGCAATTTTGAAAAATGGGCGTTGCCACGCCTACTTATAAAAAACGTCAGTAACGATGTAAGCTATCGTCACAAAATTTTGTAAATTTGTCCTTAATATCACTAGCATCACCGTCAATAATTTTTGAAATCGGACCATAAGCACGCCCAACTTCCGTATAACGGAAATTTTAAAAAATGGAAAAAACTTAGTTTTTTGGGATTTGAAACAAAGAAACGGGGATCTTATTTAAATTATGGGCACCGCCCATGCCAAAATACATTCCGAGGGTATATAAAAATCGGTTTCGGCCGAATTTAGCTTTTCTTACTTGTTATCGATAATTTTAACACAATAAGTTAGGAGATGCCGTGTTGTTTTTTAAATTTATAGAATAAAACACTTTTAAACGAACATTCAAAATTCTAAGATTTTTCCAGGGGTATATAAATTAAATATATAAATCACCTTAAAACGAATTTCAAAAGCGCTTAAAAAACAAGGAATCCCATATTTAATTTCACCCAAATTAATTTAAAATGTTATTATTTTGAAGGATTCCCGTTTATCGAATACAGATGTTGAATGTGGGTATAAATAACTAAAATCGATTTCAACCTAAAAAATAACAAAACTATTATATTTGAGTTGTTGTAATTGGTAATATAAAATTTACAGATTATGCCCCAACGAATAAAAAAAATAAACTCCAATTTTGTAGGACGTCTATTATATTGCTTTTTATGCCCTGTGTGTGTAAAATGCCTTGTTCTGTCTTCTCCAAACTGGATAGAAAAGCAAAGCGAATGGGTCTGGAGGTGAACTATGGCAAGACAAAGTATCTCGTTTCATCAAATAGACAATCAGCACATTCATGGAGGATCTTTCTCGCCAACTTCGGACTGAGTATGCAATTGCACAGTAAAGGCCGCCCTCGAGGGACAAAAACCACTCTATATCAGTCTCTCCCGTATTATTGTCTGGTGCAGAAGCATGGACGATAACAACATCAGATGAGCTGGATGATGACGTGTTTGAGAGAAAGACTTCCAAGGGATTTATGGACCTTTTTAACGAATACTGTAGACGAGAGAATGATGAGCTGTACGATCTTTACAAGGACGAAGACATAATGCAGCGGATTAAGAACAAGCGGCTTCGATGGCTACGCCATGTCGTTCGAATGCAAGAAATAGCTCAAGCCCTAAAGGTTATCGACGGGGTACCCGCTGGTGGTGGCAGCGGAAAATGAAGACCTCCTCTGAGTTGAAAAGACCAAGTGGAAAAATACTTGTCTATACTTGGGATTTCCTATTGGCGCCAGTTAGCCGAAGATAGAGAAAACTGGCGTGCTATGTTAACCTCGGCCAAAATCGCTTAGGCGGTTAATGCGCCAATTAAGTAAGTAATATATAATATAATTTTGGCGCGTACACTATATAGCTCAGTGTTTGGCCGAGCTTCTCCTACCATTTGTGGTGTGCGTCTTTTTATATTATACCACAAATGGAGCGAACTATAGTTTTGAGCCGACTCCGAACGGCAGATGTATTTAATGAGAAGCTTTTTCATGGCAGAAATACCCTCGAAGGTTTGCCATTGCCTGCCGAGGGGTGACCGCTATTAGAAAAAACTTTTTTTTTCTATTATTAAGATTTTGCTTGCCCTGACTGAGATTCGAACCTCGAACTCACCGGCATATCAAGTTATAGCACGCACCGCTACCAACTCGACCACAGCGGCCACATGTAAGTAAGTAATGATTAATATACCAAACTCAATACGGAATTGGGAACTTTTGAATCGTGCGCAACGTTTTCATGTTAAGTGGTTTAAAACATTGAACATTTTGAGTAAGACGTAAATAATGTATGTATGTACTCACAATAATACCGCAGTGTCGAAGTGGATCGTTTATTATTTGTGAAGACGTACATATTGATTGACTACTGTTTAAAATGGGAAAGTTCTTAGGGAAATTGTATCGCAGGTTTTAATATCAGAATATCCCCCTCACCTATGCAATTTTTCATTGTTGAAGCTTATCACGAAATTCTATTTGTTATCCCAACTTACGTTTTTGAAAAAGTACGTCAGGTCCTTATCGTGTAAATATCGTAGCCGTTTAAGCGTAATAGCCTCATATACAAAATCAATAAAAATGCACAATTTTTAAATATTTTTTAATAATAGCCTTTATCAATTGTATTCACTCAATTTTTTAAGACGTGTGGTTTTCAATGAGGCAATACTTTTTTCGGAGTTGGTCTTTTTGACAGCTGTTACTTGATTTATACTCAGTTTGGTTTGCCATTTTAAGACGGCTTGGAAGGGAATATTCGGCGCGTTATTGCTGGCATACGGCCCCAATTGCTGCAAAAAGTGGTCGAAAATTGACCCTCTCGGCTGGAATTTATTCGAGCCAGCCCCGGCGGCTGAGTATTTTTTATATGATTTATGGGGCTAAACATACAAGTTTTATACATGTAGTATATAAAAGTATTGTGTAAATTGAAACCACCAAATCTTTTGTTTATATGCAATTGGATAATACAACCTATTGAACTTTGTTAAAATTACATAAATGTATACATCAATAGAACTAAATGAACTAGAGGAACTAAAGAACTAGTTCACTAAGGTGAACGAACTAAAACTGAACGGTTCACACAAAAGAACTAAAGTGCCCAGGTCTAGTTAGCAAAGCTTCATCACATCACAACACATCATGAAAAGCGAACTCGCCCGATTTCACAAAAAAAAATTTTTATGGACAAAAAATAGAAAATCGTTTACGAGCTCATACCTTCAAAGGAAGAGTGGAAACGGGACGTCCTAAGGAAGGGTGAGTTTATTAATTTAAAAATTTAGATGAAAGCTTGCGCCGGGTATATAAAGTTCGATCGAACTAAGCCACTTATTTACATGTTTAATAGAGATTTAAAGGCTTGCGAAGTGCAATTGATGTAAAATTTACAGTTTCCAAAGTATAATATACAGGTTCGGAAATACAGGTTACAGTTTAAGATATATATTATGAGGTTTATGAATACTTTTGACTATTCTGCAGAAATCTTGCAAAAAATTAACATCTCACCAAGATCTCAGTGAACTTCATTGCACTCATGAAGAAACTACTATGCATGTCCAAAATAGTTCTGAAAACTGTGTGCTGAGAAAAGGTTCAAGCAGAAACAGAATATTCTACATTTGAGAAGAAAAAGTGCGCAATGAATTATACATAAAAAAATGTTCATTTCAATTATATTCCTATACTGCACGAATTTGTTTCATCCCCTTTCCCTAAGGGTATTAGTGTGGCTGAATCAAGAGCACTAGGGTACCCAATGTGTGCAATTTATAACAAAAGAAAAAAAAGAGTAGGGTTCGTTGTCGCCTAGTAGGTACTCGGTGTGACAAAATAAAATGTTCTACTCTTTCCAGATCTGCGTCTGCTGTATCCATAATAAACATATTTTCACTGTAACAAAATTCTTAATGAAAATATTTATTGACATTCTGAATATGTGGAAATTGAAATGAGAAATTAGCACTATATGCACTCAGCATGTTGGCGTCGCTTTCGTATCGTTTTGTTTGTACTAGTTCATTGTCCAGTTTTGAAAGTATGATGCAGCAAATAAAGCAACTTTGGTTTATTTTTAATCGTTTCAAAGTGACAATACCTCTTAGAGTAAAAAGTAAGTTTGTACTTCCTCAATTAATGCAAACAAGTAATTTGAGTGTTGAAGTTTGTTTAAAAACTAAATATCTTTGTAGATGGGTAGAAATGAGCACTGCATCTCGGATAAAAAGAAAATCGTTTCAAACCTAAGGAAAGACGGCAAAAGTCGTTCATTGTTTTTTGTGCAGAATGCTTTAAAAACTTAAAAGACAGCTGAAAATCGGAAAGACCATTTATTTGGCAATGACGCTTGCCAAAATGTTCGACGTCTTATAGGGAAGGAACGCTTCTTAAAAAAGATTGTTAAGCACGGCGGCGATAGCTTTATGGTCTGGGGCTGCTTTTCGTGGTTTAGCGTTGGACAAATCGATGGAGCTGCGGACACTATAAATAGATTCCAATATAGAAATATCTTAAAAAACACGATGTTACCATACGCTGAGCAAAACATGCCACAACAAGATCACGATCCCAATCATACCACAAAGTTGGTGAAGGATTGGTTTCAGGATAAGAAATTGGTCAAATGCCGATCGAAAACTTTTGGGGAGAGTTAAAACAAAAAATTGGGAAGCAATCCTCTCAAAACAAAGACTTATTATGAAATTTTGTGCAAAAACCTGGTACGAAATTCTAGTTAGCCCCTACCGAAAACTTAAATCTAGTATGCCGAAAAGAATAACAAAAGTACTGCAAAATATGGACCGGATATTGACGAAATATATTAAAAAGGATTTTGTGCAAAAACTTGGTACGAAATTCTAGTTAGCCCCTGCCGAAAACTTATATCCAATATGCCGAAAAGAATAACAAAAGTACTGCAAAATAAGGGCCGGATATTGACGAAATATATTAAAAAAGACCAAAAAGTTAGCGTGAATTGTAATTATATATTTTTTATATTGACACATACATATGTATGCGATGTACTTATTATTTTGTCCAGTACTTTTAGTAGTTTTAAAGCTTATTTCTAAAAATTTAAATTAATTTAATGGTTTTAATTGCTAAATCTTTTATTTATGTTTTTAGAGTTGAGGTTATGCAATTTAATATAAAAATGAGTTTATCAGTCATTAAAAAAATGTTTATAAATGTACTTGTTATTTTGACCATATGTGTATATGCCCAAATGAAAGGATTATCTCGTAGTATCTTGTTAGTAGTAGAATTGTACTGAAAAACTTAAGGATGCTATTAATGATTTCAACGATTTACTACTTGAGGGTTTAAAACCTATTTTAAGGCACATATATCAAAACATATAAAACTTACCAATTTAATTTCCTTCACATTAGTAATTTTGTTAAATGTCAAACATTCTTGGAGATAATTGCTGGACCGATTACACATATCTTTAACGATTTTGGAATCACTTTTCGTGAAATTTGCGCTACACCTGCAATTTAAGTAAAATAAAAAGTATTTTGAAATCTTTATTAAATAAGTATGTATATGTCACACATCACAAAATAGATTTTTGTATATGTGTGTTTACTTAATAACTTTATAATAAGCGTACAAATAACGTGAACGTACATCTTAATAAATGCGAAAGTTTGTATGTGTGTATGTTTGTTACTCTTTCACGCAAAAACTACTGAACTGACTATGATTTATAAATATGTAATTTAAATTGTCCAAAATATAACAATATAAGTTTCAATTGAGCCCGTAAAAGTCTCCCATTCAGTAGCCCATTGTGGTGTGCGCTGCAAAATCTGTAAGAATTACACGAATATACATAATGTGTAGTGAAAATATATATCCTTAATAGTTCTACAAAACAGTCAACGACAGTATATACCTATCTATACTAATTGTTAAAAATCGCTTATATGAAAAATGTTTGTAACGGCTAATCTCATAAAGATTGAAAGCGCTTTTTATAAACTTTTTTTTTAAATAAAGCATTTTCCCTAAGCGAATGGCATACTTATTTTTTTAATCTTCCGAAATCAAACCCCTTTTCTTTCGGTTTCACATCTTTTACTACATAACTTATTGAAGTAAAGCACATACATATGTATGTATGTTGATAAGTGAGTAAAACAACAAAGCAAAAATTGTGAATTGCGTGTACAAATTAACGCAGAACAAGAGAATTAGCGCTAAACAGCGTACATATTTTGCTGCACAATCAAAATTATTGTTGCTGTTACAGTATACAAAGTATACAAATCTATGGACTCATTGACAGAACAAGGTGATGTTGTTCACCATGATCCCAAGAATACCAATGATACCAACAAATTTACCGTTTAGTTTCAAACGAGTACAGTTCCCCGTAAAAACATGCTTTGCAATAACTAATAACAAGTCACAAGGGCAAATTTTCAGTACCATTGGAATTGATCTTCGTGTTTTCTCACGGTCAGCTACTATGTACATATATATCGCGTTGACTCGAATTGGTGCCCCGCAAAATCAAACATTACTAATTCCAGGAAGTAGAAATGTTGTTTCTGGTTTTTTACTCTTATGCCCAAATTCAGTTACTTGCTATCATCTCAAGTCTCAAAACGAGCTAGACATTTTTGCTTTCCTTCGCTTTCACGTTTTTTTCTTTTGTTTTTATTTTAATTATTTGTGACCTGCTTATCACCAGGTCACTATTTAGAGACTTTATTTTGAGACTAGAGGCTTTATTTTGAAACTAACGAATGCCAACTGGTCAAATATTGTGACTTTTGTCTCTATTAGAGACTGAAACAGCTTACTGAATTCGAGTATTAATCAAGATAATTTTTGGGTATTCGAATTTAACTTTATTACATCTACAGGTGTTAGTGCTGATTTATAAGAATTTTTTTCGTTGCGACTTTCTTCCATATAACGAAAAATCATGTTGCAACACCCTTGACGAAAAAAGTTGTAATAAATCAAAGGTAGTTCCTAAATAGTGCAAAACTGCACATTGTTAGATTAAAATTTAATGAACTATAAAACTGCATAATCAAAAAAAATCTAACACTTCTGAGAAAAAAGTTTAAAAATCTTTATACTAATTTTTGACTATTTTTTTAGTTTCCTTCAAGGTTACAATTTTGATTTTTATGATTTATGTTAGACAATGGACTGAATTTTTATTTAAAATTCCTAAAAATAAATAATGAATTTAAGTGGTATGCTATGTCATTTTGAATGCTTTTACTTTTGATATGCACAACACTGTATGTCACTGCTAGGCAACGGCAGCCGCACTAACTTACCCAACTAAGCCTTCTCTGTGACTTTTTTTTACATACAACCTTTATTAGTATTAGTAATTTTATTAGAACTTAAAACGTTTACCCCAGCATTGGGTTATGCGTGGAATTTGGGACCCCCCATGTAAAACATAAGTCCAATGAAAAGATCGAAACAGTTTCGGATAATAGTTGACGAGCTCCGCAAACGAAACAATCACTACGATTTAGGGATATGCACCTAGAATGTTCGGACCCTCTGCAGATGATTCTACAAAAAGCTACTTAGGTGTCCCCTGATAGAAGATAGCGAAACCGAATTTTTTAGCTAAGGTCCGCATGTGCCTCTGTGTACTGAAGAACGCTCATCAAGTGTCGCGACGAAAGTTCGACGACGGAAATCTGTTATCAACGGACAGCTGAGAAGTTTCAATCTCGATCTCACAATCCCTTCGTACCGCTGCGGAGGAGGTGGTTGGCTACTACCAGCCACGCTGAAACAGTGGGTCTTCATAACATTTATTTTTAAAATCGAAGTATTTTTGAGAAAAATTTGTTTTACTTCAAGAGCACACTTTATTCTGGTTTCTTTTTATTTTTATTGAACTTCGGTAAGCTTTGCACTTTCTCATTTTTTTAAATCTTTTTGAGCCCCTTTATTGAAACTACGGTCCCGGATAGAAACTCCCTCATGAAAATCAAAAGCGGTTTTTACAGGTGGTTAGTGACAGAATGGCAGAGTGATGGGATGAGGGATGTGGCTGTGAACTTTTCCTTTCGGGTTTCGTTCTACTGCAGTGCTTTTCTGGCTGGGCGTTCGGCTACTTGCAAGTTGCTATTAGAGAAATTTTTTTATACCAGTTGTATTACTAAGTAATGTAATTTTTTTCGTAAAAAAAAACACGTTTAATTCAAGAGGTAAAGTAAAAATCGTTTATGCAAACTATGCTCCCTCGCTTTTCACACATTTTTCCCATCTTTCAGGCTATTTGTGAATTCCACGCCAATTATCAACCCGAATTTTCACATTTTCGTAAGAATCGAGGCGCTGCTCAGTGAGTGCGTGTCCCATCGATGCGAACAAGTGGTAATCGGACGGGCCAGGTCAGGTGGGTAGGCCGCATGTGCGAGCACTTCCCAATTAAGTGCTGCAAACGTGTCGCGGACCGGTCTTGCCGTATGCGATAGAGCGATGTAATGCAGGAAAATGACTTTGTGTTGCCTTTTTCGATATTGTGGCCGTTTTTTCTGCAGCACACATTTCAAATCGATAAATTTTTATTGGTAGCGTACCGTATTAACCGTTTCACCGGGTTTTAAAAGTTCATAATACACAACGCCCTCTTGGTCCCACCAAACGCAGAGCATCGTCTTTCTGCCGAAGCGATTCGGCCGAGCAGTCGATGTTGACGGTTGTTCAGGGTCTACCCAGGCTTGGGATTCTCCAAAAAGATAAATTTTTCATCGGCAGTGACAATTCGATGCTAAAACGATTCGGCATGTTGACTGCGCTGAGAGTAACCGGATAATGACGCTCGATGTGAGGGAAACTTTGGTGGTATGACAGTTAAGGTTGACGCTTCACACTGTCAGACTTGGGCGACATCTAAATGTTTATTACTTAGTTATACACCGGTACTTGTGCATATGACAGCTGGATGCAAAGTTTATCCTCTAGGATATCTAGGCAAACATGTCGGGTGTCTAACTTTCTTAGGAAAGTATGATATATCTCAAGTGATTGGCGCTCTAACTGGGCATTGCTGCAGAAATTACGAGAAGGAGACGGCCCTGTCGAGAAGCAGGTTGCGCTTTTAAGAACGCCTGTTTTTGGTGGCCCGGGTAAAGTGGTTGATCTTATTATCTTATTAATATTATAAATGCGAAAGTTTGTATGTTTGTTACACTTTCACGCAAAAACTACTGAACTGGCTATGATTAATAAATATGTAATTTAAATTCGCCAAAATATAACAATATAAGTTTCAATTGAGCCGGTAAAAGTCTCCCATTCAGGAGGCGTGCGCTGAAAATCTGTAAGACTTACAGGAATATAATGTATAGTGGAAATGTATATCCTTAATATTTCAACAAAAAAGTCAGCGGCAGTATATACCTATCTATACTAATTTTATAAAATCGCTTATAAGAAAAATGTTTATAACGGCTAATCTCATAAACTTTTTTCTAAATAAAGCATATTCCCTAGGCTCGCGAATGGCACACTTATTTTTTTTTTTAATTCCGAAATTAAACCCCTTTTCTTTCCGGTTGAAGTTCTTGAAAAACCAAAAATATTGCAAGCATAAGGTTTTTCATTCGCCTACAGCGTAGCGTGCTTTGTGTGTGTGCGTGTGCCTTTATCGTTTGTGGCACGCACCCTCTCTCTCTTCCATCTTTTCACATCTTTCACTGCATAACTTATTGAAATAAAGTATATATGTATGTATGTTGCTAAGAGAGTAAAACAACGAAGCAAACATTTTGAATTGCATGTACAAATTAACGCAAAACAAGTGAGTTAGCGTACATTTTCTGCTGCTCAATCAAATGCTCATATAAGTTAACTTAGGGTAAGTTAATACCACCCAAGTCGCTTGACATATGACTCGCCGTCATATATCAAACACTCCAAACCGACTCATTAGAACCACCTACATAGACTTCCAAGCCGAACCCGAAACCACCCACTCAGCCAATATGTCGTAAATTAGGCACTTACAATAGACCCGCATTCCAGAGAATCAAATAACACATATGCTTTTACGTTATTTGTTTACCAACACCATAAATTGGATACGCCAAGTCGACCCACATCACATCGCACTTCAAATCATTTAATGGTCAACTAAAGAAATGCCAATACTGCACATGTTGCCCGAAATATGATTACCCATCATAATTCGGCCGGGCCAATAAACGTACAGCAAGCCGATCATGCAAAGCGCACAGCTATGTAGACCGGAAACCAGCGATTGATCGACCCAGCACAACTGCACATGAACCAAATGCAATTGTGTAAACATGACCCGCTCAACAAATAAACATGTGGGCCACAGTCGGAGTCAGCATAACTGTGACCGAAATTAATGTTGTAAACATTACTAGCACAACAACACATGGCGACCACCCGCTACATTCAATGTCAACGTGCAGTCGCAGCGTAGCAGCATTTACCACGCAGCAGAATGCAGTTGCAGCGCAGGCATAGCTAGGTATACATAGTCAAATTATTGTAACTTAGATTTTAGATTCTATTCTCAATCCAATAAACGCGGTCTTGCTGTCTTTCCCAGCACCATCAGTTATATAAAACTCTTTGTTTTATTAACTGGCGCCCGAGCAAAAGTCTCGAGCCACGCGAAAATATAAATCCTGAAAATAACAAGTAAGGATACGCGCGCGCACGAGTGGAGTTAAAACAGTGTGTAAGCCTGAAAATTATAAAGTAAGGCATCGCTAAGATGAAACCGTGTTAAAATCAAAAACGCAAAGTTTAAACAGTGTGTGACCCTGAAAACAAAAAAGTAAGGCATCGCTAAGGTAAAATCATAAATTTTAAAATCAAAAAACTCAAAGTTAAAAACAGTGTGTAAGCCTGAAAACAAAAAAGTAAGGCATCGCTAAGATAAGATCGTAAATTTTAAAATCAAAAAACTCAAAGTTAAAAACATTGAGTAAGCCTGAAAATAAAAAAGTAAGGCATCGTGAATTAAGTGTCCGTGAATAAAAATAAATATATTCCTCGCGATTATATCGATAGGCCCCTTAGTAGCTAAGGCAAACCGGTGGTAATTATGTACCAGCCTACGATATAAATAAAAAAGAAAAAAAACAACTAAGTAAAAACTTTAAAAATAGAAAACATTTTTTAACAAACATTTTAAAAAAATACTCCTTATAAAGGGAAACAGTGAAAGAAAAAAAATAATAATCAACTCTAATCCTCAACGAACCCAATACATAGTTCTGTTCATTAATTTTAAAAGACCCTACTAATAACCCCATAATATAAATGGACGCATTACCATCCGACTTCGACTATGACAGATTAGATAAAATTGTTAAAAAGGTAGAAGTAGATGAAGAACTTAGAAAACAGAGACCCTTCTACATTAGAGGCGTAAGTAACGAGCAATAAGCCAAGTCGATGCAAATGATTTTTGACATCATAGGGAAAGATAAGAAAGCTACTCACCTCGACTATGACAATAGGGAGAATATTGCAGACGAGATAGTTCGTCTATTAATAGCAACCAACAAAACCGACGACACAACTATTAAATAAGGGTGATGTAATATAAAATGTTTTAATGGAAGCATTTTAAAATTTTTAATAGAAATAAAAGAATAAATAAAAAATAAAAACGAAAGCGTTGTCCAAAATTTTGTATCTTTAGAAGAAAACTTTACAATATAAGTGTCTTTTCCATATTTAAAGGAAAAATCGGAATTTAATAACCTTTAAAATGGCAAACCCCAATAATTTAATTAGGCCCGCAGTGCTAAATCAGTACCCCTCCTCTTCAAGGACCAAATAATGCACAATTAAGCATGAGTGAATCCAGTATCAGAAATCATTAAAAGGCTCCCCAAAATATTATGGAATTTTAAGTGTGATTAGAAATAAGATAACCGGCCAGGCTGATACAGCACTGGAATCTTATAACACACCGCTTGATTGGCCAGCTATAACAAAATGCTTGTCAATGCATTATGCCGATAGGCGCGACTTATCAACCTTGGAATACCAAATGACAACTTTGGTGCAAGGCAGCAGGACAATTTCTGATTTTTATCAGCAGGTGTACAAACACCTTTCGCTAATTTTAAATAAGTTAGGATGTAAAGGAATGGGAAATGAATCCCTGCACATACTAACGCAGTCTTATAGGAACAAAGCAATGGACACCTTCATAAGAGGGTTGAATGGTGACCTACCAAGGTTGCTAGGTATGAAGGAACCTGTTGACTTACCTCAGGCTCTTCACCTTTGTCAAAAACTGGATAACCAGAATTTCAGAACAAACCATGCCAACAGCGCAAGGCAATCGTATCAAAAACCGCAAGCAGCAAAAAATAATTACGCTTCGCGCACCCAGAATTTTTACCCCCAGTTAGCGCATGACGCACAACCAAGACAAGCAAATTGGCAAAATAATAATGCATGCTTTGCAAATGCAAATGCGCCACCCAGGCCACCAAAGCCACAACCACGACCTGAACCCATGGAGGTCGACCAAACCATGTATTCACGAAAAGTGAATTTTATGAATAAGCCAGCGCAAACCCAGTACCAAGGGAAAATACCCTCAGAGGCTCCCAATCAACAGGTCAGCAAAGCGCAAAGGACTTTCCATATATCCGAGCAAAAGGAAAGCGAAACTCAGAAGATGAACCAATTTCGGATGTTCATTTTTTAGCTTTATGAGCTCTTCGCTCCCTTATTTTAAAGCCAGGGCGGAGAGAGGAAATATACTAAGATCTAGTAAAAATTATATTCAACCATGCTTAGTGAAAAGAAGCATAAAAAATAAAAAACCATTTCATGCCAAATCGGTGGCAGGTGATATAACGGGTGTTTTTTTTAGGGGTATAGAACTTCGAATTGAAATAAAACACAAGAAAATCGTTTTAAGGTCCATCAATTTGGCTTTATTGGAAGGATAATTTAATGCCATTAATGTTTAAATATGATTTCGGGCATGTGGCCGCCGCGGCTGGCTCGAATAAAGCCAATTCTACAGGTCCAATTTTCAACCACTTTTTCGAGCATATGGGGCCGTATGTCGGCAATAACGCCACGAATGTTGGCTTCCAATTCCCCTAACGTTTCTGGTTTGTTGGTGTAGACGAGCGACTTCACATATCCCCAAAGAAAATAATCCAATGGTGTCAAATCACACGATCTTGTTGGCCAATTGACAGGTCCATTCCGCGAAATTATGCGCTCAGCGAATGTTTCCTTCAATAAATCGATTGTGACGTGCGCTGTGTGGCATGTAGCGCCGTCTTGTTGGAACCACAACTCATCCACATTCATGCCATCCAATTCGGGAACAAAATAGTCGGTTATCATGGCTCTATACCGGTCTCCATTAACGGTAACTGCCTCTCCAGCATTATTGCGGAAGAAGTATGGCCCAATGACTCCACCAGCCCATAGAGCACACCAAACAGTCAGTTTTTGGGGATGTAATGGCGTTTTAAGGGTCTCATGTGGATTATCTTCACTCCAAATGCGGCAATTTTGCTTGTTGACGTAGCCATTCAACCAAAAATGAGCCTCATCACTGAACAAAATTTTGCGATGAAAATCAGCATCGAGATCAATCTCATTTTCGGCCCATACACCAAAATCACGACGCATTGCATGGTCTCGCGTCTTTAATTCTTGCACAAGCTGGATCTTGTAAGGTCGTAAGCCAAGTTTTTTGCGCAAAATCTTCCATAAAGTTGATGGACAAAGCTCCAATTGCTGTGCACGGTGGCGAATCGATTCATTCGGGTCCTCTTCAACACTTTGCTCTACAGCGGCAATTGTTTCTTCGGTGCGCACTGTTCGACGTCTCTGCGGATGCGTATTATCACATAAAGTAAACGTAGTGCGAAAACGATCCATGGTTAACCGAATTAATTGCTCTGATGGACGATTATGTCGACCATAAAATGGACGGAGCTCACGGTAAACTTCGCGAACTGAACCATTATTTTCGAAATAAATTTGCACGATTTGCAAGCGTTGTTCTTTTGTCAACCTGTTCATGATGAAATGGCAAACCAAACTGAACATAAATGACATTAGAGTTGCCAGATTTGACCACAAAATGCCAGTTTTATCTCTATTCGAAAAACAAACCTGTAAAAAAAACACACACGTATTTAAAGTTGTTTAACCTCGATGACGAAATCAGATTTTATTTGATGTCATCATTAAAGACTTTCGATGGAATCCTAGGAAAAGATAGCCTAAGGGATCTCGGAGCCATCGTACACACTAGTGAAAATTTCATAACATTTAAAAATGGGAAAAAATAATGCTTAAACAGCTTCCCTCAAAATCTGTTAACATTATACAGTTAAAGGATGAACACCTATCATCTAAACAAAAGCTTAGCATGAGTAGAGTGATTCAAAAATGTCCTAGTTTATTCTCAGAACCTAATGAGAAATTAACATATACGACAAATAAGTATGGTAACAGATGGTACCGCCGTTTACTCCAAACGTTATCCATATCCAGCATCTCTCAAACCAGAGGTGGAGAGACAGGTAAAGGACCAGTATGGATTGTTCCGAAAAAATCGGACTCAGAGGGAAGGAAACAATACCGTATGGTAATAGACTATCGAAAGCTGAATTCGGTAACGACAGCCGATAGATACCCAATACCTGAAATATCCGAAGTAATTTCTAACCTAGGAGAAAATACATTTTTTTTCAGTATTGGATTTGAAAACTGGTTTCCATCAGATCCCTCTAATGGAATCTGACATTGAGAAAACAGCAGAGGTTGAATTTTTGGGATTTGTTATATCGCCAATTGGTGTCAAAACCAACCCTGCGAAAGTGCAAGCAATAGCAAATTTTCCCACAACCAAAAACTTTGAAAGAACTTCGCAGCTTCTTAGGTATGTCCGGATACTACCGAAAGTTTATAAAAGATTATGCTAAATTAGCAAAACCCCAGACATCTCTTTTAAGAGGGGAAGAAGGAAGAATATCAAAGTATAAATCCTCCAGAGTAAGGATTAACTTGGACAAAGATGCAGTAGACGCCTTCAATTCCATAAGACGCTCACTCATTTCCAGAGACGTCATTCTTGCGTATTACGATTACAAAAAACAATTTGAGTTAGTAACAGATGCCTCCAATTTCGCTATAGAAGCCTTACTATCACAGGAATCAAAACCATTAGCGTTTATTTCACGCACATTAAGCAGAGCCGAAGAACATTACGCGGCTAACGAAAAAGAAATGTTAGCCATAATTTGGGCTTTGGATTCTTTTAGACATTATCTTTATGGTTCAGCTAAAGTACAAATATTCACTGACCACCAACCACTTACGTATGCTCTAAGCAATAAAAATAATAACGCTAAAATGAAAAGATGGAAAGCAGCGCTAGAGGAATGCTCATACGAGATATGCTACAAACCAGGAAATCAAAATGTTGTCGCTGACGCATTATCCAGGATACCAATTGAAGAGTCCCAAAGTAACTCATTGTCAATAGCAACAAATTCTGATGAAAGCTCATCACAAAATTTGATATACAGCATTGAAACACCAATAAACGTTTTTAAAAACCAAATTTTTCTGAATAAGGGTATAACAACTAATTACCAGTTTAAAATAATTTTTCCAACTTATCACCGACACAGCATTTCAAAACCAAATTATTCGCAAGATCTTGTTCAAATTCTAAAGAAATATTTGAACCCTTCAGTAATAAACTGCATCAAAGCAGAAGAAGATATAATGGGGAAAATACAAGAAGTATATCCCCTACATTTCAGTAAATACAAAGTCAGGTTTTCCAATGTACAAGTCGATGACGTAACCAATTATCAGGAACAACAAAATCTGATAATAAGAGAACATAATAGAGCGCATAGAAGCATCCATGAAATTAAATTCAACTTTTAAGAAAATACTATTTTCCAGCAGTGTCGAGTAAGATCAAAAAAATAATTATTGAAGCTTGCATCATATGCAAGGAAAACAAATATGACCGGCATCCGGCAAAACCAGAAATTCAGGCAACTCCAATACCCACCTTCCCTGGCCAAATAGTTCACATTGACATACTGCATATGGGAAAACAGTTAATCCTGACAGCAGTAGACAAATTTTCAGAATATGCAATATCAAAACCAATCAAATCCAAAGCGGCAGAGGACATAAGACAGTCTCTAAGGGATATTCTTTTTTCTCTTGTGCCAGAGACCTTAGTCATGGACAACGAGAAATCATTTAAATCGGATACGATTAATTACATGATGGAGAACAAGTTCGGCATAGAAATCCACCGAACAGCACCATACACAAGTTGCTCCAATGGTCAAGTGGAACGCTTTCATTCCAAACTACATGAAATTATGAGATGCCTCCAGTGTGATAAAACTCACCAATCCTTCAACGAACTTTTGGAAAAATCGGTCAGAGAGTATAATCACTCTGTGCATTCCACTACGAAAGAAAAACAAATTGAGTCATTTTTTTGGAAAAGAGTCAATAGTGACCCCCATTAATTGAATAAGCATAGGTTACAAATATCAAACAAAATTAGGGATAAGCAAATAAACGATTTAACCTATCATATTAGAAAAAGAAGAGCATTACAAGAATATGCTCAAGGAGAATTAATTTTGTTAAGATAAATAAGAGATTAGGAAATAAATTGACATCTAGGTATAAGAAAGAAATAGTTTTGGAAAATTACAATACCACAGTTAAGACACAATCAGGAAGAATAGTACATAAAAACAGTATTAAACAAAGTTAAATTTTTGTTTTATTATTATTTTTAATACCGTTAGGAAAATTTTAACAAAATAATCAAAATGAAGACAATTGTAATTACCTTGGTTTCATTGGTTACCATTTTTGCACAACAAATCGACATACAAGACTTAACAAAGAACAATGGATACATACCTTTTAAAACAGGAGAGAGAAAGACAATCAGTCACTTCAGTAAGGTTCTTCACTATACATATAAACCTAACAGCCTACGACGAGACAACTTCATTGATTACGAATCATATTGAAGCCTTAACAGCAACGAACTTAGAAGACAGACAATTATTAGACACGGTAAACAAAAACTTTTTACTATTCAAAGCAAAAATAAGTTATTTACAAAGACAGAACGAGGTTTAGCGAATATTTTAGGTAAAGGACTGAAATACATAGCAGGTACTATGGACAGTGATGACGAACAGCAAATAACTGATACATTAAAAGTAATGCAAAATAATGAAAAAGATACAGTAGATCACGTGAACAATTTCATTTTTATTAATCAACTTTTAACAGACCAAATTAGTAACATTTCTATTCACATAAACAGACAACAAACTTTGATTCAAAATTATATAAATATATTTACGGAAACAACACAAAATTAAATTAAAACCATAGAGGACGAATTGGAATTCATGAGACATACATATCAAATTAACAACGATATTTCACTTTTGCAAAGCCATATAAATGACATAGGACAAGTAATTTTTTGTAGTAAATTAGGCATAATTCCCACAGACATATTAACGCAGACCGAACTTGACCTTATCAAAGACTTCGACATGTACAACAGTATACAGGTAGCAGTAATTCTTTACAATGACAATATTATCATTACCCTACTAATACCCCAATTTTCCTCCAATACTCTATCCAAAATTATTTTTGAACCCATTCCCAACCAAATAAATGTATCGTTAGTATTGAATGAATATGAATTATTAATAGATGAAAATAATAATTGGTATAGTAAAAATGTACAAGATAACCTGGAATAAAATTTAATCAACTTACATAGATAATAATTGTTAAGAAAATATCATTAAATTTAAAGAAGCAAACTGTAATTTAGAACCATTAATAAAAACAGAAATTAAAGAGGTATTACCAGGAATACTAATATTTAAAAATTTTAATCTGAATATATCTCACCATTGTAACAAATTGCAAATTAAACAAACAGGAAATTTTTTAATTAAATTCGAAAATTGTAATATCATAGTTTCAAATAAAACATATACTAATATCAAATTAAAAATGTACGATTCTTTCATATTACCAAAAAAATTACAAAAATTAAAGAAAATTCAAACATAACAGATACTGAACTAAAATTGAATAAATTGTATTTAAAACAAATTAAACAACAAGAACACATTGAATTACTGTTTAAAAATAATAAAAGTGTTCATTTAATTAGTTTAAGTTCAGATTTATTAATTGTAATATCTATTATTGTAATTATTTTTATATTAATATTTGCTAATAAATATAAAAGGAAATTACATATATCGCCTGAACTGCAATCTTCGAGTCATATCACTGCAAAAGCAACAGAAGGTCCATTTCTTCAATTAACATCGATGGCATAACTCATCCACAATAATAATACCGATTGAGCACAATCGATTTAAAAGGGGAAGAGTTAACTCAGGGTAAGTTAATACCACCCAAGTCGCTTGACATATGACTCGCCGTCATATATCAAACACTCCAAAGCGACTCATTAGAACCACCTACATAGACATCCAAGCAGTACCCGAAACCCCACTCAGCCAAGATGTCGTAAATTAGGCACTTACAATACCCCCGCATTCCAGAGAATCAAATAACACATATACTATTACATTATTTGATTACCAACCATAAATTGGCTACACCAACTCGACCCACATCACATTGCACTTCAAATCATTTAATGGTCAACTTAAGAAATGCCCAATGCACATGTTGCCCAAAATATGATTACCCATCATAATTCGGCCGCACCAATAAACGTACAGCAAGCCGATCACGCAAAGTGGCACACAGCTAGGTATGTATACCGGAAACCAGCGATCGATCGACCCAGCACATCTGCACTTGAACCAAATGCAATTGTGTAAACATGACCCGCTCAACAAATAAACATGTGGGCCACAGTCGGAGTCAGCATAACTGTGACCGAAATTAATGTTGTAAACATTACTAGCACAACAATACATGGCGACCACCCGCTACATTCAATAACAACGTGCAGTCGCAGCGTAGCAGCACTTACCACGCAGCAGAATGCAGTTGCAGGCATAGCTAGGTATAAATAGTCAAATTATTGTAACTTAGATTTTAGATTATATTCTCAATCCAATAAACGCGATCTTGCTGTCTTTCCCAGCACCCGCAATAATATAAAACTCTTTGTTTTATTAACGTACAAATTGCCGTATTTATGCGTGTCTATACTATTATATAAAATTGATTATATGGGGAATGTTTGTCATGGTTTGGCTCTCAAAGTACTCAACCGAGTTTAATAATTTTTTTTTTTAATTAAGCCTTCGTCGAGAACAGCTGGGTGACAAGCCTTTTTTATTATTGGAAGATAAACACCGTTTTTCTTGGGGGTAAAAATACAAAAAATAAAAATCAATATAGATATACGGCAATTTTTAGTTGAAATAGGCTATGGAAAAATATTTGATGATTTTATTTTCAAATTATTAAATAAAAAAAAGTGTGAAGAAATTTTTCCATTTTCAACACGGGACTAATTCTTCTCGAGGACTTAACTCTTTCATATGGAAAAGTGCTTAAAATATTTCGGTTTACCCGAACCTAACCGTGGTAACTGGAACTTATACATCCTTTTGTATATGCTTGAGACAACGTTTAATATTAATCACATACAGCAATTTGTATTGAAATATGAACTAAAGCTAACATCAGAGCAATTACTAATATATGATAAGGTCATATCTAGCGTGAACAATAACTCAGGAAATGTAACCTCTTCCGACATTGCTGCTAATCTTCTAAGTAGGGGAAGAACTGCTCACTTCGCTTTCAAACCACCTCTTAACTTTTTACCAGAACAGACCTGTATATGTTCGATAAAAAAAATAGTGCAGTCGCTGTTGTGTTTCAAAAAGCATCGCTTATAATATAGGATGAGTGTACAATGTCGCATAAATCCAATATTGATGCCGTGAATACAAGACTTAGAGATTTAAGATCTTCTACAGCACACAGGAACGCATGCCTTAAAAAGTCTGAAGTTTGGTCACATATACAAAAACTAAAATTGTCTATTAATATGCGATTTCAGCTTAATAGAGATGGTCATTCAAATCCGTTTGCTGAATACCTACTGAAAATATACAACGGTATCACATCCATCTCTCGCGATGGCTACAATACATATGTTATGGGAAACTGCGTTAGAACGATAAAACAATTAATTAATCATGCATATCCAGATATGATTTAATAATAATTTGGCGCTTACACTATATAGCTCAATGTTTGGCCGAGCTTCTCCTATTATTTGTAATGTGCGTCTTTATATTCAACCACAAATGGAGGGACCTACAGTTTCGTGCCGACTCCGAACGGCAGATGTATTTTATGAGAAGCTTTTTCATGGCAGAAATGCTCTCGTAGGTTTGCCATTGCCTGCCGAGGGGTGAACTCTATTAGAAAAAAACTGCCGCAGACGAGATTAACAACGTAATTTCGCAGAGTCTCTACAGAATACAAAGTATACAAGTCTATGGACTCATTGACAGAACAAGGTGATGTTGTTCACTACCCAACGGACTACACCACCGCTACCCACTCGACTACAGCGGCCACATATCCAGATATGAGTAATGTGCAATTCTGCCGCAGACGAGATTAACAAAGTAATTTCGCAGAGTCTCTACAGCAGAGCTTACCAAACACAAGCGCACTAACACAAGTGTGCTATGTAGAAGTGTTTGTGGCGACATAAAAAGAAGAAGAGCTGCGTTATTCTACAGTGTATTATAAAAATCAAGCATTTTTTCAACGTCAATAGTGTTTTCATATAATTTTAGTCTTAACAAATCCTCCAAATGCTTGTCGGTTTAAGAGCTTCTTTGTTTGCTTTTGATGATTTTTTGGATTGAAAAGGCATGCTCGCAATTAAAAGTCGATCCATACATCGAATAGAGCTTGAAAATTGCTTTTGAGCATTCCGGGTACTTAGTTCTATCGATTTTTCTCCAAAATTCGCGTCCTGATGCCAACGGCAAATTGATATCGCTTAGCATTTTTTGAATTTCTTCTTGTACTACGAGAGTTTGATGTTCAATTGTAAAAGCAAACATGTTATTGTGGAGATCAATAATTGGTTCAATTTTTTTAAAATCATGAAATCTATTGTTTAAATTTTCTGATAATGTTTCTATTGTTGTTAAAAATTCTTGCAAAACTGTGTCTGGAATCTCTAAATTTAATATTGAAGTTTTAAGCAAAGAAGTTATATTTTTATTTGTTAATTGTTCTTTTAAAATTTTTAATTTGTTACCAAAATGTTGAATCATTGGAAATAACTCAAAAATATGTTTATTTGCCCCCTGTAGTACAAGATTTAACTCATTTACCATGCCGCAAATATCACACAGAAACGCCAATTTAAGAAAAAATTGTTCGTCGCTTAAATGGGACACAAAGATAGTATTTTCTGCGGACTCATTTAGTTTTAAGAATTTTAGAATTTCTTCTCGTAATTCAAAAAATCTCTCCAAACATTTTCCCCTTCTCAGCCACCTAACTTCTGTGAATAGCAAAAGATCTCCATATTTTGCATCGACTTCATCTAGAAATGACTTGAATTTTCTGTGAGTAAGAGAATTATGTCCGCCTCTAATTTTATTTATTATTTTAATAGCAACTTTCATTACATTATTCAAGCATAGAACTTTAGAAAATAATGCTTCCTGATGTATAATGCAATGAAAATTTGGGACATCAATATCATTTTGCAATAAATTACCGATAAGACCCTTGTTTTTCCCCACCATTACCTTTGCCCAATCCGTGCAAACACTACTTACTTTGGTCTTATCGGCGTATTGAAAAATTTTGTCGTTTACGGCTTCCCACAAAGTTTGGCCATTCACATGTCCATGAAAAATGCCAACCCCTAAGAAATCTTCATGACATTCCAAATTTTCATGCACAGTTTTAATAAAAATAATGCATTGACTAATGTCACTGATGTCAGTGCTCTCATCTAAAATGAAAGAAAAGTACAAACAGTCTTGAAGACGTTTTCGCACTTCCATAAGCAAAAACTTGCTTATATTTTCAGTGCGCCGGGTAATAGTTTTATTAGACAAGGGGACATTGCCCCATCTTGGCCAAAACACATCATATTTTCTTGGCAAATATTTTGTACAAAGACACCGTCTTCGTAAGAGCGCATTTGTTTCGCCAGAGCGAAAGCAACAATATAAGAAATTTTTTAATTCCGCTGAATGTCTGTTGTTGCATCAGAATCAGATTTACAATTTTTTTTAGTCAGTTTTAATTTAAATATTTGAATACGATTTTTTCTCTCATCATTATTATATTTTTCATAATCTGGGTGGCAGCAAGTAAAATTCCGTGATATATTAAATTTACTGCATTTTGATATTTGCTTTTGGCAAATGTAGCATTCTGATTTTCTGAAATTATTCATATAAAAAAAATAGCGGACTTCCCAAGCGTCGTCAAACATTTTTTTTCTCGCACTGTTATTTGACAACAAGCGCATACATTTGCTATCGTTCTTACTTTGATGAAAGTCAAACAAGCACTGATAGCTTGCCCAGTTCATTGTTAGCATCAGCGTCGCGCCGTCGACTGCTGATGCCGATTCTTATATGAATACGAAAGCACGAATGCAGCCGGACCCACGGGTGTACTAGCTGGTAAGCTCTGCTCTACAGAATACAAAGTATACAAGTCTATGGACTCATTGACAGAACAAGGTGATGTTGTTCACTACCCAACGGAGTTTCTTAACTCTCTAAACGCCCGGGACTACCTGCAAATGAATTTAACTTTAAAATTTATACACCAATAATACTTTTGCGAAATATTAAGCCTTCAAGTTTATGTAACCGGACACGACTCAAAATCACGCGTTTCATGCCTAATTTATACAAGGAAATATTTTAACCAGGCCTGCAGCAGGAGAAATCCCCATGATCCCAAGGATACCAATGATACCAGCAAATTTACCGTTTAGTTTCAAACGAGTACAGTTCCCCGTAAAAACATGCTTTGAAATAACTACATATTAACAAGTCACAAGGGCAAATTTTCAGTACCATTGCAATTGATCTTCGTGTTTTCTCACGGTCAGCTATATATCGCGCTGTCGCGAATTGGTGCCCCACAAAATCAAACATTACTAATTCCAGGAAATGGAAATGAAACGCGGAATGTTGGATTTAGAGAAGTTTACAATAACTAAAAATTTACCCTCTCTCTTACTTTTATCTTTGAACTTTTTGTTTCTGATTTTTCACTTTTAATCAACATAATATTTTTTTTTTTGACATTCGAATTTAACTTTATTACATTTAAATAATTTTAATAAATCACTTTAAATAATGGGAGAACCAAACAGTTGTATATCATTCGCAAAAAAAAAATACGTGTGCAACTCCACGGGTATGGGCTTACATAGTAGTATGTACATATGTATGTACATAGTTCCAAAGCTTATGCTTTTATAAAACGGAAGTCGCAGTCAAAACAAAAACAGAAAACGATAACTGACAAAATGTGCAGCACGAGTTTATAGTTACAGTCATAAGAAGCTGGTTAAACCGCCCTGCGAGAAAAGCACATTACTTTACATTTTTAAGGTTTAGTGGCATGTAATTTACTTCACACCAGTTAGCCATGCCTTTTTAATCTGCTTGTAGTAAGGAAGGAAGTTTTACATCATCAGCAGACAATAAGGTGTTTGAATATTTTATCACAGAAGGTATGTTATCAATAAAATGGAAAAAAAGAATCGGAACAAGGACCCCTGACGATACATGAATAATGCTCGAGCAAATATTTATAAAAAGAACTTGTTGTGTTCTGTCGTTGAGGTAAGAAGATATCCAACGAAGAAGATTAGGTTCAAACCCGAGGAGATCGAGTTATGGATAGGTAAAGAGTGACTGTCGAATGCTTTGGTTGGTTGGTTGGTTGAAACGTTGCCTAGTCCTTTAGTGACAAGGGCCCAATTAGCGCTGGAAGCACAATTTTGCTACGCTATTTTCGTGGAACCTCTGGTATGTCCTACGGTCTTTAATTTTCGAACCACTTTGATTTGTGGATGAAGCTATTTAAACAGGTTATATTACGCTTAGAGATCTCCCTTAGCCCTCTTGGAATAAACCCAAGTGTTTTTTGGTCGATCATAGGTAGGCCAAATTTCTCTCGCGATTTTGCACGTCGTTAACTCACCCCATCTCAATCCTGCTGTTCGCACAAACTTCAAGTGTAGTTCTCTCTTGATGACTCCCAGCGGACAGCGTATTGCTTCCGCCTCGGATTCCTCAAGAAAGGCGCCGACTCGGGCCAGCCCGTCTGCCCTCTCGTTACCGTATATGTTCCTATGGCCAGGAACCCAAACGAGAGAAATGTCAACCGACTCAGCCGCTGAGCTTAACGCACACTTGCAGTCATGGACTATTCTGGAATTGGTTCTCGGTGATTCCAGTGCCAAGAGAGCTGCTTGACTATCTGAGAAGATGTATTGTTTCCGTACCCCTTCGCTTCTATCTTTCAGTACCTGACAGGCCCTCTCAATTCCCTTCACTTCTGCCTGGAAGATACTGGCAAAGTTAGGTAGACGAACGAGAGCGACACATCTAGCTTCTCTGAGAACACCCCAGCACCCACACCGCAGTTCATTTTTGACCAGTCCGTGTAGAGAGAGGTGGTGTTCTCGTCCGGCAGTGTGCCCCTGCTCCAGTCCCGCCTAGATGGAAATACTACCTGGAAGCTTTTCCTGAAGTCCAGCGAATGCTTTACTAAAATCGGTGTATGGTATAAGTTAACACACCATAGCCACAACGACAGCTCAAATAAGCTGCTGCAGCAACCATCAAGTAGCAGCAAACATAGACACAACAATAGCCAGGTGTTAGCTACTGCGACACACAAAAACAATAGTAACAACAATCATAACTTTGTATGCAGCTCGTATGCTGTTAACAAACATACAAAAGTAGCGCTCTGAACCGTGGGAATTGCCAAGTCAGCAATCGAGCTTACGGGTGTAGCCATCTGGAGCTGAAGCTCGGAAGCGCACAACTGGAATGTGGGAATCGCCGAGTCAGCGGAAAATCCGACAAACCAAGTGGGGCTGCTCAGGTTAGGCATTTAGGTGCAGGCACCGATAAAGTCAGTTCTAACTACTCACTGTAACCAAACGGCTGCCTCTGCATAGCAGAGGAAATAAATAATTGTTCAACAAATAAACAATTCTTTTACTGGCGCCCAACGTGGGGCCACGCGCGGAAAAGGATACGGTAAAGTCCTTATAAAACGATAATATTCTAACAATACGCAAAGTGGCCGCGAGCTCGATCCCCGCGATCTCAGCTATCTGTGACAACCAAAATTTTAATTAAATTTTAAAACTTAAAATAAAAGTAACATTTAAAAAAACAATTCCGCGATTCGCGAAAACCAAAATTGTCATTAAATCTTAAACTTAAAATAACGCTTAAAGCAACAAACTTAAGGATTTGCACGTCAAGCCTAGACGTAGCCAGCGAGGGACTGAAGAGATAATCAGACGAAGCTGCGGACATCCTCATTAAATATAAAATATGATAGTTTTAAACATGTAAGTAAAGTGTTTGGCATTTGAATAAATAAATTTTTTTTCCTTAACTTTTGTGCGTGGATCAATTATTGTGAAAGTGTAAAGTAAATTGGTTCGGGAATAGCGGACATACATAGTTGTCTGAATAAGCGACGCTATTACTGCTTTGTTAAAATCTCGCCAGGAGCACGACATAGTTAGTGTTATTAAAATTTTTTTTTTTTCGTTTTTTTATTCTCGTTTGAGTGATCGTTTTTGCATAAGCTATGGACGCACAAACGATGCAAGGTTTGATAACAGCAGCCATAAGGACTGCCACTGAAATGGCAAAAAGGGATTTTCAGGGAACCATTGACTCATTGACGAACAGACTGGCGACTTTAGAGACCCCTACAAGGGTAATAGAATATGCGCCTGTTACGATCACAGGAAATGTTCAATGTGACGAATCTCTGGACGTGATAAAATCTCTGCCCGAATTCAACGGGACACAATCACGATATGTTTCGTGGAGAAATGCCGCTCAGGCAGCGTATAAGGTGTATGAACAATATGACGGTAGTTCCCGTCACTACCAAGCGGTAGCGATCATTAGGAACAAGATTACAGGGACAGCTGACACTGTGCTCGCTTCTTTCAACACGGTTCTAAATTTCAAGGCGATTATCGCCAGATTAGACTTCACTTACTCCGATAAGAGACCCCTTCATATGATTGAGCAGGAAATGTCGACGTTGCGTCAAGGCAACAAGAATATCCTGCAGTTCTACGATGAAGTAGAACGAAAACTTACTTTGCTCGTAAACAAAACAGCGATGTCGTATAGTGGAAACGCTGAACTAATCAGCACTCTTAATCAAAAATATCGACAAGATGCGCTAAGGGTGTTTATTTCAGGACTTAACAGGCCTCTATACGATGTTTTGTTCTCCTCAAGGCCCGCTGATATGCCCACAGCACTAGCCCTTGCACAAGAGCTAGAAGCTAACCAAGCCAGGTCTGCATTCGCCCAGTCGTTCCTCAATAGGAATGAGCGACCGCTTGGAGCCATTCAGAGGGCAACCCCATTCATTCCCCAGAGTCTCCCTCAATATCGAAGAGCGGAAGCCACCCGACAGGATGTGACACCGATGGAAGTCGATCCGTCCCTTTCATACCATCGACAGAATAGACAGCAATTGCGTCAATCGATTAACCAAGGCCAGGGAAACCAACAAGGATCCACTGCGAATCCTTTTCCTCAGAGGAATCCGTTCAATACTTACCGGTCCCAAGGGACGCAGGAAGTAGCTCAAAAGAGGCGAGTGGAAAGCGACAGGCAGACGGCACCAAAGATGCAGCGCATAAACCACTTAGGGACGCAGGGTTATGGGGATGAGAAGCAAGGGTGCGATGAGGACTATAGCGGTGACCAGAATGTTAATAACGGCGAAGACATACAGTACGACGACCAATACGTGGACGAACCTATTGATGAAATTAATTTTTTAGATCAAAGTCCCTCCTGCCATATGTAAGCAGATCATTCGCAGGGAGGGAGCTAAAATTTTTGATAGATACCGGTGCCGCGAAAAATTACGTTAAAAACTTCGATTTCCTTAAGGGCATTAAGAAAGTTGAGAAGCCCTTCCTTGTTAACTCAATCCACGGGACTGATAACATCGAACATAAATGCACTATACATTTCTTCGACAAAAATGCTCAATTCTATATTCTGACTTCTCTCCAGACATTTGACGGTATCGTAGGGTTTGACTTTCTTAAAGAAATAGGCGCAGATCTAGACATGAAGAACGGGATTATTCACTATAATGGGAAAAAAGAAACTCTTAGGCATTTCCCTTGTCGAGACGTGAACGCTATCCTGTCTACTAATAATCGCGAAAATTGAATATCAAAGTAGATAAAGGAGCATTCAGGAGTGTTTGCCGTACCAAATGAGTCATTGCCCTATTATACAAATATTGTAGGAACAATAAGAACCGTTGATGACAATCCGGTCTATTCCAAAAGCTACCCATATCCAATGGCTTCAGCCGACTTCGTAAATCGAAAAATTTCCGATCTGCTCCGCAACGGCATAATTAGACCTTCACGGTCACCGTATAATAATCCAATATGGGTTGTAGGAAAAAAGGGACTTACTGAATCTGGAGAAAAAAACATGCGCCTGGTTATTGATTTCAGGAAGCTTAATGAAAAAACGATAAGCGATAGATATCCCATTCCTGAAACTTCGGTCATCTTGGCTAATCTGGGGAAATCATCGTTTTTTACCACTCTTGATCTTAAATCTGGGTTCCACCAGATAAGACTAGCAGAACGGGACAGGGAAAAGACAGCATTCTCCGTTAATAACGGGAAATATGAATTTTGCCGACTTCCGTTCGGCCTTAAGAATGCGCCTGGCATCTTTCAGCGGGCCATCGATGACGTTCTTCGAGACGAAATTGGCAAGTGTTGCCATGTTTACGTTGACGACGTCATTATCTTCTCTGGGGATGAAGATCAACACGTTAAGGATATTAAACGTATTCTCGAAAAACTTTACGAAGCAAACATGAGAGTGTCACTTGAAAAAACCAAGTTTATAAGAGGTGAAGTAGAATTCCTCGGATTCATTGTCTCTAGGGATGGAATAAAAACCTGCCCAGACAAGGTGCAAGACATTGTCAAATATGAAACTCCAAGAACACTTCGTGCCTTGCGGTCCTTCCTCGGACTCTTGGGGTACTATAGACGGTTCGTGAAGGACTATGCGTCAATTGTTAAGCCATTAACGAAATACCTTCGCGGCGAAAATGGACATGTTAGCGCCAATCGTTCTAAAAACGTTCATATTCAGCTAGACCAAGAGGCAATACGAGCATTTGGTAAAATCAAGGAAATTTTGGCTTCAGAGGACGTCCTCTTACTATACCCTGATTTTGAAAAACCTTTCGACTTAACGACCGATGCATCCTCACATGCATTGGGTGCAGTTCTGTCACAGGGCGGTCGACCTGTCACCATGATTTCCCGGACCTTGTCATCCACTGAAGAACATTTCGCTACGAACGAGCGCGAGCTCTTAGCAATAGTCTGGTCTCTCCAGAAATTGAGAAATTATCTTTATGGTGTTAAACAGCTTAACATCTACACAGACCATCAACCCCTTACGTTCGCCATATCGGACAAAAACCCAAACGCGAAACTTAAGCGATGGAGAGCATTTGTGGAGGAATTTTCCTCTAAATTTTTCTACAAGCCAGGGAAAGATAATGTCGTAGCGGATGCGTTGTCACGACAGCATATTAATGGTTTGGAAAATTCAGGCTCCTCTACGGATGCTACGGCACACAGTGAGGTATCACTCACTAAAACTATTCCCACAATACAGAATCCTATTAATTGCTTTAAGAGTCAAATAATTCTTGAAGAAGGTAGCTCCCCATCGAAGACTTCAAAAATAATTTTTAGAACGCAGATGAGGCACCACATCAACTTTAATGACAGAAGTGAACTAACGAAAATCATAGGGGACTGTGTTAATCCTAATGTTGTAAACGGACTATTATGTGACCTACCAACACTTGCAGGAATTCAAGACGAAGTATTAACGAAATTCCCAGGCGTAAAATTCCGGCATACAACGAGGCAAGTGATAGACATAACCAACGAAGACGATCAGAAAGAGATACTGGAAACCGAACATAATCGGGCCCATCGTTCTTTAAAGGAAAACCTGCAACAGATTCTAAAGGAGTATTATTTCCCCAGAATGCGACCGAAATTGAAGGAATTGGTAATTAACTGTAAAATCTGCCGGGAGGCCAAATACCAACGCCACCCCCCAAATCCGACGGTAGGCCAAACCCCTATACCACAGTATCCTGGAGAAATTCTCTACCTCGACATTTATTCAACAGATAAGAAACATTTCCTGACGTGTGTTGACAAGTTCTCAAAATTCGCGATAGTTTCACCCATTGCTTCCAGGTCAATAATTGACATAAAACAACCTATTATACAAATTCTAAATTTTTTTAAAAATACAAAAACCATAGTTTGCGATAATGAAAAGTCTTTCAATTCCCAAACAATAAAGTCACTGTTGAGAGATCATTTCTCGGTGACCATGTTTACAACCCCTCCGCACCATAGTACCACTAATGGGCAGGTCGAAAGGTTTCATAGCACATTAACAGAGATTGCAAGGTGCACCAAACTTTCTCAAGGACTGAACGAGACGGTGGATTTGATATTGCTTGCTACATCCAAATATAATAGGTCGGTTCATTCCGTTACGGGGCAAAGGCCTATAGATGTAGTTCATTCTATACCTCAGCAATTACGCGAAGACATCGTGAACAAAATTGTCAGGGCACAAGCACTTGAGTTAGATCGATTGAATAAATATAGGAAGTTGAAAACATATCAACCCGGAGACAAAGTATTTATTAAAACCAATAAAAGAATTGGCAATAAATTAACAAAATTGTATGTTGAGAATATTATTGAGCAGGACTTGGGAACTACGGTCATGATAAATGGTAGACGGGTTCACAAGGCAAACTTGAGGTAAAGCAAGTTTTTTTTCTTTTTTTTTCTCAGATACTCGTTTTTGACGGTTATTTTCTGGACGCAGGCGAAATTATTTAACTACACCAACTCACACTACATGATGATTTCAACCGGGACAGTTGCTATTCACGATCAATACGGTATTTTGCTACATAAAACTAACTTGACGAATTATGAAGCCATAGCGGCAGATACAGAAGGGCTGCTTGAACAGTTTCCACATTCTCCTGCAAGGAAATTGCTCCAAGCAGATGCTGGTCACATCCTCGTTTTATTAGAGACTCTGAAGACCCATCACCGGCATTCGCGTGGTATCAACATCATAGGTACTGCACTGAAATACATCGCAGGGACACCCGACTTCGACGATTTTAATGAGGTCGCAACCAAAGAACGCGATCTGATTGAGGCTAATGAACGACAGATTACAATTAACACTCAGCTTCAGGCAAGGATAAATAATCTGACACGAGCAATGAATGACCTACTTAAAGTTACAAAAGAAACAATTGTGGATACAGGGCATTTATTTGGGTTGGCTACGGCGAGAAACAGGGCAGTACTAGCAGACCTCACAAACATTGTTCATTCAGTAACACTAGGAAAGCATAACATAATTGATCCCGTCATTTTGGATAGTGAAGATGCTAAAATTTTGCTATTTGCCGAACACTTTGCCAATATTACTATAAGCGATATTTTAACTGCCTCTAAGCTAAGAATATTGCAGGATAGTGATAATATTTATTTTGTAATTAAATATCCTAAAATCAGCAGAATTTGTAAAAAAGTTAGGCTTTTACCTGTAATTCGTAGTAAGAAGATAATTAACTTAGAAACAGATATAGCAGCACACTGCGCTCCCGACTACCAACCTCTCACAAATTGCAAAAATGCTACAACCCTTACATTTTGCCAGCCACTTGCTTCAGCCTCATGTGTGGAACAGCTATTGAATCAGAATTCAGCGCAATGCAAAACAACCTCAGCAGAACACATCACCCCTATTGAGGAAATTGCCGACGGACTAATAGTGGTAAATGACCAGTGCGTTGAGATCACAGAGGGAACACGATCAGGCGTTACTATAAAGGGCACCTTTCTCGTTATGTTTGAAGGTAATGTCACCATAAACGGAACTAATTATGTCAACTGGAAAAAAGTTGTTAAATCCCATCCCGAAGCCCCTCCTTCAACAATAGTAAAGTTTACGGAACATATAAAAACTCTATCATTGCCGTATCTGGAGGAGGTCCATGTGAAGAACTTAAAGCACATTGCATCACTACAACAAGAAATGGCAACCAGACATTTGATTTCGATTAGTTCACTGGGGCTAGTGGCTACCATCAACATAGTTATGATAATAGCTTACTTTTGGTCCAGGAGGCAGCGAAAGCTAGCCATCATTGAAGTGATTAGAAACACCGACACTGCAACTCCACCCGATGTGTAAGAGGCACCCGAGGACGGTCGCTTTTAAAAGGGGGAGTAGTTAACACACCATAGCCACAACGACAGCTCAAATAAGCTGCTGCAGCAACCATCAAGTAGCAGCAAACATAGACACAACAATAGCCAGGTGTTAGCTACTGCGACACACAAAAACAATAGTACCAACAATCATAACTTTGTATGCAGCTTGTATGCTGTTAACAAACATACAAAAGTAGCGCTCTGAACCGTGGGAATTGCCAAGTCAGCAATCGAGCTTACGGGTGTAGCCATCTGGAGCTGAAGCTCGGAAGCGCACAACTGGATTGTGGGAATCGCCGAGTCAGCGGAAAATCCGACAAACCAAGTGGGGCTGCTCAGGTTAGGCATTTAGGCACCGATAAAGTCAGTTCTAACTACTCACTGTAACCAAACGGATGCCTCTGCATAGCAGAGGAAATAAATAATTGTTCAACAAATAAACAATTCTTTTACTGCCTCTGCATAGCAGAGGAAATAAATAATTGTTCAACAAATAAACAATTCTTTTACTTATATAACATCAGTATACATAAATTCTATGAATCCATTTGCAAACTCTAGTAAGTTTGTAATAGAAGATTTCTCCTTAGAAAACCCATGTTGTGTGCTAGAAATTGTAGAGGATAAGGAATACGTTAAACGGTAAACAACAATAGCTCCAAATAGTTTTGGAATAGCAGAAAGCTTAGCTATCCCCAATAATTTTCTATGGAGGACCTACTTCCGGTTTTGTGAAAGGGTATAAAGAATTACTCTTTCCACGCTCACGGAAAAACACCAAGCTTAAGAGAAAGATTAAATAAGTAAATTAAGCCGAGATCAAATCGGGGCCAGCCTTAAAAATTTCTTTAAAGTTACTCAAATTATAAAATACTTCCGTTGTAGATATTGCCGGAATAATAGCAGAGGTGATGGGATAGAGTTTATTAGGATAAGCATTGTTCAGAGGCGGGTTAATGGAATAATTTAACCTGAAAAATTGGGCAAACATGGTGGAAATTTATTGGCAGTCACAAGACGTGGTATTTTAATATTTCATAGCAGACGGAAAACCAGCACATATCATTTCGTTATTGAACTCAATTGTAGGGAGATAAGAGTCCTTTGGAATAACCAAGGGCTCCCACCGATTCATATATGATTTAGATATATAATCAACATGTACAAGATCCAAAATGGTTCCAAAATTTATTTGATTTAGACAGAGCTCAGACATATCTTCTACGAACAAATTGTACCTTTTCCTTGATGAAATTGGAACGATAAAGTTGTTTATGAAAGTCCATGATGTCGCCAAGTACAATCATCGAGTCATGTCAAATAATCATTGAACTTCACGATCTAAGAAAAGCAATATGTTGAGAATATAGCGATAAGTCAGAACTAGAGGGATGTAGCAAAAAGCTGAATAAAAGAAAACATTTCCTACCAGAACCCGTACTACTTTAAATTTGGTATTCGCCTATGTCGTCGATATCAGCGTTGCAACTCGCGATGAACTAATACCCCTATTATGTATGCAGACTAGCAGGATACTAGTAGCCGCTAGGCAACCATACTAAAATTTCCATTACGCCTGGCAACCCGCCACTGTGCTATCGGCTACTGAAATAATGTAAATGTTTCCCCTTTGAAACGAACTTTATATTTACGATAATTCTCATTCACGTTTGAACAAAGTTTTAATTTACTTGTCAAAAATGTAAAATCAGGGATAATGGCTGCGATTTTTTGTTTACTGAGATTAATCGCCATACATAATACAAAGAACGGTTTTAGTAGCTAGTACACCGACAACTATACACTAGTCTCTGTACATAATAGGGGTATAAGAAGAGCATAATAAACATTTACGTACATATATTGTTCGATAGGCTGCTTTTAACCAACCTCAAGATGCATGTTTATTTTCTTGGCCATGATATAACAAAAAAAAATGCAAGCAATCATTAGAGGCCATGAAACCATTCAAGAAATATAAACGCCAATTAGTTCAAGCATTTTAAATATATCCTAGAGGGTAGAGTGTAACAAACTTGCGCATTCTATTAAAAACTTGAGAAATCGTCGAGCTCGTCAACTAGATGCCATTAGACAAATTACCACGGAAATAAGCCATGTCGAATGTTAAGGCAGTCCTATTATCACGCAATGAACCGATTCCATCATCGAAGAGTATTGATTTCAGTGCTTTAACTGACGACTAAAAATCGATGAAGAACTGCGTCAAATTTTTCAAAACAGCAGTTCAGGTAAAATCGCATTGGCTTTCAAATTGTTTTCGATGCCGGGAACTTACAAAAAACTCCATGACTCCAATAAAATTACTCGACCATTCGTACCTGGGTTACTCTGGTACGCACTAAACCGCTAAACTAGTAACATAGCGTTTCGTGTGGCCGTTCATGCAAAGATACTGGATTAGATTCGCCAAAGAGTTGGGCCCTATCCACCCTGTAAAAGTACGTGTCAAAGCCACATCTTTGTTGACCGCAATCTATTCACCTCAATTTATTATTGCCATGGCGGCAAATTTCGCATCTGAACTTAAAATCTGGAATATGTAACATTAATATGCTTTTGATTGTCAATTTATTAAAATATATACCTATATTTCCTAAGAAAAATTTTTAATGGATAGAAGATACACAGACATCCTATAGGATGAACTTGCGAAAGTTACATTTAAGTCACAATTACATTTGTAATGTGCGTCTTTATATTCAACCACAAATGTATTTTATGAGAAGCTTTTTCATGGCAGAAATACTCTCGTAGGTTTGCCATTGCCTGCCGAGGGGTGAACTCTATTAGAAAAAAACTTTCTATGATTAAGATTTTACATGCCCTGGCTGAGATTCGAACCCCAAACTCAGCGGCATATCGAGTTATAGCACGCACCGCTACCCACTCGACTACAGCGGCCACATATCCAGATATGAGTAATGTGCAATTCTGCCGCAGACGAGATTAACAAAGTAATTTCGCAGAGTCTCTACAGCAGAGCTTACCAAACACGAGCGCACTAACACAAGTATGCTATGTAGAAGTGTTTGTGGCGACGTAAAAAGAAGAAGAGCTGCGTTATTCTACAGTGTATTATAAAAATCAAGCATTTTTTCCACGTCAATAGTGTTTTCATATAATTTTAGTCTTAACAAATCCTCCAAATGCTTGTCGGTTTAAGAGCTTCTTTGTTTGCTTTTGATGATTTTTTGGATTGAAAAGGCATGCTCGCAATTAAACGTCGATCCATACATCGAATAGAGCTTGAAAATTGCTTTTGAGCATTCCGGGTACTTAGTTCTATCGATTTTTCTCCAAAATTCGCGTCCTGATGCCAACGGCAAATTGATATCGCTTAGCATTTTTTGAATTTCTTCTTGTACTACGAGAGTTTGATGTTCAATTGTACAAGCAAACATGTTATTGTGGAGATCAATAATTGGTTCAATTTTTTTAAAATCATGAAATCTATTGTTTAAATTTTCTGATAATGTTTCTATTGTTATTAAAAATTCTTGCAAAACTGTGTCTGGAATCTCTAAATTAAATATTGAAGTTTTAAGCAAAGAAGTTATATTTTTATTTGTTAATTGTTCTTTTAAAATTTTTAATTTGTTACCAAAATGTTGAATCATTGGAAATAATTCAAAAATATGTTTATTTGCCCCCTGTAGTACAAGATTTAACTCATTTACCATGCCGCAAATATCACACAGAAACACAGAAACGCCAATTTAAGAAGAAATTGTTCGTCGCTTAAATGGGACACAAAGATTGTATTTTCTGCGGACTCATTTAGTTTTAAGAATTTGAGAATTTCTTCTCGTAATTCAAAAAATCTCTCCAAACATTTTCCCCTACTCAGCCACCTAACTTCTGTGAATAGCAAAAGATCTCCATAGTTTGCATCGACTTCATCTAGAAATGACTTGAATTTCCTGTGAGTAAGAGAATTGTGGCCGCCTCTAATTTTATTTATTATTTTAATAGCAACTTTCATTACATTATTCAAGCATAGAACTTTAGAAAATAATGCTTCCTGATGTATGATGCAATGAAAATTTGGGACATCAATATCATTTTGCAATAAATTACCGATAAGACCCTTGTTTTTCCCCACCATTACCTTTACCCCATCCGTGCAAACACTACTTACTTTGGTCTTATCGGCGTATTGAAAAATTTTGTCGTTTACGGCTTCCCACAAAGTTTGTCCATTCACATGTCCATGAAAAAATGCCAACCCCAAGAAATCTTCATGACATTCCAAATTTTCATGCACAGTTTTAATAAAAATAATGCATTGACTAATGTCACTGATGTCAGTGCTCTCATCTAAAATGAAAGAAAAGTACAAACAGTCTTGAAGACGTTTTCGCACTTCCATAAGCAAAAACATGCTTATATTTTCAGTGCGCCGGGTAATAGTTTTATTAGACAAGGGGACATTGCCCCATCTTGGCCAAAACACATCATATTTTCTTGGCAAATATTTTGTACAAAGACACCGTCTTCGTAAGAGCGCATTTGTTTCGCCAGAGCGAAAGCAACAATATAAGAAATTTTTTAATTCCGCTGAATGTCTGTTGTTGCATCAGAATCAGATTTACAATTTTTTTAGTCAGTTTTAATTTAAATATTTGAATACGATTTTTTCTCTCATCATTATTATATTTTTCATAATCTGGGTGGCAGCAAGTAAAATTCCGTGAAATATTATATTTACTGCATTTTGATATTTGCTTTTGGCAAATGTAGCATTCTGGTTTTCTGAAATTATTCATATAAAAAAAATAGCGGACTTCCCAAGCGTCATCAAAAATTTTTTTTCTCGCACTGTTATTTGACAACAAGCGCATAAATTTGCTATCGTTCTTACTTTGATGAAAGTCAAACAAGCACTGATAGCTTGCCCAGTTCATTGTTAGCATCAGCATCGCGCCGTCGACTGCTGATGCCGATTCGTATTTGAATACGAAAGCACGAATGCAGCCGGACCCGCGGGTGTACTAGCTGGTAAGCTCTGCTCTACAGAATACAAAGTATACAAGTCTATGGACTCATTGACAGAACAAGTTGATGTTGTTCACTACCCAACGGAGTTTCTTAACTCTCTAAACGCCCGGGACTACCTGCAAATGAATTTAACTTTAAAATTTATACACCAATAATACTTTTGCGAAATATTAAGCCTTCAAGTTTATGTAACCGGACACGACTCAAAATCACGCGTTTCATGCCTAATTTATACAAGGAAATATTTTAACCAGGCCTGCAGCAGGAGAAATCACCATGATCCCAAGGATACCAATGATACCAGCAAATTTACCGTTTAGTTTCAAACGAGTACAGTTCCCCGTAAAAACATGCTTTGAAATAACTACATATTAACAGGTCACAAGGGTAAATTTTCAGTACCATTGGAATTGATCTTCGTGTTTTCTCACGGTCAGCTTTATATCGCGCTGTCGCGAATTGGTGCCCCACAAAATCAAACATTACTAATTCCAGGAAAGGGAAATGAAACGCGGAATGTTGTGTTTAGGAAAGTTTACAATAACCAAAAATTAACCCTCTCTCTTACTTATATCTTTGAACTTTTTGTTTCTGGTTTTTTACTTTTAATCAACATAATATTTTTTTTTTGACATTCGAATTTAACTTTATTACATTTAAATAATTTTAACAAATCACTTTAAACAATTGGAGAACCAAACAGTTGTATATCATTCGCAAAAAAAAAATTAGGGGGCAACGCCACGGGTATGGGCGTATATACATATGTACATAGTTCCAAAGCTTATGCTTTTATAAAACGGAAGTCGCAGTCAAAACAAAAACAGAAAACGATCACTGACAAAATGTGCAGCACGAGTTTATAGTTACAGTCATAAGAAGCTGGTTAAACCGCCCTGCGAGAAAAGCACATTACTTTACATTTTTAAGGTTTAGTGGCATGTAATTTACTTCACACCAGTTAGCCATGCCTTTTTAATCTGCTTGTAGTAAGGAAGGAAGTTTTACATCATTAGCAGACAATAAGTCGGTTGAATATTTTATCACAGAAGGTATGTCATCAATAAAAAGGAAAAAAAGAATCGGAACAAGGTGACTTCTTTTCGGGACCCCTGACGATACATGAATAATGCTCGAGCAAATATTTTTAAAAACAACTTGTTGTGTTCTGTCGTTGAGGTAAGAAGATATCCAACGAAGAAGATTAGGTTCAAACCCGAGGAGATCGAGTTATGGATAGGTAAAGAGTGACTGTCGAATTCTTTACTAAAATCGGTCTATGGTATATAACATCAGTATACATAAATTCTATGAATCTATTTGCAAACTCTAGTAAGTTTATAATAGAAGATTTCTCCTTAGAAAACCCATGTTGTGTGCTTGAAAATAGTTTTGGAATAGCAGAAAGCTTAGCTATACCCCAATAATTTTCTATGGAGGACCTACTTCCGGTTTTGTAAAAGAGTAATTCTTTATCTCTTTCCAAGCTCACGGAAAAACACCAAGCTTAAGAGAAAGATTAAATAAGTAAATTAAGTCGGGATCAAATCGGGGCCAGCCTTACAAATTTCCTTAAAGTTACTCAAATTATAAAATACTTCCGTTGTAGATATTGCCGGAATAATAGCAGAGGTGATGGGATAGAGTTTATAAGGATAAGCTTTGTTCAGAGGCGGGTTAATGGAATAACTTAACCTGAAAAATTGGGCAAACATGGTGGAAATTTATTGGCAGTCACAAGACGTGGTATTTTAATATTTCATAGCAGACGGAAAACCAGCACATATCATTTCGTTATTGAACTCAATTGTAGGGAGATAAGAGTCCTTTGGAATAACCAAGGGCTCCCACCGATTCATATATGATTTAGATATATCATCAACATGTACAAGATCCAAAATGGTTCCAAAATTTATTTGATTTAGACAGAGCTCAGACATATCTTCTACGAACAAATTGTACCTATTCCTTGATGAAATTGGAACGATAAAGTTGTTTATGAGAGTCCATGATATCGCCAAGTATAATCGTCGAGTCATGTCAAATAATCATTGAACTTCAGGATCTAAGAAGAGCAATATGTTGAGAATATAGCGATAAGTCAGAACTAGAGGGATGTAGCAAAAAGCTGAATAAAAGAAAACATTGCCTACCAGAACCCGTATTACTTTAAATTTGGTATTCGCCTATGTCGTCGATATCAGCGTTGCAACTCGCGATGAACTAATACCCCTATTATGTATGGAGCCTAGCAGGATACTAGTAGCCGCTAGGCAACCATACTAAAATTTCCATTACGCCTGGCAACCCGCCACTGTGCTATCGGCTACTGAAATAATGTAAATGTTTCCCCTTTGAAACGAACTTTATATTTTTACGATAATTCTCATTCACGTTTGAACAAAGTTTTAATTTACTTGTCAAAAATGTAAAATCAGGGATAATGGCTGCGATTTTTTGTTTACTGAGATTAATCGCCATACATAATACAAAGAACGGTTTTAGTAGCTAGTACACCGACAACTATACACTAGTCTCTGTACATAATAGGGGTATAAGAAGAGCATAATAAACATTTACGTACATATATTGTTCGATAGGCTGCTTTTAACCAACCTCAAGATGCATGTTTATTTTCTTGGCCATGATATAACAAAAAAAAATGCAAGCAATCATTAGAGGCCATGAAAGCATTCAAGAAATATAAACGCCAATTAGTTCAAGCATTTTAAATATATCCTAGAGGGTAGAGTGTAACAAACTTGCGCATTCTATTAAAAACTTGAGAAATCGTCGAGCTCGTCAACTAGATGCCATTAGACAAATTACCACGGAAATAAGCCATGTCGAATGTTAAGGCAGTCCTATTATCACGCAATGAAACGATTCCATCATCGACGAGTATTGATTTCAGTGCTTTAACTGACGACTAAAAATCGATGAAGAACTGCGTCAAATTTTTCAAAACAGCAGTTCAGGTAAAATCGCATTGGCTTTCAAATTGTTTTCGATGCCGGGAACTTACAAAAAACTCCATGACTCCAATAAAATTACTCGACCATTCGTACCTGGGTTACTCTGGTACGCACTAAACCGCTAAACTAGTAACATAGCGTTTCGTGTGGCCGTTCATGCAAAGATACTGGATTAGATTCGCCAAAGAGTTGGGCCCTATCCACCCTGTAAAAGTACGTGTCAAAGCCACATCTTTGTTGACCGCAATCTATTCACCTCAATTTATTATTGCCATGGCGGCAAATTTCGCATCTGAACTTAAAATCTGGAAAAGGTAACATTAATATGCTTTTGATTGTCAATTTATTAAAATATATACCTATATTTCCTAAGAAAAATTTTTAATGGATAGAAGATACACAGACATCCTATAGGATGAACTTGCGAAAGTTACATTTAAGTCACAATTACATTTGTAATGTGCGTATTTATATTCAACCACAAATGTATTTTATGAGAAGCTTTTTCATGGCAGAAATACTCTCGTAGGTTTGCCATTGCCTGCCGAGGGGTGAACTCTATTAGAAAAAAACTTTCTATGATTAAGATTTTACATGCCCTGGCTGAGATTCGAACCCCAAACTCAGCGGCATATCGAGTTATAGCACGCACCGCTACCCACTCGACTACAGCGGCCACATATCCAGATATGAGTAATGTGCAATTCTGCCGCAGACGAGATTAACAAAGTAATTTCGCAGAGTCTCTACAGCAGAGCTTACCAAACACGAGCGCACTAACACAAGTATGCTATGTAGAAGTGTTTGTGGCGACATAAAAAGAAGAAGAGCTGCGTTATTCTACAGTGTATTATAAAAATCAAGCATTTTTTTAACGTCAATAGTGTTTTCATATAATTTTAGTCTTAACAAATCCTCCAAATGCGTGTCGGATTAAGAGCTTCTTTGTTTGCTTTTGATGATTTTTTGGATTGAAAAGGCATGCTCGCAATTAAACGTCGATCCATACATCGAATAGAGCTTGAAAATTGCTTTTGAGCATTCCGGGTACTTAGTTCTATCGATTTTTCTCCAAAATTCGCGCCCTGTTGCCAACAGCAAATTGATATCGCTTAGCATTTTTTGAATTTCTTCATGTACTACGAGAGTTTGATGTTCAATTGTACAAGCAAACATGTTATTGTGGAAATCAATAATTGGTTCAATTTTTTTAAAATCATGAAATATGTTGTTTAAATTTTCTGATAGTGTTTCTATTGTTGTTAAAAATTCTTGCAAAACTGTGTCTGGAATCTCTAAATTTAATATTGAAGTTTTAAGCAAAGAAGTTATATTTTTATTTGTTAATTGTTCTTTTAAAATTTTTAATTTGTTACCAAAATGTTGAATCATTGGAAATAATTCAAAAATATGTTTATTTGCCCCCTGTAGTACAAGATTTAACTCATTTACCATGCCGCAAATATCACACAGAAACGCCAATTTAAGAAGAAATTGTTCGTTGCTTAAATGGGACACAAAGATTGTATTTTCTGCGGACTCATTTAGTTTTAAGAATTTGAGAATTTCTTCTCGTAATTCAAAAAATCTCTCCAAACATTTTCCCCTACTCAGCCACCTAACTTCTGTGAATAGCAAAAGATCTCCATATTTTGCATCGACTTCATCTAGAAATGACTTGAATTTTCTGTGAGTAAGAGAATTGTGTCCGCCTCTAATTTTATTTATTATTTTAATAGCAACTTTCATTACATTATTCAAGCATAGAACTTTAGAAAATAATGCTTCCTGATGTATGATGCAATGAAAATTTGGGACATCAATATCATTTTGCAATAAATTACCGATAAGACCCTTGTTTTTCCCACCATTACCTTTACCCCATCCGTGCAAACACTACTTACTTTGGTCTTATCGGAGTATTGAAAAATTTTGTCGTTTACGGCTTCCCACAAAGTTTGGCCATTCACATGTCCATGAAAAAATGCCAACCCCAAGAAATCTTCATGACATTCCAAATTTTCATGCACAGTTTTAATAAAAATAATGCATTGACTAATGTCACTGATGTCAGTGCTCTTATCTAAAATGAAAGAAAAGTACAAACAGTCTTGAAGACGTTTTCGCACTTCCATAAGCAAAAGCTTGCTTATATTTTCAGTGCGCCGGGTAATAGTTTTATTAGACAAGGGGACATTGCCCCATCTTGGCCAAAACACATCATATTTTCTTGGCAAATATTTTGTACAAAGACACCGTCTTCGTAAGAGCGCATTTGTTTCGCCAGAGCGAAAGCAACAATATAAGAAATTTTTTAATTCCGCTGAATGTCTGTTGTTGCATCAGAATCAGATTTACAATTTTTTTTAGTCAGTTTTAATTTAAATATTTGAAAACGATTTTTTCTCTCATCATTATTATATTTTTCGTAATCTCGGTGGCAGCAAGTAAAATGCCGTGAAATATTATATTTACTGCATTTTGATATTTGCTTTTGGCAAATGTAGCATTCTGGTTTTCTGAAATTATTCATATAAAAAAAATAGCGGACTTCCCAAGCGTCGTCAAACATTTTTTTTCTCGCACTGTTATTTGACAACATGCGCATAAATGAATTTAACTTTATAACACTGATCTAGGTAGAAATAGATATGACGTCAGCAGAGGAGTTCCCCAAGGCTCAGTTCTCGGCCCAGTTTTGTGAATTATTGCTTATGATGGAGTCCTGCGTCTACCTGTTTCAAAAGGAGTGAAGGTAATCGGATACGCAGATGATATTGCGGTTACCATTGTAGCTAAAGACATAGAAAAAATGCAATTGGCCACGAAAGACACGGCTATATTAATCGATGACTGGCTCAAGACCAAATGGCTCCAATTGGCAGCTCACAAAAGCGAAGGGGTGCTTATAACAAGCAGAAAGAAAAAGCATACTACATCAATGGGTATGTATTCGAAACTATGCCTGCAGTACGGTATTTAGGTGTTATGATAGATGCCAGGCTGTCATTTAAACTACATATAGAAACTGTGACACAAAAAACCGCAACAGTCCATAGTTTTCTAGCTAGATTACTGGCAAATATAGGTGGACCTGGTCAAAATCGCAGGAAGTTGCGCTTCAGCATACGTCATATGCAAAAAATGTGAACTCCATATTTCGACTTAGTGCACTACGCGTTTGTAGCGCTTTCCACACTGTTTCATATGAGGCGGCCTGTGTAATTGCTGGCATAATGCCTGCCGACCTGCTGGCTAACGAAATCCAGCGAACCTATCAGACGGCCCGAGATAAAGGCACAGGCCTCTCAGTACAAGAGACAGCGGCCGAACGCCATAAAAGCCTAACCCAATGGCAACAACGTTGGGCCACGTCGACAAAGGAACGCTGGACTTTCCGACTCATCCCGAGTATCGAGGCTTGGCTAGGCAGATCGCATGGCGAAATAGACTTTTATATGACCCAGGTGCTAAGTGGGCACGGCTGTTTCAGAGAGTACTTATGTAAATATGGTCATGATAATACAATGGTTTGTGCCTCGTGTGAGACTGTGGCGGAGAACGCAGAACACATATTGTTTTCTTGCCCTTCGTTTTCGTTTGAGCGGGAGAATTTTAGAATCGTCATGAAGGTAGACCCAAGGCCAGAAAATCTGATATCCTATATGATTAATGATAAAGCAGTTTGGAACACAGTGGAAAACATTTGTAAAGAAATAATGACTGAGCTCAGAATACGCGAACAACGCCGTCGTTTAGCAACGCGATTAAGTTAGTCCTGAATATGTTTAATCTTTTGTTTGCTTGTATCTTTCACAGGTGAAGTCGTAGCTCCTAAACCCCTAATCACCTTACGTGGATGGGGGACTATGGAAAAAACGCCATGGAAGTCAGGCATTCATTTATGCCATAGCCCCTCCCTGATGAAATGCGTGAGTAGTCCCGGGGAGGTGGCTTCACCAGAGATTCATACGGACCTCTTGATGGATAGCGCGCTATCCCAACGTCCGTAAAAAAAAAATAAAAAATAGATTCATGTGTATTGTACGTATGCATAGAGTGTGCGTCTGCGCTTGTGAACACTCTGTACACTCTGGTTATGTTTTTTGAAAATGGAAGTGCACTATAGTTTCAATGGTATTATAAAACATATTCATAAGTAAGACTTTTCAAATTTATTCCGAAAAAACCATTATAATGCATTAATATTGCGAGCCTTCTACTTATTATATCTCGAAAATAAAGCATTTAACTACTATTGCATATACCTAGGTATGTACATTGAATTGTGGAAAAGTAATAATATCAAAAAAACAACTCAGAAAATATTTAAATATTCAAATTTAAAACTTTCTTTGAGGATTATTTGGATAATTTAATGAAGTCAAATGTCCACTAATATTTTATTCACATCACTGATTTGTGATATGGACTTACATTTCATAGTAATTTCAATGTTAATACCATAACAGTCACCATGTAGGATAATACTAAGAAGAGATTTGACTAAGAAAATCATTTGAACAAACAATTCTATAGTTCTAGTTTCCAAGTGTTAGTTATTAAGCCTTAATACCTATTAAGCCCCTTTTCTGGCATTTTTATGCCACTATGAGTTTGGGAAGGAATTAAAATAAATATTGAATGTTAAAACGTAATAAAATGGTGTGCTAATTTGGTGTATGTTCCTGGACGGCATATAATTTCGAAAGGAGTAGTTATTTAAAGATCCCATTTACATTTCGCTTGAAGATAATGGAAAGGCAGGGTCTAGAGAGCGAGTGTCAATCACCAACTTAGAACTCGCCTACTTCTAACTATTTTATAATGGTAGAGACTGCAAGGATTTAGTTTTACGCAATAATTGGCAATTGAAAAGCAGAGCCCTTTCCCTACGAACGAAAATCTCGTTCTACAAAAAACTCATGCCAGTCCTTTTGTATGGCGCAGAAAGATGGACGATGTTGATTAGCGATGAGAAGGCTTTATGCGCATTCAAGAGAAATGTTCTTCGCAAGATTTATGGGCCTGTTCGCGTGAAAGACAGATACCGAAGAAAATTGAACGATGAACTGTACGAGATGGACATAGTCAAGCGCATAAAAATTAAACGACTGCGGTGGCTTGGCCGTTCGTATTGATGAAAAAATCCTTCGAATCAGCACCCATGGGTCACAGAGAAGGCAAGGGCGCCGAAGAACACAAGTGCAGAAGAACATGTGTTCACTTGGTGTGAATAATTGGCGTAACCTAGCGAAGGAGAGAGGGTACGGTACTGACGAAGCTTTTCCGTCTCGGCCCAAACCGACAAACGCTTGAAGCGCCATAAAAGAAGAATAATTATTTGAATACCACATACAATAGTAAACGAAATACCAAAGTGCGTTTACACATTCTACTGTTATTTCAATAAAGTCTATATCATGCTATATGATATAGTGGGAACCCCATAAATATCAGTAACCTTATTTAAACGAAACATTCGCCTAGATCGTATCAACTCAATACATTTTATTTGCTTGTTTATACATTCGACTTTCAAGCGTGCCTCGGTGGAGCCTTATTATGCGCCCGTAACGTTGCAAGCGATACATCATCTAAACTCCAGGACGACCTAAATAAAGTTTATGTTTGGTTATGCCAGAAGCGACTTAAACTTTACGTCAATAAAACAAAAAACAGGGTCATATCAAGGCGAAAGTTTAAAGGGTCAGATAGTAATGACTTAACTTAACTTAAGAATTGGAGACTATTACGCAACAAGTCAACTTAATTTTTGATGATTAATTTTTGTTGCACATTGTTCTTTGAATATCTCAGTTGACACAGAGTACAAAGTATTAAATAAAAGCACTTGTGTGATTATTTTTGAATCGCATATTGCTTGTAAAAACAGGGACCTAAGATAACTGTTATGATGTTCTCAAAAAATTTAAAAGTCAAAGCCTTAAAATGTTCGTAGAAGGCAATTGTTGATATCCTTGTCATCCTCGTGATGTCCTCTGCAAGGATCAAGTATGCTTTTTATTTTTTTTAACTTTTAAAGTAAAAGTACAATTATAACTGTTAAATTCTGACTTTTATTTTTTCAGTCAGATAATAACAGTTAAACCAAGCCAAATATTTTTTTTGTCAAAAATAAAAGGCTTGGCCAGATAGCGATCAAACCGTTGATTCTATATAAATACATTTGGTACCAATCGATGGGTCTTAGTTTTCCAACATGAATTGTCGAGACAGGAGTGCATTGATCCACTAATTTTGCCTTTCGGCGTTGAATCACACCACTTAGGTCGTCAAGCAGATTAAAAACCATTTTCATTACTATGTTGCTGTTTTCATTACTGGTCGCTAAATATAAAATGCAAACCTCGTACTGTGCGTATGGTTATAACATGCGTACACATATGTTGTAAAAATGAACTCATGTTCGACTATGTCATAGTTAAGTCACCAATAATGCTTGTAGGCTGCTAAATATAGTATTACGGAGTCACGGTATTTTTCCTTCAAGTTAAAAAGTCACTTCTTATAAATACGATAGTTGTATTGGCTTATTTGTGTATAGTAAAAACTTTTTTGTGTATGTACATAACTTTTAACTATACGTGTTTCTGAATGAGTCAGTTTCTGATTTATATCTTAAATTATAAACACCCAATCTCAAACAAACTGTATATTTTTGAATTCTATAAACTAACACCAATTGATTGATACCAAATTTATTTATATAGGTTCAACGGTTTGATCGCTATCTGACCAAGCCTTTTATTTTTGACAAAAAAAAATATTTGGCTTGGTTTAACTGTTATTATCTGACTGAAAAAATAAAAGTCAATTTTTTACTGGAATTTTGTAACAAAAAATTTTACAGTCAGAAATAAACTGTTTTTAAGCGACTTTTATTTTAAAAGTCATAACTGTTAGGGTCCCTGTGTAAAAATGTCAAGTCTTGACGAATTGAGCCTTAAGGGAGGCAAATGCTAAATCTAAGTATAAACAACGAAATTCTTAAAAAAGTTATTACGTTGAAAAGTTTATGATAAACTCAACTTTAAGCAGCACATTGATTATACGGATTATACGTCACCAACGAACCTGTAAATAGTAGAAGAAACAATAATATATTTATAATTGAACTCCATTTTATTTACTGTCCATCAATATTCTTCATATTGAGTGACAGTCAAATATATAAGTTACAAGAGCAACAGAATCGAGCAATGAGATTCATTCTCTCAAAGATATGCTGGCCACTCTATGTAAATTGGCTGAGCATTAAGCAACGGGTTTTTTACTATACAATGAAGTTAATTAAGGATATTATTGATGGAAACTTGCCCCATTTTGATTTTAAGAGTAACATAAAATAAATAATGTACACTTCAAAATACTCGCAACATAAATGATTTTATTTAATTATTTTTTAACCTTAAGGCTAATCGGTTATTGAGAAAAGTTATTAGGAAAAAACAACAATACTCGAAGCGGTAGAAGTTATAGTACTATTTTCGAAATCACCACAATTTCTTCTTTCTTCTTGGCTTCTGCGGGAGTCGAACCCACAAAATCATGCAAAATAATACAGCCGGCATCTAAACGCACTCAGCTAAGCTCACGCTGTGTGAGCTGTTGTTATGATTCCTGTTTTTCCTTCACAACTAACTCCAATCAAGTGCGGTTGTTCTGCCGCTATTCATACTTGACTGTTTAGCTGTTGCTGTACTTTTTTGTGTGTTTAGAATTACGTGTATTAGGCAGGCTCATCATTTGGCCATATAACTATTTTTTAAATTATTTTTGAGCTTAAGGCTGATCGGTTAATGGGAAAAATTATAAAGTTAAGCTCAAAAATAATAAAATAACATAGTAATATGGCCAAACAATAAATGATTTTAATCTCCCGGCTTATAAAAAAGAAGCAGGTAAATATTATTTGTTTCATAAAGTTATAATATTTTAAAGTATTGTCAAATGATTTTAAATGTACCAATACGAATGAGTTTAAAGGAAAATTGTACAATTATTGTAGCAACCTTTAATTTAATGCAACATGGGCGATCTTTCAAACTATTTATCACAACGCCATCGTACTTATTATACTTCAGGGTCCTGCCAAAAAAACTATATCGGTACCAAATGCAAGCAATAAGTAGCCGAAGCTCATCTCATCTCTAGACGCATGACTAGAACAAATCAATCACCACCGTATGGATGTTTGCTCTACAATCATGGTGTTAATATACTTCGGAAGCCTGCTACTTTGTTATTCACTAATACTTTGTAGCTTTAACTTTATTTTTTAGTTAAGGCTACAAATTGTAGATTTTAAGATCTCTGTATTAGCTATGCTTAATAATTCTTAAGAAAAGAATCAATAAATAGTCTAAAATATGCTAATTACAGCGGAAAGATTTAAGACGCACAGATGTATTATTTTGGTTTAATATGCACTAAGACGCATAGCCGATCCAAAAGTGAATCAGCATTATCCAAAAGTGAATCAGCATTATCCAAAACCACAAGCCAATAGTGTATTCGTCGCCAGACAGCGATAAAAACTTCGATCATCCAGCATCACGATCTTTACGATAGACAATAAAAAGTTAAGCGTTTAGTTCTACAACCAGATCTTTCACAACTACTCTTCCGCAACAGTCGGTTCTACGCCACCGAAGTGACTCGGTTTTCATCCGACCAAGGACTGTTATTTCGGCGACCTAACCCCACTTAGGCTGCCGGACACCCCAATCCTATCTCCTCTTGGGTGCAATACCTTTCAGCAGGTTTGCTACTCATACTTCTGGCCAGGGCGGGCGTCGAGCCAAACCCTGGTCCAGAAACCTATATCTGCTTCATCTGCCAGAGAAGGCTCCATCCGAATTTCACTTCGGTGAGGGGTAATTCGTGTAACGGATGGTGCCATCTTAATCTTTGTTCAGGCCTTAAGAAAAGTAGGGAGTGTACCACAACTTATGTGCTCTCAGCAACACCAAACCTCCCCTTCCCTCCCTCGCTCCACCACATGTGGCGACAGCCGGCATTTACTGGTTGCCCCCACAATCTGCTGTGTGTGCCGTGTCAGAGTGCGAAGGGTCAGAGTGCGCCGGAATGCCTGCTCAGTCAGGTGTAACGCCTGTCAGGGCTGGTGATACTTCCGGTCGTGCTCTGGGCTTCGCACCACAAGGGACTGGTCTGCGAGCTTCACCCCTCCCTGCTGCCACAACAACCGGCCGTAAGTTTCATTTACGACCCCGCCCACACACCTTGATGGGTCTTCACCACCACAGCGGGAAGCGCTGCCGGGACGGGCCGGCCCTCGGATCCAGTCCCTTTCGTAGTTTTCGTTGCCAACAGTTACGCTAAGTTCGAATAAGTGCTACCAAATCTTTACACAAAATTCAGCAGTTTTTTGTTTATTTGTTTATTAAAATACAAATAAATTAAATGGCTTCCATTGCGGTATCTGTTTTATTAGTAAAGCAAGTGCGAAGCCCGAAATAGACGTTTCCAATCCCTTATTACTGTTTCCTCTAAATAATTAAACGTGTGTATGTGGTTGATTTTCCTTCTCATTGCTCTGGGCTCAGTTTTGTTTAGAGATGGCTTCCGTTATACATAGTTTTTATGGTCCAACCAAAACAGTAAAATCAAGAGAGTATCGTTTTACTATTTACAAAAACTTAGCAATGTTTTTGCCTACTTACTTACCACTTTCGTGGTGCATATACATATCTATTCAAAAAGCAGACAACGAAAGTCGTATTCGTAGCTGGAGGCTCAAGCAGCTGCCGGGCATCTTTCTCACAAAAACTATACACAATTTCTTTAGCGGTTTTTGGAAAACCTTGTGCAATATCTGCCCGCTCTTCCATCATATTCACCAGTGGATGGTGTTGACCTGTTGAAAAATAGATTTAAATTTATGAACTACAGCCGTTAATTAACACTTCTTACATTTTTAATTACTTCAGTGAAAAGTATCCACTTAGTTTCTAGTTTCACTGCTCCTGATAAAGGCAAGCGTTCGTAACCATTTAAGTTTAGGTGCTATGCTGTTCAAGGTAGTGGTCTATGGTATTAAAACCAAAAACATATTTCTTACCTATCGTTCTCACCTTGATTCGGTTGAAGAGTCATGGCGGGCAGAATCCTCTCGTGCCTTAGCTCTTTCAACATTGGGTGGGTTGGATTGACAGGCTTCAACCGACCACACATAACATTTATTTTATAGGATAGGGACTCAAACTCCACGAAATACGAAAAAAAGAAAAATAACGTCTCGGATATAAAAGTTAACGCGTAAAACTAAATCCTTACAGTCTCTACCATTATAAAATAGTTAGAGGTAGGCGAGTTCTAAGTTTGTGATTGACACTCGCTCTCTATACCCTGCCTTTCCATTATCTTCAAGCGAAATTTAAATGGGATCTTTAAATAACTACTCCTTTCGAAATTATATGCCCTCCAGGAACATACACCAAATTAGCACACCATTTTATTACGTTTTAACATTCAATATTTATTTTAATTCCTTCCCAAACTCATAGTGGCATAAAAATGCCATAAAAGGGGCTTAATAGGTATTAAGGCTTAAAAACTAACACTTGGAAACTAGAACTATAGAATTGTTTGTTCAAATCATTTTCTTAGCCAAATCTCTTCTCACTATTATCCTACATGGTGACTGTTATTGTATTAACATTGAAATTACTATGAAATGTAAGTCCATATCACAAATCAGTGATCAAACCCACCTAATCAATTTTGGAAGTATTAATATAAGTTTTCGGAGTGTATATATTGTTACGTTTTTACCCTGAAACGCCGATGATTTCCTAAATCCTTCAGGTTCGACCACTGGATTGTTAAATAAAACACGCTCGGATTTCCTTAATGCTAACTTTATTTGTTTACAAATAATTGACAACACTTAACAACGCTATTTAATTCACGGATACTTGTACTTGCGCACTCGCAACTTTAAAACACTTAGCTTAGAACTTTACAACTTTACTCTTCAAGGTTTAATTACAAACTGAGTTCCCTAACGGCGTGGCAACGCCTTTTTATACTCCGAGCTGCGTACACTGTGGCAGCTCTAGAACATTATCGATCGTTATCGAAAGTTCTCGATTGCGATTGTTCTATTTGCTTTTTCTCGACGTCTCTATCTCTTTCTCGGTTTCTCTTTCGTATGTCATTCGTGTTTTGGAATATCGCCACACTGCCCTCCACCTAAGTCTGATCGTCCCGATCAGACACACTAACTATTCCAAATGACGCAAGCCTTTCCAAATGAACTACCTTCATTTTGTTCCTAGGTCTCCCAACTGTCTGGATTCGATAAACCACGTCATTTAGCCGTTTTATGACCTTGTACGGACCTTCCCAGTTGCACTGCAATTTTGGGGACAAACCTTTCTTTCGTTGTGGATTATACAACAGCACCAAATCTCCTTCGTGGAATCCTTCAGAATTCATCGCCTTGTCATACCTGGCCTTCATCTTGTCACTCATAATTTGTGTGCGCTGCCTAACAAGATCATGCACTTCTCGCAACTCCTCCTCCAGGGTGTTGGACGTTTCCTTACAATTCTTGCGCGCATCATCAAACTTTGGATAGCTTGGTAACCGAAGTTCACTGTCAAAAATTACCTTTGCTGGACTTTTATCCGTTGTTTCGTGTACTGCTGACCTACTCCCTAATTTACTCGTAGGAAATGGTTTGGACACATTCGTCGTAATACGCTTAAACTTTGTCTGACCATGACTTCGTGATTTCGGTGCCTTAGATGCATCACACCCCGTGCATTTGCCGATCCACTCTGCTACCGATCGTCGACATCTAACCCAATAGAACTTCTGTTTGATTCTCTCCATGGTCTTCGTGATTCCCAAGTGTCCTCTACTCGGTCCATTGTGGAATTCTTTGAGAACATCGGGAATTCTTACCCTTGGGACAACTATGAGATTTCGAGAAAATTGGCCATCCCCGCTCTCCCAAGTCCTATACAAACATTCAGATATTAACCTTAATCTGTTACATTGCGCCCAATACGCCTTTGCGATTGAACTTTCCGCTGCCATTTGTTCTTTGGTTGGCCGTGTACCCATGTACAACCCATGCATTATAACTCTCAAATGCCGATCTTTCTGCTGGCACTTCTTCAACTGGTTAACTTCCCACTTATCCGCAGGGTTCGCTTCCGATCTGCGATAGCCAAAAGCCCGCTCAGAACTACTTTCCAAGACCACTTGTTTGCTGCTGAATAGGCTGTCATGCCCAAAGCGAAGTGGTACTTTCACGTTGTTATTCGTCATCATCCGTTTGCCCAAGTCGATGTTCATTCCCTGACTCATTAGGAAGTCCATACCCAATATGACTTCGTCGAAAATATCCGCCACGATAAACTTGTGTACTACTACCACATTCCCAATCGCAACTTTGCAGATTACTTCTCCTATAACTCGCGTGTCCTCACCAGTTACTGTCCTCAACTTTGCTCCAGATAAGGATCTAACCTCCTTTGTGACCAGATCTGACCGAATGATGGAATGTGATGCTCCCGTATCCACACTTAGTACTCGCTTATGTCCGTCCACATACCCGCAAACAGTGATGTTGTTTGCTGTCCTGCCAATTCGAGGCGTATCGATTCTAGGGCATTCAATTGCAGGAGCCAGCCTACGCCCTCTCTGGCTGGCTCGTTTTAGTTTAACGACTGGTTAGGAATCTGTTCGTCTGCTCTGCGCATACAGCCTGCTGAATTCTTACGTCTGTCATAAGCCGTCTTACACTCGCGTGCAAAATGGCCAGCTTCTCCGCATGTGAAGCATTTTCCAGTGCCAATCTCTTTTCCTGTTGAATCAGGACTAATTTTACCTGCGATCGCCTTAAGTGTTTTAAGCATTTCATTCATAACATCCGGTGATTCTACTTCTACTCGGTGTGCTTTATATGCTGGACCACTTAAGAGCGCTGCTGTTTCCTGGGTTTGGGCATATGAGACAGTTTCAGCAAACGTTGTTCTCGGATTCGCATATGTTGCTCTCTTGGTATATGTGTCTCGTATTCCATTGACAAACTTCTGCATTTTTACTCTTTCAAGGTATTCTCCAGATGTATCTCCAAAAGCCAAATGAGCCAACCTCTCAATTTCGGAAGCAAATTCTTGCAAAGTCTCGTTTGTTTTCTGGAAGCGGTTCTCCAGCTCCATCTGGTAAATTTGTCTCCTATGCTTGCTACCGTAACGTCTTTCTACGGCACCCATTAACACATCGTAGTTATCCCTTTCACGCTCGGGAACAGTTTGTAGGATCTCAGCTGCCGGTCCTTTTAGTGCTACGAATAGTGCGGCAGTCTTGTCTTCCATGCTCCAATTGTTTGCTGAAGCCGTTTTTTCAAATTGGAGCTTGAAAACCTGGAAAGGAATTGTGCCATCAAAAGATGGAGTTTTTACCTTAGGACCGTTCACTGAAATAGCTGTACGACTCAGCTGCATATTACGAAGACGACCCTCAATCTCATCTAACTTGGCCTCAAATGTATCCTGCCGCTCCTCGAGTTGATCCTGCTTCTCCTGTAATACTGCATTATTGTTGCTTAAATGCTCCCGTAGTGCTGAAATTTCCGCAGACTGTTGCAATGATTGTGCGGATATCTGCGATGATATCTGTGAAATGCTAGCTAATAACATGTTCATGTTTAAAGCTGTTGATCCATTAGTAGCATTGTCCTTTTCTTCAACCATCCTGCGTTCGTCTTCCGTATCCTCAGGTTTACCTTTAAATTCGTGGTTGCCAACTTCAACTCCTTCCTGCTCCATAGCTTCCCACAATCGTGATACCAATTCAGCTTTTCTCCCAGAAGTTGCTAAATTACGTTTTTCCAGCTCCTGCTTGAGCTCTTCAATCTTCAGATCCTGAATCTTTGTAATTTTCTCCGCTATTATCCTTTAGGATTTATTTAACAATCCCACTTCTGACACCAATTGTTACGTTTTTACCCTGAAACGCCGATGATTTCCTAAATCCTTCAGGTTCGACCACTGGATTGTTAAATAAAACACGCTCGGATTTCCTTAATGCTAACTTTATTTGTTTACAAATAATTGACAACACTTAACAACGCTATTTAATTCACGGATACTTGTACTTGCGCACTCGCAACTTTAAAACACTTAGCTTAGAACTTTACAACTTTACTCTTCAAGGTTTAATTACAAACTGAATTCCCTAACGGCGTGGCAACGCCTTTTTATACTCCGAGCTGCGTACACTGTGGCAGCTCTAGAACATTATCGATCGTTATCGAAAGTTCTCGATTGCGATTGTTCTATTTGCTTTTTCTCGACGTCTCTATCTCTTTCTCGGTTTCTCTTTCGTATGTCATTCGTGTTTTGGAATATCGCCACAATATGTATATTAATCATCTGCTCAGCTGATATAGGCAAAGTGAGGTGGATCTGTTTTTCATTTTTCTTTTACCTGCCTCTCAATTCTTTTTTTTTTTTTTTGTTTTTTGTGCCTTTGCATTTATATTTTAAACCTCTATATACGATTGACATAAACACGCACTTATATCTCTAATGCGCTTACCAATCTACAGTGCCGTGCGTATACCTGGAGAAGCATATGCTGGCGCAAAGGCAGACTTCCCATACATACATATGCATGCACATATATAAGTATACATATATATTCCTATATACCCGTGCTTCTGAACACTATGTCGATCTGGCTGTGCTTTTCGCGAAAAAGACAAAATAACATAAAAAAACATAGTGACTTACATATAAAAACTTGGATCCGCTCCACAGATGAAATACCTTCAAGCGTTGGTATTGTTGGATCCACTGTGGTAATCTACATACTGCTAAATTTCTCTTTCTCGCGATTACTTTTTGTATATCTTTTATGGCATTTTTAGGTATTTTATTTTCTTATGTTTTATACACTAGTCCTTTTTCGAATATTTTCTGCTCGATTTCTTTAATCTTTTTTTTATTACTTTAATTTTTTTCTATTTTTGCTTATATTTGCTTACATGTACATTATATAATTTTTTATGGTTTTTTTTTATTGAGTAAAACTTTTTTTTTCTTTTTTAAAACACCACAACAACCCTCACTTGTTCGCCTCTTTAAACGTGTTAGTTTTTACTCTTTGAATTTTTGATTGTAACAGACTATGAACGGCTTTTAGTAGGCATATACAGTTAAGCGCCTCAAAATGAGTGCCGTGATCGGTGTCAACTGGAACTACACTTCCTACCGACGAGAGATGCGTTCAATGAATTCACCACTGGACTTCGCAGACACAATTTCAGAAAAATAAGAACAATATTCACGCCCAACAGGAGCCACCTCTGGCAGTAGTCACTAATTTGGTACCGGATTGGCGTAGATCGCGCTGGTCCCCTATTTTTTAAACAATATTCTTAAAAGACCTGCTTTCGAAAGGCTGGTGTTAGTATGTACTGACCTTTTATAAGACGAAGCTAGTGAATAGCGATTAACAGGTTGTTTGCAAGAATATAATTGTACTACGAGTACTTTATTGCAAAACACCTGGTGCAGATTCAATTTGTCTGTTGATATATTGAACCGCAAGGAGGCTAACTGAAACTGCGTGGGTCCTTATATACGCGCGGATTCCCAAAAAGTATAAAGCTCTTCTTCTTTTATGTCACTACAACTGTTTGTCGGTTTGGGCCGAGACCAAAAAGCTTCGCAAGTTCCCTCTTCTTCGCTAGGTTTCGCCAATTATTCACACCAAATGATCACAGGTCCTTCTGCACTTGCTACTTCCACTGTATTCGTGGGCGTCCTTGCCTCCGTTGTCCACCCATGGGTGCCGATTCGAAAGATTTTTTTCATCGGAGCATCATTATCCATACGAACGACATGGCCAAGCCATCGCAGTCGTTCAATTTTTATGCCCTTGACTATGTCCATATCATTAAACATCTCGTACAGTTCATCATTCCAGCTTCTTCGGTACTCGTCGTTAACGCGAAAAGGAAGGAACATAAATATTCCGTAGAACATTTCTCTCGAAAGCCCCCAAAGCCTTTGATTTCGAGGCTGACGTTATTGGTGGTATTAATGCTGGATCAAAGGTATACGAAATCCTTGACTACTTCAAAGTTGTAATTGCCAACATTGACGTGGATACTAACACGCGAGGATTTTAAAAAAATAAAAGAAAAGTTGCACGAAAGTGAGTCGCCTTGTCTAAAACCTCGTTTTGTCTCGAACGGTTCGGTGAGGTCCTTCCCAACTTGGACTGAGCTAAAAGTTTTGCTGAACGTCACTGTACATAGTCGTACTAGTTAAGCAGGGATTCCAAATTTAGACATGGCGTCGTAAAGGCAGCTTCTATTCAAGCTGTCAAAAACGGCTTTAAAATCTCTTTGTCGATTGGTGTGTGTCGACTTGTTTATCTAGGGTCTTTTCCTGGGTTCGACGTCCTTTGTATATCTGGTCAATCGTAGATTTCTCAGGCCTGAAGCAACTTTGATAAGGTCAAATCAGCTGGTTCATATAGGGTTCGGTCTTTTACACATTATCGTCGATAGGACATTGTATGCGATACTTAGAAGGCTGATCCCACGGTAATTGGCGCAAACAGCGGGATCACCCTTCTTAAGAATTGGGCAAAGTACACTGAGATTCCAAACTTCTGGCATGTACTCGTCCGACCAAATTGTACATGCTTCCTACCACCTCTTCGCTGCCGGCTTTTAACAGCTCAGCCGGTATCCCGTCTGCTCCAGGCGATTTGTTGTTCTTGAGCCGCCTTCGTGCTGTTCTCACCTCGGCTTGGTCGGGCCACCAGAGTTCGCGTTACACAGCATTGAGAAGTGGTCCCTCCTTACTTCAAGTGTGCTCTGTACGTCCGTCACCATATTTCCGAACTCGTATTCGCAGGAACCCGCCCCGGTCTTGAAACCACTTGTTTGTTGCCTTATTTTCTTATAAAATTTTCGGGTGGCGTTCATGCTTGCTATCATCTCAAGCTCTTCGCTCTCACGCCTTTCCGCCTCTCGTTTCTTCTTCTTGAAAATACGTCTCTCTTCCCTCCTCTTCTCCCGGTATCGCTCGACTGTTGCACGAGCTATGGAATGTTTACAACGCCAGCACATAACACGATCTAGCATGACGTCACCACATAACACGATCTAGCATGCAGCGAATGCATTATCGATAGAAACCGTATCAGGCAGCAACCGAAACGGCGTTTTCCACAAAAAAAAAACAATAGTAAACAACCTAAACAAAAGATAAGTACTAGTAAACAACCTAAACAATAGATAGGAACTAGTAAACAACTTGCTTTTGAATCTTCCACTGCAAATCTGCCGCCGCATCCAAGTATTATAAATAGCCCTTAGTATACAAAATGTAGATCAGTATTTAATTTATATTAATCAAGAAAGCACGTGACTGTGCAGCAAAAAAAGTAGTTTTTACTCTAATCTATGTAAATAGAATAACTGGGGGCTCAACCGGGATGACAATACGTGCTGTCACCTAAAAGCCAAAATCCTTGAAAGATAGGAAAATAAAAAGTGGTCTATGGTATTAAAACCAAAAACATATTTCTTACCTATCGTTCTCATCTTGATTCGGTTGAAGAGTCATGGCGGGCAGAATCCTCTCGTGCCTTAGCTCTTTCAACATTGGGTGGGTTGGATTGACAGGCTTCAACCGACCACACATAACATTTATTTTATAGGATAGGGACTCAAACTCCACGAAATACGAAAAAAAGAAAAATAACGTCTCGGATATAAAAGTTAACGCGTAAAACTAAATCCTTGCAGTCTCTACCATTATAAAATAGTTAGAGGTAGGCGAGTTCTAAGTTTGTGATTGACACTCGCTCTCTATACCCTGCCTTTCCATTATCTTCAAGCGAAATGTAAATGGGATCTTTAAATAACTACTCCTTTCGAAATTATATGCCCTCCAGGAACATACACCAAATTAGCACACCATTTTATTACGTTTTAACATTCAATATTTATTTTAATTCCTTCCCAAACTCATAGTGGCATAAAAATGCCATAAAAGGGGCTTAATATGTATTAAGGCTTAAAAACTAACACTTGGAAACTAGAACTATAGAATTGTTTGTTCAAATCATTTTCTTAGTCAAATCTCTTCTCACTATTATCCTACATGGTGACTGTTATTGTATTAACATTGAAATTACTATGAAATGTAAGTCCATATCACAAATCAGTGATCAAACCCACCTAATCAATATTGGAAGTATTAATATAAGTTTTCGGAGTGTATATATGTATATTAATCATCTGCTCAGCTGATATAGGCAAAGTGAGGTGGATCTGTTTTTCATTTTTCTTTTACCTGCCTCTCAATTCTTTTTTTTTTTTTTGTTTTTTGTGCCTTTGCATTTATATTTTAAACCTCTATATACGATTGACATAAACACGCACTTATATCTCTAATGCGCTTACCAATCTACAGTGCCGTGCGTATACCTGGAGAAGCATATGCTGGCGCAAAGGCAGACTTCCCATACATACATATGCATGCACATATATAAGTATACATATATATTCCTATATACCCGTGCTTCTGAACACTATGTCGATCTGGCTGTGCTTTTCGCGAAAAAGACAAAATAACATAAAAAAACATAGTGACTTACATATAAAAACTTGGATCCGCTCCACAGATGAAATACCTTCAAGCGTTGGTATTGTTGGATCCACTGTGGTAATCTACATACTGCTAAATTTCTCTTTCTCGCGATTACTTTTTGTATATCTTTTATGGCATTTTTAGGTATTTTATTTTCTTATGTTTTATACACTAGTCCTTTTTCGAATATTTTCTGCTCGATTTCTTTAATCTTTTTTTTATTACTTTAATTTTTTTCTATTTTTGCTTCTATTTGCTTACATGTACATTATATAATTTTTTATGGTTTTTTTCTTTATTGAGTAAAACTTTTTTTTTCTTTTTTAAAACACCACAACAACCCTCACTTGTTCGCCTCTTTAAACGTGTTAGTTTTTACTCTTTGAATTTTTGATTGTAACAGACTATGAACGGCTTTTAGTAGGCATATACAGTTAAGCGCCTCAAAATGAGTGCCGTGATCGGTGTCAACTGGAACTACACTTCCTACCGACGAGAGATGCGTTCAATGAATTCACCACTGGACTTCGCAGACACAATTTCAGAAAAATAAGAACAATATTCACGCCCAACAGGAGCCACCTCTGCACACTGTGAGATTTAATCAATCTGGCATCTCGAAATTCAAAAAAAAAATGTTTTCGTAACTCGCTCATATTTTTTTTTACGTGAGAAGAGACCCCAATTGTTACGAAAACAAAGACAAAAGAGAATAAAAAAATGTTATTGGCGTGATAACAGCTATCAAACACGTGCAATTGCATAGCATGCTACAATTGATTTGCAAGCTTGCATTGATCACAAAAGTTTGAGTTATCAGGTCGAAGTTGTGAGTGGTTCTTTTGGCCTAAAATATTTTTTGTATTGAAGGTTATTACTTAAACTTAAAATTTTTGTTTTATACAATATTTATTTTTGCACTCAAGTATTTTGAAAAAATTGTTTTATAACCACCTAAAAGGTAAGACAAATTTTAAAGTTTTCAAATCTTTGATAGACTAGAACTTCCAAGTCCCACGGAGTTCCGTGATGGGAATGCCAGCAGAATCTTTGTTAATGTGCCCAAAACAAATTTAAAAAATAAAATCCTGCCCATTTTTTGCCTTTTTTTAGTATGAATGAAATATCGCGAGAGGAGCTATTTTGGATTTGGTTGAGCAAGGTGAAAAGCGAAAAAACAGAAGCGGTCGAAAAGCACGTTATATCAATTTTTGGACCAGATGTTGACGATACCAAAATTAAAGATCGTATAAAAAAGCTTTGCTTCCAATTTCAATCGCGATGGAGCAAATCTCACCGTGATAAAGCAAGATTTATGCATGACAATGCTATTTGGCTAAGTTCAAAAATTTCTGCTGTTGATTTTGCTCTTGATCACGCACCATCAACTTCAAAACAAATACCTCAACGCGGAAGGCGAGAAAAAGAGTTTGCTGAAAGTGCTTCGAGTACACAAAAACGGAAATGCAAAGAGTTAATATCAAATGTAGCTTCGGAACAATTAACTATGGCTACCGCAATGCATCTGAGATCCTGTGGAAAAAGAGACTCAGCAAACATTGTCAAAGAGTTGTCGGCTTCATCCCCTTCGAGAGGTACAGCTATAAAAAGAGCAAGGGTAAGCATTACTGAAAAGAAAAGTCTTACACCAGATCAAGCACTGGCCATGATCGTAGACGAAAGTTTATCAACTGAGCAATACCGTGGAATACGATTGCATACGATACCATACAGTCCGAAATTGTATCCATGCTATGACCTCGTTAAGCAATCAAAATTATTGTGCTACCCAAGCCTTGTTACTGTTACTGAAACATATGCCGAAATCGATTTGCAATCCTTAATAGACCACACGGTGAAAAGATTAATAGATGCACAATATGAGGTTTTTAAGTCGTTCCCTGCCATTCAGGATGAATTAAGCATAATAATAAAATGGGGATGCGATGGAGCTGAACAGAACCGTTACAAGCAAAAATTTTCGGATGACAACATGTCAGACGAAAGCATGTTTTCTCTTTCGATGGTGCCTCTTCAACTTAACTCTGGAGCTGAAGGAAGGAAACATATTTTTTGGCAAAATCCAGCTGCGTCTTCGACAAGATATTGTAGACCGATCAAATTTATTTTCACGAAAGAGACGCGTGAGGTCATTAAAGCGGAAGTGGAGCATATTCGGCAGCAAATTTCTGTTTTGAAACCAACTAGCTTTGAGCTTCACGGTTATAGTTTCACGGTTAAAGCCAATTTAATTCTATGTATGATTGACGGCAAAGTCTGCACCGCTCTTTCAAATTACACGTCATCGCAAGCGTGCTATTTATGTGGTGCAACTCCAAAAACTATGAACGACATGAATGCCTTATCACAGCGCGAAATCGATGAAAATATGCTTGCTGTTGGTCTTTCACCTCTACATGCCTACATAAGGTTTATGGAGTGCTTGTTGCACATTTCTTACCGATTGGAAATAGAAAAATGGTACGTATCAGGCGATGAAAATAAGGAGAGCGTTGCAAAAAGGAAGAAAAAAATACAAGACAGGTTTAGGAACGAAATGGGTCTTCTTGTGGATATGCCGAAACAGAAAACAGGAAACACAAATGATGGCAATACGGCCAGAAGATTTTTCAAAGAAGCAGAAAATACATCGGATATTACAGGCATAAATGTCGATCTGATCAAGCGGTTTCGAGTAATACTTATTTGCATAAACAGCGGCTATTTTATCAATATAGATGCGTTCCAAAATTTTACGTCAGAAACAAGAGAGCTTTATTTGAGTTTATATCCTTGGTACTATATGCCAGTAACTCTCCACAAAATATTGTTTCATGGAGGAGCTATCATTTCTTCATGCATTCTTCCCATAGGAAACTTTTCTGAAGAAGCGCAAGAAGCACGCAATAAAGAGTCGAGACAGTATCGCGAACTGTTCACAAGAAAAACGTCCCGAGTTGACACCAACATAGATTTATTGCATAGGTTGCTTATCACGTCAGACCCTTTGATTGCAAGTTTGCGTTTACCCCCAAAAACCAAGCGTTCTACTTTACCTTCTGAGGTCATTGCACTTCTGTCTGACACCCAACTAAATGATGAATTTGATGATTTAGCATAAAAAACTTTGCTTGCAGTTCTCTGGAATTTTTATTTTTGTATAAATTCCTTATTTTTTTTTTATTTCTAATTTTCGCTTTTTACTTTTGTATAATTTGTATATAATTTCTTTATTTTGGTTTTTGATTAATATCTTATATTGAATATAAATGTGTAAAAAAAATTTTCCCCAACTAGGGTTTTTGAGGATAGTTCGGAACTAGTCCCCTTTGACACTAGTTGGAACTAGTTGTCTTTCACCATATTGAAGCTTATAATCTCCTTAACGATCGTGCCAAATTTCAAGTTCATATCTCTACAACTTCATATAAAAATTAATTTTGAGATGCTAGATTGACTAAATCTCACACTGTGCTCTGGCAGTAGTCACTAATTTGGTACCGGATTGGCGTAGATCGCGCTGGTCCCCTATTTTTTAAACAATATTCTTAAAAGACCTGCTTTCGAAAGGCTGGTGTTAGTATGTACTGACCTTTTATAAGACGAAGCTAGTGAATAGCGATTAACAGGTTGTTTGCAAGAATATAATTGTACTACGAGTACTTTATTGCAAAACACCTGGTGCAGATTCAATTTGTCTGTTGATATATTGAACCGCAAGGAGGCTAACTGAAACTGCGTGGGTCCTTATATACGCGCGGATTCCAAAAAAGTATAAAGCTCTTCTTCTTTTATGGCACTACAACTGTTTGTCGGTTTGGGCCGAGACCAAAAAGCTTCGCCAGTTCCCTCTTCTTCGCTAGGTTTCGCCAATTATTCACACCAAATGATCACAGGTCCTTCTGCACTTGCTCTTTCCACTGTATTCGTGGGCGTCCTTGCCTCCGTTGTCCACCCATGGGTGCCGATTCGAAAGATTTTTTTCATCGGAGCATCATTATCCATACGAACGACATGGCCAAGCCATCGCAGTCGTTGAATTTTTATGCCCTTGACTATGTCCATATCATTAAACATCTCGTACAGTTCATCATTCCAGCTTCTTCGGTACTCGTCGTTAACGCGAAAAGGAAGGAACATAAATATTCCGTAGAACATTTCTCTCGAAAGCCCCCAAAGCCTTTGATTTCGAGGCTGACGTTATTGGTGGTATTAATGCTGGATCAAAGGTATACGAAATCCTTGACTACTTCAAAGTTGTAATTGCCAACATTGACGTGGATACTAACACGCGAGGATTTTAAAAAAATAAAAAAAAAGTTGCACGAAAGTGAGTCGCCTTGTCTAAAACCTCGTTTTGTCTCGAACGGTTCGGCGAGGTCCTTCCCAACTTGGACTGAGCTAAAAGTTTTGCTGAACGTCACTGTACATAGTCGTACTAGTTAAGCAGGGATTCCAAATTTAGACATGGCGTCGTAAAGGCAGCTTCTATTCAAGCTGTCAAAAACGGCTTTAAAATCTTTTAAATCTCTTTGTCGATTGGTGTGTGTCGACTTGTTTATCTAGGGTCTTTTCCTGGGTTCGACGTCCTTTGTATATCTGGTCAATCGTAGATTTCTCAGGCCTGAAGCAACTTTGATAAGGTCAAATCAGCTGGTTCATATAGGGTTCGGTCTTTTACACATTATCGTCGATAGGACATTGTATGCGATACTTAGAAGGCTGATCCCACGGTAATTGGCGCAAACAGCGGGATCACCCTTCTTAAGAATTGGGCAAATTACACTGAGATTCCAAACTTCTGGCATGTACTCGTCCGGCCAAATTGTACATGCTTCCTACCACCTCTTCGCTGCCGGCTTTTAACAGCTCAGCCGGTATCCCGTCTGCTCCAGGCGATTTGTTGTTCTTGAGCCGCCTTCGTGCTGTTCTCACCTCGGCTTGGTCGGGCCTCTCAATTCTTTTTTGTGCCTTTGCATTTATATTTTAAACCTGTATATACGATTGACATAAACACGCACTTATATCTCTAATTCGCTTACCAATCTACAGTGCCGTGCGTATACCTCCAGAAGCATATGCTGGCGCAAAGGCAGACTTCCCATACATACATATGCATGCACATATATAAGTATACATATATATTCCTATATACCCGTGCTTCTGAACACTATGTCGATCTGGCTGTGCTTTTCGCGAAAAAGACAAAATAACATAAAAAAAACATAGTGACTTACATATAAAAACTTGGATCCGCTCCACAGATGAAATACCTTCAAGCGTTGGTATTGTTGGATCCACTGTGGTAATCTACATACTGCTAAATTTCTCTTTCTCGCGATTACTTTTTGTATATCTTTTATGGCATTTTTAGGTATTTTATTTTCTTATGTTTTATACACTAGTCCTTTTTCGAATATTTTCTGCTCGATTTCTTTAATCTTTTTTTTATTACTTTAATTTTTTTCTATTTTTGCTTCTATTTGCTTACATGTACATTATATAATTTTTTATGGTTTTTTTCTTTATTGAGTAAAACTTTTTTTTTCTTTTTTAAAACACCACAACAACCCTCACTTGTTCGCCTCTTTAAACGTGTTAGTTTTTACTCTTTGAATTTTTGATTGTAACAGACTATGAACGGCTTTTAGTAGGCATATACAGTTAAGCGCCTCAAAATGAGTGCCGTGATCGGTGTCAACTGGAACTACACTTCCTACCGACAAGAGATGCGTTCAATGAATTCACCACTGGACTTCGCAGACACAATTTCAGAAAAATAAGAACAATATTCACGCCCAACAGGAGCCACCTCTGGCAGTAGTCACTAATTTGGTACCGGATTGGCGTAGATCTCGCTGGTCCCCTATTTTTTAAACAATATTCTTAAAAGACCTGCTTTCGAAAGGCTGGTGTTAGTATGTACTGACCTTTTATAAGACGAAGCTAGTGAATAGCGATTAACAGGTTGTTTGCAAGAATATAATTGTACGAGTACTTTATTGCAAAACACCTGGTGCAGATTCAATTTGTCTGTTGATATATTGAACCGCAAGGAGGCTAACTGAAACTGCGTGGGTCCTTATATACGCGCGGATTCCAAAAAAGTATAAAGCTCTTCTTCTTTTATGGCACTACAACTGTTTGTCGGTTTGGGCCGAGACCAAAAAGCTTCGCCAGTTCCCTCTTATAATATAATAATAATAATAATAATCCCAACGGTTTTTTCCCCTCCATACCCGCCCGACCGACGCGAGGGGCGCATCCGTATGACGCACGGATATATAAAAAAAAAAAAAATTTTTTTTTCATATACATATGCTGCGCCGAGTCATGAAAGGCAGAAGTTTGTTAAGTGTCGAGATCTAAAACTGTTCAGCTACAGAACAAATGCTCATCAGCTGATCGAGTAGTAATATATAAGTATGTTTGTATCAATTATTGAGAGCATTGAGTATAGTTTTCTTTACGTAAAAAAGTGAGTCTGAAGTATCAAAAGAACCGGAATGAGTGTTAAAATCCTGGCACAAACTACGGAGTGGCTCATTTAACTCAAAATTACTTTTACATGGCTTCAGAAAAAGAGGCCGGAAATGTCTTGAAATTCGGGAGGGAACGTTTAGTTTTATTTCGCTAAGAAGAGATGGGCTATAGATCAAGCCTGTCAGTAACTTCACTAAAAATACTACGCCTAGCATTTCTCTACGACTAGCAAGTGTAGGAAGATTAATGAGTTTTAAACGACTTATATATGGGGGCAGGTTGTACTGAGAATCCCAACGAAAATTTCTTAAAGCAAAAAGCAGAAATTGTTTTTGAATTGACTCTATTCGGTCGGAATGAACTTGATAGCGCGGGTGCCAAACAACAGATCCATATTCCAGTATTGGCCTCACTAACGTTGTGAATAGAGCCTTCGTAATGTATGGGTCATTGAATTCTTTTGACCATCGTTTTACAAATGCAAAAACACCCTTGGCTTTGTTAACTGTAACATTAATGTGAAGATTAAAATTAAGTTTCGGATCCATTGTAATTCCAAGATCAACAAAGTTAAACACTTGTTCGAGGTTATGGTTACATATGTCATAAGAAGCCGGTTGAAGTGCCCTTCGAGAAAAGCACATTACCTTACATTTTTTAAGGTTTAGCGGCATGTTATTTACTTCACACCAGTTAGTCATGCTATTTAAATCCGCCTGTAGTAAGGACCTTTCCTCAACAGAATGATACGATCTAAAAAGTTTTACATCATCAGCATACAATAAAATTTTTGAATAGTTAATTACAGAAGGTATGTCATTTATAAAAAGTAAAAACAGAATCGGACCAAGGTGACTTCCTTGCGGGACCCCTGAAGATACATGAATAATGTTTGAGGAACTATTTTTAAAAAGAACTCGTTGTGTTCTGTCCATGAGGTAAGAAGATATCCAATGAAGGAGATTAGGTTGAAAACCAAGGAGATCGAGTTTATGAATCAGTAAAGCGTGACTTACTCTGTCGAATGCTTTACTAAAATCGGTGTATATAACATCAGTGTGCATAAATTCTCTGAATCCATTTGAAACATGAGTTGTGAACTCGAGCAAGTTTGTAACGGTAGATTTACCCTTAGAGAACCAGTGTTGAGTGCTAGAAATTGTAGAGGATAATGAATGCGTTAAATGGTCAACAACGATTGCCTCAAATAGTTTAGGAATAGCAGAATTCTTCGCTAGGTTTCGCCAATTACTCACACCAAATGATCACAGGTCCTTCTGCACTTGCTCTTTCCACTGTATTCGTGGGCGTCCTTGCCTCCGTTGTCCACCCATGGGTGCCGATTCGAAAGATTTTTTTCATCGGAGCATCATTATCCATACGAACGACATGGCCAAGCCATCGCAGTCGTTGAATTTTTATGCCCTTGACTATGTCCATATCATTAAACATCTCGTACAGTTCATCATTCCAGCTTCTTCGGTACTCGTCGTTAACGCGAATAGGAAGGAACATAAATATTCCGTAGAACATTTCTCTCGAAAGCCCCCAAAGCTTTTGATTTCGAGGCTGACGTTATTGGTGGTATTAATGCTGGATCAAAGGTATACGAAATCCTTGACTACTTCAAAGTTGTAATTGCCAACATTGACGTGGATACTAACACGCGAGGATTTTAAAAAAATAAAAAAAAAGTTGCACGAAAGTGAGTCGCCTTGTCTAAAACCTCGTTTTGTCTCGAACGGTTCGGTGAGGTCCTTCCCAACTTGGACTGAGCTAAAAGTTTTGCTGAACGTCACTGTACATAGTCGTACTAGTTAAGCAGGGATTCCAAATTTAGACATGGCGTCGTAAAGGCAGCTTCTATTCAAGCTGTCAAAAACGGCTTTAAAATCTCTTTGTCGATTGGTTTGTGTCGACTTGTTTATCTAGGGTCTTTTCCTGGGTTCGACGTCCTTTGTATATCTGGTCAATCGTAGATTTCTCAGGCCTGAAGCAACTTTGATAAGGTCAAATCAGCTGGTTCATATAGGGTTCGGTCTTTTACACATTATTGTCGATAGGACATTGTATGCGATACTTAGAAGGCTGATCCCACGGTAATTGGCGCAAACAGCGGGATCACCCTTCTTAAGAATTGGGCAAAGTACACTGAGATTCCAATCTTCTGGCATGTACTCGTCCGACCAAATTGTACATGCTTCCTACCATCTCTTCGCTGCCGGCTTTTAACAGCTCAGCCGGTATCCCGTCTGCTCCAGGTGATTTGTTGTTCTTGAGCCGCCTTCGTGCTGTTCTCACCTCGGCTTGGTCGGGCCACCAGAGTTCGCGTTACACAGCATTGAGAAGTGGTCCCTCCTTACTTCAAGTGTGCTCTGGACGTCCGTCACCATATTTCCGAACTCGTATTTGCAGGAACCCGCCCCGGTCTTGAAACCACTTGTTTGTTGCCTTATTTTCTTATAGAATTTTCGGGTGGCGTTCATGCTTGCTATCATCTCAAGCTCTTCGCTCTCACGCCTTTCCGCCTCTCGTTTCTTCTTCTTGAAAATACGTCTCTCTTCCCTCCTCTTCTCCCGGTATCGCTCGACTGTTGCACGAGCTATGAAATGTTTACAACGCCAGCACATAACACGATCTAGCATGACGTCACCACATAACACGATCTAGCATGCAGCGAATGCATTATCGATAGAAACCGTATCAGGCAGCAACCGAAACGTTTTCCACAAAAAAAAACAATAGTAAACAACCTAAACCAAAAGATAAGTACTAGTAAACAACCTAAACAATAGATAAGAACTAGTAAACAACTTGCTTTTGAATCTTCCACTGCAAATCTGCCGCCGCATCCTAGTATTATAAATAGCCCTTAGTATACAAAATGTAGATCAGTATTTAATTTATATTAATAAAGAAAGCACGTGACTGTGCAGCAAAAAAAGTAATTTTTACTCTATTCTATGTAAATAGAATAACTGGGGGCTCAACCGGGATGACAATACGTGCTGTCACCTAAAAGCCAAAATCCTTGAAAGATAGGAAAATAAAAAGTGGTCTATGGTATTAAAACCAAAAACATATTTCTTACCTATCGTTCTCACCTTGATTCGGTTGAAGAGTCATGGCGGGCAGAATCCTCTCGTGCCTTAGCTCTTTCAACATTGGGTGGGTTGGATTGACAGGCTTCAACAGACCACACATAATAATAATAATAATCCCAACGGTTTTTTTTTCCCTCCATACCCGCCCGACCGACGCGAGGGGCGCATCCGTATGACGCACGGATGCTTCTGAACACTATGTCGATCTGGCTGTGCTTTTCGCGAAAAAGACAAAATAACATAAAAAAAACATAGTGACTTACATATAAAAACTTGGATCCGCTCCACAGATGAAATACCTTCAAGCGTTGGTATTGTTGGATCCACTGTGGTAATCTACATACTGCTAAATTTCTCTTTCTCGCGATTACTTTTTGTATATCTTTTATGGCATTTTTAGGTATTTTATTTTCTTATGTTTTATACACTAGTCCTTTTTCGAATATTTTCTGCTCGATTTCTTTAATCTTTTTTTTATTACTTTAATTTTTTTCTATTTTTGCTTCTATTTGCTTACATGTACATTATATAATTTTTTATGGTATTTTTCTTTATTGAGTAAAACTTTTTTTTTCTTTTTTAAAACACCACAACAACCCTCACTTGTTCGCCTCTTTAAACGTGTTAGTTTTTACTCTTTGAATTTTTGATTGTAACAGACTATGAACGGCTTTTAGTAGGCATATACAGTTAAGCGCCTCAAAATGAGTGCCGTGATCGGTGTCAACTGGAACTACACTTCCTACCGACAAGAGATGCGTTCAATGAATTCACCACTGGACTTCGCAGACACAATTTCAGAAAAATAAGAACAATATTCACGCCCAACAGGAGCCACCTCTGGCAGTAGTCACTAATTTGGTACCGGATTGGCGTAGATCTCGCTGGTCCCCTATTTTTTAAACAATATTCTTAAAAGACCTGCTTTCGAAAGGCTGGTGTTAGTATGTACTGACCTTTTATAAGACGAAGCTAGTGAATAGCGATTAACAGGTTGTTTGCAAGAATATAATTGTACGAGTACTTTATTGCAAAACACCTGGTGCAGATTCAATTTGTCTGTTGATATATTGAACCGCAAGGAGGCTAACTGAAACTGCGTGGGTCCTTATATACGCGCGGATTCCAAAAAAGTATAAAGCTCTTCTTCTTTTATGGCACTACAACTGTTTGTCGGTTTGGGCCGAGACCAAAAAGCTTCGCCAGTTCCCTCTTCTTCGCTAGGTTTCGCCAATTATTCACACCAAATGATCACAGGTCCTTCTGCACTTGCTCTTTCCACTGTATTCGTGGGCGTCCTTGCCTCCGTTGTCCACCCATGGGTGCCGATTCGAAAGATTTTTTTCATCGGAGCATCATTATCCATACGAACGACATGGCCAAGCCATCGCAGTCGTTGAATTTTTATGCCCTTGACTATGTCCATATCATTAAACATCTCGTACAGTTCATCATTCCAGCTTCTTCGGTACTCGTCGTTAACGCGAATAGGAAGGAACATAAATATTCCGTAGAACATTTCTCTCGAAAGCCCCCAAAGCTTTTGATTTCGAGGCTGACGTTATTGGTGGTATTAATGCTGGATCAAAGGTATACGAAATCCTTGACTACTTCAAAGTTGTAATTGCCAACATTGACGTGGATACTAACACGCGAGGATTTAAAAAAAATAAAAAAAAAGTTGCACGAAAGTGAGTCGCCTTGTCTAAAACCTCGTTTTGTCTCGAACGGTTCGGTGAGGTCCTTCCCAACTTGGACTGAGCTAAAAGTTTTGCTGAACGTCACTGTACATAGTCGTACTAGTTAAGCAGGGATTCCAAATTTAGACATGGCGTCGTAAAGGCAGCTTCTATTCAAGCTGTCAAAAACGGCTTTAAAATCTCTTTGTCGATTGGTTTGTGTCGACTTGTTTATCTAGGGTCTTTTCCTGGGTTCGACGTCCTTTGTATATCTGGTCAATCGTAGATTTCTCAGGCCTGAAGCAACTTTGATAAGGTCAAATCAGCTGGTTCATATAGGGTTCGGTCTTTTACACATTATTGTCGATAGGACATTGTATGCGATACTTAGAAGGCTGATCCCACGGTAATTGGCGCAAACAGCGGGATCACCCTTCTTAAGAATTGGGCAAAGTACACTGAGATTCCAATCTTCTGGCATGTACTCGTCCGACCAAATTGTACATGCTTCCTACCACCTCTTCGCTGCCGGCTTTTAACAGCTCAGCCGGTATCCCGTCTGCTCCAGGTGATTTGTTGTTCTTGAGCCGCCTTCGTGCTGTTCTCACCTCGGCTTGGTCGGGCCACCAGAGTTCGCGTTACACAGCATTGAGAAGTGGTCCCTCCTTACTTCAAGTGTGCTCTGGACGTCCGTCACCATATTTCCGAACTCGTATTTGCAGGAACCCGCCCCGGTCTTGAAACCACTTGTTTGTTGCCTTATTTTCTTATAGAATTTTCGGGTGGCGTTCATGCTTGCTATCATCTCAAGCTCTTCGCTCTCACGCCTTTCCGCCTCTCGTTTCTTCTTCTTGAAAATACGTCTCTCTTCTCTCCTCTTCTCCCGGTATCGCTCGACTGTTGCACGAGCTATGAAATGTTTACAACGCCAGCACATAACACGATCTAGCATGACGTCACCACATAACACGATCTAGCATGCAGCGAATGCATTATCGATAGAAACCGTATCAGGCAGCAACCGAAACGGCGTTTTCCACAAAAAAAAAACAATAGTAAACAACCTAAACAAAAGATAAGTACTAGTAAACAACCTAAACAATAGATAAGAACTAGTAAACAACTTGCTTTTGAATCTTCCACTGCAAATCTGCCGCCGCATCCTAGTATTATAAATAGCCCTTAGTATACAAAATGTAGATCAGTATTTAATTTATATTAATAAAGAAAGCACGTGACTGTGCAGCAAAAAAAGTAGTTTTTACTCTATTCTATGTAAATAGAATAACTGGGGGCTCAACCGGGATGACAATACGTGCTGTCACCTAAAAGCCAAAATCCTTGAAAGATAGGAAAATAAAAAGTGGTCTATGGTATTAAAACCAAAAACATATTTCTTACCTATCGTTCTCACCTTGATTCGGTTGAAGAGTCATGGCGGGCAGAATCCTCTCGTGCCTTAGCTCTTTCAACATTGGGTGGGTTGGATTGACAGGCTTCAACCGACCACACATAATAATAATAATAATCCCAACGGTTTTTTTTTCCCTCCATACCCGCCCGACCGACGCGAGGGGCGCATCCGTATGACGCACGGATATATAAAAAAAAAAAATTTTTTTTTTCATATACATATGCTGCGCCGAGTCATGAAAGGCAGAAGTTTGTTAAGTGTCGAGATCTAAAACTGTTCAGCTACAGAACAAATGCTCATCAGCTGATCGAGTAGTAATATATAAGTATGTTTGTATCAATTATTGAGAGCATTGAGTATAGTTTTCTTTACGTAAAAAAGTGAGTCTGAAGTATCAAAAGAACCGGAATGAGTGTTAAAATCCTGGCACAAACTACGGAGTGGCTCATTTAACTCAAAATTACTTTTACATGGCTTCAGAAAAAGAGGCCGGAAATGTCTTGAAATTCGGGAGGGAACGTTTAGTTTTATTTCACCAAGAAGAGATGGGCTATAGATCAAGCCTGTCAGTAACTTCACTAAAAATACTACGCCTAGCATTTCTCTACGACTAGCAAGTGTAGGAAGATTAATGAGTTTTAAACGACTTATATATGGGGGCAGGTTGTACTGAGAATCCCAACGAAAATTTCTTAAAGCAAAAAGCAGAAATTGTTTTTGAATTGACTCTATTCGGTTGGAATGAACTTGATAGCGCGGGTGCCAAACAACAGATCCATATTCCAGTATTGGCCTCACTAACGTTGTGAATAGAGCCTTCGTAATGTATGGGTCATTGAATTCTTTTGACCATCGTTTTACAAATGCAAAAACACCCTTGGCTTTGTTAACTGTAACATTAATGTGAAGATTAAAATTAAGTTTCGGATCCATTGTAATTCCAAGATCAACAAAGTTAAACACTTGTTCGAGGTTATGGTTACATATGTCATAAGAAGCCGGTTGAAGTGCCCTTCGAGAAAAGCACATTACCTTACATTTTTTAAGGTTTAGCGGCATGTTATTTACTTCACACCAGTTAGTCATGCTTATTTATTTTATAGGATAGGGACTCAAACTCCACGAAATACGAAAAAAAGAAAAATAACGTCTCGGATATAAAAGTTAACGCGTAAAACTAAATCCTTGCAGTCTCTACCATTATAAAATAGTTAGAGGTAGGCGAGTTCTAAGTTTGTGATTGACACTCGCTCTCTATACCCTGCCTTTCCATTATCTTCAAGCGAAATGTAAATGGGATCTTTAAATAACTACTCCTTTCGAAATTATATGCCCTCCAGGAACATACACCAAATTAGCACACCATTTTATTACGTTTTAACATTCAATATTTATTTTAATTCCTTCCCAAACTCATAGTGGCATAAAAATGCCATAAAAGGGGCTTAATATGTATTAAGGCTTAAAAACTAACACTTGGAAACTAGAACTATAGAATTGTTTGTTCAAATCATTTTCTTAGTCAAATCTCTTCTCACTATTATCCTACATGGTGACTGTTATTGTATTAACATTGAAATTGCTATGAAATGTAAGTCCATATCACAAATCAGTGATCAAACCCACCTAATCAATATTGGAAGTATTAATATAAGTTTTCGGAGTGTATATATGTATATTAATCATCTGCTCAGCTGATATAGGCAAAGTGAGGTGGATCTGTTTTTCATTTTTCTTTTACCTGCCTCTCAATTCTTTTTTTTTTTTTTGTTTTTTGTGCCTTTGCATTTATATTTTAAACCTCTATATACGATTGACATAAACACGCACTTATATCTCTAATGCGCTTACCAATCTACAGTGCCGTGCGTATACCTGGAGAAGCATATGCTGGCGCAAAGGCAGACTTCCCATACATACATATGCATGCACATATATAAGTATACATATATATTCCTATATACCCGTGCTTCTGAACACTATGTCGATCTGGCTGTGATTTTCGCGAAAAAGACAAAATAACATAAAAAAACATAGTGACTTACATATAAAAACTTGGATCCGCTCCACAGATGAAATACCTTCAAGCGTTGGTATTGTTGGATCCACTGTGGTAATCTACATACTGCTAAATTTCTCTTTCTCGCGATTACTTTTTGTATATCTTTTATGGCATTTTTAGGTATTTTATTTTCTTATGTTTTATACACTAGTCCTTTTTCGAATATTTTCTGCTCGATTTCTTTAATCTTTTTTTTATTACTTTAATTTTTTTCTATTTTTGCTTCTATTTGCTTACATGTACATTATATAATTTTTTATGGTTTTTTTCTTTATTGAGTAAAACTTTTTTTTCTTTTTTAAAACACCATAACAACCCTCACTTGTTCGCCTCTTTAAACGTGTTAGTTTTTACTCTTTGAATTTTTGATTGTAACAGACTATGAACGGCTTTTAGTAGGCATATACAGTTAAGCGCCTCAAAATGAGTGCCGTGATCGGTGTCAACTGGAACTACACTTCCTACCGACGAGAGATGCGTTCAATGAATTCACCACTGGACTTCGCAGACAGAATTTCAGAAAAATAAGAACAATATTCACGCCCAACAGGAGCCACCTCTGGCAGTAGTCACTAATTTGGTACCGGATTGGCGTAGATCGCGCTGGTCCCCTATTTTTTAAACAATATTCTTAAAAGACCTGCTTTCGAAAGGCTGGTGTTAGTATGTACTGACCTTTTATAAGACGAAGCTAGTGAATAGCGATTAACAGGTTGTTTGCAAGAATATAATTGTACTACGAGTACTTTATTGCAAAACACCTGGTGCAGATTCAATTTGTCTGTTGATATATTGAACCGCAAGGAGGCTAACTGAAACTGCGTGGGTCCTTATATACGCGCGGATTCCAAAAAAGTATAAAGCTCTTCTTCTTTTATGGCACTACAACTGTTTGTCGGTTTGGGCCGAGACCAAAAAGCTTCGCCAGTTCCCTCTTCTTCGCTAGGTTTCGCCAATTATTCACACCAAATGATCACAGGTCCTTCTGCACTTGCTCTTTCCACTGTATTCGTGGGCGTCCTTGCCTCCGTTGTCCACCCATGGGTGCCGATTCGAAAGATTTTTTTCATCGGAGCATCATTATCCATACGAACGACATGGCCAAGCCATCGCAGTCGTTGAATTTTTATGCCCTTGACTATGTCCATATCATTAAACATCTCGTACAGTTCATCATTCCAGCTTCTTCGGTACTCGTCGTTAACGCGAATAGGAAGGAACATAAATATTCCGTAGAACATTTCTCTCGAAAGCCCCCAAAGCTTTTGATTTCGAGGCTGACGTTATTGGTGGTATTAATGCTGGATCAAAGGTATACGAAATCCTTGACTACTTCAAAGTTGTAATTGCCAACATTGACGTGGATACTAACACGCGAGGATTTTAAAAAAATAAAAAAAAAGTTGCACGAAAGTGAGTCGCCTTGTCTAAAACCTCGTTTTGTCTCGAACGGTTCGGTGAGGTCCTTCCCAACTTGGACTGAGCTAAAAGTTTTGCTGAACGTCACTGTACATAGTCGTACTAGTTAAGCAGGTATTCCAAATTTAGACATGGCGTCGTAAAGGCAGCTTCTATTCAAGCTGTCAAAAACGGCTTTAAAATCTCTTTGTCGATTGGTGTGTGTCGACTTGTTTATCTAGGGTCTTTTCCTGGGTTCGACGTCCTTTGTATATCTGGTCAATCGTAGATTTCTCAGGCCTGAAGCAACTTTGATAAGGTCAAATCAGCTGGTTCATATAGGGTTCGGTCTTTTACACATTATCGTCGATAGGACATTGTATGCGATACTTAGAAGGCTGATCCCACGGTAATTGGCGCAAACAGCGGGATCACCCTTCTTAAGAATTGGGCAAAGTACACTGAGATTCCAAACTTCTGGCATGTACTCGTCCGGCCAAATTGTACATGCTTCCTACCACCTCTTCGCTGCCGGCTTTTAACAGCTCAGCCGGTATCCCGTCTGCTCCAGGCGATTTGTTGTTCTTGAGCCGCCTTCGTGCTGTTCTCACCTCGGCTTGGTCGGGCCACCAGAGTTCGCATTACACAGCATTGAGAAGTGGTCCCTCCTTACTTCAAGTGTGCTCTGTACGTCCGTCACCATATTTCCGAACTCGTATTTGCAGGAACCCGCCCCGGTCTTGAAACCACTTGTTTGTTGCCTTATTTTCTTATAGAATTTTCGGGTGGCGTTCATGCTTGCTAGCATCTCAAGCTCTTCGCTCTCACGCCTTTCCGCCTCTCGTTTCTTCTTCTTGAAAATACGTCTCTCTTCCCTCCTCTTCTCCCGGTATCGCTCGACTGTTGCACGAGCTATGGAATGTTTACAACGCCAGCACATAACACGATCTAGCATGACGTCACCACATAACACGATCTAGCATGCAGCGAATGCATTATCGATAGAAACCGTATCAGGCAGCAACCGAAACGGCGTTTTCCACAAAAAAAAACAATAGTAAACAACCTAAACAAAAGATAAGTACTAGTAAACAACCTAAACAATAGATAAGAACTAGTAAACAACTTGCTTTTGAATCTTCCACTGCAAATCTGCCGCCGCATCCTAGTATTATAAATAGCCCTTAGTATACAAAATGTAGATCAGTATTTAATTTATATTAATAAAGAAAGCACGTGACTGTGCAGCAAAAAAAGTAGTTTTTACTCTAATCTATGTAAATAGAATAACTGGGGGCTCAACCGGGATGACAATACGTGCTGTCACCTAAAAGCCAAAATCCTTGAAAGATAGGAAAATAAAAAGTGGTCTATGGTATTAAAACCAAAAACATATTTCTTACCTATCGTTCTCACCTTGATTCGGTTGAAGAGTCATGGCGGGCAGAATCCTCTCGTGCCTTAGCTCTTTCAACATTGGGTGGGTTGGATTGACAGGCTTCAACCGACCACACATAACATTTATTTTATAGGATAGGGACTCAAACTCCACGAAATACGAAAAAAAGAAAAATAACGTCTCGGATATAAAAGTTAACGCGTAAAACTAAATCCTTGCAGTCTCTACCATTATAAAATAGTTAGAGGTAGGCGAGTTCTAAGTTTGTGATTGACACTCGCTCTCTATACCCTGCCTTTCCATTATCTTCAAGCGAAATGTAAATGGGATCTTTAAATAACTACTCCTTTCGAAATTATATGCCCTCCAGGAACATACACCAAATTAGCACACCATTTTATTACGTTTTAACATTCAATATTTATTTTAATTCCTTCCCAAACTCATAGTGGCATAAAAATGCCATAAAAGGGGCTTAATAGGTATTAAGGCTTAAAAACTAACACTTGGAAACTAGAACTATAGAATTGTTTGTTCAAATCATTTTCTTAGTCAAATCTCTTCTCACTATTATCCTACATGGTGACTGTTATTGTATTAACATTGAAATTACTATGAAATGTAAGTCCATATCACAAATCAGTGATCAAACCCACCTAATCAACATTGGAAGTATTAATATAAGTTTTCGGAGCGTATATATGTATATTAATCATCTGCTCAGCTGATAAAGGCAAAGTGAGGTGGATCTGTTTTTCATTTTTCTTTTACCTGCCTCTCAATTCTTTTTTGTGCCTTTGCATTTATATTTTAAACCTGTATATACGATTGACATAAACACGCACTTATATCTCTAATTCGCTTACCAATCTACAGTGCCGTGCGTATACCTCCAGAAGCATATGCTGGCGCAAAGGCAGACTTCCCATACATACATATGCATGCACATATGTATATAAGTATACATATATATTCCTATATACCCGTGCTTCTGAACACTATGTCGATCTGGCTGTGCTTTTCGCGAAAAAGACAAAATAACATAAAAAAAACATAGTGACTTACATATAAAAACTTGGATCCGCTCCACAGATGAAATACCTTCAAGCGTTGGTATTGTTGGATCCACTGTGGTAATCTACATACTGCTAAATTTCTCTTTCTCGCGATTACTTTTTGTATATCTTTTATGGCATTTTTAGGTATTTTATTTTCTTATGTTTTATACACTAGTCCTTTTTCGAATATTTTCTGCTCGATTTCTTTAATCTTTTTTTTATTACTTTAATTTTTTTCTATTTTTGCTTCTATTTGCTTACATGTACATTATATAATTTTTTATGGTTTTTTTCTTTATTGAGTAAAACTTTTTTTTTCTTTTTTAAAACACCACAACAACCCTCACTTGTTCGCCTCTTTAAACGTGTTAGTTTTTACTCTTTGAATTTTTGATTGTAACAGACTATGAACGGCTTTTAGTAGGCATATACAGTTAAGCGCCTCAAAATGAGTGCCGTGATCGGTGTCAACTGGAACTACACTTCCTACCGACAAGAGATGCGTTCAATGAATTCACCACTGGACTTCGCAGACACAATTTCAGAAAAATAAGAACAATATTCACGCCCAACAGGAGCCACCTCTGGCAGTAGTCACTAATTTGGTACCGGATTGGCGTAGATCTCGCTGGTCCCCTATTTTTTAAACAATATTCTTAAAAGACCTGCTTTCGAAAGGCTGGTGTTAGTATGTACTGACCTTTTATAAGACGAAGCTAGTGAATAGCGATTAACAGGTTGTTTGCAAGAATATAATTGTACGAGTACTTTATTGCAAAACACCTGGTGCAGATTCAATTTGTCTGTTGATATATTGAACCGCAAGGAGGCTAACTGAAACTGCGTGGGTCCTTATATACGCGCGGATTCCAAAAAAGTATAAAGCTCTTCTTCTTTTATGGCACTACAACTGTTTGTCGGTTTGGGCCGAGACCAAAAAGCTTCGCCAGTTCCCTCTTCTTCGCTAGGTTTCGCCAATTATTCACACCAAATGATCACAGGTCCTTCTGCACTTGCTCTTTCCACTGTATTCGTGGGCGTCCTTGCCTCCGTTGTCCACCCATGGGTGCCGATTCGAAAGATTTTTTTCATCGGAGCATCATTATCCATACGAACGACATGGCCAAGCCATCGCAGTCGTTGAATTTTTATGCCCTTGACTATGTCCATATCATTAAACATCTCGTACAGTTCATCATTCCAGCTTCTTCGGTACTCGTCGTTAACGCGAATAGGAAGGAACATAAATATTCCGTAGAACATTTCTCTCGAAAGCCCCCAAAGCTTTTGATTTCGAGGCTGACGTTATTGGTGGTATTAATGCTGGATCAAAGGTATACGAAATCCTTGACTACTTCAAAGTTGTAATTGCCAACATTGACGTGGATACTAACACGCGAGGATTTTAAAAAAATAAAAAAAAAGTTGCACGAAAGTGAGTCGCCTTGTCTAAAACCTCGTTTTGTCTCGAACGGTTCGGTGAGGTCCTTCCCAACTTGGACTGAGCTAAAAGTTTTGCTGAACGTCACTGTACATAGTCGTACTAGTTAAGCAGGGATTCCAAATTTAGACATGGCGTCGTAAAGGCAGCTTCTATTCAAGCTGTCAAAAACGGCTTTAAAATCTCTTTGTCGATTGGTTTGTGTCGACTTGTTTATCTAGGGTCTTTTCCTGGGTTCGACGTCCTTTGTATATCTGGTCAATCGTAGATTTCTCAGGCCTGAAGCAACTTTGATAAGGTCAAATCAGCTGGTTCATATAGGGTTCGGTCTTTTACACATTATTGTCGATAGGACATTGTATGCGATACTTAGAAGGCTGATCCCACGGTAATTGGCGCAAACAGCGGGATCACCCTTCTTAAGAATTGGGCAAAGTACACTGAGATTCCAATCTTCTGGCATGTACTCGTCCGACCAAATTGTACATGCTTCCTACCACCTCTTCGCTGCCGGCTTTTAACAGCTCAGCCGGTATCCCGTCTGCTCCAGGTGATTTGTTGTTCTTGAGCCGCCTTCGTGCTGTTCTCACCTCGGCTTGGTCGGGCCACCAGAGTTCGCGTTACACAGCATTGAGAAGTGGTCCCTCCTTTACTTCAAGTGTGCTCTGGACGTCCGTCACCATATTTCCGAACTCGTATTTGCAGGAACCCGCCCCGGTCTTGAAACCACTTGTTTGTTGCCTTATTTTCTTATAGAATTTTCGGGTGGCGTTCATGCTTGCTATCATCTCAAGCTCTTCGCTCTCACGCCTTTCCGCCTCTCGTTTCTTCTTCTTGAAAATACGTCTCTCTTCCCTCCTCTTCTCCCGGTATCGCTCGACTGTTGCACGAGCTATGAAATGTTTACAACGCCAGCACATAACACGATCTAGCATGACGTCACCACATAACACGATCTAGCATGCAGCGAATGCATTATCGATAGAAACCGTATCAGGCAGCAACCGAAACGGCGTTTTCCACAAAAAAAAACAATAGTAAACAACCTAAACAAAAGATAAGTACTAGTAAACAACCTAAACAATAGATAAGAACTAGTAAACAACTTGCTTTTGAATCTTCCACTGCAAATCTGCCGCCGCATCCTAGTATTATAAATAGCCCTTAGTATACAAAATGTAGATCAGTATTTAATTTATATTAATAAAGAAAGCACGTGACTGTGCAGCAAAAAAAGTAGTTTTTACTCTAATCTATGTAAATAGAATAACTGGGGGCTCAACCGGGATGACAATACGTGCTGTCACCTAAAAGCCAAAATCCTTGAAAGATAGGAAAATAAAAAGTGGTCTATGGTATTAAAACCAAAAACATATTTCTTACCTATCGTTCTCACCTTGATTCGGTTGAAGAGTCATGGCGGGCAGAATCCTCTCGTGCCTTAGCTCTTTCAACATTGGGTGGGTTGGATTGACAGGCTTCAACCGACCACACATAACATTTATTTTATAGGATAGGGACTCAAACTCCACGAAATACGAAAAAAAGAAAAATAACGTCTCGGATATAAAAGTTAACGCGTAAAACTAAATCCTTGCAGTCTCTACCATTATAAAATAGTTAGAGGTAGGCGAGTTCTAAGTTTGTGATTGACACTCGCTCTCTATACCCTGCCTTTCCATTATCTTCAAGCGAAATGTAAATGGGATCTTTAAATAACTACTCCTTTCGAAATTATATGCCCTCCAGGAACATACACCAAATTAGCACACCATTTTATTACGTTTTAACATTCAATATTTATTTTAATTCCTTCCCAAACTCATAGTGGCATAAAAATGCCATAAAAGGGGCTTAATAGGTATTAAGGCTTAAAAACTAACACTTGGAAACTAGAACTATAGAATTGTTTGTTCAAATCATTTTCTTAGTCAAATCTCTTCTCACTATTATCCTACATGGTGACTGTTATTGTATTAACATTGAAATTACTATGAAATGTAAGTCCATATCACAAATCAGTGATCAAACCCACCTAATCAACATTGGAAGTATTAATATAAGTTTTCGGAGCGTATATATGTATATTTATCATCTGCTCAGCTGATAAAGGCAAAGTGAGGTGGATCTGTTTTTCATTTTTCTTTTACCTGCCTCTCAATTCTTTTTTGTGCCTTTGCATTTATATTTTAAACCTGTATATACGATTGACATAAACACGCACTTATATCTCTAATTCGCTTACCAATCTACAGTGCCGTGCGTATACCTCCAGAAGCATATGCTGGCGCAAAGGCAGACTTCCCATACATACATATGCATGCACATATGTATATAAGTATACATATATATTCCTATATACCCGTGCTTCTGAACACTATGTCGATCTGGCTGTGCTTTTCGCGAAAAAGACAAAATAACATAAAAAAAACATAGTGACTTACATATAAAAACTTGGATCCGCTCCACAGATGAAATACCTTCAAGCGTTGGTATTGTTGGATCCACTGTGGTAATCTACATACTGCTAAATTTCTCTTTCTCGCGATTACTTTTTGTATATCTTTTATGGCATTTTTAGGTATTTTATTTTCTTATGTTTTATACACTAGTCCTTTTTCGAATATTTTCTGCTCGATTTCTTTAATTTTTTTTTTATTACTTTAATTTTTTTCTATTTTTGCTTCTATTTGCTTACATGTACATTATATAATTTTTTATGGTTTTTTTCTTTATTGAGTAAAACTTTTTTTTTCTTTTTTAAAACACCACAACAACCCTCACTTGTTCGCCTCTTTAAACGTGTTAGTTTTTACTCTTTGAATTTTTGATTGTAACAGACTATGAACGGCTTTTAGTAGGCATATACAGTTAAGCGCCTCAAAATGAGTGCCGTGATCGGTGTCAACTGGAACTACACTTCCTACCGACAAGAGATGCGTTCAATGAATTCACCACTGGACTTCGCAGACACAATTTCAGAAAAATAAGAACAATATTCACGCCCAACAGGAGCCACCTCTGGCAGTAGTCACTAATTTGGTACCGGATTGGCGTAGATCTCGCTGGTCCCCTATTTTTTAAACAATATTCTTAAAAGACCTGCTTTCGAAAGGCTGGTGTTAGTATGTACTGACCTTTTATAAGACGAAGCTAGTGAATAGCGATTAACAGGTTGTTTGCAAGAATATAATTGTACGAGTACTTTATTGCAAAACACCTGGTGCAGATTCAATTTGTCTGTTGATATATTGAACCGCAAGGAGGCTAACTGAAACTGCGTGGGTCCTTATATACGCGCGGATTCCAAAAAAGTATAAAGCTCTTCTTCTTTTATGGCACTACAACTGTTTGTCGGTTTGGGCCGAGACCAAAAAGCTTCGCCAGTTCCCTCTTCTTCGCTAGGTTTCGCCAATTATTCACACCAAATGATCACAGGTCCTTCTGCACTTGCTCTTTCCACTGTATTCGTGGGCGTCCTTGCCTCCGTTGTCCACCCATGGGTGCCGATTCGAAAGATTTTTTTCATCGGAGCATCATTATCCATACGAACGACATGGCCAAGCCATCGCAGTCGTTGAATTTTTATGCCCTTGACTATGTCCATATCATTAAACATCTCGTACAGTTCATCATTCCAGCTTCTTCGGTACTCGTCGTTAACGCGAATAGGAAGGAACATAAATATTCCGTAGAACATTTCTCTCGAAAGCCCCCAAAGCTTTTGATTTCGAGGCTGACGTTATTGGTGGTATTAATGCTGGATCAAAGGTATACGAAATCCTTGACTACTTCAAAGTTGTAATTGCCAACATTGACGTGGATACTAACACGCGAGGATTTTAAAAAAATAAAAAAAAAGTTGCACGAAAGTGAGTCGCCTTGTCTAAAACCTCGTTTTGTCTCGAACGGTTCGGTGAGGTCCTTCCCAACTTGGACTGAGCTAAAAGTTTTGCTGAACGTCACTGTACATAGTCGTACTAGTTAAGCAGGGATTCCAAATTTAGACATGGCGTCGTAAAGGCAGCTTCTATTCAAGCTGTCAAAAACGGCTTTAAAATCTCTTTGTCGATTGGTTTGTGTCGACTTGTTTATCTAGGGTCTTTTCCTGGGTTCGACGTCCTTTGTATATCTGGTCAATCGTAGATTTCTCAGGCCTGAAGCAACTTTGATAAGGTCAAATCAGCTGGTTCATATAGGGTTCGGTCTTTTACACATTATTGTCGATAGGACATTGTATGCGATACTTAGAAGGCTGATCCCACGGTAATTGGCGCAAACAGCGGGATCACCCTTCTTAAGAATTGGGCAAAGTACACTGAGATTCCAATCTTCTGGCATGTACTCGTCCGACCAAATTGTACATGCTTCCTACCACCTCTTCGCTGCCGGCTTTTAACAGCTCAGCCGGTATCCCGTCTGCTCCAGGTGATTTGTTGTTCTTGAGCCGCCTTCGTGCTGTTCTCACCTCGGCTTGGTCGGGCCACCAGAGTTCGCGTTACACAGCATTGAGAAGTGGTCCCTCCTTTACTTCAAGTGTGCTCTGGACGTCCGTCACCATATTTCCGAACTCGTATTTGCAGGAACCCGCCCCGGTCTTGAAACCACTTGTTTGTTGCCTTATTTTCTTATAGAATTTTCGGGTGGCGTTCATGCTTGCTATCATCTCAAGCTCTTCGCTCTCACGCCTTTCCGCCTCTCGTTTCTTCTTCTTGAAAATACGTCTCTCTTCCCTCCTCTTCTCCCGGTATCGCTCGACTGTTGCACGAGCTATGAAATGTTTACAACGCCAGCACATAACACGATCTAGCATGACGTCACCACATAACACGATCTAGCATGCAGCGAATGCATTATCGATAGAAACCGTATCAGGCAGCAACCGAAACGGCGTTTTCCACAAAAAAAAAACAATAGTAAACAACCTAAACAAAAGATAAGTACTAGTAAACAACCTAAACAATAGATAAGAACTAGTAAACAACTTGCTTTTGAATCTTCCACTGCAAATCTGCCGCCGCATCCTAGTATTATAAATAGCCCTTAGTATACAAAATGTAGATCAGTATTTAATTTATATTAATAAAGAAAGCACGTGACTGTGCAGCAAAAAAAGTAGTTTTTACTCTATTCTATGTAAATAGAATAACTGGGGGCTCAACCGGGATGACAATACGTGCTGTCACCTAAAAGCCAAAATCCTTGAAAGATAGGAAAATAAAAAATCGACGCTCTTGAAGAAAGACAAAAATCAGTTTCTGAAAAAGTTAAACACTAAATTATTAAAAAAGTTTCTGAAAAAGCGAAACACTAACTTGTAAAACTAGTTTCTGAAAAACAGAATCACTAATTATAAAACAACGGTTCCTGAAAAAAAGGGGAACAATATTAACAACTTTCGAAGAAGTCCTTGCGACAAAAGCAGAACAAACTGGATCAGTGCGAAATAAAAGCATTCCTAACCGGCAATTCTACCAAACGACGTGTCAGCAAATCCGACTCCTCCTCTCTAAGACTTCAAATAATCGACAACACAACAAATATGGCCGAAGCAGCACAGCTAAGAGTACAAATTGATGCACTAACACGACAATTCCAAAACAAACCTTGCAAGTAATTACCCTAAAACAGGAGCTTTATACTGTTAAGGAAAACCAAACCGCCTTCCACAATATCACCACCATTACCGAACACGAACAAGTCCCTCTTGCAATAACAGACGCCAAAGATACCGATTTGGAGCTGTTCAAAGCTGTACCCAAGTTTGATGGGGACACAAACTCGTATCGCTCATGGAGATCACAAGTCTGGAAGTTTATGGATGACATCAAAGCGCTCACACGACATCCTAGGTATTATAGCGCAGTAGGCATCATCCGCACAAAAGTTATAGGAACAGCAGCCGACATACTTAGCATTCGCAACACGAAATTTAACTTCTATTCGATTATAAATCGATTGGACTATACAAGACTACAAGAATTTGATATGATATTAGGTGAGCAAGGACTTAGAGCTACATATAATAGCAGAAATAAATCTATTCGACTACAGTTTAAAGTACCAAAAGAAAATTGTGAAAGTAATAGTAGTACCGTTTAGCACAACTATCCAAGCAACTATTAGAAATAGAAACAGTTCCCTTATCCCATGTCAGATAATGATTTTGTGAGTACAGAAATCTAGAAACTTCTCGATAATCAGATAATTCAACCAAGTAAAAGTCCGTACAACTCTCCGATTTGGACAGTACCAAAAATGGGCACCGATGAAAAAGCGAAACCCAAAAGAAGGATGGTTGTAAATTATTAGAAGATTAACGCACAAACAATAACAGACAGATATCCTACACAGACGTAAATATGACTATTCAAAATTTAGGGAAAGCAAAAATATTTTCTACTATAGATTTGGAATCAGGATTCCACCAAATCCTAATAAAAGAATAAGACAGAGAGAAAGACGCGATTTCTGTAAACGGCGCTAAGTATGAATTTATCAGGATGCCATTTGGGCTTAAGAATGCACCCTCAATATTTCAACGATGCGTAGATGATATTCTCCGCCAGTAAATAGGAAAATTTGCATACGTATACATAGATGAAGTGTTAATATATTATTCCTCACCCGAAGAACATATGGAACATATAAGAACTATCGTTAACGCCTTGCATAATGCCAATATAAACATATCGAACGAAAAGTCAAATTTTTTTCAGAACTCAGTCGAATACCTAGGACATAAATAAAACATAATAAAGTAACTGTAGATCCCAGGAAAATTCAAACAATAAAAGAATATCCTATTCCAAAGACATTAAAAGAACTCAGATCGTTCTTTGGACTAGCTAGATACCATAGGAAGTTTATTCAAAATTTTGCAGCAATGACTAAACCTTTGACAATCCACTTACGAGGTGACAATGGTATAATTAGTAAAAACAAAAGTGCTAAAGTAGAAGTTAAATTAGATAAGGCAGCTCTAGAAGCTATTGACAAAATCAATGATGAGCTTCAAGCTCAAATAGAACTTTATCAACCTGACTTCACGAACTCTTTTGATCTGACTACAGATGCCAGCAATTTCGCTATAGGCGCAGTACTGTCCCAAAACAGACGACCTATCGCTTTTGTTTCACGAACGCTCAATGAAACTAAACAAAATTACAGTACGAATGAAAAGGAACTTCTAGCTATTGTATGGGCCCTACAGAAATTAAGAAATATGGAATTGCAAATTTAACAATATATACATATCACCAATCTTTAATTTACTCTATATTCGAAAAGAACCCAAATAACAAATTAAAGAGATGGACCAATTTAATAGAAGAATATGGCGCGAAATTGGTGTAGAAACCAGGACATCAGAATGAAGTCGCTGATGCTCTATCAAGGCAACAAATAAGTACAACCGCTGATTGTTCAGAACACTCAGCAGAAAGCTCACCTGTGGATCAGTTTAAAAAAGTCAAACAACCTTTAAACTCTTTCCGCAAACAAATTATACCAATTTACGAAGAAATTTTATTTCATTTCAAAACCGATATTAGCTTTATTTTCGCTACATGTACAATTGTTGTAGCACAAACACAACTTCAAGACGTAACTGATCCGAACGAACAAAGACAGATTATCATACAAACCCACAAAAGAGCACACAGGAATTGTAAAAACAACGTACAGGAAATACTTACTCAGTATTTTTGGCCCTCTATTCGAGAAATGTGTAAAAAATAATCAATAAACTGCGAAGTATGTTTACAAAATAAATACGAGAGGCACGCTAACAAACAACCAATGTGTAAAACCCAAACACCAACACACGTAGGCGAATATATACAAATGGACATATTCCACATGAATAACAACATATACATTAGTTCTACATGTAAATATTCCAAATATTGTTATATACGCAAACTATGTGTGACATACAGCTAAATCAGTATACGACAGACTACATATAGTTACAACACTCAGTTACACCAATACACCACTCAAACGCTCAAGTCGAACGCATACAAGTTAGCACCATAGCCTGACCATAAGCAGTTCTGTCATAATACAATAACAACAACGCTGTGTCTCAGCGTTGCGAAAGTTCACTTAATATTTAACAATACTGCTGTCTCAGCATTGCATAAGCACATTTAGTATTTTAACCAATATAAAATACGTTCACACAATTAAGCAATTTTCTGCAAATCCAAGAACAACAACGACTTCTCATTTCGCCAGCACTAACTTCAAGCGGAAGTCGTGCCGACGCAATATAAACCGGCTGTCGCCCAAATTGAGTTGCCTCAATCTGCATAGTTAGCATAACTCACCTTTTATATGTAGAAATAAGTACATATGTAATTTATAATAAGTAAATAAACAACATATGTAATTTAGAATAAGTAAGTAAATAACTTTATTGTTGTATTGCATATAGCGAGTAAGCGAAAAAACTGTATTAAAAGGAAAAGATAATAAAATGTACAAATGTGTACGTATAAATGGCGTGATTATGTTTGCGGGGATAGATGAAGGATAATGAGGTTTGATCCTTGATGGGTTTATCCTGGCGTACTGATGATTGTAGTTTATCCAGTCAAGAGCCAGTTTGGTGTATCTATTTTGATGTATTAGGCGATATACGTCGCTTTTGATAAGGAAGCTGGAGGTTGACGTAGGAATGGATGTAATTTCTTTGGCCAATTTATCCGCATAAGTGTTTCCATCAATGCCAGTATGGTTGGGAAATGAAATGAGACGGTCTCTTATGCAGCTGATAATGTTGATGGAGTTGTTGCAATTATGTATGGCTTGAAAACAGGACAGGGTATCTGTGCATATTACGTATTTACCAGCATTTTTAACAGCGTGTTCAATTGCCTGAAAAATCGCAGTAGCTTCAGCAGTAAAGATGGAACAGCTTACGACGGCAAAAGATCTATTTAACGCCTTTGAACCATCGGTAAAGACGAATCGCCAGTTATTGCTCTTAAGTCGCGTCATTGATTCCGGAAACATAGAGTTGTATACCTCTTTTGGTGTGCTACATTTGGGGAGGCGCGCTAGGTCGTCTACAAAAGATGCAAAGAAGCCAACCAGGGAAGATGACGAATTTTACATGTTTTAGTTGCTTTTAGTGGTAGTTCATTTAATTTCGCAAATATCGCGCATTTGTATATAGATGATTGAACTGTCGGACGCCTGATGTTGGAAGAGGCTGTGTAAAAGGCTTTTCGTAACGTCAGATTTGAGCCACTAGTCAACTTTGTGTAAAGTTTGCTAGTGCTGTCTTCCATATTATCTTTCAGGAACGGTAATCCCGATTCCGCCAATATATTTTTTATAGGAGATGTGGAGAAAGCTCGAAGAGACCTTCTAATTGCAGTGTGATATGGAGCAGCGAGCATTTTTAAATTATTATTTGCATGATAACCGTATATTTCAAGACCATAGTTGATGACAGAGAGGATAATAGCCCTTACAACGTTTAACAGTAAAGCCGGACCTATGTGCGAACGCTTACATGACAGGTACTTACCAATATTTGAGTTAGTAATGAGTCTATTTCTAAGATATTGACAATGTTGCTTAAAATAATATTTACTATCTAATACAATTCCAAGAAACTTAATAGTATTTGAACATAAAATATTTACATTGTTGAATGTGAATAATGGAAAAGAACAATTATGCTTTCTACAAGTATGAAGTAATTTAGACTTAGAATAAGAAATTGAAGTGCCTGAAGAACGAGACCACGAGGATAAGATGGAAAGGATTTCCTTGAAATTAGAAGCTGCTAGGGAAAGATCAGAAGATTTAGAAAAAATAATAATATCATCAGCATAGATTTTATGTCGGATATTGGGAAAGTTAGATAGGGTAGAGCTTATTTCATCAAACGCTATGGTAAAAAGTATTACAGAAAGGGGAGATCCCTGGGGAGTGCCGTTTTCAAGAGGTAAAGTAGGGAAAGAAATATCAGAAATAAGGACTTTGATTTTGCGCCTGGAAAGAAAAGATTTAACAAAATTAAAAATGCGAGGGCCAACCTTCCATTTCATGAGTTGCCTTAGAACAATATGTATACCAATTCGGTCGAACGCCTTCTCAAAATCAAGTGAAAGAAGCGATACATGATTTTTATTGGATAAAGCGTCAGATATAAAATAATCAAGGTTTAGAAGGGCATCGATGGTGCTTTGGCCTTTTTTGAATGCTACTTGATTAGGGTGTATCAGCTTATTAAAATGGAGGTAACAAGAGAGTCTGGAAGCAATAATTTTCTCCAAAAGTTTGCTTAAGCAAGGAAGTAGCGAGATCGGGCGTTAGCTGGTAACTTCACAAGCTGGCTTACCAGGTTTTAAAATAGGAACGATGGCGCTTGTTTTCCAAATTTGAGGAAAAACGCCAGTATGAAAAATATTGTTGTAGTGGAACGTGAGACGGGAGAGGATAGGAGAAGGAAGGTGCTTTATTATGGGGTAGGATATTTTATCAGTCCCTGGTGTCTTACCTTTCACCGCGGAGAGTGCCATTTGAAGTTCAACTAATGAGATTTCAGAGTCAAGCCATCTAGCCGAAAAAGATAATTGACTAGAAGGAAGGTGAGAAAGAGAGAGTAAAGAACGTTTGTTTGCAGCAAATTCAAAATGGAAATTGGAATCAGATGAACAGTTAGATAAATGGTTGGCAAATTCTAAGGCTATATCGCGGGGATATAGGAGGCTGCCTTGAGTGATGTTGAGGTTGTTTAAGGTTGTTTTAAGTTGGCCCAAATTTTTTTGGGGTCAGAGGAGGAGTTATTGTACTAGTAAATTTCTGGAAAGAGTTAGTTTTGGCTAATTTGGCTTCTCTTCTGAAAAGAGCGTTCGCTTTTTTGTAGGCAATGAGATTAAACTGGGAGCGATAACGTTTAAATTGCTGCCATGCTTGTTTTTGCGTCCTAAGTGCCGAAAGTTTGCTGTTCCACCAAAGAGGGGAAGGTTTTCGAGGTTTAGCTGATGATTGCGGAATAGATTGCTTGCCTGCAGATCTAATAATTTTTTGAATTCTTGAGGTTTCCTAGTTTGTATTAGATGAAGAAGGAAAATAATCAGAGTAGAGGAGACAGTATTCTTGAAATTTGTTCCAGTCAGATAAGTCTGTTTTAAAAAATATTCTTAGTTTTAAAAGGGGTGAGGTATGGGAAGAGATTTTAATTAGGATAGGAAAATGGTCGCTGCCGTGTAGATCATCTATGCGGTGCCATTCGGTTTTGGGGAAGAGGGAGTAGGAGCAAAGGGATATGTCAATATTCGTAGAGTCTGTTGAAAAATGAGTAGGAGAACCGTCATTAAGAACAACGCAGTTAGAGCCAAGAATAGCATCTTCAATCATTCGGCATTTAGGATTAACAGAGGCAGATCCCCAAAGGGGACTCCAGGCGTTAAAGTCTCCAGCCAATAAAAAAGGTGTAGAGCCTGTGGGAATGAGATCAGAAATGTCAGATAAACTAAAAGTTTGATGGGGAGGGGTATAACCGCAGGTGATAACAATTTTCTCTGGGAAAAGAATTTCTATGGATAATGAGGAAATACTTGAGGGGGATAAGGGAAGAATGATATGAGGCACATTTCGTTTGACTAGGATTGCAATCCCTTGTTTGCTGGTAGCATTGAAGGGGACGTTATGGAAATGACCAATATAAGCTTTAGGGGTATAGGATGAAATGTTGTAAGCCAGGTGTGTTTCATTTAATAATATTAGTGAGGGATTACGATTCTTAATTAATAGTTCAAGTTCAATATAATTTCTTAAGTAACCATTTATATTCCATTGAAGTATAGATGGCATGTATAGTAAAGAGAAAATAAATATTACCAGAGTTAATTATGTAATTATGTAAGTATTTATTGTTCCATTGATGAAGGAAGTGGAGGGGTAATGGGGAGAGAAGGGGGGTTGGGGTTATTGTTAAGTGGAGAAATAGTGTATTCGAGTTCTGAGAGGGAAGAGTTGTGTGGAGATAGCGAAGAATTTAGTGAAAGTGGTGAAAAAGGAGGGGAGGGGGAAGAGTTTGAGGAAAGAGAGGGGATAGGACTATTCTTAGAAATTTCAGGTTGTTCTGTGTAGGATTGCGGATAATTATTGGTTAATTGGTCGGAAGTATTAGACGTTGTAGCGTTATTTTTTGGATACGATTTTTTTGTTGTAACGGTATTTTCTATGTTAGCGGATTTTTTTGAGTTTGTAATGAATGTTGGAAGATGTTTTGGCCACATTGGCAAAAGAAAAAGGGGAAGGGGTACTTGGAAACTGGTTTTTATAAAAATTAATTGCTTCGCGCATGGAACATTTCTGTATCGTTTTTATTTTTAGTATTTCTTTGGATTGATTTAATTTTTGGCAAATATTTGAGATTGCTGGATGATCTCCTGCGCAGTTAGCGCAGTGCACTCTAGTGCATTCGCCGGGAAAAGCGTGGTTAGGGGGAAGATTGCAAATAGCGCAAGAAGGATTATTGTTACAGCGTTTGGCTGTATGTCCTAGCAGCTGACAATTTCGACAACGCATGGGGTTTGGGTAATAGGGCCGAATATCTAAAGTTCTCCAGGCGACTTCAAAGCGATTAGGTAATGTATATTTATCAAATGTAAGTAATATAGCACCGGTTCAAACGCGATTTTCGTTAACCAATTTCGTAAACTTGTGGATTGCTGAGACACCTTGATCTTTAAGACCGTCAATAATTTCGTTTTCAGGTAGTTGACAAATGAATGGCGTACCCTTTACAGAATTGAGCGTGCTGTGAAGACTTACTTCAGCTGCACCTGCACCAGGGAGATGATTTGTTGATAAAAATTTGTCCGCAATTTTTTGGTTTTTAACTAGTAGCAGCAGGCTGCCATCACGAAGTGATGTGATATTGTTAACGTCTTTACTAATGTTTTGAATACCTTTGTAAACAGCAAAGCAAGATATAGTTGATATTGTTTTGTTAGGGTCCTGAGACTTGATAAGTAGGTATTTTGGGTCATCCTTCTTTTTAACTGGAAGTTCCGGAGAGATATCCAGCGTTGTGCGTTCCGTTTTTTTTTCCTTTTTTTTGCCAGACTCCGGGGATAATAGGGCAAACCTATCTCCCAGCTTGTTCGCCCCAGGGGGCATTGCGAAAAAAAGATACTTCTTTTGTATGAAATAAATTTGTATTTGACTTATACAGGTGAACATAGAAAATTATAAATAGATAGCTTTATGCGTACAAGTGCAAAGCTAGGTTATGTTGCGCGAATCAGTTAATTGCGAACCGTTAGTTAGCGAAGAAGTGTACACAAGATCAAGCGAGAAAGAAAAGCGACCGTACGGTTTGACAACTCGGCTGCGAATGATAAAACAGATTAAAATGAATGAACAGATGCAGGAGGCAATAACTCAGCTCACTGGCGCCGTAAACGCACAGATCGAGCAAATTAAAATAATGAATAATAGGATAACCCAGCGAGAGGCCAGGGTTAGTCCACACAATGAGAGTAATCTTGAAAATACTCCTATCTGCTTGACGGAAGCGGATCAAAAACCTTCAAACATTTGAAGGTGATCCAGTGCAATATATGTCCTGAATTCACAGCGTTGAATCCATACTGCAGGACTATGAGGCAGTCAAGACCAGGCCAATATACAGGGCCATCTCACGACATATAAGACAAAAGGTCACAGGTCCTGCGGACACTGCCTTAATTTCCTACAACATTTTCGACGATGATTAGGGTAAAATTAAAACGTGTTTGTCTCTGTATTATGCAGACAAACGCGATCTAAGAACCTAAACCACCAATTGTCCGTGATCATTAATAAAACAAAAGGCCAAGATTATTCTATGGAAACGAGTTCTGCACTTGTAGAAACCTATAGAAATAGGGCCTTAGACGTATTTATAAGAGGGCTGACAGGTGAATTATCAAGGATGCTAGTCATCCAAAGACCACAGAACCTACCTGAGGCGTATGCCTCTTGTCTGGAAATTCAGAATCTTAATTTAAGGAATTACTCAATTTTCCCTAAAAATCTGGGTACATCAAACCAAACGGAATAATAAGACCGTCAAAAAGTACATACAACGCACCCTTGTGGATAGTCCCAAAAAAGGCCGGACAATCCGGGAAAAACGATATAGAGTCGTTATTGATTTCAAACGCCTAAATAGCGTAACAATTCCCGATGCCTACCCTATTCCCGATATCAATAATACGCTAGCTAGTCTAGGTGAGAGTAAGTATTTCACTACTCTAGACCTTACCTCCGGATTTCACCAAATCAGGATGAAGCAAAAGGACGTTGAGAAAACTGCATTCTCAACAGCCAACAGCAAGTACGAGTTTACGAGACTGCCGTTTGGGCTAAAAAATGCCCCTTCCAATTTTCAGAGAATGATCAACGACATTCTCAAACCCCTGATTGGGAAATCATGCTACGTTTATATTGATGGTATCATAATAATGGGAAGGAACAGGGAAGAACATCTGAGGAATTTGGAAGATGTATTTTCACTTTTGCAAAAGGCAGGATTAAAAGTTAATCTCGAAAAATCCAAATTTCTTAAAACAAAGGTAGAACTTTTGGGTCACGTTATAACACAAAATGGTATTTTACCAGACCCAGAAAAAATATCTGCCATAAAAAATATTTCTATTCCGAAAAACCTCAAGGAACTAAAGAGTTTCCTTGGCCTTGCATCTTACTACAGAAGGTTCATAAAGGACTTCGCAAAAATTGCCAAGCCACTAACAAATTTAACTAGAGGCAAGCCAATCTAAAAAGGTAAACATTTAACTTACGGGTGAAAGTCTGAAATAATTTAAGGACATAAAAACGTTGCTTATGTCCTCTGAAATTCTGGTATTTCCAGACTTCAATAAATCCTTCATTTTAACGACGGACGCTTCCAACACTGCAATTGGAGCAGTCCTTTCACAAGGGGAAATCGGTAAAGATAGACCCATAGCTTATATTTGTAGATCACTAAATAAAACCGAGGAAAATTACTCGACGATAGAAAAGGAAATGCTCGCCATAGTATGGTCGCTCGACAAGCTAAGGACTTACTTGTACGGAGCCAAAGAAATAAGAATCCTTACTGACCATCACCCACTGACGTTCGCATTAAGCAACAGCAACAATAATGCCAAACTCAAAAGGTGGAAAGCAAGGATAGAGGAATATAATTACAAACCTTTCTATAAACTGGGGAAGACCAATGTTGTCGCAGATGCGCTCCCCAGGCTTCCCATGGAACTTAACTCGTTGACATCGTCAACATCTTCAGATGGAAATTCACAACATAGTGCAGAAGAAGATAGCTCGAAGCTCATTTGTCACTGTGAAGCACCATTAAATGAATTTAAAAATCAGATTGTGTTCCTAGAGGGGAAAGAAGAGGTCATCCACGAAGAACCTCATCCAAGGTATCACAGGCACCGTATAAAACGCGAGTTATACTTTTAAATCGTTGATAGAAATATTGGAAAAATTCCTCAATCCAAATATATTAAAAATAATTAAAATACCCGAAAAATATATTCCTTTACTACAGGAAGTATACCACGACCGATTTTCTAAATTCCGTGTCAGGATTATACAGAGACTAGTGACAGACATTTCTGACGACGAACTTTAATTTAAAATAATACAAGAGGAGCACAAAAGAGCCCACAGAAATAGCAGGGAAAACAAAGACCAAATCTTAGAGAAATATTATTTTCCCTAGATGACAAAGCTCATAAAAAATTACACCAAAACTTGCGAAATCTGCTGCTCCAATAAATACGACCGACATCCGCAAAAGCCTGCTTTACAGGCAACGCCCATTCCTTCATATCCCACAGAAATACTGCACATTGACATAATCGAAATGGCAGGTGAAAAATTCATAACTTGTGTGGATAAATTCTCGAAATTTGCCCAATTTTTCCGAATAAAAAACAAATCGGTATTGCATATTAGAGACAAATTAATAAAACTTCTCCACTATTTTTCAGTTCCAAAACTACTAGTAATGGACAACGAAGGCAGTTTTGTTAGTCCGATAACACTCAATTACTTACAAAATTTAGGTATTGAAATTTATTTAGCACCACCCCAAAAGAACGATGTTAATGGTGCAATTGAACGCGTTCACTCTACGATTATTAAAATTGTTAGGTGCCTTCAATCGGAGTATCCCGACTGTTCACTGAAAGAAGTTATCAATATTGCTGTTTATAGATACAACAACACAATAGACTCGGTTACAAATAAGAAGCCTGACATTTTTTTCGGCAGAACACAAAGAATAAATTATCAGGACCTAGCAAATTTTAGGGACATAGTAAATGTTGACCTTCGGAATGAAATAGCTAGGAAACAAAGGAACATGCTGAAAAATCATAACAGGAAAAGGTCAAAACCAAAAGGCTACGAGCCAGGGGAAATTGTCCTAAAGAAGGATAAACAAATCAAAAGTAAAATAAAACCTTTTTTTTTTTTAAAGGAGACTGTAGCTAAGAATAATAATGTTACTATAACAACACCTAGTAATAAGAAAATCCACAAATCGCATTTAAAGAATTAATACACGTATACCTTTCAGACTACTTCCGTTATGGGCCACCGCATCGGTGAACACTTACGAATACAATAATCCGCTAGTTATGATCAAAATAGGACTGGGAAAAATAAGTAAAGGGACGTACAAAATTTTATACATACTGTCATATCTTTTATAATAAGGTGGCAAGACTGGAAAAAGCGAGGTGTCAAAGTATAATATAGACCAGCCTTCTTTTCTAATTTACATTCCTTGCAAGCAACACACTGTTTTCTTACTGAATAATTTGCTAGAAGTATCTGTATTCGTTTCGTATATATTAATAAAGAATTTAATAATAGGAATAAGCGTGTAAATCATTGGTAGAATACACAACAAATATTGGCGACGAGGTGAAAAATAAAATATGGATCAGCAGCAATTACAAAATTTGCTAACAGCAATGACCGCCATGAGAAATGCGCTACGAACACAGACACAACCTTCGGCAACCAACGTGAGCATCATTTCAAACTTCGAAACTTTTGATCCTAATACTGAATCTTTCAAAACATATAAAGAAAGACTAGAAATACATTTTGAAATAAAAAAAGTACAAGACAATAAGGAGATGTGTGCAAAATTATTGTTACAGTATATAGGATCAAAGAACTACGCTTTGCTTACGTCATTGGCAGCGCCAAAACTCATCAATTCGTTAAAATATGAGGAATTAATTGTCTTATTGGAAAAACATTTTTGCAAAAAAAAGAATGTATTAGTTGAACAGCACAAATTCTTTTGCGAACTACAAAACGAAAAACAATCAATTGCAGAATTTGTGGCACAATTGCGTAAACGTGCAAGTGACTGCGAATTTGTGTGCGCATGTAAGGCAACGGTCTCCGAAGTGTTCCTAAGGGCACAATTTATTAGAGGATTGCGGAGTGAACATATGAGCGAGCAACTGCTAGAAAATTCCGATTTTGACTTCGAAACGATTGAAAAAAAAGCTGTAGCACTTGAAGCCGCTAAAATGGGTAACAAAGAAATTGCAACTAACAACACAGAAATAAATCAAATTAACAAAACGCATTTTCAAAAAAGGAATATATTCGATAAAAATAAAAATCAAAATTCAAATAGAAATTCAAAGATAAACTATCGACAGCTAGGGGTTGAAGGGTTATGGTTACGTTGCGGACGTGCTAATCACATGGCAAACGAATGCAAAGCAATTAAACATAACCTCAAGTGCGAAATATGTAAGAAAACAGGACATATAAAAAAAGTATGCATAAAAAACAAACTCAAAAATACAAATTCAAACCATAATATTGAGGAAATGCCAAATAAAAGTCACCTTAATAATGAAATAGAATATTACGGCATAAATAAAATAATCGACATTTACAACAAAAGCACTTGCCCTGCAAATGACATTAGAAAATTCTTCATCGATGTAAGCATTGAAGGAGAAAATCAAAAATTTGAAGTGGATTCGGGAGCAGGCTATACACTTTTACCCGAGCAAGATTTTCTAAAATTGGATTTAAATATTCCAGTACGTAAATCCGATGTTGCATTTCGAGCATATACCGGAGCTATTTTTGTACCATTGGGGGTGGTCGACGTAAACGTTAAATACAAAAACTAACATTCGAAAGAACAAATGTACATCGTGCCATCGAAACATTCGCCATTGCTAGGTCGTATATGGATACGTCACCTAAATATTAACTTACAAGAAATTGATTACACAGAAATCCACGATATAAAATCAAATACAACATATACAATTGAAGAAATACTAACGAAATATACCGATCTTTTTCAACCAAGAATTGGGTGCATACCAAACATTTGTTGCAGCATCAAGCTAAAGGAAGGCGCAAAACCAGTGTTTGTGAAAGAACGCCAAGTACCATTTTTACTACGCGAAAAAGTCGAAACCGAACTCGATAATTTGGAAAAATACGGTATTATATCAAAAGTAAACACGAGCGATTGGGGTTCTCCTTTGGTGGTAATTCCAAAACCAGATGGAAATGTGAGACTTTGTGTTGATTACAAAATTGCAGTTAATCCACAGCTCATCTCAGCGCATTACCCAATTAGGCGTATCGATGAAATTTTAAACAGCTTGAAAAATACAAAATATTTTTGTAAACTTGATCTATTTAAAGCATATTTACACGTTGAAGTTGATGAGGACAGCCAACGAATTCAAACAATCTCTACACATCGTGGAACTTATCAAATGAAACGTCTATCTTTTGGAATAAAAACAGCGCCGAGTGAATTTAACCGTATACTGGATCAAATATTAGCCGGACTTGAAGGTACCCTATCTTATTTCGATGACATTATAGTGTTTGGGGCTACCCTACACACATGTAAAGAACGTTTAATTAAATGTTTTGAGCGTTTAGAAAAAAATCAATTGCATTTAAATAAAAATAAATGTGAATATTTCAAAGAAAAAATTCAATATTTGGGCTACAATATAAGCTATAATAAAATTTCAAAATGCAAAAATAAAGTTGAAGCAATTGTTAACATGCCAAAACCAGAAAATTCTGATCAATTAAGAAAATTTCTGGGTATGATTACATATTATGCAAGGTTTATCCCTAGAGCATCGTCATTAACATACCCACTGAGACAGTTACTCGAGAAAGGTAAAAAATTCGAATGGTCAAGAAAATGCGAAGAAGCATTCAAAAATTTAAAACAAGAACTAATTACAGACAAAGTCTTAGTCCCATTTGATACAGATTTACCTATCATTTTGGCGTGCGACGCGAGTCCATATGGAATTGGAGCCGTATTATCACACATAGTTAAGGGTGAAGAGCGTCCGATTGCATTTATATCGCGGGCACTTACAAAAACAGAGCAAAACTACAGCCAGCTGGATAGAGAGGCACTAGCAATAATATATGCAATTGACAAATTTTACATGTACTTATACGCAAGGCATTTCACACTGATTTCGGACAACCGTCCATTAACAAGAATTTTTCATCAAAACGCAAAAACACCAGCTATGACGTCAGCAAGGCTTCTTCGATATGCATCGTTTTTACAAGGATTCGACTACAAAATTCACCATCGGAAAGCAGAAGACAATACCAATGTAGACTGTTTATCGCGAGTACCGATTCAAAATACGTCAGATACCTCACACTTTACGGACCAAGAGGTAAAAATTTTGCAAGACCAAACAATTAACCAGATATCGATATATTCAATAACAGCATCGTCAATCGCAAACGAAACAAATAAAGACTTAGAATTCAAAAAATTAAAACAACAGCTCCTACACGGAAGAAATCTATCTCCAGAGTTTTCGATTCAAAATGGCATAATATTTAAGAGTGATCGTGTAATGATCCCAGCGTCAATGCGTACCGAAGTACTCAATGAATTACATCGAACACACGTAGGTATTGTAAAAATGAAACAACTGGCACGAAGGTATTGCTTCTGGAGAAATATCGATAGTGACATCGAAAACGTAGTGCGAGCATGCAGCAACTGTGCACTGATCAAAAAGAATCCACCGAAAGTAATAGTCCATCACTGGGAAGAACCACAAGAAAATTTCGAACGGGTACATATGGATTACGCTGGCCCATTTTTAAATCATAATTTTTTTGTAGTCATCGACGCAAAATCGAAATGGCCCGAAATTAAAATTACCAGAGAGGCGCCCACGTCAGAAAAATCGATAACATTCCTAGAGAATATTTTTGCAACACATGGACTACCAAAAGTACTAGTATCGGACAATGCGACAATTTTTCAAAGCAAAATGTTTAAAGAATTTTGTAGAAAATACGGCATATTGCAGAAGTTTATAGCTCCAGGACATCCAGCAACAAATGGCTTAGCGGAACGACATATACAAACACTGAAGGCGAAACTAAAAGCAATGCAGGATGAAAACACGCCACTTCACTTGAAAGTTCAAGAAATATTATTTCGATACAGAGCAACACCAATGAGTAACAACAAGAGCCCTGCGCAAATGTATTTAGGCAGGAACTTGCGTATGCAATTAGATGCGATTAAACCGATGCATCAATTGAAGGCGGACACATCAAATTATCCAGAGGTACGTCAATTTAGCGTGGGAGAACGCGTACAGGTGCAGTGGCATGAGATAAACGCTTCAACGTGGAGATTCGGAAATATAACAAAGAAATTCGGCCGTTTGCACTATCAGGTGAAGCTTGATAATGGCTATTCATTAAAGCGCCACGTAAATCAGATGTACAAATCAAATGTCCAAGCAAAACTCGTTACAAAGCCTCCAGAACCACGTCCAAAAATAATCCAACAACCAGAATTGGAAATAAATATTGAATGGCGAAACAGCAATCCAACAACAAGCAACAACCAGCCGGAGCCATCCAACAATCCAATAACAAGCAACAACCAACAGCTGCGCAGATCAACAAGAACAAAGAAGACTCCAGCATTCCTTGACGATCATGTGCGATATTAGCGTGGGAGATTGTCATATCTTTTATAATAAGGTGGCAAGACTGGAAAAAGCGAGGTGTCAAAGTATAATATAGACCAGCCTTCTTTTCTAATTTACATTCCTTGCAAGCAACACATTGTTTTCTTACTGAATAATTTGCTACAAGTATCTGTATTCTTTTCGTATATATTAATAAAGAATTTAATAATAGGAATAAGCGTGTAAATCATTGGTAGAATACACAACACATACTATTGACTTGGACGAGTATGAGAAAGTAATTGACGATATAAGACCAATAGTACATCACGAAATTAGCAAAACAAGCATTCTGTCACCACAACTAGAACACATCTCATCAAGAAATTCAATTGGTACAAGCCTTGCAGCCATTCTTATTGCAATAATTCTATCATTTGCTTCTTATGCCATACTTAGACCAAAGAACAAAAATTAATTTTTCATTCCGCCAATAATAGATTACCCACAAATTTCAGTAAAACAATAAAACTTTATCAGCGGGACGCTGATGCTTAAGATGGGGAGAGTTAGCACCATAGCCTGACCATAAGCACTTCTGTGTCTCAGCGTTGCGAAAGTTCACTTAACGTGCAACCAAATGCAGTCAACACATATAACAATACTGCTGTCTCAGCATTGCATCAGCACATTTAGTATTTTAGCGAGTAAGCGAAAAAACTGTATAAAAAGGAAAAGATAATAAAATGTACAAGTTCATTTGACCATCTGACGCGTTCTGTTTGATTCCGGCAGCGCGAGGCAATAATTTACATGGTACACTAATTGAAGTATCAACAGCTCTAGCACAGGTAAATCATACGGCACCGGGAGATGAACTATTTAACGCCGTGCAGCAGTACAACGGGACGATTCATTCCACCACAGGGTTCAAACCTGAATAATTGTTTTTAACAGAGAGAAATACCCCGAGATAAAAGACTTTTTAATCGAAAACAGGATAAACTCCTGCAATATCATAACATACGTGACTTCATATACGTAAAAACCGATAGAAGAAATAAATTAGCAAGGAAATATATTAAACACAAAGTAGAAAAAGATCGTGGGAACACAATTTTAACAGTTAGAGAGAAAGTTATACGCAAAGAAAATATTAGAAAACAAGCAAAATGTGCAGAATCGCAATAATACTTTTCTTACTTGTGAAAATTGCTAACAGTGACAAAATAAACGATTTGAACAACAAGGAAGATCAATCCCTTTTATTCGAGAATTTAAAATATTTGTACCACATAGCTAACCTGAGTGCAATTCTAGCACCATACGAAAAAATAATAAGAAACAGGTACATAACAAATGAAAATCATGAAGAAACTTTATTAATAAACAGGATAGAAAAATAATTACTGACAAATATATTGCTATACTGTAAACATGTATAAATATATTATACCTATAAAAGAACATCCTGTAAAATTCGAATTGCATTGCATTCTCAGCTCAGCCACTCTAGCACTCCTCATGTACTCCTCGGCCAAAATATGCCAATGCTACAAAATAAAGCAGGAAGAAAAAAAGAGAAAACTCGCAAACGAAATATACGAAATAAAAGAAGCAGAATTGATCCGCCTTAGAATACAACAACAGTAAAAAGTGAGTACACTTCTGCTTAACAAGGGGGAGAGTAAGGAATGTTTACAACGCCACCGCTGACGTCACCACATAACACGTTCTAGCATGCAGCGAATGCATTATCGATACAAACCATATCAGGCAGCAACCGAAACGGAGTTTTCCACAAACAAACAAAGAGAAACAAGAAACAATAGTAAACAACCTAAACAATAGATAAGTACTAGTAATCAACCTAAACAATAGATAAGACCTAGTAAACAACTTGCTTTGGAATCTTCCACTGCAAATCTGCCGCCGCATACTAGTATTATAAATAGCCCTAAGTATACAAAATGCAGATCAGTATTGCATTTATATTAATAAAAAAAGCACGTGACTCTGCGGCAAAAAATTAAATTTTTTACTCTATTCTATGCAAATAGAATAACTCACGCGTAGTAATTGGCTGCAGGGTGGCTTTATATGCTGCGTATTTCTCTGCAGTGGTACGTGGAGATCGGGAGATCTTATCCCATTGCTCATTAATATCAGGGCGATGAGCAGTTGCTTGGTTTAGCAGGACTGAGAATCGAGATTGAAAATTGTCAGCTGTCTGTTGCGATTGCAGCTTTTCGACGTCGAACTTTCGTCGCGATACTTGATGAGCGTTCTTCAGTGTACAGAGGCGCATGTGGACCTTAGCTGCAACAAGGTAATGATCCGAGTCAACGCTTGCTCCTCGGATAGAACGAACATTATGCACGCTAGAAGCGTATCTCGCGTGTATCACAACGTGATCAATTTGGTTTCGCGTTGTTTGATCAGGGAACTTACAAGTGGCTTGGTGGATGCTTCGATGTTGGAATCTGGTGCTACTCACTACAATGTTTCGCGGCGCGGCGAAGTCTATCAGCCTCTCTCAGTTGCTAGAGGTATTCTCATGAAGGCTGAATCTTCTGACTGTGGAATCAAAAATGCCTTCTTTGCCCACCTTAGCGTTAAAGTCGCCAATCACAATTTTTACATCGCGTCGGGGGCAGCGCTCGTATGCTTCCTCTAGGCGCTCGTAGAACTCATGCTTGGTCCCATCATCCTTCTCCTCCGTCGGGGCATGCGCACAAATCAAGCCGAAATTATTAAATTTCGCTTTAATGCGGATTGTGGCAAATCGTTCACTGATGGGGGTGAACCTGGAGACAAGTTCTCGGAGTCGCCAGCCAACCACAAATCCTACATTAAACTTGTGCGCCGTCGCATGATACATACTTTTTACATCAATGCCCCTTCCATCGCATCTCCTGAACTGCAGTGATGTCAGCCTTATATTTTTGTAGGACATCCAGCAGTTGGATAAATGCACCTTGCCTATAGAGGGTCCGGACATTCCAGGTGCATATCCGTAAATCGTAGTCCTTGTTGCGTTTGCGGGGGTCGTCAACGTGTGGGGAGGTTTTTATCTTGACTTGAGTTTTACATGGTGGGTCCTAAACCCAACGATAAGGGTAAAAAAAAGTTTGTGTTCACTTATATAGCGAGCTTGGAGCAAACAAGTGGACGTTAAAGCCGAATGTGTTGGAGTGGCTCGACTAAAGCTTTCTTTCTTTTAGCCATGACCCAAGGCTCCACAAGGGTTGGTTACCGCATATCGCACATGGGTTGCTAGCGTTGCCCAGGGTGCACAAATGTGGACGTTGGAGTCGGGATTGAGTACAGCCGCGCAACTGTAGCCGCATACCCAGAAGCACCGCTGTCATATATGTATATAAAGCTCAGTTATTGCAAATTGTGAGTCAACGCTACTTGTGCCCCACTGTGCAATTAGTGCGAAATTAAATCAAGCTCACCGTTGTTGTGTGTATACAGCAGTGATGTACGCCGGAGCCGTATGGGGTTGCTCGACTTTCATCTACAGATCGTGTGTGCGCAGCTGCCGAACTGTCGCAGCGCTAGCATCGAATCAGTTTACCTTTGAGCGTTGTGCTGAACGCGTGGTTCACGTAGTGCACCACTGGTATACAGATTAGATGAGCGGGCGACATTAGCATAGGAAGAAGGTTATAGCTGAAAAAAAGATCTAAACAAACGGCAGAGGTATGCTGCTGAGGAGTTCGTACCGACAGAGCAGAAGTTGAGCGGTTGGAAACATAAGTTCTCTCAGTAACTACACTACAAACTACAGAGGGCGAATGAGAGACAGTTTGATTTTTGACTGTACCCATTGCACTCTACGCCTTTTAAATACCGCACTCACATGCACGTTTACATCACATCAACGAAGTTCTTTTACCTCAGCTGTAAGCAACTTCAAGGTGGAAACCACGTCATCGGTGTGACGCTTACGCATAACCACTACATCTGCACACAATTTTTTAGTATTTTTAATCAAAATTTGTTTATCGCTGTTAAGAGCACTTATAACATCTATCGCACGAGCATGCTCCGATTTAAGAGCAGCAAATTTTGTAAACAAAGTTAATACGGTTTTAATATTATTTTCGCTTGTATTGTCACTATTCGATTAAGCTAAGACCAGCTCAGGCCTAGAATGATAGATAAGAAGATTGCGCCTTCCGCGGTAACGCTAACCAAAACTTTTCTGATTTGACAGTTGAGTGACGTCTAGATAGTGACAGCGTTGCCACAAAGATTTTAATTTAATACCAAAACTATAAAAAAAACACAACCCAGAAAAATATTACCAAAGTCGTTTAACTCGTCAAAAAACCTTCAAATTTTATTTATTTTTTTCAATATTTATATCCATTAAGGTGCAACCACATATGTATGTATGCACATGTCGCTCATTTACTAAGGGCCAGTTTTTCAGTGCAAGTTTACCTCTGTTTGTCGTTTAAGCTTAGTATACAGCTCCCAAAAAAAATGGAAAAATTCATATCAAATGACACACAAGAAATGAAAAAGAAATTTTTTTCTAGAAAAATTTCTTAAATCCGTCTAAAGCGCTCAAGAAAAAAATGCTCGTATATTTACTTCTTCAAGAAAATTTTCAGCAACGGCAAGGTACTTTTCCAAGCAACAGAAATAATGAAAAATATTTCGTGTGATTTTTCTTGAGAACTATATTCAAGCCTTTAAGCTGAGTGTAAGCTCAGTATGGAGTTTCTAGGTCTTAGTCTTACCTATCAGCTGTTTGCTAACTACTTTGTTTCGTTTTTTACAAATTTAATTGAACTGAGTATAACTAAACTTTTTTTAAACCGAGTTTAACCAACACTCATATAATTCAATAATTGATTTGAGTATGCAGAAATGCTCAATACAACAAAAAACATTTTATTTTATCTACTAAGGGAGTGTATGCAAATTCAAAACTTCCCTGCAGTTTTTCTCGGTTGTTAATTTTTTGGGTTATGGCAGTCGTTTAGTTAATGAGCCATATGTTAATAAGCAATTTTCTTGTGCAATTGTAAAAAGGTGGCAATACTGTTCTGCGGTCGCTCTTCCATTTTTACGCGCATTTTGGGAAGGCACAATCTTCTTCTCTACCATTCTTTGCAATAAAAAAAAACTTGTTCAGAGGTTTGAATAAATAAAAATGTGCAGCAGAGACACCAACACACTCCAAATGGAAAAACTCATTACATTTGGCGCACTGTTCTTTGGGTTTGATTGCGCTCAGCATTTTGACCGCATAAACAAATATTTTTAATAATAAAAAGTCACTATCTCGGCACTTCAGTATGTATACACCCAAAAATCGTCCATTACAAAAGAAATCCAAATTAAAAAGGAACAAATTGCAGAGCGCAATAAAATTATATAAGATTCATTCCAGACACATTTGATGGAACGAATTCAGACCATTTTTTTACCCATAAAACCTCGTTGTTTTTTTGAAATAAAGTATTATATGGAAACACTTACATTTTCAAGATATATGAAATACCTATATAATATACAGTATGAACAATAAAAAAGTGTTTATGTAATATAATAAACAAATCTCACTACTTTCTATGTATATCGCACCCTAAATACAAAAGGGTCACAACTCAAAATACTAAGATTTTCAGGAGAGACGAAAAACGTTTTATGTAAAAATCATTGTAATATTTAAAGAAAATATTTTTCCATCATGAAAATATACAACATTGAAGAAGGTTCTGCTATATTTTTACAAGTTTTATATTATGTTTGCGAAAATAAAAAAAAGTTTTGATTTATGACTGTTTTACTGAAATTTTTTCGATTAACTAGTGATACATAAATAAATAATACTGTTAATTGAACTCACTTTTCACAACTAAAGAGGCACAATGCAAAATAATATACCACGAAATTTATCACTTTTTACAGTTATAGAGGCAGAACTCAAAATAAAACTCTTTATGTGTAATAAAAGTAATCAGCTGTTCTTGAGCACATTAACGCAACTAAAAATAATACTCTTTAGTTGATCGTGCAAAAGCAACACACTTGACATAAAAATAGACATAACTGTATTTTTTCCAGTTAAAGAAGATAGTTAAGCGAACGAAATTTTTGCAGTAGTTAGAGATGTGAACTCTGAATTAATTTATGCAAAAAACTCAGTTTTGGAAAATTTTGAGTTGTGACCCTTTTGTATTTAAGGTGCGATATATAAACAAGAAAAACGTACGACTATATTTTTATAAAAATGCCACCTTTAGATACTCACCGAAATAATAGGAATTTGGTTTGCATTGCTAAATGTAAAGCTCTTGGGAGACTGTCACTATTAGATTCCAGTTCAGTTGGTATCGTCTTGACGCGTTGATAAGATTCATTGGCCCTAAGATCTTCTCCCAGTAACCAAAACACGGAAATTTCGAGTACTTTAAGCCACCAGTCTATTTTTTTGTTATTATGTTCTGCAGAAAAGGATTCTCGTAGCAGGGTGATAAATGCCATTGCCTTACTAGGCATTGTATTATCTCCGTATCGACTCTTCATATCATATGATTTAAAGGCCACTTTTTTTTTCTCAAACATTTTGCTAGTTGAACCGACTAGACTTTGAATGGCGTGATAAAGCAGATATTCTTGATAATTCTGTAAAATAAATTTCATATAAAAGAAAACCGGCAAGGGAGTTTTACGAGTACCTTCAATAAGTTGGAGAGCGGATCAACAGAATTACACAATTCGATAAAAATACTATTATCAGTGTCCGCATATTTGTTTAGATGGGAATCGTGCCCTATTATATATTGAGTTCCAAAAGGAGTAAAAATCCAATTATATTTCATGACAACTTCATCGTTTTTAGACCATTTTTGTTTTGCTTTTTTAAGGCAGTATCGGATGAAAAACTTTAAAAATGTAGGATTGCTTTGCTTTACACTTAATGCCGATGTTAAGTAAATCGTTACCAACTCCTCGTTAGTAAGTGCGCTACAAGCTGTTTGTGCCATTTCCAAAGCATATAACGGAATAGTAAGTTCATGGTCTTTATTGTTTTTACTTGACAAATTCAATTCGCTTATCCTGTTGAAGAAAAGGGCTAAGTCTTTTGCGCATAAAATTTTTTTATTACGCTCATTTTTTTTACTGATTGCTAAGTCCGATCTTTGTAAAATTTTACAGCCAATTATGAAATGGTAAATGAAGAGCCTCAATATTTGCCAAGCACTCAAAAGCAAAAATTCTAGTTTATTTGTTGGCAAAACTATTCCAAGGCATTTTAAGCATGAAACATATTCCAAATAAGCAGCCTCATTATCCCCCTAAAATTAGAATAGTACCTTTTATTTAAATATTTTATTTACATACTTATCTATTACCACGTCGAAAAATGTATCCCCGGATTTCTTTCCTTTCCAAAAGTCATCAGGAAGTTTATCTCCCAGCGGATCCACATATTTTACAATCTTTGTTAGGCAGGTCACAACAACTAACAAGTTAATTATCCACAACAATAAAGAGGAGCAATAACTTTGCCACATAATAAAGCTGTTAACACCTGCAGAGAAAAGAGGAATATGACAATATCAACTTAATCCCTTAAAAACTCAAGTTAAATTATTTGTGTCTATAACTACAAAGCGTTCATATTTGAGTGTTTGCCTAATTTTTCAATGTGAACTGTCAAAACAGTCAGATACTGCCAGATTTTTAAGCAGTTCGGCCAAATTTGTCAACAGTAAAGACCCCTTTTTCAAAGGTTGAGCAAAACTCGGTCTCAAAAAAGCAAATAAAAGTGGTGCTTAAATCGAGCGAAAAATGTTTGTATGGTAAACTTAGTGTTTGACGTTAAACGCCGAAACAACCAATAAACTTGAACTTACAGCGCACCATCAGACTACCATTAAGCACATCGAATTTTAACTTGTTTATTAGGTGTCACTGTGGCATCATCCTGGTCATGCAAAATAAAATCAAAGAAAATTTTTTTTTTCTAAAAGCAGTCGCCCTTGGCAGTCAATTACAAACTCCGACAACAAAGACCCAACCCACACAAATAGTAGAAGTACTTCCAAATTGTGATACCAAAATGAATGCCTTAACGTCATGGTATCGCAATGAAACGTATAGTTTTTTTTTGCTTTAGGAGGAGTAAGCATCGAAAGTCTTCACCCCGTCAGTGTGGGGCTTTAACTTGCACTAAACCTCCTACTGTCACGTACCGTTCCCCTCCCGGTACTACCGTCAAGTATTTCGTCGGGAGGCAGTTTGAGCACTAAGCTCTAAGTCCGTTACCGTCTTGATGCAGTCATTGGACGTTGCATCTACTTGGCACCACCTCTGTTGGTCTATTTAGCCCACCCGTGTCGGGTCCGTCGTCCCGCCCACTTATGTAATGTCCGCCTTATTCCGTTTGACAATGTTTTAAGTTAATTTTATTATCTTTATAATTCGAAATTCAACTTCATTGAGGCTGTCGGAATGGGCGTGAATCGGAGCAGCCAATTTCACAGCTTAGTTGATTTCCGCCTACTTTGTATTGCTGACACTATAAAGAGCGCTATAGTAAGCCGAGGCCGTCGGAACGGACTTGGTTCCGAGCGGTTTCTTGCCCGGCTATGCACTCTGCAGCCAAATCGAGCCTGAAGGACAAGTTCCCTTGCTGCGCAGACTCAGTGAGTAGAATGACCGAGGTGGTCCAAATACCAAGAGCAAAATTATCGTCCACAACCTGGCGATACCGTTGGAATGGACTTGGTTCCAAGCGGCGCTTATTATGTTATATGCTGTGCAGTGTAAGGTTTGGATAGCTCAGTTTCTCTACCTAAAACGCACTACGTCTCTAGTCCTATAGACGTGGTAGCGTGCAACTTATATTTTAACAGCAAGCTGTCGATGCTGTATATTTAGGCGACTCGAAAGTCAAGCCGGATTATCGAGAAGTAAAACACATTCAGTTAGAGTGTAGTTCTAGTTCTGCTTTATTCTATCAAAAACGTGAGTATTTATACAATTATCAATTACTTAGCGCTTCCATGACTCCGCCCCATTATTTCCAGTCAGAACTCGAAAAAGGTCGTTGACAGTTAAACAAAGTGATTGCTGACTTTGCAGAAGGCATTGCACGTTATGAAATGTATAAAAGAGTTTCGTTGGTTATATGAAACTCTTTTGTGTATGGTGCACATGAAGTGTGACTAATTCATAAATTTGCTTATTGCTATTCATGAGTGCTGGTAAGTGGCGTTGAGGTAGGTCCACTACACACTAACCCTTTAGAAAAATGATTACGTAAAAAATGAACGGAATAATTTTAGTTTGGTGAAGTCGCTTTACATGTTTTCTATGTGTATACATTAGGGTGACAGTTAATTTCGAAAGTGATATTTTCTTTGGTCTCAGTATTTTTTTGTGTGTAGTTTTATTTAAAAAAAATTCTAGTAAAATTTCAAGGTCGTAGGAAGAGGATTAGGGGGCGCGTCGGCCCCCCAAAGTTACACAAAATACGTTTTTTCACGCAAATTCTTACTTTGACTGCTTGTAACTTTCTCTGTGTTTTTTTTTTTTTAACATTACTGGCGAAAGATGTTCATTAATATGTCTACAATAACATCTGTCAATAACATTTTTGTCTAATGTTAATATTTAATGAAAAAAACTTAAATATAGGAGAAAAGGTACGCCTCAATGTCGATTTATTATACTTAAATAAAATTACTTATATGATTCAAATTTTGGATTTTGTTCAGATTTATTTAATTAAAGATTCATATAGAAAATTCCTTATGATTTACGTAAGAGTAGCTTCAACAATTATATACAGTAAGACCTCGCTAGTCCGAACTTCAGACTTTTTTTGTTTACTTTTGTTTTCAAGTGTAAGAATTGTCTTTAAAAGTTTGCTTCAAATTTTTTTTGCCTGTATGCTGAAGCGATCTATAATATTGACAATTGTGACCGAGAATATTCCCGTTACAACCTCAACAATATTATTCTCAATGCTTGCGTAAGCTACCGACAAAAAATCAGCACCAATGTTTCTCGAAAAATAGATTCTTATTTTACAGTTATATGCAGCAGCCGCAAACATTTTTTAATAGCATTAAATTTGCAAAAAAATCATTCGAAGTGAATATTTGAATGTGAAAAGTCGAAAATGTCTGCTAGAAATTTACGTGAACGCATATATTTAATTGGTTATTGTACCAACTCATTAACGGGAAGTAAACTACCCTCCAATATAGAAGTGTTGAAAGTTTTGTTTTTCAATTTACGTGTAGTAAAAAAAAATTTACGGGAAAGTTCAGATTTAGTTGTAAAAGAACTATTCGTGTTCTGGGAAAAAGCCCGCATTCCGGTCAAGGATAAACAACACTGCATTACAAATGTAGAGAAATTGTATAAAGAATGGCAAAGCTTTCAAAAAGATTCAAAGAAGACTTCTAATTTCCATAAGAGCAAAGTAAACACGTGGAAAGAAAAATTGGATATGCTTTTTGACGTGGCGCATGCAAGTGCATTAAAAATAATGTCGAATCAAGAAGATATTGATTTCTTGATAAGTCAACGAGAAACGGGGCGCCCAGGCTTTATGTATGGTATCGATTACGAAGAAGTACGCCGAGAGTGCCGACTTGAAGAACGCAACAACAATTTATTACAACAAGTGGAGCGGAATAATCGTGAAATTGCATTAATTGGTTCGTTGCATGTAATTGTTTATTTTTTATTTTCTTTAAATTAAGTCGTTTTTATTAGATGAAACTGCAGAGTTGCTGTCATCTGAATCTTCAGAGAATGATAACAGTTTTCCAGATATGGAATGTGACCCACGTTGTAGTCAACCTCCAGCCAAAAAATGTAGGGGAACAAATAAAATACTAACACCAAAACTGGCGGCCGCACTCGATGTCTGTAAAATCAGTGACAGACATGCGGTTCATCTAATAAGCGCAGTCGTTGAAGCTCTGGGTAATAATGTTGAAGATTATATTTTAAACCGAACGTCTGTACACCAGGAAAGGGAACAAATCCGTGAAGAAAGAATTTCAGCATTAAAAAATAAATTAAAATTAAATGAGCTCGACGCTATCTGCCTTCATTTGGATGGTAAACTTTTGCCGGCGCTGACGGGAAATGATAAAGTTGATAGGTTGCATATAATAATATCGAGCGGTAAAGTTGAACAGCTTCTTGAAATACCTGCACTTGATTCCGGTACTGGAAAAGAACAGGCATCCGCTGTATGCGATGCTATTTATGAATATGGTCTGCAAAATCACATCAAAGCTTTAGTGTTTGATACAACAGCGGTCAATACTGGGCGTTTCAATGGTACCTGTACGTTAATTGAAAATAATTTACAAAGACAACTTTTATGGTTACCATGCCGTCATCATATATACGAGATTGTTTTAAGATGCGTTTTCGAAGAAAAAATAAGCTGTTATGGAAGTCCAAACGTTAAAATGTTTGAGAAATTTAAAAATGCTTGGGCTAAGATTGATGCTAAAAACTATGAGTATGGCATCAACGATCCAACTGTCAAGACGTACATGAAAGAGTCTGCTGTTCGCATTATCGGTGCAGTAAATAATATCTTGGAAGAAAAACAACCCAGGGAAGACTATAAAGAATTCTTGGAACTCACTTTGCTCTTCCTGGGTCAAAAACCAGAAAAGACACATCCAAACAGCCTAATGTTTCGATCGCCAGGAGCTGTTCACCATGCAAGGCGGATGGCAAAAGCGATTTACTGTCTAAAAATATTTTTATTCCGTAACGAGTTCCAGCTTTCAGCAACTGAATTAAATGGGCTTCGTCAAATTTGTGTTTTTATTGCTGAAGTCTATGTCGAAGCGTGGTTTTCTGCTCCTTTGGCCATTAAAGCGCCATATCAAGATTTTTTATTTTTACAAAAACTTGAAAACTTCAAAAAAATTGATGCTGCTATATCTTATGTTGCTCTTAAAAAGTTCAGGAACCCAGACAAATGGGAGCAGGACCAATCTTATTGTAAAGCGGCTGAACTGATGAAAAAATTAAATGTTACAAATGACACTGCCGAAAGGGGGGTTAAATTGATGGAAGAGTATAATAAACTATTTACCAAAAATGAACGCCAAAAACAATTTGTTTTAAAAATTGTTAGCGATTACCGCCATCGGTTTCCGGACTGTAATAAAAAGACATTGTCTCAAGTGCTTTAAACAATATTAATAAAAAGAGAAATCATATACATAAGTAGTTTTATTTAAGTATAATAAATCGACATTGAGGCGTACTTTTTCTCCTATATTTAAGTTTTTTTCATTAAATATTAACATTAGACAAAAATGTTATTGACAGATGTTATTGTAGACATATTAATGAACATCTTTCGCCAGTAATGTTTAAAAAAAAAAAACACAGAGAAAGTTACAAGCAGTCAAAGTAAGAATTTGCGTGAAAAAACGTATTTTGTGTAACTTTGGGGGGCCGACGCGCCCCCTAATCCTCTTCCTACGACCTTGAAATTTTACTAGAATTTTTTTTAAATAAAACTACACACAAAAAAACACTGAGACCAAAACAATAAAGAAAAAAAAAATACTCCATACATTTAATTGTCACCCTAATATACATATATATATATTTTATTTTTTTTTGTATTTTACTTATGGTAGGGTGAGTGTGTGTACATATGTAGCTACGTGTGCGTTTATTTTGGTTCTATTTGTAAGGGGGTCTATCGAGAGCGCTTGCCGAGAGAGGTCGTGTAGGCAGTGGACGGAAAAGTAACAAGCAAGAAGGTCGTTGATTTATATTAAAGTTGTCACATCTACAAAATTTCTTATTCTTTTAAATAAACATTTATATTCATTAAATTATATCCGTATCGAGTCATTCTTGACAGTTTCAGAAGTGAGAAAGCGAACGGGTTTCCACGCGAAAAGATATGTAAATAAAAATATAATACATACACATGCGAAGAATTTAATCGTGCAGAAGCTAAAATACAACGAGTAGCTGCAGCGACCATTGCAGGCGTATTCGTTCTGCCATTCAGCTAAAATTCAGCAAAACTTCAGCAAGTTTTGGAATTCAGCGAGCTGTTGCAGATTCAATCGCGCAACAGCAGAACCGTCGATTATAAAAAGCTCGCGCAGCATCAGCAACGTCAATAAACGACGTTGGAGAACTGCATGAACTCGACATTTCAACGAAAACAACGACCACTATTGTAATATGTTGGTGTACAGGCATTGCAGCAGCAAAGAGTAGCCCGAGAGATAAGCAAGTGGTATGAGCGAGAGACGCTCAAAGCATATACCACTCCGAGAACAAATATAAAAGCTTTGTGTGGTGATTTAATTTATCGCAACACAACAGAGAGCTTTCTGTTGATGCTTGAGATAGAAAAAGCAACGAGTGGCAAGAGAGGTTGGTTTTGATGAGGATCAAGCAACGAGTGTGAAGAAAATTGGTTTTTCGGAGTTTTTCTACTGATTTTTTATTGGGAGGAAAAAAAGAAAAAGTTTGCAATGGATACAGATCAAAGCGCGTTAATCGTCAGTAAAGTAAAATTTTCGTCACTGAAGGTGGAGCAACTAAATAAATTGTTGCAACAACAAGGACTATCAGTCTCCGGCAACAAGTCTCATAAAATTGCAAGGCTGATGGAGGTTTATGAAACAGACGAAGTAGACCAGGAGGAGTTAGACGAGTGCCAGGTAACAGAGATGGGTTGGCACCAGCAACTTAAAGAAATGCGCGATTTGATGACTAACATGGCGCAGACTGTAAGTCAGTTAGCAGCAGTACAAACGGCACAACTATCAGCAAACTCCGGCGCAACATGTAGCGGAGCACCAACGAACTCCGGCGCAACATGTAGTGGAGCACCACCAAACTCCGGCGCAACATGTAGCGGAACAACAGCAACATGTGGCGTAGTTTCGTATTGTGCAGATCCAGCAGCGGTCGATACGAAGCAAGCAACATCTGCAACAGCCGTAGGTAACATGTTGCCTACAACATATGGCGGAGTTACAGCAACACAGCAGCAGTTAAATTCAGAGGGCAGGGGAGTCACAATGGGCTCTTCAATACCGGTGAATGGTCAATTGAACCATGACACAATACGCATCGTAAAACACACTATGCGAGAAATTATTGGCATTTTGCCTGAATTCAACCCGCTTAAGGGAAATTTGACAGCACAGCAATTCATAGATAAAATTGAACAATTGCGAACTATTTACGAGTGGAACGAAGGTGAAGTTCTATTTGCAACTCAACACAAATTGAAGGGTGTAGCATCTGATTGGGCGGATGCTCAGTCTGCTTTCAGCTCTTGGCAATTTTTTGTCAATGCACTGAAGAGCGATTTTCCGAGCGAAGTCAACGTTGCAGAGGTACACCGTGAGATGGATAGATGCAAGCGAAAGCAAAACGAGACGTTGAAGGATTATTATTACAAAATGCTCAACATGGGCCGTAAGGCAAATATGGACCAGGCGTCTATAAACACGTACATTATTGGTGGGCTTAATGATTTGAATTTATCGCGAACATTATTAGCCATTAACCCGAAGACGTCCAACGATCTTCTGAAAGCGATCGTAAGTGTGTCAGCAACGCCCGTTGTGGGTAAGTCAGTGTTCAACGGACAGCAGCAACAACAACAACAACAACAACAACAACAACAACAACATAGTGAGAGTGATGTAACGGTGGGCCAAATGCGAAAGACTATACGATGCTTCAATTGCAACGAGAGTGGCCACATAGCAGCGAAATGTCTACAGCCGTCACGTAAGCCAAAGTGTAGCAACTGCAATAAGATGGGGCATGATGCAAAGGCATGCAACTTAGGTAAAAGCACAGTGGCTAGTTTAACTGAGCCGAACACAACACCACCACCGATCATGGAGAGAGTTGAGGTTTGGGGTAAAGTACTGTCAGCGTTTGTAGATACCGGAAGTGATTATTCACTGGTGGCAACTAAAGAACTTCCTTGTGATGTCCATCGTGAACCGGAAGTCCACAGACTTACTGGCTTCGGAGGTGGAGCAGTCGAGACTAGAGAAAAGGTGAAGGTCAATGCAGTACTGAATGGTCGTCGAGTTCAATTAACGTTATTGGTGGCACCTGATGATTTTATGCCATATCAATTACTTTTGGGCCGCGACATGTTGGGTCAAGCAAAAGTAGTCATCGATTCGGGTGTAATGCGAACGGAATCAATCCACAGTTTTTCATCAATAAATAGTTTGATCAATCGCGGTAACCATGAAGGAGTGAAGCAGTTGTTGGACACTTATAGCGACTGTTTCTCTGAAGATTTAAGAGGTCTTGGTCGATGTAATACCACCGAAATGGAAATCAAAGTCACAACAGAAAATCCGATTGTTGGTAAGAGGTATCAGGTACCGTTAACCCAAAGGCCGGTATTATCATCGATAATCAAGGAGCTAATAGATCACGACATCATTCAACCGAGCGCGTCACCACATGCAGCGCCAGTTGTTTTAGTTAAAAAGGCGAATGGTGAAGATCGAATGTGCGTCGACTTCAGGGCTCTAAATGCAGTGACCGTAAAGAAGCAGTTTCCCATGCCAATTGTGGAGGAGCAGTTGGCGCGAATGGGTGGTAACGAGTGGTTTACGACGTTGGATATGACAGCAGGTTACTACCAGATACCACTGAAGGAGGTGAGTCGACCGTACACAGCATTTTTGACTCCGGATGGCCTTTTCGAACATAAAGTCATGCCGTTTGGGTTAGTTAATGCACCCATGGTGTTCCAGGAGATGGTGGTCAATTTAGTAAGAGGACTTCAGCACCGAGAAAAGGTCATAACCTATGTAGACGAAGTGATCATCGCAACTGCAACTGAATGGGAAGGCATCGAGATTCTCGAAGAATTCTTGAGAGCGGTGAGGGCTGCCGGGCTGACATTACGGCCGTCAAAATGTACATTTTTGGCTGAGAAAGTCAACTTCCTGGGGCACATGGTAAGCGGTGAAGGCATACGTCCGGGGCGAGACAAAATTAGATGTGTGGAGGAATTTCCCACCCCAGCCACAGCAACCAATATACGACAGTTTCTCGGATTATCAGGGTTTTTCCGGAGATTTATCCCAGATTATAGCATCATATCAAAACCGTTGACCAAATTACTAAAGAAGGACGAGGTATTCATCTGGGGTAAAGAGGAGCAAAGAGCATTCGACGAGTTAAAGACGGCATTGACAGGTGATCCAGTGTTGGCAATGTTTAACAACGAGAAGACACATGAGGTGCATACAGATGCAAGTAGCCATGGTTTATCAGGGGTATTGTTGCAACGTGAAGAAGCAGGTCTAAAGCCAGTACAATACTTCAGTCGTCAATGCAGTGCAACAGAGTCAAAGTTGGAGGTACTGGCGATCGTCGAAGCTTTGGAGCGATTCAGAGTATATCTTCTGGGACGGCCGTTTGTGGTGCTCACCGATTGCAACGCCGTAGCTGCAACTAAGGAAACGACACTTCTTCAGCCGCGCATAGCTAGATGGTGGCTCAAGCTTCAAGAATTTGACTTCAAATGCATTCATCGGGCAGGTGCACAAATGGCACATGTCGATGGGCTTAGTAGAGCTCCAGTACAGCCAGCAAGCGAAGTGTCGACTGTGGCAGAGAAAGTTATGAATATTAAATCAGACGATGGCAACAACGACTGGATATATGCTATGCAAATTCAAGATGAGAAGGTGAAGAAAATTGCAGAGGTATTGAAAAATAATTGTCCACCAGATGGCGAAGACGAGAAGCAGATCCATACCGATTATCAATTGCAAAATGGGCGTGTATATCGAAACGTTAATGCAAACCGCAAATTGGTTATTCCACGGGCTATTAGATGGCGCATTACCAAAGCATGTCACGATGATGTTGGACACTTTGCCGTCGAGAAGACAATAGAACGAATTGGGAAACATTTTTGGTTTCCGCGCATTAGGCGATATGTGAAGACCTATATTAACGCGTGCGAAGAATGCTGTTTTTTTAAGGCAAAAGGGGGAAGACCGGAGGGTCGATTGCATATCATTGAGGTCCTACCTATTCCGTTCAGAAGTATTAATGTCGATCATCTGGGTCCGTTCCCTAAAAGTCGTCGAGGCAACATCCATATACTGGTAATAGTTTGCAGTTTCAGCAAGTACATTGTGCTAAAACCTTCGCGAAACACTAAGTCAGAGCCAGTTATAAGAGCGTTAGCAGAAACTATGGCAACTTTTGGACAACCATTGCGCATCGTGTCGGACCAAGGTACCGCTTTTACATCCAAGCTGTTCCAGGAGTTTGTTAACAAATACGGTATCCAACATGTTAAGACTGCAGTAAGAACACCACGGGCCAATGGTCAAGCAGAGCGGGTCAACCGGACGATACTCAGCGCAATAAAATGTAGCTCCAAATCCGGAAGAGATTGGGACTTGACTTTGCCAACAATCCAATGGGCAGTCAACTCACAATGTCACAGCGTAACCAAGTTCTGTCCAAACGAGCTCATTTTCAATTTCAATCCACGAGACGTTTCTAGAAATCGAGTGATTCAAGCGATTCATGATAATATCGACTCAACCGAAATCAGCATAGATGAGAAGAGACAGATAGCAGTGATGAACATAATCGAAGAACGAAAGCGTTGGAAGAAGAGATACGACGAAAAACATGCCAAACCACATAGTTACGAAGTGGGCGATCTGGTATGTATTGACTATGTCTCCACAGCAACTGGCCAGTCTCACAAACTCGATCCAGCATTCAAGGGTCCGTATGTCATAACCAAGGTGTTAAATTACGATCGTTATGTAGTGGAGGACTTGCCTGACAACACAGTCACCCAGCGAAGATATTGCAACATAATGAGCAGCGATCACATCAAGCCATGGTGTATTTCGTGTCCCGAGCTCGACATCAGCGAAGAAGATGGCCAGGTGTCGTCCGAGACGGACGAGTGGTCAGGAGAGGCCGAGCTGTAAGGGGGTCTATCGAGAGCGCTTGCCGAGAGAGGTCGTGTAGGCAGTGGACGGAAAAGTAACAAGCAAGAAGGTCGTTGATTTATATTAAAGTTGTCACATCTACAAAATTTCTTATTCTTTTAAATAAACATTCATTAAATTATATCCGTATCGAGTCATTCTTGACATATTCTTATTCTTTGTTGCATTAATGTGTCTTATTCGTAAGTTATGATTATTAAATGTGTGTAAACTATTTGTTCTCATTAATAATGATATTTATTAAAATAATAGTGGTTATATGTATACTTAGTAATTCCTTATTGTAGTATTTAATTAATAATTAATTGTATTCTAAATTTACGCCTAGGTATTTCTTTAATATGTTGTTGTGTAGTGTTTTGGGTTTGTTTTTTATTGTTATTGTTGAATTTACACCATTTGTGTCTATGATTTTGTACGGTCCGTGATATGGACTTTGGTGTTTATATTTATTTTCGTTTTTTACGTACACCATATCTCCAATTTCTAAATTTGATTTGTTAATGTTTTTGTCATATTCTTGTTTCCTTTTTTATTTTTACTGCGTTTATTAATTTTCTGGCATTTGCAATTGAATTTTTTAGCCGAATTTGCAATTCGTTTGCATAACTTTCGATGTCATAACATTTGTTAAGTTTGTTTATATTGTCGCTTGGCAGAGATGGTAATTTTCCGTATACTAGTTCATGGGGTGAATAACCAGTGTCTGTGTGTGGTGTTATGTTGTATGCGAATGTAAAGTATGGTATTCATTCATAGATATTCGCTTAGTTTTCTGTGGTTTCGTTCTAGTGACCCAATTGTTTGATGGTGATATGGAGTTGAAAATATTTGCTTTGTATTTAATAGTGTGCATACGTTGTGCATTAATTCGTTGACGAATTCTGTTCCTCTGTCTGATTTTAATATTTGTATGAAGCCGTACTTTAGGATGAGCTGTTCGACCAGTGTAGTTGCAATAGTTTTTGCATCTTTTGTTTCAATAGGATGTGCTATAACGAATTTTGATAAATCGCATTGCATTGTTAGTATATATCTGTATCCGTTTGAGATACGAAGTGGGCCTACTGTGTCAATTGAGACTGTACTAAATGTTGAAGTTTTGCGTGTCTGTTACTACAAGCGGTTCTTTAATTTTTATTGTTTTGTTCAAGCATTTATATACTTTATTGAAATTTTCTGTCTCACTAAGAATATTGTTGTATATCTTTTGCCATGTGGCCATTATATTTTTTTTTTCATATTTGTGCCTGTTGTCTAGCAAGGCTACGTTTTAATGATCTTAGTACCATTTTTGTGATATATGTATGTGCAATTTCTACGTAATCGGTTTTGTTTGTATCTTGTGTATTTTCGAGAATTTTATTGTTTACCTCCTTGGTATTTTCGAGAATTTTAATGTTTGTATCCTTATTGCTTCTTTCTTCAATGGCCTTTCCTACTTCATATCCAGATAATATGAGTGGTATTGAAGTAAGGATTTTGTATAAGATTCCCAATTAATTTTTTTTTTTTTTTTTTTTTTTGTAATTTACATATGATGTTTGTTTCTTTGTTTTATAATTTGTTTTGCCGCTCCTGCAGTTGGGCAGTAGTAAGTATCTTTACTGTTTCTGAGTTTGAAATTATTAGTGTCTAACAGTATTATTGGTGTTTTATTTTTGATTTTGTCTGGTCGACTGTTTTTGTATCTTTTGGAGCATATGCAATTTGTACAGGGCATGTTTTTAAAAATTCTTTTTCTTGTATTAGCTGTTTGATTTGTTTGAGGACAGCTGATTTCTCTTTCTCGTTTGTTGTTAAAGTGAGCTGGTTGTACAGTTCTGATTTCGCTTTTCTAAATTGCACCTCCTTGCCTCCTCGTTTCCTTTTCTTTTTCGTTGCCGGGTGTGTGGTTGTGTTTGATTTGGGCTGTCGTCTCCTGTACTCCTCGATTGTTATTGCCTTTTTGCCGGCTTTTATCGGTGTCGGGGAGTACTAAGGATAGCTCTCCAATTGGTTACTGCCTACTGGCTCGTATTCTTCTGCTGATTGACTGATTGAAAGTGGTGATTCGTAATTTGTGGAAGTCGCGTGAAGTTTTGCCTCGTCAGTGCCGGTCATTTGGAAGTTTATTAAAATTTGTTTATTTTTCTCGTCTAAAATAGCAATACTATTTTGTATTAAAGCATCTTTGAATAACACAATAGTTTGCTAATTTATCTTGTTTCCTGTTGCCGTTACTGGTCCTTATAGGATCGGATTGGCAGGATCAGGAGGCTCGGTCCGTTAGGGCAGGTTCGCCATGTAAGGTTTGGATAGCTAAGTTTCTCTACCTAAAACGCACTACGTCTCTAGTCCTATAGACGTGGTAGCGTGCAACTTATATTTTAACAGCAAGCTGTCGATGCTGTATATTTAGGCGACTCGAAAGTCAAGCCGGATTATCGAGAAGTAAAACACATTCAGTTAGAGTGTAGTTCTAGTTCTGCTTTATTCTATCAAAAACGTGAGTATTTATACAATTATCAATTACTTAGCGCTTCCATGACTCCGCCCCATTATTTCCAGTCAGAACTCGAAAAATGTCGTTGACAGTTAAACAAAGTGATTGCTGACTTTGCAGAAGGCATTGCACGTTATGAAATGTATAAAAGACTTTCGTTGGTTATATGAAACCCTTTTGTGTATGGTGCACATGAAGTGTGACTAATTCATAAATTTGCTTATTGCTATTTATGAGTGCTGGTAAGTGGCGTTGAGGTAGGTCCACTACAGCAGCCGAAGATCCTGGTGAGCAATTTCTACGGCAGCATTGGCTCAGCAGGTAGAGGGACTCGGATGTAGTTCTGCTACTCATTCGCAGAGCATGCCTCCGATCGTAGCTGTCGGAACGGACGAAGTTCCGAACGACATCTAACCGGGCTAAACTTTGTGTGAATGGTCCGACGAACGAGTTCCAGATCCGCCCTGATTTCACAAGAGGAGTGCATCCGATTCCAACCCGTGTATTATTCACACTTCGACGATGTAAATTTGGACAGTTTCTTAAAAACTCACTAACGATCGTGTCAGTCGGAACGGACGTGGTTCCGAGCAACATCTAATGATGCAGTACGCTGTGTAGGCGGTAGAAATCTCAGCGGTTTTTTCTGGCCAACTCCGCGTACCTTAGCTTTTTGTATATATCTGCGACAGCGCCACTGATTCCTTCCCAGGCGCGAAAAGAGCTAAGCATTGTATAGATTATATTATCCGGACTGAGCGGAAACGCAGATAGAGTACTTATGTTAATCGTAATTGCTGAAAATCGTGGGCAGGAAAATAAGACATGCCTCGCGTTTTCGTCTACATTGCACGTAGGATAGAGGGCGGAATCGTCCAGCCCGAAGCGGTTAAGGTATTTTCTGTAGCAGCCATGGCCAGTAAGGAGTTGGGTTAGGTGAAAGTTGACTTCCCCGTGCTTCCGATTGGTCCACTTCTGAATGTTGGGGATAAGGGCGTATGATTATTTTCCTTTTTCGAAGTTATCCCAGCGCTCCTGCCATTTTTATAAGGGTAACGCTTTTTCTTGGACAGCAATTGCCTCTGCGTTGTCGAACTGCTTTCTCCGCTGAAATATTCTCTTTCTTTCTTCAGCCAGTATATCGAAGGGAGCCATACCCGCGACGACCATTGCCGCGTCATCCGAGGTAGTTTTATACGCACCCGTCACTCGCCGAGCGCATAGCCAATATACAGTTTCGTAAGGCTTCCGGTAGGCTTTTACTTTCAATGACATAGCCCAGACTGGTGCTGCATACAGCAAGGCTGAGTTGATTACTGTAGCTGAAATGGCACGTTTGCTGCTTCTAGGTCCGCCTTTGTTGGGAGCATTCTTGATAGAGCACCGTAAGTTTTCGACGCCTTATGTCTTACATAATACGCGTAAGGTCCGAAACATAACCTATCGTCGATAATCACACCCAGGTACTTTAACTGGCGCGAGATAAGCCTACGCTATCCAGCCATTTAGTGACCGTTTCAATTGCGGCGTTCACTTTGTCTTCGATATCTGTATTTGCTTACCTACGGCTACCAGCGTGATATCGTCAGCGAACCCGATTATGTCTACTCGGTCGGGGCGCGGTGTACGGACATTATTGGACCTAGTACTGAGCCCTGGGGAACCCCCGCAGTAACGGTATACTTCTTAGTTCCATCGTCGGTAGAATATTCCAAAACTCTGTCTTCCAGGTAGCTCCTAATGATATTAAATATGTATGCCGGAACCTGGAGCTTCACCTTTTTGAAGTTGGCAAGCCAACTTTTATTTAAGGAAAAATTATTTATTGGATAATTTGCCGTAAATTATCCGTGAAAAGCAAAATTTTGCCGCGGTCATATTCCAAGAACTGTCGCATGCACTGCTAACTTCAGCTGAAGTTAACGTGCCACCTTTAAAAAAAGTATGAAGGAGATCAGCTAGGAAAATTGTTCTTGCACAGTTATTTGCCACTTTTTTGCCGTAAATAAACGGTATATACCGAAAATTCAAAACAATTTTTTTTTTTAATTTTTCATATGCACTGCCAACTTCTGGTTAAGTTAGCGTGCCACGTTTAAGAAAAGTATGAAAGATATCAGCTAGGGAATTTTTTCTTGCACAGCAATTTGCCGTTTTTTTGCCTTAATTAAACGGCATAAATCAAAAATTTTAAAAAAAAAAAATGTATACATATGTACATATGTAGGTGGTAAATTCGAAAAAAAAATCCCTGAAATTTGTGTTTTATTGCAGTGCTTATAAAGCAATAAAAATATTTAAGAATTTGATTAAAACGTAAGAATTCAGTTTTGTCAACATTATGTACATATACATATGTATGTACATTTTTAGTTACTTGATTTTAATGTAAAAAAGTAATTTCGGTTTAATAGAATGAGAGTTTTTCAATTTTATTGCGGTATCTTTCATGTCGTCGTATAACACCCAAGTTCCGCCTCTGAGACAAATTGCAGAATATTGGCCTATTTCTGCAGCTGATTTGTAAACCTCTGATCCTTCATATGCCACCATTCCAGTAAGATGAAACGTACTTCCATTCTCATCGGCAATTTTTTCGGTAGCCATTATCGTACAGTCGTCGGCATACGAGACCAGTGTGACTCCCTCTGGCGGGGAGGGGAGTCGCGAGATGTAGAAGTTAAATAGTAAGGCAGATGGAAACGCCACCCTGTGGTACCCCTGCTTTATTCTTCTCGCTTTTGACACTGCGTCACGGTAGCACACTGACGCCTGACGACCACGCAGGTAGTTCGCGGTCCATCGCCTCACCGCCGCTGGGAGAGGTGAGGCCTCCACGTCCTTTAACAAGGTGGAGTAGCTGACTGTGTCGAAAGCCTTCGACAAGTCCAGAGCCACGAGGACGGTTCTCTCAAAGGGGCGGTTGCCATTGAGACCACGATTAATCTGTGTGTTTATGGCGTTAAGTACCGTTGTAGTGCTATGCACTTTCCGGAAGCCATGTTGATGCATCCCCGGACTGAGGTAGTGGTTGAAGTACGGGAGCAGCAGGGCCTCAAGTGCCTTGACCACTGGGGAAAGCAGGGAGATCGGCCGGTAGGACTTACCTTGACATCGAGATGACAATGGGTAGGTGCTCTGATGCAAGCGATAGCATAGGTCGCCACGTTATGCTATTTATCAGACCCGCGCTAGCTATTGTTAGATCTGACGAGCTGCTGCAACTACCCACTATCCTGGTGGGGGCTTCGTCGTTCATTGTACAGAATGTCGAATCGTCTATCTGATCTCCCAAAATATTTCCCCTACGATCGTTTGGTAGGCTTGAGAACCAAAGATCGTGATGCGCGTTGAAGTCTCCGACTACCAATCGGTTTTCACCACTGAGCAGCGCACCTATATCAGGGTGATATCCAGAGGGGCAGCAGGAGACAGGGGGTATACAAATATTAAATATTTCGAGGTCGACATCGCCTGACCGGACAGCAATCCCTTGACATTCTAGGGTGCTGTCCCTTGGGTCGATGTCGACATCGACGAGACGATACTGCACGGTGTTGTGTAACATGAAGGCTAGGCCTCCACCATTGTCTCGCTCGCGATCTTTACGAAGCACGTTGTAGCCATCGCAGCTCGTTAAAGTTGAGCTGCGACGTAGCTTCGTTTCTTGGACCGCAGCTATTAACAGCCCGTGCCGAGCCATGAAGGCAACCACCTCCGAGATCTTGCTCGAGAGTCCGTTGCAGTTCAACTGTAAGAGTCTCGTCAGTCTCGGTAGGGTCGTCGCGTTGAGGGGGGTGAGGGACTGGATCCGGGGGCCAGCCCGTCCCGGCTGCGCATCCCGCTATGGTTGTGGAGGCCCAACGGTTGTTGTGGGCGGTGTCGTAAATTACACTAGCGGGGGGGGTGTTGCGGCAGCAGGGAGCGGTGGAGCTCTCAGACCAGTCCTTTGTGATCCGAAGGCCAGAGCATGCCCGAAAGTGGCACCAGCCCTGACAGGCGTTACACCTGACTGAGCAGGCATTCCGGTGTACTCTGACCCGGCACACACAGCAGATTGTGGGGGCAACCAGCAGTTGCTGGTTGGCGCCACGTGTTGTGGAGCGAGGGGGGGTGGGGAGGTTCGGTGTTGCTGTGAGCTCCGGGGGGCCGTGGTGGCAGGGGGGTTCGCTGAGGCACCTGCGCGGGGGCCCAAAGGGAGACGCCGTGGAGGCTTGGGGCGCTTAAGTGCGCGAGCAACACTGGCCCACATAGGTTGTGGACCACTCCCTGGTTTTCTTAAGGCCTGAGCACCTGACCTTAAGATGGCACCATCCGTTGCACGAATTACACCTCACCGAAGTGGAATTCGGATGGAGCCTTCAGTGGCAGAAGCAGCAGAACTAGGTTTCTGAACCAGGGTTAGGCTCGACGCCCGCCGTGGCCAAAAGTGTGAGTAGCATACCTGCTGCAAGGTGTTGCACCCAAGAGGAGATAAGATTGGAGTGTCCGGCAGCCTAAGTGGGGTTAAGTCGCTGAAACAACAGTCCTTGGTCGGATAAAATCCGAGTCACTTCAGTGGCGTAAAACCGACTGTCGTGGAAGTGCCAGGACGAGCGTTAATTGGTTCCAGTGGAAAAATTCTTGAGTTCGACGTTGCAGTTACGACTTTCTGCATGTACCTCAAAACAATCGAGCAAACCACCGGTTAGGGCACTCTAACATCGACTTGGCAGTTCTGCAGCCCACAAAACCACGACACAGCTGATCCGCTTGTGCTTCGCTTATTAGTATCTACGCCAACTGTGATGCTATAGGTGATGTCCAGAGAAACCTAGTCTTTGCAGGTTAGCATCTATTAGCAATCGCAAGCCTTCCCGGCGATTGTATGCCCTACCGCTTAATAAGCGACTTTTTTAAATTGCGATTTACATTTGAACCAGAATTTTAATACTAATATTTAACATATCAGTGAATACTACGCTAATTTTATTAACAGCTATTTTCTGTTTGTCTTAAAGGATCCAGAAAATAGTGTGGGACATGAATTAGGCACTAGTTGTTAAACTTTATAAACTTAAGGTATTGTTTCACTATAGCCAAAACTGGTATTAACACAATCTCTTCATAAACAGAACAATAGGATGAATGATCCTACGTGTCGACATACACAGTTCCTATCTCGTTCCGAGAGTTCAATTTGGCCGATACCCTGCTTTTTTGGTGCATTCTCGGGTTAAATTATCACGACTCGTACTTCGTTTATACTACAGGAATACCTTATTTATCGCCCTTCATGAACAAAACTTTATATTCTTATCTTTTTTTTATGGCGATACAACCGTTTGTTGGTTTGGGCCGAGACCAAAAAGCTTTGCCAGTTCCCTGGCCAATTATTCACACCAAGTGATCACAGGTCGTTCTCCACTTGCTCTTCCCAGCGCATTCGTGGGCGTCCTTGCCTTCGTTGTCCACCCACGGGTGCCGATTCGAAAGATTTTTTTCATCGGATCATCATCATCCATACGAACGACATGGCCAAGCCATCGCAGTCGTTGAGTTTGTATTCCCTTGACTATGTCCATATCATTATACAGCTCATACAGTTCATTATTCCATCTTCTTCGGTACTCGTCGTTAACGCGAACAGGACCATAAATCTTGCGTAGAACATTTCTCTCGAAAGCCCCCAAAGCCTCTGATTTCGAGGCTGACGTTATTTGTGGTGTTAATGCTGGATCCAAGGTATACGAAATCCTTGACTACTTCAAAGTTGTAATTGCCAACAATGACAAGGGTACCAATACGCGAGGATTTTTAATGATTAAAGAAGTTGCACGAAAGTGAGTCGCCTTGTCTCGTTTTGTCTCGAACGGTTCGGAGAGGTCCTTCCCAACTTGGACGGATCTAAAAGTTTTGCTCAACGTCACTCTACATAGTCGTACTAGTTTAGCATAGATTACAAATTTAGACATGGCGTCGTAAAGGCAGCTCCTATTTGTGCTGTCAAAAGCGGCTTTAAAAGCGACAAAGATATGGTGTCTTTTCCAGGATTTGACGTCCTTTGTATATCTGGTCAATCGTAGATTTATCAGGTTTGAAGCGACTCTGATAAGGTCCGATCAGCTGGTTCATATACGGTTTCAGGCTTTCACACAGTATCGTCGATAAGGTCGATACTTAGAAGGCTGATCCCACGGTAATTGGCGAAAACAGCGGGATCACCCTTCTTAAGAATTGGGCAAAGTACACTAAGATTCCAATCTTCTGGCATGTACTCGTCCGACCAAATTGTAAATGCTTCCTTCCACCTCTTCGCTACCGACTTTGACCAGCTCAGCCGGTATCCCGTCTGCTCCAGGCGCTTTGTTGTTCTTGATCCGCCTTCGTGGTTTTCCCACCTCGGCTTGGTCGAGTGCAGGGATGTTTTGTTCATCCCTAAAGATTGTTCTGTGCTTCTTTTCTTCAAATGGGCCACCAGAGCTCGCGTTAAGTAGCGTTGAGAAGTGGTCTTTGGAGGAACCAGCCCCGGTCTTGAAACCACTTGTTTGCTGCCTTATTTTCTGATAGAATTTTCGGGTCGCGTTCATGCTTGCTAGCATCTCAAGCTCTTCGCACTCACGCCTTTCCGCCTCTCGTTTCTTGCTCTTGAAAATACGTCTCTCTTCCCTCCTCTTCTCCTGGTATCGCTCGACTGTTGCACGCGTAGTAATTCGCTGCAGGGTGGCTTTGTATGCTGCGTATTTCTCTGAAGTGGTACGTAGAGATCGGGGTATCTTATCCCACTGTTCATTAATATCTGGGCTATGAAGAGTTGCTTGGTTTAGGACTGAGAATCGAGATTGAAAATTTTTAGTTGTCTGTTGCGATTGCAGCTTTTCTTGATGAGCGTTTTTCATTGCAGAGACGCGCATGCCGACCTTAGCTACATTAAGGTAATAATCCGGGTCAATGCTTGCTCCTTGAATAAAACGACCATTAAGCACGCTAAAAGTGTATCTCGCGTCTATCACAACGTGATCAATTGGGCTTCGCGTTCTATGATCAGGGAACACCCAAGTGGTTTGGTGGATGCTTCGATGTTGGAATCTGGTGCTACTTACTACAATGTTTCGCGGCGCGGCGAAGTCTATCAGCCTCTATCCATTGCCAGAGGTATTCTCATGAAGGCTGAATCTTCCTGTGGAATCAAAAATGCCTTCTTTGCCCACCTTAGCGTTAAAGTCGCCAATTACAATTATTACATCGCACAAATGAAGCCGAAGTTATTAAATTTCGCTTTTATGTGGATTGTGGCAAATCGTTCACTGATGGGGGTAAACCTGGGGACAAGGTGTCGGAGTCTCCAGCTAACCACAAATCCTACATTAAATTTGTGCGCCGTCGCATATCAGCTGTAGTAGACGTCGCATGATACATACTTTTTGCATCCGTGCCCCGTCCATCGCATCTCGTGAACTGCAGTGATGTCAGCCTTATATTTTTGTAGGACATCCTGCAGTTGGATAAATGCACCTTGCCTATAGAGGGTCCGGACATTTCAGGTGCATATCCGTAAATCGTAGTCCTTGTTTCGTTTGCGGGGGTCGTCAACGTGTGTGGAGGTTATTATTTTGACTTGAGTTTTACATGGCGGGTCCCAAACCCAACACATAACCCATTGCTGTGGGTAAAAAAGTTCGTGTTCATTTATATAGCGAGCCGTTTGCTCCAAGACAGACGCCCGCTTACAGCCGCACCTCCTGGTGAACAGACGCTGCGGACCTTAGTGGACCCTTAAAACGAATATGTCGGAGTGGCTCCACTAAAGGTCCCTCTCTATAAGCCGTGACCCAAAGCTCTGTATTAGCCGTGACCCAATCTCCAACTGTAACCGCATAGCCAGAAGCACCGCTGTACCCCATTGTACCCAAAATAAACAAAATTCAAAAGGAATGACGGAAATGAGTTTTAAATAACAACGAAAAAGAAAAAGAAAGATAAACAAAAAAACTTTACCATTTCCTAATTCATTCGCAATATTTTAGGGAAAAATGCATATATTTAAATATTATGTATTGATGTGCTTTTTTCTTTATGTTTTAATTTAAAGATTTTTATCTTAGTGTACTGGTACTAATGATTTTGATCAATGAAATGAAATAAAAAAAGAGATTTTATTATGTACATACATATATATTTTTCACTCATATGCTACTGAATAAATTTTGTTTTACTCAAAACGCTTTTTTATGCTTAAAAATTTATGCATTACGAAATTTTATTTTTAAATTTAAACAACTACACTGATGAGATTTTGTGTACATACCTCCATCATTAGTGTTTAAAATTCGACGCTGGGAAATACCGTCAATCCCATCATCCATTCCGTGAAAGCCAAACGTTTTGGTAGCTTTCGATAAAAATATTTGGAACGGATTGATTGTGATGAAAGCGAATATAAAAATACACAACGTTAGTCGAGAATGAGATATATCACGAATAGCAGTTGACATATTTTTAACTTTATAGGAATGGTTTTTTTTCATAGATCCGTCAGACGGAGAACACGGCAAAGAGGAATCAGAATGTGTTGGAGATTGTGAGGTGTTCGATTCGTCACTACATGGAGGAGTAATTATTGTCTGCTTTTGGACAGGCAATTTAGTGTTTTCAATGAACGTTGAGTTAAGTAAACTTTTCACTTTGCAACTGCTTTGACTTAAAAGCTGATTCTGAAGTCTCTGTATTTCTATACGCATTTCAGAGTTTTGTTGTTGGAGATCACGTATTTTATCGATGGACTTTCTTAAAATAGCCGATTTATTAAGTTTTGCTGATTCTCCTACAATTAAATTCTTAAGTTCTGAGATTTTGTCATTTATTGAAGTGCGATAGCGACGTTCAATGGCATTATGAGCAGACCTCTTAACTTCTTTTTTCCGTGGTTGTATTCGATTAATTGGAATTTTGTTCTCAACAGTTGATATGTTTTCTTTCGACGAATTACTTGAAACCGTGTTAGTTGGCTCAAATATGACCGGTATCTGAGATATAATAGAAGTTCCCGCAACAATTGCAGATGGATTAATAGAGGCAGTAGTATACATGATCGCTGGACTTCCTTCAATTAAAACATGTTGGTCCGCTTGGAACATAGGCATATTTTGCAGGTTGAACTGAAAGCATTAATTATTCACTTAATATTGAAGCAAACATGTTTGGAATAAAGATAATCAAATTTTATTGAATTAATTAATAATGTACGCGTTTATACTTATGAATTTATCAGAGAACTAAAAAGAGGCTGAAATAAATTAGTTACCTACCACAATTATGTATTTCATATTATTTATTAATAATGACTGGTGTACGCAGTACACCGGACCGTTTGCACCTTCTCCAGTTAAGCGTTTAATCGGAACTGAAAGCGCCGGTTAAGACCATCCGAAGGATAATTCATCGCTGAAAAGTGAGCTGAATTGTATCTAACCGCCGGATATTCTAATCAGAGATGATGAAAACGGTCCTTAATTTTTACTCTTAACCATAAAAGTATAAGCATGCACGAATAACATATCAGAGACTGCGAGAAAATTTCTTGCATGTTCCCGCTTAATAAATATTAAGTTAAGCTAGAGGAAATTACATAGATATTTACTGAATTTAACTGAATACACTAAGCTCCACATATAGACCGATTGGTCTCATGCGATACCAGATGGAGCTATCTGTAGGTAGATCGGTAGTAGACATTATCTAGGGTGTAAACGCCTTTAGCAAACTTGAGTAGAACGGCATCTTCTAGCTGATTAAACTGCAGAGCTCCTAATAGTTTAAGCGCGTTCTTGGTACCGCTGGACAAGGGCGAGTCTTCGTTTTGCTTTCACATGACTCTTGCAATTTTGCAGAGTATTTTCGTCTCCTTGTATATTTCATTGTTTAGAGTTTGCTGCTATTACATACTTCTTAGAACATTCTTCTTCTTTTTTTATGGCGCTACAACCGTTTGACGGTTTGGGCCGAGATCAAAAAGCTTCGCCAGTTCCCTCTCTCCTTCGCGAGGTTACGCCAATTACTCATACCAAGCGTAGACAGGTCCTTCTGCACTTGGTCCTTCCAGTGTGTTCTTGGGCGTCCTTGCCGTCGTTGCCTACCCATGGGTGCCGTTTCGAAGGACTTTTTCACTGGAGCATCATCATCCATGCGAACGACATGGCCAAGCCATCGCAATCGTTGAATTTTTATGCGCTTGACTATGTCCACATCATTATACAGCTCATACAGCTCGTCATTCCATCTTCTTCGGTACCCGTCGCTTTCGCGAACAGGGCCATAAATCTTGCGAAGAACATTTCTCTCGAAAGCCCCCAAGGCTTGCTCATCGCTGGTCAACATCGTCCATGTTTCTGCGCCATATGCAAGGACGGGCACGATGAGAGATTTGTAGAGCGAGATTTTCGTTCGTCGAGAAAGGGCTCTGCTTTTCAACTGCCTACCGAGCCCAAAGTAGCATCTGTTGGCAAGTGTTATTCTTCGTTTGATTTCAAGGCTGACATTATTGGTGGTGTTTATGCTGGATCCAAGGTATCCAAAATCCTTGACTACTTCAAAATTGTAGCTGCCAACAGTGACGTGGGTCCCAATATGCGAGGATTTTTTGTTTGTTGCCACAAGGTACTTTGTTTTGTTCTCATTCACTACTAGACCAACCTCTTTTGCTTCCTTCTCTAGACTGGAAAATGCTGCACTGACGGCCCTGTTGTTAAGGCCAACGATGTCAATATCATCCGCATACGCCAGCAGCATCGTACTTTTGTTATATATAGTACCACTGCGATTTAGATTGGCAGCTCTTATTACAGTTTCCAGCATTAGGTTGAAGAAATTGCACGAAAGTGAGTCACCTTGTCTTCTTCCCAACTTTGACGGAGCTAAATGTTGTGCTCAACGTCACTCTACATAGCCGTATTAGTTTTGCGGGGATCCCAAATTTAGACATGGCGTCGTACAGGCAGCTTCTATTCGTGCTATCAAAAGCGGCTTTGAAGTCGACAAAAAGGTGGTGTGTGTCGATTTGCTTGTCTAAGGTCTTTTCCAGGATTTGATGTGCTGTTAATATCTGGTCGATGGTGGATTTACCAGGTCTAAAACCACACTGATAAGGTCCAATCAGCTGGTTCATATATGGCTTCAGTCTTTCACACAGTATCGTCGATAGAACCTTATATGCGATATTTAGAAGGCTTATCCCACGGTAGTTGGCGCAAACAGCAGGATCACCCTTCTTATGGATTAGGCAAAGAACACTAAGGTTCCAATCTTCTGGCATGTACTCGTCAGACCAAATTGTGCTTAACAGCTGGTACATGCTTCCTACCAGCTCTTCGCCGCCGGCTTTGAAAAGCTCTGCCGGTATACCGTCTGCACCAGGCGCTTTGTTATTCTTTAGCCGACTAAGTGCTGTTCTCACCTCGCCTTGGTCGAGTGGAGGGATTTGTTGTTCATCCCTAAAGATTGTTCTGGGCTCCTCTTCTTCAAACTCCTCACCAGAGTTCGCATTCAGTAGCGTTGAGAAGTGGTCCCTCCATACCTCAAGTGTACTCTGTACGTCCGTCACCAGATTTCCATACTCGTCTTTGCAGGAACCAGCCCCGGTCTTGAAACCACTTGTTTGCTGCCTTATCTTCTGGTAGAATTTTCGGGCCGCATTCCTGCTTGCTAGCATCACAAGCTCTTCGCACTCACGCCTTTCCGCCTCTCGTTTCTTGCTCTTGAAAAGACGTCTCTCTTCCCTCCTTCTCTCCTGGTATCGCTCAATTGTTGCACGCGTAGTAATTGGCTGCAGGGTGGCTTTGTATGCTGCGTATTTCTCTGCAGCAGCGACGCGGCATTCGTCATCGTACCAATTATTTCTGCGAGGCTGGTAGTAGCCAACCACTTCCTCCGCAACGGTGCGAAGAGATTGGGAGATGTTATCCCATTGCTCGTTAATGTCGGGGCGATGAGAAGTTGCTTGCCATAGCAGGATCGAGAGTCGAGATTGAAAATTCTCAGCTGTCCGTTGCGATTGCAGCTTTTCGACGTCGAACTTTCGTTGCGTTACTTGATGAGCGTTCTTCATTGCAGAGAGGCGCATGCGGACCTTAGCTGCAACAAGGTAATGATCCGAGTCAACGCTTGCTCCTCGGATAGAACGAACATCAAGCACGCTCGAAGCGTATCTCGCGTCTATCACAACGTGATCAATTTGGTTTCGCGTTTTTTGATCAGGGGACACCCAAGTTGCTTGGTGGATGCTTCGGTGTTGGAACCTGGTGCTACTTACTACCATGTTTCGCGCCGCGGCGAAGTCGATCAGCCTCTCTCCGTTGCCGCAGGTATTTTTATGAAGGCTGAAGTTTCCGACTGTTGGACAAAAATTCCTTCTTTGCCCACCTTAGCGTTAAAATCGCCAATCACAATTTTTACATCGTGGCGGGGGCAGCGCTCGTATGCTTCCTCCAAGCGCTCGTAAAATTCATCCTTGGTCCCATCATCCTTCTCCTCCGTCGGGGCGTGCGCACAAATCAAGCTGATCTTATTAAATTTAGCTTTGATGCGGATTGTGGCAATTCGTTCACTGATGGGGGTGAACCTGGAGACAAGATCTCGCAGTCTCCGCCCAACCACAAATCCAACACCAAATTTGTGCGCCGTCTCATGCCAGCTGTAGTAAACGTCGCACAATGCATATTTTTTGCATCCATGCCCCGTCCATCGCATTTCCTGGACTGCAGTGATGTCAGCCTTATACTTATTTAGGACATCCAGCAGTTGGATAGAGGCACCTTCCCTATAAAGGGTCCGGACATTCCAGGTGCATATCCGTAAATCGTAGTCCTTGTTTCTTAGAACATTCCTGGACGTAAATAGGTGTGAGCTGATGGCCTTTCTTGCTGCTTGGCTATCGACATATATAGTGATGTTGGATCAGATCGGAATTTCGTCCAGTCAGGCAACTTCAACTATTCGACCATTTGCCTTAAATAAGCCAGTGCTCGCATTAGAATATTTACGCAGTTGGAAGCTTAGCGTTCAAAACACCGATGATATACCTAACGGTACTATCGGGACGATCAGGTACAGCGTACAAACAAGTTTTAGTTTGGGTTGAAGTCACACATTTGGCGCTTACATTATACAGCTCAGTTTTTGGCCGAGCTTCTCCTACCATTTGTAGTGTACGTCTTTATATTATACCATAAATGGAGGGACCTTAAATTTTGGGCCGACTCCGAATGGCATATGTATTTTATGAGAAGCTTTTTCATAGCAGAAATATTCTCGGAAAGAAACTTTTCTATGATTTAGATTTTACTTACCCTGGCTAGTATTCGAGCCTCAAACACAGCGATTGCCTGGCATAGAAAAAACTTTTTCTATGATTTAGATTTTAGGGCAAGGTATTCGAGCCTCGAACCAAGCGAAATATCGGAAGGCGTTCGCAGTCAGCACAAACCCTCCATATGTAGTATAACATCAAAGAGATAATAAGAGGTAAGAAGGTTACCAATCTCAATAAAAATGCAAACAATGCTTATCTTACTTATTCTTACGCAAACGCATGATATTGTTATAAAACCTAGATAATAGAAAAAATACCTAAACGAATATTATAATATAGCACAATATTTATTAGTGCGTATACGGACACCCAAAAAGAAAAAATTAATACCCGAATTCAGTAGGCAGTCTCAGTCTCGAATAGAGACAAAAGTCACAATTTTAGATTACGATGTTTAAAAAGAGTGCTTAGGGTCTATCCATATTGCAAATAACTGCACCCTACTGAAATTTAATAATTGTTTGAAATATCATAAATATGAAGTCTGCACTTAGAGTACACCACTTAATGTACCATATGTAGAAAATTAACGTGTGCCAATAATAAATTAGGATTCAAGTTGAATACTGAATACAATATCATGAGCCACGACTGTTCGGTATATCTTTGAGAGCTTAAGGTGGAAAAATAACGAGTGACTATAAAAAAAAGATGTCCCAAAAAATAAAACTCGATAATACGTCAGAAGACAAAAACTTCTGGTGTGACACAATTCGATTAAAAAACTTATTTTAAATGGCAAGAGTATATAGCAACAGGTATTCGAAACAGGTTCATACTTGTATTCCCTCATAATAGTATTCCCTCATAATAGGAGATCTCATTATAAATTTAAACTTCAATTCTTCTTGTGCTAGTAAATTAAATTAAATATTTGCGAGAAGCTCAATGAAACATATGATAAATTTCAACACCAGAATTTCAGAAATTAATCTGTTAAAAGCCGAACGGTGAAACTGAGAAATAAATGGTACGACCACGAATTGACGGAATTGAAATACAAGCTATCTCAAAGGAAGACTTGACTGATATAATATAAAATTAATATGAAGCTTCTAAAGAAGACGTAATTGGTAGTCTAGAAAAGTTAATATAAATGATATATATCAGTCAGAAAAAAAATTTAAATGTAAAATGACCCTACTGTCAGTAGTGATAAAAGATTCAGTTGAAAATATGGGTATTTTTTATGAAGATATTATAAACAAAAGTAAAAAAATCAGTGTAACACCTGTCTCGTGGAGGACATCAACATTAATAACTCCCGTAAAAAAAGTGGCCGCTGTGGTCGAGTTGGTAGCGGTACGTGCTATAACTTGATATGCCGGTGAGTTCGGAGTTCGAATCTCAGTCAGGGCAAGCAAAATCTCAATAATAGAATTATATGTTAGAGGATTTAAATTTAATTCGTAAGTGTCTGAACAGTGAGAAATACAAATTGGACATAAGCATTTTGAGCACAAATATTAAGGAAGCTATCATTATTAAGTATTTAAGTGTTCAGATTGATAATAAATAAACATTGAACGACCATGTCGATTGTATTGTTGGAAAAATTGGTAAGAAAATTCCATTAATGAAAAGATCTTAGGGTTTTAATAATTTCCCCCTTAAGCTCGAAAAGAAATATAATCGCTGAGAAGTAACGTACTACCTTGTACTTTTTAATTTATTAGGAATTTATTTTAATTTTCGTCCATGATATAAATAAGGTCGCCGTGGACTTAGCTGGAGAAATAAAAGTTAGAAAGTAACGGGAATAGGACGCTACCCTACGGGTTTCTCAGTCACTTCTCTTAAATTTGTTTCCTGCATAGAACCATAAGCGTGCATGGCAGGGTATGCGTGTATATCAGGAAAATAGGCTTATAGAATCGTAGACAAGTGATGTTCCCATCTGGGCACTTTTCAAACATCGATGTCATCTTTTAATTCTGTCAGTTGACTGCGGATGGTGTAATGTGGTTCGCGATGGATTGCGCTAAAGCATTTATAAACTCGGCGAACACTGCGAATATGGGCTCGAACACCAAATCTCTAAATCTGGTGGTATAAACGCTTTCGCCACGGATTCTGCGGACATATTGGGCAACGGAGCTGCTTCAGGCCAGCAGATGTATCGGTCGATCATGATGAGGCAAAAGCTTTGTACTTCGCAAAGTAAAAAGGGACCAACGATATCGATGTTTACAAAGGAAAAACGTCCTTTGCGTTAGCATATTTGTAGTTGCGTGCATGCCAGGCTACTACCAGTCATATATCTTCGATAGTAAAGAACATAAGTCGATTCCGAAGGTCACTCTCTAACGAGCTTTTCCAAGTAAGCTCGTTAGAGGGCGGCCTACAGAAATATAATTTTAGCTTGAAAATTGCAGGTAGTATGGCAAAGGTCATAAATAGGTCAGGCACAGTTTGTGTATGTTGGGTTCTTTAAGGAAAGTGGTGGGACTTAGCGGATATCGCAATTTGGTGACTCTGCTCTTGCCACACAAAAAAGTGTTCGGTTCTAAGAACGCGACACATGTGGTTCCGTGTATTTTGACGGAGGGTCTGGGTTCGACCCTGACATTAAAACACACTCCAAAATCGCCAAAGAAAATTGTGAAATTCACCCTAGAGGAAAATTTTTTGTTGAAAAGCTAATAGCAGATCCATATGCAAACAATTGATCTGACGTTATATAACCTTACTTATTCTAACCGTTTCGATATCATGACACGCATCGTATGCACTCCTAGTTCTCCGTTGTAGTCTCCGAGATTTCCGGAAAGTGTAATTCCAAACTCATCAAACACCCTAAATGTTTAAAGTCTTGTACCATTTTAGCCGCAATTTTTTGTAGTCGGAATTTTCTTGTCACCCAAAAAATTCGTCACTACTGCTTTGGAACTGTCCCAAGCTTCCTTTTCAATTTCGGTAACGTATGTCGCGGAATTCGCGTCTTTGAACAACGTTCAAATTTATGGTCCATTAAATACATCTTGTCTTTTTACGCTATAGTTATAGGTAAGGCATTCGCCAACCTTTTCAAAGACTTTTACGAGTTGCTTGATCAAACCGAGCTTAATGTGAAACGGTAGAAGGAGCATTTTTTTTGGATCAACAAGACTTTCATTGATGATGTGGTAAAAACCAGGTTTGAGGGATACTCTCTCAGGCCTTTTTTATATAATGGTTGGCCCGATCTCTGCTATTTCACATACACAGGAAGCATGGCTCTCTGATTGTTGCCAAGTAGCATAAATATAATTTTGAATTGAATTGCGTAGTTGACGCATTATCAAGAAGCATTTACACATTCAGAATGAGAACCAAGGAATTTGTATTCCTTATGCTGCGCGACTGGTCGGTGAAGTATCCAATCTCCATTTTTATACGCATTTTTAAGTGATCCATCAAATCTCTTACGTCTGGTAATATACCAAAGATGTATTTTAACCTTCTGTAAAATATTTTCGGAACTTTTTGTATCTATCGCGATAATATTAGATGTGTTTGTTGGGCATTAATAAATTTAATTGTAGTGTATATTGGAACGATTTTCCGTCATCCCTTGTGAAATTTGGTTATTGGATTCAGTTTTGTCGAGATGTATGAAATTTTGTTATGTTATGCTTTTGGTACCTAAATTTTCGTCTGTATAAAATTCTGTTGAGTGAGTTTTTTTTTATTCTTCGGTTCTCTTCGGTTCTCTTCGGGTTTCCTTTATACAGGTAGAAGTCGGCAATTTTGGTTTTGTGCAACATTTTGTTCTGGTTCTGTGTGTTGCTGTCTGTCTTTTTACATATGCTATTGTTCTGTACTTTGTATACCAAGTTAAGCGGTTCGAATATTGCGTCGGAATAGGTATGTATGAGTTTGCTCGTTTATTGCTCTTCCATCAAAGGTTCTTTGCTTATAGCTCTCCATGTTTTCGAGTACGTTCAGGCGGCGTCCCTTCTGTGTGTCTTTATTTTGTCGGATTTTATTCACAACATTCTTTTTGTATCCGTTGTTCTTAGTTATATTGTATATTGTTCTTAGTTCATTCGTGTATCCTTCCTTTGATAAAAGTGTTTTTTTTTTCAGTCTATTAGTTAAATGTCTTAGTGCGGACATTTTATGCTGGTGAGGATGGTTTGAGGTATTGTGAATGATGGTGTCCGTTGCCGTTGGTTTCCTATATATTTCGTAGCTGAACTCCTTGAGGATTTTATCTTTCTTGATTGCTTGATCCAATCCAAATAGTTAATTTTTCCATCCATTTCTTTTTATAATTTTATGTTTCCATGTTGTTTGTTTAGTTATCCTAATATTTCTTTCTCATTGTCGTTCTCGATTACGCAGATAATATCATCAACGTATCTGGCATAACATGTTACCCCAAGTTTATTAGTTAATTTTTTCATGTATTTCTGTTCTAGGTTTTGCATGAAAACCTCCATGAGGATGGTCGAAGTTGGGTTTCCCATTCCCAGTCCGTTTGTTTGCCTGTATATTCCTTAGGGTGTACCAAGCTCAGCCAAAACTACTTTAAATTCAATAACACAATATGTTATATGTGTTGTTTAAATTGTGTCTTTAGTTTTTTCAAGTAAAGTCTTTCGTGCTGTGTCAATTGTCTCTGGAAGGGGTATCGAAGGATATAATTCTTTAATATCAAATTATACTAATTTTGTGTTTTTTGTAATCTTTACTGTCCCAAGTTTCTCTATGAGTTCTGTCGTATTGGTTATTGCGTATTGGTTATTAAGTTTCAACGTCCACAACAAACTACAATTCACGATGGCAATGGAAGCAAATTTCAAACTACCTTTTCTTGATGTCTGCATCCACAGGGACAAATATAATATTCTTCTTGACTGGTACTCTAAACCAACCGCTTCTGGACGCCTGTTAAACTATCTTTCATAGCAACCAAAAAAAAAAAACAAAATCAACACGGCAAAAATCCTAATTGTCAAAATATTGAACATAAGCCACAAATAATTCCACGCAGCTAACATAAAGAAAATAACGCAGATCCTAAGTAACAATAATTACCCGAACCAGTTTATACGGGAACTCATATCACAACAAATATTGAAAAATAACAAACAGTTTTAAACAACAAGTACACAAGTAACGAATGAAACCAAAAAATTCTTCAGCGTAACATATATGTATTCCTAGCATCAACAAGCGGATATACAGCTGATTTCGCCAACACAAAAGTTATTGATAGAGAAAATAGAAAAACGACAAGATACACACTAGAGAGCCTTAGAATTGTGCGAAAAAGGGATAGGACGATAAACAAAAAGGAATATACAGACAACATTCATGCTTATAATTTTTAATTTTTTATTTTTAATATTAGTATTGACAAAGCTACCATTAAGGCTGGTATGGATATACATAAATAGATTTAATCAAATTTGACATTTATTTTATTGAGTTTGTTTGTAATGTTTAATATGTAAGTATTGTAATGTTTCATACGTATGTTTGTACAAACACTAATCATGTTGTTTTTATATTGTTAATGTTGTATGTTTTCATATACGAGTATGTGACAGATATAATATAAACAATTGCCCCTGAAGATGCTAAAAAGTGGAATAACTTAGTTTAATTCGTACCTCAAGACTCAGATCAGACTAGCCGAATTAAATCACACTACTAATTAATTTTATATTCCAGCAGGATAACGATTCATACGAGGTTATGGATCCTGTATAACTGTACCTAATATTTAAAAAAAACACCCCAAACATCGAAAATAAACCTGTTTTAAAATTACTGGTCGATTTTCCAAAAACGTCTGAGATGCAATCAAATACAAAGTCGTAATGTTTGAAAAAAGTTCCAAAACTAGAATTTGCATCTGAAGAAATTTCAAAAGTAATTATGGAGCAACTGAAACCAAATAAGGCCCCTGGGCCCGACTTGATTACTCCAAAATGATTATTGAGCTACCAAATTGTGCTGTACTTTGCATCTGTATGTTATTTAATGCAATCACTAAACATTGTTATTTCCCTCAACAATGAAAAAAAAAACTATTGTGATGATACAAAAGCCCGGAAAAGACAAAACACAACCATCCTCCTATAGACCTACCAGCCTGCTATCGTGCATGTTGAAATTATTCGAAAGACTTCTTATGCTGCGCATTTACCAACATCTTCAAGCTCATGGCATAATACCATCCCACCAATTTGGCTTTAGGGAAAAACAAGTAAATCGCATTACATTTCAAATCCGAACATCGTTTGAAAAAATGGAATATTGCGCTGCAATATTTCTTGACGTCGCCCAGGCATTTGATCGAGTATGGCTAGACGGTTTAATGTATAAAAATACAAATGTTACTCCCTCAAAGCACCCACAAACGGAAAGTTCACAGTTTGATGTATCACTACCATCACTGAAGCTCATTTAATAGAAGCTGGAGTACCACAAGGCAGTGTCCTCGGCCCGGTGCTGTACAAACGGCCGCCTGGCAATGTCCACTCTTGCCCACGATACTGCGATAACCAGCCGCTCCAAGTGTTCTTTGCAATCATCTGCGCTTTTAGGTAATCATATGGAAGCTGTGGCCAATTGGCTCGCAAACTGACGTATAGAGGTAAACGAACAAAAATCTAAGCAAGTTACATTTATACTAAACAAGAAAAAATGTACGCCCTTTACTTTGAACAACGTACGAATACCACAAAGCAATCATGTCACATACCTAGGGGTCCACATGGATAGGCGATTTAATTGGCGCAACCACATAGAGGCTAGACTAGAAAACGGGGCGTACAGCCAATCATACGTAAATGGATAGCTGCATTACTATGCACAAGGATTGCTGAAACCGTGGCTGGAGACAGCATAGAACAAATAACAACAACAAAAGGATGCCCACAGGGAGGAGTACTTTCTCCTCAACTGTGGAGCCAAGTGGTGGACGAACTTATAACGATACTCACAAAAAATGGAATCCGCTGTCAAGGCTACGCGGATGACATAGTGATCATCGCAAGAGGAAAGTTCGAAAGCAACCTCTGTGAAGTCATCCAGAGGCCTAAACCTGAAAAAAAAGTGGTGTGTGGATGTGGGGCTAAACCTAACCCCTCAAAAACATCCATGATCGCATGAAAGGAATTGCGATTGGAGGAGTCCAAATTGAAGTCGCCACAGAGATCAAGTATCACGGCTTAATCTTGGACTCCAGACTGCAGTGGAAAACCCCCATAAAGTCGACTATATCTAAGGCAAATAAGGCGATGATGGTGTGCAGACGTCTCGCGGGTAAAACATGGAGATGCACGCCGACAATTTTAAGATGGTTGTACACCATGATTGTAAGACCAATGGTGGCCTATGGAGCGGTTGCATGGGCTCCAGCAATCAATCTGGCAACGGTGAGGAATTCCCTTACTAAGCTGCAGCGCCTGGCATGTGTATGCATTACAGGAGCGATGCGCACGTGTCCGACGGCAGAGCTAGAAGTGATTGTGGAGCTCGAGCCTCTTCATATCCACATACATAGAACAGGCAGCAAAGCGAACCCTGCTAAACTTGGCAAGGGAAGGCTTCGGCAAAGGAAAGGTGCTGTCATCTAAAGCTAAGGACAAGATAGGGGCCAGCTCCCGTTAGCCCTTCTACCAAGAGATGACAGAGATAAGGCAATAACCTCTGAAAGAATTTTCAGGGCTACACTTCCAGACGAAAATACCTGGAGCCTCTCGAATTTGGAAAGCTGCGTCCAGGCTAGTACACTGCAGTGGTACACTGATGGATCGAAGACCCCCGAAGGTATAGGGGCGGGAGTCTATGGCCCAAGGACTAATCTCTCGGTGCCCATGGGGTCCTTCCCAAGTATCTTCCAGGCGGAGGTGTATGCCATAAGCAGGTGTGCCGATATCAATCTGCGCAGGAACTATCGAGGTGAGAAAATCTTAATCCTCAGGTACAGCCAGGCAGCTCTCAAAGCCCTCTCATCATATGAGGTAAAATCCTTTCTCGAAATGGAGTGTGCGGAGAAGCTCAATGTCCTGGCTGAGAATAACGACATTAACCTCCTGTGGGTACCAGCACACTCAGCAACTGAGGGCACAATAGACCCAATGGCCGCAGTGCATACCTCCAACAATATCTATCTATCTAGAGGCTAAACGGACTCATCTTAAGTTGAAGACCAGTTCTCTACACTGGCTTATTAACTCTCGCTTACCCCTGAGTCTGGAGTATAAAGTGACTATATACAACACGGTTCTAAAACCCATTTGGACCTATTGATGTGAGTTATAGGGCAACGCGAGCAGCAGCAAAATCGAAATTCTTTACCATGCGCAATCTAAAATCCTTCGAACAATCACCGGAGCACCGTGGTATATCCGAAACGAGATGTACACCATGATAGTAAGGCCTATGATTACATACGGGGCGGTCGCGTGGGGATCCAGAGTCGCCCTGGCTTCGGCAAGGAAATCCCTTGCCAAATTTCAATAGCTGGCGTGTGTGTGCATTACGGGGGCGATGCGCACATGCCCTACAGCCGCGCTAGAAGTGATTCTGGAGCTTGATCCGCTTCATTTAACCATTCATCAAGTGGCAAAGAGAACTCTGCTGAACTTCTCTAAAGAAGGATTTGGCAGAGACAAGTTGCTGTCATTAAAGGCTGGGGAGACGCTAGCTTCTCAGCTCCCGCTGGCGTGCTTCCCCCGTGATGACTTATTCGAAGAAATAACCTTCAACAGGAAGTTTGAGGTAGAATTACACAGCAAGGCCAGCTGGAGGACCTCCTGGATCATCACATCCGGGAAAGTACTCTGAGGTGGTATACGGATGGCTCAAAGACTCCGGAGGGTATTGGGGCGGGCGTCCATGGTACCAGATCAAATTTCTCGGCTCCACTGGGGGCCTACCCAAGCATCTTCCAAGCGGAGGTATTTGCCATTAGCTTATGCGCAGAGATAAATCTGAGTAGAGCTTACAACAATGAGAAAATCTTAATTTCAAGCGATAGTCAGGCGGCGCTCAGGGCTCCCTCCTCTTATGAAGTAAAATCAGCACTAGTTCTTCAATGCATAGAGAGACTGAACACCCTGGCTGAGAAAAACCGGATCCTACTCCTATGGGTACCGGGACACATGGGGGTGGATGGCAACGAAGCAGCCGACCTGCTTGCCAGGGAAGCGGCGGCCTCAACCCCCGTGGGACCTGAACCGTTTCTCGCGGTGGGACCTGGTGCCATAAAAGAGGAGCTTAGGAAAGAGACAAATAGGCTGAGGAACCAACACTGGCACAATATCGCCGGCCTCAGACAGTCAAAGAGCCTTCTTGGGGGGTATAGCCGGGAAGAGATACAGGCTTCTGATAGACCTTCCCCGGAATAAACTGAGGATCATTACAGGCTTTCTGAGGGTCACTGCAGACTGAGGGGTCACCTACACAAACTAGGGATCTCGTCGGGTGACATTTGTTGCTTTTGTGACTCGGCAGAGGAGACTCCGCAGCACCTGCTCATGGAGTGTGTGGCTGTGGCGCGCAGACGGGGAACCACCCTGGGACGGCCATGGCCGGAAGAGCAATACATACACACCCTAACCCCGGCGACCATCTTGAGTTTTTTGGAGGTCTTGGGGCTAGCTGAAGTGTTGTAGTGAGCTTTGAGGGCACAATAGACCTATCGGTCGCAGTGCATACCTCTACTTATATCTATCTATCTATCTAGGCTTCAAAGGTGTAAATCGTGTTTTCGAAGCCACAAGGCTACATTGAACGGCACCGACCACATCTTAGCGCAGAAAGACCACTGCCGCGTACGCCGCTATGCTGGCGACAACGAAGATATGAAGCTGATTGTCGATGCTTCGACCCGCCAGAGCATAGCACCGTGGTATGCGGATTTGATCGATAGAGCGTAGCTTCCGCACCCACTGTTGCCATGCGCAGTGTTCCTGGTCATGCACGACTTTGTCCCACGCTACACCTGATCGCCATACGTCCTGCATTATCATAATTGCTTTCACCACGATGAAGCCCAATAAGCCGAATGGGTCGAATATAGTCATCACCACTCGAAGTACTTGACGTTTTGTTGGCGGGTTAGATTCATCAAAAAACTCTTGTTTAAATTTGTGGATGAAGGTTAGCTCGTCGCTGCTCGGCAACCACCACATACCAAGGACCTTCTGGAACTCCGCCCCCGGTTCATCAAAGCATTTGTTCGATGGCTCGGACTCAGTAGTTAACGCTTGCAAAACTCGTTTGGAGTTCGAGAGCCAATGCCGCATCTCGAATCCACCCTCCCCGTGGATGTAGCGGATGTCGGCGAGTTTTATCATGTCATCTTCGTCATTTGAGCTATGAAGCCAATCGTCTACGAACGTGTTGTGAATGATCGCTGCTACGGCGCCTGGAAGTCTTTTTTCGAAGCGCATAGCGCCATCTCTCCAAAGAAATTGTTGGGCTACTTGGTCCTCTTTTACAATTCGAATCTGATGGAACATTTCGTGGATGTCCCCGCAGATAGCCACTGGTCGTTCTCGAAATCGAATAAGGACACCCACCAGCTTCTTCAGCAGATCAGGGCCTTTAAGCAGCACGTCGTTTAAACTGGTATCTCGCGCTTTGGCAGCAGCGTCCCACACAAGTCGTATTTTTGTTGTGGTTCACGACAGAGAATATCGAAATAAAACAGGACCTGCCACCCGTAGAAACCTCGTCGGCGTTCAGCTTTCTATTATAACACTTTTCGATGTAGTCATTTATTTTTGTTAATGAGAAATATCTTCAGCTCCTTACACCTCTCCATCTTTCTCTCGAGACATTGGAGTCGCTAGTAGGCCATATGGTATGAATCCGGCAAATCGACTTGATCATATTTCCATAAAACCCCGGCCTCCCATCGCTTGATGCTATCGACGTACTTGACGGTTTTCTCCATCAGGCTAAAGGAGGACTTTCAACAGAGAGTCGGGTAATTGTTTACAAGCCTATTAGCGGAAATTGTGGTTTGAAGGTGTATTTCCAGAATATTTCTGTCTTTCGAACAAAATCAGAAGCTGTTCGTTCATTTAGCTCTCAGTTGGATTATGACATCTTTGTTATTGTTGAGACTTGGCTTAATCCGGATTTTCGTGACGAGGAATTTTTTGACTGCAATTTGTACAGTGTATATCGTAAGGACAGAGATGCGGCGAAAACTGGCTGTATGATAGGTGGTGGAGTTCTTATCGCAGTCCAACGAAAGATGTGCGTTCATTTTGTGGAATTAGCTAGTAATGATTCTGTTATCGATCAACTCTGTATTTGTGTTCGTGGGTCCTCTTCTAAGGGCTCTCTTTTTTTATTGGTGTCTTATATCCCTCCAAATGGCAATGATGACCTTTATCGTGCGCATGATGATAATATAATATCTTTAGTTTTAAATAAGCTGGCGATAACCATTTGTGTGTTAGGCGACTTTAACTTATCCAACATGACATGGTGCGGTTCATTTTCAAATTTTGGCCTTACGCCAATAAATGTTACTGCCTCTTTTGAGACGTATCTGCTTGACAATCTTTAAGTCTTAATTTATTGCAAATTAATAATTTTGTTAATCAACTGAATAGAGTTCTTGATCTCATCTTTATAAGTGATAATATAAGTTGGAATATTGAGGAATGTTACTTTCCAATATCAGTTTGTGATAAACATCATGTACCCTTGGTTCTAAAATTTGAGTTTTACAAGTTTTCAGTTAATCAGTCCGCTGAAATAGTTGGCTTTAACTACGCAGCCTGGGATTACTTTAAATTTAATGATTTAATATCCGACATTGATTGGGAAGAAGTTTTTGATGGCTCTGACGTTGCAAAATCTTTCTTAATTTTTAAAACGCTTTTAATCGATTTATGTATTAACAATATTCCAGTCTTAAAAAAAAGACCTGATAAGCAACCTTGGTACAATTGGGAGTTAAAAAAACTAAAAAACCTCAGAAATAAATTTTTAAGAAATTTAAGTCAGTTAAGCCAGTTCTTTCGTCTTAAATATGAAGCCTATCAGAAGCAATTTAATTGCCTAGACAAATTTCTCTACAGAAACTACATTCTTGATGTAGAGTCTAAATTAAAATCAAATCCGAAGACCTTTTGGCAGTTTATAAAGTCTAAGAATTCAAGTGCCAATATACCTTCATCAGTTTTCTTTCAAGGTAAATTTGCACGGTGCCCAGCTGACGTTTCCAATATGTTTGCTACATTTTTCAGTTCGAACTTCACCAGTGATGTGGGCGCTTCGCCACTTGATTATGATTTCATGGTGAATTCTTCTTTTAGTTTTGGATCCTTAAATTTGTCCCTCGAAGACGTTGCTAATGGTATCTCCAAATTGAAACCGTCTTTTAAGGCCGATGTTGATGGTTTGTCAGGCATTTTGCTAAGGAATTGCCCAGCTTTAGTGCTCCCGTTGCAACTCATTTTTAATAAGTCATTAGCTTCAGGGGTTTTTATCGACGATTGGAAATTGACTTTGACGCTTTTCAAAAGCGGGAATAAAAGTGATGTGTGCAATTATAGGCCAATATCAAAGTTATCTTCAGTATCAAAAGTCTTTGAGAGTATTACTGTAAAAAAAATGTATTTTGTATCTAAGAGCTTAATTTCGACAAATCAACATGACTTCGTCTTCAATCGGTCGACTGCTTCTAATCTAGCGGTCTTTAGTGAGTACTGTATTAATTCCTTCTTGGATGGTTTTCAAGTTGATTGGAGAAATCTGTCTCCAAGACTTTTGATAAAGTTTCTCATTGGATCTTAGTTAGATTAGATTGATTGAGGGAGGAATGCACTGCGACCGATGGGTCTATTGTGCCCTCCACGGCTCTGATCATAGCACCTCAGTCAGCCTCAGCATATCCAGGAAACCCAGAATGGTTGCCGGGGACATAGAGTGTATGAATTGTTCTTGCGGCCATGGCCGTCCTAAGGCAACCCCCCTTCTGCGAGCCACCGCAGCACACTCTAGGAGTAGATGCTGTGGTGTTTCTTTTCCTGCGTCGCAAAAGCGACAAAGGTCACCTGACCAGATTGCTAGTCTGTGCAGGTGGCCCCTTAGTTTGCAGTGGCCTGTCAGGAAGCCTGTTATGGTTCTTAGTTTCTCCTTGGGCAGATTTATCAACATCCTGTGTCTTCTCAGGTTGTATCCTCCAAAGAGAGACTTGGCCTGTTTGAGGCCTGCTAGCTTGCTCCAATGTTGGCTCCTCAGTCTGATAGTCTCCTTCCTTAGCATCTCTTTAATCGTGCTTGGACCCACTGCCAGGATAGGCTCAGGTCCAATAGGGGCGGAGGCCGCCGCCGTCCTGGCTAGCAGGTCAGCAGTTTCGTTGCCAGACACCCATTTGTGACCCGGTACCCAGAGGAGTTGAATCCGGTTCTTCACCGCCAGGGCGTTCGGTCTCCCAATGCACTCCCTGACCAACGATGAGTATATTTCATAGGAGGAGAGAGCCCTGAGCGCGGCCTGGCTGTCGCCCGAAATGAGAATCGTCTCGTTGCGGTATTTTCTTCTCATGTTTATCTCAGCGCACACACTGATGGCCACGACCTCCGCCTATTAGGTCCTTTACTCTTTGTGCTATTTATAAATGACATTACCTATTGCTTCACATTTGCTGATTTTCTGCTGTACGCTGATGATTTAAAAGTATTTTCGGTTATAAAAAGCTCAGCTGATGCAATTAACCTTCAGGCTGATTTAGACAAGCTGCAATGCTGGTGCATTAAATCCCGGCTTCCTTTGAATATCAGCAAATGCTTTAAAGTCACTTTTGCTAAAATTCACAATATTGTGCCTACGTGTTAAAGTATTGCTTCATCAGTCTTAAAATCTCTCAATGAAATCAAGGATCTGGGCGTAATTTTTTCTTCAAATTTTACTTTTAACAGTCATATTTCTCATATTGTTGCAAAGTCTTAGGCGATGTTAGGTTTTGTCAGGCGTAATAGCACGAAATTTTCTGATCCCTACACGCTTAAATTATTATATACGTCTTTTGTACGCTCTAACTTTGAATATGCAACGATCATTTGGAGACCATACCATGGCAATTTAATAAACAGAATTGAACGTGTCCAAAAAATATTCCTTAAGTTTGCTTTACGCTTTTTAAATTTTTCGGAACACGTACCTTTGTATAGTTCACGCCTACTTTTAATAAATTTGAAATCGTTGGATTCTAGAAGATCCATACTCTCTTTGTCTTTTATTTTTAATTTGGTTAATGTCGCTATTGATTGCCCTATTCTATTAGTAAAACTTAATTTTAACATTCCTCAGCGAAGTCTACGAAATTTTTTGCCGTTTTATGGTGTTAATTACAAAACTGAATATGCTCGTAATGCCCCTATTGCCCGTGCCATTGGTGAATTTAATATGATATCGAACAAGGTATTATTAGATTTTTCTTATGCAAAAAATGTTTTTAAAAATCTTTTGGATTCAACTTTTTAGATTTTGAAATTTTCTTTTCTTAGTTATTAAGCATAATATTGTTAATAGTCTGTAAGGAAACTATTGTTCAATAGACTCAATAAATAAATAAATAAATAAATATATAGATTTTATCGGGAAAATTTTAGTTTAGCACCCCCCGAATTGAATATTCATTTCGGGGGGTGCTATACTAAATCGCAGCCGTTTAATTGAAAACCATAAATAGGCGCCTCAGCCTCACAAAAATTCAGTATAAAATAACATGTTTAGAAAGGAGGAAATTTCAATATTTTGAAAAGCTGATATTTCAAAAACTATTTCTCCGAACTTCACAATATTGGTATCGTTAAAAAGATAATAAAAGACCTTTTATTTGATATGCATATATGTAAATAAGTTATATACATACATATGTATATATTTTGAGAAAAATAACAAAAATTGAAAAACGCACATTTTTTAATAGAACACTATATTTTTCTTTAAAAAAAACGTAATTAATTATATGTAAGTTTGTCTTAAAGCCCATAAAAATACCTTTAATTTGATGTATAATTTTATATATTAAAACTTAAGTTTTGTAGAAAATTTTGTTTTATTTGTGTTGCTGGCGATAAGAGAATCGGTGATAATGACATCTGGTTGTCGTTTTCTGGTGACAAGCTCCACATCTGGTCTGTTTCGCTTGGGATATTACATTAGCTGACATATGAATTTCAATATATTTGTGATAACCGAAAGCCCTGTGAAGTTGACAACATCGTGCGCGAATTAAAAAATAATAAAAATATAAACTGGGCTCGAGCTCAATAAATTTGTCCATTGTTAAAAAAAAAAAAATTACTGTTCTGGTCCAACAGAATAGGGAAAAATACCTTTTATTTTACTAATTAGAAATATATTTAATTTAGGCAAGAGCCGCATGTGCTCACTCAAGTTTCGTTTGTCAAGCCTTTGGGCATAAGTACAGAATACGAACCGTTGAGCTAGAAAAAAATTAAAAAGTGGGCTGATATTTCAAAACCAATTTATCCGACCTTCACAATATTGGTATCGTTAAAAAGATAATTAAAAGACTTTTTTTTGATATGCATATGTGTAAAAAAGGTATGTATGTATATATTTTGAGAAAAAATAAACAAAAACTAAAAAACTCGCATTTTTTTTTTAATAAAAAAACTTTATTTTTCTTAAAAAAATACATAATTAATTGTATGTGAAAATAAGTTTGTCTTAAAGCCCATAAAAATGCCTTTAGTTTGATGTATAATTTTATAAGAAATTACGTTTCGTAAGAAATTTTGTTTTATTTGTGTTGCTGGCGATAAGAGAATCGGTCATAATGAGGGTAATGATTTAGAGCGGCTTCGCGAAAGGGTATTCAATAGAAAACCGGAAAGGAGTTCTGCGCAGAAATAGTGTTGATGGCGTAGCCAGAGTTTGTCCGGCCAGGGTTATTTTGTTATAGTGCGCCGAAGGACGCTCACGCGGAAAGATGTTCTGCGCGGGAATACTGTTGTATACTTGGGTTTCAAAATTAAATAAAACAGCATTAAAAATTAAATAAAACATCGTTAATACCTTTCCGCGAAGCCGCTCAGGATCATAACCCTCATTATGACCAATTTTCTTATCGGCAGCAACACAAATAAAACAAAATTTCCTACAAAACTTAAGTTTTAATATATAAAATTATACAGCAAATTAAAGGTATTTTTGTATTAAAATAATGAGCGTAGTTTTTGTTATTTTTCTCAAATTTTTCATACAAATTTTGAATTTTAAATAACTTTTGAACAAACGAACATTTTTGGACTAACGATTTACATAACTAGAAAAAAGTTGAATTTTTCACTTTTAGGTTTTTTCATAAAATATGTTGTGACGGTAAAAAATGATGAAGGACAAAACAAGCAGTTGGACATAATACTCCCCAATGTGAAAAAACCAGCTGGCGCATTAACGCTACCTTATTGAATCCGCCTTGCAAACGACCCACTGCAAAATACTCAACAGTACATCTTTTCCACAGCGGATCCTTTAAATTTTGTGCAATGCGTCATTGTTTTCGCAGGCATATCTTTTCTTCTATTGAGCTAGGCGTTTGTGTTGAGTTAAGTCATCCCAACAGAAAATGGTTTAGCGTAAATGGTCCTGAGGCGTAAGGGCTAGCTCAGTTAGTTGGCAGCTGTTAATAATGTTTTCCGCTTCAAGTAGGGCTCTATGGAATGTTTGAAATCGCAACAAATGTTTAGTGCACTGGACTGTAATTTTCGCGGAATTCAGCATTTAAGCATGTTTCAATAAGTACGAAGACGTCGTAATCCATGTGGGCACTCATATTAAACACAGTCCTGGGATTTAGTTCTGATCCCAGATACGTTATGAAAATATATCCTTAAGGATTTAGAAAGAGGTTCCGAAGGAACAGTATGAGTTACGATTTCGGTTGTGTAGCACCTTCTTTCTGAAAAAACTCACTGGCCAAATCGCAGAGTTGAAAATAGACATATAGTGTAAATATGGAACTCCTATTTTAAAATTAATACGCTTTAAAGTTTTAACATCGACGTCGTTTTTAACTAGCATGTGGCAGGACAACAAGCTGGCATCGATAGATGTATGCTTAGAAACATGTGCAATGATATTATCTATGGTGACCGAATTCCAAAACAAGGACAGGTGTAACAATTTTAGGTGCAGTTTCAAGCCCTCTACTAGTATTGCAACCAACAATGGTCTTTAAATTCCGATTGGGGTGGTTATCAACATGAACAATAGCAGCATAATTGTTATCATGCGCAGCAGATTTAGATGCGCGAATGACATTTGCAAAAGACATAGGCGTTAAGGTGTTAGCATTGGCAATGGCGCTAGCGGCCATAGCAGCAGCAGACGTAGAAGTATGTGAGAGAGTTGACTGTGTTGACACAGCTGCGGCTAAGTTACTTTGCTCGATTGACTCTGTCGGCAAAGCAACACGAAGCTGATTAGAAGCACAAGACAGTTCCACATCAGGTATTTTATCTCAGCAGTAAGCAATGCAAGAGCAGAAATGCAAAAAATGTTTTTAAAAATCTTTTGGATTCAACTTTTTAGATTTTGAAATTTTCTTTTCTTATTAATATTGTTAATAGTCTGTAAGGAAACTGTTGTTCAATAGACTCAATAAATAAATAAATGCGCGCTCATCCTCTTCGACCTCAATGGTTTGACGGCGGGATAAATTCCAACTGGCTCGAAAGAGAAATACGACCTCACCAAGGTGTCCAGTTGATAATTTTAGGTGCAAGAGCAGACATACGGCAGCCTCTCCCCCCTTTGCTGAGTGGACTTGTCATGACCATAGACTGACCAGCCTATTTTACAACGCGCAGCTATAAGTTCATCACCTTCGACCTGGTGAATTTCCAGTGGAACGCAAAGTTTAGTGTTGTCCAGACCTATCAGCAAACGCGCTCTGCAATCGGCAGACTTTGCCAAATGTATTAAAGGTGATAGAAATAGCAATGAGAGAGAGGAAGTGTAGGAAAAGAGAAGCTACGTTGGAAAGTGAGAAAACATTGCACAAATACTTAAAAACTGCAATCTTGCTTAAAATTAATATAAACGTAAAGTATATAAGCGTAAAAGAATATAGAGCTAAGACAATTTTAGTAAAATGAGCATACAATGATTGTCACTTGTTGCATCGAATTAGTTTGTTAATGTCTTCTTTGCTAAGCACCTTTACTGCAGTTTCTCTCGGCTGCTTTCGAACGAATACTCTTCCCCTTATTGAGAAGGCAGATGATAAACGCTTCTGCTTTTTCAACTGTGTGGCGAACTGCATTATTTCACGAGTAGATTTAGTGAGACACTCGTTTAGAAAAACTCTCTCCTCTGATACACGACCAATGTCGCGAAGTTGAAGACCTCTCTTGTTAATTTTATAGAAGTTGCCCGCTGCTTTTAATAACAAAGCGCGATCGTAAGGAGAAGCAAGCTTTGCTATGAGTGGTGCAGTTGTTGCGTTGTTAGTGCGCACACGGAAGGCCGCTCGTACAGGGATATTGTCGACTTTTAATGCTTCGCAGATTTTGTTGAAAATTTTGACTGCGTTTTCATCTTTTTCGCGCGGAATGCCACTTAAAATGACGTCCGCTGCGACGTCACCATTCTCTTGCTCAGCAAGTTCTACCCTTAATCGCTGTATGTCATTACGCAGAATCACACTGTGTGCACGTTCACGCTCGGCCTTAGTTATTCTGGCCTCAAAATTGCTCATACTCAGCTTGACATTGGCCAGATCAGCAGTTATCTCACCTATTCTCTGCATTACTCTCTCCTCCACTTCCTTCATACGAGTGGTTATCTGCTCCGCTATGCTATCGATTTTATTTTCCAGACGTGATAGCCAAGCAGGAGATGGCTCGCCGTCAGGTTTGCACGATTTGAGTTGAGGTGTTGATTTGTGCGGCGATGTGCCTACTAGGCGAGCATATTTAGTGCGTGTTGACATGATACTCATATGAAATTTGTTAAAAAAGCTCACAACACTGTGACAGCGGTAGAAAAAATAAAAAAGAGCGCAATAGTGATGCTAGGAACTGAAGCGGTAAACTCTGGCATCTTAGGCATAGCTCTTCGTTTGGGCCATCAAGACCCAGCTGCTTTGCTAGCCCGCTGTCCATCAAAGTGCATGATGCACACTCATCAATCAACGCGAATATTTCTATGCTTGCCTTCGGTCCGTACAGAATTACCGGAACGTATCGAAAAACTGCCCTATTGACTTTACGTTGATGGAATAGAACTGTATAGCCGTCGTGGTTTTTGTTGTAGTCCCTGTGGGTTATGCGCCATTCGACAACCGTCTACACGCTTTCTTGGAAAAGCAGCGGCGCACCATGTGTGGTTTAAGCTGCCAGCGTTCATTTCGGCCATTTTCTCTGAAGTCCGGACAATCCGAAAGATGGTGGTCGTTGTCGCACTGACGACATGTTAGAGAAGTGTTGGCTTTCTCTTTAGGCACTTTCGAAGCTTCGCGCTCTTTCGGTTATCTCATCGTGCACGAAGACTCGTTCTTTGGTACCTCTTCGCCCAGAAGCGTAACTTGGCTGGCACATGATGCGAGCCCAAATAGCCAATCATCGAAGGCCAATATATCAACGCGAGCTGTAGCCAGACGACGACGGCCCCAATCCTACTTCTTATCGCCTGAGTATTTGTTCAACAAATCGTTTATAAGCGTCGGGTCATTGAGGTAGTCGTTGAGACCCAAAGCCTGCATTGTCGCTTTATAATTTTGAACGGCCAACGCGAGAGCGATTAGGCTATTGTTGTTGTTATAGCAGCATACAATATGCAGAAGTAACAGTCCTTGGCCGGACATAAATCCGTGTCGTTCCGGTATCGTAGACCCGACTGTCGTGCGATTAGGCTATCCAACCTATCGCTTTTCACTGGCGGCATCTGTGTAAGTTTGCGCCGTAGTGTATCGTGGATCACATCCGGTCTACCGAAAATCATGCACAGTATCTCAATAGCTAGATGAAAAGTTGAGGGCATTATTAGCTTTCCTCGCCGAATCAGATTCTCCTATTCGGAAAACCCGCAACGCTCAGTCGACTGTTCGTAGTTCGTTATGAACAAATGCCATCCTTCCGGCCTTCCGGAAAATGTTGGTAGATCTTTACTTAATAAATGTGTAGCACCCGCCATTTGCTTTCACGACATGCCTAACTTGCAGAATCACGATGATGCCGTTACGGAGGACGGTTCACCACCACGTGTTAACCATATGCCTATGAGGGGTGCCGATGCAATATTCGGTGCACAAAACTCAATTTTTATCTTCGACTTGTATCACCGACCAGTTCGTATCAGGTGCCGTCACATACGTCAATGCCTCTAGGATACGGAAGTCAAGTTTAGGGCCTGCACCAATCATGTTACACTGGCGTAGCTTTGTCATAGAATCTTAACGCGGTGTACGACGGTATTCCCAACAATATCGGCGGACCTCAATTGAGCTCAACGTTTGCTCAACCATCGGCCTGTGTGTTTGGTCAGAGCCAACATGTAGCCAAAGTATTTTAGAATGTTGGCTGGCGGCAATATTAAACACGTATTTTCAGTTGATGCACGTTTATTTCAATTAATCCAATGTAAACGTGATATCTCAAATAGAATTACTAAAATCATTTCTATTACATTTTCAATATGAAAACTTACACTTGTGCTCCTTGCGACCTTATGTGCTACGCAGCCAACGAATTAAGAAAAGGAAAAAGGCCAAAGGCTTACCTATTGGCGATTACTGCACATAAGCAAACATGTAAATATATATACATAATTACAAGATATTAAAAGTAAGGTAACACTTTAGGGTTGCCTGTCAACATCTATTAATAAATGAAAGATACGTTATTTATTGGACTTTAAAACAAATTTATATTAAAATATAAGCAGAAACACCAGAATCATTTAAACTCTCTTAAAATACCGGAAATTGAAGATTCCATAATATTTATAGGTTCTTTAGAAATTGTATCTAGTTTTATGGGATACGAATTACGTTATTTCAATTTCGTAAAGTCAGTGTTGTTGTTGTTATAGCAGCATAAAATATGCCGAACAGTCCTTGGTCGGACATAAATTATAGTCGATCCGGTATCGCAGACCCGAATGTCGAGGGAATGGTAAAATCAGGGTCAATAACACCACTGCGATGTAACAAAACAGTCCACGAATTTCGAATACAAGATTCCGAAAAACAAATATGAGCATACCCATTTAACGATTCGTAACTTTTTCGATCATATGACGGATTTTAGTATAGCGCTGTAATCTTTGCATATTGGAAATAAGCCCACGTTTTAAAACATACCTGTTGTTTTTCGTTCGGCTTTTGTCTAAGCGACGAATCAATATGTTCCAACGGCTGAAAACTTGCATGTCCATTTCTTCTCGACTTCTCATATATATTTGACTTGCACAGTGCAGAGGGAGAGCTACAATAATTTTCTAATGGTTTGATCTCTTTCGCATTTTTACAGTCTGCAATTGTTTGCTCCAAACTAACGTTCTTGGTTGTTTGGATACTACAGGCAACATCAGTGGACGCCGACCTGGATAAATTCATAACTGGATTTACATGACCAGCCATTAAAGGATCCGACGGACTCAAGCTGTTAATTTTTTTTTCCCTTAAGTCTAAAAATGCAGTATTCCCAATTGGATCCGAGTGTGATAAAAAATCACTTGATTCTTCGAAAGTTATACACGAAGTCGACTCCATTGGCTTCACCGTTTCTGCCCTGCTATCATGAATAATAGTACGTGAAGTAGATTCATCAGAAAATTCCATTTGATCAAAATCCTCGAAAAACGTCTGCATTTCTAAAATAGGTGGATTTAATTTTAAGTCATAATTCACTTCCGTATCCTACCAGGCGGCAGTAAATCTTTTAACATATTCAAAGCATCCTCTTCCTTGAATAAGTCCAGAGAGTCGAAGGCCCCACCGCATCCGAAATCCAATTCCGGAGAGTTTACTCCATAACCGTTCTCCATATTAACTTAAATAACAAATAGTAAGAAGCTCAGCAGAGGCTGAATTATATTGCGCACATAACATATACGATTTCAAATAAAATCATCCGATCTGACGAAGGCAATATAATATCGTAAATTAGTTTTGCCGATTATCGACTACTTAACATTAGGCTATCTTCACATTAGCTGCGATTCAGGATCAGGCCCAAATTCAGTAAACAGTCTCATTCCCGAATTCAGTAACTTGGAAGTTGAGACCATATATAATAAGATACGAAACTTCTCTCTTTTGCTACTGAAAAGGTGACACGCAAAAAGGTGGGTTACCAGAGGCAAATGCGTGGATATAGCTATAATTTTTATTTGTATAAAAAAGGCGAGTAAATGTTATGTTTTTATAAAACTCGTCTTGAAATCTTTAAATTAAGAGTAAAATTTAATATATAAGTTGTTACAGAGCCTAAAGGTTTTTATTTACACAAATATTGTATTTTATATTAAAAAGATATCCCTAAAACAACTATTTTTTTTAAACAAACTGGGTTTAATTGGATAATAATATACATTCATTTATATGAAACAACAAGAAAACACGCTATATCTTAAATTATTTTTTTAATACATACATACAAGTTCTTGCAAAATATGAATTTTTGCGACATTTTAATTGTTTTCATGTTGATGCTATATTTATAAATGATCTTTTCTAATAAAGGTAAATAATATCTCTTATTTATTGCTATATTAATCGCATTTTCACTTATTCTGTTAGCAAACCTCAACGGTGGCGAAGAAACTGCAAAATCTCTAAAAACAAAAATGCAATAAAAACTCCCTTTCTTATAGAGTGGCTCTTTTGGAAAATGTTATAAAAAATGAGCATTTTGACAGTACTGTCACAAAACAAAGAGTTTTTTATCATATTATCTATGGTTGGGACTGCTTACTGAATCGGGCGTTTTTGTTTACTTATCTCTTTAATTTTTAATGATTTTCTCGCAAATCTCGCAGGTCTCTAAAAATTTTTTGGTACCTTTTTACTTTCCTGGAATTTTTGTAAATAAATAAATCAATACTACCAAATAAAAATTGTTTTCTCTGAGCCCTATGTTAAGGCGATAGTCTTTGAGCTCGGCAGTATTGAAAACGAGCATAAGTAAACGTATTGAAATATGTATGTTTGCAAAAGTTTGCATAATTGTTCATTTCCTTTTTTTTTTTTTTAAATATTTATGAATGTTACATACATACCTAAATACTAAGGCATTGATTAATTGGCCCTTTTTTAATATGGCTCCTCCATTTTCCATTCAGCTTATACTGCTGATAACAAAACATATGACCCATTGTTATGATTAGCGTACTCATACGACATTGCTTTTGACAATGTTGAAAATTTGAACAAAAATTAAGCTGCTCCAAAATCGGTCGGGTTTAGACTCAAATGTGTGGAAATACATAATATATATTCACGTGTGCAAAGTAAGAACTCGATTAAAGATGATGAAATTTTTGCAAAAAAAATCCATATGTTATGATTAGCGTATTCATACCACAACTTAATATTCCACTCTGATTTACAATTGTTTTGATCGCAAACTAGCTGGCGAAAATATTGTCTTCTGCTTCTCTGCGTAAGAAAGTATGTGGTGAACTTCTCCAGACGAGCGGAAGTTAGTCAAAACTTAACTTAACGTAACTCAACTTAATTTTTGGTGATTAATTTTTGTTGCATATTGTTCTTTGAATATCTCCGTTGACACAAAGCAGAAAATAAAAGCACTTGTGTGATTACTTTTTAAACGCATATTGCTTGTAAAAATGTCAAGGAAAATTAAGTTGTGTTGAATGTTTTTAGGTTTAGCACAAATGTACAAGATGTGCAAGAAGCAGTCACTTGGTGAGAGGAAAAGGTGGTGGCAAGTCCACCCGAAGTTATCATACAGTTCTTTATTGGAGGATACGATCAACTTTTCATCATTCATTTTAATGTTTACATTTTCATTTTGTATATAATTTAATTTTCAGCTACTTGACGGTTTGCCGTCTATGTTACCACATCAAACAAACTCGTTTTAAATGTAATTTTTGCATACATTTACTTTTACGAGTCGTAAAGATCAAAATCTGGTAAGCCCGATTCTCTCAGTGGCAAGTTTCTTCGGCTTATATCACCACATGGGCTTAAATTGTTGCGAATTATTTTTAAATTAATAACGTTAGCATTAAGATAATCCCAGCGAATTTTATTTACCAACCCCGCGGTCGAACACGAACGATTAGCAAAATCAGCGGCGCTTCAGGGTAAAAACGTAACAATTGGTGTTAGAAATAGGATTTTTTAAATAAATCCCAAAAGATGGCAAAAAATAGGAGCTAGAAAAAGTTGTGGTAATACCGTCTCAAAGGAGGATAACTGCATAACAAAAGGGCAACACTGTTGTAGATGTCAGCTATCATCAGTTTCTTTTTATTATTCTCTAAACGTTTGACTGTAAAGTATAAGTTCGAATATTTTGTAAAAAGCTGAAATAAAACTAAGTTTTTTAACTTAACTTACTCAAATCTTTACGACGTCTTAGAGCTTTTCCTGGAATAAAAACTGCTGAATTTATCAACAAGTGTTCGTCTTCTGACGCTAAGGTCGACTGTGCAGTGTCTCAAATGATAAAAGTATGTTATATGTTTTACAAAGCATAAAGCAGTTGCAAGACCAAGTGCTCTGTTTACGCAAGGAAAATGACTTTTGACAAAGTCGCCCAAATACGCTGAGTTTAAAAGCAATTGAGGTTACCACGGTGCCAACCACGAGCGTACGTACACGGACGTAAGCGCGCAAAGCCATTTCTTGTCGCCAAACACGAGCACACATGTGCTGACTACGGGTGTGCAAGGTATTCCATTGGAGCATAATGCGGGCTCAATTCACTTTATTTCGCAACGTGACACAAGTGAACAGTATGCATATACGAACAAGGGTATGCAAGGCCACGGAACGGCTTCGTCCGCAACGGTTATGGGCAGGTGAACGGCAATCGAATTTCACTTGACAGCTGCGCATACTCAGGTAAGAAAGGGCTTGCCAAAGGAGTTTCCATGCTTTAGTGGCAAGCCAGAATAGTGGCCGATGTTTATTAGCAGCTATGAAAATTCAACGCGTCTTTGCGGTTATACTGACGATGAAAATCTACTTCAATTGCAGCATGCGTTGAAGGGCAAAGCGCTTGACTACGTGCGAAATCAACTTCTGATTCCAGTATTAGTACCTGATCTTATTTCAACACTACGAGCATATTTGGATGACCTGAGCATATAATAAACAGTCTGTTAGAAAAGGATCGCTCATCACCAGATGTAAATGTGAACAAACTTGAAAAGGTCGTAACATTCTCACTTGAAGTGAAAAATTGTACAACGACATTGGCGGCTTCAAGATTAACGTCCCATTTGAATAGCACTGTGAAACAAATTCAGGTTAGCAAAAGTTAGGTCGATTCTGAGAGTGAGGGGTGAAAAAAGAGGCTGAATTAGAAGACCCTATCGCGGCGTTTGTTTATGTTAGTTCGAATTTTTTTTTAATCGACCTTCGAACTTTGATTTCAAATGCCGATTTTCAGCATATTGTTTATATGGTTTTTTGGCTGTAACTCGTCGACTAATTGATATTTTTTCAATCTGTTAAAGCCAAATTATTGCTAGAGACCTGTGCAACAATTAAAATTAAAAAAAAAAATGATTTACAAAATTTTTGTAGTGCTTATGAAGCAAAATATTAAAAAAAAATTTTTTTATGCTTTTTGAATATATTTTCCACAAAACTAAGTCTTTTTTGCTTTCTGTTTGATAGACCTTAGAACTTTGCAGTCAAATGCAATACACTTCTTACCCTTCTTCCTCTTTTTCCTCGTCATCCTCTTTTTTGTTTCCAACCACGGCACAGTTAGCGATTTTTATTTATTTCGTACAAGCGAACTAATATCAAAAATAAAGATTCAGTTAAGACTCGAAACTCAGCCGAAGCTGATGTCTTTTAATTTTCGCTCGGTCGTGACAAAATTCGCTATTAATTTTATTGGAACTTATTTCATTTTGTGAGTGATTTAAGTTAAGTGCATCGGTTTCATAAAAATAACAAAAACAACATTGTATATAAAATGTCGGAACCAAAATGTAAAATGGACCATTTTTGTAATGTTTGTGGAGGTTTCATAGCAAGCGATGAAAAATGTGGCAATGCGAGTGATTGTTTTTTGGAAGCCTATAAATAATATTTTTCGCAAGAGTTTATCACTGACGTAAACTATGCCTTCATTTTTGAAAGGAAATAATTTGCTGGCGAAAGGTACCAAAGTAACAGCATATCGAAAACGGCAAAAAGAGTTAGAAAAGTTCTTCAATGTGAATGATGCAAAACATTTCTCTTATGGCAACGATATCGAAAAGTTAATGAAGACGATAGGGTTAACCTATAAAAATATGATTGACGTTTATTCATCGATAGTTCACTAATCAGCTTAAAAGTTGTGCTTTTGCACAAGACGAATAGAATGACTTCTGTTCCAATTGCGTATAGCACTGACACTAGTGAAAATTTCGATAATTTGAAACACATTCTGGAAGTAGTCGAATATAACGAACACCAGTGGCGCATTTGCTGCGACCTCAAAATAGTTTCATTGATTACAGGCTTAACAGCATCTGGCCGTCCAAAATATCCGTATTTTTTGTGCGATTGGGATTCACGATACGGAGAATGTATTAAAGGAAGAAACCAGTACAAATGGCATAACTGGAATAGGCGCATTGCACGGAAATGGTCTAAAGACAATAGGCTACACAAAAGTCTTGTTCCTGAAATGAAAATTTTGTTGCCGTTGCTCCACATTAAACTTGGCATTGCTAAAATTTTTTTGAAATGTATCGCAAAAAGACCAGCAGTATTCAACCGCTTAAAAGACATTTTTCCAAGACTAAGCAACGTCAATATTCAGGAATGGGTTGTTAATGGTCCCGACATACGGTAACTAATGAGTCGTCAAGATTTTGACCAAGTTCTGACAGACCGAGAATTAAATGCATGGCTCGCATTGAAAGCAGTCATTAAAGGACTTTTGGGTAAAGAACGCAAAGACACCACTGCAGGCAATCTGTTGCAAACAATTATTAAATTAAATGCATGGCTCGCATTGAAAGCAGTCATTAAAGGACTTTTGGGTAAAGAACGCAAAGAGAACTACAGGCAATCTGTTGCAAACATGTTGGCAGCTTTCGATGAAATTGGGGTTAATATGTCGTACAAAATTCATCTCTTGCATTAGCATCTTGATCAACTCGCTCAACAGTTGCCAACTGAATCTAAAGAGCAAGGCGAACGTTATCAAAAAACTGCGCTTCCATTTGCAATTTAAACATGTTAACGATTGAAAACTATTTTCGTTTCAGGTACAGAGGAAAGAAATCTCCAGATGCAATACTCGCTGAAATTTGTTGACCTTTGAAGAAGAGGAAGACGGGAAAAAAGAGGAAGAAAGGGAAGACAAAGATGAAATTCCAGAATATCTGTTGGACGAAATTATCGACCTTTCTGATGATGATGACGATGACCAAGATATTAGAGAGAGCAGTGATGTTGATCCACAGCCGCCTGCTAAACGGCAACTGGCCAAATCATTAATTTAATTTATATAATTATTTTACTTAAAACGTTTCATGACATTTTAAAATTATATTTTTTTCCATATTTTTATAATTTCTTTTTCAATCCTTCTTCAAAACCAACACTGAAAAAATTGGTACATAAGAAATGAGAAATAAATTAATATTAAGCTGGAAAACTCAAATTTGGATTATGATTGTTTTCTTTTCAAATGCAATTTATTGAAGAAACTGAGAAGCATATTATAGACCAAACGGAAAGCAAAAAAGACTTAGTTTTGTGGAAAATATGTTCAAAGAGCATGAACAAAAAAAATTTCCTACATTTTGCTTCATAAGCACTACACAAATTTTCTAAATCAATTCTTTTTTAAATTTTAATTGTTGCACAGATCTCTAGCAATAATTTGGCTTTAACAGATTGAAAAAATATCAATTAGTCGAAGAGTTATAGCCAAAAAGCCATATAAACAATATACTGAAAATCGGCATTTGACTGCAAAGTTCGAAGGTCGATTAAAAAAAAATTCGAACTAACATAAACAAACTCCGCGATAGGGTCTTCTAATTCAGCCTCTTTTTTCACCCCTCATTCTCAGAATCGACCTAACTTTTGCTAACCTGAATTTGTTCCACAGTGTAGTCCGATACTCTTAAGAGATTTAATTAAAAAAATTCCCGCACAAATCCGAGCAAGAGCTGCTTGTACCGTTATATCAATGTCCATAGGTGGCGATCAACAAGAGGAAAAGCCAAGAGCACATCGTGTTAGTTTCCAAAAGGAAGAACGTGATATGCCGAAAATGCGGCGACAGCAAGATAGGCGTAATGTAATAAATTCAAAGCAATGTCATATAATGAGAAATGGGATGTGGTTAATCGCATGAATCTGTGCCGTTCATGCCCAAGTTTTACAGAGAGCGACAAGAATGCGGCAAAAACAAGGGTACAGCAAAACATCATGTGTTGTTACACAAACCAGAGGCTGAAACTCCTCAAATGTTCTGCATAGAATTTTGCCTATTACAATCAACACTCGACATGCTACTACAATCATCGAACACGATATACTGAAGAAGTTAAAGCTTAAAGGTGAAGAATCCGAGCTTCGTTTGCGATGGACGGATGATACTGTTCGTGTAGAGGAAAATTCCTCGCTTGTCAACCTGCAAGTTTCCGCACATGGAAAAAACGAAATGCACAACTTGCGCGATGACCATAGAGGTTTGCCGGTGCAGTCATACGAATGTGTGGTTCCTCAAATGATAATTGGCTTAAATAACAAACACGTAGCGATGCTCATGAAGTTCAGATAAGGAAAAGTCGAGGAACCAGCTGCAACGAAAGGGGGTCTAGGCTGGACAATCTACGGTGTTTTAAAGCAGAACAAGCAAAATCCACGTGATGATTTGCAGTTACATGTATGTGAATGCGCCCTCACGCGATTTAGAAGATGATGGTGATAAAAATCAACTAGCAAAGTACGTGAAGCGTACTGGCGGCTACTTCACAACGAAACTACTTTGGCGTATGGATGATATACCACTACCAGACAATTACATGTTGGTAAAGCGTAGACTTGACTGTTTCGAGAAGAAGCTCAACTACTATTCGGTAAACGCGCACATACACAGTATGGAAGAAAAGCAATACATTCGAAAACTCAATGAGAGCGAAGTCGATATCAACTACAAGCGCAAGTGGTACATACCGATATTTTCGGTTAGAAATCCCAACAAGCCAAACAAGACAAGATTGGTATGGGACGCTGCTGCGGTATACAAAGGATTCTTCCTTAACACGTGTTTGTTTATTTGTTGTTGATAATGCATGTTTGGTTGTTGTTGATGGTGTTAGTGGAAACGTTGTTTACGTTCCTTGTGATGACGTCATTAACTAGCGCCAGATGTCTATGTCCTGAAAGTGCCGTCCTTCGGAGCTAGCTGCTCGCCAGCTATAGCACAATACGTAAGAAATAAGAACGCTGAATAATTTGTGGATGAATTTCCGAGAGCTGGTAAGTCGATCACAGAAAGGCATTACGTGGATGACCAGCTAGCCAGGGATGTAAGAGGGGTGCATTGACGTGGAAACTTTCACATCAGAGGTTGGGTTTCGAACTCCGTACAAATTGTTTACGCTCTCGGAGAGACAAAACCTATCAACGACTTCTGTAAAGCAGGAAAAACAATCGACCAAGTGATTAAACCAGAAAAGGTGCTTGGGTTGTGTTGGCAAATAAACGATGACGGGTTTACGTTCAACACGAAGTTTACCAAGGCCAGCAACGAAATTGTATGTGCTGAAAGACTACCGACTAAGAGAGAACTACTCCGGCTGCTGATGTCAGTATATGATCCACTAGGTTTTTTGTCATTTTATATGATTCTCATAAGAATATTGAGATGACTCCATTCCTGAAGAATTTGCAATTCCATGGAGGCAATGGCTCTCAATTTTTAAGCCTGTTTGCGAGGTGAGAATTCCAAGATGTTTCTTTGGCAACTGTAAAAAAGAGGAATGCAGAGTCGAACTAAACGTTTTCTGCAAGCGCCGCATTAGCTTATATCTGGATTGTGAACGGGCAAAGAATTCATGTCGCTCTTGTCGGTTCCAAGACTAAGGTTGCGCCTTGCGTCCACTATCAATACCACGAATGGAATTGACAGCAGCGGTTTTAGTATCACGACTAGCTGGTGAGTTTGTCAGAGGGCATGACTTCGAAATTCATGATACACAATTTTACACTGACTCGAAAACAGTACTAACATGGCTGCGTCCGATCCACGTAAATACGAACAATTTGTAATGTTCGGAGTAACAGAAATACAGTCGATGTCTTTTTAACGCGGTTCTTTTAAACTCGGATTTTTTTAACGCGGAGTTTTTAATAATCCCCCATTGTCTTTTTTTACACGGTTTTACTTTTTTAACGCGGATTTTTTGATCACAAATTATTTTGCAATAACCCTTTGCTTTTTTTAACGCGGTTCGCGATTCATTTGAATTTGTCCTTTGCTTTATTTCTATTGCGTTTTGCCAGCACTGTTTAAATTGCAAGTCTAAGCCTTATATAAACATCTTCGCTTCGGCCGCGCTTTAAAAAAATAACCCTGGCCGGACAAACACCGGCTACGCCATCAACAGTATTTCTGCGCAGGACTCCTTTCCGGTTTTCTATTGAATAACTTTCCGCGAAGCCGCTCTGGATCATTACTCTCATTATTACTGATTCTCTTATCGTCAGCAACACAAATAAAACAAAATTTCTTACAAAATTTAAGTTTTAATATATAAAATTATACATCAAATTAAAGGTATTTTTATGGGCTTTAAGACAAATTTATTTTTACATACTATTAATTACGTATTTTTTTAAGAAAAATATAGGTTTTTATAAAAAAATGTGTGTTTTTTAAGTTTTTCTTATTTTTCTGAAAATATATATATAATTTACATAAACATGTGCATATCAAATAAAAGGTCTTTTAATTGTCTTTTTAACGATACCAATACTGTGAAGATCGAATAAACAGTTTTTGAAATATTAGCTTTTCAAAATATTGAAATTTCCCCCATTAACCCTTCCTAACACCCCTCCTATTACTTTGCACCAAAAAAAAAGTATACCACCAAAATCGGTAAAAAGGAGCGGACCACGCCCACTTTTTTTTTTTCCTAGCTCAATGGTCCGTATTCTTTACTTAAGCCCAAAAATCTAAAGCCGCGAGCTTTGAAAGGTAAGTTTTAAATGTTTATTGGTGCTTTGCAAAAATTTAATTTTTGCCGATTTCAGGAATGGATCTAAAGAAGTTGCCAGTACACTGGATGGCAAACAAAAAGGCTTGGGTGACCGCATCGCTGTTCAAGGAGTGGTTCGAAAAGTGTTTTGTGCCTGAAGGAAGTGGATACATGATCTCTAAAAACTTGGAATTTAAAGTGTTGTTAGTAATTGACAATGCCCCTGGTCACCCAGTTATAGAGCACCCAGACGTCAAAATTCTCTTTCTTCCTCCAAACACAACATCTCTTTTGCAGCAGCTTGACCAAGGCATCATAGCTGCTTTTAAAACGAATTACGTAAAGCATTCGTTTAAGTTCATTTTTAATATAATGGAAAGTAATTCCGAAATAAATGTGATTTCTGCATGGAAAGCTTTTAATGTAAAGAATTGTATCGATTGTATTAAAATTGCCATAAAGGATATTACAAAAACCACTCTAAGTAAATGCTGGAAAAATCATTGGCAAGATGTTGTGTTAAAAGAAGAAAGTGAAAACGACGGACTTGTTATCTACGCGGAAATATTTGAATTAGCCAGAAGCATCGGCGGTGAAGGTTTTGACGACATGAACATTGACGAAATAAATGAATTGTTTGATCTGTGTGCTTTAGACGATGGGGAAATTGTTCATGTCATTGATAACAATAATAATAATGACCCTGAAAATGAAGAAGATGGTGGCAGCTCTTCACCCGTTCCAATTTCGTCGAGATTACTTCGAGAAGAATTAGACAAAGGTGCTGACCTTGAACATCATTTTATAGACCATGATTCTAATGATGAACGTTTATCAAAGTTTCGACGAGATTTTAAAAAAGTTTTAGGTTGTTACCAATATTTATATAAAGAAATGCATAAAAAGAAATCTCAGCGCTTGTTAACAGATTATTTTAAGAACTGAAATATGAATTTGCTCGTAGTTTAATAAAATTTAAGTTATAATTGATCTCAATATGAGTTTTGTCCAAATCCTGTGAAACAGAAAGATTTAAAATCCAGAAAATATAGTTGCTCCAAAATCGGTCGGGTTTGGACTCAAATGTGTGGAAATACATATATATTCACATGTACAAAATAAGAACTCGATTAAAGATGATGTAATTTTTGCTACCCATTGTTATGAGTGGCGTACTCATACCACATTGTTTTCGACAATCTTGAAAGCTATAAGAAAAATTAAGTTGCTCCAAAATCGGTCGGGTTTAGACTCAAATGTGTGGAAATACAAAATAAGAACTCGATTAAAGATGATTAAATGTTTGCAAATAAAATCCATATGACCCCATTGTTATGAGTGGCGTACTCATACCACATTGTTTTCGACAATCTTGAAAGCTATAAGAAAAATTAAGTTGCTCCAAAATCGGTCGGGTTTAGACTCAAATGTGTGGAAATACCTATATATTCACGTGAACAAAATAAGAACTCGATTAAAGATGATGAAATTTTTGCAACTAAAATCAATATGACCCATTGTTGTGAGTAGCGTAATCATACCACATTGTTTTCGACAATCTTGAAAGCTATAAGAAAAATTAAGTTGCTCCAAAATCGGTCGGGGTTAGACTCAAATGTGTGGAAATACATATATATTCACGTGTACAAAATAAGAACTCGATTAAAGATAATGAAATTTTTGCAAATAAATCCATACGACCCATTGTTATGAGTGGCGTACTCATACCACATGGTTTTCGACAATCTTGAAAGCTATAAGAAAAATTAAGTTGCTCCAAAATCGGTCTGGTTTAGACTCTAATGTGTGGAAATACCTATATATTCACGTGAACAAAATAAGAACTCGATTAAAGATGATGAAATTTTTGCAACTAAAATCAATATGACCCATTGTTGTGAGTAGCGTAATCATACCACATTGTTTTCGACAATCTTGAAAGCTATAAGAAAAATTAAGTTGCTCCAAAATCGGTCGGGTTTAGACTCAAATGTGTGGAAATACAAAATAAGAACTCGATTAAAGATGATTAAATGTTTGCAAATAAAATCCATATGACCCCATTGTTATGAGTGGCGTACTCATACCACATTGTTTTCGACAATCTTGAAAGCTATAAGAAAAATTAAGTTGCTCCAAAATCTGTCGGGTTTAGACTCAAATGTGTGAAAATACATATATATTCACGTGTACAAAATAGGAACACGATTAAAGATAATGAAATATTTGCAAATAAATCCATATGACCCATTGTTGTGAGTGGCGTACTCATACCACATTCCTTTCGACAATCTTGAAAATTTGAACACACATTAAGTTGCTCCAAAATCGGTCGGGTTTGGACTCAAATGTGTGGAAATACAAATATATTCACGTGTACAAAATAAGAACTCGATTAAAGATGATGAAATTTTAATCCCGAAATTTAAGTTTCGTTTCAAAACTTGGTTATTTTAACGCGGAATTTTTTTTGCGCGGATTTTTCGCAAAATAGGAACGAATAAACAAATTTGAACTGAAATGTGGTTATTTTTACGCGAACAAATTTCTATCCCGGCATACCGCGTTAAAAAGAGATCGACTGTACAGAAAACACCGAAATAACAAATTGGAATTTCGTAACCTCCAAACCAATCGTAGCCGATGCGGCAACAAAGGGGAAAAACACTAACGATTTTGCTCCAATGAATTCTTGGTTTGCCGGTCCTCAATTCCTGCGCCTGCCGGAAGAAAAATGTCCAAAGTACGAGTTATCTATGCGTGAGTGGGAACGTCTGGAGAGATGCGTAGCCTACGTGAAGCGTTTCATAGAAAGCTGCAGGAAAAAAGTACAAAAGTCAGCCCATCTAATCACCGACGAACTTCTCTGGAGTCGACATTACCTCTACCGTCTTGCCCAAGCCGATGCCTAACTCACGATGTGTATTGCCGAAGTCTAGCCCGCTTAGAATGCTGTCAGCCTTTAGACGTTAATGGAATTGTTCGTTTGGAAAAAGCGTCCGTAGTAGATGCAGCAAAATACCCAATAATTTTGCAAAAAGCTCACAAGATTCCGCAGCATGTAATTGATTGGTATCGTCGCAAGTACCAGCACGTTCATCATGACACGGTCATCAACGAGATGTTTCAAACATTCTTCATTACTAGCCTGCGCCGAGCTCTACGCTCTAACTGTGTGCATTGCAAACTACGCGACGCTAAATCTCATCCGCCTGAAATGGGTCTACTGTCTGAAGGACGTTTGGCAGCCTCTGCAAGATCATTTTCTCATTTGCTGACCTTGAACATCATTTTATAGACCATGATTCTAATGATGAACGTTTATCAAAGTTTCGACGAGATTTTAAAAAAGTTTTAGGTTGTTACCAATATTTATATAAAGAAATGCATAAAAAGAAATCTCAGCGCTTGTTAACAGATTATTTTAAGAACTGAAATATGAATTTGCTCGTAGTTTAATAAAATTTAAGTTATAATTGATCTCAATATGAGTTTTGTCCAAATCCTGTGAAACAGAAAGATTTAAAATCCAGAAAATATAGTTGCTCCAAAATCGGTCGGGTTTGGACTCAAATGTGTGGAAATACATATATATTCACATGTACAAAATAAGAACTCGATTAAAGATGATGTAATTTTTGCTACCCATTGTTATGAGTGGCGTACTCATACCACATTGTTTTCGACAATCTTGAAAGCTATAAGAAAAATTAAGTTGCTCCAAAATCGGTCGGGTTTAGACTCAAATGTGTGGAAATACAAAATAAGAACTCGATTAAAGATGATTAAATGTTTGCAAATAAAATCCATATGACCCCATTGTTATGAGTGGCGTACTCATACCACATTGTTTTCGACAATCTTGAAAGCTATAAGAAAAATTAAGTTGCTCCAAAATCGGTCGGGTTTAGACTCAAATGTGTGGAAATACCTATATATTCACGTGAACAAAATAAGAACTCGATTAAAGATGATGAAATTTTTGCAACTAAAATCAATATGACCCATTGTTGTGAGTAGCGTAATCATACCACATTGTTTTCGACAATCTTGAAAGCTATAAGAAAAATTAAGTTGCTCCAAAATCGGTCGGGGTTAGACTCAAATGTGTGGAAATACATATATATTCACGTGTACAAAATAAGAACTCGATTAAAGATAATGAAATTTTTGCAAATAAATCCATACGACCCATTGTTATGAGTGGCGTACTCATACCACATGGTTTTCGACAATCTTGAAAGCTATAAGAAAAATTAAGTTGCTCCAAAATCGGTCTGGTTTAGACTCTAATGTGTGGAAATACCTATATATTCACGTGAACAAAATAAGAACTCGATTAAAGATGATGAAATTTTTGCAACTAAAATCAATATGACCCATTGTTGTGAGTAGCGTAATCATACCACATTGTTTTCGACAATCTTGAAAGCTATAAGAAAAATTAAGTTGCTCCAAAATCGGTCGGGTTTAGACTCAAATGTGTGGAAATACAAAATAAGAACTCGATTAAAGATGATTAAATGTTTGCAAATAAAATCCATATGACCCCATTGTTATGAGTGGCGTACTCATACCACATTGTTTTCGACAATCTTGAAAGCTATAAGAAAAATTAAGTTGCTCCAAAATCTGTCGGGTTTAGACTCAAATGTGTGAAAATACATATATATTCACGTGTACAAAATAGGAACACGATTAAAGATAATGAAATATTTGCAAATAAATCCATATGACCCATTGTTGTGAGTGGCGTACTCATACCACATTCCTTTCGACAATCTTGAAAATTTGAACACACATTAAGTTGCTCCAAAATCGGTCGGGTTTGGACTCAAATGTGTGGAAATACAAATATATTCACGTGTACAAAATAAGAACTCGATTAAAGATGATGAAATTTTAATCCCGAAATTTAAGTTTCGTTTCAAAACTTGGTTATTTTAACGCGGAATTTTTTTTGCGCGGATTTTTCGCAAAATAGGAACGAATAAACAAATTTGAACTGAAATGTGGTTATTTTTACGCGAACAAATTTCTATCCCGGCATACCGCGTTAAAAAGAGATCGACTGTACAGAAAACACCGAAATAACAAATTGGAATTTCGTAACCTCCAAACCAATCGTAGCCGATGCGGCAACAAAGGGGAAAAACACTAACGATTTTGCTCCAATGAATTCTTGGTTTGCCGGTCCTCAATTCCTGCGCCTGCCGGAAGAAAAATGTCCAAAGTACGAGTTATCTATGCGTGAGTGGGAACGTCTGGAGAGATGCGTAGCCTACGTGAAGCGTTTCATAGAAAGCTGCAGGAAAAAAGTACAAAAGTCAGCCCATCTAATCACCGACGAACTTCTCTGGAGTCGACATTACCTCTACCGTCTTGCCCAAGCCGATGCCTAACTCACGATGTGTATTGCCGAAGTCTAGCCCGCTTAGAATGCTGTCAGCCTTTAGACGTTAATGGAATTGTTCGTTTGGAAAAAGCGTCCGTAGTAGATGCAGCAAAATACCCAATAATTTTGCAAAAAGCTCACAAGATTCCGCAGCATGTAATTGATTGGTATCGTCGCAAGTACCAGCACGTTCATCATGACACGGTCATCAACGAGATGTTTCAAACATTCTTCATTACTAGCCTGCGCCGAGCTCTACGCTCTAACTGTGTGCATTGCAAACTACGCGACGCTAAATCTCATCCGCCTGAAATGGGTCTACTGTCTGAAGGACGTTTGGCAGCCTCTGCAAGATCATTTTCTCATTTTCGCATCGACTTCTTCTTCCCGTTTTTGGTTACCATTGGAAGACGCACGGAAAAAATATTCGGTGTAACTCCTTTGTAATGGTGATACGAAATTTTGTTTAGCGCCCTCACATGGGCGGCGCCTGGGAACGAATGATACGCTCAGTAAAAAGCGTTTTGTACCGCATCGTTACACCCGATACCAAGCCAACAGACGAGGAACTATACAACCTGCTCATAGAGGTGGAAGGCATTATTAACAGCCGCCCGCTTACTTACATATCTTTGGACGCAGATGACCACGGAACTTTAACGCTAATCACTTCTTGCTGGTCAACTCCTCTGGCAGCAATCCTCTAGGCAAATTTTGCTCAAGAGATGAATACGTGAAGAGTTCCTGCAGCTACTCTCAGTTACTAGCTGACATGTTTCGGAAACGATGGGACAAAGTGGTTCGACCACACGAAACCAATCGAAAAAGGTGATGTTGAGATCATCATTGATCTTAATCTTACCAGATACACCTGCCCAAAAGATGTTGATGAGCTCGGGAAGATTTAGAGGGCTGGTTTCCAAAGGGCGTGGAAATAAAAAACATACAAAAATATAAGTAAAAGGTTTATTAAAATCTTTGCAGAATCTCAACTTACCACCTTCTATCGTCTGTGAGGATCGCTAAGAGAAGACCATCACCGGCTCTCTCACGCTCTTCAGAAAATTCTAAGTTGTGAGCAGAGCTTTTTGACGAAAGTGGTAGATAGATAGATATATATAAAGAGAGGTATGCACTGCGACAAGTGGGTATATTGTGCCCGCGAAGCTCATCACAACAACTCAGTCAACCCCAGGACCTCCAGAAATCTGAGGATAGTCGCCGGGGTTAGGGATTATATGTATTGATCTCCCGGCCATGGCCGACCCAGGGTGGTGTGTGGTCTTTCCTGCCGAGTCACAGAAGCGACATAAGTCGCTCGACCAGATCCCCAGTTTGTATAGGTGACCTTTAAGTCTGTAGTGGCCCATTAGAAAGCCTGTAAGGATTCTCAGTTTTCCCTAGGAAGGTCCATAAGAAGCTTGAGCCTTCTTAGATTGTACCCCCCCAAGGATGTTCTTGGACTGTTTGAGACCGGCGACGTTAAACCAGTGTAGGTTTCTCTGCCTTTTTGTCTCCCAGCTAAGTTTTTCTCTTACCGTGTCCGGTCCTAATGCTTTAAACGGCTCTGGTCCAATAGGAGTGGTGGCCTCCGCTTTCCTTGCCTTCCACACCCATATGCCCCGGTATTCAAAGAAGTAGGATACGATTTCTCTCCGCCAGTGCGTTTAGTCTTGAAATTAGTATTCTTTTACTGCTATACTTCCTACGTAGGTTTATCTCCGCGCACAGACTGATTGCAAAGACCTGCGCCTGCAAAATGCTGGCGTAGGCCCCCAATGGAACCGATACCTCTTATCTGGGACCATGCACGCCCGCACGAATACCCCTCAGGAGTCTTAGAACCGTCTGTGTACCACCGCAGAGTACTTCCCCGGAAGTGATAATCCAGAATTGAAGCCATCCAGGTGGCTTTGCTATGTATTACTACCTCAAACATTCTGTCGAAGGTAATAACTTTGTGAGCTGTGAGATTAATGCCTCCCCCGCCTTGCATGACAACACCTTGCCAAACCCATTCTTGGAGAAATTCAGTAGGGTTCTTTGAACACCTATAATGCTCTCGTAGCCCTAGAGGTTGCCGCAGCAACCTGGGGCTTCCACAGAAGCTTGGAATCCAGAATTAGTCCTAGATATTTCATTTCCGTGACGACCTTGACCGCGGCACCCACCAGAACCACGTCTCTACTGCCATGCAGTTTCCTTTTCCTGGTAAAGGGAACGATTGCTGTTTTGGAAGGATTGATACTGAGGCCTACCTGCGAGCACCACTTCCTTGCTAAATTCTAACCTCTTTGCACAATTTCAAAAATAGTGCTGGCGAACTTGCCCCTGGCGATCATAACTATGTCATCCGCGTATCCCTGACAGCGGATTCCATTCATCGTGAGGGTTTGCAGAAGTTCGCCTACGACTAGGCTCCACAGTAAAGGTGGGAGTACACCCCCTTGTGGGCAACCTTTGGTTGTCTGCAACTGTACTGTACCATCGCCAGTGTCTACCTCAGCTTTTCTGCTCTGCAACAGCCTTTTACTAAAGGTCAGCATGAATGCGAAAAATGGCTTCATGAATCACTCATATAAATTTTAGCTTCGAATTCATTCAAATCATTGCCAATGAATTGCAGACTCAAACTCAATGTGGGCATTTGGTGCTTAACAGGATGGTACGTATGAATTCTATCCTCAGCAAAAACCAGTTACCACAGCGTTCATGTACTTTGGTTTGAATGAACATTGTAGAAAATGTGTGTGGAATGATGTTTGAGATTACTAATACATATTCTTGTGCAGTGGGTCATTCGAATGATTGAACTGCGAAAGAGTTGAAAAGTTAATGTGACGTGCACCAGCTGTAGACAATAGAATTACGCAGTCAATGTATTTTTTAAATACATACATTTTTACATATTACTTGTGTTAAAATTAAAAGTAATAAATTATATAATTATATGTATATATGTATGTAGCTCAAATATTTCAGTACGTACATATTTAATCACATATACAAAATAAAACATGAGCTAAAGAAATTGACCTCCTTAGTGATAGTATTATGTAACTATGTTTATACATAATTACATACATAGGTATATGCATACATACATATGTACATATGGGGTATGTAGTCTATGCCTGACAGTATAGGGATAAGGGCAACATACAGTAGCTGGAAAACATATATATGTATATACAATGTATATTATACATATATATGTATATATTATACATACTTAGGCAAGATCTTGTCGCATGTGTATGTAAAAAACATGTTAAGAACAATGTACAATGCACTAACCACTACATTGTCACGCGAAAAATTTGTGGTGTTTCTGAATTTGAGCGGTATAGTTGAAAGTGGTCTTACGTACTTGTGTTTGCATAATGCATGTATGTATGCATGTGTATAGAAGAAACCAGTTGCGTGCACAGGATAAGAAAATGCAATAAATGTACGCACTTATCTACATATTAATATATACATATTTTTAGCATGTTGCCCCTTATGACGCGATGTATGTATGCATGTGTGTATATACATACATACATAGATCACGATGTAGCAAAAAAGAGTATTCTACAATTCTTGTACATATGATATGCATGTACATACATATGTATGTATGAATTTAGTCATATGAAGCGCCACTTCGTCAATCGTATTAGATAGCTTTTGTGCCCTTAATTGTCCTATTGCATGAATTTATTAATATAAGCATTTGATTATTTTTTTTTTGATCACAATTCATAAATCTAGTCCACTGACTTTTTTCAAATTCACGCAAACAATGATTTTTGGTGGGTATATTAAATGCGTTTTTTGAGAATTATTGACATTTTTACTTTTGTTTATTTAATATTCATTAATATTTAGTAATAAAAAATTAAGTACATTTTATAAAAAAAAACCATTCAAATCTGAGTTTTGAACAAACAACAAAGTGAAAATCTTGAAAGTTTAAAAACTGATGTAGATTTAAAATTTTTTTTTGACAGGACCATTTAATTGTTTGCTTACCACCTCTAAATTATTTTAAACTCCACGTTAATAAAAATATAATGTTTAATAAAAAGGCACTTGGATTTCGATTTTAAATGGAAATTATTAGAAACGTGCGTCACCATTAAAATTTAATAATGCAAAAGAAAATTGTCAATACTGAGCCGCCTCCGTATGTACATACATATTATGTTATTAAAATAAATGTATGTTACTAAATAATGAATTTGAAAAAAAACCAGAAATAAATGTGTTTTTTAAAAAAAATAATTTAAGATGTGTTTTATAGTTGTGGTTTAAACTTAGTGTAAAATAGTTTAAGTTAGTTTCCTTGCGCTTAATTAAATTTGTTGCAACTAAAAAAAAGTACTCAGCTATCAGCTGACAAGTTAAACTAAGTTCAACCCAGACATATCGGTCCTTTAAACTAAGTTTTAACCCCGCTTAAGGTTGACTGAAAAACTGCAAACCGAGTTTAAATTTAGTTTAAACGACAAACTATCAAAAACGAGTTTCAAAAGTTTACACCAAACCCTGAATAATTTATATATTAAGTCTCTTTTCGTAATGATTAAATGGAATTACATACATACATATGTACTCGTACGGTGCTTTGCTTAAGTATGTATGTACATACATATGTGAGCACATAAGTATGTACGTGCATCCACATCAATATCATCGCAAAAATCTTCCTGAAAAAAATTGCTATTGCGTTTTCGCATATCACATTTTCGAGTTCATTTGAATTATGGTGAATTATGGTGAATTATTATGAATTTTGATGAATTATACAACGTTAAGCCGCTCGTGTCTCATTGTGCTCGCATTCATAGGTTCGGCGCCATGGCTTCGTTTTACTTATGAAACGAACGAATTGCGTCTTCGGCAATAGCAAAGCCACCAACTGCCGCACAACTTCGCCGCCTGCATTCATACGGACCATTTCAAATGGGGAGCGGCTTCACGGGACCGAAAAAACCAGTACGAGTAAGTTGTGCATTCATGAATGAGTTAATTCCAAGGCTCTGTCCACTCCTACATGAAAGGTGTTGTCGAAGGTCCCCTCGATGTCGAGGAAGGCACAGAGCACTGTCTCTCCGCTCTCAAAGGCATCCCGAATGGCCGAGGTCAGCGCATACAGAGCAGTCTTGGTTGACCGGCCGCTCTGTATGCCTGCTGATCCGGGTGCAGTGGTGCCGCCCTTAGAGCGTTGGATCTGATCTCCTCGTCGATAACCTTCTCCATCGTCTTCAGAAGGAAGGACGTGAGGCTGATCGGCCTGAAGGATTTAGCTAAGGAGAGATCCCTCCTACCTACTTTCGGGATAAAAATAACCCGAGCTCTCTGGTATGTGGCCCAGCGCAAGGCTGTCCCTCATAATACTCACGAGATACGGGAGTAGTAGATCTCCCCCCCGCCTCAGCATACCCGGACCTACACCATCAACGCCCGGGGCCTTGTACCGGTCAAACGAGCCCAGCGCCCAGTCGACCGAACTGCGGGTGAACAGTTCTCTGGCCACCCTCCAGTGTTCCGGGGCCGACCTGGCCGCGCAGCACAAAGGCTCCGTTGACGTCCTGATGGCATCAGGGAAGTGAGCCGCGAGCAAAGCAAGGGATCTCAGTGCTCAAGGTAGCGGATGTACCATTAAGCCCCCAAACCACACAAACTCTTACCGTTTTTGTCATCGAGGGCACCCGGCTGGCCACGGAGAGGTAGTGGAGGAGGTTTTGCCCTGAGGTGCTTACGTCGTTGCTGCTGCCATCCAGACTCGTGAGAGGCCACGGAGCCAGAACGGCTGCGCGACCTTTCCCGTCTGCTCGGCGATTCCCGGCGCTGGCTGCCTCCAGAGCGATCTCCACTCCCGGATTTACGCCGACTTTTGGATCGGTTACGATCCAGGAAGTGCTGCTCATGGAGTGGCGCCCCATGCTCTGTCGGACCTGGAAGACAAGAGAAAATTGCCGGGACGGTCCTGTGACCGATCTTCTCCAGCAGTCAGGTTAGTATACGACGACCTACCTCTACTAACTGCTCTCGTACCTTTGGTCGTAAGGGCGTCCTCTCTACGGATCCCTTTGCTCGTGCTGGGAACGTCTTCCTCGTCCCTCGTATGCTCAATAAAGAGAGCAGCCTCTCCAGAAAGCTGCTCCTTCTCGCGGCCTCTCTTGTTGCCGTCGCATCATCTGCAGTTGCAGATTTGGGGCCACATCCGCTGGTTTCATGTGGCCTGCCAGTGCTGCCGTTGTTGCTCTTGTTGTTTTAGTTGTAGTTTTTGTTTTTTAAGTTGCTCATCTTGTTCGTACGATCACCAGCTCAGCGTTAGCAAAGCTGTGTGATCTAAAAAATTGAAAGGGGGAACTCTGTCGTCCACCGCGCCAGTGCCCCATAGCGCGGAAAGGCCAAGTTACTCCTCGATGCGGCCCGGTGTTCTAATACAGCCGGTTTAACCTCCTGGCTGCAAACCCTCCAATGGGCACGGTGTCGCCTGACACCCTGGATTAGGAGGTGGTAGTTCTTGGTGATCGTCCCTCAGAGCGGAACCGACCACCCCACCGTATCCCCACGGAGTACGCGATGATACGAGCGGACGGCCGGCTCGGCCCCGAGGCGCGACCAAGCCCCTGCACCAAAGACAAGGTGCCTACCCTAGCAGTGGTAAGAGTTGCCAAATGGGCGAACGGAGTGAACATTCCGCCCGCCTTGCAGTATTACTGCGAAAAGCGCATATTACCATTTACAATTCATATATTATTTTCATTTGCAACTTATATATAACAATTTTGATTAAAATTCAAATTCATAAATAACAATTAATTTTTTCCTTAAAACTAATCGGCTGCAGTTTGTTACTGGGTAACGCCAGAGATTACAAATCCCAGCAGCGTATTTTGGGCGACCAATTGACCTGCTACCAGGGGGGCATCGTACCAGGCTGCATCAACCTCGCGTAAAGGTCAGCTAAAAGTACCATTTGGATCGGTGATGCCTTATAAAATGATGGGTCGGCTAGCCTCAAATTACTCAAAACTCCTACTATGTGTTGTACTAATGAGCGCAGTGGAGTCGGCGTCGGGATGATGTGTTCAACCTTCGCGCAGACTGATATTTCAACTTGTGCGCCAAGATTGCTGCGTAGCGTGATATCGCTACTGGTCGCCGAACTCGCTGGAATAAGCATCGCACGAAGCACGGAAGAACGATCCGCAGCACGTATTTTCACTAAAGCCGTTGGTTATAGTGCCAAGGAAGGGCTTCTGCTCACTGCTCAATTATAGTTCGCGCATTTCTTCGTCGACGGGTACCTTGACCGCGCCGTCTTTTTGGCTGAGGTGGCCGACGGGACGAATCGAGTCCAGTTCGGTCCGGGCTACGCCGCTGAGACGAATCGAGTCTTAGTCGGTCGTTTCCATGCCGCCAGTGCGATCGGAAGTCACCAGCTTGCTTAAGTCGGCGAGACGAGTCGAGTCTGGCTCGATCATGAGCAAGTGGTATGCGCTGATGGTGTCGAGAAGTTGGCTGCGTCCTATTGAGCGGTGGTCGGAATGGAGCGAGCGCGTCATCAGTCGTAATAGTGGGCGGTGCTTCTTGCTGCTGTCAGCTTCGATTTCTGCTAACAACTCGTCCTCTAGATCAATCTGTTGTGCCCAGCAAAGCTCAACCACGTGTTCATCTAGTACGTCATCGACTACGTCGTTATGCAGGATCGTGTGGTGACCCTTTCGGCATCGTTTGCACCGGATCACACTGTCACATTCGCTTATTGTATGGGTTGCAGGTCTGGGATGAATTTTTACTACCCTTCCTAATCTTCACTCATTTGGAGGTATATTTTCTTCGCGAATAATTACTAAGTCGCTAACAGCTAGGTTTTTCTGTGGATACTTCCACTTATACCGCCTTTGGAGTTCTGACAAATATTCAGATTTCCATCTTCTACAGAACATATGGTTCATAACTTTCAATTTTTGCCATCTGTTGATATAGGGTTATCATTGATTTCTGTCTCGGTTTTTGCAAGAATAGGTGCACCTACCAGAAAGTGTCCTGGTGTAAGGGGTGCCAAGTCATTAATATTTTCAGACATTGGGCTTATGGGGCGAGAATCTAAACACGTTTCGATTCTAGCTAATAGAGTAGAAAGTTCTTCGATAGTGTATTTCATCGAACCCGTGATTTTCCGAAAGTGGGATTTGAAGCTTTTTACACCTTCTTCCCATAAACCTCCTATATGAAGAGCCCCACCAGGAATGAAATGCCAATTGATTTCTGCAAAATTATGGTTACTGGAGATGGCTTCAGGCCAAATTTTAAGGAATGCCTTTACGTCTCGTTTGATTTCTCTTGAGGCGCCAACGAAGTTTGTGCCATTGTCTGAATATATGTATATGGTTAGGACAACCACGGCAAAAGACAAATCGTGTCAAGGTCACTTGTGGCTTCAAGGTGTATGGCCTTTGTAGAAAAGTAGACAAAGACACACACATAGCCCTTTGTTATTAAACAAGCTTGACCTATAAAGTTTTTTACATCAAATGGGCCTGTGAAATCGAGACCCGTTGTTTCAAATGGTCTCGAAATTTGCGTTCTAGATGCCGGGAGAGCAGCCATTAGCTGCGTTTGTTCCCGTTTTTTATACAAAACACATGTTTTGCAGTTGTGTATAGTATACCTAATGAGGTTTTTTGCTTTTACCAGCTGTATGAACTCGAATAGCTTTAGATTCGAGTGTGGTTTCAAAATCCTTGGGCTGAAAGATTAGCAAGATTTCTTGGCTGAAGTTAAGCCATTTGGGACCATGCCACCAAAGGTGACTCTCTCCTAACTCTTGAGGAGAAAGACCTCGACTAGCGAGGTCTGCCGGGTTATCCTCAAATTTTACATGATTCCAATTCTCATTGTGCTTTCCAAAATTTTGGAAACGCGGTTGGCTACAAATGTAGACCAAGGTGGTGGTTTTCTAAGCCACGCGAGAACAATTGTGGAATCGGTCCAGAAGTACAACCCTTGGCTTTCTATACCCATTTTTAGCAGGAGAAAATCTGCCATTTTAGCGAAGAGAACAGCTCCACTTAGCTCTAGTCTGGGTATAGAAATGGTTTTGACAGGAGCAACTTTTGTTTTTGCGAGAAGCAAATGAGTTTGAACATTCAAACTAGTCTCCTGTACACGAATATATATAGCAGCCCCGTACGCCTTTTCTGAGGCGTCACAAAATCGATGAAACTGTATTTGACAGTTTGGAGTATAACTAACCCATTGATAAAATTAATATGGGGGTAGTTATCCAAAAACGTCTACCATTCACTGAGAGTCTTTGGATTTAACTTCTCATCCCAATTTGTTGGTTCCAACCAGATTTGTTGCATTAGCATCTTTGCTACTATGGTTATTGGGCTTAACCAACCTTCGGGATCGAACAGCTTGGCAATCGTGGACAAAACTTCTCGTTTCGTAATCGAATCTTTTTTGTCCAAAGATTTTACCATAAAATAGAAGTGATTTGTTTTAGCATTTCATCGGATACCTAAAGTTTTAGCTTCGCTGGAGTTGTGTAATTCCAGAAAATCAGAAGCTAGCAGGTGGTTGCTCGGCAGGCCTGACAGAATTTCTATGTTGTTTGAAGTCCACTTTCAGAGTGGGAAACTTGCCGAGTTTAAGGCCTCAATAAGCTGATTTCGTGATTTTACTGCTTCGGGTACATTATGTGCACCAGCTAATACATCATCTACATGTGTACTAGAGCTGAGGATTTCCGATGCTAGGGGGTAATTCAAGTTGGAGTCCTTGGCGAGTTGCAACAAGGTGCGGATTGCCAGATAAGGGGCACAATTAGGACCGAAGGTGACTCTGTCCAACTCAAAGTCCTTGATCTCCCCGTCCAAAGAATCTCTAAAGAGGATTCTTTGATATGCGGTGTGCTGCGGGTTCACGATTATTTGGCGGTACATTTTCTCGATATCGGCATTAAAAACATATTTAAATAAACGCCACTTAACAACCAAAATAGTCAAATGGGTTTGGAGAGCGGGACCAGTGTGAAGAACATCATTCAGGCTCACTCCATTAGATGTGGGACAAGAACCTTTGAAAACCACTCTCAGTTTTGAAGTAGCGCTGTCTGGTTTATGCACAGCATGGTATGGAAAGTAGTAAGAGTTCGAAGACTCTTCACCTTTAATATATTTGACTTCATGCATATGACCCAAATCAGCATAATCTCGAAGTACTTTATTATATTCCTACCTTATAAGGGGTTTTTTGCACAAAGACGTTTCACTTCTGAGAAATTGTCTCAAAGCGATATGGCGATAGGCGCCTATATGTGCATTTGGAGGTAAGAGTTTGAACGGGAGCGAAGCTACATATCTTCCAAAATTTTGGGAGTTGTTGATCTAATGAGACCTCATTGAAATAAGTGAGATAATTTGATGGTTTAAGATTCCTTCCACTTGATACGGGTCCGGTTAAAATCCATCCAAACACCGTACGTTGAGCAATCAGTGAGCCAAGGATATTTGTCTTTACTCCATTTAGAATGATTTTTGGATAAAAATCCCCACCGATTAACAAGTCAATTAGTTGACTTTTAAAGAAATTATTATCTGCCAATCGTAAATCAGGAAGCGTTTTTAAGATTGCTTCACTGATCGAATGCGATGGCAGCGAACCCGTCTGCTTTGGATTGAACTTTTCCAGAATGGTTTCGTTTACCCCCATTACTTGTGCAGATATACCTTTACTTGGCAACTTCAGGCGCTTTTGTAAGCGTTCAGAGGCAAATGTGCCTTCAGATCTTGAGTCCATTAAGACTCTGACAGTATGTGTGTTATTTTGATGACAAATGGTCACCATAGCAGTCCCTAGTAGCATACTTCTATTTTTGTCAACAGGACAATTTGAAGTATTAGTTTTTATAGACGCCGTATGAGACTTAGATGAAGTCTGTTGAGAACTTGAGGTAGAAAGTTCCTCACTTTGATCTCTATGGAGCATGGTATGATGCCGTTTTCTGCATTTTGCACATGTAAAACTACTCTTGCAGTCGTTTATTTCATGCGCATCTGATAGATAGTTAATGCAGAGGTGATACTTTCTACCGGCAGAAAGCCTTGCATTCGGGCTCATTTCTAAAAACTTTTGGCAAGTCTTTAGTATATGAGCCTGAAAAGAACAAACTTTGCTTCTTATATTATTTGTCTTTACATGATGGGTATTTATTCTCTTATTTTGTATATTATTAATCGGCCTGAAGTTGTTTGCTGCCATACTAGGTTTGAGGTGGACGTTAGAATTCCCCTTGAGATCGGAAACTGTTTCAAGAGTTTGGAACCTGTTGGTCAGAAATGCATCTAAGTCCACCCACTTTGGAATCTCCGTTTTTGTTTTAAAAGTCTGTTCCCATAGAGCAAGCGTATTTTCTGGGAGCCTGGTTGAACACAAATATGTGAAAATTGCATCCCAATGTTCAACGCTTATGCCCTGAAGTTGTAGTGCTGGAATGCAACTTTTAATTTCACGCTGCATTTTCTTTAGCGCTGTCCCAGACTTTGAGGAGATATGTGGCAGATTGAATAATATTTTTAATTGCGAGTTTATTAAAAGTCTTTTATTTTCATACCTATCACTTAAGTTCGCCCAAGCTAACGTAAGCCCATCATTAGTGAGGGGGGCCTTTTGAACTATTTCCCTCGCCTCATCTCGGGTTTTTTGATTAAGGTGGAAAAGTTTTTCCACCGGAGATAATCGCGCGTTATTCCGATAAATAGCGGTGAACATGTCCTTAAAAGAGGGCCATTTTAAATAGTCACCATAAAATATTTCGGTATCGCATGGGGGCAGGTGGAGACTAGGCAGCACTGGCGGTTGAACCAAGCGTTCAGGTTGAATTATCGTTGAATTTGTATTTTGGTTGAACGTCGTTAGGTTATGAATATGTTCACTCATCATAGCTCCACAACACCCATATGCTTGATAGCAGTTTGAGTATTTGACCTTCATAGATTCAAATGCACTCTCATTACCCGCTGAACTTATTTCAGACAAACAATTTTTATAGTCAGCCCTTACTTCAGCCCAAAGTGACTTTAACTACTCTTGCTTAATTTCAAGGAAGAAAGTGCTTCGATTTGCGACTGTAGGCGAAATGTTTGCTTCAAATACCAAAAGCGCATCTGCTGCTTAATAAAATTTATTTGTCAATGCCATTATAATTTTAGAAGAATTGAAAAGTTGTTAAATGGCAAAGCAAAATTGAGATAATGACTCTATGTGTTCAACAACAAATTTATTAAATAAATTTCTCCTGAACTTAAAATGCATTGTTTATGCGGACAAAAAGTCGATCGAGCGCAACCAAAAGTGCAATGCGCAAAGTGCAATGACCTTTTCCACACAGATCGTGTTGGTATTCGGCCGGCTGATGCGGAATATTTAATCAGCTCGGAAAAGTGTTTCTTTTGTAAAGCCTGTGCGGTGGTGCGTAGGAACTCTATTCGCTTGCCTCCCCCGCCCGTCGTCTTGGATGTAAGGCCCATCATCGATAAATCTAATGAAGGTAAATGTAGTTCGGCTAGCCCTGCCAACTGAAATTCGGCTGGCTCTCCTAAAATGAATGTTACTCCTAACGATGCCAACAACAAGCAACATATTTCTATGTTGTATATTTTTAACGCAATGGTTACCTTGCAAGCTGAGAATAAGCGTTTGCATAATCTTATTAGTATTTTACATGCAAGCAATGACAAGTCAACAAGGTTGAAAACATGCATTCAGATCTCCTTCTTGTGCAGCGTAACCTTAGTGAAAAAGATGATGCTGTAAAATCACTAACAGTGGAGATCAACGAACTACGTGCTACTGTTAGTAAAGCGCTTGAGAAGCTGCGTACTTGCAAAGAGAGTAATGAAACTATTGCTCCAGTTGCTATTAGCAACACTAACAATACTACGTTGTCGTCGCGTGCGAAAGTCCAAGGTAAAGCAAAATCTTCGGCTGCTGCCAAAAATTCTCCCTCCCTTTCGGATGCCTGTATTGCTGCTAATAATGTAAATACCCGACGGCCGCTGAGCATTGCTAGTACTAGTTCATATGCTGAGATCGCTGCGACCACTGTTGGTGGATCTGCTGAGAATATAGCTTATTCTGTAGCTACGAAGGTGACACCTGCTGTTGCTGCTACTCTATTACCTCTCTCAGATGACAATAATGCACAGTGGTCGACTGCCGTGAAGAAAAGAAGTAAAAAAGCAAGCTAGAATTGTCGGTACAAATACTAGCAAAGTACTAGAAGTGGCTATCCAACATAAGTGGTTACATTTATCATCTTTCTCGTCAGCGGTCTCGGAGGACAATATTAAGGATTATGTTGCAAATGAGACGGGGTTAGATAAAAATGAACTTATATGCTATAAACTCGTCAAAAAAGATGTACCTACTTCTACTCTAAAACGCGTGAATTTTAAACTTGGAGATCCACAGGCGGCGTTTGCCAACTTGCTAAATGCTGACATTTGGCCAACTAATGTGACAGTTAGACCATTTCGTTTTTTTCAAAGAGGTCAGAAAGAACTGCTTCGAACCTAGTTGAGTCATCTTGTCTTCCTGGTCGCTTAAAGGTCTATTTTCACAATATTTCTGGAATGCGTACTAAGGCTGCCATTGTACATTCCTTTTGCGAACAAATGGAATATGACGTCTACGTAATTGTTGAGACATGGCTAAATTCAACCTTCTTCGATGCTGAGTTTTTTGATCAAAATATATTCAATGTCTTTCGTAAAGACAGGGACCCTGTGAAAACTGGTTGTTTAAGAGGTGGTGGTGTCATCATTGCTGTCAAGCGTAAACTAAGTGCTTTCATGGTAGCACTAACCAATAATGACTCTTTGTTGGATCAACTTTGCGTCTGCATTCGTGGCAGTACATCCAATGAATCTCTCACTCTTTACTCACCTCTTATATACCTCCTGGTAGCTCATATGAAGTATACAAGGCACATGCTGACAATATTTCATCTTTGGTTCTTGACAAGGTGCATGATAACCATCTATTGGTGCTTGGACACTTCAACTTGTCCAATATCAATTGGGTTAGTAGTGATTCAAATCCTAGCCTCTTAGCTCATAATGTGATTGCCAACCACGAATTATATTTTATAGATAATATACTAAGTCTTAACTTAATGCAAATTAATACATTTTGTAATAGTTTGAGTCGAATATTAGATCTCATATTTATTACTGATAACTTAAACTCTCTTATTTGTGAATGTGTAAACCCAATTACACCTACGGACAGGCATCATATTCCCTTAAATTTAAGGTTAGACTTTTATTCTTTTTCTACTATAGCTACTGATACTGGCTTAGCTTTTAACTATGCACAATCACATTCATAGTTTGAATGAATTATTATCTCTTAATAACTGGGATGGTTTATTTTCCAACCTTGACACACAAAGCTGTTTTTCTAAATTTAAGTCTATATTGTATGAACTGTGTTTGAAAAATGTACCGATTAAGAAAAAAAAGGCGTATAAATTTCCATGGTATTCAAAAGATTTGAAAAAACTTGAAAATCTTAAAAACAAATTTTTTAAAAAATTTAAATCTTTTAAAAATCAATACTACTATATTAAGTATCAACATTTTCTAAAGGAGTTCAAATCGTTAAACAAAACACTTTATATAAACTATATCCGTAATACTGAATCGAATATTAAAACGAACCCTAAGAGATTCAGGGACTATGTTAAATCAAAAAAAGGTTGCTCCAGCTTGCCATCTGGACTTTTCTTGGATGACAAAGTTGCATAAACCACTAGAGATGCTGTAAACTTATTTGCTGAACTTTTTAACTCAAACTTTGCTCAAGATGACGGCATATCTGCAGACTTCTCTGCTAGTATACCAACGTCTCTTAACTTTAGATCCTTAAGTCTTACCTCAGAAGACATAACTAATGGTATACTTAAACTTAAACCGTCTACACTTGGCGATATTGATGGTCTTTCTGCAATTCTTATTAAAAATTGTCCAGCTCTTGTTTATCCGTTGAAGTTTATTTTTAATAAATCGCTATCGCTTGGAACTTTTATTGATGATTGGAAGCTTACATCAATAACGCCTGTTTTTAAAAATGGCAATAAAAATTATGTTAGAAATTACAGGCCTATTTCTAAACTTTCTACTATCTCAAAAATTTTTGAACACGCAGTTAATGTTAAATTAAGTTTTGCAGTTAAATCAATAATATCCCCATATCAGCATGGGTTTGTGACTGGTAGATCTACTGTATCTAATCTCGCTGTTCTTAGTGAATACTGTTTTAACGCCTTCCTGTCAGGTTTTCAAGTTGATTGTATATTTACGGACTTCTCAAAAGCATTTGATAGCGTATCACATAAAGTTCTAATTCACAAGTTAGCTTGTTTTGGCTTTAATTCAGTTTTCTTACGTTGGCTGGACTCATATCTGCGGAATAGATGCTGCGTTGTTTCTATTGATGGTGTGACGCCCCCCCTTTTTGTACCTTCTTCGGGGGTGCCGCAAGGTAGCATTTTAGGTCCACTTATGTTTATTCTCTTTATTAACGATATTACTAGTTGCTTTTCCTTTGCTAAATTTTTGCTGTATGCAGATGATCTAAAAATTTTCTCCGCAATAAAGAACTCAGTTGATGCACTCAGCCTCCAAGCTGATATTAATAATCTTTACCTCTGGTGTTTGAAATCGCGACTCTCTTTAAACCTTAATAAGTGTTCACAGATAACCTATTCTAAGATTTTTAATGTCCTGCCTACCAAATACTCGTTATCGTCTTACGTCCTGAAGCGTGTGACTGAGATAAAGGACCTTGGAGTAGTGTTTGATGAACGATTTATTTCTAATAAGCATATTAATCATATAATATCAAAGGCGTACTCTGTGTTAGGCTTCGTGAGACGCAATACCTTGAATTTCTCAGATCCATACACCTTGAAATTATTCTTTTGTTCGGTCGCACCTTGAGTATGCAGTCTTCATCTGGAGGCCATATAACCAGCTTGCCTTAAATAGGGTTGAGCGTGTTCAAAAAATATTTCTTAAATTTGCCCTTCGATCTTTGAACTTTGTTGTTCCGATACCATCATATCATTCTCGCCTCATGCTATTAAATCTTAAATCTTTAGAAAGTCGCAGATCTATACTGATCCTATCCTTCACCTACAATATTATTAAAGGTGTTGTTGATTGCCCTTATTTGCTGGAAAAGATAAGGTTTAATGTTCCCCAGCGAACCCTTCGAACATTTTTACCATTTTATGGTGATAATGCCAGAACACTATATGCCATCAATGCCCCGATTTCGCGTGCCACTCGGCAATTTAATAGTAATGCTGTTACGATCGACCTTTCAGTCCCAAGATCGGTTTTTTTTTGAATCTTTTGAACTCCATTTTTTAGTTTATAAATTATTTTTAATAGTTTTAAGCAAACTTTATAATCGTTATAGTCTGTAATGTTTTGTTGAACTAAAGACTAAGTTAATAAATAAATAAATAAATAAAAAATTGAATAATCGAAAAAATTATTTAAAATGTTAAATCGATTAATTAAAATTGTATTGCGAAAATCGACTAGCGATTGTTTTTTCAAACGTGAATAAATAGATGAATAAATGATCGGAATCCCTACAGAAATATTTAAAATGTAAATTAAGTTCCAGAAAAATGTAATAAATTGTCAAAATGTTCGATAAATGATCGACTTGACACGCAACGCAAGTGTAAAAATATAACAAAAATGTTGCTCAATATAAATCATATTCAACAAAAGTTGGCGGAATAAAACAAAAATGATAACAAATAAATATTATTATTTCACCATAGCACAGGCACCAGAAAGTCTGAATGAATTAATTTTAAATTCAGAAAGCCAAAATAAATACTCATATATAGTTGTAACTATCGATATATGATGGATAACCAAAAACCTTTATACAAATATTTAATAAAATATTTACTTGATGCTGACTGAAATTGCGAGGTTGCAGCACAGTATTGGTCAAATATAAAATTTGGAAAATTATTTTGAAAATTTGGAACACTCGCAAATTTTAATTTTGAATGAATATTGAAATTGTTATTGCTTAATTTATTAAATTTATGTCGCGAATTCAATTTTTTTGCAAACAAAAATATTCTAAATTTATTTATCAAACATTGAACTGAATATTAAAAGGTAAAAAAAAATCAAAAATAAAAAATTCGATTTTTTTTTTTAAATTAAACTTTTATAAATTATTCACTCATTTTACTTCTTTTCAAACACTGTGCCAATGGTTAATTAACCGCAACAACAACATATGCACTTGCAATTATATGTACATGCACTCACATATGAACATGTACTTTGTTATACATACATATGTATGTACGTTGGTACTCGTATATAAGCGCAACTTTCAAGTTGGCTAGAGCAAACACATCAAAATGCACTTAAAACTAATTTTATTTGCTGTTGCTTGCCGGTATACAGTTAATTTCACAAAATATATTTCAATTTCAAGATTTAACCACACATACAAAATTTTATTCTTATAAATTTTAAAATTTATTAATTTGTTCAATTTTTTGTCTGCTGTGGCAAAGTTCTGCTGCTCTCAATCACTGCTGCGCTGCCCTTTTATTGCACTAATATTCTGCTGCACTCACCACTGCTGTGCTTTTTTTATTTTTATTTTTTTTATTGCTTTTACACACTTATTTTCACTAGCGTACACGCATATACATATGTATGTTATGTGTTTTGCTATTTAATATTCGCTAATTGTAGTGACAATATAATTTATATGCACGGACATATAAATATGTATGTATATATTTCATATATAGGTTAGGTTAGGTTGGAGTAGCTGTGAGAAGCCCATTGTGGTACCACTGCATAAGCATTGCATTCCCTCTCTCCCTTCTTTCAAAAATTGAACCATCCAGTGCGCTTGATGTAGAGTAGAAAGTTGGAAATGTTTGCCGAGTTCAAGTCAGCTAAACAGTCCAAAAAGTAACTATTAAAAACTTTACTGCGCGTCTTGGCCAAGCCAGGGCAGTGGCAGATATAGTGCTCAATACTCTCCACCTCCTCCTCGTTTAGGCAACTGCGGAAAAAATCATTTGTTGGGTAACCTAGCCTTTCCCCATGCGTGCCCATGAGACAGTGCCCGGTTATCACCCCAACTACTAATCTGAGAGAGGAGCTGCTAAGCATCGTGAGAGCTTTAGAGCGCTTCTCATCGGCTTCTGGCCAGATTTGTCTTGTAATGTGGCAGGTGGGCTCCGATGCCCACCTTAAATTTACCTTACCCATAATCTCAGATCTTAATCTGTGTTTATAGGATGCTAATGGTAAACCCGCCTCTTGAGCAGAGTTTATCACAGTTAGTTCCGTCCCTTTCCTTGCTAGTTCATCAGCCAGGCAATTGCCAGGGATGTCCTTATGGCGATGGACCCAAACAACATGTGCGGAGCAAATATCCGCCAGCTGGTTTAGAGCTGTTCTGCATTCAACGGCTAACTTGGATGTTTTACCGTAGGAATTCAGAGATTTGATAGCAGCCTGGCTGTCAGAATAAATGGTAATGCCTCGTTCTAAGGAGGTGCACGTTGTAAGGCCACGAGCTGCATTATTGCATTTAGTTCGGCCTGGAAAACACTACAGTGGTCCGGTAAACGAAGACTGGGGTTTAGATCGAGCTCACCAGAGTAAATCCCGCGGCCTACTCTCTTGTTTAACTTGGAACCATCTGTATATACAGCAGTCGATCCTAGATCTAGGTCCACGGTACCCATCCATTCGCTCCTCTCTGGGATTCTTGTGGAGAATCTATTTCCAGAGAATGGAGGGTGTAGAAAGTAAACTAACCTCATCAGGTCGTCGGGCAGAGTTTCCAGGACCTTTGCGTGCCCGGAGTTGAGATTTTTCCACGGAAGGATCGCATTTAGCCAAACAGCACTGCAGGCCGCCAAAAATTTGCCGTTGAGATCCACCGGTGGGAGATTTAACATTATTTCCAGAGATTTGTTGGGTGTAGAGGGCAGTGCTTCCGTGATGAGCATTGCGGCTGCCCTCTGGACCCGTTCTAGTTTGGCTCTGGTAAGAGTCCTGCTCAATGCCGGCCACCATACGACGATCCCGTAGAAGAGAATGGGTCTTATCACAGCTGTGTACATCCAGTGTACAGTGTGGCTTTATACCCCATTTCCATCTTACGGGCATATAGAGCAACAATAGCTTTCTTGGAGCGGTCTTCAATGTTCCGCCTCCAGTCTAGTTTTTTATTTAGTAAAATTCCGAGATATTTGACCTAGGTTGAGAGACTGAGAACTACTCCGTTTACGGATGGTAGTTTGAAAGCGGGAATTTTGTATTTCCTTGTAAATAACACTGCTTCGGTCTTGGTGGGATTGACATTAAGTCCACATTCCACAGACCAGCGAGCTACGATATTTGGGTCGTTTTGCAATAAATCGCTTATGACTTGAAGGTGTTTGCCCGTTGCTGTTATTGCCAAGTCATCAGCATATGCCACGACCTTGCAGCCGGTGCTCTTGAGGTTTAAGAGTAAGTCGTTTACAGTAAGGTTCCAAAGCAAAGGTGACAGAACACCTCCCTGGGGTGTACCTCTAGCCACATGTTTGGATTTAGAGCTGTCCCCTATTGTTGAGAAGATCGATCTTTTCCTGAGTAGGAGCCCCACAAAGTCCACCAGTCCCTGCTGTATCCCCACCATATGGAGTGATTCGATAACGGCTTCGGGATACACATTGTTGAAAGCTCCCTCGATGTCTAAAGAGATCCTCAGCATGAACTCCTTTATGGCCAATCCTTTCTCAATCGTTGAGACGATGTCATGGAGAGCAGTCTCCACGGACTTGCTTTTTGAGTATGCATGCTGGTTGGAGGAGAGTTTGTCTTTCCTAATATTTCGCCGAAGATGCTCATCTATGAGCCTCTCAAGGGTTTTGATAAGGAAAGAGGTGAGGCTTATGAGCCTGAAGTCCTTGGGTTTTGCGTGACCGGCCCTACCTCCCTACGGTAGAAAAACGACTTTCGCCGCGTGCAGTTGTGCGGGAAAAATTCCGTCTGGTCCTGGAGATTTGTAAGGTTCGAAGGACATTACTGCCCATTTCACCTTGTCGTGGCTCACTTTGTCCCCTGCGGTATTCCCTAAGAGTGAGTTGGCTTGGAGACCTGGCAAGATGTTGAAGTCATCAGAGCACCCGGGAAAGTGGGTGGTCATTAGTAGCTCCAGCATTTCGTCGGTTGTAGATGTCCATTCTCCGTTTGGTTTTTGAATAGAATTTATCGTTGGAGCACTTTTGGAGAGAACCCTCCTTAGCCTGTTGGCTTCGGAGTTTTCTTCTATGTTTTTACAGAAGTTTTGTCAAGATTTGCGTTGTGCTGTCTTAATGGCCTTCTTGAAAGTTTTAAGAGCGTCTTTGTATGGTTGCCAAAGACCCGTCCTCTTGGCTTGGTTAAAGAGTCGCCTGCTCTCTTTCCTGAGTGCTGATATCTCTAGATTCCACCACTGGGGTTTCTTTTTACCCTTTGGTAGGGTCTTAGGGCAGGAGATTCTGAAAGCAGAGTTGCAAGCGTTTGTTACAAGGTCTACTGCTTCATCTATTTTTGACGATGAGTCCAGCTCATCGAGAGAAACGACCTTCGTGTTTAAGGGACTCGCTTTATCAGGTGTTTGCGATAGGCCTGGCCTATCGTGATAAACGTGTCTGGACAAAGAGGCTGAGAGAGCGTTCTTATATTTCTGCCAATCCGTCCGCCTCATGTTCCTATACGCTGTTAGAGTAGAGGGATTGAGATTGATCTTAAAAGTTATGTAGAGGTGGTCGGAGAAGGAGTGCTCTTTGGACACTTGCCAGTTGCTTATCAGGTCTGACATGCTGCCTGATGCGATGGTGACATCCAGCACTTCTCTTCTGACAGAGGTCCTGAAGGTGGGATCGTTCCCCCGGTTGCATATATATAGATTATTTGTTAATAAAAAATCAAGTAAACACTCACCTCGAGGGTTGGTATCGCTTGAGCCCCATATCTCGTGATGTGCGTTCGAGTCAGCTCCAATTATGACCGGGAGTCTTTGCTTGTCAGCCTCTATGATGGCTTCCTTCAGTCTTTTTGGAGGGAGAGATTGGCTGTCGTGGGCCATGTAGCTGGTCAGGAACCAGACGATGCTCTCTTTCAGCTGGACGCTTATGCTTACTGTGTCTTCGTCGCTGTATTGAGAGAGGAGAATATAAGAAAGTTATTTTTTAATAAGAATACATGCCTGATCCTACCTGCTACTGGGGCTGTTACCGTTTGGTAGGCATCAGAGTTCAGTCCGCAAACTCTGTTTCTGACGATCCACGGCTCTTGGACGAGAATGATGTCCTCAGCTCTTTCGCTGAGTCGCAGAAGGAGGGCAGCCGAAGCTGCCTTGGAGTGGTGCAGATTAACTTGTAGAATCTGCACCATCTCTAGAGTCACCGACGTCCCTTGCCTCTGGCTCTTCTCTTTGGGTGACGGCCCTGACTGTGATGTCAAGGTCCGCCTCCTCAGATTCCGAAGCCAGAAGCTGGTAACGCTGCTTCTCCTTGGTCTCGCCAACTCGGACTATCCTCCAATCATTGGTGGGTAGATCTCCGTTGCCAAGGCGGATGAGTTCGAGGATCTCCTGCGGTGTGGATGGTTCCGCTGGGACCCGGGCCCAGGCTTGAGGCCGTTTAGGGATCTCGTCCCTGTGGAGAGCCATCAAGTCCGCCCCGGGCCACAGCGATCCCACCGAGGAGATTGCCTCCTTGTACAGTCGGACTGCACGCTCGTCCGCGCACGCGACCAGCTCGATTCGCCCTTGATGCCAGCCGGCGTCGCGGACGACTGGTGCAGGGCCGGGATACTTCAAGAGTATGCCCTTATAGACCCTGCAGAGGCCCATCAAGACGGACTTCCAGTTGTCCGTGCTGATATTTCCGTCGGGATGGCTCTTGTCGAGCACAGCCAGCGTAAGGTTCTCTTTTGCCGCCTCGCTAAATGGCTTACCTGATATGGCCATCGACCGACGGTTCGGGGGGGAGGAGGTCCTGTGCCTCTTCGATCCACTCGGGGTATTGTCTTGAGATCTCTGTCTCTTGGAGGCCAGGTCCTTCCTCTGGTCTGTGCGAGTGGGAGGTTTGTCCTTTGCGCCGTTCCCTACGGGGCGCTTTTCGCTGGCGTTCAGGACTCCCGTGGCCCACTCGAGAGAGGCTTTCTGTGCCTCTGTCAGTTGGGCGTATGGTATAGCCTCCAGCCGTTTTATGACCTTCGGGGCTGCCCTCCGGTCACGCTGGGCCCTGTCGTGAGACGTAATGGCTTTGCCAGTGTTTTGCGCAGCGGTGGTTGGTTTTTTGTCCGTGGAGGACCCTTGTTTGACCACCAAACTCAGCTTTTCCACCGGAAGCGACTTTCCCTCGAGGGGTTTAGTACTTCCGGCTTCACCGGAGGATGACTTACCCTCAAGGGGTGGGGCCATATCTCCAATCGCTGCGGAGGATCGAAATTGGGTTTTGGGCCGTGCAGGCTCTTTCGGCACCGTCGTTGCGGTTCCCGAGATAGGGTTGGACGTTTCTTCGCCGTGTCCGTCGGCGGCACTACCCGTGCAGGGTTCTAAGGCTGTTTGTTGGTTTCTTGTTCTTTGGCCACCTATTAAGCCGAGACCGTTCGGTGGCCGGAAGTAAAGGGAAGGGGAAGGGAACGGTCGACTACGGCAGAGCCCCATGCCGCAGCAAGTCCACTGTTACTCCCGGAGGCGGACCGGTGTCCGGGAGGCGCCGTTAGAATACAGTCGGAAAAGCCCCCTGACTGCAAACCATCCATGGGCACGGTAACGCATGACTCCCTGGATTAGGGGATGTTTCATATATGGTGAGCGCAAATTTAATGCAAAAAAGGGGCGCGAGAGAAACTCTTGAACACAACAATTTTTTTTCGAGTTAAGAGTAATTTCGGTAGAGGGGAAAACAAATTCTCTTGTCTTTTCTCTTATTTCAATTCACCAGCTACCGCTTGTAGCCTAGTAAATATGTATATATGTAAATATGTTTACGTACTGCAGCACTCTAAAGGAGAGTGCAAATATGCAGTTTAGTTAAATATATGAAATTTAATTCGGCGCAAAGACGAGAGAAAACAAATTTTTATGAACATATAAAATAAATTAAAGATTTATATGTGGGGATGCATGTATGTATATTTTATATACAAATATGTATGTATGTAGGTATAGATGTAAATGAAAAGGAGCGGCTTATTTTTTATTATATTGTACTTATCGAAGTACACTAACAAAGAATAGTCTTTGCTACCTTTATATTTTTTTTTGTTCGTTTTTATTTGCAAAAGCAAAGCACTAAAAATATGTTTTAGGCTCTACTTTGCCCAGATTTTATTTTTGACCGCTTTTACAATAAATGTAAATGCAAATCAAATATGTTTATTGCACCTTTTTATAAAGAGTGTTTTTTTTACAGGTTTGTTTTTCGAATAGAGATAAAACTGGCATTTTGTGGTCAAATCTGGCAACTCTAATGTCATTTATGTTCAGTTTGGTTTGCCATTTCATCATGAACAGGTTGACAAAAGAACAACGCTTGCAAATCGTGCAAATTTATTTCGAAAATAATGGTTCAGTTCGCGAAGTTTACCGTGAGCTCCGTCCATTTTATGGTCGACATAATCGTCCATCAGAGCAATTAATTCGGTTAACCATGGATCGTTTTCGCACTACGTTTACTCTATGTGATAATACGCATCCGCAGAGACGTCGAACAGTGCGCACCGAAGAAACAATTGCCGCTGTAGAGCAAAGTGTTGAAGAGGACCCGAATGAATCGATTCGCCACCGTGCACAGCAATTGGAGCTTTGTCCATCAACTTTATGGAAGATTTTGCGCAAAGATCTTGGCTTGCGACCTTACAAGATCCAGCTTGTACAAGAATTAAAGCCGCGAGACAATGTAATGCGTCGTGATTTTGGTGTATGGGCCGAAAATGAGATTGATCTCGATGCTGATTTTCATCGCAAAATTTTGTTCAGTGATGAGGCTCATTTTTGGTTGAATGGCTACGTCAACAAGCAAAATTGCCGCATTTGGAGTGAAGAGAATCCACATGAGACCCTTGAAACGCCATTACATCCACAAAAACTGACTGTTTGGTGTGCTCTATGGGCTGGTGGAGTCATTGGGCCATACTTCTTCCGCAATAATGCTGGAGAGGCAATTACCGTTAATGGAGACCGGTATAGAGCCATGATAACCGACTATTTTGTTCCCGAATTGGATGGCATGAATGTGGATGAGTTGTGGTTCCAACAAGACGGCGCTACATGCCACACAGCGCACGTCACAATCGATTTATTGAAGGAAACATTCGCTGAGCGCATAATTTCGCGGAATGGACCTGTCAATTGGCCACCAAGATCGTGTGATTTGACACCATTGGATTATTTTCTTTGGGGATATGTGAAGTCGCTCGTCTACACCAACAAACCAGAAACATTAGGGGAATTGGAAGCCAACATTCGTGGCGTTATTGCCGACATACGGCCCCATATGCTCGAAAAAGTGGTTGAAAATTGGACCTGTAGAATTGGCTTTATTCGAGCCAGCCGCGGCGGCCACATGCCCGAAATCATATTTAAACATTAATTGCATAAAATTATCCTTGCAATAAAGCCAAATTGATGGACCTTAAAACGATTTTCTTGTGTTTTATTTCAATTCGAAGTTTTATACCCCTAAAAAAAACACCCACGCAAATTTTGATTGGAACTTTCCGGATGAATTCAGACCATATTCCGCACACAGCAAGCATTGGTGAGATTTTTCATAAGCTGATTCCGAAATCTGTTTATATGTACATATGTAGCTCAGTGCACTAATGAGCGAATTAAGATACTGGAAAATGGGCAATCAAAACGAAAAAAGGTAAAAGTAACTAAAACTAATACTGGCGAAATACAAGTTATTGTAGGGTGTCCGTTAATCAGTTAATTTATTGAACACTATCCCTTATCCAGCCGTTGGCACTATAATGGGGAACAGAAAAAACGTACCTAAGTTCACGAGTAAGAAAATGCAGCGAGGGGAAGCAGAATTCAAAAGCACATCCTTAGGCCTTCTATGCATAAAACGGCAAGATACCAAAGATGTTTTGGTAATAAGTAATTACCACGAACCCGGCATGACAATTGTAACAAAAACGTTGAAAACAGGCGAAAAAATTCAAGTGCCATGCCCAAACCAAATACAATTTTATCGTCAAATTATGGGAGGTGTTGATTTAGCAGATCAAATGAGTGGCCTTTATAAATATGATCGAAAATCAGACAAATGAAGGAAGAAGGTATTTTACTGTTTTATTATGATGGCAGCCGTAAACGCGTGGGTCATTTATAATGAGCTAAGGAGGAATAAAATGCCTTTCAAGTCGTTTTTGGTGATCTTGGCCGAGACTCTGATAGAAGAAGGTAGCAAAACCAAAGCCGTACGCAGGTCAGTAGGACCAGGCCCTTCACGTCGTGTCGTGAGTCAGCGACATCTTCCTGTTGAGTGCACCACACGACGCCGTTGTATAAATTGCATCAAACTAAAGAAGCAAACGCGAACAAAGACAGTCTGTCAAGAGTGCCAAGTTCCTTTCATACTTAACTTATAGTGTTTATTTTATGAATTTCTAATTAATTTATTATTAATTTTTCGATTCTGTTTAAAATTACCGAATTTATGTATTATTTATATGCAAAATAAATGAATTGTTACGTTTGGTTTTAAAAAAGATAAAACATTTTTTTGTATGTTCTTGAGGACGGTTGGTACACATGTGTACCGCTTAACATCCCGGATGGTACAATGGTTTACCACCACCCTGCGAGTCAGCCCCTTAGGCCACGCCCCCTTTGACACCGAAAAACATTTATTTGTGGGGTAAACACCGAAATGGATGCATTCATTGAAACCGAACATTGATAATAAAGTTCCGGGTCGAAAGGGTTAAATCAGTAAACAGTGCAGCAAAACATATGAAAAATAATGCCAAATTCTGTCAATAGTGCGGACTAATTTTGGGGCAAATAAGGGTGGTGTTTAAAGCGAGTTAGAAAAAAAATATTTGTATGATAAACTCATGCATTCGATTGCGTGTTCGAATTTATATCGAATTTTTCTACATCCTTTGCGTTTACGCGCGTAGCTATGGAGTTCGTCCCATAACAATCTGTGTATTCTACTTGGCTGTCAAACGCGTGCATATGCATGGTATGGAGTTCTACCAATCTGCCCTATCGCTGAGTAGGTACGTCGTAGAAAAGTTACGAACGAAACCTTCCGCTACGAATACAAACAATTTGCTATCGTGATCACAAAATTTTTACGAAATTTCGAAGTTGGGAAGATTGCCATCACGGATTCCGAGTGAAACGCCATTGTGACAGTTTTCCTTTATCAGGATAAGTGAAAATAATAATAAGAGAAACTGGTGGATATGAAGTCGGAGAGGGCTTTTGAAAAGATATATGCACAGCGGAAATGGTAAGTAAGCAAAAGCTATTTTTGTTTACAAAACAAACTTTTTCTTAAAAAAAAAAACAAAACAACTTTCTTTACAAAACAATATTTGTTTACATTTTGTATATTTATAATTTATAATTCATACAACTTTTCCATTAACGAAATTTGGAAAACATTTGTACATACTCAGAAAGGAGACATTGTGTTCTAAAAGACGGCAAAAGGTCGGATCTTGCTTTTCATATCCAATTGGAACAGAACTTCTGCATGCCGCTTTCTGCAAACGGTTTGGTGCGTTCCGACCATTTTTTGCATATTTGAAGGTATACCACGAGAGTCTTTTCCAAATTTTGTGACCAGGAGAAATGTTTCCTGAGGATCCGTTGTAGTATGCTGCGTCTTGCACTGTTTGCGTTGAAAGCAAATGTATTTTTCAAGCAAAATGTAGAATCACGTACATTTTGTTTACATTTAGAATAATCAAACTCGTCAAATTCGATATATCTATTTTGAAGGGTGATGGACCACAACAAATTAAAAAAATATTCCACAGGGTAGGAATTTCTTTAATGCTGCTACCTGTTTAATGTGCCCTGAGTTATTGTAAAAAGATAAACGAGATTTTCCAGTTTGGGTAACTCGTCTTGAGGCGAAAACTGAGAGCATTATGGAGCAGATAACCACACGGCTAAAGGCCTCTGAAGAACAGGTGCTAAACAGAATTGGCGAGATTACAGCTGACCTGTTGAACATTAAGCGGAGTTTGAGTGATTTCGCGGTAAGGCTCGTGAAAGTTGAGAGCGAATGTGCGCAACTTGAGCAACTGCGTAAAGACATGTGTGAGCTCAAAGCGGAGCTTGCTGTACACGACAACAACAGTGTGTCAGCAGATGTTATTGTTAGTGGAATACCATACGAAAATGAGGAAAACGTGAGTAATATTTTCGGTAAGCTTTGCGAAGTGATGCAGCTAAAAACTCCTGCTCCTCAGAGGAAAAAACAACACAAAACCTGAGCCGCTCATTATAAAGCTAATCAATCCCTCTGATCGTTTTCTGCTTTTCAAAGCTGCTGCCAGGTTTTACAAAACCAACAAAAGATGCCTGCAGCTTCTTGATATTGGAGGTAAAACTGAGCAGAATATTTATGTGAACGAGTGCCTAACTAAACATAATCGCGTAAAGCCTGGAGGTGCTGCTGTCAAAGTGCTCACTATAGATGCCATTGAAGCTTTGCTTGAAAGCAGCAAATGACTATGTTATATTGTATTATTAAGACTTTTCTCAAAAGTTAGACACTGTAGTTTAAAACTAAAGACAAAATATTACTTTACTTATTTATATCTCTTCTTTTCCCCTCTACTCTTTCTGCTCTTTTAAATTTCTCTTAATTATTGTTCTTCATGATTCGAGTATTACGTTTGGCGGTGTTTGCAACTTAATATTTCTTAAGCGCCGTGTTCTCTTATTTATTAATGATGTTAAGGCATCTGCCTTATTGTTCCACGGGCATGCTACTTTTAACATGATACGCGTATTGAGTAAGCAAAAGGCCGGCTTAAAAATATGCCATATTAATGCTCAGAGTCTACCATCTAAAATGGATGAATTCAGGTACATTTTTGAGTCTTCGGATGTAGATGTTGTGTGTGTATCTGAAACTTGGTTCTCTACGTGGCACAATGATGACTTGTTTAGTGTCAATGGATATACACTCTTCCGTTTAGATAGAGTTGAACGTGGTGGTGGTGTTGCTGTGTTTGTCAAAAGTAGTCTGTGTTGTTCCCTTAAGTGTACTTCAAAAACTTCGGAACAGATCGAATTTCTTTTCGTTGAAAATAAATCTAAGTGTGATAAAATCCTTATTGGGTGTGTCGATAGACCAAATAGGCGCATAGCGTATGCCCAATTTATGGACTTTATCGCAGGAGATTTTAACAGTGACCTGTTGTGTGAAAGTGAGTTTGCATTAGCCATGCAAAACCTGGGTCTTTTTCCGGCTAACAATTCAATTCCTACACATTTCACACAAACTAGTAGTACTTTGCTAGATATATTTTTTGTTAACAATGCCAAAAGAATACTTATCTTGACCAATAGGATTTCAGCGAGCCCGAAAAAACAACTTGTATGACGAGGAATGCCGCGCCGCTACGGAACGTAAAAACGTTGCCTACAGGGCTACACTGCGATCGGGCGCAACGCGAGTTGTGCGGAAGCGTTACCGTGAGTTGAAGAAGGAAGCAAGACGCATTTTTCGTGGGAAAAAGAGAGAGGTCGAAATGCGTGAGTGCGAAGAGCTTGAGATGCTGACCGATAGGAAAAGCCCCCGAAATTTTCTTCAGAAAGTACGCTGACTAAGGTTTCAAGACCGCGGTGAATTCCTGTAAGAACGGCAACGGCGACCTGGTGACTGATGTCCACAGCATACTTAAATTATGGAGGGAGTACTTCTCCACACTGCTTAATGGAAGCAGCTGCAACAACCTTGGAGAAGATGTTGAACCCGAATCTCCAATCAATGATGATGGACTCGATCTACCATCATCCGACTATGACGAAATTCGGAAAGCGATAGCACGGCTGAAGAACAACAAAGCTTCCGGGGCCGAGGGGTTACCAGTTGAGTTATTTAAGTACGGCGAAGAGGAGCTGGTTAAGTGCATGCACGAGGTCATTTCTCTAATATGGTCAGAAGAAAGAATTCCTGCTGATTGGAACTTAAGAGTGCTCTGCCCAATCCACAAAAATGGTGATCCTGCAGTTTGTGCCAAATATCGCGGGATTAGTCTTCTTAACATCGCGTATAAGTTTCTGTCGTGCGTATTGTGTGAAAAACTTAAGCCCACCGTCAATGAACTTATTGTATCTTATCAGTGTGGCTTTAGACCTGGTAAATATACCACCGACCAGAAATTCACAATACGCCAGTTCTTGGAAAAGACCCGAGAAAGAAGAATCGACACACACCATCTTTTTGTCGACTTCATAGCCGCAGTCGATAGCTCGGGAAGAAGTTTCCTATATGCCGCAATATCTGAACTTGGTATCCCGGCAAAACTTATACGGCTATGTAAAATGACGTTGAGCAACACCATCAGCTCTGGCAGGATTCGGAAGGACCTGTTCGAGCCGTGGGATACCAACCGGGGCTTCATACAGGGTGACTGTTTGTCGTGCATTTTGTTTAATGTGATGCTGGAGATGACAATTCGACATTGACATCATCGGTCTTAATAACCTCGCCGTTAGTTCTGCCTTTTCCTTGCTGGATAGAAAAGCGAAGCGAATGGATCTGGAGGTGAACGAGGGCAAGACGAAGTATATCCTGTCATCAAGTAGACAGTCGGCACATTCACGACTGGAATCTATCATCACTGTTGACAGTTATAACTTAAAAAAAGGAGAGGACTTCGTTTACTTAGGAACCAGCATTAACACCAATACAGCTTCCGCTTTGAAATCCAACGCAGGATCTCTGTTGACAGCAAGTGCTACTTCGGGACTGAGTAGGCAATTGCACAGTAAAGTCCTCTCTCGGCGGACAAAAACCGTACTCTATAAGTCTCTCATCATGCCCGTCCTATTGTATAGCGCAGAAGCATGGACGATTACAACATCAGATGAGAGGGCTCTTGGAGTGTTCGAAAGAAAGATTCTTCAAAAGATTTATGGACCTTTGCGTCTTTGACATGACGAATACCGCGTACGATGAAACGATGGGCTGTACGCGCTGTACCATGACGTAGACATAGTGCAGCGGATTAAGAGCCAGCGGCTCTGCAGGCTAGGTCACGTCGTTCGAATTGTTGACCTCGGCCAAAATCGCTTAGGCGGTTGATGCGCCAATTAAGTAAGTAAGTAAGTAAGTCTTGATCGTGGTCTCCAAGGTAGGGGTTGGATCTAGGTCTCATGCCTACCCTGCTGATGATCAGCATGGCTGGGGCCTCCAAATAGCCTGGGGGTCGCACCCAGTTCTATTCTGGTATTACCCCGGGTAATGCGGATCTCTGCGTGGGGTGGATGAAGCCTTTCTCCTCAACCCGTGGGATCTTCTATGGAGAAGAAGCAGGAGGCCTGTGCGATGCAGTGTCCCTTCACCAGCCACGAAGTGGCCGTGAAAGGGAGGGAAGCAACCCTTAGACGAGGTCGCCACAAAGCGCAAAGAGGAAGTGAAGCCGGGCACTAGCAAAGGCGAAACTTGTAGGCAGCGTGCTATCAAATCGGAGCTTAAGGCTAGTGGGCGGATTCCTAGAGTGCCACCGCTAACACCCACGGCCTTTACGAGGCCGGACGACAGGCCACCCTAAAGGCAGCTAACGCTGGACACAGGAAGGCTGCCATTGGGATCCCGAAAAAGTCCAAGCTAGCGAAGGACCTCTGTGATCGGGCGCTGCCTGGTGATCGAGTAGAGGTTTTTGCCGAAATTTAGTGTGCAAAAAGCATTATGCCCAATTTCCAGTTAACTGCTCCCTAGGAGCAGAAGACAACAAGCAAGCGCGACAGATCGCTAGAGGTCACGCAAAATTACAATAACCTTAAACGGGTGAAATCCCATGGCCCATCTTTTGCGGAGGTCGCAAGAGAGAACATCGTTCTGGCAGTGGTTGACGAAACCAAGGCAATGAACTGGTGCTGCGAACCTATTGGAAATGGGTAGAGTCGGAGCGGTCAGACATTGCGGCGAGCGTGCTTCGTGGTTCCAGGGGAACGTTAAAGTCGTGGCATGTAACGATGCTAGATCCGCCGTGCTGTTCAAGAAGACAGTGAACAGTTTGACTTCAAAGACACACCTTACAGGTCAAGAGCAAGGGTATGGTTACCGGCGAAGCCAGCTGAGCTTTTCAATCCTGCGCTCCCCGCAGGTAACTGGAAGGTGCTAAATATAGTAGCACAAAACCGACACGTCAGGCGGTCGTGATGCTAAATTAGAGTCCTTGCCGCTCCTGGAAGAAACGGAAGGCGCTATCAGGTATGGCTTTGTCACCGCTCGAGTTAGGGTGTACTCCACTGACGTGAATGCGGCACGCAGCGTAGAAGTGGAGGTAGACCAAAGCAGCGGAGCAACTCATGTCGGACGATGACGACGAGGCTAACCGGACAGTGGTGGAGGGGGGATAGAAAATGCGACCAAGATGGTGCGTATCATCCAAATAAACCTCCACCACAGTAAAGCAGCATCAGCTGCGCTGCTACTCAAGTTAGCAAAAAAGGGAGCGGCAGACATCGCCCTAACCGAGGACCCTTGGATTGTAGGGCACAGAATTTGTGGACTCAAGTCAACTGAGTTTACACTGGTAAGTGGAGCAGCTACGGGGAAACCTAGGGCTTGCATTCTTGTAAACTCAAAACTTAAATTTCTGTTTCTTCCTCAATTTAGTGACGAGGACATGACTACCATTAGCCTAGAGATCAAAAGTTAGGCGATCCGGCTGTACCTAGCCCACGACAGATCAATTCCGACGCCGATGGTGGAAACGACACCAACGAAAGAGGAGAGCCACTCTTCGATTTCACATTTAAAGCCAACCTAGCTGTAATTAACAGAGGTTGTGAACCCACCTTTGTAACTAGTAGTAGAAGGGAAGTCCTTAACATGACTCTCATGTCAGTGGAAGCAGAGGCTGTGGTCAGAAATTAAAAAGTGCATTCCTTTTCGCACTATCGATATATCTCTGTCCACTTAGAGGGGGTATCGCCTAGCACTGAACCCATGAGAAACCGTAAAAATGCCGACTGGCCTAGAATACATGGTAAACCAGTTTACCGATGCATGTGGGAAGGATTTGGATAAGGCCTGCCCTATAAAAAAGCCACGAGAAAAACGAAAGCTCCTGGGTGGAATGTTGACATCGACAAGGCTCGCAGGCTCTGTCGGAGAGTGTTTAACCTGGCCAAAAGTATCCAAAGCGACGCACAATGTGAAATTTACAAATCGCATTTAAGAAGTCATAAAAGGCTCTTAAGACACCCGGTCTTCATGGAGATATTTCTGGGGCTCTCTGGAGTCTGTGTCTGATGGACCAAGGCTGAGGAGGGTCCTCTGTAACTCACCCTCTATAGCCCCGAGTTGCTAACTGAGGCCTGATAGGATGTGAACGGGGTCTGGGAGGACACTCTGAAATTTCTCCAGGAGACACACTTTCCACACGCCTCAGGCGTGGTCGCAAATAGATCGGCCGCAGAGAGAGAACAATCAGCGTATGCTGATTTCCGGACAATAGAGAAGGTAACTTGCACTTCAAAGGGTGCAAAGGTCGGCGCTAGTATGCATAGGAGGGACTGTACGCACAACCCATAACATACTAAATATACTCCCGATTGATATTGCTGGAAAACAATTCGCTGTGAATCCCGCTCTAAGACATCGTGAGCTGCCTGAATGGAAGTCCAGCCAAGGTGGCCACGCAACAATCGTTAATAAACTAGCCTCACATAATACGGACTACTGCATCCCTATTCAGAGCTTTACCAAGAGGTGCAAAATGTTAATACTTTAAAGAGACTGGTGGTTCAATGGGTGCCCAATAGGGGGTGAATCACTTCACTTCTACACCGATGCCTTAAAGCTTGAGAACAGGGCGGGAGGGGATGTTTTCTCAGCCCAAGTAGGTTTAAAAATGTCTTTTCGTCTTCCGGACCACTGCAGTGTCTTCCAGGCTGAGGTCGCTGCAATACAGGAGGCAGTTGCCTATCTAAAAATCAAATAAGTTAAACACAAAGGAATAGTTATTTTTAGTGACAGTCAAGCACCGCTCTTGTTTCTGTCAGCTGCAACTCAAAAACGGTGGCAAACTGCCGCAAATTTCTAAACGAGATGCCGAAGCAGTTTGCTTTTTACCTGGTAATGGTGCCAGGGCACAGCAATATATCGAGAAATTAAACAGCGGACGGGCTTGCAAGAGGGGAAGCATCCATTCCGCTTTCACCACGCTATTGTGGCCTGAGTGGGACGTCAAAAAATCACAAGGTCTGCTTTTGCTGAGCAGAGGAGACCTGCCCTTAGCTTTAGGTATAATAACAGGTCATCTACTGATAGGTAGACACGCACAGAGACTGGGTGCCCCCATAATGACTTCTGCAGAAGCTGCAGAAATGAACAGGAGCCTGAAATGGTAAGGCACCTTCTATGTGAATGTCCCGCACTATGGGTAAAGAGGAGGACATTTTTAGGATCAGAGTTCTTAAGCGATTTGGCCAGGATAGAGGTACGCATGTTATTGAAATTTGCAGATTCCATTAGCTGGTTTGAGTAGGGGTTTTAAATCCGCGTGGTGCCACAATGTGCCTAACAAGGCCTTAGTGTTCTGGCGAGGTCGCTGGCAGCCACTTTTACCTAACCTAACCTACGATTAACTGAATTACATATTGATGGTCAATAGTAAGGTTATTTTAGTGTACCTAGAATATATTTAACTACCTAAGCTTCGGTTATATGGGTGGTTTTTCGCCACAACGTTTGATTCATTAAAAAGCGGAGATACAGATTAATTTCACTTAAAAGTCGCAAATATTTTCTATTTAAAAGTGTATATTGGGTAAAATGTAAACAACTTGAAGTTGGCCGATTCATAAAAGTAGAGAAAATTCTACGATGTATGCATTCGATTCCGTGTTCGAATTTATGTTCGAATTTTTCTACATCCTTTGCGTTTACGCGCGTAGCTATGGAGTTCGTCCCATAACAATCTGTGTATTCTACAAGTTAAGAAGAAAATTAAAAGGCCAGACTTATCAAGCCGTCCTCACATTTGAAATTATGAGCTATTAAATCTGTAAACAGTGCAGTACAACTTATGAAAAATAATGCCAAATTTTGTCAATAGTGCGGACTAATTTTGGGGCAAATAAGGGTGGTGTTTAAAGCGAGTTAGACAAAAAATATTTGTATGGTAAACTCATGCATTCGATTGCGTGTTCGAATTTGTATCGAATTTTTCTACATCCTCTGCGTTTACGCGCGTAGCTATGGAGTTCGTCCCATAACAATCTGTGTATTCTACTTGGCTGTCAAAGGCGTGCATATGCATGGTATGGAGTTCTACCAATCTGCCCTATCGTTGAGTAGGTACGTCGTAGAAAAGTTACGAACGAAACCTTCCGCTACGAATACAAACAATTTGCTGTCGTGATCACAAAATTTTTACGAAATTTCGAAGTTCGGAACATTGCCATCACGGATTCCGAGTGAAACGCCATTTTGACTGTTTTCCTTTATCGGGATAAGTGAAAATTATAATAAGAGAAACTGGTGGATATGAAGTCGGAGCGGGCTTTTGAAAAGATATGTGCACAGCGGAAATGGTAAGTAAGCAAAAACGATTGCTAATTAATTGAGTTATTGCATGGTACAATAAACAGGTAATATATAGTTAGCAGCTGATTGGAGTTTTTTCTTATAAGTGGTCCATAACAAGTCTATTTTTGTTTACAAAACAAACCTTTTCTTAAAAAAAAAAAAACAAAACAACTTTCTTTACAAAACAATATTTGTTTACATTTTGGTCATTTTTCTGTTGGCCTAGTAAATCTTAATATTTTACAATTTTATTGAGCTCAAGGCCAGTTTATGGAAAATTTTTTTGTGAAAAAACAACAACAGCTTTTATTGGTTGAAGTTATAGTACTATTTCGGACATCACCACATTTCCTCATCAGACTTCTTTTTGATTATTAAATTAAATTAATTTTTAATTTAATTTTTCATAACCACTTCTCTCAGGCTTTGAACCCGGGAGCTCGGAGTTGCAGAGCCAATACGCTACCTATTGTGCTACGCTAGCCGAGTTGGCTGTTGTGTTTATTATTTCATCTTCCTTAAACAAACCAACTTCAAACAAGATCAACTGATCTGCCGCTATTTAACTTGTTTGTGTGGTTGTTGTTTGTGTTTTTGTTTGCAAATTCTGTATAATGTATTTTACTTTATATTCTAATGCATTTTTAAGGCGTGCTCATCCTTGTATACAATGTTTGTTCATTTTTCTGTTGGCCTAGTAAATGTTAATATTTTACAATTTTATTGAGCTCAAGGCAAGTTTATGGAAGATTTTTTTGTGAAAAAACAACAACAGCTTTTAATGGTTGAAGTTATAGTAAGTTTTGTATATTTATAATTTATAATGCATACAAAGTTTCCATTAACGCGATTTGGAAAACATATGTACATACTCAGAAAGGAGACATTGTGTTCTAAAATACGGCAAAAGGTCGGATCTTGCTTTTCATATCCAATTGGAACAGAACTTCTGCATGCCGCTTCCTGCAAACGGTTTGGTGCGTTCCGACCATTTTTTGCATATTTGAAGGTATACCACGAGAGTCTTTTCCAAATTTTGTGACCAGGAGAAATGTAGAACCACGTACGTTTTGTTTACATTTAGAATAATCAAACTCGTCAAATTTGATATATCTATTTTGAAGGGTGATGGACCACAACAAATTAAAAAAATATTCCACAGGGTTGCAATTTCTTTAATGCTGCTACCTGTTTAATGTGCCTTGAGTTATTGTAAAAAGATAAACAACATTTTCTTTTTAATATTCTATTCATTTCACAGGTTTGCTTAGACTATAAAAGCTATGTATAACGAAAGCTATCTCTAACAGTTGCGTAGATAGGGTGGATATCAAGGAAATCGATCCACCCATGATAGTCGATTTAAATAACAAACTGACCATAGAGTTTTTGCGACAACCATATTTCTCGCTGTCTACATACAGCCGCTGAAGGATCCATATTTCTCGTTGTCTACATACAGCCGCTGAAGGATCCATAGGATTTCAGCGAGATCGAAATAACAACTTGTATGACGAGGAATGCCGCGCCGCCGTAAAGACGCTGCCTACAGGGCTACACTGCGATCAGGCGCAACGCGAGCTGTGCGGGAGCGTTACCGTGAGTTGAAGAAGGACGCATTTTTCGTGGGAAAAAGAGAGAGGTCGAAATGCGTGAGTGCGAAGAGCTTGAGATGCTGACCGATAGGAAAAGCCTCCGAAATGTTCTTCAGAAAGTACACCGGCTAACAGAAGGTTTCAAGACCGGGGTGAATTCCTGTAAGAAGGACAACGGCGACCTGGTGACTGATGTCCACAGCATACTTAAATTATGGAGGGAGCACTTCTCCACACTGCTTAGTGGAAGCAGCTGCAACAACCTTGGAGAAGATGTTGAACCCGAATCTCCAATTAATGATGATGGACTCGATCTACCATCATCCGACTATGACGAAATTCGGAAAGCGATAGCACTGCTGAAGAACAACAAAGCTCCCGGGGCCGACGGGTTACCAGTTGAGTTATTTAAGTACGGCGAAGAGGAGCTGGTTAAGTGCATGCACGAGGTCATTTCTCTAATATGGTCAGAAGAAAGAATTCCTGCTGATTGAAACTTAACAGTGCTCTGCCCAATCCACAAAAAGGGTGATCCTGCAGTTTGTGCCAATTATCGCGGGGTTAGTCTTCTTAACATCGCGTATAAGTTTCTGTCGAGCGTATTGTGTGAAAAACTTAAGCCCACCGTCAATGAACTGATTGTACCTTATCAGTGTGGCTTTAGACCTGGTAAATCTACCACCGACCAGATATTCACAATACGCCAGTTCTTGGAAAACACCTGAGAAAGAAGAATCGAATGAGATGATATTGACAAATTGACTGAGGAATTTATCAATACTGTCAAGTTTTATGAAAAATTTCTTCATGCTGAACCTTCCGCTGTATGATCTGAGTTGAAAATGGGGAATAGATATATAAGTAGCTTTTAAAGGCAGTATTACCCCTTTGCATACTCTTGAAGCGTTAGATCATTGTTCTCATACAAATTTTCCAGTCATCATGTTGCTGAGAATTTTGGCTAAGCGGCCAGTATCCACTTCCACTCCAGAATGAACCTTCTCTTGTTTGAAAGTACTGAAAACAATTCAGAGTAACTGATCATTACTGATGTTTAAACTCATCACCTGTATAACAAATTATTACATGATTCATACTTCCTGGATTTTAGGCACGCCTCAATGGTTTAGTTTAGTTTAGAATTACAGTTGTCGAAGTTATTGATGAAATATTTAAGAAACCGTAAAGGTCGGATTTCATTTTGTAATGAATACAAATGAACAAAATGATTGTCTGAACATGTTAACCAATTAATAAAACAGCTACCGCAATGAAAACTATTTAATTTTTTGGTATTTAAATAATGATTGTAAACTTTGCCTGTGAAAATATATGTATTTTCTTTTAACTGCTGTCAAAAAAGTAAACAAATAACCGTTGAATTTCGTGTCAAGATTTGGTAGCACTTATTCGAATTTAGCTTAATACCATGATGCAATAAGTTTTAAAGGTAGTTTCACTCTCTCATTTCAGACGCCATATTAACCATTTGACAGAAAGAGTGTTCCGGATTTTCGTGCTACCAATTCCTTATTAAGAAAATACTCTATTTTTCGCATTAAGAAAAACGAAGACAACAGAAACAAAATTTGAATATGTGCAAAACTGCATTTATATTGATTTGAAAAATCGGTTACCTCCAAGGACATACATCGTCGTCCGGATAAATAAATGTCATATGTGAAAATTGGGCCAAATTTAGTTAATAATGTATTTGTTATTGTTTGGCCATATAACTATTTATTTTAAATATTTTTGAGCTTTAAGGCCGATCGGTTTATTGGAAAAATTATTAGAAAAAAACAACAATACAAAGCGGTAGGAGTTATATTATTTCGGAACTCACCACATTTCCTAATAAGACTTCTTTCTTCTTGTCTTCTGCGGGAGTCGAAATAATGTAGTTATACTTAACTAATTAAGATCTTTTAAATGGCAATATCCTTTTTTGGATTGCTCCTTTAGAGTCGGAGATATTGAGTAAAATTTTGCGTAAGTCCCAAATATTTTATATATACGAAAATTCTACATAAAAATTCCGTGCTTTGAACACTCGGAAAAATATTGTCAATTACCTTGGACATAATCTGAAAATCTCTAAAATTTTGTCGTAAAATGTTTTTAAATTTTTTCGTATTGTCGCACGGATAATTAAATGTTGTATGTGAAAATATTGCAAATAAAGTTAATAATTCATCTATCAAGCCATTTATAATGCGTTATTATTTTTTTGATATCTTATTTAGTTTTCGATATATTGAGTATAATTTGTATCACATTTAGTCGTTTGTAATATACATTCCTGCAAATGTAACAAACGACAAAATATTACTGAAGAAAATTCTTCATAAATTCAAAAGTAATTAAGAACAAACAATAAAAATAAAACGATTAAAGATTTTCGTGAACTAATAATATTCTCCAAGACTTAATGGAAAATTGAATTTCAAACTTCAATTGCGATTTCCTAAAAGTCTTCCAATGTAACATACTAGGTACATTAATTTATCTGGGCGACTGCAAGTCATTTTTGCATGGCAATTAAAGCCTGTAAAAAAAATTCCTCTTGTAAAGACAACATTAAGGCTTAAAAAATCGTAAAGGCCTTGATTTTACCCGCACTATACTGTTTTTATTTTATTTTTTCAATTCTATGTATTAGAGCATATCGTTTGCTCGGTTTAAAGAATAGGCCACAAATTGTACATTTATGTCAATTCATAAATAAAATTCCATTGCGTTGGTGAAAAAATATACATACATTCAATAAATGAAACATTTGTATGTACATACATTTACAAAATTTACACGAATTGTTTTTAAAATACAATAAAATTAAAATTAAAATCCCCAATGTCTATTTTAAAGTAGTGGCAATATTGGGCGTCTGCTGTCGAACACTGTTTCTGTCAAAAAATCAAAAGTGAAACTACCTCTAAAAATATTTGTATCATGCTTAATACTATGTTCTGACTGCGCAGTAAACTCGAGTTTGTGTTTTGAGTTTATGAACAACTGTCAAGCGTTCTCATTGTGGTGTTAAAGAAAACTTGAGTTCAATTGAAATTTGTTTTTTATTTCTGAATAAAAATATTGTTTTGTTTATATTCAAAAATGTTTGTAAAAATACATTTGTGCATATATTTATTTATTTATTTATTTATCTACCGGACAAATGCCCTCACAGATAAGAGAAAAAAAGAAATCATAACAAACTATACAAAAATTTATCAAAGGACTTACATGTATATGTCGAATCAATAGTAATGAAATAACACAAATATTTAAAAAGTGATTACAAATATCAATCTTAAAACGTTCTCTACATGAATAAAAATCGACACAATTGCAGACAGAATTACACAATGAAATGGACCTGTGAATGGGCTCATTATTAGCAAACTTTGTTTTACACATATGAACGTAGAAAATGTATTTCTCTCTAAGATGCCTTTCCGGCGCATAAAAAGGTAGAAGCGAAAGTAGATATGGCGAATCAACTTTGTTATCACATATATCTTTGATGAAGAGAATAGCACAAATTTATCTCCGATTTGCAAGGAATTGTAAGTTCAAGATTTTACACCTCAGTTCATAAGATGGCATAGATTCAGAAGAAAACATGCGCCGAAGAGCGAATTTGGTAAACCTCCTCTGAACTCTTTCTATTCTGTCCGAATGTGTGAGAAAATCTGAGTCCCAAACGATGCACGCGTATTCTAAAATAGATCTCACCAAAGATGTGTATAGACTTTTAAGCGTAAGCGGATCTAAAAAGTCCTTAGAGTTTCGCTTGAGAAAGCCAAGTTTAGAGTTTGCTGCACAGACTATATATTCTCTGTGCAAGTCGAAATTAAGTTTCGAGTCTAAGTAGACCCCTAAATCCTTGACGGTGGTTTTACGGCTAAACGTATCGCAGTGGTTAAAAGTGTAGTTATTCATTAAACAGAGCTTTTTCCGAGAAAATGAAATAATGTTACACTTTGAGAAGTTCAGAGAAAGACCGTTGCAAGTACACCACTCTATCATAGATAGAATATCTTGCTGTAGTCTAAAACAACCACCCAAATTTTGAATTCGGTAGTACCACTTCAAATCGTTTGGCTGATGTCATTTATAAATATATAAAAAAGCAAGGGACCCAAGTGACTTCCTTGTGGAACCCCTGAAGTAACTTTTATAGATTTAGAGATATTGTTGCCAATTTTTACCACCAATTTTCTGTTTGTCAGATAAGATTTCAGCCACCTTAGCGCGTTGGAATGAACTCCAAGTTTCACCATCTTTTTAATAAGCAAATTATGGTTTAGGCTGTCAAAAGCTTTAACAAAATCTGTGTAAAGAGTATCGACTTGATCGCCCTCTTCAATCACTTTGATTACAGAATTTAGGAATATAGCGAGATTTGTATTGGTGGATCTGCCCACAATTTTATCCAACAGCTTTGGAATGATAGACATTTTTACATTGGGGCGATAGTTTTCAACTAAATTTCGTAATCCAGATTTATAAATTGGGGCAATGAACGAAATCTTCCATTCTTCAAGGAAGCAACCATTTTCAAGAGATTTGTTGTAAATTTTTGCAAGAGGCAAATATAGAGAAGTTGCACAGTTCCTTAAAAACAAAGGTGGCAGAAGGTCATAGCCTGCTCCTTTCGATACATCCAAATTCATAAGAGCTTCGAAAACTTCTTCTTCTGTGACCGTAAACTGTCCAATATTCACAGATTCCTGTAGGGCTGAGGTGTCAAACGATGTACTGACAGTGTTGAATCTATTAAACACCGACCCGAAGAACCGGGCAAAGAGTTCACAAACACCTTGAGTTGAGGAAGCAACGGAGTCCCTAAGCGACATTGATTTCGGGATACCATTAACTTTCCTTTTCGAATTAAAAATAACCAAAAAGATTTAGGATTAGATTTTATATTCCTTTCCTGCGAATTGATGTATTTGTCGTATACAAATTTTGATAAGCATTCGAAATCTTTTCTTCGCTGTTATAATAATTAAAAATGTATTCGGATTCACCAGGGTCACTTTCGTACTTGTAAAAGGAGAATTGGATTTCTATTGCTTTATGATGAGTTGATTCACAGGTTAGAGGTATTGCGCACTTATAAATATTAAACCAAATGTCATTACTTATAAAGACTAAATCTAGTGTTCTGTTTAAATCACTTACAATATCGTTAATCTGGTATAAATCAAAAGAATATAGCGTATCACAAAGTAAGTCTTCATTATCCTTTTTAGAAGTAAGAGGTGTTAAAGAACCGTCTTCAGGATTTTTTACCCATTGAATAGAACCTAAGTTAAAATCACCCAAAATACAAGCATCTGATAAGTTTGTAAGGAGTCCACAATAGAGCTAATGTTATCAATATGAGACTTATACATTTCATAACTACTATTTGGCGGGATATAACTTATTATAAAGCAGATTTCGTTAAAGCTACTGCGATGCGTTTCACCCACATTAACAGCGACGCAAATTTGTTCGATGTTATCCCCAGTATGCCGTAGTTTTATCTCATGGGTAGTGAGAGAAGTAGACACTGCGATTAAGATGCCGCCCCCTGTAGTTACTCCAGGTTGCAATATTCGGTCTTTGCGATAGACTTCATGACGACTATCAAAAAGCTCTGACGATATAAAATCTGTTGTCAGCCAGGTCTCAACAAATATGATGATATCAAAGTCGTGTGATGCAGCCGACCGGTATAATGAATTTGTTTTAGTACGCAGTCCCCCAGCGTTGTGGAAGTAAATCGAGAGCTCCGACTTAGACGCTTCAGTTACTTTCGTAGCTGTTATTGAGTTGCCTGTGGGTCTCTTGCTTTTGGAAAAACATTAAACGTACGCGCTTTTACATCTGCAGGCCAGACAGAAGAATCCAGTATCTTAGCGTAATCAGAGGGGCAAATGCCTACTTTGAAGTTCACTTTGGTCAGGGACGCCGTATCCACGTCTTTTTTTACCAATCTATAGCAGACTACTCGCGCGGATGCAATGCCTGTATGCTTAGAAATATAATTAATCACATCTCCTGCGGTAACAGAAGGTTTAAAAGACGACAAGTGGATCCATTTCATTTGAACAGCAACGTTAAACTCATTGTTTGGGTCCGTGCCAAGAGCTAGCAAGTTTGTGTTTTCTTTGCTTTTTTTCAAACGAGCACCATTGTTGTTGATCGCAGCTTGAAGCGAATCGGTAGGAAAAGGAGCAGATAAATCCCCGGAGTTTACAGCAGTAGCAGCAGAAGCAATATCAGCATACGAAGCAGAGCCAGCTTTTGAGTACAGCGGCGCTTTTTTGCCTTTATTACCAGCAGTAGCATTAACAGCAACCGAGCGGGCTTATTTAATAGACGACGATGGTAAATCCACACCATTACGAGCCGCGGTAGTAGTAGCATACTCACTATAAGCAGCAGCAGCGTTAACATCAACCGCAGAGGTAAGACGTTTCGCCGATGGCAAGTTAGCAGTACCAACTAACTTATTAGGTAGTTGAGCGGCAGCATTAACACCCACATGAGCGCTCAACGAGGGAGATAACATAGTCAACTCATTAGCATTAACATCAATCAGCGACAATGTACTCATGTCACTGGCAGCAGCTGTAATATTAGAATGGTGAGAGGCAGCAGCAGCTGAGCAGAGTGTTGACTTCATACTGCATGCAGTTGCATTTCCTGTATTAGGTGCAGAGCCAACTGGAACAGTGGGAGACGGGAGACTATCTTCCACACATTGAGCCCAAGTTAGTATGTGCGAAGGCGAGACGACTGCAGCAGCAACCGATGGTGACAAAGCAATTGAAGGTCGGCTAGTATTATTGCTTACGTTGACCGCGGTGTCAAGGGATGCACGAACAACACTTTTGAGTGTGTTTATTTCTGCAGTTAGTTCTTCTAGGCACTTAGCATTGTTGTTGGCATGTTTTAAATTAATTTCTTTTGATAAATTATCAATTCTTCCTGATAGATCTTTAAAATTTGCGTTGAAGGCACTCATTAAAAAGTCATTGCCAATTTGTTGCGAGGCCATGATCGAATCAAATGACTTACTAACACTTACAGGCACATTAACACAATCGATGCAGAAATAATCAATATGCCGGGTTCGCTTGAATAGCCCCAAATCGTAATCAGACACAACGCCTTCACAACAGGTACGATGAAAACGCTTTCTACAAAAGCCACTACACGGGACTGTTGAATTGTCATTCCGCGCGAATGCTTTGTCGCACTTGCTACAAAAATCGTCCATGATTAAACCAAATAAAAGAAATATTTAAGCAATATTGCAGGAGCAAAAACTAAACACGTCCGCGCGCAATCTTTTCGCGTATCATATTTAGAAATATTTCAGCATAATATTTAATAGTGCTTGCTTAATAAGTAATTTTTCCCGTAGCTACAAGCAATATGTATATTTGATGCTTACACCAGCAAACGCTGATGACAACGGCATAGTCGAAGGCGATGGTGGTGTTGCATCATTAAGCGAAGATTTCATTTCTTTAATTTGATTACCTTAGTTTACAAATACTGTACGAGAACGCTTTGATAAGTCGGTGACTTTTTAAAAAAATTATATTTTTTTCGGCAAAAATCGTTTTATTTCTCAAAATAATATTATTTTAACTCGTTACACTAAGTCCAGCGTTTTTGCGTACTTTCGTTCTTCGGTCATTCAATATTCCTTCATGGGTTTTATCAACGATTTCTAGTGTAACTACCTCTTTTCGGCGACCTGAACGTTCGGCGTCACTTGTGCTGATACGGACACAAATGAACCCACTTATTAACTATTGAAATTGGTGCGGCAGTGTCACCCATAATATTATCAATTATTATCAAGCCTTTCGTTGGTTTCGGTGATGGTTTTTTTTACGCAAAAAATAATTACTAATCAGCACACGAAATTCACTAATTTACATTTTTATTACTAGTTAAGAAGAAAATTAAAAGGCCAGACTTATCAAGCCGTCCTCATATTTGAAATTATGAGCTATTAAATCAGTAAACAGTGCAGCAAAACTTATGAAAAATAATGCCAAATTTTGTCAATAGTGCGGACTAATTTTGGGGCAAATAAGGGTGGTGTTTAAAGCGAGTTAGACAAAAAATATTTGTATGGTAAACTCATGCATTCGATTGCGTGTTCGAATTTATATCGAATTTTTCTACATCCTTTGCGTTTACGCGCGTAGCTATGGAGTTCATCCCATAACAATCTGTGTATTCTACTTGGCTGTCAAACGCGTGCATATGCATGGTATGGAGTTCTACCAATCTGCCCTATCGCTGAGTAGGTACGTCGTAGAAAAGTTACGAACGAAACCTTCCGCTACGAATACAAACAATTTGCTATCGCGATCACAAAATTTTTACGAAATTTCGAAGTTGGGAAGATTGCCATCACGGATTCCAAGTGAAACGCCATTGAGACAGTTTTCCTTTATCGGGATAAGTGAAAATTATAATAAGAGAAGCTGGTGGATATGAAGTCGGAGCGGGCTTTTGAAAAGATATATGCACAGCGGAAATGGTAAGTAAGCAAAAGCTATTTTTGTTTACAAAACAAACTTTTTCTTAAAAAAAAAAAACAACTTTCCTTACAAAACAATATTTGTTTACATTTTGTATATTTTTAATTTATAATTCATACAAAGTTTCCATTAACGCGATTTGGAAAACATATGTACATACTCAGAAAGGAGACATTGTGTTCTAAAATACGGCAAAAGGTAGGATCTTGCTTTTTATATCCAATTGGAACAGAACTTCTGCATGCCGCTTTCTGCAAACGGTTTGGTGCGTTCCGACCATTTTTTGCATATTTGAAGGTATACCACGAGAGTCTTTTCCAAATGTTGTGACCAGGAGAAATGTTTCCTGAGGATCCGTTGTAGTATGCTGCGTCTTGCACTGTTTGCGTTGAAAGCAAAATGTAGAATCACGTACATTTTGTTTATATTTAGAATAATCAAACTCGTCAAATTTGATATATCTATTTTTAAGGGCGATGGACCACAACAAATTAAAAAAATATTCCAAAAGGTTGCAATTTCTTTAATGCTGCCACCTGTTTAATGTGCCCTGAGTTATTGTAAAAAGATAAACGACATTTTGTTTTTAATATTCTATTCATTTCACAGGTTTGCTTAGACCATAAAAGCTATGTATAACGAAAGCTATCTCTAACAGTGGCGTAGATAGGGTAAATCTGCGCGACTGATCAATTCATCACCATCAAAGCCGCCTACCCCTCAACTTAAAGTAGGTAAAGATGAGAATTGCTGCCCACCAGTTTGGGTAACTCGTCTTGAGGCGAAAATTGAGAGCATTATGGAGCAGATAACCACACGGCTAAAGGCCTCTGAAGAACAAGAGCTAAACAGAATTGGCGAGATCGCAGCTGACCTGTTCAACATTAAGCGGATTTTGAGTGAATTCGCGGTAAGCCTCGTGAAAGTTGAGAGCGAATGTGCGCAACTTGAGCAACTGCGTAAAGACATGTGTGAGCTCAAAGCGGAGCTTGTTGTACACGACAACAACAGTGTGTCAGCAGATGTTATTGTTAGTGGAATACCATACGAAAATGAGGAAAACGTGAGTAATATTTTCGGTAAGCTTTGCGAAGTGATGCAGCTAAAAACTCCTGCTGCTCAGAGGAAAAAACAACACAAACCCTGAGCCGCTCATTATAAAGCTAATCAATCCCTCTGATCGTTCTCTGCTTTTCAAAGCTGCTGCCAGGTTTTACAAAACCAACAAAAGATGCCTGCAGCTTCTTGATATTGGAGGTAAAACTGAGCAGAATATTTATGTGAACGAGTGCCTAACTAAACATAATCGCGTAAAGCCTGGAGGTGTTGCTGTCAAAGTGCTCACTATAGATGCCATTGAAGCTTTGCTTGAAAGCAGCAAATGACTATGTTATATTGTATTATTAAGACTTTTCTCAATAGTTAGACACTGTAGTTTAAAACTAAAGACAAAATATTACTTTACTTATTTACGTATCTCTTCTTTTCCTCGCTACTCTTTCTGCTCTTTTAAATTTCTCTTAATTACTGTTCTTCATGATTCGAGTATTACGTTTGGCGGTGTTTGCAACTTAATATTTCTTAAGCGCCGTGTTCTCTTATTTATTAATGAGATGGTACTTTTAACATGATACGCTTATTGAGTAAGCAAAAGGCCGGCTTAAAAATATGCCATATTATTGCTCAGAGTCTACCATCTCAAATAGATGAATTCAGGTACATTTTTGAGTCTTCGGATGTATATGTTGTGTGTGTATCTGAAACTTGGTTCTCTACGTGGCACAATGATGATGTTTAGTGTACAGTGTAGATATACACTCTTCCGTTTAGATAGAGTTGAACGTGGTGGTGGTGTTGCTGTGTTTGTCAAAAGTAGTCTGTGTTGTTCCCTTAAGTGTACTTCAAAAACTTCGGAACAGATCGAATTTCTTTTCGTTGAAATTAAATCTAAGTGTGATAAAATCCTTATTGGGTGTGTCTATAGACCAAATAGGCGCATAGCGTATGCCCAATTTATGGACTTTATGTGTGAAAGTGAGTTTGCATTAGCCATGCAAAACCTGGGTCTTTTTCCGGCTAACAATTCAATTCCTACACATTTCACACAAACTAGTAGTACTTTGCTAGATATATTTTTTGTTAACAATGCCAAAAGAATACTTATCTTGACCAATAGGATTTCAGCGAGCCCGAAAAAACAACTTGTATGACGAGGAATGCCGCGCCGCTACGGAACGTAAAAACGCTGCCTACAGGGCTACACTGCGATCGGGCGCAACGCCAGCTGTGCGGAAGCGTTACCGTGAGTTGAAGAAGGAAGCAAGACGCATTTTTCGTGGGAAAAAGAGAGAGGTCGAAATGCGTGAGTGCGAAGAGCTTGAGATGCTGACCGATAGGAAAAGCCCCCGAAATTTTCTTCAGAAAGTACGCTGCGACCTGGTGACTGATGTCCACAGCATACTTAAATTATGGAGGGAGTACTTCTCCACACTGCTTAATGGAAGCAGCTGCAACAACCTTGGAGAAGATGTTGAACCCGAATCTCCAATCAATGATGATGGACTCGATCTACCATCATCCGACTATGACGAAATTCGGAAAGCGATAGCACGGCTGAAGAACAACAAAGCTTCCGGGGCCGACGGGTTACCAGTTGAGTTATTTAAGTACGGCGAAGAGGAGCTGGTTAAGTGCATGCACGAGGTCATTTCTCTAAATCTACCACCGACCACATATTCACAATACGCCACTGGCTACGCGGCCAGTATCCACTTCCACTCCAGAATGAACCTTCTCTTGTTTGAAAGTACTGAAAACAATTCAGAGTAACTGATCATTACTGATTTTTAAACTCATCACCTGTATAAAAAATATTACGAAACAAATATTTACATGATTCATACTTCTTGGATTTTAGGCACGCCTCAATGGTTTAGTTGCGCTAGCAATTCATCGTGATATTGGAATTACAGCTGTCGAAGTTATTGATGAAATATCTAAGAAACCGTAAAGGTCCGATTTCATTTTGTAATGAATACAAATGAACAAAATGATTGTCTGAACATGTTAACCAATCAATACAACAAACAACAATACAACAAACAGCTACCTCAATGAAAACTATTTAATTTTTTGGTATTTAAATAATGATTGTAAACTTTGCCTGTGAAAATATATGTATTTTCTTTTAACTGCTGTCAAAAAAGTAAACAAATAACCGTTGAATTTCGTGTCAAGATTTGGTAGCACTTATTCGAATTTAGCTTAATACCATGATACAATAAGTTTTAAAGGTAGTTTCACTCTCTCATTTCAGACGCCATATTAACCATTTGACAGAAACAGTGTTCCGGATTTTCGTGCTACCAATTCCTTATTAAGAAAATACTCTATTTTTCGCATTAAGAAAAACGAAGACAACAGAAACAAAATTTGAATATGTGCAAAACTGCATTTATATTGATTTGAGAAATCGGTTACCTCAAAGGACATACATCGTCGTCCGGAAAAATAAATGTCATATGTGAAAATTGGGCCAAATTTAGTTAATAGTGTATTTGTTATTGTTTGGCCATATAACTATTTATTTTAAATATTTTTGAGCTTTAAGGCCGATCGGTTTATTGGAAAAATTATTAGGAAAAAACAACAATACTCAAAGCGGTAGAAGTTATATTATTTCGGAACTCACCACATTTCCTAATCAGACTTCTTTCTTCTTGTCATCTGCGGGAGTCGAAATAATGTAGTTATACTTAACTAATTAAGATCTTTTAAATGGCACTATCCTTTTTTGGATTTCTCCTTTAGAGTCGGAGATATTGAGTAAAATTTTATCGTAAGTCCCAAATATTTTATATATACGAAAATTCTACATAAAAATTCCGTGCTTTGAACACTCGGAAAAATATTGTCAATTACCGTGGACATAATCTTAAAATCTCTAAAATTTAGTCGTAAAATGTTTTTAAATTTTTTCGTATTGTCGCACGGATAAATAAATGTTGTAAGTGAAAATATTGCAAATAAAGTTAATAATTCATCTATCAAGCCATTTATAATGCGTTATTCTTTTTTTGATATCTTATTTAGTTTTCGATATATTGAGTATAATTTGTATCACATTTAGTCGTTTGTAATATACATTCCTGCAAATGTAACAAACGACAAAATTTTACTGAAGAAAATCCTTCATAAATTCAAAAGTAATTAAGAATAAGCAATAAAAATAAAACAATTTAAGATTTTCGGGAACTAAAAATGTTCTCCAAGACTTTATGGAAAATTGAATTTCAAACTTCAATTGCGATTTCCTAAAAGTCTTCAAATGTAACATACTACATTAATTTATCTGGGCGACTGTAAGTCATTTTTGCCTGGCAATTAAAGCCTGTCAAAAAAATTCCTCTTGTAAAGACAACTTTAAGGCTTAAAAAATCGTAAAGGCCTTGATTTTACCCGCACTATACTGTTTTTATTTTATTTTTTCAATTCTATTAGAGCATATCGTTTGCTCGGTTTAAAGAATAGGCCACAAATTGTACATTTATGTCAATTCATAAATAAAATTTCATTGCGTTGGTGAAAAAATATACATACATCCAATAAATGAAACATTTGTATGTACATACATTTACAAAATTTACACGATTTGTTTTTAAAATACAATAAAATTAAAATTAAAATCCCCAATGTCTATTTTAAAGTAGTGGCAATATTGGGCGTCTGCTGTCGAACACTGTTTCTGTCAAAAACTAAAAGTGAAACTACCTCTAAAAATATTGTATATTAATACTATGTTCTGACTGCGCAGTAAACTCGAGTTTGTGTTATGAGTATGGACAACTATCAAGCGTTCTCATTGTGGTGTTTAAGAAAACTTGAGTTCAATTGAAATTTGTTTTTTTATTTCTGAATAAAAATATTGTTTTGTTTATATTCAAAAATGTTTGTAAAAATACATTTGTGCATATTTTTAGAAATATTTCAGCATACAGGAGCTACAAGCAATATGTATGTATGTACATATATTTGATGCTTACACCAGCAAACGCTGATGACAACGGCATAGTCGAAGGCGATGGTGGTGTTGCATCATTAAGCGAAGATTTCATTTCTTTAATTTGATTACCTTAGTTTACAAATACTGTACGAGAACGCTTTGATAAGTCGGTGACTTTTTAAAAAAATTATATTTTTTTCGGCAAAAATTGTTTTATTTCTCAAAATAATATTATTTTAACTCGTTACACTAAATCCAGCGTTTTTCAATTATTTTATTCTTTCTTAAAACAGGCGTATGTTTCTGCGAAGACCTCTTCATTTGACCCAAATCTCTTACCTCCCAGCTATTTCCTCAGATTTAGAAATAGTCAAATGGAGCTAAATCTGAATAATTTGCTCGATGGGGTAGCAGTTCGTAGCCTGGTTCATAGATTTTTGGCAATCCTTTGAAGGGGTCACGCGTTATGGTCGAGTGTGAGCAATGGCGGCACTCATTATGTGGATATCATTTTTCATATCAGAATATTCGTGTAAAATGTGATTTACCCACTCAGTTAAGATGCCTACAGACTCAACCACGCTGCGTACTTTCGTACTTTCGTTCTTCGGTCATTCAATATTCCTTCATGGATTTTATCAACGATTTCTGGTGTAACTACCTCTTTTCGGCGACCTGAACGTTCGGCGTCACTTGTGCTGATACGGACACAAAAGAACCCACTTATTAACCATTGAAATTGGTGCGGCAGTGTCACCCATAATATTATCAATTATTATCAAGCCTTTCCTTGGTTTCGGTGATGGTTTTTTTTACGCAAAAAATAATGAGTAATCAGCACACGAAATTCACTAATTTACATTTTTATTACAAGTTAAGAAGAAAATTAAAAGGCCAGACTTATCAAGCCGTCCTCATATTTGAAATTATGAGCTATTAAATCAGTAAACAGTGCAGCAAAACTTATGAAAAATAATGCCAAATTTTGTCAATAGTGCGGACTAATTTTGGGACAAATAAGGGTGGTTGCGTGTTCGAATTTATATCGAATTTTTCTACATCCTTTGCGTTTACGCGCGTAGCTATGGAGTTCATCCCATAACAATCTGTGTATTCTACTTGGCTGTCAAACGCGTGCATATGCATGGTATAGAGTTCTACCAATCTGCCCTATCGCTGAGTAGGTACGTCGTAGAAAAGTTACGAACGAAACCTTCCGTTACGAATACAAACAATTTGCTATCGCTGCTATCATGATCACAAAATCGAAGTTGGGAAGATTGCCGTCACGGATTCCGAGTGAAACGTTATTGTGACAGTTTTCCTTTATCGGGATAAGTGAAAATTATAATAAGAGAAACTGGTGGATATGAAGTCGGAGCGGGCTTTTGAAAAGATATATGCACAGCGGAAATGGTAAGTAAGCAAAAGCTATTTTTGTTTACAAAACAAACAAAACAATATTTGTTTACATTTTGTATATTTATAATTTATAATTCATACAAAGTTCCATTAACGCGATTTGGAAAACATATGTACATACTCAGAAAGGAGACATTGTGTTCTAAAATACGGCAAAAGGTCGGATCTTGCTTTTCATATCCAATTGGAACAGAACTTCTGGATGCCGCTTTCTGCAAACGGTTTGGTGCGTTCCGACCATTTTTTGCATATTTGAAGGTATACCACGAGAGTCTTTTCCAATTTCCAGGTTTGCTTAGACCATAAAAGCTATGTATAACGAAAGTTATCTCTAACAGTGGCGTAGATAGGGTAAATCTGCGCGACTGATCAATTCATCATCATCAAAGCCGCCTACCCCTCAACTTAAAGTAGGTAAAGATGAGAATTGATGCCCACCAGTTTGGGTAACTCGTCTTGAGGCGAAAATTGAGAGCATTATGGAGCAGATAACCACACGGCTAAAGGCCTCTGAAGAACAAGTGCTAAACAGAATTGGCGAGATCACAGCTGACCTGTTCAACATTAAGCGGAGTTTGAGTGTAAGGCTCGTGAAAGTTGAGAGCGAATGTGCGCAACTTGAGCAACTGCGTAAAGACATGTGTGAGCTCAAAGCGGAGCTTGCTGTTTTTTTTTTTTTTATTTTTTTTTTTTTTTCTTTGGACGTTGTGGTAGCTCGCTACCCTCAAGTGGCCCATCGAAACCAGGATAAGCCTGTTCAGTCTCCACTCCCCGCGGGACCACCGTTAGGTATTACTTCGCGGGGAGGGATGCGTTGAAGATACGCCGCCTTTGCGGTCCTTGCCGTCACTTCTCATTTCACATGACGGGCTTTAAAAATTCGTTGTTTCCGCGTTGATCTTTTCCACTTCTTCTTGCTACTGCCTTTCACGTGCACGCCTCGTACGCTCGCATATCCGCAGCTGCTGCATCACCTGAGCAGCCATGCTACATACGTCTTTCCAAGCTTCTTCACTATTCAGCATTAGTGTCACCATATTCCTCGGACAAGCCTGTGAACCGAGGCTTCTATTAAGTCTGCTTCTAAATACACTGAATCGCGGGCATATAAAAAATGCGTGTTCCGCATCTTCAATAGCGGGTGGTCCGCAGTGGTCGCAGTACGGGTCCTCTTCGTGTCGAAAACGGTGGAGGTAGCTTTTGAAGCATCCGTGGCCGCTCAAGACTTGAGTGAGATAGAAGTCAACCTCTCCGTGTTGCCGCTCAACCCAGTCTTTAATATTATGTATGAGGCGGTGTGTCCATCTACCATTGGATGCTTTTTCCCACCTTGCCTGCCACTGGCATATGCTCCGTTGCCTCAGTGAATTTTTGTCCACACTTCCTGTAGTGCGCAATGGTTCACGAATTGCATATTGCTTATCACACATTTCTTGTGCAATGAGATCGAGTGGGCATAGGCCTGCTATGACTAGCGCTGCGTCTTCCGACACTGTTCTGAATGCTGAACATACTCTTAGCGCACAAAGACGGTAGGTAGCCTTTATCCCCCGAGTATATGAAGAACACTTGAAGGCGTCCCTCCAGACCGGGGTAGCATATAGGAGAATAGATCGGGAAACTCCTGTTAGAATTTGCCTTATCATTTGTCTTGGCCCACCTTTATTTGCCATTAATCTGGTTAGCGCAGCTGTTGTCGTTGCAGCTTTTCGGTTCGAGTACTCCAGATGGTCCCGGAAACTCAGACGGTGGTCTATAAGGACCCCAAGGTATTTTACGTAGGGCTTTGACTCTATCACGCTCGCACCTACTCTAAGTGCCACCTTTTCTACTCTCTTTCGGCTGCTTATTAGAACTGCCTCTGTCTTGTGGTCAGCTAACGTCATTGATTTTGAACTTAGCCACCGTTTCACTACTTCTACTGATTCTTCCGCAATATTAACGACCTCCCTTAGAGTTTTCGCTGTCACTACGACTGATACATCATCCGCAAAGCCTATTAGCGTTGCGTTTTCATCAACCCTAGTCCGTAGGATGCCATCGTACATGATGTTCCACAGAAGGGGTCCAAGTACGGATCCTTGTGGTACTCCAGCCGACAATGCGTGATCAATAGTTTGATATTCGGTATCATATCGCAGTGTTCTATCTGAGAGGTAGCTCGAAATAATTGCCTGTAAGTAGGGTGGCACCTCTAGAGCGTGGAGGGAATTTAAAATTTCTTTCCAGCTTGCACTATTAAACGCATTTTTTACATCCAGGGTTACCACCAAACAGTATTTTTTTGTACCGCCAAGCCACCGCTTACCAGAAATGGCCTCTTCAGCGATTGCTTTCACAGCATCTATGGCGTCTGTGGTTGCACGTTTTTTCCTAAAACCGTACTGATTTCTTGACAACTGGCTGTCTGTGTCCTCTTCCAATCTGTTTTTGATTATATGTTCAAGCAGCTTTCCGGCGGAATTGAGCATACACAGTGGACGGTATTCAGCAGAAGAACAAGGGTTTGCACATTTTGGTATGAGTACCAACTTTTGGAGCTTCCATATTTTTGGAAAGATTCCCTCGCGTAGACAAGAGGTAAAGACGCTAGCAAAAATCCTCGGGTTGCAGGCGATCGCCTTTTTTAGGGCAACGTTTGGGACACCATCAGGTCCTGGCGCTTTCTTAGTGTTAATCTTGCTCCCCGCGCTTATGACCTCCTCCACAGTTACCGCCGGAACATTACCAACCGCCTGTTCGGCGTCCTCTCGTGCAAAGTTTGAATGAGAGGGAAAGAGGTCACACACAATTTGTGCAAGAAGCGAAGGGCAAGTTGGCTGGGCTGAATGCTTAAGTTTTTTGAGTACGATCTGATACGCTGATCCAAAAGGGTTGTTATTTAGATCGTAGCAAAGTTCGCCGAATATTCGTTTTTTGCTATCCTGGATAGCTTTCTTAAAAAGTTTGCGCTTTTCTTTGAAATCCATCCGAAGTTCTACAGTTTGCGCTGTATTTCCTGAGCGCTGACATGCTCTTCTGGCTCTATTGCATTGCTTTCTTAGTGCTGCTATCTCGTCGTTCCACCAGTACACTGGCCTGCGAGCCCTGTGTCCGCTTTGGCGCACCATAGCTACGTCACAAGCCCTTGTAATGACTTTCATGAGTCCAGCCGCAGCATTTGCCGCCGATCCTGAGGTTTGCGCATCACAAAAAGCTACTTCGAATATTTTTTCGTCGAAGGTTTTTAATTTCCACCCCATCGCTCGTTTCTGAGGTGCTATATCCGCGTGTGTTTTTTGAATATTTATGACGATTGCCTTGTGATCACTATGTGTATAGCAGTCACTGATATGCCAGCTTGTGTCCCTGCTCAGTCCCCCACTTATGAAAGTCAGGTCGATAACGGAGCCCGCTCCGTGCCTTTCGTAGGTGTTTTTAAAACCAGTGTTCAGCAAAATCACATTCAGCGTAGCCAAGGAATCAAGCAGTTGTCTGCCCTTTGCATTAGTTCGCCTGCAGCCCCACTCCATTGCCCAAGCGTTAAAATCCCCTGCAACGAGGGCCATGCGCCTCGACCTAACGTCATTCGCCAGCTCATCAATAATGGCTGAGAACTCATTCAAGTCAGTGCTCGGTGGTATGTAGCAGCTATAAACATATAAACTGTTTATTCTGGCACATACAAACCCGCTCGTAGAGGCAGTTGTTATAAGATGTTGCGGGGTATTGTTGCAACTCCATATCGCGCATTTGCCTGTTGTATTAGTAACCCATGAAGGATCCTGTTCATTTTTATATGGTTCGCTGAGAAGTGCGAAATCAATGTCTTCTTCATATACTGTTTGTTTAAGCAGCTCCTGTGCCGCTTTGCAGTGATTGAGGTTTAGCTGCAGGTACCTCATGATTGTCGTTGTTTAGCGGCCTTCTGTATTGCTTTTGCCCGTCGAAAGGCAACACAAAAACGACTTCCTGCTACGTGGCTGGTCCTGATTTCACCCTGTTTAGTGCAGAGAGAGCATGTCGGGCTGTTAGCACAGTCTTTAGCTTTGTGATCTTTTTCACCGCACCTGAAGCAGAGAGATGTACGATCTTCTGCGTTCGTACATTTCCTAGCTACATGCCCATAGTCGTGGCACTTAAAACATCTGACCAAGGCTTCTTTCTCTCGTATGCGGCACACCACCCATCCGATGCGCACTTTTTCTTTTTCGAGCAGCTTATGGGCAATTGCTGAGGGCAGGCTTATGGTGCATGTTTGCGTACTCCCGTATGCAGTTCGCATTGATCGGATTGCCGCTAAGTCAATGTTGGCATCGACCACTCCATCGTTTAGTGCCCTCAGTACCTCATCTTTGGATGTTACTTCGTCGATGTCTTTGATCTCAATTAGAGATTCTTGAGTCAGAGATCGAACTTTGGCGTTATCACCCAGTACGGTTTCAACAGCTTCTTTAAATTTTTGAGTTAAAGGGTTAGCCGGTTTCTTAAGTTCAAACAGCAGCTCATCACTAGCAGTCTTTCTTATATTTTTAACGGCATGGCTAAGTTCTATAAGCTCAGGCTCCGTTTTAATTTTCCTTAGCATGTCTGCGTATGTCATGTCACCATTCTTCTTCAAGATTACAGCATCAGGTTTCCTGGGTTTCATTGGCTTAGCTTTGTTCTTTCGAGCCGTTACTGTAGTCCACCGCTGCGTTGATTGGCTGATAGATGTACCTAAGTGATCGCCTTCTCTGATCCCTGGTTGGTTTGTGCCAATTTCTTCTACAGGCTGTGATTGCCTAAGCTGTGCTCTAATTGGCTCGTTAAGCCGTAGGGCGTGGATGCGCTTCACTTGTTGGCTACCCGCATTCTTCTCGGACCGTTCTCTATCAGCATTATTTGCTCTCTTATTCTTCTCTATGTTACTATTACTCTCCGTTTGTGTGGTCTTAGATTCGCGCAGTGTGGGTGGTGCAGTTTCGCATTCTTGCAGTAAATTCTGATGCTGCTTAGCTATTGCGTTTACCAGCTCTCTCATCGACATGTTAATATGCCGCTGCCCTTCCATCATATTCATAAGCTCTCTTATGCTCTCACCTAGCAAAACGAAAGTCTCTCGTTCTCTATTTCTTCTGTCTGCTTTATTGCATTCGCCTTGGTGTATTCCGCCAGCATCTTTGCAGCCCGGAGTGTTTTTTTCTGTCTGCTGTGCATACTCAGTTGCTTTCTCAGGCGAGAGTAGTCTCTTTCTCACTGGCGATCGAGCAATTCTAATTCGCTTGGCGAAAGGGTTGAGAGCCTCATTAACATTATCGGCTTTAGCCGGAGATTTTTTGTTGGACATTGTTGTAGTCTCTTTTCATGCTCGCTATGAATTGAATGCTTGTATATTTTTGCTGACAGTGGGATAAAGTATTTTGGCAAGGTCGATGACCCGAAGTTGTGCGCTCTCACTGTCTCGCGCCACTAACCTACTTACCGCTCTTTATTTTTACACTGATTTTAGTTAGTTGTTTTTATTTTTTATCTTTTTTTTTTAAAGTTCACTAAGTTTTGCAAAAATTGATATGCCTAGGGTACAATGGCTTAGCACTATGCCCTGTGGTAGCACACCATTTGCTTGTTGACACTTGTTTTTAAAAATTATTTAACACTTTTTCCAGTTTTTTAATCACTTTTGTAGGAGCGTTTCAAAAACACGTCTTCACTAGACACTGACTGTATTGTATAAGTACGGAGCTTGCTGTACACGACAACAACAGTGTGTCAGCAGATGTTATTGTTAGTGGAATACCATTGTAATGAAGCAGGTTCTCGGTTTGATTGCAATTGATTTTATTTTCATATTTCACGCTTATTTATACTTACAATATTCTTATTTACTAACGCTTACATATGTACGGCCAATTGTATACATAACAATATTGGCTCGTACGCGAAGAATGCTGAGTGCAACAAGAAACTTGTATGTATGTTTGTATGCGCTTGTACTCAAGTTCAAGTCGCTATTGGTTTATGTAATGTAATGCGCGACTCGAGCAATGACCTATGTTTTGGGCTGTTGCGCGTGTTGTATTTTGATATGCATATTTATGTTTATGTATGTCTGTGCATTTGTATGTTTTATTTAGTGTTGAAATGTGTGTTTGTATATATGTGGTTTCTTGATACACTACACCTCCTTCCTTAGGAAGAATGGTTATACATTGTGAGGTCAATGTATGAGCATTCTTTTACAATTAAGTACTTTTATTTTCTTTACACTTGAAAAAGGTTATTGTACTTAAGTAATAAAAAATTTTGTATGCTTTATTTGCTTAGCTAATACAATTTCTTATTTTGCTAAGTGGAATATTATAACAATTAGTTGTTTCTTATAAATAAACAGGTTTTTTTTTTCTGATTTATTTTTATTTTGTGTATATTTTATTTTTCTAATTCTAACAATTTTAGTCTATTCTTATGAATTATTATTTTCTTATTTTCATTAATTAATGTATAATTATTATTCTTATCTACTTTTTCTACCTTATAGGGCCCTTTGTATTTACTGTCTAATTTATGACCTGTGTCATCTTTAACTAATACTAAATCTCCTATTTGTATTTCCTTTATTTGTATGTTTTTATCATAGTAAATTTTTTGTTTTTCCTTAGCTTGATGCACTAATTTTTGTGCTCTTTGTTGTGCTACTTGTAACCTATATTTTATTTCTTTATCATATGCGTCATAATTATATAGAGGGCTAATTTTGTCTTCTTGTAAAAAGTCGTAAGTCGGTGGTATTTTTCCAAAAACTAGTTCAAAAGGACAGTAACCATGAACCGTTGAAGGTGTTGTATTATAACAATACGCAAAATATTTGATATATTCATCCCAATCTTCTTTATCACTGGATATGTAAGAACGTACATATTCATTGAAAGTTCTATGGCTTCTTTCTACAGTGCCTAACGTTTGGTGATGGTACGGTGTTGAAGTTTTATGCTCGACTTTAAGAAGTTTGCATAACTCGTCAAAAACGTTATTGTTGTATTCAGTTCCCATGTCTGTCATGATTGTTTTCATACGTCCATAAATTAAAATGAAATTTTCAAATATTGCTTTTGCTACTGTTTTAGCGTGTTTGCTTTGTATTGGAATCGCAATTAAATATTTCGTTAATTGGCATACGATACTGATTGCATATTCATTTCCATGTTCTGATTTTGGAAGTGGTCCAATAGTATCTATTTGTACTATATCAAAAGCTTTAGGTGGTGTTTCTGTAATTGTCATTGGTTCTTTAAGGTGTTTATCTGTCTTGTTTTTGTTACAGTGTTTACATTTCTTGATGTATTTACGAATGTCATTTTTCATATTTTTCCAATAAAATTTTTGTTTTATTTTGTTAGTCGTACGATTGATTCCTGGGTGGCCACCTTTAACAGGGTCATCGTGAAAATCTTTAAGAATTTTATTAATTTGATCAGCATTTGTCACTTGCATAACCTCCGGAGTTAATGCGATTGTTAAATTTTTGAGAACTTTGGTACCTATTTCCTTAAATTCATCTACTCGACTATAATTAAACAATTTGTCTCCTAGGAACAATTGTATTTTTACAAGTCCTAAATTGCCGGCTACTTTCATAAGCCTGGTAAATAATTGTCCTAAGTCAATTTTCGCCTCAACAATTAGGTTGCTTGTATTTATTTGGCTACAAATTTTCTTTCCTTTCTTGAAATATAATTTCGGAGGATTGAAAACGAGCTCGACATGTCTTTTTACTTCATATTTATTAAGCGCTTCATATATTTTAGGGTTCTCTTTGTGACATTTTTCATCTTCTTTAAGATTTTTGTTCTTGTTCGACTGTTTAGTCGCCGATCTGGTCGATACTCGAAGTATTTTATTTGCTTCGATTGTCATGTTTTTAAAGTCGTTTATATCTATGCGGGATAGTGCGTCTGCCACATAGTTTTCTTTTCCAGCAATGTACTCCACCTCAAATTCATATTCTTCTAAGCATAATCTCATTCTAGTTAACTTTGATGATGGATTTTTCATTGAGAAAAGGTATGTTAAAGGTCGATGGTCTGTTTTGATAAGGAATTTTCTGCCATAAACGTATGGTCTGAAATAAGTAATCGCCCAATGTATTGCTGCTAATTCTTTTTCTATTGTTGATTTATTTACTTCACCTTTAGTGAATGATCTTGAGGCATAGGAAATTGGAAGTTGTTTTCCATCATATTCTTGACTTAGTACTGCTCCGCATGCGAAACCGCTTGCGTCTGTTGTGATACAAAATTCTTTACTAAAATCGGGGTATTGTAGGATATTTGGACTAATTAATGCATTTTTTAATTAATTAAATGCTTTTTCACACTCTTCTGTCCAATCAAATGCTACATTCTTTTTACAAAGTTTTGTTAAAATTCTTGAGTGATGTGCGAAATATGGTATGAATTTTCTATAATAGTTACAGAACGCGACGAATCTTTTGGCTTCGTCGGCATTTTTGGGTGCTGGGTATTTTTGAACTGTTTCAAATTTACTAGGGTCTGGTAAAATTCCTTTACTGGTACATTTATGTCCAAGATATGTTACTTCTTGATTAAAAAATAAACATTTATCTGGGTGTAACTTAAGGTTATATTTTCTACAAGTGGAAAATACGTCTCGTAAATTTTTCATCATATGGTTTTCGGAACATCCTAATACTACTAAATCATCCATATATAGGAATGCTTGGGATGGTTTGAGACCTGAGAATGCTAGGGTCATCATTCTTTGAAATGAATTAGGGGCTACTTTTAAACCGTATGGTAGTCTTTTAAAGCGATAAGTACCACCGTCTGCTGTAACTGATGTAAAATCTCTAGATTCTGTGCTTAGTTCAATTTGATGAAATCCAGACATTAAGTCTAAACATGAAAAATATTTTGCTCTTCCTAATTGATCGAGAATATCATCAATTCTTGGTAGTGGGAATTTATCTGCTGTTAGTTTTTTATTTATTGATCTAAAGTCAATTACTAATCTCCATCTTTTATCTGTACTACCTGGAAGTGATTTTTTTGGTACTAGTAGTACTGGGCTATTATACTCTGACATTGATGGTTCTATTATATCGTCCTTAATAAGTTTAGTAATGTGTTTATTTATTTCTGTTTTATGTGCTTCTGGTATTCTATAGTTTTTTACATAAACTGGTTCCTCATCTTTCATACGTAGTTTTTGCTTATAAAAATTATTAGTAGTTATGGGCTCTGTTTCTAAGGAAAAAATATCAATATATTCTGAACATAGTGTATTAAGTTGTTGGCTAACGAATGGTGGGAAATTCTTTTTCAATTTCTCTAGTTTTCTGTTATTATTTTCGTTGTTCGTGTAAGTATTTTTCAGAATTATGTAGTCATTTAGGTTTTCTGTTTTTATATCATAATTTTCAATTATTGCGTTTTTATCTGTTGTATTTATTATTTTTACGAATGTTTGATTTTTATTCGCAATTGTATTTGCAAGAAAAATGCTATTATCAAGTTCTTGATGTGGTATTAGAATTTCAGTGTTAATGGTTTTCACATAAACTTGGCGTATAACTTCTGATCTAGCGGGTACTGTAATTGTATTAATAGTTGGTCTATTTGTCATAAGGATTGCTATGTCTTCATGGTAATCATTTGGTCTGAGAATTAACCAATCTTTATCCCTTTGATAGTCTAATATACAATTATATTTTTTAATAAAATCTAGTCCTATAATGCCGTCGCATGGAATTGGAAAATTGTCTTCTACTACGTGAAATTTGTGTCGAATTAATATATTATCACCTACTAAATCTGTATTAACTATTCCTAGTGTATTTATTATTTCTTGACCAATACCTTTTAAATCTGTTATTTGTGAACTATTGATAATAATGTTCGTATCAATTCGATTCTTTTTAAAAATTGATATATCTGCTCCTGTGTCTATCAGGAATGTTGAATATGAGTTGCTTAATGCTGTTTTGCAAGATATGTAGCTATTTAGATGTAGGTTGAGTACGCATACCCTTCTTTTTGCACTATCTATTGTTGTTGAAGTGGAGTTTGCTGGTTTCCCGTACTTTGACTTTCTTGTTGGTTTAGGTTACGTACATTGCGAGCATTGGTTCTGTTATTCGGTCTTGTTTGATTATAATAACTCCTATTCTGTCTTTGATGATTATTGTTTGGTCGGTAATTATTGTTATTGTTATTGTTACTGCGTGGGAATGTTCTGTAATTATTACTTTGATAACCTCTACGGAAGTTACCACGATAATACCTTTGCTGGCGAATTTGCAACACTGAGTTAGGGTTTCCTGTTACCTCAGTACAACTATTAGTAAATTTTGATATCGCTTCGTTCATCGATGTGAACGTTCCAGCTTGCATAATCATTTTTACTTTTTCGTTTGAGCAGTTTTTACACATGGCTTTTACAGCCGCTTGTGTAGCATATTTTGTTGCTAATTCTGTAGTTAGTCCGTCGGAGATGTATGCTCCTTCTAATGATTTTGTAAGTTTTTCTATTTCATCAGTATATTGGTTGGCTGTCTTACTTCTTTGTTGTGCGTTCAGTAGTTTGGCTGTTAATACTTCTACTGATTCACCTTTAATGCTTGTTTTTAGTTTTAGTTTTATTGCTTGTAATGATTCTTCACTACCTATTAAATTCCTCGCTGTACCTTTCAACTTTGTTTTTACCATAGAGATAGCAATGGCTTCATGACTATCCTTGATTTGTTCAAGAATGTCAAGAGCATCCAAAAAACTGGGTAGGTTTTCTGGTTTACCGTCAAACTCGGGTAGAATTGACGATGCCGTCTTAATGAATTCTACCGTTGTTTGTGCCATTTTGAATTTTGTTGTTTGGAAATTCGTATTTTCTGACTGTTCCTCTTCTATTAGTAAACGTTCGAAGTCAATGGTAATTTCTTGTTCGTATTTAGTTGGTACTGTGAATTCTATGTTGTATCTAGCAAGTGAGCAAACTAACTTGTCTCTAATATAAGCAAATATTTGAGATGCTTCTTTTTGATGGTTAGGTGTGAGCTGGTTTTTTAAATCATTAATTTTTTTTCCTAATCTGTTAAAGGTTGTTAATATTATATTCAAATGTTTAATGATTGTTTCTTCCTTTATTTTAATGTTTTTATTGATACATTTATATGATTTGTCTATGGTTAATTTTTCTTCTAATAGGATTGTATATATTTTATCCCATTTATTACCCATTTAGTTATATTAATTACTTCCATTTGGTTTTTTAAAATTTCTTCTTTTCTAATTTAACTATTTATACTTTATCTAATCCATCAGCACGACTTAAATATTTTTTCTTTATTAATTTGTTGTGCATGGAATATAATCTTAAAACTAAAGATATGCAAGTGCATATTGTCAACAAAATTAGCAGTATTTTTATTATCTCTAAGGATTCTTTTTGATAAACTATTTCAATTTGGTTTACTACGTTAGCTTTCGGGTCTTTAATCTTGGAGTTTTCTCCATCCATTGTTAAACAAAAATTTTTTTTTTTTTTTTGATTATTAAAATTAAAAACGGCAAGAATTTTTCAATTCTTGCCCATCAATAGGCAGCCGTGAGGTTGCCAAAATATTGAAAAGTATTAACTAATTATGCCTTATTTCCCTGATTTCGTCTTTGAGGTCTAGAACTGCTGCAATCGATGTCTCCAGTGTAATCTTTTTGTACATTCTGCAATGCGCTTCCTACATCTTCAATAGTAATCGGCTTTGGTCCAATTTGATGCTCCGTTGTGGTCGGTTTTTCAGAGTTTAGGATAAAGAAATTTGTCCATTTCTTTAAAATTTCTTCAAAATTTTCTGCACTCATTTTTTTTTTCTTAAAAGGGCAGCTTGCCAATATTAAAGGCAAGGCGCGTGTGATCCAGGATTAAGGCAGCTTGCCAATATGCAAGGCAAGTTGCCGCTGGAACTGGCAGGATCTGAATATTACAAGGCAGCTTGCCGATATAGAAGGCAAGTTGCCGATAAAACTGGCAGGATCTGAATATTAAAAGGCAGCTTGCCGATATACAAGGCAAGTTGCCGATAGAACTGGCAGGATCTGAATATTAAAAGGCAGCTTGCCGATATACAAGGCAAGTTGCCGATAGAACTGGCAGGATCTGAATATTAAAAGGCAGCTTGCCGATATACAAGGCAAGTTGCCGATAGAACTGGCAGGATCGCCATGTAATGAAGCAGGTTCTCGGTTTGATTGCAATTGATTTTATTTTCATATTTCACGCTTATTTATACTTACAATATTCTTATTTACTAACGATTACATATGTACGGCCAATTGTATACATAACAATATTGGCTCGTACGCGAAGAATGCTGAGTGCAACAAGAAACTTGTATGTATGTTTGTATGCGCTTGTACTCAAGTTCAAGTCGCTATTGGTTAATGTAATGTAATGCGCGACTCGAGCAATGACCTATGTTTTGGGCTGTTGCGCGTGTTGTATTTTGATATGCATATTTATGTTTATGTATGTCTGTGCATTTGTATGTTTTATTTAGTGTTGAAATGTGTATTTGTATATATGTGGTTTCTTGATACACTACACCATACGAAAATGAGGAAAACGTGAGTAATATTTTCGGTAAGCTTTGCGAAGTGATGCAGCTAAAAACTCCTGCTGCTCGCGCGGCGTTTCGTGTGCGCAGAGGAAAAAACAACACAAAACCTGAGCCGCTCATTATAAAGCTAATCAATCCCTCTGATCGTTCTCTGCTTTTCAAAGCTGCTGCCAGGTTTTACAAAACCAACAAAAGATGCCTGCAGCTTCTTGATATTCGAGGTAAAACTGAGCAGAATATTTATGTGAACGAGTGCCTAACTAAACATAATCGCGTAAAGCCTCGAGGTGCTGCTGTCAAAGTGCTCACTATAGATGCCATTGAAGCTTTGCTTGAAAGCAGCAAATGACTATGTTATATTGTATTATTAAGACTTTTCTCAATAGTTAGACACTGTAGTTTAAAACTAAAGACAAAATATTATTTTACTTATTTACGTATCTCTTCTTTTCCTCGCTACTATTTCTGCTCTTTTGAATTTCTCTTAATTATTGTTCTTCATGATTCGAGTATTACGTTTGGCGGTGTTTGCAACTTAATATTTCTTAAGCGCCGTGTTCTCTTATTTATTAATGATGTTAAGGCATCTGCCTTATTGTTCCATGGGCAGAGATGCTACTTTTAACATGATACGCTTACTGAGTAAACAAAAGGCCGGCTTAAAAATATGTCATATAAATGTTCAGAGTCTACCCTCTTAAATAGATGAATTCAGGTCAATTTTTGAGTTTTCGGATGTATATGTTGTGTGTGTATCTGAAACTTGGTTCTCTACGTGGCACAATGATGACTTGTTTAGTGTACAGTGTAGATATACACTCTTCCGTTTAGATAGAGTTGAACGTGGTGGTGGTGTTGCTGTGTTTGTCAAAAGTAGTCTGTGTTGTTCCCTTAAGTGTACTTCAAAAACTTCGGAACAGATCGAATTTCTTTTCGTTGAAATTAAATCTAAGTGTGATAAAATCCTTATTGGATGTGTCTATAGACCAAATAGGCGCATAGCGTATGCCCAATATTAATGACTTTATCGAAAACTTAACTCTTAATTATAGTAACATTGTTATCGCAGGTGATTTTAACAGTGACCTGTTGTGTGAAAGTGAGTTTGCATTAGCCATGCAAAACCTGGGTCTTTTTCCGGCTAACAATTCAATTCCTACACATTTCACACAAACTAGTAGTACTTTGCTAGATATATTTTTTGTTAACAATGCCAAAAGAATACTTATCTTGACCAATAGGATTTCAGCGAGCCCGAAAAAACAACTTGTATGACGAGGAATGCCGCGCCGCTACGGAACGTAAAAACGCTGCCTACAGGGCTACACTGCGATCGGGCGCAACGCGAGCTGTGCGGAAGCGTTACCGTGAGTTGAAGAAGGAAGCAAGACGCATTTTTCGTGGGAAAAAGATAGAGGTCGAAATGCGTGAGTGCGAAGAGCTTGAGATGCTGACCGATAGGAAAAGCCCCCGAAATTTTCTTCAGAAAGTACGGTGACTAAGGTTTCAAGACCGGGGTGAATTCCTGTAAGAACGACAACCGCGACCTGGTGACTGATGTCCACAGCATACTTAAATTATGGAGGGAGTACTTCTCCACACTGCTTAATGGAAGCAGCTGCAACAACCTTGGAGAAGATGTTGAACCCGAATCTCCAATCAATGATGATGGACTCGATCTACCATCATCCGACTATGACGAAATTCGGAAAGCGATAGCACGGCTGAAGAACAACAAAGCTTCCGGGGCCGACGGGTTACCAGTTGAGTTATCTAAGTACGGCGAAGAGGAGCTGGTTAAGTGCATGCACGAGGTCATTTCTCTAAATCTACCACCGACCACATATTCACAATACGCCACTGGCTACGCGGCCAGTATCCACTTCCACTCCAGAATGAACCTTCCCTTGTTTGAAAGTACTGAAAACAATTCAGAGTAACTGATCATTACTGATTTTTAAACTCATCACCTGTATAAAAAATATTACGAAACAAATATTTACATGATTCATACTTCTTGGATTTTAGGCACGCCTCAATGGTTTAGTTGCGCTAGCAATTCATCGTGATATTGGAATTACAGCTGTCGAAGTTATTGATGAAATATCTAAGAAACCGTAAAGGTCCGATTTCATTTTGTAATGAATACAAATGAACAAAATGATTGTCTGAACATGTTAACCAATCAATACAACAAACAACAATACAACAAACAGCTACCCCAATGAAAACTATTTAATTTTTTGGTATTTAAATAATGATTGTAAACTTTGCCTGTGAAAATATATGTATTTTCTTTTAACTGCTGTCAAAAAAGTAAACAAATAACCGTTGAATTTCGTGTCAAGATTTGGTAGCACTTATTCGAATTTAGCTTAATACCATGATACAATAAGTTTTAAAGGTAGTTTCACTCTCTCATTTCAGACGCCATATTAACCATTTAACAGAAACAGTGTTCCGGATTTTCGTGCTACCAATTCCTTATTAAGAAAATACTCTATTTTTCGCATTAAGAAAAACGAAGACAACAGAAACAAAATTTGAATATGTGCAAAACTGCATTTATATTGATTTGAAAAATCGGTTACCTCAAAGGACATACATCGTCGTCCGGATAAATAAATGTCATATGTGAAAATTGGGCCAAATTTAGTAAATAGTGTATTTGTAATGGTTTGGCCATATAACTATTTATTTTAAATATTTTTGAGCTTTAAGGCCGATCGGTTTATTGGAAAAATTATTAGGAAAAAACAACAATACTCAAAGCGGTAGAAGTTATATTATTTCGGAACTCACCACATTTCCTAATCAGACTTCTTTCTTCTTGTCATCTGCGGGAGTCGAAATAATGTAGTTATACTTACCTAATTAAGATCTTTTAAATGGCACTATCCTTGAGGAGGATAGAATGAGGAAAACGTGAGTAATATTTTCGGTAAGCTTTGCGAAGTGATGCAGCTAAAAACTCCTGCTGCTCGCGCGGCGTTTCGTGTGCGCAGAGGGAAAAACAACACAAAACCTGAGCCGCTCATTATAAAGCTAATCAATCCCTCTGATCGTTCTCTGCTTTTCAAAGCTGCTGCCAGGTTTTACAAAACCAACAAAAGATGCCTGCAGCTTCTTGATATTCGAGGTAAAACTGAGCAGAATATTTATGTGAACGAGTGCCTAACTAAACATAATCGCGTAAAGCCTGGAGGTGCTGCTGTCAAAGTGCTCACTATAGATGCCATTGAAGCTTTGCTTGAAAGCAGCAAATGACTATGTTATATTGTATTATTAAGACTTTTCTCAATAGTTAGACACTGTAGTTTAAAACTAAAGACAAAATATTATTTTACTTATTTACGTATCTCTTCTTTTCCTCGCTACTCTTTCTGCTCTTTTGAATTTCTCTTAATTATTGTTCTTCATGATTCGAGTATTACGTTTGGCGGTGTTTGCAACTTAATATTTCTTAAGCGCCGTGTTCTCTTATTTATTAATGATGTTAAGGCATCTGCCTTATTGTTCCATGGGCAGAGATGCTACTTTTAACATGATACGCTTACTGAGTAAACAAAAGGCCGGCTTAAAAATATGTCATATAAATGTTCAGAGTCTACCCTCTTAAATAGATGAATTCAGGTAAATTTTTGAGTTTTCGGATGTATATGTTGTGTGTGTATCTGAAACTTGGTTCTCTACGTGGCACAATGATGACTTGTTTAGTGTACAGTGTAGATATACACTCTTCCGTTTAGATAGAGTTGAACGTGGTGGTGGTGTTGCTGTGTTTGTCAAAAGTAGTCTGTGTTGTTCCCTTAAGTGTACTTCAAAAACTTCGGAACAGATCGAATTTCTTTTCGTTGAAATTAAATCTAAGTGTGATAAAATCCTTATTGGATGTGTCTATAGACCAAATAGGCGCATAGCGTATGCCCAATTTATGGACTTTATCGAAAACTTAACTCTTAATTATAGTAACATTGTTATCGCAGGTGATTTTAACAGTGACCTGTTGTGTGAAAGTGAGTTTGCATTAGCCATGCAAAACCTGGGTCTTTTTCCGGCTAACAATTCAATTCCTACACATTTCACACAAACTAGTAGTACTTTGCTAGATATATTTTTTGTTAACAATGCCAAAAGAATACTTATCTTGACCAATAGGATTTCAGCGAGCCCGAAAAAACAACTTGTATGACGAGGAATGCCGCGCCGCTACGGAACGTAAAAACGCTGCCTACAGGGCTACACTGCGATCGGGCGCAACGCGAGCTGTGCGGAAGCGTTACCGTGAGTTGAAGAAGGAAGCAAGACGCATTTTTCGTGGGAAAAAGATAGAGGTCGAAATGCGTGAGTGCGAAGAGCTTGAGATGCTGACCGATAGGAAAAGCCCCCGAAATTTTCTTCAGAAAGTACGCTGACTAAGGTTTCAAGACCGGGGTGAATTCCTGTAAGAACGACAACGGCGACCTGGTGACTGATGTCCACAGCATACTTAAATTATGGAGGGAGTACTTCTCCACACTGCTTAATGGAAGCAGCTGCAACAACCTTGGAGAAGATGTTGAACCCGAATCTCCAATCAATGATGATGGACTCGATCTACCATCATCCGACTATGACGAAATTCGGAAAGCGATAGCACGGCTGAAGAACAACAAAGCTTCCGGGGCCGACGGGTTACCAGTTGAGTTATTTAAGTACGGCGAAGAGGAGCTGGTTAAGTGCATGCACGAGGTCATTTCTCTAAATCTACCACCGACCACATATTCACAATACGCCACTGGCTACGCGGCCAGTATCCACTTCCACTCCAGAATGAACCTTCTCTTGTTTGAAAGTACTGAAAACAATTCAGAGTAACTGATCATTACTGATTTTTAAACTCATCACCTGTATAAAAAATATTACGAAACAAATATTTACATGATTCATACTTCTTGGATTTTAGGCACGCCTCAATGGTTTAGTTGCGCTAGCAATTCATCGTGATATTGGAATTACAGCTGTCGAAGTTATTGATGAAATATCTAAGAAACCGTAAAGGTCCGATTTCATTTTGTAATGAATACAAATGAACAAAATGATTGTCTGAACATGTTAACCAATCAATACAACAAACAACAATACAACAAACAGCTACCCCAATGAAAACTATTTAATTTTTTGGTATTTAAATAATGATTGTAAACTTTGCCTGTGAAAATATATGTATTTTCTTTTAACTGCTGTCAAAAAAGTAAACAAATAACCGTTGAATTTCGTGTCAAGATTTGGTAGCACTTATTCGAATTTAGCTTAATACCATGATACAATAAGTTTTAAAGGTAGTTTCACTCTCTCATTTCAGACGCCATATTAACCATTTAACAGAAACAGTGTTCCGGATTTTCGTGCTACCAATTCCTTATTAAGAAAATACTCTATTTTTCGCATTAAGAAAAACGAAGACAACAGAAACAAAATTTGAATATGTGCAAAACTGCATTTATATTGATTTGAAAAATCGGTTACCTCAAAGGACATACATCGTCGTCCGGATAAATAAATGTCATATGTGAAAATTGGGCCAAATTTAGTAAATAGTGTATTTGTAATGGTTTGGCCATATAACTATTTATTTTAAATATTTTTGAGCTTTAAGGCCGATCGGTTTATTGGAAAAATTATTAGGAAAAAACAACAATACTCAAAGCGGTAGAAGTTATATTATTTCGGAACTCACCACATTTCCTAATCAGACTTCTTTCTTCTTGTCATCTGCGGGAGTCGAAATAATGTAGTTATACTTACTTAAGATCTTTTAAATGGCACTATCCTTTTTTTGATTTCTCTTTTAGAGTCGGAGATATTGAGTCAAATTTTGTCGTAAGTCCCAAATATTTTATATATACGAAAATTCTACATAAAAATTCCGTGCTTTGAACACTCGGAAAAATATTGTCAATTACCGTGGACATAATCTTAAAATCTCTAAAATTTAGTCGTATTGTCGCACGGATAAATAAATGTTGTAAGTGAAAATATTGCAAATAAAGTTAATAATTCATCTATCAAGCCATTTATAATGCGTTATTCTTTTTTTGATATCTTATTTAGTTTTCGATATATTGAGTATAATTTGTATCACATTTAGTCGTTTGTAAAATACATTCCTGCAAATGTAACAAACGACAAAATTTTACAGAAGAAAATCCTTCATAAATTCAAAAGTAATTAAGAATAAACAATAAAAATAAAACAATTTAAGATTTTCGTGAACTAATAATATTCTCCAAGACTTTATGGAAAATTGAATTTCAAACTTCAATTGCGATTTCCTAAAAGTCTTCAAATGTAACATACTTCATTAATTTATCTGGGCGACTGTAAGTCATTTTTGCCTGGCAATTAAAGCCTGTCAAAAAAATTCCTCTTGTAAAGACAACTTTAAGGCTTAAAAAATCGTAAAGGCCTTGATTTTACCCGCACTATACTGTTTTTATTTTATTTTTTCAACTCTATTAGAGCATATCGTTTGCTCGGTTTAAAGAATAGGCCACAAATTGTACATTTATGTCAATTCATAAATAAAATTTCATTGCGTTGGTGAAAAAATATACATACATCCAATAAATGAAATATTTGTATGTACATACATTTACAAAATTTACACGATTTGTTTTTAAAATACAATAAAATTAAAATTAAAATCCCCAATGTCTATTTTAAAGTAGTGGCAATATTGGGCGTCTGCTGTCGAACACTGTTTCTGTCAAAAACTAAAAGTGAAACTACCTCTAAAAATATTTGTATCATGCTTAATACTATGTTCTGACTGCGCAGTAAACTCGAGTTTGTGTTTTGAATATGAACAACTATCAAGCGTTCTCATTGTGGTGTTTAAGAAAACTTGAGTTCAATTGAAATTTGTTTATTTATTTCTGAATAAAAATATTGTTTTGTTTATATTCAAAAATGTTTGTAAAAATACATTTGTGCATATATTTAGAAATATTTCAGCATAATATTTAATATTGCTTGCTTAAAAGCAACTAAATAAGTGCTTTTTCCCGGAGCTACAAGCAATATGTATGTATATTTGATGCTTACACCAGCAAACGCTGATGACAACGGCATAGTCGAAGGCGATAGTGGTGTTGCATCATTAAGCGAAGATTTCATTTCTTTAATTTGATTACCTTAGTTTACAAATACTGTACGAGAACGCTTTTTCTTAAAAAAAAAAACAAAACAACTTTCTTTACAAAACAATATTTGTTTACATTTTGTATATTTATAATTTATAATTCATACAAAGTTCCATTAACGCGATTTGGAAAAAATATGTACATACTCAGAAAGGAGACATTGTGTTCTAAAATACGGCAAAAGGTCGGATCTTGCTTTTCATATCCAATTGGAACAGAACTTCTGGATGCCGCTTTCTGCAAACGGTTTGGTGCGTTCCGACCATTTTTTGCATATTTGAAGGTATACCACGAGAGTCTTTTCCAATTTCCAGGTTTGCTTAGACCATAAAAGCTATGTATAACGAAAGTTATCTCTAACAGTGGCGTAGATAGGGTAAATCTGCGCGACTGATCAATTCATCACCATCAAAGCCGCCTACCCCTCAACTTAAAGTAGGTAAAGATGAGAATTGATGCCCACCAGTTTGGGTAACTCGTCTTGAGGCGAAAATTGATAGCATTATGGAGCAGATAACCACACGGCTAAAGGCCTCTGAAGAACAAGTGCTAAACAGAATTGGCGAGATCACAGCTGACCTGTTCAACATTAAGCGGAGTTTGAGTGATTTCGCGGTAAGGCTCGTGAAAGTTGAGAGCGAATGTGCGCAACTTGAGCAACTGCGTAAAGACATGTGTGAGCTCAAAGCGGAGCTTGCTGTACACGACAACAACAGTGTGTCAGCAGATGTTATTGTTAGTGGAATACCATACGAAAATGAGGAAAACGTGAGTAATATTTTCGGTAAGCTTTGCGAAGTGATGCAGCTAAAAACTCCTGCTGCTCGCGCGGCGTTTCGTGTGCGCAGAGGAAAAAACAACACAAAACCTGAGCCGCTCATTATAAAGCTAATCAATCCCTCTGATCGTTCTCTACTTTTCAAAGCTGCTGCCAGGTTTTACAAAACCAACAAAAGATGCCTGCAGCTTCTTGATATTGGAGGTAAAACTGAGCAGAATATTTATGTGAACGAGTGCCTAACTAAACATAATCGCGTAAAGCCTGGAGGTACTGCTGTCAAAGTGCTCACTATAGATGCCATTGAAGCTTTGCTTGAAAGCAGCAAATGACTATGTTATATTGTATTATTAAGACTTTTCTCAATAGTTAGACACTGTAGTTTAAAACTAAAGACAAAATATTATTTTACTAATTTACGTATCTCTTCTTTTCCTCGCTACTCTTTCTGCTCTCTTAAATTTCTCTTAATTATTGTTCTTCATGATTCGAGTATTACGTTTGGCGGTGTTTGCAACTTAATATTTCTTAAGCGCCGTGTTCTCTTATTTATTAATGATGTTAAAGCATCTGCCTTATTGTTCCATGGGCAGAGATGCTACTTTTAACATGATACGCTTATTGAGTAAACAAAAGGCCGGCTTAAAAATATGCCATATAAATGTTCAGAGTCTACCCTCTTAAATAGATGAATTCAGGTACATTTTTGAGTTTTCGGATGTATATGTTGTGTGTGTATCTGAAACTTGTTTCTCTACGTGGCACAATGATGACTTGTTTAGTGTACAGTGTAGATATACACTCTTCCGTTTAGATAGAGTTGAACGTGGTGGTGGTGTTGCTGTGTTTGTCAAAAGTAGTCTGTGTTGTTCCCTTAAGTGTACTTCAAAAACTTCGGAACAGATCGAATTTCTTTTCGTTGAAATTAAATCTAAGTGTGATAAAATCCTTATTGGGTGTGTCTATAGACCAAATAGGCGCATAGCGTATGCCCAATTTATGGACTTTATCGAAAACTTAACTCTTAATTATAGTAACATTGTTATCGCAGGAGATTTTAACAGTGACCTGTTGTGTGAAAGTGAGTTTGCATTAGCCATGCAAAACCTGGGTCTTTTTCCGGCTAACAATTCAATTCCTACACATTTCACACAAACTAGTAGTACTTTGCTAGATATATTTTTTGTTAACAATGCCAAAAGAATACTTATCTTGACCAATAGGATTTCAGCGAGCCCGAAAAAAAAACTTGTATGACGAGGAATGCCGCGCCGCTACGGAACGTAAAAACGCTTCCTACAGGGCTACACTGCGATCGGGCGCAACGCGAGCTGTGCGGAAGCGTTACCGTGAGTTGAAGAAGGAAGCAAGACGCATTTTTCGTGGGAAAAAGAGAGAGGTCGAAATGCGTGAGTGCGAAGAGCTTGAGATGCTGACCGATAGGAAAAGCCCCCGAAATTTTCTTCAGAAAGTACGCTGACTAAGGTTTCAAGACCGGAGTGAATTCCTGTAAGAACGGCAACGGCGACCTGGTGACTGATGTCCACAGGATACTTAAATTATGGAGGGAGTGCTTCTCCACACTGCTTAATGGAAGCAGCTGCAACAACCTTGGAGAAGATGTTGAACCCGAATCTCCAATCAATGATGATGGACTCGATCTACCATCATCCGACTATGACGAAATTCGGAAAGCGATAGCACGGCTGAACAACAACAAAGCTTCCGGGGCCGACGGGTTACCAGTTGAGTTATTTAAGTACGGCGAAGAGGAGCTGGTTAAGTGGATGCACGAGGTCATTTCTCTAAATCTACCACCGACCACATATTCACAATACGCCACTGGCTACGCGGCCAGTATCCACTTCCACTCCAGAATGAACCTTCTCTTGTTTGAAAGTACTGAAAACAATTCAGAGTAACTGATCATTACTGATTTTTACTCTCATCACCTGTATAAAAAATATTACGAAACAAATATTTACATGATACATACTTCTTGGATTTTAGGCACGCCTCAATGGTTTAGTTGCGCTAGCAATTCATCGTGATATTGGAATTACAGCTGTCGAAGTTATTGATGAAATATCTAAGAAACCGTAAAGGTCCGATGTCATTTTGTAATGAATACAAATGAACAAAATGATTGTCTGAACATGTTAACCAATCCATACAACAAACAACAATACAACAAACAGCTACCCCAATGAAAACTATTTAATTTTTTGGTATTTAAATAATGATTGTAAACTTTGCCTGTGAAAATATATGTATTTTCTTTTAACTGCTGTCAAAAAAGTAAACAAATAACCGTTGAATTTCGTGTCAAGATTTGGTAGCACTTATTCGAATTTAGCTTAATACCATGATACAATAAGTTTTAAAGGTAGTTTCACTCTCTCATTTCAGACGCCATATTAACCATTTGACAGAAAGAGTGTTCCGGATTTTCGTGCTACCAATTCCTTATTAAGAAAATAATCTATTTTTCGCATTAAGAAAAACGAAGACAACAGAAACAAAATTTGAATATGTGCAAAACTGCATTTATATTGATTTGAAAAATCGGTTACCTCAAAGGACATACATCGTCGTCCGGATAAATAAATGTCATATGTGAAAATTGGGCCAAATTTAGTTAATAGTGTATTTGTTATTGTTTGGCCATACAACTATTTATTTTAAATATTTTTGAGCTTTAAGGCCGATCGGTTTATTGGAAAAATTATTAGGAAAAAACAACAATACTCAAAGCGGTAGAAGTTATATTATTTCGGAACTCACCACATTTCCTTATCAGACTTCTTTCTTCTTGTCATCTGCGGGAGTCGAAATAATGTAGTTATACTTAACTAATTAAGATATTTTAAATGGCACTATCCTTTTTTGGATTTCTCCTTTAGAGTCGGAGATATTGAGTAAAATTTTGTCGTAAGTCCCAAATATTTTATATATACGAAAATTCTACATAAAAATTCCGTGCTTTGAACACTCGGAAAAATATTGTCAATTACCGTGGACATAATCTTAAAATCTCTCAAATTTAGTCGTAAAATGTTTTTAAATTTTTCGTATTGTCGCACGGATAAATAAATGTTGTAAGTGAAAATATTGCAAATAAAGTTAATAATTCATCTATCAAGCCATTTATAATGCGTTATTCTTTTTTTGATATCTTATTTAGTTTTCGATATATTGAGTATAATTTGTATCACATTTAGTCGTTTGTAATATACATTCCTGCAAATGTAACAAACGACAAAATATTACTGAAGAAAATTCTTCATAAATTCAAAAGTAATTAAGAATAAACAATAAAAATAAAACGATTAAAGATTTTCGTGAACTAATAATATTCTCCAAGACTTTATGGAAAATTGAATTTCAAACTTCAATTGCGATTTCCTAAAAGTCTTCAAATGTAACATACTTCATTAATTTATCTGGGCGACTGCAAGTCATTTTTGCCTGGCAATTAAAGCCTGTCAAAAAATTCCTCTTGTAAAGACAGCTTTAAGGCTTAAAAAATCGTAAAGGCCTTGATTTTACCCGCACTATACTGTTTTTATTTTATTTTTTCAATTCTATTAGAGCATATCGTTTGCTCGGTTTAAAGAATAGGCCACAAATTGTACATTTATGTCAATTCATAAATAAAATTTCATTGCGTTGGTAAAAAAATATACATACATCCAATAAATGAAACATTTGTATGTACATACATTTACAAAATTTACACGATTTGTTTTTAAAATACAATTAAATTAAAATTAAAATCCCCAATGTCTATTTTAAAGTAGTGGCAATATTGGGCGTCTGCTGTCGAACACTGTTTCTGTCAAAAACTAAAAGTGAAACTACCTCTAAAAATATTTGTATCATGCTTAATACTATGTTCTGATTGCGCAGTAAACTCGAGTTTGTGTTTTGAGTATGAACAACTATCAAGCGTTCTCATTGTGGTGTTTAAGAAAACTTGAGTTCAATTGAAATTTGTTTATTTATTTCTGAATAAAAATATTGTTTTGTTTATATTCAAAAATTTCTGTAAAAATACATTTGTGCATATATTTAGAAATATTTCAGCATAATATTTAATATTGCTTGCTTAAAAGCAACTAAATAAGTGCTTTTTCCCGGAGCTACAAGCAATATGTATGTATGTACATATATTTGATGCTTACACCAGCAAACGCTGATGACAACGGCATAGTCGAAGGCGATGGTGGTGTTGCATCATTAAGCGAAGATTTCATTTCTTTAATTTGATTACCTTAGTTTACAAATACTGTACGAGAACGCTTTGATAAGTCGGTGACTTTTTAAAAAAATTATATTTTTTTCGGCAAAAATTGTTTTATTTCTCAAAATAATATTATTTTAACTCGTTACACTAAATCCAGCGTTTTTCAATTATTTTATTCTTTCTGAAAACAGGCGTATGTTTCTGCGAAGACCTCTTCATTTGACCCAAATCTCTTACCTCCCAGCCATTTCCTCAGATTTAGAAATAGTCAAATGGAGCTAAGTCTGAATAATTTGCTCGATGGGGTAGCAGTTCGTAGCCTGGTTCATAGATTTTTGCCAATCCTTTGAAGGGGTCACGCGTTATGGTCGAGTGTGAGCAATGGCGGCACTCATCATGTGGATATCATTTTTCATATCAGAATATTCGTGTAAAATGTGATTTACCCACTCAGTTAAGATGCCTACAGACTCAACCACTTTGCGCACCTTCGTTCTTCGGTCATTCAATATTCCTTCATGGATTTTATCAACGATTTCTGGTGTAACTACCTCTTTTCGGCGACCTGAACGTTCGGCGTCACTTGTGCTGATACGGACACAAAAGAACCCACTTATTAACCATTGAAATTGGTGCGGCAGTGTCACCCATAATATTATCAATTATTATCAAGCCTTTCCTTGGTTTCGGTGATGGTTTTTTTTACGCAAAAAATAATGACTAATCAGCACACGAAATTCACTAATTTACATTTTTATTACAAGTTAAGAAGAAAATTAAAAGGCCAGAGTTATCAAGCCGTCCTCATATTTAAAATTATGAGCTATTAAATCAGTAAACAGTGCAGCAAAACTTATGAAAAATAATGCCAAATTTTGTCAATAGTGCGGACTAATTTTGGGGCAAATAAGGGTGGTGTTTAAAGCGAGTTAGACAAAAAATATTTGTATGGTAAACTCATGCATTCGATTGCGTGTTCGAATTTATATCGAATTTTTCTACATCCTTTGCGTTTACGCGCGTAGCTATGGAGTTCGTCCCATAACAATCTGTGTATTCTACTTGGCTGTCAAACGCGTGCATATGCATGGTATGGAGTTCTACCAATCTGCCCTATCGCTGAGTAGGTACGTCGTAGAAAAGTTACGAACGAAACCTTCCGCTACGAATACAAACAATTTGCTATCGCGATCACAAAATTTTTACGAAATTTCGAAGTTGGGAAGATTGCCATCACGGATTCCGAGTGAAACGCTATTGTGACAGTTTTCCTTTATCGGGATAAGTGAAAATTATAATAAGAGAAACTGGTGGATATGAAGTCGGAGCGGGCTTTTGAAAAGGTACATATATGCACAGCGGAAATGGTAAGTAAGCAAAAGCTATTTTTGTTTACAAAACAAACTTTTTCTTAAAAAAAAAACAAAACAACTTTCTTTACAAAACAATATTTGTTTACATTTTGTATATTTATAATTTAAAATTCATACAAAGTTCCATTAACGCGATTTGGAAAACATATGTACATACTCAGAAAGGAGACATTGTGTTCTAAAATACGGCAAAAGGTCGGATCTTGCTTTTCATATCCAATTGGAACAGAACTTCTGGATGCCGCTTTCTGCAAACGGTTTGGTGCGTTCCGACCATTTTTTGCATATTTGAAGGTATACCACGAGAGTCTCTTCCAATTTCCAGGTTTGCTTAGACCATAAAAGCTATGTTTAACGAAAGTTATCTCTAACAGTGGCGTAGATAGGGTAAATCTGCGCGACTGACCAATTCATCACCATCAAAGCCGCCTACCCCTCAACTTAAAGTAGGTAAAGATGAGAATTGATGTCCACCAGTTTGGGTAACTCGTCTTGAGGCAAAAATTGAGAGCATTATGGAGCAGATAACCACACGGCTAAAGGCCTCTGAAGAACAAGTGCTAAACAGAATTGGCGAGATCACAGCTGACCTGTTCAACATTAAGCGGAGTTTGAGTGATTTCGCGGTAAGGCTCGTGAAAGTTGAGAGCGAATGTGCGCAACTTGAGCAACTGCGTAAAGACATGTGTGAGCTCAAAGCGGAGCTTGCTGTACACGACAACAACAGTGTGTCAGCAGATGTTATTGTTAGTGGAATACCATACGAAAATGAGGAAAACGTGAGTAATATTTTCGGTAAGCTTTGCGAAGTGATGCAGCTAAAAACTCCTGCTGCTCGCGCGGCGTTTCGTGTGCGCAGAGGAAAAAACAACACAAAACCTGAGCCGCTCATTATAAAGCTAATCAATCCCTCTGATCGTTCTCTACTTTTCAAAGCTGCTGCCAGGTTTTACAAAACCAACAAAAGATGCCTGCAGCTTTCTTGATATTGGAGGTAAAACTGAGCAGAATATTTATGTGAACGAGTGCCTAACTAAACATAATCGCGTAAAGCCTGGAGGTGCTGCTGTCAAAGTGCTCACTATAGATGCCTTTGAAGCTTTGGTTGAAAGCAGCAAATGACTATGTTATATTGTATTATTAAGACTTTTCTCAATATTTAGACACTGTAGTTTAAAACTAAAGACAAAATATTAATTTACTTATTTACGTATCTCTTCTTTTCCTCGCTACTCTTTCTGCTCTTTTAAATTTCTCTTAATTATTGTTCTTCATGATTCGAGTATTACGTTTGGCGGTGTTTGCAACTTAATATTTCTTAAGCGCCGTGTTCTCTTATTTATTAATGATGTTAAGGCATCTGCCTTATTGTTCCATGGGCAGAGATGGTACTTTTAACATGATACGCTTATTGAGTAAACAAAAGGCTGGCTTAAAAATATGCCATATAAATGTTCAGAGTCTACCCTCTTAAATAGATGAATTCAGGTAAATTTTTGAGTTTTCGGATGTATATGTTGTGTGTGTATCTGAAACTTGGTTCTCTACGTGGCACAATGATGACTTGTTTAGTGTACAGTGTAGATATACACTCTTCCGTTTAGATAGAGTTGAACGTGGTGGTGGTGTTGCTGTGTTTGTCAAAAGTAGTCTGTGTTGTTCCCTTAAGTGTACTTCAAAAACTTCGGAACAGATCGAATTTCTTTTCGTTGAAATTAAATCTAAGTGTGATAAAATCCTTATTGGGTGTGTCTATAGACCAAATAGGCACATAGCGTATGCCCAATTTATGGACTTTATCGAAAATTTAACTCTTAATTATAGTAACATTGTTATCGCAGGTGATTTTAACAGTGACCTGTTGTGTGAAAGTGAGTTTGCATTAGCCATGCAAAACCTGGGTCTTTTTCCGGCTGACAATTCAATTCCTACACATTTCACACAAACCAGTAGTACTTTGCAAAATATATTTTTTGTTAACAATGCCAAAAGAATACTTATCTTGACCAATAGGATTTCAGCGAGCCCGAAAAAACAACTTGTATGACGAGGAATGCCAACATTCAGCGGAGTTTGAGTGATTTCGCGGTAAGGCTCGTGAAAGTTGAGAGCGAATGTGGGCAACTTGAGCAACTGCGTAAAGACATGTGTGAGCTCAAAGCGGAGCTTGCTGTACACGACAACAACAGTGTGTCAGCAGATGTTATTGTTATTGGAATACCATACGAAAATGAGGAAAACGTGAGTAATATTTTCGGTAAGCTTTGCGAAGTGATGCAGCTAAAAACTCCTGCTGCTCGCGCGGCGTTTCGTGTGCGCAGAGGAAAAAACAACACAAAACCTGAGCCGCTCATTATTAAGCTAATCAATCCCTCTGGTCGTTCTCTGCTTTTCAAAGCTGCTGCCAGGTTTTACAAAACCAACAAAAGATGCCTGCAGCTTCTTGATATTGGAGGTAAAACTGGGCAGAATATTTATGTGAACGAGTGCCTAACTAAACATAATCGCGTAAAGCCTGGAGGTGCTGCTGTCAAAGTGCTCACTATAGATGCCATTGAAGCTTTGCTTGAAAGCAGCAAATGACTATGTTATATTGAATTATTAAGACTTTTCTCAATATTTAGACACTGTAGTTTAAAACTAAAGACAAAATATTATTTTACTTATTTACGTATCTCTTCTTTTCCTCGCTACTCTTTCTGCTCTTTTAAATTTCTCTTAATTATTGTTCTTCATGATTCGAGTATTACGTTTGGCGGTGTTTGCAACTTAATATTTCTTAAGCGCCGTGTTTTCTTATTTATTAATGATGTTAAGGCATCTGCCTTATTGTTCCATGGGCAGAGATGCTACTTTTAACATGATACGCTTATTGACTAAACAAAAGGCCGGCTTAAAAATATGCCATATAAATGTTCAGAGTCTACCCTCTTAAATAGATGAATTCAGGTAAATTTTTGAGTTTTCGGATGTATATGTTGTGTGTGTATCTGAAACTTGGTTCTCTACGTGGCACAATGATGACTTGTTTAGTGTACAGTGTAGATATACACTCTTCCGTTTAGATAGAGTTGAACGTGGTGGTGGTGTTGCTGTGTTTGTCAAAAGTAGTCTGTGTTGTTCCCTTAAGTGTACTTCAAAAACTTTGGAACAGATCGAATTTCTTTTCGTTGAAATTAAATCTAAGTGTGATAAAATCCTTATTGGGTGTGTCTATAGACCAAATAGGCGCATAGCGTATGCCCAATTTATGGACTTTATCGAAAACTTAACTCTTAATTATAGTAACATTTTTATCGCAGGTGATTTTAACAGTGACCTGTTGTGTGAAAGTGAGTTTGCATTAGCCATGCAAAACCTGGGTCTTTTTCCGGCTGACAATTCAATTCCTACACATTTCACACAAACCAGTAGTACTTTGCTAGATATATTTTTTGTTAACAATGCCAAAAGAATACTTATCTTGACCAATAGGACTTCAGCGAGCCCGAAAAAACAACTTGTATGACGAGGAATGCCGCGCCGCTACGGAACGTAAAAACGCTGCCTACAGGGCTACACTGCGATCGGGCGCAACGCGAGCTGTGCGGAAGCGTTACCGTGAGAAAAAGCATTTTTCGTGGGAAAAAGAGAGAGGTCGAAATGCGTGAGTGCGAAGAGCTTGAGATGCTGACCGATAGGAAAAGCCCCCGAAATTTTCTTCAGAAAGTACGCTGACTAAAGTTTCAAGACCGGGGTGAATTCCTGTAAGAACGACAACGGCGACCTGGTGACTGATGTCCACAGCATACTTAAATTATGGAGGGAGTACTTCTCCACACTGCTTAATGGAAGCAGCTGCAACAACCTTGGAGAAGATGTTGAACCCGAATCTCCAATCAATGATGATGTACTCGATCTACCATCATCCGACTATGACGAAATTCGGAAAGCGATAGCACGGCTGAAGAACAACAAAGCTTCCGGGGCCGACGGGTTACCAGTTGAGTTATTTAAGTACGGCGAAGAGGAGCTGGTTAAGTGCATGCACGAGGTCATTTCTCTAAATCTACCACCGACCACATATTCACAATACGCCACTGGCTACGCGGCCAGTATCCACTTCCACTCCAGAATGAACCTTCTCTTGTTTGAAAGTACTGAAAACAATTCAGAGTAACTGATCATTACTGATTTTTAAACTCATCACCTGTATAAAAAATATTACGAAACAAATATTTACATGATTCATACTTCTTGGATTTTAGGCACGCCTCAATGGTTTAGTTGCGCTAGCAATGCATCGTGATATTGGAATTACAGCTGTCGAAGTTATTGATGAAATATCTAAGAAACCGTAAAGGTCCGATTTCATTTTGTAATGAATACAAATGAACAAAATCATTGTCTGAACATGTTAACCAATCAATACAACAAACAGCTACCCCAATGAAAACTATTTAATTTTTTGGTATTTAAATAATGATTGTAAACTTTGCCTGTGAAAATATATGTATTTTCTTTTAACTGCTGTCAAAAAAGTAAACAAATAACCGTTGAATTTCGTGTCAAGATTTGGTAGCACTTATTCGAATTTAGCTTAATACCATGATACAATAAGTTTTAAAGGTAGTTTCACTCTCTCATTTCAGACGCCATATTAACCATTTGACAGAAAGAGTGTTCCGGATTTTCGTGCTACCAATTCCTTATTAAGAAAATACTCTATTTTTCGCATTAAGAAAAACGAAGACAACAGAAACAAAATTTGAATATGTGCAAAACTGCATTTATATTGATTTGAAAAATCGGTTACCTCAAAGGACATACATCGTCGTCCGGATAAATAAATGTCATATGTGAAAATTGGGCCAAATTTAGTAAATAGTGTATTTGTTATTGTTTGGCCATATAACTATTTATTTTAAATATTTTTGAGCTTTAAGGCCGATCGGTTTATTGGAAAAATTATTAGGAAAAAACAACAATACTCAAAGCGGTAGAAGTTATATTATTTCGGAACTCACCACATTTCCTAATCAGACTTCTTTCTTCTTGTCATCTGCGGGAGTCGAAATAATGTAGTTATACTTAACTAATTAAGATCTTTTAAATGGCACTATCCTTTTTTTGATTTCTCCTTTAGAGTCGGAGATATTGAGTAAAATTTTGTCGTAAGTCCCAAATATTTTATATATACGAAAATTCTACATAAAAATTCCGTGCTTTGAACACTCGGAAAAATATTGTCAATTACCGTGGACATAATCTTAAAATCTCTAAAATTTAGTCGTATTGTCGCACGGATAAATAAATGTTGTAAGTGAAAATATTGCAAATAAAGTTAATAATTCATCTATCAAGCCATTTATAATGCGTTATTCTTTTTTTGATATCTTATTTAGTTTTCGATATATTGAGTATAATTTGTATCACATTCCTGCAAATGTAACAAACGACAAAATTTTACTGAAGAAAATCCTTCATAAATTCAAAAGTAATTAAGAATAAACAATAAAAATAAAACAATTTAAGATTTTCGTGAACCGAAAATATTCTCCAAGACTTTATGGAAAATTGAATTTCAAACTTCAATTGCGATTTCCTAAAAGTCTTCAAATGTAACATACTACATTAATTTATCTGGGCGACTGTAAGTCATTTTTGCCTGGCAATTAAAGCCTGTCAAAAACTTCCTCTTGTAAAGACAACTTTAAGGCTTAAAAAATCGTAAAGGCCTTGATTTTACCCGCACTATACTGTTTTTATTTTATTTTTTCAATTCTATTAGAGCATATCGTTTGCTCGGTTTAAAGAATAGGCCACAAATTGTACATTTATGTCAATTCATAAATAAAATTTCATTGCGTTGGTGAAAAAATTACATACATCCAATAAATGAAACATTTGTATGTACATACATTTACAAAATTTACACGATTTGTTTTTAAAATACAATAAAATTAAAATTAAAATCCCCAATGTCTATTTTAAAGTAGTGGCAATATTGGGCGTCTGCTGTCGAACACTGTTTCTGTCAAAAACTAAAAGTGAAACTACCTCTAAAAATATTTGTATCATGCTTAATACTATGTTCTGACTGCGCAGTAAACTCGAGTTTGTGTTTTGAGTATGAACAACTATCAAGCGTTCTCATTGTGGTGTTTAAGAAAACTTGAGTTCAATTGAAATTTGTTTATTTATTTCTGAATAAAAATATTGTTTTGTTTATATTCAAAAATGTTTGTAAAAATACATTTGTGCATATATTTAGAAATATTTCAGCATAATATTTAATATTGCTTGCTTAAAAGCAACTAAATAAGTGCTTTTTCCCGGAGCTACAAGCAATATGTATGTATGTACACATATTTGATGCTTACACCAGCAAACGCTGATGACAACGGCATAGTCGAAGGCGATGGTGGTGTTGCATCATTAAGCGAAGATTTCATTTCTTTAATTTGATTACCTTAGTTTACAAATACTGTACGAGAACGCTTTGATAAGTCGGTGACTTTTTAAATAAATTATATTTTTTTCGGCAAAAATTGTTTTATTTCTCAAAATAATATTATTTTAACTCGTTACACTAAATCCAGCGTTTTTCAATTATTTTATTCTTTCTCAAAACAGGCGTATGTTTCTGCGAAGACCTCTTCATTTGACCCAAATCTCTTACCTCCCAGCCATTTCCTCAGATTTAGAAATAGTCAAATGGAGCTAAATCTGAATAATTTGCTCGATGGGGTAGCAGTTCGTAGCCTGGTTCATAGATTTTTGCCAATCCTTTGAAGGGGTCACCCGTTATGGTCGAGTGTGAGCAATGGCGGCACTCATTATGTGGATATCATTTTTCATATCAGAATATTCGTGTAAAATGTGATTTACCCACTCAGTTAAGATGCCTACAGACTCAACCACTTTGCGTACTTTCGTACTTTCGTTCTTCGGTCATTCAATATTCCTTCATGGATTTTATCAACGATTTCTGGTGTAACTACCTCTTTTCGGCGACCTGAACGTTCGGCGTCACTTGTGCTGATACGGACACAAAAGAACCCACTTATTAACCATTGAAATTGGTGCGGCAGTGTCACCCATAATATTATCAATTATTATTAAGCCTTTCGTTGGTTTCGGTGATGGTTTTTTTTACGCAAAAAATAATGACTAATCAGCACACGAAATTCACTAATTTACATTTTTATTACAAGTTAAGAAGAACATTAAAAGGCCAGAGTTATCAAGCCGTCCTCATATTTGAAATTATGAGCTATTAAATCAGTAAACAGTGCAGCAAAACTTATGAAAAATAATGCCAAATTTTGTCAATAGTGCGGACTAATTTTGGGGCAAATAAGGGTGGTGTTTAAAGCGAGTTAGACAAAAAATATTTGTATGGTAAACTCATGCATTCGATTTCGTGTTCGAATTTATATCGAATTTTTCTACATCCTTTGCGTTTACGCGCGTAGCTATGGAGTTCATCCCATAACAATCTGTGTATTCTACTTGGCTGTCAAACGCGTGCATATGCATGGTATGGAGTTCTACCAATCTGCCCTATCGCTGAGTAGGTACGTCGTAGAAAAGTTACGAACGAAACCTTCCGCTACGAATACAAACAATTTGCTATCGCGATCACAAAATTTTTACGAAATTTCGAAGTTGGGAAGATTGCCATCACGGATTCCGAGTGAAACGCTATTGTGACAGTTTTCCTTTATCGGGATAAGTGAAAATTATAATAAGAGAAACTGGTGGATATGAAGTCGGAGCGGGCTTTTGAAAAGATAAATATATGCACAGCGGAAATGGTAAGTAAGCAAAAGCTATTTTTGTTTACAAAACAAACTTTTTCTTAAAAAAAAAAACAAAACAACTTTCTTTACAAAACAATATTTGTTTACATTTTGTATATTTATAATTTATGATTCATACAAAGTTCCATTAACGCGATTTGGAAAACATATGTACATACTCAGAAAGGAGACATTGTGTTCTAAAATACGGCAAAAGGTCGGATCTTGCTTTTCATATCCAATTGGAACAGAACTTCTGGATGCCGCTTTCTGCAAACGATTTGGTGCGTTCCGACCATTTTTTGCATATTTGAAGGTATACCACGAGAGTCTTTTCCAATTTCCAGGTTTGCTTAGACCATAAAAGCTATGTATAACGAAAGTTATCTCTAACAGTGGCGTAGATAGGGTAAATCTGCGCGACTGATCAATTCATCACCATCAAAGCCGCCTACCCCTCAACTTAAAGTAGGTAAAGATGAGAATTGATGCCCACCAGTTTGGGTAACTCGTCTTGAGGCGAAAATTGAGAGCATTATGGAGCAGATAACCACACGGCTAAAGGCCTCTGAAGAACAAGTGCTAAACAGAATTGGCGAGATCACAGCTGACCTGTTCAACATTAAGCGGAGTTTGAGTGATTTCGCGGTAAGGCTCGTGAAAGTTGAGAGCGAATGTGCGCAACTTGAGCAACTGCGTAAAGACATGTGTGAGCTCAAAGCGGAGCTTGCTGTACACGACAACAACAGTGTGTCAGCAGATGTTATTGTTATTGGAATACCATACGAAAATGAGGAAAACGTGAGTAATATTTTCGGTAAGCTTTGCGAAGTGATGCAGCTAAAAACTCCTGCTGCTCGCGCGGCGTTTCGTGTGCGCAGAGGAAAAAACAACACAAAACCTGAGCCGCTCATTATAAAGCTAATCAATCCCTCTGATCGTTCTCTGCTTTTCAAAGCTGCTGCCAGGTTTTACAAAACCAACAAAAGATGCCTGCAGCTTCTTGATATTGGAGGTAAAACTGAGCAGAATATTTATGTGAACGAGTGCCTAACTGAACATAATCGCGTAAAGCCTGGAGGTGCTGCTGTCAAAGTGCTCACTATAGATGCCATTGAAGCTTTGCTTGAAAGCAGCAAATGACTATGTTATATTGTATTATTAAGACTTTTCTCAATAGTTAGACACTGTAGTTTAAAACTAAAGACAAAATATTATTTTACTTATTTACGTATCTCTTCTTTTCCTCGCTACTCTTTCTGCTCTTTTAAATTTCTCTTAATTATTGTTCTTCATGATTCGAGTATTACGTTTGGCGGTGTTTGCAACTTAATATTTCTTAAGCGCCGTGTTCTCTTATTTATTAATGATGTTAAGGCATCTGCCTTATTGTTTCATGGGCAGAGATGCTACTTTTAACATGATACGCTTATTGAGTAAACAAAAGGCCGGCTTAAAAATATGCCATATAAATGTTCAGAGTCTACCCTCTAAAATAGATGAATTCAGGTAAATTTTTGAGTTTTCGGATGTATATGTTGTGTGTGTATCTGAAACTTGGTTCTCTACGTGGCACAATGATGACTTGTTTAGTGTACAGTGTAGATATACACTCTTCCGTTTAGATAGAGTTAAACGTGGTGGTGGTGTTGCTGTGTTTGTCAAAAGTAGTGTGTGTTGTTCCCTTAAGTGTACTTCAAAAACTTCGGAACAGATCGAATTTCTTTTCGTTGAAATTAAATCTAAGTGTGATAAAATCCTTATTGGGTGTGTCTATAGACCAAATAGGCGCATAGCGTATGCCCAATTTATGGACTTTATCGAAAACTTAACTCTTAATTATAGTAACATTGTTATCGCGGGTGATTTTAACAGTGACCTGTTGTGTGAAAGTGAGTTTGCATTAGCCATGCAAAACCTGGGTCTTTTTCCGGCTAACAATTCAATTCCTACACATTTCACACAAACTAGTAGTACTTTGCTAGATATATTTTTTGTTAACAAACCCAAAAGAATACTTACCTTGACCAATAGGATTTCAGCGAGCCCGAAAAAACAACTTGTATGACGAGGAATGCCGCGCCGCTACAGAACGTAAAAACGCTGCCTACAGGGCTACACTGCGATCGGGCGCAACCCGAGCTGTGCGGAAGCGTTACCGTGAGTTGAAGAAGGAAGCAAAACGCATTTTTCGTGGGAAAAAGAGAGAGGTCGAAATGCGTGAGTGCGAAGAGCTTGAGATGCTGACCGATAGGAAAAGCCCCCGAAATTTTCTTCAGAAAGTACGCTGACTAAGGTTTCAAGACCGTTGTGAATTCCTGTAAGAACGACAACGGCGACCTGGTGACTGATGTCCACAACATACTCAAATTATGGAGGGAGTCTTCTCCACACTGCTTAATGGAAGCAGCTGCAACAACCTTGGAGAAGATGTTGAACCCGAATCTCCAATCAATGATGATGGACTCGATCTACCATCATCCGACTATGACGAAATTCGGAAAGCGATAGCATGGCTGAAGAACAACAAAGCTCCCGGGGCTGACGGGTTACCAGTTGAGTTATTTAAGTACGGCGAAGAGGAGCTGGTTAAGTGCATGCACGAGGTCATTTCTCTAATATGGTCGGAAGAAGTAATTCCTGCTGATTGGAACTTAACAGTGCTCTTCCCAATCCACAAAAAGGGTGATCCTGCAGTTTCTGCCAATTATCGCGGGATTAGTCTTCTTAACATCGCGTATAAGTTTCTGTCGAGCGTATTGTGTGAAAAACTTAAGCCCACCGTCAATGAACTGATTGTACCTTATAAGTGTGGCTTTAGACCTGGTAAATCTACCACCGACCACATATTCACAATACGCCACTGGCTACGCGACCAGTATCCACTTCCACTCCAGAATGAACCTTCTCTTGTTTGAAAGTACTGAAAACAATTCAGAGTAACTGATCATTACTGATTTTTAAACTCATCACCTGTATAAAAAATATTACGAAACAAATATTTACATGATTCATACTTCTTGGATTTTAGGCACGCCTCAATGGTTTAGTTGCGCTAGCAATGCATCGTGATATTGGAATTACAGCTGTCGAAGTTATTGATGAAATATCTAAGAAACCGTAAAGGTCCGATTTCATTTTGTAATGAATACAAATGAACAAAATCATTGTCTGAACATGTTAACCAATCAATACAACAAACAGCTACCCCAATGAAAACTATTTAATTTTTTGGTATTTAAATAATGATTGTAAACTTTGCCTGTGAAAATATATGTATTTTCTTTTAACTGCTGTCAAAAAAGTAAACAAATAACCGTTGAATTTCGTGTCAAGATTTGGTAGCACTTATTCGAATTTAGCTTAATACCATGATACAATAAGTTTTAAAGGTAGTTTCACTCTCTCATTTCAGACGCCATATTAACCATTTGACAGAAAGAGTGTTCCGGATTTTCGTGCTACCAATTCCTTATTAAGAAAATACTCTATTTTTCGCATTAAGAAAAACGAAGACAACAGAAACAAAATTTGAATATGTGCAAAACTGCATTTATGTACATATATTGATTTGAAAAATCGGTTACCTCAAAGGACATACATCGTCGTCCGGATAAATAAATGTCATATGTGAAAATTGGGCCAAATTTAGTTAATAATGTATTTGTTATTGTTTGGCCATATAACTATTTATTTTAAAAATATTTGTATCATGCTTAATACTATGTTCTGACTGCGCAGTAAACTCGAGTTTGTGTTTTGAGTATGAACAACTATCAAGCGTTCTCATTGTGGTGTTTAAGAATACTTGAGTTCAATTGAAATTTGTTTATTTATTTCTGAATAAAAATATTGTTTTGTTTATATTCAAAAATGTTTGTAAAAATACATTTGTGCATATTTTTAGAAATATTTCAGCATAATATTTAACATTGCTTGCTTAAAAGCAACTAAATAAGTGCTTTTTCCCGGAGCTACAAGCAATATGTATGTATGTACATATATTTGATGCTTACACCAGCAAACGCTGATGACAACGGCATAGTCGAAGGCGATGGTGGTGTTGCATCATTAAGCGAAGATTTCATTTCTTTAATTTGATTACCTTAGTTTACAAATACTGTACGAGAACGCTTTGATAAGTCGGTGACTTTTTAAATAAATTTTTTTTTTTTTTCGGCAAAAATTGTTTTATTTCTCAAAATAATATTATTTTAACTCGTTACACTAAATCCAGCGTTTTTCAATTATTTTATTCTTTCTCAAAACAGGCGTATGTTTCTGCGAAGACCTCTTCATTTGACCCAAATCTCTTACCTCCCAGCCATTTCCTCAGATTTAGAAATAGTCAAATGGAGCTAAATCTGAATAATTTGCTCGATGGGGTAGCAGTTCGTAGCCTGGTTCATAGATTTTTGCCAATCCTTTGAAGGGGTCACGCGTTATGGTCGAGTGTGAGCAATGGCGGCACTCATCATGTGGATATTATTTTTCATATCAGAATATTCGTGTAAAATGTGATTTACCCACTCAGTTAATACTACGTTCTGACTGCGCCGTAAACTCGAGTTTAAGGTTCTTGAGTTTATGAAAAACTGTCAAGTGTTCTCATTGGGGTGTTTAAGAAACTCAGAGTTTAATTTGACAATTGTTTATTTACTTTTTGCTGTTTCCATTCAGTTTATGCATTTTTGCAAAAATGCCCGCAAATATAAAGATTGTTTTGTTTATTGTGAAAATATATCTTCAAATGTTTCAAAAATATGTAGAATTAGATAATGCTTGCACAAAAAGCATAGCAAGTTATCGTGCTAGAAGTGATTATTTCATGAAGACGATGTGGTTTTGTTTAACTAATCAGTTTTTGATATTATCAATTTTACAAAAACTTGTTTCACCAAATTTCAAAATGCATTGGAAATTGGTAAACTATGTATGCAAACTTTCTTACTGAGTGATTTTTATTAGTTAATATATATGTATGTGTGTAGAATCGGGCAGGTAGATTTTGGGAGATTGATTGCCAAAGTAATGGAGAGGAGTTCTTCAAAACCAATTTCCGGATGAAACGAAGCAGTTTTTACAAATTATGTGGTCTCCTTTCTCCTATGCAGAAGAAAGACACAAATTTTCGTGAAGCCATTTGTCTTGAGAAACGTATAGCAATTTCTCTATATTGCATGGGATCATCTGCCGAATACCGTACTGTGGGTAATATGTTCGGAATTGGAAAATCGACTGTTTGTTCAATTGTACTAGAGTTTTGTAAAGTAGCGTGTGCTATATTATTTCCTATATATCTGCATCAGTTTCCACTCAGTAGAGAAACAATTAGAGATTGCATAGCTGATTTCAACCGAATTGGATTTCCTCAATGTATCGGTGCAATTGGTAAGTATTTAATGTATATAACTGAATTTACTATAAGAGTAAATAACTCCAAAATTCGGTTCATTTTGCATTTTCCAATATACATATGTTCTTTCCAAATTTTTTATTTTAATTAAACTTTTTAGATGGATGTCATATAGAAATACGTCCAAAACATGAGGAAGCAGTCGACTATTTCAATTATAAAGGATGGTATTCGACCGTGCTTTTGGCATTGGTTGATGCCAGGTAATTTTTAACGATTCATACTACGTACGTATGTTTAAAATAATAACTAGTTTTTATTTCCAGGTATCGCTTCCTTTACATCAATGTAGGTAGTCCAGGAAGATGTAATGACTCTTATATATACGAGAGGTCACTATTAAAGAATGAACTGCAGAACTGTGCATTGCTTAATGAAATGAGTGTACAATTAGAGGCGGTAAATATACCTGTTCTAATACTAGGTGACTCTGCATTTCGTTTGTCCAAAACTGTTATGAAGCCTTTCCCATTTCACCTGAGTCACACCAATTCACAGAAGCAATTCAACTATAGATTGTCGAAATGCCGCAGAGTAGTAGAAAATGCATTCGGTCACTTAAAAGCGCGGTAACAAGTTTTAAAATAATTTCATTTCAATATTTAAAACCTAATTAAAATAGATTCCGCAGGATTGGAAAAGGCATTGACAATAATATTCAGAATGCGAATTCTGTTATAAAAGTATGCTGCGTTTTACACAACTTTTTAGTTGAAGAAAAAGATGAAGTGCCCCGAACTTGGTTACAAGAACAAGCAAGCATGGATCTAAGTAGGAATTATCCCAGCCATTCCACAAATGTCATGAACAATAGAAATGAGGCCGAAGAGATACGTAACGCCCTCAGTTTACATTTTAGTGAGTATGATTTTCGACTTGCTATCACAATTGGAAACATATCATTTATTGTCGCCGTTTATGTATATTACCGCATACATCATAAGAAAATCGCTAACATATATTCATATTTGCACATACAACAGTAAAACGTACCCCACTCTCTGTTATAAATTGTTATGTATGAACACTTCAATTATCAAATGGAAAATATCTACACTTTCTTTATCTAGAACACTTATATGTACATACATAATACATTCATCAGCAAATATTAATATCGGTATCGTCACATACTTAAATGCAAATATGTACAAATTCAATGTATTTACATACCTAAATATGTATCTGCATTCGCCTATACACTTCTTTGTACATATATACATATGTATTGCATAAACAACATGTAAATAACCAAATTTCAAACATACCAACTTACATACTTACGTTTGGAGGTACTTGTAAAAAACGTAAACACTAAGTTTTCATAAACAAGATTACACATGTTTTTACATATACTTTGCAATATTTATTTTTCCATTTTAATTCAAACGACTTAAATAATTGAGTATGCCTTCCGTCAGTTTTTTGTTGTCGTCGCGCATCTCTTTCAAAACTTCCACTTTCTCCTTTTCTACCTTCGCCATTTCTTCCCCCATTCTGCTTTGTTCGGCGGCTGCTTCTTTGTAGCATTTTCCAAACTCTTCATACATCGTAATTAATTTGTCGATGTTATTTTTTGCAGGCCGAGTATTGGAACCCGATGGCAATTCTGCTAGCAACGGCATCGACAGCTCAGGGGTCAACGGCGAAGGCGGCGGCAGCTCCATGGTCGACGGCGAAGGTGGCGGCAACGACATATGGGACTGAGGTTGTGCTATCTCTTCCGAGTTGTCTAAAATAGTGTGTACATACATAAAAGCTAATTAAAATAAAGCGTGAAACAAAGCAAAACAACATATTTACATTGGATGCTTTCCTCCACAACAACATCAACATTATTGATTCGGTGTGCTCCAATTATCTGGTGCACTGCCTCGTACAGCGGCCACTCCGCCGGCGAACCTCCTGACGGCCCAATAGTCTCCTTACACTTTCTGGAAAATTAGTACATACACTTTTAATTGATATTTTATTTAAATTCGCTAATATCTTACCTGTATTTCGCAGTTAAATTCGCAATTTTATATTTAATGTCTGGGACAGACAGATCATAACCTTGCTTTGCTAAGTCGGAGGCCATTTCTTTGTAGACATGCGTGTTTTTCCTGACGCCTCGCAATTCGTCTATCTTCTGGCCCCACAACTCAACAAAGCAAGCTTCTGCTCCGCTGCCCCAAAAATCCTTCCTTCGCCGCTTTTTGGCTGGAGTTTGTAAAAAATTCGCGGATTCCATTTCAGTATTATTTTCCACTTTGTTTACAATTACATGAACTGTCAAATTATAAACAGTGCAGCAAAACTTTTAAACAGTGATGCCAAAATTTGTCAACAGTGCGACCTAATTTTGTTGCAAATAAGAGTTGTATTTGCATAAACACCAAATCAAGGTGGTGTTTAAGGCGAGTTAAAGGAAAAATATTAGTATGGTAAACTCCGAGTTTATCAGAAGTGTTTGACGTTAAACTCCAAAATTGCTCATAAACTCGAGTTAACGGCGCAGTCAGAACATAGTATAAGATGCCGACAGACTCAACCACTTTGCGTACTTTCGTTCTTCGGTCATTCAATATTCCTTCATGGATTTTATCAACGATTTCTGGTGTAACTACCTCTTTTCGGCGACCTGAACGTTCGGCGACACTTGTGCTGATACGGACACAAAAGAACCCACTTATTAACCATTGAAATTGGTGCGGCAGTGTCACCCATAATATTATCAATTATTATCAAGCCTTTCGTTGGTTTCGGTGATGGTTTTTTTTACGCAAAAAATAATTACTAATCAGCACACGAAATTCACTAGTTTACATTTTTATTACAAGTTAAGAAGAAAATTAAAAGGCCAGACTTATCAAGCCGTCCTCATATTTGAAATTATGAGCTATTAAATCAGTAAACAGTGCAGCAAAACTTATGAAAAATAATGCCAAATTTTGTCAATAGTGCGGACTAATTTTGGGGCAAATAAGGGTGGTGTTTAAAGCGAGTTAGACAAAAAAGATTTGTATGGTAAACTCATTAATTCGATTGCGTGTTCGAATTTATATCGAATTTTTCTACATCCTTTGCGTTTACGCGCGTAGCTATGGAGTTCATCCCATAACAATCTGTGTATTCTACTTGGCCGTCAAACGCGTGCATATGCATGGTATGGAGTTCTACCAATCTGCCCTATCGCTGAGTAGGTACGTCGTAGAAAAGTTACGATCGAAACCTTCCGCTACGAATACAAACAATTTGCTATCGCGATCACAAAATTTTTACGAAATTTCGAAGTTGGGAAGATTGCCATCACGGATTCCGAGTGAAACGCTATTGTGACAATTTTCCTTTATCGGGATAAGTGAAAATTAAAATTTGAGAAACTGGTGGATATGAAGTCAGAGCGGGCTTTTGAAAAGATACATATATGCACAGCGGAAATGATAAGTAAGCAAAATCTATTTTTGTTTACAAAACAAACTTTTTCTTAAAAAAAAAAAAAAAACAACTTTCTTTACAAAACAATATTTCTTTACATTTTATATATTTATAATTTATAATTCATACAAAGTTTCCATTAACGCGATTTGGAAAACATATGTACATACTCAGAAAGGAGACATTGTGTTCTAAAATACGGCAAAAGGTTGGATCTTGCTTTTCATATCCAATTGGAACAGCACTTCTGCATGCCGCTTTCTGCAAACGGTTTGGTGCGTTCCGACCATTTTTTGCATATTTGAAGGTATACCACGAGAGTCTTTTCCAATTTCCAGGTTTGCTTAGACCATAAAAGCTATGTATAACGAAAGTTATCTCTAACAGTGGCGTAGATAGGGTAAATCTGCGCGACTGATCAATTCATCACCATCAAAGCCGCCTACCCTACCCAACTTAAAGTAGGTAAAGATGAGAATTGATGCCCACCAGTTTGGGTAACTCGTCTTAAGGCGAAAATTAAGAGCATTATGGAGCAGATAACCACACGGCTAAAGGCCTCTGAAGAACAAGTGCTAAACAGAATTGGCGAGATCACAGCTGACATGTTCAACATTAAGCGAAGTTTGAGTGATATCGCGGTAAGGCTCGTGAAAGTTGAGAGCAAATGTGCGCAACTTGAGGAACTGCGTAAAGACATGTGTGAGCTCAAAGCGGAGCTTGCTGTACACGACAACAACAGTGTGTCAGCAGATGTTATTGTTAGTGGAATACCATACGAAAATGAGGAAAACGTGAGTAATATTTTCGGTAAGCTTTGCGAAGTGATGCAGCTAAAAACTCCTGCTGCTCGCGCGGCGTTTCGTGTGCGCAGAGGAAAAAACAACACAAAACCTGAGCCGCTCATTATAAAGCTAATCAATCCCCCTGATCGTTCTCTGCTTTTCAAAGCTGCTGCCAGGTTTTACAAAACCAACAAAAGATGCCTGCAGCTTCTTGATATTGGAGGTAAAACTGAGCAGAATATTTATGTGAACGAGTGCCTAACTAAACATAATCGCGTAAAGCCTGGAGGTGCTGCTGTCAAAGTGCTCACTATAGATGCCATTGAAGCTTTGCTTGAAAGCAGCAAATGACTATGTTATATTGTATTATTAAGACTTTTCTCAATAGTTAGACACTGTAGTTTAAAACTAAAGACAAAATATTATTTTACTTATTTACGTATCTCTTCTTTTCCTCGCTACTCTTTCTGCTCTTTTAAATTTCTCTTAATTATTGTTCTTCATGATTCGAGTATTACGTTTGGCGGTGTTTGCAACTTAATATTTCTTAAGCGCCGTGTTCTCTTATTTATTAATGATGTTAAGGCATCTGCCTTATTGTTTCATGGGCAGAGATGGTACTTTTAACATGATACGCTTATTGAGTAAACAAAAGGCCGGCTTAAAAATATGCCATATAAATGCTCAGAGTCTACCCTCTAAAATAGATGAATTCAGGTACATTTTTGAGTTTTCGGATGTATATGTTGTGTGTGTATCTGAAACTTGGTTCTCTACGTGGCACAATGATGACTTGTTTAGTGTACAGTGTAGATATACACTCTTCCGTTTAGATAGAGTTGAACGTGGTGGTGGCGTTGCTATGTTTGTCAAAAGTAGTCTGTGTTGTTCCCTTAAGTGTACTTCAAAAACTTCGGAACAGATCGAATTTCTTTTCGTTGAAATTAAATCTAAGTGTGATAAAATCCTTATTGGGTGTGTCTATAAACCAAATAGGCGCATAGCGTATGCCCAATTTATGGACTTTATCGAAAACTTAACTCTTAATTATAGTAACATTGTTATCGCAGGTGAGTTTAACAGTGACCTGTTGTGTGAAAGTGAGTTTGCATTAGCCATGCAAAACCTGGGTCTTTTTCCGGCTGACAATTCAATTCCTACACATTTCACATAAACTAGTAGTACTTTGCTAGATATATTTTTTGTTAACAATGCCAAAAGAATACTTATCTTGACCAATAGGATTTCAGCGAGCCAGAAAAAACAACTTGTATGACGAGGAATGCCGCGCCGCTACGGAACCTAAAGACGCTGCCTACAGGGCTGCACTGCGATCGGGCGCAACGCGAGCTGTGCGGAAGCGTTACCGTGAGTTGAAGAAGGAAGCAAGACGCATTTTTCGTGGGAAAAAGAGAGAGGTCGAAATGCGTGAGTGCGAAGAGCTTGAGATGCTGACCGATAGGAAAAGCCCCCGAAATTTTCTTCAGAAAGTACGCTGACTAAGGTTTCAAGACCGGGGTGAATTCCTGTAAGAACGACAACGGCGACCTGGTGACTGATGTCCACAGCATACTTAAATTATGGAGGGAGTACTTCTCCACACTGCTTAATGGAAGCAGCTGCAACAACCTTGGAGAAGATGTTGAACCCGAATCTCCAATCAATGATGATGGACTCGATCTACCATCATCCGACTATGACGAAATTCGGAAAGCGATAGCACGGCTGAAGAACAACAAAGCTCCCGGGGCCGACGGGTTACCAGTTGAGTTATTTAAGTACGGCGAAGAGGAGCTGGTTAAGTGCATGCACGAGGTCATTTCTCTAATATGGTCGGAAGAAGTAATTCCTGCTGATTGGAACTTAACAGTGCTCTGCCCAATCCACAAAAAGGCTAATCCTGCAGTTTGTGCCAATTATCGCGGGATTAGTCTTCTTAACATCGCGTATAAGTTTCTTTCGAGCGTATTGTGTGAAAAACTTAAGCCCACCGTCAATGAACTGATTGTACCTTATCAGTGTGGCTTTAGACCTGGTAAATCTACCACCGACCACATATTCACAATACGCCACTGGCTACGCGGCCAGTATCCACTTCCACTCCAGAATGAACCTTCTCTTGTTTGAAAGTACTGAAAACAATTCAGAGTAACTGATCATTACTGATTTTTAAACTCATCACCTGTATAAAAAATAGTACGAAACAAATATTTACATGATTCATACTTCTTGGATTTTAGGCACGCCTCAATGGTTTAGTTGCGCTAGCAATGCATCGTGATATTGGAATTACAGCTGTCGAAGTTATTGATGAAATATCTAAGAAACCCTAAAGGTCCGATTTCATTTTGTAATGAATACAAATGAACAAAATGATTGTCTGAACATGTTAACCAATCAATACAACAAACAACAATACAACAAACAGCTAACCCAATGAAAACTATTTAATTTTTTGGTATTTAAATAATGATTGTAAACTTTGCCTGTGAAAATATATGTATTTTCTTTTAACTGCTGTCAAAAAAGTAAACAAAAAACCGTTGAATTTCGTGTCAAAATTTGGTAGCACTAATTCGAATTTAGCTTAATACCATGATGCAATAATTTTTAAAGGTAGTTTTACTCTCTCATTTCAGACGCCATATTAACCATTTGACAGAAACAGTGTTCCGGATTTTCGTGCTACGAATTCCTTATTAAGAAAATACTCTATTTTTCGCATTAAGAAAAACGAAGACAACAGAAACAAAATTTGAATATGTGCAAAACTGCATTTATATTGATTTGAAAAATCGGTTACCTCAAAGGACATACATCGTCGTCCGGATAAATAAATGTCATATGTGAAAATTGGGCAAAATTTAGTTAAAAATGTATTTGTTATTGCTTGGCCATATAACTATTTATTTTAAATATTTTTGAGCTTTAAGGCCGATCGGTTTATTGGAAAAATTATTAGGAAAAAACAACAACACTCAAAGCGGTAGAAGTTATATTATTTCGGAACTCACCACATTTCCTAATCAGACTTCTTTCTTCTTGTCATCTGCGGGAGTCGAAATAATGTAGTTATACTTAACTAATTAAGATATTTTAAATGGCACTATCCTTTTTTGGATTTCTCCTTTAGAGTCGGAGATATTGAGTAAAATTTTGTCGTAAGTCCCAAATATTTTATATATACGAAAATTCTACATAAAATTCCGTGCTTTGAACACTCGGAAAAATATTGTCAATTACCGTGGACATAATCTTAAAATCTCTAAAATTTAATCGTAAAATGTTTTTAAATTTTTTCGTATTGTCGCACGGATAATTAAATGTTGTATGTGAAAATATTGCAAATAAAGTTAATAATTCATCTATCAAGCCATTTATAATGCGTTATTCTTTTTTGATATCTTATTTAGTTTTCGATATATTGAGTATATTTTGTATCACGTTTAGTCGTTTGTAGTATACATTCCTGCAAATGTAACAAACGACAAAATTTTACTGAAGAAAATCCTTCATAAATTCAAAAGTAATTAAGAATAAACAATAAAAATAAAACAATTTAAGATTTTCGTGAACTAATAATATTCTCCAAGACTTTATGGAAAATTGAATTTCAAACTTCAATTGCGATTTCCTAAAAATCTTCAAATGCAACATACTACATTAATTTATCTGGGCGACTGTAAGTCATTTTTGCCTGGCAATTAAAGCCTGTCAAAAAAGTTCCTCTTGTAAAGACAACTTTAAGGCTTAAAAAAGCGTAAAGGTCTTGATTTTACCCGCACTATACTGTTTTTATTTTAATTTTTTCAATTCTATTAGAGCATATCGTTTGCTCGGTTTAAAGAATAGGCCACAAATTGTACATTTATGTCAATTCATAAATAAAATTTCATTGCGTTGGTGAAAAAATATACATACATCCAATAAATGAAACATTTGTATGTACATACATTTACAAAATTTACACGATTTGTTTTTAAAATACAATAAAATTAAAATTAAAATCCCCAATGTATATTTTAAAGTAGTGGCAATATTGGGCGTCTGCTGTCGAACACTGTTTCTGTCAAAAACTAAAAGTGAAACTACCTCTAAAAATATTTGTATCATGCTTAATACTATGTTCTGACTGCGCAGTAAACTCGAGTTTGTGTTTTGAGTATGAACAACTATCAAGCGTTCTCATTGTGGTGTTTAAGAAAACTTGAGTTCAATTGAAATTTGTTTATTTATTTCTGAATAAAAATAGTGTTTTGTTTATATTCAAAAATTTTTGTAAAAATACATTTGTGCATATATTTAGAAATATTTCAGCATAATATTTAATATTGCTTGCTTAAAAGCAACTAAATAAGTGCTTTTTCCCGGAGCTACAAGCAATATGTATGTATGTACATATATTTGATGCTTACACCAGCAAACGCTGATGACAACGGCATAGTCGAAGGCGATGGTGGTGTTGCATCATTAAGCGAAGATTTCATTTCTTTAATTTGATTACCTTAGTTTACAAATACTGTACGAGAAGGCTTTGATAAGTCGGTGACTTTTTAAATAAATTATATTTTTTTCGGCAAAAATCGTTTTATTTCTCAAAATAATATTATTTTAACTCGTTACACTAAGTCCATCGTTTTTCAATTATTTTATTATTTTTCAAAACAGGCGTTTGTTTCTGTGAAGACCTCTGCATTTGACCCAAATCTCTTACCTCCCAGCCATTTCCTCAGATTTAGAAATAGTCAAATGGAGCTAAATCTGAATAATTTGCTCGATGGGGTAGCAGTTCGTAGCCTGGTTCATAGATTTTTGCCAATCCTTTGAAGGGGTCACGCGTTATGGTCGAGTGTGAGCAATGGCGGCACTCATTATGTGGATATCATTTTTCATATCAGAATATTCGTGTAAAATGTGATTTACCCACTCAGTTAAGATGCCTACAGACTCAACCACGCTGCGTACTTTCGTACTTTCGTTCTTCGGTCATTCAATACTCCTTCATGGATTTTATCAACGATTTCTGGTGTAACTACCTCTTTTCGGCGACCTGAACGTTCGGCGTCACTTGTGATGATACGGACACAAAAGAACCCCCTTATTAACCATTGAAATTGGTGCGGCAGTGTCACCCATAATATTATCAATTATTATTAAGCCTTTCGTTGGTTTCGGTGATGGTTTTTTTTACGCAAAAAATAATGACTAATCAGCACACGAAATTCACTAATTGACATTTTTATTACAAGTTAAGAAGAAAATTAAAAGGCCAGAGTTATCAAGCCGTCCTCATATTTGAAATTATGAGCTATTAAATCAGTAAACAGTGCAGCAAAACTTATGAAAAATAATGCCAAATTTTGTCAATAGCGCGGACAAGTTTTGGGGCAAATAAGGGTGGTGTTTAAAGCGAGTTAGACAAAGACTATTTGTATGGTAAACTCATGCATTCGATTGCGTGTTCGAATTTATATCGAATTTTTCTACATCCTTTGCGTTTACGCGCGTAGCTATGGAGTTCGTCCCATAACAATCTGTGTATTCTACTTGGCTGTCAAACGCGTGCATATGCATGGTATGGAGCTCTACCAATCTGCCCTATCGCTGAGTAGGTACGTCGTAGAAAAGTTACGAACGAAACCTTCCGCTACGAATACAAACAATTTGCTATCGCTGCTATCGTGATCACAAAATCGAAGTTGGGAAGATTGCCATCACGGATTCCGAGTGAAACGTTATTGTGACAGTTTTCCTTTATCGGGATAAGTGAAAATTATAATAAGAGAAACTGGTGGATATGAAGTCGGAGCGGGTACATATATGCACAGCGGAAATGGTAAGTAAGCAAAAGCTATTTTTGTTTACAAAACAAACTTTTTCTTAAAAAAAAAAACAAAATAACTTTCTTTACAAAACAATATTTGTTTACATTTTGTATATTTATAATTTAAAATTCATACAAAGTTCCATTAACGCGATTTGGAAAACATATGTACATACTCAGAAAGGAGACATTGTGTTCTAAAATACGGCAAAAGGTCGGATCTTGCTTTTCATATCCAATTGGAACAGAACTTCTGGATGCCGCTTTCTGCAAACGGTTTGGTGCGTTCCGACCATTATTTGCATATTTGAAGGTATACCACGAGAGTCTCTTCCAATTTCCAGGTTTGCTTAGACCATAAAAGCTATGTTTAACGAAAGTTATCTCTAACAGTGGCGTAGATAGGGTAAATCTGCGCGACTGACGAATTCATCACCATCAAAGCCGCCTACCCCTCAACTTAAAGTAGGTAAAGATGAGAATTGATGTCCACCAGTTTGGGTAACTCGTCTTGAGGCGAAAATTGATAGCATTATGGAGCAGATAACCACACGGCTAAAGGCCTCTGAAGAACAAGTGCTAAACAGAATTGGCGAGATCACAGCTGACCTGTTCAACATTAAGCGGAGTTTGAGTGATTTCGCGGTAAGGCTCGTGAAAGTTGAGAGCGAATGTGCGCAACTTGAGCAACTGCGTAAAGACATGTGTGAGCTCAAAGCGGAGCTTGCTGTACACGACAACAACAGTGTGTCAGCAGATGTTATTGTTAGTGGAATACCATACGAAAATGAGGAAAACGTGAGTAATATTTTCGGTAAGCTTTGCGAAGTGATGCAGCTAAACACTCCTGCTGCTCGCGCGGCGTTTCGTGTGCGCAGAGGAAAAAACAACACAAAACCTGAGCCGCTCATTATTAAGCTAATCAATCCCTCTGATCGTTCTCTGCTTTTCAAAGCTGCTGCCAGGTTTTACAAAACCAACAAAAGATGCCTGCAGCTTCTTGATATTGGAGGTAAAACTGAGCAGAATATTTATGTGAACGAGTGCCTAACTAAACATAATCGCGTAAAGCCTGGAGGTGCTGCTGTCAAAGTGCTCACTATAGATGCCTTTGAAGCTTTGGTTGAAAGCAGCAAATGACTATGTTATATTGTATTATTAAGACTTTTCTCAATATTTAGACACTGTAGTTTAAAACTAAAGACAAAATATTAATTTACTTATTTACGTATCTCTTCTTTTCCTCGCTACTCTTTCTGCTCTTTTAAATTTCTCTTAATTATTGTTCTTCATGATTCGAGTATTACGTTTGGCGGTGTTTGCAACTTAATATTTCTTAAGCGCCGTGTTCTCTTATTTATTAATGATGTTAAGGCATCTGCCTTATTGTTCCATGGGCAGAGATGGTACTTTTAACATGATACGCTTATTGAGTAAACAAAAGGCCGGCTTAAAAATATGCCATATAAATGTTCAGAGTCTACCCTCTTAAATAGATGAATTCAGGTAAATTTTTGAGTTTTCGGATGTATATGTTGTGTGTGTATCTGAAACTTGGTTCTCTACGTGGCACAATGATGACTTGTTTAGTGTACAGTGTAGATATACACTCTTCCGTTTAGATAGAGTTGAACGTGGTGGTGGTGTTGCTGTGTTTGTCAAAAGTAGTCTGTGTTGTTCCCTTAAGTGTACTTCAAAAACTTCGGAACAGATCGAATTTCTTTTCGTTGAAATTAAATCTAAGTGTGATAAAATCCTTATTGGGTGTGTCTATAAACCAAATAGGCGCATAGCGTATGCCCAATTTATGGACTTTATCGAAAACTTAACTCTTAATTATAGTAACATTGTTATCGCAGGTGATTTTAACAGTGACCTGTTGTGTGAAAGTGAGTTTGCATTAGCCATGCAAAACCTGGGTCTTTTTCCGGCTGACAATTCAATTCCTACACATTTCACACAAACAATGCCAAAAGAATACTTATCTTGACCAATAGGATTTCAGCGAGCCCGAAAAAACAACTTGTATGACGAGGAATGCCGCGCCGCTACGGAACGTAAAAACGCTGCCTACAGGGCTACACTGCGATCGGGCGCAACGCCAGCTGTGCGGAAGCGTTACCGTGAGTTGAAGAAGGAAGCAAGACGCATTTTTCGTGGGAAAAAGAGAGAGGTCGAAATGCATGAGTGCGCAGAGCTTGAGATGCTGACCGATAGGAAAAGCCCCCGAAATTTTCTTCAGAAAGTACGCTGACTAAGGTTTCAAGACCGGGGTGAATTCCGGTAAGAACGACAACGGCGACCTGGTGACTGATGTCCACAGCATACTTAAATTATGGAGGGAGTACTTCTCCACACTGCTTAATGGAAGCAGCTGCAACAACCTTGGAGAAGATGTTGAACCCGAATCTCCAATCAATTATGATGGACTCGATCTACCATCATCCGACTATGACGAAATTCGGAAAGCGATAGCACGGCTGAAGAACAACAAAGCTCCCGGGGCCGACGGGTTACCAGTTGAGTTATTTAAGTACGGCGAAGAGGAGCTGGTTAAGTGCATGCACGAGGTAATTTCTCTAATATGGTCGGAAGAAGTAATTCCTGCTGATTGGAACTTAACAGTGCTCTTCCCAATCCACAAAAAGGGTGATCCTGCAGTTTGTGCCAATTATCGCGGGATTAGTCTTCTTAACATCGCGTATAAGTTTCTGTCGAGCGTATTGTGTGAAAAACTTAAGCCCACGGTCAATGAACTGATTGTACCTTATCAGTGTGGCTTTAGACCTGGTAAATCTACCACCGACCAGATATTCGCAATACGCCGCTGGCTACGCGGCCAGTATCCACTTCCACTCCAGAATGAACCTTCTCTTGTTTGAAAGTACTGAAAACAATTCAGAGTAACTGATCATTACTGATTTTTAAACTCCTCACCTTTATAACAAATATTACGAAACAAATATTTACATGATTCATACTTCCTGGATTTTAGGCACGCCTCAATGGTTTAGTTTAGTTTAGAATTACAGTTGTCGAAGTTATTGATGAAATATTTAAGAAACCGTAAAGGTCCGATTTCATTTTATAATGAATACAAATGAACAAAATGATTGTCTGAACATGTTAACCAATCAATAAAACAGCTACCCCAATGAAAACTATTTAATTTTTTGGTATTAAAATAATCATTGTAAACTTTGCCTGTGAAAATATATGTATTTTCTTTTAACTGCTGTCAAAAAAGTAAACAAAAAACCGTTGAATTTCGTGTCAATATTTGGTAGCACTTATTCGAATTTAGCTTAATACCATCATACAATAATTTTTAAAGGTAGTTTCACTCTCTCATTTCAGACGCCATATTAACCATTTGACAGAAACAGTGTTCCAGATTTTCGTGCTACCAATTCCTTATTAAGAAAATACTCTTTTTTTCGCATTAAGAAAAACGAAGACAACAGAAACAAAACTTGAATATGTGCAAAACTGCATTTATATTGATTTGAAAAATCGGTTACCTCAAAGGACATACATCGTCGTCCGGATAAATAAATGTCATATGTGAAAATTGGGCCAAATTTAGTTAATAATGTATTTGTTATTGTTTGGCCATATAACTATTTATTTTAAATATTTTTGAGCTTTAACACTCGGAAAAATATTGTAAATTACCTTGGACAAAATCTTAAAATCGCGAATATTTAGTCGTAAAATGTTTTTAAATTTTTTCGTATTGTCGCACGGATAAATAAATGTTGTAAGTGAAAATATTGCAAATGAAGTTAATAATTCATCTATCAAGCCATTTATAATGCGTTATTCTTTTTTTGATATCTTATTTAGTTTTCGATATATTGAGTATAATTTGTATCACATTTAGTCGTTTGTAATATACATTCCTGCAAATGTAACAAACGACAAAATTTTACAGAAGAAAATCCTTCATAAATTCAAAAGTAATTAAGAATAAACAATAAAAATAAAACAATTTAAGATTTTCGTGAACTAATAATATTCTCCAAGACTTTATGGAAAATTGAATTTCAAACTTCAATTGCGATTTCCTAAAAATCTTCAAATGCAACATACTACATTAATTTATCTGGGCGACTGTAAGTCATTTTTGCCTGGCAATTAAAGCCTGTCAAAAAAATTCCTCTTGTAAAGACAACTTTAAGGCTTAAAAAAGCGTAAAGGCCTTGATTTTACCCGCACTATACTGTTTTTATTTTATTTTTTCAATTCTATTAGAGCATATCGTTTGCTCGGTTTAAAGAATAGGCCACAAATTGTACATTTATGTCAATTCATAAATAAAATTTCATTGCGTTGGTGAAAAAATATACATACATCCAATAAATGAAACATTTGTATGTACATACATTTACAAAATTTACACGATTTGTTTTTTAATACAATAAAATTAAAATTAAAATCCCCAATGTCTATTTTAAAGTAGTGGCAATATTGGGCGTCTGCTGTCGAACACTGTTTCTGTCAAAAACTAAAAGTGAAACTACCTCTAAAAATATTTGTATCATGCTTAATACTATGTTCTGACTGCGCAGTAAACTCGAGTTTGTGTTTTGAGTATGAACAACTATCAAGCGTTCTCATTGTGGTGTTTAAGAAAACTTGAGTTCAATTGAAATTTGTTTATTTATTTCTGAATAAAAATATTGTTTTGTTTATATTCAAAAATGTTTGTAAAAATACATTTGTGCATATATTTAGAAATATTTCAGCATAATATTTAATATTGCTTGCTTAAAAGCAACTAAATAAGTGCTTTTTCCCGGAGCTACAAGCAATATGTATGTATGTACATATATTTGATGCTTACACCAGCAAACGCTGATGACAACGGCATAGTCGAAGGCGATGGTGGTGTTGCATCATTAAGCGAAGATTTCATTTCTTTAATTTGATTACCTTAGTTTACAAATACTGTACGAGAAGGCTTTGATAAGTCGGTGACTTTTTAAATAAATTATATTTTTTTCGGCAAAAATCGTTTTATTTCTCAAAATAATATTATTTTAACTCGTTACACTAAGTCCATCGTTTTTCAATTATTTTATTATTTTTCAAAACAGGCGTTTGTTTCTGTGAAGACCTCTGCATTTGACCCAAATCTCTTACCTCCCAGCCATTTCCTCAGATTTAGAAATAGTCAAATGGAGCTAAATCTGAATAATTTGCTCGATGGGGTAGCAGTTCGTAGCCTGGTTCATAGATTTTTGCCAATCCTTTGAAGGGGTCACGCGTTATGGTCGAGTGTGAGCAATGGCGGCACTCATTATGTGGATATCATTTTTCATATCAGAATATTCGTGTAAAATGTGATTTACCCACTCAGTTAAGATGCCTACAGACTCAACCACGCTGCGTACTTTCGTACTTTCGTTCTTCGGTCATTCAATACTCCTTCATGGATTTTATCAACGATTTCTGGTGTAACTACCTCTTTTCGGCGACCTGAACGTTCGGCGTCACTTGTGATGATACGGACACAAAAGAACCCCCTTATTAACCATTGAAATTGGTGCGGCAGTGTCACCCATAATATTATCAATTATTATTAAGCCTTTCGTTGGTTTCGGTGATGGTTTTTTTTACGCAAAAAATAATGACTAATCAGCACACGAAATTCACTAATTGACATTTTTATTACAAGTTAAGAAGAAAATTAAAAGGCCAGAGTTATCAAGCCGTCCTCATATTTGAAATTATGAGCTATTAAATCAGTAAACAGTGCAGCAAAACTTATGAAAAATAATGCCAAATTTTGTCAATAGCGCGGACAAGTTTTGGGGCAAATAAGGGTGGTGTTTAAAGCGAGTTAGACAAAGACTATTTGTATGGTAAACTCATGCATTCGATTGCGTGTTCGAATTTATATCGAATTTTTCTACATCCTTTGCGTTTACGCGCGTAGCTATGGAGTTCGTCCCATAACAATCTGTGTATTCTACTTGGCTGTCAAACGCGTGCATATGCATGGTATGGAGCTCTACCAATCTGCCCTATCGCTGAGTAGGTACGTCGTAGAAAAGTTACGAACGAAACCTTCCGCTACGAATACAAACAATTTGCTATCGCTGCTATCGTGATCACAAAATCGAAGTTGGGAAGATTGCCATCACGGATTCCGAGTGAAACGTTATTGTGACAGTTTTCCTTTATCGGGATAAGTGAAAATTATAATAAGAGAAACTGGTGGATATGAAGTCGGAGCGGGTACATATATGCACAGCGGAAATGGTAAGTAAGCAAAAGCTATTTTTGTTTACAAAACAAACTTTTTCTTAAAAAAAAAAACAAAATAACTTTCTTTACAAAACAATATTTGTTTACATTTTGTATATTTATAATTTAAAATTCATACAAAGTTCCATTAACGCGATTTGGAAAACATATGTACATACTCAGAAAGGAGACATTGTGTTCTAAAATACGGCAAAAGGTCGGATCTTGCTTTTCATATCCAATTGGAACAGAACTTCTGCATGCCGCTTTCTGCAAACGGTTTGGTGCGATCTGACCATTTTTTGCATATTTGAAGGTATACCACGAGAGTCTTTTCCAATTTCCAGGTTTGCTTAGACCATAAAAGCTATGTATAACGAAAGTTATCTCTAACAGTGGCGTAGATAGGGTAAATCTGCGCGACTGATCAATTCATCACCATCAAAGCCGCCTACCCCTCAACTTAAAGTAGGTAAAGATGAGAATTGATGCCCACCAGTTTGGGTAACTCGTCTTGAGGCAAAAATTGAGAGCATTATGGAGCAGATAACCACACGGCTAAAGGCCTCTGAAGAACAAGTGCTAAACAGAATTGGCGAAATCACAGCTGACCTGTTCAACATTAAGCGGGGTTTGAGTGATTTCGCGGTAAGGCTCGTGAAAGTTGAGAGCGAATGTGCGCAACTTGAGCAACTGTGTAAGGACATGTGTGAACTCAAAGCGGAGCTTGCTGTACACGACAACAACAGTGTGTCAGCAGATGTTATTGTTAGTGGAATACCATACGAAAATGAGGAAAACGTGAGTAATATTTTCGGTAAGCTTTGCGAAGTGATGCAGCTAAAAACTCCTGCTGCTCGCGCGGCGTTTCGTGTGCGCAGAGGAAAAAACAACACAAAACCTGAGCCGCTCATTATAAAGCTAATCAATCCCTCTGATCGTTCTCTGCTTTTCAAAGCTGCTGCCAGGTTTTACAAAACCAACAATAGATGCCTGCAGCTTCTTGATATTGGAGGTAAAACTAAGCAGAATATTTATGTGAACGAGTGCCTAACTAAACATAATCGCGTAAAGCCTGGAGGTGCTGCTGTCAAAGTGCTCACTATAGATGCCATTGAAGCTTTGCTTGAAAGCAGCAAATGACTATGTTATATTGTATTATTAAGATTTTTCTCAATAGTTAGACACTGTAGTTTAAAACTAAAGACAAAATATTATTTTACTTATTTACGTATCTCTTCTTTTCCTCGCTACTCTTTCTGCTCTTTTAAATTTCTCTTAATTATTGTTCTTCATGATTCGAGTATTACGTTTGGCGGTGTTTGCAACTTAATATTTCTTAAGCGCCGTGTTCTCTTATTTATTAATGATGTTAAGGCATCTGCCTTATTGTTCCATGGGCAGATATGCTACTTTTAACATGATACGCTTATTGAGTAAACAAAAGGCCGGCTTAATATGCCATATAAATGTTCAGAGTCTACCCTCTTAAATAGATGAATTCAGGTAAATTTTTGAGTTTTCGGATGTATATGTTGTGTGTGTATCTGAAACTTGGTTCTCTACGTGGCACAATGATGACTTGTGTAGTGTCAATGGATATACACTCTTCCGTTTAGATAGAGTTAAACTTGGTGGTGGTGTTGCTGTGTTTGTCAAAAGTAGTCTGTGTTGTTCCCTTAAGTGTACTTCAAAAACTTCGGAACAGATCGAATTTCTTTTCGTTGAAATTAAATCTAAGTGTGATAAAATCCTTATTGGGTGTGTCTATAGACCAAATAGGCGCATAGCGTATGCCCAATTTATGGACTTTATCGCAGGAGATTTTAACAGTGACCTGTTGTGTGAAAGTGAGTTTGCATTAGCCATGCAAAACCTGGGTCTTTTTCCGGCTATCAATTCAATTCCTACACATTTCACACAAACTAGTAGTACTTTGCTAGATATATTTTTTGTTAACAATGTCAAAAGAATACTTATCTTGACCAATAGGATTTCAGCGAGCCCGAAAAAACAACTTGTATGATGAGGAATGCCGCGCCGCTACGGAACCTAAAGACGCTGCCTACAGGGCTGCACTGCGATCGGGCGCAACGCGAGCTGTGCGGAAGCGTTACCGTGAGTTGAAGAAGGAAGCAAGACGCATTTTTCGTGGGAAAAAGAGAGAGGTCGAAATGCGTGAGTGCGAAGAGCTTGAGATGCTGACCGATAGGAAAAGCCCCCGAAATTTTCTTCAGAAAGTACGCTGACTAAGGTTTCAAGACCGGGGTGAATTCCTGTAAGAACGACAACGGCGACCTTGTGACTGATGTCCACAGCATACTTAAATTATGGAGGGAGTACTTCTCCACACTGCTTAATGGAAGCAGCTGCAACAACCTTGGAGAAGATGTTGAACCCGAATCTCCAATCAATGATGATGGACTCGATCTACCATCATCCGACTATGACGAAATTCGGAAAGCGATAGCACGGCTGAAGAACAACAAAGCTCCCGGGGCCGACGGGTTACCAGTTGAGTTATTTAAGTACGGCGAAGAGGAGCTGGTTAAGTGCATGCATGAGGTCATTTCTCTAATATGGTCGGAAGAAGTAATTCCTGCTGATTGGAACTTAACAGTGCTCTTCCCAATCCACAAAAAGGGTGATCCTGCAGTTTGTGCCAATTATCGCGGGATTAGTCTTCTTAACATCGCGTATAAGTTTCTGTCGAGCGTATTGTGTGAAAAACTTAAGCCCACGGTCATTGAACTGATTGTACCTTATCAGTGTGGCTTTAGACCTGGTAAATCTACCACCGACCAGATATTCGCAATACGCCGCTGGCTACGCGGCCAGTATCCACTTCCACTCCAGAATGAACCTTCTCTTGTTTGAAAGTACTGAAAACAATTCAGAGTAACTGATCATTACTGATTTTTAAACTCCTCACCTTTATAACAAATATTACGAAACAAATATTTACATGATTCATACTTCCTGGATTTTAGGCACGCCTCAATGGTTTAGTTTAGTTTAGAATTACAGTTGTCGAAGTTATTGATGAAATATTTAAGAAACCGTAAAGGTCCGATTTCATTTTATAATGAATACAAATGAACAAAATGATTGTCTGAACATGTTAACCAATCAATAAAACAGCTACCCCAATGAAAACTATTTAATTTTTTGGTATTAAAATAATCATTGTAAACTTTGCCTGTGAAAATATATGTATTTTCTTTTAACTGCTGTCAAAAAAGTAAACAAAAAACCGTTGAATTTCGTGTCAATATTTGGTAGCACTTATTCGAATTTAGCTTAATACCATCATACAATAATTTTTAAAGGTAGTTTCACTCTCTCATTTCAGACGCCATATTAACCATTTGACAGAAACAGTGTTCCAGATTTTCGTGCTACCAATTCCTTATTAAGAAAATACTCTTTTTTTCGCATTAAGAAAAACGAAGACAACAGAAACAAAACTTGAATATGTGCAAAACTGCATTTATATTGATTTGAAAAATCGGTTACCTCAAAGGACATACATCGTCGTCCGGATAAATAAATGTCATATGTGAAAATTGGGCCAAATTTAGTTAATAATGTATTTGTTATTGTTTGGCCATATAACTATTTATTTTAAATATTTTTGAGCTTTAACACTCGGAAAAATATTGTAAATTACCTTGGACAAAATCTTAAAATCGCGAATATTTAGTCGTAAAATGTTTTTAAATTTTTTCGTATTGTCGCACGGATAAATAAATGTTGTAAGTGAAAATATTGCAAATAAAGTTAATAATTCATCTATCAAGCCATTTATAATGCGTTATTCTTTTTTTGATATCTTATTTAGTTTTCGATATATTGAGTATAATTTGTATCACATTTAGTCGTTTGTAATATACATTCCTGCAAATGTAACAAACGACAAAATTTTACAGAAGAAAATCCTTCATAAATTCAAAAGTAATTAAGAAAACAATAAAAATAAAACAATTTAAGATTTTCGTGAACTAAAAATATTCTCCAAGACTTTATGGAAAATTGAATTTCAAACTTCAATTGCGATTTCCTAAAAGTCTTCAAATGTAACATACTACATTAATTTATCTGGGCGACTGCAAGTCATTTTTGCCTGGCAATTAAAGCCTGTCAAAAAAATTTCTCTTGTAAAGACAACGTTAAGGCCTAAAAAATCGTAAAGGCCTTGATTTTACCCGCACTATACTGTTTTTATTTTATTTTTTCAATTCTATTAGAGCATATCGTTTGCTCGGTTTAAAGAATAGGCCACAAATTGTACATTTATGTCAATTCATAAATAAAATTTCATTGCGTTGGTGAAAAAATATACATACATCCAATAAATGAAACATTTGTATGTACATACATTTACAAAATTTACACGATTTGTTTTTAAATACAATAAAATTAAAATTAAAATCCCCAATGTCTATTTTAAAGTAGTGGCAATATTGGGCGTCTGCTGTCAAACACTGTTTCTGTCAAAAAATCAAAAGTGAAACTACCTCTAAAAATATTTGTATCATGCTTAATACTATGTTCTGACTGCGCAGTAAACTCGAGTTTGTGTTTTGAGTTTATGAACAACTGTCAAGCGTTCTCATTGTGGTGTTTAAGAAAACTTGAGTTCAATTGAAATTTGTTTATTTATTTCTGAACAAAAATATTGTTTTGTTTACATTCAAAAATGTTTGTAAAAATACATTTGTGCATATATTTAGAAATATTTCAGCATAATATTTAATATTGCTTGCTTAAAAGCAACTAAATAAGTGCATTTTCCCGGAGCTACAAGCAATATGTATGTATATTTGATGCTTACACCAGCAAACGCTGATGACAACGGCATAGTCGAAGGCGATAGTGGTGTTGCATCATTAAGCGAAGATTTCATTTCTTTAATTTGATTACCTTAGTTTACAAATACTGTACGAGAACGCTTTGATAAGTCGGTGACTTTTTAAATAAATTATATTTTTTTCAGCAAAAATCATTTTATTTCTCAAAATAATATTATTTTAACTCGTTACACTAAGTCCATCGTTTTTCAATTATTTTATTCTTTCTCAAAACAGGCGTTTGTTTCTGTGAAGACCTCTGCATTTGACCCAAAATCTCTTACCTCCCAGCCATTTCCGCAGATTTAGAAATAGTCAAATGGAGCTAAGTCTGAATAATTTGCTCGATGGGGTAGCAGTTCGTAGCCTGGTTCATAGATTTTTGGCAATCCTTTGAAGGGGTCACGCGTTATGGTCGAGTGTGAGCAATGGCGGCACTCATCATGTGGATATCATTTTTCATATCAGAATATTCGTGAAAAATGTGATTTACCCACTCAGTTAAGATGCCTACAGACTCAACCACTTTGCGTACTTTCGTTCTTCGGTCATTCAATATTCCTTCATGGGTTTTATCAACGATTCCTGGGTTAACTACCTCTTTTCGGCGTCCTCAACGTTCGGCGTCACTTGTGCTGATACGGACACAAAAGAACCCACTTATTAACCATTGAGATTGGTGCGGCAGTGTCACCCATAATATTATCAATTATTATCAAGCCTTTCCTTGGTTTCGGTGATGGTTTTTTTTACGCTAAAAATAATGACTAATCAGCACACGAAATTCACTAATTTACATTTTTATTACAAGTTAAAAAGAAAATTAAAAGGCCAGACTTATCAAGCCGTCCTCATATTTGAAATTATGAGCTATTAAATCAGTAAACAGTGCAGCAAAACTTATGAAAAATAATGCCAAATTTTGTCAATAGCGCGGACTAGTTTTGGGGCAAATAAGGGTGGTGTTTAAAGCGAGTTAGACAAAAACTATTTGTATGGTAAACTCATGCATTCGATTGCGTGTTCGAATTTATATCGAATTTTTCTACATCCTTTGCGTTTACGCGCGTAGCTATGGAGTTCGTCCCATAACAATCTGTGTATTCTACTTGGCTGTCAAACGCGTGCATATGCATGGAGTTCTACCATTCTGCCCTATCGCTGAGTAGGTACGTCGTAGAAAAGTTACGAACGAAACCTTCCGCTACGAATACAAACAATTTGCTATCGCTGCTATCGTGATCACAAAATCGAAGTTGGGAAGATTGCCATCACGGATTCCGAGTGAAACGTTATTGTGACAGTTTTCCTTTATCGGGATAAGTGAAAATTATAATAAGAGAAACTGGTGGATATAAAGTCGGAGCAGGCTTTTGAAAAGATATATGCACAGCGAAAATGGTAAGTAAGCAAAAGCTATTTTTGTTTACAAAACAAACTTTTTCTTAAAAAAAAAAACAAAACAACTTTCTTTACAAAACAATATTTGTTTACATTTTGTACATTTATAATTTATAATTCATACAAAGTTTCCATTAACGCGATTTGGAGAACATATGTATGTAAATACTCAGAAAGGAGACATTGTGTTCTAAAATACGACAAAAGGTCGGATCTTGCTTTTCATATCCAATTGGAACAGAACTTCTGCATGCCGCTTTCTGCAAACGGTTTGGTGCGTTCCGACCATTTTTTGCATATTTGAAGGTATACCACAAGAGTCTTTTTCTAATTTTGTGACCAGGAGAAATGTTTCCTGAGGATCCGTTGTAGTATGCTGCGTCTTGCACTGTTTGCGTTGAAAGCAAATGTATTTTTCAAGCAAAATGTAGAATCACGTACATTTTGTTTACATTTAGAATAATCAAACTCGTCAAATGCGATATATCTATTTTGAAGGGTGATGGACCACAACAAATTAAAAAAATATTCCACAGGGTTGCAATTTCTTTAATGCTGCTACCTGTTTAATGTGTCCTGAGTTATTGCAAAAAGATAAACGACATTTTCTTTTTAATATTCTATTCATTTCACAGGTTTGCTTAGACCATAAAAGCTATGTATAACGAAAGCTATCTCTAACAGTGGCGTAGATAGGGTAAATCTGCGCGACTGATCAATTCATCACCATCAAAGCCGCCTACCCCTCAACTTAAAGTAGGTAAAGATGAGAATTGATGCCCACCAGTTTGGGTAACTCGTCTTGAGGCGAAAATTGAGAGCATTATGGAGCAGATAACCACACGGCTAAAGGCCTCTGAAGAACAAGTGCTAAACAGAATTGGCGAGATCACAGCTGACCTGTTCAACATTATTATTATAACCCAACGGAAACCCACTTTCCCGCCCAACCGGCACGAGGGGCTCAATCCGCATAACGTACGGATGTTTTTTAAATATACAAATCTTAGGTGCCGAGTCGTGACAGAAGAAAGTTTGTTAAGCGTCGAGATCCCAAGCTGCTCAGCTACAGAATAAGAATTCATCAGCCGAATACAAAGTTAGAGAAATGCAAAATAAGAAAATTGGATCGTTAGCTGTTATTAAGAGAGGATAAAATAGTTCTTTTAATTATAAAAAGTGAGTCCGATACATCAAAGGTGCTGGAATGATTGTTAAAGTCTTGGCATAAACCTCGAAACGGTTCATTCAACTCAAAGTTAGTTCTGCATAGTTTCAAGAAAAGTGGTTTAAAGTTTCTCGTTGCACGGGAGGGTACATTAAAATTAATTTGCTCTAGAAGAAATGGACTTGAGATCCATCCATTGACTAATTTTACCAGAAATATTATACCTAACATTTCTCTGCGACTCGAAAGAGTAGGAAGATTAATAAGTTTTAAACGACTAGTGTAAGGGGAAAGATTGTATGGCGAATCCCATCGAAGATTTCTCAAATCAAAAAGTAAGAATTGTTTTTGTATTGACTCTAGTTGGTCTGAGTGGACCTGATAACGAGGATTCCAAACTATGGAACCATACTCCAGTATTGGTCTTACCAATGAAGTAAAACGTGTTTTAGTTATATACGGGTCGCGGAATTCCTTTGACCAACGCTTTACAAAAGCCAGTACACCCCTTGCTTTATTAACTGTGGAACTAATATGAAAATTAAAATTGAGTTTACAATCCATACCAACACCCAGGTCAACAAAACTGTTTACATGTTCTAGGACGTAGTTATTTATTTTGTAGGAGGCCGGCTGAATGGTTCGTCGAGAAAAGCACATGAATTTACATTTGTTAAGGTTAAGCGGCATATAATTAATGCTGCACCAATTGACTATGCTGTCCAAATCTTGCTGTAGCAAGGATCTTTCTTCAGCCGAGGCATAAGTCTTAAAAAGTTTAACATCATCCGCGTACATCAATGTTTTAGAATACTTTACTACTGTAGAAATGTCGTTTATGAATAGCAGGAACAGAATCGGTCCGAGGTGGCTGCCCTGAGGAACTCCCGAGGAAACATCGATGATCCCAGAATGAAAATTTTTAAAAACTACCTTTTGCGTCCTACCGGAGAGATAAGAAGACATCCAACAGAGGATACCAGGTTGAAAACCAAGCAGATCTAGTTTACGGATGAGTAAAGAGTGACATACTTTGTCAAATGCTTTACTAAAATCGGTATATATAACATCAGTATCAATGCATTCCCTAAACCCATTTGAAACATGGGTGGTAAATTCAAGTAACTTTGTAATGGTTGATTTGCCCTTACAGAAGCCATGTTGGCAATTTGCTATTATTGAGGAAATCGGATAAGTCATTTGATTGGTAACAATAGCTTCGAACAACTTCGGGATAGAAGAGAGTTTAGCTTTACCCCGATAGTTTTCAATAGAAGATCTGCTTCCAGATTTATGAAGGGGGATTATGTAAGACTGTTTCCATATTGACGGAAAAACTCCTTGCTGGAGGGACAAATTAAACAAGTTCGATAATGGCAGGTACAGGTGCTTTGCACATTTTTTTAGGAAACATGTCGGGATCATATCAGGGCCGTACTTGAATGATTATTTTAAAGATATTAAATAATGAAAAACATCATCTGATGATATGACTGAAATATCAATAGAGTTATTGGGGCTCAGCTTGTATGGATAGGAAATACAGTTATATTTAAATTGTGTGGTGTAGTTAGATTTAAAGAACTGGGCAAATAGATTGGCAATAATCTCGTTATCACATGACACAGTATTTTGATATTTCATTGCAGAAGGGAATGCATTTACTCTGCGCTTAAGCGGAGTTTGAGTGATTTCGCGGTAAGGCTCGTGAAAGTTGAGAGCGAATGTGCGCAACTTGAGCAACTGCGTAAAGACATGTGTGAGCTCAAAGCGGAGCTTGCTGTACACGACAACAACAGTGTGTCAGCAGATGTTATTGTAAGTGGAATACCATACGAAAATGAAGAAAACGTGAGTACTATTTTCGGTAAGCTTTGCGAAGTGATGCAGCTAAAAACTCCTGCTGCTCGCGCGGCGTTTCGTGTGCGCAGAGGAAAAAACAACACAAAACCTGAGCCGCTCAGCCTTTTCGATGAGAGGGGAAATATACGTACGCGTAAAGCGTGGAGGTGCTGCTGTCAAAGTGCTCACTATAGATGCCATTGAAGCTTTGCTTGAAAGCAGCAAATGACTATGTTATATTGTATTTTATAATAATAATAATAATAATCCCAACCCGCCCGACCGACGCTAGGGGCGCATCCGCATGACGCACGGATATATAAAAAAAAATTGTTTTCATATATGTTGCGCCGAGTATTGAAAGGCAGAGGTTTGTTAAGTGTGGAGATCTAAAACTGTTCAGCTACAGAACAAATGCTCATCAGCTGATCGAATAGTCATATATGTATATGTATGTATGTATTAATTATTTAGAGGATTGAGTATAGTTTTCTTTATGTAAAAAAGTGAGTCTAAAATATCAAAAGAACCGGAGTGAGTGTTAAAATCCTGACACAAACTACCGAGTGGCTCATTTAACTCAAAATTACTTTTACATGGCTTCAGAAACAGAGGCCGGAAATGTCTTAAAATTTGGAGGGAACGTTTAGTTTTATTTCGCTAAGAAGAGATGGGCTAGAGATCAAGCCTCCCAGTAACTTGACCAAAAATACAATGCTTAGCATTTCTCTGCGACTAGCAAGTGTAGGAAGGCGAAGAGCAGAAATTGTTTTTGAATTGACTCTATTCTGTCGGAATGAACTTGATAGCGCGGGTTCCAAACAACAGATCCATATTCCAGTATGGGCCTCACTAACGTTGTGAACAGAGCCTTCGTGATGTAAGGGTCATTGAATTCGTTTGACCACCGTTTTACAAATGCAAAAACACCCTTTGCTTTGTTAACTGTAACATTTATGTGAAGATTAACATACTTTTCTCAATAGTTAGACACTGTAGTTTAAAACTAAAGACAAAATATTACTTTACTTATTTACGTATCTCTTCTTTCCCCCCTACTTTTTCTGCTCTTTTAAATTTCTCTTAATTATTGTTCTTCATAATTCGAGTATTACGTTTGGCGGTGTTTGCAACTTAATATTTCTTAAGCGCCGTGTTGTCTTATTTATTAATGATGTTAAGGCATCTGCCTTATTGTTCCATGGGCAGAGATGCTACTTTTAACATGATACGCGTATTGAGTAAGCAAAAGGCCGGCTTAAAAATGTGCCATTTAAATGCTCAGAGTCTACCATCTAAAATAGATGAATTCAGGTACATTTTTGAGTCTTCGGATGTAGATGTTGTGTGTGTATCTGAAACTTGGTTCTCTACGTGGCACAATGATGACTTGTTTAGTGTCAATGGATATACACTCTTCCGTTTAGATAGAGTTGAACGTGGTGGTGGTGTTGCTGTGTCTGTGTTGTTCCCTTAAGTGTACTTCAAAAACTTCGGAACAGATCGAATTTCTTTTCATTGAAATTAAATCTAAGGGCCAGTTTTTCAGTGCAAGTTGAACTCTGTTTGTCGTTTAAACTAAGTTTAAACTCAGTATGCAGTTTTTCAGTCAACTTTAAACGGAGTTTAAACTAAGTTTAAACGGCCGATTGTGCTTGGTTAAACTTAGTTTAACTTATCAACTGAGTCAGCACACACTTCGTTTAGGTTGCAAAATATTTTATTAAGCGCAAGGAAACTAAATTTAAATTTAAACTGAGTTTAACTAAACTTAGTTTAAACTGAGTTTAAACCAGCACTGAAAAACTGGCCCTAAGTGTGATAAAATCCTTATTGGGTGTGTCTATAGACCAAATAGGCGCATAGCGTATGCCCAATTTATGGACTTTATCGAAAACTTAACTCTTAATTATAGTAACATTGTTATCGCAGGAGATTTTAACAGTGACCTGTTGTGTGAAAGTGAGTTTGCATTAGCCATGCAAAACCTGGGTATTTTTCCGGCTAACAATTCAATTCCTACACATTTCACACAAGAATACTTATCTTGACCAATAGGATTTCAGCGAGCCCGCAAAAACAACTTGTATGACGAGGAATGCCGCGCCGCTACGGAACGTAAAGACGCTGCCTACACGGCTGCACTGCGATCGGGCGCAACGCGAGCTGGGGGGGACGAAATGCGTGAGTGCGAAGAGCTTGAGATGCTGACCGATAGGAAAAGCCTCCGAAATTTTCTTCAGAAAGTACACCGGCTAACAGAAGGTTTCAAGACCGGGGCGAACTCCTGTAAGAATGATCTGGTGACTGATGTCCACAGCATACTTAAATTATGGAGGGAGCACTTCTCCACACTGCTTAATGGAAGCAGCGGCAACAACCTTGGAGAAGATGTTGAACCCGAATCTCCAATCAATAATGATGGACTCGATCTACCATCATCCGACTATGACGAAATTCGGAAAGCGATAGCACGGCTGAAGAACAACAAAGCTCCCGGGGCCGACGGGTTACAAGTTGAGTTATTTAAGTACGGCGAAGAGGAGCTGGTTAAGTGCATGCACGAGGTCATTTCTCTAATATGGTCGGAAGAAAGAATTCCTGCTGATTGGAACTTAAGAGTGCTCTGCCCAATCCACAAAGTCTTAGTCTTAGTCTTCTTAACATCGCGTATAAGTTTCTGTCGAGTGTATTGTGTGAAAAAACTTAAGCCCACCGTCAATGAACTGATCACACCTTATCAGTGTGGCTTTAGACCTGGTAAATCTACCACCGACCAGATATTCACAATACGCCAGTTCTTAGAAAAGACCCGAGAAAGAAAAATCGAATGGGATGATATTGACAAATTGACTGAGGAATTTATCAATACTGTCAAGTTTTATGAAAAATTTCTTCATGCTGGACCTTCCGCTGTATGATCTGAGTTGAAAATGGGGAATAGATATATAAATAGCTTTTAAAGGCAGTATTAGGCCTTTGAATGCTATTGAAGCGTTAGATTATTGTTCTCATAAAAATTTTCCAGTCATCATGTTGCTGAGAATTTTGGCTACGCGGCCAGTATCCACTTCCACTTCAGAATGAACCTTCTCTTGTTTGAAAGTACTGAAAACAATTCAGAGTAACTGATCATTACTGATTTTTAAACTCATCACCTGTATAAAAAATATTACGAAACAAATATATACATGATTCATACTTCTTGGATTTTAGGCACGCCTCAATGGTTTAGTTGCGCTAGCAATGCATCGTGATATTGGAATTACAGCTGTCGAAGTTATTGATGAAATATCTAAGAAACCGTAAAGGTCCGATTTCATTTTGTAATGAATACAAATGAACAAAATGATTGTCTGAACATGTTAACCAATCAATAAAACAGCTACCCCAATGAAAACTATTTAATTTTTTGGTATTAAAATAATCATTGTAAACTTTGCCTGTGAAAATATATGTATTTACTTTTAACTGCTGTCAAAAAAGTAAACAAAAAACCGTTGAATTTCGTGTCAATATTTGGTAGCACTTATTCGAATTTAGCTTAATACCATGATACAATAATTTTTAAAGGTAGTTTCACTCTCTCATTTCAGACGCCATATTAACCATTTGACAGAAACAGTGTTCCGTATTTTCGTGCTACCAATTCCTTATTAAGAAAATACTCTATTTTTCGCATTAAGAAAAACGAAGACAACAGAAACAAAATTTGAATATGTGCAAAACTGCATTTATGTACATATATTGATTTGAAAAATCGGTTACCTCAAAGGACATACATCGTCGTCCGGATAAATAAATGTCATATGTGAAAATTGGGCCAAATTTAGTTAATAATGTATTTGTTATTGTTTGGCCATATAACTATTTATTTTAAAAATATTTGTATCATGCTTAATACTATGTTCTGACTGCGCAGTAAACTCGAGTTTGTGTTTTGAGTATGAACAACTATCAAGCGTTCTCATTGTGGTGTTTAAGAATACTTGAGTTCAATTGAAATTTGTTTATTTATTTCTGAATAAAAATATTGTTTTGTTTATATTCAAAAATGTTTGTAAAAATACATTTGTGCATATATTTAGAAATATTTCAGCATAATATTTAATATTTCTTGCTTAAAAGCAACTAAATAAGTGCATTTTCCCGAAGCTACAAGCAATATGTATGTATATTTGATGCTTACACCAGCAAACGCTGATGACAACGGCATAGTCGAAGGCGATAGTGGTGTTGCATCATTAGGCGAAGATTTCATTTCTTTAATTTGATTACCTTAGTTTACAAATACTGTACGAGAACGCTTTGATAAGTCGGTGACTTTTTAAATAAATTATATTTTTTTCGGCAAAAATCGTTTTATTTCTCAAAGTAATATTATTTTAACTCGTTACACTAAGTCCATCGTTTTTCAATTATTTTATTATTTTTCAAAACAGGCGTTTGTTTCTGTGAAGACCTCTGCATTTGACCCAAATCTCTTACCTCCCAGCCATTTCCTCAGATTTAGAAATAGTCAAATGGAGCTAAATCTGAATAATTTGCTCGATGGGGTAGCAGTTCGTAGCCTGGTTCATAGATTTTTGGCAATCCTTTGAAGGGGTCACGCGTTGTGGTCGAGTGTGAGCAATGGCGGCACTCATCATGTGGATATCATTTTTCATATCAGAATATTCGTGAAAAATGTGATTTACCCACTCAGTTAAGATGCCTACAGACTCAACCACTTTGCGTACTTTCGTTCTTCGGTCATTCAATATTCCTTCATGGGTTTTATCAACGATTCCTGGGTTAACTACCTCTTTTCGGCGTCCTGAACGTTCGGCGTCACTTGTGCTGATACGGACACAAAAGAACCCACTTATTAACCATTGAGATTGGTGCGGCAGTGTCACCCATAATATTATCAATTATTATCAAGCCTTTCCTTGGTTTCGGTGATGGTTGTTTTTACGCAAAAAATAATGACTAATCAGCACACGAAATTCACTAATTTACATTTTTATTACAAGTTAAGAAGAAAATTAAAAGGCCAGACTTATCAAGCCGTCCTCATATTTGAAATTATGAGCTATTAAATCAGTAAACAGTGCAGCAAAACTTATGAAAAATAATGCCAAATTTTGTCAATAGCGCGGACTAGTTTTGGGGCAAATAAGGGTGGTGTTTAAAGCGAGTTAGACAAAAACTATTTGTATGGTAAACTCATGCATTCGATTGCGTGTTCGAATTTATATCGAATTTTTCTACATCCTTTGCGTTTACGCGCTTAGCTATGGAGTTCGTCCCATAACAATCTGTATATTCTACTTGGCTGTCAAACGCGTGCATATGCATGGTATGGAGTTCTACCAATCTGCCCTATCGCTGAGTAGGTACGTCGTAGAAAAGTTACGAACGAAACCTTCCGCTACGAATACAAACAATTTGCTATCGCTGCTATCGTGATCACAAAATCGAAGTTGGGAAGATTGCCATCACGGATTCCGAGTGAAACGTTATTGTGACAGTTTTCCTTTATCGGGATAAATGAAAATTATAATAAGAGAAACTGGTGGATATGAAGTCGGAGCGGGCTTTTGAAAAGATATATGCACAGCGGAAATGGTACGTAAGCAAAAGCTATTTTTGTTTACAAAACAAACTTTTTCTTAAAAAAAAAACAAAATAACTTTCTTTACAAAACAATATTTGTTTACATTTTGTACATTTATAATTTATAATTCATACAAAGTTTCCATTAACGCGATTTGGAGAACATATGTATGTAAATACTCAGAAAGGAGACATTGTGTTCTAAAATACGACAAAAGGTCGGATCTTGCTTTTCATATCCAATTGGAACAGAACTTCTGCATGCCGCTTTCTGCAAACGGTTTGGTGCGTTCCGACCATTTTTTGCATATTTGAAGGTATACCACGAGAGTCTTTTTCTAATTTTGTGACCAGGAGAAATGTTTCCTGAGGATCCGTTGTAGTATGCTGCGTCTTGCACTGTTTGCGTTGAAAGCAAATGTATTTTTCAAGCAAAATGTAGAATCACGTACATTTTGTTTACATTTAGAATAATCAAACTCGTCAAATGCGATATATCTATTTTGAAGGGTGATGGACCACAACAAATTAAAAAAATATTCCACAGGGTTGCAATTTCTTTAATGCTGCTACCTGTATAATGTGTCCTAAGTTATTGCAAAAAGATAAACGACATTTTCTTTTTAATATTCTATTCATTTCACAGGTTTGCTTAGACCATAAAAGCTATGTATAAAGAAAGCTATCTCTAACAGTGGCGTAGATAGGGTAAATCTGCGCGACTGATCAATTCATCACCATCAAAGCCGCCTACCCCTCAACTTAAAGTAGGTAAAGATGAGAATTGATGCCCACCAGTTTGGGTAACTCGTCTTGAGGCGAAAATTGAGAGCATTATGGAGCAGATAACCACACGGCTAAAGGCCTCTGAAGAACAAGTGCTAAACAGAATTGGCGAGATCACAGCTGACCTGTTCAACATTATTATTATAACCCAACGGAAACCCACTTTCCCGCCCAACCGGCACGAGGGGCTCAATCCGCATAACGTACGGATGTTTTTTAAATATACAAATCTTAGGTGCCGAGTCGTGACAGAAGAAAGTTTGTTAAGCGTCGAGATCCCAAGCTGCTCAGCTACAGAATAAGAATTCATCAGCCGAATACAAAGTTAGAGAAATGCAAAATAAGAAAATTGGATCGTTAGCTGTTATTAAGAGAGGATAAAATAGTTCTTTTAATTATAAAAAGTGAGTCCGATACATCAAAGGTGCTGGAATGATTGTTAAAGTCTTGGCATAAACCTCGAAACGGTTCATTCAACTCAAAGTTAGTTCTGCATAGTTTCAAGAAAAGTGGTTTAAAGTTTCTCGTTGCACGGGAGGGTACATTAAAATTAATTTGCTCTAGAAGAAATGGACTTGAGATCCATCCATTGACTAATTTTACCAGAAATATTATACCTAACATTTCTCTGCGACTCGAAAGAGTAGGAAGATTAATAAGTTTTAAACGACTAGTGTAAGGGGAAAGATTGTATGGCGAATCCCATCGAAGATTTCTCAAAGCAAAAAGTAAGAATTGTTTTTGTATTGACTCTAGTTGGTCTGAGTGGACCTGATAACGAGGATTCCAAACTATGGAACCATACTCCAGTATTGGTCTTACCAATGAAGTAAAAAGTGTTTTAGTTATATACGGGTCGCGGAATTCCTTTGACCAACGCTTTACAAAAGCCAGTACACCCCTTGCTTTATTAACTGTGGAACTAATATGAAAATTAAAATTGAGTTTACAATCCATACCAACACCCAGGTCAACAAAACTGTTTACATGTTCTAGGACGTAGTTATTTATTTTGTAGGAGGCCGGCTGAATGGTTCGTCGAGAAAAGCACATGAATTTACATTTGTTAAGGTTAAGCGGCATATAATTAATGCTGCACCAATTGACTATGCTGTCCAAATCTTGCTGTAGCAAGGATCTTTCTTCAGCCGAGGCATAAGTCTTAAAAAGTTTAACATCATCCGCGTACATCAATGTTTTAGAATACTTTACTACTGTAGAAATGTCGTTTATGAATAGCAGGAACAGAATCGGTCCGAGGTGGCTGCCCTGAGGAACTCCCGAGGAAACATCGATGATCCCAGAATGAAAATTTTTAAAAACTACCTTTTGCGTCCTACCGGAGAGATAAGAAGACATCCAACAGAGGATACCAGGTTGAAAACCAAGCAGATCTAGTTTACGGATGAGTAAAGAGTGACATACTTTGTCAAATGCTTTACTAAAATCGGTATATATAACATCAGTATCAATGCATTCCCTAAACCCATTTGAAACATGGGTGGTAAATTCAAGTAAATTTGTAATGGTTGATTTGCCTTTACAGAAGCCATGTTGGCAATTTGCTAATATTGAGGAAATCGGATAAGTCATTTGATTGGTAACAATAGCTTCAAACAACTTCGGGATAGAAGAGAGTTTAGCTTTACCCCGATAGTTTTCAATAGAAGATCTGCTTCCTGCTTATGAAGGGGGATTATGTAAGACTGTTTCCATATTGACGGAAAAACTCCTTGCTGGAGGGACAAATTAAACAAGTTCGATAATGGCAGGTACAGGTGCTTTGCACATTTTTTTAGGAAACATGTCGGGATCATATCAGGGCCGTACTTGAATGATTCTTTTAAAGATATTAAATAATGAAAAACATCATCTGATGATATGACTGGAATATTAATAGAGTTATTGGGGCTCAGCTTGTATGGATAGGAAATACAGTTATATTTAAATTGTGTGGTGTAGTTAGATTTAAAGAACTGGGCAAATAGATTGGCAATAATCTCGTTATCACATGACACAGTATTTTGATATTTCATTGCAGAAGGGAATGCATTTACTCTGCGCTTAAGCGGAGTTTGAGTGATTTCGCGGTAAGGCTCGTGAAAGTTGAGAGCGAATGTGCGCAACTTGAGCAACTGCGTAAAGACATGTGTGAGCTCAAAGCGGAGCTTGCTGTACACGACAACAACAGTGTGTCAGCAGATGTTATTGTAAGTGGAATACCATACGAAAATGAAGAAAACGTGAGTACTATTTTCGGTAAGCTTTGCGAAGTGATGCAGCTAAAAACTCCTGCTGCTCGCGCGGCGTTTCGTGTGCGCAGAGGAAAAAACAACACAAAACCTGAGCCGCTCATTATAAAGCTAATCAATCCCTCTGATCGTTCTCTGCTTTTCAAAGCTGCTGCCAGGTTTTACAAAACCAACAAAAGATGCCTGCAGCTTCTTGATATTGGAGGTAAAACTGGGCAGAATATTTATGTGAACGAGTGCCTAACTAAATATAATCGCGAAGTTATGAAGTTCGCGACACAGCTGAAAAGGCAAAGGCGTTTAACATCAGCCTTTTCGATGAGAGGGGAAATATACGTACGCGTAAAGCGTGGAGGTGCTGCTGTCAAAGCGCTCACTATAGATGCCATTGAAGCTTTGCTTGAAAGCAGCAAATGACTATGTTATATTGTATTTTATAATAATAATAATAATAATCCCAACCCGCCCGACCGACGCTAGGGGCGCATCCGCATGACGCACGGATATATAAAAAAAAATTGTTTTCATATATGTTGCGCCGAGTATTGAAAGGCAGAGGTTTGTTAAGTGTGGAGATCTAAAACTGTTCAGCTACAGAACAAATGCTCTTCAGCTGATCGAATAGTAATATATGTATATGTATGTATGTATTAATTATTGAGAGGATTGAGTATAGTTTTCTTTATGTAAAAAAGTGAGTCTAAAATATCAAAAGAACCGGAGTGAGTGTTAAAATCCTGACACAAACTACCGAGTGGCTCATTTAACTCAAAATTACCTTTACATGGCTTCAGAAACAGAGGCCGGAAATGTCTTAAAATTTGGAGGGAACGTTTAGTTTTATTTCGCTAAGAAGAGATGGGCTAGAGATCAAGCCTCCCAGTAACTTGACCAAAAATACAATGCTTAGCATTTCTCTGCGACTAGCAAGTGTAGGAAGATTAATGAGTTTTAAACGACTTACATATATATGGCGGCAGGTTGTACTGAGAATCCCATCGAAAACTCCCTAAGGCGAAGAGCAGAAATTGTTTTTGAATTGACTCTATTCTGTCGGAATGAACTTGATAGCGCGGGTTCCAAACAACAGATCCATATTCCAGTATGGGCCTCACTAACGTTGTGAACAGAGCCTTCGTGATGTAAGGGTCATTGAATTCGTTTGACCACCGTTTTACAAATGCAAAAACACCCTTTGCTTTGTTAACTGTAACATTTATGTGAAGATTAACATACTTTTCTCAATAGTTAGACACTGTAGTTTAAAACTAAAGACAAAATATTACTTTACTTATTTACGTATCTCTTCTTTCCCCCCTACTTTTTCTGCTCTTTTAAATTTCTCTTAATTATTGTTCTTCATAATTCGAGTATTACGTTTGGCGGTGTTTGCAACTTAATATTTCTTAAGCGCCGTGTTGTCTTATTTATTAATGATGTTAAGGCATCTGCCTTATTGTTCCATGGGCAGAGATGCTACTTTTAACATGATACGCGTATTGAGTAAGCAAAAGGCCGGCTTAAAAATATGCCATTTAAATGCTCAGAGTCTACCATCTAAAATAGATGAATTCAGGTACATTTTTGAGTCTTCGGATGTAGATGTTGTGTGTGTATCTGAAACTTGGTTCTCTACGTGGCACAATGATGACTTGTTTAGTGTCAATGGATATACACTCTTCCGTTTAGATAGAGTTGAACGTGGTGGTGGTGTTGCTGTGTCTGTGTTGTTCCCTTAAGTGTACTTCAAAAACTTCGGAACAGATCGAATTTCTTTTCGTTGAAATTAAATCTAAGGGCCAGTTTTTCAGTGCAAGTTGAACTCTGTTTGTCGTTTAAAGTAAGTTTAAACTCAGTATGCAGTTTTTCAGTCAACTTTAAACGGAGTTTAAACTAAGTTTAAACGGCCGATTGTGCTTGGTTAAACTTAGTTTAACTTATCAGCTGTGTGCTGACTACTTCGTTTTGGTTGCAAAATATTTTATTAAGCGCAAGGAAACTAAATTTAAATTTAAACTGAGTTTAACTAAACTTAGTTTAAACTGAGTTTAAACCAGCACTGAAAAACTGGCCCTAAGTGTGATAAAATCCTTATTGGGTGTGTCTATAGACCAAATAGGCGCATAGCGTATGCCCAATTTATGGACTTTATCGAAAACTTAACTCTTAATTATAGTAACATTGTTATCGCAGGAGATTTTAACAGTGACCTGTTGTGTGAAAGTGAGTTTGCATTAGCCATGCAAAACCTGGGTATTTTTCCGGCTAACAATTCAATTCCTACACATTTCACACAAGAATACTTATCTTGACCAATAGGATTTCAGCGAGCCCGCAAAAACAACTTGTATGACGAGGAATGCCGCGCCGCTACGGAACGTAAAGACGCTGCCTACACGGCTGCACTGCGATCGGGCGCAACGCGAGCTGTGCGGGAGCGTTATCGTGAGTTGAAGAAGGCAGCATTTTTCTTGAGAAAAAGAAAGAGGACGAAATGCTTGAGTGCGAAGAGCTTGAGATGCTGACCGATAGGAAAAGCCTCCGAAATTTTCTTCAGAAAGTACACCGGCTAACAGAAGGTTTCAAGACCGGGGCGAACTCCTGTAAGAATGATCTGGTGACTGATGTCCACAGCATACTTAAATTATGGAGGGAGCACTTCTCCACACTGCTTAATGGAAGCAGCGGCAACAACCTTGGAGAAGATGTTGAACCCGAATCTCCAATCAATAATGATGGACTCGATCTACCATCATCCGACTATGACGAAATTCGGAAAGCGATAGCACGGCTGAAGAACAACAAAGCTCCCGGGGCCGACGGGTTACCAGTTGAGTTATTTAAGTACGGCGAAGAGGAGCTGGTTAAGTGCATGCACGAGGTCATTTCTCTAATATGGTCGGAAGAAAGAATTCCTGCTGATTGGAACTTAAGAGTGCTCTGCCCAATCCACAAAGTCTTAGTCTTAGTCTTCTTAACATCGCGTATAAGTTTCTGTCGAGCGTATTGTGTGAAAAAACTTAAGCCCACCGTCAATGAACTGATCACACCTTATCAGTGTGGCTTTAGACCTGGTAAATCTACCACCGACCAGATATTCACAATACGCCAGTTCTTAGAAAAGACCCGAGAAAGAAAAATCGAATGGGATGATATTGACAAATTGACTGAGGAATTTATCAATACTGTCAAGTTTTATGAAAAATTTCTTCATGCTGGACCTTCCGCTGTATGATCTGAGTTGAAAATGGGGAATAGATATATAAATAGCTTTTAAAGGCAGTATTAGGCCTTTGAATGCTCTTGAAGCGTTAGATCATTATCGTTAGATCGTTATTCTCATAAAAATTTTCCAGTCATCATGTTGCTGAGAATTTTGGCTACGCGGCCAGTATCCACTTCCACTTCAGAATGAACCTTCTCTTGTTTGAAAGTACTGAAAACAATTCAGAGTAACTGATCATTACTGATTTTTAAACTCATCACCTGTATAAAAAATATTACGAAACAAATATATACATGATTCATACTTCTTGGATTTTAGGCACGCCTCAATGGTTTAGTTGCGCTAGCAATGCATCGTGATATTGGAATTACAGCTGTCGAAGTTATTGATGAAATATCTAAGAAACCGTAAAGGTCCGATTTCATTTTGTAATGAATACAAATGAACAAAATGATTGTCTGAACATGTTAACCAATCAATAAAACAGCTACCCCAATGAAAACTATTTAATTTTTTGGTATTAAAATAATCATTGTAAACTTTGCCTGTGAAAATATATGTATTTACTTTTAACTGCTGTCAAAAGAGTAAACAAAAAACCGTTGAATTTCGTGTCAATATTTGGTAGCACTTATTCGAATTTAGCTTAATACCATGATACAATAATTTTTAAAGGTAGTTTCACTCTCTCATTTCAGACGCCATATTAACCATTTGACAGAAACAGTGTTCCGGATTTTCGTGCTACCCATTCCTTGTTAAGAAAATACTCTATTTTTCGCATTAAGAAAAACGAAGACAACAGAAACAAAATTTGAATATGTGCAAAACTGCATTTATGTACATATATTGATTTGAAAAATCGGTTACCTCAAAGGACATACATCGTCGTCCGGATAAATAAATGTCATATGTGAAAATTGGGCCAAATTTAGTTAATAATGTATTTGTTATTGTTTGGCCATATAACTATTTATTTTAAAAATATTTGTATCATGCTTAATACTATGTTCTGCCTGCGCAGTAAACTCGAGTTTGTGTTTTGAGTATGAACAACTATCAAGCGTTCTCATTGTGGTGTTTAAGAAAACTTGAGTTCAATTGAAATTTGTTTATTTATTTCTGAATAAAAATATTGTTTTGTTTATATTCAAAAATGTTTGTAAAAATACATTTGTGCATATATTTAGAAATATTTCAGCATAATATTTAATATTGCTTGCTTAAAAGCAACTAAATAAGTGCTTTTTCCCGGAGCTACAAGCAATATGTATGTATGTACATATATTTGATGCTTACACCAGCAAACGCTGATGACAACGGCATAGTCGAAGGCGATGGTGGTGTTGCATCATTAAGCGAAGATTTCATTTCTTTAATTTGATTACCTTAGTTTACAAATACTGTACGAGAAGGCTTTGATAAGTCGGTGACTTTTTAAATAAATTATATTTTTTTCGGCAAAAATCGTTTTATTTCTCAAAATAATATTATTTTAACTCGTTACACTAAGTCCATCGTTTTTCAATTATTTTATTATTTTTCAAAACAGGCGTTTGTTTCTGTGAAGACCTCTGCATTTGACCCAAATATCTTACCTCCCAGCCATTTCCTCAGATTTAGAAATAGTCAAATGGAGCTAAATCTGAATAATTTGCTCGATGGGGTAGCAGTTCGTAGCCTGGTTCATAGATTTTTGGCAATCCTTTGAAGGGGTCACGCGTTATGGTCGAGTGTGAGCAATGGCGGCACTCATTATGTGGATATCATTTTTCATATCAGAATATTCGTGTAAAATGTGATTTACCCACTCAGTTAAGATGCCTACAGACTCAACCACGCTGCGTACTTTCGTACTTTCGTTCTTCGGTCATTCAATATTCCTTCATGGATTTTATCAACGATTTCTGGTGTAACTACCTCTTTTCGGCGACCTGAACGTTCGGCGTCACTTGTGATGATACGGACACAAAAGAACCCCCTTATTAACCATTGAAATTGGTGCGGCAGTGTCACCCATAATATTATCAATTATTATTAAGCCTTTCGTTGGTTTCGGTGATGGCTTTTTTTTACGCAAAAAATAATGACTAATCAGCACACGAAATTCACTAATTTACATTTTTATTACAAGTTAAGAAGAAAATTAAAAGGCCAGACTTATCAAGCCGTCCTCATATTTGAAATTATGAGCTATTAAATCAGTAAACAGTGCAGCAAAACTTATGAAAAATAATGCCAAATTTTGTCAATAGCGCGGACTAGTTTTGGGGCAAATAAGGGTGGTGTTTAAAGCGAGTTAGACAAAAACTATTTGTATGGTAAACTCATGCATTCGATTGCGTGTTCGAATTTATATCGAATTTTTCTACATCCTTTGCGTTTACGCGCGTAGCTATGGAGTTCGTCCCATAACAATCTGTGTATTCTACTTGGCTGTCAAACGCGTGCATATGCATGGTATGGAGTTCTACCAATCTGCCCTATCGCTGAGTAGGTACGTCGTAGAAAAGTTACGAACGAAACCTTCCGCTACGAATACAAACAATTTGCTATCGCTGCTATCGTGATCACAAAATCGAAGTTGGGAAGATTGCCATCACGGATTCCGAGTGAAACGTTATTGTGACAGTTTTCCTTTATCGGGATAAGTGAAAATTATAATAAGAGAAACTGGTGTACATGAAGTCGGAGCGGGCTTTTGAAAAGATATATGCACAGCGGAAATGGTAAGTAAGCAAAAGCTATTTTTGTTTACAAAACAAACTTTTTCTTAAAAAAAAAAAAAAAACAACTTTCTTTACAAAACAATATTTGTTTACATTTTGTACATTTATAATTTATAATTCATACAAAGTTTCCATTAACGCGATTTGGAGAACATATGTATGTAAATACTCAGAAAAGAGACATTGTGTTCTAAAATACGGCAAAAGGTCGGATCTTGCTTTTCATATCCAATTGGAACAGAACTTCTGCATGCCGCTTTCTGCAAACGGTTTGGTGCGTTCCGACCATTTTTTGCATATTTGAAGGTATACCACGAGAGTCTTTTTCTAATTTTGTGACCAGGAGAAATGTTTCCTGAGGATCCGTTGTAGTATGCTGCGTCTTGCACTGTTTGCGTTGAAAGCAAATGTATTTTTCAAGCAAAATGTAGAATCACGTACATTTTGTTTACATTTAGAATAATCAAACTCGTCAAATTCGATATATCTATTTTGAAGGGTGATGGACCACAACAAATTAAAAAAATATTCCACAGGGTTGCAATTTCTTTAATGCTGCTACCTGTTTAATGTGTCCTGAGTTATTGCAAAAAGATAAACGACATTTTCTTTTTAATATTCTATTCATTTCACAGGTTTGCTTAGACCATAAAAGCTATGTATAACGAAAGCTATCTCTAACAGTGGCGTAGATAGGGTAATTCTGCGCGACTGATCAATTCATCACCATCAAAGCCGCCTACTCCTCAACTTAAAGTAGGTAAAGATGAGAATTGATGCCCACCAGTTTGGGTAACTCGTCTTGAGGCGAAAATTGATAGCATTATGGAGCAGATAACCACACGGCTAAAGGCCTCTGAAGAACAAGTGCTAAACAGAATTGGCGAGATCACAGCTGACCTGTTCAACATTATTATTATAACCCAACGGAAACCCACTTTCCCGCCCAACCGGCACGAGGGGCTCAATCCGCATAACGTACAGATGTTTTTTAAATATACAAATCTTAGGTGCCGAGTCGTGACAGAAGAAAGTTTGTTAAGCGTCGAGATCCCAAGCTGCTCAGCTACAGAATAAGAATTCATCAGCCGAATACAAAGTTAGAGAAATGCAAAATAAGAAAATTGGATCGTTAGCTGTTATTAAGAGAGGATAAAATAGTTCTTTTAATTATAAAAAGTGAGTCCCGTACATCAAAGGTGCTGGAATGATTGTTAAAGTCTTGGCATAAACCTCGAAACGGTTCATTCAACTCAAAGTTAGTTCTGCATAGTTTCAAGAAAAGTGGTTTAAAGTTTCTCGTTGCACGGGAGGGTACATTAAAATTAATTTGCTCTAGAAGAAATGGACTTGAGATCCATCCATTGACTAATTTTACCAGAAATATTATACCTAACATTTCTCTGCGACTCGAAAGAGTAGGAAGATTAATAAGTTTTAAACGACTAGTGTAAGGGGAAAGATTGTATGGCGAATCCCATCGAAGATTTCTCAAAGCAAAAAGTAAGAATTGTTTTTGTATTGACTCTAGTTGGTCTGAGTGGACCTGATAACGAGGATTCCAAACTATGGAACCATACTCCAGTATTGGTCTTACCAATGAAGTAAAAAGTGTTTTAGTTATATACGGGTCGCGGAATTCCTTTGACCAACGCTTTACAAAAGCCAGTACACCCCTTGCTTTATTAACTGTGGAACTAATATGAAAATTAAAATTGAGTTTACAATCCATACCAACACCCAGGTCAACAAAACTGTTTACATGTTCTAGGACGTAGTTATTTATTTTGTAGGAGGCCGGCTGAATGGTTCGTCGAGAAAAGCACATGAATTTACATTTGTTAAGGTTAAGCGGCATATAATTAATGCTGCACCAATTGACTATGCTGTCCAAATCTTGCTGTAGCAAGGATCTTTCTTCAGCCGAGGCATAAGTCTTAAAAAGTTTAACATCATCCGCGTACATCAATGTTTTAGAATACTTTACTACTGTAGAAATGTCGTTTATGAATAGCAGGAACAGAATCGGTCCGAGGTGGCTGCCCTGAGGAACTCCCGAGGAAACATCGATGATCCCAGAATGAAAATTTTTAAAAACTACCTTTTGCGTCCTACCGGAGAGATAAGAAGACATCCAACAGAGGATACCAGGTTGAAAACCAAGCAGATCTAGTTTACGGATGAGTAAAGAGTGACATACTTTGTCAAATGCTTTACTAAAATCGGTATATATAACATCAGTATCAATGCATTCCCTAAACCCATTTAAAACATGGGTGGTAAATTCAAGTAAATTTGTAATGGTTGATTTGCCCTTACAGAAGCCATGTTGGCAATTTGCTATTATTGAGGAAATCGGATAAGTCATTTGATTGGTAACAATAGCTTCAAACAACTTCGGGATAGAAGAGAGTTTAGCTTTACCCCGATAGTTTTCAATAGAAGATCTGCTTCCAGATTTATGAAGGGGGATTATGTAAGACTGTTTCCATATTGACGGAAAAACTCCTTGCTGGAGGGACAAATTAAACAAGTTCGATAATGGCAGGTACAGGTGCTTTGCACATTTTTTTAGGAAACATGTCGGGATCATATCAGGGCCGTACTTGAATGATTCTTTTAAAGATATTAAATAATGAAAAACATCATCTGATGATATGACTGGAATATTAATAGAGTTATTGGGGCTCAGCTTGTATGGATAGGAAATACAGTTATATTTAAATTGTGTGGTGTAGTTAGATTTAAAGAACTGGGCAAATAGATTGGCAATAATCTCGTTATCACATGACACAGTATTTTGATATTTCATTGCAGAAGGGAATGCATTTACTCTGCGCTTAAGCGGAGTTTGAGTGATTTCGCGGTAAGGCTCGTGAAAGTTGAGAGCGAATGTGCGCAACTTGAGCAACTGCGTAAAGACATGTGTGAGCTCAAAGCGGAGCTTGCTGTACACGACAACAACAGTGTGTCAGCAGATGTTATTGTAAGTGGAATACCATACGAAAATGAAGAAAACGTGAGTACTCTTTTCGGTAAGCTTTGCGAAGTGATGCAGCTAAAAACTCCTGCTGCTCGCGCGGCGTTTCGTGTGCGCAGAGGAAAAAACAACACAAAACCTGAGCCGCTCATTATAAAGCTAATCAATCCCTCTGATCGTTCTCTGCTTTTCAAAGCTGCTGCCAGGTTTTACAAAACCAACAAAAGATGCCTGCAGCTTCTTGATATTGGAGGTAAAACTGGGCAGAATATTTATGTGAACGAGTGCCTAACTAAATATAATCGCGAAGTTATGAAGTTCGCGACACAGCTGAAAAGGCAAAGGCGTTTAACATCAGCCTTTTCGATGAGAGGGGAAATATACGTACGCGTAAAGCGTGGAGGTGCTGCTGTCAAAGTGCTCACTATAGATGCCATTGAAGCTTTGCTTGAAAGCAGCAAATGACTATGTTATATTGTATTTTATAATAATAATAATAATAATCCCAACCCGCCCGACCGACGCTAGGGGCGCATCCGCATGACGCACGGATATATAAAAAAAAATTGTTATCATATATGTTGCGCCGAGTATTGAAAGGCAGAGGTTTGTTAAGTGTGGAGATCTAAAACTGTTCAGCTACAGAACAAATGCTCATCAGCTGATCGAATAGTAATATATGTATATGTATGTATGTATTAATTATTGAGAGGATTGAGTATAGTTTTCTTTATGTAAAAAAGTGAGTCTAAAATATCAAAAGAACCGGAGTGAGTGTTAAAATCCTGACACAAACTACCGAGTGGCTCATTTAACGTTTAGTTTTATTTCGCTAAGAAGAGATGGGCTAGAGATCAAGCCTCCCAGTAACTTGACCAAAAATACAATGCTTAGCATTTCTCTGCGACTAGCAAGTGTAGGAAGATTAATGAGTTTTAAACGACTTACATATATATGGCGGCAGGTTGTACTGAGAATCCCAACGAAAACTCCCTAAGGCGAAGAGCAGAAATTGTTTTTGAATTGACTCTATTCTGTCGGAATGAACTTGATAGCGCGGGTTCCAAACAACAGATCCATATTCCAGTATGGGCCTCACTAACGTTGTGAACAGAGCCTTCGTGATGTAAGGGTCATTGAATTCGTTTGACCACCGTTTTACAAATGCAAAAACACCCTTTGCTTTGTTAACTGTAACATTTATGTGAAGATTAACATACTTTTCTCAATAGTTAGACACTGTAGTTTAAAACTAAAGACAAAATATTACTTTACTTATTTACGTATCTCTTCTTTCCCCCCTACTTTTTCTGCTCTTTTAAATTTCTCTTAATTATTGTTCTTCATAATTCGAGTATTACGTTTGGCGGTGTTTGCAACTTAATATTTCTTAAGCGCCGTGTTGTCTTATTTATTAATGATGTTAAGGCATCTGCCTTATTGTTCCATGGGCAGAGATGCTACTTTTAACATGATACGCGTATTGAGTAAGCAAAAGGCCGGCTTAAAAATATGCCATTTAAATGCTCAGAGTCTACCATCTAAAATAGATGAATTCAGGTACATTTTTGAGTCTTCGGATGTAGATGTTGTGTGTGTATCTGAAACTTGGTTCTCTACGTGGCACAATGATGACTTGTTTAGTGTCAATGGATATACACTCTTCCGTTTAGATAGAGTTGAACGTGGTGGTGGTGTTGCTGTGTCTGTGTTGTTCCCTTAAGTGTACTTCAAAAACTTCGGAACAGATCGAATTTCTTTTCGTTGAAATTAAATCTAAGGGCCAGTTTTTCAGTGCAAGTTGAACTCTGTTTGTCGTTTAAAGTAAGTTTAAACTCAGTATGCAGTTTTTCAGTCAACTTTAAACGGAGTTTAAACTAAGTTTAAACGGCCGATTGTGCTTGGTTAAACTTAGTTTAACTTATCAGCTGTGTGCTGACTACTTCGTTTTGGTTGCAAAATATTTTATTAAGCGCAAGGAAACTAAATTTAAATTTAAACTGAGTTTAACTAAACTTAGTTTAAACTGAGTTTAAACCAGCACTGAAAAACTGGCCCTAAGTGTGATAAAATCCTTATTGGGTGTGTCTATAGACCAAATAGGCGCATAGCGTATGCCCAATTTATGGACTTTATCGAAAACTTAACTCTTAATTATAGTAACATTGTTATCGCAGGAGATTTTAACAGTGACCTGTTGTGTGAAAGTGAGTTTGCATTAGCCATGCAAAACCTGGGTATTTTTCCGGCTAACAATTCAATTCCTACACATTTCACACAAGAATACTTATCTTGACCAATAGGATTTCAGCGAGCCCGCAAAAACAACTTGTATGACGAGGAATGCCGCGCCGCTACGGAACGTAAAGACGCTGCCTACACGGCTGCACTGCGATCGGGCGCAACGCGAGCTGTGCGGGAGCGTTATCGTGAGTTGAAGAAGGCAGCATTTTTCTTGAGAAAAAGAAAGAGGACGAAATGCTTGAGTGCGAAGAGCTTGAGATGCTGACCGATAGGAAAAGCCTCCGAAATTTTCTTCAGAAAGTACACCGGCTAACAGAAGGTTTCAAGACCGGGGCGAACTCCTGTAAGAATGATCTGGTGACTGATGTCCACAGCATACTTAAATTATGGAGGGAGCACTTCTCCACACTGCTTAATGGAAGCAGCGGCAACAACCTTGGAGAAGATGTTGAACCCGAATCTCCAATCAATAATGATGGACTCGATCTACCATCATCCGACTATGACGAAATTCGGAAAGCGATAGCACGGCTGAAGAACAACAAAGCTCCCGGGGCCGACGGGTTACCAGTTGAGTTATTTAAGTACGGCGAAGAGGAGCTGGTTAAGTGCATGCACGAGGTCATTTCTCTAATATGGTCGGAAGAAAGAATTCCTGCTGATTGGAACTTAAGAGTGCTCTGCCCAATCCACAAAGTCTTAGTCTTAGTCTTCTTAACATCGCGTATAAGTTTCTGTCGAGCGTATTGTGTGAAAAAACTTAAGCCCACCGTCAATGAACTGATCACACCTTATCAGTGTGGCTTTAGACCTGGTAAATCTACCACCGACCAGATATTCACAATACGCCAGTTCTTAGAAAAGACCCGAGAAAGAAAAATCGAATGGGATGATATTGACAAATTGACTGAGGAATTTATCAATACTGTCAAGTTTTATGAAAAATTTCTTCATGCTGGACCTTCCGCTGTATGATCTGAGTTGAAAATGGGGAATAGATATATAAATAGCTTTTAAAGGCAGTATTAGGCCTTTGAATGCTCTTGAAGCGTTAGATCATTGTTCTCATAAAAATTTTCCAGTCATCATGTTGCTGAGAATTTTGGCTACGCGGCCAGTATCCACTTCCACTTCAGAATGAACCTTCTCTTGTTTGAAAGTACTGAAAACAATTCAGAGTAACTGATCATTACTGATTTTTAAACTCATCACCTGTATAAAAAATATTACGAAACAAATATATACATGATTCATACTTCTTGGATTTTAGGCACGCCTCAATGGTTTAGTTGCGCTAGCAATGCATCGTGATATTGGAATTACAGCTGTCGAAGTTATTGATTAAATATCTAAGAAACCGTAAAGGTCCGATTTCATTTTGTAATGAATACAAATGAACAAAATGATTGTCTGAACATGTTAACCAATCAATAAAACAGCTACCCCAATGAAAACTATTTAATTTTTTGGTATTAAAATAATCATTGTAAACTTTGCCTGTGAAAATATATGTATTTACTTTTAACTGCTGTCAAAAAAGTAAATAAAAAACCGTTGAATTTCGTGTCAATATTTGGTTGCACTTATTCGAATTTAGCTTAATACCATGATACAATAATTTTTAAAGGTAGTTTCACTCTCTCATTTCAGACGCCATATTAACCATTTGACAGAAACAGTGTTCCGGATTTTCGTGCTTCCAATTCCTTATTAAGAAAATACTCTATTTTTCGCATTAAGAAAAACGAAGACAACAGAAACAACATTTGAATATGTGCAAAACTGCATTTATGTACATATATTGATTTGAAAAATCGGTTACCTCAAAGGACATACATCGTCGTCCGGATAAATAAATGTCATATGTGAAAATTGGGCCAAATTTAGTTAATAATGTATTTGTTATTGTTTGGCCATATAACTATTTATTTTAAAAATATTTGTATCATGCTTAATACTATGTTCTGACTGCGCAGTAAACTCGAGTTTGTGTTTTGAGTATGAACAACTATCAAGCGTTCTCATTGTGGTGTTTAAGAAAACTTGAGTTCAATTGAAATTTGTTTATTTATTTCTGAATAAAAATATTGTTTTGTTTATATTCAAAAATGTTTGTAAAAATACATTTGTGCATATATTTAGAAATATTTCAGCATAATATTTAATATTGCTTGCTTAAAAGCAACTAAATAAGTGCTTTTTCCCGGAGCTACAAGCAATATGTATGTATGTACATATATTTGATGCTTACACCAGCAAACGCTGATGACAACGGCATAGTCGAAGGCGATGGTGGTGTTGCATCATTAAGCGAAGATTTCATTTCTTTAATTTGATTACCTTAGTTTACAAATACTGTACGAGAAGGCTTTGATAAGTCGGTGACTTTTTAAATAAATTATAATTTTTTCCGCAAAAATCGTTTTATTTCTCAAAATAATATTATTTTAACTCGTTACACTAAGTCCATCGTTTTTCAATTATTTTATTATTTTTCAAAACAGGCGTTTGTTTCTGTGAAGACCTCTGCATTTGACCCAAATCTCTTACCTCCCAGCCATTTCCTCAGATTTAGAAATAGTCAAATGGAGCTAAATCTGAATAATTTGCTCGATGGGGTAGCAGTTCGTAGCCTGGTTCATAGATTTTTGGCAATCCTTTGAAGGGGTCACGCGTTATGGTCGAGTGTGAGCAATGGCGGCACTCATCATGTGGATATCATTTTTCATATCAGAATATTCGTGAAAAATGTGATTTACCCACTCAGTTAAGATGCCTACAGACTCAACCACTTTGCGTACTTTCGTTCTTCGGTCATTCAATATTCCTTCATGGATTTTATCAACGATTTCTGGTGTAACTACCTCTTTTCGGCGACCTGAACGTTCGGCGTCACTTGTGCTGATACGGACACAAAAGAACCCCCTTATTAACCATTGAAATTGGTGCGGCAGTGTCACCCATAATATTATCAATTATTATTAAGCCTTTCGTTGGTTTCGGTGATGGTTTTTTTTACGCAAAAAATAATGACTAATCAGCACACGAAATTCACTAATTTACATTTTTATTACAAGTTAAGAAGAAAATTAAAAGGCCAGAGTTATCAAGCCGTCCTCATATTTGAAATTATGAGCTATTAAATCAGTAAACAGTGCAGCAAAACTTATGAAAAATAATGCCAAATTTTGTCAATAGTGCGGACTAATTTTGGGGCAAATAAGGGTGGTGTTTAAAGCGAGTTAGACAAAAAATATTTGTATGGTAAACTCATGCATTCGATTGCGTGTTCGAATTTATATCGAATTTTTCTACATCCTTTGCGTTAACGCGCGTAACTATGGAGTTCGTCCCATAACAATCTGTATATTCTACTTGGCTGTCAAACGCGTGCATATGCATGGTATGGAGTTCTACCAATCTGCCCTATCGCTGAGTAGGTACGTCGTAGAAAAGTTACGAATGAAACCTTCCGCTACGAATACAATCAATTTGCTATCGCTGATATCGTGATCACAAAATCGAAGTTGGGAAGATTGCCATCACGGATTCCGAGTGAAACGTTATTGTGACAGTTTTCCTTTATCGGGATAAATGAAAATTATAATAAGAGAAACTGGTGGATATGAAGTCGGAGCGGGCTTTTGAAAAGATATATGCACAGCGGAAATGGTACGTAAGCAAAAGCTATTTTTGTTTACAAAACAAACTTTTTCTTAAAAAAAAAACAAAATAACTTTCTTTACAAAACAATATTTGTTTACATTTTGTACATTTATAATTTATAATTCATACAAAGTTTCCATTAACGCGATTTGGAGAACATATGTATGTAAATACTCAGAAAGGAGACATTGTGTTCTAAAATACGACAAAAGGTCGGATCTTGCTTTTCATATCCAATTGGAACAGAACTTCTGCATGCCGCTTTCTGCAAACGGTTTGGTGCGTTCCGACCATTTTTTGCATATTTGAAGGTATACCACGAGAGTCTTTTTCTAATTTTGTGACCAGGAGAAATGTTTCCTGAGGATCCGTTGTAGTATGCTGCGTCTTGCACTGTTTGCGTTGAAAGCAAATGTATTTTTCAAGCAAAATGTAGAATCACGTACATTTTGTTTACATTTAGAATAATCAAACTCGTCAAATGCGATATATCTATTTTGAAGGGTGATGGACCACAACAAATTAAAAAAATATTCCACAGGGTTGCAATTTCTTTAATGCTGCTACCTGTTTAATGTGTCCTAAGTTATTGCAAAAAGATAAACGACATTTTCTTTTTAATATTCTATTCATTTCACAGGTTTGCTTAGACCATAAAAGCTATGTATAACGAAAGCTATCTCTAACAGTGGCGTAGATAGGGTAAATCTGCGCGACTGATCAATTCATCACCATCAAAGCCGCCTACCCCTCAACTTAAAGTAGGTAAAGATGAGAATTGATGCCCACCAGTTTGGGTAACTCGTCTTGAGGCAAAAATTGAGAGCATTATGGAGCAGATAACCACACGGCTAAAGGCCTCTGAAGAACAAGTGCTAAACAGAATTGGCGAGATCACAGCTGACCTGTTCAACATTAAGCGGGGTTTGAGTGAAAGTTGAGAGCGAATGTGCGCAACTTGAGCAACTGTGTAAGGACATGTGTGAGCTCAAAGCGGAGCTTGCTGTACACGACAACAACAGTGTGTCAGCAGATGTTATTGTTAGTAGAATACCATACGAAAATGAGGAAAACGTGAGTAATATTTTCGGTAAGCTTTGCGAAGTGATGCAGCTAAAAGCTCCTGCTGCTCGCGCGGCGTTTCGTGTGCGCAGAGGAAAAAACAACACAAAACCTGAGCCGCTCATTACAAAGCTAATCAATCCCTCTGATCGTTCTCTGCTTTTCAAAGCTGCTGCCAGGTTTCACAAAACCAACAATAGATGCCTGCAGCTTCTTGATATTGGAAGTAAAACTGGGCAGAATATTTATGTGAACGAGTGCCTAACTAAACATAATCGCGTAAAGCCTGGAGGTGCTGCTGTCAAAGTGCTCACTATAGATGCCATTGAAGCTTTGCTTGAAAGCAGCAAATGACTATGTTATATTGTATTATTAAGACTTTTCTCAATAGTTAGACACTGTAGTTTAAAACTAAAGACAAAATATTATTTTACTTATTTACGTATCTCTTCTTTTCCTCGCTACTCTTTCTGCTCTTTTAAATTTCTCTTAATTATTGTTCTTCATGATTCGAGTATTACGTTTGGCGGTGTTTGCAACTTAATATTTCTTAAGCGCCGTGTTCTCTTATTTATTAATGATGTTAAGGCATCTGCCTTATTGTTCCATGGGCAGAGATGCTACTTTTAACATGATACGCTTATTGAGTAAACAAAAGGCCGGCTTAAAAATATGCCATATAAATGTTCAGAGTCTACCCTCTTAAATAGATGAATTCAGGTAAATTTTTGAGTTTTCGGATGTATATGTTGTGTGTGTATCTGAAACTTGGTTCTCTACGTGGCACAATGATGACTTGTTTAGTGTCAATGGATGTACACTCTTCCGTTTAGATAGAGTTAAACTTGGTGGTGGTGTTGCTGTGTTTGTCAAAAGTAGTCTGTGTTGTTCCCTTAAGTGTACTTCAAAAACTTCGGAACAGATCGAATTTCTTTTCGTTGAAATTAAATCTAAGTGTGATAAAATCCTTATTGGGTGTGTCTATAGACCAAATAGGCGCATAGCGTATGCCCAATTTATGGACTTTATCGCAGGAGATTTTAACAGTGACCTGTTGTGTGAAAGTGAGTTTGCATTAGCCATGCAAAACCTGGGTCTTTTTCCGGCTATCAATTCAATTCCTACACATTTCACACAAACTAGTAGTACTTTGCTAGATATATTTTTTGTTAACAATGCCAAAAGAATACTTATCTTGACCAATAGGATTTCAGCGAGCCCGAAAAAACAACTTGTATGACGAGGAATGCCGCGCCGCTACGGAACCTAAAGACGCTGCCTACAGGGCTGCACTGCGATCGGGCGCAACGCGAGCTGTGCGGAAGCGTTACCGTGAGTTGAAGAAGGAAGCAAGACGCATTTTTCGTGGGAAAAAGAGAGAGGTCGAAATGCGTGAGTGCGAAGAGCTTGAGATGCTGACCGATAGGAAAAGCCCCCGAAATTTTCTTCAGAAAGTACGCTGACTAAGGTTTCAAGACCGGGGTGAATTCCTGTAAGAACGACAACGGCGACCTGGTGACTGATGTCCACAGCATACTTAAATTATGGAGGGAGTACTTCTCCACACTGCTTAATGGAAGCAGCTGCAACAACCTTGGAGAAGATGTTGAACCCGAATCTCCAATCAATTATGATGGACTCGATCTACCATCATCCGACTATGATGAAATTCGGAAAGCGATAGCACGGCTGAAGAACAACAAAGCTTCCGGGGCCGACGGGTTACCAGTTGAGTTATTTAAGTACGGCGAAGAGGAGCTGGTTAAGTGCATGCACGAGTTCATTTCTCTAATATGGTCGGAAGAAGTAATTCCTGCTGATTGGAACTTAACAGTGCTCTTCCCAATCCACAAAAAGGGTGATCCTGCAGTTTGTGCCAATTATCGCGGGATTAGTCTTCTTAACATCGCGTATAAGTTTCTGTCGAGCGTATTGTGTGAAAAACTTAAGCCCAAGGTCAATGAACTGATTGTACCTTATCAGTGTGGCTTTAGACCTGGTAAATCTACCACCGACCAGATATTCGCAATACGCCACTGTCTACGCGGCCAGTATCCACTTCCACTCCAGAATTAACCTTCTCTTGTTTGAAAGTACTGAAAACAATTCAGAGTAACTGATCATTACTGATTTTTAAACTACTCACCTTTATAACAAATATTACGAAACAAATATTTACATGATTCATACTTCCTGGATTTTAGGCACGCCTCAATGGTTTAGTTTAGTTTAGAATTACAGTTGTCGAAGTTATTGATGAAATATTTAAGAAACCGTAAAGGTCCGATTTCATTTTATAATGAATACAAATGAACAAAATGATTGTCTGAACATGTTAACCAATCAATAAAACAGCTACCCCAATGAAAACTATTTAATTTTTTGGTATCAAAATAATCATTGTAAACTTTGCCTGTGAAAATATATGTATTTTCTTTTAACTGCTGTCAAAAAAGTAAACAAAAAACCGTTGAATTTCGTGTCAATATTTGGTAGCACTTATTCGAATTTAGCTTAATACCATCATACAATAATTTTTAAAGGTAGTTTCACTCTCTCATTTCAGACGCCATATTAACCATTTGACAGAAACAGTGTTCCAGATTTTCGTGCTACCAATTCCTTATTAAGAAAATACTCTTTTTTTCGCATTAAGAAAAACGAAGACAACAGAAACAAAACTTGAATATGTGCAAAACTGCATTTATATTGATTTGAAAAATCGGTTACCTCAAAGGACATACATCGTCGTCCGGATAAATAAATGTCATATGTGAAAATTGGGCCAAATTTAGTTAATAATGTATTTGTTATTGTTTGGCCATATAACTATTTATTTTACATATTTTTGAGCTTTAACACTCGGAAAAATATTGTAAATTACCTTGGACAAAATCTTAAAATCGCGAATATTTAGTCGTAAAATGTTTTTAAATTTTTTCGTATTGTCGCACGGATAAATAAATGTTGTAAGTGAAAATATTGCAAATAAAGTTAATAATTCATCTATCAAGCCATTTATAATGCGTTATTCTTTTTTTGATATCTTATTTAGTTTTCGATATATTGAGTATAATATGTATCACATTTAGTCGTTTGTAATATACATTCCTGCAAATGTAACAAACGACAAAATTTTACAGAAGAAAATCCTTCATAAATTCAAAAGTAATTAAGAATAAACAATAAAAATAAAACAATTTAAGATTTTCGTGAACTAAAAATATTCTCCAAGACTTTATGGAAAATTGAATTTCAAACTTCAATTGCGATTTCCTAAAAGTCTTCAAATGTAACATACTACATTAATTTATCTGGGCGACTGCAAGTCATTTTTGCCTGGCAATTAAAGCCTGTCAAAAAAATTTCTCTTGTAAAGACAACGTTAAGGCTTAAAAAATCGTAAAGGCCTTGATTTTACCCGCACTATACTGTTTTTATTTTATTTTTTCAATTCTATTAGAGCATATCGTTTGCTCGGTTTAAAGAATAGGCCACAAATCGTACATTTATGTCAATTCATAAATAAAATTTCATTGCGTTGGTGAAAAAATATACATACATCCAATAAATGAAACATTTGTATGTACATAAATTTACAAAATTTACACGATTTGTTTTTAAATACAATAAAATTAAAATTAAAATCCCCAATGTCTATTTTAAAGTAGTGGCAATATTGGGCGTCTGCTGTCAAACACTGTTTCTGTCAAAAAATCAAAAGTGAAACTACCTCTAAAAATATTTGTATCATGCTTAATACTATGTTCTGACTGCGCAGTAAACTCGAGTTTGTGTTTTGAGTTTATGAACAACTGTCAAGCGTTCTCATTGTGGTGTTTAAGAAAACTTGAGTTCAATTGAAATTTATTTATTTATTTCTGAACAAAAATATTGTTTTGTTTATATTCAAAAATGTTTGTAAAAATACATTTGTGCATATATTTAGAAATATTTCAGCATAATATTTAATATTGCTTGCTTAAAAGCAACTAAATAAGTGCTTTTTCCCGGAGCTACAAGCAATATGTATGTATGTACATATATTTGATGCTTACACCAGCAAACGCTGATGACAACGGCATAGTCGAAGGCGATGGTGGTGTTGCATCATTAAGCGAAGATTTCATTTCTTTAATTAGATTACCTTAGTTTACAAATACTGTACGAGAAGGCTTTGATAAGTCGGTGACTTTTTAAATAAATTATATTTTTTTCGGCAAAAATCGTTTTATTTCTCAAAATAATATTATTTTAACTCGTTACACTAAGTCCATCGTTTTTCAATTATTTTATTCTTTCTCAAAACAGGCGTTTGTTTCTGTGAAGACCTCTGCATTTGACCCAAATCTCTTACCTCCCAGCCATTTCCTCAGATTTAGAAATAGTCAAATGGAGCTAAATCTGAATAATTTGCTCGATGGGGTAGCAGTTCGTAGCCTGGTTCATAGATTTTTGGCAATCCTTTGAAGGGGTCACGCGTTATGGTCGAGTGTGAGCAATGGCGGCACTCATCATGTGGATATTATTTTTCATATCAGAATATTCGTGAAAAATGTGATTTACCCACTCAGTTAAGATGCCTACAGACTCAACCACTTTGCGTACTTTCGTTCTTCGGTCATTCAATATTCCTTCATGGATTTTATCAACGATTTCTGGTGTAACTACCTCTTTTCGGCGACCTGAACGTTCGGCGTCACTTGTGCTGATACGGACACAAAAGAACCCCCTTATTAACCATTGAAATTGGTGCGGCAGTGTCACCCATAATATTATCAATTATTATTAAGCCTTTCGTTGGTTTCGGTGATGGTTTTTTTTACGCAAAAAATAATGACTAATCAGCACACGAAATTCACTAATTTACATTTTTATTACAAGTTAAGAAGAAAATTAAAAGGCCAGAGTTATCAAGCCGTCCTCATATTTGAAATTATGAGCTATTAAATCAGTAAACAGTGCAGCAAAACTTATGAAAAATAATGCCAAATTTTGTCAATAGTGCGGACTAATTTTGGGGCAAATAAGGGTGGTGTTTAAAGCGAGTTAGACAAAAAATATTTGTATGGTAAACTCATGCATTCGATTGCGTGTTCGAATTTATATCGAATTTTTCTACATCCTTTGCGTTAACGCGCGTAACTATGGAGTTCGTCCCATAACAATCTGTATATTCTACTTGGCTGTCAAACGCGTGCATATGCATGGTATGGAGTTCTACCAATCTGCCCTATCGCTGAGTAGGTACGTCGTAGAAAAGTTACGAATGAAACCTTCCGCTACGAATACAATCAATTTGCTATCGCTGATATCGTGATCACAAAATCGAAGTTGGGAAGATTGCCATCACGGATTCCGAGTGAAACGTTATTGTGACAGTTTTCCTTTATCGGGATAAATGAAAATTATAATAAGAGAAACTGGTGGATATGAAGTCGGAGCGGGCTTTTGAAAAGATATATGCACAGCGGAAATGGTACGTAAGCAAAAGCTATTTTTGTTTACAAAACAAACTTTTTCTTAAAAAAAAAACAAAATAACTTTCTTTACAAAACAATATTTGTTTACATTTTGTACATTTATAATTTATAATTCATACAAAGTTTCCATTAACGCGATTTGGAGAACATATGTATGTAAATACTCAGAAAGGAGACATTGTGTTCTAAAATACGACAAAAGGTCGGATCTTGCTTTTCATATCCAATTGGAACAGAACTTCTGCATGCCGCTTTCTGCAAACGGTTTGGTGCGTTCCGACCATTTTTTGCATATTTGAAGGTATACCACGAGAGTCTTTTTCTAATTTTGTGACCAGGAGAAATGTTTCCTGAGGATCCGTTGTAGTATGCTGCGTCTTGCACTGTTTGCGTTGAAAGCAAATGTATTTTTCAAGCAAAATGTAGAATCACGTACATTTTGTTTACATTTAGAATAATCAAACTCGTCAAATGCGATATATCTATTTTGAAGGGTGATGGACCACAACAAATTAAAAAAATATTCCACAGGGTTGCAATTTCTTTAATGCTGCTACCTGTTTAATGTGTCCTAAGTTATTGCAAAAAGATAAACGACATTTTCTTTTTAATATTCTATTCATTTCACAGGTTTGCTTAGACCATAAAAGCTATGTATAACGAAAGCTATCTCTAACAGTGGCGTAGATAGGGTAAATCTGCGCGACTGATCAATTCATCACCATCAAAGCCGCCTACCCCTCAACTTAAAGTAGGTAAAGATGAGAATTGATGCCCACCAGTTTGGGTAACTCGTCTTGAGGCAAAAATTGAGAGCATTATGGAGCAGATAACCACACGGCTAAAGGCCTCTGAAGAACAAGTGCTAAACAGAATTGGCGAGATCACAGCTGACCTGTTCAACATTAAGCGGGGTTTGAGTGAAAGTTGAGAGCGAATGTGCGCAACTTGAGCAACTGTGTAAGGACATGTGTGAGCTCAAAGCGGAGCTTGCTGTACACGACAACAACAGTGTGTCAGCAGATGTTATTGTTAGTAGAATACCATACGAAAATGAGGAAAACGTGAGTAATATTTTCGGTAAGCTTTGCGAAGTGATGCAGCTAAAAGCTCCTGCTGCTCGCGCGGCGTTTCGTGTGCGCAGAGGAAAAAACAACACAAAACCTGAGCCGCTCATTACAAAGCTAATCAATCCCTCTGATCGTTCTCTGCTTTTCAAAGCTGCTGCCAGGTTTCACAAAACCAACAATAGATGCCTGCAGCTTCTTGATATTGGAGGTAAAACTGGGCAGAATATTTATGTGAACGAGTGCCTAACTAAACATAATCGCGTAAAGCCTGGAGGTGCTGCTGTCAAAGTGCTCACTATAGATGCCATTGAAGCTTTGCTTGAAAGCAGCAAATGACTATGTTATATTGTATTATTAAGACTTTTCTCAATAGTTAGACACTGTAGTTTAAAACTAAAGACAAAATATTATTTTACTTATTTACGTATCTCTTCTTTTCCTCGCTACTCTTTCTGCTCTTTTAAATTTCTCTTAATTATTGTTCTTCATGATTCGAGTATTACGTTTGGCGGTGTTTGCAACTTAATATTTCTTAAGCGCCGTGTTCTCTTATTTATTAATGATGTTAAGGCATCTGCCTTATTGTTCCATGGGCAGAGATGCTACTTTTAACATGATACGCTTATTGAGTAAACAAAAGGCCGGCTTAAAAATATGCCATATAAATGTTCAGAGTCTACCCTCTTAAATAGATGAATTCAGGTAAATTTTTGAGTTTTCGGATGTATATGTTGTGTGTGTATCTGAAACTTGGTTCTCTACGTGGCACAATGATGACTTGTTTAGTGTCAATGGATGTACACTCTTCCGTTTAGATAGAGTTAAACTTGGTGGTGGTGTTGCTGTGTTTGTCAAAAGTAGTCTGTGTTGTTCCCTTAAGTGTACTTCAAAAACTTCGGAACAGATCGAATTTCTTTTCGTTGAAATTAAATCTAAGTGTGATAAAATCCTTATTGGGTGTGTCTATAGACCAAATAGGCGCATAGCGTATGCCCAATTTATGGACTTTATCGCAGGAGATTTTAACAGTGACCTGTTGTGTGAAAGTGAGTTTGCATTAGCCATGCAAAACCTGGGTCTTTTTCCGGCTATCAATTCAATTCCTACACATTTCACACAAACTAGTAGTACTTTGCTAGATATATTTTTTGTTAACAATGCCAAAAGAATACTTATCTTGACCAATAGGATTTCAGCGAGCCCGAAAAAACAACTTGTATGACGAGGAATGCCGCGCCGCTACGGAACCTAAAGACGCTGCCTACAGGGCTGCACTGCGATCGGGCGCAACGCGAGCTGTGCGGAAGCGTTACCGTGAGTTGAAGAAGGAAGCAAGACGCATTTTTCGTGGGAAAAAGAGAGAGGTCGAAATGCGTGAGTGCGAAGAGCTTGAGATGCTGACCGATAGGAAAAGCCCCCGAAATTTTCTTCAGAAAGTACGCTGACTAAGGTTTCAAGACCGGGGTGAATTCCTGTAAGAACGACAACGGCGACCTGGTGACTGATGTCCACAGCATACTTAAATTATGGAGGGAGTACTTCTCCACACTGCTTAATGGAAGCAGCTGCAACAACCTTGGAGAAGATGTTGAACCCGAATCTCCAATCAATTATGATGGACTCGATCTACCATCATCCGACTATGATGAAATTCGGAAAGCGATAGCACGGCTGAAGAACAACAAAGCTTCCGGGGCCGACGGGTTACCAGTTGAGTTATTTAAGTACGGCGAAGAGGAGCTGGTTAAGTGCATGCACGAGTTCATTTCTCTAATATGGTCGGAAGAAGTAATTCCTGCTGATTGGAACTTAACAGTGCTCTTCCCAATCCACAAAAAGGGTGATCCTGCAGTTTGTGCCAATTATCGCGGGATTAGTCTTCTTAACATCGCGTATAAGTTTCTGTCGAGCGTATTGTGTGAAAAACTTAAGCCCAAGGTCAATGAACTGATTGTACCTTATCAGTGTGGCTTTAGACCTGGTAAATCTACCACCGACCAGATATTCGCAATACGCCACTGTCTACGCGGCCAGTATCCACTTCCACTCCAGAATTAACCTTCTCTTGTTTGAAAGTACTGAAAACAATTCAGAGTAACTGATCATTACTGATTTTTAAACTACTCACCTTTATAACAAATATTACGAAACAAATATTTACATGATTCATACTTCCTGGATTTTAGGCACGCCTCAATGGTTTAGTTTAGTTTAGAATTACAGTTGTCGAAGTTATTGATGAAATATTTAAGAAACCGTAAAGGTCCGATTTCATTTTATAATGAATACAAATGAACAAAATGATTGTCTGAACATGTTAACCAATCAATAAAACAGCTACCCCAATGAAAACTATTTAATTTTTTGGTATCAAAATAATCATTGTAAACTTTGCCTGTGAAAATATATGTATTTTCTTTTAACTGCTGTCAAAAAAGTAAACAAAAAACCGTTGAATTTCGTGTCAATATTTGGTAGCACTTATTCGAATTTAGCTTAATACCATCATACAATAATTTTTAAAGGTAGTTTCACTCTCTCATTTCAGACGCCATATTAACCATTTGACAGAAACAGTGTTCCAGATTTTCGTGCTACCAATTCCTTATTAAGAAAATACTCTTTTTTTCGCATTAAGAAAAACGAAGACAACAGAAACAAAACTTGAATATGTGCAAAACTGCATTTATATTGATTTGAAAAATCGGTTACCTCAAAGGACATACATCGTCGTCCGGATAAATAAATGTCATATGTGAAAATTGGGCCAAATTTAGTTAATAATGTATTTGTTATTGTTTGGCCATATAACTATTTATTTTACATATTTTTGAGCTTTAACACTCGGAAAAATATTGTAAATTACCTTGGACAAAATCTTAAAATCGCGAATATTTAGTCGTAAAATGTTTTTAAATTTTTTCGTATTGTCGCACGGATAAATAAATGTTGTAAGTGAAAATATTGCAAATAAAGTTAATAATTCATCTATCAAGCCATTTATAATGCGTTATTCTTTTTTTGATATCTTATTTAGTTTTCGATATATTGAGTATAATATGTATCACATTTAGTCGTTTGTAATATACATTCCTGCAAATGTAACAAACGACAAAATTTTACAGAAGAAAATCCTTCATAAATTCAAAAGTAATTAAGAATAAACAATAAAAATAAAACAATTTAAGATTTTCGTGAACTAAAAATATTCTCCAAGACTTTATGGAAAATTGAATTTCAAACTTCAATTGCGATTTCCTAAAAGTCTTCAAATGTAACATACTACATTAATTTATCTGGGCGACTGCAAGTCATTTTTGCCTGGCAATTAAAGCCTGTCAAAAAAATTTCTCTTGTAAAGACAACGTTAAGGCTTAAAAAATCGTAAAGGCCTTGATTTTACCCGCACTATACTGTTTTTATTTTATTTTTTCAATTCTATTAGAGCATATCGTTTGCTCGGTTTAAAGAATAGGCCACAAATCGTACATTTATGTCAATTCATAAATAAAATTTCATTGCGTTGGTGAAAAAATATACATACATCCAATAAATGAAACATTTGTATGTACATAAATTTACAAAATTTACACGATTTGTTTTTAAATACAATAAAATTAAAATTAAAATCCCCAATGTCTATTTTAAAGTAGTGGCAATATTGGGCGTCTGCTGTCAAACACTGTTTCTGTCAAAAAATCAAAAGTGAAACTACCTCTAAAAATATTTGTATCATGCTTAATACTATGTTCTGACTGCGCAGTAAACTCGAGTTTGTGTTTTGAGTTTATGAACAACTGTCAAGCGTTCTCATTGTGGTGTTTAAGAAAACTTGAGTTCAATTGAAATTTATTTATTTATTTCTGAACAAAAATATTGTTTTGTTTATATTCAAAAATGTTTGTAAAAATACATTTGTGCATATATTTAGAAATATTTCAGCATAATATTTAATATTGCTTGCTTAAAAGCAACTAAATAAGTGCATTTTCCCGGAGCTACAAGCAATATGTATGTATATTTGATGCTTACACCAGCAAACGCTGATGACAACGGCATAGTCGAAGGCGATAGTGGTGTTGCATCATTAAGCGAAGATTTCATTTCTTTAATTTGATTACCCTAGTTTACAAATACTGTACGAGAACGCTTTGATAAGTCGGTGACTTTTTAAATAAATTATATTTTTTTCAGCAAAAATCATTTTATTTCTCAAAATAATATTATTTTAACTCGTTACACTAAGTCCATCGTTTTTCAATTATTTTATTCTTTCTCAAAACAGGCGTTTGTTTCTGTGAAGACCTCTGCATTTGACCCAAATCTCTTACCTCCCAGCCATTTCCTCAGATTTAGAAATAGTCAAATGGAGCTAAATCTGAATAATTTGCTCGATGGGGTAGCAGTTCGTAGCCTGGTTCATAGATTTTTGGCAATCCTTTGAAGGGGTCACGCGTTATGGTCGAGTGTGAGCAATGGCGGCACTCATCATGTGGATATCATTTTTCATATCAGAATATTCGTGAAAAATGTGATTTACCCACTCAGTTAAGATGCCTACAGACTCAACCACTTTGCGTACTTTCGTTCTTCGGTCATTCAATATTCCTTCATGGATTTTATCAACGATTTCTGGTGTAACTACCTCTTTTCGGCGACCTGAACGATCGGCGTCACTTGTGCTGATACGGACACAAAAGAACCCACTTATTAACCATTGAAATTGGTGCGGCAGTGTCACCCATAATATTATCAATTATTATCAAGCCTTTCGTTGGTTTCGGTGATGGTTTTTTTTACGCAAAAAATAATTACTAATCAGCACACGAAATTCACTAGTTTACATTTTTATTACAAGTTAAGAAGAAAATTAAAAGGCCAGACTTATCAAGCCGTCCTCATATTTGAAATTATGAGCTATTAAATCAGTAAACAGTGCAGCAAAACTTATGAAAAATAATGCCAAATTTTGTCAATAGCGCGGACTAGTTTTGGGGCAAATAAGGGTGGTGTTTAAAGCGAGTTAGACAAAAACTATTTGTATGGTAAACTCATGCATTCGATTGCGTGTTCGAATTTATATCGAATTTTTCTACATCCTTTGCGTTTACGCGCGTATGGAGTTCGTCCCATAACAATCTGTGTATTCTACTTGGCTGTCAAACGCGTGCATATGCATGGTATGGAGTTCTACCAATCTGCCCTATCGCTGAGTAGGTACGTCGTAGAAAAGTTACGAACGAAACCTTCCGCTACGAATACAAACAATTTGCTATCGCTGCTATCGTGATCACAAAATCGAAGTTGGGAAGATTGCCATCACGGATTCCGAGTGAAACGTTATTGTGACAGTTTTCCTTTATCGGGATAAGTGAAAATTATAATAAGAGAAACTGGTGGATATGAAGTCGGAGCGGGCTTTTGAAAAGATATATGCACAGCGGAAATGGTACGTAAGCAAAAGCTATTTTTGTTTACAAAACAAACTTTTTCTTAAAAAAAAAAACAAAACAACTTTCTTTACAAAACAATATTTGTTTACATTTTTTACATTTATAATTTATAATTCATACAAAGTTTCCATTAACGCGATTTGGAGAACATATGTATGTAAATACTCAGAAAGGAGACATTGTGTTCTAAAATACGACAAAAGGTCGGATCTTGCTTTTCATATCCAATTGGAACAGAACTTCTGCATGCCGCTTTCTGCAAACGGTTTGGTGCGTTCCGACCATTTTTTGCATATTTGAAGGTATACCACGAGAGTCTTTTTCTAATTTTGTGACCAGGAGAAATGTTTCCTGAGGATCCGTTGTAGTATGCTGCGTCTTGCACTGTTTGCGTTGAAAGCAAATGTATTTTTCAAGCAAAATGTAGAATCACGTACATTTTGTTTACATTTAGAATAATCAAACTCGTCAAATTCGATATATCTATTTTGAAGGGTGATGGACCACAACAAATTAAAAAAATATTCCACAGGGTTGCAATTTCTTTAATGCTGCTACCTGTTTAATGTGTCCTGAGTTATTGCAAAAAGATAAACGACATTTTCTTTTTAATATTCTATTCATTTCACAGGTTTGCTTAGACCATAAAAGCTATGTATAACGAAAGCTATCTCTAACAGTGGCGTAGATAGGGTAAATCTGCGCGACTGATCAATTCATCACCATCAAAGCCGCCTACCCCTCAACTTAAAGTAGGTAAAGATGAGAATTGATGCCCACCAGTTTGGGTAACTCGTCTTGAGGCGAAAATTGAGAGCATTATGGAGCAGATAACCACACGGCTAAAGGCCTCTGAAGAACAAGTGCTAAACAGAATTGGCGAGATCACAGCTGACCTGTTCAACATTATTATTATAACCCAACGGAAACCCACTTTCCCGCCCAACCGGCACGAGGGGCTCAATCCGCATAACGTACGGATGTTTTTTAAATATACAAATCTTAGGTGCCGAGTCGTGACAGAAGAAAGTTTGTTAAGCGTCGAGATCCCAAGCTGCTCAGCTACAGAATAAGAATTCATCAGCCGAATACAAAGTTAGAGAAATGCAAAATAAGAAAATTGGATCGTTAGCTGTTATTAAGAGAGGATAAAATAGTTCTTTTAATTATAAAAAGTGAGTCCGATACATCAAAGGTGCTGGAATGATTGTTAAAGTCTTGGCATAAACCTCGAAACGGTTCATTCAACTCAAAGTTAGTTCTGCATAGTTTCAAGAAAAGTGGTTTAAAGTTTCTCGTTGCACGGGAGGGTACATTAAAATTAATTTGCTCTAGAAGAAATGGACTTGAGATCCATCCATTGACTAATTTTACCAGAAATATTATACCTAACATTTCTCTGCGACTCGAAAGAGTAGGAAGATTAATAAGTTTTAAACGACTAGTGTAAGGGGAAAGATTGTATGGCGAATCCCATCGAAGATTTCTCAAAGCAAAAAGTAAGAATTGTTTTTGTATTGCCTCTAGTTGGTCTGAGTGGACCTGATAACGAGGATTCCAAACTATGGAACCATACTCCAGTATTGGTCTTACCAATGAAGTAAAAAGTGTTTTAGTTATATACGGGTCGCGGAATTCCTTTGACCAACGCTTTACAAAAGCCAGTACACCCCTTGCTTTATTAGCTGTGGAACTAATATGAAAATTAAAATTGAGTTTACAATCCATACCAACACCCAGGTCAACAAAACTGTTTACATGTTCTAGGACGTAGTTATTTATTTTGTAGGAGGCCGGCTGAATGGTTCGTCGAGAAAAGCACATGAATTTACATTTGTTAAGGTTAAGCGGCATATAATTAATGCTGCACCAATTGACTATGCTGTCCAAATCTTGCTGTAGCAAGGATCTTTCTTCAGCCGAGGCATAAGTCTTAAAAAGTTTAACATCATCCGCGTACATCAATGTTTTAGAATACTTTACTACTGTAGAAATGTCGTTTATGAATAGCAGGAACAGAATCGGTCCGAGGTGGCTGCCCTGAGGAACTCCCGAGGAAACATCGATGATCCCAGAATGAAAATTTTTAAAAACTACCTTTTGCGTCCTACCGGAGAGATAAGAAGACATCCAACAGAGGATACCAGGTTGAAAACCAAGCAGATCTAGTTTACGGATGAGTAAAGAGTGACATACTTTGTCAAATGCTTTACTAAAATCGGTATATATAACATCAGTATCAATGCATTCCCTAAACCCATTTGAAACATGGGTGGTAAATTCAAGTAAATTTGTAATGGTTGATTTGCCCTTACAGAAGCCATGTTGGCAATTTGCTATTATTGAGGAAATCGGATAAGTCATTTGATTGGTAACAATAGCTTCAAACAACTTCGGGATAGAAGAGAGTTTAGCTTTACCCCGATAGTTTTCAATAGAAGATCTGCTTCCAGATTTATGAAGGGGGATTATGTAAGACTGTTTCCATATTGACGGAAAAACTCCTTGCTGGAGGGACAAATTAAACAAGTTCGATAATGGCAGGTACAGGTGCTTTGCACATTTTTTTAGGAAACATGTCGGGATCATATCAGGGCCGTACTTGAATGATTCTTTTAAAGATATTAAATAATGAAAAACATCATCTGATGATATGACTGGAATATTAATAGAGTTATTGGGGCTCAGCTTGTATGGATAGGAAATATAGTTATATTTAAATTGTGTGTTGTAGTTAGATTTAAAGAACTGGGCAAATAGATTGGCAATAATCTCGTTATCACATGACACAGTATTTTGATCTTTCATTGCAGAAGGGAATGCATTTACTCTGCGCTTAAGCGGAGTTTGAGTGATTGCGCGGTAAGGCTCGTGAAAGTTGAGAGCGAATGTGCGCAACTTGAGCAACTGCGTAAAGACATGTGTGAGCTCAAAGCGGAGCTTGCTGTACACGACAACAACAGTGTGTCAGCAGATGTTATTGTAAGTGGAATACCATACGAAAATGAAGAAAACGTGAGTACTATTTTCGGTAAGCTTTGCGAAGTGATGCAGCTAAAAACTCCTGCTGCTCGCGCGGCGTTTCGGTGCGCAGAGGAAAAAACAACACAAAACCTGAGCCGCTCATTATAAAGCTAATCAATCCCTCTGATCGTTCTCTGCTTTTCAAAGCTGCTGCCAGGTTTTACAAAACCAACAAAAGATGCCTGCAGCTTCTTGATATTGGAGGTAAAACTGGGCAGAATATTTATGTGAACGAGTGCCTAACTAAATATAATCGCGAAGTTATGAAGTTCGCGACACAGCTGAAAAGGCAAAGGCGTTTAACATCAGCCTTTTTGATGAGAGGGGAAATATACGTACGCGTAAAGCGTGGAGGTGCTGCTGTCAAAGTGCTCACTATAGATGCCATTGAAGCTTTGCTTGAAAGCAGCAAATGACTATGTTATATTGTATTTTATAATAATAATCCCAACCCGCCCGACCGACGCTAGGGGCGCATCCGCATGACGCACGGATATATAAAAAAAAAATTGTTTTCATATATGTTGCGCCGAGTATTGAAAGGCAGAGGTTTGTTAAGTGTGGAGATCTAAAACTGTTCAGCTACAGAACAAATGCTCATCAGCTGATCGAATAGTAATATATGTATATGTATGTATGTATTAATTATTGAGAGGATTGAGTATAGTTTTCTTTATGTAAAAAAGTGAGTCTAAAATATCAAAAGAACCGGAGTGAGTGTTAAAATCCTGACACAAACTACCGAGTGGCTCATTTAACTCAAAATTACTTTTACATGGCTTCAGAAACAGAGGCCGGAAATGTCTTAAAATTTGGAGGGAACGTTTAGTTTTATTTCGCTAAGAAGAGATGGGCTAGAGATCAAGCCTCCCAGTAACTTGACCAAAAATACAATGCTTAGCATTTCTCTGCGACTAGCAAGTGTAGGAAGATTAATGAGTTTTAAACGACTTACATATATATGGCGGCAGGTTGTACTGAGAATCCCAACGAAAACTCCCTAAGGCGAAGAGCAGAAATTGTTTTTGAATTGACTCTATTCTGTCGGAATGAACTTGATAGCGCGGGTTCCAAACAACAGATCCATATTCCAGTATGGGCCTCACTAACGTTGTGAACAGAGCCTTCGTGATGTAAGGGTCATTGAATTCGTTTGACCACCGTTTTACAAATGCAAAAACACCCTTTGCTTTGTTAACTGTAACATTTATGTGAAGATTAACATACTTTTCTCAATAGTTAGACACTGTAGTTTAAAACGAAAGACAAAATATTACTTTACTTATTTACGTATCTCTTCTTTCCCCCCTACTTTTTCTGGTCTTTTAAATTTCTCTTAATTATTGTTCTTCATAATTCGAGTATTACGTTTGGCGGTGTTTGCAACTTAATATTTCTTAAGCGCCGTGTTGTTTTATTTATTAATGATGTTAAGGCATCTGCCTTATTGTTCCATGGGCAGAGATGCTACTTTTAACATGATACGCGTATTGAGTAAGCAAAAGGCCGGCTTAAGAATATGCCATTTAAATGCTCAGAGTCTACCATCTAAAATAGATGAATTCAGGTACATTTTTGAGTCTTCGGATGTAGATGTTGTGTGTGTATCTGAAACTTGGTTCTCTACGTGGCACAATGATGACTTGTTTAGTGTCAATGGATATACACTCTTCCGTTTAGATAGAGTTGAACGTGGTGGTGGTGTTGCTGTGTCTGTGTTGTTCCCTTAAGTGTACTTCAAAAACTTCGGAACAGATCGAATTTCTTTTCGTTGAAATTAAATCTAAGGGCCAGTTTTTCAGTGCAAGTTGAACTCTGTTTGTCGTTTAAACTAAGTTTAAACTCAGTATGCAGTTTTTCAGTCAACTTTAAACGGAGTTTAAACTAAGTTTAAACGGCCGATTGTGCTTGGTTAAACTTAGTTTAACTTATCAGCTGTGTGCTGACTACTTCGTTTTGGTTGCAAAATATTTTATTAAGCGCAAGGAAACTAAATTTAAATTTAAACTGAGTTTAACTAAACTTAGTTTAAACTGAGTTTAAACCAGCACTGAAAAACTGGCCCTAAGTGTGATAAAATCCTTATTGGGTGTGTCTATAGACCAAATAGGCGCATAGCGTATGCCCAATTTATGGACTTTATCGAAAACTTAACTCTTAATTATAGTAACATTGTTATCGCAGGAGATTTTAACAGTGACCTGTTGTGTGAAAGTGAGTTTGCATTAGCCATGCAAAACCTGGGTATTTTTCCGGCTAACAATTCAATTCCTACACATTTCACACAAGAATACTTATCTTGACCAATAGGATTTCAGCGAGCCCGCAAAAACAACTTGTATGACGAGGAATGCCGCGCCGCTACGGAACGTAAAGACGCTGCCTACACGGCTGCACTGCGATCGGGCGCAACGCGAGCTGTGCGGGAGCGTTATCGTGAGTTGAAGAAGGCAGCATTTTTCTTGAGAAAAAGAAAGAGGACGAAATGCGTGAGTGCGAAGAGCTTGAGATGCTGACCGATAGGAAAAGCCTCCGAAATTTTCTTCAGAAAGTACACCGGCTAACAGAAGGTTTCAAGACCGGGGCGAACTCCTGTAAGAATGATCTGGTGACTGATGTCCACAGCATACTTAAATTATGGAGGGAGCACTTCTCCACACTGCTTAATGGAAGCAGCGGCAACAACCTTGGAGAAGATGTAGAACCCGAATCTCCAATCAATAATGATGGACTCGATCTACCATCATCCGACTATGACGAAATTCGCAAAGCGATAGCACGGCTGAAGAACAACAAAGCTCCCGGGGCCGACGGGTTACCAGTTGAGTTATTTAAGTACGGCGAAGAGGAGCTGGTTAAGTGCATGCACGAGGTCATTTCTCTAATATGTTCGGAAGAAAGAATTCCTGCTGATTGGAACTTAAGAGTGCTCTGCCCAATCCACAAAGTCTTAGTCTTAGTCTTCTTAACATCGCGTATAAGTTCCTGTCGAGCGTATTGTGTGAAAAAACTTAAGCCCACCGTCAATGAACTGATCACACCTTATCAGTGTGGCTTTAGACCTGGTAAATCTACCACCGACCAGATATTCACAATACGCCAGTTCTTAGAAAAGACCCGAGAAAGAAAAATCGAATGGGATGATATTGACAAATTGACTGAGGAATTTATCAATACTGTCAAGTTTTATGAAAAATTTCTTCATGCTGGACCTTCCGCTGTATGATCTGAGTTGAAAATGGGGAATAGATATATAAATAGCTTTTAAAGGCAGTATTAGGCCTTTGAATGCTCTTGAAGCGTTAGATCATTGTTCTCATAAAAATGTTCCAGTCATCATGTTGCTGAGAATTTTGGCTACGCGGCCAGTATCCACTTCCACTTCAGAATGAACCTTCTCTTGTTTGAAAGTACTGAAAACAATTCAGAGTAACTGATCATTACTGATTTTTAAACTCATCACCTGTATAAAAAATATTACGAAACAAATATATACATGATTCATACTTCTTGGATTTTAGGCACGCCTCAATGGTTTAGTTGCGCTAGCAATGCATCGTGATATTGGAATTACAGCTGTCGAAGTTATTGATTAAATATCTAAGAAACCGTAAAGGTCCGATTTCATTTTGTAATGAATACAAATGAACAAAATGATTGTCTGAACATGTTAACCAATCAATAAAACAGCTACCCCAATGAAAACTATTTAATTTTTTGGTATTAAAATAATCATTGTAAACTTTGCCTGTGAAAATATATGTATTTTCTTTTAACTGCTGTCAAAAAAGTAAACAAAAAACCGTTAAATTTCGTGTCAATATTTGGTAGCACTTATTCGAATTTAGCTTAATACCATGATACAATAATTTTTAAAGGTAGTTTCACTCTCTCATTTCAGACGCCATATTAACCATTTGACAGAAACAGTGTTCCGGATTTTCGTGCTACCAATTCCTTATTAAGAAAATACTCTATTTTTCGCATTAAGAAAAACGAAGACAACAGAAACAAAATTTGAATATGTGCAAAACTGCATTTATGTACATATGTATATTGATTTGAAAAATCGGTTACCTCAAAGGACATACATCGTCGTCCGGATAAATAAATGTCATATGTGAAAATTGGGCCAAATTTAGTTAGTAATGTATTTGTTATTGTTTGGCCATATAACTATTTATTTTAAATATTTTTGAGCTTTGACCGTTTCGGGACGATGGGGATGTTTTTATCCCAAAGAAATTCAAAAAATCGTATCTGTCAAAATATATAAGCGATTTGGTTCAAAAAGCTCCCAAATCATTCATTATACTCTTCTCTACAAAAAAAAAAAATACCAGCTGTTGGTTGGAGTCATCAGTTTTTTATTAAATGTCATTTTCTTAGACGCGTTGTTGCGTAGATGGTGTTTGTTTGGAAAAAGCTTAGAAATTAAGTGATTTTTAATTGAATTATAGTTACATTTTGTGCAAATAGTGCTAATCTATTGAAATAAAAAGTTAAGAACAAAGAACAACTTATTTTTCCTTATACGAAGTCAAGGTAAGTTCCGTGGGAAGAAATCATCCCAAATCTGTTTATTTGTGGGATATTATTATCCCATACGTACTCATGTACATTATTTTACTTAGAGAATGGAGAGACCACGCAGACTGGCTGTTTCACAAATTCAGAACTTTTTGAATGAATCGAGTGATGAGGATCATCCGTTTGATGATAGTGGTTCCGCATACAGTCCCAGTGATATTCACAATATAAGCCATGTAAAAAACAAACGAGCTAGAACCGATTTTGGTGTGATCCTCATAATTCTCGGATGCACATTTGTAATGTCACATAATCGAGTGCCTTTTTTGAAGGACTATTTTTCGAATAGCCCTTCATTGGGGAATCCATACATAAAAAAAGCCATGTCCAGAGATCGGTTCTTACACGTTATGTCCAAACTATATTTTTCCTCGTTATCATACCAACCTGATCCAAAACCTAAAACATATTTCATTGATGATTTGGTCAATTGCCTCAAAAGCACCTTCCAGAAATATAGATCCGACTCTCCACTCCAAAGCATTGATGAGTCTATGACCAAATTTTTGGGTCGCTCTACCTTGAAGCAGTATATGCCATTGAAACCCGTGAAGAGGGGAATAAAATTATGGATGAGATGCGACAGTATGACTGGCTATACTTACGATTTTAATATCTATTCCAGAAAAGAAGACAATTCGCATACATCATCCACATTAGGCGAACGCGTTGTTATGAAATTGGCATCGACCATCAGATATCCTGACACTACATTGTGTTTTGACCGTTTTTTCACGTTAACAAAATTGATAAATAATATTCCTTTTCCAGCTTTAGGTACCTGTATATCTAACAGAAAAAAATTACCTAAAGTTACTGAAAAACTAAACAGAGGAGAATATGTTTTCAAGTGTAATTCATCTGGTACATTGGCAGTGGTTTGGCAAGATACTAAACAGGTAATGCTCCTAAGCAATTGCCATGAGACTACAGTGGGCACCGTTCAAAGAAAACAAAAAGATGGCACCAGAGTTGATGTGACTTGTCCAGATTTAGTGAAAACATACCGAAACATTATGGGTGGCGTAGATTTGGCCGACAAAATGGTTACCCTGTATGAACTGACCGAAAGTCTGCTAAATGGTGGCGAAAAGTTTTCTTTCGGCTAATGATGACATGCGCCGTAATGCTTGGATTATCCATGCAGAAACAAACCATCCACGTCAGAAAAGAGAACCGTTCTTGGGATTCTTGGTAGAGCTATCCGAATGCCTCATCGACGAAGGAAAAAAGAATGCGAAAATTCAGCGCAAAGTTCGAACAGGACCGGTCTCCGCAATGAAGAAAAAAATTAAACAAAATCTGGGAGATCATTTGCCACAAAGAACCAACAAGAGACAAAGATGCGTAAATTGTGCTAAAAAGGGCAGAGAGACGTACGAATCAGATTTGCATTGCTTGCAACTTGGCATTTTGTAAAAAATGTTTTACTCCTTGCCATCAGATATAAATAACATGTCTTATAAGATAAAATTGAATATATAAACGACAAAATAAAATAAAATTTAGTGAATTTAAGTCTAGCATTTGTATTAATATTTTTGAATACAGATGGATTTGGGATGTTTTTATCCCAGGACAATATCTCCTTTTAGGGATGCGCTAGAAATATATTATCAAATTACTTTTCCTAAAATAGCCATAGGAGACGAAATAAACAATTTTCTTTGAGATTGTACGTCACAAAAGTTCCCGTCCCGAAACGGTTAAGGCCGATCGGTTTATTGGAAAAATTATTAGGAAAAAACAACAATACTCAAAGCGGTAGAAGCTATATTATTTCAGAACTCACCACATTTCCTAATCAGACTTCTTTCTTCTTGTCATCTGCGGGAGTCGAAATAATGTAGTTATACTTAACTAATTAAGATATTTTAAATGGCACTATCCTTTTTTGGATTTCTCCTTTAGAGTCGGAGATATTGAGTAAAATTTTGTCGTAAGTCCCAAATATTTTATATATACGAAAATTCTACATAAAAATTCCGTGCTTTGAACACTCGGAAAAATATTGTCAATTACCGTGGACATAATCTTAAAATCTCTAAAATTTAGTCGTAAAATGTTTTTAAATTTTTCGTATTGTCGCACGGATAAATAAATGTTGTAAGTGAAAATATTGCAAATAAAGTTAATAATTCATCTATCAAGCCATTTATAATGCGTTATTCTTTTTTTGATATCTTATTTAGTTTTCGATATATTGAGTATATATTGGGGCAAATAAGGGTGGTGTTTAAAGCGAGTTAGACAAAACATATTTGTATGGTAAACTCCCGAGTTTATGAGAAGTGAATGACGTTAAACTACAAAATTGCTCATAAACTCGAGCTAACGGCGCAGTCAGAACACAGTATAACAGTTGGCAACGCAAACTATGAAAACGTCGGAATTGTTGATAACATTTTCCCGAATTCATGACAAGAGATTTCTTCACGACGGAAATTCGTTCTGAACTGGCTTCGGTGCTAAGATTTTATGCGGAAGGGGGTTACCAGCCGCGATTTGGAAACGACTTTGATATACTAATAGTCCAATCAACATATTAAAAGTTTTGAATACATTACAGTCACGGCTTTGCCCTCTAGGAATATATCTGCAAACAAGTTACTAGAAAAAAGAAAAGCGAAAATGGTCTACAAAATCCAAAAAACTTAAGTGATGCTTTTTTCGTAGAATCTACGAAAATCTTACTACGACGTACTCTGCGACAAGGATGAATATCCGCACGCTACTCGAAAGCCATTCGAAAACATACCTTTCACTGTTATCTAGAACAAAGAGACAGTTTAGAATACATTACATTATTACATATTTTTCATCTGCCAAACAATAGAGTGGCTATATAATTTTAATAATGAATTACGGGCAATATTCTAAACATAGGAAGTTTTTTTATTTTAAAAAAACTTTCTTAAAAATTTTAGATATTTCATTAAACGACATACTTCCCATCCATACATACATACATATACATATATACCGAAATAACTCAAAATAATAAATGCCAATTTATCACCCTCTCTATTCAACTAATTTGTAAACATTTGGCCAATAGTTACGTGGAAGTCACGCCCTTTCTTGCAACAAGCATATTCAAAATCGGATTTTTACGGATATAACTGACTGCCTTTTTGTGAGTTACCATTGTAAAGTCATATCCATTGCATTGTAAAATTTTATCATGGATGCGCAAGCCTGCCCTGGATGCTGGACTTTTTTCATGAACTTCAGTAACATATATGCCCTGAAAAACAATCCTTAAATAATGTTACAATCTTTTACAATACGAACATAATCGGTATATCCCTGTGGACTTTTCCTAAAATCTTGGTCTATGCCACCTCCTATTTTAAATCCACATTTTAAGATTTCTCGACCCTCACGATCCAAATCCTTTTCTTTATGAAGCGTAATTGGGATCTGAAAATTATCAATTTATTAACAACATTCCTCCTTAACAGTCAGCTTACACTTAGACATTCCATAGCCGTACCGGCCTGGTGTTGAAACGCCATTTTAGCCATTCCAAATTTGTTAAGAAATATATTCAGATCAAATTAAAAACGTAAACGAAGTAGAAACTTTGTATCTATTATGATACAAGTTTTATAAAGCATACATATAAGTGATGTGTCGCTACACAAATTTTATAACATTGATAATTTTTACTACCGATATCAATATTTTTATGTCGATAATTTTCAATAAAACGGAAAGGGCTTTAATGGTTTAGTTACGGGCGGCCTTCAACTGCTTCAATGTCTCGCTTGCTTTCTGCAGTGTGTTGTCGCAAGCGAGAGAATGTTTTTTCGACTGCGCATTTTGAAAGCATACTTTTTCATTTGCAACATGTCGTCAAGTAAAAGGGTTCGCGCCCTGCGCGCTATTCCACAATTGAGCGAAACAGAGGTTACGCCCATCGCTATACCGCTATTCCCCTCTTTGTGATTTTGACAGAGTCAGCTGTTTTATGCTGCGTCACATTGGTAAAACTGGTTTCTTATAGGGCAAACGAAACCATTTTTGTACACTCAACATTTGCTTTACTTTGACGCTCTTTTTCCTGCTATTAACATGACCGCGAATAATTCTGTTGCTTGTATGAGTATAAATATTTTTAATAATATAGGGTTTACGTAATTGTCATGATGTATTTATTATCCTGAAAAGGCATTACATTACATTTTATTCTCATTTTTGTTTTGTTTTGTTATCTCTCTCTCCCTACTCAACCAGTGTGATGTCACGGAAAGACAAGTCCTCTCTGATGGGCGCAACCTTGTTATCCACCATTCTTGGCGCTATTCAATGTTTACGGGAATTAGAAAATCTTTCCAACGAAGAGAAGAAAATACGCCGTAAACAATTCTGGATGAGGCCATATTTGGAATTAAGAGAAGCTCACAGTCTAGAAACTCGGCTTTTAAATGATGTTATGTGGGAAGATGGAACAGATTTCCAAAATTTTAGCAGAATGGGCATTGATAAACTTCTGTCAATGGTGCGTACAAAATGAAGTAAAAAGAAATTATTTTATAATTCATATACATATGCACATATGTATGTATCGCGTTCTCTATTCTAGGTTGACTTTAAAATTAAAAAATGCGATAATGTGATGAGGATAGCAATTTCTTCTAAAATATAAATACATGAGTGTAACATTTCAATTCCTCATTTTGGTTCTAGATTAATTTTAATTTGAATTATAGACGCGTTTAACTTTAGACTGAGTAGGCTGGCTTCACGATTTAGAATTGTTCATCGGCCCATCGAAGTAAGAATTGAAACGTGCGATATTTTGGTGCAAACCTGCTGTGTGCTACAGAATTATCTTTCGCCAACTTTGAATGAGTCATTAAGTTATGAAACAGTTAACTGTCAACTTAGTATTCCAGCAACTATAGGCAGCCTGCCAGTTCAAGTGCAAAATATTTACAGGCATGCTCGTGAAATAAGGGAACATGTACGAAATTATTGTGTAGCCGATGTCCCATTTCAATGGATTAAAATAAACAGAACGGCCCCAATTTAAAAATATTTTTGTTTTATTCATTTAGAATCATCACACTGTACAACAATATGAAAAAAAAAAACCAAATCCAAGATACTTAAATTAATAACATACAAAAATTTTCACTTAAAAATATATCACATTATTATCAAAATTCACATAAAAAAAAACAGTTCGTATTCAATAAATTGACCTACTTATACTGTTACTGTTGTTACTGACTACTGCTGAACATTTCTTCAAAAGATATGTCTGCATTGTTTATTGCATTTTGCAATAAGTCACTCCGACTTTCAGTCGCCCTCATGTAACATAGGACCTTGCGTGTCACTAACAGGAGAATTTCTGACATTGTTTGCGTTTCATCAGATAATGGTAATTGCTTTAACTGAAGTGCAATTGTTGTGCTAAATGCACTAAAAACACCGTCGCTTTCGGTAATAGTCACAGATGCCACAAAAGCATCAATTCCTTTGTCATATCTAGAGTCCTTTTGTGACTTTCGAGAAGGACGCCGCCGATAGAACATTGGCTCAGGTGTTGATGCCGATCCTGACGATATTTGCGTATTGGAGGACGGCGGTGATACTTCTGTTGATATATTTATAGGTTGCGAAGTTGAACGAACTGATGTATTTTCCGCCCTATTTGAGTTTTGCTCATTTTGATTGTTTAAACAGAATTCGGCGTTTTCCTGTAGAAAACACAAAAAATGTAAGTTATTTCCTTAGGTATATTAAAAGATTTTGTTCACACATACCATTTCCAAAGAGCTTGCCATTTTTCTCAAGACAAATACTGAGTCGAGAAAACGCATTTCCTCAAAATAAAACAAATGCGGCTCATACACGGTTTCAGCGGAAGAGCCAGACTTCTGACTGCTATCCAGTTTCTTTTTCTCCACAACATAAGAATTCCGCAAATTTTTAATATTTTTCTGAACTTCGCTCGCTTAACGATCGGTTTGCTAGACGAAGCATACTCTCTACTTTGTGCGGTCTTCACGTGCGACATTTCGCTTGCTTCCACTCTGTTTGTCGTTTAAACTAAGTTTAAACTCAGTATGCAGTTTTTCAGTATAAAATGCCGTTCGCGCTCAGTTAAACTTAGTTTAACTTATTAGCTCTTTGCTGAGTACTTCGTTTTGGTTGCAACAAATTTAATGGAGCGCAAGGAAACTTAGTTTAAATTTAAACTGAGTTTCACTAAACTTAGTTTCAACTGAGTTTAAAGCAGCACTAAAAAACTGGCCCTTAGCAAATGGTCCGTTACTTTTTACTTGACGATATTGGTTGTCTGATGACGTCAGATCATCAAAGTTTCTTTAAATAGCAACACGAATGAAGTGAATATTTGGTGTTCAATTATTTTAAAGGTTTAATTGAAGATTTTTGTGAAGTGCAACACGATTTTATTATATGAGTCGTGTATCGAATGAAACAATTCAGTTAAGTCACCTCGCGCATAAAAAATGAACATTTTTCAGGATGTAATTTTAAGTTGTGCCTGCGACATAGTTCAAAAACATCCGATAGGTTTGATAGCATGTGTTTCTCAGAGCACCCCAGGACTACCAGGTCGTCCATATAGAGAAATGCTTGTTCTGGTTTTAGACCGCTAAACGCAATTGTCATCATTCTTTGAAATGGATTAGGGGCAATTTTTAATCCGTATGGTAGTCTAGAAAACCTGTAGGATCCATTATTTGTAGAAAAGGATGTCAGGTCTCGTGAATTTGTTTCTAGTGGTATTTGGTGGAAACCTGACATGAGATCCAAACAAGAAAAATATTTAGCTCGACCTAATTGGTCTAGGATGTCGTCTATTCTTGGCAGTGGGAATTTATCCGCTATTAATTTTTTGTTCATCTGCCTGTAATCTATTACTAACCTCCATCTTTTTTCAATTGAATTTGGGAGTGATTTTTTCTGAACTAATAAAATAGGACTATTATATTCGGAACATGATGGTTCTATTATTCCATCTTTTAACATTTTTGAGACTTGTCTTCCTATTTCATCTTTGTGAGTGTGTGGTATACGGTAGTTCTTAATGTATACTGGGTCTGTATCTTTTGTCCTTAACTTTTGTGTGTAAAAATTGTTTGATGTGATTGCTTCTGTTTCTAATCCAAAAATATCGCTGTACCTAGAACATAATTCCGTTAACATTTTATCAAATTGTTTTGGAAAAGTTTTCTTTAGTGTATCCAAAATTTTATGTTTTCTTTCTGTTTTGTTATGATCACTTGAAATTATGTTATAGTCAGTGAGATTTTCTGATTGAATACTGTTTTGTTTTACCGTTACTGGTCTGTCATTTGTGTTAAGAATTCGTATGAATGCATTTTCAGATTTTACCAAGGTACTTGCAATGAATATGCCTGTTTGTATTTCTTGATTAGGTATCAGTACTTCTTGAAAAGGAGTAGAAAGTTTCACCCTTCTTATAACTTCTGACATTGCTGGGAGTGTTATGTCATCGTTACAAGTAGTTATTATTTCAATGTGCATTTGGAATTTTTCTTGTCTGAGGGTTAGGAAATCTTGATTTTCATTGAATTCAAGTAGACAATTGTATTTTTTCATAAAGTCCATTCCAAGAATGCCATCACACGGTATTGGGAAATCGTTTTGTACTACATGAAACTCGTGTGGTATTAAGTAATTTTTAAACTTTAAGTCGAAAAATGTTGTGCCTATCGAATTGATTTTTCCGTGTCCAATGCCTTGTAATGTTGTAATGTGTTTTTTGTTTAAGTGTTTAAGTGTATCTTGGTCATGTTTAATTATGGAAATGTCTGCTCCTGTGTCAACTAGTAGTGTTATGGCGGTGTTAGTGTGAGCAATTCTAACTTGTATGTAAATGCTAAAGTTAAGGTTAAGATTGTATATTTTGTAGTCCGAGTTTATCTTAGGGGAATGTCCGGGTTTTCCGAACTATTATTGTCTGTTTGGGTCGTTCTAATATTCCTTGTATTACCTCGGTAGGTATTACTGATTTGACCTTTATTATTATAATTATTTCCACTATAATTTCTGTTTTGGCCATTGTGGTTTCTTTGAACATTGGTTCTATTTTGAAACCTTCTTCCAAAATTTCTATTGTTTTGGAATCTGTTGCCAAATTGTTTTTGTTGGTAGTGCAAAATGGGATTTTGTTGGCCTGTAGCTTCTGTACAACTTCCAACAAATTTGCTGATTGCTTCATCCATGTTAGTAAACTGACCTGCTTCCATAATAAGTTTGACTTTTTCTAATGTGCAATTTTTAGTTATTGCCCTTACGGCTGCTTGTGTCGCATATTTACTTGCCTAATTTAAGTTTATGCCGTCATTTATATATGCATTTTCTAATGATTTTGTTAGTGTTTGTATTTCATTGCAGTAATTTGTAGCAGTTTTGCTACTTTGTCTTGTATTCATAAGTTTTGCAGTAACTACTTCTACTGACTCACCTTTTACGGTGGTGCGTAGTTTGGTACTGACTTCCGCAATTGTATTTTCATTGTCAATCAAATTTCTCGAATTTCCTTTAAGTTTAGTCTTTATTAAGGAAATGGCTATTGCCTCATGTTCGCCTTTTATCGCATCAACTAGAGTTAGTGCGTCAAGGAATGAACGTAAATTTTCTGATTTGCCATCAAAATCAGGTATAAGCTTTGTTGCTGTATTTATGAATTCTACTACTGTCTGTGTCATTTTTGGAGTTTGTATAATTTCTTGTAGTGGTGTAAATGATATTTCCTCGTGTAGTACCGTTGGGATATCTATTGTAATTCCTTTTCTTGAGGCTACCGTTATGAGTTTTCCCTAATGTCAAGAAAGAATGTTTCAGCTGCTACTTTATGACCTTGTGTAAGTCTATTATAGTTGACATTTAGAAAAACTCTTAGGTTTTCAAGTGTGCTGACTAGGTTATTGATATGTTTATTAATTGTCTCTGCCTTTATTTCCCTGTCGTTGTTTAGGCACTTATGGGTTTTCAAAAATTCCTCTTTAATTTGTCTAGCTTTAATTCATATTTGGTTCCAGTCCATTACCTTTGGTTGAACATTTTATTGTAACAGTGGGTAATAAATTTGTTAGACTTGGTCTAAATCGTTGCTTCTACTAGCTGTATATTTTTTTTTAAGCACCTATTGTGCATTTTATACAATTTAAAGCAAATATTTGCTGATAAAAGGGCTACTATTGCAAATAAAAAGATGGTTATAACTTCCAAGTCGGGGGACGTTACGTCAACTTTGTTGATAACATTTGCAGTAGAGTCTACTGTTTTTACGTCTAATAGACCCATTTTAGGCCAAGTTTGTAGTATTTGTATTGGTAGGTCCAGTTTTAAGTTTTTCTAATTGCCTCCTAGTAAGATTGAAAGTAACTTAAGAAATGTATTGTATATGTATATAACAAAATATTTTTGCCACGAGCGAAAATTCGCTTACTGGCCCTATGAGTGCGGATTGACGCACATCAGTTTTTGTTTGCTTATAATATAATTTATATATATTTTTTTTTTTTTTAAGTATTAATTTTGCTTTCTATTTACCAAATACTGCTCCATCAGGAATTCTACCTTTGAGATTCAACTCCATATTTTAGTTGCTGCATCCCACGGTGGTGGCGGATTTGTAATAACTGTTCTTAGTAGGATTGCCTTCTCCCGTTTTAGTTTTTGCATGTAACCTCCTCTTCTTTTTGGCTTTTGTGCTATTGGAGTAGTAATTTCATCTGTTGTCTTTCTGCTGGTCCTTTTTCTATATTCCTCGAGCGTTATTGGTTGTGGTCCTTCCTTCATCACGCAGCTGCCGGATCTTTGTGGCTGATCCACGTCAGGACAAATTAGTTTTAAGCTGACTGTCCGTCAGTCTTTGTTATTTTTTTGTTTTGATTGATTGATCAAGAGAAAGTGCTTTTTAGTGCATAATTTTTAAGCACAAAAAAAATTTTAAAGTGTTGTAATTTAAGCAACCCAGGATTCAGGCTGATCTGTGCAGCAAAGCACTAGACTGCCACTGTGCAATTCAATTCTAAGCATCGGTTGGCAGGATAGCTTTTTTTTTTTGTGTTTTGCAAATTAATTTTCGCAAACGCCTGGCAGGATCGCCATGTATCAAATGAAATAATTCAGTTAAGTTTTAATTGTATTGAATTTATTTCATTGAGCAACTCAATGTCGCTTTGTAGGTTCTTTTACAAAATTGCCTTCTTAGCCTAACATATTGGGGTATTTATGGGAAATAATTGCTGCATAATCATAAATAATATTATAAGTAAATTGAAGCTTAAAGTTAATTTGTTTGACGGTTTGGCATGTGTGCCTGACAATGCGTGAGTTCTACATTCAAAATATTCAGACAACTGAAATAAGAAACCCTTGTTGTTATGAATGAATTAAATAAAGATAAGCGTTAAGCATGGTCGACTTTCAGTTACACTACAAATTACAAAATTACATCCTGAAAAATGTTCATTTTTTATGCGCGAGGTGACACAATACATTTCTTAAGTTACTTTCAATCTTACTAGGAGGCAATTAGAAAAACTTAAAACTGGACCTACCAATACAAATACTACAAACTTGGCCTAAAATGGGTCTATTAGACGTAAAAACAGTAGACTCTACTGCAAATGTTATCAACAAAGTTGACGTAACGTCCCCCGACTTGGAAGTTATAACCATCTTTTTATTTGCAATAGTAGCCCTTTTATCAGCAAATATTTGCTTTAAATTGTATAAAATGCACAATAGGTGCTTAAAAAAAAATATACAGCTAGTAGAAGCAATGATTTAGACCAAGTCTAACAAATTTATTACCCACTGTTACAATAAAATGTTCAACCAAAGGTAATGGACTGGAACCAAATATTAGGTTAGGGTTAGGGTTAGGTCAGGTGGTAGCCCCAAGAATTGGGCTCACTTAGACTAGATTTAAAATCCATTGTGGTACCACTGGTATAATTATACCCTATTTTATTTTAACCTGAACAGAGACGATACCCACCGTAAGATGCATATATATATTACAAGAAGCGCCGCGAGCTCGCAATGAAGGTGCGCAACCTACTTATGTTTACCCCACAGAGCCTCTCTGGAGCATCGAAGACGTACGATCCCAGGTGCTTAAATCTGAGCCTTGCGAAGGCTGGGCAGCTGAGAAGGTAGTGTTGAGAAGATTCCACCTCATCATCCTCCATGCAGCTGCCGCACCTCGGGTTCGAGATAATGCCCAGCCTTACGGCGTGAATTCCCATTGCGCAGTGCCCGGTCAGTACCCCGATCAAAGCCGAGAGCAGTGGCCTGGTTGTGCTCAGTAACTCCGCAGACCGCCCGCGGTCCAGCACCGGCCAGAAGGACCTTGCAACTTTGCAAGTCGGTGTTTCCGCCCAGCGTTTGCCGAGCCGACCGAAGGCCCATTTTTCCAGGAGCAGACCGCAAGTGGAAAGGGGAATCCCAATGCCCTTCCTCAACGGAGAGATATCCTCTGTTGTACCCTTTCGGGCCAGCTCATCCGCACGGCAATTTCCGGCTATGTCACTGTGTCCTGGGACCCAGATTAGCCGGATGTGGAAATCCTCTGACGCGGCCGAAAGGGAGGTCAAGCATTCGCCGACCAATTTTGACCTTACCGTCAGCGATCCCAGGGCTCTAATGGCGGCCTGGCTGTCGGAGTAGATGTTCACCGCCCCCCGAGGTGTGGTTATACCAGCCAGGCGGTCCACCGCTTCCTTGATTGCAGCTACTTCTGCTTGAAAAACACTGCAAAAATTTGGTAACCTGAACTTAATACTGAGCGATAGTTCCTTGCAGAAAACACCCCCTCCAACTCTGCCCTCCAGTTTCGATCCATCCGAAAACAGGTTCACTGCACCTTTACACCAGAGGTCATCTCCCTTCCACTCCTCCCTTGATGGGATGTGTGTGGTGAAGGATCCTCTAGGGGCAATCTTCGGCGCGCACAGGTCTACCTCCTCCGGGATGAACTCGAATTGTCTTAGGATCGCTGAGTGCCCATTCATCGGGGTTAGAGAAAACCCGGCACTCCGCAGCCTGATGGCAGAGCAAGCGGCGGCAACTTTACCCGCCAAGTACACGGGGATGATGCCAAGCATCACGTTTAGAGCCAGTGTTGGGGTGGTGCGTAGTGCCCCACTAATGCCAATCAAGGCGCTTCTCTGCACCCGTTCTAAGATTTTAGCTAGAGTAGATCTGTCTAGTGCGTTCCACCAGATGAAAACTCCATATAACATAATTGGTTTAATGACAGTTTCATACAGCCAGAGGACCACTTTTGGAGAGAGACCCCATCTCTTTCCGATGGCTCCCCTACAGCAGTATAACGCGACCGACGCCTTCTTGACCCTATCCTCGATGTACGGCCTCCAGTTCAGCTTTCTGTCCAGAATAACCCCCAAGTACCTGACTCTGTCAGAAAGCACAAGAGGAGTGCCATCGATAGAGGGTAATTGTGCATCCGGGACCCTATGCTTCCTTGTGAACAAGACCAGCTCCGTCTTGTTGGAATTTATAGATAACCCACAGCTTGTGGACCATTTAGTCACCAGATTAAGGTAACCTTGCATGAGGTCATACAGCGTGGTTAGGAACTTTCCTCTCACTATAAGCGCCACGTCATCAGCGTAGGCAACAACCTGACATCCTCTCCCCTCCAACTTTTCCAGGACCTCGTTAATAACGACTATCCAGAGAAAGGGAGAGAGAACCCCTCCTTGTGGAGTGCCCCTGCTCACCTTTTGATGAGTCGACGCACTCCCCCATTCCGCCACGACAGTTTTGTCGCAAAGCATGTTGGAGATAAACCTAATTAAATTGGACTCGACCCCGAGCCGACCTAGGGCCAGCATAACCGCGTTCGGGAGAACATTGTTAAAAGCTCCTTCAATGTCAATAAACGCTCCCACTGCATACTCCTTGTGCTCGAAGGACTCTTCGATTATTTTAACTGTGGAGTGCAAAGCAGACTCCACAGATCTACCTTTCATATAGGCATGTTGAGAGAGACTTAATTTCTCGCTTGGAATTCTATTTCTGATGTATAGGTCTATCAGTCTCTCTAGGGTCTTCAGGAGGAAAGACGAGAGGCTGATTGGCCTGAAGTCCTTGGGGGACACGTGAGAGCTCTTACCCGCCTTGGGAATAAAAGTCACCCTCACCCGCCTCCCAGCCCTCGGGACATACCCCCTATCTACGCAGTTCGCATAGATGGGGGCAAGCCACTGACATGAGACATCTTTCGCCCTCTGTAGTTGCGCGGGTATAATACCATCCGGTCCCGGCGACTTGAAGGGTTTAAAAGAGTCCAGGGCCCAGAGCAGGCGGCTTCCCCCCAGTAGTTCACTAGAGGGGACCGAGATGCCACCGAAATCCATGTCGGTTGCTATATTCGGAGCGGGGTTCTCAGGAAAGTGGACTCCCAGAAGCAGCCTGAGAGATTCCTCACTACTAGTCGCCCATTCTCCCGATTCAGCTCTCAGGTATCCCATTGGGACAGGATTGCTAGATATGATGCGTCTAAAACGCGAAGCCTCATGGCAACCTTCCACGGTCTCGCAGAAGTTTTTCCATGATGTGCGTTTAGACTTCCTAATTTCGTATTTATAAATTGAGAGGCTAGCTTTGTAGAGTTCCCAGTGCTGCTGGAGGTTACTCTTTTTAGCCTTATTGAAGAGACGTCTACTCGCTGTCCGAAGTTCAGACAGCTCCGCTGTCCACCAGCTCGGTTTTACCCTTCGTGAACCTCTGCTCAAGGGGCACGAGCTTTTAATTGCATCATTGCATGCTGAGGTAAATTTCTCTACCAAATCGTCGATGGAATGTACCGAAAGATCCGAGCTCCCAACCGGGGGTTCAGTAAGCTTTTCCTGCAGTTTCTTGCAGTATATATCCCACTTAGTTCTCTTTAGATTCCTAAAGGGTTTGTTTTTGGGACAGTCCTCGTTCAAGGTGAATTCAATATACCTATGGTCTCAATAGGAATGAGTCTCTAGAACTCTCCAATCAGATATAAGTGGTATTAAGGAAGGAGAGGCCAGGGTGATGTCTAGTACCTCACGCCTGACCGCAGTTATAAAGTAGGCTCAAGGCCTCTGTTGCAGATAGCTAAATTCTCGCCAACAATAAAATCAAAAAGTGACTCACCTCTTTTGTTTATGTCCGAGCTTCCCCAGCACGAGTGCCATAAGTTTGCATCAGATCCAATGATGATAGCGACATCTCGCCGTTTCGCCTCGGCAGTGACCTCCCGAAGTAGGGTTGGTGGTGGTTCCACCACGTCATCGTGCGCCATGTATGCCGAAATAAGCCAGAGTTTACCAGCGCCGCCCTCCAGGCTTACTGTGACAATATCATTGTTGCTGAAATTGGGCAAAATAAATGCTTTTAGTTCCTTTCTTACGAGCATGCAAGATCTAGGTTTACATACTTGCTTCTGCATAATCAGGTTATAGTTTGGCGTCCTGATACCAGAGATTCCGCTACTACTCAGCCACGGCTCTTGAATCAGGACTATATCAGCTCCACCCTGCTCCAGGTGGATTATAAGGTTTGCGGAGGCCGCTTTAGAGTGCTGGAGGTTTATTTGTAGGATCTTCATCCAGTAATTCCTCCAACCACGCCAACTCGGCACCCTCGTCAACCGCGGACAGTAACCTGTCCTCCTCTGCTCTGTCAAAAAAGGGGTCCGATTCTAATTTCCGAACCCGCCGTAGAGGGAACATCACCAGCGCTTTCCGCCTCTGACATCTCAGATTCCACCTCCATACTCATGGAGTCCGCTTTCGAAGGCTCTTCCGCCCCACGCACCACTGAAATTCCGGGTACGTCCCTCCCGGCATCGGAATGGTAGACCTTTAGGACCACCTTTTCGAAACCGTAGTTGACAACGCCCTGGCACTCGGAGAGGGGCACGAGCGACTCCGCATTCAGCAGTAACACTGCCTGCCTGTTCAGGTCCTCGGACCGCTCCACCTTGACCACCTTCCAGTTGTGCGCCGGGAGGTGCGGGTTACAATATCGGAGAAGTTCCTCCATTTCATCTGGTGTAGAAGGCCCTGCTGGTAGCCAGACCCGCGCGCGCGGACGTGAGGGTAGATCCCTCTCGTTCACGGCCTCCAGCTTGGCGCCCCCCAGACCTCCCCCACCAGAGCCACTGCAGCCTTATATACATTCGCCGACCGCTCGTCGGCACAAACTATTCGTTTGTGTATGCCATGGTGCCACCCGGCATCTTCACATTTTGCAGGAGGCCCAGGGTTTTCTCTGACCACTTTCATGAAGACCGTGGTGATGGCCGCGGCCACCCGCCTCCAGTTTTCCTTGGGAATGGCTCCATCCTCCTTACTTTTGTCGATTACTCCAAGAGTTATCGACCCCGCCCGTTTAGCGATTTCGCTGAAAGAAAAGGGGGGACCACCCGTCTTGGGCCTTTTCCCCGCAGGGTTTTCCCCTTCTAGAGACCTTTGTCTCTTTGGTGGCTGGTTGGAAGAAGGAGCGCCCGCAGCCTTGACTTCCGCTAGTTTACCCTCCGCCTTGTCTTCGCGTAGCATGCTGCGAGCCCACTCGAGCGTCTGAGCATGCTTTTCGGAAAGCTGCTTTGCGTCCTGCCCTCCGTAGCGACTGACGATTTTAGCCGCTAATCGTCGGTCGGAATGCGCCTTTCGCCTATCAGACCGCCTCGATACAGCCTTCTCTATGCTGGGCTTGGACACCCCTTTGCTAGTGCTAGCTGCTTCAGCCTGTGCCTCATTGGATTGATGTGTAGTCGCCTATGAAGGTCCCAAGGTTGTCCCCGAGGGGGCCAAGGCGAGGGTTGACGCGTGCCCTTATGGGGTCACGCGTTCAGAGCCGACCGGCGCAAAGCGGGAGCGAAGCTCAACCAACACCTACACCACCAACCTAACGGTGACGGGGAGCGGAACATACTCTGAGGCCTGCCAGGGTTTTAACGGGACGGGGGCAGTTGCGACATTAGCCCACCAGCCATTTCTGCAGAGTGTCACCTCTACATACTCAGGTGGCAGAATGCCGCAACCACCAGCGCCGAGATCAACAGATCCAAAACATATAAATTAAGAAAGTCCAGAGGAAAAGCCAGGGGTCGTTACCGTTCAGGTGTAGCCGTAGAAAATTTACGTTCATTCCTTGACGCACTAACTCTAGTTGATGCGATAAATGGCGAACATGAGGCAATAGCTATTTCCTTAATAAAGACTTAACTTAAAGGAAATTCGAGAAATTTGATTGACAATGAAAATACAATTGCGGAAGTCAGTACCAAACTACGCACCACCGTAAAAGGTGAGTCAGTAGAAGTAGTTACTGCAAAACTTATGAATACAAGATAAAGTAGCAAAACTGCTACAAATTACTGCAATGAAATACAAACACTAACAAAATCATTAGAAAATGCATATATAAATGACGGCATAAACTTAAATTTGGCACGTAAATATGCGACACAAGCAGCCGTAAGGGCAATAACTAAAAATTGCACATTAGAAAAAGTCAAACTTATTATGGAAGCAGGTCAGTTTACTAACATGGATGAAGCAATCAGCAAATTTGTTGGAAGTTGTACAGAAGCTACAGGCCAACAAAATACCATTTTGCACTACCAACAAAAACAACAACAAAGGTTTCAAAATAGAACCAATGTTCAAAGAAACCACAATGGCCAATATAACAGAAATTATAGTGGAAATAATTATAATAATAAAGGTCAAATCAGTAATACCTACCGAGGTAATACAAGGAATATTAGAACGACCCAAACAGACAATAATAGTTCGGAAAACCCGGACATTCCCCTAAGATAAACTCGGACTACAAAATATACAATCTTAACCTTAACTTTAGCATTTACATACAAGTTAGAATTGCTCACACTAACACCGCCATAACACTACTAGTTGACACAGGAGCAGACATTTCCATAATTAAACATGACCAAGATACACTTAAACACTTAAACAAAAAACACATTACAACATTACAAGGCATTGGACACGGAAAAATCAATTCGATAGGCACAACATTTTTCGACTTAAAGTTTAAAAATTACTTAATACCACACGAGTTTCATGTAGTACAAAACGATTTCCCAATACCGTGTGATGGCATTCTTGGAATGGACTTTATGAAAAAATACAATTGTCTACTTGAATTCAATGAAAATCAAGATTTCCTAACCCTCAGACAAGAAAAATTCCAAATGCACATTGAAATAATAACTACTTGTAACGATGACATAACACTCCCAGCAATGTCAGAAGTTATAAGAAGGGTGAAACTTTCTACTCCTTTTCAAGAAGTACTGATACCTAATCAAGAAATACAAACAGGCATATTCATTGCAAGTACCTTGGTAAAATCTGAAAATGCATTCATACGAATTCTTAACACAAATGACAGACCAGTAACGGTAAAACAAAACAGTATTCAATCAGAAAATCTCACTGACTATAACATAATTTCAAGTGATCATAACAAAACAGAAAGAAAACATAAAATTTTGGATACACTAAAGAAAACTTTTCCAAAACAATTTGATAAAATGTTAACGGAATTATGTTCTAGGTACAGCGATATTTTTGGATTAGAAACAGAAGCAATCACATCAAACAATTTTTACACACAAAAGTTAAGGACAAAAGATACAGACCCAGTATACATTAAGAACTACCGTATACCACACACTCACAAAGATGAAATAGGAAGACAAGTCTCAAAAATGTTAAAAGATGGAATAATAGAACCATCATGTTCCGAATATAATAGTCCTATTTTATTAGTTCAGAAAAAATCACTCCCAAATTCAATTGAAAAAAGATGGAGGTTAGTAATAGATTACAGGCAGATGAACAAAAAATTAATAGCGGATAAATTCCCACTGCCAAGAATAGACGACATCCTAGACCAATTAGGTCGAGCTAAATATTTTTCTTGTTTGGATCTCATGTCAGGTTTCCACCAAATACCACTAGAAACAAATTCACGAGACCTGACATCCTTTTCTACAAATAATGGATCCTACAGGTTTTCTAGACTACCATACGGATTAAAAATTGCCCCTAATTCATTTCAAAGAATGATGACAATTGCGTTTAGCGGTCTAAAACCAGAACAAGCATTTCTCTATATGGACGACCTGGTAGTCCTGAGGTGCTCTGAGAAACACATGCTATCAAACCTATCGGATGTTTTTGAACTATGTCGCAGGCACAACTTAAAATTACATCCTGAAAAATGTTCATTTTTTATGCGCGAGGTGACTTATTTAGGACATAAGTGCACTGACAAAGGTATACTCCCCGACGACAAAAAATTTTCAGTAATTAAAAATTACCCTATACCTACAGATGCAGATAGTGCGAAAAGATTCGTAGCATTCTGTAACTACTACAGGAGGTTTATAAAAAATTTCTCTGAATACTCAAAACATCTAACTAGATTGTCAAAGAAAGGAGTACCTTTTCAGTGGACACTAGAATGTAATAATGCTTTCGAGCACCTTAAAAAGGCATTGATAAGTCCTACATTATTACAGTACCCAGATTTCAGCAAACAATTTTGTATAATTACTGACGCTACATAGTTCAAAAACATCCGATAGGTTTGATAGCATGTGTTTCTCAGAGCACCCCAGGACTACCAGGTCGTCCATATAGAGAAATGCTTGTTCTGGTTTTAGACCGCTAAACGCAATTGTCATCATTCTTTGAAATGAATTAGGGGCAATTTTTAATCCGTATGGTAGTCTAGAAAACCTGTAGGATCCATTATTTGTAGAAAAGGATGTCTCGTGAATTTGTTTCTAGTGGTATTTGGTGGAAACCTGACATGAGATCCAAACAAGAAAAATATTTAGCTCGACGTAATTGGTCTAGGATGTCGTCTATTCTTGGCAGTGGGAATTTATCCGCTATTAATTTTTTGTTCATCTGCCTGTAATCTATTACTAACCTCCATCTTTTTTCAATTGAATTTGGGAGTGATTTTTTCTGAACTAATAAAATAGGACTATTATATTCGGAACATGATGGTTCTATTATTCCATCTTTTAACATTTTTGAGACTTGTCTTCCTATTTCATCTTTGTGAGTGTGTGGTATACGGTAGTTCTTAATGTATACTGGGTCTGTATCTTTTGTCCTTAACTTTTGTGTGTAAAAATTGTTTGATGTGATTGCTTCTGTTTCTAATCCAAAAATATCGCTGTACCTAGAACATAATTCCGTTAACATTTTATCAAATTGTTTTGGAAAAGTTTTCTTTAGTGTATTCAAAATTTTATGTTTTCTTTCTGTTTTGTTATGATCACTTGAAATTATGTTATAGTCAGTGAGATTTTCTGATTGAATACTGTTTTGTTTTACCGTTACTGGTCTGTCATTTGTGTTAAGAATTCGTATGAATGCATTTTCAGATTTTACCAAGGTACTTGCAATGAATATGCCTGTTTGTATTTCTTGATTAGGTATCAGTACTTCTTGAAAAGGAGTAGAAAGTTTCACCCTTCTTATAACTTCTGACATTGCTGGGAGTGTTATGTCATCGTTACAAGTAGTTATTATTTCAATGTGCATTTGGAATTTTTCTTGTCTGAGGGTTAGGAAATCTTGATTTTCATTGAATTCAAGTAGACAATTGTATTTTTTCATAAAGTCCATTCCAAGAATGCCATCACACGGTATTGGGAAATCGTTTTGTACTACATGAAACTCGTGTGGTATTAAGTAATTTTTAAACTTTAAGTCGAAAAATGTTGTGCCTATCGAATTGATTTTTCCGTGTCCAATGCCTTGTAATGTTGTAATGTGTTTTTTGTTTAAGTGTTTAAGTGTATCTTGGTCATGTTTAATTATGGAAATGTCTGCTCCTGTGTCAACTAGTAGTGTTATGGCGGTGTTAGTGTGAGCAATTCTAACTTGTATGTAAATGCTAAAGTTAAGGTTAAGATTGTATATTTTGTAGTCCGAGTTTATCTTAGGGGAATGTCCGGGTTTTTCGAACTATTATTGTCTGTTTGGGTCGTTCTAATATTCCTTGTATTACCTCGGTAGGTATTACTGATTTGACCTTTATTATTATAATTATTTCCACTATAATTTCTGTTTTGGTCATTGTGGTTTCTTTGAACATTGGTTCTATTTTGAAACCTTCTTCCAAAATTTCTATTGTTTTGGAATCTGTTGCCAAATTGTTTTTGTTGGTAGTGCAAAATGGTATTTTGTTGGCCTGTAGCTTCTGTACAACTTCCAACAAATTTGCTGATTGCTTCATCCATGTTAGTAAACTGACCTCCTTCCATAATAAGTTTGACTTTTTCTAATGTGCAATTTTTAGTTATTGCCCTTACGGCTGCTTGTGTCGCATATTTACTTGCCTAATTTAAGTTTATGCCGTCATTTATATATGCATTTTCTAATGATTTTGTTAGTGTTTGTATTTCATTGCAGTAATTTGTAGCAGTTTTGCTACTTTGTCTTGTATTCATAAGTTTTGCAGTAACTACTTCTACTGACTCACCTTTTACGGTGGTGCGTAGTTTGGTACTGACTTCCGCAATTGTATTTTCATTGTCAATCAAATTTCTCGAATTTCCTTTAAGTTTAGTCTTTATTAAGGAAATGGCTATTGCCTCATGTTCGCCTTTTATCGCATCAACTAGAGTTAGTGCGTCAAGGAATGAACGTAAATTTTCTGATTTGCCATCAAAATCAGGTATAAGCTTTGTTGCTGTATTTATGAATTCTACTACTGTCTGTGTCATTTTGGGAGTTTGTATAATTTCTTGTAGTGGTGTAAATGATATTTCCTCGTGTAGTGACGTTGGGATATCTATTGTAATTCCTTTTCTTGAGTTTTTCCCTAATGTCAAGAAAGAATGTTTCAGCTGCTACTTTATGACCTTGTGTAAGTCTATTATAGTTGACATTTAGAAAAACTCTAAGGTTTTCAAGTGTGCTGACTAGGTTATTGATATGTTTATTAATTGTCTCTGCCTTTATTTCCCTGTCGTTGTTTAGGCACTTATGTGTTTTCAAAAATTCCTCTTTAATTTGTCTAGCTTTAATTAATATTTGGTTCCAGTCCATTACCTTTGGTTGAACATTTTATTGAAACAGTGGGTAATAAATTTGTTAGACTTGGTCTAAATCATTGCTTCTACTAGCTGTATATTTTTTTTTTAAGCACCTATTGTGCATTTTATACAATTTAAAGCAAATATTTGCTGATAAAAGGTCTACTATTGCAAATAACAAGATGGTTATAACTTCCAAGTCGGGGGACGTTACGTCAACTTTGTTGATAACATTTGCAGTAGAGTCTACTGTTTTTACGTCTAATAGACCCATTTTAGGCCAAGTTTGTAGTATTTGTATTGGTAGGTCCAGTTTTAAGTTTTTCTAATTGCCTCCTAGTAAGATTGAAAGTAACTTAAGAAATGTATTGTATATGTATATAAAAAAATATTTTTGCCACGAGCGAAAATTCGCTTACTGGCCCTATGAGTGCGGATTGACGCACATCAGTTTTTGTTTGCTTATAATATAATTTATATATATTTTTTTTTTTTTAAGTTTTAATTTGCTTTCTATTTACCAAATACTGCTCCATCAGGAATTCTACCTTTGAGATTCAACTCCATATTTTAGTTGCTGCATCCCACGGTGGTGGCGGATTTGTAATAACTGTTCTTAGTAGGATTGCCTTCTCCCGTTTTAGTTTTTGCATGTAACCTCCTCTTCTTTTTGGCTTTTGTGCTATTGGAGTAGTAATTTCATTTGTTGTCTTTCTGCTGGTCCTTTTTCTATATTCCTCGAGCGTTATTGGTTGTGGTCCTTCCTTCATCACGCAGCTGACGGATCTTTGTGGCTGATCAACGTCAGGACAAATTAGTTTTAAGCTGACTGTCCGTCAGTCTTTGTTATTTTTTTGTTTTGATTGATTGATCAAGAGAAAGTGCTTTTTAGTGCATAATTTTTAAGCACAAAAAAAATGTTTAAAGTGTTGTAATTTAAGCAACCCAGGATTCAGGCTGATCTGTGCAGCAAAGCACTAGACTGCCACTGTGCAATTCAATTCTAAGCATCGGTTGGCAGGATAGCTTTTTTTTTTGTGTTTTGCAAATTAATTTTCGCAAAAGCCTGGCAGGATCGCCATGTATCGAATGAAACAATTCAGTTAAGTTTTAATTGTATTGAATTTATTTCATTGAGCAACTCAATGTCGCTTTGTAGGTTCTTTTACAAAATTGCCTTCTTAGCCTAACATATTGGGGTATTTATGGGAAATAATTGCTGCATAAGCATAAATAATATTATAAGTAAATTGAAGCTTAAAGTTAGTTTGTTTGACGGTTTGGCATGTGTGCCTGACAATGCGTGAGTTCTACATTCAAAATATTCAGACAATATGTATTGATGGTGTGACGTACATGCGCAGATCGTAAACTATTTTTGTTAGATGTCGCCGCAATCTCTTCTATATCAATCTTACATACTTAGGGCCGGTTTTTCAGTGCAAGTTGAACTCTGTTTGTCGTTTAAACTAAGTTCAAACTCAGTATGCAGTTTTTCAGTCAACTTTAAACGGCCGATCGCGCACGGTTAAACTTAGTTTAACTTATCAGCTGTTTGTTGACTACTTCGTTTTGTTTGTAACAAATTCAATCGAGCGCAAGGAAACTAACTTTAAATTTAAACTGAGTTTAACTAAACTTAGTTTAAACTGCGCCTAAACCAGCACTGGAAAACTGGTCCTTAGTATTACTTATACTTAAACATACAACATACGGCCATCACAGAGCTGATTATACTCCACTTAGCACATACCATCTGCCATATTCATCAGCTGTCTTTGAGCTGTCATTTCATTATTTTGGTTTTGTTTGAGTTTATTTATAAGTACGGTATGCATAGCTGTTTTTACGATTTTTTGACAAAAATATAATTAAAGGGTCGGCTTTAGAATAGGGACCCAGGAATTGGACGGTAAGAGGGGTATCGGAGGGAGGGGTTTTTCCTTTCTAAAAATACCACTCCCAAGGTGCGAGTTCGCGCACTTTTTTAAAATATAGGCGTCTTTAATTTTAAGAAATTCATAGTGTTTTTGTTTTTTTTTTTGTAAAATAATAAAAAAAAACAACAGTAATTCATATTTGTTAAGTCTATTTCATCACTTTTTTTCAATAACGGGCGGTCTTCACCTGCTTCCAATTGTCAAAGAAATGACAGTTGAAAGCAAGCGAGCGCTCGCTTACCGATCGGTTTGCTAGACGAATCATACTTTCAACTTTTTGCGGTCTTCACGTCCGACATCTCGCTTCCTTTCAGAAGTACAGGGCCGTACACATACAACTTTCCTCGCTTTACTTGACAATTCGAACTTTAACAACAAAGCATGAGGTGTAGAAGGTATGCTACATAGAACGCTTTGACAGTTTCTGCGATAATTGTTTGTTTTGAATTGCGATATGTGCTTATTCCGAGTATTTTCATTAATAAAAGAATAAGAAATGTGTTTTACATCTACTTATGTATGTTTGAAATTCGCGAGTGTAATAAACTTTATTAAGACTGAGATGTAACAAGTCTTCTTGCAGCATCTTTCGACAAAATAAATAAAAACCGATCCAGGGGATTTTAGGAAAACGATGAGGGTGGTTAACAAAGAGGTGTTTCATTTGCTATTTGTTCATATTTCTCTTCTTTTCTCTTTTTAAAAGTAATTATATATGCAAAAATTTTGAAATACAAGTGAATTCTCTAAATCGTGTGTATATGCACGCAGAAATAAAATGGAAATGTAAACAGTTGGTTGTCAAAGTGTACAAAAGTTGAGAGTTCGCCATGATTTTGCTTCGTTTTGCTTTGCTTTACTTTTCTCGCCTTGTATTTAGCAGCACTCATATAACAACAGGTCTTCAACTTATCTGTCAAAGCGAAACTCTGAAGCAAAGCAAAGCGAAAGTCTTATGTGTACGGCCCTTAAGTCTAACAAGCGTTGATGCTTGTTAACTATTGAATAAAACACAAGTAAGTCGATGGCGTTGATTATTAAATTTTAATTACACGTGCACTTTTATTGTCCTCTTTTCTTCTTGATGCAAGCCGGAAGTGAGTCATCACTTTAGTTTTCTGACATGACGGAAGGCCTTGCCAGACTGGTACATTCTTAAATCGACGCACTAAACATACTACTAATAATGGTACGTTACTATTATTGCATGCTTTCTATTTTTTTTTTTTGTTTTTTTTAACAGTTATATATTTACATTTGGTTTGTATGTATTTATACTAATTTTACAGTTATAACTTTGGTATATTATCAAAGGACATTTTCGAACTAATGGCTGTTAATCCCAACCATATTAGTCGACCACTCCGTATTTGTACTGAAGCCTGATTTGGGCTTTCATATTCTATGTCTTCCGCAGAATCAGCACTGCCAGCTGTCTCATATTCTTCTGATGATGTATCATGTACATCATTTGTAGCTGGAAGTACTGACTCACTTATGCGTCTATGACTCTCTGAGCTATTTTCCATCAAGGATGGTGCAATTTGGTTTGTCATTAGCTTCAATGAATTGTCCTTATCGTTATCTTCTAATAGTACATCACTTGGGTTCAATATACAGTTATTGGATTTAGCAATAAGTCTTCGATTTCGTCTATAAATATTATCAAAGCTATCTCGGATGATATAAGATCTGCCATTTACATTATCAATGATGGTCCCATACACCCAGTCTTTTCCCTTCTTTTGAAACATAACTACATCACCTACATTCAATACCGGTAGTGATTTCGCGTTTCTATCATAATAACTCTTTTGCCTTTCTTTTTTTCTTTAAATTTTTGGTTTTATGCTGAATTCCGAGCTGTTGTTTCTGCCACTAATGTGGCCGATAGTGGTAACTTAGTCTTAACGAGTCTACCGAAAAATAGTTCCGAAGGCGTTAGCCCCATGCTAGCCACAGGGGTTGTATTGTACTCTAGAATACGGTACTGGAATAGATCAACCATGTTTGCTTCCTAACAACGTTTTAAAAAATTTTTGCCATAGCGATACCTTTTTCTGCTAACCCGTTACTTTGCGGATACCCGGGACTAGAAAACTTAAGTTGAATGTTAAACTCTTTCCCAAATCGAATAAACTCTGCTGAACTGAATGGACTATTATCACTTTTAATTATTGTGGGATACCCCACCTTATTAAAAATCCCTTGAATGCTTTCAATAATATGCCTCGATGTCTTATCCCTGATTTGACTGCTAACTAAAAAACCAGAGTATGAATCAATAAGTGCCACAAAGTCACGTCCCCCGTATTCAAACAAATCCATGGCTACGATATGGAATGGATACCTTGGCGATTCTTCTTGCCTCAACTCCTCCTTTTGATTAGTTCGTTTAAATTTCTCATATATAGCGCATGTTTCAATAATATTTCTAATTTGTTTATTCATTCTTGGCCAAAAGTATAGCAGTCTAGCCCTGGCAAGTGTTTTTTTAATACCCAAGTATGCCGCATGTAACCAGTTAGATACCTCACGCTGCAACTCGGTTGGAATCACTAAACGGTGATTCAGAAAACGAAGCCCATTTTCTATATGTAACAATGCTTTGTACTTGTAAAACTGTTGACCAAAATCATCTAGTTGATGATATTTTGGCCAACCATTATGTTCGTATTTGCTAATGCGGTTATATTTTTCATCTCTCTCAATAACTATTCGGTAAAAATTGTAATTTTCTTCAGTCACACGTCTTCGTAACAGCATGTATAATACCCGATAAATCATCTTACTCTTCAACTTCTGGTGACTGCGCCCGTGATAAACAATCTGCTATTAGCATGTCTTTTCCCGGTTTATATACCACGTTCATTTTTGGATATTTCAACAAAAACATGAACATTCGCTGAAACCGCATAGTGACGCTGTCTATATCACGCTTAAACAGTCTCCAGCGGCTTATGATCACTTTCGACTACGTATTCCCTCCCATATAAACATAAGTGAAACCGTTGACAGGCAAAAACAATCGCAAGCAATTCCTTCTCGATTTGAGCCCACTTTTGCTCAGTTTTACTTAATGTACGCGAAGCGAATGCCACCGGCTTGCTTTCCTGTATCAGGACACATCCTAGCCCATCTTTTGAGGCATCTGTTTGCACAACTACTTGCTGTTTGTTATTCCATTGTTACCTTACGGAGTTCGGTTGTAAGTTGTGACAAATTTGGTATAAACCTGGCAATATACTTTAGAAATCCCAAAAATCGTAAAACTGCATTTTTATCGTTTGGTATCCTCATATCCCGTGGCCGAGTTGCAGCGGTGCGTACTAAAACTTGATATGCCGGTGAGTTTGAGGTTCGAATCTCAGTCAGGGCAAGCAAAATCTTTATAATAGAAAAAGTTTTTTCTAATAGCGGTCACCCCTCGGCAGGCAATGGCAAACCTCCGAGGGTATTTCTGCCATGAAAAAGCTTCTCATTAAATACATCTGCCGTTCGGAGTCGGTACAAAACTGTAGGTCTCTCTATTTGTGGTATAATATAAAGACGCACACCACAAATGGTAGGAGAAGCTCGGCCAAACACTGAGCTATATAGTGTACGCGCCAAAATTATATATATATCTTCATATCCCGCAAAGCCCTAGTGTATTTAGGATCCGGTTTAATGGTACCCTACCCCAGGATATTTCCTATGAATTTAACCTCACGCTGCCTGTATTGAATTTTGTCCGGATTAAACGTAATATTATTAGCCCTAGCTCGGTCAATTACAGACATTAGAATTTCATCATGGTCTTTTTCATTATCTGCATAAATCGCTATATCATCAAAGTAAATTAAAACACCTTTCAAGTCTCCAAATAATTGCACCATTTTCCGTTGAAACAATTCCGGTGCACAGTTCAAGCCAAATGGCACCCGATTAAATTTGAAACGTTACGTTATTTTTAACCTAAAACAAGGATGATACAGTATTCTGCATATTTTATAACAGTTTCCAATTGTGCCTCCAAGTAATATATGAACTTAAGAAGTTTCATTGTTGCACCAGACTCACATATAAAAATTGGTTTTTTTTTTGGGAATACAAATGGTATGTGCCCACACAATGTCGCATTGTAAGCATGCACTCCATTCGGATAAATTTTTGTCATCCTTCCAAGCCTTTGCGCAGAAGGAACAAATCGCTCCGTCCGGCGGAGTGTCAACAAAATCCTCTCCATCCGATCCCGCCTTAACTGCTGCCGCCATATCAGCTTGATGCAACTTCCTAATTACCGATTTTTTTGGCATCTAAAATTAAAAAGAGTTCTTAATCATCAAAATATTAACCTAAAGAACCACCCGAGTATACCACAAAGGCCGATTTCTGATATATGGAAAAAACAATATTTAAAATAACAACTATAAAGATTTTCAGAAGTTATTACCATATTTTTAAAATTCGATACTCACTTAAACAATCCTTGCTTTTTCTTAATTTGCCGCACCTTAGGGTGGCAAAGCAATTTGTATAGTGGATGGATATTGAGATGAGAACGTGTACCACATTAGCCTCCTGTACCACAATACCCGAAGTTCCTCTATATTGTAACATAAAACACATATGTAACTACATAAATACATATCTACATATGTACATAGTCACATACACAAACATATTTACATACATATCTAAAAATTAATCTTTAATTTAGCAATAAGAGAAATTGGAGTAAGAGGAGAACTTTAAGAGATTAAGGTAGATGTAGGATAAGGTTGGCTGTAAATAAAGTTGAATATAAGGTTATTCATATTTTTTGCAAACACCGAGAAGTGCGTTTGTGTTTTTAATAACGTTAATGGCGACGAGGAAAAAAAATATATAACAATATTTAAATATTTGTTATACTATGTTCTGACTGCGCCGTTAACTCGAGTTTATGAGCAATTTTGGAGTTTAACGTCAAACACTTCTCATAAACTCGGAGTTTACCATACAAAAATTTTTTGTCTAACTCGCTTTAAACACCACTATTTTTTGGTGTTTATGGACGTGCAACCCTTATTTGAACAAATATTAGGCCGCACTGTTGAAAAATTTTGGCATTATTGTTTAAAAGTTTTGCTGCACTGTTTACTGGTTTGACAGTTCATAATTTCAAATACGAGGGCGGTTCGATAGGTCATCGACTTTTGGAATTTCCCGCACAGAAACTTTAATTTCATCATTGCTGCTTTTAACCGCCATCTTATAATAAACTACTAAGTATGCTGATAAAGCAATATTTTTGCGTAAAAAAAAACCATCACCTAAATCAAGCAAAGGCTTGATAAGTACTATAAGGACCTTGCACAAATAATTTTAATAGTTTAAAATTGAATTACTAAGTTCCGTTGTTGTCGAGGCATCACAAGTGGCACCGAAAGTTCAGGTCGCCCAAAAGTGGTCGTTACACCAGAAATCGTCGTTAGAATCCATGGAATGATATTGGAAGACCGGAGAACGATAGTGTGTGAGGTGGCTAAGGTTGTAGGTAACCAACTGAGCGGGAACCTCACAACTAAAACGAATATTTGTATGTATATAAAAAAGCTATCCGCGCGATGGGTGCCGCGATTGCTTACACTCGACCATAAGCGTAACCGGTTGATCTCGTCAAAACCATGGACTACGAATTGCTGCCCCATCCAGCATATTCTCCAGATTTAACCCAATGCGACTATTTCCTATTTCTAAACTTGAAGATATGGCTGGGTGGTAAGTGGTTTGGGTCAAATGAAGAGAATATCACAAAAACAAACGCTTATTTTAAAAGCCTTGAGAAAAGCTATAATAAAGGAATAAAAAATGGTGTATAGAGTTGAAAGGAGAATATGTTAAGGTATATAACGCTTTTTTGCCGAAAAAATATATTTTATTCAAAAGTCAATGATTTATCAAACCGCCTTCGTTAATAATTTGTAAACAAAAGGAATCAAATTTCACAAAGAAAAATTTCAAATAATGATGCAAAACCACCGTCAGCACAAATCACCGTCTACTATGGAGTTGCCTTCGCATTCAACATTGCTCAGTGTTCCATGTCATCGCAAGCATTATCCAATTATATGCACTTTTTTTTTAAACATTTGTAAATAAAGCTACAAATGTATTTTCATAAGCAAAACAAAATTTGTATTTGAACGTAAATAAACAAATGTCAATTAAACTTAAAGTTTCTTAAACACCTCAATGAGAACGCTTGACAGTTGTTCATAAACTCAAAACCACAAACTCGAGTTTACTGCGCAGTCAGAACATAGTATTACTCAACAACTAGACGGTTAAATAAACTAAGTTTGCTATTTAAAATACAAAAACCGTAAAAATTGTGAATTTGGTTAGCTCCAAAAGTACATTTATATATATTTCCGAACGTAAGAAAAACCTCTGGCATGAAGTTAGTGAACATTTGTGTTTAAAAAAAAAAAAAATTAAATAAAAAAATCTATACGTTAAAAATATAATATAACGGAAAATTTAAGTGGTTTATTAGAAAAGTAAAGCTTAAGTACACATGAAAAAATTCAATGAGCGACCTTCATAGAGGTTAGTGAGGAAAAACTAGCAACCACATAAAAGAACCTGTACCCTTTTCAAGGGCAAATATCATCATATACTGAAAAGAGATCAAGTGTCCGTTATCAATAATTTATCTGGACTCTGATTTGAGAGAAAGACCAAACGAAAAAAAATAATTTTATTGAATAAGAGCTACAAAGTTATAAGAGTACAATACAATACATAAAACAACAATACAAATGTCTTAATAATCGTGAATTGAGCAACGAACTCTCGCAAAAACGATTGAAATTTAAATTTACAACAATAAAACAATGGCTGAACAAAAGCAAACAAAAAACGAAACAACACCTACTTATTCTTTGTGCACAATGCAAAAAGGGGAGCAGCACTTGGAACTGAACAACAACAAAAATAATATTGCGTTTATATACACTGCAACAGCTCATCAGGTGGAGAAGTAGCCAACACTGAAGCTCCAGCTAACAAAGCAACAATACGTTGTTTCACTTTCTTCTTTTGTATTTAATTACGAATTTAATTTCTTTCCTCCACTTTTTACTTTTAACTATATAATTTGTTTTAAATTTTTCGTACTTAAGAATTTGAATAGCGACTAAAAAGAAAAACAAATAATTATGGACGCATTACAGACAAGCAGATTTAATTTAGTTTTAACTTGTATAAAAAATATAGAAAGTTTTGATGGTAGTAATGCGAACCAGCTACCTGATTACATTAATCAAGCTAAAAAAAATTCTTCCATCATATGAAGAGTTTGACAGTAATAGCAAAAAAATTATTTTTGGCTAAATAAAAAACAAATGTGTTGGCAAAACTAGAGAGGCAATTCATATGTACGCTGGTGTAACTGCTTGGCCTGTTTTAAAAGATATTTTAACAAAAAACTTTGGCGATAAGTATAGTAGCAATGACTTGATGGACGATTTAAAAACTAGCACATTACAAGGAATTGTAGAAAGTTATTATTTTAAAATTAACAAACTTACCCACAGGATTCATAATAGAAACTTAACTCATGGGGATAACGTTTACACCACTGCTGAAGTTAATAGAATTGCTCTTAAATCGTTCAAAGATCATCTTCCTGAACCAACACGAACTATAATATTTTCTAGAGACCCAAAAACTTTAGAAGACGCCTTTAAAATAATATTAGAACCCAGACATCAACATTATACCCAGTTTGGCAAAAAGCGATTATATGAATACAAATATAAGAACGAAGTTTAGTGATAATTATAATAATCCTAATAACTTCAATCATCAAAGACAACTTAGTTTTAACAACAACAGCAATAGGTCTAATCACAATAATTTACCAGTACCAGTAGGCCAACAAGTCACACCCTATCAAAATAAACAGTTTCTCAATCCAAATTTATATCATAATAACCCATCAAACTCCAATTCCACAGGTCAAACAAGCCGTTTACAGTTTTCTCAAACAACGAATTTATATTACCAACAATTTATCCCCGATACTAGTTCTTACCAAACTAGGCAACCAGTTTTTAACAATCAAAATGCACATAGTTTTAATAATACAAACCAACAAGTTGAACCAATGGAAATTGGAAATTCGAATGTAAATTTTTCTGTAGCAGACGAGCAAAACTTCCTTACATAGTTATTAAGAATCCCGTGAAAAAATTAAAATTTATTATTGACACTGGCGCTGAGTTTAGAATAATTAATTTTAATATTTGTTACCCTAAATTTAAGCAAGATGTAAACGTAGTAGCAATAGTACTAGGTACTAAAATGTCAATAACCAAACTGTGCAAATTTTTAATATTTAAAGAGTTCAATTTATATAATTATCATTGTGAATTTTTAGAATATGCTTTTAAGGCAAATTTTGATGGACTTAAGTTGCATTATCGATTTACCCAATCGTCAATTAATTACCAGTAATGCAGTAATTACTTACTTACTACATTGGCGCATTAACCGCCTAAGCGATTTTGGCCGAGGTCAACAAAGCACGCCAGCTGTCCCTATCTCGTGCTAACTGGCGCCAATTGGAAATCCCAAGTATAGCCAAGTCTTTTTCCACTTGGTCTTTCCAACGCAGAGGAGGTCTTCTTTTTCCTCTGCTACCACCCGCGGGTACCGTGTCAAAAACCTTCAGGGCTGGAGCTATTTCGTCCATTCGAACGACGTGACCTAGCCAGCGGAGCCGCTGATTCTTAATTCGCTGCACTATATCTACGTCATTGTACAGCTCGTACAGCTCGCAAAGACGCAAAGGTCCTTAAATCTTTCGAAGAATCTTTCTCTCGAACACTCCAAGAGCCCTCTCATCTGATTTTGTTATCGTCCATGCTTCTGCGCCATACAATAGGACGGGCATGATGAGAGACTTATAGAGTATGGTTTTTGTCCGTCGAGAGAGGACTTTACTGTGCAATTGCCTACTCAGTCCGAAGTAGCACTTGCTGGCAACAGAGATCCTGCGTTGGATTTCAAGGCTGACACTGTTATTGGTGTTAATGCTGGTTCTTAAGTAAACAAAGTCCTCTACTTTTCCAAAGTTATAGCTGCCAACAGTGATGTTAGATCCCAGTCGTGAATGTACCGACGGTCTATTTGATGACAGGAGATACTTCGTCTTGCCCTCGTTCACCTCCAGACCCATTCGCTTCGCTTCTCTATCCAGTTTGGAGAAGGCAGAACTAACTGCGCGGTTGTTAAGGCCGATGATATCAATGTCATCGGCGTATGCCAGCAATTACACACTCTTATAAAAGATGGTGCCTTACCGATTTAGTTCTACGACTCGAATTATCTTCTCCAGTATCAGGTTAAAGAAATAGCACGACAAAGAACCACCCTGTCTGAAACCTCGTTTGGTATCAAACGGCTCGGAGAGGTTCTTCCCAATTCTGACGGAGCTGGTGGTGTTGCTCAACGTCATTTTACATAGCCGTATAAGTTTTGCTGGGATCCAAAATTCACACATTGCGGCATATAGGAAATTTTTTTTCATACTATCGAAGGCGGCTTTGAAGTCGACAAAAAGATGGTGTGTGTCGCGTCTTCTTTCTCGGGTCTTTTCCAAGATCTGGCGTATTGTGAATATCTGGTCGGTGGATGATTTACCAGGTCTAAAGCCACACTGATAAGGTACAATCAGTTCATTGACGGTGGGCTTATGTAAGTCTTTCACACAATACACTTGACAGAACCTTATAGGCGATGTTAAGAAGACTAATCCCGCGATAATTGGCACAGACTGCAGGATCACCCTTTTTGTGGATTGGGCAGAGCACACTTAAGTTCCAATCAGCAGGCATGCGTTCTTCCGACCATATTCTAGAGATGAGCTCGTGCATGCACTTAACCAGCTCCTTTGAGCCGTACTTAAATAACTCGACTGGTAACCCGTCGGCCCCGGGCGCTTTGTTCTCAGCCGTGCTATCGCTTTCCGAATTTCGTCATAGTCGTGTGATGGTACATCACGTCCATCATCATTGATTGGGGATTCGGGTTCAAAATCTTTTCCATCGTTGTTGCAGCTGCTTCCATTAAGCAGTGTGAAGAAGTGCTCCCTCCATAATTTAAGTATGCTGTGAACATCAGTCACCAGATCATTCTTACAGGAGTTCGCCCCGGTCTTGAAACCTTCTGTTAGCCGGTGTACTTTCTGAAGAAAATTTCGAAAGCTTTTCCTATCGGTCAGCATCTGAAGCTCTTCGCACTCACGCATTTCGTCCTCTTTCTTTTTCTCAAGAAAAATGCTGCCTTCTTCAACTCACGATAACGCTCCCGCACAGCTCGCGTTGCGCCCGATCGCGACAGCGAGAAATATGGTTCCACTGCTCGGAAATATCGTTCTGTTGATTATTGCTCTCAGAGAGCAGGAGTGCAAGTCTGGTGGCGAAGTGGGTGGCTGTCTGTTGCGATTGCAGCTTTCCGACGTCGAGCTTTCCTTGTGTCCATTTGCGTGCGCTTTTTGCTGCACAGAGGGGCGTGCGGACCTTAGCTTCCACAAGAAAATGATCCGAGTCGATGTTGGCTCCACGGATCGTGCGCACATCTAGGACACTGGAAGCGTGCCTTCCGTCTATCACAACATGGTCGATTTGGTTTCGTGTCTTACCATCCTATGCTGGAACCTGGTACTGCAGACTACCATGTTTCGGGCCCCGGCGAAGTCGATCAGTCTCAATACGTTATCAGGCGTTTCGTCGTGGAGACTGAATTTTCCGACTGCGGAACCAAAGATGCTCTCCTTGCCCACCTTGGCATTGAAATCACCAAGCACGATTTTTATATCGTGGTTGGGGCACCGCTCACACATGCGGCCAAGGAGATCGTAGAAGCGATCTTTGGTCCCATCGTCCTTCTCTTCCGTCGGGGCGTGGGCGCAAATCAGGTAGATGTTGAAGAATCTTCCCTTGATGCGGATTGTGGCGAGACGTTCATCCACCGGAGTGATGCAGTAATTACTATATTTTTATCTAAAGAAGGAGAAGCCTATGACGATTTAGCTTATAAAGATAACTATTTTTTTAATTGTGAAGTTGAAAGGCCTAATATAATATCCCACATTCGAACGAGCCACCTAGAGTTATATGAAAAAGAAAAGTTACTAAAAATTGTTAGAAAACATTAACAGGTATTTTATGAGAAAGACGACAGTTTAAGTTTTACTAGTGAAATAAAACATAAGATTTTAACGAAACACGATATTCCAATTTACTCAAAGTTATATACATAGATATCCTGAGGTGCATAAAGCCGAGGTTAATAATCAAATTGAAAACATGCTAAAACAAAACATAATCAGACACTTTAATAGTCGTTATAATAGCCCGATTTGGATCGTTGGAAAAATACTTGACTCCTCTAATAAAAAAAACTGACGTATAGTAATTGATTACCGTAAACTCAATGATATTACTATTGAAGACAGATTTCCAATGCCAAACATTGATAATATCTTTGATAAACTAGGAAAATGCCAATATTTTTCTACGCTTGATTTGGCGAAGGGATTGAAGTTCATCCAGACGACATTCCAAAAACTGCGTTTTCGACAGAAACTGGCCATTACGAGTTTTTGCGCATGAACGTTTCAGAGACTAATTAACAGTGTATTTAGTTGACGTTCTAATTTTTTCGACAAGTATTGAAGAACATCTAGAAGCAATAGATAAAGTATTAAGACGTTTAAACAAGGCTAATTTGAAATTGCAAGTTGACAAGTGTACGTTTTTGGCAAAATAAACTGAATTTTAGTACAATATATATTTTTTAATACAATTAACGTTTTTGGTAAAAATATTCAGTTTGTAAAAATCGTCTTTTGTGTGTACATATACGGCAATGTACATGTAAGTAAAGTATGGATTTTTGAAAAATAAACGGTACTTGGAACTGAAAATGCATATCACAAGAAAGATAAATATATTATCTCTTAGTCCACTATATTTATTTAATTTAATAAATATTTTTCATAAAAATTTTCAAACTTTGAGAAGTGCCTAATTGCATGTGCACAACACATGTACGGCATATCACATACTTGTAAGCAAAGTATACTTTTTTCAAATGTTCAATAAATGCAATTTTAAATGGATATCATTAGTCAGAATAGCCAATTATCTTTCTGTTCATGCTATTTTCTTTTAAAAATATTAATATTTTGTATGAAAGTTTTCAAATTTTGAAAACTGCTTTTTAACGTAATGGAGTTCCTATAGCAATAAGTTTTTGAAATAAAGAAGATTGAAATTGAATTGAAATTAATAAAATTATATTGTTAAGAAATTAATACACCTATTGTTTTATCCGTGAGAGTACATATGTATATACAAGTATATGTATACATACACTGCTAATAAAAACAAAATATTAAATTTATAACTAGAGTTTAATATTTAATTTAAAGGGTTCAATTTTAAAAGGGTTAGTACATACAAAAATTAGATAAAAAAATTAAGATGATAAATGCATAAGTAATAAAAATGTGCAATTGAGGGACATATTATCCCTCGTTTGGATGGATCAACATGCTGATTATAATCTGAAATAAAAGAGATATTGGCCCGTAGTCATAGTCAAGTTAAAGTCGACTCTAACGTTGGTATCAGCTTTTTTGACAGATATCTCATCGAAAAGTATGTCAAAAAGCTGCTACTAACTTTAGAGTCGACTTTAACTAGACTATGACTACGGGCCATTGACTTTATCACTGACTTCATAAGCATATTTGTAAACTAACCGTGCAAAATAATCCGTTATTAGGCTATAATATAATATAATTTTGGCGCTTACACTATATAGCTGAGTGTTTGGTCGAGCTTCCCCTACCATTTTTGGTGTGCGTCCTTTTATTATACCACAAATGGAGGGACCTGCAGTTTTGAGCCGACTCCGAACGGCAGATGTATTTAATGAGAAACTTTTTCATGGCAGAAATACCCTCGGAGGTTTGCCATTGCCTGCCGGAGGGTGACCGCTTTAAAAAAAACTTTTTCTATCATTAAGATTTTGCTTTCCCTGACTGAGATTTGAACCTCAAACTCACCGGCATATCAAGTTATAGCACGCAACTCGACCACAGCGGCCACAGTCTGTTATTAGACTAGCTCTCATAAAATCAACTCCCTGCGTTTCAGATGTATATTCAACCTTGTCCAATGCATTTTCTGTGGGTTCGTACAAATTATCGATTTCTTCCACAGGTGGTTCTGCATCTTTTTTCAGCCGAGCGATATTATGTTAAACTCCACAAGCGACAACAATTGTCATAGTCGTGACTATGTAGCAGTTCCTATTACGAATTTGGGATTCATTATATAGCCGTTCAGCAGCAGTGTTAGGGTGTAATAGTGGTGTCATATTATATTTACTAACACCACAGTCACTGTCGCCAAATATAAAAAAAATCTTTGAACTCATTATGTTGCTGTCATTTACGTAACCAGGCCATCTGCATACCAGTAGCCCGTTTCTGTAACCCATTTCGATCGATGTTCTCGACTCAAATTCTCGATTTGACGTCACTCTCACTCAATGTGTTTCTGTAAAATAATTACTCGATTCAATCGATAGTCAGCTGATATGTTCCATTCCATTTCAGTAGGAATGCTCGATTGAATGTGTTTCTGTAACCAAATTGAATGAAATACTGTCGATTGGTTTTCTCACTTCCATTTGAGGTGATGACAAAAAAATTTTTCGTTAAATTCAAAATGGAATTAGTTGAATTTAAAGCAAATGTAAGTATATTTTTGTTAATATATTATATATGAATAGTTAAAAAAGATTTGATGCATTTTCTTTACAGAGAAGTACGTCGGGGCGCGTTACGAATGGCCAAAAGAGGCGGTTACTGCACTTAATGCAGCAGCACCGCAGCGTTGGAAGGGGCCAATTTATGAAACCAAACGCGAGGAATTAGCACGAAGAGGTTTGGGCTGCCGTCGCTGCTGAATTAAATGCATTGGGAGGGTCCCACAAGTCCCCTAATAAGTGGAAAAAGGTAAAACTAAAATATTCTTGGGTATAGCATTACAATTTACATATGTGTGTTGGTTTTTTTTAGTGTTGGATAGACTGGAAATCGGCAGTCAAGAAGCTGCACAATGTCCACAGAGCGTTCGCCAGACGATTTATTTATTAATAAGAATTAAATATTTGTGCACACATTTCTATAATGCTTACTTTTCTCAATAATAGTTTCTCAAACATGAAGTTGTCAGTCCGATTCGATAGATTTCTTGTCGATTGGCGTTCCATTTCTCTCACTGTTTCATATTTTGTCGACTTATGCTTACAGAAACACTCGTTCTCGATCAATCGACTAATTTGGATCGAATCGAAATGACGTCACTATAATCGAGTATATTGTCGATTCCTTACAGAAACGCACTACAGGTCTGTAATTTCTAAATTCGCATTGCAGACTGCTTGCACATTAAAGAAAAAGTACCCTTTGCCATTGCTATAAATCTCACCATTTTCCCCACCAGGCGATTGTATTCGAACGTTTAAGCCAGTCGATACATCGCACAACTTTTGGAAATTTTGCTATTTCATAAAATGCACGATTTAAGTTTTCAATTTCATTCCTGGGTTTAGGAATTTTTATGAACTCCGCGGAAAGTCGTGCTATAGCATAATACACTTTTTTTACTACCCGACTTGCACTGGCCACAGTAACTCCACAGAAGTCAGAAACAGTCACCAAAAAACTCCCTGATGCGTAGAAGCGTAACGCAAACAATAACATTTCCGCAGGGCTTATGGCATGATTTCTGAAAATGAAATCAATTAGTAAGGGTGTGAATTTATACATTTTTAACAGACCTTTCCGTACGATTCTGAATTTGTTTTTGGATTTTATTCAAAATGTTTTTGGACAACCGAATTCTATAAATGAAGGTATCATCGTATATTTCAAAATACAAATGTCGTATGCCATAAGCATGGGGTTTTAAAAAAGTCGTCTACATAAAAGTGAAATATTAGAAAGATATGTTACTGATTCCATTATTGCAAACCACTTTCACTTTATTACTACACAAAAAATATTTGCTTAATATTTAACTGCTGTTAGCTGTCATTTTTGTTCTGGTTAGCAGTAAATCAGCGGCCCATCCTCTGGTAACATTTACCGGATGTTATCTGACGGATTGGCGCTAACCGCACCATCTCTGATTAAAATTACCGACGGTTAGCTACAATTCAGCTTACTATTCAGCGCTTGCTTATCTGACGGATGGTCTTAACCGGCGCTTTTAGTTCCGATTAAGCGCTTAACCTTTGAAGAAGAGGAAAAAGAGGAAGAAGGGGAAGACAAAGATGAAATTCCAGAATATCTGTTGGACGAAATTATCGACTTTTCTGATGATGATGACGATGACCAAGATATTAGAGAGAGCAGTGATGTTGATCCACAGCCGCCTGCTAAACGGCAACTGGCCAAATCATTAATTTAATTTTTTTACTTAAAACTTTTCATAACTAACATTTTTAAATTATATTTTTTTCCAGATTTTTATAATTTCTTTGTCAATGCTTCTTGAAAACCAACACTGAAAAAATTGGTACATAAGAAATGAGAAGTAAATTAATATTAAGCTGGAAAACGCAAATTCGGATTATGATTGTTTTCTTTTCAAATGAAATTTATTGAAGAAACTGAGAAGCATATTATAGATCAAACAGAAAGCAAAAAAGACTTAGTTTTGTGGAAAATATGTTCAAAGAGCATGAAAAAAAATTTTCTAACATTTTGATTCATAAGCACTACACAAATTTTTTAAATCAATTCTTTTTTAAATTTTAATTGTTGCACAGATCTCTAGCAAAAATTTGGCTTGAACAGATTGAAAAATATCAATTAGTCGACGAGTTATAGCCAAAAAACCATATAAACAATATACTGAAAATCGGCATTTGACTGCAAAGTTCGAAAGTCGATTAAAAAAAATTCGAACTAACATAAACAAACGCCGCGATAGGGTCTTCTAATTTAGCCTTTATTTTCACCTCCCACTCTCAGAATCGACCTAACTTTGAATTTGTTCCACAGTGTAATCCGATACACCGATACGAGATTTAATTCAAAAACTTCCCGCACAAATCCGAGCAAGAGCTGCTTGTACCGTTATAGCAATGTCCATAGATGGCGATCAACAAGAAGAAAAGCCAAGAGCACATCGTGTTAGTTTCCAAAAGGAAGAACGTGATATGCCGAAAATGCGGCGACAGCAAGATAGGCGCAGGTGCTCGGCGTGCACTGAAATTCATTTCGTTGCAAACTGTAATAAATTCAAAGCAATGTCATATAATGAGAAATGGGATGTGGTTAATCGCATGAATCTGTGCCGTTCATGCCTTAAAACTCACGGACCCGAGTTTTGCAGAGAGCGACAAGAATGCGGCAAAAACAAGTGTATAGCAAAACATCATGTGTTGTTACATAAACCGGAGGCTGAAACTCCTCAAATGTTCTGCAAAGAATTTGCCTATTACAATCAACACTCGACATGCTACTACAATCATCGAACACGATATACTGAAGAAGTTAAAGCTTAAAGGTGAAGAATCCGAGCTTCGTTTGCGATGGACGGATGGTACTGTTCGTGTAGAGGAAAATTCCTCGCTCGTCAAAACTTGCAGGTTGACGCACATGGAAAAAACGAAGTGCACAACTTGCGCGATGACCGTAGAGGTTTGCCGGTGCAGTCATACGAATGTGTGGTTCCTCAAATGATAATTGGCTTAAATAACAAACACGTAGCGATGCTCATGAAGTTCAGATAAGGAAAGGTCGAGGAACCAGCTGCAACGAAAACGGGTCTAGGCTGTACAATCTACAGTGTTTTAAAGCAGAACAAGCAAAATCCACGTGATGATTTGCAATTACATGTATGTGAATGCAACGATGACATAGCGCTCCAAAAGCTCCTAATTGAAAACATGAAACTTGAAAGTGCAGAATTAAAAGAGCGCTCGCGCGAGTTAGAAGATGATGGTGATAAAAATCAACTAGCAAAGTACGTGAAGCGTACTGGCGGCTACTTCACAACGAAACTACTTTGGCGTATGGATGATATACCACTACCAGACAATTACATGTTGGCAAAGCGTAGACTTGACTGTTTCGAGAAGAAGCTCAACAACTATTCGGGCTTAAAAGAGAAGGTAAACGCGCACATACACAGTATGGAAGAAAAGCAATACATTCAAAAAATCTATGAGAGCGAAGTCGATATCAACTACAAGCGCAAGTGGTACTTACCGATATTTTCGGTTAGAAATCTCAACAAGCCAAACAAGACAAGATTGGTATGGGACGCTGTTGCGGTATACAAAGGATTCTTCCTTAACAGTTGCCTGGAGAAGGTCGAATTGGTACGATTGGTATCTGTCCTGATATTCATGAAATGTTTCACAGGGTCAGTTTGGATTACGAGGACCACCACTCACAAAGGTCCCTATAGCGCGATTGTGATTACACACGAGCGAGTTAATATCGTTTACACAATATAAATTTAAAAAAATATAATTTACTGTACGCCGAAATCCGTGCGCTTTATTGATGTTCTTAAAACTGATTAACATTATGAATTATTAGTTCTATTTATACTATTGAGATACAACGGTGGTTGTCGCAGTGGATTATTCCATTGCTAGTTGTTTGCTGTTTAAGGGTGTACATATCTATTTGGGTTGGTTATCTTTTGTTGTAGTGACAGTGCATTTATATTGTTCTAATGTTTGTCCGTTGCTTATGTGCAGGTCAGTTGTTTGTGTTTTACATGTTGAGATTGCATTTCTTGATGATGCATGTTTATTTGTTGTTTACGTGTTTGTTTATTTGTTGTTGATAATGCATTTCTTGATAACGCATCTTTGGTTGTTATTGATGGTGTTAATGGAAACGTTGTTTACGTGCCTTGTGATAACGTCATTAACTAGCGCCAGATGTCTATGTCCTGAAAGTGATGTCCTTCGGAGCTAGCTGCTCACTAGCTATCGTACAATACGTAAGAAATAAGAACGCTGAAGAATTTGTAGATGAATTTCCGAGAGCTGCTAAGTCGATCATAGAAAGGCATTACGTGGACGACCTGTTGGACGTCGCTGACTGTCCACAGAAAGTCATTCAGCTAGCCAGGGATGTAAGAGGGGTGCATTGACGTGGAAACTTTCACATCAGAGGTTGGGTTTCGAACTCCGTACAAATTGTCTCGGAGAGACAAAACCTATCAACGACTTCTGTAAAGCGGCAAAAACAATCGACCAAGTGATTAAACCAGAAAAGGTGCTTGAGTTGTGTTGGCAAATAAACGATGACGGGTTTACGTTCAAGACGAAGTTTACCAAGGCCAGCAACGAAATTGTATGTGCTGAAAGACTACCGACTAAGAGAGAACTACTCCGGCTGTTGATGTCAATATATGATCCACTAGGGTTTTTGTCATTTTATATGATTCTCATAAGAATATTGCTGCAAGACATATGGCGAAGTGGCATTAATTGGGATGACTTAATTCCTGAAGAATTTGCAATTCCATGGAGGCAATGGCTCTCAATTTTTAAGCCTATTTGCGAGGTGAGAGTTCCAAGATGTTACTTTGGCAACTGTAAAAAATAGGAATGCAGAGTCGAACTAAATGTTATCGTTGACGAAAGTGCATCTGCAAGCGCCGCATTAGCCTATTTCAGGATTGTGAACGGGCAAAGAATTCATGTCGCTCTTGTCGGTTCCAAGACTAAGGTTGCGCCTTTGCGAGCACTATCAATACCACGAATGGAATTGACAGCAGCGGTTTTAGTATCACGACTAGCTGGTGAGATTGTCAGTGGGCATGACTTCGAAATTCATGATACACAATTTTACACTGACTCGAAAACAGTACTGACATCGCTGCGTCCGATCCACGTAAATACGAACAATTTGTAATGTTCGGAGTAACAGAAATACAAGAAAACACCGAAATAACAAATTGGCATTTCGTAACCTCCAAACAAAGCGACAATTCTTGCGCCTGCCGGAAGAAAAATGTCCAAAGCACGAGTTATCTACACGTGAGTGGGAACGTCTGGAGAGATGCGTAGCCTACGTGAAGCATTTCATAGAAAGCTGCAGGAAAAAAGTACAAAAGTCAGCCCATCTAATCACCGACGAACTTCTCTGGAGTCGACATTACCTCTACCGTCTTGCCCAAGCCGATGCCTACCGCACCGAAATTGGAAGTCTACAAAAGAACTCACGATGTGTATTGCCGAAGTCTAGCCCGCTTAGAATGCTGTCACCCTTTATAGATGTTAATGGAATTGTTCGTATGAGCGGCTGTTAGGAAAAAGCGTCCGTAGCAGATGCAGCAAAATACCCAATAATTTTGCAAAATGCTCACAAGATCACGCAGCATGTAAATGATTGGTATCGCCGCAAGTACCGGCACGTTCATCATGACACGGTCATCAACGAGATGTTTCAACCATTCTTTATTACTAGCCTGCGCCGAGCTCTACGCTCTAACTGTATGCATTGCAAACTACGCGACGCTAAATCGCATCCGCCTGAAATGGGTCCACTGTTTGAAGGATGTTTGGCGGCCTCTTCCAGACCATTTTCTCATTTTCGCATCGACTTCTTCGGCCCGTTTCTGGTGACCATTGGAAGACGCACGGAAAAAATATACGGTGTAATGTTTTCTTGTATAACCTGCGGCACCGTATACATAGAGGTCAACCTAATAAAATATTTAGCGATAACGGCACAAACCTGGTTGCAGCTAAGAAGGAGCTACGCGAAGCTTACGCAAAATTGGATTTGATACTCTACAATCACAGATAACTAGTGCAGAATGCAAATAGAATTTTATTCCGCCAGCGAGCGCTCCCATGGGCGGCGCCTGGGAACGAATGATACGCTCAGTAAAAAGCGTTTTGTACCACATCGTTACACCCAATACCAAGCTAAGGTTATTAAAAGGCTTTTCTGTGCTCGAAGAGCCTATTATAAACGATATTGCTGAAAATGGCTGTCAAACTAGAAAAATGACAGTTGAAAGCAAGCGAGAGCTCGCTTACCGATCGGTTTGCTAGACGAAGCATACTTTCAACTTTTTGCGGTCTTCACGTGCGACATGTCGCTTGCTTTCAGAAGTAAGCGAGCATTGAAAGCAGGTAAAGACCGCAAGTAGAAACCACTCAAATTACACATACACAATATTTAGGTGCACTGCATTTTCTTTTTACGCTTTTTACGTTATTTTTAACTAAAAGCAAGGATGATACAGTATTCTGCATATTTTATAACAGTTTCCAATTGTGCCACCACGTAATATATTAACTTAAGAAGATTCATTGTTGCACCAGACTCACATATTGGAAAATTGGATTTTGTTTGGGAATACAAATGGTATGTGCCCACACAATGTCGGATTGTAAGCATGCACTCCATTCGGATAAATTTTTGTCATCCTTCCAAGCCTTTGCGCAGAAGGAACAAATCGCTCCGTCCGGCGGAGTGTCAACAAAATCCTCTCCATCCGATCCCGCCTTAACTGCTGCCGCTATATCAGCTTGATCCAACTTCCTAATTACCGATTTTTTGGCATCTAAAATTAAAAAGAGTTCTTAATCATCAAAATATTAACCTAAAGAACCACCCGAGTGTACCACAAAGGCCGATTTCTGATATATAGAAAAAACAATATTTAAAATAACAACTATAAAGATTTCCAGAAGTTATTACCATATTTTTAAAATTCGATACTCACTTAAACAATCCTTGCTTTTTCTTAATTTGCCGCACCTTAGGGTGGCAAAGCAGTTTGTAGAGTGGATGGATATTGAGATGAGAACGTGTACCACATTAGCTTCCTGTACCACAATACCCGAAGTTGCTCTATATTGTAACATAAGACACATATGTAACTACATAAATACATATCTACATATGTACATACTCACATACACAAACATATTTACATACATTCTTAAATATTAATCTTTAATTTAGCAATAAGAGAAATTGGAGTAAGAGGAGAACTTTAAGAGATTAAGGTAGATGTAAGATAAGGTTGGCTGTAAATAAAGTTGAATATAAGGTTATTCATATTTTTTACAAACACCGAGAAGTGCGTTTGTGTTTTTAATAACGTTAATGGCGACGAGGAAAAAAAATATAAAACAATATTTAAATATTTGTTACTCAACAACTAGACGGTTAAATAAACTAAGTTTGCTATTTAAAATACAAAAACCGTAAAAATAGTGAATTTGGTTAGCTCCAAAAGTACATTTATATATATTTCCTAACTCTGGCATGAAGTTAGTGAACATTTGTGTTTAAAACAAAAAATTTAATAAAAAAAATCTATACGTTAAAAATATAATATAACGGAAAATTAAAGTGGTTTATTCGAAAAGTAAAGCTTAAGTACACATGAAAAAATTCAATGAGCGACCTTCATAGAGGTTAGTGAGGAAAAACTAGCAACCACATAAAAGAACCTGTACCCTTTTCAAGGGCAAATATCATCATATACTGAAAAGAGATCAAGTGTCCGTTATCAATAATTTATCTGGACTCTGATTTGAGAGAAAGACTAAATGAAAAAAAAAACATTTTATTGAATAAGAGCTACAAAGTTATAAGAGTACAATACAATACATAAAACAACAATTGTCATTTGGTCTTAATTCGAGGATTTCACTGAAGACGCCTTCAGTGCTCTTTCAACTCCAACCGACGTTCGCGTTGGCGAGCACGAGTTCCGCAGGGTGGTGAAGTCCGCTGCAGCCCGCTTCATTCCGGCAGGTAGGATCCCTGTGATCCGTCCTGACTTCCCGGGTGAGGCGATGTCTCTGGCGGATGAACGCGACCACCTTCGGCAGGCGGACCCCAGTAATCCCCGTATTAGACAACTAAACGGGGAGATCCAACGCCTGGTTAACGTACATAAGCGGAACAAGTGGAGGGAGCACCTGAAATCCTGCCACCTCAGTGCCGGAATGGGCAAATTATGGTCGACCGTTGGCGAGCACGAGTTCCGCAGGGTGGTGAAGTCCGTTGCAGCCCGCTTCATTCCGGCAGGTAGGATCCCTGTGATCCGTCCTGACTTCCCGGGTGAGGCGATGTCTCTGGCGGATGAACGCGACCACCTTCGGCAGGCGGACCCCGGTAATCCCCGTATTAGGCAACTAAACGGGGAGGTCCAACGCCTGGTTAACGTACATAAACGGAACAAGTGGAGGGAGCACCTGAAGTCCTGCCACCTCAGTGCCGGAGTGGGCAAATTATGGTCGACCGTGAGTTCCCTGTCCAACCCGACGAGGCGTGATGATCGAACAGAAATCTCCTTTGGAGACCACGCCTCGTTGGACCCGAAGCGATGCGCGAACTATTTTAGTCGACAATTTAAACTGCATCCTTCGGCCGACAGGACCAAACAGTCAGTCACCAGAAGGCTGCGCAAGTCAACACCGAGCGCACCAATTGTCCTCTCTAACACTGAGGTGAAGGAAGCCATCGGGAAAGCGAAAGCCTCCAAATTCTTCCCCGCCAGAGGGAGTCACACTGGTCTCGTATGCCGACGACTGCACGATAATGGCTACCGGCAATGGAATTGATGGCTTGTGCTTTAAAGTGAACAGCTACCTCCCAGAGCTTGCTCATTACTTTACGGGACGGAATTTGACGCTGTCTCCTGCTAAGTCCACGGCGACCTTGTTTACATCTTGGACGGAGGAGGTCGGGCTCACCCTCGACATCCACATCGAGGGGACCCCCATTCCGATGGTTAACCACCCAAAGATCCTGGGAGTCACCCTCAACAGCCTGGTCTCCTTCTCAGCGCATACAACCCCAATCGTCAACAAGGTACAGAGCCGCAACAAAGTCCTCAAGTCGCTCGCCGGCAGCACTTGGGACAAAGACAAAGAAACGTTGTTGGCAACATACAAGACGATTGGCCGGCCGGCTTTAAATTATGCTGCGCCAATATGGTCGCCTGGAACTAGCAGGACTCAGTGGTCAAGACTGGAGACCTGTCAGAACGCCGCACTCAGGACAGTGACGGGATGTCTCCTGATGACGCCTGTGGATCACCTCTACCATGAGGCTAACGTGCTTCCAGTGCAGGAGCACAATATGATGCTCACAAAACAGCCCCGGACGGTGGCACCCCAAAAGAGACCTGCTCGCGCTGGAACCGGCACCCAGGCACATCAGGGGACATCTCTCACAACTGACGGACGAGGTCCAGACATACATACACCGACCGCTGGACCCAAGGACGTACCGACCGGCTCTGGACAGCATTCACAGGGAGTCGGTGTCAAAATACATCGACACCCGCCCTGTGAGTGCAGTCCTGGAAGTCCAACCACCACCCATAGCAGCTGAGGAGCTCCAGCTGCCTCGTGAGACCCGCGTCACTCTGGCTCAACTCAGATCTGGATATTGTAGCAGGTTAAACTTCTACCTATCCCGGATCAACCCCGACACCCCCAACACTTGCCCAGCATGTGGAGGGTCTCCGCACGACACCAATCACCTATTCACATGCTCGGCCAAACCTACTCAACTAACACCCCTCTCCCTATGGTCCAACCCTGTTGAAACGGCTCGTTTCCTGGACTTTTCGTTAGTTGAGCTTGACGATAATGATCGATGGATCCCGCCAGCCCAGTGGGGTGTAGCTACCCGCTACAACAACAACAACATGATATTTTCTAGTGACCCAAAAACTTTAGAAGACGCCTTTAAAATAATATTAGAACCCAGACATCAATATTATACCCAGTTTGGAAAAAAGCGATTATATGAATACAAATATAAGAACGAAGTTTAGTGATAATTATAATAATCCTAATAACTTCAATCATCAAAGACAACTTAGTTTTAACAACAACAGCAATAGGTCTAATCACAATAATTTACCAGTACCAGTTGGCCAACAAGTCACACCCTATCAAAATAAACAGTTTCTCAATCCAAATTTATATCATAATAACCCATCAAACTCCAATTCCACAGGTCAAACAAGCCGTTCACAGTTTTCTCAAACAACGAATAGAAATTACCAACAATTTATCCACGATACTAGTTCTTACCAAACTAGGCAACCAGTTTTTAACAATCAAAATGCACATAGTTTTAATAATACAATCCAACAAGTTGAACCAATGGAAATTGGAAATTCGAATGTAAATTTTTCTGTAGCAGACGAGCAAAACTTCCTTACATAGTTATTAAGAATCCCGTGAAAAATTTAAAATTTATAATTGACACTGGCGCGGAGTTTAGTATAATTAATTTAAATATTTGTCACCCTAAATTTAAGCAAGATGTAAACGTATGTAGTAGCAATAGTACTAGGTACTAAAATGGCAATAACCAAACTGTGCAAATTTCTAATATTTAAAGAGTTTAATTTATATAATTATCATTGTGAATTTTTAGAATATGCCTTTAATGCAAATTTTGATGGACTTAAGTTGCATTATCGATTTACCCAATCGTCAATTAATTACCAGTAATGCAGTAATTACTATATTTTTCTCTAAAGAAGAAGAAGCCTATGACGATTTAGCTTATAAAGATAACTATTTTTTAATTGCGAAGTTTAAAGGGGTAATATAATATCCCACATTCGAACGAGCCACCTAGAGTTATATGAAAAAGAAAAGTTACTAAAAATTGTTAGAAAACATTAACAGGTATTTTATGAGAAAGACGACAGTTTAAGTTTTACTAGTGAAATAAAACATAAGATTTTAACGAAACACGATATTCCAATTTACTCAAAGTTATATACATAGATATCCTGAGGTGCATAAAGCCGAGGTTAATAATCAAATTGAAAACATGCTAAAACAAAACATAATCAGACACTTTAATAGTTGTTATAATAGCCCGATTTGGATCGTTGGAAAAATACTTGACTCCTCTAATAAACAAAACTGACGCATAGTAATTGATTACCGTAAACTCAATGATATTACTATTGAAGACAGATTTCCAATGCCAAACATTGATAATATCTTTGATAAACTAGGAAAATGCCAATATTTTTCTACGCTTGAATTGGCGAAGGGATTTCACCAAATTGAAGTTCATCTAGACGACATTCCAAAAACTGCGTTTTCGACAGAAACTGGCCATTACGAGTTTTTGCGCATGAACTTTTCGGCAGAGAACTTGTAAGAAATGAGAAGGCGCAAATGTTAACTAACATTTTTTCAAGTTCTAAATTGAAAATACAAGATAAAGGGATTCACCATAGAAATAAAGGAATTCCCCACAGAAATAAAGGGACTCACCACTTCACTTGAACTGAACTTATTTTACGGGGACATTTGCACATTTTCGTGTTGCTATAAGCGAATAATTTAATTCATAAAAACATAAATATGCATTTGTGTATACATACCGTTTATTCAAATTTTAAAAAATACCAAATACCTAAAAACTAAATAAAAATAAAAAGAGTATACTCGATGTGGGAATCGAACTTCGAAAATGCAAACTGATAAATCTTCATTCTTATGTTTTCACAGTATATAAATGAATGGAATTTTGCACAGAATGATATTATTTATCATCTTTCCTGCCTTTGATAGGGTACGAGCTCTAGCGAACACAAAATACTTGTCTTATAAATAAATCAATAAATACATATTTAATAAAATAAAAATAAATGGAAAATTGTAACAAGTTGACAAATGCTTCTGGTAGTTGAGCACGGGAAAAAAAGTGCAAAAGTTTGCGGCCGTCGTCTAACACGTCAACACCATAGCAAGTGTGAATTTATTTTGGACAAACAAGTACTTGAGTTACAAACAAGTCATGACAGGACCACTGTTCTTTCATTGTTTTCTGTTATTTGCGCCGACAAAAGACAAAAAGCGAAATCGTTGAACATATCTGTTTGCGTCTTCATTTAATGCCAGTGAATATAATATTCAGAATATTGGTTTATTTTACTGATTAAATTCATACTTTAATTGAACAAAAAAATGTAAATATGTTTTTGCTTCAATTTGCATAGGGAAGTACATACATATGTAGCACGTATTTATGTACATATGTAGGTACTTCCTATGACATATTCATCTACTTACATGCTTCACATACCTCATCTACTTATACATATACATAAACTTACATAATTGACCTTACTTTCGTAAGTAAAACACTCTTCCGAAGAGCGTCATGGGAAGTGTGCGAAGATTATACACACAGCGACCATCAGGCAATAATATTCTCGATAAAATATAAAGTAGGGGTAGAAAACAACAAAAGGGCGAAATTAGTTGGCTGGAAGTTGCATACGCTCGATGAAGAAGCACTTAAGGTAATGATAACAGACATAATGCTACCACAAGGAGCGATAAACACGGCAAATCATTTAATGCATAGTATTAAAGAAGCTTGCGACGCCTCTATGAGAAAAAAGTCTGTTTCGTCCAGGCGAGCACCAGTGTACTGGTGGAGCGAGGACATTGCGGATCTGCGCCGGCAATGCAATAGAGCAAGGCGAAACTACCAGAGAGCCAGAAGTCGTAGTGTAAACTTTACAGAGCAGCAAAATATGTACAAAGAAAAACGAACTACACTGAAAAAGGCAATAAAAGCTAGTAAGATTAAGTGCTTTCGAAGTTTATGTGACAACGCAGATAAAGACCCTTGGGGCTTAGCATACAAAATCGTGACCAAAAAGCTACAGAAATCAATTCAACCGCAGACAACATGCCCTAAAAAGCTTAAAACAATAGTGAGTGTTCTATTTCCAACCCAACCGCCATTTGAGCGGGAAAAATTTCCCCCTATAATAAATGAGACACCTGCGATCACAGCAGAAGAGGTTCTATTGGCCGTTAAAAGTTTAAAGGACAAAAAGGCACCAGGTCCAGATCTCGTTCCAAATCGCATTTTAAAGCTAGTTGCTAATACCAACATAGAAGCCCTTGTTCTCACATATAACGCATGTTTAAAAGACGGTATATTTCCACCAATATGGAAGCGCCAACGACTGGTACTCTTACCTAAGGCTGGGAAACCGCCAGGGGACCCTACAGCGTATCGTCCAATTTGCATGCTGGACAAAGCCGGTAAACTGCTTGAACGAATTATTAGCAACAGGCTGATAAATGAAATTGCAGAAGGTGGAAACCTCTCAGAAGCGCAGTTCGGATTTAGAAAAGGGCGATCAACCTTAGATGCGGCTATGCTGGTAAAGAGAATAGCAGAAGAAGCAATCAGTGGAAAAAGGTGGATCAAAAGAATATTGCCTGGTAATCACGCTAGATATTAAAAATGCGTTCAATTCCGCAAGCTGGAAGAAAATAGCTGAAGCTCTCCGCGGTTTTAAAGTGCCGATATATCTGCGGAAAATATTAAGCAACTATCTAGAATATAGAGTACTTACATATGAAACAGACGAAGGCACCAAGCAATGCAACACTTCCGGAGGAGTACCACAAGGATCTGTTCTGGGTCCATTACTCTGGAATATAATGTATGATGGCATTCTGCGTCTGCAAATACCCGAGGGTGCGAAAATTATCGGTTTTGCGGACGATATAGCTCTAATAATCGTGGCCAAGCATCTAAAAGATGTGGAGCAAAGAGCAAACTTAACAATTAAGCGAGTTCAGACATGGCTCGAAGATTCCGGCCTCCAGTTAGCCCAACAAAAAACAGAGGCAGTATTAATAAGTAGCAGAAAAGCTCGTGAAGTCATCAAAATCAAAGTTGGAGGACATGAAATTGTCTCGAAACCTACCCTCAAATATTTAGGCATAATTTTCGACGCTAGGTTAATATTTAAGCCTCATTTAGAATATGCAGTTGAGAAAGCAGAAAAAGTTGCAGCGGCGCTTTCACGACTCATGGTGAATAAACGAGGCCCTAAGCAACAAAGCAGGCAGCTATATGCAAGCGTGATACGGTCTGTACTTCTGTACGGTGCACCAATTTGGTCGAGTGCGCTCGAAAAGACTTCGTACGCACGCGAGATCAGATCATTATAACGCATTTGCGCGATCAGGGTGTGCAGCGCGTTCAGAACAACGTCGGAAGAAGCAGCTCTGGTAGTGGCAGGGCTCTGTCCAATAGAGATTTTGGCGAAAGAGGTTGTGGCACCCCCGACAAATAAAGTAAGACGAGAAGCGGCGAGGCAGAGTTGCCTGCGGGGTTGGCAGAGGCGGTGGAGTGTAGCTGGTAAGGGACGGTGGACATTTAGGTTGATTCCCAGTCTGGAGAAATGGCTAGATAGGCGACATGGCGAAGTTGATTTCCACCTAACCCAAATTCTTACGGGACATGGTTGTTTCAAGTCTTATTTGCACAGGTTCAAACACGACGATGACCCTTATTGCACCTTTTGTGCAAATCAGGTGGTCGAAGACGCCGAACACTGTTTTTTCGTCTGTCCGCGGTTTGCAATAGAAAGGAATGACTCGAACACGAAGTTAGGGAAATCGCTTTCGGTTAAAAATCTAGTAGATACTATGCTCGAGTCCAAAGAAAATTGGTCTGTTGTTTGCAATTTAGCGAACAAAATTCTAATTAAACTGCGTCAAGCGGAGCAAGAAATTCATAGAAAGGCAATAGGCCGCTCCCCCTCCGCGAAGTAATACCTAACGGTAGTTCCACGGAGCGAGGGAAACGGAGCAGGGGTGGGTTTTTAGTGCGGTGAGCCGAAAGGCAAGTCCCACACTTCGGCTTTCAATGATTTGTGCCACCTCTAGAAAAAAAAAAAAAAAAAAAAAAAAAAAAAAACATATATGCATATTAATATTTGTACATAGTACATACATATGATCATATGTACATGCATAGTTATACATATGTATGTATGTAAGTAGGTAGGTACATATGAATGTAATCAAATAAAAGTAAATACAACATCTTGTACATACATACATACATACATATGTTGATGTCGAAATGAAAATTGGCAGCAAAGTGCTTTAACCTCTTTCCCTTACCACACTTGCACTGTCAACACAAATGTAACAGACTCCGAACATCTGTTCGCTAGTTGAAGATTGACAACAAAGCGCTTAAACCCCTTTTCCTACGAACTTGTCTTGACCATCGTCGCAAGCAAAAAGTAAATTTCGCGACTTGAACAAAAGTGCGTGTAATCGTTTCAATTTGGTTTCTTCCCCTTTTTTTACTCATAACTTCTTCTTCTTCCTTTGTATAAAGTCAAAGAGATGCAAGAAGAAAAATAATTTTGATATGCACACAATTCGGTGGCGGCTGAAATCGAACTCGTGTAAAGACGAAAAATAAACGCCGTTGACTTCTCCTCTTCTACCAACCACACCACGTATTGTTCACAAATTACATTGTCTTAATCCGTACTTGACAAGTTGTTGACGAAATGCAAATTTGTCGGTATAAACTTGTGAAACATATTTACAAAATCTTCGTACGCTTCCAAAGCACATACATATATTAAATTAACATCTACTTAAAGGCAAAACCCATAACAAAATTAGGCAAAAGCCAAATCAAGAACTAATCATAAGTCATTCGTGTTCATTTCAAAAAATATTTTTAAATAAAAGGTTAGTTAATTTTTAAAGATTTTGATTTTTATTTACAAGGAAATATTGTAAAATAATAAAATTTGTAATGATAATAAAAATATCTGAAAAGAAATAATGAACAAATCCTGAAAAGAAAAATTACAAATTTTAAAGTAAATGAGAGAAAAAGCCCTGAAAATAAATATTAAAAATTTTAAAGTAAATACAAAACTGTTCAAAAATAGAAGAGAAGAAAAAATATTTCGACACGATTTACGAATTTGCCTTAACTCTTTGACAAATTCTCACACGACCTAATCAATGTTAATACTCGTATTGATTGGCCATTTAGATGTTTCAACAGTTTTTCAAAATACAACTCAATTCACAATTGAAATCGGATACAACTTAAAAAAAAACTTGGCTTACTAGGTACCTGCGAACTAACAACTGGGTACCTGTTATAAGTAATTACCTACAATACTAACTACATAACTACTTAATGTGTATAACTTTAAATACTAGTAATGATGCAACTATGGGGGTGTAATGGGGTACAGCGGTGCTTCTGGGTATGCAGCTACAGTTGCGCGGCTATAATCAATTCCTACTCTTACGTCCACGTTCGTGCACCCTAGGCAACGTGAGCAACCCAAGTGCGAGATGCGGTAACCAACCCGTGTGGAGCCTTGGGTCACGGCTAATAGAGATGGATGTTTAGTGGAGCCACTCCGACATATTCGGTTTAAGGGTTCACTAAAGTCTGCAGCGTCTGTTCACCAGGAGGTGCGGCTGCAAGCGGGCGTCTGTCTTGAAGCAAGCGGCTCGCTATATAAATGAACCCAAATTTTTACCCCCAGCAATGGGTTATGCGTTGGGTTTGGGACCCACCATGTAAAATGCAAGTCCAATGAAAAGATCGAAACAGCCTCGGATAATGACCTCCCCACACGATGACGACCCACGCAAACGATACAAGGACTACGATTTACGGATATGCACCTGGAATGTCCGGACCCTTTATAGGGAAGGTGCCTCTATCCAACTGCTGGATGTCCTAAATAAGTATAAGGCTGACATCACTGCAGTCCAGGAAATGCGATGGACGGGGCATGGATGCAAAAAATATGAATCGTGCGACGTTTACTACAGCTGCCATTAGACAGCGCACAAATTTGGTGTTGGATTTGTGGCTGGGCGGAGACTGCGAGATCTTGTCTCCAGGTTCACCCCCATCAGTGAACGAATTGCCACAATCCGCATCAAAGCTAAATTTAATAACATCAGCTTGATTTGTGCGCACGCCCCGACGGAGGAGAAGGATGATGGGACCAAGGATGAATTTTACGAGCGCTTGGAGGAGCATACGAGCGCTGCCCCCACCACGATGTAAAAATTGTGATTGGCGATTTTAACGCTAAGGTGCGCAAAGAAGGAATTTTTGGGCCAACAGTCGGAAACTTCAGCCTTCATAAAAATACCTCCGGCAACGGAGAGAGGCTGATCGACTTCGCCGCGGCGCAAAACATGATAGTAAGTAGCACCAGGTTCCAACACCGAAGCATCCACCAAGCAACTTGGGTGTCCCCTGATCAAAAAACGCGAAACCAAATTGATCACGTTGTGATAGACGCGAGATACGCTTCGAGCGTGCTTGATGTTCGTTCTATCCGAGGAGCAAGCGTTGACTCGGATCATTACCTTGTTGCAGCTAAGGTCCGCATGCGCCTCTCTGCAATGAAGAACGCTCATCAAGTAAAGCAACGAAAGTTCGACGTCGAAAAGCTGCAATCGCAACGGACAGCTGAAAATTTTCAATCTCGACTCTCGATCCTGCTAAGGCAAGCAACTTCTCATCGCCCCGACATTAACGAGCAATGGGATAACATCTCCCAATCTCTTCGCACCGTTGCGGAGGAAGTGGTTGGCTACTACCAGCCTCGCAGAAATAATTGGTACGATGACGAATGCCGCGTCGCTGCTGCAGAGAAATACGCAGCATACAAAGCCACCCTGCAGCCAATTACTACGCGTGCAACAATTGAGCGATACCAGGAGAGAAGGAGGGAAGAGAGACGTCTTTTCAAGAGCAAGAAACGAGAGGCGGAAAGGTGTGAGTGCGAAAACCTTGAGATGCTAGCAAGCAGGAATGCGGCCCGAAAATTCTATGAGAAAATAAGGCAGCAAACAAGTGGTTTAAAGACCGGGGCTGGTTCCTGCAAAGACGAGTATGGAAATCTGGTGACGGACGTACAGAGCACACTTGAGGTATGGAGGGACCACTTCTCAACGCTACTGAATGCGAACTTTGGTGAGGAGTTTGAAGAAGAGGAGCCCAGAACAATATTTAGGGATGCACAACAAATCCCTCCACTCGACCAAGGCGAGGTGAGAACAGCACTTAGGCGGCTAAAGAATAACAAAGCGCCTGGGGCAGACGGTATACCGGCTGAGCTTTTCAAAGCCGGCGGCGAAGAGCTGGTAGGAAGCATGTACCAGCTGTTAAGCACAATTTCGTCTGACGAGTACATGCCAGAAGATTGGAACCTTAGTGTTCTTTGCCTAATCCATAAGAAGGGTGATCCTGCTGTTTGCGCCAACTACCGTGGGATAAGCCTTCTAAATATCGCATATAAGGTTCTATCGACGATACTGTGTGAAAGACTGAAGCCATATATGAACCAGCTGATTGGACCTTATCAGTGTGGTTTTAGACCTGGTAAATCCACCATCGACCAGATATTCACAGCACGTCAAAGACCTTAGATAAGCAAATCGACACACACCACATTTTTGTCGACTTCAAATCCACTTTTGATAGCACGAATAGAAGTTGCCTGTACGACGCCATGTCTAAATTTGGGATCCCCGCAAAACTAATACGGCTATGTAGAGTGACGTTGAGCACAACATTTAGCTCCGTCAAAGTTGGGAAGAACCTCTCCGAGCCGTTTGAGACCAAACGAGGTTTTAGACAACGTGACTCACTTTCGTGCAATTTCTTCAAACTAATGCTGGAAACTGTAATAAGAGCTGCCAATCTGAATCGCAGTGGTACTATATATAACAAAAGTACGATGCTGCTGGCGTATGCGGATGATATTGACATCGTTGGCCTTAACAACAGGGCCATCAGTGCAGCATTTTCCAGTCTAGAGAAGGAAGCAAAAGAGGTTGGTCTAGTAGTGAATGAGGACAAAACAAAGTACCTTGTGGCAACAAACAAAAAATCCTCGCGTATTGGGACCCACGTCACTGTTGGCAGCTACAATTTTGAAGTAGTCAAGGATTTTGTATACCTTGGATCCAGCATAAACACCACCAATAATGTCAGCCTTGAAATCAAACGAAGAATAACACTTGCCAACAGATGCTACTTTGGGCTTGGTAGGCAGTTGAAAAGCAGAGCCCTTTCTCGACGAACGAAAATCTCGCTCTACAAATCTCTCATCGTGCCCGTCCTTGCATATGGCGCAGAAACATGGACGATGTTGACCAGCGATGAGCAAGCCTTGGGGGCTTTCGAGAGAAATGTTCTTCGCAAGATTTATGGCCCTGTTCGCGAAAGCGACGGGTACCGAAGAAGATGGAATGACGAGCTGTATGAGCTGTATAATGATGTGGACATAGTCAAGCGCATAAAAATTCAGCGATTGCGATGGCTTGGCCATGTCTTTCGCATGGATGATGATGCTCCAGTGAAAAAGTCCTTCAAAACGGCACCCATGGGTGGGCAACGACGGCAAGGACGCCCAAGAACACACTGGAAGGACCAAGTGCAGAAGGACCTGTCTACGCTTGGTATGAGTAATTGGCGTAACCTCGCGAAGGAGAGAGGGAACTGGCGAAGCTTTTTGATCTCGGCTCAAACCGACAAACGGTTGTAGCGCCATAAAAGAAGAAGAATGATGCAACTATTTTTTAGTAACTACCAACAACGAATATTAACTATGTAATAAATACACTACTACTAACAATTCATAACTACTAATAATCGATATTAGTGGAATCATAATAAATAATAATTCCATGAAACTTTAAAATATCTGCCCTTTACTTTTTCATAACTAAATTCTATTTTTAGACTGTGGTTGGTAACTTTTGGTGGTGGATGTTGTATTTTCGTTCTTACTGTGGTATCTTCATGTCGAAGTGGTGAATCCCTTAATCTGAAATCTTTCAGCAGTCAAATGTACTAAAATAATTTAACAGTAACATTTGCGCCTTCTTATTTCTTACAAGTTCTCTGGTTTCAGAGACTAATTAACAACGTATTGAAAGAATACATTGGTTCAATCTGTTTAGTGTATTTAGTTGACGTTCTAATTTTTTCGAAGATAGATAAAGTATAAAGACGTTTAAACAAGGCTAATTTGTAATTGCAAGTTGACAAGTGTAAGTTTTTGGCAAAATAAACTGAATTCTTAGGTCATGTTGTCACTACCGAAGGCATAAAACCAAACCCTGAAAAACTTAAAACTATAGAAAAAATAGCTTTACCCAAAAAACAAAAAGAAATCAAATCATTTTTAGGCATAGCTGGTTTTTATTAGGCGTTTTATATTACCTTATTATATATTTAAAGCAAGGAGCGAGAATCAATATATTTGATAAAGATTATAGATTAGCTTTGGAAAAATTGAAACAAATACTCAAGAATGACCCTATACTGGTTCATCCGGATTATAATAAAACATTTACACTTGTAACCGATGCAAGTAATTTTGCATTAGGAGCAGCACTTATGCAAGGAAATAAAGCAGTATCCTTTGCAAGTCGCACTTTAAACGGCCATGAAAGAAATTACAGCACAATCGAGAAAAAATTAATAGCCCTTGTGTGGGCAACGAAATATTTTCATCCTTATATTTTTGGTCGTAGGTTCATAATTAAAGCAGACCACCGTCCCTTAGTTTGGCTTAATAATATAAAAGAACCTAATGCAAAAATTTAACGCTGGAAAATCAAGCTAAATGAGTTCGATTTTGAAATTAATTATATAAAAGGTAAGGAAAATGTAATAGCTGACGGCCTAAGAAGATTAAACTATGAGGCTTCAAGGAGCGAAATTGATATTAATTTAAATTAATTGTTTGAAGAAGATGCCAATACCTATACATGTTTAAAAAACAAATTTTTGACAAGCGTCAAACGAAACATATTTTAAGACAAAAATAATGTTTCAACATAAGATTCGGCACATATTAAAAATAGCAAATTCAGGCGGTATTTTGAAATTCCTGAAAGGCAAGCTTCCTTGGAAGGGCCTTGTAGTAGTTTTTTGTCCAAATATTGAGCTCTACAAATAATTCCAGGCTTTGTATATTAAATATTTTGCTAAAAACAAAAATCTCAAAATATTAAAAACAAATTTATTTATGAAAGATGTAACTGATAGTAGGGCTGCGACATCGACATCGATGTTTTAAAAACATCGATGTTTTTCTAAAACATCGAGTACTTTTAACATCGATATCTTAGTGCCGATGTTTTTCCAACATCGATGTTTTGTATCGATGTTTGCATCGATGTTTTTGCTTTCGGACTGGTTGTGAGCCGAGGCAAAGTTAAATTGTCGGCTTCGCATGTGTTTCATTTGAGAACCTATTTTTTATTGTTTTAGTCACAAACTCATCGGCGGCGTGAGCGAAAACATCGATGTTTTTGACCGATGTTACATCGATTCAATGGCGCGGCTGAAGTAACAAACGATCTGCGTAGAAGTTTTTACCGACATCGATGTTTACAAAACGATATACAAAACTTTATTTATACTGGAGTTATTTTATGTATACTGGAGTTATTTTATGCTTAAAATATTCAAAAACATCGATGTTTTTGGGGGTGTCTTAATTTTGCAGAAATGAAATGAGAAACATCGATGTTTTTTATTAAAGTTTTTTAGCAATAAAAATAAAAAAGCAGTACTAATCAACTTTTGTCTGTTTTTGCTTAATATCGTCGACATGACATATATAAAACTGCACTTCAGGGAAAACAAAACACGCAGAAACATTTGTAACCGATGTTGGATCAACATCGATGTTTCTCATTTGACGACCTTTTTTTTTTTTTTAGTCAATGTCAGAGGGAAAAGAATACGTGCGCAGAAACATCGATGTTTTTAACCGATGTTTTATCGACATCGATGTTTCTCATTTGAAACATCGATGTTGAAAAACATCGATGTTTTGAGGTCGATGTCGCAGCCCTAACTGATAGAGACAGCCTCCATTAAACATAATCACACGGGTATTAATGAGGTTTATGAAGAATTAAGAAACGATTATTTTTATCCCAAATTACAGAAAGAAATACAGAAATACATAAACAATTGCGAAATATGCAAGCTGGCAAAACACGACAGATCCCCGATTAAATACAATTTAAATATTACGTCCACGCCTGTAAAGCACAATGATATTGTGCATGTAGATAAGTATATGGTACTCACAACGAGGCACCATGTATCTCACAAGCATAGATAAGCTAACGAAGTACGCAACTGCGAATTATTTAGAAGATAGAACTTGGGTGTCAATACTAAAAGCACTTAAGCCAAGGCACATCAAATAGGTAGCCGCAGCAAGCTTTTTTTTTGAACTTTTTTCATGTCTTATTTTAATTTGAATTTGGTTATGATAAGAATGCTTTCAGTACAATTCAAGGTAGTTGATAAAATATTTTTGAAATTTTAGCTTTTAAAAGCAAAAACAAAATATACAAAGCTCACATTTTTTTTTAAATTTTACTACTGCTGCTACCTATTGAATTTGCCTTGAATTAAGTAAATAATCCAATATTTAGGGAAGCCAAATTTAGGAATAATCGATAACGAACTAGAAACTGCCGTAATTAGAGAATTTTTAAATGAACAGGCTACATGGAACCCTTAAAGGGCCGTACACATACAACTTTCCTCGCTTTACTTGACAATTCGAAATTTAACAACAAAGCATGGGTGTAGAAGGTTTGCTACATAGAACGCTTTGACAGTTTCTGCGTTAGTTTGTTTTGAATTGTTATTTGGGCTATTCCGAGTATTTTGTGTAATAAACGAATAAGAAGTAAGTTTTACTAATATAATTAAGTCGTCGTTATGCTACTTATGTAGGTACATATGCTTGAAAGTCGCGAGTGTTATAAACTATATTAAGGCTGAGCATATTTCGACAAAATAAATAAAAACCGACTCAGAGGAGTTTAAAAAATAGGTGCGGGTGGTTACGAAAGAGGTGTTTCATTTGCTATTTATTCATATTTTTCTTTTTTCATCTTTTTTAAAAGTAATTATACACTCAAAGACTATGAAGTACTAGTAAATTTTCTAAATCGTGTGTATATGCACGCAGAAATAAAATGGAAATGCAAACAGTTGGTTGTCAAAGTGTACAAAAGTTGAGAGTTCGCCATGATTTCGCTTCGTTTTGCTTTGCTTTACTTTTCTCGCCTTGTATTGAGCAGCACTCATATAACATTAGGTCTTCAACTTATCTGTCAAAGCGAAACTCTGAAGCAAAGCAAAGCGAAAGTCTTATGTGTACGGCCCTTAAGGGGCTGTGTTGCTAAATACAAGGCGAGAAAAGTAAAGCAAAGCAAAACGAAGCGAAATTATGGCGAACTCTCAACTTTTGTAAACTTTGACAACCAACAACACGATTTAGAAAATTCACTATCTAGTATTTCATAATTTTTGCGAGTATATGTACTTTTAAAAAACGAAAAAAGAGAAATTTCAATTATTGTTATGTACTTTACATATATATAATAATATGGAGGAAAGATTAATTGAAGCGATTAAGCGTTACAGTGTCTTGTTTAATAAAACACGCCCATTTGAAAGAAAATGTTTGACTAAAATCAAGCGCTAATATCTGCTGTTAAAAGCATGTTTATGTATATAAGTTTTAAATTATTATTGCAATATCTACTTTTTGCCTTAAGTAAGCGTGAAGAACAATCAGCATTTTGCTGCTGTCAGTGGTCCATTCGAATCTTTTGTCAATCCTATTTATTTTTTCGAATGATGATGCAAGAAGACCTTTTACATCGCGGTCTTAATAAAGTTTATTACACTCGCGAATTTGAAATATTAATAGCATAACTACTACTTCCTTAATTAGATCAGTAGAGCTCATTTCTTATTCTCTTATTAAATAAAATACTCGGAATAAACACCAATCGTAATTCAAAACAAACAACTAGCGGAGGATCTGTCAAAGCGTTCTATGTAGCAAACCTGCTACAAATCATGCTTTGTTGTTAAATTTCGAATTGTCAAGTAAAGCGAGGAAAGTTTTATGTGTACGGCCCTTTAACGAGCACATACGTCTTTTTAATAGGCCGGAAGCCTAAACATACCGTCCCCCTTGCTGTCAGCAAAATTACAGGAAGATGCGCGACGCGCCACCACGCTCACGTGCGGGAATATAATTCTGTGAAATAAACTTACAAAATACGATAAGGACGTGGTTATATATGAATTTCAGTGCTGTTAAAATGACTTACAATTAAGTAATATATACATATAATATATAATGTGTTTTCTTTCTAACTGAATCTTTTGGATTATAATATTATTTTCCCTTTAAACATAATAGTAGTTCATTTGCTTAAACAAAATTATTATTTATTGGATCAATGTTGGTATCTGTACAAAGGTTATGGTACGAAAATAATTCTCAACGTTGGTGAGCACCGGAGACCATCAGACCGAATATTGTGACCTGGGTAAGGAGACCGCCGACTGTCGGAGGAGCGGGGTCGCTTAGAATAATCTGGGCGACCACATCGCACCCCAGGGTCAGTCTAACGGGTGTGGACTTTAAGAAATGCGGATCCGCAAGCCGCATTAGCCTAAATGGGATCGTCACTTTAGGGTCCAAGTTTTCCCGCGGAACGATGCGGCTTTAGTATTCCGCGACGGTCGCCTGAGACATAACTCGTTCAGCTACGCCATGTCTCCCTCGGAGAATCAATGCGCACGTCGCTCCGCGCGCTGTTGTGATGCGCTCGAGCCGGAGGGTTCACGCCAGCTCATCATCGATCGTAGTGTTGGACGCACGGGGATCGACCAGCGCGCGAACCAGATGGAGGCGACCTCCTGCTTCTAGTTTTGCCACCACGGTTGGTGCCACGGCTTCAAAAAAAATTCGTTAGGGGGAAAGGATTGGCGCCGGTCGGAAATGACGTGTTTTCGAGCCGCCCTTAGTGTAGCGCTCACGACGCTGAGCAGTTGGTCTGAATGGACGTGATCCAGAGCCGCGCTGCCTTGACGGTAGGAAAGGACGGGTTTCCGAGCCGCCCGCGTGCCTCTCATGCTGCAATTTCGGACGTAATCCTTGTGGTATGGATCTTTGAGTAACCATTGGCTGCGCTGCTTCCTCGGCTCCTTCCAATTCCAGCCTCTCCGCCTTCTCCACTTGCTGTGCCCAAGACATCGTCTGCTCGGTGAGGCCGATTCACAAGACCTCGTCCTGACTCTCGTCTATTTCCGGCTGCGTTGCGGAGCTTGGCGGTCGGCGAGCATCTTCGTCGTCGAGATGCAGAGTGGTGTGGTGCTTTTATTGGCATCTGAAGCACCGTCCCGGGCAGCCGCATATCTCCAGGCGGTGAAAGGGGGACAAGCAATTAGCGCAGTGCCGGTGGATAAGGACCACTCGCAGTCTCTCCTCAGCGGATTCCTTTCTGTAAATCGGACAGAACCTTAAGCCGTGGTTCTTGTCGCAGCGACATGCGATTTCGAATCGCTGACCACGGCTTTTCTGCTTGTTGCGCGTTACTGTGAAACGGCTAATTTTTCTAAAAAAAAAAGTACATTATTGGTATCTAAATCTAACTGTATTGTCGTTATTGGGTGGCGAGTAGTGATTGATATACTCCTAAAACTCTCCCTTGCAATTCCTTAAGACGTTGCAATGGAATGCTAAGACTCATAGAGAGCTGGGTACTGCAATGCGAAACCTCGTCAGTGTGAGCTGCTTGTAAGGTTTTGCCGAGTCTGAGGTGAATGTCTTCAGGGTTGCAGTTTGTCAATGGCCCTTTTAAAGGCGTCCCCAGCGGGTCGGACAAATTTTCATGCTAGATTTCTAGGCTGCTGCAAATTCCCGGTGCGCTATGTAAACATGCGGAATTTGACCTATTGGGTGTGCTGAGGGTGCCCATTCTTGAGGTACTATGAGTAAATCGGTTTGTCAACATTTATTTATTTATCTTGTATCGGAAATACACAGATAAGGTATGGCAACGATGTGTGAGTGGTTTTCACCACCCACCCTTAACCAGTGTCCTAACTAGTTAGCGGTCATTCGGTACATAAACACACAGCACGCGGTTGGAGACGGACCGAGCTATGGAGTATCCCAGATTGTAAGTAGTTATTTACTTATTGCATGCTTATTTTTTTTTTTATTAGATTATTATTGTTTTTTTTTTATTTGTTTTTCCAGGAGTCGATTAGGAGATACGAAGTCCACCCCGGTAAAGGAGCGCGTGACCATGCGCGTAATTATTGATACCCTGGCCATTAGGGCGCGCCGGGTGGAGGTCCAGCGACGGTGTGAACACGCGACCCGACCCCTCGGTTTTTGTCCCAGGAGTCGATTGGGCGACTCGAATTCCATCCCGATAAAACCACGCATGACCTTGCGTGTACTTGTTGATACCCGGGGCCTTGGTAAGCGCCGGGAGGAGGTCCAGCGACAGGGCGATCACGCTGTCCACCGTGGATAACTGAAGTTGGGACTGGTATATCCTAATACTCGCAAATACCTTATTTCCATTATTGTATAAACAAATAAATAAATTAATTTGAAACATGGCCCTCTCCTTCATTCATTCATTATATTCTGGTAAGAGAGATAGAAAATCTTTTTTTTTGAGTCGTCTCCATGAACGTCCCTAGTTGCTTGTTGTCAAATATGAGTGGTGACTTTTGCCTGCAACCCGAAAAATTTACGATATTAGCCGTTTTGGGTTCTGTACTTAACTAAGATGGGTCCTTACCATTTTATACAGGCATTATATTTCCATTAAATTATTCTACTGTGGCTGGTGCGTCAGAATTTATTTTAATATCACCTAGCTATTTGTATCTTGAAATGAGGAATCTTTCCGCTTTGATGTTGGCAAAAAAGAGGGTGGAACATACAAAAAGTTGAATAAATTTGAAAGTTTTTTTACTACGTTAAATATTCTCATGTGGCAACACTGTATGTGCTTATTCAACACACCATGATCTGCCATTTTCTTGAATTGACTCAGCTGTCATTTAGCAAAATTAGCACCAGCACGAGGCAACGTAAAACGGTTTTTCTTACGCAATAATTGGTAATATGCCATAATTAAACGGTATAGTATGTAGCAATTTGGATTATTTAGTGCATATTTTACTAATTACTTCTATATTTCAGAAAAAAATCCATATTTTGTTTGCCGCCCAATTGCCAGCGCAAAATATGTGTACTACATACACATATGCAAAAACTAGCGCGGTCCCAGCTTCGAAAAAGGATAAATTAGGTGTACGTGCAAGTTCGACGTGCCCGACAATGGCTCCGACTGCGGTGGTAGAAGCAGCACCCGCATCAGAACCATTGTTGGGCTCGGGTAGAGCAGAATACACAGTAGAAAAATCGACCGATTTGCAAAGTGTATAATATGCTTTTTTTTTAATGCCAAAACAAGAAGAATTTCATAAAATATTGTGCTGGCCTGGATTAAAATATTTGTGAAAAGAAATAGCGCTCTATAATGTCTGGGTCGCAGCGCTCAACGATGGCAGCGTCGTCGGCAGAAGCAACGATAGGCAATTTATACAGTAGCCGACATCAAATAAGGTAAATTATCGTGAAAAAAAATACAAATGCTTGCTAATAAATATTGAATTGATACATAGTCATTGGGAAAGATGGTTATATTGGAGAGAATCTCAGAAATTGAGAAGGAAATCGCTCGCACGCAAAATAACAAAGCAACCGAATATCATTTGGGTCTGTTGAAGGGAAAATTAGCCAAGTATCGTTCGCAGCAGCTGGAACCAGCTAAGAAAGGCGAAAAAGGTGATGGTTTCGATGTGTTGAAAAGTGGAGATGAGCGTGTTGCATTAATTGGTTTCCCGTGAGTGGGTAAGTGCACGTTGCTCTCTACGCTGACCAAAACGGAATCGAAGGCGGCAAACTATGAATTCACAACCCTTACCTGTATTCCTGGAGTAATCGATTATAAGGGTGCTATTATACAGTTGCTAGATTTGCCCGGAATCAGTGAAGGTGCCGCACAAGGTTATCGCCGTAGCCCGTTCTGCCCATGTAGTCATTATGATGTTGGATGCCACAAAACCGAATGTTCATCGTGAATTGCTTGAACGTGAATTGGTATCAATGGGCATACGTCTCAACAAACGTAAACCAAACATTTATTTCAAGCAGAAGAGGGGTGGTGGACTAAGCTTCAACTCTACTTGCGTCGTATCGCGCTGCAATGAGAAAATGGTACAAACTATTATACACTCATTCAAAATATTCAATGCAGATGTACTTGTTCGTGAAGACTGCACCGGTCGCTTAGCACGCGAACCAAATTCGATTGTAGTTAGTTGTAGCATGAAACTCAATTTGGACTATCTGCTGGAAGCTTTGTGGGAAGCGTTGCAGCTGATACGTGTTTATACAAAGAAACCAGGCAAACCTCCAGATTTCGATGATTTTGCGAAAGGGTGTCACGGTAGAACACGTATGCCATGCCATACATCGTACATTGGCTGCTCAGTTTAAGTATGCGCTTGCATGGGACACTTCCACGAAATATTCGCCACAGCGTGTCGGCATATCGCATATAATGGCCGACGAGGTTCGCGCGAGGTTCGCGCGCTCATTTGCCCAATAATTGACGAAACATAATTCATCTGAAAGCCGACAAAATGTTGGTGTTTGTCATCTGCAAACAAAGCAGTGGATTCGGGGTATATGTGTTCATCCACGCTATCACTTACCGACCCCGTGGAGCATTTGGACTACGAGGAGTTTCTCACACAACATATGAACATATCGAATCGGGATCCCTTGAAAGATATTCTTTGTTTTCCACATACATCCAATTCTTCGCTATGACTGGCAAGTCATTAAAAACACAAGGACCTATCTGCTGTTCCGGTACCCAAGCACACTAAAGGCATTTCACTGGGCAAAGGACCATTAGGTATACGTGCAAGTTCGACGTCTTGTGATTGCAGGACAAGTACTGAAAGAATTGGCTGCTTGATTTTTTATACGCTTACGTTTATATTTTAATATTACTAGGACATATAATAAACGAGATTATTTTTCAGAACATTCGTAAATAAAGTCTGGCATGGTTGCCACATCGACTCTACGTCAAGTTCCATCATCCTGCAATGGGAAGGATATACCTTTCTTTTACCGACACTGATGCTCTGTCCTCAGGAGTTTGTGGTCGAGTTAAAAAGAAAAAGGGGGCGCGCTTAGGACATGGGGTGAGTGGTTTTTTTTTTTTGTTTTTTTTTGTTGTCGGGAGTAGACATATATATTTATGTATGTTTGCGAATGTGTATATGTCCGAGCATATGTATATAGTATAGTGATGAAATAGAGACGTGAGGTGCTTAAGAATACTTCTAATTTCATACTTCATGCAAATGACAAAAACAAATTTCTATTCAAGTAAAAAATATGAAAATTTGGTATTGTTTGCAATGCTTGTATGAGTTTGGTTTGGTTGTTGCACTCGGGGTGATTACAGAATACATACTTGAAATGTTACTTCACCTATGTGAAATTATCGAAAAGATCAAAATTTAATACAACTAGCAATCAAATTATATCTCAAGTTTTAGTAGAGGAATCCGTTCGGAGCGCGCAGCAATATTTCCTTCGGCTTTCCATAACGATTTTTACCCAGAAATTTAAGTTAAACTATTTAGAAATAAATTATTTGAAGTTTAGATATAATTATACATACAAATTATTTCGGAGCTTTGAGTTAACTTGAGTATATCGCTAAATTGGCATTTTCATATTGATTGGATGTAAAAATAGTTGCGTTTTGATTGGTTGAATTGAAAAGAGAATAAACTGAAAAATAATAGCGAAAAAGTGTGAAACTTAAATTATTATTTGGGCAAACTATAAAGGTAGAAGGTTTGCTCGTGGTTGGTTGGGAAGAGAAATGATGGGTTAGGCAGATTTAGTAGAAGTTCATTTTTCTGTTCTGTTCTCACTGCCGTGTGGGAGCAGGACCAATTTTGCAATGGGTCTTGTAATCTCCCCTCTTTCTGTCACAACATCTGCCACTCTGACCTGTTTGTCGGAACCGGGGTATAATTTCGTGACTCGTCCCAGTCTCCATTCTTTAGGTGGTAGATTCTCTTCCTTGATCACAACAAGATCTCCTGATTGCAGATTACTTTGTGGTTGCTTCCATTTTATGCGCTTTTGCATCTCATGCAGGTATTCTGACTTCCATCTTCTGCAAAATAATTGATGGAGGGCCTTGAACTTTTCCCATCGATTTATTACAGAGGCAGGGTTTTCGTGGGTGTCAGGCTCGGGTGGAGCTAATAGATGTCCCCCACTAAAAAGTGACCTGGGGTAAGCGGCTCCAGGTCGGATGTTTTATTCGAGGCGGGACTTATTGGGCGTGTGTTGAGGCACGATTCAACTCGGCATAGGAGAGTCATAAACTCTTCTAACGTATATTTTGTATTCGAGGCGACTTTCTTGAAATGGTTTTTAAAACTTTTTAACCCGGCCTCCCACAATCCTTCCATGTGTGGAGCTGCCGCCGGTATGAAATGCCAAGAAATCAATTGGTGCGAATACTTTGATAGGGTGCTACTGCGTGCTTCAGCCATAAAGGTTTTTGCTTCGGATCGTAAAGATCGAGAAGCTCCGACAAAGTTAGTGCCATTGTCGGAATAAACGTTTTGCGGACAACCTCGTCTCGCAGTAAAACGGGTAAATGCAGCCAAGAAAGACGCGGACTGAGTTCGGTGGTAGCTTCGAGGTGTATGGCTTTGGTGGTGAAACATACAAATAAGCAGACATACTCTTTTGAAGTTCGACATCCTCTACCGCGATAGCTCTTAATATCAAAGGGTCCTGCAAAGTCTACCCCGCTATTTGTGAAGGCCCAGGAGAAGGTGGTGCGTTCCTGATGATAATATGATGGGCTGTCGTTCATTATACGCCAAGTCTAACGAAGCACCTAAACGGCCTCCGATCCTCATAATATCAGCTGAATCGATGAAAGGGTTGAGGGGCAAAATTTCGCTTTTCGCTCCAATCGACTTATCAGATTTAAGACTCTTATATTCCTCTAAGTAATATTGCTTTTGAGAAAGGCTTATTAAGCGTTGAGTCGTTGCTTTAATTTCATCGGATGAAATGAGGCAAGACTTCGCTAGAAATGAAGATTTTGTTTTTGAGTATGTTCTTTGAAAGAATCTCAGAATGTACGAGATAACTAGCAAAGCCCTAGGGAGATCTGAAAATCGGTCGAGAAAAATGTTAATGTTGTTTGCATGTGCGGCAACAGAGTGAACCTGTATCCTTTTTTCCTCAATGAGCTAGCTAATAATCCTCTGCTTGCTAAATCGGCAGGATTCGACGCAGAATCCACATGACGCCAGGTTTTGTTTCCAACCTTTTCTATTATTTTTGTTATTCGGTGTGCCACAAAGGTTGACCAAGAGCAGAGTGGTTTCCGAATCCAGGCCAGCACAATTGTTGAGTCAGTCCAAAGATTGATCTTTAAATGGCTAAGGTTGAGATTATCGGTGACCGCTTCGACGATGTCCGCTAATAGGACTACACCACACAGTTCTAATCTCGGCAAGGATATTGTTTTTACTGGGGCTACTCTTGTTTTTGCCATAAGTAAGTTGACGAACACTTTTTGGCAGTCTTAACCCGTAAGTAAATAGTTGCTCCATATGCCTTTTCTGACGCATCGCTTAACCAATGTATCTCGACCTCTTCCGTTGGTGCGAATTGTACCCATCTTGGTATGCGGATGCTGTTAATTTCTGTATAATCACGCCTAAATGCTAGCCATCGATCCAAAGTGGTTGACGATACTTCTTCATCCCCGTCATTTTTTCCAACCATACATATATTTTGCATGAAATTTTTTGCAATAATGATTATGGGTGCGAGCCAACCTAGAGGATCGTTTGGAAGTTTGGCAATAGCGGAAAGTATTGTTCTTTTTGTAATTTTGTTCTGATCCTTTATTGGATTAGCGTTGAAATAGAAATAATCGGCATGGGCGTTCCATCTAATGCCAAGCGCCTTCACCGTGCTTGTATCCTCAAACTCCAAGAAATCTCCGGTCAGCAGGTGTTCCTTAGGTATGCCTTGTAATATTTTGCTACAGTTTGCGGTCCATTTCTTTAATGGGAACCCAGCCGATTGAAGTACGTGCGTTATCTCGTCTCTCGCTGTTATGACAGCATCTATACTGTGTTCACCGGCGAGGACGTCATCGACGTACATACATCGCTTAAGAATGGTCGATGCTCGAGGGTGGGATGTTTCCACGTCGTCGGCCAATTGATGTAATGTCCTTATGGCCAGGAATGTGGCGCAGTTGATACCAAAGGTCACGGTTTTTAATTCATATAAACTGATTGGTTCCTGAGGGTTGTTTCTGAAAACTATGCGTTGATATTTTACTTGGTTTTTGTTTATTAGAATATGCCGATACATTTTCTCGATATCGCTTTTGAAAACGTACTTAAACAACCTCCAGCGAAGGATCAGTATGGTAATATCGGCTTGTAAAACTGGACCTGGAAGGAGGACATCATTCAAACTTACGCCGTTTGCGGTAGGACACGAGGCATTGAGCACCACTCGGACCTTTGTTGAGACACTTTCTTCTTTCAGGACACTTTCTTCTTTTAGGAATCTCCTCTAATTCCCAGAAGGCTGCTAACTGCTTATCCACTGAAAATTCGTTGCAAAAGGAGACGATATTGGTGGAAGAACTCGCAGTTTCTGCATTGCCAGTAATTATCCAACCAAACACGGTTTCTTGTGCAATAAGTGTACTAAGCACATTTTTCCTTAAGCCATTTAGGATAACTTGGGGATAAACGTCTCCGCCAATTATAAGATCAACTGGTTCGTTGAGGAAGAACCTCTTATCCGCCAATACCAAGTCTGGGAATGCCTGCCTCGTCATTGCGCTTACTTGGCAATTTGGCAGATTCCCGGTTAGCTGTGGTAGAACAAGAACCACTGTTTCGATATTGACTAATGGGTCTGTGGCTGACCGCAGTTGTATTGCGCACGCTTCTTTAACTTGCGCAGAATTGGTATTGTTGATTCCCGACACTTGAGCACAGAACCGCTGTGACGGAATCTTAGTTCTGCGCTTGAGCTTTTCGGTAATGAATGAACACTCAGAACCCGAATCAATGAGTGCCCTAGCACACAAATTTGTGCCCTTATGAAATATGTTGACACGTGCCGTACCTAGTAGCACTCCCACATTTGTGTTTGCGTAGCAAGATTTAACGTTTTTCACAGCTTTCTCATTATTATTCGCAGTTTCTTGTCTCCACTGTGATTGCCTTGAAGTGGAAGGTATGTCATCTAGGGGGTGCGGAGTTCCCCTCTGAGCTGTTGCTTTTGGCTGGAATGCTTGCACATGGAGCAGTGTGTGATGTCGCGAATGACACGTACTGCAATTGAAGGAGCTTGTGCATCTTGACACCGTGTGTCCAAATGATAAGCAATTCAAGGCACCAATATTGCTCTTGACATACTCTATTTTTTGAGTCTTGGTTAAATGTCGGAATCTTTGACAATTTCGCAATTTTTGGTCATTACTTTGGCAAATTTTACATGAATGTTGCTTCACGTTCGTTGGATAAGCGCCAAATCTTTTTGGAGGAATGTCAGTGTTTTGCCGCAGGCTTTGTGGTTTAGGTGCCTGTGAAATTTTACTGGCTCTCAAGCCTGACACTGTTTCCAACGTCTGAAAACGATTTGAGAGGAATCGATCCATATCCTCCCATTTGGATATTTCGGTTTTGTTTTCAATGGATTGTTCATGTGGATTGTTATGTGCAAAATGAACACTTACAAGATAAAGTGATTTAGACAGTTCAACCGCTTCACGTAACAATTAATAAGTGCAAGACAAATTTTTTGATATCGAATTAAAATGACATGCACTTGGATTGATTAGATGCTTAAAACAACAACACAGTGCGCGGTGTGATCAATAATATATGTGAACGTGCATCTATTGCGCATACTAGTTTTCTTTAATGATTTTATTAAGATTGGTTTAAACAAAAAACGGAGTAGCACTGAAATGCAAACCACGTACCTTGTGCTTATAAAAATCTGGAATGATTGCAGTGCTGATTTGTTTTGAATTTGTTTCTCTGTCCGGTGCGGATGCAAGTGTTGTGATGTGCTGTTGACACGTTTGTCTTAAGCTTCTGGCTTCGATATGGCTACCAAGTGCTGGACTAATCTTTTTGGATATTGTGCGGTGTAAATCCGCTGATAAATTGATAGCTGATGTGTGTTGAAATAGTGGACTGTATTATTCTCACGGCTCCGATAGGACCAATAATTACACGGCCGCGTATACGGAACATACGCAACAGTGTAAAGTTTTATGGAAAAAAGGAAATGAACAATGGATTTGGTGTTAGCGGATAATTGCATTTATTCAGCTTAAAAACGTTATATTTCGAAATAATCGGTGATTATGTGATGGTATAATAGTGTATAGTTTACCTCCGAAGTGGCGTTGTGGCTGCTGTATGACCTGTGGCTCTCGCCTTCGGAAAAGAAGTGAAGTGTCGGAATTTGTTTAAACCGCCGTTGAACCGCCAAACAGTGCCCTTTCGTTAACTTTCCCCTTAACTCAGTGCACCGTTTGGCGGCAAGTACCGGCATTCCGAAAGGTGCAAAGGACTATGTGTGTATGTGTATGTGTGTGTGTATATGGGTGAGAGAGTGTGTATGTGTGTGAGTGTGCGCATGCAAACCACTTACTAGGGTTGCGCGCCCGGTTTGTCGGTCGAAGGAGGGTGGCGATGATATTTAGGCTGGAAGCCTAAACAGGTGTGTTAAACCTGCAGGATCCCCAAAAATGCAATGAAACTGCTTAACTTCACATATTAGAGTATCGTATCATCTCATCTTTGCTATCTGGCAATGCCTTGTGTTGCGGTGAATTCGCATAAAAGTGTACGACTATAGGGAAGGTAAAAAACGTGAAATAAAGGTGCAGTGCACTTAAACATTTTGTATTGAATGTAATTTGAGTGGTTTTCATAGTGAAAAAGTGAGAAAATCCACAAATAGGCTCTTCTTAAAATTTAAAACTCAAATATTTTGAAAAGTACGAGGACTCGCACCTTAAGAGTTGTATTTCTAGAAAGGGCAGACTCCCCCCTTTCCCCCGATACCCCTCTTACGATCCAATTTGTGGGTCACTATTGTAAAGTTTAGCCCAATTCTCCTACAATGAATGTGTACAATAAAAAAAGCAACGACACTGAAGATGGCACAACGCCTAAACCGGTATGTCACAAAACCAAATTTGACAAGGGATGACGGAAAATCGTTTCAATATACATCAATCGTGGGTAGTAAACTTTTCGGCCGTGAGTTTTCTTCATCATTTCATTTTGCAAATAAATATTTAAATTTCCTTATAACTCTAGAATTTTTATATTTATTAGAAAGAAATAACTGCCCGGCATGGAGCGCAAGTGAAACTACCTTACAAGACAGAGGTAACCAAGGCGAGTTCAATTCACTAATACCAACACAACTTTTCCAGCTGTTACCAACACATTCATATTTTGATATTTCGCTAGTTTCCTAATGTTAGAAGAAACGGCAATATTCCGAATATTACAGTGTGCTAACAATAGACTACGCTGCTCGGCCATGTTTACGAATCGCAAAATACGATTGTTGCGAAACTTCGTTGAATTTGCGGTAAGTTGCCTTTATTTTCAGTTTAACTAATTAAAATATTGATATTTGGCACTTTAATTTTAGCCGAAGGAAGGGCTATTTCAAAGGTATGTATAGAAATTTCGACACGTACATCTGTTTTAACTTATTTTATTCAAACTTGCAGGTATTGCGCACCCAAGCCGGCAGCAAATTCTACGGCGAAGATGGCTGCAGAAGCACCATTAGAAAAAGTGAGTAAAGTGAATTACTTTTAAGAGCTAGTGAAGTGTAGTGAAAATATTTGTTGAATGGAAACAAATAATGCACAAGTGTCTATATCCATTCAATTCCCAATCATAGATGTAAATGTCCAACAAGCGCAATCTAATTAAAATTTATCAATTTCTGTGGGTTTGCATGTTGGAAAAGAAAATATAAAAGCACTTATTTGATTTAGCCATCCTTATGTGTATATGATAAAAAAATATTGAAAACGAGTATTAAATACAAATTCTAGATCACATGTAAACACCACCATGGAGGGGAGCAAGGAGGAAATGTCGACATGCGAGCGGTTTCATCTTTGTAAAATAAAGGTAGGTACGTGGTTCAATTAAGATAAATTTCAAATATTTTACTCGGAACTAATAATAAAAAATGAAAAAAAAATGTGAAAACTACATATGTATGTATATGCATGCACTCGGTACGTGTACGAAATTTGTTAGCCAAGTTTAATTTTTTTGAAAAATGCTCTATAATTACAAATGGAAATTGTTATTATTAAAGATAATGTTAAATTTCCTTCCAGTTCGTTATATTTTCATGAAAATAAATAAATATTTTATATTAATATCTGCAAGTTTTGCGAATTGTATTAATGCATGTACTAAATACATATACGACAGTTCCCAAAGTCGAAAGTAAGGTATACATTTTTGAGAGTGTTATTATTTTTAAATGAAACGAATGTAATTAGAAAGATAAATCAATTATCTTTCAGTCCAATATATTTATTTGAACTTAGTTAATTTTGTTTTTGTTAAAATATTAAACTTTTGAGAACAGCCTTGATGCAAGTATAGTACACATATACGGCATCTCACATAGTTGTAAGTGAAGTACTGATTTTTCAAAAAGTTGTAAAATTTTTAAATGAAAATGCATATCATTAGTAGATTAGATTAGATTGATTGAGGGAGGAATGCACTGCGACCCATGGGTCTATTGTGCCCTCCACGGCTCTGATCATAGCAGCTCCGTCAGCCTCAGCATCTCCAGGAAAACCGGAATGGTTGCCGGGGACATAGAGTGTATGAATTGCTCCTGCGGCCATGGCCGTCCTAGGGCAACCCCCCTTCTGCGAGCCACCGCATCACACTCTAGGAGTAGATGCTGTGGTGTTTCTTTTCCTGCGTCGCAAAAGCGACAAAGGTCACCTGATCAGATTCCTAGTCTGTGCAGGTGGCCCCTTAGTTTGCAGTGGCCTGTTAGGAAGACTGTTATGATTCTTAGTTTCTCCTTGGGCAGATTTATCAACATCCTGTGTCTTCTCAGGTTGTATCCTCCAAGGAGAGACCTGGCCTGTTTGAGGCCTGCTAGCTTGCTCCAATGTTGGCTCCTCAGTCTGATAGTCTCCTTCCTTAGCATCTCTTTAATCGTGCTTGGACCCACTGCCAGGATAAGCTCAGGTCCAATAGGGGCGGAGGCCGTCGCCATCCTAGCTAGCAGGTCAGCAGTCTCGTTGCCAGACACCCCTTTGTGACCCGGTACCCAGAGGAGTTGAATCCGGGTTTTCACCGCCAGAGCGTTCAGTCTACCAATGCACTCCATGACCAACGATAGCAGTTTTAGCACGATTAATATTTAGTCCTACCTCCATGCACCATTTCCTTGCCAGGTTAAGCCCTCTCTGCACTATGTCAAAGAGGGTGCTCACGAACTTGCCCTTGCAATTATCACCAGGTCATCCGCATATCCCTGGCAGCGGATGCCGTTTTTGGTGAGAATGTGCAGGAGCTCGTCCACTACTAAGCTCCACAACAGCGGGGATAGTACCCCTCCTTGCGGGCATCCTTTGGTTGTCTGCTCTCTAGCAGCCTATTTATCCATTTACGAATAGTAGGCTGCACGTTTCTCTGCTCCGGTGCTCTGTCCACCACTGCATGCGAGGGGTTGCCGAAAGCCCCCTCGATGTCTAGGAAGGCACAGAGCACTGTTTCTTCGCTCTCGAAAGCGTCCCGAATGTCCGAGGTCAACGCGTACAGAGCTGTTTCCGTCGAGCGGCCGACCCTATAGGCATGTTGATCCGGATGCAACGGTGAAGCCCTGAGAGCGTTTGATCTTATCTCCAGGTCGATCACCTTTTCCATTGTCTTCAAGACGAAGGAGGTGAGACTGATCCGCCTGAATGATTTTGCCGATGATAGATCTCTTCTACCCACCTTCGGGATAAAAATAACCCGAGCCCATATCTCGGGAATGTGGGCCAGCGCCATACTGTCCCTCATAATGCTAACGAGATACGGAAGAATGAGCTCCCCGCCCCTCTTAAGCAGAACTGGACTGATGCCATCCACCCCTGGGGCCTTAAACTGTTCAAACGAGTCCAGAGCCCAACCGATTGCTCTGTAGGTGAATAAGCTTCTAGCTACTTTCCAATCGGCCGAGGTCGGACTCGATTCCCAGCGTCTAGCCACCAGCGAGCTCTCGGCGGCACCAGAGAAGTGAGCCGAAAGTAGGGCGAGGGCCTTCTACCTCTCGTCTTCTGTGTAGGACCCGTCGGCTCTTTTTATCGTCATTGTGGTCCCCGGAATATCCTTCGCTAAGGCTTTGAGCATTGAGAGCTCCCGAGACCACCAGCCTGGTTGGGTTTTCCCTACCGGCATTGTCTCGGGACAACTGGAGTGGAATGCATCCAATATGGCGCGGTTCATCTCACTGACCCTGCTTTCTAATTCCATACAGCTTGTTCTTTTATATTTGCTCTTAAGGTTCTCTAAATTTGCTTCTAAATTCTCATTGTACTTGTCCCAGTTCGTTTTTCTGGGACTTCGTTTGCTTATTTCTGCACTGAACGTCACCCCCAGATCTGACGAGACTCTCCAACCCGATATCAGAGGATTAGCCATCTCATTGCTCAGGGTAACGTCCAGTACCTCTTGTCTATTCACAAACGTTGGAGTACTTCCAACGTTGTGGATACCTAGGTTCTCACTAAATATATACTCTAGTAGGCACTCACCGCTAGGGTTCGTATCCGTGCTGCCCCACTCCACATTGTGGGCGTTCGCATCGCAGCTAGCGATTAGAGGGAGCCTCCTGCGGTTGCAATGCCCCACCAGCTGCTGTACTGCAAGGGGAGGCACGTTGGTGTCGTCCCCCGGGAAATTTGCGGCAGCAAAGACGACGTTCGTCTTGCAATCACCCACCATCACCGTCGCTTGCACCGCCACCAGATCTTGCGTTAGGATCTCTGTAATGCAGAAGTGTTTAATATTGTGCTTAACCATTACACATGTTCTAGGTCTGTCACAGGAGTTGTCCCAAATTAGCTTGTTACTCCTGTGGTTCTTACCTGGCCCCTGTAGAACCACGGCTCTTCGATCAGTACTATGCCCAGGTCGTCCATGGTAAACCTCCTTGCGATGACCGCAGAAGCAGCTACCGCATGATGGAGGTTGACCTTGACTACTGATAAGGCTGGCGGACTCATAGCTCGGGCTCTTCTATGTCGCCCTCGCTACCTATACCCAGCTCCAGTCTTCTTATATCTAGCCCCTCTAGGAGCTCCTCGGAATTGGGAATGTCCTCTCCCTGGCTGCTGTCAATAACTGCAATTATGGTGCTCAGCTGGGTAGACGACTGCATTCCTGTCTTCGAACACCTTGGCGCCTCTGCGAATGACACGGTAGCAGGAGTAGCGGCAACGCCGTCGGCTCCAGTGACCGTTGGGCACTACCCTGCTCTAAAAACGAAATATTAAATGTATAACTAGAGTTTTATATTTAATTGAAAGGGTTCAACTTCAAAAGGGTAAGTATATACAAAAATTAGATAAATAAATGAAGACGATAAATGCATAAGTAATAAAAATGTGCAATTGAGGGACATATCTATCATCCCTCGTTTGGATGGATCAACATGCTGATTATAATCTGAAATAAAAGATATATTGGCTTTATCACTGACTTCATAAGCATATTTGTAAACTAACCGTGAAAAATAATCCGTTATTAGGCTATAATATAATATAATTTTGGCGCTTACACTATAAAGCTGAGTGTTTGGCCGAGCTTCTCCTACCATTTGTGGTGTGCGTCTTTTTATTATACCACAAATGGAGCGATCTACAGTTTTGTGCTGACTCCGAACGGCAGATGTATTTTATAAGAAACTTTTTCATGGCAGAAATACCCTCGGAAGTTGCCATTGCCTGCCGGAGGGTGTCCGCTATTAGAAAAAACCTTTTCTATCATTAAGATTTTGCTTGCCCTGACTGAGATTTGAACCTCGAACTCACCGGCATATCAAGTTATAGCACGCACCGCTATCAACTCGGCCACAGTCTGTTATTAGACTAGCTTTCATAAAACCAACTCCCTGCGTTTCAGATGTATATTCAACCTTGTCCAATGCATTTTCTGTGGGTTCGCACAAATTATCGATTTCTTCCACAGGTGGTTCTGCATCTTTTTTCAGCCGAGCGATATTATGTAAAACTCCACAAGCGACAACAATTGTCATAGTCGTGACTATGTAGCAGTTCCTATTACGAATTTGGGATTCATTATATAGTCGTTCAGCAGCAGTGTTAGGGTGTAATAGTGGTGTCATATTATATTTACTAACACCACAGTCACTGTCGCCAAATATAAAAAAATCTTTGAACTCATTATGTTGCTGTCATTTACATAACCAGGCCATCTGCATACCAGGTCTGTTATTTCTAAATTCGCATTGCAGACTGCTTGCACATTAAAGAAAAAGTACCCTTTGCGATTTCTATAAATCTCACCATTTTCCCCACCAGGCGATTGTATTCGAACGTGATTGCAGTCGATACATCGCACAACTTTTGGAAATTTTGCTATTTCATAAAATGCACGATTAAAGTTTTCAATTTCATTCCTGGTTTTAGGAATTTTTATGAACTCCGCGGAAAGTCGTGCTATAGCATAATCAAATTTTTTCACTACCCGGCTTGCATAGGCCACAGTAACTCCACAGAAGTCAGCAAAAGTCACCAAAAAACTCCCTGATGCGTAGAAGCGTAACGCAAACAATAACATTTCCGCAGGGATAAGGGCATGATTTCTGAAAATGAAATCAATTAGTAAGGGTGTGAATTTTTGCATTTTTAACAAACCTTTCGGGGTCGAGCGAAAGCAGGGTGTGGATGAAGCGCAATATAGACCGTAGTACAGGATGAGGAATCGTACGTGGGGCTCTGCCGTAGTCGACCGTTTCATTCCCCTTGCCTTTACTTCCGGCCACGGAACGGTCTCGACTCAATAGGTGGCCAACGAACCAGAACCATGGAAACAAATAAACAAACAGCCTCGGAACCCTGCACGGGTAGTGCCGCTGACGGACACGGCGAAGCAACGTCCAACCACATCTCGGGAACCGCAACGACGGTGCCGAAAGGGCCTGCACGGCCCAAACCCAACTTCGATCCCCTTGAGGGAAAGCCATCCTTCGGAGAAGCCAGAACTACTAAGCCCGCCGAGGGAAATTCGCTTCCGGTGGAAAAGCTGAGGACGATCAATCCCCCAAGCCAACGAAGGCCTCTGCTACCCTGCGCCCCCTAGGGAACGGCGGGAAGGACAAACCTCCCACTCGCACGGACCAGAGAAAGGACCTGGCCTCCAAGAGACAGCGATCTCAAGACGATACCCCGAGTGGATCGAAGAGGCACAGGACTTCCTCCCCCCGAACCGAGTCGGTCGATGGCCATATCAGCTAAGCCATTTAGCGAGGCTGCAAAAGAGCACCTGACACTGGCTGTGCTCGACAAGAGCCATCCCGATGGAAATATCACCACGGACAACTGGAAGTCCGTCTTGATGGGTCTCTGCAGGGTCTATAAGGGCATACTCCTGAAGTATCCCGACCCTGCACCAGTCGTCCGCGACGCCGGCTGGTATCCAGGGCGAATTAAACTGGTCGCGTGCGCGGACGAGCGCGCAGTCCGGCTGTAAAAGGAGGCAATCTCCTCGGTGGGACAGCTGTGCCCCGGGCAGACTTGAAGGCTGTCCACTGGGACGAGATCCATAAGCGGCTTCGAGCCTGGGCCTGGGTCCCAGCGGAACCATCTTACCCGCAGGAGATCCTCGAGCTCATCCGCCTTGGCAACGGAGATCTACCCGCCATTGATTGAAGGATAGTCCGAGTTGGCGAGACCCAGGAGAAGCAGCGTTACGTTGACCTCGTCATAAACGATGCTTCTATCTCAGTGCTCGCAGGCTGTGGTGGGGTAATAAGCTACGGCTTCTATTCCATCACCTTTAAGGTCCACAAGAGGACGGAGGGAGCCAGACAGACGGAACAGACGGGCAACGCGTCGAGCGCACCCGATTCCGACACCACTCTCACTGGCGAGGGGGCCAACAAACTGGGAGACACCTCGAACATCCCAAAGGCTCCGGAGCCAGAGCCGAGTATAAATTTAAAAACGAGCGCCCTGAGCGCTACCGAGGACATCCCATCGGGGGTATCGGACGTCACGACGGATGCTGAGATCGAAACGGGCTCAGCATTTGCATACGTTGGGTCGATATACAGCCGATGGGTAAAGCCCGATGATGAGGACCAGCTTCTGGCTCCGGAATCTGAGGAGGCGCACCTTGACATCACGGTCAGGGCCGTCACCCTAAGAGAAGAGCTAGAGGCAATGGACGTCGGTGATTCTAGAGATGGTGGCTGCCCCCCTTATACGACTCAGCGAAAAGGCTGAGGACGTCAGTGTCGTCCAAGAGCCATGGATCGTCAAAAAAAGGGTTTGCGGACTGAACGCTGATGCCTACCAAACGGTAACAGGCCCAGTAGCAGGTAGGATCAGGGCATGTATTCTTATTAAAAAAGCACTTTCTTATATTCTCCTCTCTCAATACAGCGACGAAGACACAGTAAGCATACGCATCCATCTGAAAGAGAGCGCCTTCTGGTTCCTGACGAGCTGTATGGCCCATGACAGCCAACCTCTCCCTCCAAAAATACTGAAGGAAGCCATCATAGGGGCTGACAGGGAAAGACTCCCGGTCATAATTGGAGCCGACTCGAACTCACATCATAAGATATGGAGCTCAAGCGACACCAATCCTCGAGGTAAGTGTTTACTTGATTTTATATTAGCAAATAACCTCTGCCAGAGGAGAAGTGCTGGACATCACCATCGCATCAGGCAGCTTGTCAGACCTGATAAGCAACTGGCAAGTGTCCAAAGAGCACTCATTTTCCGACCACCTCTACATAACTTTTAAGATCACTCTCAATCCTACTACTCTAACGGCGTACAGGAATAAGAGGCGGACGGATTGGATGAAATATAAGAACGTCCTCTCAGCCTCTCTGTCCAGACACGTTTATCACGGTAGGCTAGGCCTATCGCAAACACCTGACGAAGCGAGTCCCTTAAACAAGAAGGTCGTTTCTCTCGGTGAACTTGACTCACCGTCAAAAATAGATGAAGCGGTAGACCTCATAACAAACGCATGTAATTTTGCTTTCAGAGTCTCCTGCCCTAAGACCTTCCCGAAGGTTAAAAAGAAACCCCAGTGGTGGAATCTAGAGATTTCTGCACTTAGGAAAGAGAGCAAGCGTCTCTTTAACCAAGCCTAGAGGACGGGTTTTTGGCAACCATACAAAGACGCTCTCAAAACTTTCAAGAAGGCCATTAAGACAGCACAACGCAAATCTTGGCAAAACTTCTGTAACAACATAGAAGAAAAAGGTTCTCTCGAAAAGTGCTCCAACGATAAATTCTATTCAAAAACCAAGCGGAGAATGGACATCTACAACCGACGAAATGCTGGAGCTACTAATGACCACTCACTTTCCTGGGTGCTCCGATGACTCCAACATCTTGCCAGGTCTCCAAGCCAACCCACTCTTAGGAAATACCGCAGGGGACATAGTGAGGTAGGACAAGGTGGAATGGGACGTAATGTCCTTCGAACCTTACAAATCTCCAGGACCGGACGGAATTTTTCCCGCACAACTGCAAGCAGCGAAGGACCTTCTTTGCCCTGCTTACACAGAATTTTACAGCATGCCTTACCCTCACCCACATTCCATATGAGTGGACGAAGGCGAAAGTCTTTTTTTTTTACCGAAGGGAGGCAGGGCTGCTCACGCAAAACCCAAGGACTTAAGGCCCATGAGCCTCACTTCATTCCTTATCAAAACTCTTGAGAGGCTCATAGATGAGCATTTTCGGCGAAATATAAGGAAATACAAACTCTCCCCCAACCAGCATGCATACTCAAAAGGCAAGTCCGTGGAGACTGCTCTCCATGACATCGTCTCAAAGATGGAGAAAGGATTGGCCATAAAGGAGTTCACGCTGAGGATATTTTTAGACATCGAGGGAGCTTTCAACAATGTCTATCCCGAAGCCGTTAGCAAATCACTCCATATGGTGGGTATACAGCAGGCACTGGTGGACTTTGTGGGGCTCCTACTTAGGAAAAGATCGATCTTCTCAACAATAGGGGACAGCTCTAAATCTAAACATGTGGCTAGAGGTACAACCCAGGAAGGTGTTCTGTCACCTTTACTCTGGAACCTTACTGTATATGACTTACTCTTAAACCTCAAGAGCACCGGCTGCAAGGTCGCGGCATATGCTGACATCTTGGCAATCACAGCAACGGGCAAACATCTTCAAGTCTGCAAAACGCTCTAAATATCGTAGCTCGCTGTTCTGTGGAATGTGGGCTTAACGTCAATCCCTCCAAGACCGAAGCAGTGCTCTTTACAAGGAAATACAAAATTCCCGTCTTCGAACTACCATCCGTAAACGGAGTGGTTCTTAGTCTCTCAACCGAGGTCAAATATCTCGGAATTACACTAGACAAAAAACTCGACCGCTCTAAGAAAGTTATTGTTGCTCTATACACCAATAAGTCGGCCGTGGGGAATAAATGAGGTAAAAAGCCACACATTGTACACTGGATGTACACAGCTGTGATGAGACCCATCCTCTTCTACGGGATCCTCGTACGGTGGCAGGCATTGAACAGGACTCTTACCAGAGCTAAACTAGAACGGGTCCAGAGGGCAGCCGTAATGCTTACCACGGGAGCACTGCCCTCTACACCCACCAAATATCTGGAAATAATGTTAAATCTCCCACCGGTGCATCTAGGCTAAATGCGATCCTTCCGTGGAGAAATCTTAACTACGGGCACGCAAAGGTCCTGGAAACTCTGCCCGACAACCCGATGAGGTTGGATTACTTTTTACACCCTCCATTCACTGGAAATAGATTCTCCTCAAGAATCCCAGAGAGGAGCGAATGGATAGGTATCGTGGACCTGAATCCAGGATCGACGGCTGTATACACAGATGGTTCCAAGTTACACGAAAGAGTAGGCAGCGGGAATCACTCTAGTGAGTTCGATCTAAACCTCAGTCTTCGTTTACCGGACCACTCAAGTGTTTTCCAGGCCGAATTAAATGCAATAATGGAAGCAGCTCGTGGCCTTACAAAGTGCACCTCTTTAGAACGAGGCATTACCATTTATTCGGACAGCCAGGCTGCTATCAAATCTCTAAATTCCTACGATACAACCTCCAAATTCCTACGGAACAGCTCTAAAACAGCTAGCGGACATGTGCTCCGTATGTGTTGTTTGGGTACCTGGCCATAGGGACATTCCTGGCAACTGCCTGGCTGATAAACTAGCAAGGAAAAGGACGGAACTAACTGCGATAAACTCTGCTCAAGAGGCGGGTTTACCCTTAGCATCCTATAAACACAGATTAAGAGCTGAGCTTATGGGTAAGGTAAATTTAAAGTGGGCATCGGAGCCCACCTGCCATATTACCAGACAAATCTGGCCAGAAGCCGATGAGAAGCGCTATAAAGCTCTCACTATGCTTGGCCGCTCCTCTCTCAGATTCGTAGTTGGGTTGATAACCGGGCACTGCCTCATGGGCACGCATGGGGAAAGCCTAGGTTACCCAACAAACGATTTTTGCCGCAGTTGCCGAAACGAGGAGGAGGTGGAGAGTATTGAGCACTATCTCTGCCATTGCCCCGGCTTGGCCAAAACGCGCAGTAAAGCTTTTAAAAGATACTTTCTGGACTGATTAGCTGACTTGAACTCGGCAAACATTTCCAACTTTCTACTCTACATTAAGCGCACAGGATGGTTCAATTTCTGAAAGAAGGGAGGGAGGGAATGCATGGCTTATGCCAGTGGTGTCACAATGGGCTTCTTAAAGCGTAAGTGTGCCACCGTGCTCCTGTGCGGTGGCAGCCACCCTAACCTAACCTAACCAAACCTTTCAGTACGATTCTGAATTTGTTTTTGGATTTTATTCAAATGTATAATGCACTGTTTTTGGACAACCGAATTCTATAAATGAAGCTTTCATCGTATATTTCAAAAAAAATATGTCTTATGCCATAAGTACGGGGTTTTAAAAAACGTCGCCTACATAGAAGTGCAATATTAGAAAGATATCTTATTGATACCATTATTTCAAACCTCTTTCATTTTATTATTACACAAAAAATATTTGCTTAATATTTAACTACTGTTAGCTGTAATTTTTGTTCTGGTTAGCAGTAAATCAGCGATCCATCCTCTGGTAACATCTACCAGATATTATCTGATGGATTGGCGCTAACCCGACTCTGGTTAAAATTACCGACGGTTAGCTGCAATTCAGCTTACTATTCAGCGCTTGCTTATCTGACGGATGGTCTTTACCGGCGCTTTTAGTTCCGATTAAGCGCTTAACCGGAGATGGTGCAAACGGCCCTTAGTCAATCTCTGAACAATTCTGATTAAGCGGTTAATCTTAATATATTTGTAAATCTTGTTGTCGACTACTTTTACGTCAGGCAGAGCTTCTTCGTTGGTTTTGACAGTCTCACGGAGCTCTGTGTATTCCTTGCTTCCAACCTCTGCAGACTCTAAGTCGACTTCGAAGGGCAGAGTAAGATGAGACAGTTCGTCTACGTCAAACCGCGAAAAGGCATCTGGCACAACGTTCAGGTACTCTTTTCGATGCTCCATTATAAAGTCATATCGTTGCAGCAATAGTGACCATCTCGCTAGGCTTGAATGGTCCTTTATGATTCGAAAGGGCAATCCCTCTACGTATGGTCTAAAACGCTTTACACTAACTATAGTTGCGAGGCATTCCAGCTCAGTGACCGTATAATTGAGCTGAGGTTCTTCGACACGAAAAATATAGGATGTTCCAGGGCCAGGTGATTTACGAAGACAGTCTGCCAATGGGCCTACAAATGCAGCGAAGTCGGTAATGAAGGACCTATACCAGGTTGCCATCCCTACAAACCTACGAACCTGACGAGGAGATTTCGGAATCGGGAAATTCTTCACCGCTTCAATCTTGCCAGGGTCACTTCATACATCCATTACCTATCAAATACGCGAGATAACGAATTTCTTTCTGGCGGAATTTACTCTTTTCGTCGTTGATTATAAGTCCTGCATTCCGCAAACATTTTGTCACCTCCTTAAGCAATCCCAAGTGTTCCGAGAAATTCGAGGAAGCGTAACGGTATAGCTTTTTCCATCAGTCGACTCATCGTTTGAGGCCCGTTGCACAAGCCAAAGGGGCTTTCCAGGAACTGCAAGTGCTGTTTTCTCCTTTAATGATTCCGTTAATTTGATTTGGAAGATGGCATCTTTATGACTACTCTGGGCGAAGCCTTTGAGGAACTACTACTACCTTCCGAACTACTAACGTCTCCGTGCAAATGAACATTCCGTCTGGTGGTGTTTGTGCTACTGTTTGTTTTGGTATAAGAGAGCTCAGTTCCTGTACTCGCTGTTGCGGGGTTAGGATGCCGAACGAGATTCCGCGATGGCCTTCTCGCTCGGGAATCGGTTTCGCTGTCGGCGATGATCTCGCGGGAACTTTGGAGTTACAACTCCCTTTTGTCCGCACCTGAAACAAAACGAGTTCTTAATTGGCTCTTTGCAGTAAATGAAGGAGTGTCCCATCTTGTCGAAATTCCAGCATTGTATTACAGTGTAATCTGGCTTCCGGTAGTTCAGCGCTTCGACTTGCGATCGTTTTCCCCTTCGGTAACTCTTACGCTTTCTTCAGGTGTTAAAGCTAATACCTCGTTAACATGACGTCCAGGATTATGCGGGACCAAACTCCTATTCTCCTCTAGAATGTGCTCTGCCTTCCTTGCCACATCGCGCAGGTTGTGAAATGTTTTCGGATCCGTGCTAAAAACGTTAGCTTCAGGTTGCTGTTAACGTTCCTCTTGAGGATGTCAATCAAAGGTTTTCCGACATCGGTTCCCTCAATCTAGCATTTAATGCCAATATATCCGTATGGAACCTATCATAGGCCTCGTTGGCCCTTTGCCGACGCATTTAGATTTCCATCCTTATCTCGTGATCACTCTTCAAAGTACCGAATTCTCGCTTAATAGAGTAACACAAGAAAGGATAAATCGCGTCTGGTTTCTGACGAGTGAACTACCAGTACCATTCCTCAGCTCGATTTGACAAAAACAAGTGAAAGCTTGCCATCAACTGTTCGTTGGAGCATTGCGTACGCTCACACAACGTATTTAATTTAAAAAGAAAATCTTATAAACTTCCTGTGCCATCATAGGTACCTTCCAATCTTGTGGCTTAATGGCAGTTTTATTGGCAGAATTCATTTGATTGATTATAGGATTTCTTGGAGCGGCAGGTACTAGACATCTTCCAAATGCTGTGAAATCCCCAGGGTAGTTGTGTGAAGAAACAACGATGTTGTCGCTCATTGTCTTCGTCTCGTTCCGCATTTCTTCTTGCAAAGTGCGAAAGAGCTGGTGTAGCACGTCTACCCACGATTCCCCCGGAAGCGCTCCGCCAGTCGGGCGTCCGACCAAAAGAAAAACATAAAACAAATGGCACGGCCGAAATTCAAAATAATTACTGCAAAAAGAATTTAAAAAAAATATTCAAATAAAACCGACTGCAAAGAAAAAAAAATACAAAAAAAAAACTGCGAAATAATACGCCGAAAGTGGGGCGCCACCGGTGGTGGTGTGGCGCCTGGTGCTGGCCCACCCTATCTATGGCTACCGGCTACCCTAATGTCGGTAACTCCTATACAAACCTCTGCTGCCTTCCTAATTAAAGGGGAGAAACAGCATTCCTATTATATTCTGATATTTTTATTGACAATTCATATGAAATCTTAAAGCTAAATATCATACTCGTAACTATACGGCTTATTAACAATTTAATAGCGACTGCTTTCATCAGCAATAAATTAACGTCATACTTAACCTATTGGTGTTAAGGCCACTATGTGGGTTTTGTGTTCCTATTCAAATTATGTGTGAGTATAAGTATATAGAAGACTCAATAGTCATAGTGTACTAATTATTGATATGGATAATAAAATAATTTCTGTTTTGCTTGTTATGTTTTTTTTTCTGTTTTAGCTTCTTTATACCTTTATTCATTTATATATATGGCCTTTAGTAAGTTATTTATTAAGTTTTGATTTATTTTTAATGAAGTAATTTATGTTCTTTATTTTACTTAGTTTATTTTAGTTTATTTCATTTAGCTAATTTAATATCACTCAATTGAGTTTAAATAAAAGCTTTTTATTTATATTATTTAGATTTTTCGATAAGGAATTACACGCAATAATGTAATTTGTATATCAATTTTACAACATTAACGTGCTTTACCGACACACTGAATTGTTTGTGTATGCGTTATGGATATTAATTTAGACAGAAAATATTTTGTTTATGAATTAAGTAATCAACAAAAAGGAACCCCATTGAGAGAGAATTAAAAAAAAAAGGATCCCGTCTATGGATGGCATCCTCATCGTTTTCTCATTTTCCCCTCTTATAAGTATTTTAATTAGTTTATGAACTTCATATTTGTAATGCTGAAACGTTAAATTTTAACTCAAAACGCTTACCGGGTGTCCCCGTACTAATTAATTACTTAATTTTTCCTGTTTTAGTTTTCTACTTAATTTAACTAGGTCGACATGTTATCTATAACCTAATTTAGGTAACAAATTATTTATTATATATAATTTATTTAATACACAGAATTTTTCCCACCGCCTACTATTATACTTCTACGGTCTAACCACCCGATGCAGCAGGCTTTGGTGGGGCCGTGCTGTAGTTGTCTGCTAGTTGTTGTTGTCGTGCTGTTGATGTTGTTGCCGCGGCCGCATACGCGCTAGTCGGTATGCCCACTTTTGGTGCATGTTGCCACTATTGCACGAGGAGGGCCAACCCTTCACTCGATGGTATTTCAGAATATTACAAAGTCCACGACACCGCACAATAAATAAAAATGAAAATAATGTTCACACGGCCGCAACGACCAACTGCCGACCTCTTGAAATCAACTCCAACTCCCACTATTGCACGAGGAGGGCCAACCCTTCACTCGATGGTATTTCAGAATATTACAAAGTCCACGACACCGCACAATAAATAAAAATGAAAATAATGTTCACACGGCCGCAACGACCAACTGCCGACCTCTTGAAATCAACTCCAACTCCCACTCCGACTGCTAACTGACTAGTGCCGTGCTGCCTGCGGGTTTTTATATCCGCCGTCACCTATGAAACGGAATTTTTCATGGCATGCTAGGGATGGCCAGCCCTCGATAACTTTGTTTAATCGGGATATGAAAAATTGGTTTATTGTTCACATTATAACATATTAAAACGCTTTATACTAATATTGACCGAAAAAGAAAAGTTAATGTGTGAAGTTTTTTTTATCTATTTAATTTAGTTTGGAATAATTTCGTATATAAACGCGCTATATTTTGATTAAAATGGAAGAAATAGAAGAAGAAAAATTTACTTAATAGAAGTTTGGCTATATCTTTAATTTTAGTAAAGAGAATTTAATAAAATTAGGTAAAACCAATCTTTTCACAACGCCATATATCGAAGATCATCGTTGGCCACCGACCCCTAGGACGATCAGACCAGTTTATTTTTCTTTTCGCTTTTATCATTTTTCGCTTACGGTAAAATCGCTGCATAACGGTGACGCGCGATTTTCTACTATCGCTTATTGTCTTCTCCACTTCTTCCACTATTTCTGTCTCCTCTCTTTTCGCTATACCGGTAAAATCAAGGCACTACGGTGACGCGTGGTTTTCCCGCCATTTCGCCATTTCTCCACTTCTTCTAGTATTCCCGTCTCCTCCTCTTCAGGCATCCTTCCTAACCAACATGCATGACGATCTGGCAGTCCACATTTCGGGCAATGCTGCCATCTCGTCTGCATCAAGATTTCTTCGCCAATGGGTGGCCTAGTGGACCATAACAAACTAATTAATACCAACTGTGATCATCAATTCCACCGTGATCACGAAATTCTTACGAAATTTCGATATTCGGAAGATTGCCATCACGGATTCCGAGTGAAACGCAATTTTGACAGTTATTTTGGAAAAAAATCTACGAACACTTTCCTTTATCGGGGGAAATAAAAAAAATAACAATTAAAACGAACAAAGAAATACAAGTGAACTAGAAATTAAGTAGATATTTTTCACTTAAGTAATTAAAAATGTAAAAAGTGCTTACTAATGGCTGTAGGGCATACATTTAAATCTATTTTTCAACAGGTCAAGACCATCGACTGACCGAAGTTAGTATGAGAGACTGTTGAATATGGTTGAGGAGCGGGTAGACATTAAGCAAGGTTTTCTTAAAACCCCTAAAGAAAATGTGCATAGTTTTTGTGAGGAAGATGCCGTGCAGCTGAAAAGCCTTGGGCCGCCAGTTAAGAATACGACTTTCGTAGTCATCTTAGTGAATAGATATATATATGCACAAGGAAGTGCTGTTTATATGAATTGAATGTTTTGTATTTTATACAAGTATAAAGTACCAATGTACATTCAACTTTAATACCACCTGGAAAAAAAGTAAATAGGCAAAAACTTTTGCTAATTTGTTGAATTATTATAAAAAGTAGAACGATATTTTCTTTCTGTTATTCTCTTTATTTTAGAGGTTTGGTTGGACCAGAAAAGCTATGTATGTACAACGTAAGCCTTATTGAATTGAATTGAACACAGAGCAACGAGAAGGGAAAGCAACAACATACACACATTTAATAATTTAGAGGAAACGGTAAAAAGGATTTGAGGTGTGGAAACTTCTATTTGGGGATTCCCGTTTGGTCTTTTAATAAAACAGTTTACACAATGGAACTTGCTGAATTTTTTTTTGTATTTAAATAACTATTGTAAATTTTGCCTGTAAAATATATGAATTTTCTTTCAACAGCTGTCAAAAAAGTTAACAAAAAACCGCCCAATTTGGTATAAAGAGTAGGTAATACGCATTCGAACTTTACGTAACAGTTGGCAACGCTAAATACGAAAACGTCGGAATTGCTGATAGCATTTTTCCCGAATTCGTGAAGGGAGATTTTGTCACGATGGGAGATCATTCGGAATTAGAGATTGGGCACGCAATTTATGATTGCCAATTGCAAATTGCCAATGGAGACAGTTAATTGAATGCTATTAGCAACTTATGTTTTAAAATATTTCAAGTTATCAATTGTCAACATGTTCTCGCCAACATCTTTGGTATCATAATCACTGTGAGTTTCTTTTCGTCCGAAATAGTTAACTTTTCTTTGTTCGCTTATAACACCGTACGACAGTAGTTGGTACACATGAGAAATGTTAACAGAATATAAACATAGGCTTTAAGCGTTTTACTGTAGGACGTCATAAATTTGGAAAAATAGATTTTTAAGCTTCAAAGGACCGTGGAGGTTCACTTCTAATGTAATACTATTTTAAAAACTTCTATAAAAACAGAATGGGTGAACCGATTTTAAGGCTTGAGAAAGTTTTGAAAAGGTAATTAAATTTGGATTGTTTTTAATAAAACAATTTTTTTTCTCCGAGATGGCGCTTTAATTTTCATGTAAAGTTAAAAAATAACCAAAAATGTACGAAATTCATTAAAAATACAAAAAAAAATTATAAAAATACAAAAATGAATATGAAATCTTAACTATTATTTTGTGTTAAAAATGTTGGTCGTTTATTTTTTCATGTGTAAGCTTCAGGATTTGTATCACGGCATAAATTCCAACAATATTCAGCAAGCATGTGAGTCATGTCTTTTCCTTTGAAACAATTTTCTATTGTAACAATATCTTTATGGAAACGTTCTCCATGCTCATCACTTAAATCACCAAAATTTGAAGGAAAAAAATGAATTTTGAATGTTAACTTTTATTTCACCATGCGCCGAAACCATTTTTATAACAATATCTTTGTAGTTATCCGCTTTCTTATTTCCCCAAAAATTGTTTACGACATCAATGAAACCATCCCGTGCACGTTTTCCAACAGGATTCAATAAATTCCTAAAAACATCATTTTGAATTAGTGTGTTTGTCTGTGGACCATCGAATACACCTGCAGAAAATAAAAATTAAATCAATTAAAGTTAGTTCAAAAATAAATTATAAATTTATCATTTGTATTACCTGCTTTAATTGTGGCGTCACTTACACAAGGAAAAACAGTTTTTAAATACTTGAAAGGTTCACTTTCATGATTCAATGCACAAATGAAACTTCTAATTAATCCTAATTTGATATATATAATAGCGGTAAAATGACTTTGTTGGACTCTACCAAAGGAATGTGATCGATGCTGAATTTACCAAGTTTGAAGTGTACACGTGCATTCAATTTATGATTAGTATAATGAGCTAAACAGAATTGCGACGGGTGAGGGAACAGCTGATATATTCCCGTCGGAAAATTCGGTCGGCAAAATACAATTGCGACGGGGACGGAAACGCTATTTTAACAGTTGCTAAATAACATTTTACAATTAATTTTGTAGTGAAATCGTTTCGATTGTTTTATTTGTGAGTACGCGCAAAAATCAACCCCAGCATTGAAAGACTGTCGCGGATTCACAAAATTGTGCCCATTATGAACGCGATGTATATGATATACGTGGAGGCAACCAAGCGGTTGAGGAGGAGGTGGTGGGTACGTCCTACAAATCTGACCAGGAACGAATTAGGGTTTCACGGAACATGTTTTCAACAACTCAAGCTGAAGGATGAAGAAGACTTCTTCAAAGCCACTAGGATGAGTGTTGTCAAGTTCCAGACTCTTTTAAATTTAATTAAAGGAAGACTACAGCGTTTTTCGAGAAGAGCGCCAATAAACGAAGAAACTCGCTTGGCACTGACACTGATGTAAGTAATTCTCGTCATAAATGCAACGAAATCATTAATTAACAATGTGTATAATTTTAGGTACTTATCGCAAGGATGCAGCTCACATTATCTAGCCTGCGATTCCAACTACACATTTACTTTTGTGGACGTGGGTGCAATGGAAAGCGAGAGTGATGGTGGAATTTTTTCGCGCAGTTCATTTGGAAAAATTATTTTAAGAGGACACCTTAATATTCCGGCAGATAGTAAAATTCCTGGTAAGTACAATTTTCGTAAACGTATACATTTGTACATTGTAGCTAATTAAGTTTTTGAATACTGTAGGAACGGATACCTCATTTCAATACTATTTTGTTGGGGATAGTGCATTCCCATTAAAGCACAATTTGATGCGTCCATATCCTGGCCGCAACTTATCAACTATCAAGGACAACTACAACAAGACATTATCTCGCGCTCGTGTGCATATTGAAAATGCATTTGGGATTTTGGCTAGCAGGTGGAGAGTTCTTCATACGAGCATTTACGCAGCACCGAAGAATGTAGATAAAATTGTGTTGGCGGTAATTGTACTGCATAACTATCTAATGCTTGATAAGGAGAGCGGCTACTTCGGTGAAGAACTCGTGGACTACCTCCAAAATGGTGTTGAGGTGCCAGGAACTTGGAGGGAGTCCCACGCTGGGATGCCTTCCTGCAGAATCGCTCAAGCAAATCGGTCATCTGGGGATGTATTTAGGAGCAGAGATACGCTGGCCGATATTCTATTTAATAATTGAGACGAGATCAACAATTTCCCTTAACTAAAGTTATTTTATTTAAATTTAGATACCAAACCAAACTTTGTATGCAAAATATAATTAAACATATAAATCTATAGGAACTATGCATCTTTACTTTACGATGTTGGTATATTAATAACTGCATGAAACGAAAGACACCCCTGCAAAAAATGCGATTCGTCTAGGATGAGTCCGGGAGTAGTCGCAAGGGAGCATGTGACTAATACAATTTCTGATCTCTTTATATGGAATGAACTGTTCCCTTTTGTCGAGCATGTCCTATGAAGAGACTAATTAGTCGCCTTTTATACCGAACGGGTATAGAGTGCGATTAGTCCTTTTTAAGCCCTTCGGGACTAGTCCGTTTTCGATTCCAATGAGCATATAATGCACTTAGTCGCCTTTTATGCTTTAAATACCTTTTGTTCCCTTTAAAGATAAAACCCATTTATTTTTTTTATTTTTTTATTATTCAGTTTTAAATTATTTATGTGTATAATTTTTTTATTATCATAACTCAGAAATCAAATCAAATTTTTGAATAAAAATTAATTAAGAGATCACATTAAATCCATTTTCATATTTTTATCAATTAAACGGTGAAATAGATCACTTTAAAATCAGATTTCAATTCACATCACATATTTTAAATTCATTTTTGTGCTCACACATCTTAACTTAAAATTTTAATAACTTAAAAAAATCAGATTTCATTTCTAAATTCATTTTCATATTTATAAAGATATCGCGTTTTTAAATTCATTTTCATATTAACAGTAATTTTATATATGTATATATATGTACTTAAAAGCTAGAATATCTTAACTTTAAATTTAAATTGTGAGGACCCTGGATCCTATGACCCCGAGCCCTCACAACAGTTTAGATATATATATAACATACACAATAAACATAAGAAAACCAAACATGAATTATATTAGTTTAAACACACACACATATAAGCATGTAAATTGAATTATCTACACACACACACACGTATCTACACATGTACATACACACACCCTTAACTTGAATTATTACTTTGTACATACAACATACATATATAGTTATTACTTTTCACACAATATATGAAATTGTTATTATAAGGATAACTGTCTGCCTACGAGCAAAACAGTATAAAAGGAGCAATATGAATATCAAATGGTCAGTCGTTAGGCATACATGACACGCGTCGCAACGTGAGTCATACGAGTAGTTAAAGAGGGATCAAACCTCTGAGACTATTAATTTATATTCGAGGTGGGCTTAAACCACTGAGACGGGTGCTAGCTGTAGGGCTTAAAACCTACTATAGCTCTACGCTTACGAGGTAGCATCACGAAGAATTAATAACGATAGCGAAGCAAAGCGAAGGTGTATTGATTTACCAGAGGAGATAGGGTTGATTTCTTTACAGATACCCTGGACAACCGATAGCTACACCCAGCACCCCGGAAAGTCCGTTACAATTGGCGCCCGAGCAGGGACTTAAAAAGAAAGTAACAGAACACAACATAAAGAAGAAAAAAAAAAAACACAAGGAAGGGAAACTAATCCAGCGAAGGAAATAGCGTGATAAATAATATGGTGAGGCGAAGGTGGGTGCATTTCCTCAACCGAGAGGAACTGCTGACATATCTGGCAGAGTTCGGCTTGGAACAAAGCGGTACCGTCGAGGAGTTACGAAAACGATTTTCAACGTTCCTACAGGAAGAGAGCGACAATGAAGAATACCATACGCGATTTGAAGAATTGGAGGCGAGGCACACAAAACCCGCACTGATCGTTACCACACCGAGTGGAAGCCAGAAAATCAGCGATAGGCAAGCACCGATGAACGAGGGTGCGGTACCAGAGGTCGAAGCACCACAGCCACACGTAGCGTGTCAAACGCCATCACTAGCCACCATCATGGACCGAGTCCGTAAGTGGGGTTTCAAATACGACGGCGGACGAGATCCTCTCAGCTTCATTGAGCGCGTGGAAGAGTTGGCAGAAGCGTACGAAGTGAACCGGGACTTATTGCCGCGAGCGATGCCGGAGCTTCTTAAAGAGAAGGCCCTAACATGGTTCCGCAGCAATCATAAGAACTGGCGACAATGGGAAGACTTCAAAAGGGACTTTCTGAGGTTCTTCCTAAACTCTCGCTATCACGAAAGACTAGATGACGAGATCAGGCATCGTGTTCAACAGCCGAACGAGAAATTTAAGGACTACGTCTTGGTCCTCCAACGTCTGATGCGTCATGCAAACTACTCCTTCGGAGAGAAGCTAACGCGAATCTACAAGAACTCTCGAATCGAGTATCAATGGTACGTCAAACGTACCGAGTTCACCACGCTGGAAGAGCTAGGAGTCTGGCTGAGGATTTGGAAAATATCGCCCCGGTAAAAGACACACCCAGGGCCGCAGTGCGAACAATTCCACGAACCATGGAGAGGTACCAACACATGCGCGAGCTGCCTAGGAGAAGCGAAACAGCGAACACACAACGCCAACCCGTACCGCGTAACAACACTCCGGCGCCCCAGGCGGAGTACGTGAATCCGTGGACGGCGTGTAGACACTGTGGGGAAGAAGGCCATTCGGCACGCGACTGTAGAGCAGCGCGGAGGGAGTTTTGCTGGACATGTGGCCGATGCAACATCCCAACTCGAAATTGCTGCCGTAACACATCGGGAAATGGTCTGAGGCCTCATTCGCAGCGAGGGGTGGGGTCTCGAGTGGATCAATCTCGCACAGACTAAATAACGTTTTAAACCAAGTGAAAGGGCGGATTATGGCTACGATCAAAGTAAACGAGATCCATGTAGTAGCCTCAGTGGATACAGGAGCAACCAGAAGTTTTCTGAGCGAAGCCATGTCGGAAAAGCTAGAGTCAGGGATGTCCAAACGCATAACGACGCAAGTTATAATGGGCGATGGCAGATCCAAGACCGTGCGGGATGCAGTAACTGCAAGAGTGAAATTGGGGAACCAGACCCACGAGATGGACCTTTTGATACTACCAGGTTTGATGGACGATGTGGTCCTCGGGACGGATTATATGTCAAAGGCAAGCGTTCGACTGAGTTGTGGAGACCAGAACGTCACGTTCCGGGAGGAGAGTCACGATGAAGGAAGCGAGAAACTCACGGCGATACGGCAGGAAGACACCGAGAGACCGGATAAAGGCGACGAACCGTCCTCAAATCCTACGCCGACTGAAGCCGCAACTACTGATGAAGTAAAGGAATTCTTAAAACAAGAGTTGTGCATATTTGAGAAGATGTCGGGAGTCGCTAACATCGCCACTCACCGAATCGTCATGAAGGACGATCGACCAATCAAACAACGGTATTGCCCAAAGAATCCGAAGATGCAGGAAATTATTAACGCGGAGATCGACGACCTCATAGAGAAAGGGTGCATTGAACCTTCACACAGCCCACACAGCGCCCCCATAGTGTTGGCAAAGAAGAAGAACGGAAAGTGGAGACTCTGTGTAGATTATCGGCAGCTGAACGAGCGTTCAGTGCCTGACGCGTACCCTCTACCGAGGATCCAACATATCCTCGACCGTCTAAGAAGTGCGCGTTACATCAGCAGCCTAGATCTGAAAAACGGCTATTGGCAAATCCCGATGGAAGAGAAGAGCAAGCAATACACGGCATTCACAGTACCAGGACGCGGCCTTTTTCAATGGCGTGTAATGCCGTTTGGGCTACACTCCGCCCCGGCGACGTTTCAGCGTGCGTTGGACCAGGTCATCGGTCCAGAGCTAGAGCCACATGCATTTGCCTACCTAGATGATATTATTATTACCAGTACAACACTGCAGGAACACGTCCAACACCTGTCGATAGTTTTCCAGCGACTAAGACGCGCGAATCTCAGGATCAACCCAGAGAAGTCTGAATTTTTCAAGAAGCGGCTGAAGTATCTGGGTCACGTTGTAAGCGAAGAAGGCATCCACACAGACCCTGAGAAGGTCGCGGCCATCAAAAATCTCACGCCACCGACCGGTATACGAGAGTTGCGCCGATTTCTAGGTATAGCTTCTTGGTACCGTAGGTTCGTCCCCGACTTCTCCAAAGTGGCACATACGTTGACATCCATGTTGAAGAAGGGCCACAAGTGGAAATGGAATAGCGAACAACAGACAGCATTTGAGGCAATGAAGAACGCGCTAACCGAGGCGCCAGTGTTGGCTTGTCCCGATTTTACAAAGAAGTTCACTCTTCAAACAGACGCTAGCGATTTCGGGCTGGGAGCTGTTCTGACTCAGGAAATCGACGGCGTCGAACGAGTAATAGCGTATGCGAGTCGCCGGCTCAACAAAGCTGAACTCAACTATTCCCCTACTGAGAAAGAGTGTTTGGCAATAGTGTGGGCGATCAGGAAAATGAGACCTTATCTGGAGGGATATACCTTCACTGTCATCACCGATCATCTAGCACTTCAGTGGCTTAGCAAGATCGAGAGTCCGTCTGGTCGAATCGCAAGGTGGGCGCTAGAACTGCAGCAGTACTCATTTGACGTCCAGTACCGCAAGGGAAAACTCAATGTAGTGGCTGACGCACTTTCCCGTCAACCTCAGGAAACGAAGCTAGGTTCGATGACGGCAAGAGTTGTCGCAGCCGGGTGTAAATGGCTCAAAGAGAAAATGGCAGAGGTGGAGAGGTGTCCAGAAAAATTTCCTGATTTCATCATCGAAAATGGTGAACTGTACCGGCGAATATCTGGTCAAATGGATGGCGACGATGCGCTGCCATGGAAATTGTGCGTTCCCACAACGGAAAGACAAAGAGTTTTAAAGGAGATACACGACGTCCCCAGTGCAGGCCATATGGGAATCCGTAAAACTATCGCGCGGGCAACTGCTCGATACTATTGGCCCGGAATGTTTCGCGACATAAAGAAATACGTGCGACAGTGTGAGACATGCCAGCTATACAAACCCAGCCAACAGCAAGCAGCCGGTAAGATGCTGACGCAGCTTGCCGAAGAACCCTGGGTGACGGTGTGCGCAGACTTCGTGGGACCTCTCCCGCGGTCTAAACATGGAAATACTATGGCGCTGGTAATATTGGATCGTTTCTCGAGATGGGTCGAGATTGTAGCAATGCGGAGGGCAACAGCAGAAGGACTAATTCGGGCAGTCAGAGAGCGAATCATTGCCAAATTCGGCGTCCCAAAGATCCTAATCACGGATAATGGAGCGCAATTTATTAGCTCAAAATTTAAGCAATTCCTAGAGGAGATGGGGATAAGGCACCAATTTACTGCGCCGTACAGACCTCAGCAAAACCCGACAGAGAGAGCTAACCGCAACATTAAACGACTTATGGCACAGTTCACAACTAAGGACCAAAGATACTGGGATGACTTGCTACCAGAGATGACTCTGGCACTTAATTCCAGCGTGTGTGAAGCAACCGGTTACAGCCCAGCCTTTGTAATCCAGGGTCGAGAACCGAGGCTACCGAACGCACTGTATGACGAACATACAGTGGGAACCGGTCAGACCCCAACAACACCGCACCTTAAGGCAACAAAAATGAAGGAGGTCTTCGAATTTGTACGACACAATCAACAGAAGGCTTCAGCAGAGCAAGCAAGGCACTACAATCTGCGGAAAAGATCGTGGCAACCGGTCGTGGGAGATAAGGTTCTAGTAAGAGAGCACTACCTCTCCAAGGCCGTAGACAACTTTGCGGCTAAACTGGCACCGAAATACGGAGGGCCGCATCGCGTGTTAAACTTTATTTCACCCGTAATCGTCGAACTCGACAAAATTTACAAAGGAAAAAGAAGAACGGCGCACGTGAGCGATCTTAAACCATACTACGAGGCGACCATTAACAATTGCCTCGTGACGCTACCGAAGCTTACCGCCAAACAACGAACAGATAAGTTTCAACGTATGTGAAGTGTGTGAACTCGGCAATCACCAACAGGAGAGTTGTTATCATGGCAGAAGAGACCTGGAAGGGGATAAGTGACAAAAAAAGAAGTTACAAGAGGGCGTCTGGAAATAAACGAGGGCAGAAATTCGGCACATAACACCCGAAGGGTATATAAACCGAGAGCGAAAAGAGTAAAAACTTAACAATAATGAGAAGATAGAAAAAAAATAGGAAAAAAAGAAAGAAAAAAAAAATATATATATTTTTTTTAGAGTATTCAGAGAGAAACAATAATACTTACCTTAATAATGTTGTAAACAAGTAGTTCTTACATTAATAATTAATATTAATCTCAAGATTTTATCATATTGTCAATGCTGGCAACACCGAAGCGGCAGTAGCAAAAGATTTGGCACTACTGAATTATGTTGCTGTAGATGGGCATCACTGGTTTACAGCTGAGAAAACAAATAAAAAGTGAGACGGCAGCAAATAACAGAAATTTTGCTGGAAAAGTGCCGAAAATTGAAGAAAATACAGTTGGTCGCGCAATGACTACTGCTCGCATAAAAAGGATGTGCCACGGGCGCCCAGGCACAAGTGAAAAAAGTGCGCGCAAGGATGAGCAGACACCAGCATCAACCAACAAGTTTCTTGGCCGAACCAGCGCGAGATGGCACTTTAAGGGTGCGTATCAAGCGCCTGACGGAGAAGGAGATCCGGCACCATATCGAAGGCAAGGGGGGAGTTGAAGATCGGTGCGACGAGGAGCAGCAGCAAGAACCCGGTGACAACGAGAGCCTGGCAAGTACGCAACCATTTGTGCCACCACAAAATGACGCGGACGATGCAGAGGATATGGCAAACGTTTGGGGTGCAGCATACTTATCCAACAATACGCCACTAGCGACGAGCGATGAGGAGGAGATGGAAAATGAACCATCACACATCAGTATTTACTCCGAGGATGACGAGCAAGTAGGTTACGATATTGAGCGAGCGACGACACCAATGACCGTATCATCCGAAGAAGAAGAAGAAGAGCAGCCAAAGAGGCGAGGCGAATTTTCACTGGCGACAGAGGACCACAAACATATCGGCAACGGGTACGTCGACTATGTACGCCATGTGGACATGCGCCTACGGTTATACGGACCGAAGACATCCGGAGAGCCACGCCCGCCACTGCAAGGTCTACCTATGGGAGAGGGAATGGTTCCGGCAAGTAACAAAGAAGGCGCTGACCAAGGTGACTGGCTGGATGAAGCATTGCTGGAAGCAGAACTAAACCTGTCAGCAGAGACGGATTTGGTGGCCGACATCGAGCGTTGGCTACAAGAAGGTGAGCCGAGTGTGCCAGCAGATTGGCAGGTCCATCCGGATATAGGCGTTTTACCGGAGGAGTTGGTAGCAGAAATAAAATCACACGTAAGCTACCAACGTCAGAGCCGTACGCGACAATCCTTTAAACGTGCCATTCACGGTCAGGCGTACAGGGTGCGTATTACGAAGACGGGAAAGGTGGCCGTAAGCTTCGCTGCCGGGAGTAAGGAGGGAGTGTGAGGACCCTGGATCCTATGACCCCGAGCCCTCACAACAGTTTAGATATATATATAACATACACAATAAACATAAGAAAACCAAACATGAATTATATTAGTTTAAACACACACACATATAAGCATGTAAATTGAATTATCTACACACACACACACGTATCTACACATGTACATACACACACCCTTAACTTGAATTATTACTTTGTACATACAACATACATATATAGTTATTACTTTTCACACAATATATGAAATTGTTATTATAAGGATAACTGTCTGCCTACGAGCAAAACAGTATAAAAGGAGCAATATGAATATCAAATGGTCAGTCGTTAGGCATACATGACACGCGTCGCAACGTGAGTCATACGAGTAGTTAAAGAGGGATCAAACCTCTGAGACTATTAATTTATATTCGAGGTGGGCTTAAACCACTGAGACGGGTGCTAGCTGTAGGGCTTAAAACCTACTATAGCTCTACGCTTACGAGGTAGCATCACGAAAAATTAATAAAGATAGCGAAGCAAAGCGAAGGTGTATTGATTTACCAGAGGAGATAGGGTTGATTTCTTTACAGATACCCTGGACAACCGAGAGCTACACCCAGCACCCCGGAAAGTCCGTTACAAAATAACATAAAAAATCAAACTTCAATTTTAAAATAACATTTATAAAGTATCGCATTTTGAAATTCATTTTCATATTTACAGTAATGTTTTATATATACATGCTTAAATCTAAAATATCTTAACCTTAAATTTAAATAACATAAAAAATCAGACTTTAGTTTTAAAATAACATTTATAAAGATATGGCATTTTTAAATTCATTTTCATATTTATAGTTATTTTTTATAACTGTACATATACTTAAAGCTAAGATATTTTAATTTATCTGTTTTTTTGTCTGTATATTTTTTTGAAGTGTTTGGCCTTTTCGAAATGCAGCGATTTTCTTAGAGCCTCTTCCGGCGACAATCCCTTCAGAGGCATTTTCGCTATAGCTCCTAAAAGTTTAATTAAAATTTAACTACAGGAATTCATAAATTAATAAATAAGAGTCTTAAGTACCTGCCAGTACGTGGTAGAAATTTTTGAAAGATATCAGGCCAACCTTTCCATGTGATCCATCCAAATTCACCGCATTTATCACATCAGTGTTCATAACGTGCGTTATATTTTTAATACTAAATTGCAGGTATGAAGAAACCGCATTCTCCTGAAAAAAAATTGTAGAAATAGGATTAGAAATGACTGGCATTATTAATAATAAAAATAATAACGTACATAGACATCTCGATTAGCTGGCGTGATCTTCTCCTTTAATTGCTGCATTTCAGATATGCTGCTTATGGGGAAATATTTCGTAACTGGCTCCTTTTGCACTTCTTGACGAACCAGTTGCTCAGTAGCTTTGCAGCTGTTCCATCTTGGAATTTAATGCTTGAAATTGCTTTTCAAACATATCACAGTGGCTGCAACACACAACTTGATAAGCTTCTTGATTCGATTCTATAAATAGTAATTTTAAATGCAATAAATAAATAATCCTGATAATAAACATATAATAGTTTTTGATTAAAATCAGAAACCGACTCCTTGCGCCTTGCAACTGATGAACATTTATATCAAAACAAAAAATTAGAATATTTGAAAGCATGTAAAATCTATTTTTGTATTTTAATACAGATGAGATTATATAAATTAGGTTTGAAAGACCGAATAAAATTTTAAATTTATGTAGGTTAAGAGTCGGTGTTTTCATTATGATTCAAAGATTTACCAATTTCCTTTCCAATGGCCAATGTTGACACACTTATTCTACGTGATTCTGAAAAATTTTACAAAACTTATGTATATTTATGTACGCAAATTTAAAAAAGTTAATTTCCTATGGTGTAAGTTAACACAGGTAACCAAACATCCGGCCAAAATATCGCTTGCACCGAATTCGCTGACGGCGCGTCTGCAGCTCTACACGTTAATAAGAACTCAATACCGCATTAATTATGCATCCAGCCATTATGCTGATCGAACACTTTTAGCCTTGCCCGTGACAACAACAAAATAAACGCAAGACAGCAAAGAATTGGGTAAACAGTTGCTGGTGTAAGCAACTAAGAAGTGACGCGGCCAATAACGTGCAGCGACTAAAGTTAGGGCAAAATAGTGTAGGTATTTAGACGCTAGCGTCGCTCTTATGTCTTTAGTTATTTCAACTCTTCCGCTGAGACCGGCTGCCCTTGTAAATTACAAGGGAAATAAAAATTTTTAAACAAATTCTAAAGGAATTGTTTTACTTGTATTCACTGGAGACTCTGACTCGTCTTGTACCACATAGCTTGCTGTTTTTATCCGGAATCGTATCTACTTGTAGAACAATTTTCGATTTTAAACGATATATGTATGTACTAGTAGACTATCATCGGTGGAGTTTTTGCTAACATTTTGCCTTTTTCGTCGGGACTGACGAATTTGCTAACTAATCGTCTAAGATGTCGTTTACTTACCTTGCTCATACTGCTGAGATATTTTTTATCACGTTTATTTTTAATTTTTATTTTTAAAAACTGCTGCTTGATTTTCTTTTTGCACTTAAATAATTTCGCCAAACTTTGAGATCATCAATTCTCGACTGCACCGCTGTTAGTATCGATTGATATTGATATTTTTCCGGCGATACATGTGGAAGTAGCGTAATAAAAAATGTGTAAACCCGCTGATACTCGTATGTAGGTAGGCGAGTAAACAACTTCAGCAAAACAAGAAATAAAAGGGCAGTGAGCATAAACATGCATACACAAATATACATATGCATATACTTGAACTGCTAAACAACCTGGGTTTTTTACAGTCCTTGTAAACAGCTACAAATACAAGATTTTGCTTACAGTTTGTATATATTGTATATGTATGGGCATGTGCATATACGCAAATAAATGAATATTTTAGTATATATTGCTATTTTTGTTTTGTCTGCCCGCATTTAAACATATGTATATACGTAAATACTCTACTGTTTTCCACAATAGCTATCGATATAATAATTGTATAACAACTGTGAACAACTATCGATACTTACAATAGTACTGCCGATAGACTGCGATTTCTTGTTTTGCAACTATGAAAACAGTGTTGTTACCATGCGATCACATTTACCCCCTAAGTTGAAAGAACTTGCAAATTTCAAACTAAATTGGTTTGAGCAGCTCTAAATACGTATTAATAGTTATTAAAATAAATAATATGCTAATAAATTACAAGTTTCGTACATATCGATATTTTACAAAATATTTGCAGAACGAAAAGTTGTTGCTTAGAGAATTATTGAATGTATGCATAATTACCCCCTTTTTGATATTACATACGAGTACTTACGAAGAAATTCATTAAAAAGTAATCAACTATCATTTCTATGAACGATAAGTGATGAAGATAGTACAACGATGAATTTGTCGTATATTTCAAAAATATTTCCCCTTCATTCGTAAACAGTCGTACAGAAGGGAAGTTTGGAGTAGGTAACATCACTGCACAGAAATGTAAACAACCTTTTAAAACTACGAAAGAGATTTAAATTCTATAATTCTTGCGGAGGAGCCAAGGACTAAAAAACAAATAAACCAAATTGTACGTATGGTTTTCTTTTTGTGCGTAACACATTATGAATATATTATTGCAATTTTTGCAGGTCCTTAATTTCTTAAAATGTACTCATTTTCATAGAAGCGTACAGCGTTATATTGCAGTGAAACTGTGCACTTGGTTATTGCAGCAGGACTTTGAGCGTTCAAAAATAGGATTTAATAATAAAGTATGTATTGTTGTTTTTCAATATTGTACAATAATTTAATACCTTTTATTATTTATTTTGCTTTGAAATATAAATGCAGAAGTGTACTCGCTGTACTTTATCAAGTACTTTGAATATCGTCCACCAGCGATTTATTCTGAGGCGCAGACCTACACCGCTTTTTTCGAGGATCAGAGCGATGCAAACATGTTTTGCTTTGATCCCATTGTTCTATCCAGATTTAACACAGTTCGTTGCTACACCCAATACATACATTGGTTTTCCCCATTCCAACTTTTGCGGACAACTGGTGGCGTACAATGGAATGCACGGCTGAGCGCAAAGCCTCTACCGAATGAGGAAAGGGTGAGCAAATAAAATGCTTCCCAACTGCACAATGTATTTACCCTGTGTTTTAATTATAGAATACAACCCTGCAAAAAATTCTGCGACTAATCTCTAAAGAGAGTAATCCGGGATTAGTCTCTATCGGGTACAATTAGGCATTAATTAGTCGCAACTAGTCTCAGTCGGGTATAATTGGAGATCAATTTGTCTCGACACATCCCTTATGGGTACGATTGGAGATTGGAAATTTTCACAATAAAACGCTTACTTATTTAAAAGAATTCATAGCTAAAAGAGAAGTAATTTTTGAACATTTTTCAAAAAACAAAACTTGGCATACAACTTCGTAAATTTCATACATATTTTTGCACTTGTAAAAGGCAGTACAGAAAACTCGAAAATTTTTACAGAAGTTAATTTACTTAAAAGAATTTAAAAATGCAGGAAAGACAATTGAGTAACCTTTCTATTTGTATACATTAGGATAAATAATTCTCCAACATTTTTTTAAAACCAAGCCTTGGCTAACAACTTTGTAAAATTCCATACATGAGTTTTGCGCTCGCATAAGGCATTAAATGAAACGTGAAAATTTTTATAGAAAAAGTTGATTTATTTAAAAAAAATTATAAACATAGGATAAGTAATTGAATTATATATATATATATATATATATATATATATATATTTATTTATTTATTAATTCAGTCAATGAATACAAAAATTCTTACTGACTATGCTTACTAAATGAATAACATAAAACTTATGACTAATACAAAAGTAGGTAGCTTGTATATTAAAGTGACTCTAAGATTAAATTTTTCAACACCAACGCTGGAAGCGATATGTCGATGTCCACTATATGATTAAGATCATTTATCACTTTAAGGGCACGACAAATTGGAGCATTCATAGAGTACAGTGACTTTGAATAAGGCAGATAAAAAAGTTCAGAACGACGTGAATTTCGCCTCGGAATATTAAATGGTATTCTCTGCAGAATATCAGGGCAATCAACAACCCCAGTAATAACTTTAAATATGAAGGAGCAAGATAATAATTTTCTCCTATCCTCAAGTAAATTTAACTTAATTAGCTGACAGCGTGCGGGGTATGAAGGTAACGGCTCAGTAAAGTTGAGGGATCGTAACGCAAACCTAATAAAAGTCTTTTGCACACGTTCAATTCGTTTAACAGGCCCAAAGTGGAAGGGTCGCCAAATGTTGGCAGCATATTCAAGGCGTGACCTCACAAAAGCAATGTATAGGGTTTTTAGTGTATATGGGTCTGAAAAGTCTGAGCTATTTCGACGAACAAAAGCTAACATCGAATAGGAGTTAGATACAATGTAGTCTATATGGCTTTTAAACATCAACTTCGAGTCGAAATAAATGCCCAGATCCTTGACCTGAACTACAGATTTAAGAGTATTGCCGAGAAGAGTAAATGTGGTATTAATTATATTTTGCTTTCTGGAATAAATCATGTGATAACATTTACTAGTATTTAGAGGTAGCCGATTTCGCTCGCACCAAGAGGTTACCCTGTTAAGATCTGATTAAAGGAAAAAGGAGTCCTCGGTATTTTTTATAGCGGAGTAAACTTTGAGATCATCAGCATCCAGAAGAAATTTCGAGAACATAAAGCAGTAACTTATGTCGTTTATAAAAATAATAAACAGAAGGGGGCCGAGGATACTACCTTGGGGGACACCAGAGCTAACATGAAAAAAACGGGAAACTATATTTTCTAGTGCAACCGCACAATGCATATCGCAGAGATAGGAGCTTATCCAAGCGAGGAACTTTGAATGAAAACCAACATTTGCTAATTTAGCGATCAAAATTTGATGTGATACCTTATCGAAGGCCTTAGAGAAGTCGGTATATACTGTATCGACTTGAAATCCTGATTCAAAACTCGCAAGACAGTCTTCGGCGAAAATAGTCAGATTTGAGACAGTACATCTACCTTTAACAAATCCATGCTGGTATGGACTAATCATATTCTGTACAGCATGCCACATTTTTTCCTTGATAATGCATTCAAAGAGTTTAGCAACCGTAGTTAACTTTGCAATAGGTCTATAATTAGATATATCATTTTTATTCCCGCTTTTGAAAATCGGAGTAATAAGAGTTATTTTCCAGTCATTAATGAAAGTACCCTGGGATAGGGATGAGTTAAAAATAAGCGTTAATGGTTTAATAAGAGCCATACATTTTTTGAAAAGAATAGGCGAGAACCCATCGGCATCTGTTTGCGCTGATGCCTTTAGATTAAAGATACCCTTTAGAACATCTTCTTCGGTTAGTGATAGACAACCAAAGGACTGGCAATTTTCTGTAACATCACTGATAACAGCATCAACAGTGTCGGTATCCGATATAAAATTTTCGCTAAAAAAGTCCGCAAAGAGATTAGATGTATCTTGGACAGAATTAGCTGTTTTATGTTTATAAACCATAGTGGAAGGAATATTAGATTTTGTTCTTTTCGATTTAATATAAGACCAGAAGGCCTTAGGATTGGACTTAATATTGCTCTCGAAACCGCCAATGTATTTTTTCCGCAAAGACTGGTCAAGAGACTTAAACTCAAACAAGCAAGATCTGTACGCATGGTAATTAAAATAAGTTTTAAATAGATTAAACTTTTTATGCAACCTATTGCATCGATTTTTTAGACGTTTAAGTTCTGCAGTATACCACGGAAACTTATACTTCCGATTCGAATAAACTGGAACATGTTCAGGACACAGATTACGCACCGTCGCTTTAAAATGATTAAAACACCTAGAGACATCCTCGTTAGAGAACAATCGATTCCAGTCAATCTCACAAAATCGATTATTTAGAGGCTCAAAGTTACCTTTGTTGAAATTTAAGTTATTCAAAACACTCCCAGCAGAGGCATTCAAAAATTCATAGAATTCTAAGTCTAATTCTAAAGGAAGGTGATGTTGGCAAACAGGCGAAATAGGAACACAACGCTCACTGAGTTTAAAGTTCAAGATATTGGATAGGAAAATTAAGTCTAAAACTCTATTAAGCTTATTACAATAATAATTTACTTGGTGAAGATCTAAACTTGCAAAAGAGTCAACAAAACAACATACATACATTTGAAGCGATTAAAGACGCTAAGTTATCTAAAAATGACCATGAGATACAACTTAAATTAAAATCACCCAGCAAGCATAATTGATGATGTCCGATTCTCGAATGAAGTGATAAAACGTTGCCAATATGGGATTTATATAGCGATTCGTTACTGTTTGGCGGTATGTATGAGACACAAATGAAGAGATCAGACGACGTACTGCGAAAGCTTACGCATAATTGGTCTAATAGCGAGTCTTGATATCCAAGGCAATGAACCGAGGCTCGAAGGTTGCGCTTAACAGCGATAATAACACCTCCACCTCTACTACATTGAGTTTTAATAGCATCGCGATCTTTACGGAAAACATCAAAAAGGTCTGCATCAAAAAACTCAGAATCGAAAAAACTAGAGTTAAGCCATGTTTCAGTTAACACAAAAACATCAAATTGTTCTAGCGAACTAAACGAAAGTACATTTTTTGATTTTGATCGCATTCCAGAAACGTTTTGGTAGTAAATTCGAATCTTATTCCTGGTATCTGTTATAGCATTTAAAGAAGTATCTACGTTATTCCTGCATCCACTTTCAGAATTTGACGAAAAGGGCGAACTGTTACATCAGATGGCCAAAGATCCGCAATTAATAGTTTCTCTAGCCAAGACTCCGGAACTCCGAGTTTAAAATTTATACGCTTTAAGGAGTTGAGAGGAGTATCCTTTTTCACTAGGCTGAAGCATGATAGAAATTTCTTATCAATGTCCGCGTGCTTTGCAATATAGTTAATAATGTCTTCAGATTTAACAGTGGTAGCAAACGAAGAGATATGAAGCCAGCTGAGACGCGCAACCACATCCAGCTCAGCACAAGTATTTTTACCAACAACACGAACAGCATTTCTATTTGTTTTATTTTTACCGACGGTAAACCACTTTGAGTTATTGGGAACATAAACTTTATTGTTGTTACACTCAGAAGGCAAGTCAGAACCAACAGTTGACTGACGCAAAGCATTAGCATGACCGGTGCAAGCAATTTTACTGACTCTTTTAGAACTCACGGAAGGCAAAACATCAACATAGCCAGCACTGGCAGTATCTGAGTCGTTGACCGTAATAACATCCAATGGAGAGTCAGCAGCCGATATCGACGGGAAGACAGAACATTCGCCAGAAACTACTGTATTGGTATTACGGAGCGAACGAAGCTCCCTATTACTGTTTTTGTTGCGAGAAATTGCAGTAGCTGCCAAATTAGCATATGTATTAGAAGTGACAGAAATAGCAGCAAATGCAGAATCCGTATGGAGAGCAGAATTAGAATTGTGAACCGAAGTTGACGGTGATTTATCACAAGCGCCCTTATTGAAGTTTTTAGAACAGCAGACGTTAGTACGGAGATCTTTGACTTCAGAAGAGAGCGAAGAGAGTGCAGCGACGCTCTCTTCGAATTGCAGTTTACTCTTAAGTGTGTGCAGCTCAGACTGCAGGCACTCAATTTAACTGATCATATACTTCTTGTCTTCATGTAGTAAAGATAATAGCGAAACAGCGCGGGCATTATCAGCCCTAAGAGTAGCAATCTCTGTTAGTAAAGTTTTGAGAATTGTATTGTCACAAATTTCAAGAGAATCACCTTCTTTAGTTGGTAGCTTTTCGGGCGAAAAATTTTTTGGTGAATCAGGCTGAAGTGGGAGGTTAAAATTACACAAAACACCACTTTCACTACTGGAGGCAGCCGAATCGTTGACGTTAAAAACACTTTCATTAAGAGATGCAGAAATAGCGGGAGGCGGAGAGCGAATAGAGTTTCGCCTTGCTGTATCAAAAAATTTACACCGAAAAGGCACTTCAGAGTTAAGGTAAAACTCAGCATCAGCCGGCATAACATTCACACAAACCAAACGAAAAAGTTCATTGCACTTTGCACACTGTATTTTGGGTTGAGAGCGCTCAACTTTATGTCCGCAGCAGCAAGGCATGATTATTCGAGTATTATTGATTTATGATTAGTTTATATTTTATTATTATTTATTTAACTAAAATATATGTATGGCATATATGTATATTGCAATAAATATAATTTTGGCGCGTACACTATATAGCTCAGTGTTTGGCCGAGCTTCTCCTACCATTTGTGGTGTGCGTCTTTATATTTTACCACAAAATGGAGGGACCTACAATTTTGTGCCGACTCCAAACGGCAGATGTATTTAATGAGAAGCTTTTTCATGACAGAAATACCCTCGGAGGTTTGCCATTGCCTGCCGAGGGGTGACCGCTATTAGTAAAAACTTTTTCTATTATTAAGATTTTGCTTGACCTGACTGAGATTCGAACCTCGAACTCACCGGGATATCGAGTTATAGCACGCACCGCTACCAACTCGACCAGAGCGGCCTTTCTATTTATATACATAAACATTAATAACTCTACAACATTTTTTTAAAAACAAGCCTTGGCTAACAACTTTGTAAAATTCCATACATGAGTTTTGCGTTCGCATAAGGCATTAAACAAAACGTGAAAATTTTTATAGAAAAAGTTGATTTATTTAAAAAAAATTGTAAACATTGGATAAGTAATTGAATTACCTTTCTTTTTATATACATAAACATTAATAACTCTACAACATTTTTTTAAAAACAAGCCTTGGCTAACAACTTTGTAAAATTCTTTTGCACTCACTTAAATCAATACACAAAACATTGACATTTTTATAACAATTGTAATTTTTTGAAAAGAATTTATAACTAAAAGAAAAGTAATTGAAGTGACCTTCTTTTAATTAGCATAAACAATCGTAATTTTTAAACATTTTTAAAAGCTAAAGCTTTGGCTTACAGTGTAAATATCCAATATGTCGTTTGCACTCACTTAAAGCAATGCACAAAACATGAACATTTTTATAAAAAGAGTTAATTTGTTGAAAATAATATATAATTGAATTAGCTGCCTTTAACATGCGTTTAAATTTGAAATTTTTAAACATTATATTGACTATGGTATTAATATAAGCCATTAATATGGTACCTAGCAGTTAGGTAAATCCCTGAATACAGTGGGAGTTTATTTGCACCAAAAATATTTACTATCACCAAACGAGGTAATTAATAATAAATATCATTGTTGAACTCTAAAACGAATAACATTTAAGTAAATACATCATATTTGCAAATATCAAACCTACCTAGATATGTCGCGTTATGAACCCTCGTGCAGGGCTCACTACCTAACTTTAAGCGCATCTCAAAACCATTTGGTAGTTAGTTATCCATTAAAAGACTTATTTAGGCTTTACTAAAATTTTACATTGTTTATACCTGCATCTTGTAAATGATTGCTTACAATTAAAACAACTTGAAACGAATACGTACGAATGTATGTATTTACATACTTCCAAATGAAACTAGAAACTGCCCAATCGTTGCCGCTTCCCTGCAAAAAATGCGATTCGTCTAGGATGAGTCCGGGAATAGTCGCAAGGAAGCATGTGACTAATACAATTTCTGATCTCTTTATATGGAATGAACTGTTCCCTTTTGTCGAGCATGTCCTATGAAGAGACTAATTAGTCGCCTTTTATACCGAACGGGTATAGAGTGCGATTAGTCCTTTTTAAGCCCTTCGGGACTAGTCCGTTTTCGATTCCAATGAGCATATAATGCACTTAGTCGCCTTTTATGCTTTAAATACCTTTTGTTCCCTTTAAAGATAAAACCCATTTATTTTTTTTATTTTTTTATTATTCAGTTTTAAATTATTTATGTGTATAATTTTTTTATTATCATAACTCAGAAATCAAATCAAATTTTTGAATAAAAATTAATTAAGAGATCACATTAAATCCATTTTCATATTTTTATCAATTAAACGGTGAAATAGATCACTTTAAAATCAGATTTCAATTCACATCACATATTTTAAATTCATTTTTGTACTCACACATCTTAACTTAAAATTTTAATAACTTAAAAAAATCAGATTTCATTTCTAAATTCATTTTCATATTTATAAAGATATCGCGTTTTTAAATTCATTTTCATATTAACAGTAATTTTATATATGTATATATATGTACTTAAAAGCTAGAATATCTTAACTTTAAATTTAAATAACATAAAAAATCAAACTTCAATTTTAAAATAACATTTATAAAGTATCGCATTTTGAAATTCATTTTCATATTTACAGTAATGTTTTATATATACATGCTTAAATCTAAAATATCTTAACCTTAAATTTAAATAACATAAAAAATCAGACTTTAGTTTTAAAATAACATTTATAAAGATATGGCATTTTTTAATTCATTTTCATATTTATAGTAATTTTTTATATCTGTACATATACTTAAAGCTAAGATATTTTAATTTATCTGTTTTTTTTGTCTGTATATTTTTTTGAAGTGTTTGGCCTTTTCGAAATGCAGCGATTTTCTTAGAGCCTCTTCCGGCGTCAATCCTTTCAGAGGCATTTTCGCTATAGCTCCTAAAAGTTTAATTAAAATTTAACTACAGGAATTCATAAATTAATAAATAAGAGTCTTAAGTACCTGCCAGTACGTGGTAGAAATTTTTGAAAGATATCCGGGAATAGTCGCAAGGAAGCATGTGACTAATACAATTTCTGATCTCTTTATATGGAATGAACTGTTCCCTTTTGTCGAGCATGTCCTATGAAGAGACTAATTAGTCGCCTTTTATACCGAACGGGTATAGAGTGCGATTAGTCCTTTTTAAGCCCTTCGGGACTAGTCCGTTTTCGATTCCAATGAGCATATAATGCACTTAGTCGCCTTTTATGCTTTAAATACCTTTTGTTCCCTTTAAAGATAAAACCCATTTATTTTTTTTATTTTTTTATTATTCAGTTTTAAATTATTTATGTGTATAATTTTTTTATTATCATAACTCAGAAATCAAATCAAATTTTTGAATAAAAATTAATTAAGAGATCACATTAAATCCATTTTCATATTTTTATCAATTAAACGGTGAAATAGATCACTTTAAAATCAGATTTCAATTCACATCACATATTTTAAATTCATTTTTGTACTCACACATCTTAACTTAAAATTTTAATAACTTAAAAAAATCAGATTTCATTTCTAAATTCATTTTCATATTTATAAAGATATCGCGTTTTTAAATTCATTTTCATATTAACAGTAATTTTATATATGTATATATATGTACTTAAAAGCTAGAATATCTTAACTTTAAATTTAAATAACATAAAAAATCAAACTTCAATTTTAAAATAACATTTATAAAGTATCGCATTTTGAAATTCATTTTCATATTTACAGTAATGTTTTATATATACATGCTTAAATCTAAAATATCTTAACCTTAAATTTAAATAACATAAAAAATCAGACTTTAGTTTTAAAATAACATTTATAAAGATATGGCATTTTTTAATTCATTTTCATATTTATAGTAATTTTTTATATCTGTACATATACTTAAAGCTAAGATATTTTAATTTATCTGTTTTTTTTGTCTGTATATTTTTTTGAAGTGTTTGGCCTTTTCGAAATGCAGCGATTTTCTTAGAGCCTCTTCCGGCGTCAATCCCTTCAGAGGCATTTTCGCTATAGCTCCTAAAAGTTTAATTAAAATTTAACTACAGGAATTCATAAATTAATAAATAAGAGTCTTAAGTACCTGCCAGTACGTGGTAGAAATTTTTGAAAGATATCAGGCCAACCTTTCCATGTGATCCATCCAAATTCACCGCATTTATCACATCAGTGTTCATAACGTGCGTTATATTTTTAATACTAAATTGCAGGTATGAAGAAACCGCATTCTCCTGAAAAAAATTGTAGAAATAGGATTAGAAATGACTGGCATTATTATTAATAAAAATAATAACGTACATAGACATCTCGATTAGCTGGCGTGATCTTCTCCTTTAATTGCTGCATTTCAGATATGCTGCTTATGGGGAAATATTTCGTAACTGGCTCCTTTTGCACTTCTTGACGAACCAGTTGCTCAGTAGCTATCTTCTGTCCAGCTATTGCATCCATAATCGCAGTATTTTGGGTTTCGACTACGCTTTGCAGCTGTTCCACCTTGGAATTTAATGCTTGAAATTGTTTTTCAAACATATCACAGTGGCTGCAACACACAACTTGATAAGCTTCTTGATTCGATTCTATAAATAGTAATTTTAAATACCATAAATAATTAATCCTGATAATAAACATGTAATAGTTTTTGATTAAAATCAGAAACCGACTCCTTGCGCCTTGCAACTGATGAACATTTATATCAAAACAAAAAATTAGAATATTTGAAAGCATGTAAAATCTATTTTTGTATTTTAATACAGATGAGATTATATAAATTAGGTTTGAAAGACCGATTAAAATTTTAAATTTATGTAGGTTAGGAGTCGGTGTTTTCATTATGATTCAAAGATTTACCAATTTCCTTTCCAATGGCCAATGTTGACACACTTATTCTACGTGATTCTGAAAAATTGTACAAAACTTATGTATATTTATGTACGCAAATTTAAAAAAGTTAATTACCTATGGTGTATTCACTGGAGACGCTGACTCCTCTTGTACCACATAGCTCGCTGTTTTTATCCGGAATCGTATCTACTTGTAGAACAATTTTCGATTTTAAACGATATACATATGTATGTACTAGTAGACTATCATCGGTGGAGTTTTTGCTTACATTTTGCCTTTTTCGTCGGGATTGACGAGTTTGCTAACTAATCGTCTAAGATGTCGTTTACTTACCTTGCTCATACTGCTGAGATATTTTTTATCACGTTTATTTTTAATTTTTATTTTTAACAACTGCTGCTTGATTTTCTTTTTGCACTTAAATAATTTCGCCAAACTTTGAGATCATCAATTCTCGACTACACCGCTGTTAGTATCGATTGATATTGATATTTTTCCGGCGATACATGCGGAAGTAGCGTAATAAAAAATGTTAAAACCCGCTGATACTCGTATGTAGGTAGGCGAGAAACAACTTCAGCAAACCAAGAAATAAAAGGGCAGTGAGCATAAACATGCATACACAAATATACATATGCATATACTTGAACTGCTAAACAACCTGGGTTTTTTCCAGTCCTTGTAAACAGCTACAAATACAAGATTTTGCTTACTTGCGGTCTTCACCTGCTTTCAACGCTCGCTTACTTCTGAAAGCAAGCGACATGTCGCACGTGAAGACCGCAAAAAGTTGAAAGTATGCTTCGTCTAGCAAACCGATCGGTAAGCCAGCGCTCGCTTGCTTTCAACTGTCATTTTTGTAGTTTGACAGCCATTTTCGCATTTCGTAGCATCTTTCATTGTGGCAACATCATTTATCATAGGCTCTTCGAGCACAAAACAGCCTTTTAATAAGATATATTGATAAAATCGAGTGTCGCGATAATGATCTTTGTAAATTAATTAATTTATTCCGACAATATGAGTGGGTTTGGAGTTTGAATAGCACGCAGGGCACGAACCTTCTTGCTCTACGACATGTTGCAAATGAAAAAGTATGCTTTCAAAATGCCCAGTAAACAAACAAAGCTCTCGCTTGCAACGACAAGAAGCAGAAAGCATCCTAGCATTGAAAGCAGGTGAAGACCGCCCGTTACAGCTTGTATATATTGTATATGTATGGGCATGTGCATATACGCAAATAAATGAATATTTTAGTACATTTTGCTATTTTTGTTTTGTCTGCCCGCATTTAAACATATGTATATACGTAAATACTCTACTGTTTTCCACAATAACTATCGATACTTACAATAGTACTGCCGATAGACTGCGATTTCTTGTTTTGCAACTATGAAAACAGTGTTGTTACCATGCGATCACATTTACCCCCTAAGTTGAAAGAACTTGCAAATTTCAAACTAAATTGGTTTGAGCAGCTCTAAATACGTATTAATAGTTATTAAAATAAATAATATGCTAATAAATTACAAGTTTCGTACATATCGATATTTTACAAAATATTTGCAGAACGAAAAGTTGTTGCTTAGAGAATTATTGAATGTATGCATAATTACCCCCTTTTTGATATTACATACGAGTACTTACGAAGAAATTCATTAAAAAGTAATCAACTATCATTTCTATGAACGATAAGTGATGAAGATAGTACAACGATGAATTTGTCGTATATTTCAAAAATATTTCCCCTTCATTCGTAAACAGTCGTACAGAAGGGAAGTTTGGAGTAGGTAACATCACTGCACAGAAATGTAAACAACCTTTTAAAACTACGAAAGAGATTTAAATTCTATAATTCTTGCGGAGGAGCCAAGGACTAAAAAACAAATAAACCAAATTGTACGTATGGTTTTCTTTTTGTGCGTAACACATTATGAATATATTATTGCAATTTTTGCAGGTCCTTAATTTCTTAAAATGTACTCATTTTCATAGAAGCGTACAGCATTACATTGCAGTGAAACTGTGCACTTGGTTATTGCAGCAGGACTTTGAGCGTTCAAAAATATGATTTAATAATAAAGTATGTATTGTTGTTTTTCAATATTGTACAATAATTTAATACCTTTTATTATTTATTTTGCTTTGAAATATAAATGCAGAAGTGTACTCGCTGTACTTTATCAAGTACTTTGAATATCGTCCACCAGCGATTTATTCTGAGGCGCAGACCTACACCGCTTTTTTCGAGGATCAGCGCAATGCAAACATGTTTCGCTTTGATTCCATTGTTCTATCCAGATTTAACACAGTTCGTTGCTACACCCAATAAATACATTGGTTTTCCCCATTCCAACTTTTGCGGACAACTGGTGGCGTACAATGGAATGCACGGCTGAGCGCAAAGCCTCTACCGAATGAGGAAAGGGTGAGCAAATAAAATGCTTCTCAACTGCACAATGTATTTACCCTGTGTTTTAATTATAAAATACAAGCGGCAACGATTGAGCAGTTTCTAGTTTCATTTGGAAGTATGTACTCGTATATACATACATTCGTACGTATTCGTTTCAAGTTCCTTTAATTGTAAGCAATCATTTACAAGATACAGGTATAAACAATGTAAAATTTTAGTAAAGCCTAAATAAGTATTTTAATGGATAACTAACTACCAAATGGTTTTGAGATGCGCTTAAAGTTAGGTAGTGAGCCCAATTACTTATCCTATGTTTACAATTTTTTTTAAATAAATCAACTTTTTCTATAAAAATTTTGACGTTTTGTTTAATGCCTTATGCGAGCGCAAAACTCATGTATGGAATTTTACAAAGTTGTTAGCCAAGGCTTGGTTTTAAAAAAGTGTTGGAGAATTATTTATCCTAATGTGTACAAATAATAAGGTTACTCAATTGTCTTTCCTGCAGTTTTAAATTATTTTAAGTAAATTAACTTCTGTAAAAATTTTCGAGTTTTCTGTACTGCCTTTTACAAGTGCAAAAATATGTATGAAATTTACGAAGTTGTATGCCAAGTTTTGTTTTTTGAAAAATGTTCAAAAATTACTTCTCTTTTAGCTATAAATTCTTTTAAATAAGTAACCGTTTTTTTGTGAAAATTTCCAATCCCCAATCGTACCCATAAGGGATGTGTTGAGACTAATTGAACCCCAATTATACCCAATTGAGACTAGTTGCGACTAATTAATGCCCAATTGTACCCGATAGAGACTAATCCCGGATTACTCTCTTTAGGGATTAGTCGCAGAATTGTTTGCAGGGACACGACACACGACACATGCATATATACATATATATATATATGTACATATGTACATATATCAATAAAGGGATGGAAAAAAATTAATATTTCTTTTGTGTTTTCATTGTTTGTATAATAAAATAAAATTTTATTTCTTTATAAATGTTATTCGACAGTGAATTATTTAATGTTGAAATAATTACTGCCAAATTGTGTTGTAGTGAATTGTGTTGCTATGTTTAATACTAACATAGTTAGTATGACCGTTTATAACGTACATACTAACTTTTTGGGATCACATGGATAAAGTTTTTAAAACCAAAATATAAATTCTATTTATGAGATCGTTTACAACATACTTTTTTGTATAACATTAATAAATGTTTAATGCTAAAATATCAATTCAATTGTTGTAGAAATAACTATAACTTTTATAAAAAATTAAGAAAAAACGTTACTTGAAAATTTCTGCGATTACAAATGCAGTAGCCCATTTTGAGTGGCAATAACTGTGCATACATAGCGACATTTTAAGTTCTATTAAAGGGCTGACAGACGGGCAAGGTTATCTAGATAAGTAGCCTTGATCTGCATTAACTCATGGATAATCCTCTTCCAAATGCGCATAAGCACTCATATAAATGCACGAAAATTATGTGCATAAGTACTGAATATTGTGATTTCAATATGGCAATGCTGCCACTTTTGACAGATAAATACTATTGTGAACTAGCAAAATGTATACAGAAGCTGTCAAAAGTGTTTGTTATTAAAGAAAAGAGCTGCAAAATTATCAAAGGTTTGTTTTTTAATTAATTTTAAAGAAAACTAAACCCTATTATAAATTAAAATGCGATTTTGTTTAGATTTCTGGTGGGTTTGTAGGATAGGAATTTATGCAGTAAGCAAACTGCTTGGCAAAAATACACAACAATTTCACCAACAGTACTGCGTCCATCTCCGAATAGACTTGCAGCAGTTCTATATTCCGCAGCAGATCCTAAAGCGAACAATGAGATAGCCACTCTTTTATGAAGTGGAATATATGTCCTCATATTGCTGTCCACAATTTCTCCGAAAAGCCGTTCTACTGACACGAAAGTTTTCTTTGAATCGATTTTCGTCCATTGAAGGCACGTCTCGTTCCCAAAAGCATCCATAGCGATCCTTCATGGAATAGCAAACATGTGTATACATTATTTGTATCTTTCATAGCAAATAAAAAAATACTCACAAATTTCCACACCTGCCTTTCTCTAACGTCGGCGGGAAGTGTAACCATACAAGACAGAGGCATCCTGCTAAGAATTATGCTTGCCAATGCATTGGTTATTTTAATATTATTTAGCAACTTCAAGAGAATAATTTTAAGCTTTCTTTTAAATGCGAGATGATTTTTTGCCAATAAAATAGCTGCCAATCGTATTTTTTCCCTTCTTTCCATTTTCAGTTAATTTCGTTTGTCAAATCAGCTGATGTCTAAATGCAGATAAGTGTCGTCTGTCAGGCCTAAAATATTATGCAGATATATGAGCTCGTTAATTTGCATAAGTGCCCCCGTCTGTCAGCCGTTTTATATTCAATATTTCGCTAACTCTTCATGTAGTACCAACATAATTTTTCCTTCTATTTTGTTAACATCGCCTGTGGATAGGTTAGCATCTACAATTTTTTGTGCAAAACTTTCAAAAAGCTGGAATGTTGAATTTCTTGGTGGCACTTTGGCAAGATGATATATTGAGGCAGTGCACTCCTCCATTGCTTTGGCAAAAGTATTGTTCAATTCTGCATCGGCGCGGCTTTTAGTTGGCCTTCCGCGTATAGGTGTAATCGTATCTGTAAAATAAAACAATTTTAAATTATTGACATTTGTGTTTAATAAGTTGAAAAAAGCATACTTATGGACGAACATGAAGGCTGAGAATTGGAGTGCTCCATGGTGTAATTTGCTGGAGACATACCCTCTATATACTTTATACCTTCAAAGAAACTTGTTGATTCTTCCAATATTTCAAGACTTCCGGTAGTCCTTAATAAAGAAATAGATAAATAAGAAATGTGGTTTAAATATAGAGTGAGGCGCATACATATTGCGGAAACTTAATTTCAATACTTACGGCCTCGAGTCTTTGCAATGATTCAAGAAAGATAAAGTCTCTTGGAGCTTCCATTTCGTGCTGGGTGCTGGTGCGCCACTGCCGGATGCTAACATGTTAGCACGCTTTGTTTTTTTATATGCATCTCGAAGAGTCTTCCATCGCCTTCTACAAATGTCCGCTAAAAATATTAAACAATACAATATAAGTATCAAAATTTGAGGGAGTCTCAGTAATAATCAACTCACAGGTTGCATTAACCACTTTCCCAATCTCCTCCCAAATTTGGTCTTTCTTCTGCACATTTCGGTATTCCTTGAGGGATAAATCGTAGATACATTGATATTTCCGCACTTCCTCAATCAGCAACTCGTTGAAGCTCATGGCTATGATATTTTAACTTAAATAACTAAATTTGCACACACAAATTTTATAAATTTTAACGCGCGATCAAATTTGGTTTTTTAATATTTTTCTCGTTTTTCATTTGTCAAACACACAAATTGACATCAACTGGTGAAAAAAGCAACCCTGATTTGTCAACCCGACGGAGAAATTAGAAATGGATCTAAGTATTTTCCCGATGTAAAAATAACCGACGGCAAGAAATTCGTTTCCGCTACAATTCTGTGCAACTGCATTCGCTTCAGTGTGTTTTAATTTTGACAGCGAGTACCCGCCGGCCCGTTACCCGTCCTCCGTCGCAATTCTGTTTAGCACATAATGTAAATGTATTTTACGCCCCTCTAAAACACTTAAAAAGCATTATTGGTATTCGCTCTTTTGTGTATGCAGTGTATTTAGTGTAGGTGTAACTGGATGAGCGTGAGCACCCCTTGTCGAGATACGGGTACAATAATCAGCTGACATTTGTTTACATTTGCACAAGCAAAATGCCGAGGAACACAGAAAAGAATAAAATTATTTAATTACTTTGCGAATATACATTGACGAAATTAATTATATGCTAGGTAAGTAAATAAGTATGTGTGCTGAGATTACATTTAAATTATGTGAATATACTTGTACTTTTGTAGATTTAAATGATGATGACGAAGCTGTTGATGAAACTGAAATGGACACACTCTTTTAAAATATGCTTGTTATTATGTCGTCGTGGGATTGACCGCATTATACCAAAATCTGCTTCATGGCGAAATGACATTTTAACATCATTGGATGATAACCGATTCTTCCAAATGGTTAGAGTAAATCGACAGCAGTTCGCTTTATTTTAGGATTAGGATAACGTGATCATTCGGAATTCAGCAAATCGCATTCATGCGAGTAATTTCCCATAGAGCTACAGTTAGCTGTTGTTCTATTCCGGCTTGGTTCATCAGGAGAGAGCTCATCAATAAGGAAAGTTGCCGCAATTTTTGGCATAAGTGACTGTGGCATAATACTAAAAATTACTCAGAGAGTATTCAAAGCGATTTTGAAATTGCAAGCCCAGTATATAAAATGGCCTTCAAGTGCAAAACGGGAAGAAATTGTTGCTTCGACTTATCATGAGCTTCCTTTCTGTATTGGTTACATTGACGGCACGGAGCTGAAAATTGCAGAGACACCTGTTCAAACCCATACTGCATATTTTTCAAGGACTCCTGCATACTCAATTAAAGCGCAAGCTGTTTGCGATTACTCTTTTCGAATTCGTAGTGTAGTTGTTGGCCATTATGGTAGTACTCACGATGCAAAAACATTTCGATCTTGCGCACTTTACAAGGAAAAAGATACGTTTTTTTTCTCCCAACAATGGATAGCCGGTGACTCCGCATATCCACTTTCAGATACCGTTATCACTCCGTACCGAAACAATTCGCAGCATCTTGACCCGAATAAGCGCGTTGCCTTTAATTTGCGTCGTAGTAAATATCGTGATTCTCAAGGAAAAATTTCGAAGTCTTAAACAGCTACGAATGCGACTACATAACAACGAAAGTAAGCGAATAGCATGCGCGTGGTTCCTTGTATGCTATATTCTGCATAACGTTGTATTAAAATCTTCCGACGCATGGGAATCTGTGACCAATCATATTTTAGAGCGAAATGACGATACAGACAATGGATACTCTACAACAAACCAAGATGCCGAACTAAAAAGACAAGCCATATATTATTTAATGTTTGATTCAATTATTAAAAATATGTATACTTTGTATATTATTTTGCACAAAAATCTGTTTATTTATTAAAATGTATTGAATACTGAGACAAATTTTTGTACTTCATTTCTTAAATTATCGAGTCTAACAGTGAATCCATCATAGTCTAAACTTTCATGAAATCTGCAAATATGAGATCATTGAATCGAATTGCTACGAACGAGTACTTTCAAAATATATGCAACGTTCGAACTACAATGCATTCGGTGGGGAGTTTTTTTGCTGATTTCACAAAAATTTGGACTACGATGGCTTCAGTGATAGCCCCGGTTAACTAGTCTTAATTTAAATTTTCGTGTTTTATTTTTTCAAATTATATTTAAGTTCAAGTTTAAATTTAGTTATACGCTTGTCGGAGTAAAAAAACAACAAAAAACTATATATGTATATATATTATATAATGTTTAAAAATTTAAAATTTAAACGCATGTTAAAGGCAGCTAATTCAATTACTTGTCATTTAGTTATATATTATTTTCAACAAATTAACTCTTTTTATGAAAATGTTCATGTTTTGTGCATTGCTTTAAGTGAGTGCAAACGACATATTGGATATTTACACTGTAAGCCAAAGCTTTAGCTTTTAAAAATGTTTAAAAATTACGATTGTTTATGCTAATTAAAAGAAGGTCACTTCAATTACTTTTCTTTTAGTTATAAATTCTTTTCAAAAAATTACAATTGTTATAAAAATGTCAATGTTTTGTGTATTGATTTAAGTGAGTGCAAAAGAATTTTACAAAGTTGTTAGCCAAGGCTTGTTTTTAAAAAAATGTTGTAGAGTTATTAATGTTTATGTATATAAAAAGAAAGGTAATTCAATTACTTATCCAATGTTTACAATTTTTTTTAAATAAATCAACTTTTTCTATAAAAATTTTCACGTTTTGTTTAATGCCTTATGCGAACGCAAAACTCATGTATGGAATTTTACAAAGTTGTTAGCCAAGGCTTGGTTTTAAAAAAATGTTGGAGAATTATTTATCCTAATGTGTACAAATAGAAAGGTTACTCAATTGTCTTTCCTGTAGTTTTTAATTCTTTTAAGTAAATTAACTTCTGTAAAAATTTTCGAGTTTTCTGTACTGCCTTTTACAAGTGCAAAAATATGTATGAAATTTACGAAGTTGTATGCCAAGTTTTGTTTTTTGAAAAATGTTCAAAAATTACTTCTCTTTTACCTATAAATTCTTTTAAATAAATAAGCGTTTTTTTGTGAAAATTTCCAATCGTACCCATAAGGGATGTGTTGAGACTAATTGATCTCCAATTATACCCAATTGAGACTAGTTGCGACTAATTAATGCCCAATTATACCCGATAGAGACTAATCCCGGATTACTCTCTTTAGAGATTAGTCGCAGAATTGTTTGCAGGGACACGACACACGACACATGCATATATATATATGTACATATGTACATACATATATCAATAAAGGGGAGTAGACATAATCGGGTTCGCTGATGACATTGCACTGGTAGCAGTAGGTAAGCAAATATCCGATGTCGAAGTCAAAGTGAACGCCACAATAGAGACGGTCACTAAATGGCTAGATAGCGTAGGCTTATCTCTAGCAGCAGAAAAAACAGAAGCTGTTCTAATTAGTAGTCGGAAGAAACCTGATGTGGCGGTATTTAAAGTAAATAGCCACACTATTCGATCCTCCCACCAGTTAAAGTACCTTGGTGTGATTATCGACGATAGGTTATGTTTCGGACCACACGCAGATTATGTAACACATAAGGCGTCAAAAACTTACGGTGCTCTATCAAGAATGCTCCCAAACATAGGCGGACCTAGAAGCAGCAAACGGTCCATTTTAGCTACAGTTATCAGCTCAGCCTTGCTGTATGCAGCGCCAGTCTGGGCTAAGTCATTGAAAGTAAAAGCCTACCGGAAGCCTTACGAAACTGTGTATAGACTATGCGCTCTACGAGTGACGTGCGCGTATAAAACAACTTCGGATGACGCGGCAATGGTCGTCGCGGGTATGACTCCCTTCGATATACTGGCTGAAGAAAGAGAGAGACTATATCAGCGGAGAAAGCAGTTCGACAACGCAGTGGTAATTGTTGTCCAAGAAAAAGCGTTATCCTTAGAAAAATGCCAGGAGCGCAGGGATAACTCCGAAAAAGGAAGATGGACACACACCCTTATTCCCAACATTCAGAAGTGGGTCAGTCGAAAGCACGGGGAAGTCAACTTTCACCTTACCCAATTCCTTACTGGCCATGGCTGCTATAGAAAATACCTTAACCGCTTCGGGCTGGACGATTCCGCCCTCTGCCCAACGTGCAATGTAGACGAAGATGCGAGGCACGTCTTATTTTCTTGTCCACGATTTTCAGCAGTTACGATAAACATAAGTACTCTATCTGCAGATCCGCTTAGGCCGGATAATATAATCGATACAATGCTTAGCTCTATCCGAAATTGGGAAGCAATAAGTGGCGCTATAGCAGAAATACACAAAAAGCTAAGGTACGCGGAGTGGTCCCGAAAAAACCGGTGAGATTTCTACCACTTTTACAGCGTACTGCATCATTCGATTTTGCTCGGAACCACGTCCGTTCCGACAGAATCGATCGCTAGGGAGATTTTAAGTAATTTACATCGTCAAAGTGTAAATAAAACACGAGTTGGAACCGAACGCACTCCTCCCGTGTAATCAGGACGGATCTGGATATCGTTCGCCGGACCATCCAAACAAAGTTTAGCCCCGTTAGATATAGCTCGTCCGTTCCGACAGCTACGATTGAAGACATGCTCTGCGAATGACCAGCAAAACTACATCCGAGTCCCTCTACCTGCTGAACCGATGCTGCCGTAGAAATTGCCCACCAGGATCTACGGCTGCACAGCATACAACATAATGGGTGCCGCTTGGAACCAAGTTCGTTCCAACGGTTTCGCCAGGTTGTGGACGGTAAGGTAAAGTGAGAAGAAAACGCGGGTTGGAACCGAACGCTTTCCTCCAGCAAACACGATGCGGATCTGGATCTCGTTCGTTGGACCACCCACACAAAGCTTAGTTCCGCTAGATGTTGCTCGGAACCTCGTCCGTTCCGACAAATATGACTGGATACAAGCTCTACGTTTGAGTAGGTAATCTTAAGCGTCAAAGTGAGGAAATTATGAGGCTGGAACCAAACGCTCTTCAGCTCCAGTTTATTGCGGCTCCTGGTATTCGTTTGCTGGACCACCTCAGTCATGCTACTCGCTGAGTCTGCGCAGCAAGGGAACTTGTTCATCGGGCTCGTTTTGTCTGCAGAGTTCATAGCCGGGCAAGAAGCCGCTCGGAACCAAGTCCGTTCCGACGGCCTCGGCTTACTATAGCGCTATTTATAGTGTCAGCAATGCTGAGTAGGCGGAAATCAACTAACCTGTGAAATTGGCTGTTCGGATTCCCGTCCATTCCGACAGCCTCAAGTAAGTTCAACTTCGAATTATATAGATAATAAAACTAACTTAGAACATTTAAGTAGTGTCAGATGTCAGGCATATAAACGCAATTAGGCGGACATTACATAAGTGGGCGGGGACGACGGACCCGACACGGGTGGGCTAGTTAGACCAACAGAGGTGGTGCCAAGTAGATGCAACTTCCACGGACTGCATCAAGACGGTAACGGACTTAGAGCTTAGTGCTCAAACTGCCTCCCGACGAAATACTTGACGGTAGTACCGGGAGGGGAACGGTACGTGACAGTAGGAGGTTTAGTGCAGGTTAAAGTCCCACACTGACGGAGTGAAGGCTTTCGATGCTTACTCCTCGTAAAACAAAAGAAAAAAAAAAAAAAAAAAAAATATCAATAAAGGGATGGAAAAAAATTAATATTTCTTTTGTGTTTTCATTGTTTGTATAATAAAATAAAATTTTATTTCTTTATAAATGTTATTCGACAGTGAATTATTTAATGTTGAAATAATTACTGCCAAATTGTGTTGTAGTGAATTGTGTTGCTATGTTTAATACTAACATAGTTAGTATGACCGTTTATAACGTACATACTAACTTTTTGGGATCACATGGATAAAGTTTTTAAATCCAAAATATAAATTATATTTATGAGATCATCAATGAATATCAATTCAATTGTTGTAGAAATAACTATAACTTTTAAAAAAATTAAGAAAAAACGTTACTTGAAAATTATTGCGATTACAAATGCAGTGGCCCATTTTGAGTGGCAATAACTGTGCATACATAGCGACATTTTAAGTTCTATTATATTCAATATTTCGCTAACTCTTCATGTAGTACCAACATAATTTTTCCTTCTATTTTGTTAACATCGCCTGTGGATAGGTTAGCATCTACAATTTTTTGTGCAAAACTTTCAAAAAGCTGGAATGTTGAATTTCTTGGTGGCACTTTGGCAAGATGCAGTATTGTTCAATTCTGCATCGGCGCGCCTTTTAGTTGGCCTTCCGCGTATAGGTGTAATCGTATCTGTAAAATAAAACAATTTTAAATTATTGACATTTGTGTTTAATAAGTTGAAAAAAGCATACTTATGCACGAACATGAAGGCTGAGAATTGGAGTGCTCCATGGTGTAATTTGCTGGAGACATACCCTCTATATACTTTATACCTTCAAAGAAACTTGTTGATTCTTCCAATATTTCAAGACTTCCGGTAGTCCTTAATAAAGAAAAAGATAAATAAGAAATGTGGTTTAAATATAGAGTGAGGCGCATACATATTGCGGAAACTTAATTTCAATACTTACGGCCTCGAGTCTTTGCAATGATTCAAGAAAGATAAAGTCTCTTGGAGCTTCCATTTCGTGCTGGGTGCTGGTGCGCCACTGCCGGATGCTAACATGTTAGCACGCTTTGTTTTTTTATATGCATCTCGAAGAGTCTTCCATCGCCTTCTACAAATGTCCGCTAAAAATATTAAACAATACAATATAAGTATCAAAATTTGAGGGAGTTTCAGTAATAATCAACTCACAGGTTGCATTAACCACTTTCCCAATCTCCTCCCAAATTTGGTCTTTCTTCTGCACATTTCGGTATTCCTTGAGGGATAAATCGTAGATACATTGATATTTCCGCACTTCCTCAATCAGCAACTCGTTGAAGCTCATGGCTATGATATTTTAACTTAAATAACTAAATTTGCACACACAAATTTCATAAATTTTAACGCGCGATCAAATTTGGTTTTTTAATATTTTTCTCGTTTTTCATTTGTCAAACAAACAAATTGACATCAACTGGTGAAAAAAGCAACCCTGATTTGTCAACCCGACGGAGAAATTAGAAATGGATCTAAGTATTTTCCCGACGTAAAAATAACCGACGGCAAGAAATCCGTTTCCGCTACAATTCTGTGCAATTGCATTCGCTTCAGTGTGTTTTAATTTTGACAGCGAGTACCCGCCGGCCCGTTACCCGTCCTCCGTCGCAATTCTGTTTAGCACATAATGTAAATGTATTTTACGCCCCTCCCAAACACTTAAAAAGCATTATTGGTATTCGCTCTTTTGTGTATGCAGTGTATTTAGTGTAGGTGTAACTGGATGAGCGTGAGCACCCCTTGTCAAGATACGGGTACAATAATCAGCTGACATTTGTTTACATTTGCAAAATGCCGAGGAACACAGAAAATAATAAAATTATTTAATTACTTTGCGAATATACATTGACGAAATTAATTATATGCTAGGTAAGTAAATAAGTATGTGTGCTGAGATTACATTTAAATTATGTGAATATACTTGTGCTATTGTAGATTTAAATGATGATGACGAAGCTGTTGATGAAACTGAAATGGACACACTCTTTTAAAACATGCTTGTTATTATGTCGTCGTTGGATTGACCGCATTATACCAAAATCTGCTTCATGGCGAAATGACATTTTAACATCATTGAATGATAACCGATTCTTCCAAATGGTTAGAGTAAATCGACAGCAGTTCGCTTTATTTTAGGATTAGGATAACGTGATCATGGGGAATTCAGCAAATCGCATTCATGCGAGTAATTTCCCATAGAGCTACAGTTAGCTGTTGTTCTATTCCGGCTTGGTTCATCAGGAGAGAGCTCATCAATAAGGAAAGTTGCCGCAATTCTTGGCATAAGTGACTGTGGCATAATACTAAAAATTACTCAGAGAGTATTCAAAGCGATTTTGAAATTGCAAGCCCAGTATATAAAATGGCCTTCAAGTGCAAAACGGGAAGAAATTGTTGCTTCGACTTATCATGAGCTTCCTTTCTGTATTGGTTACATTGACGGCACGGAGCTGAAAATTGCAGAGACACCTGTTCAAACCCATACTGCATATTTTTCAAGGACTCCTGCATACTCAATTAAAGCGCAAGCTGTTTGCGATTACTCTTTTCGAATTCGTAGTGTAGTTGTTGGCCATTATGGTAGTACTCACGATGCAAAAACATTTCGATCTTGCGCACTTTACAAGGAAAAAGATACGTTTTTTTTCTCCCAACAATGGATAGCCGGTGACTCCGCATATCCACTTTCAGATAACGTTATCACTCCGTACCGAAACAATTCGCAGCATCTTGACCGGAATAAGCGCGTTGCCTTTAATTTGCGTCGTAGTAAATATCGTGATTCTCAAGGAAAAATTTGGAAGTCTTAAACAGCTACGAATGCGACTACATAACAACGAAAGTAAGCGAATAGCATGCGCGTGGTTCCTTGTATGCTATATTCTGCATAACGTTGAATTAAAATCTTCCGACGCATGGGAATCTGTGACCAATCATATTTTAGAGCAAAATGACGATACAGACAATGGATACTCTACAACAAACCAAGATGCCGAACTAAAAAGACAAGCCATATATTATTTAATGTTTGATTCAATTATTAAAAATATGTATACTTTGTATATTATTTTGCACAAAAATCTGTTTATTTATTAAAATGTATTGAATACTGAGACAAATTTTTGTACTTCATTTCTTAAATTATCGAGTCTAACAGTGAATCCATCATAGTCTAAACTTTCATGAAATCTGCAAATATGAGATCATTGAATCGAATTGCTACGAACGAGTACTTTCAAAATATATGCAACGTTCGAACTACAATGCATTCGGTGGGGAGTTTTTTGCTGATTTCACAAAAATTTGGACTACGATGGCTTCAGTGATAGCCCCGGTTAACTAAGCTTAATTTCGATTTTTGAGCTTATTGATCGAGTTCTTTAATGTATTTGTTGTTATTGTTAACTTAGGCTAGTCGATCTAATTTCTTTTGTGCAAGAAAAAACAATTTCTCCACTTTTTACCCGACGTTTCATTTTTCGTGTTTTATTTTTTCAAATTATATTTAAGTTCAAGTTTAAATTTAGTTATACGCTCATCTTTTTCGATTTCCAGCTTTCGAATCCTTTCATCTTTCCGACCTTTTTAGTGCTAGTTTCTCTCTCTCCAATTCCAATTCCCTCATTGGCCTTTCTTCTATTCTCAAATTCCTTTCCTCATCGAGTTTCAATCTTCTCACTGTCATTTCGAATTCTTCCTCCCGAAAATTTGTTTTAATCGAGGGTAGTATGGGCACTTCTTCAGTAACATTCCTATAAAAAGATAAATTTTTAGTACAATTAGAACTACGTTAAACACAAACGAGACTTACTCTCCACAGAGGGAATTCCCTCGTCGGACTCTAACAGGCCGGCGCCCGTTGAGTTATGCCAAGATTCTGCATTGCTGAATGACGTGCCTAGATTGCGTACTTTCCACTTACCCAAATCCCATGCGCAGTCTATTCCACAGCAATCTAAAAATTGTCTATAAAAAATTTGTGCTGTGGGTACCTAAAAAACATAAGCAGTTAGCAAAAAGTTTGCTGCAAGCAAAAATTAACTTACTTCAAAACCACCGGCTTTCTCCAAATAATCCTATAGTTTGGATTCTTCTTCTGTGCTCAACTTTTGGTGGAACCTCTTCTTGTCCTTTTATTAAACAAATGCTTGACAATTTTTATAAAAACTTATTAAAATTCTCGCTTTTAGAAAACCTATTATCCACAAATGAAAAAAATGATTAAAAATGTCAAAACTATCGATAATACAGATTAAAAGTTCCACATGAAAAACTTAATTTTCTGCTACATTTCAACATATTTTTTTTTTTCAAAACTGGTAACCAAATTCTGCAAAGGAACAACACAGTTTCTAAGGGCGTTCAAGATTACTGATTTAGAGCGAGAAGTCGTTAACGTACAACACTAACTAAATACACGGCATACACAAAAGAGCGAATATACCTAATCATCTTCAAATGTTGTGAAGTTGTATTTATAGTGTAACATCGAACCCTAAGTGATTTGTTGTTGCAAGTGTAGTTAGTGTACTTTTTAGACTCTTGTAACTTCAGATACACAAAAGGGCGAATACCCCTATTGGTAACTTGAAAACCCTTTTTTTACACCAGTTAACTTTGAAATCACAACAAATCATGCACTTATATTGATTGTAATAAATTAACTCAACAATTAATTTCATATTTTCATAATTTTCTGACGTATTTCTTGAGTAAACGATTGGAACTGATGGATGTTTGTTTCCATTGTGCAATAACACTTCGTACAGGCTTTCCACAGACGAATCGATGAACAGACGCCATTCATTTGATATACATATGCCGTTGTCTCAATTCTTTCATCCGTTCATCAACATTATTGCAGTAACCAATTTTTTTTGTTTTATCTTCATATAAATCGAAATGTTCATCAAATTGAACAGTATGACCACGTCAAATATTTCTTCAGAAGGAGCCGTTGGATTTTCTTCAGAACGTATTTTAGCACAAATTATTGAATCAACATCAGCATATTAAATTTTTTCACGTATATTGTATTTGAAACCAACTGTTTTTGGGTATGATAAACAAAAATAACAAGCATCAGGTGAATGTTTTGTACGTGGTAGACAAATAAATGGTGGAACGTATTTTAAATGAAGTTTTGAATTATGATCTACCAAACTCACAAACAACTTCTGGAACATACCATAAATTTGGAAAGTATGCAACAACAAAATAACCTTCATATCCAGTAACAACACTATGAGTTATATTACGAATTTTCAGTAGGTGCATATAACAAATCAAAAATGATTTCGATTTGGACAATTCATTTTATTTTATTTTATATTGTTAATTTATATTTAAAAACGCTTTATTTACTACTGTTTCCCACTAAATAATAACGTGTGTCAAAGCAAAAAAATTTACTAACTACTACATATACATACAACAAAAGGGATACTAAACGTTGGGATTTCCGCATGTGACAGAAAGTCTAAAAAACCCAACCTCTCTCTATTACATACTAACATACAACAAACAAACACTTCTACAACTCTATTTAGCACACAGGTACAAATTTTAAAGCGTGCATAACTGCTTATTGAATACTACTTTGGATTAAAGCGGCCGATGCTATAAATGACAGCTAATGCTGCAATTTTTTTTAAACATTTTTAACACAAAATAATAGTTAAGATATCATATTCATTTTTGTGTTTTCATAATTTTTTTTTGTATTTTTAATGAATTTCGCACATTTTTCGTTATTTTTTAACTTAACATGAAAATTAAAACGCCATCTACCAGGGATGTTTTATTAAAAAAAAATCCAAATTTAATTAAATTTTTAAAACTGGCTCAAGCATTAAAATCGGTTACCCGTTCTGTTTTTATAGAACTTTTTATAATAGTATTACATTAGAAGTGAACCTCCACGGTCCTTTGAAGCTTCAAAATTTTCTCAAAATTCTGACGTGCTACAGCAAAACGTCGAGACACGTATTTCTTTATTTTAAGCCTATTTGCATATTCGGTTAACATTTCCCATGTGTACCAAAATTTGATTTTGTCGTATTGTGTAATAAATTTCGGACGGGAATTTTTCGCTTTCGAACATTGTTCGCCTTATCGGCAACACTTTAATTAAATTTTTTTTGCGTAAGATCACCTATTCCAGGAACAAAACGGCAAACAAAGTTCAAAGAGCCATAATATTAGGTAGACTACAGAAAAGCCGGACATTGCAAGGGGATTTGTCAAAAAAAAGGAAGATATAGCTGAGTTTTGAAAACAGCAAGATTATGCTGAATATATTGGGGTCTGCAATGAAAAATGAGTCCAAATAAGAAATAAAAACATTGTATGCCAAAAGCGGAATGTCTCCAAGTGTAGAACATTTTTCCCACTTCGGAAATAATATGGACTCGTTAATTTTGACATTTCTTACATAATCTGACGTTTCCCAACTGGCGGAATAGCAAATTGTAGTCGCGCTGGTGGTATTGAAGAGGTTAATACAGATCTAATAAATACTTGAATGATTCTTTATTGCCTGTTATATTTCAAAGATCTGGAAAGTTGATAAATTTTGTCATATTACTATTGAGTTTTAATTATTTGATAATTATACACTTCCAGTATACATATTTTAGAGTTTTAATTTCCATGTTCGAAGTTTCAAAGCGAAATTTATTCCGGGTGAAACTCACAATAGGCGGATTCAATCAGGGCGAATGAACACATTTATTGCGTTGTTTCTATAGAATATGTTTTTATTCTATTTAAAATATTTTATTTTTATAACTTTTCTTTTATACATTCAGAAAATTAATTATTAAAAAATCAAAATTGAAAAATATTGAAAGACAAATTTATATATGAAAATAAAAATATTAAAACAAGTTTAAATTAATAAAGTAGATACATATATTATAAACCCTACATATACTCCCCCTCCAATAAAAAAAAAAAAAAATTAATTAATATTAAATGTAATTTTTTTGGTTTTCTTTGGAAGTGTTAGTGAACTGGAATTAGGAATTGTATGTGCAGGTTTTAATAAGTCTATGGAAATTGTTTTGATTAAGTTACCTTTTTGAATTTTGAATACTTTATTGTGTTTAGAGATAACTTTAAATGGACCTTCATAAGGTGGTTGTAGATTTGACCTATGAATAACTTTAACAAACACATATTCGCAAGTATCCAAATTTTTGGGAACAAAAAAATCTTCTTTATTATGATGTACAATTTTTGAACGAACGTGTGAAAAATGTTCTCTCAGTTTGGAAAGTGTTTCCATTGTATTATCAAATTCATTATTGTTATTATTATTTGAAACGATTAATTCTCCAGGTAATCTAAGTGTTTGGCCGTAAACTAATTCTGCAGAAGAACATTTTAAATCATCTTTAATAGATATACGAAGTCCCAATAAAATCCAAGGAAGAATTTCAGACCAGTGAATTGAATCGTTTGATGCTGTAATAGCAGTTTTTAAGGTTCTATGAAATCTTTCAATCATTCCATTTGATTGAGGATGATAAGGAGATGTATGAATTTTGTGAGATCCTAATAATTTTGTTAATTCAGTAAATAATTTTGATGTAAATTGTGATCCTTGATCTACTGTTATATTAAGTGGAACGCCGAAACGGGGAATATAATTTTGTACAAATGTTTTGGCAATTGTATTCGCTGAAATATCTTTAAGTGGATAAGCTTCTGGCCAACGTGTATGTCTGTCAATTATAGTTAAAATGTAACGATTTTCTTTTGAAACAGGTAATGGACCAACAAGATCCATATGTATGTGTTCAAATCGTCCAGATGGTATATTAATTTTTTGTACTGGTGTTTTAGTATATTTAGAAATTTTTGATTTCTGGCAGTTAATACATGCGGAAGTCCAACTATTAATTTCTTTACGCATGTTAGGCCAAAAATATTTTGATTGAATTAAACGTCTAGTAGTACGAACACTAGGATGTGATAAAGAATGGATTTTATCAAAAATTATATTCTTCATAGAATTTGGAACAAATGGTCTAAAAGGTTGTTGAGAAATATCACACCAAATATTGAGATTAAGAACTGGAATATTAATTTCTTTTAAATTATTGTTACAATTTTTGTCAGAAATTAAGTCATGAAGAGTTTGGTCTTTTTGTTGTTCTTTATACAAAGTTTGAAAATTAATATCTTGAGTTAAAATTGTGTTAATATCTGAAATACGTGAAAGTGTGTCAGCAACAATGTTTTCTTTTCCAGAAATGTATTGAATATCATTTGTAAATTGTGCAATGTACTCAAGATGTCTAATTTGTCGAGGTGATCTATCTGTTTTTGAATTTAGAACATGTGTTAAAGGTTTATGATCAGTGTATATTGTGAAAATTCTACCTTCAAGAAAATGTTTAAAATGTTTAATTGAATTGTATATGGCTAAAAGTTCTCTGTCAAATGTTGAGTAATTCATTTCTGTAGAAGATAATTTTCGTGAAAAATAAGCAAGTGGTTCTAAAGTGTTGTTACTAAATTGTTGTAAAACTGCACCTATTGCTACATTTGATGCATCTACAGCAAGTGATAATTTACCATTTTTATCAAAATGAGTAAGTAAAGTTTGTTGAGCAAAGAGTTGTTTAACGTTTTCAAAAGCAGTGGTTGTCTTTTCTGTCCAAATAAGCTGTTTGAGTTTTTGTTTAGTTGCAAATGTTAACATTTCATGCAGAGGACTAAGTTCTGCTGCTAACATTTTCACATATCTATGGTAATAATTTACCATACCTAAGAACTTTTGTAATTTATTTATTGAAAGTGGTTTTTCAAAATTTGTAATGGTTTCAATTCGATCGGAAGATGGTCTAATGCCTTCATTAGAAATTTCATAACTGAGAAAATCTAATTTATTAGTTCCGAAAATGCATTTGGAAGGTTTAATATTTAAATTATATTTCTCAAGTCTTTTAAATATTAGTTTTAAATGTTCTAAATGTTGTTCTTCATTATCACTAGCAACAAGAATATCATCAATATAAACAAATACAAATTCTAAACCGGAAAATACTTCGTTAATAAAACGTTGAAATGTTTGGGCACTGTTTCGTAAACCAAAAGGCATCCGTACGAACTCAAACATTCCAAAAGGTGTGGTTATTGCTGTTTTATGAATGTCTTCTTCAGCCATTGGAATTTGGTGATATGCACGAACAAGATCAATTTTCGAAAATATTTGTTTATTATGTAAATTTATAGCTAAATCATGAATATGTGGTAATGGATAACGATCAGGTATCGTTATAAAATTGAGTCTTCTGTAATCGCCACAAGGTCTCCAATCATTTGGTTCTTTTTTTGGAACTAAATGTAAAGGAGATGCAATGTGAGAGTTTGAAGGTCTGCATATACCAGTTTTTATTAAAAATTCGAATTCAGTTTTTGCTATTTTAAATTTAATTTGATCTAGACGACGAGGTTTTGAAAAAGGTAGAACTCCTTTGGTTTCAATCCTGTGAACCGTATGGTGTTGCACTGGTTTAGTGTAATCTGGTTCAGAGGTTATTAAAGGAAAATTATTTAAAAGGGTTGTAAATTTATTTTCAGAAATTGGTATTTTGAGTGAAAATATATCGCAAAATCCAGAAGATCCAGAAACTTTTAATTTTGTTGTTAAATCAGTAATTTCTTTATTTCTGATATCCACTAATATCCCGAATTTCTCTAAAAAGTTAGCACCTATAATTGGAGTTGAAATATCTGTTAAAATGAAAGGGAATTCGAAATCACGTCTAAGACCTAAGTCAATTTTTAAAAGTTTGGTACCAAATGTTTTAATAGAGGAACCGTTAGCTGCAGTCAAATTAAGATCGGAATTTCTTTTAAATGATTTGAATTTGGAAGAAGGAATTACAGAAACTATAGCGCCAGTATCTATTAAAAAATTTAGTTTATTTAATTTATCATAAATAAATAGGCGGCGTGATGATTTAATGTTATTTCTATTATTAGCCACCGTCATAATGGAACGTTTCAGTTTAAACAGTTTTGATTTGATTGTTTTTCATTTGTATTAAAACTACAGGGTTTAATACATTTTAAAGCACTATTTTTAAATTTTCTATGATACCAACAAATGGTTTGAATAATATTATCTTTTGATCTAGAAAATCTTCTTGAATTAGAATTACTTCTATTTCTATTTCTAGATCTTGATCTAATTTGTAATTCATTAATATCAGAAGTAATTTTGTTTAAATTTTGATAAATTGCAGTAGTTAATTCTGTTAAATTTTTAATACATTGTTCGAGGATGTTATTTTCAACACTTGCTATTGACAAAGATTTAGAAGATTGAGATTGATTTAATAAATCAAAAAGTTTATCTGCAAGAATAACATTTTCATCTTTATTTTGATTATTACTTGATGTTAAATGAATTTGTATCTGTTGTGGTAATTTTCGGATCCACAATTTGAAAAGTAATTCCTTACTGACGATAGAATCAGAACCTATTAGAGACTTCATATATCTAAAAAGTTCTGATGGAGAACGATCGCCTAGTTCTGTATTTGAAAATAACTTTTCTAATCTTTTTTCTTCGCTAAGAGAAAATCTTTCACACAACGCTTTCTTAATAGTAGCGTACTTATTCATAAAAGGAGGTGGATTAATAACATCCAAAATTTTGGAAATTGTTTCACGTTGTAAAACAATAAGTATGTTTTGAAATTTTATATTATCGTCTTGAATATTATTGATTTCAAATTGTCCTTCAACAAGAAGAAACCAAGCTTCAGGACATTCTTCCCAAAATGGAGGTAATTTAATTGATTTTGAAAAATTTGTTCTTAAGTTATTAGTGTTTTGAGTTAAATTATCATTGTGTATATTTTGTGTAGTGTTTAAGTCTGAAGTGTAAGTTGGATTGTTATTTTGGTTTTCCATTGTTGTGAAGTTGCGTGTACGTATAGGTGAACGTGATAGTGGCATATAAAAAAAAATAATTGGAGAGAAAGTTTACAAAAGTAAATTAAATATAAGTAATAATAATAATTTAAATAATATTAATATTAAGAATTAATATTTAATATTTGTAATAATTTTATTTTAATAAAAGATTTAAGATACGAACTTGATTGCACACAAAATGTTCAGCAAAAAATGGTTGTAGTATTTGTAATTATAAAAGAGATTATAGATGATCTGGAGTGTTATTGCGTTGTTGTAGACACTGTGATGGTTGTAGCGACGTTAAATGTGAATATTTGAAGTGATGTTCAGCGGATTGTTGGTGCTGAATTTGATGTTGAATGTTGAGATTGTTTATTTCGCAATGTTTTAATTCAGGAAAGTAGTCAAATTTATTTGTTTTTATTTCACAAGTATGGTTTGTGCTTTCGGTATTCGAGTATTCGCACTCTTGGTTTGCTTGCAACGCTCGGAAATGCTAACTTTGTGAGTGCACAAAATGTCCTGGGTTAATGTTAAGCCAGCTTCTAACAATTAATAACACGTTGAATCGATGATTTCCCTTTATTACAAATTCTTGTGAAATATTACTGCAAGATATGGTGCGTCGGCTGGTGATCAGTAAATTTGATTAAAAAATAGTAGCAACGGTCGCACGCGCGATTTTGGTCAAAAATACTGGATCTCACTTTGTAGCGTTATATGTAAAAACGGGAGTAAGTGACCAAAGTGAAAACACGAACGGGTTCACAATTGTTATTATTGTTTCAATGATGGTTATTGATGAATTTTTAAAATGAGTACTTATAAATGCAGGATCGCCAATATAGAATATGTTTTTATTCTATTTAAAATATTTTATTTTTATAACTTTTCTTTTATACATTCAGAAAATTAATTATTAAAAAATCAAAATTGAAAAATATTGAAAGACAAATTTATATATGAAAATAAAAATATTAAAACAAGTTTAAATTAATAAAGTAGATACATATATTATAAACCCTACAGTTTCCTATTAGATTTTTTATTACTTTGTATTTAAAAGGGAAATAACACATCGTCTGTAATACTTAAAGGATACTTTACCTTTAATGCATCGAACGTACTTGTCTGACGCCAACTTACAAATGATTATGTTATGCTATTAAAGTGCTCACACATAAAACCGTGACATCAAATTGCCGCAATTATCTGCCAAAATCATTGTATGGCTTGAGAAAGCGTGGGGTTAAAGCCAGCTTCTTGAACATTTTCAAGACGTCAATGACATATCGAACAGCTCATTTGTTGTTGCCATATTAAAATATTTCACTTCTATTAAATTAAAATATTTAGTTCAAAGTGAAACTTCTTGTGCAAAAAATAAGTAAATAGGTCGATTCATTTGATTCAAATGATTGCTTGTTATTACATATGAAATATCAGAGCTACTTTATGTCTATGTTGGTAAAATAACGTAAGACTTGTTAAAGCTTTGAACGTTTTTACATTTCACATTTTAGTTGCGGCACTAAGCTGCTCATTGCCGTCGGTAAAATTGGAAATGGATTTAATTTGGCGACAACGACAACTGCAAGCCTGCTGCCCTGAATTCGTGCTGTTGTCTAAATAACTATGCCCATAAGAAGTGTGTATTTAAATATTTGACAGGTGCTGCCTGTCGCTTGCTGTCTTCAAGTGCTCAAAGCATAACACACTGTTGAGTGAAACAAAGGTTGCGACACAAGAACATATAATACAAGATTGTACCTTCATGGTGAAAAATGATGTGGAGCAAAATACGTGCAACGTCACGAACATGAATTGAGTAAGAATCGGAAGAAATGGCAAACAAAAATTTTAGGTTAGGCTAGGATATGTAAATTTTTAAGTTTTTAAATAAAATCTCTTAATAGCACGGAATTTAAACACACAAAATTTTATTATTTCAAACATACAAACGAAAGCAAAAGGATTTGAGACCTAACAAAAGAAGATGATTCTGTAAAGTTTACTTAGAGCGAATTGCGCTTTGCAGAAGGCGCAACCCCTGTATTTTCTAAATCTTAGCTCTTATATACTCTTCGCTTTTACATAAAGCGCTGTCAATGTGCACACGAGCCTGGTCCGTTCCAATAGGTATAATCATTCAGTTAAATATATTTAATGGGACACGTGTGCAACCCATGTGCGACATGCGGTAATCAACCTGTGTGGAGCCTTAGGTCGCGGCTAATAGAGAGGGAGCTTTAGTGTAGCCACTCCTACATATTCGGTTTAAGGGTCCAGTAGTGTCAGCAGCGTCCATTCAATAGGAGGTACGGCTGCAAGATGGATGTCCTAAATAAATATAAGGTTGACAACACTGCAGTCCAGGAGATGCGATGGAAGGGGCATGGATGCAAAAAATATGCATCGTGCGACGTTTACTACAGCTGCCATGAGACGGCACACAAATTTGGCGTTGGATTTACGGTTGGGCGGAGATCTGCGTGATCTTGCCTCCAGGTTCACCCCCATCAGTGAACGAATTGTCACAATCCGCATCAAAGCTAAATTTAATAAGATCAGGATGATGGGACCAAGGATGAGTTCTACGTGCGCTTGGAGGGAGCATATGAGCGCTGCCCCCACCTTGATGTAAAAATTGTAGTTGGCGATTTTAACGCTAAGGTGGGCAAAGAAGGAATTTTCGGTCCAACAGTCGGAAACTTCAGCCTTTATGAAAATACCTCCGGCAACGGAGAGAGGCTGATCGAATTCGCCGCTAAACGTGGTAGTAAGTAACAATAGGTTCCAGCTCCAAAGCATCCACCAAGCCACTTGTGAGTTCCCCGATCAAAGAACGCGAAACCAAATTGATCACGCTGTGATAGACGCGAGATACGCTTCTATGTTCGTTCTAACCGAGGAGCAAGCATTGAACCGGATTATTACCTTAATGTACCTAAGGTCGGCATGCGCCTCTCTGCAATGAAAAACGCACAAATGATACAGACCTTATTTGTGCAAAGTTAAAAGGAATTTAATAAAAAACCCTGAATCATTTTATGACTTCGTTCACTCTAGGCGCACAGTGACTAGTTTTCCGTCTGCTTTGAAATATCAAAATACCGTGTCTTGGGACTGCCAATCAATTTCCAACATGTTTGCCCAATTCTTCAGGTCAAATTACTCCATTAAGTCGCCTCTGAGCAAACCTTATCCATATAAACCTCTGCTATTATTCCGCAGATATCTTCCGAAGAAGTATTTTATTATTTGAGTAACTTAAAAGAATCATTTAAGGCTGGCCCCGATTCGTTCCCGACGTGTTTCCTCATAAACTGTGCTAAACATATTTATGAGCCCTTAACTAATTTATTTAATCTTTCTCTTAAGCTTGGGATTTTCCCTTCAGCTTGGAAATAATCATTCATCATACTCCTTTATAAGACCTGGAGTAGGTCCTCTATGGAAAATTATCGTGGTATAGCTAAGCTTTCTGCTATTCCTAAATTCTTCGAAGCTATTGTTGTTGATCATTTAACTGGAATACGTTATATCCTCTACAATATCTAGCTCACAACACGGGTTCTCTAAGGGTAAATCTACCGTTACAAACTTGCTTGAGTTTATAACTCATGTTTCAAATGGATTCATAGAATTTAGGCACACTGATGTTATATGCACTGATTTTAGTAAAGCATTCGACAGAGTAAGTCACTCTTTACTGATCCATAAACTCGATCTCCTTGGTTTTTAACCTCATCTCCTTCATTGGATATCTTCTTACCTCATTGACAGAACACAACGAGTTCTTTTTAAAATAGTTCCTCAAACATTATTTATGTTTCTTCAGGGGTCCCACAAGGAAGTCAACTTGGTCCGATTCTGTTTTTACCTTTTATAAATGACTTACCTTCTGTAATAAATTATTCAATAATTGTATTGTATGCTGATGATATGAAGCTTTTTAGATCGTATCATTCTGTTGAGGAAAGGTCCTTACCACAAGCGGATTTAAATAGCATGACTAACTGGTGTGAAGTAAATTACATGCCACTAAACCTAAACAAATGTAAAGTAATGTGCTTTTCTCGCAGAGCAGTTCAACAAGCTTCTTATGACATATGTAACCATAACCTCGAACAAGTGTTTAACTTTGCTGATCTTGGAATTACAATGGACCCGAAATTTAATTTTAATCTTCACATAAATGTTACAGTTAACAAAGTCAAGGGTGTTTTTGCATTTGTAAAACGGTGGTCAAAAGAATTCAATGACCCTTACATCACGAAGGCTCTGTTAACAACGTTAGTGAGGCCCCTACTGGAATATGGATCTGTTGTTTGGAACCCGCGCTATCAAGTTCATTCCGACCGAATAGAGTCTATTCAAAAACAATTTCTGCTTTTTGCTTTAAGAAATTTTCGTTGGGATTCTCAGTACAACCTGCCGCCATATATAAGTCGTTTAAAACTCATTAATCTTCCTACACTTGCTAGTCGCAGAGAAATGCTAAGCATTGTATTTTTGGTCAAGTTACTGACAGGCTTGATATTTAGCCCATCTCTTCTTGGCGAAATAGAACTAAACGTTCCCTTCAGAATTTCAAGACATTTCCGGCCTCTTTTTCTGAAGCCATGTAAAAGTAATTTTGAGTTAAATGAGGCACTCCGTAGTTTGTGTCAGGATTTTAACACTCACTCTGTTTCTTTTGATATTTCAGACTCACTTTTTTACGTAAAGAAATCTATACTCAATGCTCTCAATAATTGATACATACATACATATATATAAATATTCGATCAGCTGATGAGCATTTGTTCTTTATCTGAATAGTTTTAGATCTCGACACTTAACTGACCTCTGTCTTTCATGACTAGGCGCAACATATATGAAAAAGAAATTATTTTTTTATGTATCGGTGCGTCATGCGGATGCGCCCCTCGCGTCGGTCGGGCGGCCGTATGGAGGGATAAAACCGTTGGGATTATTATTAAGTTTTTTGGCCCGGGTACTGTATGAGCTGTATAATGATATGGACATAGTCAAGCGCATAAAAATTCAACGACATCGATGGCTAGGCCATGTCGTTCGCATGGATGAAAATGCTCCGGTGAAAAAGTCCTTCGAATCTGGAGGACCAAGTGCAGAAGGACCTGTCTACACTTGGTATGAGTAATTGACGTAACATCGCGAAGGACAGAGGGAACTGGCGAAGCTTATTGATCTCTGCCCAAACCGACAAACGGTTGTAGTACCAGAAAAGAAGAAGAAGTTAAATAGATTTAAGCTATTTTCTTCTCTATAGTCGGTAAGAATTGTATTCATTTGACTGACCACAATCATCTCTATGTCCTCGGAGGGCAAGTGCTTGTCTACAGCAAAATAAGACAGCACGGATGATTGAACTCAGCTTTGGACGATTTTCCAATTGCAAGCGTTTCCTGCTCTGGTCAATCTCAATTTCGATGTCTGTTTCCTTATTTTCATATATGAGTTTCAAGTTTTGTGCATCTACGGAAGCGTATGTATGCTATTTTTTTGTCTGATGTTCTCTAAATTTTTCAATCGCATTTTTCCAACCTCTAAAACCATTTTTCACCAGCGTGGTTCTCGTGGTTTCCTTTGAAAATATAATACAAATTCTACAAAATGCTGCGTTATCAACAGCTGAATATGCCTGCCAAGTTAAATGTTGTAACCACGAAAATTTAAACTTCAGATTCTTTTTGTTGATTTCGGTTGCTGGGAACACGAAAGATGCATCTAGATCCCAAGAACTTACTAAAAGCTCGTAGATTTTTTTATCTTCCAGTTTTCTTCCGCAGAACTGCTGAACATCATTATTTCGAACTTGTGATTTCTGCATTTTCTATAAAAAACATTCATTTCAAAACTTCGCAAAATTTTTTAAAACTTGTCACAACGCCAAGAAAGAACATTTGCACCACCTCTGATAGAATTTGACAACACAAAATTTGTACTAATTTTTTCCAACTGTTCGCATAACGTTTGTACTAAACACTTTTCAAACATACTTTCTGCTGGGTATGGTACTCCTCGTCATGCTTGGCCGCTTCGCTGGTGGCAATTCTATAGCTGATTCAACTGTTTTCACGGTTTGTTCTGAATTTGTAATTTGTGACTTGACAAGTTATGTTATTTTGCGAGGTGCCATGTCTCTGTTGAAGACAGAACAGGTATCAAACAGTAAACATTGCCAATCAATAATTCACGAAACGCTAACATACTTTACTATATCTGCTTTTACATTATTCAACTATTGCTTTTAATTTTACACCGACTTAGAAGAGAGGTGTGAGAAGCAACGGGGCGAGTACACATGCAAGTTTCATTGTTTGCTTCTGACATCTTTTTTTTTCCTCACATTTGTTGTTGTGAAAAAACAGGAAACGCATAAGTTGAATTCAACTCAGTTGAAGCGTGTAAAAGCAAACCGAAAACACAAAAGGAATGAGCAAGAATTTTTTTCAACGAATTGAATAATGTAAATCGGGACTATCATTTGAACACAGTATCTTACTACACTGAAAAACTGCTACGTACGTGGATGCTCGAAATTTCGAATCTATGAACAAGGTTAGTTTTTCTGAGGCCCCTGCACATGCGCTGTGGTCTATGCGCTGGGGGAGAGCCGAAAGGATATGAAACCAGTGCGCGTTACATATCGCAGCATGACGGTAATACGATATGAAAAAGTCTAATCGAGAAATTTTTAATGTTTTAACTTATACTAAATCCGCAACTTTTACATCAAGTAATATCGCCAGCAATTGAAGTTATGGCATATAATTGAATAATAAAACAATTTCACAATTGAATATGGAAAACATCACCCGGAAATGGTTCAAGTTGTTAAGTGCGTGTTTGATTTTGGGATATGTTCAGAATTAAAAAAAGGCGATTATCTTGGGGGTCCGGTCCCCCAGGAGTACCCCCCTGGATCCGCCGCTCTTGTATAATTTATGTGTAATGAGTTTTTAAATTTAATTTTACAGGTTTTGTTATTTTTCTATCGACAACAGTTTTTAATGGTAGAAGTTATAGTACTTTTTTGGAAATCACCACATTTCCTCATCAGTCTTCTTTTTACTTAATTAATAATATTTTTATTCATCATCACTTTCCCATACTTTGAACCAAGGAGCTCGGAGTTGCAGAGCCAAAACGCTACATGCTGTGCTACGCTTGCCGATTGGCAAATAAACCAACTACAAACAAGAGCAACTGTGTAACGACAGCCTTTACATTGTAAAGATACGTCTAGCAACTCTGCAACAAAAGTGTCTCAACAATGTGTCCCTAAATGTTGCGTAACATAATGAGGAAGATAAGCCGCGTATAGGTAGATACGAATGTCGATGTGGGCGAGTATGTCCGTGTGTGAAGGCATATGAATGTGTGGGTGAAAGTTTGAGTGAAAGCGGTAGCGAAATCGTTTTGCAAAATATCGGGGGCACGGTCGGCAAATATTTTAAGTTGCGGAGCATACCAAAAGTCGGCTTCTAGTGAAGTGAACGTGGTGTTAAAATACCGCGTTCGAAAGTGAAAAAAAAAAAAGAGTTAATTTTCCGTTGACTTATGCTTTTTTCTTGATAACGGAAGCTGCAAAGAACACTGCTTTAAATCCTGCTACCAGGTAAGTCGACTCACTTAGGCCATTAGTAGAGACCCGTTGTGATACCACAAGCTTAACGCTCACTCCCTTTTGCTGGACCATTTAGAATTCTTGACGAAGCTCGTCAAGCATCTTGGGTCTATTTCACCTAATTCTCCAAGGTTCCTAAAAACAGGTGTCCCTAGAAACCGTAGCCTGCTTCTGGCTAGAGCTGGACAGATACAGAGAAGATGCAGGACCGTTTCTTCCTCCTCATAATTTTTGCAGCTTCTACAGCATCTAAAGAAGGGTACTCCAAGACGACCAGCATGGTTGCCTATGAGGCAGTGCCCTGTTAAAGCGCCAATTACTTGGGAAATATCGTCCCGTTTTAAGGTATAAAGACTACGCGACCGTTTTCGGTCCCATCTAGGCCAAGTCAGCCTTGAGATCCTACAGGTTGTGATATGTGTCCATCTGTCGCTCGCACGAGCAGCTTGCAAGTGCCAAAGGGCATACCAATGCGTTCTTTACTGGGAAGAATCAGCTTGGTTATTCCTTCCCTCGCAAGTTCATCCGCAATGCAGTTACTCTCGATGTCCCTGTGGCCAGGAACCCAAATGAGGTTGAGCCTGTTCTGCTTGGCCATCTCCTGCAGAGATCGGCTGCAATCCAGTACACTCTTTGATCTAATTGTAGCTGCGCTCACAGCTCTGATTGCCGCTTGGCTATCACTAAATATAAAGATATCATTGCCTTTTAAAGCGGTCTGTAACAGGTCTATAGCCTCCTTTATGGCTAGAACCTCAGCCTGGAAAACACAACAGTGATCCGGCAGCCGAAAAGAACAGTTCAGAGATAGGTCCTGCGAGTAGACCCCTCCTCCCACTCACCCATTCAGTTTCGAGCCATCTGTGAAGATCGTGAGACTTCCAGGTGGAGTGTAGAAATCTCTCGACCACGCATCCCTACCTGGGATTACCATCGCGAAATTCCTGTCCGGGACCGCAGTATCAACACAACGGTCTGTGTATCCCGGAAGCATTCTATATTTGTTCAGTATGCTTGAGTGCCCACGCAAGCTAGACTCCCATTGACCTGTCTCCCTTAACCGAAGCGCGGCAAGAGCCGCCATTTGCTGACCCACTAAGTCTAAGGGTAAAAGGTCCAGGAAGACATTCAAGGCGTCGCTTGGTGTTGTTCGCAACGCTCCACTAATGCAGATCATACCCGCTCTCTGCACCTTGCTAAGTAGATTGAGATTAGCAGCTCTGCTTAGTGCAGGCCAACAAACGATTGCTCCGTAGAGGAGAATCGGCCTAACCACTGCTGTGTAAATCCAGCGGCAAACGCTTGGATTCAGACCCCATCTCTTCCCAATGGCCCTTTTACAAGAGTATAGGGCCACAGAAGCCTTCTGGTATCGCTGGATCATATTATTCCTCCAGCTAAGCTTCATGTCCAATGTGACGCCGAGGAACTTGGCCTCCCTCTTTGTGTTCAGACGGATTCCATTAAGTTCCGGCGTAGTTACATGCGGAACTTTATATTTCCTAGTGAAGAGCACCACCTCCACTTTTTCTGAGTTGACTCTGAGTCCACATCGCGTGTACCAGTTGCTCACTTCGCGGAGTGTCCCTTGCATCAAGTCACACAAGGTCTGAGGGAATTTGCCCATATATGCGATGTCATCTGCATATGCGACAACTCTGGCAGCACCCCAATCCGTCTCCTGCATGAGAGAATTAACGGTCAGATTCCATAGAAGAGGTGAAAGTACACCACCCTGCGGCGTACCTCGAGACACCTGTCTCGAAACACGGTTTGCACCGACCTCTGCTGTAATCTTTCTTCCCAAGAGCATTTGCTCTATAAATTCAACCAGGGAGCTTTCCACACAGAGCCCTCCTAAGGCATGTGTTATGGCCTCAGGGCTAATGTTGTTAAAAGCACCCTCAATGTCAAGAAAAGCTACAAGGCAAAATTCCTTGTAACTGAAGGACCTTTCGATATAGCTCACCAGGGAATGCAGTGCAGTGTCCGTGGACCTTCCCTTAAGGTAAGCGTGCTGATTATTAGACAATAGTCTTTTGTCAATTGTAAGAGAGAGAAAGTTATTTATAAGCCTTTCTAAAGTTTTAAGAACAAAGGATGAGAGACTTATAGGTCTAAAGTCCTTTGGGTTCGCATGTGTTGCTTTTCCAGCCTTGCGTATGAAGACCACAGAAACAGATCTCCATACCGTCGGTACGTAGTTTAGCTTGCAGCATGCTCTAAACATACTTAGTAGCCAATTTGTAGATGTATCAATCGTTGCAACCAATTGAGCCGGTATAATACCATCTGGCCCGGCAGCCTTACATGGTTTAAAGCTTTTTATCGCCGAAGTGATACTTTCTTTTGAGAGAGGGAGATTTACCATTGCGCCCGAAGAGGAACAATCTACTTCCAATGGCTGTAAACTACCAGGAAAGTGTGTGTCGAGAAGTAGTTCGACCGTTTCTTTTCCCGTCGCTGTCCATGAACCATCCTGTCTCTGTAGAGACCCAATTGGGTTTGTTGTACCTGACAAGATTTTTCGTAGTCTGGCAGTCTCGCCAACGCCCCCCACGCCAGTGCACAAATCCCTCCATGAGGATCTTTTTGCTTCACGCAGGGCTTTTTTGTAGGACCGCAGAACTTGTTTATAGGTCTGCCATTCCGATTCCAGACTCAGCCTTTTCGCCCTGTTAAACTGTCTCCTGCAATCTCTCCGCAGAGAGTCCAGCGCATGGGACCACCAGTGGGGCCTTCGTTTTCCCCACGGTTTGGGATCAGGACAGCTTTGGCCAGTGCCCGCGAGCAGATCGTGGTAAAACAGTTTACCATATCTTCCAGTTTTCCAACGGTACTGGGCTCTGCCGGTACCGGACGTGGTAGGTTATTCTCAAGAGTTTCCCTGTAAAGAGTCCAGTCAGTGTTCCTCAGGTTCTTACGAACCTTTGGAGCACCCATGGACATATCTAGAATTGTCTCAATATACCTATGGTCCGAAAAAGAGTGTTCGTCAAGAAGCTTCCAGTTCATTACCATATCATGCAGATTTTCACTACATAGCGTGAGGTCTATGACCTCCCTACGGTTTTTGACAATAAATGTGAGCTCTGCGCCCCTGTTGCAAATTACTAGGTTAGTAGTTAGGAGATAGTTGAAAAGAGACTCACCCCGATTGTTTATGTTGGTGCTTCCCCACTGCACATGGTGGGCGTTAGCATCGCAACCGATAAGAACTAAGCTCGCCGTGTGGTCGCTCATTAGCCTGCGGAGTTGACTTTTAGGGGGATCCTCAGCCTCGTACGCCATGTACGCTGAGGCTATCAGCAAAGACTTCCCTCCAATCTCCGGCAGCGTTGTCGTCAGGTAGAAGAAAAATGTTTAAATCTTTCTTTGCCATTACATAGGTTCTTATTTTACCTTTAACACGCTCAACCATTAGCTTATAGCCCACCGCACCTAAACCACAGACCCCCGAGTTATTAACCCAGGGCTCCTGGATAAGTGCGATGTCTACGTCGTCGCCAAGTAGGCGACTCAATAGAGCAGCGGATGCTGCCCTAGAGCGGTGGAGATTTATTTGTAGAACCCTCATTAGAGGTTTCCACCGACTCCTCCACCGCAACGACAGTGACGTTTGCGCTGTCTTCCCCATCGCTGTAAAGCAGCTCCTCCTCGCCATACATCCTATGCATCGCAGATGCCAGGGTCGACTGCGAGGAGGCTCTGCTCTCCGTATCGGAGAAGTCAGCCTCCGGTTCAGGCTCCTCAATGTCCACATCCATTGAGGTGCTTGCTCCGGAGGCGCGCTGCGCATCACCGCGATAGACTCTTAGAGTCACTTCATCTAGGCCGTAGTAGACCCGGCCCTGTCTTTTCTCCAGGATCTCCAAAGAGTCCCTGTTCAGCGACAGGACCACTTGTCTTGACGGCCCTTCCGGATCCTCTACTTTTAGGACCTTCCAATCACCTGTCGGCAATGTCGGATTCATCACCTGAAGCATCTTTAAAATATTTTCAGGTGACGATGGTGTGACAGGCACCCACGCCCTCGCTCTGGGCCTGACTGGAATATTATTCCAGTCAACCACCTCAAGTCTAGCCCCAGGGTAGACAACCCCAACCCTAGCGACGGCGGCCTTGTTCCAGGGTTCTCCAGCAGCACGTCAAGGATGACGTTTGCCAGAGCCGCCTTACCCATCTCCACTGGTGCCTTGGTATTGACCCGAGCTCATTGCCGCGGTCCAGAACCCCTATCAGGATTCTGTTCCTGGCGACATCAGCAAAGCTGGGTCTGGCTACCCCGGGACGGATGCATTTCTTCTTTGGAGCTGGTTGTTGCTCCTCAAACGATCTCTGTCTTTTGGAGAGGGGTGCTTTGTCTTCAACCGAGGCCCCAGTTGTGCTTTGGTAGTTGGGTAGCAGAGCTTTCGACCTATCCACCGCATCTCTTGCACTCTGGGGCAACGTTTCCAACGGCACCCCCTCATATTTTTTGAGCGTTCTGGCAGCGCTCCGCTTTTCAGCGTGTGTGGACCGTCCACCCGACCGACCGTGGATGGAATTGCCCGTAGTTGCCATCGCGACATTTCCCTGGTTTGCCTTTATCTCGGCTGCTATCCGCCCATCCCCAGTTGGGCCAGGTCGTGAGACCTTTATCCGCCTGGGTGCAGGCTTTGCAGCCGTGCCGGCATTTGATGGGAGCTCCGCGCCAGTGGCTACAGGACGACCTGCCGTTTCCAGCACAATCCCTGCAGCTTTACTGGTGCTTGGCCCCACCATAACGCCCGTGATCACGGGACGCCCTGGGGTTGCCCCCAAAGCAGACCCGGAGGTGCTCGCTGTGCGAAAAGGTGCCTTTAGCGCATGCGCCGGCACTGTCTTGCCCCGTGGAGGGGAAGACGAAACGTTTTTTTGTTTTGAGTTAGTTGGCCTTTCCATTCTATTTGGGTCCCCACTCGAAGCCGCTATCCTCCCTCGATGTTGTAGTCGCTTTGGGATCCCATGGTTATCTATGAAGAAGGGGATCAGGGAGGCCATGCGAGGGTTGGCACCCCCCTTATGAGGTAGGGTGCTCAGAGCCAGATCCAGCGCAAAAACGGGAGAGTCGCCTCAACCGTTACCTACAACCACCAACTGAATGGCGACGATATCGGAACGTACTTCGAGGCCTGTCAGGGTTTTAACGGGACGGGGGCAGTCACGGCATTAGCCTGAAAGCCATTTCTGCAGGGTATCACCCCTGCATACTCAGGTAACAGAATACCGCAACCACCAGCTCGTTATCGACTAAATACATCAGTAAAGGAGGGGGTAGTCCGAGGACGAAGCAGAGGTCAGGCCAAATGCGGGGAGTGTTCTCACCTTCCTTTATCAGTTCCCCAGCCGAGGCTTAGGTTAACAGTGCTACCAGACGTGAAGCAAAAAGAAGGAGATTGATAGTGAGAGGTGGAGAGGCGTCACATCCGAAGATCAGCCATCGTGTTGCACTTCACTTCCCTTTTAGCACCATTAGAACCATAAAATAAGTAAGTAATATAAATTAAAATAATGCCTAAATTATAATAAAGCTGAAATACGTGAAGATATCTGAATTCAATTAAAAACTAGATACATATACATATGTACATGAAGTTTAAAATTAAAATGTGGTTTGTGCGTGTGTACGTTTGTATGAACTTTCGCAGTACTTACGCGTTCCAAATACCCCGGTGTATGTAGATGTGTGTGTGCATGTATGCCACATATGCGCGTACATGCATGCATACACTTATATACAGATCTGCATATACCCACATACATATACATATATACTTTTTATACTAATGTTTTTTTTTTTTTTTTTACCAGATTGTTGGTGGCAGGTCCTAGTAAGGAGGCCAAAACTGGAAATTTCGGAGCTATGCCATTTTGGAAGGAAAAGTGGTAGGGACAACCGAATTTCCGGAACGTGGAAGTATTCATTGGAGGTTAATGACCTGGCAAATCAAAAGGAAGGAGGAAATTTACGGTAGAAATACATACAATAAATTAGGAGAAGGAGAGGACTCTAGAGAGACCACCAGAAAAAGAAATTGGAATTGAGAATTGAAATTGAGATCAAGGAGAGGAGAGCAGGGAGAATTTTTGGCGACATTAGCGGGAGAATTTTTGGTGACATTGGCGCGCACCGCAGTCGCCACCGCCAACGACGCCGTCGATAACAGCAGCGCTGGGACATCAGCGCGCACAGTTGCCAAAGACGCCGACAGCAGCAGCATAGCAGCGGGCAGCATTGGTCATATCTGCGAGATCACTTGAATTTGATTAACCTTGTTTTTAATTAGATTATATTGCCGTATATTTTTTTATAATTTAGTCATAAAAATTCGTAGGTTTACCATTTTATTTTACAACACGTGGCTTACCTCTTTTCCTTATATTATTTTTACTGTTCACATTTGCTACTCTCAATTAACTTTTGTTGTTTTTTCGTGCTTTTTGCCATTTTTACGATTATATACTCGTATATGCAATAGTTTTCTTATATTTTTTTCTAGCACACATTCATTGTTTTACTTCACAATCATATATTTTGTTTGCCACGGATTGGTAGTATTTCTTTTTTACCTTTCTTTTTTTTTATTAATATAATTCCTTACACTTGCTAGTTTTTGCCTTTAAGTTAAGTAACTGCTTAAATTACATATATGACCCACTCGACCCCCGCAACCGCGAATAAGTGATCGTGTGTGGTTCTTTTTTTCTTTCTTTCATTAAGTAATATTCAGCAATTGAGCAAGCAATGTACATAGGTAGCTATGTGCATATGTATGTTTATTTTATATTTTTGTTGTCCCACATGATCCTCACAGGCTCTCAAATGCATGCTGGTACCAACATCGCCGGAGTGACCAGGTGAGTGGTTTTTGGTTATTCAATTATAATAAGTTTCACATATGCGAGTATACATATATATATATATTTATATTTATATACATGACTGTATTAGAGTGTTAAAACTCCAATACATGTACTAACATAGATGTACACATAGATACACTTGTACATGCGATTTAAAGTACGATAGTTGGAATATGCTGATTTTACTTCTATTTTAAAACACACTGAAATTGTTGTTATAATACGTATTTTTAAGTAGCTACTGAGAGGATTGTACATAAGAAGATTTAATTAATAAAAAAACTATGTATGCTTGGCAGATGAAAATGTGAGCCTTCCAGTATATGTATCTGTAGGGATGAGGGCTTAGACTTCAAACATTTGGTGTGGGTGTTGTGCTTGCGCAGCTGAGGGGAGATGGGAGTGACGACTGGGTAAGGGGACTGACCTTTGACCGATGGACAGTTGACTAACGGACTTAGTCAGGCTAAGGGGGCACCACTAAGATACTGGAGTCAGAGTGATGCCCAAGGTTTCGCGTTACGCCGAAGTGGGTGGGAGACTCCACCTGACGGGACAGATTTTTCATCTTCTTCTCTATCTTCTCTCTTGCTTCCAATATTTCTCCTATCATTTCCATATAGGCATGAATGAAATTTTTTGTTAATATAACTGGTAGGCAAGTGCATGTGACCCCCCAAACGAAGAGGTAGGCCAGGGCCCGCTAGCATGCCTACAAGCCACTTCGCCCAAGTATAAAACACGGTTACATAACAAATGGCGCCGAACGTGTATAGCCCAATAGTCTTTGACTTTTTGTTTCCTACGTAGGTATTGGGTATTGAATATATGTATATAGTATGTGTCTAATGGATGCATGCGAATTGTCATGTATTTAGATATACGTACATACATATATACTTTCATTCATTTTTTTGTTGATGGCAGACGTTGAAGCTACCTCCCATCCGTTCTAGCAATGGTTGCGAGTGAGGTTTACGACAAGTCGACAACAGGGGGTAGCAATATAAGAGGTATAAGTATTGCAACCATGCCTAAATACTAGTTATCGAGCATCGAAGTGCACTCTTTATGGTAAGTGGGGATAAGTTAGACTTGACTTGACATAGGACTAATTACTAGCAGCACCCAATGAACACCAAATCAGCACACATAAATCTATATATCAATATTTGATTTATCAAACCTTTTTTTTGGTTTTTTTTACCAATCTTTTTATTATCCCATTTCTATCAGCTTATGGAAACGGTTATTAATAAGTGCTATTGAAGATAATGAAATAAGCATAAATATACATTTTTAAATATACATTTTTCGAAAAAAAAAGGAAAAGGAGAAACAGACACAGAAACCTTTTGATTGTTTTTCTTTTAGAAATAATATATATACTTTATCACAATATTGCATGTTTATCCTTATTTTATTACTATTGTTACTATATCTATTTTTTATCTAATTTTTGTTATTATTTCAATACGTATATTTTTATTTTTGTTTTTTTTTTTAACATCGCGTTTAAGGAAAAATTTTGGATTTTTTTTATTTTTGGCGGGTACGCAAGAAAGATTATTGAATTTCTTTTTGGTTTTGAATTTATCTGAGTTTTTGAAATTTTTTTTTTTTTGAATTTACCTGAATATAAAATTTATTTTTATTTTTTTTGTTTAGTTACTTATATGTTATTATTATTATAGATATTTTCTCCTTTTTTTTTTTTTGACCGATGGGTTTTTGAATTTTGGTAGGGTCCTTGAATTTTTTTTTGTTTTTTTGGATTATAAATTTTTTTAGTATTTTTTTTGTTTTTTTTTTAACTTGATTGGGAGCGGAAGATTTCGAGATTCCGTGTGAATGTCTGAAGCTAATCAAGAAGAAGGGGTTACTGGTGGATTAGGACCGTTTGGGGTAGAAAGGCCGTACACGCGTAGTGTCGCACGTGCTCTTCAAAACCTGGTAGCTGGTACAATACTGAACCAAATCGATACTGGTGTTCAGCGATCAGTAGATTATTTACCAACAGACTACTTCAATCATTGCGCTGCCCGAATATACAGTGCTATCGAAGGAGGAACGCAACGCGAGGGTAGTGTGTCAATTCCAAACCGATCCGAAGATAGTTTCAGTTTCTCTAAAAAGCTTGACGAGATTCTTCAGATGTCACAGGCTAACCAAACGGATGCTGGTGGGAGCGTTGACCCTGTGGAGAGTGAGCGGCGTGCAGATGTGGAAGCTAGAGGTTCAGTGGCTACAGGTGGTGGACTGACCAACACTGATGCGAACGTCGAGCAACTGAGCCGATTGATGGCGATGATGGCGCAACAAGGCGATCTGATGGCTCAGTGTACAAACGAAGTCAGAAACATGAGAGCGTATGTGACTAGCCTCAGCGGCCGAGTGGCCGAAATAGAAACGTCCGCCGGTCATGGACTGGGTCACCGCTCCACTCATGCATCAACGCCAGAACATAGGGGTCAAGTTAATGAAGTAGGAAGACAAATAGGAGGTAGTAGTGAGGAGCGTACAGGTGATGAGGGACGCATGCCACCTAGATGGAAGAAGATAGACCTGGAAAAGTGGCACATAAAGTTTGATGGCACAGATAAAGGGATCACGATAGAGAGTTTCTTATTCAGGATTGAGAAGATGAGAGAACAGCACCATATCTCACACCACCAGCTGTTTACAGATTTTCATTGTCTGGTGACGGGCTCCGCGCTAAAGTGGTACTGGCAGGTGCTAGAAGATCATGCCGATGAATCAAATTTCGGGTATCTTTAGCTGAAGGCCGAACTGTTGGCCCACTTCAAAACCGCCGAATCCGACTACGTGATAATTCGACAAATCATGGAACGTAAGCAGATGTCTACTGAGGGATTCGAGGACTTTTACGGTGAAGTTCATAACCTAACCTTTAGGCTTCGAAAGAAAATCCCTGAGAAGGAACTTGTGGGTATAATTAAGGGTAATCGGAAACCTTACTTAGCCAACCTCACATTTGCAGCGAAAATGGACACACTAGCAGAGTTGAAGTCCGAATGTAGGCGAGCAGAAAAATTAATTCGCGAAAACAGGAGTAGGGTAAAAGCGGTAAATGAGCTAGAGTACTTTGATTCTCATAGTCCCGATGAAAACCTCAATCGGAATCCAGTAGAAGCAATAAGCAATCCACTCAGGAATCGAGTAAATAATGGCCAGGTGTCTAAGTACAGGAATCAGGGTATGACACAGAATGATAGGTCTACTACAGTAGGTTTAACCAGCCCCAAACCGAACATCAATTCCTTCTGCCTGATGTTGTGCTTCGCATGTGGGATGCCAGTGGACCACTTCACAAAGAACCCAGCGGAGGCAAAGAAAGACACGAGATGTAAATCGACATTTCACAACATGGTTTGTTTCTCCTGCGGAAGTGACCACTCGTTTTGTGTATTTAAGGCCGAAACGGGAAATGGAAAACTGGCGGAGATGACCGGGGTTCTCAGTCAGCAGCAGGAGCACCCGGACCGCCAAAAATAAAAACATTAAAGAATAAAGATGGAATTGATAAAGAAAAGTTAGATATTGGAAAGAAAAATTAGTTCAAAAGTTTGCATGTTAGGAAGATAGAATATGAAGAAGCAAGAAAGAGAATATTTTGCGAATCAATAGTAGAAAGAAAAGATGAGAGAAAAATGTAAGATATATAGAAGAATTTATAATAAGATAGTATCTACGATTGTAACAGTGAAAGGAGATAATCGATTTTTTGCGCAAACAAACATAGGAGGTAAAGAAGCATTAGCGCTACTAGACTCTGGTGCAGGAGCTAGTTGCCTTGGAAAAAATGGTTGCCAGTTTTTAGAAGGCAATGAAGAGAAAATACTTCATATTAATAACCAGAATATTTAAACCGCGAACGGGGGAGAAACTCCAGTGACAGGTGTGATAACTTTACCAGTGCTTTGGGGTGACATGAATAGGGATTTGGAGTTCTTGATAGTACCAGGTTTGCAGCAAGAAGTGTACTTAGGCATCGATTTTTGGAAGACATTTGACCTAAATGTAGTCAGCAGAGGAGCTGAAACGCGATCTTCCTGTGCTACAGTGTCTGAGCTCGCCTCCGCTGATGGTGACCTGTCATTCGACGCAGTGCAGCATGTGTTGACCCGAGATCAGACTATCGCTTTAGACAAATTAAAATCTCATTTCCCATCCTTTACTGTCCTTGGTCTAGGTCGAACTGATCTGGAGGAACATATTATCGAAGTCCACGACGATAACCTTCCAGTTAAACAACGATTTTATCCCATTTCACCTGAGTAATAGAGGAATCCAATAGCAGTTGGAGTTCACCAGTTTCGTTGGTAGTTAAGGGTAGTAAAAATCGACTCTGTCTTGACGCACGCAAGGTAAATGAGAAGACCGTTAAAGACGCCTATCCGTTACCAAATATCGACGGAATACTTAGTCGGCTGCAAAACGCGAGATACATCTCAGCCATAGACTTAAAGGACGTATTCTGGCAAATTCCCCTAGAGGAAAAATCAAGAGAGAAGACCGCTTTTACAGTGCCAGGGAGACCTCTATACCAATTTACGGTAATGTCATTCGGACTCTGCAATGCAGCGCAGAGAATGTGCCGACTGATGGACAAAGTTATACCTGCTTCGTTACGTGAATCTGTGTTTGTCTACCTTGATGATTTGTTAGTGTGTTCGGAAGATTTTTTGTCCCATATATGTTTGTTAGAAAAGGTCGCTCGGTGCTTACGCGAAGCAAAGTTAACAATAAATGTGGATAAAAGCAAGTTTTGCTTCAAAGAGGTTCGATATCTTGGGTACGTTGTGGGTGATGGCTGTATTCGGACAGATGCCAGCAAAGTAGCGGCTGTGAGAGACTTTACAGAGCCAAAGACTCCTAAGCAATTGCGACGATTCCTGGGCATGGCAGGCTGGTACCGACGCTTCATTCAAGACTACGCGACTATTGCAGCACCACTGCACGACTGCCTCACCAAAGACAAAATCAGAAAATTCAATATGACTGACGCTGCCAAGAAGTCGTTTGAGATACTTAAGCAAAGCCTAATATCGGCACCCGTACTTACACACCCAGACTTCAACAAACGATTTTACATTCAATGTGACGCATCGACTGACGGAGTGGGCGGGGTACTGTTTCAACTCGATGATGAAAATAAAAATACATGTCGGCGAAGCTTAACAAAGCTCAAAGGAACTACAGTATTACAGAGCTCGAATGTTATGCTGCATTTCTGAGTGTAAAGAGATTCCGACCGTATGTGGAAGGCGTACCATTTACGGTCATAACGGATCACGCAAGCCTTAAGTGGCTTATGAACCAAAAGGACCTGTGTGGTAGACTCGCGAGGTGGAGCCTAAAATTACAGGGTTTCGATTTTCTTATCGAACATCGCAAAGGCTCCCAAAATGTTGTGCCTGACACCCTTTCCCAAATGAATATGGAAGAATTAAAGCCCGGTGATAGAGTAGTTCATGTTTGCTTAGAATCGCCATATTTCGAGTCCGACGAATACGTAGAACTTATGAAAGTAGTGACAGAAAACAAGGACAAGCTACCTGATTTATGCGTATCTGACGGCTACGTATACAAAAGAACGCATTTTGACAAGGGGGACGAGCTTCAGGCGGACCAGACCTGGAAGCTTTGGGTTCCGTCGGGCTTACGACCGGGATTGGTGGCTTCGGCTCACAGCTCCCCTTCTGCAGGTCACGGAGGCATTCATAAGACCTTGTCGCGAATACGCGAAAAGTATTACTGGCCTGGCATGGTATCAGATGTGCATACCTATATAAAAGAATGTGGGATTTGTACGACTAACAAAACGCAAAATCTTTTTCACAAAGCCGTAATGGGCAAGCGACGTGTGACCGAACGACCTTTTCAACGTCTTTTTGTAAATTTCATGGGTCCTTATCCTCGTACGTATGATGGTAACGTTTACGTGTTTGTGTGTCTAGATCACTTTACAAAATTCGTCTTTCTACAGCCCATGCGGAAAGCAACTTCAGCCAATGTCGTAAACTTCCTTGAACGAGAAGTCTTCCACGTATTCGGCGTACCTGAATATGTGCATTCGGTCAATGGAAAGCAGTTCGTGTCGGAAACTTTTAGGGACCTTTTAGACAAGAATGGAACGACACACATTAAAACCGCCTTTTATTCACCCCAAGCGAATGCTGCTGAAAGAGTGAATCGGTCTGTGTTGCAGATTATACGATCATTCGTAAAGAACAATCAAAAGAACTGGGATCGGCATGTTAGCGATGCAGCTTTTGCTCTTCGTAGTGTAGCTCATTCTGCCATCTGTATGTCGCCGTATCAGGCCGCTTTTGGTGTGCCTATGATACAGCACGCAGCGTCGTATTATTTATATCGAAAGCTGGGCTCTCTACAGGACGCTGATTGCTAAACGGAAAATCGTGGCGACAGACTGCAACTGATAAGAAATAAGATCAAGAAAGAGCTGAGGTTGGCACATGAACGAAGTAAAAGGGTTTACGATACGCGGAGTAGGGAGGTTAAGTTCCAAATCAAGCAAGTAGTTTACCGCCGAAACTTTAAGCAAAGTTCTAAAATTGATAATTATAACCCGAAATTGGCACCGAAGCAAATCAAGTGCATAGTCCTGAATGCCATAGGAAGTTCTATGTACGAACTCGGGGATTCTAGTGGAAAAAATATCGGGGTATACCACGCTAAGGACATGTTCGCAAAATAAGATGTTTGATGTTTTGAGTTCTATATTTGATGTTCAATCTCTGGACTTGACTGCCGTATTTCGTTGAATACACATTATTGACATTTGCTTATTTTTCTCTTTGTTTATTTCCGTAATTATTTATTTATTTATTCGTGCTTTATTTTTTTGTGCAAGTATTTATCTATTTAGACTTGACTAGTTATATTTTTATGTATTTTTTATTTTTTTATTTAAAAAAAAAAAAAAAAAAAAAAAAAACTGATAATTTATGGCGAGATTTTTTGTGATTATCCTTGTCGTCTGTGATATACAATCAATTAGATTAAGTATTAAGTTGAAGCATATTTGGGATAGGTTAGCTTAAACTTCTTGTTTCATGTATCCCCAAACCGCACCCCAATGACGATCACGAACGAATACAGGCGAGACTAGAAACAAATTACCCGGCGTTGAGTCGTGGGTCGAGGCCACACATTGGGCAGAGAAAAAAATAAAATAAAAATAAGGTAAATACACTCGACACATGAAAAGGCTGCGTTTAAACTCTTTTGACGCACACGCTCCATGTTGCAGGCACCATCGGCGGATGCGAGCCTGTAACGACAGCATTTACGTTGTAAAGATACGTCTAGCAACTCTGCAACAAAAGTGTCTCAACAATGTGTCCCTAAATGTTGCGTAACATAATGAGGAAGATAAGCCGCGTATAGGTAGATACGAATGTCGATGTGGGCGAGTATGTCCGTGTGTGAAGGCATATGAATGTGTGGGTGAAAGTTTGAGTGAAAGCGGTAGCGAAATCGTTTTGCAAAACATCGGGGGCACGGTCGGCAAATATTTTAAGTTGCGGAGCATACCAAAAGTCAAAATTATACTAAAAATCTGAAGAAATCGAAATAATCGAAAAAAAAAAAAAAAAATAAATGAATAAATATAAAATACAACCATAATAATACTAATCTAAATGAATAGATGATAAAATAAGTAAGTAATATAAATTAAAATAATGCCTAAATTATAATAAAGTTGGAATACGTGCAGATATCTGAATTCAATTAAAAACTAGATACATATGCATATGTACATGAAGTTTAAAATTAAAACGTGGTTTGTGCGTGTGTACGTTTGTATGAACTTTCGCAGTACTTACGCGTTCCAAATCCCCCGGTGTATGTAGATGTGTGTGTGCATGTATGCCACATATGCGCGTACATGCATGCATACACTTATATACAGATCTGCATATACCCACATACATATACATATAGAGGAACGGAGGGTAATGTGGTATAGCCGGGTAATGTGGTACACCTGATTATTTTGCAACCTAAACACGCTGTGGCAGCGCTGATTTAATAAACAGTTGAGTTAACGAAAATAAGAGTAGGTGTAAAGAAGAGAAGCCTTTAATTGGAATATAACCGTCACTAACGTTCGCAAATTCGTGAATGTGTTGATTGCAAACTTTTTTGATAGCAAATTTAAGCGCCTGTGTTTTGCAAAATAATGAGCCTAGGCCTAACTCAGGAATAAAAATGTATAAAGCAAGTGTAAAATTTGCAACATACAGGTTAGTTTTTACTTAAATAAGTTGTACATTACTTTTATTCATCGAAACGTTAAAAATAACTAAAGTGGGTAATGTGGTACAGGCGAAGTCGGTAAATGTGGTATAGTATACCACATTACCATCCCGATTATTTGCTTTGTTCTTATTTGTTTTTAAATTGTTTTATAGAGTTAAAATTCCTAAAGCTGGAGAAATACGAATGTGAAATAAGTAGAATATGCAAAAGGCCATAAAAATTGTTCAAACAGGAGAAACGGGTATTTTTTTGGCGTCGAAAATCTATGATGTTCCGCACACAACCTTGCAAAGAATGGCTAGAAGTAAAAACCAATAAGAGAAATTATTTCCTCGAAATTAGTCCGCAGACCGTATTTTTCTAAAGCAATTGAGAGTGAACTTGTCCAGTATACTTTAAAAATGGAATCTAGATTCTGGAGATTGACAAGGAAAGGTGTAATATCGCTGGCTTTCCAATTTGCAAAAAAAAATTTTACAAAAGTAAACAGTCAAAACTAAGGTCTTGAAATCGAATGAATCCTTTAGCGATTCTGTAGCAACCGTAATTTTCGATGAATCTGATGACGAAGAATTTTTTGAGGACTGTCCTCCTTCACACAATACATTGTGCTTTTTTTGTAAAATTGACATCGTGCATACAATGCGACTTTATTTGGGCTCACCAAAAATGAGTTTCACAACACAGTGCAATTTTTCTATGTCAATCATGCCTATAAATATCTCTAATTTTAGTATTGAAATTCTCTAATAATCTAATTAATGTATACTGTTTTTTTTGTTTTTAATAAAATCGCAAAAACAGCTTTCTTTTAGGGATGGTAATGTGGTATAGTGTACCACATTAGACCTACCACCTATACCACATTACCCCTCCTTTTTTTGAATGAGGATATTTGACATTTTTTAAATTTTTGGTAATAACGTGGCCAACTTCAACATATTAATTATTTCGACAGTACGTCGCAATACCTAAGACTGAAGTGTATAAAATGTAAAAACTTGGTATAGGTAGGTTCAATAATTTACCAGAGGCAACATTTAAAAAAAATGGTATACCATTGGTGACATTGGTGCGCACCGCAGTCGCCACCGCCAACGACGCCGTCGATAACAGCAGCGCTGGGACATCAGCGCGCACAGTTGCCAACGACGCCGACAGCAGCAGCATAGCAGCGGGCAGCATTGGTCATATCTGCGAGATCACTTGAATTTAATTAAACTTGTTTTTAATTAGATTATATTGCCGTATATTTTTTTATAATTTAGTCATAAAAATTCGTAGGTTTACCATTTCATTTTACAACACGTGGCTTACCTCTTTTCCTTATATTATTTTTACTGTTCACATTTGCTACTCTCAATTAACTTTTGTTGTTTTTTCGTGCTTTTTGCCATTTTTACGATTATATACTCGTATATGCAATAGTTTTCTTATATTTTTTTCTAGCACACATTCATTATTTCACTTCACAATCATATATTTTGTTTGCCACGGATTGGTAGTATTTCTTTTTTACCTTTCTTTTTTTTATTAATATAATTCCTTACACTTGCTAGTTTTTGCCTTTAAGTTAAGTAACTGCTTAAATTACATATATGACGCACTCGACCCCCGCAACCGCGAATAAGTGATCGTGTGTGGTTCTTTTTTTCTTTCTTTCATTAAGTAATATTCAGCAATTGAGCAAGCAATGTACATAGGTAGCAATGTGCATATGTATGTTTATTTTATATTTTTGTTGTCCCACATGATCCTCACAGGCTCTCAAATGCATGCTGGTACCAACATCGCCGGAGTGACCAGGTGAGTGGTTTTTGGTTATTCAATTATAATAAGTTTCACATATGCGAGTATACATATATATATATATTTATATTTATATACATGACTGTATTAGAGTGTTAAAACTCCAACACATGTACTAACATAGATGTACACATAGATACACTTGTACATGCGATTTAAAGTACGATAGTTGGAATATGCTGATTTTACTTCTATTTTAAAACACACTGAAATTGTTGTTATAATACGTATTTTTAAGAAGCTACTGAGAGGATTGTCCATAAGAAGATTTAATTAATAAAAAAACTATGTATGCTTGGCAGATGAAAATGTGAGCCTTCCAGTATATGTATCTGTAGGGATGAGGGCTTAGACTTCAAACATTTGGTGTGGGTGTTGTGCTTGCGCAGCTGAGGGGAGATGGGAGTGACGACTGGGTAAGGGGACTGACCTTTGACCGATGGACAGTTGACTAACGGACTTAGTCAGGCTAAGGGGGCACCACTAAGATACTGGAGTCAGAGTGATGCCCAAGGTTTCGCGTTACGCCGAAGTGGGTGGGAGACTCCACCTGACGGGACAGATTTTTCATCTTCTTCTCTATCTTCTCTCTTGCTTCCAATATTTCTCCTATCATTTCCATATAGGCATGAATGAAATTTTTTGTTAATGTAACTGGTAGGCAAGTGCATGTGACCCCCCAAACGAAGAGCTAGGCCAGGGCCCGCTAGCATGCCTACAAGCCACTTCGCCCAAGTACAAAACACGGTTACATAACAACTGATCTGCCGCTATTTAAACTTAAAAAAACTGTGGTTGTTTTTTCCAAATATAAAATCTTCCATAAACTGGCCTCGAGCTCAATAAAATGGTCAATTTTTTATTTGTATGTAAAACTTATTCACATTAATGATATTACAAATAATAATTTCAAGTTAATTCATGTTAATTTACGACATTCAGTTTCGCTTCGGCCTTTCGTTTTGCGTTGGCTTTGGCCACCTCTATCCCAATTGCTGCTACGGCTAATGCGTATAGGAAGCTCCATCGCTACTGCGCATGCCCAAGCTACCTGCTCCGCTTACGCACATAGTCAGTATTGGTAGAAAACTCGTTGGCTACGCAGCAGATATCGGTACAAATGCTTATTAGACTGACCACAACTGCTGAAGCTGCGTTTGCTGTTAATATTTAGAAATGTAACCCAGCATACACGCGTTGTGTATTTTGTGCCCAAATGTACAGAGTTGAGAAAGTGCGTTCTCAGCAAGAAACAGTTCGTAAAAGGTGGAGTTTCTTTATAAAAGAGCTGCAAGAGCCACGCCGAAGAATTGTTAGGCAGAGAACTTAATGCCCAACTTTGTCCCAATTCTCAAACATAGAGTAAACATGTGTATTTTTAATTTAATTATTTTGGATGAATTAAATTTGTGAATTGTCAACTTTTGTTTTCATTGGACTGATTTAATAGTTCTTATTTACAATAAAGGCTATCAAAAAATCTAGCAGGGTTGCGATTTCGCTACTGCGGTTACCTGTTAGATCTGCCTTGAGTACTAACTTATATGTGATATGTGAACAAATGGCAGCAAGAACTTTATGTTGGGTGGTTAATTTCAATTTAGATTTCCGAAGTTATTCATACATAAAAAACACGATATTTTTAATACGTTATAAACAGTATTTTGATTTTCTTCTGATTTTCCAACAGGGTGGAAATTTGATGTATGTATGTTGGAACGATTTTCCGTCATCACTTGTAAAATTTGGTTTTGTGACATACCGGTTTCGGCGTTGTACTAAGTAATTAGTACCGCAATAAATACAGCATAACCAACAATAATTACCTAGAACGAAAACGACACTGAAGATGGCACAACGCCGAAACCGGTATGTCAAAAAATCAAATTTGGCAAGGGATCACGGAAAATCGTTCCAACATACATGTAGGAATTTCTCACCTGATTCGCTGCTTCGTCCGAATTAAGGTATTACAAAAACTTCTTTTAATATTTTAGCGATTGTGCTCATTCGTGGTCCGACTCAAAAGCTTTTCATTAAATACATCTGCCGTTCGGAGTCGGCACAAAACAGTAGGTCCCTCCATTTTGTGGTATAATATAAAGACGCACGCCACAAATGGTAGGAGAAGCTCGGCCAAACACTGAGCTATATAGTGTACGCACCAAAATTATATATTGTCTTTGTTAATTATGAGGTAAGTATTTATTTATTTGTCAACAGTAACCCTACGCCCAGCTCTACATTCGGCCATCCAGATTTCATTCGCCCCTGAATGAATTGATCCACTTTTTCATATATTCTGCAACTGTTGACGTCTTTCCCGGTTCCTCATGATCGCCTACTTTCTCGACCTCGTATCGACTATAATTGAGTTTTTCACGACCCTATATGGACCTAAGAATCTCGGTTTTAATTTTAACCCACTGACGAATTGAGTTCTTTTAATCGCCACTTGATTGTTTACTTCGTAACGCGTTTCACTTCTACGACGTAGATTGTACGACCTGCGATTCTCCTGCTGAATTTGAGATATATTTTCCCTAGCTTGCTTTCGTATAACATCATTCACTTTCAATCCGTAAGCTGCACTAACTTGCAAAACCCCTTTCAACTTCTGTATACCCGCGATCTCGTCTCGTGAAGGAACTATCAAATCATCCATATATGTAATCACTGTACCCTTTTGGATTAGTGTCCTAAATACCGCGTTAACATATCTACAAAAAATAGCAGGTGAATTTGAAATACCAAAGGGTACGATGCAAAATTCGTATTGTCCATCACTAGTAACGAACGCAGTATATTTTCTAGATTGCGGCTCTACTGGCACATGGAAAAATGCATTAGATAGATCCAGTGTCGAAAAAACTCGAACATCTTGCAGCCTATCTCCAGTACGACCATCGGAAAATTATCCCTTATGATTTTTTTATTTAGTTGCCTGTAGTCACGACATAACCGCTTCCCCCCATCTTTTTTGGAACAACTACAGTCGGCGACGCATAATTGGAATTGCTAGTTAGTATTATCCCTTTTTTTAGCCATTCTTCAATTAGCTTATCAACGAAACGACGATCTTCAAACGACATTCTCCGTTCGTTGGTAAACAGGCACTTCATCTGACAATACAATTTCCATTGTTACGGGCGCTACGCATTTTCCTACTGGCATATATTCGTTTACCATTATGAACCTCCTTAGCTAAATCCTTTTCTAAATGTTCTGTGTCCATTATCTTCTTTTCCTTTAATTCATTCAAGTTCATGACGTCAAACTCTCTTATCCACTTTTCTAGTGTAACTACTTCAACTTCTGATGCTTTAGCTGTTATCTTATCAACATTGCACTTCGACTGAACATCAACTGTTTGCGACTGATTATTTTTTACCTCTAGCTTATCTGGCACGCACTTCTGTTTAAAAATGACTTCCTCTTCTGTTAAAACTATATCAACGTTCTCTAGAATGGCCTTACCTATCATCCCTGCGAATTGAATATCATTTTCCTTGACTACATGAAAGGTGATATTTAGCGATAATACATCCACATGGATCAACGTTTCAAAACTGCCTATTGTTTCAATTACATTTGCACAAGCACTATAAAGCTTTCTTTTAACATTAGTTATTAGTAGCGAATCAAATTCAATGAGCATCCAGAATCAATGAGTGCCTCAAATCTAAAATCGTTTATCTTTACCGTCTTAAAATGTAATTCTTCCCTAACACTATTTACGAATGGTTGAAAAATTTCGTCGCTCAACGTGTTAACCATGCTAGGACCTTGCTTTGTTTCTTTTGATCCCTTAACTTTACCCTTACATTCGAACTAGCGATGACCCATTTCGTTGTATTTAAAACATTTAAACTGTTTCTGTGGACATTGTGCTGCTATATGCGCTTTATCCCCGCACTTAAAACACCTTCTAACCGTTTCCTCTTGTGGCTTTACCATAGACACATTACTCTCTTTTGCTAATTCACTTGTTTCTACTTTAGTTGGACCTGAATTCGATTTACGTATCTTTTCATAAACTTTTATATGTTCTTTTAGACGCTTTGTACGCTTTGCTTGATACAACAACGACTTGTTGAATCGTGAATCCGGAATTCCCTCAATGAAATAATCAATGATGCTTGCATCGTCTAAATTAATTTATTTGCCTATTTCCATAAGGCTGTACAAATATTCAAGCAACGTTTCATTAGAGTGTTTGCGTCTATTCTTCAACAACTTATGGACCTCTGACGAACAAAGTTTTGAACCCAATTCATTTATTAACACTCTTTTTAAGTTTTCCCAATTGTTCGCATTGCTTTGACTTCTAACGAAAAGCTTGGCTGCTCCACGTAGAAGCTGCTTGCCATAAACAAATCTTTGCAAATCGTTCCAATTTACAATATCGGCATTCAACTCCAATTCATTTACCCAAAACCGAATATCTACTGACCCTTCACCACTAAAATAACTAACACAATCCTGTTTCCCTCAACTTGTCCTTCAGTCCGGCCACAGTCAAAGTCATTAACGTCTCTGAATCCATCTTACACTTCTAATTAAATTATGTTTTAACAAGTATACAAGTTCAACTGCTTACAAACTGAAATGTTTATCAATGGGTTTTTTTGTTATAATATGTGCATGTATGTACATAAACTAATATGTATGTGTATGTATGTTTATAATACTTCTGTATATTCTATTTCAGATATATTGGAATTACATAAATTAAATTCTAAACAACTATGCATATACAGTTCTTTCCTTTCGTTGACTTCTTTCTTATGAATTAATTTAACTTAAATATGCTTTCCACTTCTTACGTTTCTCTATTGCTTATTGTTTTACTGCTACTAATACTACTTCTTTTTAGTTAACTATTCGTTGAACACTTCTATTCTCCTCCCTTCTCTTTAGCAATTTTAATTCCAACTTCTTACGTTATCCTTCTTTATTACTTTTATTATTCTTCTTAATTACATAAGTATATAAACATATGTATTTTACACTTCATTTACTTCCTTCTTGCACATTTAGTTTAGCATTAGCTTCTTATTGTATGAACACTTCTTTCTTCTTTTCGCTTTTTTTTCGACTTGCTCACGCTTGGGTGAAAATCCCGGCTGAGCCCCCAATTTGTAGGAATTTCTCACCTGATTCGCTGCTTCGTCCGCAATAAAACCAATGTGGGGTTTTATGAAACTATTTATTAAAATTACTTAGTTTATATTAAATTAAGGTATTACAAAAATTTCTTTTAATATTTCAGCGACTGTGCTCATTCGTGGTCCGACTCGTAGTGTCCGTTCGTTTTTTATTTTTAAATGTCCAAGCTCGTTGTTCGTAATGTTTCGTTAAGTTATCGTTTAGTTATCAATTGTAAGGTGAGCATTGTCTTCGTTAATCATAAGGTGAGTATCGTCTTTGTTAATTATTAGGTAAGTATTGTCTTTGTTAATTATAAGGTAAGTATTTATTTCTTTGTCAACAGTAACCCTACGCCCAGCTCTACATACATCACGTTAAAAATTCTTTATTTTTCGTTTCTTACTCCGCGATAGTCAAATAGGTACTATTTGCTAATATTAGTATTTTCCAAAAAAGACGAACATATTGGAATATTGGCTGGAATAAAGCGGCACTAAAGTGGCCTGATATTATAACATTTATGTACATATGTATTTATGTATGTAAGTAAATGCAGCTATGTGCAGATATTGGTTTTTCAAATATTGCGTAGTAAAAGAGATATTAAAAAATGTAGTTACTAGGGAGCCAAGCTGCGGCTTAACATTGGGAAAAGTTTCAAATAAATCAAGCATTTTGAGCTTTTTTGGCAAAAGTATATATCATGCCAAGCAAGAGCTTGTGATCAGCCGCGCGATGGCTCTGGATAATCTGAAGTCCGGATCTGCCAGTTGCAAATTGCTGAGATGAGGCCACGACTGATCATGCATATCATCTGACGGTAATGGGTCCGTTATATTCCTTAAAACGTGAGCAAGAACTTCGACACTAGCATTATCGTACAACGACGACAGAGTAATTGATACTCGACCCTTTGCTTGGAGTAACCTCTGACCTCCAATGCCGACAATATTGATATTAGATTGCTGTCTTGGTATCCGGAGACTATTCACAACTTGTTCCGTCACAAATGATATTTGAGAGCCTGGATCGATGAGTAACCTGACTGTGTGAATTACTATTGGCGTCTTGATATGAGCTAATGCCGTCGCAAGCAGGGTAACTGGATGTTTTGAAGCTATCAAATTATTTGCAGAAGCTTGTATGTTAGTAGCAAATTCAAGAGACGAGCTAACCGAAGAGTTCAGATTAACACTGTCCGTTGCTTTCTTGTGGTGGGCTGATAACTTGACGATTGGGGCGTACCCTCATTGAGATGACTGTAAGGATGTTGACGCCATCACGAAGCATTGTATGATGCTTACCGTTACATTCTTTACAGAGTTGACTTTACCTGCATGACCGAGCTAAGTGTGGGCCAAGGCAATTGTAGCATAACGATTTGGAAATGACTACTTGTCTGCGTGATGCCTTGTCCAAAGCCCGGAACTTTGGACACATTACAATGTAATTAGCATCCTTGCGCATGTCACAGGACCGTTGGTGGTTTTGATAAGGCCCGTGTTGAGTCACTGTGTGTGCCAGAGCAGCTGGTTTTGATTTAAAGGCTGCCACTGATTTTGTAGCTGATGAAGCCGCTTCAACACGTTCAAGAGTTCTCACTCTGGCTGTAAGGAAGGACTCAATGTCCTTGAGACATGGGTATGTCGTGGATGATCCAAGCGAATTTTCCCAACCCTCACGCGATGATCTATCGAGGTTTCTTTGTACCAAGTCGACTAGGAAGCATTCCCACATGTTATCTCCTGCTCCGAGGAGTTGAAGAGCCTTGGTAACTTCAGTGATAGTAGTGAGAATTTTATTTAGAGAACCTGCATGCTTTGGAAGCGCCGGCTGAATGTTATTCAGTTTGTCTTAATATTCTTGAATGATGTGCCGTTTGTTTTCGTAGCGACTTGTAAGCAGATCCCATGCTACCCCCATGGAGTCATTAGTGAATGGCAGAGCTGCAATAAGTTGAGCTGCAGGCCTTTGTAGCACCCTCGCTCGTGCTTGCTTCACCGTCACTCATGGTAATGTTTTGGCCGTGAATGTATGTGATGAGGAAATTTCAGATACTTCAGTTGTATAAGGTCTCAATAAATTCCAAGCCACTGATCCGGCTAGAAGGACCACTAACTGTTGAGAAATGTAGTTCGGCAATTTATTCAGGCTTGTTTCCAACTAAAGCTGATTATATACTGAAATTTCCTTTATTCTGATGCTTTTCGTAGTGAGGTTAATTATGGAATGAATAAGAATATTCTAACGACCGCATGTCAAAAGACAAAGTAAAAGCCTTAAATCACCTGATGTATGTAGGTTCATATATGGTACATATGTACATAAAGAGAAATCACGTTATACCAAGTAATGAATTCAGGTGCAGTTATATGCAAGTACAAATACATAAATAGCGCTCAGCAATGACAAAGTAAACTACAACAAATATTCAATAGCAGTGAGAGCGAATTCGATGTTAAAGCTGCTAAAGTAATTGAATAAAGATTTAAAGAAAGAATATGCAATAACTGTGCTGCCAGAGTGAGCAACATTAATTTGCTTAAGCTAAATAAGTAATTTCTTAAGTTAAGTCCTTAACAGTTTTTTATTATAGAGATGGAATTGAAATAAAACACGGCAGCATTGCTATGATTTCAAATGACTTAAAACATGACACAGACACTTTTTACGCCTACCAAAAGATAGTACAAAACCACCTTTTTGAAAAAGCAATATTTGTATGTATATACAATTGTGAAAGATGCTTCACAACATTTTAAAAATAGATTCAACTTTGTGAATCTATTTTATTATAAAGATGACTTCTTTTCGAAAGCAGAGAGAGATACATTTCCACGCAACATCCCACGGAAAGGGGCCATACGATGGACTTGGAGGGAACCTCAAACGTTTATCTACGCGTGCAAGTCTACAGTTACCTACAAGTAGATCAATTGTTTCAACAATGAAGTTATACAAATGGGCAACCTCATCTTTAAAACAAACAGCGATTTACTACTGCTCCAAAGACGATATTCAACGTGAAAGTACATTTTTGCAACCCAGATTTGATTTTGCAATCGCCATTCCAGGAACTAACAAGTTGCATGCCTTTATTCCAACTACCGAAGGCCTTCTTGTAAAAAGAACAAGTTCTAGCTTAGATTCCCAATGTAAAATTATAAAAGTTATAAAGTTAAACCGTTCTGAGTTTACTACGTTTGAAATTCATTATATTTTCCTTTAAATTTCATACCTGTTTTACTAAATATGTCTTTTTCACATGAACCGAAGGTTACAAACAAGCGCCTAGCGTCATACTCAACGCGAGGTGTATGTGCACAAATTCTCATATCTCCCTAACTGATGGAGATCCCACTCTAAAACGTTTAGGGTATTATAACTATGCCTAAGGCTATATTTTGAAATAAACAAATAAAAAAATGTTTAATTTTTTTATTTCGATCAAGTGAAAAAAATTTGAACATAGAAAAAATATATGACAAAATAATCTACAAATAATTGAGTCTTTTATGATACAAGTTTGTAAGGTAAAAAACTGCAAAGTGGTTGTACCATGATATATACCATAAAAGCTAATTGTGTTTCTTAATTATTGCGGAATTACATTGGAAACAAATTTATATTTAACACCCTTCCTCAATGTGATTCTGTTTACATGACAGTATTACATTAGCTATTTTAAACTCAATAATTTTACAAAAATGAGTGCTTTGTTTTTGGCAAGTTTTTAGTTAATATATCTGCTGTCATATTATCTGTTGAAATATATTTTAATTCCACTTCATCATTCTGAATAACCTCTCGAACAAAATGATGTCTTATGTCTATGTGCTTCGATCTAACATGGTAAACTGGGTTCTTTGCTAGATTTTGTGCGCTTAGGTTATCACTATACAATTAAGTCGGTGTATTAGCTTTACCACAACCAATCTCAATAATTAGACGTCTTAAATGCAACGCTTCCTTCGCAGCTGACGATAATGCCATGTACTCAGCTTCTGTGCTACTCAAGGCCACACATCCCTGTTTCTCCGATTTCCACGAAATTGGCCCAGCAGCCAGGAAAAACACGTACCCAGTGTATGACCTACGATTGGTAATATCACCACCCCAGTCTGCGTCCACAAACCCTTCAAGCGCCTGTCCACATGCACAATAATTCAGCTTCAGATCTATTGTTGCTGCTAGATACCTCATTATATGTTTAACACCTGTGACATGTTCACTATGCGGATTGTTATTTCTTTGTGCCAATTTTACAACTGAATGATAAATATCAGGTCTCGAAATCAAAGCTAGCCACATTAACTCTCCGATCACTGACTGATATGCCACTGGATCTTCAGCTACACAAGATTTACTATCGCATACAACTTGAAATCCAGTATCTAACGGCGTCGCTGTCATTCGACACTGCTGCATATTATGACGTTGTAGCATGTCTTTGATATAAAGCGACTGGTTCATGATATGTTGCCTACTTCGCCATTTCGCTGGATCTGCATACCCAAAAACAACTTCAATGGACCCTTGTCTACGCATTCGAACTTTGATGAAATCATTGATTTGATTTGCATCAAATCTGTCTTATTTTGACACGCTATAAGGATATCATCCACATATATTAGTACTAAACAAAGCCTACCGTTTATGTCTTGCTTATACAAACATGGCTCATTGTGGCACTGAATGAAGCCAATCTCGCAAAGTGCTGCATTTAGCGTGGAGTTCCACTCCCTTCCTGCTTGCTTCAAACCATAAATTGCTTTATTAAGTTTTAACACTTTCTCGCTAAAACTTTTGTCTACATATCCTTCAGGTTGTTTCATGTAGACTTCGTCCTTTAACTCTCCATTAAGATAAGCCGTGCAAACGTCCATTTGATGCAGATGTAATTTTAGCTCTACAGACAACGCAAGTATTAAGCGTATTGTTTCATATCGACAAACCGGAGAGAATGTTTCACTATAATTTACGCCAAATTTCTGTGAGCAACCTTTTGCTACCAAACGTGCTTTGTAGCGCTCAACAGCACCAACTTCGTTCCTTTTGAACGTGTAAACCCATTTGCAACCAATTACCTGTTGACCCTGGGGTAAGTCTGTCAGAGTCCATGTATTATTCGCCAAAAGCGCTTTATACTCTGCATCCATGGCTGCCTTCCAATATGAATCATGCTTACCGCTACTTGCCTCTTTATATGATTGCGGCAATGGTACCTCTTCAGCTTGCACTGCATTTATGACATTGTAGCTCTTCTTTGGACGGTCTGGCCTGCCAGTTCGAATCAATTTCGGTCTGCCGGGTCCGATTCTTAAATCATTATTCTGCTCCAACTCTAGTTCTTCTGCGCTAGCGTATTCATCGCTGTCCATATTGCTGTCACTTAATGTACATTTCTGTTGATCGTTCTTATCGCTACATGGACTAGGCGTCTTTATTTCAGCTGGAGAACTTACTGCGGGTAGATCAAACACGATTGGATCATCAACCTGCCCTGTTTCGTAAAATTCGTCGAACAAAACATCTCGTTTTTCTACAATTTGATGCTTTTCCTTATCGTAAAGTCTATACGCTTTTGATACTAACGAGTACCCTACTAGACGATACTCTTTACCTTTTGCTTGGAATTTGCTTTGACGTGTCTTATCCAAACCAACTGCCACTGACCCAAAAATACGCAGGTTATGCACATTTGGCTTTCGGCCGCTCCATGCTTCAAATGGTGTGATATTAATCAAAGCAGTTGTGGGCGATCTGTTACGAATATAGCACGCTGTTTGTACTGCCTCTGCCCATAAAAACTCTGGCATTTTAGAGTACACGAGTAAACTTTTCGCCATCTCGACAAGAGTGCGATTTGCTCGCTCTACTACGCCGTTCTGTTGGGGGCTATACGGAACCGTTAGTTGACGCGTTATGCCATGTTGATTCAGGAAATTATTAAACTGCTTATTGATGTATTCTCCACCATTATCACTGCGTATCGCCTTAATTTTTTGCCCAGTCTGCCTCTCTGCCATGTTCTTGAATAACAAAAATTTTTCAAACACCTCTTCCTTAGATTTGAGAAAATATGTAAAAATATGTAAACATCCGCCGAGACATGTCATCGATGAAAGTTAAAAAATAAGCTGAGAACGTTTTTCAAACGGGCCACACACATCTGTATGTACCAACTCTAATAACTTTTTTGCTCGATTTTTCGACGCTGCTGGAAATTACTGAACGTGTATCTTACACTTCATACACGTCCTACAATGCGGCTTGTCCGAGAAATCCACATTTTCTATGCCGTGCACCATCTTATTTTTCACAAGATTCATCAGACCACCATAATTTAAATGGCCAAATCTGTTATGCCACATTACAGCTCTACACTGCGTTGAGGCAAAGCACACGTTCTTCTTGCTCTCAAATACAAACAACTTATTCCTTTTTTCTGCTCTCAAAATCTGAGTCCCTTGTTGATTTACTAAAGCGAGTTTGTTGTTAAAACTTACTGTATAACCACGTTCGACTGCTCGACTAACGGAAACAAAATTTACCTGTTTATTGTACCATGGATGATGCTTTTTAACATACATATGTATATGCATATGGATTCAACATATACATATGTAAATCTTAGCCGTAGTTCGACGGACGATTTTTATAACTCATTTCGTCCGACACAGTCACCCGGTGACTTTGTTTTTAAAAGTTGAAATTCGGGGTAGAAAAGTTTGTTCTAAAAATAGGCAAAAAAAAAAGTGCAGTTATGTTAAAATAGGCTTCTAGCAACATTAACAGTAATCAGCATTCGATAGTTTTTATTTAAAGTATTGGACCTCGGTGACTCGTCGGCTGAACTAGGGTTAAACTAAAAAATCGGATCACACATGGCATGTGGAGTTTTTAATTTGATTTATATCATTTATCTTAATTGGCAAACTTAGTTTACCTTATACATTTGTCAAATTGCATTTTCAACTTACTGCTGTGTAGTGAAAAAAGATGTTCACCATTATCGTGAGTTTCGTTTTCGCCCGAAATAGTTAACTTTTGACTGTTCGCTTATTATAAATTTCCCCTTATCGGGAACACTAATTTTGGGTGGAAATAGTTGGCAGAATGATTAATTTTGTTCACTATTCTTTGAGTGGCGAAAAATTTACGCAGTTTTAAAATGTAAGTAAAATTATTAATTAATTGTTTTCCATTTCAAGAACAAAACCATTAACAGAGTTCAAAAAGATATATTATTATTAGGTAGAATGCAGGAAAAGCCGGATAGGGGTAGGAACAATACAATAGTTCACTTTTGACTGTTCGCTTATTATAAATTTCCCCTTATCGGGAACACTAATTTTGGGTGGAAATAGTTGGCAGAATGATTAATTTTGTTCACTATTCTTTGAGTGGCGAAAAATTTACGCAGTTTTAAAATGTAAGTAATATTATTAATTAATTGTTTTCCATTTCAAGAACAAAACCATTAACAGAGTTCAAAAAGATATATTATTATTAGGTAGAATGCAGGAAAAGCCGGATATTGCAAAAGGATTTGTCAAACAAAACAAAGAAAATGTAACTGAGTTATGAAAACAACTAAGAATGGAGCTGAATAGTTAAAAATTGAATCCAAATGGAAAGGGGTAATAGGCTTGGACTGGCCAAGCGCGGCGTAGGCAGTTCTTGCCACTGCGGGAACAATATGGACTCGTAACTTGACAATTTCTTACAGGATCCAATCTATTAACATAAATGGCATGATATGGGTGCCAGATAAATACCGCGTATTCCAAATTAGACCGAGCCGCGTACAGCAGTTTGAGTGTATATGGATCGTAGAATGAAGAACAATTACGACGAATAAAGCCATCATCGCGAATGATTTATTTACAATGAAATTAATGTGATTGGTGAAAGAGAGTTTGGAGTCAAAATAAAAATCAAGTCTTTAAATTCACAAACTTATTTAAGCGGTACATTTGAGAAGTGGTAAGAGGTAGGAACAATACTAATATGTTTTCAATAAGAGGCATAGTGACATTTGCTAGTATTTAGTATTATTACGCACACACCAACATTTAAATTATATGATAATTTTACACTTCAGGAGGTCAATTCTCGTTCTGTGTAAACGTGAAGTGAAAAAAACTTTTCATTTTCGTTTTCACAACTAATTTTCACTCCCTCTTTTCACGAACGCATATTTTGCGATTCTGGTTCTTGCTGTGAAAAGGTGTTTCGTTTCCACTGAACTCGTGAAACATTTGCAACTTTGTTATTGATTTTTTTGTTCTAAATGTCAAAGTAAAACGTAAACAAGTAATGTCGGGAATATTTATAGTTTTGCATTTGTTGGAAAGAACTTGAGATTAACAAAGGTAAAAAAGGTGTTATAACTATATCTTATACAATATTTTAAATTAGTGTATTGCAACAGAAATAATTTGAGTGTACGAAGGCGCAGACATCGCGATGGCCAAAATCCCTTAGAGATGACCACCGACGAACATTTTTTAGATTTGTATCGGTTCCCTAAGGCATTATGTTTGGAGCTAATTGATGAATTAATTTTATGGAAAAATATCAATTTCCTGTAATAATCGGCCTAATAGACGGTGCACATATCAAAATATCGGCCACTAAAAGAGAAATTGAGCACGTTTACTTTTGCCGGAAGGGGAGCCACTCGAAGGATGTTATGATCATATGTGATGCGGATTACATCATATTATCTGCGAATAGTCAGATTAAAGTTACTGCTCATGACTTATTTATGGCGTCGCTCCTGAGCTTTCAGATTAATTGCAGAAGACCTTTATAATGCCGGTGAACCCGATTTTTGGCTTTTAGGCGATAGCGGCTATCCCCGCAGGTACATACATATCTTTGTTATTGTTAACTAAAAAAAATGCTAATAAAAAATAAAAAAATATTTTAATGGCCTTGGCTCATGACTCAAATTAGTGCAGCATCCTCTACAACCGAAGAGCGTTATAACATAAATCAACCCGAGCTCTTGTGGAAAGATGTATTAGCTTATTAAAAAGCAGGTTTCGCTGTGTGTCAAAGGAAAGGGCCCTCTTTTACATCATAATAAAAATATCTACTTTTATCTTTAAAATAATATACTTATTTTTATATCTCATGTCAAGTAATTTATTATTTTATCACAAATATATATAAGGTAATATTTTCAAATTATAAAGCTACCTGTAAAGGGGCAGTATTATATCACATGTTAGTTTTGCAAATAAATTTATTAAGTTATGTATTTGGTTGGAATATGATGTATTTAGATTTTCCATCGGTTTGTTTCCAAACCAAACTTAACAAGGGATGATGAAAACTCGTTCCTAAATACATCATATGTATTCTTAAACGGTGGTAAGAAATTAAATCTTGTTTTCACGATTAAAATTTGTGTGTATACTTTTTTATCATATGAAAAGATTTTGACAGTTGTTTTCAGTTTTTCACAAAACGGCGAATCGACAGTGATGTGAAAATGTAAAAACTTTCGTCTGGTTCCACATTTTTTTCATATGAAAACAGTTTGACGTTTCTTTTCATTTTATCACCGAACGCGAATCGGAAGTGTTGTGAAAAGGTGAAAACCCTTTTCATTTCACCGTTTCACAGAGCAAGCACATTTCAGAGTTGAAATTTCCATTTTCGAATTATCGAAGCGAATTGCGAGATGGGCGTATTCAATCCGGGCGAATGAACAAATTCGTGTGGAATATTTTTCGGGCGAAACTCCCGTGTACAGAGCTTGTACGACCCAACAATAACCGCATAAGTCACCTTAATTAATTTTGTTTAAATGTTAACTTCGCTTCAAGTCACTGGTAGTGCATCCGTCAACTTGTTTAACCTCACCATCTGCAACAGTACACCAGCGTTTCATCAATCCTGATGAGACACATTGGGATCACATAAGTCGTTCGGCACTACTTAACCTAACTTAGGAGTTTCATGATCCATCGTTTCCAAAAGTGGTACCTTATTTGTCGAGAAATACGCCAATTTTGCGGTGTGTTGGCTTCACCTAGAAGCGGAAGTCATTAGGATTCAGCGGCTGCTTTTGCCTTCCATACACAGGCAAGCGTGTCAGCGGCCGAGAATTCAATTTCTTCCGCCTCGATGAGGAAGCAGTTGAGCATGTGCTCCCGTAGCAAGTGTGCCATAGTAATCTCTCGGCGCACTACACCATCGTTCTAAAGCACTCTGCTCCCTCTGCTAAGTTCAAAGGCGAGTTAAATACCCACTTTTCTGCCATCTCAGCTTCGACAAAAATTTTCATATTATCTGACCTTAAGAGTACGGGAACACCGCGATGATTAATTAAGTTGCCCATTCCGACCATGGTTGGTTGGTTTAAGTGGATTGCCACCATGGTGAACAAGCAACTAGCATATCTGCCATTTTGATTCCACATCTCGTGCAACCTACGGCCAAGGGCCTTTAACCTAATTCTAGCAAGGGCCGGGCATTTGCACAGAAAATGCTCGACTGTCTCCTTTGAGCCTGGGTCTTCACAGCTGCGGCAGAACCGGTTGAAGGGTATGCCTATCCTTTCAGCGTGTACTCCTTCCGGCCAGTGCCCTGTACAAACAGCTGTGAGTTTATATATATTTTCTTTGCTCATTTAAAAAAAAAGCTTTTGCTTTAAGCGGATCATAAGACCTGTATTACTCCACATGTGCCTGGCTTTTCGGTGGTAGATATCGGTGATTCTGTCCTTTATTTCCCTAAGCGAGGCGCCAATGTTTACTGCGTTGGATCTATCTAGTGCAGATCCACACCTCGCTAGTTCATCCGCTGTTTCGTTTCCGTAAATGTCCCTATGCCCCGGGACCCATATCAGGGTAATTTCGTTTTGTCTAGAGATTGAAGCCATCTCTCTCATCCAAATCATGTGCATACTTCATTACGTGCGGACGTGTTTTTGATTGCGGAAAGTTTTTAACATAATATATTATTGAATATAGTATTTTGCGAAATAATAATTGTATAACAAAATAGCGACTATATAAAGGTGAAACGCTGTTCAGTGTATATAAGGTAAAGGAATAAAATTGGCAAAAATAAAGAAAAAACACTTGAACTAGTTGCGGTTTTAATATACATATGTCCATATAAACATGAAATAGCAGTTGACCGGTGTATAGGATAATGCCTGAGTGCGGAAGATGCCGAAAAGGCATCAGGAGAGAGTCAGGCGTTCGATGCGAGGGAGTTTGTGGAAGAGTATACCACAAAACTATTGCTCTCGCGGATGTTGATGAATACGGCTTGCAAGGTGTGGAATTCTGTCGGTTTTTGCGTTTTATGTGCGATGACAGCATGACATATATCTCCAATGTTGATGATGCCCTTAAACAGATGATGCGTATAGCTGAGACAAACAAAATAAAAGTCAGAGAACAAAAGGGTGACATCGAAAAAATGCTAAGTGGGCACAACAAAGAGCTAAGTAGGGTGATGGAAGGTATAAAGAAGACAAACCAAGAAAACTTAGAAGTAATAAAGAGAGTAGAGAGTTTATGCAAAGCCAATAAAGAGCAAATGGCTAGAGTTGATTCGTCCACTGCTGAGCTCTGCAAGCAAAATAAAGATATTGTGAGCGAAATAAAAAAAGTGGCAAACACTAACTAAGATAACAAACCAAGTGGTGTGGGTGTATCATATGCTAGCCCTTTAAAAGGTGTACCTCCACTAATAATAAAGCTAAAGAGTAAACAAGCAGTGGAAAAAACTAGGGCAGACCTAAACAAAGTCGATGCATCGAATATGAAAATAGATAGAGTGTCAAATAAGCAAAACGGGGTCGTAGTAATAAATGCAAATAGTGTTGAAGAGAAAGATAGAATAAAAGCTGCACTAACCAACAATCTAAGTAAGGAATTATATAATATTACTGAACCAAAAGTGAACAGCCCAAATATATAAGTCACACATATGAATGCAGAATATAGTGAAATAGAGGTAATTAATAAAATTAAGGTTCAGAACAATTATTTGAGTAATGCTAACATTAAGTGTGTAAAAGTATTCAAGTCGAAACGTAGCAATGGGGAATTGACATCTTTTAATGCAAGAATTGAGGTCGAACATAAATTTTTCTTACAGGTGCTCGATAAAAGAAAAATAAATATTGGATGGGACCTATGTCCGGTATACGATGGGCAATCAGTGAAAATATGCTATAAATGCCTTGGTTTCAATCACAATGCTAATAATTGTACGAAGAAATTACGATGTACTAAATGCATGGGAGAGCATAAAGCAGAAAATTGCACAGAGAGTAGTCCAAAATTAATTTGCGGTAATTGTTGCGACGCTAACCAAGAGCTAGGTCTAAAATTAGATCTAGAACATAGTGTTTTTAACCGAGAGTGTTCAGTCTATGTTAGAAAACTAAAGATAGAGAAACAGAGAGTGGGATGTTAGCCACTAGACGAAGGAAAAGATCGCCAATGTTCCTTAGAATGCGTGTATCTCAATATAAACAGTTTATTAGCCAATAAAATTGAACTAGAAAGACTCATGGAAAATGTTAACCAAGTCGTGGTGCTATGCTCCGAGTGTATTACAGAAGAAATAGATGACTCGGAGATAAATTTTCCAACATACCAGGTAATAAGGTGCGATTCACACAGTAGACACACAGGCGGTATGATCATAACTTTACGTGACACTCTTGAGTTCAAGATAAAGGTCAACAAATCGGTAAATAATAATGAATGGTGCATGGTCATCCAACTGAAAAGTTGCCAGACTAAATGGCAGATCGGGGTGGTATATCATTCACCAAGCACAAGTGATACCGAGTTTCTCACATATATGGAGGGCATTCTTACAGAAATATCTGATAACTTAATAAACACTATTGTTATTGGAGATTTCAACATAAACATTAAAGTAGTGTCGGCTTAGAGTAATCAACTGAACGAGATCTTCTCACACCAAGCAATGAAACAGCTGATTAGCTTTGATACACGGATTACGGAGCATTCTACAACACTCATAGACTTGTTGTATTCTAACAGTAAGGAAGTGTTCTGTGAAAATTTACAGGATCATAGAATAACAGATCACGAAATTATACTGTTTCGATTTAATATAAACAAATTAATCCCGTTAAAAAAGCTGTCAGAATTTACTTCCTGGGATATGATAATTTACTTAACTTGCTGAGACAGTATAACTTTAGTTACATAAGTAGTATTGATGTTGAAGGGATGCTTGAGCACATTAGCAATTGTATGATGTCGGCTATGCAACAATTAACCAACCAGCGACAAATTTATATTTAGATTAGAAACAAATGGTATGACAGGCAATTAGCTGAGGTTAACAAGAAGAAGTTCAAATTACATGAAAAAGCAGTGCTTACAGGAGATTGAGCAGAATATAACATGGTAAAAAAGCAGTACAAAAAATGATCAAAATTAAGAAAATTAGGTACATGGAACAGAAAGTCAAAGCAAATATAAATGATAGCCGATTAATATGAAAACACTTAAAACAAGTGGTTAATAAACCAATAAACAAGAGGTAATAAAGAAAACTTAGAGGTAATAAAGAGAGTAGAGACTTTATGCAAAGCCAATAAAGAGCAAACGGCTAGAGTTGATTTGTCCACTGCTGAGCTCTGCAAGCAAAAGAAAGATATGTATTGGGAGCGAAATAAAAAAAAGTGGCAAACACTAACAAAGATAACAAACCAAGTGGTGAGGGTGTATCATATGCTAGCGCTTTAAAGGGAGTACCTCCACTAATAATAAAGCCAAAGATTAAACAAACAGTGGGAAAAACTAGGATAGACCCAAACAAAGTCGATGCATCGAATATGAAAATAGATAGAGTGTCAAATAAGCAAAACGGGGTCGTTGTAATAAATGCGAATAGTGTTGAAGAGAAAGATAGAATAGAAGCTGCACTAATTAATAAAATTAAGGCCCAGAACAATTCTTAGAGTAACGCTAACATTAAGTGAATACTTTATTCAAGTCGAAACGTAGCAATGGGGAATTAACACCTTTTAATGCAATAATTAAGGACGAAAATAAATTTTTCTTACAGGTGCTTCCACTGTCCAGTCTATGCAGCTAGGAAATCTCGTATGGATCGTGCGGCTAACGTAGCTCTTCGGCAGGATGTAGTCAGCGCTTTCATCTTAGTTAGGATTCGGCTGAGAATGGTGCTGTGCCCCGACAGCCTTTCCTTCTAGAACCCCAATGCTTGTGGCCTTATGGCACTGCTAGCAGCTGAGTTTTCAATAAAAATATCTATTGGTATTGCACCCGTGGCTGCTGACCTTTGGATTCTTCCTAGTTTCTAGACAAAGTAATTTTTGGTGAGAGCTGGCCACCATACCAGCGCCCCGTATGAGAGTATGGGTCAGACAATAGCTGTGTACATCCACAATCTTTGGTTTTATCCCTATTTATTGCCTAACATTCTCTTAGTAGCAAAGAGTAGTACTAGTGAAATAAGGTAGTTTTGTTTTATTAGTAAAGAGCATGAGTCCCGTTTTCTCAGGGTTCACCCTCAGCGAACATTTTATGGCTCAGAAGACCACCTCCTGTAAAGCCCTCTCCACAATTTTGCTGATGACCGGAAGAAATGTTCCCAACAACGGTATTGCAACATCATCTGCATAAGCTACTACTTTGATTCCCCAGGAATCTAGCTTTACCTGTAGTTGGTTTAAGACCATGATCCATAATAGCGGTGAGAGCACTACTCCCCGGGGGTGCCCTTTACCGCATATACGGTTCTATCTTGGAAACCTAACTCAGCATAAATTGCTCTGCTCCTTAGCAGGAACACTATCCATGACCGAACGCAGTGATCAATCCCTGCTTCCACAAGTGCCCCATGTATTGAATCTATGCTGACAATATTAAAGGCCCCTTCGGTATTTATAAAGGAAGCCATAGTATATTGTTTGTAGAACAGTGAACTCTCAACCGTGCGTATCACCTCGTGCAAGGCTGTCTCCGTTGACTTCCCTTTCAGGTACGCGTGTTGGAAGTGTGATAAAAAGGAATAAATGAGGTCGAACATAAATTTTTCTTACAGGTGCTCGATAAGAAAAAAATAAATATTGGATGGGATCGATGTCCGGTATACGATGGGCAATCAGCGAAAAGATGCTATAAATGCCTTGGTTTCAGTCACAATGCTAATAATTGTACGAAGAAATTACGGTGTAGTAAATGCATGGGATAGCATAAAGCAGAAAATTGCACAGTGTATTCCAAAATTAATTTGCGGTAATTGTTGCGACGCTAACCAAGAGCTAGGTCTAAAATTAGATCTAGAACATAGTGTTTTTAACCGAGTGTTCGGTCTATGTTAGAAAACTAATGATAGAAAAACAGAGAGTGGGATGTTAGCAACTAGACGTAAGAAAAGATCGCCAATGCTCATTCAAGAACGATAGAATACAAGATTGCGCCTTCCCGACGAAAAATGATGTGAAGCAAAATGCGTGCAACGTCACGAACATGGTTTTTCTGAGAATCGAAAGAAATTGTAAACAAAAATGTGAGGTTAGGTTCTGCTAGGATTTCTAAATTTTAAAGTTTTTACCAATTTCGGCAGTTAATGCAACATATTTATATTCAAATAACTTCATTTATGCACTGTGTTTGATTGGATGCTTTGAAAAAAACTGCATTGCAGCATTAGGAGACACAAGAAGCTTAACTTGCTACCAAGTGCGCACAGCTACACTTTCACATCACTTTTAGCGAGTTTTATAGCCCCGTATCATTAATAGACTCTGTGATTTAACACTTAACACTGCGGACTTCATGTTTAATAACTTTATTTTAAATAAAATTGCTTTTAAGCATTGAATTTAAGTACAAACAATTGTATGCTTACAAACATACAAACAAAACTAACCGCGTTCTGTGACGTAGCATAAACAGCTGATTCTGTCAAATTTGCTGAGAGCGAATAGCGGTTTGCGGAAGGCGCAACCTCTGTATTTTCTAAATCGTGATGCTCATTAAAATGCGAATAGTGTTGAAGAGAAAGATAGAATAGAAGCTGCACTAATTAATAAAATTAAGGCCCAGAACAATTCTTAGAGTAATGCTAACATTAAGTGTGTAAAAGTATTCAAGTCGAAACGTAGAAATGGGGAATTAACATCTTTTAATGCAATAATTGAGGTCGAAAATAAATTTTTCTTACAGGTGCTTCCACTGTCCAGTCCCTACAGCTAGGAAATCTCGCATGGATCGTGCGGCTAATGTAGCTCTTCGGCAGGATGTAGTCAGCGCCTTAATCTCAGTTGGGATTCTGCTGAGAATGGTGCTGTGCCCCGACAGCCTTTCCTTCTAGTACCCCAATGCTTGTGGCCTTATGGCACTGTTAGCAGCTGAGTTTTCAATAAAAATATCTATTATTCCTAGTTTCTAGACAAAGTAATTTTTGGTGAGAGCTGGCCACCATACCAGCGCCCCGTATGAGTATGAGTCGGACTATAGCTGTGTACATCCAGTGCACAATCTTTGGTTTTATCCCTATTTATTGCCTTACATTCTTTTAGTAGCAAAGAGAGCCCCCTAGGCCTTTCTTACTCGGTCCTCAATGTTCAGCCTCCAATTAAGCTTTGGGTCCAGAATGACTCTAAGATATTTCACCTTGTTTGACAGATCGAGTTCCGTGCCTCGGAGATTAGTACTAGTGAAATAAGGTGGTTTTGTTTTATTTGTAAAGAGCATGAGGTCCGTTTTCTCAGGGTTCACCCTCAGCGAACATTTTATGGCTCAGAAGACCACCTCCTGTAAAGCCCTCTCCACAATTTCGCTGATGACCGGAAGAAATTTTCCCCATAAAAATATTGCAACATCATCTGCATAAGCAGATTTGATTCCCCAGGAGTCCAATCGCCAATGTTCATTAGAATGCGTGTATCTCAATATATATGGTTTATTAGCTAATAAAATTGAAGTAGAAAGACTCATGGAAAATGTTAACCAAGTCGTGTTGCTATGCTCCGAGTGTATTACAGAGGAAATAGATGACTCGGAGATAAATTTTCCAACATACCAGGTAATAAGGTGCGATTCACACAGTAGACATACAGGCGGTGTGATCATAACTTTACGTGACACTCTTGAGTTCAAGATAAAGGTCAACAAATCGGTAAATAATAATGTATGGTGCATGGTCATCCAACTGAAAAGTTGCCAGACTAAATGGCAGATCGGGTTGGTATACCATTCACCAAGCACAAGTGATGCCGAGTTTCTCACATATATGGAGGGTATTCTAACAGAAATATCTGATAACTTAATAAACACTATTGTTGTTGGAGATTTCAACATAAACATTAAAGTAGTGTCGACTTATAGTAAACAACTGGACGAGATTTTCCCACACCAAGCAATGAAACAGCTGATTAGCTTTGATACACGGAGTATGGAGCATTCTACAACGTATTGAGACGACGTCGACAGTTTATCGATAAAATACCATCTTTGTCATTTCTGCATCAGCTGTTTCAGTTTGTTTACAATTTTGATTTAAAAGTTTTCATTGTTCGAGTTCGCGTGTATATTTTAATTAATATTTTTTTGTGAAAAATGTTTTTTGCTTTTGATACATCAAGCTCAAGCGATGAAGAGAGCAAAAAAGAGCTTGCAGCTAAAAGAAAAATTATAAGGCAGAACTCTAATGTATTTAGTTTGCCGGATAACAAGTAAGTGTTACAATTTAAATTTGTGGATAAGAACTTGATTTTTTTTATTTTGTTAAATTTTTTTTTTTATTTTAGATTTGAAGAATATTTTCGCCTTAACAAATCAGCGTTTATGTATGTGTTGGAAAAAATTAAGCCGGCAATGAAAAGTGAAGTGCGGACAACATCTGTATCAAAAGTAATAAAATTGGCAGCAACTTTGCGATTTTTGGGACAGGGATCGTATCAGACAAGTGTTGGAAACGACTTCCACCTTGGGCTATCTCAGCCAACTGTCAGTTCAGTCCTGTCTGAAACAATAGCCAAGCAAAAAGAATTTTGAAGCAGCGATACGATGATGGTGAGCGTAATTTCTGGCTATTAGCTAAAAATTAACCCTTCAAAATAAACCTTTAAAATAAATAAAAAATGTTATACAGGTGATGAACCATTCATTATGACGCCATATCGATCCGCAACAGAAAGAAGTCCAGAAGCTATTTACAACAGTAAACATGCTAAAGCTAGAAATATAGTTGAACGAACTATTGGAGTTTTGAAAAACCGATTTCGCTGTTTGTTAGGTGCACGTCAACTTCACTACATGCCATCTAAAGCCCCGCAAATCGCTAATGTATGTGCAGCACCTAACAATATTTGCATTGAGTTTGGATCACAATTCACAAACGAGGGTGTAAACATTGCAGAACACAGCCAAGGCAATGTCGACTATAATGATGATGTAGAAAATAGTGTAAATATTGAAGCCTCACAAATAAGAGAGCAATCAAAGAACAGTTTTGTATAATTTTAGTCCATTCTTTTTTATGAAATAAATTGAATTCAGTCTTATTTTTATGTCAAACAAATACTCCTATATACTAATTCATGTAAGGAATCAAACAAAAACAGTTCATAAATACTTAAATATAAAATATATACATTAGTAGGAACTAAACAAAAACAATTTAAAAAAAATAAAAAAATATATACATATGCAAATTAAATTCAGTCTTTTCTATTTTTTAAATATCTAAGCATTTCTTTGGCAATTTCAAGATTTATTTCACTCGATCCAATTGCAGCTTTATGTAATTCTACCTCTCGGCGATCCCTTTTTTCCAAAAGGCTTAGCTTCCTTTCTTCTATTGAGAGAAGTTTCTTTTGGTAGGGTGCCGTATCTCGTAAGGCATATTTAATTGATGTAATTTTATTGGTGATATCACTTAAAATTCTTCTGCATATTACTATGCCTTTCCAAGATGTCAATCCTTTCGGCGCTTTTGGCTTTGCGTGTTTTGGCAGGAGTGGACAGTTGTTTTCTATCCCTTGCGTTCGCTGAAGTCGTGGGAACTTCTTCTTCGCCAGGTGAATCTGGTGGGCACAACTGGATACACAGGATTATCTGTGCACCCTTCAGTGGAGCAACTGTAACGGTAGTTTCTTCTTTATTTTCTGTTACGTCAGCTGCAACACCTTGTAAAAAACCCTGCGGACTAAGTTGCTTATTAAACTGCAGCAAGTTGGCCACAGCCTCTTCTAATGGGAAAAGACTTTGTTGTTTATAAATTCCACGACCTGTTGCATTGCACTCCACCTTGTTTTTTACAATTTTCTTCTTAACTTTAAATTTTAAATCTCGCCATACCTGCGGTTTAAATGTATATTAAAAATAATATGCTTTCATGGTAGTATTATAATTACATTCTGCCAACCGTCGCTGTCTCTTAAAGGAGGCCCAAGGGCATTTAATTTATTGCTTATTGCTTCCCATTGCAGTTTAAAGTTCGCTGGAGTTGTTCCCTTTTGAAAACCCTTTGCTAGGCATGGGCTTTTTTCTAACTCAGCTACAAGAGTTTCAAATTGTTCTGCACTTGTTATTTTCATTTCAAATATCTAAATCAATACAGATACATTTGTAGTAATTCAATTTAAATAAAAACAAACAATTTCTTTAAAAAAAAAGCAATTATACTTACAAATTTTCTTCTAGTCGTCGGTAAATACGGTGTCGACTGAAATGGCGTCGTTTGAACTCAACGTCGACTGCAATTTTGCTTAGGGAATAGCATATGTTTGTCAATAGCTGTCAATAGTTATCGATTACAACACCAATACCGATTTTAACAAGTCGTCGTCGTTAAGTGTCGACGACGACAACCGTAATAGGGGTGAATATAAACAAATTAATCCCGTTAAAAAAGCTGTCAGAATTTACTTCCTGGAATATGATAATTTACTTAACTTGCTGAGACAGTAAAACTTTAGTTACATAAGTAGTATTGATGTTGAAGGGATGCTCGAGCACATTAGCAATTGTATGATGTCGGTTATGCAACAATTAACCAACCAGTGACAAATTTGTATTAAGATTAGAAACTTACAGGAGATTGGGCAGAATATAACATGGTAAAAAAGCAGTACAAAAAAATGATCAAAATTAAGAAAATTAGCTACATGGAACAGAAAGTCAAAGCAAATATAAATGATAGCCGATTAATATGAAAACACTTAAAACAAGTGGTTAATAAACCAATAAACAAGAGGTAATAAAGAAAACTTAGAGGTAATAAAGAGAGTAGAGACTTTATGCAAAGCCAATAAAGAGCAAACGGCTAGAGTTGATTTGTCCACTGCTGAGCTCTGCAAGCAAAAGAAAGATATGTATTGGGAGCGAAATAAAAAAAAGTGGCAAACACTAACAAAGATAACAAACCAAGTGGTGAGGGTGTATCATATGCTAGCGCTTTAAAGGGAGTACCTCCACTAATAATAAAGCCAAAGATTAAACAAACAGTGGGAAAAACTAGGATAGACCCAAACAAAGTCGATGCATCGAATATGAAAATAGATAGAGTGTCAAATAAGCAAAACGGGGTCGTTGTAATAAATGCGAATAGTGTTGAAGAGAAAGATAGAATAGAAGCTGCACTAATTAATAAAATTAAGGCCCAGAACAATTCTTAGAGTAACGCTAACATTAAGTGAATACTTTATTCAAGTCGAAACGTAGCAATGGGGAATTAACACCTTTTAATGCAATAATTAAGGACGAAAATAAATTTTTCTTACAGGTGCTTCCACTGTCCAGTCTATGCAGCTAGGAAATCTCGTATGGATCGTGCGGCTAACGTAGCTCTTCGGCAGGATGTAGTCAGCGCTTTCATCTTAGTTAGGATTCGGCTGAGAATGGTGCTGTGCCCCGACAGCCTTTCCTTCTAGAACCCCAATGCTTGTGGCCTTATGGCACTGCTAGCAGCTGAGTTTTCAATAAAAATATCTATTGGTATTGCACCCGTGGCTGCTGACCTTTGGATTCTTCCTAGTTTCTAGACAAAGTAATTTTTGGTGAGAGCTGGCCACCATACCAGCGCCCCGTATGAGAGTATGGGTCAGACAATAGCTGTGTACATCCACAATCTTTGGTTTTATCCCTATTTATTGCCTAACATTCTCTTAGTAGCAAAGAGTAGTACTAGTGAAATAAGGTAGTTTTGTTTTATTAGTAAAGAGCATGAGTCCCGTTTTCTCAGGGTTCACCCTCAGCGAACATTTTATGGCTCAGAAGACCACCTCCTGTAAAGCCCTCTCCACAATTTTGCTGATGACCGGAAGAAATGTTCCCAACAACGGTATTGCAACATCATCTGCATAAGCTACTACTTTGATTCCCCAGGAATCTAGCTTTACCTGTAGTTGGTTTAAGACCATGATCCATAATAGCGGTGAGAGCACTACTCCCCGGGGGTGCCCTTTACCGCATATACGGTTCTATCTTGGAAACCTAACTCAGCATAAATTGCTCTGCTCCTTAGCAGGAACACTATCCATGACCGAACGCAGTGATCAATCCCTGCTTCCACAAGTGCCCCATGTATTGAATCTATGCTGACAATATTAAAGGCCCCTTCGGTATTTATAAAGGAAGCCATAGTATATTGTTTGTAGAACAGTGAACTCTCAACCGTGCGTATCACCTCGTGCAAGGCTGTCTCCGTTGACTTCCCTTTCAGGAACGCGTGTTTTAATAAAAAGGAATAATTGAGGTCGAACATAAATTTTTCTTGCAGGTGCTCGATAAGAAAAAAATAAATATTGGATGGGATCGATGTCCGGTATACGATGGGCAATCAGCGAAAAGATGCTATAAATGCCTTGGTTTCAGTCACAATGCTAATAATTGTACGAAGAAATTACGGTGTAGTAAATGCATGGGAGAGCATAAAGCAGAAAATTGCACAGTGTGGTCCCAAATTAATTTGCGGTAATTGTTGCGACGCTAACCAAGAGCTAGATCTAAAATTAGATCTAGAACATAGTGTTTTTAACCGAGAGTGTTCAGTCTATGTTAGAAAACTAATGATAGAGAAACAGAGAGTGGGATGTTAGCAACTAGACGTAAGAAAAGATCGCCAATGCTCATTAAAATGCGAATAGTGTTGAAGAGAAAGATAGAATAGAAGCTGCACAAATTAATAAAATTAAGGCCCAGAATAATTCTTAGAGTAATGCTAACATTAAGTGTGTAAAAGTATTCAAGTCGAAACGTAGAAATGGGGAATTTACACATCTTTTAATGCAATAATTGAGGTCGAAAATAAGTTTTTCTTACAGGTGCTTCCACTGTCCAGTCCCTACAGCTAGGAAATCTCGTATGGATCGTGCGGCTAATGTAGCTCTTCGGCAGGATGTATTCAGCGCCTTAATCTCAGTTGGGATTCTGCTGAGAATGGTGCTGTGCCCCGACAGCCTTTCCTTCTAGAACCCCAATGCTTGCGGCCTTATGGCACTGGTAGCAGCTGAGTTTTCAATAAAAATATCTATTATTCCTAGTTTCTAGACAAAGTAATTTTTGGTGAGAGCTGGCCACCTTACCAGCGCCCCGTATAAGTATGAGTCGGACTATAGCTGTGTACATCCAGTGCACAATCTTTGGTTTTATCCCTATTTATTGCCTAACATTCTTTTAGTAGCAAAGAGAGCCACCTAGGCCTTTCTTACTCGGTCCTCAATGTTCAGCCTCCAATTAAGCTTTGGGTCCAGAATGACTCTAAGATATTTCACCTTGTTTGACAGATCGAGTTCCGTGCCTCGGAGATTAGTACTAGTGAAATAAGGTGGTTTTGTTTTATTTGTGCAAGAGGTACGTTTTCTCAGGGTTCACCCTCAGCGAACATTTTATGGCTCAGAAGACCACCTCCTGTAAAGCCCTCTCCACAATTTCGCTGATGACCGGAAGAAATTTTCCCGATAAAAATATTGCAACATTTGATTCCCCAGGAGTCCAATAGCCAATGTTCATTAGAATGCGTGTATCTCAATATAAATGGTTTATTAGCTAATAAAATTGAACTAGAAAGACTCATGGAAAATGTTAACCAAGTCGTGTTGCTATGCTCCGAGTGTATTACAGAGGAAATAGATGACTCGGAGATAAATTTTCCAACATACCAGGTAATAAGGTGCGATTCACACAGTAGACATACAGGCGGTGTGATCATAACTTTACGTGACACTCTTGAGTTCAAGATAAAGGTAAACAAATCGGTAAATAATAATGTATGGTGCATGGTCATCCAACTGAAAAGTTGCCAGACTAAATGGCAGATCGGGTTGGTATACCATTCACCAAGCACAAGTGATGCCGAGTTTCTCACATATATGGAGGGTATTCTAACAGAAATATCTGATAACTTAATAAACACTATTGTTGTTGGAGATTTCAACATAAACATTAAAGTAGTGTCGACTTATAGTAAACAACTGAACGAGATTTTCCCACACCAAGCAATGAAACAGCTGATTAGCTTTGATACACGGATTACGGAGCATTCTACAACACTCATAGACTTGTTGTATTCTAACAGTAAAGAAGTGTTATGTGAAAATTTACAGGATCATAGAATAACGGATCACGAAACTATACTGTTTTGATTTAATCGCCCCTATTATGGTTGTCGTCGTCGTTTTTCAGTCGTTTTTCTTGTCGACGTCGACGTCACATCGACGCACAATTGGTATTGGCTAAACGTATTGAGACGACGTCGACAGTTTACCGATAAAATACCATCTTTGTCATTTCTGCATCAGCTGTTTCAGTTTGTTTACAATTTTGATTTAAAAGTTTTCATTGTTCGAGTTCGCGTGTATATTTTAATTAATATTTTTTTGTGAAAAATGTTTTTTGCTTTTGATACATCAAGCTCAAGCGATGAAGAGAGCAAAAAAGAGCTTGCAGCTAAAAGAAAAATTATAAGGCAGAACTCTAATGTATTTAGTTTGCCGGATAACAAGTAAGTGTTACAATTTAAATTTGTGGATAAGAACTTGATTTTTTTTATGTTGTTAAATTTTTTTTTTATTTTAGATTTGAGGAATATTTTCGCCTTAACAAATCAGCGTTTATGTATGTGTTGGAAAAAATTAAGCCAGCAATGAAAAGTGAAGTGCGGACAACATCTGTATCAAAAGTAATAAAATTGGCAGCAACTTTGCGATTTTTGGGACAGGGATCGTATCAGACAAGTGTTGGAAACGACTTCCACCTTGGGCTATCTCAGCCAACTGTCAGTTCAGTCCTGTCTGAAACAATAGCCAAGCAAAAAGAATTTTGAAGCAGCGATACGATGATGGTGAGCGTAATTTCTGGCTATTAGCTAAAAATTAACCCTTCAAAATAAACCTTTAAAATAAATAAAAAATTTTATACAGGTGATGAACCATTCATTATGACGCCCTATCGATCCGCAACAGAAAGAAGTCCAGAAGCTATTTACAATAGTAAACATGCTAAAGCTAGAAATATAGTTGAACGAACTATTGGAGTTTTGAAAAACCGATTTGCTGTTTGCTAGGAGGTGCACGTGAACTTCACTACATGCCATCTAAAGCCACGCAAATCGCTAATGTATGTGCAGCACTTAACAATATTTGCATTGAGTTTGGATCACAATTCACAAACGAGGATGTAAACATTGCAGAACACAGCCAAGGCAATGTCGACTATAATGATGACGTAGAAAATAGTGTAAATATTGAAGCCCCACAAGTAAGAGAGCAAATAAAGAATAGTTTTGTATAATTTTAGTCCATTCTTTTTTATGAAAAAAATTGAATTCAGTCTTATTTTTATGTCAAACAAATACTCCTATATACTAATTCATGTAAGGAATCAAACAAAAACAGTTCATAAATACTTAAAAATAAAATATATACATTACTAGGAACTAAACAAAAACAATTCATAAATACTAAAAATAAAAAAATATATACATATGCAAATTAAATTCAGTCTTTCCTATTTTTTAATGCCTAAGCTTTCCTTTGGCAATTTCAAGATTTATTTCACTCAATGCAATTGCAGCTTTATGTAATTCTACCTCTCGGCGACCCCTTTTTTCCAAAAGGCTTAGCTTCCTTTCTTCTATTGAGAGAAGTTTCTTTTGGTAGGATGCAGTATCTCGTAAGACATATTTAATTGATGTAATTTTATTGGTGATATCACTTAAAATTCTCCTGCATATTACTATACCTTTCCAAGATGTCAATCCTTTCGGCGCTTTTGGCTTTGCGTGTTTTGGCAGGAGTGGACAGTTGTTTTCTATCCCTTGCGTTCGCTGAAGTCGTGGGAACTTCTTCTTCGCCAGGTGAATCTGGTGGGCACAACTGGATACACAGGATTATCTGTGCACCCTCCAGTGGAGCAACTGTAACCGTAGTTTTTTCTTTATTTTCTGTTACGTCAGCTGCAACACCTTGTAAAAAACCCTGCGGACTAAGTTGCTTATTAAACTGCAGCAAGTTGGCCACAGCCTCTCCTAGTGGGAAAAGAATTTGTTGTTGATAAATTCCACCACCTGTAGCATTGCACTCCACCTTGTTTTTTACAATTTTCTTCTTAACTTTAAATTTTAAATCTCGCCATACCTGCGGTTTAAATGTGTATTAAAAATAATATGCTTTCATGGTAGTATTATAATTACTTTCTGCCAACCGTCGCTGTCTCTTAAAGGAGGCCCAAGGGCATTTAATTTATTGCTTATTGCTTCCCATTGCAGTTTAAAGTTCGCTGGAGTTGTTCCCTTTTGAAAACCCTTTGCTAGGCATGGGCTTTTTTCTAACTCAGCTACAAGAGTTTCAAATTGTTCTGCACTTGTTATTTTCATTTCAAATATCTAAATCAATACAGATACATTTGTAGTAATTCAATTTAAATAAAAACAAACAATTTCTTTAAAAAAAAAGCAATTATACTTACAAATTTTCTTCTAGTCGTCGGTTAATACGGTGTTGAGGACATGAGTCCCAACTTGATAGACCTATGAATTAAACTTACACTTAAATGAATTTATATTGAATTGAATATGTAACTTACCTGAATTGAAATATGGAATGACTACCTGTTTATACATTACCTTATATTACTTACCCAAACCTAGTACCTAAAACTAATTTACTTAAATATGAATTGCTGTAACTTACCTTTTTGTCCCAAAACTATTGTGAATACTTGCATATGTATCAAGATCTAAAGGTCGAAAAGTAGCTGTTAAACACTCGTTTTTTATACTTCAAAGAGTAAAGTTAGTTCTCGCCATCGACGCGTCGTTCAACTCCCTAAAATTAAAAGTGTTAATAAATTGCAAATCGAAAGAAAATAAATAAAAGCTTAAACTAAAAATACATTTTTTTCATTTATATTTATTCACGCGATCGTGAATATGGTGCCGAAACCCGTTTAAACAAAACAAAAATATTAAAATCAAGAATATTTTAGACATAATAAAACCCGTGGGTATATGTGTACGTATGTGCGAGCGCAATAACGGCAGTATAAACCGGTACGCGATTAGCGAAAATCAAGTATAATACAGTGCGGTTTCAAAACTTAAAAATCAAAAAAAAAATATTTTTTTAAGTTTTTATTTTAAACATTTACAAAAAAGAAGCAAACTACCGGCAGTTTAGTGTATAACACAGTGCGGCCCGTCCACCCAAAAAGCAAAAATTTCAAAAGTGAAAATAAAATTAAAAAGCGGTTACCTGTAAATAAGAAAAATCCAAAAAGGGGTATACATACCTGAAAAATTGCGAAAAAAGAGTTTCACCAAAAACCAACGAAAAATCGAAAAATTCAAAAGTGAAAATAAAATTAAAAAGCGTTTACCTGTAAATAAGAAAAATCCAAAAAGGGGTATACCTACCTGAAAATTGCGAAAAAAGAGTTTAACCAAAAACCAGCAAAAAATCAAAAATTTCAAAAGTGAAAATAAAACTAAAAAGCGTTTACCTGTAAATAAGCAAAATCCATTGCGAAAAAAAAGGGGTCTACATACCTGAAAAATTGCGAAAAGAATTTACCAAAAAACCAGTAAAAACCAAAAATTCCAAAACCGAAAATAAAAATATATATAAAAACTACTTACCTCCGGTAAATAAATCTAACGCAAAATCTATTTTTAATAAAACGTTGTTTTGCAAAACGACACCTAAGTCAGAATTTCCAACGACCAAGGATACAAGGGTAAAGTCTCGACAATGGCCAGCGGTTTGTACATACATACACAAAAAAGGAATGCCCAAGTAAGATTGTCCATTTACTAAAATAAATAAAGTTTAGCGGATTCCCCAACCGGTATATGAAAATCTCGATATTTCATATACCGCTCAAAAATTGGCGCGCATTTGCCAACATATATATGTACATACTCGTATTCATATACTCAATTCCAGAACCCGCTAAACTTTAAACATATACATATATAAACGTATATATACATACATATGTATGTACCCAGCGGAACCAAAAACGGAAAAATAAATATCTAACATACATACATATACATATGTACATATACGCTAAAAATTCATACGCTTAATGTAAAGAAATATAAACCTTCAAACGTATATTTCGCACACCCTAACTGCACAAACGTATACATACATAAATTTTTATATACATACATACATACCTCAAAACAGTTCACCACTAAGCTCCGAAGCTCTTTTCACTTCTACCTCATTCTCTCCCTTTCGTTATTTCTGCTAAAGCAAATCAAACTTGCGGGCGACATATGTACATATACATACATACATACATATAAAGGGTGTTTTTTTTACAGGTTTGTTTTTCGAATAGAGATAAAACTGGCATTTTGTGGTCAAATCTGGCAACTCTAATGTCATTTATGTTCAGTTTGGTTTGCCATTTCATCATGAACAGGTTGACAAAAGAACAACGCTTGCAAATCGTGCAAATTTATTTCGAAAATAATGGTTCAGTTCGCGAAGTTTACCGTGAGCTCCGTCCATTTTATGGTCGACATAATCGTCCATCAGAGCAATTAATTCGGTTAACCATGGATCGTTTTCGCACTACGTTTACGTTACGAATTATTGACAATACAGTGTCAAGCAAAATAACAGCACCCCAATTTAATAAAGTCGCATAAATTGAACGATAAAAAATTTTCACTTTCGTATAATAAAACACAAAATTTTCTGCTTCTACCCTAACAACACCTAAGTGTATATATTGCCATATACATATATACAGACATATATACTGCCATATATACGTATGTACATATATACGTAAATATAAGCCGCTAGGCTCGCTGTGGATTTACATACAGACGCTCAAATAAACAGCTGCTACTGGACTCAGACACGCTGAGGCAGTACAGTATTGTGAAAAAAAATAGGACTGACTCAAATACAGTGTTTTGCATAAAAATAGCACCTCCCGAATACAGTATTGAGAACAAATTCAGCACCGACTGCAACTAAAGTGTGCTACAATAATATTTGCACTAAATTACTAAAAGTAAATAAGCAGCAAAAGATAAAACCAAATACTTCCAACCGAATTCCCAAAGCACTTAAATAAAATAACTCTTACCCACAATGGCTGAGGACAGACAAGAGAAACTCCAATCCCTCCAAGCATTCTCAGGCATAAGAACCAGATCGAAATCCCAAACTGAAGAAGAGGAAAACGGATATTCTCACAAAAAATTACTCTACGAAACATCAAAACTGGAGAAATATTGTGAGAAGTGGTGGAACATTACCGAGACGGAACACACCGAGGCTGGACTCAAAACTTATCTGGACCAGCTCAACAGGCATATGTCCCTTGTAGAGGCAGCTGATGAAGCGGTACAGATGAGCACCCTGGAGGAAAAAGTCAAGAAGGCGTGCAGCCCAAATTATGAAAATTCCATTGACTCCGGCATGAATACAAGGTTGAGGATCAACGAGCTTCTCAGCCAATTCCAGGCAAGCTCGGACGTAACGCGACACAACACATCCCTAACCATGATGACCCAACCACACCCCGTTTCCAATAATTACCTCAAAGTACCTGCTTGTGACACGGAAGTCTTTTACGGAGGATATGAAGACTGGCCCTCATTTCGTGACATGTTCACAGCAGTGTACATTAGTCACGCCAAATTATCCCAGGCACAAAAGCTATACCACTTGAGGCAAAAAACTCGTGGAAAAGCTGGCCTAATAATAAAAAATTACGCTTTAAATGACCACAATTTCGAGCTTGCGTGGGATGCACTCAAGTCACGCTACGAAAATCGTAGGATTGTCGTTGACAATCAAATCAAAACTCTCTTCAATATTCTTCCCGTAAACTCCGAAAATGGAGAAAAACTCCAACAAATACAAACAACAATAAACAATTGTCTTTCTACTCTTAAAGCAAATGGAGTTTCCACCGAAAGTTGGGACCCAATGCTTATTTATCTCGCCTCCTCAAAGCTCCCAGACGAAACACTCGCGTTATGGGAACAATCTCTAAACTCAAGAAAGGAGTTACCTCTCTGGTCCGAAATGGACCAGTTTCTCACAACTCGATATGAAGTTGTAGAACGGCTGAGCACGTACAGGCCGAATAAACCAAAGCCCTCTCAACCCACATTCCCTCCACGGGCAACATCGACCGCTCCTCACTCATATAATTTCAAAAATAAATCTCATTCGTTCCACACTGAACAAAAAAGGCCAGTGTCATGCAAATTATGCAACAGCAACCATTCAATGATGAGTTGTATAAAATTCAAAGAACTTTCCGTTTTAGAAAGGAATAAGTTCATAAGAGAGAACAATTACTGTAGCAACTGTCTCGCTTTCTCGCACAAAGGAAAAGATTGCCGTAGCAACTTCACCTGCGTATATTGCCAAAGAAGGCATCACTCTCTTCTCCATTACCCGTCAAACTCTCAAGGGTCATACAATACGAAGACTCAAAGAAATTTCGTCACATCTCAAGTGACTCTCGATAATGAAAAGCCATGTACCTCAAAACAGGCCTCATTAGAAAACAACTCAAACTCAATAGGAAACGATGGAAAAGTACTCTCACACTTTTCCGGTAGTAGGGAAGGAACCCTATTGCCCACAGCAAACATTCCTGTTCTTCACCAAGGAGAAGTAACACAAATACGAGCGCTTATAGACCAAGGATCCCAAAAGACTTTTGTAACCTCTCGGGTACAAAAGCTACTTGGTCTACCCACAACAAAGGCAAACTATGAGATACTGGGAATGGGCGGACGAACCGTCCAGAACGCGAATAAGATATGTTCAGTCACAATCTGTTCACCTGATCTCAAGATAAAAATTGCAACTCACGCAATAATTCTTCCCCAATTGACGCACTTCTTGCCATCAGTCAAGGTGACATATATTGATCTCCAAGAATACAGTTCACTGCCTCTCGCAGATCCCAACTGTTTCGCACCTGCCAAAATAGATATGGTGATAGGTAGCGATATTCTCCCGAAAGTACTCCTTCCAGGCTTCAAGAATAATGTCGGGGGAAGCTTAATAGCCCAAAACTCAATATTTGGGTGGATTTTAAGTGGCCCAATATCAGAACCAGTTGCGACATTTTCCACTCAGGTAGTCGAAAGCAAAGCAGATTCTCTTGGAGACCTACTCAAAAGGTTTTGGGAACAAGAGGAAGTTCCATCGGCTCCCATTCAAACAGCCAATGACGAATTTTGCGAGGAACTCTACAAAAACACCACCATCCGTAGGGAGGATGGTCGCTACGTAGTAAAGCTCCCATTCAAGTCCTCATTCCCCAACTCGATAGCTCTAGGACATTCGAGGCTCGCTGCTCAGCAGCAATATCTCAGCATCGAAAGGAACACTGAGAAGAAGGCGGAACTCAGAACCACCTACTCGAAAGTCCTGGAAGAATATTTAACTCTGGACCACATGGAACCCACAAATTCTCGCGAAATAATACGTGATGGGAAGTACTTCTCATTTTACTTGCCACATCACGCAGTAATAAAACCTGATAGCAAAACTACTAAAGTTCGAGTAGTTTTCAACGCGTCTAAACTTTCTCACTCTGGTGTCTCACTCAATGACATACTACACACAGGCCCCGTTCTCCAAAACGACCTCATGCTCACAATTCCCAAATGGAGATTGTATAAGTATGTGTTCAATGGCGACATTGAGAAAATGTATCGCCAGATATACGTACATAAAGAAGACCAGGATTTCCAAAGAATCCTATTCCGCAGATCCCCCGAAAGTCCGATAGAAGACTTTCAACTAAAAACAGTTACTTTTGGCGTCAATTGCGCTCCATATTTGGCCATAAGAACACTCCACCAATTGGCGAAAGATATTCAACAAAAATTCCCTCGAAGCTCAGAAATTTTAGTCAACGAAACATATGTTGACGATATTCTATCTGGCGGACATGACTTAGCCTCAGCCAGCGAATCGATATCTCAAACTATCGACGTCCTAAAATCTCCTGGATTCCCTCTTAGAAAGATCACAGCAAATCACAAATCCCAGATACCAGCTCCACTAAAACCCTTGGAATAATGTGGAATGCTCTAAATGACACGTTTTCGTACTCAGTATACCCCCTCCCAGACGCAAATACTGCCACGAAACGACAGATTTTATCATCTGTCGCGAAACTTTTCGACCCGGCAGGATGGCTATCGCCAATAATGATCAATGCGAAGACTCTCCTTCAGCAGCTCTGGATGGAAGGAACAGACTGGGACGAAAACGTCAAACCCAACTCGCTGCGCAAATGGAACTCATTTCGCAAAAACCTCTCAGCGATTAGAGACATTAAAATACCCCGATGGGTACAATTTACTCCAGGAACTGTCATCCAAGTGCACGGATTTTCTGATGCATCTGAAAAAGCTTTTTGCGCATGTGTTTATTTAAGGGTCCAACACAGTGAAACATATGCAACTTCTCACTTGCTTGCGGCAAAAAGCAAGGTCGCACCCCTACAAACCGTCTCTCTTCCCAGGCTAGAACTCTGCGGTGCCGTCCTCCTCTCCAAATTGGTCAAACAGTTGCGATCCCAACTCGACCTGCCCCAGCATGACTTAGCTTTGTGGACAGATTCTTCCATTGTGTTAGCCTGGCTGGAAAAACCTCCATGGATGTGGAAGACATATGTCGCAAATAGAACGTCCCAAATCCTGCAAAACGTCAATAATGGAACATGGCGGCATGTCGCCAGCGCAGATAACCCTGCAGACTTAGGCACACGAGGAGTAAACTCCGAAGACTTCGCAGAATGCTCGTTATGGTGGAAAGGCCCGGGATGGCTAACGAAGTCACCCACACTCTGGCCCAAGTCTACCACCAATATCTCCTCTCCTCCAGACCAAAGGAAAATCGACGCATTCCACGCAGCCGAAAACATTGACTTCGTAGAGCGTTTCTCCTCCTTCTCTCGAGCACTCAGAGTAGTGGCATTCATTTATCGGTTTGTGCACAAAGCAAAGAAAATGACAATCCCATCCACACTCATTTTAACGCATGAAGAAATAAAACATGCAAAGCTACGATTAGTCCTCAACGCACAACAAAAATATTACGGGCAAACGATCGCCACGTTAAGCTCAGCAAAATCCATTAGCAAAAAGGACCCATTATTAACCCTAAACCCGTTTGTGGACAAATCAGGCCTACTACGCGTGAATGGACGTCTCACTTATGCTGCTCTCAGTTATAATGAGCGTCACCCCATCATTATACCAGACAACTCAAAGCTCTGTCCTCTAATCCTTGAGTTCCTCCACTCAACCCTACTCCACGCCGAAAAACAGCTGATGATCCGCATGGTCCAGCAGGAGTATTATATCCCACGCTTAAAGCAAAAGGTAAAATCCTGCATATTTCGGTGCAAAACAAAATGATGGCCGCATTACCCCCAGAATGCTCCACTTATTCACTCCCGTTTCAAACAACCGGTGTTGATTTTGCCGGCCCATTCTTAGTAAAAACTTCCACTCTCCGCCGAGCATCTCATGCCAAAGCATACGTCTGCGTTTTTGTATGCTTCTCCACAAAGGCCATACACCTCGAAGTATGCTCTGATTTAACTACAGAAGCATTCAAAGCTGCCTTTACGCGATTCATCGGACGCCGAGGCATTCCATATAAAATCATGTCCGACAACGGAAGAACCTTTGTGGGAGCACAGAGAAGCCTCAAAAGGGAACTGTCCTCTTTCCTTGCAGAAGTATCAGTTGATATCGCAAACAAATATGCTGTCCATGGACTCTCATGGCAATTTATCCCGCCCTACGCCCCTCACATGGGGGGACTCTGGGAAGCAGCAGTGAAAAGCTTCAAGATTCACTTCACTAAAGTTGCCGGGAATAACAAATTTACATTTGAAGAGTTCAATACCCTCCTCATCCGTATTGAAGCGGTGTTAAACTCGAGACCGCTCTCGCCTATGTCTCAAGATCCAGACGACATGCAAGCTCTTACTCCAGGCCATTTCCTACGAGGAGCCCCACTTCTCTCCATACCCGAGCCGAACTCTGAGAACCTCTCCGTAATAAACAAGTGGCAGAAACTAAGGGTACTCCACCATCAATTCAGCAAGCGTTGGAAAAATTAGTATCTACAAGAACTTCACAAGCGATATAAATGGAAAGGACAGCAACTCAACTTAAATGAAGGAGATCTGGTCGTAATCAAAGATGACTTTCTACCCCCAAACGATTGGCGACTCGGCCGAATCACCAAGCTTCACTCCGCCCCCGACAAAAATGTTCGCGTCGTAGACATTCGCACTGAGGGTGTAACAGTCACCCGCAATATCACTAAACTTTGTTTACTACCTCCGGCGTAGTACTACTCACTCATTACCATACTTCATATCTCACTGATTACCAGCCACCTAGTTCAAATCCATTTTCTCTCATACTTACTCTATGTTTATCTCATGTTATCATCTCTAAAACATTACTCAACCCACTAATAAGGTATTTCGAATACACCTTTATTTACAGATCCCAGGACTTCCGCAAATGTCGGCTGTGCTGCCGAATGCACTCCCTCCGCTACTGCCATGCATTTTTGGCAATGACACCGGACGAGCGGTATGAGTCGGACAAGGTCCACAAATACTGCATCAATTGCTTGGCCACTTCGCATGTGACAGGCGCCTGCGATTCGACGGATAGCTGTCACCGCTGTGGATTAGCCCATCACACCATGCTGCACCGATCCTAATTCACACAACCAGAGCCTAAAATGAGGCGCACATTAAAGCGCACACAACAATCTAAGCGCAGGCAAACCATGCAGCGCTACCAAATAAATCAGCGTACCAAAGTTGAGCCGACGCAGCGAGCAAAAGGGGCAGTCGAGAGAACGCCAAGACAACCACATCGTCCCATCTTCCAACGCCGCATCCATGGATTGCTTACCAAAGCCCGACAAACGTTGGAACAGCTGCAAGATCTGGTCGAGATCTCATCGCCGCAGGCCCGCCGGCATGTTGAGGACATGAGTCCCAACTTGATAGACCTATGAATTAAACTTACACTTAAATGAATTTATATTGAATTGAATATGTAACTTACCTGAATTGAAATATGGAATGACTACCTGTTTATACATTACCTTATATTACTTACCCAAACCTAGTACTTAAAACTAATTTACTTAAATATGAATTGCTGTAACTTACCTTTTTGTCCCAAAACTATTGTGAATACTTGCATATGTATCAAGATCTAAAGGTCGAAAAGTAGCTGTTAAACACTCGTTTTTTATACTTCAAAGAGTAAAGTTAGTTCTCGCCATCGACGCGTCGTTCAACTCCCTAAAATTAAAAGTGTTAATAAATTGCAAATCGAAAGAAAATAAATAAAAGCTTAAACTAAGCGAAGTGCTTGAAGTGTAGAAAATACATTTTTTTCATTTATATTTATTCACGCGATCGTGAATATACGGTGTCGACTGAAATGGCGTCGTTTGAACTCAACGTCGACAGCAATTTTGCTTAGGGAATAGCATATGTTTGTCAATAGCTGTCAATAGTTATCGATTACAACACCAATACCGATTTTAACAAGTCGTCGTCGTTAAGTGTCGACGACGACAACCGTAATAGGGGTGAATATAAACAAATTAATCCCGTTAAAAAAGCTGTCAGAATTTACTTCCTGGGATATGATAATTTACTTAACTTGCTGAGACAGTAAAACTTTAGTTACATAAGTAGTATTGATGTTGAAGGGATGCTCGAGCACATTAGCAATTGTATGATGTCGGTTATGCAACAATTAACCAACCAGTGACAAATTTATATTAAGATTAGAAACTTACAGGAGATTGGGCAGAATATAACATGGTAAAAAAGCAGTACAAAAAAATGATCAAAATTAAGAAAATTAGCTACATGGAACAGAAAGTCAAAGCAAATATAAATGATAGCCGATTAATATGAAAACACTTAAAACAAGTGGTTAATAAACCAAGAAACAAGAGGTAATAAAGAAAACTTAGAGGTAATAAAGAGAGTAGAGAGTTTATGCAAAGCCAATAAAGAGCAAACGGCTAGAGTTGATTTGTCCACTGCTGAGCTCTGCAAGCAAAAGAAAGATATGTATTGGGAGCGAAATAAAAAAAAGTGGCAAACACTAACAAAGATAACAAACCAAGTGGTGAGGGTGTATCATATGCTAGCGCTTTAAAGGGAGTACCTCCACTAATAATAAAGCCAAAGATTAAACAAACAGTGGGAAAAACTAGGGAAGACCTAAACAAAGTCGATGCATCGAATATGAAAGTAGATAGACTGTCAAATAAGCAAAACGGGGTCGTAGTAATAAATGCGAATAGTGTTGAAGAGAAAGATAGAATAGAAGCTGCACTAATTAATAAAATTAAGGCCCAGAACAATTCTTAGATTAATGCTAACATTAAGTGTGTAAAAGTATTCAAGTCGAAACGTAGCAATTCCCCCACCTTTTAATGCAATAATTGAGGTCGAAAATAAATTTATCTTACAGGTGCTTCCACTGTCCAGTCTCTACAGCTAGGAAATCTCGTATGGATCGTGCGGCTAACGTAGCTCTTCGTAGCGCCTTAATCTCAGTTAGGATTCTGCTGAGAATGGTGCTGTGCCCCGACAGCCTTTCCTTCTAGAACCCCAATGCTTGTGGCCTTATGGCACTGTAAGCAGCTGAGTTTTCAATAAAAATATCTATTGGTATTGCACCCGTGGCTGCTGACCTTTGGATTCTTCCTAGTTTCTAGACAAAGTAATTTTTGGTGAGAGCTGGCCACCATACCAGCGCCCCGTATGAGAGTATTGGTCAGACAATAGCTGTGTACATCCAGTGCACAATCTTTGGTTTTATCCCTATTTATTGCCTAACATTCTCTTAGTAGCAAAGAGTAGTACTAGTGAAAAAAGGTGGTTTTGTTTTATTTGTAAAGAGCATGAGTCCCGTTTTCTCAGGGTTCACCCTCAGCGAACATTTTATGGCTCAGAAGACCACCTCCTGTAAAGCCCTCTCCACAATTTCGCTGATGACCGGAAGAAATTTTCCCCATAAAAATATTGCAACATCATCTGCATAAGCTACAACTTTGATTCCCCAGGAATCTAGCTTTACCAACAGTTGGCTTAAGACCATGATCCATAATAGCGGTGAGAGCACTACTCCCTGGGGGTGCCCTTTACCGCATATACGGTTCTATCTTGGAAACCTAACTCAGCATAAATTGCTCTGCTCCTTAGCAGGAACACTATCCATGACCGAACGCAGTGATCAATCCCTGCTTCCACAAGTGCCCCATGTATTGAATCTATGCTGACATTAATAAAGGCCCCTTCGATATCTATAAAGGAAGCCATAGTATATTGTTTGTAGAACAGTGAACTCTCAACCGTGCGTATCACCTCGTGCAAGGCTGTCTCCGTTGACTTCCCTTTCAGGAACGCGTGTTGGAATAAAAAGGAATAATTGAGGTCGAACATAAATTTTTCTTACAGGTGCTCGATAAGAAAAAAATAAATATTGGATGGGATCGATGTCCGGTATACGATGGGCAATCAGCGAAAAGATGCTATAAATACCTTGGTTTCAGTCACAATGCTAATAATTGTACGAAGAAATTACGGTGTAGTAAATGCATGGGAGAGCATAAAGCAGAAAATTGCACAGTGTATTCCAAAATTAATTTGCGGTAATTGTTGCGACGCTAACCAAGAGCTAGATCTAAAATTAGATCTAGAACATAGTGTTTTTAACCGAGAGTGTTCAGTCTATGTTAGAAAACTAATGATAGAGAAACAGAGAGTGGGATGTTAGCAACTAGACGTAAGAAAAGATCGCCAATGCTCATTAAAATGCGAATAGTGTTGAAGAGAAAGATAGAATAGAAGCTGCACAAATTAATAAAATTAAGGCCCAGAATAATTCTTAGAGTAATGCTAACATTAAGTGTGTAAAAGTATTCAAGTCGAAACGTAGAAATGGGGAATTTACATCTTTTAATGCAATAATTGAGGTCGAAAATAAGTTTTTCTTACAGGTGCTTCCACTGTCCAGTCCCTACAGCTAGGAAATCTCGTATGGATCGTGCGGCTAATGTAGCTCTTCGGCAGGATGTATTCAGCGCCTTAATCTCAGTTGGGATTCTGCTGAGAATGGTGCTGTGCCCCGACAGCCTTTCCTTCTAGAACCCCAATGCTTGCGGCCTTATGGCACTGGTAGCAGCTGAGTTTTCAATAAAAATATCTATTATTCCTAGTTTCTAGACAAAGTAATTTTTGGTCAGAGCTGGCCACCTTACCAGCGCCCCGTATAAGTATGAGTCGGACTATAGCTGTGTACATCCAGTGCACAATCTTTGGTTTTATCCCTATTTATTGCCTAACATTCTTTTAGTAGCAAAGAGAGCCACCTAGGCCTTTCTTACTCGGTCCTCAATGTTCAGCCTCCAATTAAGCTTTGGGTCCAGAATGACTCTAAGATATTTCACCTTGTTTGACAGATCGAGTGCCGTGCCTCGGAGATTAGTACTAGTGAAATAAGGTGGTTTTGTTTTATTTGTAAAGAGCATGAGGTCCGTTTTCTCAGGGTTCACCCTCAGCGAACATTTTATGGCTCAGAAGACCACCTCCTGTAAAGCCCTCTCCACAATTTCGCTGATGACCGGAAGAAATTTTCCCCATAAAAATATTGCAACATCATCTGCATAAGCAGATTTGATTCCCCAGGAGTCCAATCGCCAATGTTCATTAGAATGCGTGTATCTCAATATATATGGTTTATTAGCTAATAAAATTGAAGTAGAAAGACTCATGGAAAATGTTAACCAAGTCGTGTTGCTATGCTCCGAGTGTATTACAGAGGAAATAGATGACTCGGAGATAAATTTTCCAACATACCAGGTAATAAGGTGCGATTCACACAGTAGACATACAGGCGGTGTGATCATAACTTTACGTGACACTCTTGAGTTCAAGATAAAGGTCAACAAATCGGTAAATAATAATGTATGGTGCATGGTCATCCAACTGAAAAGTTGCCAGACTAAATGGCAGATCGGGTTGGTATACCATTCACCAAGCACAAGTGATGCCGAGTTTCTCACATATATGGAGGGTATTCTAACAGAAATATCTGATAACTTAATAAACACTATTGTTGTTGGAGATTTCAACATAAACATTAAAGTAGTGTCGACTTATAGTAAACAACTGAACGAGATTTTCCCACACCAAGCAATGAAACAGCTGATTAGCTTTGATACACGGATTACGGAGCATTCTACAACACTCATAGACTTGTTGTATTCTAACAGTAAAGAAGTGTTATGTGAAAATTTACAGGATCATAGAATAACGGATCACGAAACTATACTGTTTTGATTTAATCGCCCCTATTATGGTTGTCGTCGTCGTTTTTCAGTCGACATCACATCTTGTCGACGTCGACGTCACATCGACGCACAATTGGTATTGGCTAAACGTATTGAGACGACGTCGACAGTTTACCGATAAAATACCATCTTTGTCATTTCTGCATCAGCTGTTTCAGTTTGTTTACAATTTTGATTTAAAAGTTTTCATTGTTCGAGTTCGCGTGTATATTTTAATTAATATTTTTTTGTGAAAAATGTTTTTTGCTTTTGATACATCAAGCTCAAGCGATGAAGAGAGCAAAAAAGAGCTTGCAGCTAAAAGAAAAATTATAAGGCAGAACTCTAATGTATTTAGTTTGCCGGATAACAAGTAAGTGTTACAATTTAAATTTGTGGATAAGAACTTGATTTTTTTTATGTTGTTAAATTTTTTTTTTTATTTTAGATTTGAAGAATATTTTCGCCTTAACAAATCAGCGTTTATGTATGTGTTGGAAAAAATTAAGCCGGCAATGAAAAGTGAAGTGCGGACAACATCTGTATCAAAAGTAATAAAATTGGCAGCAACTTTGCGATTTTTGGGACAGGGATCGTATCAGACAAGTGTTGGAAACGACTTCCACCTTGGGCTATCTCAGCCAACTGTCAGTTCAGTCCTGTCTGAAACAATAGCCAAGCAAAAAGAATTTTGAAGCAGCGATACGATGATGGTGAGCGTAATTTCTGGCTATTAGCTAAAAATTAACCCTTCAAAATAAACCTTTAAAATAAATAAAAATTGTTATACAGGTGATGCGGGCTCTCCGCTTGAACCATTCATTATGACGCCATATCGATCCGCAACAGAAAGAAGTCCAGAAGCTATTTACAACAGTAAACATGCTAAAGCTAGAAATATAGTTGAACGAACTATTGGAGTTTTGAAAAACCGATTTCGCTGTTTGTTAGGTGCACGGCAACTTCACTACATGCCATCTAAAGCCCCGCAAATCGCTAATGTATGTGCAGCACTTAACAATATTTGCATTGAGTTTGGATCACAATTCACAAACGAGGGTGTAAACATTGCAGAACACAGCCAAGGCAATGTCGACTATAATGATGATGTAGAAAATAGTGTAAATATTGAAGCCTCACAAATAAGAGAGCAAACAAAGAACAGTTTTGTATAGTTTTAGTCCATTCTTTTTTATGAAATAAATTGAATTCAGTCTTATTTTTATGTCAAACAAATACTCCTATATACTAATTCATGTAAGGAATCAAACAAAAACAGTTCATAAATACTTAAAAATAAAATATATACATTAGTAGGAACTAAACAAAAACAATTTAAAAAAATAAAAAAATATATACATATGCAAATTAAATTCAGTCTTTTCTATTTTTTAAATGTCTAAGCTTTTCTTTGGCAATTTCAAGATTTATTTCACTCGATTCAATTGCAGCTTTATGTAATTCTACCTCTCGGCGATCCCTTTTTTCCAAAAGGCTTAGCTTCCTTTCTTCTATTGAGAGAAGTTTCTTTTGGTAGGGTGCAGTATCTCGTAAGGCATATTTAATTGATGTAATTTTATTGGTGATATCACTTAAAATTCTCCTGCATATTACTATGCCTTTTGGTTTTGCGTGTTTTGGGAGGAGTGGGCAGTTGTTTTCTATCCCTTGCGTTCGCTGAAGTCGTGGGAACTTCTTCTTCGCCAGGTGAATCTGGTGGGCACAACAGCCTCTTCTAGTGGGAAAAGACTTTGTTGTTTATAAATTCCACGACCTGTTGCATTGCACTCCACCTTGTTTTTTACAATTTTCTTCTTAACTTTAAATTTTAAATCTCGCCATACCTGCGGTTTAAATGTATATTAAAAATAATATGCTTTCATGGTAGTATTATAATTACTTTCTGCCAACCGTCGCTGTCTCTTAATGGGGGCCCAAGGGCATTTAATTTATTGCTTATTGCTTCCCATTGCAGTTTAAAGTTCGCTGGAGTTGTTCCCTTTTGAAAACCCTTTGCTAGGCATGGGCTTTTTTCTAACTCAGCTACAAGAGTTTCAAATTATACTTACAAATTTTCTTCTAGTCGTCGGTAAATACGGTGTCGACTGAAATGTCGTTTGAACTCAACGTCGACAGCAATTTTGCTTAGGGAATAGCATATGTTTGTCAATAGCTGTCAATAGTTATCGATTACGACAACACCAATACCGATTTTAACAAGTCGTCGTCGTTAAGTGTCGACGACGACAACCGTAATAGGGGTGAATGTAAACAAATTAATCCCGTTAAAAAAGCTGTCAGAATTTACTTCCTGGGATATGATAATTTACTTAACTTGCTGAGAAAGTAAAACTTTAGTTGCATAAGTAGTTTTGATGTTGAAGGGATGCTCGAGCACATTAGCAATTGTATGATGTCGGTTATGCAACAATTAACCAACCAGCGACAAATTTATATTAAGATTAGAAACTTACAGGAGATTGGGCAGAATATAACATGGTAAAAAAGCAGTACAAAAAAATTATCAAAATTAAGAAAATTAGCTACATGATGGAACAGAAAGTCAAAGCAAATATAAATGATAGCCGATTAATATGAAAACACTTAAAACAAGTGGTTAATAAACCAAGAAACAAGAGGTAATAAAGAAAACTTAGAGGTAATAAAGAGAGTAGAGAGTTTATGCAAAGCCAATAAAGAGCAAACGGCTAGAGTTGATTTGTCCACTGCTGAGCTCTGCAAGCAAAAGAAAGATATGTATTGGGAGCGAAATAAAAAAAAGTGGCAAACACTAACAAAGATAACAAACCAAGTGGTGAGGGTGTATCATATGCTAGCGCTTTAAAGGGAATACCTCCACTAATAATAAAGCCAAAGATTAAACAAACAGTGGGAAAAACTAGAGAAGACCTAAACAAAGTCGATGCATCGAATATGAAAGTAGATAGACTGTCAAATAAGCAAAACGGGGTCGTAGTAATAAATGCGAATAGTGTTGAAGAGAAAGATAGAATAGAAGCTGCACTAATTAATAAAATTAAGGCCCAGAACAATTCTTAGAGTAATGCTAACATTAAGTGTGTAAAAGTATTCAAGTCGAAACGTAGCAATTCCCCCACCTTTTAATGCAATAATTGAGGTCGAAAATAAATTTTTCTTACAGGTGCTTCCACTGTCCAGTCTCTACAGCTACGAAATCTCGTATGGATCGTGCGGCTAACGTAGCTCTTCGTAGCGCCTTAATCTCAGTTAGGATTCTGCTGAGAATGGTGCTGTGCCCCGACAGCCTTTCCTTCTAGAACCCCAATGCTTGTGGCCTTATGGCACTGTAAGCAGCTGAGTTTTCAATAAAAATATCTATTGGTATTGCACCCGTGGCTGCTGACCTTTGGATTCTTCCTAGTTTCTAGACAAAGTAATTTTTGGTGAGAGCTGGCCACCATACCAGCGCCCCGTATGAGAGTATTGGTCAGACAATAGCTGTGTACATCCAGTGCACAATCTTTGGTTTTATCCCTATTTATTGCCTAACATTCTCTTAGTAGCAAAGAGTAGTACTAGTGAAATAAGGTGGTTTTGTTTTATTTGTAAAGAGCATGAGTCCTGTTTTCTCAGGGTTCACCCTCAGCGAACATTTTATGGCTCAGAAGACCACCTCCTGTAAAGCCCTCTCCACAATTTCGCTGATGACCGGAAGAAATTTTCCCCATAAAAATATTGCAACATCATCTGCATAAGCTACAACTTTGATTCCCCAGGAATCTAGCTTTACCAACAATGTTCATTAGAATGCGTGTATCTCAATATAAATGGTTTATTAGCTAATAAAATTGAACTAGAAAGACTCATGGAAAATGTTAACCAAGTCGTGTTGCTATGCTCCGAGTGTATTACAGAGGAAATAGATGACTCGGAGATAAATTTTCCAACATACCAGGTAATAAGGTGCGATTCACACAGTAGACATACAGGCGGTGTGATCATAACTTTACGTGACACTCTTGAGTTCAAGATAAAGGTCAACAAATCGGTAAATAATAATGTATGGTGCATGGTCATCCAACTGAAAAGTTGCCAGACTAAATGGCAGATCGGGTTGGTATACCATTCACCAAGCACAAGTGATGCCGAGTTTCTCACATATATGGAGGGTATTCTAACAGAAATATCTGATAACTTAATAAACACTATTGTTGTTGGAGATTTCAACATAAACATTAAAGTAGTGTCGACTTATAGTAAACAACTGAACGAGATTTTCCCACACCAAGCAATGAAACAGCTGATTAGCTTTGATACACGGATTACGGAGCATTCTACAACACTCATAGACTTGTTGTATTCTAACATTAAAGAAGTGTTATGTGAAAATTTACAGGATCATAGAATAACGGATCACGAAACTATACTGTTTTGATTTAATCGCCCCTATTATGGTTGTCGTCGTCGTTTTTCAGTCGACATCACATCTTGTCGACGTCGACGTCACATCGACGCACAATTGGTATTGGCTAAACGTATTGAGACGACGTCGACAGTTTACCGATAAAATACCATCTTTGTCATTTCTGCATCAGCTGTTTCAGTTTGTTTACAATTTTGATTTAAAAGTTTTCATTGTTCGAGTTCGCGTGTATATTTTAATTAATATTTTTTTGTGAAAAATGTTTTTTGCTTTTGATACATCAAGCTCAAGCGATGAAGAGAGCAAAAAAGAGCTTGCAGCTAAAAGAAAAATTATAAGGCAGAACTCTAATGTATTTAGTTTGCCGGATAACAAGTAAGTGTTACAATTTAAATTTGTGGATAAGAACTTGATTTTTTTTATGTTGTTAAATTTTTTTTTTTATTTTAGATTTGAAGAATATTTTCGCCTTAACAAATCAGCGTTTATGTATGTGTTGGAAAAAATTAAGCCGGCAATGAAAAGTGAAGTGCGGACAACATCTGTATCAAAAGTAATAAAATTGGCAGCAACTTTGCGATTTTTGGGACAGGGATCGTATCAGACAAGTGTTGGAAACGACTTCCACCTTGGGCTATCTCAGCCAACTGTCAGTTCAGTCCTGTCTGAAACAATAGCCAAGCAAAAAGAATTTTGAAGCAGCGATACGATGATGGTGAGCGTAATTTCTGGCTATTAGCTAAAAATTAACCCTTCAAAATAAACCTTTAAAATAAATAAAAATTGTTATACAGGTGATGCGGGCTCTCCTCTTGAACCATTCATTATGACGCCATATCGATCCGCAACAGAAAGAAGTCCAGAAGCTATTTACAACAGTAAACATGCTAAAGCTAGAAATATAGTTGAACGAACTATTGGAGTTTTGAAAAACCGATTTCGCTGTTTGTTAGGTGCACGTCAACTTCACTACATGCCATCTAAAGCCCCGCAAATCGCTAATGTATGTGCAGCACTTAACAATATTTGCATTGAGTTTGGATCACAATTCACAAACGAGGGTGTAAACATTGCAGAACACAGCCAAGGCAATGTCGACTATAATGATGATGTAGAAAATAGTGTAAATATTGAAGCCTCACAAATAAGAGAGCAAACAAAGAACAGTTTTGTATAGTTTTAGTCCATTCTTTTTTATGAAATAAATTGAATTCAGTCTTATTTTTATGTCAAACAAATACTCCTATATACTAATTCATGTAAGGAATCAAACAAAAACAGTTCATAAATACTTAAAAATAAAATATATACATTAGTAGGAACTAAACAAAAACAATTTAAAAAAATAAAAAAATATATACATATGCAAATTAAATTCAGTCTTTTCTATTTTTTAAATGTCTAAGCTTTTCTTTGGCAATTTCAAGATTTATTTCACTCGATTCAATTGCAGCTTTATGTAATTCTACCTCTCGGCGATCCCTTTTTTCCAAAAGGCTTAGCTTCCTTTCTTCTATTGAGAGAAGTTTCTTTTGGTAGGGTGCAGTATCTCGTAAGGCATATTTAATTGATGTAATTTTATTGGTGATATCACTTAAAATTCTCCTGCATATTACTATGCCTTTTGGTTTTGCGTGTTTTGGGAGGAGTGGGCAGTTGTTTTCTATCCCTTGCGTTCGCTGAAGTCGTGGGAACTTCTTCTTCGCCAGGTGAATCTGGTGGGCACAACAGCCTCTTCTAGTGGGAAAAGACTTTGTTGTTTATAAATTCCACGACCTGTTGCATTGCACTCCACCTTGTTTTTTACAATTTTCTTCTTAACTTTAAATTTTAAATCTCGCCATACCTGCGGTTTAAATGTATATTAAAAATAATATGCTTTCATGGTAGTATCATAATTACTTTCTGCCAACCGTCGCTGTCTCTTAATGGGGGCCCAAGGGCATTTAATTTATTGCTTATTGCTTCCCATTGCAGTTTAAAGTTCGCTGGAGTTGTTCCCTTTTGAAAACCCTTTGCTAGGCATGGGCTTTTTTCTAACTCAGCTACAAGAGTTTCAAATTATACTTACAAATTTTCTTCTAGTCGTCGGTAAATACGGTGTCGACTGAAATGTCGTTTGAACTCAACGTCGACAGCAATTTTGCTTAGGGAATAGCATATGTTTGTCAATAGCTGTCAATAGTTATCGATTACGACAACACCAATACCGATTTTAACAAGTCGTCGTCGTTAAGTGTCGACGACGACAACCGTAATAGGGGTGAATGTAAACAAATTAATCACGTTAAAAAAGCTGTCAGAATTTACTTCCTGGGATATGATAATTTACTTAACTTGCTGAGAAAGTAAAACTTTAGTTACATAAGTAGTTTTGATGTTGAAGGGATGCTCGAGCACATTAGCAATTGTATGATGTCGGTTATGCAACAATTAACCAACCAGCGACAAATTTATATTAAGATTAGAAACTTACAGGAGATTGGGCAGAATATAACATGGTAAAAAAGCAGTACAAAAAAATTATCAAAATTAAGAAAATTAGCTACATGATGGAACAGAAAGTCAAAGCAAATATAAATGATAGCCGATTAATATGAAAACACTTAAAACAAGTGGTTAATAAACCAAGAAACAAGAGGTAATAAAGAAAACTTAGAGGTAATAAAGAGAGTAGAGAGTTTATGCAAAGCCAATAAAGAGCAAACGGCTAGAGTTGATTTGTCCACTGCTGAGCTCTGCAAGCAAAAGAAAGATATGTATTGGGAGCGAAATAAAAAAAGTGGCAAACACTAACAAAGATAACAAACCAAGTGGTGAGGGTGTATCATATGCTAGCGCTTTAAAGGGAGTACCTCCACTAATAATAAAGCCAAAGATTAAACAAACAGTGGGAAAAACTAGAGAAGACCTAAACAAAGTCGATGCATCGAATATGAAAGTAGATAGACTGTCAAATAAGCAAAACGGGGTCGTAGTAATAAATGCGAATAGTGTTGAAGAGAAAGATAGAATAGAAGCTGCACTAATTAATAAAATTAAGGCCCAGAACAATTCTTAGAGTAATGCTAACATTAAGTGTGTAAAAGTATTCAAGTCGAAACGTAGCAATTCCCCCACCTTTTAATGCAATAATTGAGGTCGAAAATAAATTTTTCTTACAGGTGCTTCCACTGTCCAGTCTCTACAGCTAGGAAATCTCGTATGGATCGTGCGGCTAACGTAGCTCTTCGTAGCGCCTTAATCTCAGTTAGGATTCTGCTGAGAATGGTGCTGTGCCCCGACAGCCTTTCCTTCTAGAACCCCAATGCTTGTGGTCTTATGGCACTGTAAGCAGCTGAGTTTTCAATAAAAATATCTATTGGTATTGCACCCGTGGCTGCTGACCTTTGGATTCTTCCTAGTTTCTAGACAAAGTAATTTTTGGTGAGAGCTGGCCACCATACCAGCGCCCCGTATGAGAGTATTGGTCAGACAATAGCTGTGTACATCCAGTGCACAATCTTTGGTTTTATCCCTATTTATTGCCTAACATTCTCTTAGTAGCAAAGAGTAGTACTAGTGAAATAAGGTGGTTTTGTTTTATTTGTAAAGAGCATGAGTCCTGTTTTCTCAGGGTTCACCCTCAGCGAACATTTTATGGCTCAGAAGACCACCTCCTGTAAAGCCCTCTCCACAATTTCGCTGATGACCGGAAGAAATTTTCCCCATAAAAATATTGCAACATCATCTGCATAAGCTACAACTTTGATTCCCCAGGAATCTAGCTTTACCAACAGTTGGCTTAAGACCATGATCCATAATAGCGGTGAGAGCACTACTCCCTGGGGGTGCCCTTTACCGCATATACGGTTCTATCTTGGAAACCTAACTCAGCATAAATTGCTCTGCTCCTTAGCAGGAACACTATCCATGACCGAACGCAGTGATCAATCCCTGCTTCCACAAGTGCCCCATGTATTGAATCTATGCTGACATTATTAAAGGCCCCTTCGATATCTATAAAGGAAGCCATAGTATATTGTTTGTAGAACAGTGAACTCTCAACCGTGCGTATCACCTCGTGCAAGGCTGTCTCCGTTGACTTCCCTTTCAGGAACGCGTGTTGGAATAAAAAGGAATAATTGAGGTCGAACATAAATTTTTCTTACAGGTGCTCGATAAGAAAAAAATAAATATTGGATGGGAGTGATGTCCGGTATACGATGGGCAATCAGCGAAAAGATGCTATAAATGCCTTGGTTTCAGTCACAATGCTAATAATTGTACGAAGAAATTACGGTGTAGTAAATGCATGGGAGAGCATAAAGCAGAAAATTGCACAGTGTAGTCCCAAATTAATTTGCGGTAATTGTTGCGACGCTAACCAAGAGCTAGATCTAAAATTAGATCTAGAACATAGTGTTTTTAACCGAGAGTGTTCAGACTATGTTAGAAAACTAATGATAGAGAAACAGAGAGTGGGATGTTAGCAACTAGACGTACGAAAAGATCGCCAATGCTCATTAAAATGCGAATAGTGTTGAAGAGAAAGATAGAATAGAAGCTGCACTAATTAATAAAATTAAGGCCCAGAATAATTCTTAGAGTAATGCTAACATTAAGTGTGTAAAAGTATTCAAGTCGAAAGGTAGAAATGGGGAATTAACATCTTTTAATGCAATAATTGAGGTCGAAAATAAGTTTTTCTTACAGGTGCTTCCACTGTCCAGTCCCTACAGCTAGGAAATCTCGTATGGATCGTGCGGCTAATGTAGCTCTTCGGCAGGATGTAGTCAGCGCCTTAATCTCAGTTGGGATTCTGCTGAGAATGGTGCTGTGCCCCGACAGCCTTTCCTTCTAGAACCCCAATGCTTGCGGCCTTATGGCACTGGTAGCAGCTGAGTTTTCAATAAAAATGTCTATTATTCCTAGTTTCTAGACAAAGTAATTTTTGGTGAGAGCTGGCCACCATACCAGCGCCCCGTATAAGTATGAGTCGGACTATAGCTGTGTACATCCAGTGCACAATCTTTGGTTTTATCCCTATTTATTGCCTAACATTCTTTTAGTAGCAAAGAGAGCCACCTAGGCCTTTCTTAGTCGGTCCTCAATGTTCAGCCTCCAATTAAGCTTTGGGTCCAGAATGACTCTAAGATATTTCACCTTGTTTGACAGATCGAGTTCCGTGCCTCGGAGATTAGTACTAGTGAAATAAGGTGGTTTTGTTTTATTTGTAAAGAGCATGAGGTACGTTTTCTCAGGGTTCACCCTCAGCGAACATTTTATGGCTCAGAAGACCACCTCCTGTAAAGCCCTCTCCACAATTTCGCTGATGACCGGAAGAAATTTTCCCGATAAAAACATTGCAACATCATCTGCATAAGCAGATTTGATTCCCCAGGAGTCCAATCGCCAATGTTCATTAGAATGCGTGTATCTCAATATAAATGGTTTATTAGCTAATAAAATTGAACTAAATTGAACTAGAAAGACTCATGGAAAATGTTAACCAAGTCGTGTTGCTATGCTCCGAGTGTATTACAGAGGAAATAGATGACTCGGAGATAAATTTTCCAACATACCAGGTAATAAGGTGTGATTCACACAGTAGACATACAGGCGGTGTGATCATAATTTTACGTGACACTCTTGAGTTCAAGATAAAGGTCAACAAATCGGTAAATAATAATGTATGGTGCATGGTCATCCAACTGAAAAGTTGCCAGACTAAATGGCAGATCGGGGTGGTATACCATTCACCAAGCACAAGTGATGCCGAGTTTCTCACATATATGGAGGGTATTCTAACAGAAATATCTGATAACTTAATAAACACTATAGTTGTTGGAGATTTCAACATAAACATTAAAGTAGTGTCGACTTATAGTAATCAACTGAACGAGATATTCTCACACCAAGCAATGCAACAGCTGATTAGCTTTGATACTCGGATTACGGAGCATTCTACAACACTCATAGACTTGTTGTATTCTAACAGTAAAGAAGTGTTATGTGAAAATTTACAGGATCATAGAATAACGGATCACGAAACTATACTGTTTTGATTTAATCGCCCCTATTATGGTTGTCGACGTCGACGTCACATCGACGCACAATTGGTATTGGCTAAACGTATTGAGACGACGTCAACAGTTTATCGATAAAATCAATGTAGAAATACCATCTTTGTCTGCTTCAGCTGTTTCAGTTTATTTACAATTTGATTTAAAAGTTTTCATTGTTCGAGTTCGCGTGGATATTTTAATTAATATTTTTTTGTGAAAAATGTTCTTTGCTTTTGATACATCAAGCTCAAGTGATGAAGAGAGCAAAAAAGAGCTTGCAGCTAACAGAAAAATTATGTATAAGGCAGAACTCTTATGTATTTAGTTTGCCGGATAACAAGTAAGTGTTACAATATAAATTTGTGGATAAGAACTTGGATTTTTTTATGTTGTTAAATTTTTTTTTAAATTCAGATTTGAAGAATATTTTCGCCTTAGCAAATCAGCGTTTATGTATGTGTTGGAAAAAATTAAGCCGGCAATGAAAAGTGAAGTGCGGACAACATCTGTATCAAAAGTAATAAAATTGGCAGCAACTTTGCAATTTTTGGGACGGGGATCGTATCAGACAAGTGTTGGAAACGACTTCCACCTTGGCCAACTGTCAGTTCAGTCCTGTCTGAAACACTAGACGTTTTAGAGGCAGTCGTATGTCCGCTATGAATTAAACTCCATATGACAAGCGCAGAAAAATCAGAAGCCAAGGAGTACTTTTTACATTTTGGTCTTGTTTCCGGGTGTTATTGGATGTGTCGATGGAACTCACATTAAAATTTTGCCTCCCAACAAACAAGACCAGAATTTATACTACAATCGAAAAGGATTATTTAGTTTAAATGCTATGATTGTAAGAACCGGCTAACGTTTGCTTTACATTTTAAGACTGAAAAAAATCTTCAACAGGTTTGCGATCATAAAATGCGAATACGGTATTTTGATGCTCGTTATGCGGGCTCCGGGCATGACTCTCTAATTTGGAACATTAAGAAGAATTTTAAAGCAGCGATACGATGATGATGAGCGTCATTTCTGGCTATTAGGTAAAAATTAACCCTTCAAATGAATCCTTAAAATATATAAAAATTCTTATACAGGTGATGCGGGCTATCCTCTTGAACCATTCATTATGACGCCCTATCGATCCGCAACAGAAAGAAGTCCAGAAGCTATTTACAACAGTAAACATGCTAAAGCTAGAAATATAGTTGAACGAACTATTGGAGTTTTGAAAAACCGATTTCGCTGTTTGTTAGGTGCACGTCAACTTCACTACATGCCATCTAAAGCCCCGCAAATCGCTAATGTATGTGCAGCACTTAACAATATTTGCATTGAGTTTGGATCACAATTCACAAACGAGGATGTAAACATTGCAGAACACAGCCAAGGCAATGTCGACTATAATGATGACGTAGAAAATAGTGTAAATATTGAAGCCTCACAAGTAAGAGAGCAAATAAAGAATAGTTTTGTATAATTTTAGTCCATTCTTTTTTATGAAAAAAATTGAATTCAGTCTTATTTTTATGTCAAACAAATACTCCTATATACTAATTCATGTAAGGAATCAAACAAAAACAGTTCATAAATACTTAAAAATAAAATATATACATTACTAGGAACTAAACAAAAACAATTCATAAATACTAAAAATAAAAAAATATATACATATGCAAATTAAATTCAGTCTTTCCTATTTTTTAATGTCTAAGCTTTCCTTTGGCAATTTCAAGATTTATTTCACTCAATGCAATTGCAGCTTTATGTAATTCTACCTCTCGGCGACCCCTTTTTTTCCAAAAGGCTTAGCTTCCTTTCTTCTATTGAGAGAAGTTTCTTTTGGTAGGATGCAGTATCTCGTAAGACATATTTAATTGATGTAATTTTATTGGTGATATCACTTAAAATTCTCCTGCATATTACTATGCCTTTTGGTTTTGCGTGTTTTGGGAGGAGTGGGCAGTTGTTTTCTATCCCTTGCGTTCGCTGAAGTCGTGGGAACTTCTTCTTCGCCAGGTGAATCTGGTGGGCACAACAGCCTCTTCTAGTGGGAAAAGACTTTGTTGTTTATAAATTCCACGACCTGTTGCATTGCACTCCACCTTGTTTTTTACAATTTTCTTCTTAACTTTAAATTTTAAATCTCGCCATACCTGCGGTTTAAATGTATATTAAAAATAATATGCTTTCATGGTAGTATCATAATTACTTTCTGCCAACCGTCGCTGTCTCTTAATGGGGGCCCAAGGGCATTTAATTTATTGCTTATTGCTTCCCATTGCAGTTTAAAGTTCGCTGGAGTTGTTCCCTTTTGAAAACCCTTTGCTAGGCATGGGCTTTTTTCTAACTCAGCTACAAGAGTTTCAAATTATACTTACAAATTTTCTTCTAGTCGTCGGTAAATACGGTGTCGACTGAAATGTCGTTTGAACTCAACGTCGACAGCAATTTTGCTTAGGGAATAGCATATGTTTGTCAATAGCTGTCAATAGTTATCGATTACGACAACACCAATACCGATTTTAACAAGTCGTCGTCGTTAAGTGTCGACGACGACAACCGTAATAGGGGTGAATGTAAACAAATTAATCACGTTAAAAAAGCTGTCAGAATTTACTTCCTGGGATATGATAATTTACTTAACTTGCTGAGAAAGTAAAACTTTAGTTACATAAGTAGTTTTGATGTTGAAGGGATGCTCGAGCACATTAGCAATTGTATGATGTCGGTTATGCAACAATTAACCAACCAGCGACAAATTTATATTAAGATTAGAAACTTACAGGAGATTGGGCAGAATATAACATGGTAAAAAAGCAGTACAAAAAAATTATCAAAATTAAGAAAATTAGCTACATGATGGAACAGAAAGTCAAAGCAAATATAAATGATAGCCGATTAATATGAAAACACTTAAAACAAGTGGTTAATAAACCAAGAAACAAGAGGTAATAAAGAAAACTTAGAGGTAATAAAGAGAGTAGAGAGTTTATGCAAAGCCAATAAAGAGCAAACGGCTAGAGTTGATTTGTCCACTGCTGAGCTCTGCAAGCAAAAGAAAGATATGTATTGGGAGCGAAATAAAAAAAGTGGCAAACACTAACAAAGATAACAAACCAAGTGGTGAGGGTGTATCATATGCTAGCGCTTTAAAGGGAGTACCTCCACTAATAATAAAGCCAAAGATTAAACAAACAGTGGGAAAAACTAGAGAAGACCTAAACAAAGTCGATGCATCGAATATGAAAGTAGATAGACTGTCAAATAAGCAAAACGGGGTCGTAGTAATAAATGCGAATAGTGTTGAAGAGAAAGATAGAATAGAAGCTGCACTAATTAATAAAATTAAGGCCCAGAACAATTCTTAGAGTAATGCTAACATTAAGTGTGTAAAAGTATTCAAGTCGAAACGTAGCAATTCCCCCACCTTTTAATGCAATAATTGAGGTCGAAAATAAATTTTTCTTACAGGTGCTTCCACTGTCCAGTCTCTACAGCTAGGAAATCTCGTATGGATCGTGCGGCTAACGTAGCTCTTCGTAGCGCCTTAATCTCAGTTAGGATTCTGCTGAGAATGGTGCTGTGCCCCGACAGCCTTTCCTTCTAGAACCCCAATGCTTGTGGCCTTATGGCACTGTAAGCAGCTGAGTTTTCAATAAAAATATCTATTGGTATTGCACCCGTGGCTGCTGACCTTTGGATTCTTCCTAGTTTCTAGACAAAGTAATTTTTGGTGAGAGCTGGCCACCATACCAGCGCCCCGTATGAGAGTATTGGTCAGACAATAGCTGTGTACATCCAGTGCACAATCTTTGGTTTTATCCCTATTTATTGCCTAACATTCTCTTAGTAGCAAAGAGTAGTACTAGTGAAATAAGGTGGTTTTGTTTTATTTGTAAAGAGCATGAGTCCTGTTTTCTCAGGGTTCACCCTCAGCGAACATTTTATGGCTCAGAAGACCACCTCCTGTAAAGCCCTCTCCACAATTTCGCTGATGACCGGAAGAAATTTTCCCCATAAAAATATTGCAACATCATCTGCATAAGCTACAACTTTGATTCCCCAGGAATCTAGCTTTACCAACAGTTGGCTTAAGACCATGATCCATAATAGCGGTGAGAGCACTACTCCCTGGGGGTGCCCTTTACCGCATATACGGTTCTATCTTGGAAACCTAACTCAGCATAAATTGCTCTGCTCCTTAGCAGGAACACTATCCATGACCGAACGCAGTGATCAATCCCTGCTTCCACAAGTGCCCCATGTATTGAATCTATGCTGACATTATTAAAGGCCCCTTCGATATCTATAAAGGAAGCCATAGTATATTGTTTGTAGAACAGTGAACTCTCAACCGTGCGTATCACCTCGTGCAAGGCTGTCTCCGTTGACTTCCCTTTCAGGAACGCGTGTTGGAATAAATAGGAATAATTGAGGTCGAACATAAATTTTTCTTACAGGTGCTCGATAAGAAAAAAATAAATATTGGATGGGAGTGATGTCCGGTATACGATGGGCAATCAGCGAAAAGATGCTATAAATGCCTTGGTTTCAGTCACAATGCTAATAATTGTACGAAGAAATTACGGTGTAGTAAATGCATGGGAGAGCATAAAGCAGAAAATTGCACAGTGTAGTCCCAAATTAATTTGCGGTAATTGTTGCGACGCTAACCAAGAGCTAGATCTAAAATTAGATCTAGAACATAGTGTTTTTAACCGAGAGTGTTCAGACTATGTTAGAAAACTAATGATAGAGAAACAGAGAGTGGGATGTTAGCAACTAGACGTACGAAAAGATCGCCAATGCTCATTAAAATGCGAATAGTGTTGAAGAGAAAGATAGAATAGAAGCTGCACTAATTAATAAAATTAAGGCCCAGAATAATTCTTAGAGTAATGCTAACATTAAGTGTGTAAAAGTATTCAAGTCGAAAGGTAGAAATGGGGAATTAACATCTTTTAATGCAATAATTGAGGTCGAAAATAAGTTTTTCTTACAGGTGCTTCCACTGTCCAGTCCCTACAGCTAGGAAATCTCGTATGGATCGTGCGGCTAATGTAGCTCTTCGGCAGGATGTAGTCAGCGCCTTAATCTCAGTTGGGATTCTGCTGAGAATGGTGCTGTGCCCCGACAGCCTTTCCTTCTAGAACCCCAATGCTTGCGGCCTTATGGCACTGGTAGCAGCTGAGTTTTCAATAAAAATATCTATTATTCCTAGTTTCTAGACAAAGTAATTTTTGGTGAGAGCTGGCCACCATACCAGCGCCCCGTATAAGTATGAGTCGGACTATAGCTGTGTACATCCAGTGCACAATCTTTGGTTTTATCCCTATTTATTGCCTAACATTCTTTTAGTAGCAAAGAGAGCCACCTAGGCCTTTCTTAGTCGGTCCTCAATGTTCAGCCTCCAATTAAGCTTTGGGTCCAGAATGACTATAAGATATTTCACCTTGTTTGACAGATCGAGTTCCGTGCCTCGGAGATTAGTACTAGTGAAATAAGGTGGTTTTGTTTTATTTGTAAAGAGCATGAGGTACGTTTTCTCAGGGTTCACCCTCAGCGAACATTTTATGGCTCAGAAGACCACCTCCTGTAAAGCCCTCTCCACAATTTCGCTGATGACCGGAAGAAATTTTCCCGATAAAAACATTGCAACATCATCTGCATAAGCAGATTTGATTCCCCAGGAGTCCAATCGCCAATGTTCATTAGAATGCGTGTATCTCAATATAAATGGTTTATTAGCTAATAAAATTGAACTAGAAAGACTCATGGAAAATGTTAACCAAGTCGTGTTGCTATGCTCCGAGTGTATTACAGAGGAAATAGATGACTCGGAGATAAATTTTCCAACATACCAGGTAATAAGGTGTGATTCACACAGTAGACATACAGGCGGTGTGATCATAATTTTACGTGACACTCTTGAGTTCAAGATAAAGGTCAACAAATCGGTAAATAATAATGTATGGTGCATGGTCATCCAACTGAAAAGTTGCCAGACTAAATGGCAGATCGGGGTGGTATACCATTCACCAAGCACAAGTGATGCCGAGTTTCTCACATATATGGAGGGTATTCTAACAGAAATATCTGATAACTTAATAAACACTATAGTTGTTGGAGATTTCAACATAAACATTAAAGTAGTGTCGACTTATAGTAATCAACTGAACGAGATATTCTCACACCAAGCAATGCAACAGCTGATTAGCTTTGATACTCGGATTACGGAGCATTCTACAACACTCATAGACTTGTTGTATTCTAACAGTAAAGAAGTGTTATGTGAAAATTTACAGGATCATAGAATAACGGATCACGAAACTATACTGTTTTGATTTAATCGCCCCTATTATGGTTGTCGTCGTCGTTTTTCAGTCGACAACACATCTTGTCGACGTCGACGTCACATCGACGCACAATTGGTATTGGCTAAACGTATTGAGACGACGTCAACAGTTTATCGATAAAATCAATGTAGAAATACCATCTTTGTCTGCTTCAGCTGTTTCAGTTTATTTACAATTTGATTTAAAAGTTTTCATTGTTCGAGTTCGCGTGGATATTTTAATTAATATTTTTTTGTGAAAAATGTTCTTTGCTTTTGATACATCAAGCTCAAGTGATGAAGAGAGCAAAAAAGAGCTTGCAGCTAACAGAAAAATTATGTATAAGGCAGAACTCTTATGTATTTAGTTTGCCGGATAACAAGTAAGTGTTACAATATAAATTTGTGGATAAGAACTTGGATTTTTTTATGTTGTTAAATTTTTTTTTAAATTCAGATTTGAAGAATATTTTCGCCTTAGCAAATCAGCGTTTATGTATGTGTTGGAAAAAATTAAGCCGGCAATGAAAAGTGAAGTGCGGACAACATCTGTATCAAAAGTAATAAAATTGGCAGCAACTTTGCAATTTTTGGGACGGGGATCGTATCAGACAAGTGTTGGAAACGACTTCCACCTTGGCCAACTGTCAGTTCAGTCCTGTCTGAAACACTAGACGTTTTAGAGGCAGTCGTATGTCCGCTATGAATTAAACTCCATATGACAAGCGCAGAAAAATCAGAAGCCAAGGAGTACTTTTTACATTTTGGTCTTGTTTCCGGGTGTTATTGGATGTGTCGATGGAACTCACATTAAAATTTTGCCTCCCAACAAACAAGACCAGAATTTATACTACAATCGAAAAGGATTATTTAGTTTAAATGCTATGATTGTAAGAACCGGCTAACGTTTGCTTTACATTTTAAGACTGAAAAAAATCTTCAACAGGTTTGCGATCATAAAATGCGAATACGGTATTTTGATGCTCGTTATGCGGGCTCCGGGCATGACTCTCTAATTTGGAACATTAAGAAGAATTTTAAAGCAGCGATACGATGATGATGAGCGTCATTTCTGGCTATTAGGTAAAAATTAACCCTTCAAATGAATCCTTAAAATATATAAAAATTCTTATACAGGTGATGCGGGCTATCCTCTTGAACCATTCATTATGACGCCCTATCGATCCGCAACAGAAAGAAGTCCAGAAGCTATTTACAACAGTAAACATGCTAAAGCTAGAAATATAGTTGAACGAACTATTGGAGTTTTGAAAAACCGATTTCGCTGTTTGTTAGGTGCACGTCAACTTCACTACATGCCATCTAAAGCCCCGCAAATCGCTAATGTATGTGCAGCACTTAACAATATTTGCATTGAGTTTGGATCACAATTCACAAACGAGGATGTAAACATTGCAGAACACAGCCAAGGCAATGTCGACTATAATGATGACGTAGAAAATAGTGTAAATATTGAAGCCTCACAAGTAAGAGAGCAAATAAAGAATAGTTTTGTATAATTTTAGTCCATTCTTTTTTATGAAAAAAATTGAATTCAGTCTTATTTTTATGTCAAACAAATACTCCTATATACTAATTCATGTAAGGAATCAAACAAAAACAGTTCATAAATACTTAAAAATAAAATATATACATTACTAGGAACTAAACAAAAACAATTCATAAATACTAAAAATAAAAAAATATATACATATGCAAATTAAATTCAGTCTTTCCTATTTTTTAATGTCTAAGCTTTCCTTTGGCAATTTCAAGATTTATTTCACTCAATGCAATTGCAGCTTTATGTAATTCTACCTCTCGGCGACCCCTTTTTTTCCAAAAGGCTTAGCTTCCTTTCTTCTATTGAGAGAAGTTTCTTTTGGTAGGATGCAGTATCTCGTAAGACATATTTAATTGATGTAATTTTATTGGTGATATCACTTAAAATTCTCCTGCATATTACTATGCCTTTTGGTTTTGCGTGTTTTGGGAGGAGTGGGCAGTTGTTTTCTATCCCTTGCGTTCGCTGAAGTCGTGGGAACTTCTTCTTCGCCAGGTGAATCTGGTGGGCACAACAGCCTCTTCTAGTGGGAAAAGACTTTGTTGTTTATAAATTCCACGACCTGTTGCATTGCACTCCACCTTGTTTTTTACAATTTTCTTCTTAACTTTAAATTTTAAATCTCGCCATACCTGCGGTTTAAATGTATATTAAAAATAATATGCTTTCATGGTAGTATCATAATTACTTTCTGCCAACCGTCGCTGTCTCTTAATGGGGGCCCAAGGGCATTTAATTTATTGCTTATTGCTTCCCATTGCAGTTTAAAGTTCGCTGGAGTTGTTCCCTTTTGAAAACCCTTTGCTAGGCATGGGCTTTTTTCTAACTCAGCTACAAGAGTTTCAAATTATACTTACAAATTTTCTTCTAGTCGTCGGTAAATACGGTGTCGACTGAAATGTCGTTTGAACTCAACGTCGACAGCAATTTTGCTTAGGGAATAGCATATGTTTGTCAATAGCTGTCAATAGTTATCGATTACGACAACACCAATACCGATTCTAACAAGTCGTCGTCGTTAAGTGTCGACGACGACAACCGTAATAGGGGTGAATGTAAACAAATTAATCACGTTAAAAAAGCTGTCAGAATTTACTTCCTGGGATATGATAATTTACTTAACTTGCTGAGAAAGTAAAACTTTAGTTACATAAGTAGTTTTGATGTTGAAGGGATGCTCGAGCACATTAGCAATTGTATGATGTCGGTTATGCAACAATTAACCAACCAGCGACAAATTTATATTAAGATTAGAAACTTACAGGAGATTGGGCAGAATATAACATGGTAAAAAAGCAGTACAAAAAAATTATCAAAATTAAGAAAATTAGCTACATGATGGAACAGAAAGTCAAAGCAAATATAAATGATAGCCGATTAATATGAAAACACTTAAAACAAGTGGTTAATAAACCAAGAAACAAGAGGTAATAAAGAAAACTTAGAGGTAATAAAGAGAGTAGAGAGTTTATGCAAAGCCAATAAAGAGCAAACGGCTAGAGTTGATTTGTCCACTGCTGAGCTCTGCAAGCAAAAGAAAGATATGTATTGGGAGCGAAATAAAAAAAGTGGCAAACACTAACAAAGATAACAAACCAAGTGGTGAGGGTGTATCATATGCTAGCGCTTTAAAGGGAGTACCTCCACTAATAATAAAGCCAAAGATTAAACAAACAGTGGGAAAAACTAGAGAAGACCTAAACAAAGTCGATGCATCGAATATGAAAGTAGATAGACTGTCAAATAAGCAAAACGGGGTCGTAGTAATAAATGCGAATAGTGTTGAAGAGAAAGATAGAATAGAAGCTGCACTAATTAATAAAATTAAGGCCCAGAACAATTCTTAGAGTAATGCTAACATTAAGTGTGTAAAAGTATTCAAGTCGAAACGTAGCAATTCCCCCACCTTTTAATGCAATAATTGAGGTCGAAAATAAATTTTTCTTACAGGTGCTTCCACTGTCCAGTCTCTACAGCTAGGAAATCTCGTATGGATCGTGCGGCTAACGTAGCTCTTCGTAGCGCCTTAATCTCAGTTAGGATTCTGCTGAGAATGGTGCTGTGCCCCGACAGCCTTTCCTTCTAGAACCCCAATGCTTGTGGCCTTATGGCACTGTAAGCAGCTGAGTTTTCAATAAAAATATCTATTGGTATTGCACCCGTGGCTGCTGACCTTTGGATTCTTCCTAGTTTCTAGACAAAGTAATTTTTGGTGAGAGCTGGCCACCATACCAGCGCCCCGTATGAGAGTATTGGTCAGACAATAGCTGTGTACATCCAGTGCACAATCTTTGGTTTTATCCCTATTTATTGCCTAACATTCTCTTAGTAGCAAAGAGTAGTACTAGTGAAAAAAGGTGGTTTTGTTTTATTTGTAAAGAGCATGAGTCCCGTTTTCTCAGGGTTCACCCTCAGCGAACATTTTATGGCTCAGAAGACCACCTCCTGTAAAGCCCTCTCCACAATTTCGCTGATGACCGGAAGAAATTTTCCCCATAAAAATATTGCAACATCATCTGCATAAGCTACAACTTTGATTCCCCAGGAATCTAGCTTTACCAACAGTTGGCTTAAGACCATGATCCATAATAGCGGTGAGAGCACTACTCCCTGGGGGTGCCCTTTACCGCATATACGGTTCTATCTTGGAAACCTAACTCAGCATAAATTGCTCTGCTCCTTAGCAGGAACACTATCCATGACCGAACGCAGTGATCAATCCCTGCTTCCACAAGTGCCCCATGTATTGAATCTATGCTGACATTATTAAAGGCCCCTTCGATATCTATAAAGGAAGCCATAGTATATTGTTTGTAGAACAGTGAACTCTCAACCGTGCGTATCACCTCGTGCAAGGCTGTCTCCGTTGACTTCCCTTTCAGGAACGCGTGTTGGAATAAAAAGGAATAATTGAGGTCGAACATAAATTTTTCTTACAGGTGCTCGATAAGAAAAAAATAAATATTGGATGGGATCGATGTCCGGTATACGGTGGGCAATCAGCGAAAAGATGCTATAAATGCCTTGGTTTCAGTCACAATGCTAATAATTGTACGAAGAAATTACGGTGTAGTAAATGCATGGGAGAGCATAAAGCAGAAAATTGCACAGTGTGGTCCCAAATTAATTTGCGGTAATTGTTGCGACGCTAACCAAGAGCTAGATCTAAAATTAGATCTAGAACATAGTGTTTTTAACCGAGAGTGTTCAGTCTATGTTAGAAAACTAATGATAGAGAAACAGAGAGTGGGATGTTAGCAACTAGACGTACGAAAAGATCGCCAATGCTCATTAAAATGCGAATAGTGTTGAAGAGAAAGATAGAATAGAAGCTGCACTAATTAATAAAATTAAGGCCCAGAATAATTCTTAGAGTAATGCTAACATTAAGTGTGTAAAAGTATTCAAGTCGAAAGGTAGAAATGGGAATTAACATCTTTTAATGCAATAATTGAGGTCGAAAATAAGTTTTTCTTACAGGTGCTTCCACTGTCCAGTCCCTACAGCTAGGAAATCTCGTATGGATCGTGCGGCTAATGTAGCTCTTCGGCAGGATGTAGTCAGCGCCTTAATCTCAGTTGGGATTCTGCTGAGAATGGTGCTGTGCCCCGACAGCCTTTCCTTCTAGAACCCCAATGCTTGCGGCCTTATGGCACTGGTAGCAGCTGAGTTTTCAATAAAAATATCTATTATTCCTAGTTTCTAGACAAAGTAATTTTTGGTGAGAGCTGGCCACCATACCAGCGCCCCGTATAAGTATGAGTCGGACTATAGCTGTGTACATCCAGTGCACAATCTTTGGTTTTATCCCTATTTATTGCCTAACATTCTTTTAGTAGCAAAGAGAGCCACCTAGGCCTTTCTTACTCGGTCCTCAATGTTCAGTCTCCAATTAAGCTTTGGGTCCAGAATGACTCTAAGATATTTCACCTTGTTTGACAGATCGAGTTCCGTGCCTCGGAGATTAGTACTAGTGAAATAAGGTGGTTTTGTTTTATTTGTAAAGAGCATGAGGTACGTTTTCTCAGGGTTCACCCTCAGCGAACATTTTATGGCTCAGAAGACCACCTCCTGTAAAGCCCTCTCCACAATTTCGCTGATGACCGGAAGAAATTTTCCCGATAAAAACATTGCAACATCATCTGCATAAGCAGATTTGATTCCCCAGGAGTCCAATCGCCAATGTTCATTAGAATGCGTGTATCTCAATATAAATGGTTTATTAGCTAATAAAATTGAACTAGAAAGACTCATGGAAAATGTTAACCAAGTCGTGTTGCTATGCTCCGAGTGTATTACAGAGGAAATAGATGACTCGGAGATAAATTTTCCAACATACCAGGTAATAAGGTGTGATTCACACAGTAGACATACAGGCGGTGTGATCATAATTTTACGTGACACTCTTGAGTTCAAGATAAAGGTCAACAAATCGGTAAATAATAATGTATGGTGCATGGTCATCCAACTGAAAAGTTGCCAGACTAAATGGCAGATCGGGGTGGTATACCATTCACCAAGCACAAGTGATGCCGAGTTTCTCACATATATGGAGGGTAACAGAAATATCTGATAACTTAATAAACACTATAGTTGTTGAAGATTTCAACATAAACATTGAAGTAGTGTCGACTTATAGTAATCAACTGAACGAGATCTTCTCACACCAAGCAATGTAACAGCTGATTAGCTTTGATACTCGGATTACGGAGCATTCTACAACACTCATAGACTTGTTGTATTCTAACAGTAAAGAAGTGTTATGTGAAAATTTACAGGATCATAGAATAACGGATCACGAAACTATACTGTTTTGATTTAATCGCCCCTATTATGGTTGTCGTCGTCGTTTTTCAGTCGACAACACATCTTGTCGACGTCGACGTCACATCGACGCACAATTGGTATTGGCTAAACGTATTGAGACGACGTCAACAGTTTATCGATAAAATCAATGTAGAAATACCATCTTTGTCTGCATCAGCTGTTTCAGTTTATTTACAATTTGATTTAAAAGTTTTCATTGTTCGAGTTCGCGTGGATATGTTAATTAATATTTTTTTGTGAAAAATGTTCTTTGCTTTTGATACATCAAGCTCAAGTGATGAAGAGAGCAAAAAAGAGCTTGCAGCTAACAGAAAAATTATGTATAAGGCAGAACTCTTATGTATTTAGTTTGCCGGATAACAAGTAAGTGTTACAATTTAAATTTGTGGATAAGAACTTGAATTTTTTTATGTTGTTAAATTTTTTTTTATTTCAGATATGAAGAATATTTTCGCCTTAACAAATCAGCGTTTATGTGTTGGAAAAAATTAAGCCGGCAATGAAAAGTGAAGTGCGGACAACGTCTGTATCAAAAGTAATAAAATTGGCAGCAACTTTGCGATTTTTGGGACAGGGATCGTATCAGACAAGTGTTGGGAACGACTTCCACCTTGGGCTATCCCAGCCAACTGTCAGTTCAGTCCTGTCTGAAACACTAGACGTTTTAGAGGCAGTCGTATGTCCTCTATGGATTAAATTCCATATGACAAGCGCAGAAAAATCAGAAGCCAAGGAGTACTTTTTCCAAAAAACCAGTTTTCCGGGTGTTATTGGATGTGTCGATGGAACTCACATTAAAACTTTGCCTCCCAACAAACAAGACCAGAATTTATACTACAATCGAAAAGGATTATTTAGTTTAAATGCTATGATTGTAAGAACCGGCTAACGTTTGCTTTACATTTTAAGACTAAAAAAAATCTTCAACAGGTTTGCGATCATAAAATGCGAATACGGTATTTTGATGCTCGTTATGCGGGCTCCGGGCATGACTCTCTAATTTGGAACATTAGCCAAGCAAGAAGAATTTTAAAGCAGCGATACGATGATGGTGAGCGTAATTTCTGGCTATTAGGTAAAAATTAACCCTTCAAATTAAACCTTTAAAATAAATAAAGATTGTTATACAGGTGATGCGGGCTATCCTCTTGAACCATTCATTATGACGCTATATCGATCCGCAACAGAAAGAAGTCCAGAAGGTATTTACCATAGTAAACTTGCTAATGCTAGAAATATAGTTGAACGAACTATTGGAGTTTTGAAAAACCGATTTCGCTGTTTGCTAGGTGCACGTCAACTTCACTACATGCCATCTAAAGCCACGCAAATCGCTAATGTATGTGCAGCACTTAACAATATTTGCATTGAGTTTGGATTACAATTCACAAACGAGGGTGTTAACATTGCAGAACACAGCCAAGGCAATGTCGACTATAATGATGATGGAGAAAATAGTATAAATATTGAAGCCTCACAAATAAGAGAGCAAATAAAGAACAGTTTTGTATAATTTTAGTCCATTCTTTTTTAAGAAATAAATTGAATTCAGTCTTATTTTTATGTCAAACAAATACTCCTATATACTAATTCATGTAAGGAATCAAACAAAAACAGTTCATAAATACTTAAAAATAAAATATATACATTAGTAGGAACTAAACAAAAACAATTAAAAAAAATAAAAAAGATACATACATATGCAAATTAAATTCAGTCTTTTCTATTTTTTAAATGTCTAAGCTTTTCTTTGGCAATTCCAAGATTTATTTCACTCGATTCAATTGCAGCTTTATGTAATTCTACCTCTCGGCGATCCCTTTTTTCCAAAAGGCTTAGCTTCCTTTCTTCTATTGAGAGAAGTTTCTTTTGGTAGGATGCAGTATCTCGTAAGACATATTTAATTGATGTAATTTTATTGGTGATATCACTTAAAATTCTCCTGCATATTACTATGCCTTTCCAAGATGTCAATCCTTTCGGCGCTTTTGGCTTTGCGTGTTTTGGCAGGAGTGGACAGTTGTTTTCTATCCCTTGCGTTCGCTGAAGTCGTGGGAACTTCTTCTTCGCCAGGTGAATCTGGTGGGCACAACTGGATACACAGGATTATCTGTGCACCCTCCAGTGGAGCAACTGTAACCGTAGTTTTTTCTTTATTTTCTGTTACGTCAGCTGCAACACCTTGTAAAAAACCCTGCGGACTAAGTTGCTTATTAAACTGCAGCAAGTTGGCCACAGCCTCTCCTAGTGGGAAAAGAATTTGTTGTTGATAAATTCCACCACCTTTAGCATTGCACTCCACCTTGTTTTTTTACAATTTTCTTCTTAGCTTTTAATTTTAAATCTCGCCATACCTGCGGTTTAAATGTATATTAAAAATAATATGCTTTCATGGTAGTATTATAATTACTTTCTGCCAACCGTCGCTGTCTCTTAAAGGAGGCCCAAGGGCATTTAATTTATTGCTTATTGCTTCCCATTGCAGTTTAAAGTTCGCTGGAGTTGCTCCCTTTTGAAACCCCTTTGCTAGGCATGGGCTTTTTTCTAACTCAGCTACAAGAGTTTCAAATTGTTCTGCACTTGTAATTTTCATTTCAAATATCTAAATCAATACAGATACATTTGTAGTAATTCAATTTAAATAAAAACAAACAATTTCTTAAAAAAAAAGCAATTATACTTACAAATTTTCTTCTAGTCGTCGGTAAATACGGTGTCGACTGAAATGGCGTCGTTTGAACTCAACGTCGACAGCAATTTTGCTTAGGGAATAGCATATGTTTGTCAATAGCTGTCAATAGTTATCGATTACGACAACACCAATACCGATTTTAACAAGTCGTCGTCGTTAAGTGTCGACGACGACAACCGTAATAGGGGTGAATATAAACAAATTAATCCCGTTAAAAAAGCTGTCAGAATTTACTTCCTGGGATATGATAATTTACTTAACTTGCTGAGACAGTAAAACTTTAGTTACATAAGTAGTATTGATGTGGAAGGGTTGCATAGCCGACATCATACAATTGCTGATGTACTATTGTATGATGTCGGCTATGCAACAATTAACGAACCAGCGACAAATTTATATTAAGATAAGAAACAAATGGTATGACAGGCAATTAGCTGAGGTTAACAAGAAGAAGTTCAAATTACATGAAAAAGCAGTGCTTATAGGAGATTGGGCAGAATATAACATGGTAAAAAAGCAGTACAAAAAATGATCAAAATTAAGAAAATTAGGTACATGGAACAGAAAGTCGAAGCAAATATAAATGATAGCCGATTATTATTATTATTATGCAAAGCCAATAAAGAGCAAATGGATAGAGTTGATTAGTCCCCTGCTGAGCTCTGCAAGTAAAACAAAGATATGTATTGTGAGCGAAATAAAAAAAAGGGGCAAACACTAACAAAGATAACAAACCAAGTGGTGAGGGTGTATCATATGCTAGCGCTTTAAAGGGAGTACCTCCACTAATAATAAAGCCAAAGAGTAAACAAGCAGTGGGAAAAACTAGGGTAGACCTAAACAAAGTCGATGCATCGAATATGAAAATAGATAGAGTGTCAAATAAGCAAAACGGAGTCGTAGTAATAAATGCGAAAAGTGTTGAAGAGAAAGATAGAATAGAAGCTGCACTAATTAATAAAATTAAGGCCCAGAACAATTCTTAGAGTAATGCTAACATTAAGTGTGTAAAAGTATTCAAGTCGAAACGTAGCAATGCGGATCTAACACCTTTTAACGCAATAATTGAGGTCGAAAATAAATTTTTCTTACAGGTGCTTCCACTATCCAGTCTCTACAGCTAGGAAATCTCGTATGGATCGGGATTCCGCTGAGAATGGTGCTGTGCCCCGACAGCCTTTCCTTCTAGAACCCCAATTCTTGTGGCCTTATGGCACTGTTAGCAGCTGAGTTTTCAATAAAAATGTCTATTCTTCCTAGTTTCTAGACAAAGTAATTTTTGGTGAGAGCTGGCCACCATACCAGCGCCTCGTATGAGAGTATGGGTCTTACTATAGCTGTGTACATCCAGTGCACAATCTTTGGTTTTATCCCTATTTATTGCCTAACATTCTTTTAGTAACAAAGAGTAGTACTACTGAACGCAGTGATCAATCCCTGCATCCACAAGTGCCCCATGTATTGAATCTATGCTGACATTATTAAAGGCCCCTTCGATATCTATAAAGGAAGCCATAGTATATTGTTTGTAGAACAGTGAACTCTCAGCCGTGCGTATCACCTCGTGCAAGGCTGTCTCCGTTGACTTCCCTTTCAGGTACGCGTGTTGGGAGTGTGATAAAAAAGAAGTGTTATCTCTAATATACAAGTCTAAAAGTCTCTCAAAAGCCTTAAGTACAAAGGACATTCGACTTATTGGCCTGAAGTCTGTAGCATTATCATGACTTCGTTTCCCTGCTTTAGGAATGAAAATTACCTTTATTCTCTTCCAGTTTAGGGGGACGTGGTGCAATATTAAACACCGTCTGAAAATTGCCACCAGCACCGGGACGACCACCTCTTAGGCTTTCTGAAGCATAATTGGTAGTACTTCGTCCATCCCCGGTGGTTTATAGGGTGAAAAGCTATAAATACCAAATTTTAGCTTCTCCTTGTCCAGTAGCTCACCCAAGAGCTCACTAGAGGTGGTTGGTGAATGGTTTGGGTCCTCGGTTTCTAATTCGTTGACTCTCTACCCTGGGAAGTGCATACTAAGTAGAATATCCAGCGACTACCCAGCCGACTCTGTCCAAGACCCATCTGGTCTTTTTATATATGTTGGCTGGGAGTGTCCTTTAGCAAGGATTCGGCTCAATCTGGCAGATTCCTTTATACCTTCAATTGATTCTTCAGGATACCTCCTTAGCAACTCGCTTTCTTATACTTCTTTAAGATAGTTTTGCAACGGTCCCAGACCCTCTTTTGTAGCCGTCATTAAATGCCCTTCTCGCGTGCTTCCGAAGCTCCGTGAGTTCTTCATTCCACCAAGGTGTACGAGGCTTCTCACCATAACTTAACGGACAGGCTTTTTAAGAGGCCTTCGCAAAGGCTCTTTCTAAGCTATCCGTCTTGGCATCTAGCTCAACCCTGTGGGTTCCTTAAGGGAGTAGGCGTTTCCGCCGAAATGCTAAACTCAAAAAGTATACGACGGTGGTCCGAGAGGGTTTCATCATCGCATACTTTCCATTTTGTGACCTTTAGGATATCCTAATGATAAATTGAAATAGTGACTATATTAGAGTCAGTTCTGAGGTCATGGGCCACCTGCAAATGCACACCCCTGACGGATGGCGCGTTAATAGCGCCACCTATATTTTTTCGTTTGCGTGACATATGGTGACTGTTATCGGTCCGTTCAGCTGAACGGGCCGACTTAGGACGTAATCCTATCAATTAGAAGCGGGTCCATCAATGGTGGCATTACGTTGACTTTGTTTGGGCAGCATACGACGCAATTGGCAACTACACTGCGCAATAAACTTCTAAGGCTGGGTACCCAGTAACAGCGACATATGTACTACATACATATATCGCAAATAGTGGCTTCCAAATTTATTTATTCATTTAATCTATGAAACAATGGTTTCTTACAGACTATTTACATTGATGACTTATAGCTAAGGTAAAACTTAACTAGCTTGACTAAAATATGACTTTAATATTTCTAAAAATAAAGATTTTGAAATTGAGAAATCAATAGGAACTGTATCCGAAATTATATTAAATTCATTTAAGGCGCGGGTGAGAGGGGCATTACGAGCGTATTCAGTTTTGCAGTTATTTCCATAAAAGGGTAAATATTTTCGTAAACTGCGTTGGGGAATATTAAAATAGATTTTACTTAGCAGATAAGCACAATCTACACTACTATTAACGATGTTGAATACAAATGACAAGGAGAGAAAAGATCTTCTTATTTCCAAAGAACTAAGATTAATTAATAGCAAACGATGCTCATAAGGCGGTAACGGATACGTAAAATTTAAAGAACGTAGGGCGTACTTGAGGAAAACTTTTTGAACTCTTTCTAATCGGTAATTCAAATTCGAATAATATGGCCTACAAATATTTGCGGCATATTCCAAGTTTGGACGTACAAAAAAAGTAATTTGTAATTTGATGACGCATTTTAACGTGGTAGTACATGGCGACCAGATAGATAAAATCTTGCTTTCTTGGCAGCATGATTGGGCGTATAGTGCTTATTGGGAGCCAGTAACCAGCGTCTTTGCGTCCCTTTACACGGAAAACTCCATCTTCGTATAAAGTGAAAGTCCGTTAAGCGAACTGGTGCGAGGTAGGTCCTGACCGCTTTCGATCTGTTGAAACTCCTCCCACGCAAGTAAACAAACTACAGGAAACAAATGCTTTGTTACACTGAAAATTACATACATACATAAATACATATGTATTAACAACAGCACAGTGCTTTGCAGCCTAGCCAACATGGCAAAGGCACTCCATGTATGCCTATTTTACATTTGTCGCGCTAACAGCCCCATCGAACAAGAAAAGTCCAATGGTCAGCACTGACGACTAACGCAGCGGCCAACGTCAACCTTAACACCGGTAGAGCCGGCAACAAAAGCAGATACAAATCCTGTTAGCCCATCGGCGAACAAGCAGGCAAGAACAAACACGCAGTCAATAGTAAATGCACAAGCCCTAGTCAATTAAAGCAAACAACCCTAAACAAATTTCATACAGGCGCTCCCAATAATTATATACCAGAGGCTTTAAATGGCAACAGGTTTGATTTGTTGAACGCAGAAGAGTCAAACGACCATTTGAAGGTTACTCCCGCAATTGCTAATACCAGACCTCCATGGTACAGGCAATTCCTTTTAAAGGTAACTAATTACATTTCTAAAGACATGCCAATAACGATTGGCGTTCTTAAGGTAGTGCACTGGGCCTATGTTCTATATTTTCTACACTGCCGATATTCCAACTAGCAAAATAATACTAACGTCCACTTTCGCAGATGAACAGCTCTAGTCAGCCGTAATAAATTACTTAATAGCGCTTTAGAAGAATAGCTACCAAATTGGGGCATTCAAGTTACTGAACAGAAGTGTAAACACATTGCATTTTCATTAAGACCGCAAGTATTTCCGGCAGTATGACCGAGGGTAACCTTCAAATCACAAAATGGAGAGTATTCAACAACGCCAACCTCTGGGATCACCGACGTAATTTCTTTGAGTTAAGCATTGAGGTGGACACGCCTACTTGCTTTGAGAACCTTCGGAAAACAAAGAAGGAAACAAAATATCTCATGAAAATGTTTCAGCAAGGGATAAGCAGGACGCCTTTGAAACGGCTTTTCTCCAAAGCTCTTCCATTAAGATGTGGTAAGCAGGTTGGCACACCTTGATCGAATAAGGAACTCAATGAGCTCCACAAACCGGTGAGGAGGGCCTTTCAAGATAGGTCCAAAAGTAAGGGCTGAGTCCTTATCTTATAATAATAAAAATAATTTGGCGCTTACACTATATAGCTCAGTGTTTGGCGGAGCTTCTCCTACCATTTGTAGTGTGCGTCTTTATATTCTACCACAAATAGAGGGACCTACAATTTTGTGATGACTCCGAACGGCGGATGTATTTTATGCGAAGCTTTTTCTTTGCAGAAAGGAAGATGTATGCCATATCCTGCTGAGGGGTGACCGCTATTTGAAAAAAGGTTTTCTATGATTTAGATTTTACTTGCCCTGGCTCAGGTTCGAACCTCGAACTCAGCGGCATATCGAGTTAAAGCACTTGATCACAGCGGCCTCATCATATACGCGGTGAAAAACACTTCTCAGGGAGGAGTGATATCACCGCTATTATGGCTCATGGTAATAAACAGACTACTAGTAAAGCTAGATTCCTGAAGAATCAATCAAGAAGTTGGGAGGAAGTCAAAGGTCAGCAGCCATTAGAGTAACGGGTGCAATTTGATCTTGCCTAATGGATGTCTTTTATGTTCACTGCTCGACTTATTACAGCTAAATATTTTTTTATCGAAAACTCAGCTAATTACAGCGCTATCAAATTACAGGCATTGGGGTTCTGAAAGGAAAGGCCATCCGGGCACAGCTCCATCATTTGCAGAATCCCACCTGAGATTAAGGCGCTACCCATGGAAGAGTCCTGTCCTTGGATAATTTGGCAGTCTTTACGGACGGGTGTACGATGGAATTGTTGAGTAGGAGTAGGGGCTTTTAATGAACATCATCACCGGGAAGCCAGGTGGAATAGTATAGGATCGTACGTAATTACACGGCAATTTTCGGTGTGATTCGCTTAAAACTAGGGCTATTTTAGAAAAGAGAAAATGGCTAAGGTTGCGCGAGATGTGGAATAAAAATGGCAAATTTGCTATTTGCTCTAACCAGGGTGACAATCCACCTAATACAACCAACCAACCATGTCCGGCAATTAAATTAAACAATGTTTATATACAACAAACCAATGAGTTAACATACCTTGGAAAACACTTGGACAGGTGGTTAACTTAGCGATCCTCATGCTATAGGATCTCTGACGCTGCCCGAAAAGTAGTTCTCGGCTTACCTTTTGTATCTTTCCATAGACTTCCATGCAAGTACATCATCAGCGTAGGCTTATTTCCTCGCCCACAATCATTGTAAGTTCAGGTTAATATTTTGGTGCGAAAAATCTGTCTACTGGTTAAATTTATATGTGGCAAACAAGAGAATTAATATAACTTTTAGGTTTCGTATTGTATCATTAACTCTTTGCAGATAACAATAGCAAAATGCGTTGAGGTAAATTTTCTGAAAGAGTTCTCTCTTATTAGTTTTTTGTTAACGGCATTGATTTTAGTAAAAATCTCGACTAAAATTAAATAATCATCCATGCTCTAGAAGACACGATTAGCCGAAACTGAAATTCCCGCAGTTGATTCGGGTATTTATACCGTGATATCACTTTTGGTACTAAAATCAGAAAGCAGGATCTGCCATTATATATTTTGCATACATACTGAATTGCATTAATACTCCAGATACTAGTACGTTTACGCTATACCCTATATAAAGAAAGTGTGGAAATATTCAAAAAACGCGATTGACAGACCATTCCAATCGAGAACTTTGGATAACGATCGATAATGTTTTAGAGCAGCCATATACACGCAGCTCGAAGTATAAAAGGGCTTTGTCCCACTGTGTTTGGCAATTCAGTTTGATAGTTGATTTTGAACAGAGAAGTTGTAAAGCAGTAAGCTAAGAGTTTTAAAGTTGCGAGTGCGCAAGTCTTAGTATCCGCGAATTAATAAGCGTTGTAAATTACTTGTAAAAAAAAGATTTTGTTGGAAGTAAAAAATTTCCAGAGAGATTTAATTAACAATCTAATGGACAAATCCGAAGGATTAAGAAAATCATCGGCGTTTCATGGTAAAAACGTAACAATTGGTGTCAGAAGTGGGAAGAAAAGATAACAAAGGGAAATGACGAAGATTTACGAGCTGAACAGGAACTGGAAAAACGACTTCCAGTGCAAACCTGAGGATACAACTGCGAAGGCAATAGAAAATGAAGAAGCTACTTGTTCCTCAAGAAGCACAGAGGACATACGCATTGGGGTTGAATAAAAGGACTTGAGTGCTAACGGCTTTAGGTACAAACTCGCTTTTGGCCAGCATTTCACAGATATTAGATGCAAAGACATCAAAATTGCCGTCAGAAATTTCACAGATATCAGCACTGTCTTTGGAAATTACAGGCAATTCTTAAAGAAAAACTAGAAAAAAGGCAATTCGAGGCTAAAGTAGACGAGTTAGAAGTTCGTATTCGAAATTTGGCCAACCTAGCTCAGCGAACGCTCATATCGTAAAAACTCCGTAATTTGGAGGATCAATCCCTTTTGAAACTTTTAAGCTCCAATTCGAAAAGACAGCTTATGCAAATAACTAGAGCATTGCAGACAAAACTGCCGCACTATTTTTAGCATTAAAGGGGCCTGTGGCGGAGATCCTGCAAATTGTTCTCGAGCGGTAGAGGGAGAACTATGTTGCGTTAGTGAGTGTCGTGGAAAGACGTTACGAAAGCGAGCATAGGCGACAAATTTACCAGATGGATCTAGAGAATCGCTACCAACCATCAAAGAATTTGCTTCTGAAATAATAATTGAGACATAATTAGAATGAAAATTAATTCCCAAAAATATTAACTGCTGGAGTTTCTACTGGATATTTAAAACCTGCGCTTAGATAGCAATTTAGACTTACTTACTTACACTGGTTGAATTCAAAATTAAGTGTAATATTTTAACTAATTTATTTGTTTGGATATATTTATTTATTTGTTAATGAAGTCTATGAACAGAAATTCGTATAGACTACACTTATTAGAAAGTATTGCATGTTATTATTAAATATTACTAAAATTACTTAAGAGGGTACTCTACTTTAGAGACCGGAAAATTACCTTTTTTGATAATTTCTGTCACGCGGAAAGGAGTTCTGCGCGAAAATACTGTTGATGGCGTAGCCGGAGTTTGTCCGGCCAGGGTTATTTCTTTGAAGCGCGGCCGAAGGCCGCTCACGCGGAAAGAGTGTTGCCGAGGCTTGGAGCCTATATCAAATGCAAGGTATTTTTACGGGCTTTTAGACAGACTTATTTTGACATATAGTATAACGTATATTTTAAAGAAAAAATAGTTTTTATGAAAAATATGTGCATTATTTTATTTTTTTTTATTTTTCTCAAAATACATATATACGAGTACAATTTATTTACCCATATGCATATCAAATAAAAGGTCATTTACTTACTTTACTTTACACTGCGAAAGAATTGCGAGAAAGCTATCTTTCTCGAACATCCTAGGGAAAACTCTGTCGGAAAACTCCGACGAAATGGCACCGAAAATATATATTTCCCCGATTTCTCTCGCTGGGTAGTAGCTTTAAAAACTTCCTCGCAGTAGTCCTCTTTCGCGGTACGAGCTCTGCTACGGGGCAGGTCCTCTAATTCCCAAAAGGCTGCGAGATGTCTATCCAGCGTTACCTCATTGTAGAATGAGACGCATGATGTAGTCGGTTTTGGATAAGTCGTCCTTCCCATCAGAATTCATCCGAAGACTGTCTCCTGAGCCAGTAGTGAGCCAAGAACGTCTTTCTGTAGACCGCCGAGCATTATGTGCGGATAAACGTCGCCTCCTAAAAGAAGATCGACTTGTTCGTTCGCGAAGAGCCGTTTATCCGCCAAAGTCAGCCCCGGGAACGAATGTTGTATAGCAGGATCGATATTGCTGGTCGGCAGATTTCCCGTCAGTTTAGTTAGCATCGGTGCTGTTGTCTGAATCGTCACCAAAGGATCGACCGGGGATCCCAAGGTTATGGAACACGCCTGGCTGGTTTGCGCCGAAATCGTGTTGTTTATTCCAGACACCCGTGCATTCACTTTCCTCGTTGGCAGCTTAATCCGACGTCGAAGTCGTTCAGTCATAAACGAAATAATTTTTTTATAATTTTTGTCAAAACAAGATTATTGAATATTTATGAACGCCACTTTTTGCAATATATAATCAATAAATTGACGGTTTTAGTTTGTCAGAAAGTTTATTCAAATCATAATAGTTCAAAGTTGAGCCTGCAGAAATACGTGGCTTCGATGTTGCCACGATTTTTCTCATTTAAATCATCTGAAACAAACCAATATTGTAAGTTCATGTTCGTTTATAGTTAAAAACATATGTGTGTTTATTTCTGTTTAAGTTCTATGTGCTAACAACTTCATGTAATAATTTTTTAATTTTTCTTTGGTGAAATAGAGCCACCCCTGAAGATGCTTAAATATTTAGCGAAACGTCGGGCATAGATGAAATAAAAAGTATTTTATTTGCATCAACAATTAATACAATACAAATTCGAACTGATCGCAACTAAATTATTCAGAAAATGCAACTTTCTTTGTATTCAATAGAACCAGAATATAGTCGAAAAAGTTAAAATTGACAATTTCACACTGCGTTAAATGACGATATACGATTTTTACCATGCTTTCGAGTGTATATTTAAAATATTTAAACAAATGCGGTTTGCATAATTCGGCTAGAAATACGACATTGCTGAGTAAACTGTAAAAATTTTAACGCAGCAAGAGTTTTTCTAGTTATCGTGGCGACCGTTTTGAAAATAATGGTTCTGAGAAAAACGCTTTGAAAACTCCACCGTGCACCGTGCATAATTCAATTTATAGCAATGTATCTCGAAAAGTATTTAACATCAAGTTATAATATTTTGCAAAAATATTTTACATATAATGTACGACGAAAATATGTAATAAAAAAAATAAAAAATTTGAACCGTCTTAAGTAGAATACCCTCTTAAGAAAGAAACAAATCGGTTACGGAAAATACTGTTTTACATAGAGAGATCACGTCCTAGAGAACTGGAAATCGTATTGAATTTTACGTTTTTACAAATCTATGCACTTGTGGGGTAGTAATAACCACACTTCTATTACAAAGTTTGTTGCAAGTATATGACTGTTCTCGAATTCACAAAAGTAAGCAGTGAAGCCGGGGAAATTTTCCCTGTTTTTAAACTTTTAATCGAAATGTTATCGAACATCGATAACAAAAGGGATTGAAAAATTACCATTTATAAACTAGTGTTGCCACTTATGGTGAATAAATAATGTGTACCCACACTACTCTCCCTTAAGTGGAGGCATTAGATGAACCGTTATGAGCTAAACAGAATTGCGTCGGACAACGGGTAAATGGGTCGACGGGAAGTGAACAGCTGATATATTCCCGTCGGAAAATTCGGTCGGCTAAACACAATTGCGACGGGGACGGAAACGCTATTTTGACAGTTGCTAAATGACATTTTACAATTAATTTTGTAGTGAAATCGTTTCGATTGTTTTAATTGTGAGTACGCGCAAAAATGAACCCCAGCATTGAAAGACTGTCGCGGATTCACAAAATTGTGTCCATTATGAACGCGATGTATATGATGTACGTGGAGGCAACCAAGCGGTTGAGGAGGAGGTGGTGGGTACGTCCTACAAATCTGACCAGGCACGAATTAGGGTTTCACGGAACATGTTTTCAACTCAAGCTGAAGGATGAAGAACAATTTTTCAAAGCCACTAGGATGAGTGTTGCAAAGTTCCAGACTCTTTTAAATTTAATTAAAGGAAGACTACAGCGTTTTTCGAGAAGAGCGCCAATAAACGAAGAAACTCGCTTGCCACTGACACTGATGTAAGTAATTCTCGTCAGAAATGCAACGAAATCATTAATTAACAATGTGTATCATTTTAGGTACTTATCGCAAGGATGCAGCTCACATTATCTAGCCTGGTCGCATAAAATGGGTGTATCGACAATAAGAGATTATTTACGATACTTGCAATGCCTTATGGACAGAACTGCACGATATTTATGTTGCTCAGCCTAATGAGCATGAATGGAAAAGAATATCAGACAGGTTTGTGATTGGTAACTATCAATGTTTGCGTGTAGAAATTAAATCGTTTGTTTTGTGTTCGCAAAGGTTTTATGTTAAAACGGGAATGCCGAATTGTGTTGGAGCAGTTGATGGAAAGCATATAAAGATTGTTTGTCCGGCACGTAGCGGATCCTTATATTACAACTATAAGAAAACTTATAGTATCGTGCTAATGGCCGCCTGCGATTCCAACTACACATTTACTTTTGTGGACGTGGGTGCAATGGGAAGCGAGAGTGATGGTGGAATTTTTGCGCGCAGTTCATTTGGAAAAATGATTTTAAGAGGAAACCTTAATATTCCGGCAGATAGTAAAATTCCTGGTAAGTACAATTTTCGTAAACGTATACATTTGTACGTTGTAGCTAATTAAGTTTTTGAATACTGTAGGAACGGATACCTCATTTCAATACTATTTTGTTGGGGATAGTGCATTCCCATTAAAGCACAATTTGATGCGTCCATATCCTGGCCGCAACTTATCACCTATCAAGGAAAACTACAACAAGACATTATCTCGCGCTCGTGTGCATATTGAAAATGCATTTGGGATTTTGGCTAGCAGGTGGAGAGTTCTTCATACGAACATTTACGCAGCACCGAAGAATGTAGATAAAATTGTGTTGGCGGTAATTGTACTGCATAACTATATAATGCTTGATAAGGAGAGTGGCTACTTCGGTGAAGAACTCGGATGCCTTCCTGCAGAATTGCTCAAGCAAATCGGTCATCTGGAGATGTATTTAGGAGCAGAGATACGCTGGCCGATATTCTATTTAATAATTGAGACAAGATCAACAATTTCCCTTAACTAAAGTTATTTTATTTAAATTTAGATACCAAACCAAACTTTGTATGCAAAATATAATTAAGCATATAAATATATAGGAACGATGTTGGTATATTAATAACTGCATGAAACGAAAGACACACGACACATGCATATACATATATATAAATGTACATATGTATATCAATAAAGGGATGGAAAAAAATTTATATTTCTTTTGTGTTTTCATTCTTTGTATAATAAAATTCAATTTTATTTCTTTATAAATGTTATTCGACAGTGAATTATTTAATGTTGAAATAATTACTGCCAAATTGTATTGTAGTGCATTGTGTTGCTATGTTTAATACTAACATAGTTAGTATGGCCGTTTATAACGTACATACTAACTTTTTGAGATAACATGGATAAAGTTTTTAAAACCAAAATAAATAAACAACATTAATAAATGTTTAATGCTAAAATATCAATTCAATTGTTGTAGAAATAACTATAACTTTTATAAAAAATTAAGAAAAAACGTTACTTGAAAATTATTGCGATTACAAATGCAGTGGCCCATTTTGAGTGGCAATAACTGTGCATACATAGCGACATTTTAAGCTCTATTATATTCAATATTTCGCTAACTCTTCATGTAGTACCAACATAATTTTTCCTTCTATTTTTTTAACATCGCCTGGGGATAGGTTAGCATCTAAAATTTTTTGTGCAAAACTTTCAAAAAGCTGGAATTTTGAATTTCTTGGTGGCACTTTGGCAAGATCATATATTGAGGCAGTGCACTCCTCCATTGCTTTGGCAAAAGTATTGTTCAATTCTGCATCGGCGCGCCTCTTAGTTGGCCTTCCGCGTATAGTTGTAATCGTATCTGTAAAATAAATCAATTTTAAATTATTGACATTTGTGTTTAATAAGTTGAAAAAAGCATACTTATGCACGAACATGAAGGCTGAGAATTGGAGTGCTCCATGGTGTAATTTGCTGGAGACATACCCTCTATATACTCTATACCTTCAAACAAACTTGTTGATTCTTTAAATATTTCAAAACTTCCGGTAGTCCATAATAAAGAAAAAGATAAATAAGAAATGTGGTTTAAATATAGAGTGAGGCGCATACATATTGCGGAAACTTAATTTCAATACTTACGGCCTCGAGTATTTGCAATGATCCAAGAAAGATAAAGTATCTTGGAGCTTCCATTTCGTGCTGGGTGCTGGTGCGCCACTACCGGATGCTAACATGTTAGCACGCTTTGTTTTTTTATATGTATCTCGAAGAGTCTTCCATCGCCTTCTACAAATGTCCGCTAAAAATATTAAACAATACAATATAAGTATCAAAATTTGAGGGAGTTTCATTAATAATCAACTCACAGGTTGCATTAACCACTTTCCCAATCTCCTCCCAAATTTGGTCTTTCTTCTGCACATTTCGGTATTCCTTGAGGGATAAATCGTAGATACATTGATATTTCCGCACTTCCTCAATCAGCAACTCGTTGAAGCTCATAGCTATGATATTTTAACTTAAATAACTGAATTTGCACACACAAATTGTATGAATTTTAACGCGCGATCAAATTTGGTTTTTTAATATTTTTCTCGTTTTTCATTTGTCAAACAAACAAATTGACATCAACTGGTGAAAAAAGCAACCCTGATTTGTCAACCCGACGGAGAAATTAGAAATGGATCTAAGTATTTTCCCGACGTAAAAATAACCGACGGCAAGAAATCCGTTTCCGCTACAATTCTGTGCAATTGCATTCGCTTCAGTGTGTTTTAATTTTGACAGCGTGTACCCGCCGACCCGTTACCCGTCCTCCGTCGCAATTCTGTTTAGCACATTAAATAAAAATTTACTTTTTGATGTCAATGGATCCCTTCGCTTCTGTAGGGGCATTTGGTTTTTGTGGTTGGCTCGAGCGGGTCGCTTGAGTTGATAAGCGCGCGTCTGTGATTAGATTTCCTCGGCGGCCAAGTAAGCTGGCTTAATTCGGTCGATGTTAACGTTGATTACATTGCCTTTTACCTTTATGTGAGTGATCGCTTAGTTGCGTCGAAGCGTGGAAAAATGTGTGTGCATTTTGACAAATCTTTGAAGCAAACAGTTTTTTGTTTATTGTGATGCGTCGTAGGAGCTGGTCGGTTTTTCCTCATATTTAAACGAAAATCGTCGAGAAAGTCATGCGGGTCAACTGAAGGATCCGAATTCACGACGAATTCCCCAGGTACCTTCTCTGTACTCCTGTAGAGGTATTCTGATGGCGAAGCGCCTAAATCCTCTTTATAATATGTCACTAGTCCTAACAGGACTGTTGGCAATGATTGAGTTCATTGCGGAATTTGATGGCGCATTGTTGCTGCTTTTCGACTAAGCCGTTCGAAGATTGGTGGTATGCCGTTGTTCGTATTCGTTAGCCGCGACCAGCGTTAGAGGGAATTAACAAAGTACTCTCGAATTGTGTGCCTTGCGACAGTTTTTGCCGTGATGTCCTTAATTGGAATTGCATCAGGTCACTTATTAAAGCGGTCGATCATGCAATATTTGAATCCTTGCGATTCTGGCAATGGACCGAGCAGATCTAGATGAACGTGGTCAAATCTTTGGTCGGGGATCAGGGAATGCAGCAGGTGGTATATAAGCATAAAGTCCCATTTTAGAACGTTGATACCTAATACAGTTCCTGGCCCATTGCGTAATGTCTTTGTTCATGTAGGGCCATACATAACGTGGTGCTACGATTTAACAGTTGCTCTACCGCTGGGATGTGCAAGATTGTATAAGGCCTCGAAAACTTTGCAGCGCAGAATTGAAGGTACGAATGGACGGATATTATTACTGGATACGGCACAGTATATTGTTCGACCATCGAGACCGAAGGTTAGTTTTTACAGTATTGGCGATGTTTCATTTTTGACTAGTAATTGTTGTAAATATTCATCCGCTATCTGGCAGCGAGCAAACTCATCGTGATCAATCACAACTGGTAAGTGCCTTGTATCCATATGCGAAAATGTGTATGCAACATTGTTGTTGGAACCGGAGATGTGTTTCAAATTCGTGGTGAATTGGCTTATAAAACCCAATTGCCTAATTTGACGCGATATTCTGACGACGAGTTATAAATCAAAAGTTGAAAATTTGCATACAAAATATTATTTTTTTTTTAAAGAAAATAACATTAACTGAAAGATTGATTATTATTTCTAATAAAATACATTTAAATTTGTAATTATTGAACAGTTTTGAAAATTTTTTACTTTGCTTACAAGTATTTGAAATGCCGTACATGTACTGTGCACATGCATTAAAACAATTCTCAATATTTGAAGATTTTCATAAAAATTATTTATTAAATTTAAAAAAAATATACATGACATGACTGAAAGATAATTAACAAGATAATTAACAATTCTTTCTAATAACATCCATTTTTATTTGAAATTATCGTATATTTTCAAAAAAAATTATACTTGACTTACAAGTATGTGAAATGATGCACATGGAAAAGGGCAATTTTCAAAATTTCGAAAATTTCATAAAAATTAAATTTAAAAAAAATATAATGGACTGAAAGAAAATTACTTATTCTTTCTAATACCATCCATTTTTATTTGAAATTATGGCACCTTTAAAAAAAATTTATACATGACTTACAAGTATGTGAAACGCAGTAGGTATAGGGTGTTTTTTTTACAGGTTTGTTTTTTGAATAGAGATAAAACTGGCATTTTGTGGTCAAATCTGGCAACTCTATTGTCATTTATGTTCAGTTTGGTTTGCCATTTCATCATGAACAGGTTGACAAAAGAACAACGCTTGCAAATCGTGCAAATTTATTTCGAAAATAATGGTTCAGTTCGCGAAGTTTACCGTGAGCTCCGTCCATTTTATGGTCGACATAATCGTCCATCAGAGCAATTAATTCGGTTAACCATGGATCGTTTTCGCACTACGTTTACTCTATGTGATAATACTCATCCGCAGAGACGTCGAACAGTGCGCACCGAAGAAACAATTGCCGCTGTAGAGCAAAGTGTTGAAGAGGACCCGAATGAATCGATTCGCCACCGTGCACAGCAATTGGAGCTTTGTCCATCAACTTTATGGAAGATTTTGCGCAAAGATCTTGGCTTGCGACTTTACAAGATCCAGCTTGTGCAAGAATTAAAGCCGCGAGACCATGCAATGCGTCGTGATTTTGGTGTATGGGCCGAAAATGAGATTGATCTCGATGCTGATTTTCATCGCAAAATTTTGTTCAGTGATGAGGCTCATTTTTGGTTGAATGGCTACGTCAACAAGCAAAATTGCCGCATTTGGAGTGAAGAGAATCCACATGAGACCCTTGAAACGCCATTACATCCACAAAAACTGACTGTTTGGTGTGCTCTATGGGCTGGTGGAGTCATTGGGCCATACTTCTTCCGCAATAATGCTGGAGAGGCAGTTACCGTTAATGGAGACCGGTATAGAGCCATGATAACCGACTATTTTGTTCCCGAATTGGATGGCATGAATGTGGATGAGTTGTGGTTCCAACAAGACGGCGCTACATGCCACACAGCGCACGTCACAATCGATTTATTGAAGGAAACATTCGCTGAGCGCATAATTTCGCGGAATGGACCTGTCAATTGGCCACCAAGATCGTGTGATTTGACACCATTGGATTATTTTCTTTGGGGATATGTGAAGTCGCTCGTCTACACCAACAAACCAGAAACGTTAGGGGAATTGGAAGCCAACATTCGTGGCGTTATTGCCGACATACGGCCCCATATGCTCGAAAAAGTGGTTGAAAATTGGACCTGTAGAATTGGCTTTATTCGAGCCAGCCGCGGCGGCCACATGCCCGAAATCATATTTAAACATTAATGGCATAAAATTATCCTTCCAATAAAGCCAAATTGATGGACCTTAAAACGATTTTCTTGTGTTTTATTTCAATTCGAAGTTCTATACCCCTAAAAAAAACACCCGTTACATGTACTGTGCACATACAATACAGCAATTTTCACAAGTTAAAATATTAATATTTTTAAAAGAAAACAACATGAACAGGAAGATAATTGCCTGTTCTTTCTAATAATTAAAATTGTTTGTTTATTTTCCTGTAGGCCTAGTAAATGTTAATAATTTACAATATTAATTGAGCTCAAGGCCAGTTTTTATGGAAGATTTTTGTGAAGTTAAATAGCGGCAGCTCAGTTGCTCTTGTTTGTAGTTGGTTTGTTTAAGGAAGATGAAATAAAAACAACAGCCAACTCGGCTAGCGTAGTACAATATGTAGCGTAATGGCCCTGCAACTCCGAGCTCCCGGGTTCAAAGCCTGGGAGAAGTGGTTATGAAAAATAAATTTAATTAATTTAATAAAAAAAAAGAAATCTGATGAGTAAATGTGGTGATTTCCGAAATAGTACTATAACTTCTACCATTTAAAACTGTTATTGTGTTTTTCACAAAAATCTTCCATAAAAACTGGCCTTGAGCTCAGTAAAAATTGTAAATTTATTAAAATTTGTAATTATTGAACATTTTTGAAAAAATTATACCTTGCTTGCAAGTATGTGAAATGCCGTACATGCATATACTCAAAATTTGAAAATTATTATTAAAAATATTAAATATTTTACACAAATATAATTGATTATTCTGTATGTATATATCTATTTATATTTGCAATTATCGCACATTTAAAAATAATGTATACCTTACTTACAAGTACATGTGTGAAATGCCGTACATGTACTCTGTACATACAAAAAGGAAGTTTTAAAAAATTTGAAAATTTCATAAAAATAGTTATTAAATTGTAAAAAAATATAACTGACTTTCTAATAACATCCATTTTTATTTGAAATTATCGTACCTTTTCAAAAAAAATTATACTTGACTTCCAAGTATATGAAATACCGTACATGTACTGCACATGAAAAAAGGCAACTTTCAAAAGTTCAAAAATTTTATCAAAATTATTTATTAAATTTTAAAAAATTATATTGAACTAAAAGATAATTGATTTATCTTTCTAATTACATCCGTTTCAATTAAAAATTATAACTCATATGTTATAATTTATACCTTACTTGCAACTTTGGAAACTATCGTATATATCGAACATCAGTAAGTTAATATACTCTATAATTAATATTTACAACTACAATTTTTTATTTGAAAAAAACAAGACTAAGCTAACGAATATTTTACAATATTTGTGTACTTATTACCTTTCACATGCAGGAACAGCTGGTGAAGATGTTGTCAGGATGATGAAAGCTGGAACTTAATTGTAGTCTAAATCGAAAGAAAGGACAATTAGTTTTGAGTAAAACATTTGAAATTTGTCGTAATTGAACCACGTACCTGCCTTTATTTTACAAAGAAGAAACTGCTCTCATATCGATATTTACTCCGTGATCCGCTCCATGTTGGTGTTTACATGTGATCTGAAAAAAGATAGATATTTTTAATTATGACTATTTTTCCATATTTTTTATGATATACACATATGGATGGTTAAATAAAATAAGTCCTAATATATTATCTTTTCCAACAGGCACACCCTAAGAAATTGTTAATTTTCAATTAGATTGCGCATGTTGGACATTTGCATCCTATGATTTGGAACTTGAATGGAATTGGCCATTGATGCATTCTTTGTTTCCGTTCAACACAAATTTTCACAACACTTCACTAGCTCTTAAAAGTAATTCACTCCACTTACTTTTTCCAATGATGCCTCTGCAGCCTTCTTATCAGAAAATTTGATGCCCGATTGGGTGCACAATACCTACAAGTTTGAATTAAATTAGTTTATATGTATGTACGCATCGAAATTTCTATGCATACCTTTGAAATAGCCCTTCAGCGTTTAAATTAATTAATAAAATGAAAATAAAGGCAACTTACCACAAATCCAAAGAAGTTTCACAACAAAGTGATCGTATTTTACGATTCGTAAACATGGCTGCGCAGCGTAGTCTATTGCTAGCACACTCTAGCACACGTGATTTCTGGGCTCTAACATTCGGAATATTGCCGTTTCTTTTAACATTAGGAAAATTGCGAAATATCAAAATGCGAATGTGTTGGTAACACTTGGAAAAGTTGTGTTGGTATTAGTGAATTTAATTCGGCTTTGTTCCTCCGTCTTTTAGGGAGCATTGTCGTTCAGTTCCATTGGAGACACGCATAGATCGTTCGAGATCGATTTTCGAGGAATATTTGCCGCAGCGGATCTCATGGAACAGACTTTCACGTGTTGGTAATAGATACCGCTCAACATCAATTTGCGTATTGATAGCTTGTTTGAAGACTACACAAATTCGTATTGACCTATCTGACTTTGCGGATAATAATGGGCGAAGAAAATTTAGAAAACTTAATGGGTTTCCAAACAGCCGCATCACTGAGCCTTTCTGTTTCTTTTTTAAATTGGGCATAAGTAATTTGCATGATTCAATTATAAAAGGTTCTGTACTTACTGACAGCTAAATACTGACACTCCTTAATCTATAGTTGTATTTTGGAAGTACGCAGAAAAGGGAGAAAATGTGTACTAGAAAAGTATATGTATTATAAAATATGATAGTTTTTAAGTAATTATTTGATTTATGTATTAACTAGCTTGTACCCGCGGTTACCCACAGGATTTTACTCCACTATTTTATACAAATAAAACGTATAGAAAATTAATAATATTTAAACTGGCAAATATAAAAATTTTAATTAAAAAAAAATCAACCGTTGTGTGTCAAAACATCATTCCAGTACTCCATCGCACACACATCTAAACATACAAACTTTCACAGTTTTAATATTAGAATTATAATTTTTGGTATTGTCTACTTAAGTACATACATGAATATGTATATATTTTTGGCATATTTATAAGGTCTGTTCTGCATTTCATTTTTGATTTTAAAGTATTGTCTCTGATTCCCCGAAAAGAATACAAATAAACTCTGATCTTCATAGATATGGAGAAACTAACAACAGATCGAGGAGAAAGGATTTATATGTTCCAATTCCGACCAAATTTGTTGAATGCAGAACAGGCCTGTACATTTTTTAAGTGAAAATAAAAATAAAACAACATGGTTATAGTGAAAACTGTGAGGTAAAACCTTTTTTTATTTGCACTTAATCGACAAAAACTAGATTTGGTATCGTCTTCGGAAAGGTTTGTAAATTAGCAGGGAACACCAACCGTTCGAGGGAGCCTGTAAACAAAGAGATTCAATTATTAAAATATCTCCTAAACGTTGCAGTTGCTATTAAATTTAATTTACGTGTATGTGCGTGTGTGCGCCTGAGGCAGCAAAAAAGTTTAAAGACGGTGACTTTGCAGTTGGGCGGGAAAACACCAGACGCAGGAAGGAAGCTGTAAAATACTTCCTTATAGTAGTTTCAGTTGCTATATTACATTTTACTTACGCAATCAAGTTATACATATCTGCTGCAGGAAAAAAGCTTAAGTCGATCGGCGATGGAAATATATACATATGTATACATAATTATATATATCCCGATGCTCTGACTGGGGAAAAATATCCTGCAAATAAATGGATTTATCATTGATACAATCAAATAAAAACAAAACTCGTATATACTCAAGGTCTTCGGCCAGAAAATGTTAATATCTCATAGAAGGGTTTGCTTTCTACATACGTCTTGTGGTTAATTGCACTGCAAATAAGATGTGTTATATATTTCAAATGTTAAATTATAATAATATTAGGAAAAAACAACGATTTTTTGCAAAACTTACCAAATTCACGCAATTACAAAATCAAATGTCAATGAATAAAAAAAAAATTATAAATTAGACAAATGAGTCAGTAATGCCAACATTTCGTTTAATATGAAGAAGTTTACAATATACTACTATTACAAGTGGAAACTGTAGAACATGCAACATTCTTCATGAGTTAAGGAGCCGATTTGTCATGCGGGAAAGAGTGAGCTGCTTTATTACAGAACCTTTTATTATTGAATCATGAGGAATTTGACGGCACTTGTTTTGATTTGATACAAATTATTTATTAATGCCCCTATTATGATTCACAACTTTGCAGATAGTTGAGTTGTAAGTTGTAAATTGGTATTATGGAACACAACTCAACTAAACTCTGAAAACATAGTTGTCTGTCAGTTGCAAAAAGTTGGTAACGCAATGTATATGTGCGTATTATGAAAGACAACAGAACTTAGTTGTGTATGTGTTACCTGTCAAAACCTAAAGGTTCAATTAGAGGTACCATACCATAACGCCATAACCATAATCGTAGTCATAACCATAACCATATTTAAGCAATCGATTAGTGGTGCCATAACCATAAACAGCTGATATTTGCAATAAACTGAAAGTAAATAAAAATTTAGTAAAGTATGTAAAACGCGGACGCAAAATATAAATTAAAACTCATCAAAACAAAATAAACTGCACACGAAGAACAAAAATATCACAATAAACAAGGCGAATCAGTAATCATTTGTTTATGGTTACGGCAAAAACCAAAATTCAGTTGGTCGCTATGGTTATGGTTATGGCGTTATGGTATGGCACCACTAATCGATTACAGTGTAACCCATAAGGTTGGTTGGATCAGCTGTTTTCTATGGTTATGGTTATGGCACCTCTAATTGAACCTTAAGAACTGAATTTTTGAGTTGAGTTCGTAAGTTCGCTTTTAAATAAATCTTCATAATACAAATTAAAAATGGAAAGAACTGGGTAAGGAAAAAGAAAAATATAATATGTATATGTTAAAAGCGAAGGAAACCAACTCTCTGGTCGATAAACAATTATAAAAGTATTATACGTCTTTCTAGAATTAAGGTGACAAATAAAAAGCAAATGGAAACGTTAATTGGTTAGATGGAGAAGAATCCAGACATCGCTAGAGGCAAGCATAATTTTGGATCTTCCAAGCAAATAATCCAAGACAAGTGGGAAAATATCTCAGTGGACTTAAATAGTTTTGGACCTCCAACAAGGACGTCGCAAGAATGGCAAAGAGTAAGATGTATTAGTTAATAATTGCAGAATATTTATGTAAATTTTCAGGTTTGGATTCACTTCAAAGCAAACCTAAAAAGATGTCTAACAACAAAAAAACTTTTCTGCGACTCTCGGAGGCCCTTCAACGGAAGTTAGTTTAAGCCCATTGGAAGAGACTGTAGCCAGTATTACACTGTTGCAAGAAGCCGTCAATCCTCCTGGCAGATGCGTCACCCTCGAAGCAAGTCTCAACAACTCGTCTGTTGAAAATGTGTAGAATGTCGATGCCAGTATCAGCGAAGTACATAGGGATTCGTATAAAAATTATAAAATAAATAACAAAATTTTAGAGTTAAAAAAGAAGAAACTGGTAATGTTAGAAAAACGACATGCCGAAGAAACAGAGCTGCATATGATACAAATGGCTTTTTATATATAGGTGTTTAGTCGAGAAGAGTGTTGTTCCCAGCCTAACCCTGAGGAATGTAATACAGTCCTGCCGGGAAATCTGGTTGTCGTAGTTTTTAAGAAAACAGGTTGAGTTCTTCCAGGTCTTAACTTTAATTTCTGCGGTTAATGCACGAGTGGTTGGATTTGCGCGTCTTTTGCTGCCACGTCGGCAGCTTCATTTCCTGGTATGCCCGAATGCCCTGGCACCCAGAGGATCTGTGTTTGCTTCCTTAGTTGGCTCATGACCGAGTTTAGACTGCTGTAGCTCTTGCTGGCAAGTGCTTTGATGGCACCTAAGCTATCTGAACATATTAATGTTTTCTTGTTCAATTTTGCTGCATATTGAATGGCCCTTTGAATGGCACTTAGCTCGGCATGGAATATTCCGGAGTGTAGTGGGAGGAGGCTTTGTTGTACGATGGAGATCCATTTTCGTTTTTTTTGACCACTGCGTAAGATGTTGTTCCCTCTAGGAAGGAACTATCTACGTACAAGGCCATTTCCGGAGCAAACGTTGAGCTTTTATGCCAAAGTAGTTGTTGGTATTCCGCGGCGCTAGCTGTGTTTTTGGTGTGACGGTTTAGATCAATGTCTATTTGTACAAATTGATTGTTGTCGTTACGAAGTGTTTGTGGTTTTGTTGGAATAGCTATCCTGAGATCATTTAATTGGTTGATGGAGTGACCAATGCTGCACATGTTGCAGATTGAGGTATTATTTGTGGGATGGTCTAGATACTTCCAAAAGAACTCATGCAGACTTGCTTGTGTTGAAGATATTGCTGTTGCTGCTAGCTTAACAGCGCTTTTGTGCCGAATTTCTTGGAATTCGCGAAAGCGTGCTTCTACTTTAAGTGCGTCTACTGGTGTTGAAAGGATTGCGCCGGTGGCTGATCGGAAGCATTTGTTTAAGGCACTGTTTATTTTCCTGACATTGGTTGTTGATGTCCATCCATATATGGTTATACAATGTTGTAGTACGCCTGTTGTTAGTGACTTGCATATGTCGATGGCAGTGTCTATGTGCACCTTTTTTGCGGGAGCAAATTAACTTCATCAGGTTGTTGACTTTATAGAGTTTGTTCGCAACGTTTTTTGTGTGCTCATTCCAAAGAAGCGTTTTTGAGAAAGCTAGACCAAGAATTCGTATATTATTTTGGATTTGGATATTTGTCTGCCTTAGTTTTATTGTCGTCGCTGGGCATTTTTGCTTGCGGCATACGCGCAGGACATCGACTTTGTCCACAGGGACGTTCGCCCCTCCTGCTGTTGGCCCAATCGTTGATGTTTTTATCTAGCCTTTCAATGTGTTTGTGAACCTCACTAGGGGTGCCTGAGGATATGGCCAAGATATTGTCAGCGTATACTCCGATAAAGTCTATTCCTTCGAATTTTTTGAATCTTAGAACGAGTGAGTTAATGTAAACATTATATAATACAACAGAGAGTGGGGATCCTTGCGGAAGTCCATTTTGCAGCCGGTGCTTTTGAGAGAAATAACCGTCTACCCGAGTTGTAATATGAAGATTCGAAAGAAAGGAGTGGACTACTTCAAGAAGTTTATTTGGGACGCCCCATTCATGGAGCTGTTTAATTACAAAAACACTTACTACTCGATCAAAAGCCTTTTCTAAATCTTCAGATAAAACAACGCTGTGCTTTTTGTTAGCCAGGTTTTCTTTTAACTTGCTTTCGAGTTGGTGACAAAGAGTGTGTACACCACGTTTGGGCAGAAAGGCATGTTGTTCTGCACAAATAACGTCTTGGAGGCAAGTCGTAAGGCGGTTTGCTATAACTTTTTCAAAGGTTTTCGAGATTACTGGTAGGAGGGATATGGATCTTCTATTTGGTTCGGGCTTTTCCCTGCCTTTGGAATAGGTATTATATTTGTTGCTAATTTCGGTAGGCGAGTGGTTTTCCTGAGAGATAGTAAGTGCATTTGCGTAAATGTGAGTAGAGACTATGTTGAGTGCGTTGTTTTTATAAAATTGTATTGCTTCGCGCATTGAGCATTTTTGTTGGATTTTTATTTTTAGTATGTCTTTTTGTTGTTTGTACTTCGGGCATTCTCTGCAGAAGGCGGGATGGTTGTCCGAACAATTCGCGCAATGCGTGTGCTTACAGTTTTCTGGATCGTGAGGGGGGAGATTGCAATTGGCGCAGCTTGGCGTGTTTTTGCATCGTTTGGTTGTGTGACCGAGCAGTTGACACGATTTGCATCTCATAGGGTTTTGGATATATTCTCTTACTTTGGGCGAATACCACGATACGTCAACTTGTTCTGGCAGTTTGTGTGAGTCGAATGACACGAGCAGACGTTTTGGTCGCTTAGGTCTTTGACAATTTCTGCTTCAGGTATATTGTTCAAACAAGGTGCATATATTGTGTCTTTTACGGTGTCAAGATTTGTGTTTAATTCACATTTGATTGGACACACTCCTGGCAGTTCTTTACTGCGGACAAAACGATCTGCTATGGATTTTGATTTTACGAGCACTAGAAGATTACCGTCTCTTATCGGTTGTATTTTTATAATATCTTTGCTTATCGCATGCAATGCTCTGTTGACTAAGAAGCAGGAGTAGTCAGACAAAGATTTATTTTCTTCACTTGCAGACACAGTTAGAAATTTTGTTGATTGCTCAACTACTGTCGTTACAGTCGGAAATTCGTCTTTGTTATAAATTCTTCGTTTTTTTCCTTTTGGGCTATGGGATAATAGCGCGAACCTATTATCACCCAGGTTAGGAGGCCCTGGGGCCATAGTAGGATAATGAAAGTCTAATTTTGTTAATTTATTAGTTTTCTGTGAAAATATAAATATTACAAATTAGTCGAAATGGCGAGAATGCACGCGACGTATGTATATGTATTCGCACTGAGTAATGACTTCGAGCTTAGTGACCGACGTGTATTCACAACGATTGCTAGTCGACGAATGGGCATCGAAATTTGTTTTTAAGAACTCCAATAGTTCGCTCCACTATGTTTCGACATTTTGCATGGATAGTGTTGTATTGAGCTTGTGAAGAGCCGCCTTCAGCCATCCTAAACGGCGTCATTAAATATTGCTCAAGGGGGTATCCAGCATCACCTTGATAAATAAATATCTATCTAAAAATGCAGTAAACTACCTAAAATCCATGTATTTTGTTCAATACTACTCTCCATTAGTCTCTTATATTCGCTCTGGTTCCATATAAACGAGTCATGATTGCTTCCAAGATATCTTGCGTCTACAAAACGAATGTTCATCTTATAATCGCACACCTATGATGCAAATTATTTACGTATGTACATCTTTACAATATTTAATAAAGTTGTAAAGTTTTTTGACTCACAATCAAAACATTGAGACTGTAATATCCTTTTCTTTTAAGGTATAAATGTTGTACTTCATTACTTGGAGCAGAAATGCGAACATGCGTCTCATCTACATAACCAATCACTCCAGGGAAACGGGATCTTTCAAAAAAAGTGCCTCTTTGAAGAATTTTTTTTCATCCTCTCTCAACTGAGCTTTTATCCACTTATCGCACAATCTCTGCTCCATGACTTCCAAAACTTCCATTAACATTATTGACATAGTTGGCTGGGCCAAACCAACATTAAAATCGTTTCCACTGCACTTTTGATAGCGACCTTCAGCCAAAAATCTGAGTACTGAGTACCGTATCCTCAGGCTCATCGGTCTAAAATAATTCGTATATGGTTTCCATTTTTTTGCTTTGAATTATTAAAATGCAATAACGATTTTGTTTACTATACTTCAGAGCTGTTAAAATTTTTATCGAATTGCCAACTTTCTTCAAATAACCTAATTGGCTACACTCGACTGAAAACAGTTGTGAACGGCAATACCAATAAATAGTTGAGTTGTCTCAGACACAACTTAACTGAGTTGAGTTGCGAATCATAATAGGCACAATAATTCTGTAATATTTGAACTTGAAACTACATTTGAACAAACGACACACAAATCTATGTATATGAGTTGATTTGTATTAGCATAAATATCAAAATATGGAAAAACAAAGCCCATCCCTGTGATTCTACCATATTTCATACAATAATTTACATTACTAAAATAAAGCAATAGCATATGTATGTATATGTTTCTGATCAGTCAGGGCTAAGTTAAATATGATTGCTTTTATATTCAAAATTGATTTGAATAGTTGATGTGTGAGAGTGCGCTGAAATCCAACATAATTTGATGTATATGTACGTATTAAGAAAAGATTACGGTCCACAACTGTGCAATGTTGATTACTTTAAGATATGATCCTGAAAGCGATCAGATTTCACAGCAGCTCTGATAAATTACTGTAAAACAGCATTCAACTATCTTTTAACTTGTAGCAATTGACTTCAACTAATTTAGCTGAACTCGCAGTCATAAAATTTAGATTTTACTTAAGGCAAGTAAAAAGTTTCTGAAACTATTTAATTGAGATATATTATAATTGGTGATACAATTTACTTTAAAAATCAAAATAATTATGACTCAAGCCATTTATTTGATATTAAATTGCATTTAATAAAAATAATCGCAGCTTTCAATTCTCGCTAACTTCAGATATGATTTTTTCGCAAATCGATCAGTAAGCGAGCTCACGCGCATTTCGTAGCATCATTCATTGCGGCAGCATCGTATTTGTAAGCGTGCTCTTGATCAAAAAAGGCCTTGGATTAGTAAAAATGGCAAAAGGGAGTATCGCGAAAGAGACACGAGCTTTCTTATTTGATGGCACATTGCAAATCAAGAAGTATGCTTTTAAAATGCCCAGTGAAAAAAAACTTTCTCGCTTGCGGAAGCAAGAAGCAGAAAGTAAGGAAGAGTTGGAAGAATAATGTATTAACATGGAATGTATTTATTTTAAATCACATTTCGCACATCATTGCATTTACATATTAGTTTGACAACATTTTTAAGCTTACATATTCCGTTATCAACAAATTTAAATTCCTAAAAAAAAAAAACAAAAAACAATTAAATAAGACTTAAGAGTTAATTATTTTTTCACTTTTTAATGACTAATGCATCTTGCTCTTTTCCTCGGACGTCAGTAGAAATTGTAACTACTCAAAAAAAGTTACTTATTTTTTATGAAACTCTATTAGTAGTTTTCAATACAACCGTGCTCGGAAAATCAGGTGATCTCAGCTGTGAGCTATTTCTGGGAAAACAGCTGATTGTTATCTTACTTATAGAACTGTCAATGTTCAAAAACCCACAGTGAATGGCAGACGTTTTTGGATAACTACCCCTATATTAATTCTATAAAAATCCTAAGATGGGTTAGTTATACTCCAAACTGTCAAATATAATTTCATGGGTTTTGCTGAGCTGCTATATATATTTGTGTGCAGGACCCTAGTTTGAATGTTCTAACTTATTTGCTTCTCGCAAAAACAAAAGTTGCTACTGTCAAAACCATTTCTATACCCAGATAAGAGATAAGTGGAGCTGTTATCGTCGCAAAAACGGTAGATTTTCTCTTGCCAAAAATGAGCATAGGACACCAAGGATTGTACTTGTGGCTTAGGAAACCACCATGCTCGTGGTCTACATTTGTTGCCAACAGAGTTTTTAAAATTTCAGAAAGTACAATGATCGAGAATTGGGATCATGTCAGCTCTGAAGACAACCCAGCAGACCTCACTAGTCGTGGTCTTTCTCCTCAAGATTAAGGAGGAAGTCACCTTTGGTGTCATGGCCGAAAGTGGCTCCACCTCACTCGAATCTAAAGCTATTCGGGTTCATACAGCGTCAGTTCTTCCATTTGAAGATATCTTTGCACGCTTTTCCAGCTTTTCAAGGGTCATTCGAGTAATTGCTCGAATCTTTAGGTTCTTTAAACGGGTAAATCCTGCATACAACGTCGAACTATTCTTCCATCACTCCTGATTGGGTTGAATTCGATCAATCAAGGTGAATTCAAATCTCCCAAAGAGCGCATTACGCCTCCGAATGAGAAAATAATAAGCCTGTGGGGAAAAGTCTGGGATGAAAAAAATAGCAAAGTGTTAAAATTTAAACCTTTATAGTTTCTGGTACACAATATATATTAGTTTTTAAAACATTTTGAATTGTACTAATGTTCAAGGCAAAAAACATAAAATACAAAATAAACGGCATTGATTGTCTCAAGGAAAATTATTTAGGGGCAAAACCGTTGGGGTTATTGCTTTGCCAGCGCCAAGTATCTTCACACATTTCATGGATGCCGCGTTTAGCTTTCCATCCAAGAGAAACTTCTGCAAGCGATGCATCGGCATAACAAGTGGCAACATCTCCCGAGCGTCGGTCAGTAATTTCAAAATTTACTTTACGTTTGCTGGCATCCTCAAAGGCATGTACCATTTCCAAAACGGAATATCCAACGCCAGTTCCGAGATTATATGCAAAAAATCCTGTTTCAGCAATATTTCTTAATTTTTCCAAAGCCTTCAAGTGACCTTCAGCAAGATCTACAATATGTATATAATCCCGAACTCCAGTACCGTCTTTTGTTGGAAAATCAGAACCGTAAACTCGTAATACATCCCGACGCCCCACCGCAACCTGAGCAATAAATGGCATTAAATTATTCGGTTCTCCGTTAGGGTCTTCACCAATGCATCCACTCGGATGTGCACCAACAGGATTGAAATAACGTAGAGAAACCACTGCCCAACGCTGAAAAAATGCAATAATTGATTATGCATACACATAAGTACTTTATGCGGCGTCACTAGTAATTAAATTTTCTTTAGCTTAATTAATCATAGACTTTTGCAATATTTGATTTATGAAACGTACCCGAATTGCCAACACAAATTTTATAAAAAATTGTGAAGGCTTCGCAGAACCTCATAACAAAATTAAATCGCACATAGGCCATATTTCGAAGCAGTTATGTTACCACATAAGCAATAATAAAATTTAAGTACTTGAGAACTCAAAAGAAAAGTTAACAATTTGTTACGCAGCATACTTTACTTATGTATTCATATTCTAATTAAGTTGTGTTTACCTTATCTGATTTGCACAAATCTTTTAAAATTTCTTCAGTAAAGTATTTAGTTTTGCCATATGGACTAGTACAGTTACCGGTAGGATGGTCTTCAGTTACTGGCAAGAATTTGGGTTCGCCATAAACTGTGGCACTGGAACTATATACAAATTTAAATACATTGTTATCAGCCATAGCTTCCAAAAGAACATTTGTGCCGGTCATATTATTATGATAGTACTGAAGCGGTATGCGACAAGATTCTCCTACTGCTTTAAGTGCTGCAAAATGGGCAACCATATCGATTTTATGCTGAAATAAAACAAATTTAATTTTATAAATAGTGGTTGTTCTAAAAACATTTGATTATTTACGCATAAAAAAATAAATTATATGAGCAATGTTTGTCTCACAAATTATTAAACCAATATTAATAATAATTTCATTTAAAAGTATTAAATACTTATAAAGGCGAGCTGAGAAGGAACGCTTTTTTCTTACTTTTAGTCTTCGACCATAGCTTATTAGAAACGTTGTATCGAAATATCTAAAATTTGCAGTAATTATCTGAAATTTTATATATTTAATGGATAAATCGATGTCATATGTAAAGAAATTTTATCAAAATTGTCGAAGTTAGATATTTTTTAATAATCAGTTGTACGATCTTGAAATTACGTGCTTTTTATACATCTTTCCATTTCAGCCATTAGCAACATTGGATAATTAATTAACTTGATTAGCCTTTGAATGATCTATGCTTCACCAAAATACAGAACAGCACACCCAGAAAAATAATCCTCATTTTTAAACAACACGATTCATGATAGATTCACACGATCGGGTTTTACGTACAAAAAAAAAAACAATTTCTACAAATTACACGATGTGTCAAACATGAATTTACTTTTGAAAGTCAATTAGCTTTTTTGGTATATTTAACAAAATTATACTGTTAATACAACTTAAAAAAAGTGTTGTCCCGTTATGCTGCTAAATTGTCAAACACGCGTTTGCGAGCGAATACCAAATTTTAGCTTTCTTGTGTGGTTTATTGTCCTAACTTTTGTGAAAAGTTTAAATAACCAAAAAAAAAGGAATGTGTATTTGAAGCAAGGATGCATTTTAACGTTAAATTTAACCGTTCCGAAATGTTTTCTCTTGTTTCGGTTAAAACATTTCAAAATATTATCGTTAAAGCAATTATCATAATAAATTTCATTACGTTTTTAACCGAAACGAAATGCTGGCGTTAACGTTAAAACGTTAAGAAAAACGCTGGAGATTCACTCGTCGCAAACAGAAGCGCTGCTTACTTTTAGGCACATTAAAATTAACGAAAACGGAAATTTTATAACGTTGCAACATTAACGATTTGATTTCGTTTTGATAACATGGCGACGTAACGCAACAAACTCATTTCGTTAAGTTAATTTTGCTCGTTAACAAAACAAAATGGTATCGTTTCGTTTGTTGAGCAGCCCTGATTTGAAGAGAACGAAAAGCAATGCGGTGAACTGCCGCAGAGCGACGACGAAACAGCCCCGTGCAAAAACGCAAATTTGAAGGACATCATATGCTGAGTGGAAAAACCAAAGGGTAAGCTCAAATGATTAAATGCCGTAAATTAGTTGTTCGACTTGAAATTTGCAGGTAGCTTTGAAAAATCTGCCAAACCTACAAATTTGAAAAAGTGATTCGAGGATCAGTTAAAATGCGGTTAGACGTAGCAGTGCAAGCGCAAAATTAAAGCAAAAAGCGCAGCAGAATTGTATGCATTGCCACGTTTAACCGCATTTTAACTGAAATACTCTTTCTTGCACACCTGTACAAAGCTAAAATATAATACTTAACGCAACTCCGAGAGTCCGGAGCGTATTGCAGCAATATCAAGAAAATTGTTCATTGTTCGACGAACATCGCGAAGTGTTAGTAATTATAATACATTAATTTATCTGACCAAATTAAATTGTTATTTCCTATTGAAGAATGAATCATAAGGTTTTAACTTAAGATATACAGATGTGCAGTCCAACTCACTTACAGAGATATTATTGCAAGCGACGCAGCGTAAAAAATCCCACAAGAAAATTATACGACAAAGCAACAAATGTTCGTCGAAAAATCAAAAAGTGTTCACAAGTCACGAATTCTGAAATCTATACAAAATCTTGTCAAAAAACCGAAGAATCAAAAACGCAAACAGAAGGTATCAATTATTCATCTCAAGATTTTATGCTTAACTATTTGATCGTCTTAATAAATTTTAATTTTCTAATTAGGCGAGCAGGCATTGAAAAAAAAGTGTGGCTTTCTTTTGGTTATTCTTTGGTAAAAAATGGATTTTATGTATGTATGTTATATACATTAGGGTGACAGTTAATTTCGAAAGTGATATTTTCTTTGGTCTCAGTATTTTTATGTGTGTAGTTTTATTTAAAAAAAATTCTAGTAAAATTTCAAGGTCGTAGGAAGAGGATTAGGGGGCGCGTCGGCCCCCCAAAGTTACACAAAATACGTTTTTTCACGCAAATTCTTACTTTGACTGCTTGTAACTTTCTCTGTGTTTTTTTTTTTTAAACATTACTGGCGAAAGATGTTCATTAATATGTCTACAATAACATCTGTCAATAACATTTTTGTCTAATGTTAATATTTAATGAAAAAAACTTAAATATAGGAGAAAAAGTACGCCTCAATGTCGATTTATTATACTTAAATAAAACTACTTATGTATATGATTTCTCTTTTTATTAATATTGTTTAAAGCACTTGAGACAATGTCTTTTTATTACAGTCCGGAAACCGATGGCGGTAATCGCTAACAATTTTTAAAACAAATTGTTTTTGGCGTTCATTTTTGGTAAATAGTTTATTATACTCTTCCATCAATTTAACCCCCCTTTCGGCAGTGTCATTTGTAACATTTAATTTTTTCATCAGTTCAGCCGCTTTACAATAAGATTGGTCCTGCTCCCATTTGTCTGGGTTTAATTTAAAAAAATCAGTATTTATTTGAAATCTTTCAAATAATGCTTTTGTTTCGGCAGAGACGAACTGTTCAATTCCGTCATGGAATATTTCAACGATTTCTCTATCATTTATTGTAGCTCGCTTTGTGTTTTGCTCTTGTTCAAAATCATTTTCCAAAGCCGCCACCATTTTTTGTTTTGAAAAAAGGGATACGTTGCTGTCAAAAAATGCAAGACCAACCGCCTCAGGGCTTAAATACCACAAGTGGTTCCTGAACTTTTTAAGAGCAACATAAGATATAGCAGCATCAATTTTTTTTGAAGTTTTCAAGTTTTTGTAAAAATAAAAAATCTTGATATGGCGCTTTAATGGCCAAAGGAGCAGAAAACCACGCTTCGACATAGACTTCAGCAATAAAAACAAAAATTTGACGAAGCCCATTTAATTCAGTTGCTGAAAGCTGGATTTCGTTACGGAATAAAAATATTTTTAGACAGTACATCGCTTTTGCCATCCACCTTGCATGGTGAACAGCTCCTGGCGATCGAAACATTAGGCTGTTTGGATGTGTCTTTTCTGGTTTTTGACCCAGGAAGAGCAAAGTGAGTTCCAAGAATTCTTTATAGTCTTCCCTGGGTTGTTTTTCTTCCAAGATATTATTTACTGCACCGATAATGCGAACAGCAGACTCTTTCATGTACGTCTTGACAGTTGGATCGTTGATGCCATACTCATAGTTTTTAGCATCAATCTTAGCCCAAGCATTTTTAAATTTCTCAAACATTTTAACGTTTGGACTTCCATAACTGCTTATTTTTTCTTCGAAAACGCATCTTAAAACAATATCGTATATATGATGACGGCATGGTAACCATAAAAGTTGTCTTTGTAAATTATTTTCAATTAACGTACAGGTACCATTGAAACGCCCAGTATTGACCGCTGTTGTATCAAACACTAAAGCTTTGATGTGATTTTGCAGACCATATTCATAAATAGCATCGCATACAGCGGATGCCTGTTCCTTTCCAGTACCGGAATCAAGTGCAGATATTTCAAGAAGCTGTTCAACTTTACCGCTCGATATTATTATAGGCAACCTATCAACTTTATCATTTCCCGTCAGCGCCGGCAAAAGTTTACCATCCCAATGAAGGCAGATAGCGTCGAGCTCATTTAATTTTAATTTATTTTTTAATGCTGAAATTCTTTCTTCACGGATTTGTTCCCTTTCCTGGTGTACAGACGTTCGGTTTAAAATATAATCTTCAACATTATTACCCAGAGCTTCAACGACTGCGCTTATTAGATGAACCGCATGTCTGTCACTGATTTCACAGACATCGAGTGCGGCCGCCAGTTTTGGTGTTAGTATTTTATTTGTTCCCCTACATTTTTTGGCTGGAGGTTGACTACAACGTGGGTCACATTCCATATCTGGAAAACTGTTATCATTCTCTGAAGATTCAGATGACAGCAACTCTGCAGTTTCATCTAATAAAAACGACTTAATTTAAAGAAAATAAAAAATAAACAATAACATACAACGAACCAATTAATGCAATTTCACGATTATTCCGCTCCACTTGTTGTAATAAATTGTTGTTGCGTTCTTCTAGTCGGCACTCTCGGCGTACTTCTTCGTAATCGATACCATACATAAAGCCTGGGCGCCCCGTTTTTCGTTGACTTATCAAGAAATCAATATCTTCTTGATTCGACATTATTTTTAATGCACTTGCATGCGCCACGTCAAAAAGCATATCCAATTTTTCTTTCCACGTGTTTACTTTGCTCTTATGGAAATTAGAAGTCTTCTTTGAATCTTTTTGAAAGCTTTGCCATTCTTTATACAATTTCTCTACATTTGTAATGCAGTGTTGTTTATCCTTGACCGGAATGCGGGCTTTTTCCCAGAACACGAATAGTTCTTTTACAACTAAATCTGAACTTTCCCGTAAATTTTTTTTTACTACACGTAAATTGAAAAACAAAACTTTCAACACTTCTATATTGGAGGGTAGTTTACTTCCCGTTAATGAGTTGGTACAATAACCAATTAAATATATGCGTTCACGAAAATTTCTAGCAGACATTTTCGACTTTTCACATTCAAATATTCACTTCGAATGATTTTTTTGCAAATTTAATGCTATTAAAAAATGTTTGCGGCTGCTGCATATAACTGTAAAATAAGAATCTATTTTCCGAGAAACATTGGTGCTGATTTTTTGTCGGTAGCTTACGCAAGCATTGAGAATAATATTGTTGAGATTGTAACGGGAATATTCTCGGTCACAATTGTCAATATTATAGATCGCTTCAGCATACAGGCAAAAAAAATTTGAAGCAAACTTTTAAAGACAATTCTTACACTTGAAAACAAAAGTAAACAAAAAAAGTCTGAAGTTCGGACTAGCGAGATCTTACTGTATATAATTGTTGAAGCTACTCTTACGTAAATCATAAGGAATTTTCTATATGAATCTTTAATTAAATAAATCTGAACAAAATCCAAAATTTGAATCATATAAGTAATTTTATTTAAGTATAATAAATCGACATTGAGGCGTACTTTTTCTCCTATATTTAAGTTTTTTTCATTAAATATTAACATTAGACAAAAATGTTATTGACAGATGTTATTGTAGACATATTAATGAACATCTTTCGCCAGTAATGTTTAAAAAAAAAAAACACAGAGAAAGTTACAAGCAGTCAAAGTAAGAATTTGCGTGGAAAAACGTATTTTGTGTAACTTTGGGGGGCCGACGCGCCCCCTAATCCTCTTCCTACGACCTTGAAATTTTACTAGAATTTTTTTTAAATAAAACTACACACAAAAAAACACTGAGACCAAAACAATAAAGAAAAAAAAAATACTCCATACATTTAATTGTCACCCTAATATACATACATACATATGTGCATATATTAATAACTTTTTTGTAATTAAGGATGAAAGTGACTTCGATGCAAAATACCCAAACAAACCACAATGTTTGTTGAACGGATGGCTTAATTTTATGAAGAATATAGTTCCATATATGAAGCGGAAAATTAAAGATGGAGCATCGGAAAATATGTTTGCTGAATTGAAAAAAAAACCGAATTCTGGTAATTAAATATTTTGTTATTCATCTCTTAATAAAAAGATAGCACCTCAACAATTTTTGCAATTTTTGTACAACATTTTAAATTTAGATTTATTTGGTTTTGTTCGACTATTATAGAAAATAATAAACATTAAGCAAGCAAAAGGAAAATAGACAAAACTGGTCAAAATGCTTTGATGCTATCCATCTATAGCGGGTTGTTGCTCAAACTTATGTATATGTATAAGTGAAAATTAATATATGTGTGTATTTAGATTTAAGAGATTGTGTGATTACACTACTTTTACATGCTCTGCTCTAGCCACCATTGATTTCCATCCAACAACCATTGCGCGGTAGGCGTCTAAAATGGAAATCATCTATAAGCGATGCGCAAAATTCTACAGTGCTGCACTGTGAAAGCACTAATGATTATCAAAGAAAGTATGAGTATCTTAAATCTAAAATTATGGAGAAAAGACTCACGTTGAAACCGATAATTTTAGTTATTGGGCCAGATCCAGCTAGTTAGGTAAATTTTTATATTCTTTTTAACGTTATAAGGTACCTATTTTTTTTAAAGCACTCTATACTATATTTAAGCTATTTCATGTTCTAAATTTTGAGTACCCTGCGGAAGCTAAAAATCTGTACAATTTTATACAAAGTTATTTTTTTTTTTGATATTGAATGTTTATCCACTCGAAATATTGTCTTACTTACTCGTATTAATTATTTGGAAACCATAAAATAATTTAAGGAAAAGGTTTAAATGCTTTCTTTGCAACTTTCATGCATTAAACGCAAAATTATTGGTCGATCATTTAAAATCATTTCACGAGCTAAATAAGAACAAAATTTGTTTTTGTTATGTACCTGTGTGTAGCCAAACGTATATGCCTTTCAAAACCATTTAAAAAGAGTTCACGCTGCACAGTGGTCGATTTGATTTAGGCGGCCAAAACTATTTTTGGACGTTAATGGCTTCGAAAGACTGTATTTTAAAAAACTATCTATTTATTTTAAAAAATAAATAAGAAAAACATATATTTTATAATAAAAACACATTTTATTCTCATAAATCATAAATAAATAAAAATGCATTAAATTGTCTTATTAAAAGATGTTTCTATCTCGACTTCTTCGTGCTCAATACTTGATTATCAGTGGGGCTCGGCAGGTTCTAATAGTTCTATAACTTCACTGGAAAAAATGTTGTGTGAAGTTTTCTTTAACGATCTTTCACTACTTACGAGTGGATCTGAAGTAAGAAGCAATCTTTGATAAATATCACGGTTGCATTCTTCCCTTGAAATTTTTCTTGAAAAATTCTGTCTGTATGACCGAAAATGTTTATTTCGTGCTTCTGCAGCCTCCTCCGACAATTGGCCGATTGGCAACAGTGCATTATCTATGATAGTCGCCCCATGTAATAGTAATTTATGCATTGTTGGAGTCATGGGATGCCATCCGTATAATTCCACATACATTTGCGCGGTGTTGAAGGCGTATTCTTCGAATTTTGTTGTATTTATTTTGTGTCCACTTGAAATCGCCTCTAATAAGATTTTAAATTTGTGTATTAATTCGTGGTTAATGCCTGTTATGTCCGCCGCTAATTCTGTGTTTTCAAAAAATCTCCTACTCGTATTGCCATCATTGGTATTACCAAAATTGGCTTTAGGCATGTCCACCAACAGCCCAGTTTCTAAGCGGAGTCTTTCTTGGATTTCTTTTTTCCTTTCTTCTTCTAATGCTTTCTCTTCCTCAGTCCTTTTCTTTCCATATTTCTTCACGGGCAATTTATATGCCAAATGCAGAATGCTTTCAAAAATACGTATTTTTGCGTGCAATACCGAAATGCCAAACTCAAGAGCATCGGGACTTATCTCGTTCTTTTTGCTTAAATTATTGAAATCTTTGGAAGTGGCGCCACATATATAGCATCGGCATTGCAAACTTTGCCATCAATTATGGTCATTTTTAAAATGTGATTATAAGAAAATTCTTTTCCATCAATATTTACTTTTGTAGGAGTGAGGTTGTTAATTTCATTTTGCACATAACTTATTTCCTCTTTTGTTACATCTGTAGTTTCTTTCACATACCGAAATCTGATGGGGCGGCAAAACCGTGGTGATGATGGTGTTGGGTTTTGCCAAAACACTTTATTGTTTTCTTTACCACAAATAATTTGAAGTGGGACAAAAGAACTCAAAAATATACTAGCATCGGATTCGGCGTCTTCCGAGAATTTTTGTTTGTACCGTGCTTGTTGTGACCCGTCACACCCCCATTTATAAATGACCGTTAATGACTTTCTTTCAATTTCGTTAAGGGTTGATAACACTTCTTCCAGGTAGATTGATAATCGTTGAATAGTATGATCCATTAGGCATTGTAAACTAATTTCTGCGCAGGTAGCCGTTACTCGCAATGCCGTCTTTGGTGGGTAGCATTCTTGTTTTGCTTTCAACAAAACGTCGTAACAAGGGTAATGCTTTGGGTTAGTTGCCCTTATTATTTCATATTGTCGTCTTGTTAGGTCAGTTTCTACGAACATTATGAGTGCTTGGAACGGGGTCAAAGGAGCAATTGTTTCATTGGTCTTGGAATAGGCTTTTCTATATTTACTAGCCTTTGTTGGTGAATTTCGTATATCTTTGAGCACTTTTGAGGCATTTCTTTTTCTCTTCGTTTGCAATATGACTTGTGCGGCATGTATAATCATTTCATCATCAACATTTGATCGAATTTCCTCAGTTTTTCTTCTCTTGCTTCGTTCACTCGAATCCGAAAATGATTTGCTCGGACGACCTGGTTGATTGGGCGAATGCACTGGTATTTCAAAAGTGCCTTCCAGCCACTTCTGGTTGTTTTTCATAAAAACTTCTTCAACTTTATGAGCTTTTAGCCATCTCTGTTTAAATTCGTGTTTGATGTAGGAAAATTTATGCTTAAGGCTCTTTTTTCTTTCCACAGTGTCTCCGCAAGACAATAGCAAGTGGTTTTCTAAAAACTCCAATTTCTCATCCATACTTAGCAAATTTTGTAGTTGCATTTGCTCAAACATACATTTACGGGTCACTTTTTTCACCCCCGACGAACTAGGTATCTCCATAACTGAAAAAAAAACATAAAATTAAAAAAAATGGTTTTTTAAATTTTTTTAACAATAATTTTTTTATAGAAAAGCTGAATGTGTAACGTATTCAATAAACAAAAAAATATGATCCGGACGAACCCTGATCCATAACAAAATTGCTTTTGAAATTAAAAAAATTACATTTTTTATGTGAAAAAGAGGGTATGTTCAACTACCGAAAAATATAACGAAAGTTAAAAATAAAAGTTAAAACTATTCTTTATTTAATAGAAGCTTACCTGAGCTATGGGAATCACTTTCACTTTCACTTCACTACACAACTTAAAATAAACATACATGCGTATTGCGAAATTTGATATAATTTGGGCACCAAATAGAAATACGTATCAAGTCAACGATCAAATTACGTCTAACTGCACGGAAGCGGTGACGTATGGTTGTTGAAAAAAAGGGTGGGGGGTTTTTCGCGGAAGTGTTTACTATACGTAGACGTCAATATTTTGTGCCTACTACGTATTTAAGATTTTGACTTTTGGCCGCCTAAATACTTCAAATCGATCACTGTGCGCTGGTTTGGTTGAAGATACGAGTACAAAACAAGATTACGTTTTTTATAGCTCTAAGACAATAAATGAGCCAGCAGGCGATATTGTGTCTTCTGTGTACAGCGAAAATTTCCAGAGTTGGATATAAATCGATTCATTTTATGTCTTTATGAAATAAATAATTTTAATAGAAAGATTGTTATTTGGACATATTTCTAACGAATACCGCTTTTCCAAATCATTGGAAAAGGAAACCTTTTTTGTTTATTGTTTATTTTTGTTTATTTTGTATATAGTCTTTCAAATAACAAAATTCTTACAGACTCCTAAGGCCTTAATCTCATTGGCGAATTTTAAGGCAGAGCCTGCAATACTATAGAAAGTATTCAAAGAAATTTTTGATCTAGCAAATGCTACATGGAAACATTTAGCTGTGTTCAGCGACAAACGATTTAGACAACACCAATTATAAACCTTATCAAGATCGCGTTGTAGCTTTTCGGAATCCCTAAAGCTGTTGACAACAGCATACAACAGATAATCGGCAAATGACAATCAAGAGCCAATATCATTGATGAATATAATACAAAATAAGGGTTCCAAGAATGCTACCCTGCGGAACACCAGAGTACTCAGTAAATGGATGGGATGCGGCATTATCGACGGTAACAACACTAAGTCTATTATTGAGATAAGACTTTATCCACAGTAAAAACATAGAATGAAAACCCAATGCAGCAAGTTTGAGCAGAAGTATACGGTGAGATACTTTGTCAAATGACTTAGAAAAATCCGTATAAATAGTATCCACTTCGCATTTGTTTTGAAAGGCATTAATGCAATAATCATTGAAAATAGACAAATTTGTGACTGTGGAGCGATTCGCAAGAAACCCATGCTGTTTACCGGAAATAAAACCTTTGACCGCAAAAGATATTTTTCATTCACAATGAGTTCAAAAAGTTTAGAGACCGAACGTCGTTTTGGTTCCCACTCTTAAATACAGGGGATGTCAATTTCCAGTCATCTACAAAAATGCCTGAGGCCAACGACTTGTTAAAAATTATTGTTAGAGGCTCTGCTAGACATAGACAGTTTTTTAGCAAGATAACCGAGAGGCCATCTGAGTCAGTTTTAGATGAGGTCTTGAGTTTAATTATGCCATTGACAACATCAGCAACAGATACGCGCAAAGAACCAAAATTAAGCGAGGAGTCACTTTGGATAGGAGCAATAGATTCTTGGTTGAAATCGGTTTCAACATTAGAGCAGAAAAAGTCAGCCTATTTGCCGATTCACTAGCGGAATATGAGTATTTTCCATTGTAGAAAACGTTAACAGGGACTGCTGAACAAGTCTTTTTTGCTTTGATAAAACCCAAAAACATTTTAGAGTTCGAGATAATCTTGTTTTCATAACTTAATATATAATTTATGTACAAAAACTTGTTCAAACAGTTGAATTCCTTTAAGAAGTTCTGAAATTTAAAATGGTGCATTGGATTGTTGGTTTCCTTATATAATTTGCGATTTTTTTCTTCAAATTCTTTAAATGTTTTAACCGTTTGGTATGCCAAGGTACTTTATACACTTTTAGATAGGGACATGCTTCAAACATAACTCATATAGTTTTGTTTTAAATTTTTGAAAGCAAAAATTAACATCATTTTCACGAAAGGCATCTCTCCAATCAATAATTGACAAAACGCCACTAAATGTAGAAAAATCACATGAGGCGTAGTTGAACCTAATGCTAAGATCATCAGACACCTCCGCAAATTTATAAAATGCCAACTCAAGAGCGAGAGGAATGTGATGTTTGTCAGTTTTAGAGATTGGTGTAAGACACTCCGATAGACTATAATTAATATTTTTAGAAATAAATACTAAGTCTAAAATTATATTAAGGCCAAAATCCATTGGTTTTAACTTAAAAGACTCGCAATGAAATTAATCTCAGCTGAGGAATTAACGTTAGAGGCTATGTGAGAGCCAATTTATATGGCACAAATTAAAATCACCTAAGATGACTGTCAACAGAGCTCTTCGATGCCAAAGACGGAATATAAGTAATCGTTGCAGTGCCACCAAAGTCGGCATAGGAGCGTCTCATGATAATTTTATCATAAAAGTTTTGAAAAAATTAGCAACATCCGCCAACTTGAACGACAAGTTAAACATAAAAAGTGAAATATTTCTTGTGTATCTTCTGAGAGCATTCCAGTAGGAATATTGAAGTTTTTAATAATTTGCACTCCGTGCGCTAAAACTTTGTGAACTCTTGCAGGTATTTTATACCACGAATAATTTTTCATATAAATAAAACGATTTAATTTTATTCGATTGTTTTCTACAGCGCACTAGCTGTTGTCTTAAATGAGTTTTTCAAACTGAACTTACAATCCTGCCCTTGCTTACACCTAGCCCACGGCGTCGCGCTGCGCTGCTGCTGTTCTGCTAGCGTTCTACCGTGCGCACGCAATTCTGCTGACATGGCCGCGCGTGTAGAATATTCGGTGGAGCCAAACCGTGTGAGCGTAATTCTGCTGACATGGCTGCGCGTGTGGAACGTTAGGTGCAACCACCCTGAGTGGGGTTGCGTCAACAAGATGTTTTCCACTAGCAAGAATTCTTAATATTAATGAAAAGTTTCTTAACATATTAATATCAAGGTTTGTTATCTCCGCAGAAACGTCTACGCTATTAAAAAATCGTCTTGCAGTATTACCGTCATTAGATGTCCTATATCCTGTTTTAACCCTATCAATAACCAATCCCATTTTTGTTTTAAATTCTTTAACAAATCCGTTCCTTGTTTTAATGGAATATGCGTTTGTTTTCTTCACCCTGTACTCGGCAACACATTAAAGGAAGTCTGTAAGATATATGCATTGCACATTCAAAAAACTCGATCCATGCATGTAATGTTGATAAGCCATTTCTAGCAAAATCTTTATTAATTGGCCTTTGAAAGGTTTGAAATGTGTTCATTTAATTTGGAGTTGCACCACACAGATAGCAAGTGGCAGGTGACTTATTATCACATAGTACATTAGCCACTGCTCCATCAATCATCGTAAGATACATTTCATATTTCACAATTATTTCAAAGTTTTTTATTTTTACAGTATGGCTTAAAAGTTCTTGGATTTGTAATGCCAATTCACGTTCAAACTAATGTATTAAACGATTTTTTTCTTTTATAAAAATTAACTTAATTGGGCGACACAGATGGTGTTGATGAAGCAGAGTTGTTGGTCCAAATTTCGCGACTGCTTTCTAAATTGCAGATTTTAAAGGAACTAATGCAGCGAATTCATCGGTGTCTAATTGAAAATTTTTGTTTATAAATACTATGACCTGAGCTACCATCAAAACCCCATTTGCACTGTTAAAGAACATTTATATCTGAAGAAATATCTACGGTTTGTAGTAAACTATCTGCAGTCTTATTTAATAAACTTTGCAGAGGTACTGCCGCGGTTGTTTCAGATAGAATAAAAGGTTTTGGCAGCAACTCGTACATGGCTTTTTTCAATTCATAAAAGCTTGGAAATAAGTTAGGGTGAATTACATTAACTACAGTTCGCAATAAATTATATTTCCGCACTGATAACTTTAAATCATAAAATAAAGCAAGCGCTTGATTGATAACGTCCTATCAGTTTCCAAACCATCATGCTTTCTTAAAAAATTTGCAGCCGCTTTTATTTCTGTAGGGGGCGTTGAAGAGATTAGCTCATGAACCTTGTAACGTTTACTTTGCTCGCTTGCATCTTCAAACGCGATTTTTGGTCTGCCTCTGCTAGTACTTGGCTCCTATGAAATATACAGAAATGTTATTTATGTTAAATATAGCGTGCCGCTCTTCAAAAGACTCTCTTTTACGATAGCTAGCATTCCATAAGTTTTGGAATTTAAGTGCTAACAAATCTAATTGTTTTGCCTAAATTTTGTTATCTATAGGCTTTGTTGCATTTTCTTCAACGCATTTTACCATAGCGCTTATTAAATCCCTGCGCTTTAGTTGTTTATTTGACAGCCATATTTCAAAAAGCGAACGTATTTTCACATTAAACTAAAAATCTATCTGCACCTCTCTGCAGCTAGAATTTGTTTTAAATTAAATTACATACTTGTAACAAATTCCACGCAAAATTTAAAAAATGTGTTATTAAATGTATTTTTTAAATTGTCCACTGAACTTTTGATATTTTCACTTCACAAAACATCGAGTAACGGTACCCCGAACAAAGTAATCAGAACAGATAAGAAAACAGTGTTCTAGTAAGAAAAAACTACATTTTATAATAAAATAAGCAGTTTGATAATGTTTATAAACAATTAATAATAAATACTTACATTTGGCATACAAAAAAGTCTTTATCTCACTAAAGTATATAATTATTTTATAGTGCAACTTTGATGTATTGTTGCCTCCAGCTTGTACTATTTTTTGTAAAATTTGTTTTTGGTATTTCTTAATAGATATGTTTTCTTCCAAACTGTACAAAAAAATACCAACAATTTGGACTTAATTTTTTGTGATTTTTTGCCACACTCGCAACACTGTGGGCCAACTCCACGAGAGCATCCAGTTTTGCCAAAATCACAATCGAAAAAGTATTAATTCAGCCAAGATTCAACAAGTACATAAATATCAAATTCCAGGGAAGAACTTAACAAATTAACATTAGAACATTTTGTTCGGAGGCCCGAAATATTTGGCAATAGATTTTAAGATTTATGTTATTATCATAATTCAAATTATTGGTCTTTTCTGTAGATTGTTCCTTCTGAAAAAAAACGAAAAGGTCTCACATTAACTTCTGACGGCCAAACATTTGCATTAAAAAGTTTATCGTAGAAAGTGGCCGATACGCCAAGTTTCATGTTCACCCTGCGTAAATTATCCAGTGCAGCATCCTTCTTAAATAGTTTAAAGCAAGCTAAATGTTGTCTATCAATTCCCGATTGATTAGAGACAAAGGAAATGACACTGTCTGTAGTTACAGAAGGCTTAAAGGATGAAACATGTACCCATTTCAGCAGCACGGGAGCCGAGCGATGAAGAGAGCATAGAAGTAGCTTGTGTGGTTAGTAGAAATCGTAGCGGCAGAGGCAGCGATTTGAGAATATAGCGTATAAAAGAACGCCGTAGATGTCTTTATAGTAGGAGAGTAGAGGCAGCGGCCGCGACAGCAGGCGTACAGTTCTCCATTTCATATGCTATAAGTAAGGAGGTTTCAGGAATTGTAGTTCATAAGAGTCCAGGATTAAATTCAAATAAAGTTGTAGGGGTAATAATGCCTATAAAATCTCATTTTACAAAATATTCTTAAACCAAAAACAATTTAAAAGACTCATTAGCAAATATGCATGATTTGGAAACAAATAATCAAAGCTTTGCAAATGCCGTTCGTGGTGAAACTTGGAAAAAGAAAATGTCTAATTTTAAAGACAAACTAGTTTTTCCATATATTTTATATTATGATGATTTTGGAATTGATAATCCATTTGGATCACATGCTGCAGATCAAACCGTTTGTGGAATTTACTATAGTTTTCCAACAATATTAAAGCATAATCAGTCTACATTAGAAAATATATTTGTTGCTGGATTTTTTAAATCAAGACATCCAAAAGAATATGGCAACACTTATTCTTTTGCGTCTCTTGTGCAAGTTATTCAAAGACTAGAACCAGAAGGACTAATTTTTAAGTACTTCTAATGGAGAATAGAAAATTTATTTTGTATTAGCGTTAATAATCGGCGATAATTTAGGTTTGAACTCAATCAATCTTAATCAATAACTTTCAGTCAGATGTTGAAGAATAGCCAGAATTTTTGCGAGATGGAGAATCTTATTCTTTTGATTGCTCGCTTAAAAACGAAAAACTGACTGGTATTAAGGAAGCATGTATATTTAATGAAATAAAAAGCTTTCACACAGTTGACAATTTTTAATTTCATTTAATGCACGATATTTTTGAGGGTGTTTGTAGGTATGATATTTCAGAAGTTCTTCTATATTTTTAGCTAATTTAAAGACTTGTAACTTTCATATGTCAGCCGCTACAACAACATGTCTTTCTCACATCACCTTTAACAATCGGTGACTTAGTTCCTGACCAAGATGCTATTTTTTTAGTTCTTCCTAAATTATTGATATTCTTATGACGACAAACATTGACAACATTTCTTTACTACAATTAGATGCTCTCATTAAACGCCATAATTCTTTATACATTTCTTTGTTTAATAAACAATTGAAACCAAAATTTCATTTTCCTGTTTATTACGTTTCATCAATAAAAAAATGCGGACCATTATAAAATATTTGGTGCATGAGATTCGAAGCAGACATATGCAAATTCAATGAATTACAGAGTAAATGTGCCCTGGAGTCTTTCCATAAAGGCTTGTTTAAAATTTGCTTTAAACTTGACTAAAGAAAGATTTTTTCAATCAGATTTGAATAAAAATATTCATGGTGGAATTATATACAGGTGATGTCAGTAAACCGAATAGCTATAATTTTTGACATTGCTCGCTGGCTTGATTCCAGTGTCGCCCACTTCCTCATTTGTAAAAGCAAACTAAAATAGTATTAGAAATATATCCTTTTAATACGAATTTTTGTTTTGCCTTAAGGCCAATTTAGTAACACTGCGTTTATAAGCTGCATAATTAATTTTCTTCTTCTTTGTAGTGGTAATGTTAAAATGATGTTGTTAGTTTACATTTATTTTTTGATTGTCTTATTTCGACGTGTTGCCATTAAATGTGAAAATATTTTCGCGACGGCATTTGTTTTTTGCAGTTGTGTGTTTTACAAAAATATATTCCATTTAGTTTCTTTGTATATAATTAGAAACGAGTCCGTAAAAAATAAATAAAATAAAATATAGTCCTTTGTTGTCTCTTGCTATTTGCTAAAAATTGTGAATTTTAAATCTCGTTCTCTTTTAAATAAAGAGAAATATTTGGCAAGAATACCATGATATGGGTTTACTGTTCACACATTGGTATAGAAGTTTATTATATGAATATTTGACAATTAAAGTAATATTGAAAAAAGTGATAAAATAATTTACTTATTCTTCACATTTGTCGCCTCGTCATTGGGACCTTATTTGAAAAATAAAAAAGTTTTCACGGCACGTATATTTTAATAGACGATCAAACGTTATGCATCATCCCTTCGTTTTCGTCACTTTATTCGATTGTCAAAAGGAAGCTCATCAAACATGATCGTTTTTAACATATCATTAGTTTATTTATTTGTGTATATTTTTAATACGCCACGATTAAATGCGAAAACCAAGAATTTACGCAGAAATTCCGAAAGAAATAGTTAATGGATATTTAAAGTTAAAAAGAAATTACTGGACTATACGTATATCTTTTACACATCCAATTGCGAACAAATCGCCACGATTATGAAAATAAAGAATGAAACAAACCGAAAAACTGTTTTCTCAAAATTAATTACAAATACACGGTTGCTTGATTGCGTGATCTGTAGTAATTGGTTCCTGCCTAAATATCACCAGAGTATGTGCTAATTTGATCATATTAGCATTAAGACACTTTTCATTAACATATTGTTTTCAAAGAAAAATATTAGATATTACTAATTTTTGATTTTTATACGTATATATGTATAACATACATAGACATGTATACGAATGAACAGTTTTTTAAATTTTGATGTATGCATAAAAATATACTTACGCAAATCTAATCCAAACCATTAACATTTTTAATCCTGGGCTTCTTTTCTCACCTTTTTACTACTTTTAAAATGCTTGCCACAATTAAGACAGTCTGTCATTTGGTGAATTCGAACAGACATCACCTGTATATAATTTCACCATGAAAAATATTAAATTTATTTTAAACTCTAGTATAATATCAAAATATACTAGGGAGTTTCAACGAAAATTTGTGTTACAGAAATATCAATTCTACACTAAAATAGCATATAAAGACTTAGATTTTAAGAGAAATTTATTTTTTGTTACAAAAGATGAAAGCTCTATATTATTTGAAATTGAAGATTGCCGTAAGCACATTAGAAAACCTTTTCTTCATATGTTCTAAATATGTATATAATTCGGGCATATATGTAATAATTGATGGTGTGAATTATTATTATTAAAATGTATTTGAGATATACATAAGTAAAAAGTACAATTAAATTAATGTTCAAGAAAAATGTCTGACTGACTCTCGTGGTGACTCGGCTAGAACTAGCTCCCTCAATTACGTTGCCACATGCGACAGACGTTCAGTGTTACCACCTTACACTCGGCCTTCCTGCAAATCATCTGCCTCAGATGACTCCGCATTATCGTCGTCCTGGTCAGTATCGTCCTCACATAGGATGTAACGCCAAAGTTTCATATTGTCCGCGCTTGTAGACGTTTGTCTTGGAGCTTGAAATTCGGCAGCTTTCTTTACGTCGTACCTTCCATTTTGTTTAACTTTGATAATCTCATAAGGACCGATGTATTTACTCGACAATTTTTTGCCAGTTACAAACTGTGTAACTTTAATAGCCACTAAGTCTGCCAGCCGATAGCCATGCTGCCCTTTGCGTTTTCGATCAAAATTCTTCTTGTAGTTCTCTTGTGCCTTAAGTATGTTATTTCTGACCTCTTGCCTGATGCTGTTGCGTTCTTCCTGCAAGGAAGTTATTAATTCGTCTTTTAGGATGTTTAGTAAGTCCGTGTCCGTCTCATTCCGCACCTTTATCCCAAACATAACTTCAAATGGAGTGAACTTTGTAGAAGAGTGTACATGCGCGTTAATTGCTCGTTGTACTTGTGATACATATTTGTACCATTTAGTTGGGTCTGCTGCTGACATTTTTGCCAAAACCGAAAGAATTACTCTGTTAACCCTCTCGATTTGGCCGTTACCCCTGGGTACACCAGCTGTTGTTTCGACGTGTTCAATTTTGTGCGTTTCGCAGAATTCTTTAAATAGCTTCGACGTGAAAGCTCCACCTTTGTCACTGATAACTCGTTGCGGACTACCGAAGATCGTTACCCAAGAATTTAAGTGTCTTAAAACATCTAACGCGTCTATTGTCTTTGTTGCGTAAAGCCAAGTGAATTTTGAGAATCCGTCAACCATCGCAAATATGTATTTGTAGCTTTTCGAAGTTGTGTCTAACATTCCCAAATGATCAACGTGTAGAGTGCAAAGCGGGTTGTCACCCTTGTCGATACAGTGTAAGTAACCGTCTTGCCGGCCTAACTTACGATTATGCGTTATGCACTCTATGCAGTTTGAAATTATTTGATTTACTTTGCGTTCCAACTGTGGTATAAAATACTCTTGACGTATCGTATGTATTGTCTTTTGTGCGCCGATATGACCAAAATTGTGCGCATTTCTGATAATTTATCTTTCCATGCTTTTAGGTACTGCCAGCAGTTCTTGTCCATCTATCTGTTTGTAAACTAATTGATTTTGAAAATGTAGTCGGCATACTGCTTATGTTTCAAAATTTCAATAACTGCTGCCAACTGATCGTCTTCTTTTTGTGCTCGCCGAAATTGCGCGTGTATCTCAGATGTTATAATCATCACGGGGTACCGACTTAAACTATCTACATGTCTCATTCTGTTGCCTGCGCGATGCTCTATATTGAATGAAAAATCTTGCAGATACATCAACCACTGAACGACTTGACGAGGTACGTCTTTCTTGTTTGCTGTTTGTTTGAATGCTGCACAATCGGTTACCAAATCGAATTCCATACCTAAAAGGTAGTGACGCAGCTTCTTTGTTGCTAAGTAAGCAGCCTTTACTTCTAAGAAGTAACTATGCAGTGCTTCTTCCTGCTTCGTCGTCTTCCTGCTATAAAAATATACCGGATGCCATTTTTTGTCATGTTGCTGAACAAGCGTTGCGCCAAATCCATTCTTGGATGCATCAACATGCAACTGCGTCTTTACTTTATAATTAAAAATTTTCAGCACCGGTTCTTGTACTAATGCCCTCTTCAATTTCTCTATGGCTTGCAATTCTTCAGTGTCGATCTTGAACAAGGCATCTTTTTTAAGTAACTGCGTTAAAGGCCTAGCTAAGATCGCATAGTCTCGCACAAATTTGGGGAAATATCCCGTCAGCCCGAGAAAAGCCTGTACTCCTCTCACGTTTTTCGGCAAAGGGAAATTTTTTACTGCTTTAATTCTCTTTTTTAAAAATTTACATTTTGCCCAATTTATCTGTAGACCAAACTTTTGCGCTTGCGCTAACACTCTTCGCATATTTTCCAAACATTGCTCAGCCGATTGTCCAAAGACTACAATATCATCGACGTATATCTCCATTATGTTTTCGTTTATTAACTGTCTGAAAACGTAGTTTATAAATCGTATGAAAACCGCTGAACCCTTCCTTGGTCACGAACGCTGTATATTTGCGGCTTTGTTCTTCAACCTCAACGTGAAAAAAACTATTCTTCAGGTCCATAACGGTAAAGTATCTAGCAGCTTGCAGTTTTTCAATAACTTCTTCTATTATTGGTACGGGGAATCTGTCTTTCAGTACTAAAGCATTCAGCTTGCGAAAATCAACGCATAACCTGTACGAACCGTCTTTCTTTTTTGCCAACACTACCTTGCTAGCTACCTCTGAATTTGACTCTCGCACTATGCCTTGCTTTAACCACTCATTGACCTGGTTCTGGACCACTTCCCGCTGTGCCTCCGACAACCGACTAGGGCTTTCGCGAAATGATATATTTCTACCACTGGGTATGATGCTCAGCTTTACTGGGCAATGCAATGTGACATCCGATGGTTTATAATCTTCGATTAACCGCGTAACTACTGCTTTATATTGCGACTCTACATCAACGTCTGCCTTACATTCAACAACGTTGTAAATATTGTTTTGCACCTGCTCTGCATTCGTACATTCAGCCGGCTGCACAAAACTGTATCCATCCGCATTTAAAATGACGGTAAACTTTTGTATAAAATCGAAACCAATAATCGCATCTACATTTATTTTCGTATCTGGTACAACTAGAAATGTGTGTCGTGTGCTTAATCCGTCTACTTCCACTTGCGCTTCGAACTTGCCCATTACTGGCGTGGCAATATTTCCCAAACCATACAGCTTTGCAAAACTTTTGCCCATTTCACAGTCGCCAAATTTTTCTTCATACTTGCCTTTTCGCATCAACGATACATCCGCTCCAGTATCAACAAGGCACAAAATTTCATTACTGTTTATTTTCATTAATTTACCTCGAGTTTGGCTTACTAAATTAATGCTCTTTTTAGCTTCTACACAATTATTAGCAATATGCCCTGAGCCATTACATTTGAAACATTTTGTTGGCTCTTTACAATCTGCTCGCTTGTGCTGTGCCGAACCACAATTAAAGCAATGCTTACCTTCGCTTCTTTTACCACCCTTATCTCCTTTGTTTTGGTTATTTTCGTACTGTGATACCTGTTGACGCTTGTTTGGTATGTAGCTTTTTCCCAACGACTCTACCAATTCATAGCGCTTAACTAATTCTTTAAATGTTGGTGCACTGTAAAGAGGATATTTCAGGTCATCACGCAATTGCAGACCATCAGAAATATATTTTATAACTGATTCCTCTTCTACATTTCCCATTGCAGCAATTTTTCGCATACTTAAAACATATTCATGGAAATTCTCTGATTGTTTCTTTCGTCTTTCTCTTAGCATTTTGTGCACTTCGTTACTGCTCAGCTTTCTGTCAAACTCTTCAATCAATACTTCGCATAATGATTCGTCACTGTTTCTAACAACAATTTTGCCGTCCCTTTCATCTTATTGCGAGCGTTGACATATTTTTGTCTCACACTCAAACCATATGCATCTGCATTTTCGTCAAAGTTGCTGAGCCATTGACGTACAGGTATTGACGTGCCGTCATATTCTGGCACTACTTTTGCAAAATTATCAACTGTTACATTATTTCTGCCGCTTTGCTCAATACTTTCTGTCAACGCTCTGATCAATTCGCTGAAATCGCCGTTACCTATGTTTGTTGCCATTTCTCTTTCGACTTCGTTTATCGTGGTTCCTGTTTCTACGTTCGCTTCTTCTAAATCTACTGCTTTTGATGTTTCGGCTGCTACTGCAACCTCTGCTTCTGCTGTTTCAAATTTTCTGCTGTTTATTTCGCTGATTTGCTTTATTTCTGCTGTTTCTGCTGCTACTGCAACCTCTGCTTCTGCTGTTTCAAATTTTCTGCTGCTTATAGCTTCGGTTCTGCTGTTTATTTCGCTGAATTGCTTTATTTCTGCTGTTTCTGCTGCTACTGCAACCTCTGATTCTGCCGTTTCAAATTTTCTGCTACGATCTATTTCTTTTAAAATTCGACTACCGCGTTCTTCGCCTGCTCTGCCTCCTCCCTGAGTTATTTCACCTTTTTTACCAGATTTTTTTATGTCAAATTTATTTTCTGTGATCTTCTTTTGCGCCGGCTTTCCTTTTTTTCGCGGAATGAATCATTCTACTTAGTTTCCAATATGCGCACGTTCAAAACGGTTGAGCCCCCATGTAATAATTGATGGTGTGAATTATTATTATTAAAATGTATTTGAGATATACATAAGTAAAAAGTACAATTAAATTAATGTTCAAGAAAAATGTCTGACTGACTCTCGTGGTGACTCGGCTAGAACTAGCTCCCTCAATTACGTTGCCACATGCGACAGACGTTCAGTGTTACCACCTTACATATATGCTAGGTAAAAAATCATCTAATTTTTTTTTTATAAACGCTATAAGCTTGCATTCTCCACCGCTACATGTACACATTTTACGTAATAATAAAAAAGTTATACGTTTGAAAAGTTTGTAATACCATAAGACTAAGATAAAAAAATTCTAAAAAATCTACGGTAATTTTAAGCGACATGAAACTTATATTTTATAGGGGATAGGACCGATTTAAATTACACATAAATAATTAATTTAACCTATTGTTAATTTAACGAATATTATTGCAAAATTAAACTTATAATAATAATTTTGGCGCTTACACTATATAGCTCAGTGTTTGGCCGAGCTTCTTTTACCATTTGTGGTGTGCAAAATTAACCATAATATCACATTTAATTAAGTCTTATGAATAGTGTTAAATTTGCAGTTTTGCAGGATGATTCACATTACTCGTCGTGTTGAATAAAATTAGCCACGAAATTTTAGATTTTTAGTTAATTTAACACGATTTTTTTCTGGATGCATGCTTCCAAGTAAACCAAAATAGTTCACAATGTAAGTAAGCAAAACTTCTAATTTTGTAACTTGATTACTCAACCCAAAAAAGATATTAAAAGTGTAGTTTTAGTAAAACCTTTTATAAAGTGGTAGGAATACATATGTACATCTTAAAAACCGCCAATCTGTTTTAAATTTGGTGCACATAAAAAACGAAGGAAACCAGGGTTTGCAAGTATTCATATAAGAACATTCACGTGAATACATTTATCAATTTACACGCTAACAAAAGTTGTAACACAAAAGTTTTTAGACGCTCTCGTTCAAAAACGAGAACTAGAAGACAAATCCAATTTGCTCACATTGGCATATTTTAGGTAGAACACTTTTTTTATTGTTCGCACGTGTCTGTGTAAAAGCATCGGCATCGCACGTTCATAAATGAAGCTAAGTATTGCATCGAACCGTTTACGAACATTCTTTTCTGTTGTTCGCATTCTTATATGAAAGTAAAGGTTGCATCAAACAATTACTTTTGTAAATAGCAAAAAAAATCTAGGAATATATTTGTTTAAATTACTCGCATGATCGACTTCTAGCCGAAGCTTTTATTAACGTTCTTTCTAGAGCATTTTGATATTAAACTCCTGGGAATTCTGTGCTGTTTAAAGTATTTTCAAAATATTCCTTTTTTTCATCTAATTTACTTACAAACTTGCAAACCATAATACATGTAAGTTAACTGCCTTGCTAACTTCTATTTGAAGTCTAAGAAATTGGAATGCGGGAAACTAAAAAACCAGCAAAATTACGTTCAGGTATAAGTGCACAAGTTAATGAATGTCAAAATGCCTTAGTATCGACGGACCTGATCATTGCAGGTATTCCGCTGACTAACAATGAGGGTTTAGCTTTTACTCGGCTCTGCCGCATAGTGCAAGCAAACACCCACCTGTTTGTTCATTTTCCGTGAGCGCAACAATAACAAAGTCTGACACAACTTAGCGTGGGAATGGGATTTCAACGTTTGTAAAGATAAGACCTCCTTGCAAACTTGCACAATTATTTTCAGTCCAAATAAGTATGTTATTTACGAAAAATCAATTTACTTTATGGAAGAACTCTTATGGTTCTATCGTATAGCGGTGATTTCAATTCTGAAGTGCTAAGTGAAGGGTTTTTCTGCGTCGATTGCCCAACGCCTACCCACTTTTTATTTTATTTATTTATTTCATAAGTCAATGAACAAAGAGCTACAACTTAACGATAACAGAAAATAAATTAACTATAACAAATTTCAAAAGGCAGAATATAATAATGAGAGAAACTGAACTTTACATAAAGAAAAATCGAGGAAGACAGAATTCGAGATCTCGTTGAATTAGCAATGTGCACGCGACAAAGGGGTATTTCTTGCATAATTGGTTTTGAGTTTATCCGGATAGAATGGATTGAAATTACGTAAAGTCCGAAATGGCACAAGGAAATTAATACTTTGGAGCAAAGACGGACAATCAACAGTGCCATTAATTATACCATACACAAAAGAAAGTGAAAGAACTGTCCTTCTCTACTCGAGCGATTTAAGACTTATAAAAAGCAAACGCGAATTGTAAGAATGTAAAGGATCAAGTCTATCTATCAAAAACTGTGAATAAGGTCTCCAAATAAACGCTGCATTTTCCAGTCGACATCTAACATAAGATGTGTGCCTCATGTAACGAGCTTTAGCAAGAGTCATATGAAAACATTTTTTAATATTAAGAGAGAGATGTGAATGTTGACACCAAAGAGACAAATTATCCAAATCAGCTTGGAGGTTTGTCAAAACGGTTGCACTATTTACTACGGAAAATATGTTCAAGTCATCTGCATATAACAGATATCTGCTAAATGCAAAACACTCGCCAATATCATTGATGAATAAAACGAAGAGCAACGGCCCTAAGATTCTTCCTTGTGGTACACCTGACGTGGCAATGAAAGGTTCAAAGGAAACACCATCGACTGTTACGACGCAACGTCTATTCCTTAGGTACGATTTCAACCAGCACAGGAACACAGAATGAAAACCTAAGCTAGCAAGTTTAAACAATAAAGTATTGTGTGGAACTTTATCGAATGCTTTTGAAAGATCAGTATAAATGCAATCAACTTGGGATCCAAGTGAAAAAGAATTTATGCAATATTCACTGAACTCTGCTAGATTAGTTACCGTGGAACGACCAGGAACAAAACAATGCTGTTTAGGTGAAATTAAGTTCAAGCGTTTTTGATAGTATTGATGCTTTGAAAAATTAAATTGATTATTCGTTTTCTTAAACTTCTTATAAAATTTATTTGTTTTATTTTTTAGCGATTTTAGTTCCCTTGTGTACCAAAGGAGCTTATACTGCTTATTTTTAAATACTGGGATATTATTACGAAAAACTTCCGGAACATGACATTTAAAAATAGAATAACAATCCGCAACATTTCCATTCAAAAATAAATCTTCCCAATTAAAATTTATTAATTTTTGAAAAATCAAAATCCGAGAAATTGAAAGTAAGCCTCTCCCAAGCTTAGAAGTTGTGAACTTATAAAACTCAACTTCAACGCTTAAAAGGACATGATGCTTGTCTGGAGTTGAAATCGGCAAAATACACTGGGAAATAGTTACACTGATATTGTCACTAACAAATACAAGATCTAGAATTCTGCCAAGTAAGTTTACAAAGCTGTTAATTTGGACTAGACTTAAACTTAACATATTATCAACAACATAACATGCAATTGTTGTTGATACATTAGTTGCCATAAGATTAGAACTTGAAAAATTATGTGACCAGGTAATTACAGGAATATTAAAGTCACCAAAAACGCAAACTTGATTAAAAGCAACCTTGTTATGGACTAAGGGAACAATATTATCTGTATGCGGTTTATAAAGTTCAAAATTACTGCAAGGTGGAATATAAGAAACAATTAGGAATAAAGAATTAAGTCCATTTGAACCTCGAACGCAAACGCACAATTGATCCAAAATGGGGTCATCGTTCTGAAGCGTACGACGAACAATTTGGAGTCGAAAAATTCTTCATCATAGAAATTAGCATTCAGCCATGTTTCAACAAAAATAAAAACATCGAAGTCCAAATGCGCATACGCGGACTAATAGTACGCTGCTAGATACATTCATTGTCAAAGATACGACTAAAGTACTCCGATATGACCAGTTTCATCTTTCTAGTTTTTCCAAGGATGACCTAATTTTCTTGGTTTTGATATCGCGAATTTGCGCAAATTAATTATGGAAGAACATTGCTCAGTAAATTAGACCTATGTTAACAGTGTATTAATACTAGAATTAATTTCATTTAAACCAATGGAAATTTTTTTGATCAATTTGTGCCACTCGTACCAGAGCGTAATATGTATAAAAATCGCCGTTGGTTCAACTGACATATCAAAAAGCTGATTGATTTTACCTATACATTGAGTTCAAAATTCTGCGTAGAGAGGTTATACAAAAAAAACAGATATTATGACCAAAAATTTACTGAAGCCTTGGAACTCCTCAATGATATTAATTTTTTATTTTATTTTATTTATTTCTTACAGCTCTGAAGATGATTCGAGACGAAAAGATACGAAAATATTTGGAAAGAAAAGTTACAATTCAACCATATATAATATGGTAGGCCCATTTTTTTTATCACTAAACGAACTTTATATATGTATGTATTCGTATAAGTTTAATTTATTCGTGTCAGCAGTAGATACTTGTTTCAAGACTTTTCTTGTCTTTAACTTTTTCAAACTGAGTCGATATTAATGCGGTAAATTTCAGTCCTATATCCTAGGGCCAAAATATAATTTCTTGAAGTTATTAATATGAAAACTTTCACTGGTTCACCTATACATTTATATTGTATTCCTGATGGAACTACTTTAATAAGAAATAAAATATTTTGAGTTAAATTATTTTTATAAAAAGCATTTATATTAATAAAAATGTAATAATTGTTAATTTAACATTTCAAATGTCCACACCTCATTGTATAATAGTGATTGCTTTACATTTTTAATGCCAGTTTTGCATTTAAATACCTACATTTTACATTTCTCAATATACTATTTATAATGTTAAAATGTGTTACGTACGGCTTCCGGGGACACCGGCCTTCCGCGCCTCCGCGCGCTGTCTCCGCCACTCTTTGCCAATATCCTCTGTCTTCCTTATGCTTGGTCCGCCACTGGGTACGCTTGATTTTAACAGAGCTAGCTCGTCGGACTGTGGGTCGTTGTGACCACCAATACATGCGACCGCACCATACAAAAACTCGTACCCATGCTTGCTTGACGGGGACACCACACCTACCCCCTCACATTGGCGCACGCCTGAGCCTTCAAAACTTTCATGCCACTGATGTTGTGTGTCTAGCGACCGTCTCCCCTCCCAACCGTGATCGCTGGTGGCTAGATTAGCTAGCGATCCCAGGCTCGCACCCGCGCGCTACTTATCCCTCGTTCTAAATACCCCTCACATGTCACACCCGGAATCAAACGCCACCTCTTAATTCAATTAACAGTCCAATCTCTTATTTATATATATTATTAATATCGCTTAAGGGTATACATCTTGCTTATATCTACGCTGACATACATCCTACCTAAGTAGCTGAGTTAGTCTCACAATATTTTCGTACAAAATAATAATAATGAAAAAAATCATCGCCCAATCTCACTTGGTTTCCCCTACAGCAATGTTTCTGCTCGATTCGGATGATATTAAAACAAACTGGTTCGGATACCGTAGGGACTAAAGGCTGTGAACTCGCCCCCGTAGCCCGCTACCTACCAACTACAAGACGTCTTGCGCGTGCTAAGTCAACTTTCGCCCCACGCCTTCCCCTTGCCTGTTTCCTTTGCGGCTAAGCCGTCTCACCAACAAACCCGACCCGAGAGCGTGAGAGTAAGCGATTTACAAAGTTTAAAATTAAAAAAAAAAACAGATTATATTATGACAGATAGTGCCCTACCCCTCCTTCGTAAAATAATAATTATGTTACAATCTTTTATTTATCAAAATATAAATGATTAACTGAATAAACAATTCAGAGTCGCTTTGCCTAAATCGCAGCCGGAGCGGTTTAACCGCGCGTGGACGGTACCAAAGCCACCCTGCTTAACTAACGAAACACCCGCTCACGCCGACAGCAACCGCTCTGCTTATGGGCCGAAAGTTCGAGGGTGCACCCGCCACCCTGGAACACCTCTCGAATCGACTGGCTCACCTGATACTCCGGACTCGTTGACTTGTTATAATTCACCTGAGTGCGCCACAAATCAAATTCGGACTTCGGATTTTAGTTACAGGCAATGCTAGATATCGTGCGTGCCTCGCCGCGCACTTGCCGCCGCATGCAGCGATCTGAAAACTGTAGCGCCTTCCCGAGTCCTCTAACGTGCAGTGGGCTCTTGCCACCCGCTTAAAAAACTTCGCGGAGGAATCACTATGGGGCTCTAATGACTACGCCTTGCTGCCGGGGAAATTCCTTTTCTTGGGCGTGCTTATGCCGTGAAGCGCGGCTTCGCTCGCCAGGACCACGTGCTCGCCGCTGCACTCTTCCGATAAAAATTTGACTTTTGATTCTTTTTGGTGCACCACTTCTGGTCAAAGCCGCAGGTCGAAGAGAAAAGAAATTATCTCCCAATTTCGCACCTTCGCCATTTGCCCGTACCACGTCAAATCAATATCAGCTGATTAAGGTTCGTCCGAAAAGCATGCGCAGGGTTGCAACCGGGGATACGAAATTATTGTAAACTTATATAGGGTGACTGCAACAAATGATAATGGCGTAATGTCAATTTTAACATTTTTAAATGTTGGATGACTTTTTAATTTTTCGGCTGTTTATGGTACATTTTTGGTTCAGTGTATCACTAGGTTGCAGCATGTGGGCCATTTATGCATATAAATGAGAAGCAAGCATCCATACGGCGATGCACTGTTATGATCTAGTGATGCGTTCTGAGATGAGATAGATACAGAGTGTATAGTGTAGGAATTCATTGTTAATGATTTAATAGTTAAAAAGAACGCCCATTTCATTTTAATCTCATTCATATTGTTACATTTAATATCATTTATAAACTCATTAAAAAAATTTAATCCTTTGAAATACAAATTACATTTAACTGCTTTAATTTTATAAGCCGGAAGATTCAACTTTTTTCTGTTACGAGTATTTTTGGAGTGTACATTATTGACATATTTTATATTACTCTTTAAGTAATCGGGCAAGTTTCCGTCTATAATATTCTAAAAAACTTCATTGTGTAGCATTGGCCAGCATATATCTGATAGGTGTGTCATAGTGTTTAATAAGAATGAATATCATTGCTTAGTTTTGTTGCTTTCGTAACTTATAGATTTGACTATATCTCATTTTGAAGAATATTGTGAGAAAGTAAATAAAATGATGTTCAATAATTATAATAGATCTATACACCATAGTCTTGTTTCTTCTACTTAAGTATTTATAGGCTCGTTGAGTGAAGTATAATTTTTTAGCTATCTTTCCCATTGTATCAATGTGCTCATTAAAGTTCAGTTTATCATCAATTGTTATTCCTAGATATTTCAATGTTCTAACTTTTTCAATAATTTCGTTGTTTATATTTAAACTTTACAAATAAAAACATAAGAGAAAAAAAAGTGACATGAGATGATACCAAGTTACTGAATTTGGCCATGGGTATATCTTCTGCAGAGATTTTATGAAATTTAAAGTGTTATTTCTAATTATTGCAATGTCCCTATAAGGCACTTTAATATTTGTGCTAATTTCCATAACACTCTCAATGAGATAAGTATTTAATGACAGCGCCATTTCAGTCTCTTTTATGAAAAGTTGGTTGTTTATCATTATTTTATTGATGACATTACTATCGTTAGAAAAAGATATACAATTTTGTTTGGTGTTTCCACATAGCCTTGTTGTCCCCAATATTACAGATAATTTTGCGCTCAATGCATTTGGCTGTTTTAACCTTAATTAATCCTTTATATTTACGCCTGGTAATGTTATATGTCGATGACATATCTAAGTCACCTATAATTCGGTGTGACCCATTGGTTTTTCCTGAGGGAGAATTAGCCTGGACGACATATTAAGAGGATGTTGAGTGTTGTGTCCAGCATTTTAATAAAACTTGTATACTACTTATTTCAAGTGTGTACCTAAACGTGTTTGCATTCATGAAGAAAAATCGCAACCTTGGTTTACAAAACAAATTAGACAAGACTATATTAAGTACTCGATTCTCCGACACCGTTACCGCCGAGTAATATGTTTTCCGTCAGCTATGAAATATAAAACGTCGTGTCAAGTGACACTCAATCCATTTCCAACATGCTTGCATAGTTCTTCAGATATTATTCTATCCATTCGCATACAAACAAAGATTATTAATTTAAGCTCTTCCCGATGGCCATCGCTATCATCCAGTAACATCTCCCGAAGAAGTATTTTGTTATTCAAGTAACTTAAAGGAATCTTATACCGTTCTGAATATCTATGTGAACCCCTAACGAAAATTTCTACTTTTTTTTCCTAAATTTGGAGTTTTCCCATTGGCCAGCTTGGAAGGAATCGTTCATTATACCCCTACACAAAATTGAATGTAGGTCCTCTATAGAAAATTTACTGAAGCCTTGGAACTCCTCAATGATATTAATTTTTTATTTTATTTTATTTATTTCTTACAGCTCTGAAGATGATTCGAGACGAAAAGATACGAAAATATTTGGAAAGAAAAGTTACAATTCAACCATATATAATATGGTAGGCCCATTTTTTTTATCACTAAACGAACTTTATATATGTATGTATTCGTATAAGTTTAATTTATTCGTGTCAGCAGTAGATACTTGTTTCAAGACTTTTCTTGTCTTTAACTTTATCAAACTGAGTCGATATTAATGCGGTAAATTTCAGTCCTATATCCTAGGGCCAAAATATAATTTCTTGAAGTTATTAATATGAAAACTTTCACTGGTTCACCTATACATTTATATTGTATTCCTGATGGAACTACTTTAATAAGAAATAAAATATTTTGAGTTAAATTATTTTTATAAAAAGCATTTATATTAATAAAAATGTTTAGAAAAATAGTTTCAGTGTTTTATTTAACATTTATAAAATAATTAATAATTGTTAATTTAACATTTCAAATGTCCACACCTCATTGTATAATAGTGATTGCTTTACATTTTTAATGCCAGTTTTGCATTTAAATACCTACATTTTACATTTCTCAATATACTATTTATAATGTTAAAATGTGTTACGTACGGCTTCCGGGGACACCGGCCTTCCGCGCCTCCGCGCGCTGTCTCCGCCACTCTTTGCCAATATCCTCTGTCTTCCTTATGCTTGGTCCGCCACTGGGTACGCTTGATTTTAACAGAGCTAGCTCGTCGGACTGTGGGTCGTTGTGACCACCAATACATGCGACCGCACCATACAAAAACTCGTACCCATGCTTGCTTGACGGGGACACCACACCTACCCCCTCACATTGGCGCACGCCTGAGCCTTCAAAACTTTCATGCCACTGATGTTGTGTGTCTAGCGACCGTCTCCCCTCCCAACCGTGATCGCTGGTGGCTAGATTAGCTAGCGATCCCAGGCTCGCACCCGCGCGCTACTTATCCCTCGTTCTAAATACCCCTCACATGTCACACCCGGAATCAAACGCCACCTCTTAATTCAATTAACAGACCAATCTCTTATTTATATATATTATTAATATCGCTTAAGGGTATACATCTTGCTTATATCTACGCTGACATACATCCTACCTAAGTAGCTGAGTTAGTCTCACAATATTTTCGTACAAAATAATAATAATGAAAAAAATCATCGCCCAATCTCACTTGGTTTCCCCTACAGCAATGTTTCTGCTCGATTCGGATGATATTAAAACAAACTGGTTCGGATACCGTAGGGACTAAAGGCTGTGAACTCGCCCCCGTAGCCCGCTACCTACCAACTACAAGACGTCTTGCGCGTGCTAAGTCAACTTTCGCCCCTCGCCTTCCCCTTGCCTGTTTCCTTTGCGGCTAAGCCGTCTCACCAACAAACCCGACCCGAGAGCGTGAGAGTAAGCGATTTACAAAGTTTAAAATTAAAAAAAAAAACAGATTATATTATGACAGATAGTGCCCTACCCCTCCTTCGTAAAATAATAATTATGTTACAATCTTTTATTTATCAAAATATAAATGATTAACTGAATAAACAATTCAGAGTCGCTTTGCCTAAATCGCAGCCGGAGCGGTTTAACCGCGCGTGGACGGTACCAAAGCCACCCTGCTTAACTAACGAAACACCCGCTCACGCCGACAGCAACCGCTCTGCTTATGGGCCGAAAGTTCGAGGGTGCACCCGCCACCCTGGAACACCTCTCGAATCGACTGGCTCACCTGATACTCCGGACTCGTTGACTTGTTATAATTCACCTGAGTGCGCCACAAATCAAATTCGGACTTCGGATTTTAGTTACAGGCAATGCTAGATATCGTGCGTGCCTCGCCGCGCACTTGCCGCCGCATGCAGCGATCTGAAAACTGTAGCGCCTTCCCGAGTCCTCTAACGTGCAGTGGGCTCTTGCCACCCGCTTAAAAAACTTCGCGGAGGAATCACTATGGGGCTCTAATGACTACGCCTTGCTGCCGGGGAAATTCCTTTTCTTGGGCGTGCTTATGCCGTGAAGCGCGGCTTCGCTCGCCAGGACCACGTGCTCGCCGCTGCACTCTTCCGATAAAAATTTGACTTTTGATTCTTTTTGGTGCACCACTTCTGGTCAAAGCCGCAGGTCGAAGAGAAAAGAAATTATCTCCCAATTTCGCACCTTCGCCATTTGCCCGTACCACGTCAAATCAATATCAGCTGATTAAGGTTCGTCCGAAAAGCATGCGCAGGGTTGCAACCGGGGATACGAAATTATTGTAAACTTATATAGGGTGACTGCAACAAATGATAATGGTATAATGTCAATTTTAACATTTTTAAATGTTGGATGACTTTTTAATTTTTCGGCATATATCTGATAGGTGTGTCATAGTGTTTAATAAGAATGAATATCATTGCTTAGTTTTGTTGCTTTCGTAACTTATAGATTTGACTATATCTCATTTTGAAGAATATTGTGAGAAAGTAAATAAAATGATGTTCAATAATTATAATAGATCTATACACCATAGTCTTGTTTCTTCTACTTAAGTATTTATAGGCTCGTTGAGTGAAGTATAATTTTTTAGCTATCTTTCCCATTGTATCAATGTGCTCATTAAAGTTCAGTTTATCATCAATTGTTATTCCTAGATATTTCAATGTTCTAACTTTTTCAATAATTTCGTTGTTTATATTTAAACTTTACAAATAAAAACATAAGAGAAAAAAAAGTGACATGAGATGATACCAAGTTACTGAATTTGGCCATGGGTATATCTTCTGCAGAGATTTTATGAAATTTAAAGTGTTATTTCTAATTATTGCAATGTCCCTATAAGGCACTTTAATATTTGTGCTAATTTCCATAACACTCTCAATGAGATAAGTATTTAATGACAGCGCCATTTCAGTCTCTTTTATGAAAAGTTGGTTGTTTATCATTATTTTATTGATGACATTACTATCGTTAGAAAAAGATATACAATTTTGTTTGGTGTTTCCACATAGCCTTGTTGTCCCCAATATTACAGATAATTTTGCGCTCAATGCATTTGGCTGTTTTAACCTTAATTAATCCTTTATATTTACGCCTGGTAATGTTATATGTCGATGACATATCTAAGTCACCTATAACTCGGTGTGACCCATTGGTTTTTCCTGAGGGAGAATTAGCCTGGACGACATATTAAGAGGATGTTGAGTGTTGTGTCCAGCATTTTAATAAAACTTGTATACTACTTATTTCAAGTGTGTACCTAAACGTGTTTGCATTCATGAAGAAAAATCGCAACCTTGGTTTACAAAACAAATTAGACAAGACTATATTAAGTACTCGATTCTCCGACACCGTTACCGCCGAGTAATATGTTTTCCGTCAGCTATGAAATATAAAACGTCGTGTCAAGTGACACTCAATCCATTTCCAACATGCTTGCATAGTTCTTCAGATATTATTCTATCCATTCGCATACAAACAAAGATTATTAATTTAAGCTCTTCCCGATGGCCATCGCTATCATCCAGTAACATCTCCCGAAGAAGTATTTTGTTATTCAAGTAACTTAAAGGAATCTTATACCGTTCTGAATATCTATGTGAACCCCTAACGAAAATTTCTACTTTTTTTTCCTAAATTTGGAGTTTTCCCATTGGCCAGCTTGGAAGGAATCGTTCATTATACCCCTACACAAAATTGAATGTAGGTCCTCTATCGAAAATTATCGGAGCATAGCAAAGCTTTCTCCTATTATTTCAAACTATTGTTGTTAACTGTTTAACGTATTCGTTATCTTCTAGATAGAAGGCGGCAGGAAACAACCTGCAAAATATCGAAGCAACTGTGGCCGGCTCTTAGCGCAAGACGCACAGGGCAACTACTAAGCATAAATAAACACGACTTGAGCATGATAATATCGGTCATAACAGGACACTGTCTTATAGGCAAACACGCCTTCCGATTAGGGCTGAGACTGTACGACTTCTGTAGAAGCTGTCACGACGAGGAAGAGGAAGAGACTATCCTGCACCTTCTGTGCCAATGTCCTGCTCCATCCCGAAGAAGACTCTCCACTCTGGGCAGACAGTTCTTCAACGACCTGGAAGAGCTTAGAGATATTGAAATAGGAGATCTCCTTAAGTTCCTTCGAAGCACCAATTGGTTTTAGGGGGTGGTTCCTTCGTGGGGAGTTACAACCCAAATGCGGCATCACAATGGGCCATGAGCCTAAGTGTGTCTAAAATGACCACCGCTCTAACCTAACCTAACCTATCTTCCACTATTTCTAGCACACAACGAGAGTTCACACCAAATGTATCAAACGTATTTAGAGAAATTTCGGATACCGATGTTTAGTAAAGCATTCGACAGAGTAAATCACTCCTTAACCACTCCATAACCTCGATCTCGTTCTTCGTTGGATATTTTTTTACCTGTACGATAGAACACAACAAGTCCTTTCGAAAAATACTTCTCCGAGCTTTATTCATGTATCTTTAGGTGTTCAGCAAGGAAGTAACGTTGATCCGATTCTGTTCTTACTTTTTTTTAAACGACATTTCTTCTGTAGTTTAATATTCAAGAATTTTGTTGTATGCAGATAATGTACAACTTTTTAGATCATTTAACACTGTTGATGAAAGGTGTTTACTAAAAGTAGACTTATTTAGCATGTCTAATTCGTGTGAAATACAGTATTTTGCATTTGAAGAAAATAAAGCAAACGATTATATGTTTGCATTAGTTTCTGTTTTATTTATATATTATGTAGTCAATTCAATAACATATCAACTTCATTAACACAAAAAAATTAAGAAATACACGAAAAGAATGAAAATAATTCAGGATTTGTAACTCGCAAAAGTATTTTGCATTTGACTAGAAGTGATAAATAAATTAATGTAAAACTATCAATTTTCGACAAAAGTCAGGTGATATTTTTTTCCGTTCCCTTAGCAAAACCTCCTTGCGATTTTTTTTTAATGAAATTTTGTGTTCACTGTAGGATTTATGTCAAGGCTTTAAGGGGATGTTGGATAATGTTTTGTCTTGAAAAGTATCCACAAAACCCGTTTATTAGGAAGCCCATTTTGTCTACACTGGGATGTAAATTTTTTTTTAAAATGAACATATATAAATGTTTTTGCAACTACAAGACGTCTTGCGCGTGCTAAGTCAACTTTCGCCCCTCGCCTTCCCCTTGCCTGTTTCCTTTGCGGCTAAGCCGTCTCACCAACAAACCCGACCCGAGAGCGTGAGAGTAAGCGATTTACAAAGTTTAAAATTAAAAAAAAAAACAGATTATATTATGACAGATAGTGCCCTACCCCTCCTTCGTAAAATAATAATTATGTTACAATCTTTTATTTATCAAAATATAAATGATTAACTGAATAAACAATTCAGAGTCGCTTTGCCTAAATCGCAGCCGGAGCGGTTTAACCGCGCGTGGACGGTACCAAAGCCACCCTGCTTAACTAACGAAACACCCGCTCACGCCGACAGCAACCGCTCTGCTTATGGGCCGAAAGTTCGAGGGTGCACCCGCCACCCTGGAACACCTCTCGAATCGACTGGCTCACCTGATACTCCGGACTCGTTGACTTGTTATAATTCACCTGAGTGCGCCACAAATCAAATTCGGACTTCGGATTTTAGTTACAGGCAATGCTAGATATCGTGCGTGCCTCGCCGCGCACTTGCCGCCGCATGCAGCGATCTGAAAACTGTAGCGCCTTCCCGAGTCCTCTAACGTGCAGTGGGCTCTTGCCACCCGCTTAAAAAACTTCGCGGAGGAATCACTATGGGGCTCTAATGACTACGCCTTGCTGCCGGGGAAATTCCTTTTCTTGGGCGTGCTTATGCCGTGAAGCGCGGCTTCGCTCGCCAGGACCACGTGCTCGCCGCTGCACTCTTCCGATAAAAATTTGACTTTTGATTCTTTTTGGTGCACCACTTCTGGTCAAAGCCGCAGGTCGAAGAGAAAAGAAATTATCTCCCAATTTCGCACCTTCGCCATTTGCCCGTACCACGTCAAATCAATATCAGCTGATTAAGGTTCGTCCGAAAAGCATGCGCAGGGTTGCAACCGGGGATACGAAATTATTGTAAACTTATATAGGGTGACTGCAACAAATGATAATGGTATAATGTCAATTTTAACATTTTTAAATGTTGGATGACTGTTTAATTTTTCGGCATATATCTGATAGGTGTGTCATAGTGTTTAATAAGAATGAATATCATTGCTTAGTTTTGTTGCTTTCGTAACTTATAGATTTGACTATATCTCATTTTGAAGAATATTGTGAGAAAGTAAATAAAATGATGTTCAATAATTATAATAGATCTATACACCATAGTCTTGTTTCTTCTACTTAAGTATTTATAGGCTCGTTGAGTGAAGTATAATTTTTTAGCTATCTTTCCCATTGTATCAATGTGCTCATTAAAGTTCAGTTTATCATCAATTGTTATTCCTAGATATTTCAATGTTCTAACTTTTTCAATAATTTCGTTGTTTATATTTAAACTTTACAAATAAAAACATAAGAGAAAAAAAAGTGACATGAGATGATACCAAGTTACTGAATTTGGCCATGGGTATATCTTCTGCAGAGATTTTATGAAATTTAAAGTGTTATTTCTAATTATTGCAATGTCCCTATAAGGCACTTTAATATTTGTGCTAATTTCCATAACACTCTCAATGAGATAAGTGTTTAATGACAGCGCCATTTCAGTCTCTTTTATGAAAAGTTGGTTGTTTATCATTATTTTATTGATGACATTACTATTGTTAGAAAAAGATATACAATTTTGTTTGGTGTTTCCACATAGCCTTGTTGTCCCCAATATTACAGATAATTTTGCGCTCAATGCATTTGGCTGTTTTAACCTTAATTAATCCTTTATATTTACGCCTGGTAATGTTATATGTCGATGACATATCTAAGTCACCTATAACTCGGTGTGACCCATTGGTTTTTCCTGAGGGAGAATTAGCCTGGACGACATATTAAGAGGATGTTGAGTGTTGTGTCCAGCATTTTAATAAAACTTGTATACTACTTATTTCAAGTGTGTACCTAAACGTGTTTGCATTCATGAAGAAAAATCGCAACCTTGGTTTACAAAACAAATTAGACAAGACTATATTAAGTACTCGATTCTCCGACACCGTTACCGCCGAGTAATATGTTTTCCGTCAGCTATGAAATATAAAACGTCGTGTCAAGTGACACTCAATCCATTTCCAACATGCTTGCATAGTTCTTCAGATATTATTCTATCCATTCGCATACAAACAAAGATTATTAATTTAAGCTCTTCCCGATGGCCATCGCTATCATCCAGTAACATCTCCCGAAGAAGTATTTTGTTATTCAAGTAACTTAAAGGAATCTTATACCGTTCTGAATATCTATGTGAACCCCTAACGAAAATTTCTACTTTTTTTTCCTAAATTTGGAGTTTTCCCATTGGCCAGCTTGGAAGGAATCGTTCATTATACCCCTACACAAAATTGAATGTAGGTCCTCTATCGAAAATTATCGGAGCATAGCAAAGCTTTCTCCTATTATTTCAAACTATTGTTGTTAACTGTTTAACGTATTCGTTATCTTCTAGATAGAAGGCGGCAGGAAACAACCTGCAAAATATCGAAGCAACTGTGGCCGGCTCTTAGCGCAAGACGCACAGGGCAACTACTAAGCATAAATAAACACGACTTGAGCATGATAATATCGGTCATAACAGGACACTGTCTTATAGGCAAACACGCCTTCCGATTAGGGCTGAGACTGTACGACTTCTGTAGAAGCTGTCACGACGAGGAAGAGGAAGAGACTATCCTGCACCTTCTGTGCCAATGTCCTGCTCCATCCCGAAGAAGACTCTCCACTCTGGGCAGACAGTTCTTCAACGACCTGGAAGAGCTTAGAGATATTGAAATAGGAGATCTCCTTAAGTTCCTTCGAAGCACCAATTGGTTTTAGGGGGTGGTTCCTTCGTGGGGAGTTACAACCCAAATGCGGCATCACAATGGGCCATGAGCCTAAGTGTGTCTAAAATGACCACCGCTCTAACCTAACCTAACCTATCTTCCACTATTTCTAGCACACAACGTGAGTTCACACCAAATGTATCAAACGTATTTAGAGAAATTTCGGATACCGATGTTTAGTAAAGCATTCGACAGAGTAAATCACTCCTTAACCACTCCATAACCTCGATCTCGTTCTTCGTTGGATATTTTTTTACCTGTACGATAGAACACAACAAGTCCTTTCGAAAAATACTTCTCCGAGCTTTATTCATGTATCTTTAGGTGTTCAGCAAGGAAGTAACGTTGATCCGATTCTGTTCTTACTTTTTTTTAAACGACATTTCTTCTGTAGTTTAATATTCAAGAATTTTGTTGTATGCAGATAATGTACAACTTTTTAGATCATTTAACACTGTTGATGAAAGGTGTTTACTAAAAGTAGACTTATTTAGCATGTCTAATTCGTGTGAAATACAGTATTTTGCATTTGAAGAAAATAAAGCAAACGATTATATGTTTGCATTAGTTTCTGTTTTATTTATATATTATGTAGTCAATTCAATAACATATCAACTTCATTAACACAAAAAAATTAAGAAATACACGAAAAGAATGAAAATAATTCAGGATTTGTAACTCGCAAAAGTATTTTGCATTTGACTAGAAGTGATAAATAAATTAATGTAAAACTATCAATTTTCGACAAAAGTCAGGTGATATTTTTTTCCGTTCCCTTAGCAAAACCTCCTTGCGATTTTTTTTTAATGAAATTTTGTGTTCACTGTAGGATTTATGTCAAGGCTTTAAGGGGATGTTGGATAATGTTTTGTCTTGAAAAGTATCCACAAAACCCGTTTATTAGGAAGCCCATTTTGTCTACACTGGGATGTAAATTTTTTTTTAAAATGAACATATATAAATGTTTTTGCACTATGCTGTCTCTAAAAAAAGTCTTCAAACTCCCTGAGCAGCCATACACCCCTACAACATCTCTGAACGACGAGCCGCTTTTCATGGTTTTTTATTTGCAGCTCTTATTTTGGTCTGAGCCAAACAATACGACGGTCATCCGATCCAAAAATTTTGTATTTGGTTCCGTCGCTAAATATTACAGTTTTCCAAAACTCGAAACTTTAACTTTTGTCAAAGTTGGGGAATAAAAGTCGCTTTTCTTTGTAATATTTAAAATAATTGTTTTTTTCGAGCCACGCGACCATGAATACTAATACTCTGCACACTGCCTCGCCAGAAACTGTGTAGGCATGCTTTAAGTTTGTCGTTAAGCTTTGGTGCTAATAAATGCTGATTCCATAGCGTTCTTCTCTCGTCGTTAGCAACTCTGGTCGACCAGAAAGGGTTGAATTTTCTAGACTGTCACGCACCTAACATCGTTTTATTGACTTTTCTATCGTGTGACGACATCGGCTGAACATATCACAATTGTATTTTGTGGATTTTCCTCCATTGGGAAGGTATAAAATATTTGTTTTTTTAGATGTTGTTACTTCTTTGCCTTTTCGCATTTATGACAATTTTAATGGAAATAAACACCAGTAGCCATAAATTCAACTAATAGTTGCCACAAGTAAATAAAACTGCACCAAATAAGTGATTTAAAAAATAAGCAAAAAACTTTTGTTCAGTTGCCCAAAAATACTTTTGCGAGTTAGGAATTCACATTTTTTTTCAGTTTATTCCTATGTACCATAATTGTTTATGTGTTAAGAAGCCTTAGTGAAGTAATGAGTGGATATGTTATTGAATTGACTACATAATTTATAAATAAAGCAGAAAGAAATGCAAAAATAAAATAGTTTGCTTTATTGTCTTCATATGCAAAATACTTTTGTGAGTCACTGTAAATGTTATGCCACTAAACCTTTAAAAATGTATAGTAATGTGCTTTTCTTGAAGGGCGGTTCAACCGGCTTCGTATGATATATGTAACTATAGCCCGAAACAGGTGTTAAATTTTGTTGACCTAGGATTCACAATGGACCTAAACTTAACTTCAATTATTAACTTTAATGTTTATAAAGATATAGTAATAATGGCATGTAAATATAATAGCAATGTAAGATATCTCTTTTTAAGTTCAATCTTATATGTTATATTAATTATGAATCAAACACTAGAAAATGAATTAATATAATCTTCACATCAATGCTACAGTCAACAAAGTTAAGGGTGTTTTGGCATTTGTAAAATGGTCGATGGTCAAAATAATTTAGTGACCCCCACATTAAGAAGGCTCTTTTCTCAACGTTGGTAAGGCCAATACTAGAATATGGCTCCATCATTTGGAACCCGCGCTATCATATTTACCCAGACAAGATTGATTCAATTCAAATACAATTCCTGATTTTTTCCCACTTCGAAGTTTTGAATGCTATACTTAGTACTCTCCATAAATGATTGATTAACATACAGTGGGTTGCCAAATTACTTGGGGCAGTCACATTTTTATAATTTTATTGCTTTGGAGGCACTTCGCTGCAGTTTAAGGTGTTGCTGGATTTTATTATTTATGTTTACAGTTTTTTCATAACTTAAATTTTAAGTGAATGTTTAGAATTAAACATATTATTTGTTTGCTGCAAGCTTTAAAGTAGTGTGAAAGTTGCATAGTACTGAATATATGAAAGTGAATTACGAATTAGAATATTTAAAACAAAGTTTTTTTTATATTTGTTCTACAAAATACAGTTGAAATGTAAGTATTCTTCTTATTTTATTTTAAACATATTTTTTACCTAATAATTTTAATAATAATAGTTCAATTATTGTGTCCTTCGCCTTCCAGCATAAGTCCTGGCTGCGATTTGTCTCCTAGAAAAAAAATCTAAGATTAAAACTCTTATCCAGCATACGACTCACTCTTAAAGGAAGATAGCGGCTATTGCAGGTGTTTCCAAATCAGCAGTTAACAGAGTAAAAATTAACTTGGATTAAAACCAGTCTGTTTTTCCTAAGAGAAAAGGCAATTGTGGAAGAAAGCGCATAACCGCAGCACGTTCGGACAGGAGAAATCTGCCTACAAAAAAAAAAAAAGTGCTGCACTGTTAACTCAGTTAGTACAACACCCACAATAAAGAGTAATTTATTGAGAGAATTGGAGCAGCCCGCTTACTTTATATGTTTGCTTAATTTGTATGCCTTTAAACTGCCCAGCTTTTAAACATTGCGCGGATACATACATAAATACAAGTACATGTATGTTTATACCTACATATTCGAGCTTATGCTCATGGGAAAATTTACAAAACTACAGACACTTGACCGTATACGTAAATATACATATAGAGGTATATACATGTTGATATAAATTTTTCTCGGTCCAAACTTAATATTGTTAAAGCAAAAGAGAAAAAAGAGAGGAAACCAACGAGATTAGATTATTTTTAACTTATTCTTGTTTTGTAGTAATAATATAATATTTAATTTACCATTAGTCTTCACTTGAAATTTAAGTATGAGTTACCTTTTGATCTAAGAATTAAACTGAAATGTTGTACAAATAAATTTATAATAATTGCCGGCAACGACCACTATAATCATTTCTGGATATTGTAGAAATGTATCAGAGTTAATAATGGTGTGGTAAATTCGTAAAATTTGGTGTGGGTGTTACCCAGGGACGGAAATAGGGGAAGTAAGGGCATCGACATAAGACTGAACCGCGACCGGACGGATGTGCGAACAGACATACGAACCATGTCAGGCAAAGGGGGTGCTGCAAGTATGTTCGGAGTCGACGCAGCGCCCAAGGCTGCACAAGCGAAATCCGCAGAGAGGGTGGGACGACTCCACCTGACCGGACAGGCCTTTCTTCTTCTCCTTACTCCTTTCAATTTTTTTCAATTTTTTTCTTTTTTTTTTCGTTTTTTTATACACACCCGGTCAGGCATGATCCTTTTTTTGTTTATGTAGGGTGGGAAGGTAAGTGGAAACAACCCCCCCATCCGGCGAGCTAGCCTGGGCCGGAACTATCATGCCTGCAAACCACCAACCGTAACCACTGGATACCTACATAACAATGACGCCAAACGATATAGCCTAGTTTATTTTACTTTATTTTACCAAAATTTCTTTCGATCTTACTGTTGAATTTCTTCCTCTTTTTCTCCTATTTATTTTCTCCTTATCTCATTTACTTTTCTTCTTCTTTATGACTTTTCTTCGGACGAATTAGGGTGCGAGGGCAACGTCAGTTTCTGGGAACCGGAAATGACTAGTACCGTCGTAATAATTGTTGGGGGGAGTGAGCATCTCGGCTTCTTAGCGCCTTCTTGGAAGAGTAAAGGCGCTGGGGAAGTGGTATTTGAGGCTTGGGTGTCACTATTAGTGCTGGTTAAATAGTGAAGACTCGCTTTTTTTGAGCTCCCTGGTGAGTGACCCAGCATCGCGGAACAGTGACGTTCAAAGTAAGTCTTTACAGAATATCCAAGGGGAAGGTGTAGCATTCACCATCAGTGCTCAGGCGCAGGTGGTTGACATGCACACCGGAATTAGATGACTTTGGACTGAGGACGCACGGACATGACGCCCTCCCGATGACCTTGCCCAGGGTAACACCATTTCCACACCAAAATCTAAATAAGTATATACATTATAATACAACACTTAAAGCAAAAAAAAAAATATATATGAATACGAAGTGATGGATTTTTTTTTTGACGAAACCATCTAAATAAATTTGTCCTACAGCCTTTTATATTTATTATTTTATAATCAATCGTTATTATTTTTTTACGAGTAATTGTATTTCATTCTTAACGTGTGTGCAATTGCATTTTGAGCGCTTGTGCATATCCACTGCCTTTTGTTTTTATCTCAAATGCCGTTTGCTAGTTAGTTAATTACAACTAGTCTGAATTATATACCGGTTGAAGTTTTGATTGAATGGAATAAGTAAAAAAAAAAACTTAAATTGTTCTTGCATTAATTTTTTTTAAATTAGATAGTTCCTTTCGCGTTTTTTTTGAATTCTATTACTTACTTGGATTCTTTATAACGTTCCGTTGGGGTTTCTTTTTAAGCTGTTGAGAATTTAATAACAATTGTGAATTTCTTTTTTATGTTAGTTATTTCATAATAGCAGTAAGTAATATTTAATATTGCAATTTGAAAAAAAGGGGGACAATAATAAAAATAACAATAAATAGAATTAGAAATAATAACAGTAATAACCAAAAGAAAAGGGATAAATATCTAACCCTAGTATGTTCAACTGAAGGAAATAATTCTATTGAAGTTATTTTGTTTGCAGTATTTAGATCTGTTTTGGGCACCACGTGAGTTTTTTTTTCTTTGTTAGTACTTTTTATATATTTTTTACAGATATACACATATACATATATATTTGTAGGTGTAAATATTTATTTAATTTTGGCGTAGAATACGTCTTACCTTACGGTATGGGCACCCATGTCAGGTTTTTATTGTTGTAATCTCTATTTCTTTAATTATAAGGAAACGGCACGGTAACTTTTTTTAAAAATTTTTTTGTAGTCAAATGAAGATGTTAGCTTTCGTTTGACATACATTTCATGTTGGTTGATATCTTCCTAATATTTAAATTTCTCAAATGAAAATTGTATAAACACATGCACACAAATATGTGTGTGGTGTTTGGTTGAGTGTTTGCTGTTGGGCGATCTAAATGTACTCGTGCAGCCCTTTCTTTGTATTGCATAATTTTAGGCGGGCAAGTTAAAGTAGAGTAAAGGCAGAGAAAGCGCTGCCAACTACTGCTTATTGGTGGTGATTTTAACACAGAAATCACTTCAAATACTAGATTGGCGAAATTTATGAGCGATACGTTTAATTTGGATTATATTCGAAATGATGCTCCCACAACTATTGATAACACAACCATTGACTTAGTTTTTGCGAGAAATTTAAATGTTAATTTAAAAACATATTTATCCTATTTTTCCCATCATAAGCCTATATTCTCAAAAGTAACTTTCAAATAATCAAATAGATTTGGGTCTGTTATTTATCATTTATCTTTACTATTGATAACTACCATTGACTTCGTTTTTGCGAGAAATTTAATTGATAATTTAAAAACATTTTTATCCTATTTTCCTATCATAAGCTTATGTATATCATCAAAAGTAACTATCAAATAAAGAAATTCATTTGCTTGCATTATTTATCATTATAAATTATCATTATACATATGTATGTTTTCTGTCTTATCGGATGGCGTATTCTACGTTAAACTTAATGGCCGTGTCTCTGACACAGCCTCCTTCTTTTTTTTGTACATCTAGGAACCAAATATATTTTGTTGGTACTTAAACGATATTTTGAATTTGTGTTCGAATTGGAATCATTTTTAATAGCTTCTATTAGTATATTCAGGCAACATTAAAGTCGAAAGTAGTTTAATCGCTTGAGAGGAAGAGTGTGGAACCATTTCCGTTCGAGTGACAGTGCGAGTGAATGCAGAGAGATATTGAAGAAATAGTCGCAGGTGAATTGGGCCTCCTTAACTCAGATAGACCTATTACTAGGAGTGTCTCTAGGGCACTAGGAAACCAGGTTGCTGGTTCTATTTTTACACAAATCGATACAGGAGTACCACATCCGGTGGATTTCCTGCCTACTGACATTTTTAAGAGGTGTTCTGTTCGCGTTTTCGGAAACGGTGAAGAAGAACCTGCTCGCCAACCCAGCAAGCCGAACGAAGAAGAATCGCGGGCAAACGAAACAGCTTACATAAACAGTTTTTCGCGAAAGTTGGAGGGACTGTTCCTGATGTCGGAAACAGACCAGCGGGGTGCTGTAGGGGGCGATGGTGCCTGCGCGGGTGTACAGTCAGAGGACTCTCATGCTGAGCATCCGAAGACTCTTAGGAGTGAATCGTCTTCGACTAGCACCAGTGTTGAGCAGCTGAGCCGATTGATGGCAATGATGGCACAGCAACGCGATATGATGGCGCAGTGTATGAATGAAGTTCGAAACATGAGGACCAATATGTCAGACCTCGGCAGCAGGGTCACTGATATAGAGGCATCCACTCGTGCTGTGGGCACTCGCTCAGCTGTAGTATCAACACCTGAAAACCGGGGGTATGAGCAGAGTATACAGGGGCCACCTAAGTGGAAAAAGCTCGACTTAGACAAGTGGCACATTAAATTTGATGGTACGGGGAAAGGAATCACTATCGAAAGCTTTATTTTCAGAATCGAGAAAATGAGGGAACAACACGGCATATTTAACTACCAGCTTTTCACAGATTTTCATTGCCTAGTAACAGGGTCTGCATTGATGTGGTACTGGCAGGTACTAGAAGACCATGCTGAGGATTCGGACTTCGGATATTGCGAGTTAAAAGCAGAACTTCTGTCACATTTTAAAACCGCAGAGTCTGATTACGAAATCATTAAGCAAATAATGGAACGTAAACATATGCCACAAGAGGGGTTTGATGAGTTTTACGCAGAGGTTCACGATCTCACTTTTCGACTAAGAAAGAAAATTCCCGAGAAGGAATTGGTAGGCATTTTGAAGGGAAATTGAAAGCCCTATCTAGCGAATCTGACGTTCGCATCGCAGATGCATACCTTAGCTGACTTGAAGACAGAAAGCCGCCGAGCAGAAAAGGTCATGAAAGAAAATCGCTAAGACGGTTAGTGAGTTAGCGTATACAGATCTCACCTTGTCAGAAGAGCAGGTAGAAATTAAATTTCTAGAAGCTTTTGGTAATCCATTGAAAAATCGGGCAGCGGGCGGACGAAATTCAAGTCACAATACTAATCCAAAAGTCCCGCAAGGTAACATATAAGATTCTCCACCCATGAATAGCCCGCAACCAACCATTGAGTCATTTGGTCCGCCCTCCTTTCATCTGATGTTGTGTTTTGCGTGTGGTATGCCTGTAGATTTTTTTGTTAAAAACCCCACCGAGGCACTCAAAGAGAAACGCTGCAAATCTTCTTTCCACAATATGGTGTGTTTTGCATGCGGGGGACACACATCATTTTGTGTTTACAAGCCTGATAAGGGAAATGGAATGCTGGCGGAGATTGCCGGGAACTTCAGCCAGGAAAAGCAACACCCGGAGGTCAACCAGCATACCAACTATTAAGAAGAAGTCAGAAGAATGTTGAAAGTAAGAAGTGGAAGAGAAAAAGCCTACACCAACGAAAAATAGATTATGAGGCAGCGCGAAAGCGAATCTTTTGCGAAGCGATTGAAGAGAAAAAGAAAGGTAGAAATGTTATGAAAATTAGGAAGATGAGGGAAAAGAAAATGTTATGTAAAAGAATTCATAGCAAGATAATATCAACTATATTCACACTTAATGGCGATAACAGGTTTTTCGCGCAAACCAAGATATGAGAAACAGAGGCTTTGGCAGAGAACAAGACATTTACCCCATAACTAACGAAAATATCAGGACCGCGAATGGTGGAGAAACGCCGGTTACTGGTGTAATAACGCTCCCAGTATTTTCCGACGGTATGACGCGAGATCTCGAATTTCTAGTAGTGCCAGGTTTACAACAGGAAGTATACCTAGGGATAGACTTTTGGAGAGCTTTCGATATGACAGTCGTGAGCAAGGGAACAAGCAAAACCACAACAGGAATTTCCGTTGCACAGCTCACACCCGCCGGCCCAGACCTGTCATTTGATGCCGTGCAACACATTCTGACGCACGAGGAAAGTACAGCGCTGGATAGCATCTTTTTCGGTTATAGGGTTAGGCCATACAGATGTAGAAGAGCATGTCATTCAAGTTGAAAATGAAAATATACCAGTGAAGCAACGCCGTTATCCAATATCACCGGCAGTCCAAAAGTAGTTTCTCAAGAGCTTGATAGAATGCTTAGTATGGGGGTGATAGAGGAGAGCAACAGCACCTGGAGCTCACCTGTCTCTTGAGTTGTGAAAAGGATCAAAAGCCGACTTTGCCTCGATGCCAGTGAAAGACGCATATCCACTGCCGCACATAGACGGAATTCTCAGCCGTCTCCAAAACACGCGTTAAATATCTGCGATCGATCATAGGGATGCCTTCTGGCAGATACCTCTTGAGAAGAAATCTGGAGAGAAGACGGCATTCACTGTCCTCGGAAGGCCTCTCTACCATTTTACCGTAATGCCCTTCGGGCTTTGCAATGCTGCACAAAGAATGTGCAGACTTATGGATAAAGTCATACCTGCATCACTGCGTGAAAATGTATTTGTGTATTTGGATGATCTGTTAGTGTGTTCTGTAGGTTCCGGCCCTATGTAAAAGGTATGCCATTTGCGATGATTACCGACCATGCTAGTCTAAAATGGCTAATGAATCAAAAGGACCTTTCGGGTAGGCTAGCCAGATGGAGTTTGAAACTCCACGCGTTCGATTTTGACATCCAACATTGTAAAGGGACACAGAACGTCGTTCCAGACACGCTTTCGTGAATGCATATGGATGAAATTGAGCTAAACGAAAGAATGATTGACATTCGTTTGGAATCACTCTTATTTGACGCGGACGAATATAACGAACTAAGAAAGACCGTGACCGACAATAAAGTAAAACTGCCTGACATATGTATTTCGGATGGTTATGTGTACAGACGGACACAATTTAACAAGGGGGACGAGCTGCAGGGGGATCAGACGTGGAAGCTTTGGGTGCTGACTGGGTTGCGTCAGGGGTTGGTGCAGGCCTCTCATGGCTCACCGTCTGCTGGTCACGGTGGAATCCATAAAACTATCGCCCGAATACGACAAAAGTACTTCTGGACTGGAATGGCAACAGATGTCCAATCACATATCCAAAACTGTGAAGTATGTAAAGAATGTAAAACGCGAAACTCATTTCATAAACCAAAGATGGGAAATCAACAGGTGACAGAGCGACCTTTCCCACGTTTGTATGTCGACTTTATGGGTCCTTACCCACGTACTTGTGACGGTAGCGTGTTCGTTTTTGTTTGTCTGGACCATTTTTCTAAATTCGTGTTTCTAAAACCCATGAATAAAGCGATTTCAGCGGAAGTTGTAAAGTTCTTGGCGAAAGAAATCTTCCAGATATTTGGAGTACCAGAATACGTCCATTCAGATAATGGCAAGCAGTTCCTTTCGGAAATATTTTCCAGCTTTCTGGACAAATATGGCACGAGACATATCAGAACTGCGTTTTATTAACCACAAGGCAACGCGGCAGAAAGAGTTAATAGGTCGGTATTGCAAATCGTGCGGTCCTACATAAAAGATAACCAGAAGAATTGGGATAGGCACATTAGCGACGCAGCATTTTCCATTCGCAGCGTAGTTAATTCTTCAATCAATTGCTCCCCTTATTTTCCTGCTTTCGGTATGCCGATGATACAACATGGTGCATCATATGAGGTATACCGAAAACGGGGCACTATAAAGGAGGCCTATGGTGAAATCATCTCTAACATGGACCGGTTGCAAATTATAAGGAACCAAGTAATGAAGGAATGGAAGTTGGCGCATGAAAAGAGTGCAAAAGTTTATAATACATAGCAGGAATATTCAATTTAGAATTGGGCAGATAGTGTACCGCCGAAATTTCCGACAATGCTCCAAGATCGACGACTAGTGATACCAACGGAAGGAGGGTCGGAGTATACCACGCTAAAGGTATGTTTGTGGCGTAGTGAATGTATGGATGTTGATATTGGCTGTCAAATGTTTAGTCCTGGGTTTAGTATTTTTTTGTGTATGAAACTACCTACATGATTGATATGGCTTATTAACCCGTACTTACCATCATAAATTGCATATCGGTGTGTACTTATATGGGTGACCGTGATTTATGCATATATACGGTAACGTTTCATTATTTTCCTACTTAATAATGGTTATTGATCCCTGACGTGGAAAGTGCAAGTGAGGTAGCATACAAGTACAGATATTTGTTTTTTATGTATACTATAAATAAATGTTAAATAGATAGCGGGAAATATTGCAATAGGTAAGCCCGGCTGTTGGTCGTGGGTCGATGCCACACGTTGGGCGACGTAACGATAAATAGGCTGCGTTTTAATTTCTTTACGCACTCGCTCCATGTTGCAGACAACATCGGCGGATCCGAGCCTGTAACGACAGCCTTTGTTGTGATAGTGTTCAAATATCAGTGAATCCGCCGGATGTGAAAAAATCTACAATATTGGCCACCCAAAGTGAAACTCAAGTGTGCAAAACTTCGTTACCAGGTTCGATAAGACACTTGTCGACGTATGGGTGTGTGTTAACACAATTTCGAATTGAGAGAAAAAAGCAATTCCGCTAATTGCAGTTAACTTATTGAGTGGACCCTTCGGCTGAACTGCCGCTAATAAAAGGGCACATACGGAAGCGAAGACGGAGGAGTGATTGCTGGAAAGTGCCAGTATTAGAATCGAGTCGAGTTTTACACAGTAAAAAGCTGGTAAAAGCTCGCTCTAAGAGCGGGTCAACGGCCGCTGCTTGGAGGAAGAAGATATAATTCGACAGCTGAGTGTCAAGCGGTTTTCCAGGATTCCAATGAGTTGCATTTTGGAGGAGCATACATAGCAATACATACCTACATTCGCCGGTAAGCAGTGACGCGATCGCCCCAGCGCTGAGAGCGACCAGCAGCCACCGTAAGAACGGCACCGACAGCTTATTTTTTTGTTGCCTTTTTTTCTTTTTTTTTCACCTTATTTCTGAGATTCATCACTTTGCTTTTTGTTGAAATTCCTTCGTCTATGTAAAATAACATTCAGTCATTCTTTTTTTTTGAAATTTTTTATAATTAGAGAGATTTTGGATTAATACTTATATCTATATTTATTCCTTTTTTTTATCAATTACACATATGTATGTAGATTTTGGTGACTCGCACACCGCGCGCTAACACGAGCGAGTCGTAGGTAAGCTGAACAGCACGTGCTGTCAAAACTCTTCTCGATTCTCTTATACGTATGTGTATGTTTCTTTCCTAGCCCTTTCCGGCGTCCACTTCGCGTGTTGGTACAATCATCGTTTGACAGCTGAGGTAAGTGTGAAATTACTTAGTATACATACGTGTGCATATACACCCACAATAAGTAATTCATTGAGAGAATTGGAGCAGCCCGCTTAATTTATTTGTTTGCTTAATTCTTATGCCTTTGAACTGCTCAGCTTTTAAACATTTCGCGGATACATACATAAATACAAGTACATGTATGTTTATACATACATATTCGAGCTTATGTTCATGGGAAACTTTGCAAAACTACGGCACTTGACTGAACCGCGACCGGACGGATGTACGAATAGACAGACGAACCATGTCTGGCAAAGGGGGTGCTGCAAGTATGGTTGGAGTCGACGCAGTGCCCAAGGCTGCACTAGCGAAATCCGCAAAAGGGGTGGGACAACTCCACCTGACCGGACAGGCCTTTCTTCTTCTTCTTCTCCTTACTCCTTTCAACCTTTTCCTTTTCTTGTTTTTTTTTACACACACCTGGTCAGTCATGATCCTTTTTTTTGTTTATGTAGGGTGGGAAGGTAAGTGGAAACAACCCCCCATCCGGCGAGCTAGCCTGGGCCGGAACTACCATGCCTGTAAACCACCAACCGTAACCACTAGACACGCAGTAGAAAAATTTAAAAAAAAATATATATATGCTATATTTACTAGAGACAAAATTCGTAATATTAGACATCAAGGCATATTCAATAGGGGCAGTAGAAAAATTGAAAAAAAAATATATGCTCTGTGTATTTTGTTTTTAAAAAGTATAAATATGTATCTTCCAGGACATAAGCAAATAAAAAGCCGTGCACAATTAAACAAAACTTCTAGAATTTGAATGGAGAAAAATTTCCCCAAATCTCAAAAAAAAATTGGTGGAGTCTATACCGCAAAGATAATCTGATGCTTGAAAACAAATAATAACCACTAAAAAATAGGTATTTATTCATAAATAATCTGTAAATGTATGTGTACTCATTCGAGTTTTGCCTCTAGTAAATGGAATTTATTTGCTTATTTTGTGAAATACAATGCATTATTTTCTATGTTTTTTGTTATTGAGCCTTACTTTTATTGATTTTTCTTTAAAATAAATTGATTAACCGATTGTTTAAGATAAATTTGAAAAAACTATAAATATTTATTCTTATGAAAAGATGTACTAATACGAGTTTTGTTGTAGGTATTTATTTTTCACTACGTTTGCCAAATTTAGTAAGTTAAATAAATAGACAATATCAGTCTTAAGCCGAACTTCTCCTCCCATTTGTTTGTGTGTCTCTTATGTCATAGTTGCCATGTAATGCAAACATATAATTAAAGTTGAATGCTTGTCATTAGTTTTGATCCATCATTTGTTTTGTTTTTATTGTCAAAAAGCTGCGGAGCTGTTCGGACTTATTTTTGTCGCTTCTCTCCGTCGCACTAAATTAAATTTGTGATTCAATAAGCAAAAGTATAGTAAACGAAAGAGCGAAAAGACGCTAATTGCAGTGTATATTTACACATGCATATTTCTATTGTGTGAGCAAAAAAAAAAAAACCGTAAATGAAAAAACAAATAAGTAATAACATTAACAGTGCCTCAGGTAAAACCACAAGTCAACGCCGCGCGCAACAGCAACATCAGCAAGACGAACGTCGCCTTTCCGCAATACAAAGAAGTAATGCGTACTTCAGCATTGTTTCTTCGGAGACAAAAAAATTATTAGGTGATACGGAAAGGGCTCGCTCGCTATCGCCCGCGATATCGTGCTCTCCCCCAACACAATCATGGAGCGCTCAGTGCGCGTCCCCCGCTACATTTCTCCAGCCAAACGACACAATGTCGGTTTTCACACCAACAAGTACAGTGACAATTTAATGTGACACAATCAATTCAACCAAACCCCAAGCCATCGCAAGTGCAAGACAAAACTGCAAACGCCAGCAGTGCTCAGCTAACTGCTACCGCCAGCAAAACATTATTACAGACAGGAATCGACAGGTATGTACAAACTAAGTGAAAGCTAAGCCCACAGAAAACAAAAAATGCGAACATTCCCAAAATAGCTATGCTAACAACGGAGGGCAATACCCAAGTGGCTTCTGAAAACAGATTTGCCATACTTGGAGCCCTAGAAGAGAATGAAAAACAAATCCAAAAACATAAAACTGCAAGCCACCCCCAATTTACATAAGGGAACAGAACTGCGCCGAATTAGTAAAAAATCTGACAAAAAGTATTGGCTCTAATACTTTTTTCGTCGTAGCTATAAAAAAGGGAAATATAAGCGAGGCTAAACTACAAGTCAATAATGAAGAAAACTATCGTAAGGTCTCAAAATTCCTAGACAATGCGTCAACTAACTACTATACATACCAGCTGAAAAGCAGTAAAGGTATTCAAGTAGTTATTAAAGGAATTGAATCAACCGTCTCTGTAGACGAACTATTTGATGATCTCAGGGAAAACGGCTTTGATATTAAGTCTGTTGTGAATATACTCAACAGAGACAAAATCCCTCAACCTATGTATGTTCAAAGTCGAACTGACACCGAACAGTACTCCCATTAATAAAAACGCTGTCCATCCCATCTATAAGTTGCAGTATTTGTTACATCGTAAAATTACTGTCGAGGAGCCACACAAACGAAATAGCCCTGTTCAGTGTACAAACTGTCAGGAATATAGACATACAAAAACGTATTGTACTCTGCGTCCACTCTGCGTTGCATGTGGTGACCTTCACTATTCTGCGGAATGTCTGGCAAACAAATTCGATCCAGCCACCAAGAAATGTAACAACTGCGGAGGAAACCACACTGCTAACTATAGGGGCTGTCCCGTTTATAAGGAGTTAAAAGACCGTTTGAATCAGCGTAAGGCTCTAATCCACACTTCTCAGGTACCACTTACGTCGCAGGCATACACGCCCTCTCAATCAAGAACCTCATCCACAACGACGCCAGGAGTTATGTTTGCAAATGCCTTAAAATGGCCCAACATCCCACGAAACCAACCACAAAATGTACCTGAATCAAGCACACAACAAACACGCGTGCAAAACCCTAATCAAAATCCAAGTGGAATTGAGGCAATACTGTCCACACTGGTAAACCTAATGGTACCCATGCAAAATAACATGCAGGAGCTAATGCGCAACCAAAATCGACTAATGGAACTTTTAGTCAACCAAAAATGAACATAAAAGGCTACACTTAAAATATGCTTCTGGAATGCTAATGGCATTTCACAGCACAAAGACGAACTTTCAAAGTTCTTGAATGATCGCGAGATCGATGTTTTGCTAGTATCCGAAACACACTTAACCAACAAAAATTATTTTCAACTCAAGGCTTACATTTTCTACCCAACAAATCATCTAGATGGCAAGGCCCATGGAGGCACTGGCATTCTAATAAAGCGCCGAATTAAGCATCATCCTCTGAAGGCGTTTGCTACAAACTACCTACAGGCCTACTCAGTACGTGTTACAACAACTGGCGGCGATATCAACATATCCTCCATCTACTGCCCTCCTCGCTTCTCAATTTCTGAAAAAGAATTCTTGCAATTTTTTAATACTCTAAGCAATCGTTTCATAGCAGCAGGCGATTTCAATGCCAAACATACCCACTAGGGCTCTCGCCTCATTAATCCCAAAGGAAGACAATTGTACAACGCAATTATTACACCCTCGAACAAGCTTAGTTTCATTTCACCTGCAAGGCCTACGTACTGGCCCACAGATCCAAGAAAACAATCCGACCTAATCGACTTTGCAGTCACAAGAAAAGTGCCGCGTGATCTTACGCGAATTGAATCTCTGGCGGACTTGTCTTCTGACCACTCTCCAGTCCTTCTTTACATCCTAGATCAGCCGCAGTTCCTGGAACGCCCACACTCTTTAATATCAAGTAAAACAGACTGGCTTAAGTACAAAAAATACATAAGCACTCATATTGATCTCAGCCCCAAAAATCGACGGTGAAGCTGACATTGAAACCTCAGTTGATGCGCTGACCTATATAATTCCCTCTGCCGCTAATCTATCTACACCGAAATCTACAGTACCATCAGTATCCAGTAACATTCCACCAAATAGGCACATTGAAGAACTCGTACAGGAGAAGAGTCGACTACGGAGAGACTGGCAAACATACAGATCGCCTGCCACTAGGGAACGCCTCAGGGCAGCTACCAGTAGACTATCCAAAGCCCTAAAAATTGAGAGAGAACAACTTCAATACAGCTATATCAGACGACTTTCACCCACCAATAGCAAGTTTCCACTCTGGAAGGCATATCCAAGCTTAAGTACACCAGTACAAGCTGACACGCCGTTAAGAACAAACATTGGAACCTGGGCTAGTAGCGACAAAGAAAAGGCAAATGTTTTTGCCCATCACTTGCAACAGGTTTTCAAGCCCCATCCAGCAACAAATCACTTCGTATTTCCACCTCTGGTAAATGAGACAGCCATTTCGCCTATTTCCATTCAAACAAATGAAGTCCTCAAAGTCATCAAAGAGCATTTAAAACCGAAGAAAGCTCCAGGTCATGATTTAATCACTCCAAAAATGATAATCGAACTACCGAGATGTGCAATAAATTATATTGTTACAATTTACAACTCAATGACAAGATTTGGATATTTTCCTCAACAATGGAAAAAGTCTATCATGACAATGATACCCAAGGCCGGAAAAGACAAAACACAGCCCTCGTCATACAGACCCATAAGTCTTCTCCCAATCCTGTCAAAGCTATTTGAAAAGCTTCTTCTTCCGCATATTACTCCTCATCTGCAAAACAATAACATAATCCCGACGCATCAGTTCGGTTTTCGTGAAAAGCATGGAACCATTGAGCAAGTTAACCGCATCACCTCGGAAGTACGCACTGCATTCGAACATCGAGAATACTGTAGTGCTGTATTTCTTGATATTTCTCAAGCCTTCGACAGAGTTTGGCTAGTCGGCCTTATGTACAAAATCTCGACTTTGCTACCACAAAATACCCACAAGCTACTTGAGTCCTATCTCCATAAAAGAGTGTTTACAGTGAGATGTAAGACTAATTTTTCCAACGATCATGTAATTGAAGCCGGTGTTCCCCAAGGAAGTGTTCTTGGGCCAACACTTTATGTTATGTACACGGCTGATATAACAACAAACAGTCGAACATTTATTTCAACATTTGCTGACGACACCGCCATCACTAGTCGCTCTAAATGCCCAAATCAAGCCACCTTGCAACTAGCAAACCATCTGGTTACTCTAGAAAAATGGCTCGCAAACTGGCGCATCCGAGTCAACGAGCAAAAGTGTAAACATATAACATTTACCTTAAACAAGAAAAGCAGTCCCGCATTGACCTTTAATAACACAATCATTCCTCAAGTAAATAAAGTTACATACCTTGGCGTCCACCTTGACAGGCGTCTCACCTGGCGCAGGCACATCGAAGCTAAAAAAACCCAACTGAAAATAAAAGCCAATAATCTGCATTGGCTAATAAATGCCCGTTCTCCCCTTTTCCTGGAATACAAAGTTCTGCTATACAACTCAGTCTTAAAACCAATTTGGAAATATGGTTCCGAGCTTTGGGGAAACGCCTGCAGGAGCAACGTTAGAACCCTTACTGGGGCCCCATGGTACATTCGGAATGACAACATCCAAAGAGATCTAAATATAAATCCTGTAAAAGATGAATTAGAGCAACAGAGAGCAAAATATCAGACCAAGTTTTCCGCGCACCCAAATCAACTTGCCAGATCGCTTTTACGACTAAGCAGCCGTACCCGTCTCCAGCGCAACGACCTACCAGCCCAGCTTTGAGTTTTTAGGGCCATAGTAAATAGTTAATTTATAACTAATATGGGTATTCGTCTAAACGCGTAAATGCTTCGTAACCGCGTAAACCTTGTAAACTTTCTTATTTTTGTATGGAAAATCAATTTATTTACGAGGTTTACGCAGATACGAGGCATTTACGCGTTTAGACTAGGGGAATTCGTGTTTTAAGCTAAGATTTGTAAAACTTATTGTTATTCTGTTTAGAAAAGAGAGATCCAATAAATAATAAAAAAAAAAAAAAAAAAAAAAAAAGATTTGTTTCGCTAACTCTTGACTTAGCTATGCCAATTCAGAACGTTTTTTTGCGTACAGAGATTTCATAAATGTACATAGATGTAAGCATTGGTGGCACCAATTTGAGCAAGGATATAGGACGCCAACTGGAATATGGTCAGCACATCGCTAGTGACTTGAGCCATTAAAATGCAAGAAATACAAATTAACTATGTAGTATGTACATATGTGTTATCATCACGCAATCCCACGGTCCGTACACTTGCTCACGTTGCGAAGCAGGTAACTATCGAAACTGCTAGATTAAGAACTTAGCTTGTAAGTAAATTCTAATGAGTTAGTAAGTTTTTTTGGGTGCGCAACGCGCACGGTCAATAAAATTATAACGTTTAAACCTCTTTGCTATAACTGTGAAGTCGGCGAAGAGTTTTGTTCGCCGCAACATTAATTTTTTTGGAACTCTCGATCAACGAAAGTTAACTGGCGCCCGAGTGGCTTGCAAGTAATTTGTTTCAAAAAAAGTGAATAGAGCTTTAAAGAAAATAGTTTTGTGATTCTTCAATAAAAAAACAACCAAGGAAATATACAAATAAGAAAAAAAATTTTGTGATTCTTTCAAAAAAAGAGAGAAATATACGAACGGAATAAAAGGTTAATTTAGCATCATAAATTGTGATAATCAAAAAAAAAAAAGTTTTGTGACTCTGCAATAAAAAAGAAATAAATATATATACCAGAGAACGGCATTGAGTGCGCCCGAGTGTGCATATTCATCATCCCTAAAATTTGATACAAGCAAGCACAGCCGTCTGCTGCTGTGCGCTCATTCATGCTCACTCTTAAACATAAGGCTGACATGTGCGGGATATATCATTACATTTTCGAGTGTGGTAGTTCACATGATTGGCCGTGCATGTGAAGGCGCAAACTTGCGCATGTACACACTTGAGTGCACTCGGGCATCTACTAATGGCGATTTCTTTTCTACAAAAAATGTTGCACTTCATTGCCCCGCTCTTGTGTGTACGTGCGCAGAGGGCAATGTTAAGGCAACATTTTCTGTAGAAAAGAAAACGCCATAAGTATTTATCCTATTATTTACAGATAAAAGAAACGACTTAGTTAATTTTAATTAATATGTATTGTATACAGTTATTTAACAAAAACATTTCATGAGATCCAACATGTAGGGTTAGTATTTAAAAAATTTTTAAATAGTAGGAGTTAAATTTAAAATGAAAATAAACATTTCATAAGACTTAATTTAATTTCAAAGTTCTTAATCTGCTAGATAGAAAATTAAAGTTTTCTGGACAAAGCGTAATTCACACTAAGGATTTGTTCAGAAACAATATCTGCAGTATCTGCCATCTCACGTAAAAAAAAACAATACAAAAAATATGATAGAAAACACACTTAAGATCGCTAATCAACTACTGCTTGCAAAGAAAAATATTGTTACGGGTAACCCGAGTGGCTCGCAAACAACCCTTGAGTGTCGCGAGCGTTTGTCGCCGGCGAGTGTGTTACATACATGCAACTTTGTATGCTGACGCAAATTTGTCCGACGGATAATGTAGTGAGTATGTATGCATCGTCATGATCGTATTGATCTATGAGCAAACAGACAAGCGACGGTTTGTACACGAAAACAATAAAGCATGCAAAATACGGCTACATGCGCGAGTATACACACAATTTCTGCACTCGTTGCAGTTCTCTGATATATACATATATATTTCATTAAATTCTATTAAACAAGCGATTAGTATAATAAGGGTTTACACCTTTTATAGCACAACAAATAACGAATTGAGTGAACCTTTTTTGGACTAAAGGGCTAAAAGCGACAGCCTATACCAAACGAATAGAGGGAGAACGCCGGATCCAGATGTAAGTAAGCAGTAAACACATAATTGTTAGTTCTTGTATATTTTTAGAATGAATGGACGAAATGAAAAATTCTCTTACGGAGATGCGCAGTCAATGCCGTTCTCCAACAACTAAAAATTTTTGAAGCACGGCTACAGTGCGTAAAGGCTAGAGATAGCTCCGAGTCTGTGCAAGGACTAAGTGCAAATCTAGAAGTTCGCAGCAATCCGAAGGTATCGCGGCGGCTGAGCGTCTTACCTGCCCTCAGACGGAGGTCGAGTTAAACGAAATCGCTAGACTGCCGGACTGCGTGAAAGAGTTACAGGTATTTGAAGGAAGCCGGGCGCACTACTCATCCTGGGTACATAGTGTGCAACAAATTTTAAACGACTACTAAATTGTTAGCCAATGTATAGGGCAATATTGCGCCATATGAGATCTAAAATTCGGGGCGCGGCAGATGCCGCACTGTTGTCGCATAATATTTTAAATGCGGACTGGGTGAAGACAAAGCAGATCCTTTCTCTGCACGATGCAGACATCAGGGACAAAGACACTCCGGATCAGCAACTTACCCAAATGACCCAAGGTCGCCAAAAAGTATATGAGTTATACATGCTCTTTCTAACCGAAGCGAGAAATAAAATACCGATTTTAAAGTGAGTGTGAGTGAATTCACGGAAGCATTTCAAGGCGAATTCCAAATCAGTTTATACATGCCTTTCGTAGTTATGTGTACTCGGTGAAACCGTAATATGCCTCCGTATAAACGTAGTTTAAGATTAACAAACAACTGTCTCTTTTTATAAACACCATAATTAGCAAAAAATATGTCGGAAACCAGAGTTATATTGTTCAAAATCAATCAGGAATAAACCAAAACTTCACAGGTAAAACTTAAGGTAGAGCTTCTTGGGATTAACCTCTTATTACAGGGAATTTATTCGTGACTATAAAAAAATCGCCTAGCTACTTAACAATCTCACAAGAGGGGAGCATGCACAGGTAAAGGCAACACAATCTAATAATGTGGCAATTACTTTAACCAACGAAGCCCTTAAAGCATTTGAAGACCTCAAAGAAGTGTTGACAACCTCAGAAGTCCTTACATTGCCCAATTTCGAGAAGGCATTCAACCTAACGACGGGCGGCTCCGTCTTCGCCAGCGGAGCTGTATTGTCCCAGGACTACGATGGTAAGGACAAGCCATATCAAGAAGTTTAACATCTACAGAGAAGGGGTATGCGAATGAGAAGGAGATGCTCGCTATTGTTTGGGTACTGTATAATCTCCGCAATTATCTGTACGGCGCAAGAAAAATACGCATATTCACGGATCACCAGCCACTAACTGACACTGCAAGCGAGTGCGATACCGTCCATAGCGCAAAACAGGATCATTCTGATTTGATTCCATTTGTTGAAGTCCCCCTAAACGTCTTCAGAAATCAGATCGTATTCGGTGGTAGGATTTAGAGCCTCTCCCTGGATACTTGCGACACTATGTAGGCATAGAGGTTATGGACGAAAAAGAACTTGTTAGCGTACTTAAAAAAAACCGAGGCCAAACGTTATTAACGGAATTAAAATGCCAGAGAGTCATTTAGGCCTACTCCAGAAAGTATACTTAGAACATTTCTATAACTATCAAATCAGGGTAGCTCAAACACTAGTAAAAGAATTGCGAAATCCGGACGTGGTGTGCGTGGTAATAATAAAAGAACACAGGAGAGCACACCGCAACGCAAACGAGAATAGAAAACAGATTTTACAGCACTATAACTTCCCGAGAATGAGTAGCCAGATTCGCAAATACATATGTACTGGAATGAGAAACATGTAAATTTAGTAAATATGATAGGCACTGTAGGGAATGCACTGGGTGCAGATAACTTGTTTGAAAGTAAAATACTATTCAATTTGTTAAAATATATTTTTCATTGATTTTTTGGTTCATAAGAAAATTTTTATTCATTCAAATTTATATACTTGAGAAATTAAAATGAACTTTTTGTATAAAATAAAATATTTTAAATAAAATAACTTTTTTATGATCGAATCCAATTTTATTCTATGAATTTTCAGAACCAACATTTCAAATTTTTTCAACAAAAATCATAATTTCCCCAAAATATTTGTTTGTTTCTAAAAACAGTACAAAATTCTACAGTATATTGAAAAGCCTAACCTTTTATAATACGCAATTGCTAACCCAACAAAGAATAAACCTTAACTACTCACCCTTTTAAATCTAAAACGTTCTCGTTTTAGCATTTTAAAAGTTTGAAAAGGCTAAAGCAGGCTTTAACAAGTCATTATAAAAAATAACAATAGTAAAATTCATATTCATAGATTACAAAGGAATAACTTAAATTAAATTAAATTAAAATGTAAATATTCAAAATTGATTTTTAAATATTGTAAAAACATATTCTTTATTTCATATGTGTTCGGCATTTATCTGAGATTACTTTTGTGAATTTGTTTGCCATTAATCAAAACTGTAGAACCAAGATCCTTTTCAATAACATTTTCCACGAATACTTTATCAAATTTGTTACCAAGCCGCTTATTCCTTCTCAAAAAGACTTTATCACCAGGCTCGGAAGATTTCATTTTTTTATTTTCATTAATTCTTTTTAAATTTATCTCCTGCAGCTTAACTAATCTTTCTCGAACTATGGCCAATTCTTGAACTGAGCAATTTTGAAAAATTTCTACTGGTTTAGCATTCGTTGTAGAGTGAATACTATTGTTGTATTTATGAATTGCCAACAATGCCAAATCTATAGTCTTAATCAACTGTTGCTGCTCTTTAATACACCTCGATATCTCTATTAAAGTTAAATGGAATCTTTCAATCTGACCATTGGATTCACGGTGTAATGTTGGAACGAAAAATTGCTCTATTGGAAAATTATCTCTCAATAAATTTTTGACAACATTATAAATACTGAAATGCTTTCTCGTTATCAGATACAATTATTTTTGTGTTTCGAAATATTAAAAACATTTCAATTAGAGAATTTTTCACATCTAATGTAGATCGAGTCGCAATAGGTTTGTGGCGCACCATAACAATATCCGATAAGGTAACTCTGGCAAAATCGCTGGTAGACCTCGATTGGTATCCAGCAAAAGATCGTACGATTAAAACGTCACTTTTCTTCTAGAACTTTTTGATACACGTGTTATACACTGGCATATATATACGATTTGATTTCATGTAATAAATTGAGTATCTGTTTGTATGAGCAACTAATCGTGACTTTATTATATCGAGCCCCCACAAATTGGTGACCCCGACTATCCAAAATGCTTGACAAAAGTGGAGTTTTTAAAGTTACACCGGCAAAGCAACCTTTTTAGCATCCAGCGCAAACAGCCAATGCATTCCCTGCGAGAGAAATGACGGAGTTAGCCAAAGTTTCAGTCAAAATCCCACCATTCTGGCACGCAAAACCAGGCTCAGGTTGAGTCCCAATTCATTGCGGCAGGCATCACAAGCGACAAGACCAAATATCACACAAATAGCATACAATCATTTTCTCACGTAGAGCGACAACTCCCTGCAATTACTAAAAAAATCGCCGCTCTAAAGGCAAAACGTAACAATCGCCAGAGGAGCCGTCGCAGGGAAAATCCGTCAGAACGATCTTCGTCGCACCAGATGGCAGAAAATGTGTGCTGGTATCACATGAAATTTAGAAGCGAGGCAAAGAAGTGCCGTCAACCGTGCTCGAAAAGTTTAAACTAAAAAAGCTATCGTCGAAGGCGGTCAACGATAGTCTCCGCAAAAAAAAGCCGCCGCCTATTTGTAACCGACAAAAATACACCGCAAATATTTTTGGTAGACACCGGGACCGAGGTGAGCGTTATTCCACCAACGCAGTCACAAAAGAGGCACCCAGCCACAAACTTTTTCTTATACGCCGCAACCAAATCGGCAATCGAAACGTATGGCGAAAAACATATGACCATCAACCTAGGGCTGCACCGGCCGTTTGGTTGGAACTTCATCATCGCTAACGTTTCGCAGGCCATTCTAGGTGCAGACTTTTTGTGGCACTTCAACCTATCGGTAAATTTAAAACAACGCAAACTGATCGACGGTACTACAACTTTAGCCAAAGTCTGCAAACTTTCCACACCAGAAGAAGTAATACTTAATTTATTGACTATTAAAGAAAATCAACCATTCCAGGAACTACTACATGACTTCAAGGACATCACTAGTGAAAACATGGCTTGCAAAAACCGCTCTCACAACGTAACGCACCACATTGTAACTAAAGGACCGCCGGTTTTTTCAAAACCAAGACGCTTGTCACCGGAAAAATTGAAGGCTGCCAAAGCAGAAATGCAGTTTTTATTGAAAGCTTGCATATGTCGCCCGTCTCGAATGGGCAAGTCCCCTCCATTTGACAAAAAAGAAAAACGGAGAATGGAGGCCATGTGGAGACTTCCGCAGATTGAATACCATTACGGAGCCAGATCGGTATCCACTGCCGCACTTGCACGACTATACTCACGATTTACATGGACGCACAATTTTTTCCACCCTCGGCTTACGCCGTGCAAATTCTCGTCGAACCTGCCGATATTGAAAAAACCGCAATCAAGCTTTGGCTTGAGAAACGCCAGCCAAACTTTTCAACGCTTTATGGACAATATCCTCCGTGAGTATGATTTCGCATGGCCATATCTTGACGACATTTTAAATGCATCGAAAGGTATAAGTCAACATCGTGAACACTTGCGATTGGTTTTTGGAAAATTGATCCAGAATGGACTGGTCATGAACGCATCAAAGTGTGTGCTCGAGCAACCAGAAATCAACTTTCTGGGGTTTAAAATAACCAAGGATGGAATATCACCGCCGACGGAGAGAATGCGTGCTTTGAAAGACTACAAACTTCCAGAACGAGTCTGCGAACTAAAGCGATTTCTCGGCATGGTGAATTTTTTTCGTAGATTTGTGCCAAAAGCAACAGAAAAACAACACGCTCTTTCACCATTATTGAAAGGAAACAAGAAAAACGACAAAACAGCTGTAGGAGCGGTTCTGCAGCAACGCGACGACGGTAAATGGCAGCCGCTTGGATTTTACTCCAAACGATTAACAGAAGCACAAACAAAGTATAGCACGTACGACAGAGAACTGCTCGCGGCCTACAAGGCTGTTAAATACTTTGAACACATGCTCGAAGGCAGAGAGATTTTTATTTTAACGGACCACAAGCCGCTTCAGTATGTTTTCCAACAGAAGTTAGAGAAATCATCACCGCGACAGATACGCCACTCTGACTTCATTTCGCAATTCACGACCAACATTCGTTTCATTTCATTAAAAAATAATGTCATAGCAGATGCACTGTCACGAATCGATGCTATTCACACTACAGATATGGTTGATTTCAAGAATCTGTCAGAGAGCCAACAAAGTGACGCAGAACTGAAAGAGGTATCAATCTCAAACACAAGTCTATTGCTAAAACCTTTAACCGTTCCAGGCACAAATGTGGAAGTTTTCTGCGGCATTGCCACAGGCAAAGCACGACCGTATTTAACAAAACAATTTCGCAAATTAGGTTTTGAAAGCATTCACAACATTGCCCACACGGGAGCGCAAAAAAGCCACAAAAGTGGTAGCGGAAAAATTCGTCTGGCCTGGCCTTAGAAAAGACTGCCGTTCGTGGACAAAATTATGCATTTCGTGCCAAAAAGCAAAAATGCAACGACACAACCGTGTACCACTCGGTTCATATGCGCTAACAGTTTCGATCATGTTAAAATGGACGTAGTTGGCCCGCTACCTCCGTGCAAAGGTTTCAGGTATTGTTTAACAATTGTCGACCGGTACTCGCGTTGGTTGGAAGCGTATCCAATCAAAGATAGCACAACAGAGACAATCGCTTTAACATTCTACACTAACTGGGTGGCAAGATTTGGGGTGCCATGCAAGGTGACAACAGATCAAGGCAGACAGTTCCAGTCGGCTTTCTTTTGCGAACTAACCCGACATCTAGGAATTAAACATTTACGAACAACACAGATCGGTAAAGGCCGCAATTAAGTACTACACGACCAACAACTGGGTTGAAGTATTGCCTCTCATCCTACTAGGTTTTCGCTTGTCATGGAGAGAGGACTTGAAGTATACGCCAGCGGAAATGGTTTATGGCGAAACATTGCGTATTCTCCCTGGAATTTTTTATAGAAGAGAATAATAAAAATTCAACTGAATGCGAATTTGTCAGTAAGCTGCGAGAGCGCATGCGAGCGCTGAAACCCACGCAGACGTCAAATCACTCTTCTCACTCACCTTTGGTCGATCGAGAAACATTTATATTCGACACCAGCAGTTTTCGTGCGCAACGATGCCGTGCGCCAGCCTCTGCAAACTCCATACGATGGACCTTTTTCAGTCATCGACCGCAACGAAAAATTGTTTAAAGTGAAAATTCGAGGGATAGATACCAACGTCAGCTTCGACCGTCTTAAGGCAGCATTTATAGCGAAAGATGTCACGGAATCTACGGTTAAAGTACAGCGATCATATATATCACGGGCAGGACGACGTGTACGGTTTCCCTTTCCCGCATAGGGCGAGTGATGTGGCGCACTATAACAATATCCGATATGGCAACTCTGGCACATTCGCTGGCAGCCCTCGATTGGTATTCAGCAAAAGATCATTCGATTAAAACGTCACTTTTCTGCTAGAACTTTTTGATACACGTGTTATACACTGGCATATATATACGATTTGGTTTCATGTAATAAATTGAGCATATACATATTTGTATGAGCAACCAATCGTGACTTTATTATATCGAGCCCCCACAGGTTTAGCAATAGCGAATTTAAAAAATTTATCTATACATGTAAGAAAATATTGTTTATCTGTAATAAAAATATCGAGGTGAAGAATTTCGCCTGGATAATTTGGTATTGGTGTTTTACCAACCTCTAAGTTAGATGGTTTAAGCTGATATTCGTTCTCTAAACAAATTTTACAATTCGTGATAATTGACTTTAAATCTTTTTTAATATCAGGATAAAAATATTCACTAGAAATTTGTTTAAAATTTTCTAATAACCAACGATGAGCGCGATTATGTTCAGCGGTAACAGTTTCAAGCTGATTACTTCTATTTGTCAAATCTATTACTAGTAATTCAGTATGTCGAAATTTAACACCCGGCAATGAAGAAACGATATCATTTTGTATTTCTGCTAAAGTTTCAAGATCACAATGAATAGCAATAGTACATAGTGTTTGGGTTAACCACATCTTTCAAACGTTGCAACAAATTTTTAATTGAATCAAAAGAAATTGTTTGGCGGTAAAATTTTTTTAAAATTTTCTTTGTAGTTGTAGTCAATGATGAGCTTTTTGATAAAAATAATTGATTTTTGAATTGGTTTACGGGACACTTAAAAGTTCTAATAACAATAGTAGAAGATTCTTCACTATGTAATGTTTGCATTGAAGAACTAAGATTATAAATAAACTGTCGAGAGAGAGCATCTGCTACTTTATTCTCCTTTCCTGGCTTATAGTAGAAAGTTGGTGAGAACTCTTCTATAAAGGCACGCCATCGCTTCATTTTTGCGTTAGGATTTTTTCCAAGATCGAAAATATAAGCGGCTGATGATCCGTAAATATTTTTATATTTTTAATTCGATACAAGTAATGCCGGAGAGTTTTTAACGCCCAAACAATAGCCCACATTTCACGCTCATTCGTAGTATAATTTTGTTCCGTTGAGGAAAGCGTACGAGAAATCATTGTTATAGGCCGATTGTTCTGCTCCTAAAGCATTTGACGAAGCATCAGTTATCAGCTGGCTAGTTAAAATCTGGATATTGCAAAAGGACATCTTCCGATGCACGTATTTTCTTAATTTTATCAAAAGCAGAAATTGCTTCCGAATCAAGCTTGGCCGTTAATGGTTTAACTATTGCAGCATAATCCCTCATAAATCTGCGATAATATCCAGCAAGACCGAGATAAGAATGTAAACCCCGTAAAGTCTCGGGAGCTTTATAATTAATGATATCATGTACCTTACTAGGACAAGTCTGAATTCCATCTCGCGAAACCAAAAATCCCAGAAATTCAACATCTGTCTTAAAGAACTTTCATAACATTTTCAAAATTTTATCAATGTCTCCGATATGATATTCTTCATCTTTTGAAAAAATAATTTACCTATTTCCTCGCGCAAAACATCATCAATTGTACACTGAAAAATACTTGGAGCAATTTTCAAGCCGAAAGGCAGACGACAAAATTCGTATTTTCCGTTGTTAACGTTGAAAGCGGTTTTTTGCCTATATTTTTCACATGATAAAACCCAGATTTCAAATCTAAAGTGGTAAAGAACCGCGACTTTCCTAAATTTGCTAGAATTACTGAAATATCAGGTATCGGATATTTGTCAGAGATTGTTTTGTCATTAATTTTTCGAAAATCAATGGCCATACACTGCTTCTGTTTTTCATTTTCATCCAAACCTTTTTTGGTTACAACGTGAACAGGTGAGTTGTATGGAGAAAGAGACTTCCTAATTATGCCATCCTTAAAAGAGCACTTATTTCCTTATTGATAAACTCCGAAGCAGATATTGGATAAGGATAACTTCTACTAAGAATTGGTTCATATGTTGAGTTACGAATGACAGCTTTCACATTTGTAGTATACGGCAAAGCTCTATCCGCATCTAGTTCTCTTAGAAAGTCATAACCAATAATGCCATCAAAGGTGCTTAAATTTTTCAGCAAATAAAACATTGCTGTATGGTCAAGCACATTGATTAAACATTTTTAATTTATTATATTAAATCCGTTTATTGATTTTAGTTTAAATTTGTTTTCCATTACTTGAACACCGCGAATAAGCGAAAAATCCCCAATATAATTTTTAGACGGTCCAGTATCAATTAAAATGCGAAGCTCCTGACCATTTCGTCACTAAAATCATATGTTTGAGTTCGATTCTCGTCAAAATAACAGTTATCATCACAGTCTAACTCATCATTGCTTTCTCTCATTACTTCCGGCATATGATTCATTCGTTGAAACTTTTGTTGAGGTTTCTGGAAAGAACCAGACTGCTCCCGAGGACGCTTAAAATGTCCTAGTTGGATCCTTAAATTTTGTTGTTGTTTATCAACAATATCGGGAGCTGGGTGAAGTTCATCCTACGTTTTTGATTGGAACTACCATAGTTTTGAAAATAATTTTGACGAAGTTAGAACGAAGAGCCAGAATCAACTTCCATTGGCACTGGTTGAACACTAATACTTAAATACGGCAACTGATTTCGCTGAGATAGTTCATATTAAGGTACTGATGGTTTTGTCAAATTACCAATGGCAAACGTATATGCAAAATCATAACGTCTATGATTTGTTTCTAACTCTTGTGCAAAAGCTAATGCGGTCGGAAGGTCCTTCGGCCTTGAAGCAAACAGGATATCGCATAATGGACGCCTAAGACCCGAAATAAACACACGCAATGCATTTTCTCTTGCACATTCATTAACTGCGTTTATCACTTCATCATTCCCACTGTGGTCCATTATTTATTTATTTACTAAATGTTTTTCTACCCTATTATTATAATCCGCAAGTGAAAGATTGCCCTGTCTGAGGATACTCATTTCGTTTTCCAATACGTAAATTGGTCGCTTATCTGCGTATGTATGATCAACTCTGCTTATTATTGCTTTAAAGTTAAGAACTGTATTAAAAGACGAAAGAGTAGAATTAGCTATACCTATGTATAATCTTGTTCCTAAGAATACCCATCGCAACATAATATTGTTCTGACCCTTCTTTATAATATTTTATAGCAAAATTTGCAGTAGAGCGCCAAACTGGGTAAGAACACACGTCACCTTTAAACTCTGGTAATCAGGATCAAAGGATTTATTGCCACTGGAATATAATATTCAACACTTGGCAATTCCAAACGATTCAGAGCTAAGGTGAGGCTACTTATTTTATCAGCTAGTTCTTTCCAAGCTTGTTCATTCACAGCTATTTGCTCTTCAAGTTCTTGCCTATTATTCTCATTACTTATTTTTATAATTTCTTAAACTTGCTCTCTTGTAACACTCATTTTAAATCAAAAGCTGGAAACAATTTGATAAAGTTCGTAACCACTTATCGAAGGCTATTAAAAATATATTTAGATCCTAATTCAAAGGATCCTTAAGTTAAAAAAAATAGTTTACTAAATTCACAATCGCTTTATTTAAATAATGCAAAAGCAAATTTGGAAGAATTCCTTCCAAACTTTCAAAAGTATTTTGCTTATATGTCTTAAATAACACTGTGGAACATTTTTGGGATTATTGTCTGGGGGGCGAGAAATTCCAAGTCAGGGTGATGGTACTAGGTCAGTATAGTAAAACCCTCAAAGGGTTTGGCGTTCGTATGTGTCAGTTTTTTTTATGACCTTTTAAATTTTTTCCTTATCTTGATGTTTTTTCGCTTAGTTGTAACATTTTGGCAACATAACTCGAGAACCACTTGTCCGATTTTGATGAAACAAATTTAGAAAAATTAAGAATTACAATTTCTATTTGTTTTTATTCAAAAAAGTGTCATTTATCGCCTTTTTTATAAATTTTCCCCAATAACTCCAGACTTCTGGCCATAAACTACTAAAAAAATAAAGTAAACATTTTTATAATTTTTTATTTTTATTTTATTTATTTATTTTTATTTATTTTAATAAATATTGCCTAGACTTTTTCGATGGTGGTTGTTCGGGACTAGTGGCATCGCATTCATCGCTATCATCAGTTTCTGAACCACACATAATGTCAATGTGTGACTCCACTGTTGGCCCTTCTGCATCTCCTGAAAATTCTTTATCATCAAGATCATCCCTGTCTTGCCACACAAGCTTACTCCACCAGCAAATTTCCGCAATTATTGCACTCGGCGACTTTTTGCCTCTATATCTGTAAGTTTTTGTTTTATTAAAATGAGTTTGAAAAAATAAAAAATCAGTATTACCTCATTTCAAATGGCATAGCAACTTGATGATAGCGTTCACCTTGTTCATCAGATTCGGTAGCCAATTGTTTGCTGAAGTAGTCCAGATGATGATGTAAATAATGGATTTTCAAGGACATGTGGACACCAATTTCCGAGAATGCTCTTAACATCCTTGCGACAGAAACATCGTAGTTGTTAGAACGATGATTTCCCAACAAGCCTTCTATTACTTCTTTGATTGCCTGCCTTGCATTCAATTCAGCGTCAATCAAAATATTGTTGAATGCGTTACTTTTAATCAGCTTTCGTATATCTGGACCATTTAGTACGCCTGTTTGGAAAAAATTAATTTGTTAAGATGGAAAACCATGGGAAATGAATGTGATATTATAACTTTCCTTCTTTAATTTTACTTTCGCTGAGTCTCGGGTAAATTAGTTTCAAAAACAAGAAAACTTCATCTCTTTTGGCGACAGTTTTGATAAAATTCTTAACAATTCCAAGTTTAATATGCAGTGGAGGCAGCAATATCTTCTCCTTCGTCACTAGAGGCTCACGAATAATATTGGCCGTTTGTAACCTGCTGTGCTCTCTGAGTTTCCATCCGTGGCATGCATATTGGTCACCGGAAAATCGTGTGTCGCAATCGCACAAAAAGCACATATATTTTATATAGCCGCTTTGAAGACCGCAAAGCATTGCTACAACTTTCAAATCGCAGCATATGCGCCACATATGTTTGGCGTAGTTAACCATTTTTAAAATATTTTCCAGTGCATCATATGTTTCTTTCGTTTCTGTACTATAGGCGATTGGAACTGAAGGTTTTTTATTGGTCTTATGCAGTAAAACCGCCTTCAAGCTGAGTTTTGAACTGTCAATAAATAATCTCCAGTCATCTGCTTCATATTTTATTTCCATTGCGTTCATCAATTTTCCTACATCCGGGCAATATGCAGAAGCTTTTTCATCATTCACAAGGAATAAACTTTGGAGTGTTGCCTGACGACTTCGATACGCTGTGACTTTCACACCGGGTGCCAAGAAATTGTTTGATTTCAAAATGGAAGCCAGCTCTTCCGATTTATGCTGTGTTAATTCCAACTTGGCAACAATTGAATCAAGCTTATTTTGATTTATTAAAATTGGCTCATTGGATACTGATGGCTCATATGGGGGATCATCACGTGCATGATATGTCGGAGCAGTCGTAAAAGAGAAAATATCTGGGCTAGAAGCTTTTGGCACAGGAATGTGGTCCGAATGAGGCAATGGTGTTGCGGCACTTGCAACACCAACGTAATTATACGATTTTCTTATCCTTTTCGCGGCTCCTTTATTCGCACATGCATAGCAATTCAATGGATTGTGACCTTCGCCAGGATTAGTCCAAGTCATTGGGATACCAAATGGCATACTTTCACGTCTTCTATTTTTCCAATCCATTAGACGGTTGTAGCAGCTTTTACACACTATATTTGGTACCCAATTTTCGTTCACTATAACATTTTGGTTGAAGTACATCTCGTATGTTTGAACAAAATCAGTACTGAAATTTCCCCTTTTTTTATGTGTTGAGACATATTGACCACAGCAGTAGCAAAAGTTATTTATATCTGGCTTGCACAGTTCCATATTTTGTTCTCTTTTGTTCACTTTTAAAAAATTTGAGAAAAATTACTTTTACTGTTCGCGTTCGTCGGCACTTGTTGAATGACAAAAATCACAGAACCAGTGTGAGAAAGAGAAGAAGTATAATGACAATGCATGTTTTATGTGAACATTACAGAACCAGTGTTGCTGGATTTTTTATGAATTAAAAAAAAAAATATTTAAATTTTTAGGAAAAAAATACATTCATTTTTAACTTCGAAAGTGTTGCACATATAGGAAAAGGGTATAGAAACAGATTAGAGAAACTGTAATTCTTAATTTTTCTAAATTTGTTTCATCAAAATCGGACAAGTGGTTCTCGAGTTATGTTAAACTACGTTTTTGCCAAAATGTTACAACTAAGCGAAAAAACATCAATATAAGGAATAAATTTAAAAGGTCATAAAAAAAAACTGACACATACGAACGCCAAACTCTTTGAGGGTTTTACTATACTGACCTAGTACCATCACCCTGACTTGGAATTTCTCACCCCCCAGATTAGCTGTTGTACTGTGTAATAAAAAACTTTTAAAAATCAATCTTGGTCTCAACTTTTCTTGACCTAAAATTTGATGTTATTTGTGTGACTGAGACCTGGTTCAGACCTTCATTTGCTAATTGTGCTTTATGTGATTATTCAGTTGTAAGAAATGATAGAGGTAAAAGAGGGGGTGGCATAGCCATTTATTTAAAAGCTGATCTAAACTTCAAAGTTATACATAAATCTCACACTTCTGAAACTGTTTATAGAATGTAGTGATAATGTAAACAAGTTTCTTATTATCAGTGTGTACAATCCTCTTAAATCAAATTATCTCACTTCATTGTTCACTAAAATTTTTGAATTTTCCTTGAGTTATGTACATGTCCTCGTTTGTGGTGACTTTAATGTTAATATGTTGTCCAATAATTCAAAGTCTAAAACCTGCTCAACTGCTTTAACAACTGTGGTAGTACTATTGCAAACGAATTTGCAACTCGGTTTGCACCACACTGCAAGCCAAGTATGTTAGATATTTTTGGGGTAAGCGTTGTTAGCAGTGTAAGTCATGTTGACCAATTTTCTTTATCTGGAGTTTCGGACCATGAGCTTATGATAACTTTGAACTATATAAAAAAACGTTGCCCACATTCACCTAGAGAGATTTCAAAAGTATAAACATATCTGCACTATCTGACGAAGCCATATCACATAACTGAAATCACTGCTGGCAATTTGAAAATGTTGATGACAAATTAGGCTATTTTACTACATTAATAAAATATTTATTTGAAAAATATGTTCCCATTCGCGGCGTTAAAGCAATAAACCAAACTAAACCTTGGTTCACTAAGGCTATTTTAGCCCTTATTAAAAATCGATATTGGAAGCGTAGTCCCACCATTGAACGTTGGAATACATGTAAAATGGTAGGCAACCCTGCCATCAGCGAACGGTTAGCATAAAAAGGAGTAAGGTGCACGCACCCAGGCAGAAGCAGGGACAGTCGTTCGAGAAGTTGACCGAGCGCGAGATTACAACATTTTAAAGTCGATTTAATTAAGCCTGTTTTCCTTTTCGATCTAGTATATTAATCATTTTATTTAGTAATTGAACTAATCCATTCATTAAAGACTATTAATAAACTCACTCCTTACATACAAATAAAACGTTGAGAAATAAAGTAACTACTGAGTTGCGAAATAGTACAAGAGCGTACCTTAGTGCAAAATTTAATACTGAATTGCCTGACAGATTGTTGTGGACGAACTTAAAATCACTGGGTGTTTGTGCCAAAATATAAAAACCTGTGAGATTGATGCTAATGTAATGAATTCATACTTCATTGGAAAGAATTCTCATGCACCTGCTTTTCCATTTAACAGCAACGAAAGCTTAGTAAGTGATCCCACCCTTAAGATATTGTAAATTGCATTTTTGCTATAAAATCGAATGCAATTGGTGTAGATAGTCTGAGCTTGCGGTTTTTAAAACTAATATTGCCTTATGTCCTTCCTACCCTTAATCACATTTTTAATTTTGTCATAACCTCCTCTACCTTTCCAAATCAATGGAAGATTGGCAACGTGATTCCGGTCACCAAAGGCAGCTCCTGGGTCTCTCCTAAAGACTTTAGGGCCATCAGCATATTGCCAACTTTGGCCAAAATTTTTAAAAATTTATTTCTATTCAAATACGGACGCACTTAAATCTTCATAATCTGCTGAGTGAGTTCCAGTCTGGCTTCAGATCGAACCACAGTTGTTCCACAGCCGTGTTTAAAATTATGATGATGACATCCGCCCAGCTTTTGATAAAAAATTACTTACCATCTTAGTTCTTTTACATTTCTCTAATGCTTTTGACAGCGTAAATCATGATATCCTTCTTTCAAAATTAAAGCAATATTTTGTCTTCAATACAACAGCAATTAAGCTAATACGAAGCTACCTATCAAACAGATATCAACAAGTTTAGTGTGGAGATATATTTTCATATCGCAGAGAAATTACCTCTGGAGTACCCTAAGCCTCCATTTTGGGCCCTATACTTTTCAGTATATTTATTAATGACGTTGTTCACTGCTGTCAAAATGCCTCAATTCACCTATATGCGGATGACACCCAGATATACCTCTCACGTCCCATTGGTCTTGGTGAGGACTTGGTAGCTGGATTAAACGAGGAACTAGTAAGAATTGAAGAATGGGCCCACATGAATGGTCTCTGCTCAAATGCTTTTTAAACACAGGTGCTTCCAATTATGAGTGATTCTTTTGATCTCAGTAGTTTATCACTAGTTGCTCTAAATGGGACGGAACTGAAATTTGAAAACGTTGTAAATAATCTTGGTTTTAAAATGAATTCTCGCTTAACGTGCGAAGACGATATACGACACTGCATAACAACTACATGTGATATTCTACCCATTTTCCCCTAATACATATACACTCTCCTTTAAACTCTTTTAATATTTCATTGTCTTATAACTATTAATCTTAGTACTTTTTATTTTTATTTTACTTACGGTATTTCTTTAGGATTAAGTTCAATGTCATGTAAAAATAATCTATGTAATATACGTACAACGAAAATACCTTGTGTCTTACTGTGCCTATAATATTAAATAAATAAATAAACATTTCTTACAATCCTTCATGAGAAATAATCATTAAAAGCTACAAATCTTCAGATTTTGATTAAGAAGTTAGTTGCCCATTTTCATAATGTAATCCTTCGATTTTTTTTTCCTCAGCACGTTTGCAGTTTTGAATATCCTTTCCTTAACTATAGGAATCGATAGAAAAATTATTTAATGTTGGGCGCTGCCTCTTTCTTTGCATACAATTTGATGATTGCTGATTATAAAATATTTTGATGCAGGATTTATGATCCTTTGAGTTTTGCCTCGTTTCCCAGCACACAATTCCTCGGTTGATTGCTAATTATAAAATATTTCGATGCAGGATTCTATATGTTCCTTTCCAGCTTTTATTTAGTTTCATAGCACAAAAGATTCTTCCACAAAAATAGGAATCTATGATCCTTTTAAAAAGAAATTATTTGAAGCAGGCCCTACGTTGGGCGCCAAATAAAATATTTTAAATAAAATAACTTTTTTATGATCATGCACTGATCGAATCCAATTTTATTCTACAAATTTTCAGAGCCAACATTTCAAATTTTTTCTTCAAAAATCGTAATTTCCCCAGAATATTTGTTTGTTTCTAAAATCAGTACAAAATTCTACAGTATATTGAAAAGCCTAACCTTTTATAATCCGCAATTGCTAACCCAACAAACAATAAACCTTAATGTATATAACAAATTAAATTAAATATTTTAAATATCTAACCACGATATTATTGGCAATCCTACTAACCAACAATAAGAACTATTGCAACATCTACATCTTTACAACTAGGACGTACTAAACAGCTGTGACAACGTCATAAACAACGTTAATTGGTCAATAACACAGCAAACATACAGTAATAAACTTTAGTATATTAACAACCAGCATGATCAACAACAACATTTATGAATACCACTTTGCTCTATGTGTTGAAATTGAAATTTTAATCAGCACTTTCTTTAAAAGAGGTCATCAATTAACATCATTTAAATTTGTACCACCAATTTACTATTTCGATCTCTTACCGTAAATAACAACAAAGTTTTTCCAATCTACAACATTTCTAAATAATTCATATTAGGGTGATTTTATATTAACTACAAACAACTTATTTCTTTTCCTTTATATATAAATGTATGTAATTCATGTAACGAAAACAAAGATTTAACACATCTTTCAAATTTAAACATAACACAAACAGTTCCACAACAAGAAGATACTGTTAGACCAAATATTATTAAATCTATTAAGTTACCCCAATTTTGGGAAGATTGTCCGGAAGCGTGGTTTCTTCTTGTTGAAGGACAATTTGGAATTAACAATATTCATGATGATAATACTAAATTTCAAAATGTTTTGATAGTTCTTCAACGAGAAACCATTTCCAAAATAATTGATATAATAAATCCACCTCCATTGACAAATAAATATGAAACTATTAAAAATGTTTTATGTGAAAGATATTCTCTTAGTGAAGAAAAGAGACTAAAACAATTATTTTCAAACACAGAGGTCGATGATCGTTCACCATCTGAGCTATATATGTAGATATATGAAATCTTTAGCAGGTTCGAAATCAATTGTTAGTAAAGAACTTTTATTTAAATTGTGGACTAGAAAACTTTCAAATCAAATTCAAATCCACATAACTTCTTGTATAAGTAGTAATTAAAATACAGAAGAAATTATTTCTCTTGCAGATAAATTAATTGATTTAATTAATAAATCCAAATCGTCGAAGTCATTTAACATCTCGAGTATTGAAAATAATAATAATATTCTGGAACATTGCGTAAAAAATTTAACGGAACTAACTACAGCCATTTATCAAAATTTAAACAAAATTTCATCTGATAGGAAATTCAAAAATAACGCTTTTAAATGCATTCAACTCTGCAATAAAAACGAGCCCAATTCAAACTGAAGAATTTCATTACATCGGTGGCTAGTAATGGGAACGATGTTAAACCTTCTCGCCGCCTATTTATTTATGACAAAATCAATAAATTTACTTTTTTTAATAGATACTGGCGCGATAGTTTCTGTTATACCATCCTCTAAATTCAAGTCGTACAAAAGAAATTCTGATCTTAATTTGACTGCAGCTAACGGTTCCTTTATTAAAACATTTGGTACAAAACTTTTAAAAATTAATTTAGGTTTGAGAAGAGATTTTGAATTTCCATTCATATTAGCAGATATTTCAATTCCAATTATAGGTGCTAACTTTTTAGAGAAATTTGGTTTATTAGTTGATATTAAAAATATAGAAATTACAGATTTAACTACAAAATTTAAAGTTTCTGGATCAACTGGTTTTTGCGATATATTCTCACTTAACATACCGATTTCTGAAAATAAATTTACCAATATTTTAAACGATTTTCCTTCAATAACCCGTGAACCAGATTACACTAAATCAATGCAACACCAAACGGTTCACAGAATTAAAAATCAAGGAGTTTTACCTTTTTCAAAACCTCGTCGTCTTGATCCTATTAAATTAAAAATAGCAAAAACAGAATGAGAATTTTTAGTTAAAACAGGTATATGCAGACCTTCGAACTCTCATATATTACATTTGGTTCCCAAAAAATAATCAAATGATTGGAGACCTTGTGGAGATTACCGAAGACTCAATTTTATTACTATACCTGATCGTTATCCGTGACCTCATATTCATGATTTAAATATTGATTTAAAGAATACAAATTATTTTCAAAAATTGATTTAGTTCGTGCATGTCATCAGATACCTATGGCTGAAGAAGATATTCACAAAACAGCAATTACTACTCCATTTGGAATGTTTGAATTCGTACGCATGCCATTTGGTCTACGAAACAGTGCCCAAACATATCAACGTTTAATTAATGAAGTATTTTCTGGTTTAGAATTTGTGTTTGTCTATATTGATGATATACTTGTTGTTAGTGATAATGAAGATAAACACGTAGAGCATTTAAAATCAGTGTTTGAAAGACTTAAAAAATATAATTTGAATATTAAATCTAAATGCATTTTTGGAACAGACAAATTAGATTTTTTAAGTTACGAATTTTCAAATTAGACATCTTGAATACATTGCACAATTTACAAATGACATTCAATACATTTTTGGAAAAGAAAATATTGTTGCTGACACACTTTCACGTATTCCGGAAGTTAACATGATTTTAACTCAAGACATAAATTTTCAAACATTGTATGAGAAACAACAAAAGGACGAAATACTTCTCAATATTATATCTCATCAAAATTCTTATAATAATTTAAAAGAAATCAATATTCCAATCTTTAATCTCAATATTTGGTGTGATATTTCTCAACAAACTTTCAGACCTTTCGTTCCGAATTCAATGAGGAAAATTATATTTGACAAAATTCATTGTTTATCATTATTTAGATCAAAAGTTTAACATCACAATAAAGATTATTCTTTTGTTCCTAAAAATCTAGATTCTTGTGAATATGTATTTGTCAAAGTTCTTCATAAGTCGAATTTAGAATCACACTATGACGGACCTTTTAAAGTTATCTCGAAACACGACAAAACATTCAAAATTCAACATGGAACATTATTAAAACCATTTCTACGGATTTACTCAAACCTGCAAACATAATTCTTAATTCAACACAAGATATTAATCTACTTACACCTCCAAACAAAACAAACAAAATATCATTAAATATAATTAATTTATCGTTTAACTGGAGGGGGAGTAAGTGTAGGCAATGCTGTAATGGCACTACTAACAGTACGGCAGCACCAATTAAATATTCACCACTGCCGTACTGTTAGCAGGTTGGCAATGATGCTTAGCGGCCATCGCGCCATAAAACAGCATTATTCACTTTTCGCTTGGCATTCAGTTTTGTATAAGCAAACGCGCCAGTTCACATTTTAAGTAATCAAATTTTTCATTAAATTAAATATAAAATAATAGAACGAAACCAGGTTTTTATTAATTTAACTTTATTAAAAAAAACGGAAAGGACCGAACAAGTGCCGTGCTATGGCGCACCGTACGAACGGGTACCGTGCAATGGAGCACCCTAGGAGACGGTGCCCGCCAGGTAACGCCACAATGCACTGTGTGCAGATAACTTGTTTGAAATGAAAATAATATTCAATTTGTTAAAATACATTTTTCATTGATTTTTTGGTTCATAATAAAATTTTTATTCATTCAAATTTATATACTTGAGAAATTAAAAAGAACTTTTTGTATATAACAAATTAAATTAAATATTTTAAATATCTAACCACGATAGGCACCCAAACAGGCCGGAATTGCAGATTACATCAATCCCTTCACGACCTTGCGAGATAATTCATTTAGATATTTTCGAAATTGAATGACAAATATTTTTTAGCTGTATATGTAGATAAATTCTCAAAATTCGCAAAGCTCTTTCACATAAGGAACAAATCAAGCTTGCACCTTAAAGACAAAATGATCTAATTATTGCACTATTTTACAACTCCAAGGGTCCTAGTAACCGATAACGAACGCGGTTTGATTAGCCCACTAATACAAAACCTACTGGAATCACTAGGAATCCGACTTTACCGTACACCATCACAGAGAAGCGAGGTGAATGGTCAAGTCGAAATATTTCATTCTACTTTAATTGAAAAATGTAGATGCCAAAAGGCGAAGAACCCAGACTTCCGGCCCAAGGAGCTCGTTAATATTGCAGTACATCCTTATAATAATACGGTTCACTCAGGAGCTTCTTACTATCAGGAGCTTCTTGATAAAAGTCGAAAAATGAATAGGTATTTCAAAAAAATATTAAAGTAAAGGCAAATATCTCAAATCAGAAGACACAACATGAAAAAGACCTTACGAGAGCGTTATGACAAGATCGATGTCATATACATACGTGAAGGATAAGCAGATAAAAAGAGATCAGAAGCCGCTTTACAGGAAAGAAATTGTGGCTAAAGGTTATAGGCGGCTATAAAGTTACAGGGGCCACACTTAGTGGCAAAAAGAAACAGTAATTGAACACAAAAAAAGAAAACAATGAAAAACGAAAAAAAAAAAAAAAGGTCAGTTTATGGAAGATTTTGTGTTAAAAAAACAACAACTGTTTTTAATGGTAGAAGTTATAGTACTATTTCAGAAATCACCACATTTCCTCATCAGACGTATTTTTATTTAATTAATCATATTTTTATTCTTCATCATAATCATAATCATATTTTTATTCTTCACCACTTTCCCAGGCTTTAAACCAAGGAGCTCGGAGTTGCAGAGCCAACACGCTACATGGTTACAGTGGCCACACTTAGTGGCAAAAAGATCCACAAATTACATATCAGAAATGTAAAACGAAAAAGAAACAATAATTGAACACAAAAAAAGAAAACAATGAAACGAAAACAAAAAAAAAAAAAAAAGGCCAGTTTATGGAAGATTTTGTGTGAAAAAAATAACAACTGTTTTTAATGGTAGAAGTTATAGTACTATTTCAGAAATCACCAAATTTCCTCATCAGACGTATTTTTATTTAATTAATCATATTTTTATTCTTCATCATAATCATAATCATATTTTTATTCTTCACCACTTTCCCAGGCTTTAAACCAAGAAGCTTGGAGTTGCAGAGCAAACACGCTACATGCTGTGCTACGCTAGCCGAGTTGGCTGTTGTGTTTGTTCCATCTTCCTTAAACAAACCAACTTCAAACAAGAGCAACTGATCTGACGCTGTTTTAACTTGTTTGTGTTGTTGTTGTTTGTGTTTTTTTTAGAATTCTGTTTATTTAATTATATACTTTATTTTAGAATGCATATAAATGTTTGTTATTTGTTGTTTTTTTCACTTACTAATAATTTTTACAAGAAATTTGTAGGCTTGTAAGTAGGACCAATCGTGCCTTAGTACCCAAAAACCAAAGAATTGCATGCCTAATCCGCAAACCATAAATGAAAAAAAAAACAGTACAATAGTATGAAAATAAAACTTTTGCGCCTAATCTTACTCGACACTGACGAGGCAACCAGGTCCTGTCAGAAATGGAAGCTCTCCCGTATCAGAATATAATAGCAGCAATTGAATACAGCAAGCCATCGATAAAACCCGATAAATATAATTTATTGGTGACGCGCTGGTATTTACCACGGAAAGCAGTTAGACCTGCCATTCAACAGGATGCAAGAAGAAACTTTTTGATTGACAAGTGTTTGCTTACCAATTGGTTCATCTACGATATGTGACTCGGAATTCATAACCAAGCTGGAAGAAAACGGTTGCTAACCGCGATTGCTGAAGTGTGGAGAAGCTATTTGCCAGTTCACATGGCGCAATAATCGAACTAATAAATGAGAACAAGGTATTGTTTTCTTCTTTTTCTTGTCCGACAGGGAGAATTGTTGATATTTGTTGGAACGATTTTCCGTCATCCCTTGTCAAGTTTGGTTTGGAGACAACCCGGTTTCGACGTTGTGCCATCTTCAGTGTCAATTTTCGTTCCAAACGAAACTTGACAAAGGATGACGAAAAATCGTTCCAACAAATATCGAGAACACGGTCTTTGTTTCAAACTTCCAAGTAGCAACGCCACACATGCTATCAATGGTACCTACGTAATCCAGTTCACAATGAAACGATCACGATTGAGGATCGTGAGTTCTACAGCTGCGAAGCCATTTAAGCGTGGGCTCTGCCTGTGGTGCTATTCAACGTAAAAAACCATACGATGAGGGTCAAGCTGGAATACGTCCACGACATGACGGTGGAAAACGTTAGGTATCTAGGGTATGTTAACGAAAAGATCAATTTTTCTATCGTTGCGGAAGAGTTATCATCACGCTATCCGACGGTCCGTACACTTGCTAACGTTGCGAAGCAGGTTACCAGATGATATTAGGCAAGTTGCATTCTCACGGGTCGAACTTTCGCTGACACGGCACACGCGCATCCGACGCGCCATACCAAAGTGTGTGAACCGCATCGTCAGCGAAGTTACAGCTGTGCATGTTATTATCGGAACCGCTAGCTTAAGAACTTAGCTTGTAAGTGAAATGTTAAGAGTTAGTGAGTACTTTTCGGATGCGCAACGCGCACGGTCAATAAAATTATAACGTTTAAACCTGTTTGTTTCAATTGTGAAGTCGGCGAACAGTTTGGTTAGCCGCAACATAAATATTTTAGGAACTCTCTATCAACTTAACTTATATACTACATACATACATACATAAATATGTAAGAACTGTAAATAGAGCGCTGCATCGTAATAAATATATATGCATATCACTTTTACCCGCCCGCGACGATTAATGTAGATACATATGAACGTATGATTGTGTACCGAAGGTACATTTTAAGGATTTTTTTTTGAATAATTTAGTTGCGATCAGTTCGAATTTGTATTGATGATTTTTTAGGCTTGTCTGATCTATTGCTTGTTGATGCAAATAAAATACTTTTTATTTCATCTATGCCCGACGTTTCGCTAAACATTTTAGCATCTTCAGGGGCGGCTCTATTTATTTCACCAAAGAAAAATTAAAAAAATTATTACATGAAGTTGTTAGCACATAGAACTTAAACAGAAATAAACACACATATGTTTTTTACTATAAACGAACATGAACTTACAATATTGGTTTGTTTAAAATAAACTTAAGAGCTACATTTATCTGTACCACTTCCTGTGGTATTTTTGTCAATATTGATCGTTAGCGTATGCATAATATGTAAGCGGCTGCTATGTTGTCCGTATCTTCTTTTTTGTTGATTGTTTTCTCTCGTTTTTGTAAAATTCGTAGGCTCTCCAAAGTGTATCTCTTAATTTCTCTTTTTTCTTTGTCAATTATTTTGTTGTTGGCGAAATCAGCTGTGTGTCCGCTATTTAATATATGCTGGCTGAGGGCTGTGCTGCTCTTTGTTTTTTTTATGTCAGCTTTGTGTTCGGCTATGCGAACACCCAAAGCACGCTTAGTTGTGCCAATGTACACTTTGTTACAGCTTTCGTTGTTTTTGCCTTTGCACTCTATTTCATAAACTACGTTACTTAGTTCTTGAAGGCTTAGTGGGTTTTTTGTTTTTGTGTATATTGTGGACAACGAGTGATTAGTTTTATAGGCGAGAGTAATGTTTTCTTCTTTTGCTATTTCGCGATCAAATTTTCCACTTAGCCTGGGAATGAAGGTGACGCTGCAGTACTTTTTTGTTGTATTTGTCGTTTCTGTGGTTTGTGTTTTGTTTTGATTTTTGCATTTCCCCGCTACTTGCTGGATTAGTTCACGTATTAAACTGTCGGGGTAATTGTTGCTTCGTAATATTTTGTGTATTCTTTCTATATTAGCGTCGTGCAGTACTAACTAAATAGAGCCGCCCCTGAAGATGCTAAAATATTTAGCGAAACGTCGGGCATAGATGAAATAAAAAGATTTTTTTTTATTTATCTTTCGCCTCCGCAAAATTTATTTATACTTCCTGTTCACCCTAGCTACCTGTGTTGCTTATTAAACATAGCTGCTGTCGAAGTTTCCTTCCAACCATCTCCCCAATCATATGATTGCAGATAGCAATATATCGATATATCGATAAATATTACATACGATTCTAGCTTAGGATTTACTTCCGCCGAGCTTTTTCTTTCTTTTTGTGTGGCACTGTGGACCAAACAACAAGTGTTCAGTTTACTTTAACGAAATAAAAAGTAGTGGTTTGTATAATAAATACTTAGAAACTAGCATGCAGTTTATTGTTAAAGGATACACCTCCCCCTCTGAATGGTAAGAAATTAAGTATAACTTGGCATCTAATGGAGTAAATTCGCAACAGTACCCAAAATCAAATAGTACCCGGGTTTCTATAGAAACTGCGGGTCTGACGTACCAAGATCATTTCTACAGCACTGGTGTACTGCACAAGTTAATAACTTGAACACAACTTATGCCCAGCACAAAAACACGAAAACGGCAAACCATCATCAACCCACAGCCTCATCTATGTATGTGCATGCATATCTACACATCATTAAGCTCGCGCATTGACAGCTTAAAAAGTTCAGCAGTAAAATAAAGAAAAAAATTCTGCCAAAACGAGTTCACCCCGTAATTGGTTCAACACCTCTTCGCGAGGGACCTGTAAGCGAAGGAACCAAAATTATTTAAACAGTTTTTCTAATAATTTGAAAAATATATTTAAGTTTGAGAATTTTTCAATAGTAAAAAGTGGGAATCAGCATAGTAAAGCTGGCAAAGTAAAGAAAAATCTAGCTACCTTTTTTTTAAACCTTAAGGAATTCTTATAAAATCGAGTAAATGAGTTATTACCCTTTGAATTAAATTTTAAATTGTAATATAATGTAATGAATTTCACATTTGTTTTAATAATAATAATAATAATAATCCCAACGGTTTTATCCCTCCATACCCGCCCGACCGACGCGAGGGGCGCATCCGCATGACGCACGGATATAAAAAAAAAAAATTTTTTGTTTTTTTTTTTCATATATGTTGCGCCGAGTCATGAAAGGCAGAGGTTTGTTAAATGTCGAGATCTAAAACTGTTCAGCTACAGAACAAATGCTCATCAACTGATCGAATAGTATATGTATGTATTAATTATTGAGAGGATTGAGTATAGTTTTCTTTATGTAAAAAAGTGAGTCTGAAATATCAAAAGAACCGGAGTGAGTGTTAAAATCCTGACACAAACTACGGAGTGCCTCATTTAACTCAAAATTACTTTTACATGGCTTCAGAAAGAGAGGCCGGAAATGTCTTGAAATTCTGGAGGGAACGTTTAGTTTTATTTCACTAAGAAGAGATGGGCTAGAGATCAAGCCTGTCAGTAACTTGACCAAAAACACAATGCCTATCATTTCTCTGCGACTAGCAAGTGTAGGAAGATTAATGAGTTTTAAACGACTTATATATGGCGGCAGGTTGTACTGAGAATCCCTACGAAAATTCCTTAAAGCAAAAAGCAGAAATTGTTTTTGAATTTACTCTATTCTGTCGGAGTGAACTTGATAGCGCGGGTTCCAAACAACAGATCCATACTCCAGTATGGGCCTCACTAACGTTGTGTACAGAGCCTTCGTGATGTAAGGGTCATTGAATTATTTTGACCACCGTTTTACAAATGCAAAAACACCCTTGGCTTTGTTAACTGTAATATTTATGTGAAGATTAAAATTAAATTTCGGGTCCATTGTAATTCCAAGATCAACAAAGTTAAACACTTGTTCGAGGTTATGGTTACATATGTCATAAGAAGCTTGTTGAGCTGCTCTGCGAGAAAAGCGCATTACTTTAAATTTGTTTAGGTTTAGTGGCATGTAATTTACTTCACACCAGTTAGTCATGCTATTTAAATCCGTAGGAGTAGTAAGGACCTTTCCTTAACAGAATGATACGATCTAAAAAGCTTCATATCATCAGCATACAATACAATTATTGAATAATTTATTACAGAAGGTAAGTCATTTATAAAAGGTAAAAACAGAATCGGACCAAGGTGACTTCCTTGCGGCACCCCTGAAGAAACATAAATAATGTTTGAGGAACTATTTTAAAAAGAACTCGTTGTGTTCTGTCAATGAGGTAAGAAGATATCCAACGAAGGAGATGGGGTTGAAATAGAAGGAGATCAAGTTTATGGATTAGTAAAGAGTGACTTACTCTGTCGAATGCTTTACTAAAATCAGTGTATATAACACCAGTGTGCCTAAATTCTATGAATCCATTTGAAACATGAGTTGTAAACTCAAGCAAGTTTGTAACGGTAGATTTACCCTTAGAGAACCCGTGTTGTGTGCTAGAAATTGTAGAGGATATAACGTATTCCAGTTAAATGGTCAACAACAATAGCTTCGAAGAATTTAGGAATAGCAGAAAGCTTAGCTATACCACGATAATTTTCTATAGAGTACATACTCCAGGTCTTATAAAGGAGTATGATGAATGATTCTTTCCAAGCTGAAGGGAAAATCCCAAGCTTAAGAGAAAGATTAAATAAATTAGTTAAGGGCTCATAAATATGTTTAGCATACTTTATGAGGAAACACGTCGGGAACGAATCGGGGCCAGCCTTAAATGATTCTTTTAAGTTACTCAAATAATAAAATACTTCTTCGGAAGATATCTGCGGAATAATAGCAGAGGTGAGGGAACAGAGTTTAAGGTTTGCTCAGAGGCGAGTTAATGGAGTAATTTCACCTAAAGAATTGGGCAAACATGTTGGAAATTGATTGAGAGTCCCAAGACACGGTATTTTGATATTTCAAAGCAGACGGAAAACTAGTCACTGTGCGCCTAGAGTGAACGAAGTCATAAAATGATTCAGGGTTTTTTATTAAATCCCTTTTAACTTTGCACAAATAAGATCTGTATCATTTTTTATTTAATTCAAAATAAGCGTGTCAGATAACTGAGTATTTAATATAGTTAGTGTGCAAACCAGTTTTTTTGTACAATTTAAACCATCGCGACTTCTTATTTTTTAAATTTTTAGTTCTTTAGTAAACCAAGGTTGTGATTGCTCCTTTTGTACGCAAACCCGTTTTGGTACAAACTTTTGAAATAAGCTAAATAAAGTGTTATTAAAATGCTGGACGCAACGTTCGACATCATCTTTATACGTCGGCCATGATAATTTTGATAAATCTCGATCTAATTTCTTGAAATTGGCTTTCGCGAAAATAAAACGAGCGTTTGAGCTACCTTCTTATGTGCTTTCCATCACATTTTCATACATTAATAGAAAAAAAAATATACACACTAATGCGTATAACATAATGTTAACCACATATGTATGTATAAAAGAAAACATAATTTACACACATATGTATGTATAAAAGAAAACATAATCGACAAACTTATTTCCTTTATTTTAGTTGCTATTGTAGGGTTTATAATATATGTATCTACTTTATTAATTTAAACTTGTTTTAATATTTTTATTTTCATATATAAATTTGTCTTTCAATATTTTTCAATTTGATTTTTTAATAATTAATTTTCTGAATGTATAAAAGAAAAGTTATAAAAATAAAATATTTTAAATAGAATAAAAACATATTCTATATTGGCGATCCTGCATTTATAAGTACTCATTTTAAAAATTCATCAATAACCATCATTGAAACAATAATAACAATTGTGAACCCGTTCGTGTTTTCACTTTGGTCACTTACTCCCGTTTTTACATATAACGCTACAAACCGACGCACCATATCTTGCAGTAATATTTCACAAGAATTTGTAATAAAGGGAAATCATCGATTCAACGTGTTATTAATTGTTAGAAGCTGGCTTAACATTAACCAAGGAAATTTTGTACACTCACAAAGTTAGCATTTCCGAGCGTTGCAAGCAAACCAAGAGTGCGAATACTCGAATACCGAAAGCACAAACCATACTTGTGAAATAAAAACAAAGACGTCCTTCTGTGCGATTTGTTATAAATTTGACTACTTTCCTGAATTAAAACATTGCGAAATAAACAATCTCAACATTCAACATCAAATTCAGCACCAACAATCCGCACAACATCACTTCAAATATTCACATTTAACGTCGCTACAACCATCACAGTGTCTACAACAACGCAATAACACTCCAGATCATCTATAATCTCTTTTATAATTACAAATACTACAACCATTTTTTGCTGAACATTTTGTGTGCAATCAAGTTCGTATCTTAAATCTTTTATTAAAATAAAATTATTACAAATATTAAATATTAATTCTTAATATTAATATTATTTAAATTATTATTATTACTTATATTTAATTTACTTTTGTAAACTTTCTCTCCAATTATTTTTTTTTTTTTATATGCCACTATCACGTTCACCTATACGTACACGCAACTTCACAACAATGGAAAACCAAAATAACAATCCAACTTACACTTCAGACTTAAACAGTACACAAAATATACACAATGATAATTTAACTCAAAACACTAATAACTTAAGAACAAATTTTTCAAAATCAATTAAATTACCTCCATTTTGGGAAGAATGTCCTGAAGCTTGGTTTCTTCTTGTTGAAGGACAATTTGAAATCAATAATATTCAAGATGATAATATAAAATTTCAAAACATACTTATTGTTTTACAACGTGAAACAATTTCCAAAATTTTGGATGTTATCAATCCACCTCCTTTTATGAATAAGTACGCTACTATTAAGAAAGCATTGTGTGAAAGATTTTCTCTTAGCGAAGAAAAAAGATTAGAAAAGTTATTTTCAAATACTGAACTAGGCGATCGTTCTCCATCAGAATTTTTTAGATATATGAAGTCTCTAATAGGTTCTGATTCTATCGTCAGTAAGGAATTACTTTTCAAATTGTGGATCCGAAAATTACCACAACAGATACAAATTCATTTAACATCAAGTAATAATCAAAATAAAGATGAAAATGTTATTCTTGCAGATAAACTTTTTGATTTATTAAATCAATCTCAATCTTCTAAATCTTTGTCAATAGCAAGTGTTGAAAATAACATCCTCGAACAATGTATTAAAAATTTAACAGAATTAACTACTGCAATTTATCAAAATTTAAACAAAATTACTTCTGATATTAATGAATTACAAATTAGATCAAGATCTAGAAATAGAAATAGAAGTAATTCTAATTCAAGAAGATTTTCTAGATCAAAAGATAATATTATTCAAACCATTTGTTGGTATCATAGAAAATTTAAAAATAATGCTTTAAAATGTATTAAACCCTGTAATTTTAATACAAATGAAAAACAATCAAATCAAAACTGTTTAAACTGAAACGTTCCATTATGACGGTGGCTAATAATGGAAATAACATTAAATCATCACGCCGCCTATTTATTTATGATAAATTAAATAAACTAAATTTTTTAATAGATACTGGCGCTATAGTTTCTGTAATTCCTTCTTCCAAATTCAAATCATTTAAAAGAAATTCCGATCTTAATTTGACTGCAGCTAACGGTTCCTTTATTAAAACATTTGGTACCAAACTTTTAAAAATTGACTTAGGTCTTAGACGTGATTTCGAATTCCCTTTCATTTTAACAGATATTTCAACTCCAATTATAGGTGCTAACTTTTTAGAGAAATTCGGGATATTAGTGGATATCAGAAATAAAGAAATTACTGATTTAACAACAAAATTAAAAGTTTCTGGATCTTCTGGATTTTGCGATATATTTTCACTCAAAATACCAATTTCTGAAAATAAATTTACAACCCTTTTAAATAATTTTCCTTTAATAACCTGTGAACCAGATTACACTAAACCAGTGCAACACCATACGGTTCACAGGATTGAAACCAAAGGAGTTCTACCTTTTTCAAAACCTCGTCGTCTAGATCAAATTAAATTTAAAATAGCAAAAACTGAATTCGAGTTTTTAATAAAAACTGGTATATGCAGACCTTCAAACTCTCACATTGCATCTCCTTTACATTTAGTTCCAAAAAAAGAACCAAATGATTGGAGACCTTGTGGCGATTACAGAAGACTCAATTTTATAACGATACCTGATCGTTATCCATTACCACATATTCATGATTTAGCTATAAGTTTACATAATAAACAAATATTTTCGAAAATTGATCTTGTTCGTGCATATCACCAAATTCCAATGGCTGAAGAAGACATTCATAAAACAGCAATAACCACACCTTTTGGAATGTTTGAGTTCGTACGGATGCCTTTTGGTTTACGAAACAGTGCCCAAACATTTCAACGTTTTATTAACGAAGTATTTTCCGGTTTAGAATTTGTATTTGTTTATATTGATGATATTCTTGTTGCTAGTGATAATGAAGAACAACATTTAGAACATTTAAAACTAATATTTAAAAGACTTGAGAAATATAATTTAAATATTAAACCTTCTAAATGCATTTTCGGAACTAATAAACTAGATTTTCTCAGTTATGAAATTTCTAATCAAGGCATTAGACCATCTTCCGATCGTATTGAAACCATTACAAATTTTGAAAAACCACTTTCAATAAATAAATTACAAAAGTTCTTAGGTATGGTAAATTATTACCATAGATATGTGAAAATGTTAGCAGCAGAACTTAGTCCTCTGCATGAAATGTTAACATTTGCAACTAAACAAAAACTCAAACAGCTTATTTGGACAGAAAAGACAACCACTGCTTTTGAAAACGTTAAACAACTCTTTGCTCAACAAACTTTACTTACTCATTTTGATAAAAATGGTAAATTATCACTTGCTGTAGATGCATCAAATGTAGCAATAGGTGCAGTTTTACAACAATTTAGTAACAACACTTTAGAACCACTTGCTTATTTTTCACGAAAATTATCTTCTACAGAAATGAATTACTCAACATTTGACAGAGAACTTTTAGCCATATACAATTCAATTAAACATTTTAAACATTTTCTTGAAGGTAGAATTTTCACAATATACACTGATCATAAACCTTTAACACATGTTCTAAATTCAAAAACAGATAGATCACCTCGACAAATTAGACATCTTGAGTACATTGCACAATTTACAAATGATATTCAATACATTTCTGGAAAAGAAAACATTGTTGCTGACACACTTTCACGTATCTCAGATATTAACACAATTTTAACTCAAGATATTAATTTTCAAACTTTGTATAAAGAACAACAAAAAGACCAAACTCTTCATGACTTAATTTCTGACAAAAATTGTAACAATAATTTAAAAGAAATTAATATTCCAGTTCTTAATCTCAATATTTGGTGTGATATTTCTCAACAACCTTTTAGACCTTTTGTTCCAAATTCTATGAAGAATATAATTTTTGATAAAATCCATTCTTTATCACATCCTAGTGTTCGTACTACTAGACGTTTAATTCAATCAAAATATTTTTGGCCTAACATGCGTAAAGAAATTAATAGTTGGACTTCCGCATGTATTAACTGCCAGAAATCAAAAATTTCTAAATATATTAAAACACCAGTACAAAAAATTAATATACCATCTGGACGATTTGAACACATACATATGGATCTTGTTGGTCCATTACCTGTTTCAACAGAAAATCGTTACATTTTAACTATAATTGACAGACATACACGTTGGCCAGAAGCTTATCCACTTAAAGATATTTCAGCGAATACAATTGCCAAAACATTTGTACAAAATTATATTCCCCGTTTCGGCGTTCCACTTAATATAACAGTAGATCAAGGATCACAATTTACATCAAAATTATTTACTGAATTAACAAAATTATTAGGATCTCACAAAATTCATACATCTCCTTATCATCCTCAATCAAATGGAATGATTGAAAGATTTCATAGAACCTTAAAAACTGCTATTACAGCATCAAATGATTCAATTCACTGGTCTGAAATTCTTCCTTGGATTTTATTGGGACTTCGTATATCTATTAAAGATGATTTAAAATGTTCTTCTGCAGAATTAGTTTACGGACAAACACTTAGATTACCTGGAGAATTAATCGTTTCAAATAATAATAACAATAATGAATTTGATAATACAATGGAAACACTTTCCAAACTGAGAGAACATTTTTCACACGTTCGTTCAAAAATTGTACATCATAATAAAGAAGATTTTTTTGTTCCCAAAAATTTGGATACTTGCGAATATGTGTTTGTTAAAGTTATTCATAAGTCAAATTTACAACCACCTTATGAAGGCCCATTTAAAGTTATCTCTAAACACAATAAAGTATTCAAAATTCAAAAAGGTAACTAAATCAAAACAATTTCCATAGACTTATTAAAACCTGCACATACAATTCCTAATTCCAGTTCACTAACACTTCCAAAGAAAACCAAAAAAATTACATTTAATATTAATTAATTTTTTTTTTTTATTGGAGGGGGAGTATATGTAGGGTTTATAATATATGTATCTACTTTATTAATTTAAACTTGTTTTAATATTTTTATTTTCATATATAAATTTGTCTTTCAATATTTTTCAATTTGATTTTTTAATAATTAATTTTCTGAATGTATAAAAGAAAAGTTATAAAAATAAAATATTTTAAATAGAATAAAAACATATTCTATAGCTATTACTAGTTGTTTTTTTTTGCTCTCAATTACATATAATCATATGATATCATATGCATATCTACTAGGGTGGGTTAAATTTTTGGTTGATGTTTGGTACCCCCTAGTTGTGTTTTATAAATCACTTTAAGCAACTTTTCCAATGGAAGTATGGTTTTATTTTGAATTCCGAGCCTTAGATCTTCCTCTATCTACTCGCTAAATGAACAAAGCCTATTTTTCTCATTTCAAATTTATTATTCTTTACAATTCCAACCTTAAAGATAAAAACTTATATGTATAAAATATAAATGAAAAAAATTCAATTGAATATTGTAAGAAGCGAGAAGGACTTATTCTTGAAAGTCTTTCTTGCTGTCAAGTTTAGGAAATTTTTTACGGCTTTCTAATGTCACTGCCATCACTTCTTCTCGTTTCTGTTCTAAAACTCGTTTGGACACGCTAGCTAGCAATTGAACATGTCTTTCTGTTGCTTGTATGTGTAACGGAATTTTTGGATCAGGTAGCGGTTGATCATCATTTTCCAGATATTGTTCTAGATGTTCGTAAGGGATGCTTAGAGTAAACGGTGGTTCGAATATGATTGAATTATCATTCATATCAATCATATTCGTATAATCCGTGCAATTGAAGTTCAAGATAGGTTTTTTATAAGCTCTCAGTTACATCGGATTATCCACATGGTTGCGGTAGTGTACAATTTTTTTTAGAGCTAAGTCGCGTATGTTTTTTCATCGTCGAACAACATTGCTAATAAAACGTTTTCTGAGTGAGCATAATACGCGTTTTCTTGAACAACATTATTCACAATTTTTCTTAAATTCGAATCCAAATATTGAGTCCAACGTATGAATTTACAAGTTCCAAGTCATTCCGATAGAAAATAAACATATTTTCCATACAAATTTTTCAATTTTTGGCCAGAAAAAGGCAAAAAATCGAAAATCTTGTATGTGAAGTACCCTTAATTTTTATTGTATTGCACTGTAAGTTTCATTATCTTTTTTTTTTTGGAAAAAAAAACTTTGTGCATAATTTTAAGGCATCACGATGAAAAATGAGGGTACTCATACAAATATTCCGATTTTTGTGCCATTTTCGTCCATCTTAAGCCTTTTTTGTTCAAATTGAGTATCAAAACATAATTTTATCGCCGAGCCAATGTCAAATTCGGTTTTTTCGTACCAAAAAACACCTTTACACATACATAGCAAAATATTGTAATCCTTTTTTCAATGCTGTGTCCAAGTCGAATCTTGAAAAGACGAAAAAATACCTATTTTTAAAAATTGGGGAGCTCGGAATTCAAAATAAAACCATACTTCCATTGGAAAAGTTGCTTAAAATGATTTATAAAACACAACTAGGGGGTACCAAACATCGACTTTTTTGACCCATACAATTTGACCCACCCTAATATCTTATACACATATATAAGAGTATCTTTGGGTCAATGACCACATAGAATTTCAATGTTCAGATAGGTCAGGACTTTAATTTTAAGTACACTAGAAAAGAAGGATATTAATTCAGGGAGAAAAGAAAAATCTAAAATTTGAAGTTGTAATAAAAGAAAAAATAACATACATATGTATATGAGAGATCTAAATTCATTTGTAGATTTTGAATCCTATCGATATGTATTAGTATTTAAGTATGTATATACAAATTCTGACCATGAAATACTCGAACATTAATGTTGGTCTGAATTCGAAGGAGGCGTAGGTGGTTTAAAGGGGCTTTAATAGCTTTTGTAAAACCATGGTAGGGTGGGTGCAGAACAGCCTTAAATTTACAAGGAAGTGCTGTTAAAAGTGTGGGGATTGATGCAGCTGGGTACAGATGCATATTATACGGCTTAGAGTATTTTATTTTTTTCTTTTTGTGTGCAAATAAATTAATCTTCGTTATGGCTATGAGTTAGGAGAAAGGTGTTTGGTCAGCAGCTACGTTTTGGATGTGCTATCTAAATGCACGTCGAAGTCCTTCCATTGTAGCCCGCCTCATTGGGACCACCCCCCTGCCTAAGGGGATCGAAAAATACAAACAACATGGTGTTACCTGGCGTGGACCGCGGTAGGGGTTCTATGAAATCGACGCATACCGTGGCGAAAGGCTCCTCTGCTACTTGCGATAAAAGTTTTCCTGCTGGTCGGTGTTGTCCTTCTTTGTACTTCTGGCAGGACTCGCATTGCCGTACGTATATGCTGATGTTCTGCGAATCCCCATGTGTCCCGAGAGGACTTGCTACGCAAAGCTTCCAGGGCACTGCTTCTTCATCCTGGGATCGGCATGGAATACAACGATAGAGTTGCCCCTCCTGCATCTTAGTGTTTGCGTACTTCTCAGGGCTGGTGCGTATCTCCTCAACGCGTTTGTGCCACCACTTGCATTGTGGCTCCACCACTGTTGCTCATCGTAGGGTCTCCAGCGGTACTGGATATTGAACGTGTGCTGCTGCAATTCCAGGGCCTATGGCGCTATGCGGCCGGAAGGGCTTTCAATCGAGTTTAACCAGGTATAACCTCATCTTGTGAATTCCTTATACTATGGCCCGGCATTCCTTTTCGGTGGGTGAATAGTTGATTTCTGCTTTGTTGAGTTTCCGGCTATCGTAGGCAAATACGCGTTCTCCGCCTTCCAATTCCAACGTGAGCACCGCTCCTAGGTTAAAATTGCTCGCATCAGTCTGCAGCGTGAACGTCTTGCTGAAGTCTGAACATGCGAGTATGGGGGCCTCAGTGAGCTTCTGCTTTAGCTGCTCAGCTTCCCATTTCCAATGTTTGCCCTTCTTCAGGAGCGCGGTGAGTGGTTGGCTTAGGGCTGTAAAGTCGGGCACAAATCAGCGATACCAAGATGCTATGCCGAGGTATTGGCATACTTCCTTCACGTTGGTCGACGCTTTCAGTTCCTGGATGGCGGAAATCTTGTCGGGGTCGGTGTGTATTCCTCTATCACTAATAACGTGTCCCAAATACCGGAGCTCCCTCTTGAAAAAATCGCACTTCTCGGGGTAGATGCGTAGGTTGGCCGCTGTAACCTCCGCAATACTTCTCGTAAATTGCTGACATGTCTTCGAAGATCGTCCAGGTAGGCGAAAGCATAAGGCTCCATCTCCGGGCCGATAACTTGATCTAGCGCTCGCTGAAAAGTTGCGGGTGCGGAATACAACCCGAATGGCACAACGCGGCACTGGTACAGTGAACAGTGAATGCTGTGTATGGGCGGCTCTTTGGCTCCAGAGGAATCTGCCAGCATCCGTTTTTCAGGTCTAAGCTGTTGCTATGTTTTGCCTGTCGCAGTTTGTCCAAAATGTTTTGTATTCCCGGCACCGACCGAGCATTGAGTTGCCGGTAATCCACGCATAAGCGCCACAATCGGTGCGCTGTGAGGGTTGCGTGATGGTTCTATGTAACCCTTCGCAAGCAGCTCGTCAATTTCCTTGTCGATGACAACATAGCTGGGTTCCGCGGAAAATAGCGCTGCTTGATGGGGCGATCATTGGTCAATGCGATCCTGTGTTCTGCCACTATGGCTATTCCGCTCATCGTCTCGAAATTTTTTAATTTCTCTGCGTTTGCGAGCTGCCTCCCTCTCGTGGTTGGAGTTGTATATTTCTCCGGGTGCCTGTCCTCCATCCGCTGATGCGGTGCCTCGTTCATGGCCTCATGGCTCCAGGCATGGTATGCAGCGTGGCGTTGTAGGTCGACATCCCAAGGCTGACTACGGTCCTCACTGCGTCGAATACTTCGCTACTGGTTGCATCGCCCATTAGAATTCCAATGACCATGCTGACTCTCTCCCCGATCCCTGAACTGATAACGCGTTGTGCCAGGCTCAGAGACACAAAACTCCGCGAGGCACCAGTGTCAATGACGGCCTCCACCCAGTAGGATGAGAGGAAGAGCCACGCTCTTGGCTAAGGGTGAGTGGTTTTTCGGCGCTGTATTCCGGGGCTTCAACGCGCCTGGGTCGTTTCCCTGGCGGCGTCGACAACACTCTATCGCTCGTATATTCGCCTGGCCGCAGTCCCAACAGAACAGCTTCTGTGGATTGCGGCACCTTCAGGCGTAGTGTCCTTCTTGACTACACCTCCTGCATACTTTGTTGCTATCAAAACTCTGGGGTTCGGCGGCGTGGCGTTTCTATCCTCGGGTTGTACGACGCTGCTGGATCCTGTTGATCCGGGCGCGCGGATAACTGCTGCTGATGTGACTGGTTTAGTTTGGAGGGATCATCGCCAACGCGTCTTGCTACTTCGCGTCGCGGCACTTCTGGGGCCTGTCGCCGACTTTCGTGGATACTTTTGTAGTCTTCAGCGAGCGTCAGGAGTTCCGCAAGGTTACTGAAATCTCGCTGTATGATGCACAGCGTCGATAATTCTCTGTTGGTGGGTGACGTCTGGGCAGGCGCTATTCTGGCTGCGGTTGGCGGCTGGCGTCGAAGTCAGCGTTATGCCGGTGGCGCGGTTATGCTGGACGACGTCTACGTGCGCGTATCACGCATAAAATGAGGCTAGTTTACCTGTTCTCCTCATTTATGCCAGCCCCGGCTCTCAACCTCAGACGCGACCGAGAATTTAGCGCAAGATGGGGCTAGTTTCCCGACTCGCACCCACGGCGTTGTAGCTTTGCCTTGACTTTGGTCTAAGCACAAGAAGGCGCTAGTTCCCCATTTATTGCCTAACATTCTTTTAGTAGCATAAAGAGCCACCGAGGCCTTCCTTACTCGCTCTTCAATGTTTAGCCTCCAATTAAGCTTTGGGTCCAGAATGACTTCCTGTTTGACAGATCGAGTTCCGTTCCTCGGAGCTTAGGTTTAGTGAAATAAGGTTGTTTTGTTTTCTTTTTAAAGAGCATGAGGTCCGTCTTCTCAAGGTTCACCCTAAGCGAACATTTTATGGTCCAGGAGACCACCCTCTATAAAGCCCTCTCCACAATTTCGCTGATGACCGGAAGAAATTTTCCTGACACCAGTATTGCAACATTATCTGTAGAAGCTTTTACTTTGATTCCCCAGGAATCTAGCTTTACCCCATGTATTGAATCTATGCTGACATTATTAAAGGCTCCTTCGATATCTATAAAGGAAGCCATAGTATATTGTTTGTAGTACAGTTAACTCTCCATCGTGCATACCACCTCGTACAGAGCTGTCAACGTTGACTTCCCTTTCTGGTACGCGTGTTGGGAGTGTGAAAAATGGAAGTGTTATCTCTAATGTACAATATCATGACGTCTCTCTGCTTTATGAATAAAAATTACCTTATTCTCTTTCAGTTTAAGGGGGCCTAGTTCAATATTAATCACCCTCTGAAAATTGCCACCAGGACCGGGACGACCACCTCTGAGGCTTTCTGAAGCATAATTGGTAGTATTCCATTTATCCCCGCTGATTTAAAGTGTGAAAAGCTAAAATTTACAAATTCTAAGTTATCCGTCCTCGCATCTACCCCTGTGGAAACATCTTTAATTAATATTTTTTTCACTTCTTTGGTAATTTTGATAAAGGCCCCAGTTTGTCTTCCGAGGGTTCCTAAGTCTTCCTTGGGTTCCCTGTGTTTTTGTTTGTTGTTGTTTGTGTGTTTTTGCTTATTTTGTTGTTCATATGAATCCCGCGAGTAGGCACTAATCAATATTACTGCAGAACAATAATTTATCTTCTTTTGAATAAAAGGTAGGTAAGGTAATGTGACGTTTTCGATAAGCTGTAATTTTAACTCCAGTTTGCAATAAATTCCATTGTTTTAATCTCTAGCCTAATATTTCAGATTTTTCTTTGGTCAAATCTAAATTTGTAACAAGGTCATTTAGTTCTGATTGTCTAATCTAATGTGGTTCTGTTTTATTTTATCAATAAATACCACTTCGCTATTAGAACGGCCTACGTCATTAATAGGACTTGACGAAATACAAAATCTTTCCGGTACTGGAATGTCTGGAGAATGCGGTAGCGTCATTGACACTGATGACACAGTAGCATACTTGTGTTTTTTTTTTTTGAAAAATCTTTCACAGTTATTAAACAGAAGTAACAGTCGTCTACGTGATTTTTGGGTTCACGCTACTGTATTGGTACACCAAAAGGCATCTGATTAATATTACCCTTGTATCAACCCGTCAAATATTTAATATACTTTACACAAGACACTTTCGGCACCCATGATAAGTCTTGATTTCTAATGGCAATGTTAAAATAAGGTTCATAACATTTTTGAAACAAAGGGAAAATTGGATTTTTTCACTTTTAGGAGTAAATTGACCACAAACGTAACAAAATAAGCTAGGAGAATTTACACAAACAAGCGGCATTTTGTAGATTTATAAATAATCTAATTGTTTTGATGACTTTTGTACACACTAATAATAAAATATAGCTACCATCAACTATGTTATTTATGTTTTGGGACGTGATATCTAAGTATGAATTTGTTTTCTGTTGTTTACTAAATATACCTAATACGAATCACCATAGGGTCGAGCGAAAGCAGGGTGTGGTGGATGAAGCGCAATATAGTGCCCATGTTACTCTAGACACCTGCCAATCCCGCATCGAGACCGTAGTGCACGATGAGGAATCGTACCCTTCCAGAGGTGACCCTGTTTCCACCGAACACTACCGATCTAGACCCCGAGGGTGTCGAAACTACCCTTCCCCCCTAATCCAGGGTGTCATGCGTCACCGTGCCCATGGATGGTTTGCAGTCAGGTTCTATTCCGACTGTATTCTAACGGCGCCTCATGAACACCGGTCCGCCTCCGGGAGTAACGGTGGACTTGCTGCGGCATGGAGCTCTGCCATAGTCGACCGCTCCCTTCCCCTTCCTTTTTAAATCCGGCCACCAAACGGTCTCCACTCAATAGGTGGCCAAAGAACCAGTAATATGAATACAACCAAAAACCCCGCCACGGAACCCTGCACGGGTAGTGCCGCCGACGGACACGGAGAAGAAACGTCCAACCCTATCTCGGGAACCGCATCGACGGTGCCGAAAGGGCCTGCACGGCCCGGTACTAAGTTCGCTCCTCCTCTGCGACTGGAGATATTGCCCCACTCCTTGAGGGAAAGCCATTCTCCGGAAAAGCCGGAAGTACTAAGCCCCTCGAGGGAAAGTCGCCTCCGGTGGAAAAGCTGAGGACGATCAATCCCCCAGGCCCACCAAGGCCTCTTCTACCCTGCACAGTTTGGTGGTCAAACAGGGGTCCTCTACGTACAAAAAACCAACCACCGTTGCGCAAAAGACTGCCTTTAAGCCTCACGCCGAAGGGCAGCCCTGAAGGTAATTAAACGGCTGAAGGCTACACCGTACGCCCAACTGACGGAGGCACAGAAAGCCTCTCTCGAGTGGGCCAAGGGAGACCTGAACGCCAGCGAAAAGCGCCTCTTAGCGAACGGCGGAAAGGACAAGCCTCCCACTCGCACGGACCAGAGAAAGGACCTGGCTTCCAAGAGACAGCGATCTTAAGACGATACCCCGAGTGGATCGAAGAGGCACAGGACTTCCTCCCCCGAACCGTCGGTCGATGGCCATATCAGCTAAGCCATTTAGCGAGGCTGCAAAACAGCACCTGACGCTGGCTGTGCTCGACAAGAGCCATCCCGACGGAAATATCAGCACGGACAACTGGAAGTCCGTCTTGATGGGTCTCTGCAGGGTCTATAAGGGCATACTCCTGAAGTATCCCGGCCCTGCACCAGTCGTCCGCGACGCCGGCGAATTAAGCTGGTCGCGTGCGCGGACGAGCGCGCAGTCCGGCTGTACAAGGAGGCAATCTCCTCGGTGGGACAGCTGTGGCCCGGGGCAGACTTAAAGGTTGTCCACAGGGACGAGACGCCTAAAAGGCCTCGAGTCTGGGCCTGGGCCTTGGTCTCAGCGGAATCATCTAAACCGCAGGAGATCCTCGAGCTCATCCGCCTTGGCAACGGAGATCTACCCGCTATTGATTGGAGGATAGTCCGAGTTGGCGAGACCAAGGAGAAGCAGCGTTACACAGTGCTCGCGGACTGTGGTGGGATAATAAGCTACGGCTTCTAGTTACTCCATCACCATTAAGGTCTACAAGAGGACGGAGGGAGCCAGACAGATGGACCAGACGGCAGCTTCGGCTGCCCTCCTTCTGCGACTCAGCGAAAGGGCTGAGGACATCAGTCTCGTCCAAGAGCGGTGGATCGTCAGAGCCAGGATTTGCGGACTGAACTCTGATGCCTATCAAACGGTAACAGACCCAGTATCAGGTAGGATCAGGGCATGTATTCTTATTAAAAAAAGCACTCTCTTATATTCTCCTCTCTCAATACAGCGACGAAAGCATAAGCGTCCACCTGAAAAAAGGCGTCGTCTAGTTCTTGACGAATGACTCCCGGTCATAATTGGAGCCGACTCGAACTCACATCATGAGATATGGGGCTCAAGCGATACCAACCCTCGAGGTAAGTGTTTACTTGATTTTATACTAGCAAATATATATGCAACCGGGAAAACGATCCCACCTTCATGACCTCTGTCAGAAGAGAAGTGCTGGACATCACCATCGCATCAGGCAGCTTGTCAGACCTGATAAGCAACTGGCAAGTGTCCAAAGAGCGCTCCTTTTCCGACCACCTCTACATAAATTTTAAGGCAGGGCTGCTCACGCAAAACCCAAGGACTTTAGGCCCATACACCTCACTTCATTCCTTATCAAAACTCTTGAGAGGCTCATAGATGAGCACTTTCGGCGAAATATAAGGAAAGACAAATTCTCCTCCAAACAGCATGCATACTCAAAAGGCAAATCCGTGGAGACTGCTCTCCATGACATCGTCTCAACGATTGAGAAAGGATTGGCCATAAAGGAGTGCACGCTGCGGATCTTTTTAGACATCGAGGGAGCTTTCAACAATGTCTATCCCGAAGCCGTTATCAAATCACTTAGCATGGTGGGGACTGGTGGACTTTGTGGCGCTCTTACTCAGGAAAAGATCGATCTTCTCAACAATAGGGACAGCTCTAAATCTAAACATGTGGCTAGAGGTACAACCCAGGAAGGTGTTCTGTCACCTTTACTCTGGAACCTTACTGTATATGACTTACTCTTAAACCTCAAGAGCACCGGCTGCAAGGTCGCGGCATATGCTGACATCTTGGCAATCACAGCAACGGGCAAACATCTTCAAGTCTGCAAAACGCTCTAAATATCGTAGCTCGCTGTTCTGTGGAATGTGGGCTTAACGTCAATCCCTCCAAGACCGAAGCAGTGCTCTTTACAAGGAAATACAAAATTCCCGTCTTCGAACTACCATCCGTAAACGGAGTGGTTCTTAGTCTCTCAACCGAGGTCAAATATCTCGGAATTACACTAGACAAAAAACTCGACCGCTCTAAGAAAGCTATTGTTGCTCTATACACCAATAAGTCGGCCGTGGGGAAGAAATGAGGTAAAAAGCCACACATTGTACACTGGATGTACACAGCTGTGATGAGACCCATCCTCTTCTACGGGATCCTCGTACGGTGGCAGGCATTGAACAGGACTCTTACCAGAGCTAAACTAGAACGGGTCCAGAGGGCAGCCGCAATGCTTACCACGGGAGCACTGCCCTCTACACCCACCAAATATCTGGAAATAATGTTAAATCTCCCACCGGTGCATCTAGGCTAAATGCGATCCTTCCGTGGAGAAATCTTAACTACGGGCACGCAAAGGTCCTGGAAACTCTGCCCGACAACCCGATGAGGTTGGATTACTTTTTACACCCTCCATTCACTGGAAATAGATTCTCCTCAAGAATCCCAGAGAGGAGCGAATGGATAGGTATCGTGGACCTGAATCCAGGATCGACGGCTGTATACACAGATGGTTCCAAGTTAAACGAAAGAGTAGGCAGCGGGAATCACTCTAGTGAGTTCGATCTAAACCTCAGTCTTCGTTTACCGGACCACTGGAGTGTTTTCCAGGCCGAATTAAATGCAATAATGGAAGCAGCTCGTGGCCTTACAAAGTGCACCTCTTTAGAACGAGGCATTACCATTTATTCGGACAGCCAGGCTGCTATCAAATCTCTAAATTCCTACGATGCAACCTCCAAATTCCTACGGAACAGCTCTAAAACAGCTAGCGGACATGTGCTCCGTATGTGTTGTTTGGGTACCTGGCCATAGGGACATTCCTGGCAACTGCCTGGCTGATAAATTAGCAAGGAAAAGGACGGAACTAACTGCGATAAACTCTGCTCAAGAGGCGGGTTTACCCTTAGCATCCTATAAACACAGATTAAGAGCTGAGCTTATGGGTAAGGTAAATTTAAAGTGGGCATCGGAGCCCACCTGCCATATTACCAGACAAATCTGGCCAGAAGCCGATGAGAAGCGCTATAAAGCTCTCACTATGCTTGGCCGCTCCTCTCTCAGAGTCGTAGTTGGGGTGATAACCGGGCACTGCCTCATGGGCACGCATGGAGAAAGCCTGGGTTACCCAACAAACGATTTTTGCCGCAGTTGCCCAATTGAGGAGGAGGCGGAAAGTATTGAGCACTATCTCTGCCACTGCCCCGGCTTGGCTAAGACGCGCAGTAAAGCTTTCAAAAGTTACTTTCTGGACTGTTTAGCTGACTTGAACTCGGCAAACATTTACAACTTTCTACTCTACATTAAGCGCACAGGATGGTTCAATTTCTGAAAGAAGGGAGAGAGGGAATGCATGGCTTATGCCAGTGGTGTCACAATGGGCTTCTTACAGCCTAAGTGTGCCACCGTGCTCCTGTGCGGTGGCAGCCACCCTAAACTAACCTAACCTATAGTGTAATCACAAAGGAGCATTCTGAAATTATGCATGAGTTCCGTGCACAGATTTTTTTGTCCTCAACGAGGATGCAAGTAGTTTTGTAAAATCTTACTTCAACCCCATTCTCGGTGTCAGTGAGCACTATTATTTCACACAAATCGATGAAAAGCTAATCTGATAAAATATTTACTTCGAAAGTATTTATAAATTTTAACTGTGAACTGCTTTTATCGTATATGCAAATATAAATATTTGAAGATATGTATAGTAAATGAACATAAAAAATATAAGCAACAAAAAGTAATATATGGTTACGTATATCCCAATGTTTAATATAATATAAACCGGCATGCGAGTTTGAAACAATAAGTTATCACAATCGGTTGGAATATTATATAAAAAGTAAATTTTTTTTAACGCTATAGCCATAATCATAACGAAATTTTTAGTGTAGTCGATTATTAGTGCCATAACCATAAACTGCTGAGCTTTTAATTCATTTATTATTTATTAGCTTATAAAATTAGCCACTATAGAAGAGAGTTTGGCTGATGTCAATGACCTGATGGCTGAAAACAACAACGAGTTTCATAAAAGGCTTATTTGGAATGAGTTTTTTAATTTCATACCTTCATCAGTTTATAACAGGGGCATTAAAACAACAGCTTTTAAGATGAATAATTGGCATCGAAGCATTACTAAAAGACCGTCAATTGTAATAGATTGCTCTGATTTTCGGTATAAATCTTAGAAACATCTTAAAACTACACAAAAAAATCCCTCTTACTGCCTGGGAGATGACATTGTCAGGGGCATGATTTATAAACAAATCCAAATATTCATATTTTTAATACTTTAAGTACTTAAATAAAGAAAAGGTTCTAATGTAAGAGATTAATCAATAATTTGTATACCTAACACCACAGATTTCTTTTTTTTTACCAATATTTCGATTTCATGACATGATAAAAGTAAAATATATAGCAGCTATTGTTGGCGGCTAAATGCACATTTAGCTTTTAATGTAACTCGAAATTTACGTTTATCCGTATAAAATTCTGATTTCATTTATATTTCATTTTATTATAAATTTTAATTTCATCAAAAATTCGATATTCTACTTTGGGATTTTGAGAGATCTCGTCCTTTTGCCAAAAATTAAAAAATGCTCCTATTATTGAACAATTTAAATTCTTCAATAGGCGTCTTTTATTTGAATATCACAAGGTAATACCTAAATCTTTGACAAATAAAACGAACTTAGCTTAAATTCAAATTTTCGATTAAGTATATATTGTGTTGGCAATGCTGGCAAAAACTGTCAGTTTAAATTCAATTCTTTCAACAAAATGTAGGAAATGGAAAAAATGCAAATATATTCATAATTTCGTCATCCTCTTTATTATTTAAGGTTGTGAATATAATACCAAGAAACTGTGAACATAAAAAGTTGAAATTTTTTTTACTTTAAAATCAAAACCCATAAATACCGCTTCTTTTATCATTTTTGGCATTTCGCACATTAGCAAGCCTTTGTTCGTATTTTTAGTGTGCTTATATTTTAATTTGTCAAAATAAGGTTTATCGTTATTGCCAACTATTTTTTTTTTTGCAGTAACCCAACTATTGTGAATAAAAAAACACAATGAACTGGCAATGCCACGATAGCTTTGGCTAAGTGTTTCATACAAAATAAGCTTATGGCTTAAGTTCCTGGTTAAATAAAACACGCTTAATGTTATTCTCCAAAGTACCATTTTCTCATATATGGTATGGCGAAATTTTGGGAAATAATAGCCTAACAAGATTTTGAAAATTTCGTGACAGCTCTTAAAAGTTAAACTTACCTCTTGGAAAACGGCTCGAACTTGATCTCTATCGGTTATGTCAATACAGTAGTAATTTAATTTTTTCCCTGTAAGCTTTTGTACCCTGTTTAATGATTCAGGAAACTTAGATGACCCTAAGCTGTATGCGTTACTCAAATTGTCTACGCAAACCACATTATAACCTGCGTTCAACATCTCCAAAATTGTATGGGAACCAATATATCCCGCTCCTCCAGTGACTAACACATTTGGCGGAGACATTTCCAGCGCTGAAAAAATTAAGAATTTAAAAGAAATAAAAAAAAAATGTTAAGTTTAACAAACATTTTTTTATAAGGAAGATTATTTTTAAAGTAATACATATTAACATAATTATGTAGGTATGAAAATCGGTGACAGACGACGAAAATAAAGATATTTTAAAAAGAATTTCCCCTTGGGTCTTTTAGTATGTATACCTCTGCAGGATTGCAGTAAAAAAATTATTAAACTTAATTCTAGAATAGCGCAATATAAGCATAAAACTAACTGTCAAACAACTTAAGACGCAAATCTTAATATATGTACATATATGCTTAAAATTAAGTTTAAGACTAGTAAAAGAAGAAAGATATCAAGTAAAGAAAATAATCAAATCGCAATCACATTTAATTTAGATCTGTGGATCAATTTTCTATAGTTACCCTTTTTAAAAGGAGCCTTGACTGATACTGGAACGGAATTCCAGAGCCTCACAGCATTGATGAAAAACAGCCTTGATAAGGACAAGTATTTATACCTAGGGATTCTTACGACATTGATTCTCATAAAGATATTTAGGAGTTTTAGATTCAATAAGTTTAAATATGAAAATACAATTTCTTGCCGCAAGATAATCAAAAATGCTGCATCCAAAAAATTTTATTTTTCCACAAAGAAATGTAGTTATATTTATTAAGGCCATATACGTAACGTGTAACATTGTTAAATAGTACATCAATTTTATGAGACGAAACATAATCAAGTTTGTTGTATACAAGCTCGGAGTACGTTATGTGGGGGACATGAATGAAGCTGACATTTTTATTCTACGAAAAACAGCATATACATTACTAACAATTTTATTAATGTCGTCAGAACAACTCAACATACGAGTTCACAACAAAACCAAAATTTCTTATATTGTCAGTAAACTTTAAGTCAATATCACTAATTGACAGTTTTGGAACATCGTAAACATATACAACACCGTTACTTATAGGCAACACATATGACTTGGATACATTAAGGAAAAAAAGTTATCAAAAAGATCACTATTTATTTTAAAACATAAATCTTTAACAAGACCAACACGACTGGACAAATACAACTGAATATCGTCAGCATAGGCATGAACATTGACATACTGTCACACAGAAAACACATCATTGACAAATAGACCAAACAAGTAGAGACCTTGTGGCACCCCCGAGGTAACAATACAATACTTAGAAGAGCCATTCAGGCATGTCACTTTTTGAGATCTTCCTCCAAGGTAGGTGGTCATAAGCTTGACAGAATTATCCGAAAACCCAAAAAAAATATTTTAGTTTGTTGCAAAGAAGTTCATGAATTACTAAGCCAAAAGCCTTTGAAAATCTAGAAGACTGCAAAGGGGATAGTAGATTGTTTTGTTTAACAAAATATGAAATTTGTGTTGCCATTAGAGACTCGCACACTTTAGAGAAGGCCGGCAAGATGATTATCGGTATATAATCACTGGGACTCGTGGAAATATTATTTTTGGCAACTGGTATAATGCCAGCCTCTTTCCACTCTGTTGGAAAATATGTAGTTGTGAAACAGTGATTAATGATGTGTGTAAGAATACTCAAAATCTATGGAAGCACAAGTTTTACAAACCTCACGGAAATTCCATATTCACCAATAGCATTGGACCTAATAGCCATAACAGACTTTAGAACTTCAGTCTCAGTTACTCCATAAAATTGGAATTTTTCTTTTGAAAGGAAATGGTCAAAAAAATGCATAGTTAGAGGGCTAATAGTGCTCTTACTGGCGCTAGTAAAATAATCATTAAGGTCGTTATGGTTAATTTTACACTCTGTCTTTAGTTTTCCATGTACATTAAACTTTTTCAAGGTGCACCATAGTATTTTTGATGGAAGTGCCGAGTCTAATTTTGATTTAAAGTACAATCGCTTTGTATGCTTATAGTGTCAGTTGCTTTATTTCGGGCAATCTTGTACTGTGTCCAATCGTTGTCCGTAGTCCTTTTCCATTTTGCATATAGCTTATTGCTAATTTTAATAGCGGATCTGACTTTGTTATTATACCAAGGGCAAGAGCTATTGATGGCCCGAAAAGTACGTAGAGGGACATGCATGATCATTAAACAATTTCGTCAAATTTGAATTTAGGAAGTCAACTTTCGCATCTACAGTCTCAATAAACCAGCAGTCATCCCAATTAACATTTGACAGACACGCATACAGACTTTAAATCACGATACATAAAAGTAACACTATTAGATGGACAATTAAACGACACATCTACTGTACAAAACACTAGGTCATGGTCTGATATAAAAGAAAGTTGGTCAAATGTGAGAATATGGTCGGGGCTTGATGTAACAACGAGGTGTGAGACGACATGAATTGGACTCGTATCTTGTAGGTACGATTTTGTTAACTATAGCTTGTTAGTATATGAGTCATTCAATAAAAAGTAACATTAAAATCACCACATGTAACCACACTCATAATCTATCAAAAACATAGATAACTCAACAAAAAACGAGTCTAGCTTGCAACATCTATGAGGATTATTAACACAGGCCACTAGTATTTTGGTAACATTGACTGAAACTTCCGCAATAAAAAATTCCGTCTCAGAGTTTTAGATACGGCTAAAGGTCCAATCTTTATGGTAGACCTACAATAAATTGCAACACCTCCCTCATTGAAGCCTGGGATACCTGAGTAAAAATCAGATATATTAGGGTTAAACCATGTTTCTGAGACACAGATGACTTCAATACCCGTTTCCACAGAAGTATCCTTAACACAGTCCAATTTATTACTATTAAGACTTCGCGTATTAAAGTGCACAACATTAAGTCCTTTGGATTGTTGGCATAAAATATTTATCAAGGTCTTGTGGCTTTCACCAATGCTGAACGCAGATGTTCTAGTGGGATTTAACTCCAAAACTATGAGCTGATAAAGGGGCAACTAAAATTGGTAAGGCGAAAAATAAACAAAAATTACTCCAAACTAACTAAAGTGGGAGGGAATAGAAAAAACACCAATCAAATAAAACATATAAACAGAGAAGTTAGAAAACAATTAAAAGAGAGAAATAGCATAAGAGAAGAAGAGCAAAAACATACTACTAACTTATTTTCTAAGTTTGCAGAAATTAGACCTAGCATGCAGCATAGCATGGCCATAGCGAGATAAATTGTTATTTTTTTAATTGTTGGTGGTAATAAGATAATTGATTTCGCGTTAACAAGTTTCGACTCTTCACCTGGTCTCAGCCGCACAAAACTTTTCCCACGAACGGAAAATGCTGCCACCAAAATCTTCTTACGTCTGAGTTCTGATGCATACGTCATAACTTCACGCTGGGTTACTGGCAAACACTTATGCAAGTAAATTGAGCCGTAACCGGACTACTCGATTTTAGAGAGCGCCAACGATCTCTTCTTTGCCTTGCAAAACAAAGCGATGGATTTTAAGAGCTAATTACGATCATTTCCAGAGATCAGCTTTACAATAGTAGGACAAACACTCTTGTCTTTTTGCCCATTGCCTTTTGCACTTCGCAGTCGAAAAACATCACGCAAAGGTGATGGTTTGTGCTGAGCTGCTCTGCAAACCTTACCAAAAATTTTGGGTAAACACTCACCAGTCACTTGCGGTATCCCGTTGACAATCAAGTCAGTGGAGACTGCGCTGCTTTCAAGAGCACTGTTTAGGAATCTACTAAACACTCAGCAAATAAATCCAATCTGTTCTCGATCAAAAGTTTTATTAATTCATTCAACAACTTCCGACCTGCTTAAATAAGAAAAACGTATAAAGGCAAAATATAGAAAGCATTGTTGTTCCTGTAAACGGTGTAATGGCATGAGCCAGTCAACGGCACAGTGGCGTGATATTTGCTGAATACAGAGAGTCACTGAACAATGGTGATGCCAGATTAGTGGGCGATAATCCATGAGCTTAATCTCTAACATTCCTCCCCGGCTGAACCTCCTCGGTTCAGAGGCTCTGCTGGTGGTTCAATGAGGCGACAGACCTTCTGTACGGGGCGTTGACATCTATGCTTTACGAAAAGGCCTTCCGCAGTTTTTTTCTGGCGGTTATACTCAATAGTAACAACCCGAACTAAACCATCACTCCCTGGATGAGTCTCTATGATGCGGCCTATACGCCAATGGGTGGGGATCAAATTCTCATTTTTAATTACCACTACATCGCCCACCTGAAGATTCTGGCCGCGTCGCTGCCATTTGTGCCGCGCTTGCAACGTGGATAAATATTCACGCTGCCAACGGTTCCAAAAGTGCTCAAATATTTTCTGCAGTTGTTGTGAATACAAAAGCCGGCTTTCTGGAATGTCGGCAATAGGTCCCTCTGGTCGAGCGCTCAGAGGTCGTCCAATGAGGAAATCACCGGGTGTAAGAGCAATACTGCCATCGGGGTCATCGTGCAGAGGAACTAGTGGTCTGGAATTCAAGCATGCTTCAATTCTAACAAGAAGAGTGCTAAGTTGATTGAATCGGAGTAATTGCTGGCCGACTGTGCGATACAAGTGCTTCTTAGCTGAGCGAACTGCGGCCTCCCAAAGGCCCCCGTGATGCGGCGCGGCTGGAGTAATGAATCTCCATTGCGTACCAATTGCAGCGACATGTTGCTGCGAGTACGCATTCTGCCAATCTTGAACATCTTGATACATACGGCGGCTTGCTCCAATAAACTGTGTTCCGTTGTCACTATAGAGGATCGAACATATGCCTCGACGGCTCACGAAGCGATCAAATACATCGATGAATGACTGGGTGGATAAACTCTCAGCAAGCTCAATACGTACGGCTTTCGTGGCCATACAAATGAATATAACACCGTAGGTTTTTATTATGGTTGCTGTTCGCTTCACTCCAGAACGAATATTGAATGGCCTGCAGTAGTCCAGCCCTGTGTGAGTGAAAGGAGAAGATATTATTACCCGGGATCTCGGAAGCGATGCCATTTGCTGCTGTTGTGTTGCTCGTGTGTGCCGACGGCATATTGCACACTGATGAATGCAGGTCTTTACAAGTCGACGGGCGTGGATAATCCAAAATCGAACGCGTAAGTACTGTAACATTCCTTGTATGCCGCCATGCATGCACTGCTTATGAGCGTCGGATACTAATAACCTTGCCAAAGCGCAGTTCTGTGTGATAATTACTGGATGCTTCTGATCAAATGGTAGCTCCGAATTCATTAACCGGCCGCCTACCCGAAGTATACCCCCTTCATCCAAAATTGGATTCAGTTGGAGCAATTTACTCGATGCCGCAACGCTAGAATTATATTTTAGAGCGTTAATTTCAGATTGATAAGCATACGCTTGACTTTACCGTATATGCAGCAAAAATGCCCACTCCTTCTCCTGCGCAGTGACGACATCATTTGAACGTTGTATCCGTAGTGATGGAATGATACGTCGAACGCGTGCAGTCGTATTGAGCAGCACTCCCAGGCGGCTGAATTTTTCAACCAAAGGTATTCGTTGTGTCCCACAGGACGTCATTAGTAATCGTGACTCAACACCCACTCCCAGGTGAATTTTAAGCAGTTGATCTTCGCTACCTAAATCACTCTCTTGCTCATCGGTCAGGCATGGTATGTGAGATTTCTCTACGTCAACCTGCATTATATCGGGTCCACTCCACCAGAGTTTAAAATTTTCGATTGACCCAGGGGAGATCCCTCGACTCGCACAATCAGCAAGGTTACACTCCGATCGAATGTGTCGCCAAGCGTTGACATCTGACTTCGCCTGTATGTATGCTACCCGATTAGCGACATACTGCTTCAGCGATGAAGGCTGACGACGAATCCAGTGAAGGACAATGGTGGAATCGCTCCACAATGTGTAAGCGCAATTCTCTAACTGCAACGCACGGCGAACGCTGTTCATCGTAGTTACTAGAAGCTGAGCTGCAGAAAGTTCTAGACGTGGGATGGTCGTTTCTCTTAGAGGCGTGACCTTGGTTTTTGCCGCTACTATCGCTGTTCGTGATTCTCTCTTAGCACTAATGTTTCTTACGTAAACTACTGCAGCATAAGCCTTGGAACTAGCGTCGCAAAACCCATATAGTGATGTGGTTGAATTATGCGTGATGCCAAGCCAACGTGGAACTCTGACGTTCTCAAGAACCGTGAGACCCTTCCGGAACTTCAGCCAATCTTCAGAAAGTTCAGTTGGTAAAGGAGTGTCCCAGCTCAGTTTTGCCAACCAAAGCCTTTGTACTAGCATCTTCGCTGTCACGACGACCGGAGCCAACATACCCATGGGGTCATATAGCCTTGCTATATCACTTAAAATCGTTCGTTGACCTTAAAAAATAAAGTGTCTGTGATAGGATTCCAATGCAGGCCTAGTACCGTTGTGTCGGAATCGCTAAAGTCCATCTCCGTTGTGGATGTCTTCGAGCCGCTGATTTCTGCCAGAGCCACGGCGCAGTTGGAGTTCCATTTATCAAGCTCAAATTTGCCTCTTTGGAGAATGGCATCTACATCACGCGCGCGATTAATTGCCATTTCTGGTGTGTGAACACTTTCTAAATAGTCGTCCACGTAAAAACTGTTAAGTATGCTGTCTCGTGCTGCGGCCGCCCGGCTGACGTCAGCGATGACTTCCCAGTTGTCGTATGCACACTGATTTAAGGCGCGAATAGCGATATACGGGCCGCTTGTCATACCATAGGTCACTGTTTTAAGCTGATAGGTTCGCAAGGTGTCGGTGGGTGATTCTCTCACTGCCGATGTCTTGCCGAAACATTTTTTTTATATCCGCGGTGAGTGCGACTGGAAACCGGCGGAAGCGATGCAGGATGTCAACCAAGCTATCTTGAAGCGGTGGCCCCGCAAGTTGGGTATCGTTAAGTGACATACCGTTTGTTGTTTTTGATGATGCGTTGAACACCACGCGAAATTTAGTCATCACTGCGTGATGAGGTATGTAGTAACATTGCTCTAGACCGACTGCAGTAGATTTGACAGCTTCCATGTGCCCTAAATTCACGTATTCCCGCATGAACTGGATATACTTGTCTCTCAATGTCGCATCATTTGCTAGTTTCCTCTCACGTTGAAAGAACTGTCGTAGCGCAGCAGGATGCGAATTACCAAGTCCAGGTGCATCAGGCCGAAAGGGAATCTGAACACAGTACCGACCATCCGGACAACGTGTAAATGTATTCAAAAAAATCTCTTCACAGGCGTCAGCCTCTGCAACATTCTTATTAGAAGGCTCTTCAGATTCCCAAAATTTCAGCAAGAGCCGATCGATTGCCGTATTGTCGTCGCCGACCTCAGCAAGCATTGAGTGCGCCTTAAATTCAGAAGTGTTCCACATGGCTGGGCCAAGAACTATCCAACCCAGACGTGTATTGAGTGCACATGGTTCGGTCTTTGACCCTACTATAACATCATTTAACACTAGCAATGGCCAAATGTCCGCTCCGATAAGTAGATCGACTGGACCTGGAGTCCCGAACGCGGGGTCGGCCAGATGAAGACCTTGCAGATGCTTGTTGGCTCGTACATCTACCGTAGTAGCAGGAGTCGTTGCCGTGATCGTATCAATAATGTATGCACAAAAATTTATTTTAAACTCGTGGTCCATATGAGATCGCATGCAAATGTCAACTATGCCCTTTGTGTGTGCTGAAAGGTTCTGGCCAATACCTTCGATCTGAAGTTCGCAGGGGCTTCTGGGGAGATTTAACGCAGATATTAACGATTCCCTGACAAAGCTCACCTGTGATCTCATATCGCATAGAGCGCGGCACTCCTGCATGGTGCCATTACCATCGGCAAGAAGCACCCTTGCCGTTGCTAAGAGAATGGTCCGGTCATTCTGCAGTAGGAATGACTGGACTGTTCTGTTACGTCATTAGTGTCGTGGAAGCACCCCGGGTTCCATTGTGTTTGATGAAAGCGTGGTATTCGTCGGGGAAGTATTTGAATAAGCTGCTTGCTGCGAACTTCTGCATAAGAGCGTGTTATGCTTCTGCTGACAGGACATACAAACGCCCGATGGGCAATCTCGGCTGCTGTGACCAGACTTGAGGCAATTGAAACACAGGGAAGCTTGTTTTACCAACTCTCATCGTCTATCGACCGACAGATTTCGGAACTTGTGGCACTTTGTAATGCGATGAACATCTGAACAAGATGGACACTTTATGAATTTACCTTGCCCCGCCGGCAAATTAGAAGTCCGTGCAGAGGCTGTGGAAAGATGCGCCCTTGCGGTACGTGGTATACTTCGAGTGGCCGCCGATGATGTATTCACATACACAGATTGCGGCAAGTTCCATGCTCGGCGTTCTACAAAAGCCGTACGGGTTACAACTGGTAGCTTGGGTAAAAGTAACGGCACAGCTATGGCATCCCAATGCTTAACGGGCACATTCATCACTTCAAGTTCTCGAAAAGAATTACGAACAAAGTCTACAATATTGGTTAACTCGGCTCGCGACTCCAACGGCGAACATGCGTCTCCGAAAGTGTTCGTGGATTGTCGTAACGTCTCTTTAATTCAGCCCAGAGTTCCTCATAACCCCCAGTATATAGGCCGCCAATCAGAGGAACATTTTCCGCTTTCACATACTGCCGCAATTTTCCCAGTTTATAGTTTGGATCCAAGTCACGCCTATTGTGAACTAACGTCTCAAACATGTCCTTAAACATTAACCAATTTTCGTGTTGACCGTCAAAACTAGGGATTGAAACTGGATCCAAACGCATATCTGGTGCATGACTATACGAATGGGTTGAGCTGCTGGCCAGCGGTAACATCTTGCGCTTCAATTTGATGCAGATTTTGTTAAACACCTCCTCTGTTGAAGCGAGCAACTCGTCGTGATTTACAATTTCGTCATCTTGTGCGGCAGAAACCAAGGCAAGGTGGTTGTCCATGAACCGAGCGAAGTGTTGGCGGGCTTTGGACAAGAGCTGCTCACCTTCAACGCCATCAGGCTCGTAGTGGTCTGCTTGAATTTGGGACCAAATGCGAAAAATAGAGGTGCGCGCTGATGTTCGCAGATTTAACGCAGACATCGCAATTTCGGTTTATACAGTCGCGAAAGTTAAAAAAATACAAACAATTTCAATCCTCACAGGAGGCACCAAAAAATGTTTAGGAATCTACTAAACACTCAGCAAATAAATCCAATCTGTTCTCGATCAAAAGTTTTATTTATTCATTCTACAACTTCCGACCCGCTTAAATAAGAAAAACGTATAAAAATATAGAAAGCATTGTTGTTCCTGTAAACGGTGTAATGGCATGAGCCAGTCAACGGCACAGTGGCGTGATATTTGCTGAATACAGAGAGTCACTGAACAATGGTGATGCCAGATTAGTGGGCGATAATCCATGAGCTTAATCTCTAACAAGCACTAAGCTGAGCTTTGGTCGTAATCAGTTCACTGCGAAGAGAGAGAACATCAGCACACGCACTCTCTACCACAGTTATAATGTGATTTGCGTAGACATCTAATTAAATTTATTTAAATGCTATTCAGTTAAGAATGAAACGTTACCTTTTTTTTTTTAATTTTTCTTTAAAAAAAGTTGAATATTCTGTTAAAAATTCAAAACTAAGTTGAATTTCCATCTGAAGGACATCTACTTATTTTTACAAAATTCTCTTAAACTTTATTAAGACGTATTTATTTTAAAAACTAGTAGATTTCATCTACATACATACATATGTATTTTGCTTTTTGTGTTGTCTTATGCGTTTTTTCTCTGGAATTCTGCCGAGTGTTCCGTTATCTGAAATTCATTTCGATGAACATGTTTAAACTTGAACGACAGAACTGTTACATATAGCACAATTTCTTCTATTTCATATAACATACATACATCTGCAATACAATGCTCTCAACGCAATTACCAAAATGCTAAGTCTTTTTGAAAGCGTGGTGCAAGTCGGTCAAGTTAAAGTGAAGTGCTTAACATTAAAATTTTGAGTGATATTATATATGTTTGCATACATATATGTAAGTGGATGCAACTAAAAGTTTTTATGCGTAAAAAACTGAATATAATTTAAAATCACATCTACGGAACTATGGATATGGACGCGCTGTTTTGTGAAGGATTTGTTGGAGTATTGGCCTCGATAAAGGGACTCAAATAGTTACGATTATAAACTTTTCCATTTAATTTGATTATTACTTTAGTTGTTCTAATTAATTTAATAGGATTTCGATACAATGTATCCAGGCAAAGCCAACCAATTGAATCTCAAGCTGTACGAATTTTGTAAGAAAATATTACCTATATTTCAAAGGGATATTAAGGCCGCAGCAAGCAGAGATATGCTCCTTTCTAAACTGTTAAACAAAAATATTTCAAATAGTGCATACGACACAAATGCTAATATAAAATACATTTATTCTAATATCGTATTTTTTACAGACTATAAATATTGTGTAAATATGGTACTACTACATTGTTTTCTTCAAACACTGCATCGGAACAGCAATGAAAAACCTACAATTGCTGGTGGCCAGCACGAGTTTATAACCTTGGCTTCAACCCCAAATGATATAATGCCAAGTATTTGTGCACTGATTAAAGATTATGCTGACAATAAGCAGACATTGCAGCTTTGAATAATTGTCTTCGGTACAGATTTTACGCATATATTGGAATTTTATATATACTGTGATGACTTTTATCGTTTATGGAATGTGAAGAGTACATTATAGTCATATTTAAGTCATATTTTTCAAATTGAATACGTCCACAACAGCAAACAGGTTTAGAGCAATACTTTTTTGAACTATAGTCTGAAAACAAATTTTTTCCAACATATCCAAACTTCTTTGCTTTTTGTGCGATATTATTTCTCTTCTACAATTGCTTTTATGAACCACATAAAAGGATACCATGGCATTTCAGATATATATAAATTTAAATGTAAATTCGAAAATTGTAATAAAATTTTGACAAACATTTAACGTTTTCGTAAACATGTAGAAAAACACATAAAACACCACATAGAATAGAGGATTTGCATTCATACAACAGAACAGACCCTATTATTTTTGGTGGCCATAATTTTAAAATTTGACATACAGTCATTGTTAAAATAAATGAAATTTGCGATTGTTTGGTAGAGACAAAAATGTCTTTATTTTCGTTAAAAAACATGCTTATTTGAGTTTTTCTGAAGGATTTTAATCATATTTATTTTGAAGGTATATACATATACATATGTAGTATCATATAAATGAGAAGATATCATATTATGTTAACCTAGGAGGAACCCGTCTACTTTTCAAGTGATTTCTTATTGATTTCATTAAAAAGATAGTGTTTTAACTTTTCCGGGATTTCTTTTTAATTTTATCAACGTGCAAGCCTTCTCATATCGTTAACATTTCTTCTCCATATTATTAAAAAGTTTTCCCTTTAGTTCCTTTATGATGTCTTCTAAATTTTATTAAAAAAATAGGGTCACCTTGGCGAAAGACCATAGAGAGATAATTTAAAATACTTCCAGTTTAAAGGGTATTTATGTGACTTTTCCGCTCTGTGTGTGATTATTTTTAATAGCGATTTCTTTATTTTGCCCTTATAACTCAAAGTCTTGACATGCTACATTCAAAAACGTATATATTCTAAAACTAATACTATAGCCTTTAATTTCAATGCTCACATGTAAAATTTTATAGATTTTTAAAGAAAGCTTTACTAAACACTAATAATAGAATGCGTAGAAAAATTACAATTTTCGCTGAATTTTATAATAGATATCGACAAACGAAAAAAATATAACCACAAAAACAACTACCAATATTATTTTTTGCCCTATAGAGAATATAATTAAGAAAATTTTGATAGATTTCGAATTTCTATTGCTGGTCGCGTTAGCGCTAGACATCAATTTAACCTAAAATATTTAAAATCTCAGATATCATTAAAATTTCAAACTAGCATACTTTATAATTTCTTGTTTCATAAGTGGTATATATAAGATAGTTTTCGGTTTAGTCCCGCAAAACTTTTGCGACTACAATGTTCGTCACTGAAATGACCTAAAACATTCGGGTCCCATATTTTCGTAGTTTGCACGAAATTTTGTCTACAGAGTTTTAGCAATTTGTCGCGAATATTTTCTAAGAAACCCTTGATTACATCGATAAGGGAATTTTACGCACTTTGGTCCTGAGTATTTAAATGTAATTTAAAATCTTTGCTTGCTATGCTTTTTCTTATTTGAGAACCAATAAATATTCTCATTCTTCCCCTTTTTTTTGCACAACAACCGTGTTTCGGTTTGGGCCGAGACCAAAAACTTTCCTCTCTTCGCTTAGTCTCGCTAGATTACGCCAGATCATGCTGCAATTTATCCTTCCAGTGTGTTCGAGGGTGCCCTTGCCTTCGTTGCCCACCCATAGGTGGCGAATGCCATCGGTTGACTATGTTCATATCATTACACAGCTCATACAGTTCATCATTTCATCTTCTTCGAAAACGTCGCTCACACGAATAGGGCCATACATTTCCGATTTCATGGCATGATAACAGTTAAATATACATATAGTAAACAGCTTTGAATTTTTTTTTTCAATCAAATATTTTACAAATATCAGCTATTGTTGGTGGCTATTTAAAGATAACAATTATAATTATGTTTTTAAAACTAAAAATCAATCAGACATACGAATGAACCTTTGCAGCGTTCATATTGAACGGTCAATGCACATTTAGCTTTTAATTTTACTCAAAATTTACGTTTACCAATACAAAATTCTCTACCTAAATGCAACTTAATACATTATAATTATGTTTTTAAAACCAAAAATCAGTCAGACATACGCACGAATCTTTGCAGCGTTCATAATGAACGTTCAATGCGCATTTAGCTTTTAATGTTACTCAGAATTTACGTTTACCCATACAAAATGCTCTATCTAAATGCAACTTAATGCATTATTATTTGTCAGATTGTCTAAAATAACAAACATTATTAATGTATATTGGAAGCCTGAACGCTTTTCGAAACTGTTACATGTGCATTTTAAGTGGAGCTCGACCGCCGCATTAGATCGAAATTTTGACTGTAATCCTGTTAGTTAAGCGCAAACACAATTATTTTATAATTCCGTAACCCTATTAACCAAGTTTCTTTCAATAGGCAGGTTTCGTAAACTTTATAAAATCCGATTTTAAATATTACAATGGTGTAAATTTGTAAAATAAATTCGCAAAGGCATTGCTTTAATATTATCACTGTCGCAAGGCCGATAAGTTTTACTCTCTCATTTCAGGTAGTTTCACTTTCTCATATCATATTAACCATTTGATAGCAACAGTTTTAAGGATTTTCGTGCTACCAATTTCTTAAAAAAGAAATTCTTTATATTTTGGAATTAAGGAAAACAAAGACGACAGAAATAAAATCTGAATATGTGCAAAGCGTTTTTGGATTTCCCAATTAGTTTAGGATACTGTATTCGCGCCTGTATCCAATAAAGGAAACAAATGTACATACCATCTATACATATTATAAAACAAAGTCTAAAATTTTGGAAAAATTTGCCTATTAATTTCTGAAATATTTAAGTGCAAAGTTTTAAAAAATTTTACACTAAGTACAGCATTGCTACAACCGAATGTAAAATCAGTGTCGTAGCGGGAAGATGTGTAATTGTGTGAATAGTAAATCAACTGATCTTCGTTACTACTTCGTTCGGATATGCTGACTTATACATATACATAAACAGAAAGAGCGTGGCGAAGCCTCGCGCAACCGTTGCCAGCTAGTACATATGTATATAAAATTAACAAGATTTTCTTTGAAATATAATAATATGAAAATTAAAATCCCCAATGTATATTTCAAAGAAGTGGCAATATTGGGCATCTGCCTTCGAACACTGTTTCTGTCAAAATATTAACTACCTCTAAAAGTATTTGTATCATGGGTAATATTACTAAAATTTTATGAAACTTCAAAATATTTTATTAAACGTAAATAAATTTTAATGTACTCGGATATATCGTTTTAATTTCCGTGATTCGTAATTTAGGGTGCAATTCGATTTGGCGTAGTTTTATGATAACAAATATTATATTGGTTTGCCAAAGTTTGTGTCATTATTTTTAATGGCGATTTATTTATTTTTTCACTTTTTCACGTCACTGAGCTATTCTCCCAATAACTCAAAGTTTTGACTTCCTACATTAAAAATTACGAATTCTATAACAAGATACAGATACCTTTAATTTGAGATTTTTAGAGAAAGTTTTATTATACACTATTAATGAATTAGGTGAAAAAATTACGTTTTGGTATTAACAAAATAGTTTTCAGTAAAGTAAGCTTATAAAAAGATGACCTACAAATTTTTGCGACTACATTGACTAAAAATATGAACATCAAAATCATCAAGAGATGAAATAGCAGTTAAGGATCGACCTGCTACATGGGAAGAGTTTCCTCATTTCGCTCCTCTTTCTGGATGAGCGGTAGTGAAGGGACTAAGCTTTACACTCTCACATGAGCGTCTTAAGGTGGCAACATCACATTTACTTTTGATATTGACATGTTAGCTAACTTCACGTAATTATAGAAAACAGATTTTGAATTAATAAGAAACTTGTAATTAAATTCCGTGTATTAATTTTGTTGAAATTGCCGACTAAGTTATAATTCACAATAGACAGATAAAGGACTTTCCACTATATATATTGCACTTTTCTATCCATTTCTATTTAAATACGTTATTTTTTTAAATTTATAACGTACTGTGGCGGTATTCCAAAAACACGAATAATAGGCCAAAACGAAACAAAGAACGATAGATATTTCGAGAAATCGAAAATGGTAGATTCGCTATTGCGGACTTTCGGTAACGTTCTGGAGTTGCCATAGGGCACGCAACACAGAGTATAAAAGAGCTTTGCCAATGTGTGGGGTAATTCAGTTTGTAAGCTGACTTTAAATACTGATTTAGTTAAGCAGTTCATATTTATTGTATTTTAAGTTGCGAGTGCGCAATTATTAATAATAACAATAATTTGTCGCTTAAACAGTGTTTGGCCGAGCTTCTTCCACCATTTGTGGTGTGCGTCTTAGTAGTATTCGCGAATTAATAAGTTTTGTAAATTACTTGTAAATAAATATGTTAACTATAAAGGCAGCGTTAAGTTTGTCCAGATCAGACTGAAGTGCCATCCCATTTTACGAACATTTAATCATTGCATACATTTTTAGGTTGTCAGCATAAAACAGAAGCTTTGCTGAAGAAAAACAAGAGCTAATGTCATTGATGAAAGAAAACAAATAGCAAAGGCCCTAATATACTACCCTGAGGTACACCCGAGCTCGCAGTAAATGATCGAGAGGTGCTGTTGAAGAAATAAGATTTTAACCCAGTCAAGAAAGTTGAATTGAAACCCAAACAAACTTACTTAGAAATCACAATCAGTATACACAGTATATATTTGATAACCCTTTTTAAACGCAGCATGACAATCGTCAAAGAACAATGCCAAGTTGGTAACTTTAGATCTTCCTTGAACAAAACCATGTTGACTTGGAGAGACAATACTACAAACAACAAAGTCTAATTTAGTTTTCACAGTACTCTCAAAAAGTTTTGCGATGGAGGAGGTCTTTGAAATAGGTATATAATTAGCTATATCTTTTGTGCCTTCATCTTTAATTTTCGGCGTAATTGATGCTTTTTCCGCGCTTCAATAAATACATCAGACGGCAGCCACATATTAAAAATCTAAAGTATAGAAACAATCAGAATTTTTCAGTGAAATTACCGATAATCCGTCAGCATTCGTTTGCGTTGAATTGCGATAAAATTCCTTGTAAAATTTAAAAAGTTGTGAGTGACAGATGCCCGAAGGACAGACATGAATTTGTGTCGTGAAAGTCTACAACAGAGGGAATGGATTCAGTGACGAAATTAGAACTGAAAAAATCAGAAAATAAATCAACATCATCGTCTAAAGATTGAGCCCACCGATCCTTATAAAAAACTGACGTCGCAGTACTTAAACATGATTTTTTTTTCTTAATGTATTTCCAAAATGCTTTTGGATTACTTTTAATGATCGAAAGACATTCACTTAGCTTATACTGAACATTTTAACAAATAAGAGTAAAATGCGACTGTAATTTATGAAAACGCTTACTTTATTAACGTATAAAATGTACGAATAAATAGGTTAAATTATATATAGTTGTTGAGTTGCGTAATTTACGTCTGCCTCGTGTTGATACCAAAAATCCAGAGAGCGACCGATAAGAAGATAATTTCTGTCTAATTCACTATTTCCAATCTTCTCAGCACAACAGCGCATATAAGCCGGCTGTTTTCGGTAGTTGCCACTGCTTTTTAACTAAAAATCAGCTCTTATTCAGCGCAATTAAGCCGGCTGATTTCGATGGTTGCCACATACAAATTCTTTACTGTAAGGCGATACATAGGAAACTACAATATGAAACTTTCCAGATGAAATATTTAATTATACGCAAATTTGGTCCAATAAACAATCACATTTGGCAAGCTTCACTAAATAAGGACATAGATTACGGTGAACGGCAATTAGCACACCACACCATATATGCTTATAGATTTATGCTCGGCTGCGTAGCAGACTGATTTAGACTAGGTTTGAGTTACTTTGACTTCTTTCCGCTGAAAAGCCCGAAAAAGACGATCAGTGACAATAACGGGCCAAATCTCAGGCTTCAGCTTATCAATTAAGGTTTCTTCCACTCCTAGTTTGAAGTTTATGCGTTTCTGAAGTACCATTTTTAAATAATTTGTTGCACAACAAGGAGCTCTTATTAATTCCAGTATACTTTTCAATATGCCATTCCACGTCATCGGAAGTTACAGACGGCATAAAATAGGATAAATGTATTCACCTAGTTTGACCAGCAACTTTTAGCCCAGCATTTGCATTAGTACCATAAACATGTAAATCTTTCTTCATATTGCTTTTATGTATTTTTCAATGAAATGGAATACAAATCCCTACTAAGTAACGCAAAGAAACTTAAAACTACTTAAAAGAATTTCACAAAACACAATCAACTGTTCCAAGTGGCAGAGACGGATCATATTCTGAAAGCTCATTTAACTCAGTGAGGGTTCTGAACAAAGTTTAAAATTTTACGTATTTAGATATTGGGAATCCCAAATAAAATAAGAAAATATGCCGCAAATTATAGGATCAAACGTTTACATACAGCTTCTCTAAAAAAATTAGAACAATTAAGAGTCCCTTCCAGAATTTTAGCCACAAAAGAGGCAGCGAGGTAAGATCGCCTACTATTTAACAAATTTAAATTAAGGAGCTGGCAACGAACTTTCATAAAAACTTTTTTGAATCCTTTCAATTCGGTAGCATAGCATAGCCTTCAGAGATGGTGTAATTAATATGAGTTGAGATGGTTAGTTTTAATTCGAAGTAAAGTCCCAGATCTTTAACTACCATTACATATTAAAGGTAACAGACACCAATATTATACATATATGGTTTGAACAGGAAGAAGCTTTTTGGTGTATGTAGAATAGGAACACTTGTTAACATTTAAAGATGAACAATTAAGAAAGCACCATAAGTGGAGTTTATCTAGATCAGATTGCAACAAAGCAGAATCTTGGGAATTTGTAATCACCGAGTTAACCTCGAGATCTTACCAGCTTATAACAAATACTTCGACGACAGAAAGCATGATCAAACATCATTTATGAATAGCATAAAGAAAAAGGGACTAAGATACTACCTTGAGGGGCACGAGATGTGGGTGCAAATGGAGTCTAAAATGTACATATTATGAATGGCAACCGAACAATATCAAGATTTATTCCATTCAAGGAATCGCGATAGCTTATTGATCAAAACCTTGTGCGTAACTCTATGGAATGCCTTCGAGAAAACCGTCTTGTTACCACTTTTATATATTAGCGTTATCACAGCCTTGCATTTTTTAAAGTGACTGTTTTTGCGATTTTTAAGGCGCTTCAGTTCCCTGTTGTACCCTGGTAGCTTATACGACTTCATTGTAACAGTTGGCACAATTTCCGCACACGCCTCATAAGCACAGCTCTTAAAAACTTCAAATGTATCAACAACGTTTTTATGATTGGTTTTGGAACGAATTTTCGTCATCCCTTGCCACAAATTAAGTGTTGTCGTTGGCCTAATTGTTCTTTATTTGTGCACAAACATCACTTCTGTAGCCGTTTCTGCATTTTTGCCTGCTCTGTCACTGTCGAAGCTGCCGCTGTCGCTGTCGCCATTCACACTCACACTATCGTCACTAACGTTTGCTGAATTAGGCATAGTTGCTGTTTTCTTGCTCTCACTCCTTTGATTCCTGTTGTTGTCGTCTGTACGGTGCAATCGCTTGCTTTACTTTACTTGTACTTGCTTTGTTTGGTAGTTTCGTGTAAGCATGTCAACTCGTACTAAATCTGCGCGCCTGATCAGCACCTCGCCATCAAAGCCACCTACGCCTCAACTCAAAGTAGGTAAAGACGAGACCTGCCCTCCGCCTGTATGGATTACACGTCTTGAAGCGAAAATTGCGAACGTAATGGAACAGATAACTGCACGGCTGAAGGCATCTGAAGAGCAGGTGCTAACTAGAATAAGCGAGATGACAGCTGACCTGTTCAATATTAAGCGGAGTATGAGTGACTTTGCGGTAAGGCTCGTGAAAGTCGAGAGTGAATGCACGCAACTCGAATAACTGCGTAAAGATATGTGTGAGCTCAAGGCAGAACTTGCAGTACACAACAATAACAGTGTTTCTGCTGATATCATTGTTAGCGGGATACCGCACAATAATGGGGAAGACGTGAGTGATATTTTTGGCAAGCTTTGCAAAGCCATGGAGGTAAACACTCCCCCTGTTCGCGCGGCATTTCGTGTGCGCAGAAGAAAAGACAGCTCTAAACCTGCGCCGCTTATCATCAAGTTAACCACTCCACTTGACCGTTCACTGATGAGAACGTGTATGTGAATGAATGCCTCTCCAAAAGTAATCGTGAAATTATGCAGTTCGCGTCACAGATGAGAAAACAAAGGCGTTTAACATCTGTCTACTCAGTTAGAGGCGAAGTATACATCCGTGTGCAGCCTGGAGCAGCAGCCGTCAAGGTACTTACCAAAAAGGCCATTGAAGTTATGTTATACAGCAACAAATGACTATGTCATCATACTCTAGTTTTCTCGTATTTATATCAATATCGATTTTATCAGTATGATAAAATCCTTATTGGTTGTGTGTACAGACCAAACAGGCACATTGCCTACGCCCCATTTGTTGACTTTATAGAAAACTTGACCCTTGAGTATAACAACATTGTTATAGCAGGGGATTTTAACAGTGACCTACTTTGTGAAAGTAAGTTTGCGTTAGCCATGCAGAACCTGGGTTTATACCCTGCTAACAACTCATTGCCCACACATTTCATACAAACAAGTAGCTCTTTGTTGGATTTGTTTTTTGTGAATGACACTACAAAAATACTTCTTTTCGACCAACTGTCTACCCCGCTTTTTTCTAAGCACGACTTAATTTTTTTGACATTTGACTTCCAATCGACTTATAACATTAGCTCCCATTCATATCGAGACTTTTTACATATTGACTATAAGCATCTAAAAGAACCTGTAGATAAAGTTGACTGGGGATCTATTCGCAACTTAACATCCAGTAATGATCAAATTAATTTTCTTGAAGCAAACATTACTTCACTTTTTGACCAGTTTGTACCAATTGTTTACAAAGCAGACAAGGATATAAAGCGACCTTGGTTCAACACCCATATAAAATTTTTAATTCACAAGCGCAACAATGCGTATCGCAAATGGAAACGATTTAAAGGTGTAGAAAACTACAATATCTTCAAGGCTTGCAGACGTGATGTTACCAGAGCAATTAAATCACGAAAACTGCAATATTACGAGCATCAGTTCAGTATGGCGGTTAGTTCGAAGCAGACTTGGAAGAGATGTTAAATGAGCAATTTGTGAGTATGCCTAATCCTGTGAATAATGTGTGCTATGACAGTAACAGTTTCAATCCAAATGTTGTGATGTCCAGTTTTAGTTTCAAATGTGTCGACGACTGTGAAGTGGTTCAGTCCATACTTAGTGTCAAATCAAATGCAGATGGTCTTGATGGTGTACACCCCAAGTTTCACAAATGCTTCCTACCAAAAATCTTACCATATCTTACTTACGCTCTGAATACCATTTTGACCACGTCAAATTTTCCAATTTCTTGGAAGAGGGCTAAGATTATCCCGATAAAGAAAGCGAATGGTGACTATCGACCGATTGCAATACTACCATTTTTGTCCAAAGTTTTTGAGCGCATCGTGCATCGCCAGATAAACCCCTTCCTGAGCAACAACTCATTAGTGAACCCCTTCCAGTCGGGGTTCAGATCCAATAGAAGCTGCACTACGGCGCTCTTAAAAGTTTCGGACGATATTAGACTCAATATTGATAAAAACCATGCGACCTTTCTAACTTTGCTTGACCATTCAAAAGCGTTTGGTTCTGTGGACCACAAACTTCTAATTTTAAAACTTAAAAACTTGTTTATTTTTAACTCTTGTGAAATCATACCTAAGTGATCGTTTGCAAGCAGTATGTGCTGGCAACACTATGTCCGATTACCTACCTACAAATAGAGGTGTCCCTCAAGGTTCTATTCTTGGTCCCTTGCTGTTTGTCTTGTATATTAATGACCTGTTCAGTGTGCTTAAATATAGTGATATCCATGTTTATGCAGATGATGTTCAATTATATGTAAGTTGTCCCCTTGACTCCATTGATGTCTGTATTAACAATTTAAATACTGATTTGAAACTTATAAGCAGGTGGGCTTCTGACAACGGATTAATCCTTAATCCAGATAAATCCCAGTGTATTCCAATATATAAGAAAACTTTCAAACTCGGCGACTGTTCGGACGTTAAACTAAATAATGCTGTAATTAAATATACTGACACTGTCAAAAATTTAGGGGTTATATTTAATAGAACCCTGACGTGGAGTAACCACATTTTTAGTACTATAGGCAAAGTATATGGTATGCTCCGAAACTTATGGACTACTCAACACTTTACACCAGTGAAAATTCGACTGATCCTAGCTAAGACATATTTGTTGCCGACGTTACTATACGGTTGTGAGTTGTATACTAATTGTGATAGTGTGTGTCGTAGTAAACTCAATGTATTATACAATAATATCGCTAGATACATCTACTTTAAAAAACGTAATGACCACATTACTACTCAAATTTTCCTCAACCTAGTTCCAATGAAATATAATAGTTTGGTATCTGAACGTCAATACCTTGTGTTCTCTGTCCGTCTTTGGAATGCTTTACCACTAAAATTGAGAAGCATTAAAGGGAATCTGCACTTTAGACATGAATTGCAGCGCTACCTTGCCGAACATTGCTGAACGTACTCGAGACATTTCTTCTTGTCTCTTCTTATTTTTCTCTCAACTTATTTCCATTCTTATACATATATTTCTTCACCACTACAATTTAATTATAGCTAACTATTACTATAAGGTCAATTTGTTACGTTAAGTTTTACATGTTACTTTAAGTTTTACATGTTACTTTAAGTATTAACATATTTAATTAAGTATCAATATACTACTTTAAGTTAAAGATGTGTAGTTTAGTTTTAAGGTCAAACATTGTAAAATAACTTATGGTTGTATGTTTGACTTAAATAAATAGATAAATAGTAATTTCCGGTGTTTATTTGCTCGTTTATTATTTTGCCATTGAAGTTTTTTTGTTTGTATATTTCTATGTTTTCCAGTATATTGAGACGACGTCCTTTATGTTGTACGTGTAATACCTTAGCCGTTTTGTCAATTTGTGTAGGTGTACATTTTTGGTTAAACATGTGGTTTGCGAAATTTGACTCTGTTGTTGTTTTTTGTTTCAGAGTCTTTTTATTGTAGTTCCTTATGTGTAAGTATATTGTGATGCACATGTTAGTTTGTACACACCTTGTTTTTTTAGTGGGTTTTCGCTATTTGTGGTTTTCTGTGATATCTGTCTTTTATTGTTGGAAGTTTTAAATGCTGTGCGGATATTATATTTGTTAAAGAATTTGGCCAATTTGTAGGTCGAACTCCCAGTATAGGTAAGTTTCGTCCACGTTTTTTTGTCGTTATCTTCTTTGTATGTTATGGTTATTATGGTATGTTATGGACGGACAAAAACCATACTCTATAAGTCTCTCATCATGCCCGTCCTATTGTATAACGCAGAAGCATGGACGATGACAACATTAGATGAGAGGGCTCTTGGAGTGTTCGAGAGAAAGATTTTTCGAAAGATTTATGGACCTTTGCGTCTTTGCGACGGCGAATACCGCTTACGATGGAACGATGAGCTGTACGAGCTGTACAATGACGTAGATATAGTGCAGCGGATTAAGAATCAGCGGCTCCGCTGGCTAGGTCACGTCGTTCGAATGGATGAAATAGCTCCAGCCCTGAAGGTTTTTGACGCGGTGGTAGGCACCTTCCCAATTAAGGGTCCGGAGATTCCAGGTGCTTGCCCTCAAATCATTTTCCTTAATACGTTTGCCGTGGTCGTTTTCAAAAAAGGGGGGGTCCTCATCCGAGGCTTTGTTATCCTATTCATTGGAAGTTGTTTTTTACGTGGCGCACAACATATTGCTGGGGGTAGTAGTCTGCTTCCACAAAATTGAAGACAGTAACTGATGAGGACATCCGAGTTATAGGACAAGTAACATGCAGAGTTTCGATTAGGAATGTGATACTGATACACAAGAGTATATAGCGAATATTTACTTTGCAGCTCAACAACTTAACATCATACTCCGAGATCTTACCAACACAACAAGCACGAAGAAAACGTATTTTACAGGTAAAATGAATGAAGGGTAGTAGTCTGGCTACCACAAACTTGAAGACAGTAACTGGTGAGGACATCCGAGTTATAGGACAAGTAACATGCAGAGTTTCGATTGGGAATGTGATACTGATACAAAAGAGTATAGTGGCGGAGATTGTGGACGAAGTCATAATGAATGTGGACATCGACTTGGGTAGACAGATAATGACGTATATCAACGTGTAAGTGCCACCTGACTTTAAGTATGATGGTCCGTTTAGCAACAAGCAAGTGGTCCGTGAAGGTAGTAGTGACTGTACTTTGGCTATTGCAGATTAGAAGCGAAACCAGCGGATGTCTGGGAACAACTAAGCATAACCAGGTTTTTATAATTCTACTGGAAGGACTGACGATAGGTACACGGCCAACCAAACAGCACAAGATTGCTAGGATAGCCAATACTTTCGCAATCTAATAAAAGCCCAATGCAGAAAATGGCTTATGTTCTCAAAGTGGTTCACAGTGGTTCGAGTGGGAAACACCTGGGAATCAAAAAGACTACGGAGAGAATCAATCAGAGATTTTATTAAGTTGGATTGCGGTAATCGGTAACAGAATGGAGCTGCAACTGCACGAAGTCCATTTTTGCCAAAGGGCCGAAATCACGAAGTCACGGTCACATACAGAAAGTTTACTCTGCTCCACAGTTAAGCGCATTGCAATGGTATGTTCGGACGTTTATTCTACGAGAAGGTTGGACGGGTAAAACTCCTGCGAAGGTAGAGTGGCGATATTCCAAAATCACGAATGACAGACAAAATCGAAAAAGACGAGATTTCGAGAAATCGATAACGGAAGATTCGCTTTCAAAAACTTCCGATAATATCCTAGAGTTTCCATAGAGCACGCAGCTAAGCATATAAAAGGGCTTTGCCACTATGTGTGGTAATTAAGTTTATTATTTAAGTTATAATAAAAATGTTGTATAATTTCTTGCACACAACACGGGTTCTCTAAGGGTGAATCTACCGTTACAAACTTGCTTTAGTTCACAACTTATGTTTCAATTGGATTCAGAGAACTTATGCACACTGATGTTATATACCCCGATTTAGTAAAGCATTTGACAGAGTAAATCACTCTTTACTGATCCATAAACTCGATCTCCTTGGTTTTCAAAATAATCTCCTTCGTTTGATATCTTGATTTGTGGTTCAATGGCTCTCTCTCCAATGCTTTCGCGGTGAACCAAGGGTAAAACAAAAAAAAACAAACTTGCTTGAGTTCACAACTCATGTTTCCAATGGATTCAGATAATTTATGCTCACTGATGTTGTATACACCGTTTTTAGCAAAGCATTCGATAGAGTAAGTCACTCTTCACTGATCCATAAACTCGATCTAATTTGTTTTCAACCTAATCTCCTTCATTGGATATCTTCTTTCCTCATTGACAGAACTCAACGAGTTCTTTTAAAAAATAGTTTCTCAAACATTATTCATGTATCTTAAGGGGTCCCGCAAGGAAGTCACCTTGGTCCGATTCTGTTTACTTTTTATAAATGACATTCCTTCTGTAATAATTTATTCAAAAGTTTTATTGTATGCTGATGAAGTAAAACTTTTTTGATCGTATCATTCTGTTGGGGAAAGGTTCTTACTACAAGCGGATTTAAATAGCATGGCTAACAGGTGTGAAATTAATTTCATGCCACTAAACCATAAAAAATGTTCTTTTCTCACAGGGCAGTTCAACCGGTTTCTTGTGACATATGTATGTAATCATAACCTCGAACAAGTGTTTAACTTTGTTGATCTTGGAATTACAATGGGCCCGAAATTTAATTTTAATCTTCACATAAATGTTACAGTACTCAAAGCCAAAAGTGATGTTGCATTTGTAAAGCGATGGTCAAAAGAATTCAATGACCCTTACATTACGAAGACTCTGTTCACAACGTTAGTGAGGCCAATACTGGAATATGGATCTGTTGTTTGGAACCGGATAGAGTCAATTCAAAAACAGTTTCCGATTTTTAAGAAACTTTCGTTGGGATTCTAAGTACAACCTGCCGCCATATAGAAGTCGTTTAAAACTCATTAATCTTCCTACACTTGCTAATCGCAGAGAAATGCTAATACTTATGGTCAAGCTACTGACAGGTTTGATCTCTAGCCCAGCTCTTTTTGGCGAAATAAAACTTATCGTTGCTTCCCGTATTTCAAGACATTTCTGGCCTCTGGCGCCCCTAGCATCGGTCGGGCGGATATGTAGTGATAAAACCGTTGGGACTATTATTATTATTATTATAAAAAAAGTTGCGAGTGTGCGAATATTAATATTTGCGAAATAAAAAGTGTTGTAAGTTATTTGTATATAAAGAGAGTTGGCAGTCAGATAATCCCAGCGAGTTTTATTTAACAATCCAGTGGTCGAACCCAAAGTATTTTTGAAATCATAGAAGTTTCAAGGAAAAAAATTCTGTAATGTGCAAAGATTGAATTTATTACGACGCAGTCGACCTGTTTAATTTGGTTGAACCAACATTATTTAAAAAAATTTTACGGACGATTCGCTATCGGCTGGATTAAAAGCTGTTCTGAAGATCTGAAGAAATAGCTTTTCGCTTGATACAACAACCATATCAGCATGGTAAGAACAAGAAAGAGTGTTGAATACAGCAATTAATGGCCTGTTGATTCCTCTGTACGCAAACATCCAGAAAGTGCGCAAATGGTTCATTGGATGGGCAGGAAAATTGGATTATGTGGCCGAAAGGGCAGGGAAATGCAAAGGGTGTGCAACGTCATCAATCACGAGCGCATCGAAAACGTTGCAAACGGCATCAAATCAGCAACCAAGTGCGTACGAATTCGTTTAAAAATTAGGCAAAAAGAATAAAAGGTCAAGTAAGTGTAGCTCTGCGAAATCGAATCGTAATATGAATATATAATTAATGTGGTTGGAAGAACAAAAACAGACTGAATTTAAATATTTAAAACAGAAATATGATATCATGTTTTAATATGAAGCTCTGACGAGTCAGATAATGCAAGTTTAGACTCATTGAAGGTATATCGCAATGGTCAAATCGCAAGGGTATGAGCGGTATAAGCGGGGCTAAGGAGAGGCGGTTCGGACAGGTGTTGTGCATGAGGGAGAAGAATTAAACAGGATGCTTACTGAAACGCAATTGAAGGTGCATACGATGACGGACTTGAATGCACCGCAAATAAGCTCGGAACATGTGATACCAAGGGATATTCCCCCCTTTAGCGCAAGGCCAGAGGAATTGCCCCTGTTTACCAGCGCTTTAAGAATTCAACGAGGCTATGTGGGTTTAGCCAAGATGAAAAATTACTTCGTATGCTAGGTGCGCTAAAAGGAAATTCAATTGAGTTTCTTAGCAGTAAATTGATAATTCTGGCTCCAGTTCGGGAGATAATATGGATGTAAATGGTTTGTGATAGATCAGAGCCAAAAACTAATAATCTTCTGCCAAATCTGCGCCAATGAGCGGCTGTCAACAGTAACAAAATTGAGGTTAAGAGTTCGGCCGCTGCAATGGAAGCTTCTGGGCTTCAACAGCATATGACAAATATATTGCCAATGCAAGAGCTTGTCGAAAAGCTCCAGCGCAAATGCTCCTACAATTATTATTTTTCAGATAAGCTGGAAGCTATTAAAGTGTTAAGTGACTGGCTCTTTGACTTGGAAGACGCTGCTTATAAATTGACATCAATTACTTCTACTGCCAGCCCTAAGGCGGAGAAGCGCCGAGTTCATCAAGCGTGCTTCCCCACAGCGGACGTAGAAGCTAGCGAGTAAGGCCAAAACTGGCATGCTATTTTTGCAACGAATCGCGTGTTATATTGAAGTCCGATAATTTCCAAGAATTTGGCTATGACGGAAAGTAGTCCATAAACTGAAGTTATGCAGAAAGCATCATGCAAGAAGCTGTAGTAGTCCATAGTCCATAAGGTATACGACACAACCTGGTGCTACAGTTGGGGCTTATTAGATAAAAAGTTCTAACACACTTTATCGAGTCTTTCCGATTTATCGACTTGCGTAAAATTTTTCACAGGTTCCTCGTTAATGAGGAGTACCAGCACTCAATGGAGACTCGCCTGCCAGATGTATATATTTAACGGCTCAAGCTGTCGTGTTTTATCATAATTTGTTAATAATCAGAACGCGAAAGAATTTCCTTATACATATGTCCCGCGATCTGCGAAAAGTATTTTGGTGAGGCACTATGTCGATAATATGCTCGACAGCGGGAACACCGTGCAAGAAGCCATAGAGCTTTCATATTCAAGAATAGCTATCCAAATCTACAGACGTGACTGAAGTCCTAGGAGAGGTAAGAGATGCGTATTACCTTTGCAGCTCTGCCAAGAACGTTGATCAGGTCGTTAAAGCCAGCAAGGTGCTACGTATGTAGCAGAGGACTGATAACACCATTACAAAGAACTTCAAATCCATCATACTCAAACTGAGGTGGCACTTTCACGTTCCTATACGTCTATCTGTCTGGCCACGTCGATCTTCATTCAAGACCCCTTAGGAAGTCCACACCCATTATGACTTCGTCAAAAATCTCTGCCACTATAAACTTGTGTACCACTACCACATTCCCAATCACACCTTTGCAGATTACTTCTATAACTTCTGTCCTGTTACTGTCCTCAACTTTGCTTGGTTTTGGTGTTTTATTACGCAAAAACTTGCTAGAAATTTGCAAAGTAGGGGGAAATAGAGAGCGAAAATAACAGCTGAACTTGAGAGTTTCAATGGATTTAGTTAGATATATTTTTACTTGCAACAAAACAATTCGCTGTAAAGAAATTCTTAAAGTTTTCTTAAAGAAAACAAATATTTTGATTAAAATAAAGGAAAAATTAAAAGGGAGTTAGCAATAGCACAATTGTAGGCCTCATCTTTTGTAAGCGACTTGCAAAAGAACACTGAATAGCTTATCATATAGCGTGGAAAGCAACAACAAAAATAAGCGAGTTGAGTTGAAATAAGCGGGTTGAAATAAACTCGCTTAAAAAATAGCCGACCTCATTGAAAGTGAGAAAGTGGTGCTATTGTGAATAATCATTGGAAAGTACCAAATTCGAAAATTGTCGCTAACATCAAAATAAGTAAAAAACCAAGATAGGGTAGACGTAAGTAAAATCGCCTCTTATAAGAATTACTCATTTACTGATTATCAACATCACTAGTTAAAGTCAACTTACAAACTCCATTACGAAACACAGTAGCCAAGTCCTTTTATACTTTGAGCTACGTGCCCTATGGCCACTCTAGAAAATTATTGATCGTTATGGAAAGTTCTCGATTGCAAATGTTCTATTTTCGATTTCTCGAAATCTCGGATTCGTTTTGCTCCGTCATTCGAGTTTTGGGTTATCGCCAAGAACGTTGATCACGTCGTTAAAGCCAGCAAGGTGCTACGTATGTAGCAGAGGACTGATAACACCATTACAAAGAACTTCAAATCCACGGAGGCGAATGAGGAAATTCTACGAGAAGCTAGGCTCCCAACCAAAAGGGAGCTGTTACCGCTACTAACGTTGATATTCGATCGTTTGGGAATTCTAACGTTGTTTTTGATCGACACGGAGATTCTACGACAGAAAGTAAAGGGAATCGGCGTTAGATGGGGACCTTTCTCCGGCAACTTACAATTTTAATAGTGTCAAATTGTCACTTGGCAATCCATTTTCTTATTTAGTTGAATATTCTTAGCTATTCTACTGCTACGCTTTTACCCTGAAACGCCGATAATTTCCCAAATACTTCGGGTTGACCACTGGATTGTTAAATAAAACTCGCTGGCAATAAACACTTTAGAACGCTTGCTAATTCGCGAATATTAGCCGTCGTCCTTTGTAAGCGACTAACAAAATAACACTGGGTAGCTTATCGTATAGCGTGGAAAGCAACAACAAAAATAAGCGAGTTGAGTTGAGTTGATATAAGCGGATTGAAATAAACTCGCTTAAAAATAGCCGACCTCATTGAAAGTGTTGGAAAGTGAGAAAGTGGTGCTGTTATGAATAATTGGAAAGTACCAAGGGAAATTGAGAAATTTTCGATTAACAATCAAAATATGTAAAAAAATCAAGATAGATCAGACGTAAGTAAAATCTCCTCTTATAAGAATTACACATTTTGTTTTGTTCTGCTAGCAAATTTTACAAACGAATATTAATTTTGACAGTTGGACGTTCTTTTGCTATTCGCTTACAAAAGATGACGAATAGTATATTAAGAAAATAAATGCAATATACTATCTGGAAATGGCGCGCAACTTCATGTTGTTTTTGCGTTTTCTTACTTTCTTGCAAGTGTGGCACTCTAAAAGCAAAATTACTGGATATTTTATACAAAACGTCCGATAACAGATTGAGACTTAAAGACTTCGCCGTGGCCCGAAACATGGTAGTTTGTAGTACCAGGTTCCAGAATAGAAATATACATCCGGCTACGTGGCTGTCTCCAGAAGGTAAAACACGAAACCAAATTAACCATGTTGTGATAGACGGAAGGTATGCTTCCAGTGTCCTAGATGTGCGCACGATTCGAGGAGCGAACATCGCCTCGGCTCATTATCCTGTCGCAGCCAAGATATGCACGCGCCTCTGTGCTTCAAAAAGCGTGCGGAAATAGACACAAGGAAAGCTCGACGTCGGATAGCTGCAATCACAACAGACAGCCACCCACTTGGATACTAGACTCGCACTCCTGCTCTCTGAGAGCACTTATCAACACAGCGATATTTCAGAGCAATGGAACCACATCTCTTGCTCTTTACGTAACGCCGCTGAACAATATATTGGTTTTCAGCGAACACGGAAAAACGACTGGTACGATGAGGAATGTCGCGTATCAATAGCTCGGCTAAAGAACAACAAAGCTTCCAAACTGCGATACCCAAAGCACGTTAAGAACTACTTTCCAGGAGCACTCGCTAGCTGCTGAACAAACCATCATACTCAAACTGAGGTGGCACTTTCACGTTGCTATTCGTCAATATCTGTCTGGCCACGTCGATCTTCATTCATGACCCCTTAGGAAGTCCACACCCATTATGACTTCGTCGACAATCTCTACCACTATAAACTTGTGTACCACTACCACATTCCCAATCACACCTTTGCAGGTTACTTCTATAACTTCTGTCCTGTTACTGTCCTCAACTTTGCTTGGTTTTGGTGTTTTATTACGCAAAAACTTGCTAGAAATTTGCAAAGTAGGGGGAAATAGAGAGCGAAAATAACAGCTGAACTTGAGAGTTTCAATGGATTTAGTTAGATATATTTTTACTTGCAACAATTCGCTGTAAAGAAATTCTTAAAGTTTTCTTAAAGAAAACAAATATTTTGATTAAAATAAAGGAAAAATTAAAAGGGAGTTAGCAATAGCACAATTGTAGGCCTCATCTTTTGTAAGCGACTTGCAAAAGAACACTGAATAGCTTATCGTATAGCGTGGAAAGCAACAACAAAAATAAGCGAGTTGAGTTGAAATAAGCGGGTTGAAATAAACTCGCTTAAAAAATAGCCGACCTCATTGAAAGTGAGAAAGTGGTGCTATTGTGAATAATCATTGGAAAGTACCAAATTCGAAAATTGTCGCTAACATCAAAATAAGTAAAAAACCAAGATAGGGTAGACGTAAGTAAAATCGCCTCTTATAAGAATTACTCATTTACTGATTATCAACATCACTAGTTAAAGTCAACTTACAAACTCCATTACGAAACACAGTAGCCAAGTCCTTTTATACTTTGAGCTACGTGCCCTATGGCCACTCTAGAAAATTATTGATCGTTATGGAAAGTTCTCGATTGCAAATGTTCTATTTTCGATTTCTCGAAATCTCTATCTTAATCTCGGATTCGTTTTGCTCCGTCATTCGAGTTTTGGAATATCGCCACACTGTTCCCTACCTAAGTTTGATCGTCCCGATCAGACACACTGACTGTTCCAAATGACGCAAGTCTTTTCAAGGGAACTACCTTCATTACTTTCCTCGACCTCTTAACTGCTGGGATTCGATACATCATGTCATTTACCATGAACCTTCGCTGGATCTCTTCCCATCGTTTCGTGACTGTTGACCGAACCTTTATCTACTCGCATGAAAGGGTCTAGACACATCCATTGTAGTCCGCTTAAACTGTGAAGCAGAGTTAAACTCTTTTATCTGACCGTTATTTCGTGATTTCGGTGGCTTGGATGTAATACACTATGTCTAAGACGCCGCCGCCAATTAAACCAACCGACCGTACGCCCGTTTGGGACATCCGTTCGGCTTTTCGGAGTTGCCCGAGCGGGGCGAGCGGCCGACCGTTCATCACCGCAGCTTATGACCGACAACGCTGAAGGCAATTTAATTAAAATCAAACGGAAATATAATAGCTAATTCGTTAAATATTGTATATACATACATATGTAGATATATTGTATATACATGAAGCTAAAACAAAGAAATTAAATAGAAGTGAATACTAAATTATATAAAACTATAAAAGGTGTACCCGAGTATTCAAAGAAAGCATAAGCGGTGAGTGCGAAAATCGACCAGTCGGTTAATTATTGGTCCTTCGCAACCAACCTTAATACAAGTCCTATTGGGAAATATTATACTTTTAATTAAAAATACAAGCAAAAACCTCGTTCGTTCGCAAAAAATTTAGTGTGAACATAATACAATACAGTGCTACAAAAACAAAGAGTGACAAAAAGAAGTGTGCAAGGCTGCTACCAAAAAAAAAAACCAAAAAAAATTGTTTGATAAAACATATATTCCTTTTACAAAAAGTTGTGGAACACAAAAAAAAGTGTTATTTGAAAAAACAGATATTTGCAAAAAGTTGGTAAAAAAACGGTGTTTTTTGGCAAAACATAAATCTTACGAAAATTTTGCAAACAAATACAATTGTTATACCCGCGCACTTGTGCATACTTTGATCGCATAACGGTTGCTTGTAACAGCATAACGGAATCTTGATATAATAATTTGATAATGCTCAATTACCGATTCTAGTCGCTAAAACAAGTTCGCAGAGTGTAATGACTCTCACCCCATCATCTTATGTGAAAGCTGTTGTTGGTGACAATGCTACTGCTTCGACTTCTTCGTCTCCTTATTCGCATGTGGTTGTTGCTGATAAAACTACTGCTTCGAATTATTTAACTAATGGTCCTGTTACTGCTTAGACTTCTTCAGTTTCGTCACAGCTAACTGCAATGGCTAGTGGACATAATACACCATTTCTATTACCCACCTATGCGGATTGGAAAAAAGTGGTGAATAACAGACGGCGCAAAAAATTAGTGTTTCTGGTATAGCACTAACTCTGATTTAGAGGTGCCAGACGTGAGGAAATGGTTTCACTTATCACCATTCCACCCCACCGTATCCGCAGATAACATAATAGAATATGTTAACAAGCACACTGGTATTGACAGAAATAATCTGTCTTGTTATGCATTAGTTAAGAAACAAACTCCGTCTGCTAAAATTAATCATGTTAATTTTAAGTTAGGAGTGTCTGCGGCGCTGTACAACAACTTGCATTCACCTCAGATTTTTCCTGTCAATTTTAATTTACGCCCTTTTCGTATATTTCGAAAGGAGGAGTTGCAACAGAGAGACGAGTAATTGTTAACAAGCCTATTAGCGGAAATTGTGGTTTGAAGGTGTATTTCCAGAATATTTCTGGCCTTCGAACAAAATCAGAAGCTGTTCGTTCACTTAGCTCTCAGTTGGATTATGACATCTTTGTTATTGTTGAGACTTGGCTTAATCCGGATTTCCGTGACGAGGAATTTTTTTACTGCAATTTGTACAGTGTATATCGTAAGGACAGAGATGCGGCGAAAACTGGCTGTATGAGAGGTGGTGGAGTTCTTATCGCAGTCCAACGAAAGATGTGCGCTCATTTTGTGGAATTAGCTAATAATGATTCTGTTATCGATCAACTCTGTATTTGTGTTCGTGGGTCCTCTTCTAAGGGCTCTCTTTTTTTTATTGGTATCTTATATCCCTCCAAATGATGACCTTTATCGTGCGCATGCTGATAATATAATATCTTTAGTTTTAAATAAGCTAGGCGATAACCATTTGTGTATGTTAGGCGACTTTAACTTATCCAACGTGACATGGTGCGGTTCATTTTCAAATTTTGGCCTTACGCCAATAAATGTTACTGCCTCTTTTGAGACGTCTCTGCTTGACAATCTTTTAAGTCTTAATTTATTGCAAATTAATAATTTTGTTAATCAACTGAATAGAGTTCTTGATCTCATATTTATAAGTGATAATATAAGTTGCAATGTAGAGGAATGTTACTTTCCAATATCAGTTTGTGATAAACATCATGTACCCTTGGTTCTAAAATTTGAGTTTTACGAGTTTTCAGTTAATCAGTCCGCTGAAATAATTGGCTTTAACTACTCAGCCTGCGATTACTCTAAATTTAATGATTTAATATCCGACATTTATTGGGAAGAAGTTTTTGACGGCTCTGACGTTGCAAAATCTTTGTTAATTTCTAAAACGCTTTTAATCGATTTATATATTAACAATATTCCAGTCTTAAAAAAAGACCTTAAAAGCAACCTTGGTACAATCAGGAGTTAAAAAAAATTAAAAAACCTCAGAAATAAATTTTCTAAGAAATTTAAGTCAACTAGGAACCAGTTCTTTCGCCTTAAATATGAAGCCTATCAGAAGCAATTTAATTGCTTGGACAAATTTCTTTACAGAAACTACATTCTTGATGTAGAGTCTAAATTAAAATCAAATCCGAAGACCTTTTGGCAGTTTATAAAGTCTAAGAATTCAAGTGACAATATACCTTCATCAGTTTTCTTTCAGGGTAAATTTGCACATTGCCCAGCTGACGTTTCCAATCTGTTTGCTACATTTTTCAGTTCGAGCTTCACCAGTGATGTGGGCGCTTCGCCACTTGATCTCATGGTGAATTCCTCTTTTAGTTTTGGATCCTTAAATTTGTCCCTCGAAGACGTTGCTAATGGTATCTCCAAATTAAAACCGTCTTTTAAGGACGATGTGGATGGTTCGTCAGGCATTTTGCTAAGGAATTGCCCAGCTTTAGTGCTCCCGTTGCAACTCATTTTTAATAAGTCATTAGCTTCAGGGTTTTTTATCGACGATTGGAAATTGACCTCTATTACTCCGCTTTTCAAAAGCGGGAATAAAAGTGATGTGTGCAATTATAGGCCAATATCAAAGTTATCTTCAGTATCAAAAGTCTTTGAGAGTATTACTGTAAAAAAATGTATTTTGTATCTAAGAGCTCAATTTCGACAAATCAACATGACTTCGTCTCCAATCGGTCCTTCTTGGATGGTTTTCAAGTTGATTGTGTTTATACAGATTTCTCCAAGGCTTTTGATAAAGTTTCTCATTGGATTTTAGTTAGCAAGTTATCTGGCATGGGCCTTCATTCTAATTTTTTGCAGCGGATTAAATCTTATTTGTTGAATTTGTTTTGTTCATATAAGCGCACGGTGAACGGTCGCGTGAAGAGTAATTAAATTAAATCTGTGTAAAATTAAAGATTTGTTTAATATTCAAACTCTACTCAAACGCTATTACTATACTATACCCATACGTTAATAAATAAAAGCAGTATTAATCAAATTAAAGTTGTAAAATAAATAAAAATAAAAAATAAAAAAAAAAACGCAAACAATTGCCAGTGTAACAAGTAAAAAAATCGTTGTTAGCAAGAAAGTGCGAAAAACTAAAAACATAAGTACAAAGTCCAACGAGGACAGTAAAATGAGTCATGCTCAGCAACAATGGGCAAACACTTTCACCTTTGGGTGATAATAGATTTTCAATCTTAAGCGTAGACAACGCAAAAGAAAAAACAGCTGCATTGCAGGGTGCAACTAAATCCGACTGTGCCAAGCCACCACCAATATATTTGCGTGAAAGCAGCTCTAATGCACTTGTCGTTAACATTGCCCGCCTAATTGGTACAAACAATTTTCACATTGACGAAACTAAAATTCATATAACGAGAAAAACTTCCGTGAAGTAGTAAATTTGTATCCGCTAAAAACAAAAACTACTAATCCTACCAATTAAAAAGCTCTAAGGGCCTAATTGTTGTAATAAAAGGAATTGAAGCCTCAGTAAATTCCGACGAGATAAAAGAAGCGCTTGGGGAACAAGGGTTTGCTGTTAAATCAGTTATCAATGTAAAAAATAAAAATAGAATACCGCAACCCATGTTCAAAGTAGAACTTATGCCTGATTCTGTTCAACTTAAAAAGAATGAAACTCATTCGATCTACAAACTACAGTATTTGTTACATCGCAAAGTAACGGTAGAAGAACCACTAAAACGGAATGGTGCAGTCCAATGCACTAACTGCCAAGAATTTGGGCATATTAATCATACTGCACCCTGCTGTATGTGTAGCCTGTGGAGAACTTCACCACTCTTCAGATTGTAATAAGAAGAGGGAAGACATATCCTTAAAAAAATGTAGTAATTGTGGCGGTAATCATACTGCAAACTACAGAAGCTGCCCTGTTTATGAAGACCTAAAATTAAAGCTCGCCCAAGGCATTCAAACGAAACGAAGCCAAATCAAAATTATTCCACAAGCGCCTAACATTCATACCACAGTATACAGTAAAAATACCCCTAGTATTCCTTATATGAAAAGAACGTTATCATACGCAAATGTTGTAAAAACTAATACTGTAAACGCTAACCCAAGTATCAATAACAATCAATATTCTAACCCAAGCATACCTATTACTGATAATGCTAACCCATAGTGGCTTAGAGGCAATGATATTAAACCTCACACAGTGCATGTCTCAATTCATGTCAACAATGCAAAGTATGATCCAAGACTTAGTTAAAGTGCAAACGCAAATGCTACAATCTTTAATCAATAAGAAATGAGCAAGCTCAAAATATGCATATCGAATGCAAACGGGGTAAACCAACATAAGTTAGATCTCAAAAGATTTCTAACAGAAAGCGGTGTAGATATCATGCTTTTATCAGAAACGCATCTTACAAACATGCATAACTTTTATTTACCCGGCTACAAATTTTATAACACAAACCACCCAGACGGTAAAGCTCACGGTGGAACAGCAGCGCTCATAAGAAACAGACTTAAGCATCACTCACTTTAACCGTACAAGACGAATTACATGCAAGCCACTTCAATATGCTTAAAAGCTCGTGGCACTGAGCTGAAAATTTCGGCAATATACTGCCCGCCACGCTTCTCTATTACAGACAATCAATTCAAAGAATTCTTCAACACGTTAGGTGATCGCTTCCTGGCAGGTGGTGACTATAACGCCAAACATCCTTACTGGGGTTCCCGCCTTGCGAACCCTAAAGGTCGGCAGCTTTATAAGACTATCAAGGATAAGCGAAACCATCTTGATTTTGTGTCACCTAGACAGCCAAATTACTGGCCAACAGATGTTAGGAAATTACTAGACTTAATTGATTTTGCGATCACCACAAACATTGACAGAACTTTAATAACTGCTGAAACCTGTGTTGATCTGTCTTCTGATCACTCACCAGTTATGATCGCACTAGATGAACAGCCATGTAAAATCGAAAACGTCTCCCCCTTGACATCACACAAAACAAATTGGCTGAAATACAAAAAGTTTTTAAGTCACCACGTGCGCACAAACATTAAAATTAATAATGAGGACGATATTGACAACAATATTAGCGTTCTGAACTCATTGCTTATAACAGCTGCTACAGTAGCGACACCTCAGCCATCATCAGACAAAAGTTTCTTTGAAAAACAAACCAACAGGCAAATCGAACGCCTCGTTATAGAAAAACGTAAACTCCGAAGAGAGTGGCAAAATTCAAGATCGCCTGCAGCAAAACTCAAACTCAAAACTGCGGAAAAAATACTAAAACGAGCGCTTAAAATTGAAGATGATCAAAATATAAATATCTTCATTAAAAACCTATCCCCTAATGGGAACCAAAAGAGTTCATTGTGGAAAGCGCAAAGAAATATCAAGCCACCTGTAAAAACTGGCATGCCGCTAGGAAAAGAAAATGGATCCTGGGCTCAAAGCTCAGTGGAAAAGGCTGATTGTTTTGCGCGACATCTTGAGAAGGTATTTCAACCCAATTCGGCATCAACATCTTATATGCTCCCACTTCAATCCAATAGTAGAAGTATAAGCCCAATTTCTACGTCAAAATCAGAAATTGAAAAAGTAACACAAACGCTAGACCCAAAAAAATCACCTGGCTATGACCGAATTACTCCAAAAATGTTAATTGAATTACCGAGTACTGCTATCACCTATATATCCATTATTTTTAACTCCATCTTAAAACTTGGTTACTTTCCGAAAGCGTGGAAAAGCTCACAAATTATTATGATTGAAAAGCCCGGCAAAAACCCAACTTTGCCATCATCATACAGACCAATTAGCTTCTCTCGAAGATTTTTAAAAAAATTGTATTATCTAAAATTAATCCAGTTCTCAAAAACTGTAATATTATACCCACTCACCAATTTGGCTTTCGTGAGAAGCATGGTACAATAGAACAAGTTAACCGTATCACCGAATGAGATAAGAAAAGCATTTGAACGCAGAGAATATTGTTCCGCAGTTTTTCTGGATGTAGCTCAAGCTTTCGACAAAGTTTGGCATAAAGGACTCTTGCATAAAATCAGAACGTTACTACCACCAAGCTTCCATAGCATTCTTAAATCGTACCTCTCAGGTAGACGGTTTACAGTAAAAATTCATGATTACATAACAGAAGAGTTTCCAATAAAATCTGGCGTTCCCGAGGGCAGCGTCCTTGGTCCAACCCTATACATTATATTCACATCTGACATCCCAACATGTAGTTCGTTGTTAACTTCAACCTTCGCCGATGATACTGCTATAATATGTAGAAATAAGTGCCCAGTAGAAGCATCAAAACTCTTACAAATCCATATGAAAGATATCGAGGAGTGGCTAGAGATCTGGCGTATTAAAGTAAACGAGAAAAATCGAAACATGTCACTTTTACACTTAAGCCAAAAACGTGTACCTTCGTATAGTTCACGCCTACTTTTATTTAATTTGAAATCGTTGGATTCTAGAAGATCCATACTCTCTTTGTCTTTTATTTTAAATTTGGTTAATGGCGCTTTTGATTGTCCCATTCTATTAGTAAAACTTAATTTTAACATTCCTCAGCGAAGTTTACGAAATTTTTTGCCGTTTTATGGTGTTAATTACAAAACTGAATATGCTCGTAATGCCCCTATTGCTCGTGCCATTGGTGAATTTAATATGATATCGAACAAGATATTATTAGATTTTTCTTATTCAAAAAATGTTTTTAAAAATCTTTTGGATTCAACTTTTTAGATTATTAAATTTTCTTTTCTTAGTTATTAAGCATAATATTGTTAATAGTCTGTAAGGAAACTGTTGTTCAATAGACTTAATAAATAAATATATAAATATATATAGACATATAAAGACTTGAGTAAAAATTGCGATATCTCAATGAAACTCGGTAGGTAGACCTTGACCCAGAGCAGGTTGGTATTTAAAATAGGCAAAATCGGACAATAACCACGCCCTCCTCCCATATAACGGCAATTGTCGAAAAATCCAAAAATTGCTATATTTCAGTAGCTATCGAAGCTAATTTGCTCAAATTTGGTATGTAGTGTTGTATTTGAGCAGGAAATCCCACTGTATAATTTTGTACAGGGGGCGTGGCACCGCCCACTTATGAGTTCATATGTATATCTCTGGAACCAACATCGCCCCCCCTTCCCCCGATTTTGTTCAAATTTGTTAGACGTATTACACTATGCCCATTTAAGCGATATTTGAAAAATTATCAAAATCTGACCAAAACCACGCCCACCTGCCATATAACGGTAATTTTCGTAAACACTCAAAATCGGACATTTCAATAAATGTTGAAGGGAAATATTTTTAGTTTAGTATGTGGTGTTGTATTGCAGCCAGAAATCCGACTATATGCAAACTTTGTAAAAGGGGCGTGTCACCGCCCACTCTTGAGATCATATGTATATGTCTGGAACTACTTTATCGATTTCGTCTAAAATTGGCACACATGTTAGATTGTACGTAGTTGGGTGAGATTATTAAAATTCTTGAAATCGGCCCGTCTACCATATAACGGTAATTTTCCAAAACTATGAAAATTGTATCCTTAAGTAACTATTAGAATTAAATCAAAAAATCCATTTATACAAACAAAGTTTTAATACAGATATTTTTTTATGTAAGCAGTATTTTTAAAATCTTTGAAATTGGACCAGACCCAGTAAGTTTTTGAAACCCGTAAAAATCGGATACTTTGGTATGTGGTTTTGTATTAAATCAATAAATCCGATTATATGAAAATTTTTAAAAAAGAGGCTTACATCAAGTTCGGTTTTGCCAGGACTTAGTCTCTGCTTTATTCATTTAAAAACTAAGCCCCTTCTGTACTTATTTGACCAAATATAAACTTTACTTAAAGTTACAAGAGTGTGACAAAACAAAAAAAAAATTTGTTTTTCATAGCATAAACTTGAACAAGACAGTCACAAGCAACATTTGCAGGAACACAAGTTCGCAAGGTGCAACATCTGCAGCAGCAACAGCTTCATCTGCAACTCCAGCGACAGCTCTATTGGCAAATTCTTAAATCTCTTAAAAATTTAAAACATCGTTCATTTTCCCGAAGGTCATATTGTTTCAAACAAAAAAACTCCGAGCGGAAGCATATGTACATACATACATACATGTATCCACATGTGAACAAACGTACGCAAATGCATATAATTAACGCTGCTTGTGTCTTCGAAGTCCAAGAAGTCTTGGCTAAGCAAATGAGAATTTGGAATGTCGCGCAAGACTTCTTTACTATTGGCAGTCCACTTTCGAAGTGGGAAACGTGCCAAGCTTAAGGCCTCGGTGATTAATAGTGGACTCTAAGCTGTGAACGCCTGCGAGCACGTCGTCGACGTACATATGTTGTCGGAGGACTATCGAAGCGATCGGAAGCGATTCGTGAACGTCGTCGGCAAGTTGCAGAAGCGTCCTTATTGCGAGATAAGGAGCGCAGTTTACCCCGAAAGAGACAGTATTCCATTGAAATTGACGAACTGGTTCACTTATTAAATCGCGAAATACAATTTTTTAAATTTCCTCTGTTGAGACTGAACTAGGATCTGGCGGTACATTTTCTCTATTTATTTACTTATTTATTAACTTAGTCTTTAGTTCAACAAAACATTACAGACTATAACGATTATAAAGTTTGCTTAAAACTATTAAAAATAATTTATAAACTAAAAAATGGAGTTCAAAAGATTCAAAAAAACCGATCTTGGGACTGAAAAGTCGATCGTAACAGCATTACTTATACTATTAAATTGCCGAGTGGCACGCGAATTGATGGCATATAGTGTTCTAGCATTATCACCATAAAATGGTAAAAATGTTCGAAGGGTTCGCTGGGGAACATTAAACCTAATCTTTTCCAGCAAATAAGTGTAGCCACGCACCAGCCAAATGAAACCATGCAATTGCTCAACGGTCGATCAATCAGTGAATCTTTATTTTCAGTTTGTATAACAAAATACCAAAATCTGGTGACGGTGAAACCGTTATCCCGTTACTTATGTGAACATAGATTTCATGAGAGAATAAACATATGTATAACTAGTATGCAGTAATGAACGTACCAATGCTTATGTATATAAATATATGTGTACATGGGTTTTATGAGAGGATAACCGTATGTATGTATAACTAGTATGCAACGATGAACGTACCAATGCTTATGTATATAAATATATGTGTACATGGGGTTTGTGAGAGGATAACCGTATGTATGTACATATATCATAAATGTGTCCTATGAGAGAATGAACTTAAAGCTAGAACAGAGTGAATACCGAAATGTATGTACACGCATATGTGCATGTGTATGTACGTATAAGGGTGGATCATTGGGAACGGACTACTGCTATGAGTGACAATAAGCATGCAAACACACTGCATTGCTACAGTTCGGCCGTCCTGACCGATGAGATCACCTGATCTCACGAATTTTCTACTTATAACGGGTGTTTTTTTTAGGGGTATAGAACTTCGAATTGAAATAAAACACAAGAAAATCGTTTTCAATTTGGCTTTATTGGAAGGATAATTTTATGCCATTAATGTTTAAATATGATTTCGGGCATGTGGCCGCCGCAGCTGGCTCGAATAAAGCCAATTCTACAGGTCCAATTTTCAACCACTTTTTCGAGCATATGGGGCCGTATGTCGGCAATAACGCCACGAATGTTGGCTTCCAATTCCCCTAACGTTTCTGGTTTGTTGGTGTAGACGAGCGACTTCACATATCCCCAAAGAAAATAATCCAATGGTGTCAAATCACACGATCTTGGTGGCCAATTGACAGGTCCATTCCGAGAAATTATGCGCTCAGCGAATGTTTCCTTGAATAAATCGATTGTGACGTGCGCTGTGTGGCATGTAGCGCCGTCTTGTTGGAACCACAACTCATCCACATTCATGCCATCCAATTCGGGAACAAAATAGTCGGTTATCTATACCGGTCTCCATTAACGGCAACTGCCTCTCCAGCATTATTGCGGAAGAAGTATGGCCCAATGACTCCACCAGCCCATAGAGCACACCAAACAGTCAGTTTTTGTGGATGTAATGGCGTTTCAAGGGTCTCATGTGGATTCTCTTCACTCCAAATGCGGCAATTTTGCTTGTTGACGTAGCCATTCAACCAAAAATGAGCCTCATCACTGAACAAAATTTTGCGATGAAAATCAGCATCGAGATCAACCTCATTTTCGGCCCATACACCAAAATCACGACGCATTGCATGGTCTCGCGGCTTTAATTCTTGCACAAGCTGGATCTTGTAAAGTCGCAAGCCAAGATCTTTGCGCAAAATCTTCCATAAAGTTGATGGACAAAGCTCCAATTGCTGTGCACGGTGGCGAATCGATTCATTCGGGTCCTCTTCAACACTTTGCTCTACAGCGGCAATTGTTTCTTCGGTGCGCACTGTTCGACGTCTCTGCGGATGCGTATTATCACATAGAGTAAACGTAGTGCGAAAACGATCCATGGTTAACCGAATTAATTGCTCTGATGGACGATTATGTCGACCATAAAATGGACGGAGCTCACGGTAAACTTCGCGAACTGAACCATTATTTTCGAAATAAATTTGCACGATTTGCAAGCGTTGTTCTTTTGTCAACCTGTTCATGATGAAATGGCAAACCAAACTGAACATAAATGACATTAGAGTTGCCAGATTTGACCACAAAATGCCAGTTTTATCTCTATTCGAAAAACAAACCTGTAAAAAAAACACCCTATACTATAAACTTCATCTGAGTCCCGCCGCCTACCTAACCACGGTCTAATGTTTCCTGCAGCCCATACTCCTTTGTAAGGTAGCCGCGGCAACTGAAAGCCTTCAACATCTTCTAACATATAGCGGTCGTATCTTAGCACCTTTGTTACTCTATAAGGTCCCTTAAACTTGGGTATCAACTTTTTAGAAACACCAGGACTTGAGTCAAAGGTTTTTACCATTACATAGTCGTCTTCTTTATATTTATTAGGTTTCCGTCTTTTCCTGTCAACGTATTCCTTGTTATAAATTTTTAACCTTTTTGCATTTATGGACGCTCTAGATCGTATTTCGCTGTGTTCACACAGTTCTAACTCTTCTTCATTATCCGCAAGCATTTCTTGAGGTAAATCTAAGACATTTCCTCTTTGCTTTTTTCCAAAAAGCATTACACTTGGGTATTCTTTTACTGTTCTGTGTGTCGTATTATTTAGTACGTACTCTACTGTTTCCAGTACGCTTTCCCAACTGGTATTTTCTTTGTCGTTTACTAACTTTGCTTTCATGGGCCCTAAACTCCTGTTTACTCTTTCTGCTTGTCTGTTGGCCTGTGGTGACCCTGTGGCAATTTTTATGTGTCGGACGTTTTGATCTATTAAGAATTGTTCAAAATCTTTTGACGTAAACCCGCTGCCTCTATCGGACACGATGTGTTTTGGACGACTGTAGCACCTAAAATAATCCTTTAAGGCAACTATTACTTCTCTCGTATTCGTTGTTTTTGTTGGATACAACCGGACGAACTTTGTACCCGCGTCTATTATAACTAGAATATGCTTTTTAGACCGAGAATTATCAATCGGTCCAATATGGTCTATGTGAATGACTTGAAATGGGCTATTACTTTTAGAAATATTATTTAGAAACCCTTCTTCTCGACCATGTTTTGAAGAAAAAACAATGCATTTTAGACAATTTTTTATGTGGCTTGTAACCTTTTCTTTCATTTTCGCGAACCAGTAGCTTTTTAATATAAGATCTATGGTCTTGTCGACTCCTACGTGCCCCATTTCATCATGGTATTTATATAAAATATGACTCTCCATATCTTGGGGAACGCAAAATAAAATGCGTCCAGCACTAGTTTTCCTATATATTACACCATTGCGCATTTCGTAGAAGTTATGCTCGCCCGACTGCAATTTTTCCCTTAACTGTTTAAACTGCTCATCTCTGCCTTGAAAAATTACAAGATTTTCTTCAAACGTATTTGTTTCTATTACTAAAATATTGCATCTACTTAGAGCGTCTACGTGTTGCATGCGTGTGCCTGAGCGATGTTCTAAAATATACTCGTAATTTTGTAATTCCAGCGCCCAACGCGCAATCCTTGGGTTCATTTCTTTTTTATTTAAGGTCATCGTTAGCGAGTTACAGTCCGTTATTATTTTAAATTTTAACCCTTGCAGATAGACTCTAAACCTTTGGAGTGCATAAACTATAGCTAACGTCTCTAGCTCGAAGCTATGATATTTGGCTTCAGCTTCACTTGTTCTTTTAGAGAAGTAAAAAATCGGATGTGCTTTCCCGTCTGATTTTTTTTGTATTAAAATTGCGCCAAAACCTAGTGAACTTGCATCGCAATGCAATTCTGTTTCGTCACTGGGATCATAAATAGACAATATTGGAGCTTCTAATAGTTTCTGTTTTAAAGTTTCGAAACACTTTAATTCGTCTGGCCCAAACTTAAATTTAGCGTTCTTCTTTGTTAAATCATACAAAGGCTTCGCTATAATGGAAAACCCTTGAATAAAACGTCGGAAATAGGAACATAATCCTATGAAGCTTTGAAGGGAATGGAGTTTAGTCGGTGTAGGAAAATTTCTTATCGCCTCTAAACCTTTTTCATCTGCCTTTATACCGTCCTCGGAAATGACATAACCTAAATATTTGACTTCTGACTGCAAAAATTCACATTTGTCTAACCTCAGTTCTAACTTGTTCTCTACTAACCTTTTGAATATCTCTTTTAAGATCTCATAATGCACATCAATACTTTCCGTGGCAATCATTATGTCGTCTAGATATATTGTAACTTTTTGTTCCCTGATCATGTCCGCAAATATTTTATTAATGAACCTCTGAAATGTTGACGGCGCATTTTTAAGGCCAAAAGGCATCCTCAAAAACTCAAATTGACCCAACGGGGTTATAAAAGATGTATACTTTACTGACTCAGGGTGCACGAATATATGGAAAAATCCATTTTTTAGGTCTAATTTTGTGAAAAATTTTTTCTTTACTAATCTGTCAAGTAGATCATCTATCAAGGGAATTGGATAGTTATCTTTTGCCGTTAACTTATTCAGCGTGCGATAGTCTACACACATTCTCAAGTCACCTGTATGTTTACGTACAAGAACAATTGGTGACACAAATTCCGACTCACTAGCCCTGATATACTTTTTTTCTAAATACTCGTCCAACAAACTTTGTAACTTATTTTTTTCGGTGTATGACAAGCGTCTAGGACAAGAAAATGGTCTAACATTTTCTAGAATTAGTTTTATTTCACATTTGGTTCTAGGTTCGGTAGGCTGTTCGGGACTCAGATAAAATCTTTCAAACATTTTATAAAGTGTTTGTCTTTCTAAATATTTTACATTCGCTCCAATATTTAAGTTAGACCGTTCACCAACCACATCCATCAGTAACGTTAAATCGCTTGGAAAAATTTCTACGCCATTACGTTCATAACTTATTTCACAATTTTCATTTGGGCCAACTGGACCCTCCACTTTGTTATAATCTATGTTATAATGTTTCAAATCTTGTACTATTGTTTTCGTTCTTAAATTACTTATATTTTCATCAACGCATTTTTTACTCACAGCAACATTGTTAACACAAAACGAATCCTTTCGTAAGTCAATATCTCTATCCTTCGTTTCTACATACTTTTCATTTTTCATAATACTAATACCTCTCTTACATTGATCGATTGCATACATTTTATTTAAACTTTGCATTGTACTTTGCTTTGCTGTAAATTCTTCTTCGGATTGAACCGTAACGCAACCACTTTTAACATTTTCAACCTCTCTAACTAGCTTATACTTACATATTTTTAAAAAATCTCTTCCCAGAATTGCATTATAGCTCATGGTTTTATCGTCAACTACAATTAAATACAACATGTATTGTTTTTTATTTATTTTAATAGAACATAAAATTTTTCCGACCACTTCAATAGGAATGTTATTTACGCCAAACAAAAGAGAATTCACTTTCTCCAACTTGTAGTCTAACCGCTTAGGTACGACTGACCTTCGCACCAGGCTTACTGCGCTACCCGTGTCTATAATGCATTCTAAGAGAAAAGACTTATTTACTAAATTTGAATTAAACTTAAACCGAAAATATCTTACGTAATCGTTCTTTGGTGGCACCTTTCGCTGTGAGCACTCCAACACACGATGTTCCGTACTGCCGCACGCATAACAAGCCCCTGGTAGCCGCTTCGGTTTTCTGCATTCATCAGCCAGGTGTCCACGTGAGTTGCAGTTAAAACAATTGTTTTCGTTTACCTTGCTGTTTTGTTTGGGTTTTAGTTGCACCTTGCTAAACGCCTGGAGTAACTGCGCTTTCGTTGTAAAGCATTGTAAATATGCTGATCGTCGGGTATTCCGTCAATTGCGTACTCGACAAACTCTTCTTCTTCCATCTGCAACGGCATGGACAACATGATTTTCTCGCTAAGGTAATCGTTGAAGTTTTCGCCCAGTTTCCATTTTCGGTCTTCAAACTTACGTCGCAAGATTAGTTTGTTTTCCTGCATATTAAACATACGTTTCATTTCCCTGAATAGGGCTTCTATGTCTTCTACCGCAAAATTCGCTTTTGACTGCATCCAAGTTGCAGCTTTACCTTTCAACTTATTGATGAGCAACACACGCATTGATTTTTCGTTTATGCCGTACAATTCACACACAGTTTTAAACTGTGTTTCCCACACATCGCAGATGGTGCTACCATCGTAATCTTGTAACAGATTTTTTAACATGTCAAGTGGTACCATCGACGGAGCTGAAACGGAAGTTTCAGTTTTTTGTGACCTTTCTGTATAGTCCTCGGCGGACAAACCTAGTGTAGTCATTTTTTCCAAAAGTAAATTTTCTTTTTCCGCTAGTTCCTTTTCGCGCTGCAGCAGTGTTAATTCGCGGCGTAAGAGCATTTCTTCTGCTGCGTCAGTTTCTTGGCGCTGAATACTGTTTACCGCATTCGTGGTGGTTGTTTCTGCCAATTGCGCTTGCTTGTTGATTTCGTTTGCGTATTCTTGTTTTTGTTGTTCTGCCACATCTTCATCGACGAAGTCGTCGTCGTCGTCTTCAGTTTGTTGCAACGGGCACTCGCCCCGCTCGTTAGCAGACAACGTGCTGAGGCGCAAAGCCATTGTGCTTTTAGTGCCATGCACTGGCAGCCCGAGCCGACGTAGCCATTCGCGCAGCTGCGTAGCTGTATATTGTTCTCCACAAACCGTCTCCATGCTATGAACATCAGTTGTACAGTTGTTTAAAACTTTGATTTTTATTTTTAGTTCGTTTTAATATTTGCGTTTACTAATTGTTTTTACACACTTTGTACTAATTTTTAGTTTCTAGTTAACCACGTTGTTTTTACTTTTGTGCAACTAATATTTGCGTTTACCAATTGCTTTTACACACTTGTGGGAATACTAATTTTTAGTTCTTACTTATCACGTTGTCGTTGTCCTTACTTTGGTTCAATGTTCAATTTAATTTATTTTCAATAACTTCAATGTCAGGAAAAAAAAACCCCGTGCGCCCGTTCCCGCTTCTGAACGATTGTAGCCACGCACCAGCCAAATGAAACCACGCAATTGCTCAACGGTCGATCAAACAGTGAATCTTTATTTTCAGTTTGTATAACAAAATACCAAAATCTGGTGACGGTGAAACCGTTATCCCGTTACTTATGTGAACATAGATTTCATGAGAGAATAAACATATGTATAACTAGTATGCAGTAATGAACGTACCAATGCTTATGTATATAAATATATGTGTACATGGGTTTTATGAGAGGATAACCGTATGTATGTATAACTAGTATGCAACGATGAACGTACCAATGCTTATGTATATAAATATATGTGTACATGGGCTTTGTGAGAGGATAACCGTATGTATGTACATATATCATAAATGTGTCCTATGAGAGAATGAACTTAAAGCTAGAACAGAGTGAATACCGAAATGTATGTACACGCATATGTGCATGTGTATGTACGTATAAGGGTGGATCATTGGGAACGGACTACTGCTATGAGTGACAATAAGCATGCAAACACACTGCATTGCTACATAAGGGCAATCAACAACACCTTTAATAATATTGTAGGTGAAGGATAGGATCAGTATAGATCTGCGACTTTCTAAAGATTTAAGATTTAATAGCATGAGGCGAGAATGATATGATGGTATCGGATCAACAAAGTTCAAAGATCGAAGGGCAAATTTAAGAAATATTTTTTGAACACGCTCAATCCTATTTAAGGCAAGCTGGCCTCCAGATGAAGACTGCATACTCAAGGTGCGACCGAACAAAAGAAGTATACAATAATTTCAAGGTGTATGGATCTGAGAAATTCAAGGTATTGCGTCTCACGAAAGCTTAACACAGAGTACGCCTTTGATATTATATGATTAATATGCTTATTGAAAATAAATCGTTCATCAAACACTACTCCAAGGTCCTTTATCTCAGTCACACGCTTCAGGACGTAAGACGATAACGAGTAATTGGTAGGCAGGACATTAAAAATCTTAGAATAGGTTATCTGTGAACACTTATTAAGGTTTAAAGAGAGTCGCGATTTCAAACACCAGAGGTAAAGATTATTAATATCAGCTTGGAGGCTGAGTGCATCAGCTGAGTTCTTTATTGCGGAGAACATTTTTAGATCATCTGCATACAGCAAAAATTTAGTAAAGGAAAAGTAACTAGTAATATCGTTAATAAAGAGAAAAAACATAAGTGGACCTAGAATGCTACCTTGCGGCACCCCCGAAGAAGGGACAAAAGGGGTGGACGTCACACCATCAATAGAAACAACGCAGCATCTATTCCGCAGATATGAGTCCAGCCAACGTAAGAAAACTGAATGAAAGCCAAAACAAGCTAACTTGTGAATTAGAACATTATGTGATACTCTATCAAATACTTTTGAGAAGTCCGTAAATATGCAATCAACTTGAAAACCTGACAGGAAGGCGTCAAAACAGTATTCACTAAGAACAGCGAGATTAGATACAGTAGATCTACCAGTCGCAAACCCATGCTGATATGGGGATATTATTGATTTAACTGCAAAACTTAATTTAACATTAACTTCGTGTTCAAAAATTTTTGAGATAGTAAAAAGTTTAGAAATAGGCCTGTAATTTCTAACATCATTTTTATTGCCATTTTTAAAAACAGGCGTGATTGATGTAAGCTTCCAATCATCAATAAAAGTTCCAAGCGATAGCGATTTTTTAAAAATAAACTTCAACGGATGAACAAGAGCTGGACAATTTTTAATAAGAATTGCAGAAAGACCATCAATATCGCCAAGTGTAGACGGTTTAAGTTTAAGTATACCATTAGTTTTGTCTTCTGAGGTAAGAATTAAGGATCCAAAGTTAAGAGACGTTGGTATACCAGGAGAGAAGTCTGCAGATATGCCGTCATCTTGAGCAAAGTTTGAGTTTAAAAATTCAGCAAATAAGTTTACAGCATCACTAGAGGTTTGTGCAACTTTGTCATCCAAGAAAAGTCCAGATGGCAAGCTGGAGCAACCTTTTTTTGATTTAACATAGTCCCAGAATCTCTTAGGGTTCGTTTTAATATTCGATTCAGTATTACGGATATAGTTTATATAAAGTGTTTTGTTAAACGATTTGAACTCCTTTAGAAAATGTTGATACTTAATATAGTAGCATTGATTTTTAGATTTAAATTTTTAAAAAATTTCTTTTTAAGATTTTTAAGTTTTTTCAAATATTTTGAATACCATGGTAATTTATACGCCTTTTTTTCTTAATCGGTACATTTTTTAAACACAGTTCATACAATATAGACTTAAATTTAGAAAAACAGCTTTGTGTGTCAAGGTTGGAAAATAAACCATCCCAGTTATTAAGAGATAATAATTCATTCAAACTATGAATGTGATTGTGCATAGTTAAAAGCTAAGCCAGTATCAGTAGCTATAGTAGAAAAAGAATAAAAGTCTAACCTTAAATTTAAGGGAATATGATGCCTGTCCGTAGGTGTAATTTTGTTTACACATTCACAAATAAGAGAGTTTAAGTTATCAGTAATAAATATGAGATCTAATATTCGATTCAAACTATTACAAAATCGATTAATTTGCATTAAGTTAAGACTTAGTATATTATCTATAAAATATAATTCGTGGTTGGCAATCACATTCTGAGCTAAGAGGCTAGGATTTGAATCACTACTAACCCAATTAATATTGTACAAGTTGAAGTCTCCAAGCACCAATAGGTGGTTATCATGCACCTTGTCAAGAACCAAAGATGAAATATTGTCAGCATGTGCCTTGTATACCTCATATGAGCTGCCAGGAGGTATATAAGAGGTGAATAAAAATAGAGATTCATTAGATGTACTGCCACGAATGCAGACGCAAAGTGGATCCAACAAAGAGTCATTATTGGTTAGTGTTACCATGAAATCACCTAGTTTACGCTTGACAGCAATGATGACACCACCACCTCTTAAACAACCAGTTTTCACAGGGTCCCTGTCTTCACGAAAGACATTGAATATATTTAGATCAAAAAACTCAGTATGAAAGAAGGTTGAATTTAGCCATGTCTCAACAATTACGTAGACGTCATATTCCATTTGTTCGCAAAAGGAATGTTCAATGGCAGCCGTAGTACGCATTCTAGAAATATTTTGAAAATAGACCTTTAAGCGACCAGGAAGACAAGATGACTCAACTAGGTTCGAAGCAGTTCTTTCTGACCTCTTTGAAAAAAACGAAATGGTCTAACTGTCACATTAGTAGGCCAAATGTCAGCATTTAGCAAGTTGGCAAACGCCGCCTGTGGAACTCCAAGTTTAAAATTCACGCGTTTTAGAGTAGAAGTAGGTACATCTTTTTTGACGAGTTTATAGCATATAAGTTCATTTTTATCTAACCCCGTCTTATTTGCAACATAATCCTTAATATTGTCCTCCGATACCGCTGACGAGAAAGATGCTAAATGTAACCACTTATGTTGGATAGCCACTTCTAGTACTTTGCTAGTATTTGTACCGACAATTCTAGCTTGCTTTTTACTTCTTTTCTTCACGGCAGTCGACCACTGTGCATTATTGTCATCTGAGAGAGGTAATAGAGTAGCAGCAACAGCAGGTGTCAACTTCGTAGCTACAGAATAAGCTATATTCTCAGCAGATCCACCAACAGTGGTCGCAGCGATCTCAGCATATGAGCTAGTACTAGTAATGCTCAGCGGCGGTCGGGTATTTACATTATTAGCAGCAATACAGGCATCCGAAAGGGAGGGAGAATTTTTGGCAGCAGCCGAAGATTTTGCTTTACCTTGGACTTTCGCACGCGACGACACAGTAGAATTGTTAGTGTTGCTAATAGCAACTGGAGCAATAGTTTCATTACTCTCTTTGCAAGTACGCAAGCGCTAACAGTACCACGTAGTTTTTCACTAAGGTTACGCTGCATAAGAAGGAGGTCTGAATGCATGTTTTCAACCTTGTTGACTAATTTGTCATTGCTTGCATGTAAAATACTAATAAGATTATGCATACGCTTATTCTCAGCTTTCAAGCTAACCATAGACAACATAGAAATATGTTGCTTGTTGTTGGCATCGTTAGGAGTAACATTCATTTTAGGAGAGCCAGCCGAATTTGAGTTGGCAGTCCTAGCCGAACTACATTTACCTTCATTAGATTTATTGGTGATGGGCCTTACATCCAAGACAACGGGCGGGGGAGACGAGCGAATAGAGTTCCTACGCACCACCGCACAGGCTTTACAAAAGAAACACTGTTTCGAGCTGATTAAATATTCCGCATCAGCCGGCCGAATACCAACACAATCTGATCGACTTTTTGTCCGCATGAACAATGCATTTTAAGTTCAGGAGAAATTTATTTAATAAATTTGTTGTTGAACACATAGAGTCATTATCTCAATTAAATTTTTTTAATTTTTTTATTTTAATTTGGAATAATACCATAGCAATGTTAGCAGGTGGTGATTAAGCACATAATTAATTAAAGATTCACTGAATTCATTAATAGATTAGAAGAAGATCGCTTTGTAGAAAAGGTCCAGGCAGTAGCACATCATTGATGCTTACTCCATTGTCAGACGAACATGAAGCATTAAACACCACCCGAACCTTCGTAGAAGTACTTTCGGACTAGGTAACGGCATGATGGTGCAGTTAATAGTTATTGGACCGGCCCTCATCCGGAAAACTGGACACCTCAGTCATGTGACCCAGTTGTTGATAATCCTTGCGTACCCTAGTGTATTCCTCTCGTAAAGAGGGATTTTTTGCCAGACGACCTTCACTGCAAAAGAATTGCGAGAAAGCTATCATTCGCGAACACCCTCGGGAAACCTTTGTAGGAAAATTCCGACGAAATGGCACCGAAACTATATATTTCCCGATTCCTCTCGCTGGGTAGTAGCTCTAAAAACTTCCTCGCTGTAGTCCTCTTCCGCGGTACGAGCTCTGCTACGGGGCAGGTCCTCTTATTCCCAAAAGGCTGCGAGCTGTCTATTCAGCGTTACCTCATTGTATAATGAGACGCATGATGCCGTCGGTTTTGGAGAAGTCGTCCTGCCCATCAGAATTCATCCGAAGTCTGTCTCCTGAGCCAGCAGTGAGCCAAGAACGTACTTCCGTAGACCGCCCAGGAAAATTTAGACATTGCTAAAATTGTGGTACGTCGTAGTACACGCTACCAGCAAATGAGTGAGGATGATAGATTTGCAGACTTCATGAGTGATGACGATGAAGGTGCTATTCCTGCATTCGGTCTTGAAGGTGCGAATGATGATGATTTAACATATGAAGCAAATTTTCATGTTGATGATTCGGATGCGGAAACTGAACCACATATAGACATCAATGAAGATATTAGTGATGACGACGATGATGAAGAGGAATAAACTGATGCTCAGCAAACAAGTGACAACTACTTCATTTCCAAAGATGGCACCAAATGGACTAAAAATGCACCACCGACTTCCCGTGCTCGTGCTCATAACGTGGTCGACTACACAAGGAGGAATCCGGGACCAGTAGGAACCACATATGACCCCTTTACCATATTCAGCTCGCTCATCACCGAAGACATGGCGTACATCATAATACGCGAATCAAATCGGAAAGGCAGGGAAGTGAACGCTGCATGGAATTTGCCAAATCTAACTAACACAAAGGAATGAAAACCAATCACTTTGAAAGAGTTCAATGCTTTTTTGGCTATTATTTTGTATGCTGCACTCACTAAATCGAATAGTGAACCACTTAAAGAGTTATGGGGCCCCATGCGCTGTCCAATATAAAAATCTGCATTATCATTAGATCATATGAAGTGCATAAAACAATGCCTTAGATTCGACAATGGAAATACGCGACAGCAGCGACTAATCATCAGCAAAACTGCGGCTATTGATGATATTTGGCAAATGTTGCAGTCTTACTTGGCAGCAGCTTACACTCCGAATGATGCAGTGACCGTTGATGAGCAGTTATTCCCATACAGAGGCCGCACCCGCTTTACACAATACATTCCATCGAAGCCTGCCAAGTACGGTATAAAGATATGGTGGTTGTGCGACTCAAAATTATTTTATCCTGTCAAAGGAATGATTTACTCTGGGAAATTGCCTGACCAGGCTCGAGAGGTGAATCAAGGGCAGAATGTTGTACTTCAACTTTCGGAGAGATATTTGAATACAGGCCGCACAATTTATGCCGACAATTTTTTCACAACTTTGGATTTGGCGAGTACTTAAATCAGGAAGAAAACCGCATATGTTGGAACAGTGCACTACAATAAGACATGTGTGCCTCGGGAATTCCAAAAAAATCATACGCGTCCTGTCAACAGCACATTGTTCGGCTTCAACGAAGGCGATATAACACTATGTTCATATGTGCCCAAGAAGAACAAAGCGGTAATTTTGCTGTCGACGCAACATTATACTTGCGGTGTGGACATGCAAACTCAAAAGAAGAAGCCGTTTGCTACTTTGGATTACAACGCCAACAAATCGGGCGTTGATACAATGGACCAGATGTTTGGCACATATACATGCAAGCGCTCAACAAACCGGTGGTCATTGGCCATGTTTTATAAAATGGTGGACATTGCTGCATTAGCTGCATTTATTTCATACAACGAGATGAAGCCAATAAAAAGAAGTGACAGACGACGGTCATTCCTACTGATGCTGACAAAACAATTGGCACTACCAAACATAGAGGAACGAGCGCTGAACAACCGCGTAACCGCATATCCAAGGATACGGAACGCAATGGAAACTTTTGATGTAAAGGTAAGAAAAAACAATTCTAATGTTCAAAAGCAGAATAACTACATAATTTTGTTCTTTTTAGATATTATCAAGACCGGCAAAAGGAGCTGCACCGTCGTTTGCGTCTAAAACGAACAGACCGTCATGTAGACTATGCCGTTCTGAGTACGGACGGCAGCGGAAAACAAGGGCTATTGCCATTCCTGTAACAATCCAGTTTGTGCAGAGCATTCAACACTTATGCATCGATGCTACACCTGCACAGAAAATATGTTGGACAAGGGACAATCTACACAACAATAGTTTTTTAGGCTTTTTTCATATAAAACTCAAAAAAATTAATATTGTTATATATATAAAAAAAAATTTTTTTCTAAGATTCATTATACATGTATAATTAGTAAATAATAATAAATCAAAACAAAAAAAAATTAAAAAAAAAATGCGTTTAAATATATAACATTCATTATACATGTATAATTAGTAAATAATAATAAATCAAAACAAAAAAAATTTAAAAAAAAATGCGTTTTCATATAAAATTCCATACAAATAGAAATAGGTCCCTGTGGACCTTGTACTTCGTATAAGGGCAACGGATGACTCAACCGTCGGAGGGTTAATACAGATATTTTTTTATGTCTAAATAAGCAGTATTTTTAAAATTTAATGTCAAAGACAGTTTCTAAAGTCTGGAATCGACTTGTGAGAAACCTGTCCATATCTTCCCACTTTGGAATCTCCGTTTTTTCCTAGACTGATTGTTCCCACATTAAAAGAGTGAACTCAGGTAGCTTCGTTGAGCAAAGGTAGGTTATGATCACATCCCAATTCGTTATGTCAATCTTATTAATCTGGAGTGCCGATATGCAGTTATTGATTTCGCGCTGAAGTTCTTTAATTGCACTGCCAGATTCAATTCCTACCAGGGATAGGTTAAAGAGAATCTTTAATTGACGAGAAATCGTTTGTTCTCGTAGTAATCGGTAGGGTTTTTCCACGCAGTCGAAAAACCCTCATTTGTAAGTGGGCACTTACGAACTATATCCTTTGCCTGAGTTTTCTGGATTAAGTGGAAAATTTTTTCCACTGGGGTGAGTCGCTTATTCGAAATATAAATGGCAGTGCACATGTCACGAAAGGTTGGCCATGACAGGTAATCTCCCTTAAAAACTTTCGTGTCGCACTGCGGGAGAAGAATATCGTGCTCCAAGTCGGAAGACTCCACAGCCTTTTCCTTTTCGGTTTTTCGATAAGTCCTTTCAAATGGACTTGAAAGTTAAACTCGCAAGGTGGTTTTATCAAAATTTTCACTTAATTCATTTCTGCAACGAATCAAACTGCACCATGCGATTTTTGTTCACTGGACAAATATATGTATGTTGCGAATATTTCCATTTTATTTATTTATTTATCTTATTTATTTATTTATTAAGGTACATGCAGAACAACCAGAGCTTTTAAATTACAGTGCATGTACTCGTAGATACCTAATTATAACATAATATGTCTTAAAGTTAGACTTAACTAAAAATACAAATATATAAATTTAAATAGATATTAATATAAAAGATATAAAAAGATTAGTAGGAAGGTTTAGTAGAAGAAAAGAGGGACAGAAGAGATCAATAGATTCAAAAAGAAGAGTTAATGGTATCCATATCAATTATTTAGTAAAGTGACACATGAGTTCACCTTTGAATCGCAGCGCGGTTTTATTATTCCTAATCGCTGGCGGTAAACAATTCCAAAGACGGACCGAGTACACAAGGAATTAACGTTCCGAGGTCAGGCAACTCGATTTCAAAAACGAAATAGTCGGAAACCGGGAAGATCTGGTCCATAACAGTCGTTCTTTCAGGTAACTGGGCTCCTTGGTTGTCATGACTTTATGCAATAACGTTAAGCACCTGACTTTGAGTATGTCATCAAAAGTTATAGAAAAGATTTTCAACGCGAAATCAGAAATGTGCTCATATCGTTTAATATCAAAAATATATCGCGCGATATTATTGTACAGAACATTAAGTATCCTACTACATATACTATCACAGTTTGCAAACAATTCACAACCATATAATAACGTCGGTAAAAGCTACGTTTTAGCTAGTAAGTCATATTTATAACGGCGTAAAGTACTGAATACCCCACAAAGTCCGAAGCATGCCATATACTTTGCCAATAGTGCTAAGAATATGTTTGTTCTACGTAAAAGTTCAGTCAGACACCCACTGATTCAAGCGATATAAGTCTGTGTTTAAGTTAGTAATACATGCATTGACAGATACTAGGGGACAACAAAGATACAGTTGGACGTCATCTGCGTAAACGTGAATATTACTATATTTCAAAACAGTTGGAAGGTCATTAATGTACAACGTGAACAGAAGAGGACCAATAATTGATCCTTGCGGAACACCTTTAGAAATAAGCAACGGGTTAGACACACTTTCACGTACACTTACGGATTGCGAACGGTGAAAAAGATAAGACTTTACTAAGTTTACTGCAGATGTTGAAAAGTTGAATAGGCTGTCAAGTTTTAAGCACATTCATTTGTGGTCAACGGGGTCAAAAGCTTTTGAGTGGTCAAGAAGAGTTAAAATTGTTACGTGATTTTTGTCAATATTTAGCCGAATATCGTCCGATACTTTAATGAGCGCTGTAATAAAACTTCTATTTGTAGTAAAGCTTCATTGGTGCGGGGTCATCAAGGAGTTCTTTGATATAAAGTGGTTGATTTGCTTGCTCATAATTTTTTCCAGTACCTTAGATAAATAAGGAAGTATCGCAATGGGCATATATTCACCATTGGGCTTTTTAACCGGAATGATTTTGGCCATTTTCCAGCAGTTTGGAAATGAAGACGTAGTCAGAATAGTATTAAATGCATAGGTGAGAAAAGTTAAAATTTTTGGCAGTAAACACTTAACAAATATTGGATGCACATCATCAAGACCAACAGCATTAGATTTAACACTCAGTATAGATTGGACAACATCACATTCATCAATACATTTAAAACAGAAACCAGGCATAGAGACAGTTTTACCAACATTATAACGATCATAACAAATATTATTATTACTACCAGCGGGCACTTGGACAAATTGTTCATTAAGCTCATTTACATCAACGGATTCATTGCCCGGAATGTTTCTATCACTAATGCCGATTTCGCGAATATGATTCCATGTTTGCTTAGAACCTACGGCAAGCTAAATTTTTGTATCTTAATGGCCTTAGTAACTTCTCTTCTTAGGATCTTGTAGTCATAATAGTTATTTTCCGACTTGGATTGTTTCCATCTATTATACGCCTTATTTCGCTTGTCAATTGATTTCCTAATGTCATTATTGAACCATGGCTTGCTCCTCACTATGTTTCTTTTAGTAACAAGCGGTACAAACTTATCAAAAAGTGTGCTGATGTTTTTTTGTAGAAAGCATACCTGTTCTTCAGCCGAAACCAAATTTTGAACAGATTTCCAGTCGACAGCGTCCACAGCTAACTTAAGATGGTTATAATTAATATGCATGAAATCGCGATATGTATATTGAAACGTATCATACGTAAAAGTAAAATCGTAAATGAGAAAAATTAAATCATGCTTTGAGAAGTTGAGTACAGATAGTTGGTCATAGAGAAGTACTTTAGTCATTTCATTTACAAAGAATACGTATAATAGGGTGTTGTTAGTTTGCGTAAAATCGGTAGGTATCGTATTGTTCACCGAGTACAGACCGAGATTTTCCATCGAGAGCGAGAATCTGGTTTCCGTTAGTAAGTTACTGTTGAAATCACCAGTTATAATAATGTCGCTATAGTTTACTCAGATTTTCAACAAAATCAACGAAATTGGAATATGCAATCTGGCGATTAGGTCTATATACACATCCAACTAAAATTGTATTTGTTTTAGATGCCAGCTCGACGAAAATATGATCAACACTTTCTAAAGGTTCCGATTTACATTTAAGTTTACACCAAATGCCAGATTTTACATATATAGCGACACCATTCCCGGTTCTGTCTAGACGAAACACTTTATAGCCACTAATACATATTAAATTATCAACATGACACGAAGAGAAAAAAATCTCAGATACACATTCAACATCAACATTGGAGCATTGAAATATGTACCAAAATTCGTCAATTTAAAGTTGAAGGCTTTGAGCATTAAGATGGCATACTCTTAGACCGTGTTTTTGCTTGCCATTGAGCCGAATCAAATTATAGGTACCGTCATATAAACAATGCAGAGCAATAAACGCTGCACACTGGGAGCGATGAAAAACAATAACCACATATATGTACATACATAGCACTCAGAATGTATAAAGGGGTATTTTGAGATAAGAGAAAAGGTAAAGCGAAGCAAGATATAAGAAAAGGAAAAAGTACAAAGTAAATTACAATAAATCTTAGAAACTAGTCATTTGCTGTCAGCAGTTAACGCTTAAATGTCATCTATGCTGACTACTTTAACCGCGGCTTCATTCGGCCGCACACGAACAAACACCTGTCCCTTAAAAGAGAAGGCAGATGTTACACACTTTTGCCTTTTCAGTTGAGTGGCAAATTGCATCACCGCACGCGTACGCCTGGTGAGAGATTCATTTAGATGTATTGTTCCTTCGCTCTTCGCTTAACACCTCTTTTGTTTAATTTGAAAAACTTGGCAGCGGCAGCAAATAACAGGGGCGATCATGGGAGGAGACCAGTTTAACAATCAGCGGTGTATTTTTCGCTTTGCTGTTGCGAACACGAAAAGCCGATCTATATGGGAGAGGATTCAGCTGCATAACTTGGCAGATTTTATTAAAAATTTCCCCTACCTTTTCGTCTGGCACTTGCGGAATGCCGCTGATAACAACATCTGTTTCAACGTAGAAGAGAAGATATCCAGCTAATCGTTGTCAATAAGCGGCAGTGACAGCAACAGCGGGAGCAAAGTACACAAACGGCTCGACGTAGTTGTTTTTGTTTACTTATTGTTCACAAAAGTTATAGTTGGAATGATGTTTTCTTTTATTATATTTTATTTTTATTGATTTTATAATTTAGTCTTTTGATTCATGATTTGAAGAGTGGGCGATTTATGGTTTTGATTACTTCTGATTAGAATTAGATTTATAACAACTTTGATAATAATAATTTACAAGGTATACAAGGTATGAGGAGCGATAGTAAAAGCACGTCCGCACAGACCAACAGCAATTTTTATAAAGATTTTATTTCAAAATTTAAAGCCATAATTATGCAAAGTTATCGTAAATCTCTATTAATGCTTTTCATTCGAATTCATTAAATGTTGCAGAGCTGGATTCTGAACAAAGTTTGCGCACTAGATAATTCAACGCTTAGAAAAAGCTGCACTGTCTTTTTAATGTAAATGTAATGAAAGGAAGTTCTATAAAAATTCTTTATTAAAGAAAACACACAAAATCACTCGCGCACTGATTTCTTTCGCTAATATATCTTTTAATTGAATGCGGGAGCACTTTATAGGTAAAAAGGCTTACAGAGCACGTACCTTTTGTATTGAAGATTTGTTGTTTCTTGCAATTGTTGATAAATATATTTAGAGTTGCAGGTTTGTGTGTGTGTCTGTTGAGCCTTGTGGTAATGCGGCGTGCTGATTTGATCCAATTTCCGAAAAAAAAAACTGTAGAAGACCAATATGTTATAAGTAATGTGCTGAGACCTTTATAGTAAAAACGTTGGCTCCTTTCCAACGGCGACGAAGGACCATGGGCGAAACTGTCGCAATTCCCGTGGTCTCGTGGGCAGTCCTTTACATATTTTCTTTAGCAAACCAGTTGCAAATATTAAATGATACGAAACTCTCGTTCTCGTGAGAGCGCCTACCAAAACCTAATTTTTTATAGCATTTTCTAATGATGCCACTAAGAAAGAAATCAGATGTGGTAATTATCATTGAATTTTTTTGGAGATTATATGAATAAAATACGACCATTGCGATATTTAGACGTAAATAATAGAAATACAATGAAGTAACAAGTCAATACTTAAATACTTTCATGAAAAAAATTATAAATTCATGAGTTCTGCATGAAAACTTCATAGTATACAAACAATTTTAACTGAAATAAATAATATCAGTTTTCACATAATCAAACATATTAAATTCAATCGAAATGGGTATATATCAGGCCAAGTAAAAGATAATTCCTTATTTTTGCATTCAATTGAAGGCTTTACTTACCATAGTTAGAATTATCCGATTTATGTCTAATGTGCATCGTTTTGCTCGATAACTTTTTGCCATTTTAAAGGTAATTTCATTATGCCTCTCTAATAGAAACCCTTGTCCCTATTGGCAAAAAACTGGGACAATCTATTTTCACAGGCTACTCTTGAGGCCAATTTTTCACCAGCCAAATCATTCGCCATAGACAGGAACAAATGGTAATCACTTGGTGCAAGGTCCGGACTATAGGGTGGATGCATAAGAACTTCCCAACCAAGTTCTTGGAGCTTCAGGCGAGTCACTATCAGTATGTGTGGTCTGCCGTTGTCCTGATGAAACACAATTCCTCTCCTGTTGGCCAAAGCTGGGCGTTTCTGGGCGATTGCTTCCTTCAGACGACCCAATTGCTGACAGTACAGGTCCGTATTAAGAGTTAAGTCACTATCGATATGTGTGGTCTGCCGTTGTCTTGATGAAACACAATTCCCCTCCTGTTGGCCAAAGCTGGTCGTTTCTGGGCGATTGCTTCCTTCAGACGACCCAATTGCTGACAGTACAGGTCCGTATTAAGAGCAGCTCATAGTAGATGATTCCTTGCCAGTCCCACCAAACACACAACATAACCTTCCTGGCCGTCAATCCTGGCTCGATGGCCTTCGACCACGACCGTTTTCGTTTGACGTTATCGTACGTGATCCACTTTTCATCACCAGTCACCATCCGCTTCAGAAATGGGTCGATTTTGTACCGATTCAGCAGCGATAAGGTTTTTTCTCGTTAACTCATGTGGCACCCATACATCGAGCTTGTTTGTGCATCCAGCCTTTATCAAGTGGTTCCAAACTGTTTTTGGTGCAATGTTTAGTTCCTGGGCAATAGAAACAGTGCTTGCATGACGGTCAGACTCGACGATTTCCATTATTTTCGTAAATTCGCCTTCCGCATCGTGGTGCATCTTTTACATCAAAATTACCAGAGCGAAATCCACGAAACCAAAATTGAGCATGATTTGCTGTTACAGTATCAGGACCTTAAACCTTATTCACATTTTCCGCTGCCTGACTTGTGTTTTCGTCTTTATCGAAGAAAAATTGTAGAATATAGGGTATTTTCTCTAAGGTAGTGTCCATCTTTGCCATGCGCTCAAACACTAGTGAATCAAGTGATCAACACTTCTCCTGCTATGTTTTTTAGTACAAAATAATATCTTTCTAGCGCCATCTAACGTAATTTAATCGAACTTATATAACGCGATATATTGATCCCTACAGCCATATATTGCAAAAAAAATGGATTACCTTTTACTAGACCTGATATTTGTATGTTTATACAGTATGTAGTATAAAAGTATTTAAAAAAGTAATATTTAAGCAGTTTTTTTTGAAAAAATTTTATATTGGTAATTTTAAAGACGCTTTTTCTAAATAAAAAGCAAAATTTTTGTAAAAAGTTCCATATTTTATACATTGCAAGCAACTAACACTCAATATCTTATTCTGCACAGTTAGAAAGCGCACTGATTTTATTTATAATTTACACATTTTGACTCTGGCATCTCGCTATATTACTTGTCAGCTGATAATAGGGGGACTCATTCGGTTTTGTTGCCAGCATGAAAAACGAGATCAGATTGAGAGTTTCGTATTATATAATCCTTGCCAGTTTGTTCGGATATCGCGTTAAATCGGGTGATAAATTATAGGCAATGACAAGCAATTAGAAAATTGAATGTAGGCTGATTCCCAACAGTAAATCAGCCTGGGGAAAACTAGATAACTACCCAGCAGTAAAATGGTTCAGGCTGCTGGCCTGAACATAGTGCAAAATTTTCTATATAGTAAAGGGGTTTTTACACTCCACGAAATTATCGTTTCCATATTTTCATAGGACTAGTTGTTTCGGATTTTCAAAATGCCACTTGGACACAGTCCACCAAAAATGTCAGACATTAAGACACGGTCAAAAACCGCTTCGCTAGAAGCCAGCGTAAAAACCAAAATAAAAACTTTGAGATACTGTGCACGATTTTGTGATACGCCAATTCAAGACCACACAGAATCGTATCTCATGATTAAAGACAAATCAATAGATGATTGCTGGGCACGGCTTCAATCGGTTTATGATCTGGTTTTTTTCAAAACCAGATAATATCCTCCGAGAAAATTTTAAGAATTCTGTTGAAGGCAAATACTATGCTTGCCTTGAGCAATATGAGGTGACCAAAGCAAGAATTGCTGATCAACTCACGTTGATGAGAGCAAGTGCTGAGCCGAGACCACTATCCCGCGTGGAACACCCTTCGGCAGAGGCAAACGTCTGCCTTCAAGTCCCACCTTGTGACACGGAGACATTTTATGGTGGTTATGAAGAATGGCCCGCTGTTCGTGATATGTTCACAGTGGTATACATCAACGACCCGAAACTCTCCCGTGCTCAGAAATTGTATCATCTTCGTTACAAAACCCAAGGAAAAGCCGGCACAATTGTAAAGCAATATCCACTCAGCGATGACAATTTCGAGTTGACCTGGAAAGCTTTACGGTCACGATACGAAAACAATCGTATCCTGATTGACAACCAGAACTAATTTTTATGACTCTGCCCACTATCCAAACCGAAAATAGTGATCAACTTGAAAAGGTGCAAACCTAGATAAACAACTGTCTGTCGATTCTTCATTTTCAAGATGTTAAGACAGACAGCTGGGATCCAATCTTGCTATACATACCAGACCAACGCTTTCGTGGCAGAATCGACGAGGGAAGTAGCCTGTGCCTACTGCAACTCTCATCATGTCATTAGAGTCTGCCAACAATTTAAACGAAATTCGGTGCCGAACCGTATACAATTCGTAAACCAAAGCAAGCTGTGCAAAAACTGTCTTGCAAATTCTCTCACTAATAAATGCCCGAGCAAGTGGTAGTGTCACAATGCCAACAACGGCATCAATCACTATTGCACGTCGATCCAAAGCCACAAGCTCGTCGCTATAGTCCGAGAACCTTTGGTGCCTCTGTGCAGCACACTGCTGCCACCTCGACATCTTCTGCTCGACAAGTACAGTCAAGCTCCAACTCCAGCGAGCAACCGTGCTGTTCCAAACAGGCAAAAGTACAATCATTGCATGCAGCCAATGACAGCAAAATTCTCCTTCCAACTGCCGTGGTCGCAGTGTAACACGAAGGGGAATTATTACATTAGAGCCTTAATTGATCAAGGCTCACAAACAACTTTAATTTTCTCGAAAGTACAAAAAAGGTTGAAACTTCCATTCGAACATTCCAGCTTCGAAAAATCACACTAGTTGCACCGAAAATTAGACAAAGGATAAAGGCTCAGGCTATTGTACTAACTGAAATGACGAGACATATGCTGACCTTCCCCATTAGCCGCGAACACTGGCACAAATTTCTCTGAAAGATAAGGCATGTGAAACTATATATGCAACGACGACAACTCGTGCTTCAAATGGTCGATACATTGTGCGACTTCCGTTCAAGGAAGATTTCCAAATAAACAGTCTCTTGGCCATTCCCGGTCTGCTGCCCTTCAGCAATTATTTATGGAGCGTTCGCTCGAGAGGAAGGAAGACTTAAGCACAATGTACAATGATATGCGGGAGAGCGCAAATGTAAACACACTAAAGCCGCTCAACGCAGAGGTAAGTTGTGGATACTCCAACCAAATCTCATGCTACTTATTATGCAGTGGCGCATGCACAGATTCGTCTTCAATGTATCGTCAAACGTACATTCATAGAACGTACGTAAGTGCAAGAGTTGGATCCCGAGCTCCTCGATTAATTAATTAAAAACATAACAAATCGTGAAAATTAAAGATAAAAATAGTGCCGGTCGCGAGTGTAAATATCTGCGTTGTGAAAGCAAACCGATTTGCAACGCTAATACCGCAGATAGTGGGCGTTTCAAAGAAATTGGCCAACATTTGCGGACACAGAGAAGTATATATATATATATATAAGAACAATTAGTGAGATTGAGAGACGAATCCTTGTTGTGCACTATTTAAGGCGGGCGAAGGTCTGTGAAAAGGGACAGAAGGGAAACAGGTAAGTGAGGAAAATAAAAAAGTGGTGCCCAGCGTATTGCTCTAAGCAAAGTCATGCACCAATCGGACTCTTCTTCACCACGCTGTGATTATGCCGGACCAGTAATTATAATGGATAATTCAGCCAAAAACACGGAAGTGCGAATGCAAAACCAGTGTCCGGTGCGCCAGTCATTGTCGGAAAGTTCTACCCCTTTCCAACGAAGTGCAATGACAGCGAGATCTCCCGTACGCAACACACCACCTTCCCGCTTAGCGAAAATGCGAATGTCAGCGACTGTGAAGCTGATAACGCAGCACGAAAAGAGTGTGCAACCTCAACGGACTCGGAGACAATTAAAGCAATCGCCAAATCAGGCCAAACGCTTAAAGGAGCTAGACTCTCACTCCTGCTCTCTGAGAGCACTTATCAACACAGCGATATTTCAGAGCAATGGAACCACATGTTTTGCATTTTACGTAACACCGCCGAACAATCTATTGGTTTTCAGAGAACCCGGAAAAACTACTGGTACGATGAGGAATGTCGCGTTGCCACGGGACGGAAATAAGCTAGCTACAAGGCCAAGTTGCGATTGGGCGCAACGCTAGCCTTGCGGGAGAGATATCGTAAGTTGAAGAAGGAAGCGAGACGCATTTTTCGAGAGAAGAAGATAAAGGCCGAAATGCGTGAGTACGAATAACTTGAAATGATGGCCGACAGGAAAAGCGCCCGAAAATTCTTTCAGAGTACGACGGCTTTCAGAAGGTTTCAAGAGCGTGCGAATTCCTGTAAGAACGACAAAGGCGATCTGCTGACTGACGTTCAGGATATACTTCATTAATGGAGGGGCACTTCTTCACACTACTTAGTGGTAGTGGCAGAGACAACTTTGGAGAAGATGATGATCCCGAAACCCCAATCAGTGACGACGGAATTGATGTTCCGTTACCCGACTGCGACGAAATCCCTTTAGCAATAGCACGGCTAAAGAACAACAAAGCTTCCAATTTGCAATACGGTAAGAACTACTTTCCAGGAGCACTCGCTAGCTGCTGAACAAACCGTCATACTCAAAGTGAAGAGTACTTCCCAAGTACTTATCGTTTCCGTTTGCTCTTCTATTTTCAGACTGACACCCTTGATGGCTGCCAGGAAAGCCTGCCCTCTGGCACCGACCGCAGAGACAGAAAGATGTCTCAAGTGCAGACTCTGCCATCGGTACCACGCGCTACGGACATGTCCAGCTGTAATAAATTGCATATCACTACTGTGAATCCCTCCATTAAGTTTAGTTTGTAATTTCTAATATGGGTCACCCAGTTTTCCGCTCTTACTCCATTCCTTTACTTCTTCAATCTTCTTATTGTCATTCAAATTTTAAACATGTCATTTTATATTTGTCGTTTAAAGAAAGAGGGCGAAAAACTGCGGTGAGTTTTATTTTATTTTATTTCAATTCATTTTAATAATCGTTTATACTCAATTTAGAAATAAATTGCTTCCATTGCACATCTTCATTATATTCGCCGTGTTTGTGTCTTGTTGATAACCATCGTACATGGAAAAATTCAATTTGCAAGCCCTCGACAAATGGCATCTTTATTTCGCAGTTTTAATTCAAGTCAAGTACATACTGCCGCACATGTACAGCAACATGTTGCTTAATGCATCGCAACAAATTGTGTCTACGCAACCGGTGTATATACATCCGGCGACATTTTTTTCAACTGGCTCAAACAATATGTATACCAACTCGATTACACCTAATTCAGTTGATTCTGCTATACAGCTGCGAAGGGCTGCAAACAACCAATTGAATACCGTCGGTTATACAATTCCACACAAAAAACTTATCGACCTGCCGGAGTTTTCTGGTCAACCGGAAGACTGGCCGATTTTTTATACAGCTTACGTCGAATCGACTGCATTATATCATTATACATATTTTGAAAATAACCAACGCCTATATAAGTGCCTTAAAGGTGAAGCTCGGGATGTTGTAAAATCGCTTTTAATACATCCAAATAATGTTAATGCCGCCGTTGGACATTTGGTCGCCCTGAAACGCTAATCCGTAGTCAGTTAAAGCAAATCCGAGAAATTCCTCCAATTTCGGTAAACAATATTGCCAAACTTGTGCAATTCTCTACAACAACAAAAAACCTTGCTATATTTTTACATTCAATCAATGGTGATCATCATTTGGCTAATCCAAAGCTGTTAGAAGAGTTGTTAGGGAAGTTGCCCATTAGCAAACGGTTTGAATGGGCCAAACGTGCAGCAACCATTGAACCGTATCCAAATTTACAACATTTTAGTGACTGGCTTTCAGAAATTTCTGCTTTGATCTCAGTTGTGCTAGACAATGAACCGAGAGAACATCGACGCCGACCAGTTCTTCATGTAGCTGATTCTCAACGTGACAATTCTACAAATATAACGAAGTGCCCTGTATGTCGAATGCAAGCGAATTCGGTGCTCTATTGTTAAACGACATAGGCTCTGTTTCAGTTGCTTGAACTATGGACATTCTACACGAGACTGTCATAGCCGGAAGACATGTTCAATAAACGGCTGTGGTAGAAAACACAACAGACTTTTGCACGAACAACGAATTGCAAGCTCGAGGGATACAAGTTTCGCTACGACAAGTAGTACAACCCAGACTTCAAACCACACAAATGAGGCAGTTCTAAGTTGCAAGGCCAAGAACAATACTAACAACAATTTACTTTTTCGCGTATTGCCAGTGACCATTCATGGGCCGTCTAAAAGTATGGATACGTTTGCATTGCTGGATGAAGGGTCGTCACTGACAATGGTAGACAATGAGGTTCTGGAGGTGTTAGCGTTAATGGTCAACGTAAGCATCTTGACATACAATGGTTTGCAGGCAGGACGATTCAAGAGCCACAAGTTTTAGTACATTTATATGTAAATGGCCACGGCTTGAAGAAGAAACATAAGCTACGCAACATTTATGGAGTAAGCAACCTTTATCTACCTACGCAAACTTTGTTAGATAAAGATTTAGTTAATCTGCAGTGTAGTAAGAACTTCAAACAGTTGTTGTACTCCAACGTCACGCCGAAGCTCCTTATAGGCTTAGATCATTGCCACCTTGGGATGCCAACCGAGACTATTGGCATTAGAGGACATGGTCCGTATGCAGCTAATACTGAGCTGGGTTGGGTTATTTTTGGTCCCTCAAAAAGAGCATCTATCTCAAACTCTACGTGTTTGATGATGTGTGCATCGAAAGAGTTGGAGCTTCACGATATTGTAACTGACTATTTTAAAACAGAAAACATTTACGTAAAGGCTGTACCACCGATACCTAGTGATGAGGATATACGAGCAAAGGTAATCCTGGAAGCTACAACTGAATTTATAGATGGAAGATTTCAAGTGGGTTTGCTGTGGAAAACAGATAACACTGAAGGTTACACGATGGCTTCGAAGAGGTTGATTGGTATTGAGCGTAAAATGAATCGTAATTCGGAGTTTGCTACAGTATATAAAGGTATAATAGACAGGGGGTATGCTCGCAAGTTGCTTGCAGAAGAAGTCACCAAGTATCACCCGAGAACTTGGTACCTGCCACATTTTGCGGTTTTCAATCCCAATAAACCAACAAAAATGCGTCTTGTCTTTGATGCGGCGGCCTGTTCGAACGGAACTTAATTCACATCTCCTGAAAGGACCACAGGATTATCGCGAGCTCCCCGCAATACTGTTCCATTTCCGAGAAGGCCCAGTGGCAGTATGTGGTGATGTTATGGAAATATTCCATCAGGTGGTGGTTCAGCCTAACGATCGACACGCTCAACGCTTCCTATGGCGTGAAGGTGGTGGCACAAAGCCGCTAGATGTCTTTGAGATGGTTTCGATGACCTTTGGGGCAGCTTGTTCACCATGCGCAGCTCAACATGTGAAGACTGTAAATGCCTTAAAGCATCGTCACGCTGATAATTTGCGAGCAGTGAAAGCCATACTTGAGTATCATTACGTGGACGATTTTGTTGATAGTTTTGAGTCTGTTCCGGAGGCCATCAAAGTCACTAAACAAGTGTGCGACATCTATAAACATGCTGGCTTTACCTTACGTCATTTCGCGTCCAATTCGCCAGACATCTCCAAGTCACTAGGATGCGATGAGGTTGCAATGAATATTCAAAGAAAAGAAAGCTTTGTGCCTGAAAAAGTCTTAGGAATGTACTGGCGGCCCAGCAGTGATGATTTCAACTTCGAAATCAAATTCAATTATGCTGATAAAACTGTTTTGGATGGAATGACGAGTCCAACAAAAAGAGAACTTCTTAGTATTGTAATGTCTATATTTGATCCCATAGGTTTTCTGTGTAACTTTACAATCGTTGCAAAGTTGCTATTGAGAGAAGTGTGGAATCATCGGGTCAGTTGGGATGAGGACATACCAGCTGAAGTTATCTCTGCATGGGAGAGTTTCCGCAAGCAAATCCCCAGTGTGACACATTGGTATATCCCGCGCCATTATTTCGATTATAACACTGTAAAGCGGTTGGATCTGCACACATTTGTTGACGCAAGTGAAGATGCATTCGCAGCAGTTGGTTATTGGAGATACGTGACAACTGATGGCAAAATAGGCGTATCGTTTGTAAGCGCTAAGGCGAAAACTGCTCCACTTAAGCCTCTAACAATTCCACGTCTTGAGATCCAAGCAGCCGTTTTGGGAGTAAGGTTGAAGAACATGATTTTACACAAACATTCATTTAAAATAAACCAGATTTTTCTATGAAGTGATTCAAGCACCGTCCTACATTGGATTAATAGCGAGGCTCGCCGTTACAAGCCCTTTGTCGCGCATAGGATTGCCGAGATTCTTGATGGATCTAAACCAGATAATTGGAGATGGGTGCCCACGGCCGACAATGCAGCTGACGAAGCTACGCGTACTTAGCGTCCTATAGACTTTTCACCATCGTCGCGCTGGTTTAGTGGGCCAACATTTCTAAAGGGCCTACAAGAACATTGGCCTGACTTTGACTAGAAAAATAAAAGCTTTGGGATACGTCGACGAAGAGATCAAACCGAAGTTCGCGTTATTGGTCGCGCATAACATTTTAATCGATTTTAGTCGGTTTTCATCATTCACCAAGCTTCGAAGTACTATCGCCTGCATCCTTAGATTTATTTCGAGATGCAGGAAGCAGCATGCAGATTTGGAGACATATGGAATAACTGCAAAGGAGATCGAAAAGGCACAAATAATATTAGGTCGTTTGGTCCAAAGGCAAAGGTATGCCGCCGAGTTAAAAGGTATTGCAGTAAACCAACAAGTAACGCGCGATAGTGAATTACATCAACTCTGTCCCTATGTTGATGAAAACGGTGTACTAAGAGTCTACGGGAGAATCGACGCGGCTACTTGGCTTCCGCACTACGCCAAACGTCCAATTATCATGCCACCTGATCATGTAGTTACGAAGCTGATAGTCGCTTACCAACACCGCAAGATGCTTCACCAAAATACGGAGGCAACCATCACCGAGATTCGCCGCACCTTTTGGATTCCACGACTTCGTCAAGTTCTGCGTTCCGCCATCGCTAATTGTGTTACATGCATAATATCGAAAGCAAAACCAATTGCTCCATTAATGGGATCGCTACCACAGAACCGACTAACGCCATACGTCCGACCGTTTACATTTACTGCACTGTGGCACACTCTAAAAGAGGAATCTCCGAAAGAGCATACGCTACTTATCGTTCTGATCGAAATCGAGAACGTCGTCAACTCCAGACCACTTACCCATATTCCAGTAAGCAGCGACCAAGAAGAGCCACTAACGCCCAATCATTTTTTGTTGGGTTCAGCGAACACGGCTAACACTCCAAACGTTGATGATCCTGTCCAGAAATTGTGTGCTCTACGTAAGCAGTGGAGGTTGTCACGTCAATACCGTGATCGTTTCTGGAAACGCTGGATTTCAGAATATCTGCCAACGTTGACGCGAAGGGTTAAGTGGTGTCGTCGAGAAAGGGCATTACAGGTTGGCGATTTAGTGCTCATTTGTGAGGCGAGCACACCGAGAACAGATTGGTGTCGTGGCAGAGTGGTGCAAGTATACAGAGGGACTGATGGGGAAGTTCGTCGTGCTGATGTCCGTACCAGCGCTGGCATATTACGACGTCCTGCATCCAAACTGGCCATTCTATATAGATGATGGTGGAACGGAGCGTTCCACGGGGTAGGGGATGTAATAAATTGCATATCACTACTGTGAATCCCTCCATTAAGTTTAGTTTGTAATTTCTAATATGGGTCACCCAGTTTTCCGCTCTTACTCCATTCCTTTACTTCTTCAATCTTCTTATTGTCATTCAAATTTTAAACATGTCATTTTATATTTGTCGTTTAAAGAAAGAGGGCGAAAAACTGCGGTGAGTTTTATTTTATTTTATTTCAATTCATTTTAATAATCGTTTATACGCAATTTAGAAATAAATTCTTTCCATTGCACATCTTCATTACATTCGCCGTGTTTGTGTCTTGTTGATAGCCATCGTACATGGAAAAATTAAATTTGCAAGCCCTCGACAAATGACACCAGCCTTCTACCGCATCGCGCTCACTCACACGAACCTCAACCGAGGAAAACGGCGAAGAAGTAGATCGCGCGCACTACGGACGGCCTGCAGACCAAAAGATACCATGGCCGCACCACTCACCGAGTGCTAGATAAGACCATCCGCGACATTAAGGACCTGCAGATGGCCGCACCACTAAAAATTGTCAATTTAATTTGAATCAAACGGAAATATAATAGCTAATTCGTTAAATATTGTATATAGATGTATTGTAAATGTGTGAAGCTAAAGCAAAGAAATTAAATAGAAGTGAATACTAAGTTATGTAAAACTATAAAAAGTGTAGAAAATTTACTCGAGTATTCAAAGAAAGCATAAGGCGTGCATTTGCCAATCCTCTCGGAGCGCAAATTTGGTGTAGGATTTGTGGTGGGAGAGACTTCGCCGTAAAGTACTGTCGTTCTCTACGGTGGACGAACGTCTCGCCACAATCCGCATAAAGGCGAAATTCTTCAACATCTCCCTGATTTGCGTCCATGCCCCGACGGAAGAAAAAGACGATGCGACCAAAGCTCGCTTCTACTAACTCCTGGAGCGCACGTTCGAACGCTGTCCCTAGCACGATATAAAAATCGTGATAGGCGATTTCAATGCCAAGTTGGGCAAGGAGCGCATCTTTTATTCCACAGTCGGACAATTCACTCTCCACGACGAAACGTCCGATAACGGATTGAGACTGAACGACTTCGCCGGGGCCCGAAACGTGGTAGTCTGTTCCAGCATACGATGAGGAATGTCGCGTTGCCACGGAACGGAAATAAGCTACCTAAAGGGCCACGTTGCGATTGGGCGCAACGCGAGCCATGCGGGAGAGATAACGTAAGTTAAAAAAGGAAGCAAGACGCATTTTTCGAGAGAAGAAGAGAAAGGCCGCAATGGGTCCGTGCGAAGAACTGAAGGCCGACAGGAAAATCGCCCGAAAATTCTTTCAGAAAGTACGACAGCTTACAGAAATTTTCAAGACCGCGCGAATTTCTGTAAGAAGGACAATGGCGATTTATGGAGGGAGCACTTCTCCACACTACTTAGTGGTAGTGGCAGAGACCACTTTGGAGAAGATGATGACGCCGAAACCCCAATCAATGACGACGGAACTGATGTTCCGTTACCCGACTGCGACGAAATCCTTTTAGCAATAACAATTCTAAAAAACAACAAAGCTTCCAATCTGCAATACCGTAAGAACTACTTTCCAGGAGCACTCGCTAGCTGCCATCATACTCAAAGTGAAGTGGCACTTCCAAAGTACTTATCGTTTCCGTTTGCTCTTCTATTTTCAGATTGAAACTCTTGATGGCTGCCAGGAAAGCCTGCCCTCTGGGACCGACCGCAGAGACAGAAAAATGTCTCAAGTGCAGACTCTGCCATCGGTACCACGCGCTACGGACAGGTCCAGCCTTCAAGGCAATAAAGCCTCCACAACACTCGGCCGTAGCACGGGCGCAAGGCTATTGCACGCATCATAAATGCAATATACTTTCTGGCAAGAGCGCGCAACTTCATGTTAGTTTTGCGTTTTCTTACTTTCTTGCAAGTGTGGCACTCTTAAAGCAGAATAACTAGATATTTTATACGTGAACAGAACTATTTTCTAAAATCAATTAATTGTATTTCATTAAAAAATATTTTATTGTTCTTCTCAAAAGAAAAAACAAACTCAGGCGTACATTTTGAACAAAAACCTTTCAGACTTGCAACTTAAAAACAAAACTAAACATTTAACTCATTTTTTTATAAATATGTAAGTAAGGATTGACAAAGTTTTAAGATCATTATTTTCAGAAACACAAAGAAAAATAGCACTTCCCAAAACAGACAGTTCTACGCACCGGAATGACTCGCGGTTTACCAGACGAAGTTCTGTTGTTTCAGCGAAATAACTCCACATAGGTTGCCGGACACCCCGATCTTATCTGCCCCTGGGAGCAACACCCTACGGCCCCAAGGAGGCGGGGTTGCTTCCTACATCCAATCCCTCCTGCAACGGACTCGAGCAAGATCAGAGAGGTGGTTGCCTTCACGGCTCGTTAACTGGACTGTTAATAACTGCGGTCCAAGAAACGAAGCTACGCCGCATCGACCCAAGGGACAGCACCCTCGAATGTCAGAGGATAGCCCGCTCAGGCGATGCTGAGCTCGAAATCTTTAATATGTACATACCGATATCTCCTGCTGCCCGGCTGGATATCACCTTGATATATGTGCGTTCTCAGAGGTGAAAACCGATTGGTAGCCGGAGACATGCGCTATCTCTGGTTTTGAAACCTACTAATCGATCGTAGAGGAAACATATCGACAGAGCTGATAAGACGATTCGACAATTTGAACGACGACGCCCCCACCCGGGTTGTTGGTAGTTGTAGCAGCTCGCCTGACCTAACAATAGCTAGCGCGGGTCTGATAAATAGCATAACGTGGCGACCTATGCTATCGCTCGCATCAGACCTACTACCCATAGTCATCTCGATTGACAGCTGACTATGTCGCCTCGGACCGCCGCACCTATCTTCAAAATAGCTGATAGTAAGCGGTTCGAGGTTTTCAACGAGAGCTCCTTCGGCGCTCTTCCCGCACCAACCTACGTTCGCATTGATGAACGCGAGTTCCGCAAGATGCTGAAGTATGCTGAAGTATGCCGCATCCCGCTTCATTCCGGCCGGGAGATACCTGAGATCCGCCCGAATTTCCCGGCTAAGGCGGCCTCTCCGGTAGATATACCCGACCACCTTCACCAGGCGGATCACGGAAGCTCCCGTATTAGGGAACAAAACGGCGAGATCCAATGCCTGGTTGACAATCACATGGGGACAAGTGGGAGGAGAACCTGAAGTCCTGTAATCTCGGGGCTGGCTGTACATAATACGAACAACTGTTTTAGTAGCCGTGGCAAACTATACACTAGTCTACATACATAATAGGGGCCTTAATTATTGAAAACTCAAAATATTTCAGCTTCCGTTAAAGCCTCGTATTCAATCCTTACCTGCCTACTCTTTCGTGACAGAGAACTTATTCGGTATATTGTTCTTTTGGGAAATTTTATACGCCAGAGACCGTACGTCAATCCATAATACCTCGATTCCATCTCCATGAGTATTTAACCAAATCATTTTCTATCGCTACAGTCAATATTGGGGGTCAACCAACATAAGTTACCAGAAGCTATAAATTGTGCTTTTCGCTACTTGACATGCGGCGCAGTGTGATGTGGGAACATAAAATGTTTTGGAGGCAAGGAGAATACCCATATCACCCTTTCTTACTTCCCGGACACCTTTCTCCATATCCTCTGCTCCCCATTTCCTAATTTCCCCTTATTTTGGCATGCTTTTATCTGGAAAGGTAATGAAGGAAGCGCATCCTTCTTCTTTGGGTACGAAGGCATATGGGGTAGATGGCAACGAGGCAGCAGACTTGCTAACCAGAAAAGCGACGGCCTCCGCCCCTATTGTACCTGAGCTGTTTCTTGCGGTTAAACCTAGTTCTGTAAGAGAGGAGTTTAGGAACGAGACAAAAGGACTGAGAAACCTACACGGTACAATGTAGAACAACAATATTATACCAGTGTAGGTTTCTCCTAAGGTGTATCTGAGAATCGCTACAGGTTTTCTGACGGGTCCCTGTAGACTGAATGGTCACCTGCATAAGCTGGACATTTGTTCGAGCGATTTCTGTCGGTTCTGTGATTGGCAGTAGAAACTCCACAGCACCTGTTCATGGAGTGTAAAACTGCAGCGCGGAGACGGGGGACGGCCATGGCCGGAATAGCAATACTTACACTGCCTAACCCTGGCGACTAGTTTGGGCTTTCGGGAGGTCCCGGGGCTCCCTAAGTGTTGTGACGAGCTTCGAGGGCACATTAGACCAATTGGTACCCTATTTCTATATCTATATTTCTGTCTAGGGTTTGATGCAATTACGAATTTATAAATAAACATGAGCTTTTTCTTGCGGTTGAACCTAGTTCTGTAAGAGAGAAGCTCAGGAACGAGACAAAAGGACTGAGAAACCTACACTGGTATAATGTTGTTGTTCTTCCTAAGGATACACTGAGAAGCACTACAGGTTTTCTGATGGGTCCCGGTAGACTGAATAGTCACCTGCATAAGCTGGAGATTTGTTCGAGCGATTTCTGTCCGTTCTGTGATTGGCAGTAGAAACTCCACAGCACCTGTTCATGGAGTGTGAAACTGCAGCGTGGAGACGGGGGCCGGCCATGGCCGGAATAGCAATACTTACACTGACTAACCCTGGCGACTAGTTTGGGCTTTCTAGAGGTCCCGGGGCTCCCTAAGTGTTATGACGAGCTTGGAGGACACATTAGACCAATTGGTACCCTATATCTATATCTATATCTATATTTCTGTCTAGTGTTTGATGCAATTACGAATTTATAAATAAACATCCATTTATTTTTTTTTTAAGTCTACAGAGGTATTTATTCTTACAGATAACGGCTAATTCATAAGTTTTCATTACTTGTATGCATGTACAATATATGCATATTAATTAGAAATTTCGAATTTCTGACTGCTAATGCTTGCAGGCCAAGTAGTTACCGCCTTGATTTGTAAGACGGCATTCCATTAAGGGTAGCAATGTTGACACCAGTAGGGACGTCATTACAGCGCCAGAAAGGGTACGGATGGTGTCGCAAGTAGGGGCGGCATAAGAGATATCAATAGGGAACCCGCTGATGGAGGTGCCTGTACGGACCGCTTGTAGAAACCTTAACCTCGATTTCAAAGTCCAATCAGCTGCAAGGAAAAGCTATATGAGCTATACATGTCAAATATACATACATTTTTATGGATATACTGCACACCAAAATCAATTACAGTTGAACGAGATTTAAAAAATACGAACATTTTCATATAATTATAAGATATGAGGAGCTGCCACAACAAACTTAATTTGACTCACGAAAAGCGTCTATATTCTAGACGACTTTTTACTAAAGCGATATAAAGAGATTTAAAGTTACTGAATCTCTGAATTCTTGAGTATTGCCTCTAATAAAGCCTCTAATTGAGAAAGATTTCGATACGATATTGTCAATATGTTTTATAAACGCGAGTTTGCATTTAAAAATAATGCCCAAATCTTTAATTTCATAACTCCGCTTTATGACGCAATGATTTAACTTATAGCCATAGTTGATATCACTACTAGGTTTCCTCGAGTACGTAACTGCACAACACTTACTTATATAAAGGTTCAAAAAATTTGATGTAGACATATCATACCGAATTCATCCAGATCAAGCTGAAGACGATTGCAATCTGAAAGATCACACACATCTGAAAGAAGCTTTGCATCGTCTGCCCCACAATGCGTGCCCTGTGGAATGCCTGGCCATGCATTGACAACCACACGAGATGTTATTGGCCAAATCTTCACTAGAAATTGGCTAATAAGTACGCAAAAGTATAATCGATTTTTAAGCTTAACTCGAGATTTTTGGGGTATTTGACAAATTCCAAAATTGGATTCTCGTTCTACTCGATAAAACCTACAAGAAAAATAACATCACTTCCCAGGGTATTATGGAGTGTCACACTGTGTTATTATGATCACCAAATTTATAAATTGGGGTAATAAAGCATAAACTTCCATTGGTCGATAAACCAGCAATTTTTGAAAAGAAGAGATATAGGATCAGCTAAAACAGTGGAGCACTTTTTAAATAAAAGGGGAGAATCAACTTCAGAGTCGAGTTATGACCGAGGCTTCAACTGCGAGCAATACATCATCTTTCGAAACCGAGAATCCTATGATGGATGTCAAAGAAGTTGAGGAGTCTGAAAGAAATTCGCAAACAAGTCACATGCGTCAAGCGTATTGTGAAAAGTGACTTTTGGAAATCCATTAGTTTTTCTTCTCGAATTAGCAAATTGCTAGAAACTGGACGGGTTTGATTCTAAATTGTTTTCATCTCTGACCATATATTTTTTATATACAGGCTTATCAGGAATTCCGTCGGAGCTCCCGACGTGACAACGTCGAGAAAATGCTATCGTCAATTCCGACGTGATCACGAAATTCTTATATAATATATATAATTATAAAAACGAATAAAAAACACAAGTGAACTATAAACTAAGTGGATATTTATCACTGAAGTGATTAAAAATGTAGAAGTGTTTATTTAAGGTGGTAGTGCATAAATTTAAATCTATTTTTCAACAGGGCAAGACTACCTATTAACCGGAGTTAGTATGAGAGACTTGTGAATAAGATGGAGGAGCGGGCAGACATTGCGCAAGGTTTTCCAAAAACCCCTAAATAAAATGTGCATAGTTTTTGTGAAGCCGATGCGGTGCAGCTGAAAAACCTTGGGTCTCTAGTTATCAAAGCAACTAGCGCCTTTTTAAATGCTTAAGACTTTTTCGCTTTATCGAATATCAATTTTTTTTTGTATATGTTCGGAAAGTACCGTTATCAAAGTACCGCAATTGATGATTTTATTGGCGATCGCTTGTCTGGTAAGAAATTTGCGTGGCATTCTATAAAAGTGCTCAGTGATAAAGCGAGCAAAAAGTAAGTTATCAAGTGCAATAATCAGTGTTTTTGTAATAAAACTTGAAAAGAAATTACAAAAATTGATTAAAGGTGCAAGTATTCTCCGACTCCGCCGCCTCACGCAGCTGCGGGAAGGCATCGGCGGGCCAGCTACTGGAATGCCCTGCAAGGCGTTAGAGTGGCTGTGCTGCCCCGCGACTACCCGGCGACACCATTATGTTCGCGGTGGCCAGGGGATGGTGGAAACCGCTAGCGTTTTGTGGCGTACATTTCCGCTCAGGCATGCTCCTTGTGGACTGCAAGGATGAATGTACCGCATCATGGTTAGCGGAAAAGATACCGCAGCTTGAAGGCTGGGTAGGACCAAATTTGTGCACACGTAGAGGCGACGACATCCCTCCGGTGCACAATGTCTCAGTATTCCTCGCAAGAACCAGTGTGGAGTTGACCAGTCATGCCATGGACTTACTCCGGGCACAGAACTCTGGCTTCCACACCTCGGCCTGGAGGGTGATGTCAAAGAGCGCTGTGGAAAACGGGCTCCGACTAAACCTTTGCGTCGATGAGGAATCCTTTGTGAACTTAAGGGAAGCTGGCTTTGTAGTCAACTACAGGTTCAGCAGCGTCACGATGAGGCCGTGGCGGCCCAGGGCACAGGTGGGAAAGACGGCTGCGCCACAGGCCCCCAGAACCCTGGGGCTGTGCCTCCTGTCGAGCCTGCAGTGACTGGGTCAGCGGCGGTTTCACCGTGCCAGCAAGGTGCGAGCCAATCGTCAGCTCCAGTGGAGGAGCCCGAGTCAGTGGATGCCGATGGCTCAGCTGAGCAAATGCCCTCCACCCAGGAGCTCCTAGAAGGCATCGACCTAAGGAGGCTAGACTGAAAGAGCAAAGCGAGGGCGGTCTAGGGCTCTCGGACGAAGAAGAACCCCAGCTCTGACAGTAAGACGCGTGCGAGCAGCTCAGGTCAACCTGCACCATGCGATAGCCGCCTCGGCGGTCATTGCAAGCAGGTTTTCCACGGATGACCTGGGCATCCTGCTCGTTCAAGAACCGTGGACCTACAAAGGCCGGGTAAGGGGGCTAAGTCAAAACATGAATAAGGTAATATGGGACCTCTCCTGTGAGATGCCAAGCGCATGTGTAGTGCTGAGATCAGGTATTAACCACTTTTGCATTACAGAGTTTTTAACAAGAGATCTGGTGGCAGGTTGTCGTCGCCTCCGCCTATTTTCCGGGGGACAGTGCCAGTGTGCCGCCCCGTGAGGTACAGCAGCTAGTGGAGCACTGTCGGAGGAAAAGGCTCCCACTTGTCCTAGGCTGCGACGCAAACGCCCACAACCTGGAGTGGGGCAGCACCGATACAAACCTCAGGGGTGAGTGTCTTTTAGAATATATCAGTAGCGTTGACCTTAGTATAAGCAATGTCGGAAATACACCGACATTTGTAACCAGGGTTCGACAGGAAGTTTTGGACATTATCCTCAGCAATGAATTAGCTAGCCCTCTGATCTCTCGATGGCGGGTCTCATCGGAGCCGTCCTTGTCGGATCATAGGATCATCCGATTCGAGCTGGAGGCGAGTTTTCAAACAGGCTATCCGAGCAGGAACCCCAGAAGAGCAAACTGGGCGTACTATAAAGAAACTCTTGCGTCCAACTTACCAAAAGTAAAATCTGGACACAACAGGGGAGGTTATATGGAGTTAGACGACAGAGTTAACAGGCATAACAGTGTCATTATAGATGCCTTTAACTCGAGCTGCCCCTGGGACAGAACCCAGCCGGTGTGGTGGTCTCGGGAACTCACCAAGCTCAGGAAAAAATGCGAAAGCTGTTCAATGGAGCAAAGCGCACAGGGCAGTGGGCTCAGTATGCAGCTAGTCTAACAAAATATAGCAAGGAAATCAGGAAAGCAAAACGTGGCAGCTTCAGACTCCATAGGGTCCTGGCAAAGGCAAACACAGACTCCAGGTTGGCAATTATGCTACCTGATGGTACTTATACAAACAACGAGAGAGAGAGGTCGCGTGCGCTGTTGGAGGCTCACTTCCCGGGTGCGGTCCAGGTGTCGCGGAATCCTGGTCTTCGGGCCCTCAGCCCGACCCCGACTGACTGGAAAGTAGCTAGGGAACTTATTAACTGGCGAACAGTCAGTTGGGCTTTAGGGACGTTTCAGCGGTACAAGGCCCCGGGAGTGGACGGCATTAGTCCTGTGATGCTACAACAAGGGGGGACGCTACTACCTCCTCATCTAGTAAAAATCAAGAGGGAGAGCCTAGCGCTGGCATATCTCCCTGAGGTATGGCATAGAGCTCGAGTTATCTTTATACCAAAAATAGGTAGACAAGACTACTCGCTTGCAAAATCCTTCAGGCCCATAAGCCTTAGTCCTTTCATGCTTAAGGCCATGGAGAAGATTATTGATATTGAAATTAGGCGTAACGCTCTCAAGCGAAAGCCATTGCATTTTGATCAGCATGCCTATAGGGCAGGCAGATCGACGGACACTGCGCTCTTCGCTCTGACTGAAGTGATTCAGGAGGCCTTTGAATGTGGAGAAATGGTGCTCTGCGCCTTCCTCGACATTGAGGGTGCCTTCGATAATACAACTCACTCAAGTGTCGATCGAGCGCTGGCAGGACGAGGTGTGCGGCGCACTATTCGGAAATGGATAGCTGAGTTGCTGCATACCAGAATTGCGGAAACACATACTGGCAACAGTGTGGAACAGATCAAAACGGTCAAGGGTTGTCCGCAAGGAGCAGTCTTGTCCCCTTATTGTGGAGCCTTGTCGTAGACGAACTCTTGCAGATCTTCACAGAAAATGGCATTCGCTGCCAGGGGTATGCGGATGACATTGTGATCATTGCGCCAGGGAAGTTCCCTAGCACTCTCTCTGACATTATTCAGAGAGGATTTCAGCTAGCAAGAAGATGGTGCACTGCCGCGGGGCTTAATATCAATCCCTCTAAGACAGTCATTGTCCCTTTTACATGGAAAAGGAAGGTGCAAGGTATGAGGAGCATAGCTATGGAGGGGGTCCCGGATGTAATTGCCACAGAAGTTAGGTACCTGGGCCTAATCATGGACTCTAAGCTTCTGTGGAAAAGCCATGTAGACGCGACCATCCCCAAAAGCAACGAGGGCACTCATGGTGTACAAGCGTCTAGCTGGTAAATTCTGGGGATGCACCCCGAAGATTTTGAGATGGATGTACACCATGATAGTTAGACCAATAGTTACGTACGGAGCAGTTGCTTGGGGCTCAAGGACCAACCTAGCTACGGTAAGGCAATCTCTTGCCAAACTGCAACGCCTAGGATGTGTCTGCATTACGGGCGCAATGCGCACATGTCCGACGGCTGCGCTAGAAGTGATTCTGGACCTCGAGCCACTCCATACACATGTAGTACAGGCAGCAAAACGCACGAGAAGGCTACGGCAAATTCAAGGTACTATCGTCCAAAAATAGGGAGAAGTTGGGCCGCCATCTCCCACTAGCTCTTTTTCCCAGGGATGACATAAATAAAGAAATAGTGTTTGAAAGACACTTCAGAATTAGTGACATTACCGACAAAATTTCGTGGAACCTCTCTCTTCTGTGGAGCTGGGTTCGGCGAAGTACATTGCAGTGGTATACTGATGGCTCCAAGACCGTGGATGGTATTGGGGCAGGCGTCTATGGTCCCTGAGCTAAACTCTCGATACCCATGGGCGCCTTTCCCAGCATCTTTCAGGCGGAAATATATGTGATCAGCGTTTGTGCCGAATTAAATCTGCAAAGGAACTATCGCGGAGAGAATACTCATCCTAAGCGACAACCAGGCAGCGCTCAAAGCCCTTACGTCCTTCGAGGTAAAATCCTCAATGGTCTTGGAGTGCATAAATAGACTCAATGAACTGGTAAAAAGGAATACCAAAAAACTTTCATGGGTTCCAGGTCACGCAGGGATCGAGGGAAATAAGATGGCAGACGACCTGGCCAGGTTGGCGGCTAGCTCGAATCCCATAGGACCAGAGCCCTTCTTTCCAATAGGACCAAGCTCTATAAAGGAGGCGCTCAGAAAGGAAACAAGACAGCTCAGGACTCGGCAATGGGAAGAGACCCTGGGCCTACTACAGGCAAAGAAACTATTGGGAGGGTAACAAACGATATAAGATACAAATAGACCTCCCAAAAGCAAAACTTAGAATCCTCACAGGCATCCTCACAGGTCACTGCAGATTGAGGGGTCATCTGCATAAACTAGGTATCAGGTCGAGCGACCTGTGTCGCTTCTCCGACAGGACAAAGGAGACCCCCACACACCTGCTCCTGGAGTGCGATGCTGTGGCTCGACGAAGGGAGAGATGGCTAGGTCAGATGTGGCCTAAGGAGTACATACACTCCCTGTCACCGGGATCCATCTTGAAATTCATAGATGCTCTTGGTCTAGGGGATGTGTTGTAGGTTACTGAGGGCCCAATAGACCAATTGGTCGCAGTGCGATCCTCTTTTATTTATCTTATCTTATCGTATCTTATCTTAAGTATTCTTTATTTTCTTAATTTTGAAATTGAATTGGTAAGTAAAGCTTTAATTTTTTTTTAAATTTAAATTTTTGAAATATTGATGCGATTTTTTACAGTGAAGCAAAAAAAAAATTACTAAAATAGTAAAGTTTAAGCAACTGACAAATGAGGAGCGTTCAGCCATAATCAATTTGCAAAAATATGGCCACACGCTGCGATATATTGCCGAAAAATGTAATAAGCCAGGTCGCAATATGGAAAGTTATTGCTGGCTACAACAAAGAAAATCGAGTTATCAGGAAGAAAAGACAAGGGCGCCCAAATATTACAACGGAGAGAGTTGATTAAAGATTTTTGTGTCTTTCCAATTCTGATCCCTTTAAATCTGTTCCAATCTGTTCGCGTACAGCTTATATAAGAAGGTAAGAAGGCTCCCCGAGTGCACACTATCCTTAACAGATTGCGCCAAGACAATATTCATGGTCGCGTTGCCAGAAAGTTACCCTACCTAAATGAGGCAAATAGGAAAAAACGACAAGCATTTTATGACCTCAAAATTTTTGGCATAAAGTGCTCTGGACTGATGATTCGACTATTATTTCCATGGCATGTTTTACGTTTGACGCTCACTAAAAGAAGAACTGTCATACAAGTGCACCTTACCTACAGTTAAGTCGGTGGAAAATGGTTTAATGGTTTGGGGATGCTTATCTGCGAATGGCACTGGCAATATTGTGGTCCTGGAAAGAAAAGTTACTGCTGCAGTTTATTTAAATATTTTAAAGGAGCACGCCATCCCCGAGGCTCAACGACTAATTGGACCGGATTTTCTTTTTTAACAGGACAACGCGCCCATTCATACAGCAAAATTCATCACCGAATATCTAACAAATGAAAATGTGAGTGTGTTGAAATGGCCTCCTCAAAGCCCTGACTTGTCACCAATTGAGAATGGTTGGGCAATCCTAAAGTTGCGTAGATCTGAAGAGAAACCCCAAAACCTGGCTGATTTGAAGGACTGCATTTATAACATTTGTTTTATTTTTATAAAATCAATCAATTTCCTTTTTGTTTTAAAAATAGTTTAATTTGATACTTTGAAATATAGTCCCAATAAAAAAAATTTGTTTGTTTGAAAAAATATAAACTTTAAAATTTTATTCAAACTGCTGTTTTATATTTCACTTTGATAACTTACTTTTTCTACCTACTGCATATGCACAAGGAAGTGCTGTTTATTTGAATTGAATGTTTCGAATTTAACATAAGTATAAAGTGCCAAGATACTTTCAACTATAATATAACGTAAAACTTCAACAGCGACCTGAATTATTATAAAAAATAGAACGATATTTTGTTTCTGATATTCTGTTCATTTTACAGGTTTGGTTGGACCAAAAAAGCTATCTATAACGGAAGCTGTCTCTAAACAAAACCCAGCCCAGACCAATGAGAAATGAAACCAACCACATACATACACACATTCAATAATTTAAAGGAAATGGTAATAAGAATTTGCGGGTTTCGCAGTTGCTCTTTAAATAAAACAGCTACCGCAATGGAACTCATTTAATATTTTTTTTTGTATTGAAATAATTATTGTAAACTTTGCCTCTGAAAAGAACTGCTGTCAAAAAAGTAAATAAAAAGAAACCGCTAAATTTCGTGTAAAGATTTTATAGCACTCATTGGAATGGCAATTACATCGTATTCCCGTATAGATGTGGAACAGGTAAAACCCAACCTGGCTGTTGGTCTCAGGAGCTCTCGGCGCTCCGCAAAGAAGTGCGTAGGCTCTACAACAGAGCCAGGCGCACGGGGCGCTGGGAAGAGTATTCGACATGCCATTTTCAGCAAAGAGATCTGAAAATCAAAGCGTAGCAGCTTCAGGAAATTCTAAGAGAGCATTAGCTCGACTCCTGTGACTGCCAGGCTGCATAGAGCCTAAGCACAGGACAACCCGGGTACCAATATGGCTATTAAATAAATATTCATCTGGAAGGTAGGCAGTAGAGACCTGTCCTCAGCGAAATCTTTCAGGCCGATCAGTCTCACCTCCTTCATGTTGAAGGCTATGGAGAAAGTGATTGACCTGGATATAAGATCCAACGTTCTCGGGGCTGCACCGTTACATCCGTATGAACATGCTTACAGAGTCGGCCGCTCGACGGAAACGGCTCTATGCATTGACCGTGGTCGGTACGCTTTTGAGAACGGAGAAACAGTGCTCTGTGCCTTCCTCGATATCGAGGGGCCTTCCATAACACCTCCCATGCAGTGGTGAACAGCGCCTTAGAGCAAAAGATAGTGCAGCCCACAAGTCACATGCCTCAAGCGTATTGTGAAAAGTGACTTTTGGAAATCCATTAGTTTTTCTTCTTGAATTAGCAAATTGCTAGAAACTGGACGGGTTTGATTCTAAATTGTTTTCATCTCTGACCATATATTTTTTATATACAGGCCTATCAGGAATTCCGTCGGAACTCCCGACGTGACAACGTCGAGAAAATGCTATCGTCAATTCCGACGTGATCACGAAATTCTTTCGAAATTTCAAAATTCGGGAGATTGCCATCTCGGATTCTGATTGAAACGCAATATTGACAGTTTTTCGTAAAAATAATCTTCAAACGCCTTCCTTTATCGGGAGAAGTGAATATAATTATAAAAACGAATAAAAACCACAAGTGAACTTAAGTGGATATTTTTCACTGAAGTGATTAAAAATGTAGAAGTGTTTATTTAAGGTGGTAGTGCATAAATTTAAATTTATTTTTCAACAGGGCAAGACTACCTACTAACCGGACACTTCCACGACAGCCGGTTCTACGTTACCGAAGTGACTCGGATTTCATCCGACCAAGGACTGTTGTTTCGGCGACCTAACTCCACTTAGGCTGCCGGACACCCCCAATCTTATCTCCTCTTGGGTGCAATACCTAGCAGCAGGTTTGCTACTCATACTTCTGGCCAGGGCGGGCGTCGAGTCTAACCCTGGCCCAGAAACCTATTTCTGCTGCTTCTGCCAGGCTCCATCCGAATTCCACTTCGGTGAGGTGTAATTCGTGCAACGGATGGTGCCATCTTAAGGTCTGCTCATGCCTTAAGAAAACCAGAGAGTGGTGCACAACCTCTGTGGGCCAGTGTTGCTCGCGCACTCAAGCGCCCCAAGCCTCCACGGCATCCCCCTTGCGCCGCCGCACCGGAGCCTCAACGCACCCCCTCCCTCCACGGCTTCCCGGAGCTCACAACAACACCTAACCTCACCAACCCCCCCGCCCCCCCCAGCAACTCCTGGTTGCCCCCACCATCTGTTGTGTATGCCGGGCCAGAGTGCACCGGAATGCCTGCTCGGTCAGGTGTAACGCCTGCCAGGGCTGGTGCCACTTCCGGGCGTGCTCTGGCCTACGCACCACAAGGGACTGGTCTGAGAGCTTTACCGCTTCCTGCCGCCGCAACAACCCACCGCAAGTGTCGCTCACGACACCACCCACATATACCGTTGGGCCTACACAACCCCAGCGGGATGCGCAGCGGGACGGGCCGGCCCTCGGATCCAGTCCCTGACCCCCCTCAACACGACAACCTTACCGAGACAGACGAGACTCTTATAGTTCAACTGCATCGGACTCTCGAGCAAGATCTCGGAGGTGGTTGCATTCATGGCTCGTTAATATCTGCGGTCCAAGAAACGAAGCTACGTCGCAGCTCAACGTTAATGAACTGCGACGGCTACAACGTGCTTCGCAGAGATCGCGAGCGAGATAATGGTGGAGGCCTAGCCTTCATTCTACACAACACCGTCTCATCGCTGTAGACATCGACCCAAGGGACAGCACCTTAGAATGTCAAGGGATTGCTGTCCGGTCAGGCGATGTCGAGCTCGAAATATTTAATATATATATATACCCCCTGTCTCCTGCTGCCCCGCTGGATATCACCCTGACATAGGTGCGCTCCTCAGTGGTGAAAACCGTTTGGTAGTTGGAGACTTCAACGCGCATCAGATCTTTGGTCCTCAAGCCTATCAAACGATCGTAGGGGAAATATTTTGGCAGAGCAGATAGACGATTCGACATTCTGCACCATGAACGACGAAGCCCCCACCAGGATTGTGGGTAGTTGCAGCAGCTCGCCAGATCTAACAATAGCTAGCGCGGGTCTGATAAATAGCATAACGTGACGACCTATGCTATCGCTTGCATCAGACCACCTACCCATAGTCATCTCGATTGACAGACCTGCCAACTATGTTGCCTCGGACCGCCACACCTATGTCAACTTCAAAAAAGCTGACTGGGAGCGGTTCGAGGATTTCACTGAAGACGCCTTCAGTGCTCTTTCAACTCCAACCGACGTTCGCGTTGGCGAGCGCTTGTTACGCAGGGTGGTGAAGTCCGCTGCAGCCCGTTTCATTCCGGCAGGGAGGATCCCTGTGATCCGTCCTGACTTCCCGGGTGAGGCGGTGTCTCTGGCGGATGAACGCGACCACCTTCGGCAGGCGCACCCCGGTAATCCCCGTATTAGGCAACTAAACGGGGAGATCCAACGCCTGGTTAACGTACATAAGCGGAACAAGTGGAGGGAGCACCTGAAGTCCTGCAACCTCGGTGCCGGAGTGGGCAAATTATGGTCGACCGTGAGGTCCTTGTCCAACCCGACGAGGCGTGATGATCGAACAGAAATCTCCTTTGGAGACCACGCCTCGTCGGACCCGAAGCGATGCGCGAACTATTTTAGTCGACAATTTACACTGCATCCTTCGGCCGACAGGACCAACCGGTCAGTCATCACAAGGCTGCGCAAGTCAACACCAAGCGCACCAATTGTCCTCTATACCACTGAGGTGAAGGAAGCCATCGGGAAGGCGAAAGCCTCCAAATCCATTGGCCCAGACGGGTTAAGCATGTTGATGCTGAAAAAATTGGGCACCGCGGCAGTAGCATATCTCACCAAGGTCCTCAATCTGTCTTTAAGCACCCTGTCATTCCGGATATCTGGAAGACCAGTAGAGTGATACCACTGCTGAAACCAGGGAAACCGGCCGGCCAAGGCGAGTCCTACCGGCCGATCTCCCTGCTTTCTCCAGTGGTCAAGACACTTGAGGCCCTGCTGCTTCCGCATTTCAATCACTACCTCAGCCCGGCGAAGCATCAACACGGCTTCCGGAAAGTGCATAGCACTACAACGGCACTTAACGCTATAAACACTCAGGTTAATCGTGGTCTCAACGGCAACCGCCCCTTTGAGAGAACCGTCCTCGTGGCTTTGGACTTGTCGAAGGCCTTCGACACAGTCAGCCACTCCATCGTGCTGAAGGACGTGGAGGCCTCACCTCTCCCAGCGGCGTTGAGGCGATGGACCGCGAACTACCTGTGTGGTCGTCAAGCGTCGGTGTGCTACCGTGACTCAGTGTCAAAAGCGAGAAGAATTAAGCAGGGGGTACCACAGAGTGGCGTCCTATCCCCCCTATTATTCAACTTCTACATCTCGCGACTCCCTTCCCCGCCAGAGGGAGTCACACTGGTCTCGTATGCCGACGACTGTACGATTATGGCTACCGGCAATGGAATTGATGGCTTGTGCTCTAAAGTGAACAGCTACCTCCCAGAGCTTGCTCATTACTTTACGGGACGGAATTTGACGCTGTCTCCTGCTAAGTCCACGGCGACCTTGTTTACATCTTGGACGAAGGAGGTCGGGCTCACCCTCGACATCGAGGGGACCCCCATTCCGACGGTTAACTACCCAAAGATCCTGGGAGTCACCCTCGACAGCTTCTGTGGAAGGCTCATGTCGATGCTGCCGTCTACAGGGCTAGGAGACGACTCGAAAGAAAGTCCTGGGGCTGCAGCCCCAGAATACTGCGGTAGATGTACATCATGATAGTGAGACCCATGGTCACCTATGGTGCAGTGGCTTGGGGATCCAGGATTGCCCTGACTTCGGTTCGACAATTTCTTACCAGGCTACAGCGCTTACCGGGCGTGTGCCTTACCGGAGCGATGCACACGTGCAACACAGCTGCGCTGGATGTGATTCTGGAACTTGAGCCGCTGCAAGTCACTATCGACCATGTGGCTAAACGAACCCAGATGAACTTCTCCAAGGAAGGTTTCGGCAGGGGTAAGTTGGTGTCGCCCAAAGCAAGGGACAGACTAGAACCCCAGCTGCCTCTAGTGGGCTTCCCCAGAGGTGAGATTCACAAAAAGATAAGGTTTGACAAAAAGTTTGGAGTGGAAATACACAACAAGGCTACCTGGAGTGCATCCATACTGGACAACCACATCCAGAGAAGGACCCTACAATGGTACACGGATGGCTTCAGGACTCCCGAAGGTATTGGAGCAGGCGTCCATGGTCCCAGATCCAGCATCTCGGTTCCATTGGGGGCCTACCCAAGCATCTTCCAAGCGGAGGTCTTTGCCAACAGTGAATGCGCTGAGATTAACCTGAGAAGGAATTACCAAAGAGAGACCATTTTCATTTCAAGCGACAGCCAGGCCGCGCTCAAAGCTTTCTCCTCCTATGAAATAAAATAATCATTGGTCATGGAGTGCTTTGAGAGATTGAACGCCCTGGCGGCGAGGAACCAAATCCAACTCCTCTGGGTACCAGGACATAGAGGGGTTGGTGGTAATTCAGAAGCCGATCGCCTAGCCAGGACAGCAGCTGAGGTGTTTTGGTACAATTGATAGCGCTAACAACAGTTTTTGTCGCATCAACATTATCTGCAAACAAACCCCCCGGGGCTGATGGGTTACCAGCTGAGTTATTGAAGTGCTGGTTAAGTGCATGCACGAGCTCATCGGACAGGCAACATCTTTTATAAGAGTGTGCAATTGCTGGCGTACGCTACGACGTTGACATCATCGGTCTTAACAACCGGGCAAAAAAGAATTCATAACAAACTATACACAAATTTATCAAAGGACTTACATGTATATGTCGAATCAATAGTAATGAAATAACACTATTATTTAAAAAGAAAGTGATTACAAATATCAATCTTAAAACGTTCTCTACATGAATAAAAATCGACACAATTGCAGACAGAATTACACAATGAAATGGACCTGTGAATGGGCTCATTATTAGCAAACTTTGTTTTACGCATTTGAACGTAGAAAATGTATTTCTCTCTAAGATGCCTTTCCGGCGCATAAAAAGGTAGAAGCGAAAGTAGATCTGGCGATCCTGCTAGGGTAGGCACCTTGTCGTTGGTGCAGGGGCTTAGTCGCGCCTGAGGGCGGAGCCGGCCGTCCGCTCGTATCATCGCGTACTCCGTGGGGATATGGTGGGGTGGTCGGTTCCGCTCTGGGGGGCGATGACCAAGAACTACCACCTCCTAATCCAGGGTGTCAGGCGACACCGTGCCCATTGGATGGTTTGCAGCCAGGAGGTTAATCCGGATGTATTAGAACGGCGCCTCCTCGACACCGGGCCGCATCGAGGAGTAACTTGGCCTTTCCGCGCTATGGGGCGCTGGCGCGGTGGACGACAGAGTTCCCCCTTACAATTTTTAGATCACACAGCTTTGCTAACGCCGAGCTGGTGATCGTACGAACAAGATGAGCAATTTAAATAACAAAAACAACAACAAAATCAACAACAAAAACAGCAACAGCAACAACAAGATCAACAACGGCAGCACTGGCAGGCCACACAAAACTAGCGGATGTGGCCCCAAATCTGCAACTGCAGATGATGCGTCGGCAATAAGAGAGGGTGCGAGAAGGAGCAGCTTCCTTCAGAGGCTGACAGCTCAAGAGGCTGCTCTCTTTATTGAGCATGCGAGGGACGAGGAAGATGTTCCAAGCACGAGCAAGGGGATCCGTAGAGAGGAGGCCCTTACGAGCAAAGGTACGAGAGCAGTAAGTAGAGCTAGGTCATCGGATACTAACTTGACTGCTGGAGAAGATCGGTCACAAGACCGTCCCAGCAATTTTCTCTTGTCTTCCAGGTCTGACAGAGCATGTGATGTCAGCACGGGGTGCCACTCCATGAGCAGGCACCTCCTGGATCGCAACCGATCTAAAAGTCGGCGTAAATCCGGGAGTGAAGATCGCTCTGGAGACAGCCAGCGCCGGGAATCGCCGAGCAGACGGGAAAGGTCGCGCAGCCGTTCTGGCTCCGTGGCCCCTCATGAGTCTGGCTGGCAGCAGCAACGACGTAAACACCGCAGGGCAAAACCTCCTCCACTACCTCCCCGTGGCCAGCCGGGTGCCCTCGATGACAAAAACCGTAAGGGTTTGAGTGGTTCGGGGGCTTAATGGTAGATCCGCTACCTTGAGCAGGAAAAAACCCCAAAAGAGATTCGAGCGATGGCGGGTGTTCGGATGGAGGTCGAGAGGGAGGAGCGTGAGCGCAGGGAGCGAAAGCGCATCCATGAGCCAACCGCACCCGCCAATGAGCGGAAGAGCGGGCATAGCCAGCAGCACACAGAACCCGCGCCTGCTGCAAAACAGAGAAGCGGGGGACCAGCTGCACCTTCCACACGACCCGCGCCCGCTGATATGCGGAGAAGCGGGGAACCTGAGATAACGAAGCAGACAGAATCAGAGCCGGTCACTAAGCGTGGCAATGAGCACATCACACCACCAGAGCAGCCATCAAGCAAACGGCAGCGGGAGCAGCCTCCACTCACAACCTCGGCGTCAGGCGGCCGGGGGGGGGTCGGCGGTGGAGGGACGGTCGCAGGTGGCCCAGCAATCTAGCTACTCGGCTGCCTTGAGGGGTATCCGTGTGGCTGTTCTGCCTAGGGACTATCCGGCGGCCTCTCTCAACGCAGACGACCTTACTCGGCTGCAGGACGCAATCGTGCATGAGGTTTTCAAGGGGACGTCCTTCCCGATCTCCTTCTACGGGGTGTATTTCCGTGCGGGAATGCTCCTCGTAGACTGTAAGGATGGGAGGACAGTGGATTGGCTGGCGAAAACTGCCGATAAGCTGGAGAGATGGAAGGGACCCGTTATGTGTGTTAAGAGGGCGGATGATATTCCTCCTTTGCACAATGTCACGGTGTTCCTACCGAGGAGCGCTGAGGAACAAGTTGGGTATGCGCTGCAGCTGCTAAGATCGCAGAACGAGGGTATACACTCCTCGGTGTGGAGAGTTATCTCCAGCAGCACAGCGGAAGGTGGCCTGAGGCTCAACTTAGGCATCGACGAGCGATCCTACCTGGCTATTAAGAGGGCAGGCTTCCTCCTGCACTACAGGTTTGGTATGGTCGTGGTGAGACCGTGGAGGCGCGGGCCTGCCGGCAGCAAAGAGCCCGCGGCTCAGAGTCCGTCGGATGCTGGTGTCATGGGCGCTGCCGATCCTCCTGCGACTATGCCGGCTGATGTGGTGCCAACGAACGCGCAGTCGGAGGTAATTGCGCCTGCCCGATTGAGCACGAGTAAAGCAGAGGATATTAGCGAAGGTGATAACAATCCCAATTCTGAGGAGTTTATTGAGGAGCTAGATCTGAGGCAGCTTGAGCTAGACAGAGCAAGCGAGGGCGACTTACTGCTCTCGGATCTGGATGAGCCTGAGCTATGAGTATCCCACGACTGTCAGTAGCCCAGGTCAATCTTCATCATGCGGTGGCCGCTTCGGCGGTTACGTTGGAAGGTTTGCCACGGAAGATCTGGGCCTGATACTGATTCAAGAACCGTGGGTGTACAGAGGCCAGGTAAGAGGCCTGAATCAAAGCAACAATAAGGTAATTTGGGACCTCTCCTGTGAGAGACCAAGAGCATGTGTAGTGCTTAAGAGTAGCATTAAACACTTCTGCATTACACAGTTTTTGACACAAGATCTGGTAGCAGTGCAAGCGACGCTGGTGTTGAACAACGCCGCCATTGATGTCGTCTTCGCAGCAGCTTATTTCCCGGGCGACAACACAAACGTGCCACCCCTTGAAGTTCAGCAGCTGGTGGGCTTCTGCCGCCGAAGACGGCTCCCGCTCATCATCAGTTGCGATGCGAACGCCCACAACGTTGAGTGGGGCAGCTCGGACACCAATCAAAGGGGTGAGTGTCTATTAGAATTTATCTTAAGCGAAGACCTACGTATCCAGAACGTCGGACACACTCCAACGTTTGTTACTAGGGCCAGAGAGGAGGTACTAGACGTCACTCTCGGCAATGAGCTGGCGAGTCCCCTGATCCAGGGATGGAGGGTCTCAGCTGAGCCCTCTCTCTCGGATCATAGGATAATCCGCTTTGAGCTGGGGGTGACGAACGTAATAGCTAAGGGCAGAAGAAATCCCAGGAATACTAACTGGGATCTGTACTGTGAGGTATTAAGAGCTAACTTGTTAGGCTATGAGTCTACTCAAAAAAGAGCCAACTGTATGGAGTTAGAGGACAGAGTCTACAGGCTGAATAGTATCATTATTGATGCTTTTACCTCCAGCTGTCCTGAGACGAAACCAAAGGGCAAGACCCAACCTAAATGGTGGTCTCGGGAGCTCTCAGAGCTCCGCAAGGAAGTGCGCAGATTATTTAATAGATCTAAGCGTACCGGGCTCTGGCAGGAGTATTCATCCTGCCTAACAAAGTACAGTAAAGAGATCAGGAAGGCAAAGCGTAGCAGCTTCAGGACCTTTTGCGAGAGCATAAGATCAACTCCTGCGGCTGCAAGGCTTCATAAGGCCCTAGCCAGAGAGTATCCGGAGATCAAGATGGCAATAAAGCTGCCGGACGGATCGTATTCAGGTAATGAGAGGGAGAGATCCCTTGCTTTGCTCTCGGCTCACTTTCCGGATGCCATCGGGACGTCAACGGAGCCTTTGGCCGGCGCGGCCAGGCCGGCCCCGGAAGACTGAAGGGTGGCCAGAGAACTGTTCACCCGCAGCTCGGTCGACTGGGCGCTGGGCTCGTTTGACCGGTGCAAGGCCCCGGGCGTGGATGGTGTGGGTCCGGGCATGCTGAGGCGGGCGGGGATCTACTACTCCCGTATCTCGTGAGTATTATGAGGGACAGCCTTGCGCTGGGCCACATACCAGCAATATGGCAGAGCTCGGGTTATTTTTATCCCGAAAGTAGGTAGGAGAGATCTCTCCTTAGCTAAATCATTCAGGCCGATCCGCCTCACGTCCTTCCTTCTGAAGACGATGGAGAAGGTTATCGACCAGGAGATCAGATCCAACGCTCTAAGGGCAGCACCACTGCACCCGGATCAGCACGCATACAGAGTGGGCCGGTCAACCGAGACTGCTCTGTATGCGCTGACAACGGTCATTCGGGATGCCTTTTAGAGCGGAGACGATGCTCTGTGCCTTCCTCGACATCGAAGGGACCTTCGACAATACCTCTCATGTAGGGGTGGACAGAGCCTTGGAGCTTAGAAATGTGCAGAAGGTCATAGCCTGCTCCTTTCGATACATCCAAATTCATAAGAGCTTCGAAAACTTCTTCTTCTGTGACCGTAAACTGTCCAATATTCACAGATTCCTGTAGGGCGCAGGTGTCAAACGATGTACTGACAGTGTTGAATCTATTAAACACCGACCCGAAGAACCGGGCAAAGAGTTCACAAACACCTTGAGTTGAGGAAGCAACGGAGTCCCTAAGCGACATTGATTTCGGGATACCATTAACTTTCCTTTTCGAATTAAAAAATAACCAAAAAGATTTAGGATTAGATTTTATATTCGTTTCTGCGAATTGATGTATTTATCGTATACAAAATTTGATAAGCATTCGAAATCTTTTCTTCGCTGGACAAAAATTTTTTCATCCTCGATGGAGCCTGTTTTTTTCAATGTTTTATGCGCCTTATTCCGTCGATTTTTTAAGCTTAGTAATTATTTTGTGTACCATGGTAGATTAAAGGACCTCCTCTTTTTGTAAGTGGGGACGTATAAATTCAGGCTTTCTTCCAGTTTACTTTCTTAAACTTTACATAAATGCTAAATAAGTCAAGGTTTTCAAAAAATATAGCCGCAAAGTTTGCTTTATAATAATTAAAAATGTATTCGGATTCACCAGGGTCACTTTCGTACTTGTAAAAGGAGAATTGGATTTATATTGCTTTATGATGAGTTGATTCACAGGTTAGAGGTATTGCGCACTTATAAATATTAAACCCAATAAAGACTAAATCTAGTATTCTGTTTAAATCATTTACAATATCGTTAATCTGGTATAAATCAAAAGAATATAGCGTATCACAAAGTAAGTCTTCATTATCCTTTTTAGAAGTAAGAGGTGTTAAAGAACCGTCTACAGGATTTTTTACCCATTGAATTTGTCTTAGTACGCAGTCCCCCAGCGTTGTGGAAGTAAATCGAGAGCTCCGACTTAGACGCTTCAGTTACTGTCGTAGCTGTTATTGAGTTGCCTGTGGGTCTCTTGCTTTTGGAAAAAAATTAAACGTACGCACTTTTACATCTGCAGGCCAGACAGAAGAATCTAGAATCTTAGCGTAATCAGAGGGGCAAATGCCTACTTTGAAGTTCACTTTGTTCAGGGACGCCGTATCCACGTCTTTTTTTACCAATATATAGCAGACTACTCGCGCGGATGCAATGCATGTATGCTTAGAAACATAATTAATCACATCTTCTGCGGTAACAGAAGGTTTGAAAGACGACAAGTGGATCCATTTCATTTGAACAGCAACGTTCAACTCATTGTTTGGGTCCGTGCCAAGAGCTAGCAAGCTTGTGTTTTCTTTGCTTATTTTCGAACGAGCACAATTGTTGTTGATCGCAGCTTGAAGCGAATCGGTAGGCAAATGAGCAGATAATTCCCCGGAGTTTACAGCAGTAGCAGCAGAAGCAATATCAGCATACGAAGCAGAGCCAGCTTTTGAGTACAGCGGCGCTTTTTTTGCCTTTATTAGCAGCAGTAGCATTAACAGCAACCGAGCGGGCTTGTTTAATAGACGACAATGGTAAATTCACACCATTAAGAGCCGCGGTAGTAGTAGCAGACTCACTATAAGTAGCAGCAGCATTAACATCAACCGCAGAGGTAAGACGTTTCGCCGATGGCAAGTTAGCAGTACCAACCAACTTATTAGGTAGTTAAGCGGCAGCATTAACACCCACATGAGCCCTCAACGAGGGAGATAACATAGCCAACTCATTAGCATTAACATCAATCAGCGACAATGTACTCATGTCACTGGCAGCAAATGTAATATTAGAATGGTGAGAGGCAGCAGAGTGTTGACTTCATACTGCATGCAGGTGCATTTCCTGTATTAGGTGCAGAGCCAACTGGAACAGTGGGAGACGGGAGACTATCTTCCACACATTGAGCCGAAGTTAATATGTGCGAAGGCGAGACGACTGCATCAGCAACCGATGGTGACAAAGCAATTAAAGGTCGGCTAGTATTATTGCTAACGTTGACCGCGGGGTCAAGGGATGCACGAACAACACTTTTGAGTGTGTTTATTTCTGCAGTTAGTTCTTCTAGGCACTTAGCATTCTTGTTGGCAAGTTTTAAATTAATTTCTTTTCATAAATTATCAATTCTTCCTGATAGATCTTTAAAATTTGCGTTGAAGGCACTCCTTAAAAAGTCATTGCCAATTTTTTGCGAGGCCAAGATCGAATCAAATGACTTACTAACACTTACAGGCACATTAACACAATCGGTGCAGAAATAACCAATATGCCGGTTTCGCTTGAATAGCCCCAAATCGTAATCAGACACAACGCCTTCACAACAGGTATATGAAAACGCTTTCTACAAAAGCCACTACACGGGAAATATTTTTTGCAAAAGCCACTATAATCCACAATACTCACGTCACTTCAAATTACTTGTCGGACTTGCCGCAAAAGTCGTCCATAATGATTATATTAAAGTTAAACAGATACAATATAGCAGGAGCAAACATAACACGTCTGCACTCTACGAATACAACAGGGATATGTACTTCTTGAATATGTACTGTAGAATAAGTCTCTAACAGGGTAAGAATCTATTGAATTTTGAAACGATTTTCACTTGCCAAGGTTGCTTTCAAGACCAAATAAGACCAGATAGGTCGATCACGGGAGATAAACTGGGATTGTTACTAAACTATTTGAAAAATCAACATAAAAGTATAGAGTTCACAATGGAAGCGGAAAAGGTGTTTACTTAAGAGATACGTAGGAACCTCACTAGAGAAAAAACATACTTTAAAGAACTACTCGTTATATATGTATATGTAATCGCCGAAAACAACGGATAGATAAGCGGTCTAATAAACAAAATAAAAAGAGACATAAAAACAAAAGAGGCAAGCAAGGCAGAACATACGAACACGTGAATAACAAATTAACCAAAGATTTCAAGAGATACACCATTAATACGGCGTTTAGAACCTGATACATAGTACTGTAGAACTTTTGACAGAAAAATAGTCAACGAGCAAATAAACACCACACCGGATGCAATGTTGGAACCCTCTGGCTACTATGCAAAAAACAGGTCTTACCTCTGACAATTAAGGTGGGAGGAGTCAGAATTGAACCCTCCAGTGAAGTTAAATATCTAGGTCTCATCCTGGATTCCAAACTGAGGTGGAACAAACATCTAGAGTCGACCACCTCCAAAGCAACAAGGGCAATAATGGTGTGCAGGCGTCTGGCAGGAAAATCTTGGGGAAGCTCCCCGAAGATCCTGAGGTGGATGTACACCATGATTGTTAGACCAATGGTGTCATATGGAGCGGTGGCGTGGGCCTCGATAGCAGCACTCACAACGGGGAGGAATATCCTCGCGCTGGAGGTTATGATCGAGCTGGAACCGCTCCATATCCACATAGAACAGGCCGCAAAGCGTACCCTGCTAAGCTTTGCGAGAGAAGGCTTTGGCAAAGGAAGAGTTTTGACATCCAGGTCCAAGGACAAAATAGGGTCAAAGCTCCCACTAACACTCCTACCAAGAGATGACAGGCACAAGATAACTACCTTCGTAAGAAACTTTGTAGTTATACTTCATGACAAAAATACGTGGAACATTTCCATACTGGTAAACAGGATCTTAACGAGCACTTTACAGTGGTACACGGATGGCTCAAAAACCCCGGAAGGCATTGGGGCGGGTGTCTACGGTCCGAGAGCTAAGATCTCGGAACCACTGGGGGCCTCCCCAGTATCTTCCAAGCGGAGGTGTATGCCATCAGCAGGTGTACTGATGTTAACATCAACAGGGGATATAAAGGAGAAAACATCCTTATCCTTAGCGACAGCCAGGCAGCTCTCAAAGCCCTCTTATCCTTTGAGGTCAAGTCCTCTTTGGTCTTGGAATGCATTGAGAAGCTTAACACACTGTCTGAAAAGAACGTTGTCACACTCCTATGGGTGCCAGGACATGCAGGTATAGAGGGCAATGAGGAAGCAGACAATCTAGCAAGGAAGGCGGCTGCCTCAACCCCCATAGGTCCGGAGCCATTCCTCGCGGTGGGCTCACACACGGTGAGGGAGGTGCTGAGGGAAGAGTGTAGGAGATTAAGGGAGCTACACTGGAAAGGCATACCTGGACTGGTCCTGGCAAAGAGACTACTAGGGGGGTATAATAACAAAAGGTACAAATTACTGATAAACCTCCCTAAGGCCAAACTCCGTATCCTGACAGGCATTCTGACAGGACATTGTAGACTGAAAGGGCACATGTACCAGATGGGGATCTGGTCGAACGACCAGTGTCGCTACTGTGACCTTGCCAGGGAAACCCCAACGCACCTACTTCTGGAGTGCGATGCTGTAGCGCGAAGAAGGGAGAGGTGCTTAGGAACACTATGGCCCAAGGATGAGCACATACAGTCCCTATCCCCAGGATCGATCTTCAGATTCCTGGAGATGCTGGGGCTGGTTGAGATGCTGTAAAGTACATGAGGGCACAATAGACCCATCGGTCGCAGTGCTAACCTCACATTCATATCTATCTATCTATCTACCTCTGACAACAACTTAGAAGAAACGAAAACCACAATACCAATGACTTTGTCAGTATCAACAGGCTATTTCTAGACCTTGACTTCCACTTCCACAACAGTCGGTTCTACGCTACCGAAGTGACTCGGATTTCATCCGACCAAGGACTGTTGTTTCGGCGACCTAACCCCACTTAGGCTGCCGGACACCCCCAATCTTATCTCCCCTTGGGTGCAATACCTTGCAGCAGGATTGCTACTCATACTTCTGGCCAGGGCGGGCGTCGAGCCTAACCCTGGCCCAGAAACCTACTTCTGCTGCAGCCAGAGAAGGCTCCATCCGAATTCCACGTCGGTGAGGTGTAATTCGTGCAACGGATGGTGCCATCTTAAGGTCTGCTCAGGCCTTAAGAAAACTAGGGAGTGGTCCACATCCTATGCGATAACGATTGAGGGAGCCAGTTTATGGCCTCGAGCTCAATAAAATTGTCAATTATTAAAACCAATAAGGCCGAAAAAACAACTAAAAATTCATATATGCAAGGATGAGCACACCTGAAATGCATTCTAAGAATTACAAGCCATTGGTAAAAACCAATGAAATTCGCACACAGAATTGCAAACACACAAACAACAAACAAGTTTAAATAGCAGCAGATCAGTTGCTCTTGTTTGTAGTTGGTTTGTTTAAGGAAGATGGAAAAACGACGCAGTCCACTCGGCTAGCGTAGCACAGCATTTAGCGTGTTGGCTTTGCAACTCCGAGCTCCTTGGTTCATAGCCTTGGAGAAATGGTTATGAAGAATTAAATTAAAAATTAATTTAATTTAATAATCAAAAAGAAGTCTGATGAGGAAATGTGGTGATTTCCGAAATAGTACTATAACTTCTACCATTTTAAAACTGTTGTTATTTTTCCAATAAAATCTTCCATAAACTGGCCTCGAGCTCAATAAAATTGTCAATTATTAAAACCAATAAGGCCGAAAAAACAACTAAAAATTCATATATGCAAGGATGAGCACACCTGAAATGCATTCTAAGAATTACAAGCCATTGGTAAAAACCAATGAAATTCGCACACAGAATTGCAAACACACAAACAACAACCACACAAACAAGTTTAAATAGCAGCAGATCAGTTGCTCTTGTTTGTTTAAGGAAGATGGAAAAACGACGCAGTCCACTCGGCTAGCGTAGCACAGCATTTAGCGTGTTGGCTTTGCAACTCCGAGCTCCTTGGTTCATAGCCTTGGAGAAATGGTTATGAAGAATTAAATTAAAAATTAATTTAATTTAATAATCAAAAAGAAGTCTGATGAGGAAATGTGGTGATTTCCGAAATAGTACTATAACTTCTACCATTTTAAAACTGTTGTTATTTTTCCAATAAAATCTTCCATAAACTGGCCTCGAGCTCAATAAAATTGTCAATTATTAAAACCAATAAGGCCGAAAAAACAACTAAAAATTCATATATGCAAGGATGAGCACACCTGAAATGCATTCTAAGAATTACAAGCCATTGGTAAAAACCAATGAAATTCGCACACAGAATTGCAAACACACAAACAACAACCACACAAACAAGTTTAAATAGCAGCAGATCAGTTGCTCTTGTTTGTAGTTGGTTTGTTTAAGGAAGATGGAAAAACGACGCAGTCCACTCGGCTAGCGTAGCACAGCATTTAGCGTGTTGGCTTTGCAACTCCGAGCTCCTTGGTTCATAGCCTTGGAGAAATGGTTATGAAGAATTAAATTAAAAATTAATTTAATTTAATAATCAAAAAGAAGTCTGATGAGGAAATGTGGTGATTTCCGAAATAGTACTATAACTTCTACCATTTTAAAACTGTTGTTATTTTTCCAATAAAATCTTCCATAAACTGGCCTCGAGCTCAATAAAATTGTGAATTATTAAATTCTACAACAAAATTAAATCAACAAACAGTCTTAACCACTTCCTAATGTATAACCGGGCTTTAAAGGAATTCAATTTTCTTGACAAGTTTTTACATAAGAATTATATTCTTAACTACGAACTGAATATCAAATCAAATCCCAAAGCTTTTTGGAATTTCGTTAAGTCAAAGAAATCATCTTCTTCAATACCATCTACAATCTCCCTCAATAATAAATCAGCGGATTCTCCGGCCGATGTTGCTAATTTATTCGCGGATTACTTTAAATCAAACTTTGATCCTGATAACCATGAATTAAATCCTGATAATGAGTTTCCAACCGTTTCACATAACATGTCGGGTTTTGGGTATCTCAACCTTGTAGAATGTGATATTGAGAAGGGTATTGTAGACCTAAAGTCCTCTTCACGAACTGACAGTGACGGTATTTCTGCGCTGTTATTAAAGAATTGCCCAGCTCTGATTTCTCCATTAAAGATTATCTTTAATAAGTCACTATCCACGGGAGTTTTCATAGATGCATGGAAGTTGGCTTATATTTCTCCTATTTTTAAAAGTGGAAACAAAAACAATGTATGTAACTATAGACCAATCTCTAAACTGTCTACCGTTTCCAAACTCTTCGAAGGCATCATTAAGAATAAAATGTATTTTTCGGTCAAGAATCTAATTTGCCCAAACCAACATGGTTTTATACCTGGACGTTCCACTGTCTCAAACCTGGCAGTCTTTAGTGAATACTGTATATCGGCTTTTTCTATTGGATCCCAAGTAGACTGTATATACACTGACTTTTCAAAAGCTTTTGATAAAGTGTCACATAAAATTTTAATTGCTAAACTTGAGCATCTGGGATTCCATTCTGTCTTTCTAACTTGGCTTAGATCTTATTTGCATCATAGATGTTGTATTGTTACGATTGATAATTTCTTTTCGGACTCTTTCTTTGCTACCTCGGGTGTTCCACAAGGCAGTATTCTTGGGCCATTGCTATTCGTTTTGTTTATCAATGATATTAAATCATGTTTCTCTTTCTCTAACTTTTTGCTGTATGCTGATGACCTAAAAGTTTTCTCAACTGAAAAAAATAGTGCTGACGTGGTTAAATTACAATTAGAAATTGACAACTTACATGCATGGTGTCGTAAGTCTCGTCTTTGCCTTAATGTCAGTAAGTGTTTTCACGTGACCTTTACTAAGTCAAACAACTTTTTAGTTACGTCATATCGTTTGTCAAATTGCACTTTGCAGCCTATTAAAGAAATTAAGGACCTTGGGGTTATTTTTGATTCCAAACTTTCCTTTAATAGTCACGTTAATTATATAATTTCTAAATCATATGCCATGCTTGGCTTCGTAAGGAGAAATAGTTCAGAGTTCACTAACCCCTATACTTTAAAATTGCTATACACCTCGTTTGTGCGCTCTCATTTGGAGTATGCTGCATTTATATGGCGTCCGTGTCATCAGTTCAGGATTGATAGAATTGAACGTGTTCAAAAAAGTTTCCTTAAATATGCGCTACGTTCTTTATGTTTCACAGAACCGATCCCTTCCTATACTTCTCGCTCACTTCTAATAGGTCTTAAGTCACTTGAACAGGGAATATCGGTTCTTTCCCTAAGTTTCGCAGCGGGTATTATTCAAGGAACTGTAGATTGCCCTGACCTCTTAGAGCGTATATATTTTAATATTCCGCAAAAATCCCTTCGATTTTCACATACATTTTATAGCAACAATTCTAAAACGAATTATGCACGCAATGCTCCTCTTGTTCGTGCTTTAAATGAGTTCAATTTAATCTCTAACTCTATCGAGCTCGATTTTTCTTTACCAAGGTCATCTTTTGTAAACATTTTGAACTCAATTATATAATGTTACTTGTTAATTAATTTAATTATTTTAGCAAATATTTTTTTTCTTTCCCATAGTCTGTAAGAATTTATTGTTCATAGACTAAATAAAATTAAATAAATAAAAAAATAACTTGTAAACAGCTGACGGAGTAAAGCAAACTAAGTGCGCGAGTACTTAACCTAACTAACTAACTAACTAACTAGAGAAATTTAACAATAAAACAAATATACTCGTAAATACTTAGAACGAATACAAAACTTTCAAAACAAAAAACGACACAGAAGATGACACAATGCCTAATCCAGGTTGTCTTAAAATTAAGCCTGTCAAAGGATGGGTAAAATCATTCCAAAATTCAGTACTTACATATTACTTTAAAATTTTTAAATGGAGTTTGTAATATTTATTTTTAAAGCGACAAAATTTTTCCACTTATCACACTACCAATTAGTTTCTTCCGACTGATTCCAAGAATTCATAGAAGTGGCAGCAAATGTTTAAGAAAAAAAAAAAGTATATGTATGCACTTAATATCGGTACAGCGAATGTCAAAACCAACCAACAAACCAATGATTTTTACATTCGCTTTACCATGGCGATAGAAAAAAGAAATCATTCAGCTGCTAACAAAGGCCACATTATGATTCAACAAGGCGAATTAAACAAGGTGGGGTTGAGGTGCGAGCTAGTTTTTTCGCTTTGCTGGACTGAATGTCAAAGGCAAGGCGAATTTATTTATTATTCAAATTCGCCTTGGTCAAAAGGCTTCGTTCTTATTGGCTGGCGATCTAAATCACCTACAGAAATTTGACATTCAGTCCAGCAAAGCAAAAATAAAATACTTGCACGCGTTTTACTTATATACGCTCCCCACCACCTTGTTAAATTCGCCTTGACTTGCAACAATTAAATCGAAAATAGCTTTTTTATTATTTGGTTTACTGTGGCTAAACGCGTAAACCAAATTGAAAAATTCGGCTTAAGTAAAGAATACGGACCATTGAGCTAGGAAAAAAAAAAAAGTGGGCGTGGTCCGCTCCTTTTTACCGATTTTGGTGGTATAATTTTTTTTTGGTGCAAAGTAATAGGAGGGGTGTTAGGGAGGGTTAAAGGGGGAAATTTCAATATTTTGAAAAGCTAATATTTCAAAAACTGTTTATTCGATCTTCACAATATTGGTATCGTTAAAAAGATAATTAAAAGACCTTTTATTTGATATGCATATGTTTACATAAATTATATATATATTTTCAGAAAAATAAGAAAAACTTAAAAAACACATATTTTTTTATAAAAAACTATATTTTTCTTAAAAAAATACGTAATTAATAGTATGTAAAAATAAATTTGTCTTAAAGCCCATAAAAATACCTTTAATTTGATGTATAATTTTATATATTAAAACTTAAATTTTGTAAGAAATTTTGTTTTATTTGTGTTGCTGACGATAAGAGAATCAGTAATAATGAGAGTATAGATTCAGAGCGGCTTCGCGGAAAGAAATAGAAAACCGGAAAGGAGTCCTGCGCAGAAATACTGTTGATGGCGTAGCCGGTGTTTGTCCGGCCAGGGTTATTTTTTTAAAGCGCAGCCGAAGGCCGCTCACGCGGAAGGGTGTTCTGCGCGGAAATACTGTTGATGGCGTAGCCGGAGTTTGTCCGGCCAGGGTTATTTTTTTGAAGCGCGGCCGAAGGCCGCTCACGCGGAAAGGTGTTCTGCGCGGAAATACTATTGATGGCGTAGCCGGAGTTTGTCCGGCCAGGGTTATTTTTTTGAAGCGCGGCCGAAGGCCGCTCACGCGGAAAGGTGTTCTGCGCGGAAATACTGTTGATGGCGTAGCCGGAGTTTGTCCGGCCAGGGCTATTTTTTTGAAGCGCGGCCGAAGGCCGCTCACGCGGAAAGGTGTTCTGCGCGGAAATACTATTGATGGCGTAGCCGGAGCTTGTCCGGCCAGGGTTATTTTTTAAAGCGCGGCCGAAGGCCCCTCACGTTGAAAGATGTTTCGCACGGAAATACTGATTTATGTTTAGGTTTCAAAATTAAATAAAACAACATTAAAAATTAAATAAAACACATCGTTAATACCTTTCCGCGAATCCGCACTGGATCATTACCCTCATTATTACTGATTCTCTTATCGTCAGCAACACAAATAAAACAAAATTTAAGTTTTAATATATAAAATTATACATCAAATTAAAGGTATATTTTATGGGCTTTAAGACAAGCTTATTTTTACATACTATTAATTACGTATTTTTTTAAGAAAAATATAGTTTTTTATTAAAAAAATGTGTGTTTTTTCAGTTTTTGTTATTTTTCTCAAAATATATATAAAATTTATGTAAACATATGCATACCAAATAAAAAGTCTTTTGATTATCTTTATAACGATACCAATATTATGAAGATCGGATTAATAGTTTTTGAAATATTAGCTTTTCAAAACATTGAAATTTCCCCCTTTAACCCTCCCTAACACCCCTCCTATTACTTTGCACCAAAAAAAAATTATACCACCAAAATCGGTAAAAAGGGGCGGACCACGCCCACTTTTTTTTTTTTTCTAGCTCAATGGTCCGTATTCTTTACTTGTTCCAAAAATTCAAATACACATATGTGGATGAACAACAAAATAAACTTTTGTTTAACTATCGTTTTGCAAAAATCCGTCCACCACATATATTGTTTTTGAATTTCATTCACCGCACGTAATATCGAGCCGCTAATGCATTCATTTTGGCACACACATATTACTAACATATTGTGCTATCAGCTTTTACTGTTTTTAGAAACTAAAACTATTTAATCTTAAATAAAAAGTTGCATTTTTAAGCCCCGCACAAAAGACTAAAATTCTTGCCAAATGCATCTGTCAAACTACTGAAAACAACGAGCGAAGGAGAAACAAAACGGAAATTTATATTACCCAGTATGCTAAAAGTACGCGGAAAGGAGTTCTGAGATACGTCTTAAAAGTATATACACCACAATTAAGGCCTGTGGCATTTTTCAAAAATAAATATTTCGTGATATATTGAAAATTTGAAATTAAAAATCACGCAAATTTTCGCATGCGGCGTTTTTTACTAATAAATATATATTTAGCTATGTATATATTGATATTTTTTTATTTTGTTATTGAAAATCGCGCAATTTAACATATGTAATGAACTCACATTTTGTCTGGAGTTTAACAACAAATGTTTACTGGGTAACTTTGTCTCCCTTTTGTATGGAAAAAGTTGGATTTCTGCCCATTTTCAAAGACTTCCCTAGGGCCTCACCGAAGGTCTAGAGGAACCAGTTTATTCTTTCACCATTTTAACGGTGTGGTGGGGGTGGGTGCCACGCCCCCTCCTTCACCGCCCACCACCCCCTTTTTATGCGGCGCTATACCGAATATTAACCTCTTTCCTCAAGCCGACCGTTTCAATTTTGAGGATTTCTTGATTTTTTTCATTAGATTCAATAGTAGGAATTGGAGGATACCTTGATTGCTACATACTGTTTCAAAGTTATATTGGTAAAAACCTTAATAATGGTTTTGAACGAAACTCATAGACTTGGTTAGGATTTCGGAAATCTAGCGTTTACGAACATACATTCATATACATATACTATATGCACACATATATGTACTAATATTTATTTACACTTGCTTACGTAAACTAGTTTTATCTGCTAACAGTAAAAACAAACTAATGAGTTAAACAAATAGTTTCGTAATTTCTTAAATTAAATAATATGAAAAAATCACCTGATTACACAAAGCACCTACTATCACTTCACCACGGTACAATGGTACTTTACTCTGCCACGTTCTGTTCAGCACTAAATTAAAATGCATATGTGATTCGATCACACCATAAACAGTTTTTTTATCATCAGTTTAGTTTACTCCTTCACATTCTACTAAATACAAAAATATTTGCAGTCATCATACATTATTTGTTATCGCATTTGTTCTTTTTCAGTCAAGAATGCATCGCTTTTCAGTCTTATCATTTTTCAACTGTTGGTCGAATACAGGGAAAGAGGGTAATTTAAAATTAAAAAATAATTGCTGTACATATAAAAGCTGTTATCAAAGTAACTTTTCACTGATTTGGTTAAAACTAAATTATTATTCCTTTATAGCAAAGAATACACAAAACTTGAGGGTTTAAATCTGTATACCGACATTGCAAGCTCTTAATTTGTCTCTTTCTTGGGATACGTCTCCTACACAAGTAGTAAAATGCATACAAAGAAATAGACAGGAATGTCCAGCCAATTTTAAATCAGTATTAAAAAAAGAAACAAATCTGATCTTTGTATTTTGAAATTAATTTTACATAAACACTTGCACGACGATCTGCAATTTTTAAGAATAGGCTTTCGCAATAATCTATAATGCTTTATATTTGTTTCCGTTTAAGGTCTTTACAGTTTGTTATATAATGTTTGGATTTCGTTAAAGCTCCCCCACACGACGTGCATTAAAGCCCAACCAAGGATTATATCATAAATCAATAATATAGGTTATACAAACAATACAAAAGCAACATCCACTGTTAGTAAATCACCACTGTTGGTAAATCAGAAATGTATGTACACAATCAGGTAAACAAGAAAGCAAACGAGGTGATTATTTGACATAAGAACTATGAAATTAAAAGGAAATAAAAAACTAAAAGAAGAAGCATGTCTTTTATCGATACCACCTTACTTGATACATCTTGGGATTATATGAAACCAAACTCTCTCAACCGCTATTAAAATAGGGTGACTAATCTCGTTTTTCATGCTGGTAACGAAGGCGAATTTAACAAGGTGGTGTTAAGAAGCCAGCTGATTTTTCGCCTTTTTCGCTTTGCTGGACTGAACGTCAAAGGGCTTCGTTCTGATTGGCTGGCGAATGACTGGCTATGTAAATCACCTACAGAAATTTGACATTCAGTACAGCAAAGAACAGTGCCGATTTCAATAATTTTAAAAAGAGTATATTTGAATACTGTCGAACCATTCCTCAAAGATGAAACTTTCCCTTTTTATTTCTTCACGCTAAACCAAACGGGAAGGAAAGAGGCCAATATAGGAGAGATTGCTTTTATATAACATAGAAACCTAGCGGGACTAACATCGCGCTGTCACCCATGTTGACCGAAAATATAACAGAAAATAATATAATATAATATGATCAAAGTGCTATTTAAGAATGACAACTTAAAACTGCAAGAAGATCTCGGCTGTCTCTGCAGATATTTAACTCGGCATCCATAGCGCTTTGATAAAAAAGTAATAGTGAAGTGAGACTAACACTGTCCACGGTAATGATCAAATAGAAGAGGACCTGTATCAATTGTCTGATGGAATGAATTATATTAAACATTAAAATAATATTGAGATGAGACTAGCACTGTCCATTGTAATGAGCGGAATCAAATAACGCGAGAGAGACCTCGTCAGTCACAAAAGACCCTAACAGTAGACGCCAAAAAAAGCAGTAATAAGGAATTCGAAAACCAAAGCATAGCAATATGTTTAAATTATAATTAGTTTTAATGAATTTTATTTATTATACTGTAAGTACATATGTATAATGGATCTTGCTTACAGTTTGTTGTTTTATGATATACAAAATCAAATGAAATAAATTAAGTGATTGTATAGTTGTAAGTTTTAGGCTTAGAAAGCTGTAATAATAAATAAAAAAATAAAAATAAAAATAAATAAAAACAAAAGGCATGGAGGCCTTTTACTTTTATAGGCTTACCACCACCTTCCCCTACTAGGGTAGGCACCTTGTCGTTGTTGCAGGGGCTTAGTCGCACTTCAAAACGGTTCCGACCATCCGATCGCACTATCACTGTTTGTGAGGGTTCGGGGGGATGGTCGGAGGTGGTCGTAAGAAAAAGATGAATAAACAAAAACAACAACAACAACAACAACAACGACAACAGCCGCAACAACAAAAACAACAACAGCGACGACAACAGTTGCAAGAGGCAACAAGTAGCAAATCGGTGGCATCGACGTCTGCAGGGGCTGTCTCTGACAACTCAACAGCAGCTAAGTCATCCACCATGGTGGTAAGCACGCCATGAGCTGTTGCGCCAGAGAGGAGTAGCCAAGCGAAAATCTCGAAGCGCAGAGGCAGTTTCCTGGAGAGGCTCACAGCGGAAGAGGCAGCGCTGTCCATTGAACATGCTAGGGAAGACGAGGAGCCCAGTACCAGCAGAGGGGTCCGCCGAGAGAAAGTGTTTCGGGCCGTAAGAATTACTTATGTGGATTTTTTAGCAGGTCGGTTGCAAGACCGATCTGGTAGGTCTCTTTGCAGGTTCGAGAGTGAGGACAGTGGACAAATCGGCCTCAAGGAGGGTCAGCGACGATCGAGCAGCCGGCACCGTTCCGGCCGGCGTGAGCACAAATCAAGAAGCCTCCGTCGCATCACGAAGCTCTGGCTGGCAGCAGGCCAAGAGAAGGCATCGCCGAGCTAGGGCCCCCGCTTCCAAAACCGGGTCAACCAGGTGCGCTGGACGACCACCGTCGAGCTGGTTTAAGCGGCTCCGGAGGAGGCTCGGGCCATGGCTGGGGTACGAATGGAGGTAAAGAGAAGGAGCGGACGCGTAAAGCGCAAGGGTCCGGCAGCAGAACCGCGCCCGCAAATGAGCGGAGAAGCGGGACAAATTCACAGGTTCGTCAACCCGCTCTTGCTCTGGGGCAGAGAGGCGGTATGCAGCGACAGCAGATACCCGCGCCCGTCGATAGACGGAGAAACGGGGAACCCACTCAGTCAAGTGGACTGCAAGGATGAAGGTACCGCCACTTGGCTGGCAGATAGAATTCCACAGCTGGAGGGCTGGAAGGAACCCACGTTGGGAACCCGAAGGGGGGATGATATCCCTCCGGTGCACAACGCCTCGATTTTCCTCCCCAGAACCGGCGTGGAGCACCTCTGCCTGGAGGGTTATGTCAAAAAGTGCGGTCGAGAACGGGCTCAGGTTCAACCTATGTGTTGACGAAGAGTCGTTCCTGAACCTGAGGGAAGCTGGATTTGTAGTAAACTACAGATACAGCACAGTTATGATGAGACCATGGAGGCCCAGAGCACAGGTATTCAGGACTGCTGCGCCATCGGTACCACAGAGTACCACTAGTGCGGCCCCTGTCGACCCTCCGTTGGCTGGTTCGGTGGTAACAGTGCTGGCGAGCCAGCAAGGCATCTCTACATCAGGTCCAGTGGAAGCTTCTGAGCCATTCGACGCCGACGGCCCAGGCGTGCAAATGCCTTCCACCCAGGAGCTCCTAGAAGGCATTGACCTAGGAAGAATCGAGCTGGATGTGCAGAACGAGGGCGGTCTAGGGCTCTCGGACTTGGAAGAACCCCAGCTCTGATAGAACCACAGAAGCGAGCAGCCCAGGTTAACCAGCATCATGCGGTGGCCGCTTTGGCGGTCATTGCAAGCAGGTTCTCCACGGAAAACCTCGGCTTTCTGCTCATCCAATATAGAATATGTTTTTATTCTATTTAAAATATTTTATTTTTAACAACTTTATTTTATACATCCAGAAAATTAATTATTAAAAAATTCAAATTGAAAAATATTGAAAGACAAATTTATATATGAAAATAAAAATATTAAAACAAGTTTAAATTAATAAAGTAGATACATATATTATAAACCCTACATATACTCCCCCTCCAATAAAAAAAAAAAAAATTAATTAATATTAAATGTAATTTTTTTGGTTTTCTTTGGAAGTGTTAGTGAACTGGAATTAGGAATTGTATGTGCAGGTTTTAATAAGTCTATGGAAATTGTTTTGATTAAGTTACCTTTTTGAATTTTGAATACTTTATTGTGTTTAGAGATAACTTTAAATGGGCCTTCATAAGGTGGTTGTAGATTTGACTTATGAATAACTTTAACAAACACATATTCGCAAGTATCCAAATTTTTGGGAACAAAAAAATCTTCTTTATTATGATGTACAATTTTTGAACGAACGTGTGAAAAATGTTCTCTCAGTTTGGAAAGTGTTTCCATTGTATTATCAAATTCATTATTGTTATTATTATTTGAAACGATTAATTCTCCAGGTAATCTGAGTGTTTGGCCGTAAACTAATTCTGCAGAAGAACATTTTAAATCATCTTTAATAGATATACGAAGTCCCAATAAAATCCAAGGAAGAATTTCAGACCAGTGAATTGAATCGTTTGATGCTGTAATAGCAGTTTTTAAGGTTCTATGAAATCTTTCAATCATTCCATTTGATTGAGGATGATAAGGAGATGTATGAATTTTGTGAGATCCTAATAATTTTGTTAATTCAGTAAATAATTTTGATGTAAATTGTGATCCTTGATCTACTGTTATATTAAGTGGAACGCCGAAACGGGGAATATAATTTTGTACAAATGTTTTGGCAATTGTATTCGCTGAAATATCTTTAAGTGGATAAGCTTCCGGCCAACGTGTATGTCTGTCAATTATAGTTAAAATGTAACGATTTTCTTTTGAAACAGGTAATGGACCAACAAGATCCATATGTATGTGTTCAAATCGTCCAGATGGTATATTAATTTTTTTGCACTGTTGTTTTAGTATATTTAGAAATTTTTGATTTCTGGCAGTTAATACATGCGGAAGTCCAACTATTAATTTCTTTACGCATGTTAGGCCAAAAATATTTTGATTGAATTAAACGTCTAGTAGTACGAACACTAGGATGTGATAAAGAATGGATTTTATCAAAAATTATATTCTTCATAGAATTTGGAACAAAAGGTCTAAAAGGTTGTTGAGAAATATCACACCAAATATTGAGATTAAGAACTGGAATATTAATTTCTTTTAAATTATTGTTACAATTTTTGTCAGAAATTAAGTCATGAAGAGTTTGGTCTTTTTGTTGTTCTTTATACAAAGTTTGAAAATTAATATCTTGAGTTAAAATTGTGTTAATATCTGAAATACGTGAAAGTGTGTCAGCAACAATGTTTTCTTTTCCAGAAATGTATTGAATATCATTTGTAAATTGTGCAATGTACTCAAGATGTCTAATTTGTCGAGGTGATCTATCTGTTTTTGAATTTAGAACATGTGTTAAAGGTTTATGATCAGTGTATATTGTGAAAATTCTACCTTCAAGAAAATGTTTAAAATGTTTAATTGAATTGTATATGGCTAAAAGTTCTCTGTCAAATGTTGAGTAATTCATTTCTGTAGAAGATAATTTTCGTGAAAAATAAGCAAGTGGTTCTAAAGTGTTGTTACTAAATTGTTGTAAAACTGCACCAATTGCTACATTTGATGCATCTACAGCAAGGGATAATTTACCATTTTTATCAAAATGAGTAAGTAAAGTTTGTTGAGCAAAGAGTTGTTTAACGTTTTCAAAAGCAGTGGTTGTCTTTTCTGTCCAAATAAGCTGTTTGAGTTTTTGTTTAGTTGCAAATGTTAACATTTCATGCAGAGGACTAAGTTCTGCTGCTAACATTTTCACATATCTATGGTAATAATTTACCATACCTAAGAACTTTTGTAATTTATTTATTGAAAGTGGTTTTTCAAAATTTGTAATGGTTTCAATACGATCGGAAGATGGTCTAATGCCTTGATTAGAAATTTCATAACTGAGAAAATCTAGTTTATTAGTTCCGAAAATGCATTTAGAAGGTTTAATATTTAAATTATATTTCTCAAGTCTTTTAAATATTAGTTTTAAATGTTCTAAATGTTGTTCTTCATTATCACTAGCAACAAGAATATCATCAATATAAACAAATACAAATTCTAAACCGGAAAATACGGCTTAAGTAAAGAATACGGACCATTGAGCTAGGAAAAAAAAAAAAGTGGGCGTGGTCCGCTCCTTTTTACCGATTTTGGTGGTATAATTTTTTTTTGGTGCAAAGTAATAGGACGGGTGTTAGGGAGGGTTAAAGGGGGAAATTTCAATATTTTGAAAAGCTAATATTTCAAAAACTGTTTATTCGATCTTCACAATATTGGTATCGTTAAAAAGATAATTAAAAGACCTTTTATTTGATATGCATATGTTTACATAAATTATATATATATTTTCAGAAAAATAAGAAAAACTTAAAAAACACATATTTTTTTATAAAAAACTATATTTTTCTTAAAAAAATACGTAATTAATAGTATGTAAAAATAAATTTGTCTTAAAGCCCATAAAAATACCTTTAATTTGATGTATAATTTTATATATTAAAACTTAAATTATGTAAGAAATTTTGTTTTATTTGTGTTGCTGACGATAAGAGAATCAGTAATAATGAGAGTATAGATCCAGAGCGGCTTCGCGGAAAGAAATAGAAAACCGGAAAGGAGTCCTGCGCAGAAATACTGTTGATGGCGTAGCCGGTGTTTGTCCGGCCAGGGTTATTTTTTTGAAGCGCGGCCGAAGGCCGCTCACGCGGAAAGGTGTTCTGCGCGGAAATACTGTTGATGGCGTAGCCGGAGTTTGTCCGGCCAGGGTTATTTTTTTGAAGCGCGGCCGAAGGCCGCTCACGCGGAAAGGTGTTCTGCGCGGAAATACTGTTGATGGCGTAGCCGGAGTTTGTCCGGCCAGGGTTATTTTTTTGAAGCGCGGCCGAAGGCCGCTCACGCGGATAGGTGTTCTGCGCGGAAATACTATTGATGGCGTAGCCGGAGTTTGTCCGGCCAGGGTTATTTTTTTGAAGCGCGGCCGAAGGCCGCTCACGCGGAAAGGTGTTCTGCGCGGAAATACTGTTGATGGCGTAGCCGGAGTTTGTCCGGCCAGGGTTATTTTTTTGAAGCGCGGCCGAAGGCCGCTCACGCGGATAGGTGTTCTGCGCGGAAATACTATTGATGGCGTAGCCGGAGTTTGTCCGGCCAGGGTTATTTTTTAAAGCGCGGCCGAAGGCCGCTCACGTTGAAAGATGTTTCGCACGGAAATACTGATTTATGTTTAGGTTTCAAAATTAAATAAAACAACATTAAAAATTAAATAAAACACATCGTTAATACCTTTCCGCGAATCCGCACTGGATCATTACCCTCATTATTACTGATTCTCTTATCGTCAGCAACACAAATAAAACAAAATTTAAGTTTCAATATATAAAATTATACATCAAATTAAAGGTATTTTTATGGGCTTTAAGACAAGCTTATTTTTACATACTATTAATTACGTATTTTTTTAAGAAAAATATAGTTTTTTATTAAAAAAATGTGTGTTTTTTCAGTTTTTGTTATTTTTCTCAAAATATATATAAAATTTATGTAAACATATGCATACCAAATAAAAGGTCTTTTGATTATCTTTATAACGATACCAATATTATGAAGATCGGATTAATAGTTTTTGAAATATTAGCTTTTCAAAACATTGAAATTTCCCCCTTTAACCCTCCCTAACACCCCTCCTATTACTTTGCACCAAAAAAAAATTATACCACCAAAATCGGTAAAAAGGGGCGGACCACGCCCACTTTTTTTTTTTTTTCTAGCTCAATGGTCCGTATTCTTTACTTGTTCCGAAAATACTTCGTTAATAAAACGTTGAAATGTTTGGGCACTGTTTCGTAAACCAAAAGGCATCCGTACGAACTCAAACATTCCAAAAGGTGTGGTTAATGCTGTTTTATGAATGTCTTCTTCAGCCATTGGAATTTGGTGATATGCACGAACAAGGTCAATTTTCGAAAATATTTGTTTATTATGTAAATTTATAGCTAAATCATGAATATGTGGTAATGGATAACGATCAGGTATCGTTATAAAATTGAGTCTTCTGTAATCGCCACAAGGTCTCCAATCATTTGGTTCTTTTTTTGGAACTAAATGTAAAGGAGATGCAATGTGAGAGTTTGAAGGTCTGCATATACCAGTTTTTATTAAAAATTCGAATTCAGTTTTTGCTATTTTAAATTTAATTTGATCTAGACGGCGAGGTTTTGAAAAAGGTAGAACTCCTTTGGTTTCAATCCTGTGAACCGTATGGTGTTGCACTGGTTTAGTGTAATCTGGTTCACAGGTTATTAAAGGAAAATTATTTAAAAGGGTTGTAAATTTATTTTCAGAAATTGGTATTTTGAGTGAAAATATATCGCAAAATCCAGAAGATCCAGAAACTTTTAATTTTGTTGTTAAATCAGTAATTTCTTTATTTCTGATATCCACTAATATCCCGAATTTCTCTAAAAAGTTAGCACCTATAATTGGAGTTGAAATATCTGTTAAAATGAAAGGGAATTCAAAATCACGTCTAAGACCTAAGTCAATTTTTAAAAGTTTGGTACCAAATGTTTTAATAGAGGAACCGTTAGCTGCAGTCAAATTAAGATCGGAATTTCTTTTAAATGATTTGAATTTGGAAGAAGGAATTACAGAAACTATAGCGCCAGTATCTATTAAAAAATTTAGTTTATTTAATTTATCATAAATAAATAGGCGGCGTGATGATTTAATGTTATTTCCATTATTAGCCACCGTCATAATGGAACGTTTCAGTTTAAACAGTTTTGATTTGATTGTTTTTCATTTGTATTAAAATTACAGGGTTTAATACATTTTAAAGCATTGTTTTTAAATTTTCTATGATACCAACAAATGGTTTGAATAATATTATCTTTTGATCTAGAAAATCTTCTTGAATTAGAATTACTTCTATTTCTAGATCTTGATCTAATTTGTAATTCATTAATATCAGAAGTAATTTTGTTTAAATTTTGATAAATTGCAGTAGTTAATTCTGTTAAATTTTTAATACATTGTTCGAGGATGTTATTTTCAACACTTGCTATTGACAAAGATTTAGAAGATTGAGATTGATTTAATAAATCAAAAAGTTTATCTGCAAGAATAACATTTTCATCTTTATTTTGATTATTACTTGATGTTAAATGAATTTGTATCTGTTGTGGTAATTTTCGGATCCACAATTTGAAAAGTAATTCCTTACTGACGATAGAACAGAACCTATTAGAGACTTCATATATCTAAAAAATTCTGATGGAGAACGATCGCCTAGTTCTGTATTTGAAAATAACTTTTCTAATCTTTTTTCTTCGCTAAGAGAAAATCTTTCATACAATGCTTTCTTAATAGTAGCGTACTTATTCATAAAAGGAGGTGGATTGATAACATCCAAAATTTTGGAAATTGTTTCACGTTGTAAAACAATAAGTATGTTTTGAAATTTTATATTATCATCTTGAATATTATTGATTTCAAATTGTCCTTCAACAAGAAGAAACCAAGCTTCAGGACATTCTTCCCAAAATGGAGGTAATTTAATTGATTTTGAAAAATTTGTTCTTAAGTTATTAGTGTTTTGAGTTAAATTATCATTGTGTATATTTTGTGTAGTGTTTAAGTCTGAAGTGTAAGTTGGATTGTTATTTTGGTTTTCCATTGTTGTGAAGTTGCGTGTACGTATAGGTGAACGTGATAGTGGCATATAAAAAAAAAAAATAATTGGAGAGAAAGTTTACAAAAGTAAATTAAATATAAGTAATAATAATAATTTAAATAATATTAATATTAAGAATTAATATTTAATATTTGTAATAATTTTATTTTAATAAAAGATTTAAGATACGAACTTGATTGCACACAAAATGTTCAGCAAAAAATGGTTGTAGTATTTGTAATTATAAAAGAGATTATAGATGATCTGGAGTGTTATTGCGTTGTTGTAGACACTGTGATGGTTGTAGCGACGTTAAATGTGAATATTTGAAGTGATGTTGTGCGGATTGTTGGTGCTGAATTTGATGTTGAATGTTGAGATTGTTTATTTCGCAATGTTTTAATTCAGGAAAGTAGTCAAATTTATAACAAATCGCACAGAAGGACGTCTTTGTTTTTATTTCACAAGTATGGTTTGTGCTTTCGGTATTCGAGTATTCGCACTCTTGGTTTGCTTGCAACGCTCGGAAATGCTAACTTTGTGAGTGCACAAAATGTCCTGGGTTAATGTTAAGCCAGCTTCTAACAATTAATAACACGTTGAATCGATGATTTCCCTTTATTACAAATTCTTGTGAAATATTACTGCAAGATATGGTGCGTCGGTTTGTAGCGTTATATGTAAAAACGGGAGTAAGTGACCAAAGTGAAAACACGAACGGGTTCACAATTGTTATTATTGTTTCAATGATGGTTATTGATGAATTTTTAAAATGAGTATTTATAAATGCAGGATCGCCAATATAGAATATGTTTTTATTCTATTTAAAATATTTTATTTTTAACAACTTTATTTTATACATCCAGAAAATTAATTAAATAAAAAATTCAAATTGAAAAATATTGAAAGACAAATTTATATATGAAAATAAAAATATTAAAACAAGTTTAAATTAATAAAGTAGATACATATATTATAAACCCTACATCCAATAACCGTTGACGTACAAAGGCCAGGTAAGGGGCCTAAATCAGAATCAAAACAAGGTAATTTGGGACCTCTCCTGTGAGAGGCTCAGAGTATGCGTAGTGCTTAGAGCAGGTAACAATCACTTTTGCATTACAGAGTACTTAACCAAGGACCTAGTGGCGGTGCAGACAACCATAACAGTTTCCGGCACGGAGATGGAGGTTGTCCTTGCATCGGCTTATTTTCCAGGGGACAACACAAGTGTGCCGCCCCTAGAGGTACAACAGCTTGTCGAGCATTGCAGAAGGAAGCGGCTTCCACTCGTTCTTGGATGTGATGCAAATGCCCACCATTTGGAATGGGGTAGTACCGACACAAACCCCAGGGGTGAGTGTCTTCTAGAATTCATTAGTAGCGCAGACCTAAGTATTCACAATGTCGGGACCACTCCAACAGGGTCCGCCAAGAGGTATTGGATATCACTCTCAGCAATGGATTGGCTAGCCCTCTGATAACTCGGTGGCACGTCTCATCAGAGCCGTCATTGTCGGATCATACGATTATCCAATTCGAACTGGCAGTGGGGATCCAGATAGGATGTCCAAGTAAGAACCCCAGAAGAAAAAACTGGGCGCAGTATGTAGAGACACTTCAGTCCACCCTACCTAGAGTAGAAGCTGGTCACAATAGAGGTGGCTGTATGGAGTTAGACTTTAGGGTAAACAGGCTAAACGAAACCATAACAGATGCCTTTATCTCCAGTTGCCCTGAGAGTAAGCCACAGAGCCGATCACAGACTGCGTGGTGGTCCATCGAGCTCTCTAAGCTCAGGAAGGAGGTGCGCAGGCTTTTCAACAGAGCTAAACGCACGGGGCAATTGAATGAGTACACGGCCAGTCTAACTACATACAGCAAGGAAATAAGAAAAGCCAAGCGCGCTAGCTTTAGAAGATTTTGCGAGAACATTACTGCAGTTCCGGCAGCTTCCAGACTCCATAGAGTTCTGGCAAAGGGTAACTCGGAGGTCAGGTTAGCAATCAAACTACCTGATGGTACGTACACGAGCGATGAGAGGGAGAGAACACATGCACTGCTGGCAGCTCATTTTCCTGGTGCTATCCCTATGCCGCGGGGCCTTGCTTTCCGGGAGGTTAGCCCGAGGGCAGTGAACTGGAATGTGGCCAGAAAACTAATAAACTGGCAGACGGTCGTCGGGCTTTGGGCTCTTTTGAGAAGTTTAAGGCCCCGGGGGTGGACGGCCTTGCGCTGGCCTATCTCCCTGAGATATGGCGTAGAGCTCGGGTGATCTTCATCCCAAAAACTGGTAAAAGGGATTACTCCCTTGCAAAATCTTTCAGGCCCATAAGCCTAACTCCTTTTATGCTTAAGGCAATGGAGAAGATAGTTGATAAAGATATAAGGTACAATACTCTCAGAAGAGAGCCTCTTCACATCGATCAACACGCTTACAGAGTAGGTAGATCGACGGACACCGCGCTCTTCACTATGACTGAGTTGATTCACGAAGCCTTTGAGTGTGGAAAAACAGTGATATGCACCTTTCTCGACATTGAAGGATCTTTCGACAATACCACCCACTCAAGTGTGGATCGGGCGCTGGTAGGACGAGGTGTGCAGCCAACTATCCCCAAGTGACATTATTCACAGAGGGCCCCAACTAGCAAACAGATGGTGCACTGATGCTGGGCTAAACATCAATCCGTCTAAGACAGTCATAGTTCCCTTTACCAGAAAAAGAAAGCTGGAGGGTATGAGAACCATAGCTGTGGAGGGGGTCCCAGCCATGATTGCCATGGAGGTAAAGTATCTGGGTGTAATCCTGGATTCTAAGCTTCTGTGGAAGAGTCATGTGGACGCGACCACCTCCAGGGCTACGTGGGCACTGATGGTGTGCAGACGTCTTGCCGGAAAATCGTAGGGGTGTATTCCGAAGATTTTGCGATGGATGTACACCATGATAGTCAGACCAATGGTGACGTATGGGGCGGTGGCATGGGTCTCTAGGACCAACCTGGCCACGGTGAGGAAATTGCTAACCAAACTGCAATGCCTGGGGTGTGTGTGCATCACCGAGGCGATGCGCACGTGTCCCACGGCGGCGCTAGAGGTGGGGCTGGAGCTAGAGCCGATCCATGCTCACATAGCTCAGGCAGCAAAGAGCTCCATGTTGCAAGAGAAGGTTTCGGTAAAGGCACGGTTCTATCGTCCAAAAGCGGGGAGAAGTTGGGTAGTCAGATCCCACTTGTTTTTTTTCCAAGAGACGATATGAATAAAGTAAAAATTTTTGAAAAGTTTTTCAAATTAGAAATTTTAAGTAACAAAACGTCTTGGGACTCCTCTATTTTAGAGTACAGGGTTCGGGAAAGTACACTGCAGTGGTACACGGATGGCTCTAAGACCTTGGAGGGCATTGGAGTAGGCGTTTTTGGTCCCAGGACCAGATTGTCGCTGCCCATTGGTGCCCATCCTAGTATTTTCCCAGCGGAAACATATGCCATTAGCGTTTGTGCCAAGAAAAATATACACAGGAACTATCGAGGAGAGAAAATTCTTATTCTCAGCGATAGCCAGGCGGCTCTCAAGCCCCTTTCATCTTTCGAGGTAAAGTCCTCACTGGTCTTGGAGTGTATTAATAGACTCAATGACCTAGCAAGGAGAAATAACATCCGTCTTCTATGGGTGCCAGGTCATATAGGTATAGAGGGCAATGAGGTGGCAGATCACCTGGCCAGAACAGCGGCCATCTCGGACCCTATAGGACCCTAACCCCTTCTTTCCGATCGGTGCAAGTTCTATAAAGGAAGCACTCAGGAAGGTGACAAATCGGCTCAGGGAACAGCAATTCAAGAACATACAGTGCCTTGTTCAGGCAAAGAAATTATTGGGAGGTTATAACAACACGAGGTTTAAACAACTTATAAACCTCCCAAAGGCAAAACTTTGAATCCTTACAGGTATTCTCACAGGTCACTGCAGGTTAAGAGGTCACCTGTACAATATATGTATCTGGTCAAATGACCTATGTCGCTTCTGCGAAACGGTCAAGGAAACCCCCTCACACATACTACTGGAGTGCGACGCTGTGGCGCGTCGAAGGGAGAGGTGGCTAGAGAGGTCCCTAAGTCCGGGTCCATCTTAAAATTTATAGATGCTCTCGGACTGGGGGAGGTGTTGTAAGGTACTGAGGGCACAATAGATCCACGAGTCGCAGTGCAATCTTCATATTTAATCTAACATCTAACCTAACCACCTTGATAAATTCGCCTTGGCTGGTAACAAAACCGAATAAGTCCCCCTATTATCAGCTGACAAGGAAAATAGCGAGATGGCAGAGGCAAAATGTGTAAATTAACATAAAATCAGTGCGTTTTCTAACTGTGCAGAATAAGATATTGAGTGTTTGTTGTTTGCAAAAAAAAGTGTTACAATCTCAAAATAAAGAGCAACTTGTACAATTTTGATTTTTCACAAAAATGTTGCGTTTTATTTAGAAAAAGCGTCTTTAAAATTGCTAATAAAAATATTTTTCAAAGAAAACTACATATATATATTTCGTTTTTTTAAATACTTTTTAACAACATATTGCTAGTTCCCTTTTACCGCAGGGTAAGCGACATTTACGAGCATCAGGGCCATACTTTTGACGGTACCAGCAATCTTGGCTTAAAACGGATGACGGTTCTCGTGAAATGACCGCTTACGGTTACGAGAAGGGGAACGGACTGTTAAATCTTCGAGCCTTTTACCGAGTTCCATTACAACAGCTCGTAGTTCATGGACTTCATTTTGAGGGGTTGAATTAATGTTGTTTGCTTGGAGCGGCGCGATAGTCTCAACTATGGTGTCGGCTATTTTCGTATACTCAGCCCGTTGAGGAAGCTACAACTGCTTGTGCAAACTCTGGAAGACGTTTTATCCAGAGACTTTTGAGTGCCGTGTCGCCGAGTGTGTTGCCAGCGACACGCCTCATTTAAAAAAAAAGTTCTGACGGCTTCCTGTCACCTAGGGGCAACTCTGAAAGCAGCCGGTTTAGGCGTCGCTACTCGCTGTCGGTAAAGTGTTCAATAATTTTTTGCCTCACATAATCAAACCTGTCCTTTTGTGGAATTGATGCGATGACGTCGCCCAGTTGAGCGATGACATTTGGATTCAATGCTGTCGCTGTCTTCTGCTTATCTGCCGTGATGCCGGAAGCAGTGAACGAAAAATCCATCGAGGGGAACCAGGCCTCAATGTTGGTGCTGGTCATTTGGGGACCTGGTAGCCTGGCGTAAACTACCGCGATGGTATTAGCAGACGGGACCGTTGCTGCAATCGGCAAGCCTGATTTTGCCGTACCATGTGGCAAGTCGCTGTCGTTCATATTTTTGTCTTCAACTTAAAGTTTGGTTATGCGCTTACACGGCTTGTCGTGGTCACCACTTTTAGTGCTTTTGAAAAGTTACGTTTATTCCTAAGCACGAGAAAAATATAACACTAAACAAGGAATGCAATTAGTTTTACTCTTTATTATTTTTACGTTCGAGATTCTTTACACAAGATTATATAGCATGATTTAATTTATTGAAGAAGGGCTTGCAGACTTGTCACCACGAGATATGTCGATTAAGTGAAGGAGCGGTGAAAAAAATGTAATGCCAGATTTTTATTTTTAGCAGTTTATCCCACGCAGGGTTGCATTGGTACATATCGCTGCAGGCGTGTTGCCACATGTATATACATACAAACATATACACATTTCGATTGAATTGATATGTTTGATGATGTGAAAACTAATATTTTTTATTTCAGTTAAAATTGTTGGTATACTATGAAGTTTTCATGCAGAACTCATATATTTATAATTTTTTTCATTAATACCAGTATTTTACTTGTTACTTCATTGTATTTGTATTATTTACGTCTGCATAACGCAATGGTCGTATTAAATTCACAAAATCTCCAAAAAATGCAATGGTAATTACCACATTTTATTTTTTTCATAGTGGCATCATTGGAAAATGCTATAAAAAATGCGCTTTGGTAGTTTGGTCTCAAGGGCCAGGGAGTTTCGCTTTGGCAGATATGTTGAAGACTTGATGTTAGATAGAAAGATAGATTACAAATGGGAGGAATGCACTGCGACTGATGGGTCTATTGTGCCCTCCACGGCTCACATCATAACACTTCCAACAGCCCCAGCACCCCTAGGAAGCCTAGTATGGTTGTCGGGGGTAGTGAGTGTATGTGTTGCTCATCCGGCCACGGCCGCCAAAAGGCCGTGTCTCTTCTGCGTGCCACAGCAACACACTCCACGAGTAGATGCTGCGGGGTTTCTACTGCAAAGTCACAGAAGCGACAGAGGTCGCTTGACCAGATCTTTAGCTTGTGTAGATGGCCCCTCAGTCTGCAGTGACCCGTCAAAATACCTGTCATAATTCTTAGTTTCTCCTTGGGGAGGTTCATCAGCAGCCTGTGTCTTTTCGTGTTGTATCCACCAAGGAGAGACTTTGCCTGTCTTAGGCCTGCTGTATTGCGCCATTGTTGGTTTCTCAGTCTGTTGGTTTCATCTCTCAGCATCTCTCTCACAGTGCTGGGACCTACCGCCAGGATCGGCTCTGGTCCGACCGGAGTAGCTGAGGCTGCTGTCCTAGCTAGGCGATCTGCTTTTTCGTTACCATCAACCCCTCTATGTCCTGGTACCCAGAGGAGTTGGATTCAGTCCCTCACCGCCAGGGCGTTCAATTTCTCGAAGCACTCCATGACCACTGATGATTTTATTCCATAGGAGGAGAGAGCCTTGAGCGCGGCCTGGCTGTTGTTTGAAATGAGAATGGTCTCACTGTGGTAGTTCCTTCTCAGGTTTATCTCAGCGCATTCACTGATGGCAAAGACCTCCGCTTGGAAGATGCTTGGGTAGGCCCCCCGGGGAAGCGAGAAGTGGGATCTGGGACCATGGATACCTGCTCGAAAACCTTCGGGAGTTCTAGAGGCATCTGTGTACCATTGAAGGGTGCTTCTCTGGAGGTGGTTGTCCAGATTAGATGCATTCCAGGTAGCCTTGCTGTGTATCTCCACTCCGAACTTTCTATCAAAACTTATCTTTTTGTGAATCTGATCTCTGGGGAAGCCCACCAGAGGCAGTTCAGGTTGTAGTCTGTCCCTTGCTTTTGACGACAACAAATTACCCCTGCCGAAAACTTCCTTGGAGAAGTTGATCAGGGTTCGCATAGCCACATTGTCAATAGTGACGTGTACGTGCACACACCCGCCAAGCGCTGTTGCCTGGTAAGAAAATGTCTAACCGAAGTCAGTACAATCCCGGATCCCCAACCCTCCGCACCATAGGAGACCATGGATCTCACTATCATGATGTACATCCACCGCAGTATTCTAGGGCTGCAGCTCCAGGACATTCCTGCGAGTCGTCTGCACACCATTAGTGCTCTCCTTGCCCTGGAGACGGCAGCATCGAAATGAGCCATCCAGAGAAGCTTAGATTCTATCTATACTACCCAGTAATTTTCTCTTTCTGGTAAAGGGCCGTTTTGGCAGGGTTGATATTGAGTCCTACCCCCAGGCACCATTTCCTTGCCAGATTCAGTCATCTTTGCACTATGTCAAAGAGGGTGCGCACGAACTTGCAGAAGAAAGATTTCGCTGAGGATAGGTCTCTTCTGCCTACCTATGGGATGAAAACTACCCTAGCTCTTTACCATATCGCTGGAATGTGTGCCAGCGCCAGGCTGTCTCTTATTATGCTTACGAGATAAGGAAGAAGCAGTTTCCCGCCTCGCTTCAGCAGCCCCGGACTGATGCTGTCCACCCCGGGGCCTTTAACTGTTCAAACGTGTCCAGAAACAGCCGACCGAGCTGTACGTAAATAGACTCCTGGCTACTTTCCATTCGGCCGGACTCGGACGCAACTCACTGTGTCCAGCCGCGGGTGGGATTACGACAGCTCCAGCGAAGTGAGCCGAAAGAAGGATGAGCGCCCTTTCTCTCTCGTTACCTGTGTAGGATCCGTCGAACCTTTTAATAGCCATTGTGGTCACCGGGTGGTCCTTTGTTAATGCTCTATGCAGTCTGGCAGCCATAGGAGTCGAGCTGATGCTCTCGCAGAATCTCCTAAAGCGGCTACGATTTGATTTTTTGATTTCTTGGCTGTACTTCGTTAGGCATGTCGAATACTCTTCCCAGCGCCCCGTGCGCCTGGCTCTGTTGCGCAGCGCCGCGAGCTCCCGAGACCACCAGCCAGGTTGGATTTTAACTCCCGGCTTCATCTTCGTCTCGGGACAGCTAGAGTGAAAGGCGTCCATAATGGAGCCGTTCAGACCAATGACCCTGCTTTCTAACTCCAAACAGCTTGTTCTCTTATTATTGCTTGTTCTCTTATTATTGCGCTTAATTTTCGCTAGGTTCAATTCTAAGTGCTCGTTATACGAAGCCCAGTTTGTTCTTCTGGGGTTACGTTTGTTCGCTTCTACCTGTGATCCGAGAGGGAGGGTTCCAATGAGACCCTACACCCCGATATCAGAGAATTGGCCAATTCATTGCCTAGGGTGCCTAGGCTCGGGTGCCTAGGCTCGGATACCCAGCCGCCTTTTTAGGGGGCACAGTCGCGGGAGTCCGATGAATCCTGGGCTTTAGGCTCTTTGTTGCCGGGAGGTTTTCGCCACCACGGCCTCACCACAACCATGCCGAACCTGTAGTGCAAGATGAAGCCTGCCCTATTGATGGTTAGGTAGGACCCATCGTCGATATCCAGATTTAGTCTCAGTCCGTTGTCTTCAGAACTGCTGGAGAAGACCCTCCATACTGAGGAATGTATGCCCTCGTTTTGGGTCTTCAGCAGCTGAAGCGCGTACTCTGCTGTTTCATCGGCACTTCTCGGTAGGAAGACCGATACGTTATGCAGTGGGGGAATCTGATCCCCTCTCTTTACACACATCACCGGCCCCTTCTAACTTTCCAGTTCGCCGGCCCTCTCGGTTACCCAACCTACCGTCCTGTCATCCTTACGGAAATACATCCCGTAGAAAGACAGGGGGAACCACGCTCCCTTGAAGACCTCGTGAACAATGGCGTCTTGCAGCTTCGTGAGGTCGTCTGAGTTGAGGGCCACCGCAGGGTAATCCCTCGGCAGCACAGCCACCCGGATGCTCCTCAGGGCCACCGAGTAGCTGGACTGCTGAGTGGCCTGAGGCAAATAACCCCCCACCCCTTGGGCCCCTGACTACCCGACGCCATATCGGGAAGTGGCGGTTGTTCAAGTTGTCTCTTGCTATACGGTTGCTCTGGAGGAGTAATAAGCTTACTGCCGCGCTTAGTAGAGTGCTCTGCTAGAGGCTGCTTCGATGCAGGTTCCCCGCTTCTCCGCATTTCAGCGGCCGCGGGTCGTTGGTGCCCAGCGAGTTGTTCCCCACTTCTCTGCTTATTAGCAGGCGCGGTTAACTGTTCAATGAAAGGGCAGCTTCCTGATCAGTCAGGCGCTCCTGAAGCTGCCTCTTCTCTTCGACGCCGGAGACACGTTCGCGCTGTTGGCCGCCGCTGCCACACATGCGGCTGTAGGGCATGCAGGTATGTTCATATGTAGCTTTAGAAAAAATGTTCACAATGCTTTTCATACATAATATTTCTTAAGACTCTCATTAAAATGTAAGAAATTTTCAATTTTTCATTAAAACGTTAGAAATGTTGAATGGAAAACTTTGATATTGGGAAAATGTATGTAGTCTGTACAAGTTTTGAAACTTTAATTGATATGGTTCTAGTTAAAGAATTCGATATTATTTTATAAAGAATTAACGGGAAGGATTTGTGTTAAAAAACATTGTAAGTATTGCATAAAACTGTAACCTTTTACGTATTTATATACGTACACACATATGTCTATTTATTTGTAGGTATATTGTATGGTAGTAAAACCCTTTTATAAATATTCGCTAGATTCTTCACATCCGTAAATATGCATGTATGTATATGCAGCCCATGATTCAATTATAAAGGTTAGCTCGATAAGCAGCTAGCCCCCTCACTTTTTGTCAAACGGCTCCCTTAGCATCAAAACCGCGTTGCTTCTTAAACATAATAATAGTAGTTACCTCAAAACTTTTTAATACCAAAAACTCACAGAAAACACTTTTTGTTATGCGCAAACAGTAAGTTTAAATGCGGATTTTAATGACAGCATTTTTTCTGATTACAAGATTGACCCCGTCTCGTAAATATTTCAAGTAAATGTGTATAAATAACGGGCTTTTTCTTTGAACGCTTTTCACGCGCATATATGCATATGTGACAGAGTGGAAAGTTTTGTTATTTCTAGAAGGAATGGGTTTAAATAAATCGAAATGTCAAAATCAAGAATTTGTAAGAACTAAATTCTTGAGTTATGAAGTTAGATTTATTTTTCTTTTAATATATAAAGATTTTTTTCTAAAATTTCGAATTATAGTGGTTTTCTTACAACTCCATTAACTCCATAAAGTCACTTCCTATTTATCGGAATAAAATGTTTGGTCCTTTCACCCTCCAGGGGTTCATCTCAATATTAAGAATAACCCTGATACCGATGTTAAATAAATAAAAGGAATAAACCGAATAAATAACTTCTTCGTAGTAAGAAAGCTATACTTGTCTCAAAATAATGCAAATGAGGCTTCGTTGACTTGGGTTAACGAAGTGTGGTTCCAGAGAGGTACATATGAACTCATAAGTGGGCGGTGCCACGCGCCCCGCGCAAAATTTTTATACAGTCGGATTTCCTGCTCGACTACAACGCTACATAAGAAATAAGCTTCCAAAGCTACTGAAATGTAGCAATTTTTGGATTTTCGACAATTGCCGTTATATGGGAGTAGGGTGTGGTTACCTACCGAGTTTCATTGAGATATCTCAATTTTCACTCAAGTTATTGTCTGCACGGACAGTCGGACGGACAGACAGAAAGACATTGCTAAATCGACTTCTCTTTTCATTCTGAGCATATATATGTCTATATCTATCTTGATTTCGTTATGCTGTTACAAGCAACCGATATGCGAACAAAGTTATAATACCCTTGACACAAGTGCGCGGGTATAAAAACAGGTTTGTATTTTTATGTACATATGTACTTAAGTATGTTCGCGGATAGACTCATAGAGAGCAATTAGCAAAAAGAAATATGCATAAGCACATACATACATACATACACGTGTACAAGTGCCTGGAATTCGCAAGACAAATCAATTAATCTGCTTTGAAACATAAGTCGGTATGTACATACCTATGTATTTACAGAGGTTAGTGAATTTCTCCAATCAAATGTAAAATGAAACAATTCAATTCTCCTTTTATATTTATAGTAAAATCATTAATCGAGTTGGAGAGAGAGCGTATGAGCATCCAAGAAATTTAAATAAAAAAAAAATACTACGCTGTTGTAGAATATATTGTAGAAATAGTATTGTATTGTATTGTGGCCGCTGTGGTCGAGTTGGTAGCGGTGCGTGCTATAATTTGATATGCCGGTGAGTTCGAGGTTCGAATCTCAGTCAGGGCAAGCAAAATCTTAATAATAGAAAAAGTTTTTTCTAATAGCGGTCACCCCTCGGCAGGCAATGGCAAACCTCCGAGGGCATTTCTGACATGAAAAAGCTTCTCATTAAATACATCTGCCGTTCGGAGTCGGCACAAAACAGTAGGTCCCTCCATTTTTAGTATAATACTATAAAAGACGCACACCACAAATGGTAGGAGAAGCTCGGCCAAATACTGAGCTATATAGTGTACGCGCCAAAATTTATTTATTTATTATTATTATTGTAGAATTAGGTTACTTGCCCATGTGGAATCACCACATGATGCTAATAAATAACGTTTTATTTTATACATACATGTTGTTAACATTATGTTATACGCATTAGTGTGTATACTATTTATGTATGAAAGAGCAAGTCAAAGCAAAAAAAGTAAGGAAAACAAATATAAAGCTAATTACATTGTATTCGAGTTTTGAGTTTCATTCTAAAATTAATTACTCTTATGGATATATGAATGTCGGTTTTACAAGGTAAATATTATAGGAAATTGTTTAAAAGGTAAGTATTTAAATAGGGTTTTCTCTATTGTTTTCAGTTCTGCTATGTGAATTCTCTACGTTGGACTACTTGATAATTCCCGAACTTAAAATCCCGAACTTATGTTAAGTTGGGGAGATTTCCTAAATTCTTAAATAATTATTTTTACTTCGCTTGAGAATCTGACCTACACGAAGATGCGTTGACCCAATTACGCAGTGAATTCGTTTGGCGGGTTCCTTTACTTTATTTAATCATGCACTTGGAAAGATAACGATACGTGTACTTAGCAATGTGAGTCTATGTGTAGGTATGCACGTAGGTGAGGATATAAGCGACACCAGCAGATGCAGTTGATGATGGTTGAAGTTTTCGTGTTCTTGCTTTGGACTAAAGTTGCGTATGAGTTGTGAGTTTGTGCAGCACACCAGCGGCTGAGAAAATACACTTGCTTCGTCACACCCGCAGTTTCTATAGAAAAACAAGTAAAGAAGTGGCTAAGTTCAATCCAACTTTATACACCTGGTATATTGTCAGATTTTGATAATTTTCCAAATATAGCTTAAATGGGCATAGTGTAATACGCATATGAAATTTAAACAAAATCAGGGGGGTGGTTCCAAAGATATACTTATGAACTCATAAATGGGCGGTGCCACGCCCCCTGTACAAAATGTTTATTAATTAAATTTTTCTTGGGGTCCTCGATGAGAATCACGAGGATTGGCTAACGCTGCGACTGCAATGGAAATGGGCGAATGCTGAAATGTTGAGCATCGCACTAGAGGTACGGAGGAAAAATCCGGGGCCTCCGCCGACCTGGAAGGGGCAACATCCAAAGCAACATCCGCGTCATCGCGTGCTGCCCTATACAAGATGGCGATAGCTGGTTTAGGCAAAGTCTACCCCGGTGCGAAGCTGAAGGCGGTAGATTTTAAGGACATACCAGTGAGGCCAAGAGCTAGGGCATGAATCCCGGTCAAACCTTCAGCACCAGACGAAACTCTGGAAATGATTCGGAGTTTCAATCCAGAACTTCCAACAACACATTGGAAGAAATCGAAGGGCGTGATCCGATACGGTTTTGATACCGTAAAGGGTAACGTTTACCGGAATGACGTCACTGCGATCAGAAGCCTGTTGGCTGAGCTTGAGCCGGAGAAAGCCGCCAGCGACGTTGAAATCGAGGATGAAACAGGCCATTTTGATCCGACGGACGACGTGATCGGTGGATATGCCTCCTCTACATCATCGCTGGGGGTTGGCCAGATGTTCCGGCGATACACGGAGGAGGAGTTGTTCGTGTCAGATGACGGAGCAAACTCCACTCTTATCGGAGGTGCAGGTGGAAGCGATCACGATTGTGAGGGTGCTCTAAACAAACCTGCACCATTGTAAGGCAGCATTAGCTGCACTGCTGCTCCGCCATATATCTTAAGAGGCAGCTGACAGGGTCCTCGACCACGAACCCTGGATTGTAAGACACCGCATATGCGGGCTTTAATCGCCCAACTTCAAATTGGTAAGTGGAGCCACATTGGGAAAACCAAGGACCTGTATCTTGATTAGTACTAAACTTAGAAAGAAGAATTTTTCTTCCACAATATAGTGAGGAGGATAACACGGTGGTCAGTCGGAATTAAATGGGCACCAATACAGACTGGCAACTATTTACCTAGCGCACGACCGCTAGTAGCTAATTCGCAAATACCGCTGATCATCGGAGGCGATGCAAATGCGCATCACTACACTTGGGCAGCAGTGATTCAAATGAACGAGCTCGAGCTGAGTCTCTTTTCGACTTTATAGTTAACCAAAAACTCGCTATTAGCAATATGGGAGAAGTTTCCACATTCGTTACAATAAACCGTAAAGAGGTACTAGACATCACTATCACGTCAGAGGAAGTGGTAAATGAGATTAGAAACTGCGGTTTGGCCGCGAACAACACATCTGTTAAATTCCTCCTCAGGCCGGAAATGAGCACACGTAGTGCGTCGTTTCGGTACTTGGTGTTTATACAAGCTGCCATGTTTCTGTCGTAAGTCATTATCGATAGTTTGTTAACAATGTCAATTTTTTCTCTACCTCGACGTAGTATTGAACTATACTCAAGTTCCCTTGCCTGAGGCAGCCTAACTCCTGCTCGATAAGATGGATCGACTTCTTATCTGCATACGTGGAGTCTAGTCTACTTATTATCGCCCGAAAGTTTAACACGGTGTTAAACGAAGACAACAACGCGTCAGCCGACCCTCGAACTTTATTCCCTATAATCGATACGGCTGGGTAGTGTCGCGAACTACCATCGAAAGCTTCAAAAATTTTGTAAGCAGCGTATGCTGCCTGCCGCCATGGCACATAGTTTTCTTGGGTACCACTGAATTCCGGTAACGATTTTACCGCATCTAAAGAATCGCTGCACACTATGCCGTTAAGGCCTATTTCTGGGAAGACCTCTACTTCGGGGATGGAAATTTTAGTCTTCTTTAACTGTCTATTAATTTCCTCTAACCTCTTGTCCATCTCCTGCTTATGCCTAGCGAGCATGCTGTTCCATGCTGTTTCTCTGCCCACTATCTGGGTTTCTCTTTGCGCCAGCGCATTGCTCACTGCTGCGCTTACTATCTCCTGAATTTCTGCAACCCGCATGTTTGCTTCTACGCTTGGTTCGTCGTTAATTTTTAGCTTTTCAAAAAAATTCAACAAGTCGTCGTCTATTTCTGACATCAACGTCTTACCCTGTTGTGGGAGTTTGTCTTTGTATTTACAATTTTGGGTGTATCAACATCTCACTCTCATGGAGCGGCAAATTGGCAAGGATCAGAACTATTGGGGCTAAAGCTCTTACTGATGCCGCTGTACTCCTTGTAAGCCCCACGTTGGGCGCCAGTTATGTATCCGCTCCTTGTGATCAATAATAACACGGATGGTGTGCTGCTAGTTAATCTTTTTTTAAATCCAAGAGTGACTGGACAACTCTCCTTGTGTAACGTCTAGGGCGAACTAACTGAACTAAAACATTTTTGACTTAACTCTACCCTAAGCGATGGGCCGCTCGCTGTCACTGCAACGTTGGCCTTGAGTAGGAACCTCGTATTCCACAGCGGTCACTCGTCGCTAGATCCACATTGGCTGGTATACACTGACACACGCACAGACGTAGTACTCAGCAGTTGATGTGCACCGACACACGCACACACATAACTAACGTATGGGATATAGTTGTTAATGTGCAGTGAATTCCGCACATAAGTGTCGGATATCTTACTTGTTGACAAAGTCAGTAGACGTGGGTAGCTCAGCGCGCATTCCAAAGCAGGGCTCAAGTCACGTTATGCTAGGTCAGCAGACGTCCGTGTCCAACTCAGTGGTTGGTGGCAGTTGGACACAGTTAACTAGCTAGGTCAGCAGACGTCCGTGTCCAACCCAGTGGTTGGTGGCAGTTGGACACAGTTAACTTGTATGAATATTAAGTGCACCAGATGGTCGGAAAATTTTTCCGCCCTCCTGTAGAGTCCAGCTTAGACGAGTTTAAGTTGCGATCGGCTGACCACACCCATCTTCTCGTATCTTTAAAGGAACTGATGCTCTCCAGTTGTTGAGTCCAATTAAAACCATTGGCCCAGCGTTTGGATGCCTAGCCCAATTTAGTTTGTTTTTACGAGCATTGTATTATTTAAATGAGCCATCGTATTACACGCCTCCATTGTAGATCAAATGTTTCGGATAGTTAGGGCGGAATCGGTTGGCAAAAATCCTCCGCTGAACCCGCCGCGAGGGTGCCGACTGGTATTGGGCACCACAGATTTGTGTGTTCTGTGCGATGTCAGAATGGGTGCCCAGCTAAGAGCAGGAATCAGTGCCATGTGCCTAAGCTTCTCAATAGTTAGGTCATATGGAAATGGCTCCTGATCGTGGTATGGAGGTATTTTCTGGGGCTGGATGAAGGCATTAGGCGGCACCGTACCGGGGATCGGCCAGGCTGGGGGCCCTTTAATAGCCCAGCCGAGAACGGAGCCTGCTGGAACGCGGCCGCAAACAGTATGTAACTGCGGCCTTACCTGAGTATCGCGGATCTCTGCCCAGGTTGACGAACCCTTTCTCCGCTACTCGTGGGACTTGAAGATGCATAGAAGAACAATGAAAAAAACAACAAAAACTAAAACGGAGGCCGGCCCTCTTAAAGAGTCGGAAGGGCAACTGCCCAGAAAGCCTAGCCCCTATGCGATGCAGGGCCTATTACCAACCGCGATGCGGTTAAAAGGCACTCAGGATCACGGCATATGATGAGAAAGGGCAATGATTCTGTAGTATTTAGCAAACTACATGGCGGCAGGGCTAAGGAAAGGAGGCCGTCTTAGGATACTCCCGGCGCCGGTGGAACCCAACCTGGCATGCAGATGGCAGCCAATGGGAGGTCAGAAATTGGTGCGCAGACCCCGAGCGGTCCCCCCGACACCGACACCGAGGCCGAAAGAAAGGATTGATCCGGCCAGGGTTGGCTTTCACCATAGCAGGGCAGCCGACAGGATCTTGAGAAGGCACAACACCATGCCCGATCTCTACACTCTAGCGGAAGCAGAGCATGCAGATGAAATCACGGCAGCTGTTGAATGGGCGATGGCCGTTCTTCAACAAGCAAGCGCAATAGGCCGGTGGACGTTGCGCTCAGCCAAGCAAAATATATCAGGCCGTCCTTCGCAGAAGTAGCAAAGGAGCAAATTTTGCTTGGGGTCCTCGATGCGAATCACGAGCATTCGCTAACGATGCGACTGCAATGGAAATGGGTGAAGGCAGAAATGTCGAGCATCGCATTAAAGGTACTGAGGGAAAATCCGGGGACTCCGTCGACCTGCAAGAGGGCGGGTTGGGTTCAAAGCAACATCCGCGTCATCGCGTTCGAGGACGCAATATCAGCTGCCTTATACAAGATGACGATAGCTGTTTTAGGCAAAGTCTACCCCGGTGCGAAGCTGAAGGCGGTGGACTTTAAGGACATACCAGTGAGGCCAAGAGCTAGGGCGCGAATCCCGGTCAAACCTTCCGAACCAGACGAAATTCTGGAAATGATTCGGAGTTTCAATCTAAAACTTCCAACAACATATTGGAAGGTGGTGAAAACCATCACTAGCAATTAGGCAACGATGCAGGTGGTTCTCCTAATCAGTAAGGGCTCCATTGCGCTGCTAGAGAAATCGAAGGGCGTGATCTGATACGGTTTGATACCGTAAAGGTTAACGTTTACCGAAATGACGTCAATGCGACTTTGAAATCGAGGATGAAACCGGATGAAATCGGTGGATATGCCTCTTCTACATCATCGCTGGGGGTTGGCCAAATGTTCTGGCGACACACGGAGGAGTCAGATGACGGAGAAAATTCCACTCTTATCGCAGGTGCAGGTGGAAGCGATCACGATTGTGAGGGTGCTGCAAATAAACCTGCACCATACATCTAAAGGGGCAGCTGACAGCGTCCTCTCTGATGACAGGTACATCCAGTTTGATGTAGAACAAGGTACACCTCGGTCGATTTCGACAGGAAACCTCAAAAGTACAGATAAGAATAAATACAGTATATAGTTAGGAAAGCTCATGTCAAACAAGAGCACACCTGAAGCTTCAGAGAACGAGGTCGAGCTGGAATAGGGGCAAGAGAAAACCACCATAGTGGAATAATGACGTTGTAAATGCGAGAAAGGTCTGAAGAAAGGCTTTCAACAAAGCCACTGCCTCTGAAGGTGAGGAGTAGTGGATGATATATTAACAACTGCTAAGGGAGTACAAAAGTGTCCTTCGGAAATCAAAAAGGGATAACTGGAGGGACTTTTGCAGCGGGGTGGAATCTGTCTCGGAGGGTACAAGACTCAGGAGGATCCTTTCCTTCTCAGGTCAGAGAACGCCGGGCTGTCTCACCAGCATGGACGGATCTTGAACTGAGATGGAGGAGGAGACCCTGAACCTTCTCCTTGATACACACTTCCCAGGAGCCGCTGATGGTACACAGAAAAAACTGGCGGGTGGCAACGAGAGAAGGTAATATGGGCGATCAGAGCGTTCAAACTATACAAATCGCCAGGTCCAGACGGTATTACTCCAATCCAAATGCAGCGAACAATAGTGCATAGCTCAATCTGTCTGCTACAAATTATCAGGGGGGCTATAAAAATCAACCATATTCCAAAACCGGGGAGGGAATCAAAAGTGATTTTTATACCCAAGACGGGAAAAACCTCACATATCAGCCCAAAAGACTTCACACCAATAAGTCTATCGTGCTTTTCTCTAAAAGTTATGGAACGACTATTTGATCAACATATCAGGGAGTCTATCTCACCTAAGTTAGCACCCACACACCATGCCTATATGAAAGGAAGGTCCACAGAAACGGCACTGCACGAAATTGTAGCGCTAATAGAAAAAAGTCGGTAGCCTTTCAAGATTACACGCTGATAGCATTTCTAGACATTGAGGGCGCGTTTAGCAACATATTACCGCATGTAATTACCACGGCGCTATCGAATATGAGCGTCAAACCCTGACTAGTAAGGCTCGTGGACCAGTTGCTGACATGCAGGGTAGTGCGGGCTAAACTGGCTGGTGGATCGGTCGGGAGAAGCACGCCACAGGGCGGAGTCCTATCTCCTCTTATATGGGTTTCTGCATTTAACCCACTGCAGCGTTGCATGGGAGGAGGAGGGTGTAGGGTTGTAGCCTATGCAGACGATATAGCCCTGGTCTAAAGCGGGGAATTCCTACAAACGCCGTGTGATGTGATGCAGTCTAATCTGCGGCAGGTCGAAAACTGGACCAAAGATAGTGGACTTGGAGTGAATCCAAATAAAACGGATCTAGTACTCTTCACAAGGAAGTACAAGACACCCGAAATCAAAAAACCGGGGTATGGGAACATGACGCGTAACTTAAGCGAATTCGCAATATATCTTGGAATAATCCTTGATAAAAAGCTAAATTGGACGAGTAACATGCAGAAAAGGGCGCGTTTGGTCGAAAGTGGGGCATGAGCCCAAAGCTTACACACTGGATGTGTACGGCGGTAGTCAGACCTATACTTCTCTACGGCGTGGCGGTCTGGTGGCCAGCCTTGGAAAAGAAAACATCAGTCCTTACACTGCAGAAATTACAAAGAACGGCAATGTTATGCATCAGTGGGGCCAACGTACTACCCCCACGGAGGCCATGAACGCTATTATAAATATACTATACATTGAACTGATGGGCAAGCAATCCGCAGCGAATACTGCTTTTAGATTGCGGGAACAACAATTCTGGAACATGCAATCGAGCACTACCATTTTGCTAAACCATAAACTTCCGAGTAAATCCGATTATCGCACATCAATGTACTTCCGCACCACCTTCAACGGCACGGAAGAGGTTATGCATGCCACTCGCTTCCTGAAAACTTAGTATCAGAGATTTATTCCTGTGATAGGTGCCATACAGCAAAGCTCATGTGGCCCCAGTGGAGCATAAGGAAATCGCGAGATCTCCTGTCCTTGAGAAAGTCAGAATTATCTGTGGCTATGGAAATTATCACAGACCACCTGCTTATAGGGAGGCACGCAGAACGACTTGGAGTACCCTACAATGATTTCTGCAGAAGCTGCTTTGACGAGGACGAGCCTGGAACGATTAGGCACCTATTATGTGAATGCCCTGCGCTGTGCAGGAGACGAGGAAAATTCGTGGGCTCCGGATTTTTAACAGATCTAAGCGCTGCTGCTGGGTTGAACATATGGCAGCTGTTAAAATTTTGTCGATTCCACGAACGGGTGCGAGGAGGAGTAAAGGTTTGAGATCTCTGTGGCATCACAATGGGCCCAACATAGTGGCCTACGTGTGCTGGCGGTATACCAGCAACCACCTGAACCCAACCTAGGGCGTACTCGATAACGCTATCTAGTTTTTCTTTTAAAGACCGAATTCTTATTGTTATCTCAATCCTGACGTCAAGTATATACTCTGGACGACTAAACCACATTTCAAATGTTTGAATTATGCCATCGATGGAATTAGTAATTTACTTTTTACTAGTTCTTTGACGCGTCCTCGCAAGCACGATTGGGGACGCATTAAATTTTCGCCATCGCTGTAACCGGCCAATTCTGCAACTTTTTTGAGAGGGCAGATTGCTATCGGACAAATTCGATACACTAGTTTTATTGAAATGACGTTGCATGCCATTATTTTGCACATTGATTGGTGCAGTTGTTGTTTGTGGCACGGTGGTCTTTTCAGACGCTGTTGCTGTTGTTGTTTTGATGCGATGGTTATTAAAATTGGTTTGACGTGCTTTTTTATATGCATTTTTTGGTGGAAAAAAACTGGTAACAGAAGGCGTTTTGAAAGACAGCATGAAGTACTTAGGCTATATCAACACATGCATAGCTAATGAAAGTCTTAATCATGGTGTTTTTCCAGAATGTTGGAAAACATCGAAAATTGTGCCTGTAGAAAAAATTAAAGGAACAATTAAACCAGAGGAGATACGGCCTATAAATACGTTGCCGAGCGATGAAAAAATTATCGAACTATAGTCAAAGAACAATTGCTCGAGTATATGAATAAGCGAAGAGCGAAACATTCATGTGAAAACGCAATTAACTTGGTTATAGCAGAATGGATTGGAGTGAATCCAAATAAAACGGATCTAGTACTCTTCACAAGGAAGTACAAGACACCCGAAATCAAAAAACCGGGGTATGGGAACATGACGCGTAACTTAAGCGAATTCGCAATATATCTTGGAATAATCCTTGATAAAAAGCTAAATTGGACGAGTAACATGCAGAAAAGGGCGCGTTTGGTCGAAAGTGGGGCATGAGCCCAAAGCTTACACACTGGATGTGTACGGCGGTAGTCAGACCTATACTTCTCTACGGCGTGGCGGTCTGGTGGCCAGCCTTGGAAAAGAAAACATCAGTCCTTACACTGCAGAAATTACAAAGAACGGCAATGTTATGCATCAGTGGGGCCAACGTACTACCCCCACGGAGGCCATGAACGCTATTATAAATATACTATACATTGAACTGATGGGCAAGCAATCCGCAGCGAATACTGCTTTTAGATTGCGGGAACAACAATTCTGGAACATGCAATCGAGCACTACCATTTTGCTAAACCATAAACTTCCGAGTAAATCCGATTATCGCACATCAATGTACTTCCGCACCACCTTCAACGGCACGGAAGAGGTTATGCATGCCACTCGCTTCCTGAAAACTTAGTATCAGAGATTTATTCCTGTGATAGGTGCCATACAGCAAAGCTCATGTGGCCCCAGTGGAGCATAAGGAAATCGCGAGATCTCCTGTCCTTGAGAAAGTCAGAATTATCTGTGGCTATGGAAATTATCACAGACCACCTGCTTATAGGGAGGCACGCAGAACGACTTGGAGTACCCTACAATGATTTCTGCAGAAGCTGCTTTGACGAGGACGAGCCTGGAACGATTAGGCACCTATTATGTGAATGCCCTGCGCTGTGCAGGAGACGAGGAAAATTCGTGGGCTCCGGATTTTTAACAGATCTAAGCGCTGCTGCTGGGTTGAACATATGGCAGCTGTTAAAATTTTGTCGATTCCACGAACGGGTGCGAGGAGGAGTAAAGGTTTGAGATCTCTGTGGCATCACAATGGGCCCAACATAGTGGCCTACGTGTGCTGGCGGTATACCAGCAACCACCTGAACCCAACCTAGGGCGTACTCGATAACGCTATCTAGTTTTTCTTTTAAAGACCGAATTCTTATTGTTATCTCAATCCTGACGTCAAGTATATACTCTGGACGACTAAACCACATTTCAAATGTTTGAATTATGCCATCGATGGAATTAGTAATTTACTTTTTACTAGTTCTTTGACGCGTCCTCGCAAGCACGATTGGGGACGCATTAAATTTTCGCCATCGCTGTAACCGGCCAATTCTGCAACTTTTTTGAGAGGGCAGATTGCTATCGGACAAATTCGATACACTAGTTTTATTGAAATGACGTTGCATGCCATTATTTTGCACATTGATTGGTGCAGTTGTTGTTTGTGGCACGGTGGTCTTTTCAGACGCTGTTGCTGTTGTTGTTTTGATGCGATGGTTATTAAAATTGGTTTGACGTGCTTTTTTATATGCATTTTTTGGTGGAAAAAAACTGGTAACAGAAGGCGTTTTGAAAGACAGCATGAAGTACTTAGGCTATATCAACACATGCATAGCTAATGAAAGTCTTAATCATGGTGTTTTTCCAGAATGTTGGAAAACATCGAAAATTGTGCCTGTAGAAAAAATTAAAGGAACAATTAAACCAGAGGAGATACGGCCTATAAATACGTTGCCGAGCGATGAAAAAATTATCGAACTATAGTCAAAGAACAATTGCTCGAGTATATGAATAAGCGAAGAGCGAAACATTCATGTGAAAACGCAATTAACTTGGTTATAGCAGAATGGATTGGAGTGAATCCAAATAAAACGGATCTAGTACTCTTCACAAGGAAGTACAAGACACCCGAAATCAAAAAACCGGGGTATGGGAACATGACGCGTAACTTAAGCGAATTCGCAATATATCTTGGAATAATCCTTGATAAAAAGCTAAATTGGACGAGTAACATGCAGAAAAGGGCGCGTTTGGTCGAAAGTGGGGCATGAGCCCAAAGCTTACACACTGGATGTGTACGGCGGTAGTCAGACCTATACTTCTCTACGGCGTGGCGGTCTGGTGGCCAGCCTTGGAAAAGAAAACATCAGTCCTTACACTGCAGAAATTACAAAGAACGGCAATGTTATGCATCAGTGGGGCCAACGTACTACCCCCACGGAGGCCATGAACGCTATTATAAATATACTATACATTGAACTGATGGGCAAGCAATCCGCAGCGAATACTGCTTTTAGATTGCGGGAACAACAATTCTGGAACATGCAATCGAGCACTACCATTTTGCTAAACCATAAACTTCCGAGTAAATCCGATTATCGCACATCAATGTACTTCCGCACCACCTTCAACGGCACGGAAGAGGTTATGCATGCCACTCGCTTCCTGAAAACTTAGTATCAGAGATTTATTCCTGTGATAGGTGCCATACAGCAAAGCTCATGTGGCCCCAGTGGAGCATAAGGAAATCGCGAGATCTCCTGTCCTTGAGAAAGTCAGAATTATCTGTGGCTATGGAAATTATCACAGACCACCTGCTTATAGGGAGGCACGCAGAACGACTTGGAGTACCCTACAATGATTTCTGCAGAAGCTGCTTTGACGAGGACGAGCCTGGAACGATTAGGCACCTATTATGTGAATGCCCTGCGCTGTGCAGGAGACGAGGAAAATTCGTGGGCTCCGGATTTTTAACAGATCTAAGCGCTGCTGCTGGGTTGAACATATGGCAGCTGTTAAAATTTTGTCGATTCCACGAACGGGTGCGAGGAGGAGTAAAGGTTTGAGATCTCTGTGGCATCACAATGGGCCCAACATAGTGGCCTACGTGTGCTGGCGGTATACCAGCAACCACCTGAACCCAACCTAGGGCGTACTCGATAACGCTATCTAGTTTTTCTTTTAAAGACCGAATTCTTATTGTTATCTCAATCCTGACGTCAAGTATATACTCTGGACGACTAAACCACATTTCAAATGTTTGAATTATGCCATCGATGGAATTAGTAATTTACTTTTTACTAGTTCTTTGACGCGTCCTCGCAAGCACGATTGGGGACGCATTAAATTTTCGCCATCGCTGTAACCGGCCAATTCTGCAACTTTTTTGAGAGGGCAGATTGCTATCGGACAAATTCGATACACTAGTTTTATTGAAATGACGTTGCATGCCATTATTTTGCACATTGATTGGTGCAGTTGTTGTTTGTGGCACGGTGGTCTTTTCAGACGCTGTTGCTGTTGTTGTTTTGATGCGATGGTTATTAAAATTGGTTTGACGTGCTTTTTTATATGCATTTTTTGGTGGAAAAAAACTGGTAACAGAAGGCGTTTTGAAAGACAGCATGAAGTACTTAGGCTATATCAACACATGCATAGCTAATGAAAGTCTTAATCATGGTGTTTTTCCAGAATGTTGGAAAACATCGAAAATTGTGCCTGTAGAAAAAATTAAAGGAACAATTAAACCAGAGGAGATACGGCCTATAAATACGTTGCCGAGCGATGAAAAAATTATCGAACTATAGTCAAAGAGCAATTGCTCGAGTATATGAATAAGCGAAGAGCGAAACATTCATGTGAAAACGCAATTAACTTGGTTATAGCAGAATGGAAAGAAATCAGGTCAAATAAACAAATAACGATTTCAGTTTTTCTCGATTTAAAAAGAGCGTTTGAAACAGTTGATAGAGACATCCTACTAAGGAAACTTTATGCGATTGGAGTACAAGATGTAGCGCTTAAATGGTTCAAAAGCTACCTCACCGGAAGAAAACAAAGAACTATAAAAAGAAATACTCTGTCACCTGAAATAGAAGTTGGAATAGGTTTACAACAAGGATCTGTGCTCGCAGCACTCCTGCTTGAAATCTATATAAATGATGTTAAAAATTGCCTTAGCCACTGCAAAATACGATTATTGACCCTAAGTTGTCACACACTGGATGAAGCGGTCACAAAAATACAATCAGATCTAGATTCAATATATAAGTGGTTATGTCAAAATAAGCTTAAAATTAATGAAGTGAAAACTAAATGGATGGTTATTGGGAATAAATTGGTCAATGATGATAACGGAGCTTTGAAAATGGAAAATACGCCTATTCAAAGAATAAACGAAATCAAATATCTTGGAATAATAATAGATGATAAGTTAAATATTGATAAGTATCTTAAATATATAGAAGGCAAACTATCAAAAAACTAAGATTTATGTTTCGAACATGCAAGCACATTAGCAGGCATTATAAAAAAATGGTTTATAGATCCCTCATTGAACCACACTTTATATAGTGTCCCACGATACTATTCACCCTAGCCAACTCACAAATAACTAAACTACAGACTAAGCAAAACAAAGTCTTGCGATATATGTATACTTAAAAACGGTTTGATACTCCAATTCAGGAGTTAATAGACAGTCTAAACTGGCTTAGTGTGAAGCAACTAATTATGTTTCCTCGGGAGTTCCTCAGGGCAGCCACCTCGGACCGATTCTGTTCCTGCTATTCATAAACGACATTTCTACAGTAGTAAAGTATTCTAAAATATTGATGTACGCGGATGATGTTAAACTTTTTAAGACTTATGCCTCGGCTGAAGAAAGATCCTTGCTACAGAAAGATTTGGACAGCATAGTCAATTGGTGCAGCATTAATTATATGCCGCTTAACCTTAACAAATGTAAATTCATGTGCTTTTCTCGACGAACCATTCAGCCGGCCTCCTACAAAATAAATAACTACGTCCTAGAACATGTAAACAGTTTTGTTGACCTGGGTGTTGGTATGGATTGTAAACTCAATTTTAATTTTCATATTAGTTCCACAGTATATAAAGCAAGGGGTGTACTGGCTTTTGTAAAGCGTTGGTCAAAGGAATTCCGAGACCCGTATATAACTAAAACACTTTTTACTTCATTAGTAAGACCAATACTGGAGTATGGTTCCATAGTTTGGAATCCTCGTTATCAGGTCCACTCAGACCAACTAGAGTCAATACAAAAACAATTCTTACTTTTTGCTTTGAGAAATCTTCGATGGGATTCGCCATACAATCTTCCCCCTTACACTAGTCGTTTAAAACTTATTAATCTTCCTACACTTTCGAGTCGCAGAGAAATGTTAGGTATAATATTTCTGGTAAAATTAGTCAATGGATGGATCTCAAGTCCATTTCTTCTAGAGCAAATTAATTTTAATGTACCCTCCCGTGCAACGAGAAACTTTAAACCACTTTTCTTGAAACTATGCAGAACTAACTTTGAGTTGAATGGACCGTTTCGGGGTTTATGCCAAGACTTTAACAATCATTCCAGCACCTTTGATGTATCGGACTCACTTTTTATAATTAAAAGAACTATTCTATCCTCTCTTAATAACAGCTAACGATCCAATTTTCTTACTTTGCATTTCTCTAACTTTGTATTCGGCTGATGAATTCTTATTCTGTAGCTGAGCAGCTTGGGATCTCGACGCTTAACAAACTTTCTTCTGTCACGACTCGGCACCTAAGATTTGTATATTTAAAAAACATCCGTACGTTATGCGGATTGAGCCCCTCGTGCCGGTTGGGCGGAAAAGTGGGTTTCCGTTGGGTTATAATAATACGATGAAATTTATACATAACATAAAATTAGGAAACCTTCCAAGTTATTTAAATGATCGTGTGAGATATAATAGAGACGTACATATATATCAAACAAGAAACAGACATAATTTTCATTTGCCAATTGTAAGAACAGAATTTGATAAAAAAAGTTTATATTATGAGAGAGTAAGAGAATATAATGATCTCCCAAATAATATAAAAGATTGCAATAACACCATAAAACTTAAGAAATTACTATTGAATTACTGCAAGACCTTACCAATTTGATAATTTTTTAGATATAATATGTCATTCCAGTAAAAATTCTAAAATAATGTAAAAAAATGAAATATTTTGAATTGTTATATGTAATCTAGGTTCCTAAGACCGTAATAAATAAATAAATAAAAAAAAATCACCGACATCCACCGAACTCGTTGGTGGTGGTGACGATGTATCTTGTGTACTAGAGGAGAAATCAGCTAGCTGCAGGCAGTTTTTGCAATACTTTCCCCACTTTGCTTAGTGCCTTAGGTGATTCATGGCAATTTGAACAACTCCATCATTAGATTAGATTAGATTATAAATGAGAGGAATGCACTGCGACCGATGGGTCTATTGTGCCCTCTACGGCTCTTATCACAGTACTTCCATAAGCCCCAGCACCTCTAGAAAGCCTAGTATGGTTGTCGGGGGTAGTGAGTGTAAGTGTGGCTCATCCGGCCACGGCCGTCCAAAGGCCGTGCCTCTTCTGCGCGCCACAGCAACGCACTCCATGAGTAGATGCTGCGGGGTTTCTGTTTCTAAGTCACAGAAGCGACAGAGGTCGCTTGACCAAATCCCTAGCTTGTGTAGGTGGCCCCTTAATCTGCAATGACCCGTCAGAATTCCTGTCATGATTCTTAGTTTCTCCTTGGGGAGGCTCATCAGCAACCTGTGCCTTTTCATATTGTATCCCCCAAGGAGAGACTTTGCCTGTCTAAGGCCTGCTATATTGCGCCATTGTTGGTTTCGCAGTCTGTTAGTCTCATCTCTCAGCATTTCTCTCACAGTGCTGGGACCTACAGCCAGGATCGGCTCTGGTCCCACCGGAGTAGCTGAGGCTGCTGTCCTGGCTAGGCGATCGGCTTCTTCGTTGCCACCAACCCCTCTATGTCCTGGTACCCAGAGGAGTTGGATCTGGTTTCTCTCCGCCAGGGCATTCAGTCTCTCAAAGCACTCCATTACCAGTGATGATTTTATTTCATAGGAGGAGAGGGCTTTGAGCGCGGCCTGGCTGTCGCTTGATATGAGAATGGTCTCACCGCGGTAATTTCTTCTCAGGTTAATCTCAGCGCATTCACTGATGGCAAAGACCTCCGCTTGGAAGATGCTTGGGTAGGCCCCAAATGGAACCGAGATGCTAGATCTGGGACCATGGACGCCCGCTCCAATGCCTTTGGGGGTCCTGGAGCCATCAGTGTACCATTGTAGGGTGCTTCTCTGGACGTGGTTGTCCAGTATGGATGCACTCCAGGTAGCCTTGCTGTATATTTCCACTCCAAACTTTCTGTCAAACCTTATCTTTTTATGAATCTCATCTCTGGGGAAGCCCAAGAGAGGCAGCTGAGGTTCTAGTCTGTCCCTTGCTTTGGACGACATCAACTTACCCCTGCCGAAACCTTCTTTTGAGAAGTTCATCAGGGTTCGCTTAGCCACATGGTCGATGGTGACGTGCAGCGGCTCAAGTTCCAGAATCACCTCCAGCGCAGCTGTCGGGCACGTGCGCATCGCTCCGGTAATGCACACGCCCGCCAAGCGCTGTAGCCTGGTAATAGATTGCCTAACCGAGGTCAGGGCACTTCTGGATCCCCAAGCCACTGCACCATAGGTGACCATGGGTCTCACTATCATGATGTACATCCACCGCAGTATTCTAGGGCTGCAGCCCCAGGATTTTCCTGCGAGTCGTCTGCACACCATTAATGCTCTCCTAGCCCTGGAGACGGCAGCATCGACATGAGCCCTCCACAGAAGCTTAGAATCTAAGATGAGACCCAGATATTTAACTTCCGTGGTGACCTCGACCGCGACCCCCCCCAGAGCTATAACTCTACTACCTAGTATTTTTCTCTTTCTGGTAAAGGGAACTATGGCCGTTTTGGCAGGATTGATATTCAGTCCTACCTCCAAGCACCATTTCTTTGCCAGGTTCAGTCCTCTTTGCACTATGTCAAAGAGGGTGCTCACGAATTTACCCCTTGCAATTATCACTATGTCATCCGCGTATCCTTGACAGCGGATTCCATTACTGGTGAGAATATGCAGGAGGTCATCCACCACTAGGCTCCACAGAAGCGGGGATAGTACCCCGCCCTGTGGGCATCCTTTGGTCGTCTGTAGCTGAACTGTATCTTCGCCAGTATCAACTTCGGCTATTCTGGTCTCTAGCAGCCTATTTATCCAGTTACGAATAGTGGGCTGCACTCCCCTTTGCTCCAAGGCTCTGTTCACCACTGCATGCGAGGTGTTGTCGAAGGCCCCCTCGATGTCGAGGAAGGCACAGAGCACTGTTTCTCCATTCTCCAAAGCGTCCCGAATATCCGTGGTCAAAGCATACAAAGCCGTTTCCGTCGAGCGGCCGACTCTGTAGGCATGTTGATCCGGATGTAACGGTGCATCCCCGAGAACGTTGGCTCTTATTTCCAGGTCAATCACCTTCTCCATAGCCTTCAACATGAAGGAGGTAAGACTGATCGGCCTGAAAGATTTCGCTGAGGACATGTCCCTTTTGCCCACTTTCGGTATGAAAACTACCCTAGCTCTTTGCCATACCGCTGGAATGTGTGCCAGCGCTAGGCTATCTCTCATTATTCTTACGAGGTAGGGAAGAAGCAATTTCCCGCCCCGCTTCAGCAGCACCGGGCTGATGCCGTCTACCCCCGGGGCCTTGAACTGTTCAAACGTGTCCAGAGCCCAGCCGACCAAGTTGTACGTGAACAGACTCCTGGCTACTTTCCAATCGGCCGAACTTGGACACGACTCACAGTGTCCAGCCGCGGGTGGGATTCCGACAGCACCAGCGAAGTGGGCCGAAAGTAGAGCGAGGGCCCTTTCCCTCTCGTTACCAGTGTAGGACCCGTCGGACCTTTTGATAGCCATTATAGTCCCCGGATTGTCCCTTGCTAAGGCTCTATGCAGCCTGGCAGCCGCAGGAGTCGAGCTAATGCTCTCACAGAATTTCCTGAAACTGCTACGCTTTGATTTTCTGATTTCTTTGCTGTACTTCGTTAGGCATGTCGAATACTCTTCCCAGCGTCCCGTGCGCCTGGCTCTGTTATAAAGCCTTCGCACTTCTTTGCGGAGCGCCGAGAGCTCCCGAGACCACCAGCCAGGTTGGGTTTTATCTCCCGGCCTCGTCTCGGGACAGCTAGAGTGAAAGGCGTCCGTAATGGCGCCGTTCAGACCACTGACCCTGCTTTCTAACTCCATACAGCTTGTTCTCTTATTGTTACGCTCAATGTTTGCTAGGTTCGATTCTAAATGCTCATGATACAAAGCCCAGTTTGTTCTTCTGGGGTTGCGTCTGATTGCTTCTACCTTGGTCCTCGCTCTTAGCTCGAATTGGATGATCCTGTGATCCGAGAGGGAGGGTTCCGATGAGACCCGCCACCCCGAAATCAAAGGATTGGCCAAATCGTTGCCAAGGGTGACATCCAGTACTTCTTGTCGTACTCTGGTCACAAACGTTGGAGTATGTCCAACGTTGTGGATACCTAAGTTCTCGCTTAATATATACTCTAAGAGGCACTCACCGCGGGGGTTGGTATCTGTGCTGCCCCACTCCACGTTGTGGGCGTTCGCATCGCAGCTAAGAATTAGCGGAAGCCTTCTGCGTCTGCAGTGTCCCACCAGCTGCTGTACTTCAAGGGGAGGCACGTTGGTGTCGTCCCCCGGGCAATATTCAGCAGCGAAGACGACGTCCGTAGTCTGTTCGCCTACCATCACCGTCGCCTGCACCGCCACCAGGTCTTGTGTTAAAAACTCTGTAATGCAGAAGTGTTTAATGTTGTACTTTAGCACTACACATGCTCTGGGCCTGTCACAGGAGATATCCCAAATTACCTTGTTACTCCTGTGGTTCAGGCCTCTTACCTGGCCCCTGAAGACCCACGGCTCTTGTATCAGTATAATGCCCAGGTCGTCCGTAGTAAACCTCCTTGCGATGACTGCCGAAGCGGCCACTGCGTGGTGGAGGTTGACCTGGGCTACTGACAACGCTGCATTGCTCATAGCACTGGCTCCTCGAGGTCCGAGAGCAGTATATCGCCCTCGCTGACCCCGTCCAGCTCGAGTCGCCTCAGATCAAGCTCCTCTAGGAGCTCCTCGGAATCGGGAATGTTTAATTCCCGGCTGCTGTCGTCTTTGGCTGCATCCTTTGGACTTGGCTGGGCAGACGACAGGGTGCCTTGCACTGGCGCGTTTGCAGGGGGCAAAGTCGCAGGAGGAACGGCAACGCCTTTGGCACCTGAGTCCAAGGAACCCTGGGCTTTAGGCTCTTTGTTGCCGGGAGGTTCTCTCCTCCACGGCCTCACCACAACCATGCCGAACCTGTAGTGCAGGATGAAGCCTGCCCTTTTGATGGCAAGGTAAGACCCATCGTCTATTCCCAAGTTTAGCCTCAGCCCACCGTCTTCGGAGCTGCTGGAAATGACCCTCCAAACTGAGGAGTGAATGCCCTCGTTTTGGGTCTTCAGCAGCTGAAGCGCGTACTCCGCTGTTTCATCGGCACTTCTCGGTAGGAAGACCGAAACGTTGTGCAGTAGGGGAATCTGATCCCCCCTCTTCACGCACATCACCGGCCCCTTCCACCTTTCCAGTTCGCCGGCTTTCTCGGTTAGCCAACCTACCGTCCTGTCATCCTTACAGTCCACGAGGAGCATTCCCGACCGGAAATACACCCCGTAGAACGATAAGGGAAAGGACGCTCCCTTAAAGACCTCGTGCACAATGGCGTCCTGCAGCTTTGTGAGGTCGTCTGAGTTGAGGGCCGCCGCTGGGTAATCTCTCGGCAGCACAGCCACCCGGATGCCCCTCAGGGCCGCCGAGTAGCTGGACTGCTGAGAGGCCTGCGGCCGCCCCTCCCCCATCTGGCCCCCCTGACTACCTGACGCCGTGTCGGGAGGTGGCGGTTGCTCACGTTGTCTCTTGCTGGATGGTTGCTCTGGAGGAGTAATCAGCTCACTGCCGCGCTTAATAGCGGGCTCAGCTAAAGGCTGCTTCGATGCAGGTTCCCTGCTTCTCCGCATTTCTGCGGGCGCAGGTCGTTGGTACCCAGTGGGTTGTTCCCCGCTTCTCTGCTTATTAGCAGGCGCGGTTACACCTGAGTTGTTGCTTGGCCCGCTCGTCCGCTCAGTGGCGTGCACGGGTGGCTCTCGCGTGCGCTTGCGGTCCATGCGCTCTCGCTCTTCTTTTTCGACCTCCATCCGAACACCCGCCATGGCCCGAGCTTCTTCTGGGGTTTTCCCCTGCTCAAGATAGCGGATGTACCACTTCGCCCCGGCCCCGCTCAACCCCTTGCGGTTACGGTCATCGAGGGCCCCCGGTTGGCCCCGGGGGGGAAGTGGAGGTAGTCTCGCCCTTCGGTGCTTTATCCTCTGCTGCTGCCATCCTGCTGCTTGGGATGTCCGCGAGCCAGAGCGGCTGCGTGACCTCTCCCGCCTGCCTGGCGATCTTTGCCGCTGAACGCTACCCGAGCGCAACTCACTCCTGGACCTACGCCGGCTTTTAGACCGGTTGCGGTCCGGGCGGTGCCTGCTGGGTGCACGTTGTCTGCTGGGGCTCTCTCTCGCTTCGCTCTCTCTGAAATTAGAAGAGCAGAAGGTGCCGGGTCGGCTTTGCGACCGATCTACTCCGGCGGTTAGGTTCACACCGGTTGACTCACCTTCAAACCTTTCCTTACCTCCGCTCAGAGCAGTTTCCTTGCGCTTGCATGCGCTGGTTCTAGGTGCCTCATCATCATCTCTTGCATGCTCAATGAATAGGGCAGCCTCCTGCTCTGTTAGGCGCTCCATGAAGCTGCCTCTTCTCGTTGCCGCCTGAGGCACGTTCGCGCTGCTGCCCGCCGTAGGAACACCGCTGCTGCCACTATGCGCTTGCTTAACGTTGCTGTTATGCTGCTTTTGCTGTTGCTGTTTTTGTTGTTGTTGTTGTTGTTGTTGTTTGTTTGTTGTATTCATCTTGTTCGTACGACCGCCAGCTCGGCCTAAGCAAAGCTCAGCGGTCAAAAATTTAAGAAGGGGATCTCTGATGGTCCACCACGCCAGCGCCCCGTAGCGCGGTAAGGCCTAGTTACTCCTCGATGCGGCCCGGTGTCGAGGAGGCGCCGTGTGAATACAGCCGGTTTATGCCCTCCTGGCTGCAAACCTTCCAATGGGCACGGTGTCGCATTACACCCTGGATTAGGAGGTGGCGGTTCTTGGTCAGCGCTCCCACTTGAAGCCGGCATGGAGATAGATAAACAATTAAACATCGTCACTCCGCTCCATACACAGCTCCTGGTGGGAAACGCCTAAGCCCCTGCACCACGCCAAGGTGCCCGCCCTCGCAGGGGCAACTCCATCATACATCTGCATCGTTAGAATCTGCCCAGACACTCTCAAATGGTACCACTTGTCACACGAGTCGCATTGCAAAATACGATCGGTGTCCTTTAATTCCAACACAACTTTTTCAGCTGTTACCAACACATTCTCATTTTGATATTTCGCTACTTTCCTAATGTTAGAATAAACGGCTATATTTTTATTGTTTATTTATTTATTTAATTAATTAGTCTATGGACAAAAAATTTTTACAGACTATGAGAAAATTAATAAGATTAGCTAATAATATTAATTTAATTAACGAGAAACGCCTTTTAATTGAGTTGAAAGTGTTCACAAAATATGACCTTGGTAGCGAAAAATCGGGCTCGATAGAATTAGATATAAAATTGAATTCGATTAAGGCACGAACAAGGGGAGCATTGCGTGCATAATTCGTTTTAGAATTGCTGCTATAAAATGTGTATGAAAATCGAAGGGCTTTTTGCGAAATATTAAAATAAACACGCTTATCTTTTAAGGACAGTCTACGGTTCCTTGAATAATACCCGCTGCAAAAGTTAGAAAATGTACCGATCTTCTCTTTTCAAGTGACTTAAGACCCAGCAGCAGTGAGCGAGCCGTATAGGAAGGAATATTTAAGGAAACTTTTTTGAACACGTTCAAGTATATTAATATTGAACTCATGATACGGACGCCATATAAATGCTGCATTCTCCAAATGAGAGCGCACAAACGAGGTGTAAAGCAATTTTAAAGTATAGAGATTAGTAAACTCTGAATTATTCCTCCTTACGAAGCCAAGCATGGAGAGGAGATTTGGTATTAAAAATAACACCTAGGTTATTAGTACAATGTGCAACTTGACAAACGATATGAAGCAACTAAAAAATTGGTAGACCTAGTAAAGGTCACATGAAAACACTTATTGACATTAAGGCAAACACGAGACTTACGGCACCAAGAATGTAAGTTGTCAAGTTCCAATTGTAATTTGATCATGTCAGTACTATTCTTTATAAATGAAAAAATTTTAAGTCATCAGCATACAGAAAAAAGTTTCAGAAAGAGAAACAGAGTTTAGAATTTCAAGCCAGTTTCCATGCGTTTATGAAAAGTCCAGCGGATAGTGACTTATTCTGCCCTATCACTAATTTAATAGCTCTATTCTAGATTTATTAAACAAAATATACTTCCTTGGGAGTGCGAGAATAATATTTTTCCATTAAAATGCAGCGGAAAACTTTAAGTGATACCTTTATTTTTTTTGGAATCTGATGCCACTTTGTATGAAAAAGTTTTGGTAGCTGAAACACATATTTAATTTTACCAGTTTTAAATAACATATTTGTTAAAAATATTCTATTAAATAAATCAGCATTTATGAATGTGGTTGAGGTGCTTAAAATGGCATCTGAAGTGTTCCGAGACCGTCGTCAATGAATGAGATACATAAATTGGCGTCTATCCAGGTTTCCGGGTGTTAAACTGTGTCCAAAAGTTTTTTATGAACCCCTAAGCCAGTCAGCGAGAAGGGCATGTGAAGGTGTCATCAACCACGACGTGTGCACTCGCTGGTTCCCGAGCCCGGCGGGGACAAAACGTATGTAGCTGCTGACCAGATACCATTCTCCTAGCTCATAGCCGTAACAAAGATAAATATATTTGCACACTAAAAAAAAAATTACTCTGAACCGTAAAATATGTACCTGAACTCAACTGGATCAATCTCTACACTTTCAGCAGGGCTCAGATGTAAATTTAAGGCTCCCACCTTACCATGGCTTTACGGTAGTAACTAAATCCCCTTTTACAAACTACGCTTCCTTCGAACTCAGATCAACAATTTAGGTTTTAATATTTCGTGATAACATAGGTTTCATTAAACACTTTTCCTTATTATTATATACATAGGAATTAGTACCTACTGAGATAGTAGTACATTTCAGACGTCGGCTCCCACCCTACCATGGCTTTACGGTAGTAACTAAAGCCCCTTTTACAAACTACGCTTCCTTCGAACTCAGACCAACAATTTAGGTTTTAATATTTCGTGATAACATAGGTTTCATTAAACACTTTTCCTTATTATTATATACATAGGAATTAGTACCTACTGAGATAGTAGTACATTTCAGACGTCTTCATGAATGTAGTCATTGGCCGTTTTAGCACATTTACACGTAAGCGCAACATTCTACGCATTCTGCTCACAGCAAGCGTGATGACTGAATGAGTGTGCAGTTAGCTGAAAATACTGCGCTCAGTCACATTAAAAAAAAAAGACATTCGTTGTACAAAGAGAGGCAAAGATGTTGTACAACTACTCATGCGCATTCGAATGTATGAGACCACATTCCACTGAAAAATATTATGACGGCGCCGATTTTTTTAAATGACAGCGGCTACATTATGTAGAAAATTCAATAAAACCATATCTGTTCATATATACGTTTATACATGCATAATCTACATTGAATTTTAGAGAAATTAATAAATAACTATAAAATAAATGCATTCACATATAATAAAGTTTATACACATTGGTATGCAGGTATGTTCATATGTAGGTGCAAATGTAAATAAAAATAAAACAACTTTAGAAAAAATTTTAACAATGCTTTTCATACGTAATATTTCTTAAGACTCTCATTAAAATGTTAGAAATTTTAAATTTTTCATTAAATCGTTAGAAATTTTGGATGGAAAACTTTGATATTGGGAAAGTGTATGTACTCGGTACAAGTTTTGAAACTTTAATTGATATGGTTTTAGTTAAAGAATGCGATATTATTATATAAAGAATTAACGGGAAGGATTTGTGTTAAGAAACATTGTAAGTATTGCATAAAACTGTAACCTTTTGTTTGACGCTGAGGAGCATAAATATCTATATACGTATTTATATACGTACACACATATGTCTATTTATGTGTAGGTATATTGTATGGTAGCAAAACCCTTTTATAAATATTCGCTAGCTTCTTCACATCCGTAAATATGCATGTATGTATATGCAGCCCATGATTCAATTATAAAGGTTAGCTCGATAAGCAGCTAGCCCCCTCACTTTTTGTCAAACGGCTCCCTTAGCATCAAAACCGCGTTGCTTCTTAAACATAATAATAGTAGTTACCTCAAAACTTTTTAATACCAAAAACTCACAGAAAACACTTTTTGTTTCTAATGTTTCTAAATACAGCATTTTTTCTGATTACAAGATTGACCCCGTCTTGTAAATATTTCAAGTAAATGTGTATAAATGACGCTCTGACAAAGTGGAAAGTTTTGTTATTTCTAAAAGGAATGGGTTTAAATAAATTAAAAATAATGCGACATAATAATCATCCAAATGCCAAAAACAAGAATTTGTAAGAACTAAATTCTTGAGTTATGAAGTTTGATTTATTTTTCTTTTAATATATACAGATTTCTTTCTAGAATTTCGAATTATTGGGTTTTTTTCACAACTCCATTAACTCTATAAAGTCACTTACTATTTATCGGAATTAAAATGTTTGGTCCTTTCACCTTCCAGGGGTTCATCACAATATTAAGAATAACCCCGATACCGATGGTAAATAAATAAAAGGAATAAACCGAATAAATAACTTCTTCGTAGTAAGAAAGCTGTACTTGTCGCAAAATAATGCAAATGACGCTTTGATGACTTGGGTTAACGAAGTGTCCGGGAGCACCTTGACCTAGCCATCTAGCGAGTTTTTGGCTATAATCAAAAGCATGGAGCTGGTATTTTGAAAATTTTAATGTACCCAACACATAAGCACCAGCAATGATGTGAAAAAGCTTCTTTATTTTAAAACTCAAACTCATAACCACTTTGTGATTAAAAAAATTTTTAGAGCTTAACATAATTTTAGCTTGCAGTTTTAATATTCTTACTAAATATCAGTTAAATTAATTAATTGAGGTAAGACTACTTTTTATTGTCATTTAAGCACAAAATTTCTTGCAAATATGTATGTATTTATGTCAATGCTTTCCTTGAACTCTGTGATGAAGCTGAGAATAATCCACGGGGAACAGCATACAAAATTGTGACAAAGAAATTAAAAGACGTAAAAGACTCTATTCCAACATGTCCACAATTCCTAAGACAAACAGTGAACACACTTTTTCCAGAGCAAAGAAAGCTGGTCTCACCTACCCCAAAAACTAGAGAGCACGTTTTCCCTAAGGTTACCGCTGAAGAAGTTATTCAAGTACTAAAGAGGCTCGACCCCAAAAAGTCTCCGGGTCCCAACGGAGTTCCAAATAAGGTGCTTAAACTGGCCTTTACCCACGTGACATCAACAGTAGTAGATATATTTAATACCTGATTGGCGGAGGCAAACGCTGGTACTTTTGCCCAAACCAGGTAAACCCCTTACGGAGCCATCTAGCTACAGACCTTTATGCTTGCTCGACTCTGCAGGTAAAATCCTAGAGCGTATAATATACAACCGCATTGAAAGCGAAGTTGATGCCGCAAACGATTTACCTGAATCCCAGTTCGGGTTCAGAGAAGGAAGATACACTGTCGACGCCGTAAACTTGGCTACGAAAATAGCAATTAGAGGCGATTAGTGGTAATCGATGGCTTGAGGGATCTAAAACATACTGCATAATGGTAACTCTTGACGTTAAAAATGCCATCAACCCAGCCAACTGGGCTAAAACTCTAGATGCGCTAGATCGTATTGGAATATCCAGCTTCTTACCAGAAAGCTTGCGCAGCTATTTTGAAGGACTGTAAGATGCTAGGTAATCGTCTCCCTGCCGGGAGCCTTGTACGTGGCTAAGCGTGCATGCTAGTTTTAAACCAGGTCTGAGCTCGCCGGATTGGGGTGGTTCTTGCTTGCCACCTGTGTACAGGGATTACCCTTACAAAAAATTATTCATGCACATAGTGGTATAAACCTGAAACACCAAAGAAAAAAAATTATGAACCACAAAACCCCATTAATCGTCATGCAGACGGACAGAACGAAATCCGGAAATGCTGCCAGTCGAACTAGAGAAGCATAGTCACCCGCTTCTCTTCTCTTCCCTACCCAACCAATCAAGAAATAATTTTTCCTTTCTATTATCACCGATCCCAACCAAAATCAAACGAATGCCTACCCCATCTCACAATCTATTATAAATATTAACACCGACTCATTTCAATTTCGAACGCAATTACATATTTATTAACAAATCACTTAATTTTTAAATTTTAATTCATACTAATGCAAATGCGTAGAATAATTATGTAATATAGCCTACCAATACATTCTTATAACAGGAAATAATAACGCATGAAAGGAAATTTCCAATACCAACATAAAAGAAATCTAGTTAGAATAATTTTATTTCAGCCATATTAAGCGATTCTTATTAGAAGAAAAAATAATTACAGAAAGCAAAAGTTAACCGTGGCAACGACCAAATCGATGTTTACGAAATAGGATGTTGACAGAAAGAGAGTAACGTGGTCAGAGATTAAATATCAATCACTAGACTTACATACATATGTATATAGGTTTGTACTTACATATGTACAAATAAAAATTTTTCTTAACATGTTACTCCTTCTCTTTTAAGCAAACGTAAGTACACATAAATATATGGGTGGTTGCATAAAAATTGTAAAAAGATGTTAAATAAGAGAGCGAAGTTTAAAGACTACTTACATTTTGTTGTTCTCCAACGATGTCAGCAGGCGCCTGATGATTTGCGTTGGTGATCTAAAATATGTTATTAGGCTCTCTTTCTAATTGGAATTTTTCGTTATGTTATTTCTCTAAATTCTTATTGGAAATTCTCTTCTATTCGTAATTATGCATATTTGTACGTTTGTACATTAAATGTTACAATATGTTAGGTGTGTATATGTATATGTATGTATGAATGTATTTACAAATAAATTTAGCAAACTTTAACCCATTAATGCATGAGAAAAAAAAGGAAGATATTGAAATCGAAAATTGTATGCGTACATAAATGTTGAACTTAATTTGATGCAAAACTCTAAATTTAGTATATGTATGCATGTATATGGAAAGTATACGAGTGCAATTAAAAGAAAAACTTTAGGGTAATATTATATATACATAGATGAAACATTTTTTTTTGTTGTTGTTTTTTTCTACGCAGAAATATATGTATATACACACATTATAATTCAATAGGCAAATACATTTCCAACCGAAAACTAATATCAATTATATGAGTTTAAGAAAATTATAAAATGTTTTAGATCTAAGCATATTAATGTATAGTTTATAGTTTATTGCGGACCCTTTTAAGTCACTTGTACTATTTTACTGATATTGAGTATTGAGAATACACTCGGTAGTAGGCGCAACGTAACCATAAGGCAAATTTGGCAGTTTTATGCCGAGTACGAGAGTTTTTCAACAGTTTTTTTTTCTAGCAAATTATGGATATGATTTTTAAATATGCTTTAACGCAACTATGACAACCTGTGTTGCGAAATATTTACATTAAGGTTATCAAATACAATTTAATGCAATATTTCTATAAAAATTATATGGAGGAGTCACCGGTAACCACATGGATATAAGGTTTTCCTCTGGGTTTGATGTCGCAGGTTTTCTTTTGATGGTGGATGCCTCTGTCTAAGCCTGCTGATCCTGATTTGACAAGCGTGGGAATGAAATCGGTGCGGTGGCTTCGTAGACACAGCTACACGTGTTTTGCAATCTTAGAGAGATCGCAGTAAAGTTTACTGAGCCGGATCAATCAGTTCGTTGCGGGAAACTGTCTCGAAACCGTTTAAAAGAAACTTTACACTTTATTGGATTTTCACTTAATTTTGGTTGTAGGTCAAGGCAGTGACCATACACCTTCACCAAAAAAATAAAATTTAATGATCGCGGAATACGTATTGATCCGTTGATGATCTCTCCCAAAAAAAGAAAGCAAAAAAAAAAACCAAACCCGGAAGCCAACCTTTCGGAAGTCGATCTTGACGTTTTTCTTCTCTGTTTATATTGCGGGCATCTCTATATGACATTTCCAAGCTTCTTGTTGGAATGGTGTTACCACTTAGCGATAGGATTTTTTTTTTTTCTAACAATGAAAATTCGAATTCAATATATTTTATTTATTTGGGGCCAAAACTAATTTTGCTGCCTTTAAAGTGTGGAAAGCAAGATCATTTTTCAAAAAAATGAACTACGAGTAGGCAAAAAGAAAATCGCGCTCACAAAGCAGGTTTCGTGCAATTTATATAAAACATATAGTTTGTACGAAAGCTGAAAAAGGCGACAAGGTCAGCATGGCTGCATATCCTTTGCATGATATGTACCTATAACCTTTCCTTCTAAATCCTCTAAAACGTAGTAGGACGAACCCAGCCTTTTTCGCACCCTAGCCTTGAGAAATGTTTTCGCTAGCTTCGAATTAAATTGTTTTGCCATGTTGCCTTGGGCGAAATTCCTACGCAAAATCTCCTGACCTACAACATATTTGATTTCACGTGACCGTAAGTTATATTGGTGCTCGTTGCGATCATGTGCTTTTATCAAATTTTCACGAACGTTATCGCGGATACTTAACATTTTGTCGACTCGTGTTAAATTTTCTTCTGTTAACCCTTCGGCGGTCATGCCTATGTTTTTCAAGAGTTCGTAAGTATCGCCGTGCATTACCATATGCTGACCAAATAGAACAAAGTAAGGACTATAACCTGTGGATTGGTGGACTGAATTTCGAAGCGCCGCGTTTATGCTACTAAGGTGACAGTCCCAGTCGCGCTGATCCTTTTGAATGTATGCCCTCAAAGCTGCGTTTATTGAACGATTGACGCGTTCTGAAGCGTTGCTCTGAGGAGAGTACACAGCGGTTAACGTATGTTTAATCCCACATTTGGTCAAAAATGCTTCGAAATCCTTTGACCGGAACTGGCTACCATTGTCGCTTACGATGAATTCTGCCACGCCAAACACATCAAATATTTGTTCTTTCAAGAAATTTATGATCGGAGCTGTGCTGAACCTTTTTAAGGGACATAGAAAGCTGAATTTCGACATGTGGTCAAGAACAATTAACATGCCTATATAGCCATTTTTCGACCTAGGGAAAGGACCTATCAAATCGATATACAGACGCTGGAAAATCCTCTCTACTTGTGTGATTCTCCCCATTGGAGGACGAACAACCTTGGTTGGATGTTTTGTCATTTTGCATACTTGGCATTTGCCAACATAATCTTTCACGGAGCGATATAACCCAGGCCAGTAGAAAAAACGACGCACTCTCTCCGCTGTTTTAGCCAAACCTCCATGCGCGCTGGTGGGAATGTCATGTGCATGTTTTAGAACCTCAGGTTGCAGTGATTTCGGAACAACCAGTTTCCAGGCAACACTCTCTCCAACTGGATCTCCAGAGTAAAATTCATTACGGTGATAAATAAATTTGTCTAAGATTTTAAAGTCAGGATGTCTCGAAGAATGCTCCATTATTCGTTTCCTCAATTCGACATATTCTGGCTCATCAAATGCTTCCGATGTCAGGTTAATATCAGGCATATAATCAACTTCAATTGAACCAACCAGTTCATCGTCGCAGTGAATACGAGACAGTGCGTCTGGTACAACATTTTCGCTGCCTTTTCTGTGCTGAATTTCAAAGTCGAAAGCTTGAAACTTCAAAGCCCACCGAGCTAAGCGTCCGCTCAAGTCACTTTGGCTCATTAGCCAACGCAGACTTGCATGGTCAGTTATAACTGTAAATGCTTGTCCTTCGACGTAAGCTCGAAACTTTTTATTGGCCAATACTGCTGCCAAACACTCGCGTTCTGTTACCGAATAATTTTGTTGGGCTCTGTTCAACTTTTGGGACATATACGCGATGGGAGTTTCCGCGCCTTCCTCATTTTCTTGTGCTAATACCGCCCCTACTCCATGTTGGCTGGCATCGCATTGTATGATAAAGGGTTTGCTGAAATTGGGGTTAGCCAAGAGGGGCGCAGTTGTTAGCTTATATTTAATATCATCAAATGATCTCTGTGCTTCTCTTGACCATGTAAAAGTTTTAGTCTTTTTCAGTAACTCAGTTAAAGGGTGTGTAACTTCAGCAAAATTTGCAATAAATTTTCTATACCATCCCGCCATGCCCAAAAATCGGCGGAGCTGTTTCACAGTTTTCGGTACAGGGTAGTCTGATATGGCTGAAATCTTGCTTTTGTCTGTTCTCAAGGTGCCTTGCCCTACTACGTAGCCAAGATATTGCACTTCCTTTAAGCAAAATTTGCTTTTAGTTATGTTAATCGTGAGGCCAGCTTTGCGAATATGATCAGCGACTTCTTTCAGTAGCTCCACATGTGATTCGAAACTCTCTGATACTAGCAGTAAGTCATCTAAATAGACGAATACTTTCTCCTTTAGATGGTAAGGTATAACACGATCCATCAACCTACACATAGTTTGCGGCGCATTACATAGCCCGAACGGCATCACTGTAAATTGGTACAATGGCCGATTTGGAACCGTAAAAGCCGTTTTCTCGCGGGAATTCAACTCCAGAGGGATTTGCCAGAAGGCATCTTTCAAATCCAGACTAGAAATGAATTCCGCTCGTGGTAGTCTAGATAATATGCCATCGATGAGAGGCAGAGGGTACGCGTCCTTCACCGTTACAGCATTGACTTTTCTACTGTCTAAACACAGCCGCACTTTTCCAGGCTTACGGACTAGGACTACAGGTGAAGACCAAGGACTGTTGGATTCTTCAATTACCCCGAGGGATAACATACGGTCGATTTCGTCGCACATAAGTTTCTCTACTACTGGCGAAACCGGGAAATGCCGTTGTTTAATGGGTTTGGCATCACCCACATCGATGACATGCTTCACCAGCGAGGTTTTGCCGAGCCCTTCTACTTCAAACTCCGGGAAATGCGATACAGCAGAATTCAGTGTACATTGCTGCCGGTAAGTCAAAGGATATTTATTGGTGTCTGTTTCACTTCTTTCAATTTCGTTAATGACATTTGTTGCAATCTTAAAAATTTTCCAAAAGTCAATACCTAGGTAGAGGTCTTGCGCTAGGGAAGGTACTAAATAAAATTCGATTTTATGAGAAATTAATTTGTAGGTGACAATTAGCTCCATGATTCCTGCAATATGTTGTTCTGAGCCGTCCGCAGTTCGAACTCTGGGTTTTATTGGTTTAACCCCTTTATTTTCAGCTAATAGTTCGTTTGCGAAGTTACCTCCTATGCAACTTACTGAAGCTCCCGAATCAAGTAAGCCCAAATATATTTTGTCTAAAATTTTTACCGATGCATATGGCCTCAGATCATTTGGTTTTTGAAAAATCTGGGAAATTGAGTTAAGATGTTTTTGTTTTGACTTAATTGTCGACCAAAATTCACGAGCTCTATTTGCTGATCGTGAACGTTTAAAGATTTTCTCACGTGTGTGTCGGTAAGCTATTAATCGTTCATGCAATGGTTTTAAAGGATACAATTGTGGAACGTAGGGTGCTACTTTTCTATCACTTTTTAGAATGGCTACAGGAATATTCAAATCTTTGCATCCGATTGTCGGTTGGGATGCCTGATCCTGTTGCTGACATCCCTGACCCTGTTTTCCGGATCATTACATTTAGGACAGTTGGGTAGAAAAAAAGCTATCAACCCACACCCGTAACAAAAAACGCGCCTTGGCTTGATGCAACTTTTATAATTGTGGCCGGTGTCGTCACAATTCCAGCATTTTCGCTGCTGTACTGGGTTGACAATACGGTTTCCTTCGATTGCGGAAACTTCGTCATTTGTTACTATGCCTTCAACTTCTACTTCTGATATTTGTCTCCTCTGACCATAAAATGGTCTTGGTTGTTGAGACTTTCCCTGAATTTCTGCAAAAAGATTTTCTCGACGACGACAGGCTCTGCGGAGCTCAGATATTGTATGAATATCGAGATGAAGTAGTTCTAAGCGAATTTCCGATTGCAAATTTCGAATGATGGTCTCGACCATCTCGCGCTCAGTCAAGGGGCTGCGTAAGCCATCAGCTATATTCATAACAGAATCGAGATAAGTTTCAAAAGACTCTCCGCTCTTTTGCTTTCTATTACGAATAGCTTCCTTCATGTCAAAATCTGTTCTGTAGTCTTTGAAGTATCTGCGCATATCTTCACATATATCTAACCACTCCAGTACATTGGTGGATCGATGGTAACGCCAAAACCAGCGTTTTGCTTTACCTTCAAAGAGGACATGAATATTTTGGCATAGTAAGCCGAAATCACTACGTAACGTTGAGCGAGTTAAAGCATTTACTCTGTATATAAATTCGTCGACCGTTATACTGTCTATTGATCCGTCAAAAGTTATTTTCCACCCAGATACGATTTTAGCAGCTACTGACGAAGAAATAGTATCTGCATTAGCACGAGTACGTCCAAAATTCATATCCGGACTCCTCTCCTGTCGGGACATGTTAATATTCTGAATTCCTATTCTATTGGTGTCAGAGTGTTCATTACGAGGAACGTTGAAATTAAGATTATTAAAATAATTCCCTAACGAATCAGCGACAGCCCTATTAATTTCTTCTCGCATTTGCCTAGCAGAACGTTCTTCGTATAATCTAAAGGTGTCTTCTATTATGTTTTGAATGCTATTTTCACCAGAACCCTGACTAACGGTTGGGCGTGGAGAACGCGTCTGGCTTATGCCTCGATTCCTGCCCCGCAAATTTCCTTGGTTTGAGCCACGATTGCTCACGGGTATGTCATTGGTATTTGCTCTAGACCTCGTCCTCGGTCCTTCTGATCTTGGGATTGCCCCTTGACTGACAAATAGGTCTACTGTGGTTGTCGGATCTTGTTCTGTAAAGCTTTTCAAAGATTGGCTATCGCACGAACGCCTACACAATGGACAGGCATCGTTTTCTACTAACCATTTGGTTATACAGGCTCGATGAAACGAATGTTGGCAAGGAGTTGAGCACACATTCGCTTCAGTCATTTCTTCGTTACATGCTGAATGCTTAAATAAACTAAATTTTCTACGCTATGTCGTACTGCCATTTTTATGATTTTTTTCTCGTTAAAATCAACAATAAAAATTTACCAAAAAGGAGATAAAATAACCAAAGATATCCTAATAACTCCGATGTTGCCTCTAAATCAAATAACTCAACTATTGTGTTTAAATTTTGAAGTGGTTTCATGTACAAATAGAGAAAGATTGTGAGATTGATGTTCAGCATTCGTTCGTAGTAGAGCAGTTCGACTGAGCATACTTCCATTTTCATAGAAGTGAAGACAAAAAAAATATTAATACCAGTTTTAATTTAAACTAAATTCAGGATAAAAGGTATCCGCACTCAAAGAGTTTTGTTTTGATATTTCCACATTAACTGAATTTAATTTTGCCCCACCCATTTTTCTTTGTTGCATGAACTGGTTACTTTACCCGTAAACACTAGTTGCAATAATTCCAGTGCCATGCAAACAAAAGCCAAAAGAATATAATAAATTTAAATAAATTTATTGAATAATGCGAAGGGTTAGCTTAACATGAAAACGATAGAATACTAATTCCACAACTCATGAATTCAATTAAAATCTTCACAATTTTAACTGATTGGTTAGCTAATTGGCTTAAACCGCCTTAAATGTCACTAATTCCGAATCAAAAAAAAATTGCAAAAAAACAAAAAAAAAATGGAGAACCCTAAGGAGATAGACTGTTTAGGGGGGCCCCACGTTGGGCGCATGCTAGTTTTAAACCAGATCTGAGCTCGCCGGATTGGGGTGGTTCTTGCTTGCCACCTGTGTACAGGGATTACCCTTACAAAAAATTATTCATGCACATAGTGGTATAAACCTGAAACACCAAAGAAAAAAAATTATGAACCACAAAACCCCATTAATCGTCATGCAGACGGACAGAACGAAATCCGGAAATGCTGCCAGTCGAACTAGAGAAGCATAGTCACCCGCTTCTCTTCTCTTCCCTACCCAACCAATCAAGAAATAATTTTTCCTTTCTATTATCACCGATCCCAACCATAATCAAACGAATGCCTACCCCATCTCACAATCTATTATAAATATTAACACCGACTCATTTCAATTTCGAACGCAATTACATATTTATTAACAAATCACTTAATTTTTAAATTTTAATTCATACTAATGCAAATGCGTAGAATAATTATGTAATATAGCCTACCAATACATTCTTATAACAGGAAATAATAACGCATGAAAGGAAATTTCCAATACCAACATAAAAGAAATCTAGTTAGAATAATTTTATTTCAGCCATATTAAGCGATTCTTATTAGAAGAAAAAATAATTACAGAAAGCAAAAGTTAACCGTGGCAACGACCAAATCGATGTTTACGAAATAGGATGTTGACAGAAAGAGAGTAACGTGGTCAGAGATTAAATATCAATCACTAGACTTACATACATATGTATATAGGTTTGTACTTACATATGTACAAATAAAAATTTTTCTTAACATGTTACTCCTTCTCTTTTAAGCAAACGTAAGTACACATAAATATATGGGTGGTTGCATAAAAATTGTAAAAAGATGTTAAATAAGAGAGCGAAGTTTAAAGACTACTTACATTTTGTTGTTCTCCAACGATGTCAGCAGGCGCCTGATGATTTGCGTTGGTGATCTAAAATATGTTATTAGGCTCTCTTTCTAATTGGAATTTTTCGTTATGTTATTTCTCTAAATTCTTATTGGAAATTCTCTTCTATTCGTAATTATGCATATTTGTACGATTGTACATTAAATGTTACAATATGTTAGGTGTGTATATGTATATGTATGTATGAATGTATTTACAAATAAATTTAGCAAACTTTAACCCATTAATGCATGAGAAAAAAAAGGAAGATATTGAAATCGAAAATTGTATGCGTACATAAATGTTGAACTTAATTTGATGCAAAACTCTAAATTTAGTATATGTATGCATGTATATGGAAAGTATACGAGTGCAATTAAAAGAAAAACTTTAGGGTAATATTATATATACATAGATGAAACATTTTTTTTTGTTGTTGTTTTTTTCTACGCAGAAATATATGTATATACACACATTATAATTCAATAGGCAAATACATTTCCAACCGAAAACTAATATCAATTATATGAGTTTAAGATAATTATAAAATGTTTTAGATCTAAGCATATTAATGTATAGTTTATAGTTTATTGCGGACCCTTTTAAGTCACTTGTACTATTTTACTGATATTGAGTATTGAGAATACACTCGGTAGTAGGCGCAACGTAACCATAAGGCAAATTTGGCAGTTTTATGCCGAGTACGAGAGTTTTTCAACAGTTTTTTTTTCTAGCAAATTATGGATATGATTTTTAAATATGCTTTAACGCAACTATGACAACCTGTGTTGCGAAATATTTACATTAAGGTTATCAAATACAATTTAATGCAATATTTCTATAAAAATTATATGGAGGAGTCACCGGTAACCACATGGATATAAGGTTTTCCTCTGGGTTTGATGTCGCAGGTTTTCTTTTGATGGTGGATGCCTCTGTCTAAGCCTGCTGATCCTGATTTGACAAGCGTGGGAATGAAATCGGTGCGGTGGCTTCGTAGACACAGCTACACGTGTTTTGCAATCTTAGAGAGATCGCAGTAAAGTTTACTGAGCCGGATCAATCAGTTCGTTGCGGGAAACTGTCTCGAAACCGTTTAAAAGAAACTTTACACTTTATTGGATTTTCACTTAATTTTGGTTGTAGGTCAAGGCAGTGACCATACACCTTCACCAAAAAAATAAAATTTAATGATCGCGGAATACGTATTGATCCGTTGATGATCTCTCCCAAAAAAAGAAAGCAAAAAAAAAACCAAACCCGGAAGCCAACCTTTCGGAAGTCGATCTTGACGTTTTTCTTCTCTGTTTATATTGCGGGCATCTCTATATGACATTTCCAAGCTTCTTGTTGGAATGGTGTTACCACTTAGCGATAGGATTTTTTTTTTTCTAACAATGAAAATTCGAATTCAATATATTTTATTTATTTGGGGCCAAAACTAATTTTGCTGCCTTTAAAGTGTGGAAAGCAAGATCATTTTTCAAAAAAATTAACTACGAGTAGGCAAAAAGAAAATCGCGCTCACAGGACGCGTTTTGGAGTATGCAACATCAGCGGGCGCGAGAAACACAGGCGGTGTCCCCGAAGATTTCGTATTCAGACCATTACTCTGGAACGTTATGTACGACGGGGTCCTGCGTATAAAACTGTTAAACGAGGCAAAAATTATCGGATTCGCAGACGAGATCGCTTTGATTACTACGGGTAAACACCTAAGCGAAATTTGCGACACCACGAATAGAGCTATAGACTGGACGAATAGAGAAAATGGACTTAAACTGGCGAAGCAGAAAACAGAGTCAGTGCTCATATCCAGCAGGAAAAGGTGGAGTCAGTCACAATAAAAGTTGGCGACCACGATATAACAACACTGCCAGCAGTGAAGTATCTGGGAATAATGATAGATAGGAGGCTGTCGTTCAAATCGCACTTCGAATACGTCAACGGAAGAGCATCAGCCACAGTAACAGCACTTTCGCGGATAATGTTAAATGCACGCGGTCCAAAGCAACAACGACACCAATTAATTGCAGGCACAGTAGGCGCTCCAGTCTGGCATCAAAGTGCGCATCGTACATGCGTGGCATAAAGGCACGCTGCTGAGCTTTTAAAACGGTTTCCGACGAAGCAGCACTAGTAATCGCGGGGATGTATCCTAATACTAGTGAAAGAAGCGGCAATCATTGCGGATAACAAAATGGAGCGATCCCTTGCAAGAGAGGCCGGCACACATACCTGGCAGAACAGATGGAGTAACGCAACCAAGGGTCGCTGGACATACCGCTGTATTCCAGAATTACAAAGCTGGTTGACCAGAAAGCACGGCGAAGTAGACTTCTACTAAGCACAGTTCCTGACGGGACACGGCTGCTTTAAAGCATATCTCCACCGCTTGAAACACGAACCGGACCCGATGTGCGATTACTGTGGAGGAGACGCAACAGAAAGCGTTCACCACGTATTCTTCGAGTGCACGCGATTTGATGACATCTCACGGAAAATTCGCAACATCACCCGAATCGCTCGTAGCTTCTATGCTACAAAGCAGTGAAAAATGGAAGACAGCTAGTGATGCAATAGCAGAAGCAATGAAGAGGTTGAGAACCCTCGAAAGACTTTGGTGTAGCAGCGGCGATTAACCGCCTTCCCCCCCCATTAGACTGACCAAAAAAAATGAAAGTGCTTATTTTTTTGAGGCTCATGACTTTTTTGCTTCCATTATGAATAAAAACCATACCCTGAAAATTTGATGCAAAAATATTAACATTTAGAGGTCTCGCGTGGACGTTTTATGCCTCCACCTCAAGTGCTTAAAATTACTCGTCCTTCAATCCATGCGCACGCAAAATCCATTAAGAAATTTAAGTTTTTGAATATCTTATAATATGGTTTTAAGGTCACTGAACACTCTGGGTAAGTTAATTTTCCGATATGACCCTAACATTTTGATATATTGGGACAAAATCGTAAAAAAAAACGATAAGAAATTCGAAAATTACAGTTCAAAAGTTGATTATTAAAAAAAAAAAGTTTTCAATATCTTATCATTAATGCTATTTATAACCACATTTTTAACAAAGAAAATGAGCTATCATAGAGAGCTTTACGTTCATTACTTCTCGAGATATCTATAACAAAACTGTGCTTCCAACAATAAATTATGCTCTCACATTGTGCGTTTTGAACTTAATCAAAATATAAACAACAACAAAAAACAAATATGCTTGGTATCGTATAGTTTTAAAACACACCTTACGTGAAAGTTATAAAAATGAGTTCTCAACAGTGCAAAGGTTGGCTACTAGATTCGTCTCCAACATATTTATCCGTGTACGGCGAGCCAACAAATAAAGCCGTTCTGCTGAGTTTAGTGCATAAAAAATAAACCATTTACAAGTGCATCCTGCGATCCAACTGTCTGGTATTTGTTAAAGCCCGTTGTGCATCAAAAAGCGAATTTTATAAATTAACAACTGGAGAAAAATTACTCTCGCAATGATTATGTAGAATTATTAGAACTAGCGCTGTTAACTTCTTATATCGTGGGCTCATGTTGGAATCAAAAAATGTCAAGCCCACTAGAATTTCGTTGAGGTACCAAGTGTGCCCACGAAATGTTCGCAATGCGGTCTCCGAAATAAATGGGTTAACCTGGTCAAATTGACGTATTTCTTTTAAAAGATTCAAATCATTCATAGGGGCTTGCTTTGATATTTCACAAGTGAACCAATATTTTAAATAAACGTTAATTACAAACACATTGAAAATTCGAAGTGCACTCAACTGGTCTTTTGTCAAGGGAAAATGTTCGCGAAAAATATAAATTTTAAAGCAGTAAATGATCTTAGCCATCCAGCGAGCTCGATGAACTGCACCCGGTTGGCGAATTGTAATGTTATTATTTTTGAGGTTTCCAATAAATAACAGCGCTAGTTCTAATAATTCTACATAATCATTGCGGGAGTAATTTTTCTCCAGTTGTTCATTTATAAAATTCGCTTTTTGATGCACAACGGGCTTTAACAAATACCAGACAGTTGGATCGCAGGATGCACTTGTAAATGGTTTATTTTTTATGCACTAAACTCAGCAGAACGGCTTTATTTGTTGGCTCGCCGTACACGGATAAATATGTTGGAGACGAATCTAGTAGCCAACCTTTGCACTGTTGAGAACTCATTTTTATCACTTTCACGTAAGGTGTGTTTCAAAACTATACGATACCAAGCAGATTTGTTTTTTGTTGTTGTTTATATTTTGATTAAGTTCAAAACGCACAATGTGAGAGCATAATTTATTGTTGGAAGCACAGTTTTGTTATAGATATCTCGAGAAGTAATGAACGTAAAGCTCTCTTTGATAGCTCATTTTCTTTGTTAAGACTGTGGTTATAAATAGCATTAATGATAAGATATTGAAAACTTTTTTTTTTTAATAATCAACTTTTAAACTGTAATTTTCGAATTTCTTATCGTTTTTTTTTACGATATTGTCCCAATATATCAAAATGTTAGGGTCATATCGGAAAATTAACTTACCCAGAGTGTTCAGTGACCTTAAAACCATATTATAAGATATTCAAAAACTTAAATTTCTTAATGGATTTTGCGTGCGCATGGATTGAAGGACGAGTATTTTTAAGCACTTGAGGTGGAGGCACAAAACGTCCACGCGAGACCTCTAAATGTTAATATTTTTGCATCAAATTTTCAGGGTATGGTTTTTATTCATAATGGAAGCAAAAAAGTCATGAGCCTCAAAAAAATAAGCACTTTCATTTTTTTTGGTCAGTCTACCCCCCATGATGTACGACGAAAAAAACAGGTTTATCCTGGTTTCAAAGGGCCACTTGAGGGTAGTGCGCTACCACAGCGCCTCTGAAAAAAAAAATTTACATATGTATATGCATACATATATTATATTCCTGTTAAGTAAATTGTGTTCCTATATCATATGCAGTATACCTCTGAAAAAAAAATTATAAATTATAAAGTTTTAAGTTCTGATTTCTGAAAATGTAAGTGCACTAGAATTTGAATGGTATTATAAAACATATTCGAGAAGTCGAATTTATTCCAAAAAACCATTAACATGCATTAATTTTGCGAGCTTTCTACCTATCAAAAATAAAGCATTTGACTACTATTGAAACAACTCCAAAAATTGTTAAATATTCAAATTTTCTATGAGCATTACTTGGATAATTTAATGAAGTAAAATGTCCACTAATATTTTACTCACATCAATATTATTTAGGTCCTAAATAATAATAATATTGTATAAATAACATCAGTTAAAATAATTTTCTAATCAGTTATCCATCAGCTTTATTAACAAAATATTAAGCATAAGCGAAAAAAACGCTTAGCTTTGTAACGTACACACATAATAACAGGCATCGCCAGCTGCGTCTTACTAAATAGCAGTTAAATTAATTAATTGAGGTAAGAATATTTTTTATTGCCATTTAAGCACAAAATTTCTTGCATATATGTAAAAAAATTAATATATTGTACTCTACCACTATTTGCAAGCTTTCCATACTATGGTTAGGTTACAGTGGAGTATGGAGTATGTCCAACGTTGTGGATACCCACATTGCTGACAGTGCTGACTGACTCATAGCACTGGCTCCTCCAGGTCCGAGACTAGTGCGTCGCCCTCACTGCCCCCATCCAGCTCAAGTCGCCTCAGATCAAGCCCCTCTAGGAGCTCCTCGGAATCGGGAATGCTAATTCACCAACTGCTGTCTTCGGCTGCATAATTTGGACCCGGAAATACACCCCGTAGAATGGCAGGGGGAACGACGCTCCCTTGAAGACCCAATGGCGTTTTGCAGCTTCGTGAGGTCGTCTGATTTGAGGGCCGCCGCAGGGTAATCTCTCGGCATCACGGCCACCCGGATGCCCCTCAGGGCCGCCTAGTAGCTGGACTGTGGAGTGTGTTAAATCACTCAGGAATTGCCGTAAGTAGAAGTCAACCTCGCCATGTCTTCAGTTAACCCAAGTGGCGAGATTTGAAATACATCGATGGGCCCAACGACCTTTTGAGGTGTTATTAAAACTGTTTTGCCACTGCATGAGGCTACTCTGCCAAGCACGATCTCGGTTCTGTGATGCCGTAGCCAGCCTATGAGCCTCTTTTGCTAGTATGTATATAGGTGTCATACTAGCTATTACCAAAGCTGCATAATCAGATACCGTTCTAAATGCATTACAAACCCGTAGTGAGCAAAGGCGGTATGTAGAGTTGATTCCGCGGTAATATGCCGCGCACTGTGTCGCCTGTGCCCTGATTGGGGCCTTATAGAGAATTTGGTTTTTAACCACACTCGTTACTATTGTTGCTTTTTCCCTAGCGTAGTTCAAGTGGGCTTTGCAGGGTAAGCGTTTGTCCAGTATCATACCTAGGTATTTAATGGTGGGCTTAGTCGAGACAGTGTAGTCGCCAATTTTTAGCTCCACTTCTTCAAGCTTCTTTCGACTCGAGATGGATATTGCTTCTGTTTTATGCGTTGCCAGGTTAAGCCCGTAACTTTCCATCCAGTCTTTAATAACTGTAACGGCGGACGAGGCTTTTTCGCAGATAGTTTCACGATGTTTCGCTTTTACCAGTACTGCGATATCGTCTGCAAAGCCAACTAAAGCTTAGCCTTCGGGTAGCTCCACGCGAAGTACCCCGTCGTACATTATGTTCCAAAGTAAAGGTCCAAGAATGGACCCTTGTGGAACTCCGCCTGTTATTTCTGCTCTCTCCAAATCTTCCTCGTACAGTAGTACACGGGAATGGAAGTAACTTCGGATAAGCCTGCGCATATAGTACGTAACTCCGATGTTATCTAAACTATCGAGTATTTCTCTTGAACTTCGAGACAAAGACGTTTAGCTATTATATGCTCTAGAATTTTCCCCGCTGAGTCTAATAGATAAAAACGTCTGAAACTTGCAGGGTCATCTAATGGTTTTCCTGGTTTGGGTATCAGTACAAGCTTATGTCTTTTCCAAATCTGAGGAAAGATTCCAAGCTCAACTAACGAGAGGTCCAGGAAACGAGCCGTTTCAACAGGGTCGGACCACAGGGAGAGGGGTGTTAGTTGAGTGGGTTTCGCCGGGCATGTGAATAGGTGGTTGGTGTCGTGCGGAGACTCTCCACATACCGGGCAAGTGTTGGGGGTGTCGGGGTTGATCCTGGATAGGTAGGAGTCTCCCGAGGCAGCTGGAGCTTCTCAGCTGCTATAGGTGGTGGTTTGACTCCCAGGACTGCATTCACAGGGCGAGTGTCGATATATTTGGATACCGACTCCCTGTGAATGTTGTTCAGAGATTGTCGGGACGTCTTTGGGTCCAGCGGTAAGCGTACGTAAGTCTGGATCTCGTCCGTCAGATGTGAGAGGTGTCCCCTGATGTGCCTGGGTGCCGGCTCCAGCGCGAGCAGGTCTCTATTAGGGTGCCCCAGACGGTGGCACCCCAGTAGAAACTGCTTTGTGAGCATTAGATTGTGCTCTTGCACTGGGAGCACGTTATCCTCATGATAGAGGTGATCCACAGGCGTCATCAAGAGACATCCCGTCACCGTCCTGAGTGCGGCGTTCTGGCAAGTCTTCAGTTTTGACCACTGAGCCCTGCTGGTTTCAGGCGACCATATCGGCGCAGCATAATTTAAAACCAATCGTGTTGTATGTTGCCAAAAACGTTTCTTTGTCTTTGTCCCAAGTGCTGCCGGCGAGCGATTTTAGGACTTTGTTGCGGCTCTGTACCTTGTTGACGGTTGAGGTTGTATGCGCTGAGAAGGAGACCTGGCTGTCGAGGGTGACCCCCAGGATCTTCGGGTGGTTAACCGTCGGGATGGGGGTCTCCTCGATGTGTATGTCGAGGGTGAGCCCGATCTCCTTCGTCCAAGTTGTAAATAGGGTCGCCGTGGACGGCCGAAGGATGCATTATGAATTGTCGGCTAAAATAGCTGGTGCATCGCTTCGGGTCCGACGAGACGTGATTTCCAAAGGAGATTTCTGTTCGGTCATCACGCCTCGTCGGATTGGACAGGGATCTCACAGTCGACCATAGTTTGCCCAGCCCAGCACCGTGGTTACTGGACTTCAAGCGCTCCCTCCACTTGTTCCGCTTGTGTTCGTTAACCAGGCGTTGGATCTCCCCATTTAGTTGCCTAATACGGGGATTACCCTTTTCCAGCAGCTGGTTAGTTACACTTTCGGGCAGCAGTAAAGTTGCCGTTTGTGTACCTCCGTAGACCTACTGCATAGATTTAATGTTGGATGGTTGCAATTGAGCAGAGCCACACAGCTTGTTAATGGCAGAGAACACTTCATTTGGAGTGGTCACTGCGTCGATGTCGTGAATCTCAACTGGCACCAGTTCCATAAGAGTTTTAACATCTGCTTTGCCTGTTAGAACCTCTTTTACCGCCGTATATAGTTTTTCGGTGTTGGCATCATCGTTCTGCTTGAGCTTGAACAGGAGATCACCATTTGCGGTTTTCCTAATTTTCTGAACCGATTCCCTATAGCCTTTTAAGCTTTCTTCGCTTTTTACTAGCTTTAGGATGTCTGCATAAGAACACTCTCTTGATGATTTTATTACAATAGCATCAGGGCGAGTTGGCTTTTTTCACTGACGTCTAGTATTTTTAACCGTAGTCCATTCTGAGTTCGCATTGGCTTTACCGCCATTTTCAACCAACAGCTGCTTACCACTATTTACCTTGGCTGCTGATTGGTTCTTACTCAGAATTTGAAGGCTAGGTAGATCAGCTTGCTCTTTAGGATAATTGACCCGGTTATGCTTTTCTATTGGTTGCCCTACCTCTTTTGCCGTCGGGTTTCTCATTCGCTGGCGCATCTATTTGCTTCGACTTCGCTGAGAAGTTGGTGTTAAAACACTACTCTCTAGTAATAACTCACATAGTTTGGAGATGCTAGTCAGCTCATTCTTCATCTGCAGATTTATATGTCTTTGTCCGTTGAGATTGCACTCTCTTTGCGTGCTGCGTTATCAGCATCATTGTCGCTGTTATCGACATTCGCAGTTTCGCTGGCTCAGCGCGAAGGTGGTGTGTTGCGTACGGGAGATCTCGCAGTCATTGCACTTCGTTGAAAAGGGGTAAAATTTTCCGACAATGACTGGCGCACCAGACACTGGTTTTGCATTCGCACTTCCGTGTTTTTGGCAGAATTATCCATTATAATAACTGGCCCGGCATAATCACCGCGTGGTGGAGAAGAGTCCGATTTTAACTTTCCTCACTTAACTGTTTCCCTTCTGTCTCTTTTTACAGACTTCCACCCGCCTTAAATTGTACACCACAGGGAGAGGATGCGCCTCTCGCTCTCACTCTCACTAATTGTTATTATAGTTGCGAAAATAAATAATTCGAATTGTGGCAAATTTGTTTGAAACGCACAACGTCTGAGAAAATTTCCCCCTTACTACCACCGTAAGATCGTCGGCGTAAGCAACTAATGTTGCAATTTTTGTATGAGGGCTACTAAATGTTGATCTACGCTGAGCTTCGCCAGAGTAACCGTGATCGCTGATGGTTCTATATTATTGAAGGCACCCTCAATGTCTAGAAATGACATCAGTGTGTACTCCTTGACCTGTTCGGAGCTTTCTATTACGACACAACTTGATGAAGTGCCGTTTCAGTGGACTTCCCTTTCATGTAAGCATGCTGAGGTCGCGAGTTCTTTCGCTATTGAATCACTAATGTGGCTATCAATTGCTCGCTCTAATACCTTCAGCTGACAGGAGCAGCGACTTATAGGCCTAAAGTCTTTCGGGTTAACATGGGATATTCTACCTGGTTTGGGGATAAAAACTTCCCTTGATTCCTTCCACATTTTCGGAATGTGGTTGATTGTTGTAGCTGCACTGGTGAGATTTCATCTGGGCCCGAGGCCTTGAAGGTTTGAAGGGCTCTATTGCCCAGCTTACTTTCTCTATTGTAAGTAAGTCGGCATCAACCGATTGTACTCTCTCTGCAGTCGACCTTTTTGGAAGCACATTTGCGGCGTTCGGAAAATGTGCATTCAGGAGAAGTCCAAGTGTGTCCTCCGCCGTCCCCGTCTACGTCCCGTCTGACCATAGCAAGCTTCTCGAAGCTATACGGGGTGAGCTGGGGAGAACGCTTCTTAGCCTTGACCCCTCCGACACAGATTCCACGGATCCACAGAAGTCCCTCCAAGAAGATCTCTTAGAATGCCTTAATAGCTTTTGGTAATCACCTAAATGCGACCTATAGACTTCCCATTGTAAATCACTTTGGGTTTTTTTGGCCAGGTTAAAAGTTTTTCGACAGAGCTTGCGAGCCTGTATTCCAACATGGTGGTTTCTTTTTCCTCTTGGCTTCTTTTTTGGGCAGGCCTGATCCAGAGCCTTCCCACATGCCATGGTAAACTGATCTACCATATGTTATAGCTCCCCTGGGCTACACGGTACTCTTACACGTTTGCCAGAAAGTCGCTTATGTAGTTGCCATCTATATCTACACCAGTCGGCCTTTTTTAAGTTTCTCAAGGGTTCAGTTCTAGGCGAAACCCCATCCAAGGAGAAATAGATATACCGATGGTCCGAAAAGGAGTGTTCATCAAGCACTTTCCATTTTCTGACCACAGGCTCTGCTTTCTCCGAGACTAGGGTCACGTCCAAAACTTCCCTTCTGTTAATAGTTACAAAGGTGGGCTCACTACCTTTATTACTTACAGCTAGGTTAGCTTTCTCTCATTGGTATCGCTGCTGCCCCGAGCGAAGTGGTGCGCATTCGCGTCACCGGCAAGAACCCAGGCACCTTCCGTCTGCACAGCGACCCTCTCGACCATCGGTGTCGGAATCGGCCTGTCATGAGCTGAATAAATGGAGGTCAGTCGGATCACCTGACTATAGACCTCCAAGCTTATGGTTGTGGTGTCCTCATCGCTAAATGGTGGAAGAAACAGAAATTTTAGTTTCGATTTTACTAGAATGCAGTCTGGAGTCCACAAATTCGATGCCCAACAATCCAAGGCTCCTGGATTAGGGTGATGTCTGCTGCCCCCCTTTTACTTTTAGATAGCTGGAGCAGCAATGCAGCCGACGCTGCTTTACTGTGGGGGAGGTTTATCTGCAAGACGCGCACCGTCCTGGTCCTATATTCAGTCCTTCTCCACCACTGTTCTGTTGGCGTCGTCATCGTCTGACATCAATTCCGCTTCCGTGTACTTTCGGAATGTACGACCAATGCCCAGCGACGACGTCGAGGACGCATAACCCCCGGACAGATCATCCATCGGATCTATCTGGCCAGGCTCTGCATCCCATCCATCATTGCTAAACTGGTCTACCTCCGCTTCAACGCTGCGCGCCGCATTGACGTCATTTGAATACACCCTAACGCGAGCGGTGCCAAAACCATACTTAATGGTCCCTTCCGTCCTTTCATGAAACGGAAGGGAATCCCTGTTGAGCATCAGAACTACCTGACCCGTTGCTTTGGTGCTGCTCTCCACTTTCAGCACCTTCCAGTTGCCTGCGGGTAACGCCGGATTGAATAACCGAATATTCTCCAGGATTCCCTCCGGCTATGCTGGCTTCGCCGGCAGCCAAACTCTTGCTCTTGGTCTGGATGGAACCTCTTTGAAGTCCATGGCCCGGAGCTTCGCACCTGGGTAGACCTCACCCAAACTGGACACTGCCTTTCTGTAGAGCTCCGCAGCTCTGCTGTCATCACACGCAACAACCTTCACGTTCCCCTGGAAACAGCCCGCATCCTTACAGGACGGTGGTGATCCCGGGTTTGTTCGAAGCACGCTTACCGCACTGCCCCACAGCTCTGATTCCACACATTTCCAATGGGCGCGTAGCACTGGTATATATCCGTGATTTTCGTCCACCACATCGAGGACGATCTTTTCCCTAGCGACTTCCGCAAAGGAAGGGCCTTGGGTTTTGACCCGTTTGGGTTGGCTATGCGCGACCTCCATCGATCTGTCACGCTTACTTGCTGTCTTCTGCCCTTCAGGTGCAGTTAACTGAAAGTTGGGCATTAAAGTGTTTGTCCACGCGATTTCTGCTAGAACCTCTGCGCGATCACCGGGCAGCGCCCCATTACAGAGATTCTCTGCAAGTTTGGACCTTTTCAGGATCCTGATGGCAGCCTTTATGTGCCGCTACTCCTAGTTTCATAAAAAGGAAACGCATTATTTACCCTCCGTACTTCGTATATGCAACCTTTTGTAAGGGAGTGTCAAAAATCCCTGGTCAATATTGATCTAACCTTTTATTATTGAATCATGGCCCTCTAGTACATATTGAAAGAGCCAAAATCTACCGAGTATTTAGATCTGTCATATATGGTATTTTTTTTTTGCAACTTTAAATTTTAGATTTTCCTTTCTTCACAACTAAATAGTTATGTCCTTGAAAATTGCCAATTATGCTCTGGATCCCCCTACGTATGCAACTTTGCTTTCGGAGGACTTGGTCTTACCGTCGCGTAAGAGGCGCATTCTTTTACTACACGTTCAATATCCTCATCAATTGACTTCCAGTACACATACCTGCGTGCTAGTTGTTTCATTTTCGTGATGCGCATGTGTGTTTTATGAAGTTCTGCTAAAATTGATGGTTGTAAGGATGACGGTATTACCACACGCTGTCCCCTAAATATGACGCCGTTGTTGATTGTAAACATTGTGGTGTCGATGCGACTATTTTGAAGATTGCGTAAAAGCTGTGAAAGTTCATGATCACTTTGCGTTTCGGCTTGAAGTGTTTTGAAATTTAATTTTTCAGTTGATATTTGCTGTATAGATAATTTGCCGAGTTGATTTATTTCCTCGTTAATAATCATGATATCTGTTGAAGTTTTTAGTTGTACTGGGGCAAGAGACAAGCAGTCGGCGTTAGCATTTTCGATTCCTTTTTTGTAAACGACCCGGTAATTGATTTTTATGAATATTGACTACGCTTAAAATTCTACTGCAGTTGATCTTATAAATTTTATTTGTATTTTCATGATTTGATTTGTTAATCCGAGCTTTTATACAAACTTTGGCTACATGGCCAGTTTGTTTACACTCGAAACGTTCAAGGTTATTGCTTTTTCTAAGAAAATCTTTGGCGTAGTGTTTGGTTTTACCACATCTTAGGCAAAGTTCATCTAGACTCAATGCTTTAAGGTTAACACCGTTTTTGTTTCGCTTAGATTGACATTGATTTAATTTTCGATTAAAATTATTATTGTATTTGCTTTGTTTACCAAAATTTTCCTAATTTTACCAGATGTTGACTGAGTTGTTTTCTGACCAAGTTCTTTTGAATCCGGTTTTGCCACTTCTAGTACAATGGTCTTGCTACGATGTCAGAAAAGGTTGTAGTTAACTCTTGATGATTTTGCAATAGTTGCCCACGGATACTACGGTCTTTTAACCCGCGAATGAATTGTGCTCGTAGGAATATGTCCGCTATCGGCTTTTTGCAGGAACAGTAAAATTTACAATCGCCTATATCCGTCCGTAGGGCTGCAACATATTCTGTTTCAGATTAATTGAATAATAATTAAAACAAATTATAATAATTTACTTTATATTGATTAACATAAATTTTATCCTTTAGATTTGTTCTAAAAGGAAATGCAACGAATTTAGCAAAAAACTTCATTAGAAACCAGTGATTTAAAAGTGAGTTTTATTTTGAGCAAAAAAATAAAAACCATTAATAATGATTATTTGTGATTTTTATTTTTTTTCTCAAATATAATGATTATTAATGATTTATTATAAAATTAATCAAAATTAATCATTATCCGTAAAGAGAATATTAAAAATCCGAAATTAAAAAATCATCATGGAAATGATAAGATCGTCGAAAAAGCATTAACATGGCGTTATCGGTTTTTTTGTATGTCTATTCTAAGTGATTGATTTTTTCATTTAAAAATTACAAAAATAATCATTATTTACGGTCCCTGAAAACTACTAAAAATGTAAAGAGAATTCCTTTAATTCCAAATGCAGAGAGGTTCTTCAATAGAATATTATGATCAACCTTGCCGAAGGCTTTAGAAAAATTTGTATAAATAACATCAAGTTGAGATTGATCTGCAAATGCATTAATATTATTTTTGGAAATGAGCGTAAGATTGGTGCAAGTAGATGTTAGTGGCATAAAACCGTGGTGGCATTTGGTTATTGATGAATACACCTAATAATAAAGTTTTGTTTCCAGCACGGAATCAAATAGCTTCGAAAAAGTGTTTTGCTTTACGATGGGCCTGTAAATCAACTAAATAACTGGCAGAAAATATCTCAATAAAGCCGCGCTGAAAAGTTCTGGAGGCCGGCCAAAGAAGATGACAAGGTAAGATGAAAGTAGGATTATACATTCAATTGAAAACAATGCTTAAATTAGCACCAGAAAGCTTGCCACAAATAAAAAAAAATGACTACGGTGTAGAGGTATCGTAATTCGACAAGTGCTCAAAAAGAACAAATATTCCTAAAGAAATGCACGGCGGAAGAAAGAATGTTTGCAAAAGGATATCAATTGCTATTTCCCAAATTTTTAAGCTAACAGATTTCTCGAGCAAGGAGTTTCTTTGCCATTAAACTAAATTAATGCTGTATCACCACGATATGCCCAACAAATTTTGGGGAAAATCGCTCACTGCCCTCCAAAATAAAAGCTATACCTAGATAACGACCCCAAACATAAGCCGCTGCTAAGTATGACGGCTGCTTTATAACTGAAACAAAGTAATATATGCACCTTTGCGAGGTCCAGACGTACCTTTATGTGGTCCAAGAAAATTTGGAAAACGGGCACCAACAAATAAAAATTACACAAAAAGGATTGGGTGAAGGTACCCGGGCAGTATTACCTTAAAAAATTTATTGATTCCTTGCCCAAAAAGCCTTAAGCTTTTATTGATGCCAATAGAAACCACACAAGGTAATAACAATATGTAGTGACCTACATCAATCACCACCAAACAAATGCAACATAATTATAGTGACCTAGTCACATAAACACAAATTGCATTCTTGCTGACAAAACATCAGGCAATAAATATTTCATTACCACGCTGTGCATAGCTAACCGCTTGCACTCTTCTGATTGGTTGCCCTTACATCAGCAACCAGAGCATTGGAAAAGAGGTGGAGTTATGGAAACTATTTTATTTAACAAATTTTGTATAAATAGTCTTAAGATTTAGAAAATAAAACATAATGAATCTAACGCTCATGAAATGGTGTAATATATTCTCGATTTACGGCTGCCTATTGAACGGCAGAAGCCCCTCTGCCTTTACAAAAAAGGGGTTCAAAAATAACAGGCATATATATAGAATAGGACCAACACAAATAACAATTTAATTGAAACTAGTTTAATTTTGCTTACGTCGTCTACTCAAAATTTGCAAACAATTTATTGACACTATGTAAATTGTACTTTTTTGTTTTGTTTCTTTTTCTCTCTTTCTTTTCTTTAGAACATAATATTATTTTGATATAATAAAAGTAAATAAACTGGAAAATTAACTAAAAGAAGAAAAAAATTTGAAACGTATTTGCTTCCTGGTGTTATTAACTCTTGAACTCAAACTTAATTACAATTTTTCGCGAAGCCGTTTGACAAATTTGGTCGTCGATAATTCCTCTGCACTGCATACGAGTTAACACCGCCAAACGCGTTTCCGGCCAACACTACACTTCCACCGAAATCGCTGACGATTCGTCAGCAGGATTGAGTGTTAAAATAATTTAACTACAAAAGCCAAGTACTCCACTTCCACCGACATTGCTGACGATGCGTCGACCGGGTTGCGCGTGACAACAACAAACAGCTATCGCTGCGGCAGCAAAACCAATAGCGCAACAGAGTGCACGGCAAAACATGTGCAGCAACTGGTAGGGTTATTACACAGTACGACAGTGGTTGATACATATGAGAAGTGTTAACAGAATATGAAAACAGGCTTAAAATAAAGAAATACGTGTCTCGGCGTTTTGCTGTAGCACGACAGAATTTTGAGAACATCGAATTTTAAACTCCAAAGGACCGTGGAGGTTCACTTCTAATGTAATACAATTATAAAAAGTTCTATAAAAACAGAATGAGTAAACCAATTTTAATGCTTGAGCCAGTTTTGAAAAGGTAATTAAATTTGGATTTAAGTGTTAAGGAAACAATTTTGTTTCTTTGGTACATGGCGCTTTAATTTTCATGTAAATTAAAATCGGTTCACCCATTCTGTTTTTATAGAACTTTTTATAATAGTATTACATTAGAAGTGAAAAAATTTGATTTTGTCGTAATGTGCTATAAGAAAGCATCAGGTATTTAGGCGTAGTCGCCGCAATAATTCATTTAGCAAAATCAGTTGTATTAACTTACCCAAATAAACCGGCTGCCCTTGCTCGCAAGGGAAATAAAAGAAATTAAACCAACACTCGTGTATAATAATTTACATAACTACGTACATATGTAAAAACAGGGTGGCGCACCAATTGTGCTACAATAAGAAACTTAAATAACTTTTTTTTAATCAATGCATTTCATTTTTTTTTTATTACTATATAGAAAACTTTACTTTATTTTATATAAATATGATAGACGGTAAATGACCTCCATGTTCAGCCACACATTTGCGACACCTAATTAGAAAATTATTCATTGCGGCCTGAAGGGTTGAAGTGGGGATTGCCTCAATTATCGAACTAATAGACTGCTTCAATTTAGCCAAATTTCTTGGTTTTGTTTTGTACACCTCTTGCTTGACACAACCTCATAAACAAAGTCTGGTGACCTTGGGGACCAGCGGAGTTTCTGGATATTAATTTGTTCTGAAAATTTCGTTGGAGCTCCACAATAACCGGTCTGGCTATGGGTGTAGTTGCTCCATCTTGCTGGAACCAAACGCTATTGAAAGAGATAAGTCTTCGGCGCAGTTCTGGGTAAAAAAAACTCCTTCAACATCTTTAAATAACGGTGCTCATTGACAGTCAATGTTACACCATTTCTTTCAAAGAAGTATGTACCTTGATGAAGCTGCGCACCACACAGTGACTCGTTCTGGGTGAAGTTCCGTCTCATGGATTATTTCTGTCTATATACGGCAATTTTGTTTGTTTACATTGCCGTTTAGATCAATATGGGCCTCATCAGACATACACAGACAATTTATCAGGTTATTGTCTTCTTCGGCCATTTCATTCATTTTTTGACAAAATTATAGGCGAATAGGCAAATCTACAGGGTTTAACCGGCTTGTTATTTGAACTTTGTACGGAAACAGGTTTAAGTCATCATGAATTATCCGTTGTAACAACCGTCTGCAAACTCCAAGTTGCGCCGATAAGTTTCGAGTCCAAACACTTGGATTTGCCTGAATTCATGATGCAACAGCCGCGATTGTGTCTTGAACACGAACATACGGATCTCGATGGTACGGTCTTCTTGCGATGCTTCCATGGTCCGAGGAGTTCCGCCAAACTCCCGTCTGAGTTTTCTTTGGACGGAAATGACGGACTGCAAAGCATGGCACCGCTGCACTATCCAATTCCTTTTTCGGTATCCCAAGCATTCATTTTTAAGAAATTTGAATATTAACCTGCCAAATAAAATACAAGTAAGCTGATTACTCACACAGAAAAAAATTTATTACGTTTTGTTTTTGTAGCACGATTCGTGCGCCACCCTGTACATAATTTATATTATTGAGCTTTATTTTATATTCGTACACTGCGAGTGCATACTAATTCTATTACGCCAGTGCATGTTTGACGCTGCTGGTGATTGCGTATATACATATACGCGTAAAATCATATGTACATATTTTCGGAGGTAATATTTATTGCACTTGTTTTTTGTTTGCATTTTCGCTGCTTTCCGTTTCGGTGTAAAGACAATATAACGTACATATATATAAGTACATATGAATGTACATGTTTATGTGATTTAGTGCGGCTATTGACCTTCCTCAACATATATACTTTTTACGTATATACTTACATAAATAAGAGTAAAAAAATATTGCAGAAACTTTAAAACTGTTTACTAGTTTTAAGTGTACAAAAGGGGATATTTCTGAGATTACGGAAGTTATTAGGAATATACAGAGCATTGATCATTACTGTAATACAGTGTAACAAGTAAACACTGAAACAGCAAAGGTCGACAGCTTGCGGAAATATAACAAGAATTAAAAATGTGTTAAAAAATACCGTCACGTCCTGGAACGTAATAGACTTAGAGTGCCGGTTAGAGATTTTAAGTTCTTATATTAAGCAAATAATGGCATATTAAACGGAGATTGAGAAGGAGGACCCTAATGATAATAATAATAATTTGGCGCTTACACTATATAGCCCAGTGTTTGGACTAGCTTCTCCTATCATTTGTGGTGTGCGTCTTTATATTTTACCACAAATGGAGGGAACTGAAGTTTTGTGCCGACTCCGAAGAGCAGGTGTATTTATGAGAAGCTTTTTCATGGCAGAAATACCTTCGGAGGTTTGCCATTCCCTGCCGAAAAGTAACCGCTATAAGAAAAACATTTTTCTATGATTTAGATTTTACTTGCCCTGGCTGAGAATCGAACCTCGAACTCAACGGTATATTGAGTTATAGCACGCACCGCTAACCACTCGACCACAGCGGACCCTGGTGACAATAAAAGAGGTGATATTAAGGAGTTATGTATTAGTGCGAAGTAAAGGATATTGCACCTTTTAGGGCAATATATGCGACATGATAGCTCTGCTCTAGAAATGACCTTCGGTATAACTATGCCTCCAGGATCTCGCTGACCAAATTTAAAATTATCGACATTTAGTGGAAAATATACTGATTATAAGAATTTTATTAGCACCTTCCATAATTTTGTGCATAATAAACCTGGTTTAGCTCCGATTGAAAAATTTACTTAGTTGTTTGTTAGGTGAACTTTGAACGGTTAAGGCGTTTCAAGTTACAGAAGATAACTATGAAAAAGTTGTAGAACAGTTAGCAGAATGGTATGACAATAAGGGCTCGATATTTTTTGATAATATAAAGCAGTTGTTTGATATTGAAAAATTCAATAAGACAAATGCTTCACCTCTAAAAAAAATTCGTGGATATGATGTCAGCAACTTATGACTCGTTGTTGTTGTCCTTAGGCTCAGAAAAGTATATAATGATAACAATGCCTTGTTAGTTTATTTGGAAATTGCTTAAGTTTACCCCGCTATCAAATCCAGATGTATTACTATGCTCTTCCAACTTGGAACGAGTGCTCCAAGCATTGTTCGTCGTTGTCAGTCACTAGAAGTAAACGAAGACCATTCAAGTAGATCCGGTTCAAGCGACCATTCTATTCGATCCAATTTTAATAAGAGCTCAAATAAAGCCTCAATTACTAATGGCAAAAATAATAGTGAAAGTCAATTTGCATTTTGCCGTAATAATGGTCACTCAAATAATATAAGCAATTCTTTTACTGTTTTGCCAATAAACAAGCGTTTTGAGTTCATTAAGAAGGAACTAAGTTGCATTAATTTTCTTAAGAAACTGTTCCAATCCCATTGCAGAGTTTGCCAACGCCCTCATCACACTCTTCTGCATAAATATGAGGTGACTTCACATCAAAGTAATCCAGGTGTGATTGATAGCAATGTGGTATTGCAACCATTGTCTTCCTCTGTCGCTGCTACTTCAGCACCCGCACATTACGGGAATCAACGGTCCACCCATCACGTATCGAGCATTAATGACGTTGTGGTTTAGGCTACAGCCCTAGTAAAAGTTAAAGATCGCAGCGGAAAGGACTCAGGTTCACAATTGAATTTTATAAGTGAATAATGGGCGTGCAATCTCTAATTCAAGAGGGAATTTAAAAATCTAAATCTATCAGGCATTGGACAAATTAACACCTGTTAAAGGTAAAAAGTTAATACCACCGTGAAATCGAGAAATAATAGCTATCAATTTAATGAAGATTTTTGGGTCATTAAATCGATTTGGTTCCAGAGGCAGATCCTCATTTTAATAAGCGTCAAAGAGTCGACCTGTCAATTGGTTCTAATATTTCGGTAGGTTAAATAAAATTAGAAGAGTCTTTACCCACTCTGCAAAATACACTGCTTGGTTGAATAGTATCAGGTCGTTTTAAAAAAAATAATGACCATGCAAATGGAACATGTAATTTTGTAATTAAAAGTAGCGAAGCGTCACTAGTGTCGTTGGATGAGATTTTGGGAAAATTTTGGGGAATCCAAGAAAGCGAGGAAAACCCAGGCGTACCAAAGAAACCTTGCAAAGAATTTAATAATTGTGAAACTCATTTTGTAACAAATTCGAAATTTCTTCCAAGTGGTCGTTTCGAGGTTCGCATCCCATTCAAGAGGGAGCCATCAGAACCCGGTTCATCTTATAAAGTAGCTAAGCACCGATATTTATCTCTTGAGCGGTAACATTCGAAGTCACCTGATGTTCAGTTAATGTACAATGAGTTTATGGTAAAATACTTATCGCTAGGCCACATGTCGCAAGTTAAAAATATAATACCAACTGGCCCACATTATTCCATCCCCGACCAAGTTGTGGTAAAATTATATTGCTTAACGATAACACTGAGAGTAATGTTTGACGCTTCTGCAAAGTCTTCAACGCACATTTCTCTAAATGAGGTGCTGATGGTTGGGCCCCTATCCACCCAGAGCTCTATACTACGCTGTTAAAATTTCGTTGTTGAAATTCGCCATCACAACTGACATTACAAACATGTACAGGCAAGTTCAGGTACATAAAGAGGACAGAAAGTTCCAATTGATTTTGGGGCTTGAAGCACCAATATGCTAATACAAATTTATAACTTAATACGGTGGCATATGGCACATCGCCAACACCTTTTCTGGCTATTCGATGTCTGAATGAACTCAGAAACATAAATCGATATAGCATGCTTATTGGTTCAAGGGTTATCCAAGAAGATCTGTTGACAGGCGGTGAAACATTAGATGAAATTAAGCGAATAAAAACCGAGGTGGAAAAATGTCTCGACTTAACTGGTTTTAAGTTGACAAAATGGTATTAAAATCACGACTTTCCCAAAAGTAATAGCTGTGAAGGAAAACACATATCATTAAATGATACCGAAACACCAAAAACTCTCAGAATAATTTGGCATCCGAAGAGTGAAGAATTGCGCTTCAGCTTAAGTTATAAGTTTGACGGATTACAGGCCACAAAGCGTAATATCTTGTCAGTTTCATAACCTATTGGGGCTTGTATGTCCAATAATAACGAAAGCAAAGATGATCATCCAGGAATTGGGGTTGCAATAATTAGACTGGGACGAATCAATTATAATGTCACTGCCAACAAGTTGGGAAATCTTCAAAGTGAATTTCCGAAAAATACCGGAAATATGCATACCCCGTTTTATAAACATGCCATCGCCGTCGAAAGTACAAGTGCATGGATTCGCAGATGCATCCATGCGTGCTTATGGGTGTTGCATTTTTATTCGAAGTAGTTACAAAAGTAATTATAAATCCTTGCTTTTTACAGCGAAGATAAAAGTCGTTCCACTTAAGACAAAAACCTTCCGAGGCTTGAGTTGTGTGCCGCTCACTTATTGGCGAAACTGTGGAAAAATATATCACCACCATTACTGCCAAATATTGAAAAAACCGTGTACATGACTGACTCGGAAATTGTACTGTACTGGCTTAAAAACATCCGTCAATGTTGTCAATTTTCGTGGGTAATAGAGTAACGGACATCCAGGAATGGACAGGAGACGTAATTTGGAAACATGTTCCAAACGCTCAAGATCCAGCCGACATAGTTTCCAGACGTGGACCAACTGCACCAGTCGATATGATTTAATGGTCCAAAGTTCCTAACGCAGGAGGAAGAAAACTGGCGAAAAACCCCCACTTCGAACCACCGGAGGAAGTTAAAGCTATCGAAACTTGAAAATAAAAAGCCGTAGTACTTTCCGTTTTTAAACAGCGCAAAGTAGTACACAGCCTCGTAGAAAATTGCTCCACATATCTGAAAATTTTAAAAATACTTGCCTATGTTTATTAATCGAATAGCTAAAGAGCCTCAAATTACCGCCAAAGAACTTGATCTTTTATTTCTTAAAATCGTTGAAACAATACAGCATGAGCAATTCCCTCATGAAATTAAAGACTTAAAAAAATCATTGGTGCTGACTAAAAAGTGGTCCGCAATTGTACACATTGTTTCAGGTTCAAGCCGAAGTTGTTGACGCTAATAGTGGGTAATCTACCAATGGACCGATTATTGTCAATAAGACCATGCCTAGTAACTGGCGTCGATTGGTAGCATTAAGCGCGCTATCCACAAGCTAGCACCATAGACTAGTTAAGAATTAAACAAAATCGTACTTCTAATTACGATAGAAGTTTACTAAACACTTAAATATGATTTTTTTTCTCCTCAGTTTATTCGTAATTAGTTTTAAATTAAATTATTGAATTTATTGATGCGCAGCCTTCAATGGGCCCTGAATGTTTGGTCAAAATAATTTTAGCTGCAATGTATTTAGTTATAGTAACTACTATTTGATTTCGTACAGTACTTTAGTACAAATTTCCCCTTTGGGCTAATTTTAGTTAGTAAGCTTCATTGTCTAGCATTAAATATAATGTGAAAAGCAGGAATTGAAGTCCTCAAAAAATACAATTTCTTTCGATCAAAAACTACAGCCAGTATCGCCTCTTTTATTTGCGCTCCTCGTAGCATTTTAGATTCTTATTTAAATTCGTCGGCGGTTTTTGTATCAGCAGTAAAATGGCTTGCTGCCCAACAAGTGGTAGTCCCCTCGATGAGCAGTATTGCGCTTCATTGATGACCTCTACCGGGATGGTGTTATTATCTCCTGGGAGTAAGCAAATGCTATGTCCAGGTCTATTTTCGCCCAATTATCATACTTGATCATTATGGGTGTGAGATCTCCAGTCAAAAATTCTGAAAGACAATAATAATTACTTGTTTGCTTTATTAAAATGCAAGAGCCTGTGACATCAGATTTGGTAGCCTGATAGGCCTCGGATAGTACCCTGGGATCACCATGGCTCCTGGATAAGAGCCAAGTTCAACTATTTGCAAGCAAAAATCCTTCGAATGACAGCCGAGGCGTGGTGAATATTCGCCAGTGTAACTCTAACTTGGCTCATTATGCTACTTCAGCGATGATGGTGTGATTGTGTCTTCCCCATCTATTCCTAGGAGCATATCTTCCTCTTCCATTGGGAGATCCTCAAGGCTTGTTACTAGTGATGACCCCGGATGGTTGAACGTGCCATTTTCTGTAAAGTTTTTGGTCCTTCGGTAGCGTTGGACCAACTAAAGTATTGTCAGCTTTATGCTCCTTGGCTTTAGCTAGGGCAGCTTCAGGTTTCATGTTCTGTGAGAGGTATGTGAGATACCACCGTACGCCCATTCCACTTAGCTCAGGACTGACCAATAGAATGGAGTGTTATAATTTTCTTTTTCATACAAGAGAGACTTTTTTTGGATATTGACCCAAGGCAGCAGGGGATGTATTGCTCCCCTGTTTGCCCAGTTCTACTACCAAGCTATGTCTTCTCTCCTTTTTTAGACTAAACTTCTGGGATTTTGAGCAAATTGTGCCTTTGCAGCATGGGAGGTAGAAGGTTCATCATCCGAGGTGATACTCCAATTCGCTTCAGCTATGCCCGCAATTGCATGGACCACTGTCGGCCCACCACTTCAGTCCCGGACTAGGCTCTTACAACAGGAAGTCTCCTGGTGTCCGGGGGCTTCATATGCGACTAGACTACTTTCGAGTTGTCCTCAATAATTTTTTTTATGGGGACAAAGCCCAGGGCATTAACGCAGAACTAGCTAAATGAAAAAGATATAATATGTACCGACAACTAAGCAGATTACGAAGCAACATCATAAAAGACATCATAAATATAAAAAAACACTAATAACTCTTAACGGGCACTGAGGCATCCATGGGACAACAACAACAAGCTCTACAATGGGCCAACTATGCGTACCCGTATAAAATTATAAATCCTATTAGGATAGCCACGCACCGACCGATCATGACAGCCCAAAGCAATATGCATTTCATACGGATTATTCTAGGACACACGATACACCAAACTCCACGTAGTACAAAAAACTCAGCCACCCGTTTGTCGATTTTGCAATAACTGAAAACTAATTTCCGAATGCTCAAACCGCACCCACCACCGTTTAGCCATAGTTCAAAACACAAGCATCCAAAGTATACTTGAATATGCAACCGAAAACTATGTTAATTTATTGGATTCGTTTTTGAGTAGATCTAAAATTTCAAATTTAGTTTAAACAAGAATATAATTTATTATACTACATATGTATGTATATGCAAGTAAGCTACTGCTTTTTATACTTTTTTGTTATAATTTTAACTATAATAAAACAGTAAATAAATGTAATAATAATAATAAAACGTATGCTGCTAACAAACAAGAAACATGGTACGCAACTGGGTTAGGATACCAGTCAAGAAAAGAGCGAGAGTGGATTAGAGATTCGCCTGGACGCCATTAAAAGTAACACCGACGGGAAAAAATAGGGGAATTTCCCCATTTAGTTTTGTACCTATCTGCCGTATTTGTAATTAGTTTAGTTCAGATGTGAATTGTCAAATTTAATTTTAAAATTTAGTGATATTTAACAATCTTTATCTAAGTTCGGCAAGTTGGTTATATATACATATGTGGTGTGGTTGCTGTTAAATTTGTTTGTTATTGATTTTTGTGGCGAACGAAGGTGGTGTTGAAGCGTCAGCATCTTTTTTGTTTTGCTGGACTGAATGCCAAAATGCTTCTTTCTGATTAACTGAGTATGTTAATGTCTACACAAATTTACTAACATTAGGGTTGGAAAAAATCCTTGGACTGAACCTTCCGCGAAGGTGCCGACTGGTAATGAGCTCTACAGAGCTAACTAAGATGCATTAATTTTCTTAAGAAACTGTTCCAATCCCATTGCAGAGTTTGCCAACGCCCTCATCACACTCTTCTGCATAAATATGAGGTGACTTCACATCAAAGTAATCCAGGTGTGATTGATAGCAATGTGGTATTGCAACCATTGTCTTCCTCTGTCGCTGCTACTTCAGCACCCGCACATTACGGGAATCAACGGTCCACCCATCACGTATCGAGCATTAATGCCGTTGTGGTTTTGGCTACAGCCCTAGTAAAAGTTAAAGATCGCAGCGGAAAGGACTCAGGTTCACAATTGAATTTTATAAGTGAATAATGGGCGTGCAATCTCTAATTCAAGAGGGAATTTAAAAATCTAAATCTATCAGGCATTGGACAAATTAACACCTGTTAAAGGTAAAAAGTTAATACCACCGTGAAATCGAGAAATAATAGCTATCAATTTAATGAAGATTTTTGGGTCATTAAATCGATTTGGTTCCAGAGGCAGATCCTCATTTTAATAAGCGTCAAAGAGTCGACCTGTCAATTGGTTCTAATATTGTCGGTAGGTTAAATAAAATTAGAAGAGTCTTTACCCACTCTGCAAAAGACACTGCTTGGTTGAATAGTATCAGGTCGTTTTAAAAAAAATAATGACCATGCAAATGGAACATGTAATTTTGTAATTAAAAGTAGCGAAGCGTCACTAGTGTCGTTGGATGAGATTTTGGGAAAATTTTGGGGAATCGAAGAAAGCGAGGAAAACCCAGGCGTACCAAAGAAACCTTGCAAAGAATTTAATAATTGTGAAACTCATTTTGTAACAAATTCGAAATTTCTTCCAAGTGGTCGCTTCGAGGTTCGCATCCCATTCAAGAGGGAGCCATCAGAACCCGGTTCATCTTATAAAGTAGCTAAGCGCCGATATTTATCTCTTGAGCGGTAACATTCGAAGTCACCTGATGTTCAGTTAATGTACAATGAGTTTATGGTAAAATACTTATCGCTAGGCCACATGTCGCAAGTTAAAAATATAATACCAACTGGCCCACATTATTCCATCCCCGACCAAGTTGTGGTAAAATTATATTGCTTAACGATAACACTGAGAGTAATGTTTGACGCTTCTGCAAAGTCTTCAACGCACATTTCTCTAAATGAGGTGCTGATGGTTGGGCCCCTATTCACCCAGAGCTCTATACTACGCTGTTAAAATTTCGTTGTTGAAATTCGCCATCACAACTGACATTACAAACATGTATAGGCAAGTTCAGGTGAAGGCTGTTTCCCAGCAACATGGAAGAAGCAAACATTAGTGCTGCTACCTAAAGGCAACAAGCCCCCAGATGAGCCGTCGTCGTACCGTCCGATATGTTTACTAGACACGCTTGGAAAAATTCTTGAAAGAATAGTATGCAACAGACTTACGTCGTTCGCAGAAGAAAATGGGTTCCTGTCGATAAACCAGTTCGGCTTCAGAAAATCCCGTTCCACGATAGATGCAATCAAAACAGTAGTTGACGTTGCGGCTAAAGCAATAGAAGGCACAAGGTGGCGTGGCGGGAAAAAAGAATACTGCGCCATTGTAACATTAGACGTTAAAAACGCTTTCAATACCGCAAGCTGGCGAAACATAATGGATACATTATTAAGAAAAGGCACTCCAAGTTATATCCTCAAAATTATAGGAAGCTATTTTTCGCACCGCAAACTCCTCTACAGAAGCGATAACGGCCCAGAGGTTTATGACGTAAAAGCAGGCGTCCCACAAGGATCAGTCCTTGGACCACTTTTGTGGAACCTTATGTACGACGGCGTCTTTAACCTGGAAATGCCTCCACGCACAAAAGTCGTTGGTTTTGCAGACGATATCGCGGTTGTAATTGTTGCAAAACATTTGCAACAAATTGAAGCAGCAGCTGGCGAAGCTGTACTTAAAACAAAACATGGCTTCAATCAATGCACCTAACGCTGGCCGACCATAAGACCGAGGCACTTTTAATAAGCAGCAGAGAGGCAGTGGAGTTTCTGAATATTCGCGTGGGGACAGAGGTAATCACATCCAAGCCTGTTATCAAATATTTGGGTGTGATGATAGACTCCCGACTCAATTTCAAGCCCCACTTGGAGTACGTCTCTAAGAAAGCATCTAGAGTGCAGTCAAGCTTATCGCGCATTATGCCAAATAACGGAGGACCGAGACACAGTAAACGAATCCTCTACAGTAGGGTTATTAGCTCAATCCTACTGTATGCGGCCCCAGTCTGGGCCGACGCGCTGCTGGTGAAAAGCTACGCGAAAAAGATAACAACTGTCTATCGGCTAAGCGCCTTACGAGCGGTTTGTGGATTCTGTACAATTTCAGACGAAGCATCTTATGTTATAGCTGGACAAATTCCAGAAGATATCATGGCTCATGAAATGAAACGAATTTATGAATGGCTTTCCAGGAGTAACGGAACAATAAACCCAAACGAAGTAAAAGAGGAAGAAAGATGCCGATCAATGAACACCTGGCAGAATCGTTGGAATAGCTCCACAAAAGGCAGGTGGACATATAAGCTGATACCAAATATCAGCAAATGGTTGGAGAGAAACCATGGTGACACAAACTTTCACCTCACACAGTTCCTCTCGGGACATGGAGTATATCGGAAGTACTTAACTAAATTTGGTCATGATAGTTCCCCTTGCTGCCCAACATGTAGAGACAGCGAAGAAGATGCGGAACACATTATGTTCCAATGTCCACGTTACGCTCCTCAAGTTCGTACAATCTTAGACGGAGTAAACATCATTGACTTCATGCTCCAGTCAAGCGAAAGGTGGGGAAAAATATGTGCTCTCGTATCGCGCATTCACATATATCTTAGGCGTGCAGAGATGGCAAGACGTAGCCAACAACACAGGTAAAGAGCGAGTAAGCTAACCAGCCCCGTGAGGTAATACCTCTTTTGGCAGTTCCGCGGGGAGAGTGGTCGTGGTGGAGAGAGTTTAGTAACGTAGGTGTAGTCAAGAGACTGCAAGTCGTGCATGCTGCTATGGGAATAGCAGTACTCATGAGAGTTTTCTCTTCACGGGAGTTCCCCAAAAAAAAAAAAAAAAAAAAAAAGTTCAGGTACATAAAGAGGACAGAAAGTTCCAATTGATTTTGGGGCTTGAAGCACCAATATGCTAATACAAATTTATAACTTAATACGGTGGCATATGGCACATCGCCAACACCTTTTCTGGCTATTCGATGTCTGAATGAACTCAGAAACATAAATCGATATAGCATGCTTATTGGTTCAAGGGTTATCCAAGAAGATCTGTTGACAGGCGGTGAAACATTAGATGAAATTAAGCGAATAAAAACCGAGGTGGAAAAATGTCTCGACTTAACTGGTTTTAAGTTGATAAAATGGTATTAAAATCACGACTTTCCCAAAAGTAATAGCTGTGAAGGAAAACACATATCATTAAATGATACCGAAACACCAAAAACTCTCAGAATAATTTGGCATCCGAAGAGTGAAGAATTGCGCTTCAGCTTAAGTTATAAGTTTGACGGGTTACAGGCCACAAAGCGTAATATCTTGTCAGTTTCATAACCTATTGGGGCTTGTATGTCCAATAATAACGAAAGCAAAGATGATCATCCAGGAATTGGGGTTGCAATAATTAGACTGGGACGAATCAATTATAATGTCACTGCCAACAAGTTGGGAAATCTTCAAAGTGAATTTCCGAAAAATACCGGAAATATGCATACCCCGTTTTATAAACATGCCATCGCCGTCGAAAGTACAAGTGCATGGATTCGCAGATGCATCCATGCGTGCTTATGGGTGTTGCATTTTTATTCGAAGTAGTTACAAAAGTAATTATAAATCCTTGCTTTTTACAGCGAAGATAAAAGTCGTTCCACTTAAGACAAAAACCTTCCGAGGCTTGAGTTGTGTGCCGCTCACTTATTGGCGAAACTGTGGAAAAATATATCACCACCATTACTGCCAAATATTGAAAAAACCGTGTACATGACTGACTCGGAAATTGTACTGTACTGGCTTAAAAACATCCGTCAATGTTGTCAATTTTCGTGGGTAATAGAGTAACGGACATCCAGGAATGGACAGGAGACGTAATTTGGAAACATGTTCCAAACGCTCAAGATCCAGCCGACATAGTTTCCAGACGTGGACCAACTGCACCAGTCGATATGATTTAATGGTCCAAAGTTCCTAACGCAGGAGGAAGAAAACTGGCGAAAAACCCCCACTTCGAACCACCGGAGGAAGTTAAAGCTATCGAAACTTGAAAATAAAAAGCCGTAGTACTTTCCGTTTTTAAACAGCGCAAAGTAGTACACAGCCTCGTAGAAAATTGCTCCACTTATCTGAAAATTTTAAAAATACTTGCCTATGTTTATTAATGGAATAGCTAAAGAGCCTCAAATTACCGCCAAAGAACTTGATCTTTTATTTCTTAAAATCGTTGAAACAATACAGCATGAGCAATTCCCTCATGAAATTAAAGACTTAAAAAAATCATTGGTGCTGACTAAAAAGTGGTCCGCAATTGTACACATTGTTTCAGGTTCAAGCCGAAGTTGTTGACGCTAATAGTGGGTAATCTACCAATGGACCGATTATTGTCAATAAGACCATGCCTAGTAACTGGCGTCGATTGGTAGCATTAAGCGCGCTATCCACAAGCTAGCACCATAGACTAGTTAAGAATTAAACAAAATCGTACTTCTAATTACGATAGAAGTTTACTAAACACTTAAATATGATTTTTTTTCTCCTCAGTTTATTCGTAATTAGTTTTAAATTAAATTATTGAATTTATTGATGCGCAGCCTTCAATGGGCCCTGAATGTTTGGTCAAAATAATTTTAGCTGCAATGTATTTAGTTATAGTAACTACTATTTGATTTCGTACAGTACTTTAGTACAAATTTCCCCTTTGGGCTAATTTTAGTTAGTAAGCTTCATTGTCTAGCATTAAATATAATGTGAAAAGCAGGAATTGAAGTCCTCAAAAAATACAATTTCTTTCGATCAAAAACTACAGCCAGTATCGCCTCTTTTATTTGCGCTCCTCGTAGCATTTTAGATTCTTATTTAAATTCGTCGGCGGTTTTTGTATCAGCAGTAAAATGGCTTGCTGCCCAACAAGTGGTAGTCCCCTCGATGAGCAGTATTGCGCTTCATTGATGACCTCTACCGGGATGGTGTTATTATCTCCTGGGAGTAAGCAAATGCTATGTCCAGGTCTATTTTCGCCCAATTATCATACTTGATCATTATGGGTGTGAGATCTCCAGTCAAAAATTCTGAAAGACAATAATAATTACTTGTTTGCTTTATTAAAATGCAAGAGCGTGTGACATCAGATTTGGTAGCCTGATAGGCCTCGGATAGTACCCTGGGATCACCATGGCTCCTGGATAAGAGCCAAGTTCAACTATTTGCAAGCAAAAATCCTTCGAATGACAGCCGAGGCGTGGTGAATATTCGCCAGTGTAACTCTAACTTGGCTCATTATGCTACTTCAGCGATGATGGTGTGATTGTGTCTTCCCCATCTATTCCTAGGAGCATATCTTCCTCTTCCATTGGGAGATCCTCAAGGCTTGTTACTAGTGATGACCCCGGATGGTTGAACGTGCCATTTTCTGTAAAGTTTTTGGTCCTTCGGTAGCGTTGGACCAACTAAAGTATTGTCAGCTTTATGCTCCTTGGCTTTAGCTAGGGCAGCTTCAGGTTTCATGTTCTGTGAGAGGTATGTGAGATACCACCGTACGCCCATTCCACTTAGCTCAGGACTGACCAATAGAATGGAGTGTTATAATTTTCTTTTTCATACAAGAGAGACTTTTTTTGGATATTGACCCAAGGCAGCAGGGGATGTATTGCTCCCCTGTTTGCCCAGTTCTACTACCAAGCTATGTCTTCTCTCCTTTTTTAGACTAAACTTCTGGGATTTTGAGGAAATTGTGCCTTTGCAGCATGGGAGGTAGAAGGTTCATCATCCGAGGTGATACTCCAATTCGCTTCAGCTATGCCCGCAATTGCATGGACCACTGTCGGCCCACCACTTCAGTCCCGGACTAGGCTCTTACAACAGGAAGTCTCCTGGTGTCCGGGGGCTTCATATGCGACTAGACTACTTTCGAGTTGTCCTCAATAATTTTTTTTATGGGGACAAAGCCCAGGGCATTAACGCAGAACTAGCTAAATGAAAAAGATATAATATGTACCGACAACTAAGCAGATTACGAAGCAACATCATAAAAGACATCATAAATATAAAAAAACACTAATAACTCTTAACGGGCACTGAGGCATCCATGGGACAACAACAACAAGCTCTACAATGGGCCAACTATGCGTACCCGTATAAAATTATAAATCCTATTAGGATAGCCACGCACCGACCGATCATGACAGCCCAAAGCAATATGCATTTCATACGGATTATTCTAGGACACACGATACACCAAACTCCACGTAGTACAAAAAACTCAGCCACCCGTTTGTCGATTTTGCAATAACTGAAAACTAATTTCCGAATGCTCAAACCGCACCCACCACCGTTTAGCCATAGTTCAAAACACAAGCATCCAAAGTATACTTGAATATGCAACCGAAAACTATGTTAATTTATTGGATTCGTTTTTGAGTAGATCTAAAATTTCAAATTTAGTTTAAACAAGAATATAATTTATTATACTACATATGTATGTATATGCAAGTAAGCTACTGCTTTTTATACTTTTTTGTTATAATTTTAACTATAATAAAACAGTAAATAAATGTAATAATAATAATAAAACGTATGCTGCTAACAAACAAGAAACATGGTACGCAACTGGGTTAGGATACCAGTCAAGAAAAGAGCGAGAGTGGATTAGAGATTCGCCTGGACGCCATTAAAAGTAACACCGACGGGAAAAAATAGGGGAATTTCCCCATTTGGTTTTGTACCTATCTGCCGTATTTGTAATTAGTTTAGTTCAGATGTGAATTGTCAAATTTAATTTTAAAATTTAGTGATATTTAACAATCTTTATCTAAGTTCGGCAAGTTGGTTATATATACATATGTGGTGTGGTTGCTGTTAAATTTGTTTGTTATTGATTTTTGTGGCGAACGAAGGTGGTGTTGAAGCGTCAGCATCTTTTTTGTTTTGCTGGACTGAATGCCAAAATGCTTCTTTCTGATTAACTGAGTATGTTAATGTCTACACAAATTTACTAACATTAGGGTTGGAAAAAATCCTTGGACTGAACCTTCCGCGAAGGTGCCGACTGGTAATGAGCTCTACAGAGCTAACTAAGATGCATTAATTTTCTTAAGAAACTGTTCCAATCCCATTGCAGAGTTTGCCAACGCCCTCATCACACTCTTCTGCATAAATATGAGGTGACTTCACATCAAAGTAATCCAGGTGTGATTGATAGCAATGTGGTATTGCAACCATTGTCTTCCTCTGTCGCTGCTACTTCAGCACCCGCACATTACGGGAATCAACGGTCCACCCATCACGTATCGAGCATTAATGACGTTGTGGTTTTGGCTACAGCCCTAGTAAAAGTTAAAGATCGCAGCGGAAAGGACTCAGGTTCACAATTGAATTTTATAAGTGAATAATGGGCGTGCAATCTCTAATTCAAGAGGGAATTTAAAAATCTAAATCTATCAGGCATTGGACAAATTAACACCTGTTAAAGGTAAAAAGTTAATACCACCGTGAAATCGAGAAATAATAGCTATCAATTTAATGAAGATTTTTGGGTCATTAAATCGATTTGGTTCCAGAGGCAGATCCTCATTTTAATAAGCGTCAAAGAGTCGACCTGTCAATTGGTTCTAATATTGTCGGTAGGTTAAATAAAATTAGAAGAGTCTTTACCCACTCTGCAAAAGACACTGCTTGGTTGAATAGTATCAGGTCGTTTTAAAAAAAATAATGACCATGCAAATGGAACATGTAATTTTGTAATTAAAAGTAGCGAAGCGTCACTAGTGTCGTTGGATGAGATTTTGGGAAAATTTTGGGGAATCGAAGAAAGCGAGGAAAACCCAGGCGTACCAAAGAAACCTTGCAAAGAATTTAATAATTGTGAAACTCATTTTGTAACAAATTCGAAATTTCTTCCAAGTGGTCGCTTCGAGGTTCGCATCCCATTCAAGAGGGAGCCATCAGAACCCGGTTCATCTTATAAAGTAGCTAAGCGCCGATATTTATCTCTTGAGCGGTAACATTCGAAGTCACCTGATGTTCAGTTAATGTACAATGAGTTTATGGTAAAATACTTATCGCTAGGCCACATGTCGCAAGTTAAAAATATAATACCAACTGGCCCACATTATTCCATCCCCGACCAAGTTGTGGTAAAATTATATTGCTTAACGATAACACTGAGAGTAATGTTTGACGCTTCTGCAAAGTCTTCAACGCACATTTCTCTAAATGAGGTGCTGATGGTTGGGCCCCTATTCACCCAGAGCTCTATACTACGCTGTTAAAATTTCGTTGTTGAAATTCGCCATCACAACTGACATTACAAACATGTATAGGCAAGTTCAGGTGAAGGCTGTTTCCCAGCAACATGGAAGAAGCAAACATTAGTGCTGCTACCTAAAGGCAACAAGCCCCCAGATGAGCCGTCGTCGTACCGTCCGATATGTTTACTAGACACGCTTGGAAAAATTCTTGAAAGAATAGTATGCAACAGACTTACGTCGTTCGCAGAAGAAAATGGGTTCCTGTCGATAAACCAGTTCGGCTTCAGAAAATCCCGTTCCACGATAGATGCAATCAAAACAGTAGTTGACGTTGCGGCTAAAGCAATAGAAGGCACAAGGTGGCGTGGCGGGAAAAAAGAATACTGCGCCATTGTAACATTAGACGTTAAAAACGCTTTCAATACCGCAAGCTGGCGAAACATAATGGATACATTATTAAGAAAAGGCACTCCAAGTTATATCCTCAAAATTATAGGAAGCTATTTTTCGCACCGCAAACTCCTCTACAGAAGCGATAACGGCCCAGAGGTTTATGACGTAAAAGCAGGCGTCCCACAAGGATCAGTCCTTGGACCACTTTTGTGGAACCTTATGTACGACGGCGTCTTTAACCTGGAAATGCCTCCACGCACAAAAGTCGTTGGTTTTGCAGACGATATCGCGGTTGTAATTGTTGCAAAACATTTGCAACAAATTGAAGCAGCAGCTGGCGAAGCTGTACTTAAAACAAAACATGGCTTCAATCAATGCACCTAACGCTGGCCGACCATAAGACCGAGGCACTTTTAATAAGCAGCAGAGAGGCAGTGGAGTTTCTGAATATTCGCGTGGGGACAGAGGTAATCACATCCAAGCCTGTTATCAAATATTTGGGTGTGATGATAGACTCCCGACTCAATTTCAAGCCCCACTTGGAGTACGTCTCTAAGAAAGCATCTAGAGTGCAGTCAAGCTTATCGCGCATTATGCCAAATAACGGAGGACCGAGACACAGTAAACGAATCCTCTACAGTAGGGTTATTAGCTCAATCCTACTGTATGCGGCCCCAGTCTGGGCCGACGCGCTGCTGGTGAAAAGCTACGCGAAAAAGATAACAACTGTCTATCGGCTAAGCGCCTTACGAGCGGTTTGTGGATTCTGTACAATTTCAGACGAAGCATCTTATGTTATAGCTGGACAAATTCCAGAAGATATCATGGCTCATGAAATGAAACGAATTTATGAATGGCTTTCCAGGAGTAACGGAACAATAAACCCAAACGAAGTAAAAGAGGAAGAAAGATGCCGATCAATGAACACCTGGCAGAATCGTTGGAATAGCTCCACAAAAGGCAGGTGGACATATAAGCTGATACCAAATATCAGCAAATGGTTGGAGAGAAACCATGGTGACACAAACTTTCACCTCACACAGTTCCTCTCGGGACATGGAGTATATCGGAAGTACTTAACTAAATTTGGTCATGATAGTTCCCCTTGCTGCCCAACATGTAGAGACAGCGAAGAAGATGCGGAACACATTATGTTCCAATGTCCACGTTACGCTCCTCAAGTTCGTACAATCTTAGACGGAGTAAACATCATTGACTTCATGCTCCAGTCAAGCGAAAGGTGGGGAAAAATATGTGCTCTCGTATCGCGCATTCACATATATCTTAGGCGTGCAGAGATGGCAAGACGTAGCCAACAACACAGGTAAAGAGCGAGTAAGCTAACCAGCCCCGTGAGGTAATACCTCTTTTGGCAGTTCCGCGGGGAGAGTGGTCGTGGTGGAGAGAGTTTAGTAACGTAGGTGTAGTCAAGAGACTGCAAGTCGTGCATGCTGCTATGGGAATAGCAGTACTCATGAGAGTTTTCTCTTCACGGGAGTTCCCCAAAAAAAAAAAAAAAAAAAAAAGTTCAGGTACATAAAGAGGACAGAAAGTTCCAATTGATTTTGGGGCTTGAAGCACCAATATGCTAATACAAATTTATAACTTAATACGGTGGCATATGGCACATCGCCAACACCTTTTCTGGCTATTCGATGTCTGAATGAACTCAGAAACATAAATCGATATAGCATGCTTATTGGTTAAAGGGTTATCCAAGAAGATCTGTTGACAGGCGGTGAAACATTAGATGAAATTAAGCGAATAAAAACCGAGGTGGAAAAATGTCTCGACTTAACTGGTTTTAAGTTGACAAAATGGTATTCAAATCACGACTTTCCCAAAAATAATAGCTGTGAAGGAAAACACATATCATTAAATGATACCGAAACACCAAAAACTCTCAGAATAATTTGGCATCCGAAGAGTGAAGAATTGCGCTTCAGCTTAAGTTATAAGTTTGACGGGTTACAGGCCACAAAGCGTAATATCTTGTCAGTTTCATAACCTATTGGGGCTTGTATGTCCAATAATAACGAAAGCAAAGATGATCATCCAGGAATTGGGGTTGCAATAATTAGACTGGGACGAATCAATTATAATGTCACTGCCAACAAGTTGGGAAATCTTCAAAGTGAATTTCCGAAAAATACCGGAAATATGCATACCCCGTTTTATAAACATGCCATCGCCGTCGAAAGTACAAGTGCATGGATTCGCAGATGCATCCATGCGTGCTTATGGGTGTTGCATTTTTATTCGAAGTAGTTACAAAAGTAATTATAAACCCTTGCTTTTTACAGCGAAGATAAAAGTCGTTCCACTTAAGACAAAAACCTTCCGAGGCTTGAGTTGTGTGCCGCTCACTTATTGGCAAAACTGTGGAAAAATATATCACCACCATTACTGCCAAATATTGAAAAAACCGTGTACATGACTGACTCGGAAATTGTACTGTACTGGCTTAAAAACATCCGTCAATGTTGTCAATTTTCGTGGGTAATAGAGTAACGGACATCCAGGAATGGACAGGAGACGTAATTTGGAAACATGTTCCAAACGCTCACGATCCAGCCGGCATAGTTTCCAGACGTGGACCAACTGCACCAGTCGATATGATTTAATGGTCCAAAGTTCCTAACGCAGGAGGAAGAAAACTGGCGAAAAACCCCCACTTCGAACCACCGGAGGAAGTTAAAGCTATCGAAACTTGAAAATAAAAAGCCGTAGTACTTTCCGTTTTTAAACAGCGCAAAGTAGTACACAGCCTCGTAGAAAATTGCTCCACATATCTGAAAATTTTAAAAATACTTGCCTATGTTTATTAATCGAATAGCTAAAGAGCCTCAAATTACCGCCAAAGAACTTGATCTTTTATTTCTTAAAATCGTTGAAACAATACAGCATGAGCAATTCCCTCATGAAATTAAAGACTTAAAAAAATCATTGGTGCTGACTAAAAAGTGGTCCGCAATTGTACACATTGTTTCAGGTTCAAGCCGAAGTTGTTGACGCTAATAGTGGGTAATCTACCAATGGACCGATTATTGTCAATAAGACCATGCCTAGTAACTGGCGTCGATTGGTAGCATTAAGCGCGCTATCCACAAGCTAGCACCATAGACTAGTTAAGAATTAAACAAAATCGTACTTCTAATTACGATAGAAGTTTACTAAACACTTAAATATGATTTTTTTTCTCCTCAGTTTATTCGTAATTAGTTTTAAATTAAATTATTGAATTTATTGATGCGCAGCCTTCAATGGGCCCTGAATGTTTGGTCAAAATAATTTTAGCTGCAATGTATTTAGTTATAGTAACTACTATTTGATTTCGTACAGTACTTTAGTACAAATTTCCCCTTTGGGCTAATTTTAGTTAGTAAGCTTCATTGTCTAGCATTAAATATAATGTGAAAAGCAGGAATTGAAGTCCTCAAAAAATACAATTTCTTTCGATCAAAAACTACAGCCAGTATCGCCTCTTTTATTTGCGCTCCTCGTAGCATTTTAGATTCTTATTTAAATTCGTCGGCGGTTTTTGTATCAGCAGTAAAATGGCTTGCTGCCCAACAAGTGGTAGACCCCTCAATTAGCAGTATTGCGCTTCATTGATGACCTCTACCGGGATGGTGTTATTATCTCCTGGGAGTAAGCAAATGCTATGTCCAGGTCTATTTGTGCCCAATTATCATACTTGATCATTATGGGTGTGAGATCTCCAGTCAAAAATTCTGAAAGACAATAATAATTACTTGTTAGCTTTATTAAAATGCAAGAGCGTGTGACATCAGATTTGGTAGCCTGATATGCCTCGGATAGTACCCTGGGATCACCATGGCTCCTGGATAAGAGCCAAGTTCAACTATTTGCAAGCAAAAATCCTTCGAATGACAGCCGAGGCGTGGTGAATATTCGCCAGTGTAACTCTAACTTGGCTCATTATGCTACTTCAGCGATGATGGTGTGATTGTGTCTACCCCATCTATTCCTAGGAGCATATCTTCCTCTTCCATTGGGAGATCCTCAAGGCTTGTTACTAGTGATGACCCCGGATGGTTGAACGTGCCATTTTCTGTAAAGTTTTTGGTCCTTCGGTAGCGTTGGACCAACCAAAGTATTGTCAGCTTTATGCTCCTTGGCTTTAGCTAGGGCAGCTTCAGGTTTCATGTTCTGTGAGAGGTATGTGAGATACCACCGTACGCCCATTCCACTTAGCTCAGGACTGACCAATAGAATGGAGTGTTATAATTTTCTTTTTCATACAAGAGAGACTTTTTTTGGATATTGACCCAAGGCAGCAGGGGATGTATTGCTCCCCTGTTTGCCCAGTTCTACTACCAAGCTATGTCTTCTCTCCTTTTTTAGACTAAACTTCTGGGATTTTGAGGAAATTGTGCCTTTGCAGCATGGGAGGTAGAAGGTTCATCATCCGAGGTGATACTCCAATTCGCTTCAGCTATGCCCGCAATTGCATGGACCACTGTCGGCCCACCACTTCAGTCCCGGACTAGGCTCTTACAACAGGAAGTCTCCTGGTGTCCGGGGGCTTCATATGCGACTAGACTACTTTCGAGTTGTCCTCAATAATTTTTTTTATGGGGACAAAGCCCAGGGCATTAACGCAGAACTAGCTAAATGAAAAAGATATAATATGTACCGACAACTAAGCAGATTACGAAGCAACATCATAAAAGACATCATAAATATAAAAAAACACTAATAACTCTTAACGGGCACTGAGGCATCCATGGGACAACAACAACAAGCTCTACAATGGGCCAACTATGCGTACCCGTATAAAATTATAAATCCTATTAGGATAGCCACGCACCGACCGATCATGACAGCCCAAAGCAATATGCATTTCATACGGATTATTCTAGGACACACGATACACCAAACTCCACGTAGTACAAAAAACTCAGCCACCCGTTTGTCGATTTTGCAATAACTGAAAACTAATTTCCGAATGCTCAAACCGCACCCACCACCGTTTAGCCATAGTTCAAAACACAAGCATCCAAAGTATACTTGAATATGCAACCGAAAACTATGTTAATTTATTGGATTCGTTTTTGAGTAGATCTAAAATTTCAAATTTAGTTTAAACAAGAATATAATTTATTATACTACATATGTATGTATATGCAAGTAAGCTACTGCTTTTTATACTTTTTTGTTATAATTTTAACTATAATAAAACAGTAAATAAATGTAATAATAATAATAAAACGTATGCTGCTAACAAACAAGAAACATGGTACGCAACTGGGTTAGGATACCAGTCAAGAAAAGAGCGAGAGTGGATTAGAGATTCGCCTGGACGCCATTAAAAGTAACACCGACGGGAAAAAATAGGGGAATTTCCCCATTTGGTTTTGTACCTATCTGCCGTATTTGTAATTAGTTTAGTTCAGATGTGAATTGTCAAATTTAATTTTAAAATTTAGTGATATTTAACAATCTTTATCTAAGTTCGGCAAGTTGGTTATATATACATATGTGGTGTGGTTGCTGTTAAATTTGTTTGTTATTGATTTTTGTGGCGAACGAAGGTGGTGTTGAAGCGTCAGCATCTTTTTTGTTTTGCTGGACTGAATGCCAAAATGCTTCTTTCTGATTAACTGAGTATGTTAATGTCTACACAAATTTACTAACATTAGGGTTGGAAAAAATCCTTGGACTGAACCTTCCGCGAAGGTGCCGACTGGTAATGAGCTCTACAGAGCTAACTAAGATGCATTAATTTTCTTAAGAAACTGTTCCAATCCCATTGCAGAGTTTGCCAACGCCCTCATCACACTCTTCTGCATAAATATGAGGTGACTTCACATCAAAGTAATCCAGGTGTGATTGATAGCAATGTGGTATTGCAACCATTGTCTTCCTCTGTCGCTGCTACTTCAGCACCCGCACATTACGGGAATCAACGGTCCACCCATCACGTATCGAGCATTAATGACGTTGTGGTTTTGGCTACAGCCCTAGTAAAAGTTAAAGATCGCAGCGGAAAGGACTCAGGTTCACAATTGAATTTTATAAGTGAATAATGGGCGTGCAATCTCTAATTCAAGAGGGAATTTAAAAATCTAAATCTATCAGGCATTGGACAAATTAACACCTGTTAAAGGTAAAAAGTTAATACCACCGTGAAATCGAGAAATAATAGCTATCAATTTAATGAAGATTTTTGGGTCATTAAATCGATTTGGTTCCAGAGGCAGATCCTCATTTTAATAAGCGTCAAAGAGTCGACCTGTCAATTGGTTCTAATATTGTCGGTAGGTTAAATAAAATTAGAAGAGTCTTTACCCACTCTGCAAAAGACACTGCTTGGTTGAATAGTATCAGGTCGTTTTAAAACAAATAATGACCATGCAAATGGAACATGTAATTTTGTAATTAAAAGTAGCGAAGCGTCACTAGTGTCGTTGGATGAGATTTTGGGAAAATTTTGGGGAATCGAAGAAAGCGAGGAAAACCCAGGCGTACCAAAGAAACCTTGCAAAGAATTTAATAATTGTGAAACTCATTTTGTAACAAATTCGAAATTTCTTCCAAGTGGTCGCTTCGAGGTTCGCATCCCATTCAAGAGGGAGCCATCAGAACCCGGTTCATCTTATAAAGTAGCTAAACGCCGATATTTATCTCTTGAGCGGTAACATTCGAAGTCACCTGATGTTCAGTTAATGTACAATGAGTTTATGGTAAAATACTTATCGCTAGGCCACATGTCGCAAGTTAAAAATATAATACCAAATGGCCCACATTATTCCATCCCCGACCAAGTTGTGGTAAAATTATATTGCTTAACGATAACACTGAGAGTAATGTTTGACGCTTCTGCAAAGTCTTCAACGCACATTTCTCTAAATGAGGTGCTGATGGTTGGGCCCCTATTCACCCAGAGCTCTATACTACGCTGTTAAAATTTCGTTGTTGAAATTCGCCATCACAACTGACATTACAAACATGTATAGGCAAGTTCAGGTGAAGGCTGTTTCCCAGCAACATGGAAGAAGCAAACATTAGTGCTGCTACCTAAAGGCAACAAGCCCCCAGATGAGCCGTCGTCGTACCGTCCGATATGTTTACTAGACACGCTTGGAAAAATTCTTGAAAGAATAGTATGCAACAGACTTACGTCGTTCGCAGAAGAAAATGGGTTCCTGTCGATAAACCAGTTCGGCTTCAGAAAATCCCGTTCCACGATAGATGCAATCAAAACAGTAGTTGACGTTGCGGCTAAAGCAATAGAAGGCACAAGGTGGCGTGGCGGGAAAAAAGAATACTGCGCCATTGTAACATTAGACGTTAAAAACGCTTTCAATACCGCAAGCTGGCGAAACATAATGGATACATTATTAAGAAAAGGCACTCCAAGTTATATCCTCAAAATTATAGGAAGCTATTTTTCGCACCGCAAACTCCTCTACAGAAGCGATAACGGCCCAGAGGTTTATGACGTAAAAGCAGGCGTCCCACAAGGATCAGTCCTTGGACCACTTTTGTGGAACCTTATGTACGACGGCGTCTTTAACCTGGAAATGCCTCCACGCACAAAAGTCGTTGGTTTTGCAGACGATATCGCGGTTGTAATTGTTGCAAAACATTTGCAACAAATTGAAGCAGCAGCTGGCGAAGCTGTACTTAAAACAAAACATGGCTTCAATCAATGCACCTAACGCTGGCCGACCATAAGACCGAGGCACTTTTAATAAGCAGCAGAGAGGCAGTGGAGTTTCTGAATATTCGCGTGGGGACAGAGGTAATCACATCCAAGCCTGTTATCAAATATTTGGGTGTGATGATAGACTCCCGACTCAATTTCAAGCCCCACTTGGAGTACGTCTCTAAGAAAGCATCTAGAGTGCAGTCAAGCTTATCGCGCATTATGCCAAATAACGGAGGACCGAGACACAGTAAACGAATCCTCTACAGTAGGGTTATTAGCTCAATCCTACTGTATGCGGCCCCAGTCTGGGCCGACGCGCTGCTGGTGAAAAGCTACGCGAAAAAGATAACAACTGTCTATCGGCTAAGCGCCTTACGAGCGGTTTGTGGATTCTGTACAATTTCAGACGAAGCATCTTATGTTATAGCTGGACAAATTCCAGAAGATATCATGGCTCATGAAATGAAACGAATTTATGAATGGCTTTCCAGGAGTAACGGAACAATAAACCCAAACGAAGTAAAAGAGGAAGAAAGATGCCGATCAATGAACACCTGGCAGAATCGTTGGAATAGCTCCACAAAAGGCAGGTGGACATATAAGCTGATACCAAATATCAGCAAATGGTTGGAGAGAAACCATGGTGACACAAACTTTCACCTCACACAGTTCCTCTCGGGACATGGAGTATATCGGAAGTACTTAACTAAATTTGGTCATGATAGTTCCCCTTGCTGCCCAACATGTAGAGACAGCGAAGAAGATGCGGAACACATTATGTTCCAATGTCCACGTTACGCTCCTCAAGTTCGTACAATCTTAGACGGAGTAAACATCATTGACTTCATGCTCCAGTCAAGCGAAAGGTGGGGAAAAATATGTGCTCTCGTATCGCGCATTCACATATATCTTAGGCGTGCAGAGATGGCAAGACGTAGCCAACAACACAGGTAAAGAGCGAGTAAGCTAACCAGCCCCGTGAGGTAATACCTCTTTTGGCAGTTCCGCGGGGAGAGTGGTCGTGGTGGAGAGAGTTTAGTAACGTAGGTGTAGTCAAGAGACTGCAAGTCGTGCATGCTGCTATGGGAATAGCAGTACTCATGAGAGTTTTCTCTTCACGGGAGTTCCCCAAAAAAAAAAAAAAAAAAAAAAAGTTCAGGTACATAAAGAGGACAGAAAGTTCCAATTGATTTTGGAGCTTGAAGCACCAATATGCTAATACAAATTTATAACTTAATACGGTGGCATATGGCACATCGCCAACACCTTTTCTGGCTATTCGATGTCTGAATGAACTCAGAAACATAAATCGATATAGCATGCTTATTGGTTCAAGGGTTATCCAAGAAGATCTGTTGACAGGCGGTGAAACATTAGATGAAATTAAGCGAATAAAAACCGAGGTGGAAAAATGTCTCGACTTAACTGGTTTTAAGTTGACAAAATGGTATTCAAATCACGACTTTCCCAAAAATAATAGCTGTGAAGGAAAACACATATCATTAAATGATACCGAAACACCAAAAACTCTCAGAATAATTTGGCATCCGAAGAGTGAAGAATTGCGCTTCAGCTTAAGTTATAAGTTTGACGGGTTACAGGCCACAAAGCGTAATATCTTGTCAGTTTCATAACCTATTGGGGCTTGTATGTCCAATAATAACGAAAGCAAAGATGATCATCCAGGAATTGGGGTTGCAATAATTAGACTGGGACGAATCAATTATAATGTCACTGCCAACAAGTTGGGAAATCTTCAAAGTGAATTTCCGAAAAATACCGGAAATATGCATACCCCGTTTTATAAACATGTCATCGCCGTCGAAAGTACAAGTGCATGGATTCGCAGATGCATCCATGCGTGCTTATGGGTGTTGCATTTTTATCCGAAGTAGTTACAAAAGTAATTATAAATCCTTGCTTTTTACAGCGAAGATAAAAGTCGTTCCACTTAAGACAAAAACCTTCCGAGGCTTGAGTTGTGTGCCGCTCACTTATTGGCGAAACTGTGGAAAAATATATCACCACCATTACTGCCAAATATTGAAAAAACCGTGTACATGACTGACTCGGAAATTGTACTGTACTGGCTTAAAAACATCCGTCAAGGTTGTCAATTTTCGTGGGTAATAGAGTAACGGACATCCAGGAATGGACAGGAGACGTAATTTGGAAACATGTTCCAAACGCTCACGATCCAGCCGACATAGTTTCCAGACGTGGACCAACTGCACCAGTCGATATGATTTAATGGTCCAAAGTTCCTAACGCAGGAGGAAGAAAACTGGCGAAAAACCCCCACTTCGAACCACCGGAGGAAGTTAAAGCTATCGAAACTTGAAAATAAAAAGCCGTAGTACTTTCCGTTTTTAAACAGCGCAAAGTAGTACACAGCCTCGTAGAAAATTGCTCCACATATCTGAAAATTTTAAAAATACTTGCCTATGTTTATTAATCGAATAGCTAAAGAGCCTCAAATTACCGCCAAAGAACTTGATCTTTTATTTCTTAAAATCGTTGAAACAATACAGCATGAGCAATTCCCTCATGAAATTAAAGACTTAAAAAAATCATTGGTGCTGACTAAAAAGTGGTCCGCAATTGTACACATTGTTTCAGGTTCAAGCCGAAGTTGTTGACGCTAATAGTGGGTAATCTACCAATGGACCGATTATTGTCAATAAGACCATGCCTAGTAACTGGCGTCGATTTTTGAGGCAATGGTAGCATTAAGCGCGCTATCCACAAGCTAGCACCATAGACTAGTTAAGAATTAAACAAAATCGTATTTCTAATTACGATAGAAGTTTACTAAACACTTAAATATGATTTTTTTTCTCTTCAGTTTATTCGTAATTAGTTTTAAATGAAATGATTGAATTTATTGATGCGCAGCCTTCAATGGGCCCTGAATGTTTGGTCAAAATAATTTTAGCTGCAATGTATTTAGTTATAGTAACTACTATTTGATTTCGTACAGTACTTTAGTACAAATTTCCCCTTTGGGCTAATTTTAGTTAGTAAGCTACATTGTCTAGCATTAAATATAATGTGAAAAGCAGGAATTGAAGTCCTCAAAAAATACAATTTCTTTCGATCAAAAACTACAGCCAGTATCGCGTCTCTTTTATTTTCGCTCCTCGTAGCATTTTAGATTCTTATTTAAATTCGTCGGCAGTTTTTGTATCAGCAGTAAAATGGCTTGCTGCCCAACAAGTGGTAGTCCCCTCGATGAGCAGTATTGCGCTTCATTGATGACCTCTACCGGGATGGTGTTATTATCTCCTGGGAGTAAGCAAATGCTATGTCCAGGTCTATTTGTGCCCAATTATCATACTTGATCATTATGGGTGTGAGATCTCCAGTCAAAAATTCTGAAAGACAATAATAATTACTTGTTTGCTTTATTAAAATGCAAGAGCGTGTGACATCAGATTTGGTAGCCTGATATGCCTCGGATAGTACCCTGGGATCACCATGGCTCCTGGATAAGAGCCAAGTTCAACTATTTGCAAGCAAAAATCCTTCGAATGACAGCCGAGGCGTGGTGAATATTCGCCAGTGTAACTCTAACTTGGCTCATTATGCTACTTCAGCGATGATGGTGTGATTGTGTCTACCCCATCTATTCCTAGGAGCATATCTTCCTCTTCCATTGGGAGATCCTCAAGGCTTGTTACTAGTGATGACCCCGGATGGTTGAACGTGCCATTTTCTGTAAAGTTTTTGGTCCTTCGGTAGCGTTGGACCAACCAAAGTATTGTCAGCTTTATGCTCCTTGGCTTTAGCTAGGGCAGCTTCAGGTTTCATGTTCTGTGAGAGGTATGTGAGATACCACCGTACGCCCATTCCACTTAGCTCAGGACTGATCAATAGAATGGAGTGTTATAATTTTCTTTTTCATACAAGAGAGACTTTTTTTGGATATTGACCCAAGGCAGCAGGGGATGTATTGCTCCCCTGTTTGCCCAGTTCTACTACCAAGCTATGTCTTCTCTCCTTTTTTAGACTAAACTTCTGGGATTTTGAGCAAATTGTGCCTTTGCAGCATGGGAGGTAGAAGGTACATCATCCGAGGTGATACTCCAATTCGCTTCAGCTATGCCCGCAATTGCATGGACCACTGTCGGCCCACCACTTCAGTCCCGGACTAGGCTCTTACAACAGGAAGTCTCCTGGTGTCCGGGGGCTTCATATGCGACTAGACTACTTTCGAGTTGTCCTCAATAATTTTTTTTATGGGGACGAAGCCCAGGGCATTAACGCTGAACTAGCTAAATGAAAAAGATATAATATGTACCGACAACTAAGCAGATTACGAAGCAACATCATAAAAGACATCATAAATATAAAAAAACACTAATAACTCTTAACGGGCACTGAGGCATCCATGGGACAACAACAACAAGCTCTACAATGGGCCAACTATGCGTACCCGTATAAAATTATAAATCCTATTAGGATAGCCACGCACCGACCGATCATGACAGCCCAAAGCAATATGCATTTCATACGGATTATTCTAGGACACACGATACACCAAACTCCACGTAGTACAAAAAACTCAGCCACCCGTTTGTCGATTTTGCAATAACTGAAAACTAATTTCCGAATGCTCAAACCGCACCCACCACCGTTTAGCCATAGTTCAAAACACAAGCATCCAAAGTATACTTGAATATGCAACCGAAAACTATGTTAATTTATTGGATTCGTTTTTGAGTAGATCTAAAATTTCAAATTTAGTTTAAACAAGAATATAATTTATTATACTACATATGTATGTATATGCAAGTAAGCTACTGCTTTTTATACTTTTTTGTTATAATTTTAACTATAATAAAACAGTAAATAAATGTAATAATAATAATAAAACGTATGCTGCTAACAAACAAGAAACATGGTACGCAACTGGGTTAGGATACCAGTCAAGAAAAGAGCGAGAGTGGATTAGAGATTCGCCTAGACGCCATTAAAAGTAACACCGACGGGAAAAAATAGGGGAATTTCCCCATTTAGTTTTGTACCTATCTGCCGTATGTGAATTGTCAAATTTATTTTTAAAATTTAGTGATATTTAACAATCTTTATCTAAGTTCGGCAAGTTGGTTATATATACATATGTGGTGTGGTTGCTGTGAAATTTGTTTGTTATTGATTTTTGTGGCGAACGAAGGAGGTGTTAAAGCGTCAGCATCTTTTTTGTTTTGCTGGACTGAATGCCAAAATGCTTCTTTCTGATTAACTGAGTATGTTAATGTCTACACAAATTTACTAACATTAGGGTTGGAAAAAATCCTTGGACTGAACCTTCCGCGAAGGTGCCGACTGGTAATGAGCTCTACAGAGCAATCCTGTACGATGTCGGGAAGGTGCTTAGCTTAGATCAGGGATCAGTTCTATGTACTTATGTCTATCAATGGCTCCGTAATTTAGAAATGGTTTTTTATCCTGGTCTCTAAGGTAGGGGCTGGATAACAGCGTCATGCGTACCGTGCTGAGATCAGCCTGGCTGGGGGCCTTCAAATAGCCCAGTCACGAACGGTGCCCTCTGGGAACCGGGTGGCACCCAGTTATATAAATGGCCTTACCCTCGCGACTCGTGGGATCTAATTATGGACACCAAAGAAACAACGAAAACCAGCAGCAACGAGACCGGCACTCGCAATATGTCGGAAGGGCAGTCGCCCAAGAAGCAGGGGGTCCGTGCGATGCAGGGCCGCTCTACCAGCCACGAAGTGCCCATGCTAGGGAACAATCATGCCCAACCTTCAGTTAACTGCTCTAGAGGGGCAGAAGACGCACATAACAAACCCAAACAGGTCAAAACCCAAGGCTTATCCTTTGCGGAAGTCGCGAGGGAAAAGATCGTCCTCGGTGTGGTGGACGAAAATCACGGATATAAACCAGTGCTACGCGCCCATTGGAAATGGGTAGAATCAGAGCTATCGGCCTTGCCGTAATCGTGCTTCGGGCGAACCCACCACTGTCCTGTAAGGAGGCGGGCTGGTTCCAGAGGAACGTAAGACGTCAGCAGATATGCGGAGCTCTAAAAGAAGACAGTGGCTAGTTTAGGTGAGGTCTACCAGGGTGTGAAGCTCCGGGCCATGGACTTCAAAGGGGTTCTATCAAGACCAAGAGCAAGAGTATGGCTGCCGGCGAAGCCAGCAGAACCGGAGGCAACTGGAAGGTGCTGAAAGTGGAAAGCAGCACAAAAGCAACGCGTCAGATGGTTCTGATGCTCAACAGAAAATCGCTACCGTTTCTTGAAAGGACGGAAGGGACCATTAAGTATGGGTTTGGCACCGTTCGCGATAGGGTTTACATAAACGACGTCAATGCGGCGCACAGGGTTGAAGCGGAGGCAGACTAGTTTAGCGATGAAGAAGGGGATATATCCGATAAATGATCTGTCCGGGGATTATGCGTCCTCGACGTCGTCGCTGGGCCGGTGTGAACTACAATTCCGCAAGTAAACGGAAGCGGAATTGATGTCAAACGACGACGACGCCAACATAATAGTGGTGGAGAAGGACAGAATATAGGACCAGGATGGTGCGCGTCTTGCAGATAAACCTCCCCCACAGTAAAACAGCGTCGGCTGCATTGCTGCTCCATCTGGTTCAACATATCTCCTTCAATAATGGAAAAAATAGGAGTCTTCGAAAGGAAATGTTTAAGAACATGTACCAAACTACATAGATCTGCTGAAAGCGATTATTTAAAATATATTTCAAATAAAAGACTGTATAATGAAAGCGAAATAATCAGAATAGATAATTTCATTATACAATTGATAAGATCACATATTCGAGAATGCACTATAAACTTTGATAATTCCCTTATCTATAGCCCATTCTACAGTGATGAAAGGTATATAAAGAAATCATTTGAAACTGGTTTTGTCACAACTGAAGCATTTTTGACGCTCGATAAACTTGGCTTTATCCAAAATGAGGATGGAACACCAATATTTTACCATAACTTTAGAAAGGCAAGGGATAAAAGTATTAAGTACATTGAAACTGGTGCGACAGATCTTAGATTTTCTACTTCAATCTCTGATCGAGATATCGACAGCGTACAATCATTACGCAGAACTAATTATTGGTGGTTGTAATCAAATAGAATAGTACAGCGTATTCTATATATTATTGTATCTCAATATTATATTATTATAATCCTCTTATGTGTAAAATTACTTCTTTCCTTTACCTTTTTGTTTTTCTTTCCGATTTTATCTTTCATAAAACGCACGAATTGTAATGTTTTTTAATAACTATTTTTCATTACATACAAATAATAAATGAATTTCAATGTAAGAAACTTCTCCTCTAATTAGTCTTTAAAAGAGAATTCTATAATTATAATACATTTAACTTGAGAGCTCGATCAGGAGACTATAGTTCAGCATTAAATTTAAGTATTCTATTGTTTATTGTAGAAGTAACCATTTAAAAAAAAAATGTTTCCTTAATAAACTCAATTAAAAAAAAAAAAAAACGACGACGAGGCCAACAGAACAGTAGTGGAGGAGGACAGAGGATTCGACCAGGATGGTGCGCGTCTTACAGATAAACCTCTCCCACAGTAATGCAGCGTCGGCTGCATTGATGCTCCAGCTAGCAAAAAGTGGGGCAGCAGAGGTCATCCTAATCCAGGAGCCTTGGATTGTTGGGCTTCGGATTTGTGGACTCCAGACTCCAGAAATCGCCTTACAGGTCAGTACATAATGATACCATTTTTAGACATTGAGGTGCCTTCAATAAAATAGAACCTTCAGCGATCACGAGTGCTCTCGCGAAGCTGGGCGTAGATCAACGTTTAGAAGCCCTCATAAAACGCTGTATAAGCAGAGGAACACCGCAAGGTGGAGACCTTTTTCCCGTTCTATGGGTGGTGGCCATTAATGACCTACTGAAAGCCCTGGAGAAGAAGAGAGGATCGAAGGTCATAGCTTATGCCGACGATCTTGCGGTGGTAGTAAGCGGCGAATTTCCTCAGCCGTTGTGCGACATCATGCAGGAAAAATTTAAAAAGGTAGACGGCTGGATCAGAGAAAATGGTTTGGATGCGCACCCGGACAAAACCGAAATCGTTCTTTTCACAAGGAAGTATAAGATCCCACCTCTAAGGTTCCTGTAGTGGAGAATAGAACGCTGAGGCTAGGGGACTTCGCCATATATCTAGATGTGATACTAGACAAGAAGCTATCGTAGACACAGAACGTCCACGAGTGCAGTAAGAAGGCAACGGTGGCCCTGTACAGCTCCAAGGGAGCCATCGGGAAAAAATTTGGCTTGTCTCCCACTTGTCACTTGCAAACAAGGGTCGAAGTGTTTATACGTGTTTTTGATTCGCTCTTAGTTTTTTCATCTCATTTCTTAATATGGACGATTTCTGTGGTAAATGCGATAAGTTATTCGCAAGAAGTGACATAAACATAGTGCCATGTAGTGGTTTTTGCAAAAAAAGATTCCATCGCGCCTGCTGCAAAGGGCAGATCACGGAACACGACATTAAACGGCTTTGTACCAATCGCCACTTATGCTATTTTTGCTCGATTTGTATAAATACACCAGAAAATATATGCAAAGCTTTCGATTCGGTTGTGACAGCACAAACACAAGGTTTTGAAACAATGATGAGTGTGCTTGACGTAAAATTTAAAGATTTGTTTATACAAATTGATTTATTAAAAAATCAAATGAATTCTTTTTTATCCAACACCGCCAATGACAACAACGATGCTACGAGTGTAAATGCCTTAGCTGCTGAAGTAATTGCTCTCAAAAGCGACGTTGAGAGCTCTTGTAATGTTGTTGCTGCTAATAACAATTGCTTAAGTAATTGCCGTTCGCCCTCCGATATTGAAGTTCGAAAAGTTTGTTCGCTGCTAAATGCATCTGGTTTTCTCTCTCCGTCTGCTTACGCTCCTACTGCTGCTTTAAGCTATGCCGCTGTTATAAACAACAACAACAACGTGTCTGCGCCTGCTAACACTGCTTATGCTCCTGCTGTTATTTGCGCAGAGACGGTTGCTGCTTCGGAAGTATGTTTTGCGAAGCCCGTCTCTTCGTGTTTTGCTGTACCTGCTGGTGCTACTGATGCTGCTGGCGCTGCTGTTATTAATAGGGTGCCTATGTTTGATAAGCGTGAACAGTGGTCTGTGGTAGCCAAAAAGAAGCGCAAAAATCATCGGCTTGTTGTGGGCACCAATGCAAATGTTGATTTAGAGGTTGCAGTCCGGCTGAAGTGGTTGCATTTATCATCGTTCTCAACATCAGTTACTGAGGATAATATTATGGATTATGTAGCTAAGCAGACAGGCATTATTAAAAGTAGTTTGTCTTGCTACAAGCTTGTGAAAAAAGATGCGTCTCTAGCTAATTTGAAAAGGATTAATTTTAAATTAGGAGTTCCTGAGTCATCGTGCAATTCGCTTTTAAACTCGGACCTTTGGCCTGCGAATGTAGCAGTTCGACCGTTCCGTTTTTTTGAGAAAACAAAACCAGCTCAACAAACAACTTAACGGAACTAGATTCTAAACAACGTAAATCCATTTGAATCTATTTTCATAATACCTCGGGTATGCGATCAAAATCTGAGGATGTGCGCTTACTTAGTTCTCAATTTGAATATGACGTATTTGTTATTATCGAGACATGGCTCAATGAAAAGTTTTCTGATGTTGAATTTTTTGACCTCAACCACTATGATGTTTTTAGAAAGGATCGGGATGCTGCTAAAACTGGTTGCAGTAGGGGTGGAGGTGTACTCATAGCCTGCCGTTGTGAACTTAATGCTTCTGCAATTGCTTTAAAGCTTGCGGACTCTTTGCTTGATCAGCTCTGTGTGCGTGTGAAAGGAGCAGCTGGATTACTCTTCTTTTGTGCTTCTTATATCCCGCCAGGAAGTGTTGAACACATTTATAGGGCCCACGTTGACATCATTGCTCTCCAAGCGGACATTGGTGAACAACAGCTATGTATGTATTCTTGGAGACTTTAATCTTTGCAATATATCGTGGTCTTATGTTTGTTAGAATTGGTATCTAACCCCTTTTAATATAAGTAATAATGTAGAGTCGTACCTAGTTGATAATTTTTTAAGTACCGATTTAGCTCAAATTAATGGATTCTCTAATAGTCTAAATCGCATATTAGACCTAGTTTTTGTTAGTAGTAACATTAAGTTTAATTTAAATTTGACCTCTACTGCAGTTTCACCGCCAAATGTACGGCATCTCCCGTTAGTTTTGGAGATTGAGTTATTTAAATACTTTCGTATTCCTCGAAATAATCTAAAGGTTTCCTTTAAATATGAGTGTTGTGACTTTGCTTTTCTAGACCATACTTTCTCCTCTATTGATTGGAGTGCTGTATTTGGGTCCGGTGATGCGGCTTTTTGTTTTAATGAGTTTAAGAATATAATTTTTTCCATAAGTAAATCATATGTACCAATCTGTAATAAACTAACTTATAACCTGCCTTGGCACACAAGAGAGTTGAAGCGTCTAAAGAACCTCAGAAACAAGTTTTTTAAAAAGTTTAAATCAACCAATGATAACAAATACTTCGTCTCTTATACTACGTATAGAGATCAGTTTAATAATCTAAATAGGGCATGTTATAAAAGTTACATTGCTAATTTTGAAAGCAGCATCAAAAATAATCCTAAATGCTTTTGGCGATATATCAAATCCACGAAGAATAGCTCTAGTATTCCCACTTCTGTTTTCTACAAAGATGACACTGCATCCTCATTAAGCGATGCAGCTAATCTTTTCGCCGACTTCTTTGCCTCAAATTTTGTCTCGGACGATGACGTGTTAGCTGCGGATTGTGAAGATGACGTTACTGCTTCCACTGTAGGCGCGAAGAATTTGTTTCGTTCAATGTGGGCTCTCTAATTCTTACACATGAAGATATTGTGACTGGTATTCATAACCTTAAACATTCCAGCCAAACAGATGACGATGGCATGTCTGTCATATTGCTAAAGAATTGCGTTTCTTTAGTAGAACCCTTAAAATACATCTTTAACAAATCACTATATTCGGGGATATTCATTGACGATTGGAAGCACACGTCTATATCTCTTATTTTTAAGAGTGGAAATAAGAGTGATGTTAGTAATTACCGCCCTATTTCTAAGTTAACCACAGTTTCTAAACTTTTTGTATGTATTATCAAAAATATCCTATTTAATAATTTAGGGCATGTTATTTTTCCCCACCAACATGGTTTTGTTTCAGGTAGATCTACGGTGACTAATCTTGCTGTTTTTACAGAAGACTGTCTAAATATTTTCCAAAACGGGTTTCAAGTGGATACTATATACACGGACTTTCCAAGGGCATTTGATAGAATTTCACATACAATTTTAGTACGTAAACTTTCGAAGCTTGGCTTTCATTCGACCTTCCTCCAATGGATAATGTCCTATTTATCGCATAGAACTAGCTCTCTTGTTCTAGACGGTATTTCTTCGAAATCCATTTTACTCACTTCCGGAGTTCCGCAAGGTAGTAGTTATATTGGGCCCTCTGTTCTTTTTATTATTTATAAATGACATTGGGTCCTGCCTTTCTACTGCTAAATATCTTTTGTATGCTGATGATCTGAAAATCTATTCCGTTATCAGATCTATCAATGATTCGCTATTACTTCAAGCCGATATAGACAGACTTTTTCTTTGGTGTATTCGGAATCGTATGTCGCTGAACATAAGTAAATGTCATCAAATAACCTTTTCAAAACAACGTGCACCACTTTCGACGACCTACTGTATTTCAGATACTCGCTTGGTCTCTATCAATGAGGTCAAAGACCTTGGTGTATGTTTTGATTCGAAGTTAACGTTTGTCAAGCATATTAATTATGTGGTAGCAAACTTATTTTCAATGCTTGCATTTGTGCGTCGCAATAGCTTTGAGCTTACTAATCCTTACACCCATAAGATGTTGTTCTCTGCTTTTGTTCGTTCAAGATTAGAGTATGCCGCATATATTTGGAGACCTTATTACTAAACACACATTAATAGGCTCGAATCAGTTCAGCGGGTGTTTATTCGTTATGCATTGCGTTCACTGAACTTTTCTGAGCCTATTCCTTCTTATTTTTCGCGTTGTCAATTAATTAATTTAATGTCGTTGCATAATCGTCGTATTTTTTTGTCTATTTCTTTTATATTTGATGTTATTGCTGGTAATGTTGATTGCGAGAGAAACAAATGTTATTTCTTCAGCATTTGTGAGGAAGATTTTCAATACTATTTTCTCTAAATAGTTAGTATCTCCAATATTAAGGTTTTCATATTTTTATTGTTCACTTAGACATATAGCAGCGGAGGTGCTGGCTGATGAGGTTTTTTTGTTCGAGTTTTTCGATTGTCTGATAAAGTAGTAACCTTTAAAGTTAACTTGGTGCCTTTGGCTTAGACGATGTTCAGCTATTAATACTAGATCTGGTTGTTTTTTAAAATATATATTAAAAAAAAGTGTCGCTTATATTTGGATATTAATGAATACATATTTAAAATAAAACATTTTAGTTTTTTACTGGTCATGACTAAGACGCAAATCTGTTAGTAACGCAGGACTCACGAGGCAGCTGGAGCTCTTCAGCTGCTACAGTTGGAGGTTGGACTCCCAGAACGGCATTGACAGGTCGGGAGTCGACACATTTGAGGACCGACTCCCTGTGAATGTCTTCCAGACATCGTCGGTACATCATAGGGTCCAGTTACGAAAGATGTCCCCTGATGTGCCTGGGTATCGGTTCCAGTACCAGCAGGTCTCTATTTGGGTGCCCCGAATGGTGGCATGAGAGCAAGAAGTTATGCTCCCGGACTGGAAGCACGTTAGCCTCATGATAGAGGTGTTCCACAGGAGTCATCAGGAGACATTCCGTCGCTGTCCCGAGTGCGGCGTTTTAACAAGTCCCAAGTCTTGCCCACTGGGTCCTGCTAGATCCAGGCGACCCAAAATCTTCGGGTGGTTAACCGTCGGAATGGGGGTCCCCTCGATGTGGATGTCGAGGTTCAGCCCGGCCTCCTTCGTCCATGATGTGATTAAGTTCGTCGTGGACTTAGCAGCGGAAAGTGATAGGTTTCGTCCAGTGAAGTATTGAGCATTTTCAGGGAGGTAGCTGTTCACTATTGAACACAAGTCACCAATTCCATTGCCGGTAGGCAATATCGTGCAGTCATCGGCATAGGAGATCAGTGTGACTTCCTCTGGCGGGGAGGGGAGTTGCGAGATGTAAAAGTTTAACAATAGTGGGGATTAGAGGCCACCCTGTGGTACCCCCTGTTTAACTCTTCTCGCTTTTGACTCTGCGTCACGAAAGCATACCGACGTCTGATGACCACACATATAGTTCGCGGTCCATCGCCTCAACGCCGCTTGGAGAGGTGAGGCCTCCACGTCCTTTAACAAGGTTAAGCGGCTGTCAGTGTCGAAGGCCTTCGACAGGCCCAGGAGGTCCTCTCACAGGGGTGGTTGCTGTTGAGACCGCGGTTAATCTGCGTATTTATGGCGTTAAGTGCCGTTGTGGCGCTATGCACTTTCCGGAAGCCATGTTGATGCTTCGCCGGGCTAAGGTGGTGGTTAAAATACGGGAGCAGCAGTGCCTCAAGTGTCTTGAACATTGGAGAAAGCAGGGATATCGGCCGATAGGATTCACCCTGACCGGCCGGTTTCCCTGGCTTCAACAGTGTTATCACCCTGGTCGTCCGCCAGAGTGACCGCGCACCCGGAAAGTTCGGACGGATGTCAGGGTTCCTACCTGCCGGGACTCGCGTTCGCCGACGCGATTATCGATTGGGGTTGGAAGAGCACTGAAGGGGCTCCGTCGTACCCTGACCCCGCAAACACAGCAGGTAGTGGGTGTAGCCAGCAGTTGCTAGGAACTAGAGGTGGAGCGGGGGGAATGGGAGGTATGGTGTTGCTGAGAGCTCCTTGGGCCGTGAAGGCTGGAGGATTGCGCAGGGCACCTCCGCTCGAGGCGCAAGGGGGTGCCGTTGAGACTTGGGGAGCTAGATTGCGCAAGCAAAACTGGCCCACAAATGCTGTGGACCACTCCCCGGTTTTCTTAAGGCCAGAGCAGACATTAAGATGGCACCATCCGTTGCACGAATTACCTCACCGTTGTGGAATTCGGATCGAGCCTTCTCTGGCAAATGCAGAAGAAATAGGTTTCTGAACCAGGGTTTGGCTCGACGCCCGGCCTGGCCACAAGAGTGAGGAGCAGACCTGTGCAAGGTTAGGTCGCCAAAAAAAACAGACCTTAATCGGGTGAAACCCGAGTCTTTTCGGTGCGCAGAACCGTCTGTTGTCTATTGTGACATACAAAGGAGTCCATTCATCTGCTGTAAAAGTTGGTGTCATTGTATTTGTACGTTTCATTTGGATTTATACGTTTTACTACTTATAATCGCCTTGTAGGTTGACAACAACGTTACTTTCTCTTTCCGCTAAGTTCTGCCGGCGAGCGACTTGAGGACTTGTTGCGGTTCTGTACTTTGTTGACGACTGCGCCTGTATAGGTAAATAAGGTATATTAAGATAGCGTAACCATATTAAGCAACCAGAGCCTAACGTATATCAAAATTAAGAGCTCATTTAGAGCTAATTTAATGCCGTAACCCTAAGTAATGCTTAATTTGTTTCCAAAAACTTGTGGTTACGCTAGCCACAACTCCAACACTAACTTACGAAAAAAAAACAAATATTCAGGCATTAAGGGCTCATTTATGCTCTCAAAATATTCAAAAGTTTTTTTTTATGTTCGTGAAGATCAATTTTTTTCTTTAAACTTTCCATTACGTTAAATTACTATGTACGAATTAAGGGCTCATAGTGCTCTCAAAATAGCCTAGACTTTTTCAAAAAAAAAAAAAAAAATTTTATTCTTTAAACTTTCCATTACGGTAAATATACGTTAAGTTGACGTATTCACAACTTAAACGCTATCGTAAATGAAACAAGCAGTCGAACTCGGCCGCAAACAGGTTTTGAGTAAAGGTTTCGCATTGACTCATATAAGAGTAAGAGTATATTTGCTGAGATTTTGTTGTTGTTTTACTCCGATTTTTCGACACCGATCAACAAAAATATGTTTTCGTGTCCCTATATGGAAGTATTGCCAAATTGTAATAATTACACATCAAGTGAGGCGCATGCATTTACATATGAACATGCATTAACATAAGGTCCGTTCCTTATCTCCCAGAATTAGTTAGAAATAGTCCGAAGTAGTCAGATTTAGTCCAAAAAGCGTTCCTTAACTTGAAAATCCTGTAGATGAGAGCAAAAATGAGAGAGTAAAATGTGACTCTCTTTTGTCAGAAGTTGCAAGATTTAGTCCAAAGAATTTTTGCTGGCAAAATCTTGAAAAGTGTCAAACTCAACTGACAGCTGACTTGTGTTAGAAAATATTAATACACAAAAAGTTAAAATTATCTAAAAACATTAAAACGTACATAAATTTAAATGGAAGGTGGCAAGGAAATAATTGAAATCGTAAGCGTTCATCGTGGTTGTGCTTGTGTGCATGTACATATTTTATATATACATTTGTCAATATTTCTTGTAGATTAGTGATGAAAGAGTTTGTGGTGCTTCTGGTGCCAATTTGAATGCGCAAGAAACTTCCTGGTGAACAAAACAAACAAAATGACAGTTTTATTTGACATTAGTTTTGTTGTTGTCATTCTTCGGACTAAAATTTGTGTTTTTTGCGTTCCTTTACCTTTTCTTGTGGATCTCTTTTAGTGAGCGCATTTTTCTTACGCTCTTGCATTTTGACACTTTTCAGATTTTAGTCAGAAAAGATAAGAAACGGACTTATACATATGTACATTTGTATGTGTACATATGTTTGTATGTTAACTTTAAATGTCCTTTCGCATACAAGCATTGAACTGAAGCAAAATTGCAAATATATGATATAAAAACAGTATGCCAACGACTCTCAACGAGTTAACGTCTAAGCACACTACACCGTGACCGCAGTCAAATTCGCAAACCAACAAATTAAATTATTATCACCACCGGTTGAATATTACAAATACACATATTATCTTAATCTGAACTAGTGAAAAACTAGGGAAAAACTCCCAGCCTATATTATTCTTTCAGCTCGATAATGCAAAATCAGTTGACATTATATCATACGGACCAAAATACCTTATAATGAAAAGAATTAATAGTGAAGAAACCTTAACTAAAGTAAGAAGTGGTGATATTCTTATAAAAACAAAAAACTATACACAAGCCGACAAACTTGTTAAAGTAATATCTCTATCACCTAGCATACAAGTTGAAGTTACTCCCCAAAGAAGCTTAAATTTCACCAAAGGTGTAATATATTGTATTGATTTAAGAGGTATATCCGAAAACGAAATTCTCTCTGAACTAAAGCTACAACACGTTACTGAAGTCAAAAAAATTATGAAACGCGAAAACAACAACAGTGAAAATATAATAGAAACCGGTCTTCTAATAATCACCTTCTCTTCACTAACACTACCAGACACAATTTTGATCGGCTATGAAAGACTCCACATTCGACCATATATTCCCTTACCGCTACGATGCAAAAACGGTCATCGATTCGGTCATATCACGAAATATTGTAAAAATGAAAAGCTTTGCTCAAATTGTACCCTAATATTTTATACCACACCGGACACCAACGAAAAATGCAACAAATCCCCAACCTGCAACAACTGTAAAAAAACTATGAATCTGCCTTTGATCATTTACCATATAATAAGAATTGTCAAATTTTTGTTAAACAAAAGGAAATACAAGCAATAAAAACACTACGCAAAGTTGTTGTCAACAGCCTTCTCTATATATAAACAACAACGCAAACAGTCAACCGCATACGCAAATACTCTGAGAAAGCCCACAGCTTATGTTCGCTCGAAGACCTCTCACCACTCCCAACAACCTCAAACCAAAATGAAACCATTGACATCACCCACAACTCTACTCACCACCTACCAGCTGACACACGTACAACACTGTCAGCAAACACAACTCTGTCAGCAAACACAACACAATCAATATATAATCCACAAAAACAATACTCCACGAACAATAATACCAACATCTCATCAGATATGGGAGAATCTAGTGCTAACCAAACGAATAACTCATCGGTCGATCTTCGGCAAAAAACACTCAAAAAGTACGACTCAACGCAAATAACAGAAACAAAACTCAGAACATTCCCCAAGAATACATCAAATCGCACAATAAAACAACTCAAAGCTAAAATTAAACTCAAAAACAAAACAAAAACTACTCAAGCGCTTGAAGGAAAACCTTACAGACGAATCTGATGATCTCTTAATGGAAGCGTAAAACCTAATATTCAATCAACTGACTCTAATAGATCTTTACTTTCTCTTATTTTTACTTGTGTTTAATATGTCAATCTATAACTCTAAACATAGCAAAAACACTCACTCAACACCACAACTACATGTCTCTTTCAATTCTACAGTGGAACATAAAAGGGTACATAAACAATTATATTGACCCTTCAGCTCCTTTTGAAAAAATACCAGCCTGAAATTTTATCACTCCAAGAAACCCATTTGTACAATAACCAAAATATCCCCACCCCAACCAACTATCAACTATACACCTCCCTCTCCCCACATAACTGGTTTGGCGGCTCTGCCCTACTCATTCACAACTCGTTGCAACATGAACTACTAAGCACTGATTCCAACAAGTTCGATATAGTTAACGTTACAGTCCAATCCAAATTCAAACTCACAGTCAGCTCAATTTACATTTCACCAAACACGCCATTCACGACTAAAAACCTTAATGACATTTTCGCATCATCCGGGCTACCAGTACTAATTACAGGTGATTTCAACAGTTGGCACACGAGTTGGGATTCAAACAAAAACAACGTTAGGGGTAATACTATTGCCAAATTTTAAATTAAATCTACGCTCACACTTTTGAATGATGGCTCACCCACACACTATTAAACACACCATACCTTTACACATATTGACCTTTCCATAGCCTCTCCTATCCTCCCTGTTATTATTTCGCTTTTTCCCATTTATTCCCCCGAAAGTATAATTAATAAGCCTACCTTCAATATAAATAAAGCAAAGTGACAGCAATATCAAACGCTAGCAGAGCAGCCAATATTCAAAAAATCATACTAGAAAGTGCTAACGACTCAATTCCCTAAATGTCCCTAATAAGAAAACACTCGGTTCCTTGGTGGAATCCAACTTTGCAAGAACTTAAACAAAAAAATAATCATATGTGGAATGAACTTAAACGTAACATTTCAAATCAAAACATAATATAGTTTAAAAAAGCGTGTGCAGTTTTCAGAAGAAATCTTAAAATCCTTAAAAAAGAGTAAATTAATACTTCTCTAATGTTAACCCTCACACCCCTCCCTCTAAGTTATGGTCCACAATTCGTACTTTCTGCGGCTTAAAGCCTACTCCCACTATTCATTGTATAGACACCAAAGTACCAAAGAAACCCAACATAACAGAGAAAACTGCGATTGCAAATACATTTGGCCAATACTGGTCTAATGAAACTGGAAACGAAAAATTCTCCGCCACTTTTCAGTTAAATAACTGTTCAACTGTTCGGACGTGTTTTTCTGTGCTCTAGTCGCTGTTAATTTGAGTCTATTTTTACGTTTATAATGCCGTGTACTAGCGGCCAAAAAGTCGACCGTGGTTTGCCTAAAGTGTGCTGTGAAAAATGCAATGATGTAGATTTTTTAAATCAGGCTAATCGTGCGTTTTTTTTTGTGAAGTCTGTGAGAAAGCCCGCCGAAATTCTATTCGCTCGCCTCCTCATTCTCTTAAATCAACAAACTCGCCTATTCTTCAATCTCCCGCAACAACAAAATCATTATTTGATGCTGATTACTCCGGTGCTGCTGTTGATAAACAAAGAGAGTAGTTGCAGTGTGTGAATTCAGACGTTTTGTCTGGTAAGTAGGTCGTTGACCATAGCCAGAACTCTGAGCTTGAAGTGACTCTCGAAACTTTACTTCGACAAGTAGTTGAGCTTAAAGCTGAGAACAAACAAATGTTCTCTTTAATGCAGTCGCTGGCTGATAAAAAGAAAACTGAACACGGAGAGACTCTCAAAGTGGTGCTTAGTGAAGTGCGTGCTCTTAAAAATGACAATAAACAAATGATCTCTCTACTGCAGTCCCTGTCTAATGACAAGAACGTTTTGCTCAAAAAAGTTGCCGATCTCCAAGCTGAGATGCGCTCTATGATTTCCACAGTACACAACTCAAACCAAAATTCTATTGATGTTACACGTCTTAATGCTGAAAATACATTACTGCATACTGCTGGCATTTTGACTGACGCTGCAGCGGATGCACATGCTGTTGCTATGACAAATCCAACATATATAACTCCTACTGCTGCTGCGGCTGTCCCTGCTGCCGCTGTACCGGCTATCAACATACCTACATCTACTATGGCCTCTTCTTCGTTATATTCTCATGTCGCTCGCTCTAGCGCCATGCCATCTCATAATACTGCTCTGTCTACAGATACACCTACTATGCTCTCTTCATCGTTATGCTCTGATGCTGCTGTTTTTCAAAAAGCTACTGCACAATCGCCTATTGTTTGTATGGATTCTAATGGTTGGACTACTGTGCGACAAAAGAAAGTACCCAAACGTAAAAATGTTGTCGGTGGAAACAATGGCAACTTTGATTTTGATATCGTCACCAAAAAGAAATGGGTTCATGTTTCATCTTTTAAGCCTACAGTAACTACAGATAGTATTATTGGCTTTGTTTCCAAATATTCGGGCATTGAAAGTAAACATTTTGCTTGCTTAAAACAAATAAAAAAAGGTACATCTCTGGATAATATCCGTAATGTGAATTTAAAACTTGGCGTTTCTGCCATGTTTTATGATAAACTTTTTAATGCGGATGTTTGGAATTCAAATGTTAATGTGCGGCCTTTCCGTTTTTTTTCGAAAGGAACAAATTACTGAACCGAACAAATAGCCTAACTAATAGTCATCTCTGTGTCATCGGTGATTTTAATAAATGCCATTTAAATTGGTGCTCACTTCGAAACTCGACTGCATTTATGGCCTCTAATGTTAATTCATCAGCCGAGATTCACGTCATAGATAGTTTTTTAAGCATTGATTTACTTCAAATTAATTGATTTCATAATAAACTTAACATACTTTTAGACTTAGTGTTTATTTCCAATAATATTAATTATACTTTATCGGAATGTGTTACACCAATCTCACAAACCGACAAACATCATGTTCCTCTTGTTCTCGAGTTGGAGTTTTATGAATTTGCTGAGGTGTTAGATGATCCCAACATAAACTTCAATTATACCGCATGTGATTTTTCAGAGTTTAACGAAATCCTGTCTAGTTTGGATTGGTGTGATGCCCTCCATGGCAATAATGTTTCCTATTGTTTTCATAATTTTAAAACTAAACTATTTGAGTTGTGCTTGAAGTACGTTCCAGTCTTTAAAATGAAAGCGTATAAAGTTCCATGGCACACTAAACGGTTAAAGCATTTAAAAAAAATTGAAGAGCAAATTTTGTAAATTGTATAAGAAATCTAATGCTCCACTGCACTATTCTATATTTCAATGCTATTTAAAGGAATTCACTTACCTGAACAAATTCTTATAAAGAAATTATATTTTGAACTTTGAAACCAACATAATTTCAAACTCTAAAGCGTTTTGGAGATTCATCAAGACAAAAAGATCTTGCTCGTCAGTCTTTGATGGAAAATTCGCAAATTGTGCTAAGGATTGTGCCAATCTATTCGCTGATTTTTTTCATTTTGAATCCTCCTTGGAGTGACTCGTGGCTAAATTTTGGATCTTTGCGCGTGTCATTAATGGCATTAGTAAGCTCAAGCCCTCATCTCGGATGGCCTTTCGGCTATCTTGTTAAAAAAATTGTTTATGTCTTGCTGAGCCTTTAGCAATAATTTTTAATAAGTCTTTGGATACTGGTACTTTTATAGATGACTGGAAGCTGACATCGGTTACGCCTATTTTTAACAGTGGAAATAAAAACGACGGTCGTAATTATAGGCCGATCTCGAAGCTCTCGTCTGTCTCAAAACTTTTTGAGATAATTGTTAATGAAAAATTATATTTCGGTGTCAAAGGCCTTATTTCCATCAATCAGCATGGTTTCGTTGCGAAGCGCTCTACAGTCGCAAATATGTACATTTTCAGTGAATACTGCATTTTTGCTTTCCAAAAACAATTTCAAGTAGACACAATAATAATAATAATAATAATAATCCCAACGGTTGTATCCCTCCATACCCGCCCGACCGACGCGAGGGGCGCATCCGCATGACGCACGGATATATAAAAAAAAACATTTTGTTTTTTTCATACATATATATTGCGCCGAGTCATAAAAGGCAGAGGTTTGTTAAGTGTCGAGATCTAAAACTGTTCAGCTACAGAACAAATGCTCATCTGCTGATCGAATAGTAATATATGTATATGTATGTATGTATTAATTATTGAGACGATTGAGTATAGTTTTCTTTATGTAAAAAAGTGAGTCTGAAATATCAAAAGAACCGGAGTGAGTGTTAAAATCCTGACACAAACTACGGAGTGGCTCATTTAACTCAAAATTACTTTTACATGGCTTCAGAAAGAGAGGGCGGAAATTTCTTGAAATTCTGGAGGGAACGTTTAGTTTTATTTCGCTAAGAAGAGATGGGCTAGAGATCAAGCCTAGCATTTCTCTACGACTAGCAAGTGTAGGAAGATTAATGAGTTTTAAACGACTTATATATGGCGGCAGGTTGTACTGAGAATCCCAACGAAAATTCCTTAAAGCAATAAGTAGAAATTGTTTTTGAATTGACTCTATTCTGTCGGAATGAACTTTATAGCGCGGGTTCCAAACAACAGATCCATATTCCAGTATGGGCCTCAGTAACGTTGTGAATAGAGCCTTCGTGATGTAAGGGCAAAGAACATAAATGTATAAGAATGGACAACACGTTATTATTAGCAACGAGTGAATCTCCAGGGGCATGCTTTCTTACTCTAGCCAATCAAAAAATTCATTTGAGCAAAAGAGAAAGCATGCCCCTGGAGATTCACTCGTTGCTAAAAGTAACGTGTTGTCCCTTCTTATACATTTATGTTCTTTGGTAAGGGTCATTGAATTCTTTTGACCACCGTTTTACAAATGCAAAAACACCCTTGGCTTTGTTAACTGTAACATTTATGTAAAGATTAAAATTAAATTTCGCGTCCATTGTAATTCCAAGATCAACAAAGTTAAACACTTGTTCGAGGTTATGGTTACATATTTCATAAGAAGCTGGTTGAACTGCTCTGCGAGAAAAGCACATTACTTTACATTTTTTAAGGTTTAGTGGCATGTTATTTATTTCACACCAGTTAGTCATGCTATTTAAATCCGCTTGTAGTAAGGACCTTTCCTCAACAGAATGATACGATCTAAAAAGCTTTACATCATCAGCATACAATAAAATTTTTGAATAATTTATTACAGAAGGTAAGTCATTTATAAAAAGTAATAACAGAATCGGACCAAGGTGACTTCCTTGCGGGACCCCTGAAGAAACATGAATAATGTTTGAGGAACTATTTTTAAAAAGAACTCGTTGTGTTCTGTCAATGAGGTAAGAAGACATCCAACGAAGGAGATTAGGTTGAAAACCAAGGAGATCGAGTTTATGGATCAGTAAAGAGTGACTTACTCTGTCGAATGCTTTACTAAAATCAGTGTATATAACATCAGTGTGCATAAATTCTCTGAATCCATTTGAAACATGAGTTGTGAACTCAAGCAAGTTTGTAACGGTAGATTTACCCCTAGAGAACCCATGTTGTGTGCTAGAAATTGTAGAGGATATGGAATACGTTAAATGGTCAACAACAATATAGAATATGTTTTTATTCTATTTAAAATATTTTATTTTAACAACTTTATTTTTATACATTCAGAAAATTAATTATTAAAAAATCAAATTGAAAAATATTGAAAGACAAATTTATATATGAAAATAAAAATATTAAAACAAGTTTAAATTAATAAAGTAGATACATATATTATAAACCCTACATATACTCCCCCTCCAATAAAAAAAAAAAATTAATTAATATTAAATGTAATTTTTTTGGTTTTCTTTGGAAGTGTTAGTGAACTGGAATTAGGAATTGTATGTGCAGGTTTTAATAAGTCTATGGAAATTGTTTTGATTAAGTTACCTTTTTGAATTTTGAATACTTTATTGTGTTTAGAGATAACTTTAAATGGGCCTTCATAAGGTGGTTGTAGATTTGACCTATGAATAACTTTAACAAACACATATTCGCAAGTATCCAAATTTTTGGGAACAAAAAAATCTTCTTTATTATGATGTACAATTTTTGAACGAACGTGTGAAAAATGTTCTCTCAGTTTGGAAAGTGTTTCCATTGTATTATCAAATTCATTATTGTTATTATTATTTGAAACAGTGGCGTAGATAGGGGGGGGATATGGGGGATCAATCCCCCCCCATGGGAAATTGAAAATATTTTTTTTTTTCGTTGACATCCTCGTATAGAGGACCATTTTGGATTTTTTTTTTCTTTTTCAAAATTTTCAAATAATAATATTTTTCTTTTAAGATTACTTCAAACTATATTTTGAGGTAGTTTTTTTAGTTAAAACTGTTTCAACTGGAGCAGGATAATATCGCATTTTTAAAACTTGCCATTTCCCACACTTTGCACACTTAACAAAAAATTTAAAGATGCTAAAATTCAAAAACCAGGCTAAACTACACTTTTCCGAATCTCAAAATCTTTCATTTAAAAAAAATGTTGTTCAAATCGGTTGAAAAATAAAGGCTGTACTGAATTATGAACAGTAAATTTCAATTATTGACCTTTGTTGGCCTGCCTTATTTTAAGCCGGAATCGGCGCAAACTAACCCAGTACGATATCCACTAAAAGCTTAAGCGTAAAATGTTGATTTTGTTTAAACAAATATCTTTACTTCGCTATTTGCTAGCTGTTTCGACCATGGCAAAAAATTATTAGCATACTGGAGTTATTGTCCTTTATCTTACGAAATACAGTGAACTTCTCCAAGACGGAGAATCTTGCTATATCCATCACTAGCAACGTACCAGCCATCAGAGATTGCCTCGCTACCATCGAAAATGTGTACAATTTCCTGCATACACCTAAAAGAAAAGCCATTTTGGAAAACACGATTGAAGAATCTGACGAAACTCCACGAGCGAAATCTTTAAAAAGATTGAACCTGACTCGATGGGTTTCGAAATATGAGGCCGTCAACGATTTTTATGAGTTACTTCCGTTCGTTTACGAAACTCTAAATGAAATGAGAACCTCGGAAAAAGACGCCAAAAGTTTGAAAAACGCCATGGATTTTGAATTTTTAATATGTTTGAATATTATCAACGTAATTTTTCAACTAGCGTTGCCTTTGAGTCGCGAATTGCAAAAGGTTAATTTAGATTTGGTTCAAGCCATGGATCTCGCCAAAGATTTGCGCGAGGAAGTAAAAAAGATTCGTGCAAAAGAAGACGCTTTTTCTGAAATTTATGAAGCTTCGAAAAAAATTGCTGAAAATCTTGACATTGAGATCAAACACAAAAGAATAGCGGGTAGACAAAAACATCGGGCAAATCCTGAAGTGCAAAGTACAAAAGATTATTTTCGCGTAACAGTGTTCAATCCTTTCCTAGATTCTTACATCATGGATCTTGGAGAAAGATTCACTAAACATGAAAATATACTAGAAGGATTTTCGGCTCTTTTCAAGCATGATTTGAATGAAATTGAGAAAGTAGCTGATAAATTCATCAAGACAGTCGAATTTTATCAGGAATTTCTCACTGCTGGGCCACCTGCTGTTCTTACCGAATTAGAAGTGTGGAAAAGATATTTGATTCGTAGAGGCGATTTCAAACCTGGAAACTCCTTGGATGCGCTTGATCTTTGTCCAGAAGAAAATTTTCCGAATATCAACGTATTGCTGAGAATATTAGCTACTTTACCGGTATCGACATCAACCGCGGAACGCACTTTCTCAAGTTTGAAACGGATAAAGACGATTCTGAGAAACATGACAAAAGAAGTAAGTAACTATATTTGCTTTGAGATCTATGCATTTTATTCTAAAAATAAAAATAAATGTTTACCTCATTTTTTTATTGTAGAACCGCTTGAATGGATTGGCTGCTCTGGCTATTCATCATGACATTGGAATTACAGCTGACGAAGTCATAGATAAATTATCGAAAAAATCCCGAAAACTTGATTTCATTCTTTAATTACTGAAATACTTTTTCGCATATTGGGGCACCAAGTAAAAAATGTATCCCTATTTTTTGTTTGTTTTTATACAATGTACCTAATAAGTGAATCTCATGATTATAAAAAAGAACCAATAAAAATAACTTGAAAGTAAAAAAAATTGTCAAATTATATCCCCCCCCATCACAAAAAGCTATCTACGCCACTGATTTGAAACGATTAATTCTCCAGGTAATCTAAGTGTTTGGCCGTAAACTAATTCTGCAGAAGAACATTTTAAATCATCTTTAATAGATATACGAAGTCCTAATAAATGAATTGAATCGTTTGATGCTGTAATAGCAGTTTTTAATGTTCTATGAAATCTTTCAATCATTCCATTTGATTGAGGATGATAAGGAGATGTATGAATTTTGTGAGATCCTAATAATTTTGTTAATTCAGTAAATAATTTTGATGTAAATTGTGATCCTTGATCTACTGTTATATTAAGTGGAACGCCGAAACGGGGAATATAATTTTGTACAAATGTTTTGGCAATTGTATTCGCTGAAATATCTTTAAGTGGATAAGCTTCCGGCCAACGTGTATGTCTGTCAATTATAGTTAAAATGTAACGATTTTCTTTTGAAACAGGTAATGGACCAACAAGATCCATATGTATGTGTTCAAATCGTCCAGATGGTATATTAATTTTTTGTACTGGTGTTTTAGTATATTTAGAAATTTTTGATTTCTGGCAGTTAATACATGCGGAAGTCCAACTATTAATTTCTTTACGCATGTTAGGCCAAAAATATGTTGATTGAATTAAACGTCTAGTAGTACGAACACTAGGATGTGATAAAGAATGGATTTTATCAAAAATTATATTCTTCATAGAATGTGGAACAAAAGGTCTAAAAGGTTGTTGAGAAATATCACACCAAATATTGAGATTAAGAACTGGAATATTAATTTCTTTTAAATTATTGTTACAATTTTTGTCAGAAATTAAGTCATGAAGAGTTTGGTCTTTTTGTTGTTCTTTATACAAAGTTTGAAAATTAATATCTTGAGTTAAAATTGTGTTAATATCTGAAATACGTGAAAGTGTGTCAGCAACAATGTTTTCTTTTCCAGAAATGTATTGAATATCATTTGTAAATTGTGCAATGTACTCAAGATGTCTAATTTGTCGAGGTGATCTATCTGTTTTTGAATTTAGAACATGTGTTAAAGGTTTATGATCAGTGTATATTGTGAAAATTCTACCTTCAAGAAAATGTTTAAAATGTTTAATTGAATTGTATATGGCTAAAAGTTCTCTGTCAAATGTTGAGTAATTCATTTCTGTAGAAGATAATTTTCGTGAAAAATAAGCAAGTGGTTCTAAAGTGTTGTTACTAAATTGTTGTAAAACTGCACCAATTGCTACATTTGATGCATCTACAGCAAGGGATAATTTACCATTTTTATCAAAATGAGTAAGTAAAGTTTGTTGAGCAAAGAGTTGTTTAACGTTTTCAAAAGCAGTGGTTGTCTTTTCTGTCCAAATAAGCTGTTTGAGTTTTTGTTTAGTTGCAAATGTTAACATTTCATGCAGAGGACTAAGTTCTGCTGCTAACATTTTCACATATCTATGGTAATAATTTACCATACCTAAGAACTTTTGTAATTTATTTATTGAAAGTGGTTTTTCAAAATTTGTAATGGTTTCAATACGATCGGAAGATGGTCTAATGCCTTGATTAGAAATTTCATAACTGAGAAAATCTAGTTTATTAGTTCCGAAAATGCATTTAGAAGGTTTAATATTTAAGTTATATTTCTCAAGTCTTTTAAATATTAGTTTTAAATGTTCTAAATGTTGTTCTTCATTATCACTAGTAACAAGAATATCATCAATATAAACAAATACAAATTCTAAACCGGAAAATACTTCGTTAATAAAACGTTGAAATGTTTGGGCACTGTTTCGTAAACCAAAAGGCATCCGTACGAACTCAAACATTCCAAAAGGTGTGGTTATTGCTGTTTTATGAATGTCTTCTTCAGCCATTGGAATTTGGTGATATGCACGAACAAGATCAATTTTCGAAAATATTTGTTTATTATGTAAATTTATAGTTAAATCATGAATATGTGGTAATGGATAACGATCAGGTATCGTTATAAAATTGAGTCTTCTGTAATCGCCACAAGGTCTCCAATCATTTGGTTCTTTTTTTGGAACTAAATGTAAAGGAGATGCAATGTGAGAGTTTGAAGGTCTGCATATACCAGTTTTTATTAAAAATTCGAATTCAGTTTTTGCTATTTTAAATTTAATTTGATCTAGACGACGAGGTTTTGAAAAAGGTAGAACTCCTTTGGTTTCAATCCTGTGAACCGTATGGTGTTGCACTGGTTTAGTGTAATCTGGTTCAGAGGTTATTAAAGGAAAATTATTTAAAAGGGTTGTAAATTTATTTTCAGAAATTGGTATTTTGAGTGAAAATATATCGCAAAATCCAGAAGATCCAGAAACTTTTAATTTTGTTGTTAAATCAGTAATTTCTTTATTTCTGATATCCACTAATATCCCGAATTTCTCTAAAAAGTTAGCACCTATAATTGGAGTTGAAATATCTGTTAAAATGAAAGGGAATTCGAAATCACGTCTAAGACCTAAGTCAATTTTTAAAAGTTTGGTACCAAATGTTTTAATAGAGGAACCGTTAGCTGCAGTCAAATTAAGATCGGAATTTCTTTTAAATGATTTGAATTTGGAAGAAGGAATTACAGAAACTATAGCGCCAGTATCTATTAAAAAATTTAGTTTATTTAATTTATCATAAATAAATAGGCGGCGTGATGATTTAATGTTATTTCCATTATTAGCCACCGTCATAATGGAACGTTTCAGTTTAAACAGTTTTGATTTGATTGTTTTTCATTTGTATTAAAACTACAGGGTTTAATACATTTTAAAGCATTATTTTTAAATTTTCTATGATACCAACAAATGGTTTGAATAATATTATCTTTTGATCTAGAAAATCTTCTTGAATTAGAATTACTTCTATTTCTATTTCTAGATCTTGATCTAATTTGTAATTCATTAATATCAGAAGTAATTTTGTTTAAATTTTGATAAATTGCAGTAGTTAATTCTGTTAAATTTTTAATACATTGTTCGAGGATGTTATTTTCAACACTTGCTATTGACAAAGATTTAGAAGATTGAGATTGATTTAATAAATCAAAAAGTTTATCTGCAAGAATAACATTTTCATCTTTATTTTGATTATTACTTGATGTTAAATGAATTTGTATCTGTTGTGGTAATTTTCGGATCCACAATTTGAAAAGTAATTCCTTACTGACGATAGAATCAGAACCTATTAGAGACTTCATATATCTAAAAAGTTCTGATGGAGAACGATCGCCTAGTTCTGTATTTGAAAATAACTTTTCTAATCTTTTTTCTTCGCTAAGGGAAAATCTTTCACACAACGCTTTCTTAATAGTAGCGTACTTATTCATAAAAGGAGGTGGATTGATAACATCCAAAATTTTGGAAATTGTTTCACGTTGTAAAACAATAAGTATGTTTTGAAATTTTATATTATCGTCTTGAATATTATTGATTTCAAATTGTCCTTCAACAAGAAGAAACCAAGCTTCAGGACATTCTTCCCAAAATGGAGGTAATTTAATTGATTTTGAAAAATTTGTTCTCAAGTTATTAGTGTTTTGAGTTAAATTATCATTGTGTATATTTTGTGTAGTGTTTAAATCTGAAGTGTAAGTTGGATTGTTATTTTGGTTTTCCATTGTTGTGAAGTTGCGTGTACGTATAGGTGAACGTGATAGTGGCATATAAAAAAAAATAATTGGAGAGAAAGTTTACAAAAGTAAATTAAATATAAGTAATAATAATAATTTAAATAATATTAATATTAAGAATTAATATTTAATATTTGTAATAATTTTATTTTAATAAAAGATTTAAGATACGAACTTGATTGCACACAAAATGTTCAGCAAAAAATGGTTGTAGTATTTGTAATTATAAAAGAGATTATAGATGATCTGGAGTGTTATTGCGTTGTTGTAGACACTGTGATGGTTGTAGCGACGTTAAATATGAATATTTGAAGTGATGTTGTGCGGATTGTTATTGCTGAATTTGATGTTGAATGTTGAGATTGTTTATTTCGCAATGTTTTAATTCAGGAAAGTAGTCAAATTTATATTTCACAAGTATGGTTTGTGCTTTCGGTATTCGAGTATTCGCACTCTTGGTTTGCTTGCAACGCTCGGAAATGCTAACTTTGTGAGTGTACAAAATGTCTTGGGTTAATGTTAAGCCAGCTTCTAACAATTAATAACACGTTGAATCGATGATTTCCCTTTATTACAAATTCTTGTGAAATATTACTGCAAGATATGGTGCGTCGGTTTGTAGCGTTATATGTAAAAACGGGAGTAAGTGACCAAAGTGAAAACACGAACGGGTTCACAATTGTTATTATTGTTTCAATGATGGTTATTGATGAATTTTTAAAATGAGTACTTATAAATGCAGGATCGCCAATATAGAATATGTTTTTATTCTATTTAAAATATTTTATTTTAACAACTTTATTTTTATACATTCAGAAAATTAATTATTAAAAAATCAAATTGAAAAATATTGAAAGACAAATTTATATATGAAAATAAAAATATTAAAACAAGTTTAAATTAATAAAGTAGATACATATATTATAAACCCTACAAACAATAGCTTCGAATAATTTAGGAATAGCAGAAAGCTTAGCTATACCGCGGTAATTTTCTATAGAGGACCTACTCCCGGTCTTATAAAGGGGTATAATGAATGATTCTTTCCAAGCTGAAGGGAAAATCCCTAGCTTAAGAGAAAGATTAAATAAATTAGTTAAGGGCTCATAAATATGTTTAGCACAGTTTATGAGGAAACACGTCGGGATCGAATCGGGGCCAGCCTTAAATGGTTCTTTTAAGTTACTCAAATAATAAAATACTTCCTCGGAAGATATCTGCGGAATAATAGCAGAGGTGAGGGAACAGAGTTTAAGGTTTGCTCAGAGGCGAGTTAATGGAGTAATTTGACCTGAAGAATTGGGCAAACATGTTGGAAATTGATTGGGAGTCACAAGAAACGGTATTTTGATATTTCATAGCAGACGGAAAACTAGTCACTCTGCGCCTAGAGTTAACGAAGTCATAAAATGATTCAGGGTTTTTTATTAGATTCCTTTTAACTTTGCACAAATAAGATCTGTAGCATTTTTTATTTAATTCAAAATAAGCGTGTCGGATAACTGAGTATTTAATATAGTTAGTGTGCAAACCAGTTTTTTTGTACAATTTAAACGATCGCGACTTCTTATTTTTAAAATTTTTTAGTTCTTTAGTAAACCAAGGTTGTGATTGCTCCTTTTGTACGCAAACCCGTTTTGGTACAAACTTTTGAAATAAGCTGGCCAAAAAGAATTGTTAAGCAAAGTATCAAAAACTTCAGGTGCCACATCAATTTTAAAAGATGATACGTTACGTTCGTATTTAAAGTTAAATTTTCGGATTGCTAAGTTACAAGTCTTAATTTTTGATGAAATGTAAAACTCTATATCATCAGAAGAAGTGTCCCTAGCAAATCTAGAAACAAAAATCGATTTTCTCAAAGGAACCACAACCAGCTTCTTTGCAGAGCAGTCAGCCTCATCCAATGGTGCTACAATTTTTGCAACAATAGGAGCAGATTGGGATGGTGGAAGCGATTGAGGCGGTGATGGACCCACCTCAGATGAAGATGCCTGTAAGTTCTCATGATCAGAATTGCTTCTATTAGAGGAAGAAGCGCGAGTGCAGATAGCTCTTGATGAAGTTGAAGAAGACGGGCCCAGAGGCGGAGGGACAGGAGACAAAAGATTAATTAGCTCAATTTGTTGGGGTTGAGGCAAGATATTTTTTGATGTAATGTAAGAAGAGCCATTATATACAGATTTCTCGAAGGCGTTCGACAAAGTATCACACCGTATACTCTTGTTCAAACTTGCGGCATTGGGGTTTCATTCTACATTTTTATCGTGGATTAAGTCATATTTGTCCAATAGACGCAGTGTCGTTGCTGTTGATAGTGCCACATCCCATCCATTTACTGCGCCTTCTGGTGTTCCGCAAGGGAGCATTCTTGAACCACTCTTTTTTATTATTTTTATTAACGATATTGGCTCGTGCTTCTCATTTGCAGAATACTTATTGTATGCGGACGATCTTAAAATTTTTGCAATTGTCAACAACTTTCAAGACTCTGAAAAGTTGCAACATGATCTAGATAAGGTTCATAACTGGTGTTGTTTAAATCGTTTGTCGTTAAACATAAATAAATATTTCCACGTAAGGTTTGCTAAGCTAAAAACTACTTTGCGTACTTCCTATACTATTGCTGGCTCTGCCCTGAAATTCGTTGATGAAATTAAAGATTTAGGCGTCATTTTTGATTCAAAGTTAAATTTCACCAGCCACGTTTATTATGTCATTACTCGGTCATATTCGAGGTTAGCATTCCGACGTCGTAATTGCTCTGCGTTCACTAATCCGTATACTCTCAAAACATTGTATTGTGCGTTTGTTAGATCGAGGCTTGAGTATGCCGCTTTTATCTGGAGGCCTTGCCAAATAGGCCTTTCCAATCGTCTTGTGAGAGCTCAAAAAGTTTTTCTACGATTTGCACTTCGATCAATGAATTTTTCAGATCCTTTACCATCTTACCGATCTCGTTGTCTATTGATAAACTTAAAATCCCTTGAGAACAGAAGATCTATACTGTCGTCTTCATTTGTCATTGGTATCATTTCTGGGACTATTGATTGTCCTACGCTTCTAAGTAAAATTAAGTTTAATGTCCCATATAAGAATCTCAGGCAGTTTGAAACCTTACATATTGATTTCTCCAGAACCAATTATGGAGTGAATGCCCCTAATTCTAGGACATGTTCTGATTTAAATTCGCTCTTCAGTTCTTTTGATGCTGATTTCACGTTGCCGTATGCCATATTATTAAACCATCTTAGATCATTATTCTCTTAAAATTACTATTGTATGCCAATTATTTTTACCTATACTCAATTAGAATTTGCAATTTGAAGGCGTAATATACATATTTACATGTATCAGTAAGTGCGTTACTTACTATAGAATTTTTCTGTACTTCTAGTCTGTAAGATCTTTTGTAATCATAGACCTAATAAAAAATTAAATGAAATGAAATGAAATAAACAAACACAATATTCTCAATACGCAAAACCACATTTTCAATTCAAGCAAAACTGGCAATCACATTGAAACAAACATCAGTTACTTGGAATTCGATTTAGCTCTTAATAAACTAAAAGGGAAGACCCCTGGAATTGACCGTATATCGTACCCAATGATTAAACATTTACCAGAAAAAGTGAAACTTCGAATTCTTGAACACTATAACAACATATTCAATAACTATATACCACAAATCTACAAAAATAGCCTTTCATTCCAATTTTAAAGCCTTAAGCTGACAAAACTCTTATGAAATCATACCGACCTATTTCCCTTAACCCATGTTGCTCGAAAGTGTTGGACAAAATTATCGCAAATCGATTATGGTGGTTTGTAACAACCCACAAACTATTACATAGTCATCAAATGGGTTTCAGAAAGGGTAAATCAGTGTCTAGTATTCGTAGACTATCAGATCACGCAATCCTTTTCCGCTAAAAAACACCTCTCGTTATTATCACTTGACTTTTCGAAAGCGTTCGACAAAGTAGGAATCCACACTATCTTAGATCAACTAAAGCGATGGAATATAGGACCAAAAATATTCTACTACATCAAAAACTACATGCACAATAGAAATATTCAAATAAGGATTAATTCCCATTATTCTCAAATATTCCCACTACAAAACGGTATCCCGTAGGGAACCCGTTTGTCAGTCATATTATTCCTCACCGCATACAACGAGCTTTGGAATATAATCTCACTTCACAAAGAAATAGATTTCCTCGCATATGCTGATGATTTCCTAATTATCAACAAAATGGGCGAAAGTAAAAACATCACCTTCAGGCTTGACGACCTGTTCAATGACATCTCCAAATTCACATATGCAGAAGCACAACTGCTCTTCTAACGCAACATGTAACAATCTCTCTATCAGCTCCGTCGACAACTTCAAAATACTTGGACTTATATTTAACAAAAGATAGTAATGGAATAATCATATCGAATATCTGACTTCCGCTCTAATAAAACGACTAGACCTTATAAAATGGCTTTCAAACCAGAAATACAATTGTAAAACAGTATAGTTAGTATCAGCAGTTAAAGCATTAATCATTTCAAAAGCTAACTACGGTGTATATCTTTACTCCTACTGCCCAAAATATATTATAAACATATTAAACTCGATGATTAACGCCAGTATAAGAATTGTCCTGGGGGCCTATAGAACAACGCCTGTCCAAACCATGCTTCTAGAAGTAAATATCTGCCCAATTAAAATAAGCAAAGATTTTATCACATCTAAACTAAGTAAGTCCCTTACTCACCACTCCCCCTCTTGCTATCTAAACTTTCCGCACAACAACTAAGTAAAAAACCCAGCCTGCTGTTTAAATATAGTTATAAAACTAGCACAACAACTTAATATTCCATTAAACTCCAAACTACCAAATAAATCCATTTCTCCAAATTGGAAACTAAAAAATTCAACGAATAACACGAACTTAGGGCCAGCTTTTCAGTGCTGGTTTAAACTCAGTTTAAACTTGGTTTTCTGTGCTGAATTAAATTTGTTGCAACCAAAACGAAATAGTCTCCACGCAGCTGATAAGTTAAACTAAGTTTAACTGTGCCCAATCGGCCGTTTAAACTAAGTTTTAACTCAGTATGCAGTTTTTTAGTAAACTTGAAACGGAGTTTAAACTGAGTTTAAACGGCCGATTGGGCACAGTTAAACTTAGTTTAACTTATCAGCTGCGTGCAGACTATTTCGTTTTGGTTGCAATAAAATTTAAATCAGCACAGAAAACCAAACAGCGTTCATCTTGCACTGAAAAACTGGCCCTTAACCACACATAAAAAGAATATCACAAATCCCTCTGTCTACAAACAGCAGTAGAAAAGTACATTGACTTTAAATTCTTATACACTGATGGCTCCAAAATTAATACTCAGGCCAGCTATAGTATAACTGAAAACAACAAAATAATTCAAATAGCCAGTCTACCTCAATACAGTTCAAACTTTGCCGCCGAGTTGATTGCAATACACGAAGCAGTTAAATATGTTATGAAACTTCCAGCAAAATACGCAATTTGTACGGACTCCTTATCCTCTTTGAATGCCGTAGCTAACAATAACAATAACAATTTCTACTGCAACTCAATTAGAAACATGCTTTTGAAAAAACATAGCAAAATATTACTTATCTGGGTACCCGGTTACAAACAAATTCCAGGCAATGAATTTGCCGACTCAGCTGGCAAAAATGCTCTAAATGAACCACTTATAACAACAGAAAATCTCCTCCTTTCAGATATCAATAGATACCTAAAAAATCATTTTGATCAAATCCATGCCACTTTCTATCATCAGTCATCCCATTGGTATATCAACACAACAAAAAATTTCAAATCAAATATCTCGTACCTAAAAATCGATCCTCAGGCCCTATCTAGGAAAGACCAAACTAAAATCCTAAGGCTCCGGCTAGGTCAAACTAAAGTTACCCATGAGCATCTAATGGATAAAAATCTCTCCAATACATGTAAATTCTGCAACGAGCATGTTATCAGCACACACCATCTGTTAGATACATGCAAGTTTTTCGACAGTAACTGACAATCTCTTTTTAATATAAAACCCACAGACTTACTAAACAACCCATCAAAACAAAACATGATAAAACTAATTCAATACATTAAATACTGCAATTTTTATCATGAAATATAATCCACCCTAAAATTTTAATACATACATCCTATACCCATACATACACGGACACATATCGAGTGCATCTATTACCCATACACATGTACATATATACATATAACATAGGAGTACATCATAATTAATTTCGCTTAAGGCCTCGGTAGCCATAGCTTCTTCTTTTATTGTACTATAATTTAGTTATAGTTTCACTATCTTTGTAAATAAATAAATAAATAAATGATATAAAAACAGCTTTTTGTTGTTTTTTTACTCCGACAAGGTTCAAAGTTGATATATTTTGGAACGATTTTCCGTCGATCCTTGTCAAATTTGGTTTTGAAACAAACCGGTTTCGGCGTTGTGCCATCTTCAGTGTTATTTATTGTTTCAAAACCAAATTTGACAAGTATCGTTCCAAAATATATCAACGATATAAAAACATTAAAAATATATTTTAAATTGAAACAGTTAAAAACTTAATGTTTTTATATATTTTTAAATTAATTAAAAGTTTATAAATATTTTTTGGAGCTTGCGCTTGAAGGATGAGAAATATAAAAAAGCAGCGGAATGAATGGTTTGTTTTAACTGTTTCAAAATACATATTTTACATATAGCATTCTTACTTATATTTTAGGAGACTAACTATGACAACCATATACACTTCAGAAATTTTGTTTTTAATCCGAATTTTTGAGCCATTTACTTCTAAATAGAATTTCGTAAATCCAAAACCTATTTAAAACTATAGAGAACTGGATCATAAGTTTAAGTTTATATGTAAGTGCGTGGTTCACGAGAATTTCAATGTATGTATGTTATTTGCATGCGATCGTTCATACATACATACATTCATATGAGTGAATGACACTTATTGCGTAACTTTGCTCTGGCATTTACTAATAACTTCATTTATTCTCTTAAATGATACTTCTTTGGGCCAGACTTTATTCAATTAAACGTTGTACTAAGGAGCTTTACGGCCGGTTTTTTTTTTTTAATGAAAAGTAAAACAAAGTTTTCTTTATATTCTCCTACGCGTTTCGGGGTCTTTTTACCGCCTTCATCAGGGAGTCTGCATTTATTACAAGGCACATATAAAAACACAAACAGTTAGACATAAATATAACTATAAACAAAATTTATATACATACATACATACATATTATATACATATATATTACTTACATTTATTCTACAAAACTAAAAACAACCATCATTATAATCACTTAACAACATAGTATTCTGCGTCATCGCACGTCTGTTCTTCTACTGCGCATTATTGCTGTTCTGTACGCGCAATTTATGTTGTCCACGTCTTCCTTTAAATTCATCGCGTCTTGTACTTTCTCTTGAATGCGTAGGCCTTCTAGTGTAAATCTCGTTCTCTCTCGTCTCTCTACGTCTAATATTTTAGTGTTGTCGAAGTCTGCTGTATGTCCGCTGTTTGTCAAGTGTTAGGCTAACGCAGTTGCAGTTTTTTTGTTTCTTGCATCTGCTTTATATTCGCCTAGTCTGACGCCGAGCGCACGCTTAGTTGTGCCTATGTAAATTTTATTGCAAGGCTCGTCAGTTTTCCCTTTGCATTTAATTTCATAGACAACATTATGTTGTTGTTCCTTGATTATTTCGTCTTTTGTTTTGGTAAATATTTTATTGAGAGTGATGTTTGGTTTATGTGCGAATATTACTTTTTGTATTTTCGATGTTTTTGTGAAGTGTTTTACTATCCGTTAGTCCTTGTATGTACATATGTGACTCCTGCAAATATTTTGTTTTCATTTCTTGGTTCGGGTTCAATGTTCACTTCTTTCGATTGTCGTTTTTGTTTTGCTATTGATAATAAATTTTCTATTGTTTTGACTGGGTACCCGTTTTTTATTAAAATGTTTTTTATTTTTTCCGCCTGGTCGCTCAGCTCGTAGACTTTGTTAATAACGTTAATTGCTGTATTCTTTTTTTGTGTCCATGGGTGATTGGAATGAAAATTTATCATTCTAGACGATGCTATAGATGCATACCAATTCCTTATAATTTTCTTATCTGATTTATGAATTTTCATGTCTAGGAAGGCTAACTTTTGCCCACTTTCAATAGTTTTAATATGCCTTCCACGTAATTTTTCTTAACTATTGCGAATATATCATTTACATATTTATTTACGTATTGGATATATATGTCCTTAGATTCGAGTTCAGCGATGCTTTCGTCCAGTATTTTGTCAAGTACAATGTCAGCAACAGTGGGTGATAATGGATTTCCTATCGGCATTCCGTGTACCTGTTGGTAGTATGTCCCGTTGTACATAAAATAATTATTGTCCCGTAGGCAGAATTCTAAAGTGTTTAAAAATTGCTTCTTTGTAAGTGTTGTGTGGTTTTGTAGTGAAGTCTATTGTTGCATAATTGTCCGGATAGCTAGTTGTACTGGTATGTTTGTAAAAAGGGATACCACATCGAAGGAAATCAGGACTTCGTCTTCCTCAATAATCAAATTTTTCAGCTTTTCTTTTATTTGCAACGAATTCTTAACATTGTATTTTTCCGAGATAATGTTGTTAAGGGTTTTTCCTATAAATTTTGAAAGATGATAGCAAGGAACATTGATGGAGGCATTTATGTTGCAAGTGTTGATTAAGATTGTTCGATGAGAAACGAAACCATTTAATAATGAGCAGTGTTTCAAGAAAACGAAATATTTGTGAAGGTGTTGTAAAAGACGGTATAAGAAGAAATGACGAGTTTTTTTTAGAAAATGGCAAATTAAAAGGTAAAACGGACATGATTTGGGATAGTCTATCTGAAGAATTAGGAGGAAAGTTTAAAAGCAAAACAATTTATACCAAATTATGCGATATTCGTTTTCGCAAGAGCCTCGGATTTGAAACAAATCAAATTAAACATAATTGACAGCGTAATTAACGAAAATGTCATTTCCGTGGAAAACATTTCTTTTGATGAATTGACTAAATTCAAAATATTTACGGAAAGTTCAGGTTACGAAAAACTGTTTGTAACCAAAGTTTTTAAGAGAAAATAAAGTGGTCGCGAAAAAACCTACAGTAGAGAATATTTAAAATTAAAACCTGGCAGATGGGAAAATAAGATAAGCACAAAAATTTGGGATGTTACAAAAATGAAATGCGGTTCCATTTCCGTGTCCATTATCTCATACAAGAAGGAAAATGTGGTAAAATGGAGAGTGAGTTGTTTTAAGAACATACATATGTACTAATTACAAGCTTAACACATCTTAACACCCTTATTCTGTGAACTTCATAAATCAGTAAAACATGTATTATTAAAAAAGATATTTATCAAACAAAAAGCTTTTTGTTATTCTGTGCAATTATTGATAAAACTTCAAGCTTCACTGCGAAGCGCTTTTCACCACACTGTGAGCAAATAATTACGTGCAGAAATCAGCTGTTTAGTGCGAAATGGATTCTTCTGCAACGTAAGTATTCATTATTTATTTTAAAGAAATAAATGGTTTAATATTTACAGGAAACCAAATAACCAATGTGCTACGCACGAAAAACTCGAAACTTACGTTTCGTTTTGCCGGGCGCATCCGGAAATTGGTAAAGGTAAAAATACGCCAAAGTTGCCTCAGCAAATGCAGTATTTGTGACAGCAGCTGGCAGAGCAATTAAATGCGTGCAGAGGGTCATCTCGTATTGTAGCTAAATGGAAAGAGGTAATTCGTCTGATACTTGTTACAAGATTTTGATTTACAAACGTTGGGTGTGTGGAAGAGCCAAATACGATCGCAGGCAAGACGCTTAAAAATGGACCAGTGGCTCACTGGAGGAGGGCCCTGTGGCTAGCCGTTGACCGATTTCGAGGAAAAATCTTTGGCCACTTTTGGATGGAGTGGAAACATTTGAAAGCTTTGGTTTAGGGCTACCGCGAACACAAATTGTAGAATCGTCGACAATTGAGTGTCCAATATCATCTACTGAATGTAGACTGCCAAGTTCTTTGCCATCGTGCAGTTCAGCACCACTGCCAAGCCCATTATTGTCACCAAGCCCACTACCTTCGCCAATCCCACTCCCTTCGCCAAATCCTGCATCATCTCCATATGATTCACCGTTATTTAGCCCGGAAAATCAAGTATATACCTTATCTTTAATTCTACAATATATGTACATACACTCCTGGCCACTGGTTAGACGCACGGCCTTTTTGCTTTATTTTCTTTTATTTATTCTCAAAGAATAGCCATATTAACGAAAGTTTTAAAATTTATACGAAGTTTTTAATAATTTAACAAACTCTCAATTTTGCAGCCCAATAATTTGTACCAATAAACTCGTATGTAAAGGGTGGTTAAATTTTAAGGGCCGATCTTGACATTTCTCAATTTCAGACTAACTCAATTTGAACATGGAATGATACAAACGTCGTCAATTGTCAGAATGTTGGCAAGACATGGCAACAGTAGATGATCAATTTTCGAACAAAATCATCTTCAGTGATGAGTCACATTTTCACCACAGTGGATTCGTCAATAAGCAGAATTGTCGCATTTGGGCGAATGATAATCCAAAAGTGCTTGTCGAAAAACCAATGCACCCACAAAGAGTGACTGTTTGGTGCGGTTTATGGGCTAGCGGCATCATCGGGCCGTATTTTTTCCAAAATGAGAATATTTGGCACATTAACGGCATAGAGCCTCAATTATGCCTCAGCGTCATCGAATTTGTGTTTTATTCAAAATCAACATCGGCCCTTAAAATTTAACCACCCTTTATATGAATATACATACATACTTATACATACATATATGTATGTATATACATACGTGCATATCTATTTACATATGTCCATAAGTATATGCATACATACAAACATGCATATGTATGTCTTTACATAGTTTTTAATTAAGGTCTTTTTTGAAGAGTGACACGAATTCGGATGCCAGTACATCACGGCCATCACGAGGGGAGCGCAATAAGCTACTTAGTACTCTTATTGCTAACTTAGCAAAGAGGAATGCTGCTGAGGAACACAGGCAACATCGTGAAGAGGAACAGCGTCTGGAGCACCGGGAAGTAATACATGCCATCCATGACATAACAAGTACTGTCACAGAGTTAATAAATGTTTTAAAACAAAACTCTGGTCATTAGACTAAAGAATTTTATATTTTTTAACTTCCTTATTTAAATACATACATTTATAAAAATCTAGGTGTTTATGTATTGGTAGCGGTATGCTGATGAGGTGCTCGTGTAGTTCACATGTTGCCCAAATCCCCAGAGTCATGTGTTGCTCCCGGAAATTTTGCATTTAAAATGTAAAACATAAACGGTGATCACATACCTGAGAAAAATAATTATTTAGAATTGTTATGGTCATAGGCAACAAAGCTTACTGCTTCGACGTTAATGGAATAGTACTCTTTACTATTCATATATAAATTAAGGCGGCGTTCGACATTGTTTGAAGGTGGGGCAATCATAGCAATATGTGTGCAATCTATTGCTCCCATCGTTCTTTTTATACCGAATCTCCTAAAGAATCTGAAAAAGTAATCAAACAGTTAAAAAATCAAGACTTCAATGAGCCAAAATTCTGGAGCGAAGAGTCGTACCATAACGTAGCGACATATCGAGGAAATACAGAGTCAAAACACGAACAGGGCAACAAACGGGTGACAGATGATGGCGAACAACGAATCATCAATGCTTTCTTAGATAAAGAGCTCCGCGAACGTGCAGACATACAGGGCACTTCGACAATCACATCACACCGCATAACGATGAGGGACGATCAACCCATAAAACAGCGATATTATCGGCGGAACCCAGCGATGCAAAAGGTAATTGACGAAGAAATCGACGCTCTGTTGGCGAAAGGCTATATTGAACCATCCACCAGCCCATACAGTGCCCCGATCATACTAACCAGGAAGAAGACGGGGAGCTGGCTCCTGGGCATTGACTATCGTCAATTGAATGCACGATCCTTTCCAGATGCCTATCCTCTCCCACGCATCAATCACATACTCGAGCAACTCCGCAACGCAAAATACATCAGTTCGCTGGATTTAAAGGACGGTTCCTGGCAAATACCAATGGAGGCTTCGAGTAAACAATTCACAGTGGCGAGTGATGCCTTTCGCCTCCACTCAGCTCCGGCAACTTTTCAGCGAGCACTCGACACAGTCATTGGCAAACACTGTACGACGAAGTAACTCCTGGAACAGCCCGCATCCGGAAAGTGTAAAGTTCCGTCCAGTAAAGAATTGAACAAGTTCTGAGAGGTAGTTGTTCACATTTGAACAACATACGTGCAGTCTTCAGTGGTGAGGCATCCACATGCTTAACCCGTCTGGGTCAATAGATTTTGAGGCTTTCGCCTTCCCGATGGCTTCCTTCACCACGTTACTGGAGAAGGCAAAGAGTGCGCTCGGGTTCTGTTTGCGCAGCCTTCTGCTGACTGATGGTTTGATTCTGTTCGCCGAAGCTGCTTGAGGGAAGCACCAGTGCTGGCCACGACTACCGCAAACACTGTACGACGAAGTAACTCCTGGAACAGCCCGCATCCGGAAAGTGGAAGGTTCCGTCCAGTAAAGAATTGAACAAGTTCTGAGAGGTAGTTGTTCACATTTGAACAACATACGTGCAGTCTTCAGTGGTGAGGCATCCACATGCTTAACCCGTCTGGGTCAATAGATTTGGAGGCTTTCGCCTTCCCGATGGCTTCCTTCACCACGTTACTGGAGAAGGCAAAGAGTGCGCTCGGGTTCTGTTTGCGCAGCCTTCTGCTGACTGATGGTTTGATTCTGTTCGCCGAAGGATGCAGTGTGAATTGTCGGCGAAAGTTGCTCGCGTGTCGCTTCATGTCCGACGAGGCGTAGCGCTTCGTTGCCGACCCCACCCCGAGATTACGGGACTTCAGGTGCTCCTTCCACTTGTCCCAATTGTGTTTGTCAATCAGGCGTTGGATCTCCAAGTTTAGCTCCCTAATACGGGAGTTTCTGGGGTCCGCCTAGCGAAGGTGGTCGCGTTCTTCTGCCAGAGAGGCCGCCTCAACCGGGAAATTCGGTCGGATCTCAGGAATTCTCCCGGCTTGGATGAAAAGGGCTGCTGCAGACTTTACCATCTTGTGGAATTAACGCTCACCAACACGTCATTTATTGTGCGGAATGTCGCATCGTCTATCTGCTCTGCCAATATGTTTCCCTCACGATCATTTAGCAGGCTTGAAAACCAAAGTTAGGAAGTGTGCGCGAGAGCATATGCGCCGGGGGCGCGATGAGAGATGCCGTTGAGGCCTGGGGCGCCTGGATACGTGAGCAACACTGGCATACAAACGATGTGGACCACTTCCCGAAAAAACCGATACTTACGTACAAAATGACAACGATCATCTTTGGACTATTTGTTTGCGTTGCTGTGCCGAGCACATACAAAGTTTCATTTTGCAATGCCAAGAGGTTCACGTGCCATTGCTGAACATACATATGTGGATGATTTGGTAATGAGTTTTAGTAAAGCAGATGAAGCTGTTGAGGTCATTCACATTTACGAAGCTACCAAAATCAACGCAGCCACGGATTTCAAATTACGCAACTTTATATTCCACGACAAATCGGCACAACAAAAACTGAACGGCGTATGCGGATCTTCTGACAAAGCGATAGTGATTATGGATCGCAAAGATAATTGCTCAAAACGTCCTTAACGGCATACGATGTCTAAGCAAGCGGGAACTGTGAGGGATTGTGATGTCGATGCACGACTCATTTGGCCTTTTAGCAAATGCAATTGTATACCTAAAACTGATGGTGCAACAACTGTGGAAACTCGGTGTGCAGTGGGATAACGCGATTCCAAAAAAATTGGTTTAGCGATGGTATAAGTGGTGGGGAAACGTCCAGCGTTATCAAACGTTTTCCATACCAAGGTGCTACCCCCAATGCTGTTGGTAGCTGATGATGTGCAGCTACATATTGTTGTAGATGCCAGGGCATCCGCCACTAAGGGGTCTGACAATACCGCGCCTTGAATTGCAAGCTGCAGTCTTGGGCTGTCGTCTAAAGGAGTCTATCGATCGCTGTCACGACATCCGAGCGAATAGCACATTTTGGAGAGATTCGAAAACTGTCATACTTTGGATCCATTATACGTGCAGAAGCTACAAACAGTTTGTGGCATTTCGACTAGCCAATATATTAAGCACGACAACTGTAGTTCAATGGCGCTTATATCGCGAAACTTCGCGGTCGTCGAAGAGGAGAGTTGAGTTCTGCTGAACTTGCAGCTGCTGAAGTTAAAGTTCTTCGTCACGTTCAGCTCGAGTAATTCACAGAAGAGATCCACGCGATCAACCACAAGAAGTGTCTGTCAAAGTCGGGCGCTCTATATCAGCTAAAATTCTTTATATACGTCGACGGTTTGCCAAAATCAACGGTAAAATGATTTGCCACAATCTTAGTACGTGACACGTCTCGTTATCAAGTAATATCATTGCCAGTTTAACTATCAGGACAACAGTCTCACAATTAACGAAGTGCGACAGTTTCTGAGTTCCTTGTGCGCGTGCTCTGTTCAAGTCATTCAAGAGAGAGAGTTCTATGTGCATTTACAACAACGCCGATAGACCGTCTCACACCATATGTTCGCCATTTCTCTTGAGTTGATTTGTAACTATCGACTATTTTTTGTGACTATCGGCCGATGAAGAGAAAAGCGTTGGGTTGGATTGTTCACATGCTTCACACGGAATTCGCAGACGATCTCTCCACTGAGTCATTTATTTTGTGTTTGCGCAATTTCGTAAACCGTAGAGAGCTGCAGGAACTTACAGATACTGACAGACGATCGTACTTGTGCAGATAAACGGGCGCATATATTTGCATAATATTTTATGCCTGACTGACGACACATATCTGCATTTCAATATCATGTGATTTGACGAACGAAATAGAGCTCAAAATTAAAAGTAAGGAAAATAAGATGGCTAATTAATTGGCAAACAATTATTTCGCAGGTGGCCGCTGTGGTCGAGTTGGTAGCGGTACGTGCTATAACTCGATATGCCGGGCAAGCAAAATCTTAATCATAGAAAAAGTTTTTTCTAATAACGGTCACCCCTCTTCGGGCAAAGGCAAACATCCGAGGGTATTTCTGCCATGAAAAAGGTGCTCATAAAATACATCTGCCGTTCGGAGTAGGCACAAAACTGTGCTTCTGGTTATGCGGCTCGAGCGGGCGTCTGTCTTGGAGCAAGCCGCTCGCTATATAAATGAACTCAAACTTTTTACCCCCAGCAATGAGTTATGCGTTGGGTTTGGAACCCACAATGAAAAATGCAAGTCTAATAAAAAGAACGAAACAGCCTCGGATAATAAACTCCCCACAAGTTGACGACCCCCGCAAACGAAACATAGACTACGATTTACGGATATTCACCTGGAATGTCACCCCCATCAGTGAACGAATTTTCACAATTCGCATCAGAGCTAGACTTACCAATGTAAACTTGATTTGTGCGCACACCCCAACAAAGGAGAAGGATGATAGGACCAAGGATGAGTCTACGAGCGTCTAGAGGAAACATACGAGCGCTGCCCCCGACACGATGTAAAAATTGTGATTGGCGACTTCAGCGCTAAGGAATGTGAAGAAGACATTTTTGGTCCAACAGTCGGAAGATTCATCCTTCATGAGAATATCTCTGGCAATGGAGAGCCTGATTGACTTCATCGCGGCGCGAAACATGGTAGTAAGTAGCACCAGATTCCAACATCGAAGCATCCACCAAGCCACTTGAGTGTCCCCTGATCAAATAACGCGAAACCAAATTGAAAGACGCGAGATACGCTTCTAGCGTGCTTGATCTTCATTCTATCCGAGGAGCCAAGCCTCAATAAGGATGCCATACCATTAGCACTTCCAAGGGTGCAAAGATCGGCCCTGATATGCATAGGTGGGGCTTTACGTACAGACCCATCGGAAGCATTATACACCATACTAAATATCCTTCCGATCGATATCACGAAGCGGGGGGATGTTTTCTCAGCCCAACTAGGATTAGAACAGTCCTTCCGCCTTCTTGATCACTATAGTACCTTTAAGGCTGAGGTAGCTGCAATACAGGAGGCGGTGGACTACCTAAAAAGAAAATAAGTTGGATATAAAGATTCATTTTTCTGGACAGTTCAAGCTGCGCTAAGGGCACTTAATTCTGTCAACTGCAACTCTAAAACAGTAACAGCCTGTTGCAAATCTCTAAACGAGATGGCGGAGTAGTTTGATTTTCACTTGGTATGGGTGCCAGGACACAGTAACACAGTATCCTCTCCCACGCATCAATCACATACTCGAGCAACTCCGCAACGCAAAATACATCAGTTCGCTGGATTTAAAGGACGGTTCCTGGCAAATACCAATGGAGGCTTTGAGTAAACAATTCACAGTGGCGAGTGATGCCTTTCGCCTCCACTCAGCTCCGGCAACTTTTCAGCGAGCACTCGACACAGTCATTGGCCCTGACATGGAACCGTTTGCCTTTGCCTACTTCGACGACATTGTGGCGAACCCTCGAAGAGCACATGTCTAAACTGAGAGAGGTTCTTGGGCACTTAAAAGAAGCCAAGCTACGTATAAATCCTGAAAAATGTGAATTTTTCAAAACTCGACCAAAGTACATAGGGCACGTGATCAGCGATGAGGGCATCCAAACTGACCCAGACAAAGTAGCCGCCATCGAGACAATGAAGCAACCAACTAATCTAAGAGAACTCAGACAATTTCTCCGAGTTGCCTTGTGGTACCAGTGCTTCGTCCCAAACTTTGCAGAAGTGGCGCAGCCGCTAACGTCACTACTAAAACGAGAGGCACGCTGGATCTAAGTTGAAGGACAAAGAAATTCCTTCGAGGCACTCAAAAGCTGCTTGAGGGAAGCACCAGTGCTGGCCACGACTACCGCAAACACTGTACGACGAAGTAACTCCTGGAACAGCCCGCAACCGGAAAGTGTAAGGTTCCGTCCAGTAAAGAATTGAACAAGTTCTGAGAGGTAGTTGTTCACATTTGAAAAACATACGTGCAGTCTTCAGTGGTGAGGCATCCACATGCTTAACCCGTCTGGGTCAATAGATTTGGAGGCTTTCGCCTTCCCGATGGCTTCCTTCACCACGTTACTGGAGAAGGCAAAGAGTGCGCTCGGGTTCTGTTTGCGCAGCCTTCTGCTGACTGATGGTTTGATTCTGTTCGCCGAAGGATGCAGTGTGAATTGTCGGCGAAAGTTGCTCGCGTGTCGCTTCATGTCCGACGAGGCGTAGCGCTTCGTTGCCGACCCCACCCCGAGATTACGGGACTTCAGGTGCTCCTTCCACTTGTCCCAATTGTGTTTGTCAATCAGGCGTTGGATCTCCAAGTTTAGCTCCCTAATACGGGAGTTTCTGGGGTCCGCCTAGCGAAGGTGGTCGCGTTCTTCTGCCAGAGAGGCCGCCTCAACCGGGAAATTCGGTCGGATCTCAGGAATTCTCCCGGCTTGGATGAAAAGGGCTGCTGCAGACTTTACCATCTTGTGGAATTAACGCTCACCAACACGTCATTTATTGTGCGGAATGTCGCATCGTCTATCTGCTCTGCCAATATGTTTCCCTCACGATCATTTAGCAGGCTTGAAAACCAAAGTTAGGAAGTGTGCGCGAGAGCATATGCGCCGGGGGCGCGATGAGAGATGCCGTTGAGGCCTGGGGCGCCTGGATACGTGAGCAACACTGGCATACAAACGATGTGGACCACTTCCCGAAAAAACCGATACTTACGTACAAAATGACAACGATCATCTTTGGACTATTTGTTTGCGTTGCTGTGCCGAGCACATACAAAGTTTCATTTTGCAATGCCAAGAGGTTCACGTGCCATTGCTGAACATACATATGTGGATGATTTGGTAATGAGTTTTAGTAAAGCAGATGAAGCTGTTGAGGTCATTCACATTTACGAAGCTACCAAAATCAACGCAGCCACGGATTTCAAATTACGCAACTTTATATTCCACGACAAATCGGCACAACAAAAACTGAACGGCGTATGCGGATCTTCTGACAAAGCGATTGTGATTATGGATCGCAAAGATAATTGCTCAAAACGTCCTTAACGGCATACGACCTCTAAGCAAGCGGGAACTGTGAGGGATTGTGATGTCGATGCACGACTCATTTGGCCTTTTAGCAAATGCAATTGTATACCTAAAACTGATGGTGCAACAACTGTGGAAACTCCGTGTGCAGTGGGATAACGCGATTCCAAAAAAATTGGTTTAGCGATGGTATAAGTGGTGGGGAAACGTCCAGTGTTATCAAACGTTTTCCATACCAAGGTGCTACCCCCAATGCTGTTGGTAGCTGATGATGTGCAGCTACATATTGTTGTAGATGCCAGGGCATCCGCCACTAAGGGGTCTGACAATACCGCGCCTTGAATTGCAAGCTGCAGTCTTGGTCTGTCGTCTAAAGGAGTCTATCGATCGCTGTCCCGACATCCGAGCGAATAGCACATTTTGGAGAGATTCGAAAACTGTCATACTTTGGATCCATTATACATGCAGATGCTACAAACAGTTTGTGGCATTTCGACTAGCCAATATATTAAGCACGACAACTGTAGTTCAATGGCGCGTATATCGCGAAACTTCGCGGTCGTCGAAGAGGAGAGTTGAGTTCTGCTGAACTTGCAGCTGCTGAAGTTAAAGTTCTTCGTCACGTTCAGCTCGAGTAATTCACAGAAGAGATCCACGCGATCAACCACAAGAAGTGTCTGTCAAAGTCGGGCGCTCTATATCAGCTAAAATTCTTTATATACGTCGACGGTTTGCCAAAATCAACGGTAAAATGATTTGCCACAATCTTAGTACGTGACACGTCTCGTTATCAAGTAATATCATTGCCAGTTTAACTATTAGGACAACAGTCTCACAATTAACGAAGTGCGACAGTTTCTGAGTACCTTGTGCGCGTGCTCTGTTCAAGTCATTCAAGAGAGAGAGTTCTATGTGCATTTACAACAACGCCGATAGACCGTCTCACACCATATGTTCGCCATTTCTCTTGAGTTGATTTGTAACTATCGACTATTTTTTGTGACTATCGGCCGAAGAAAAGAAAAGCGTTGGGTTGGATTGTTCACATGCTTCACACGGAATTCGCAGACGATCTCTCCACTGAGTCATTTATTTTGTGTTTGCGCAATTTCGTAAACCGTAGAGAGCTGCAGGAACTTACAGATACTGACAGACGATCGTACTTGTGCAGATAAACGGGCGCATATATTTGCATAATATTTTATGCCTGACTGACGACACATATCTGCATTTCAATATCATGTGATTTGACGAACGAAATAGAGCTCAAAATTAAAAGTAAGGAAAATAAGATGGCTAATTAATTGGCAAACAATTATTTCGCAGGTGGCCGCTGTGGTCGAGTTGGTAGCGGTACGTGCTATAACTCGATATGCCGGGCAAGCAAAATCTTAATCATAGAAAAAGTTTTTTCTAATAACGGTCACCCCTCTTCGGGCAAAGGCAAACATCCGAGGGTATTTCTGCCATGAAAAAGGTGCTCATAAAATACATCTGCCGTTCGGAGTAGGCACAAAACTGTGCTTCTGGTTATGCGGCTAGAGCGGGCGTCTGTCTTGGAGCAAGCCGCTCGCTATATAAATGAACTCAAACTTTTTACCCCCAGCAATGAGTTATGCGTTGGGTTTGGAACCCACAATGAAAAATGCAAGTCTAATAAAAAGAACGAAACAGCCTCGGATAATAAACTCCCCACAAGTTGACGACCCCCGCAAACGAAACATAGACTACGATTTACGGATATTCACCTGGAATGTCACCCCCATCAGTGAACGAATTTTCACAATTCGCATCAGAGCTAGACTTACCAATGTAAACTTGATTTGTGCGCACACCCCAACAAAGGAGAAGGATGATAGGACCAAGGATGAGCCTACGAGCGTCTAGAGGAAACATACGAGCGCTGCCCCCGACACGATGTAAAAATTGTGATTGGCGACTTCAGCGCTAAGGAATGTGAAGAAGACATTTTTGGTCCAACAGTCGGAAGATTCATCCTTCATGAGAATATCTCTGGCAATGGAGAGCCTGATTGACTTCATCGCGGCGCGAAACATGGTAGTAAGTAGCACCAGATTCCAACATCGAAGCATCCACCAAGCCACTTGAGTGTCCCCTGATCAAATAACGCGAAACCAAATTGAAAGACGCGAGATACGCTTCTAGCGTGCTTGATCTTCATTCTATCCGAGGAGCCAAGCCTCAATAAGGATGCCATACCATTAGCACTTCCAAGGGTGCAAAGATCGGCCCTGATATGCATAGGTGGGGCTTTACGTACAGACCCATCGGAAGCATTATACACCATACTAAATATCCTTCCGATCGATATCACGAAGCGGGGGGATGTTTTCTCAGCCCAACTAGGATTAGAACAGTCCTTTCGCCTTCTTGATCACTATAGTACCTTTAAGGCTGAGGTAGCTGCAATACAGGAGGCGGTGGACTACCTAAAAAGAAAATAAGTTGGATATAAAGATTCATTTTTCTGGACAGTTCAAGCTGCGCTAAGGGCACTTAATTCTGTCAACTGCAACTCTAAAACAGTAACAGCCTGTTGCAAATCTCTAAACGAGATGGCGGAGTAGTTTGATTTTCACTTGGTATGGGTGCCAGGACACAGTAACACAGTATCCTCTCCCACGCATCAATCACATACTCGAGCAACTCCGCAACGCAAAATACATCAGTTCGCTGGATTTAAAGGACGGTTCCTGGCAAATACCAATGGAGGCTTTGAGTAAACAATTCACAGTGGCGAGTGATGCCTTTCGCCTCCACTCAGCTCCGGCAACTTTTCAGCGAGCACTCGACACAGTCATTGGCCCTGACATGGAACCGTTTGCCTTTGCCTACTTCGACGACATTGTGGCGAACCCTCGAAGAGCACATGTCTAAACTGAGAGAGGTTCTTGGGCACTTAAAAGAAGCCAAGCTACGTATAAATCCTGAAAAATGTGAATTTTTCAAAACTCGACCAAAGTACATAGGGCACGTGATCAGCGATGAGGGCATCCAAACTGACCCAGACAAAGTAGCCGCCATCGAGACAATGAAGCAACCAACTAATCTAAGAGAACTCAGACAATTTCTCCGAGTTGCCTTGTGGTACCAGCGCTTCGTCCCAAACTTTGCCGAAGTGGCGCAGCCGCTAACGTCACTACTAAAACGAGAGGCACGCTGGATCTAAGTTGAAGGACAAAGAAATTCCTTCGAGGCACTCAAAAGCTGCTTGAGGGAAGCACCAGTGCTGGCCACGACTACCGCAAACACTGTACGACGAAGTAACTCCTGGAACAGCCCGCAACCGGAAAGTGTAAGGTTCCGTCCAGTAAAGAATTGAACAAGTTCTGAGAGGTAGTTGTTCACATTTGAAAAACATACGTGCAGTCTTCAGTGGTGAGGCATCCACATGCTTAACCCGTCTGGGTCAATAGATTTGGAGGCTTTCGCCTTCCCGATGGCTTCCTTCACCACGTTACTGGAGAAGGCAAAGAGTGCGCTCGGGTTCTGTTTGCGCAGCCTTCTGCTGACTGATGGTTTGATTCTGTTCGCCGAAGGATGCAGTGTGAATTGTCGGCGAAAGTTGCTCGCGTGTCGCTTCATGTCCGACGAGGCGTAGCGCTTCGTTGCCGACCCCACCCCGAGATTACGGGACTTCAGGTGCTCCTTCCACTTGTCCCAATTGTGTTTGTCAATCAGGCGTTGGATCTCCAAGTTTAGCTCCCTAATACGGGAGTTTCTGGGGTCCGCCTAGCGAAGGTGGTCGCGTTCTTCTGCCAGAGAGGCCGCCTCAACCGGGAAATTCGGTCGGATCTCAGGAATTCTCCCGGCTTGGATGAAAAGGGCTGCTGCAGACTTTACCATCTTGTGGAATTAACGCTCACCAACACGTCATTTATTGTGCGGAATGTCGCATCGTCTATCTGCTCTGCCAATATGTTTCCCTCACGATCATTTAGCAGGCTTGAAAACCAAAGTTAGGAAGTGTGCGCGAGAGCATATGCGCCGGGGGCGCGATGAGAGATGCCGTTGAGGCCTGGGGCGCCTGGATACGTGAGCAACACTGGCATACAAACGATGTGGACCACTTCCCGAAAAAACCGATACTTACGTACAAAATGACAACGATCATCTTTGGACTATTTGTTTGCGTTGCTGTGCCGAGCACATACAAAGTTTCATTTTGCAATGCCAAGAGGTTCACGTGCCATTGCTGAACATACATATGTGGATGATTTGGTAATGAGTTTTAGTAAAGCAGATGAAGCTGTTGAGGTCATTCACATTTACGAAGCTACCAAAATCAACGCAGCCACGGATTTCAAATTACGCAACTTTATATTCCACGACAAATCGGCACAACAAAAACTGAACGGCGTATGCGGATCTTCTGACAAAGCGATTGTGATTATGGATCGCAAAGATAATTGCTCAAAACGTCCTTAACGGCATACGACCTCTAAGCAAGCGGGAACTGTGAGGGATTGTGATGTCGATGCACGACTCATTTGGCCTTTTAGCAAATGCAATTGTATACCTAAAACTGATGGTGCAACAACTGTGGAAACTCCGTGTGCAGTGGGATAACGCGATTCCAAAAAAATTGGTTTAGCGATGGTATAAGTGGTGGGGAAACGTCCAGTGTTATCAAACGTTTTCCATACCAAGGTGCTACCCCCAATGCTGTTGGTAGCTGATGATGTGCAGCTACATATTGTTGTAGATGCCAGGGCATCCGCCACTAAGGGGTCTGACAATACCGCGCCTTGAATTGCAAGCTGCAGTCTTGGTCTGTCGTCTAAAGGAGTCTATCGATCGCTGTCCCGACATCCGAGCGAATAGCACATTTTGGAGAGATTCGAAAACTGTCATACTTTGGATCCATTATACATGCAGATGCTACAAACAGTTTGTGGCATTTCGACTAGCCAATATATTAAGCACGACAACTGTAGTTCAATGGCGCGTATATCGCGAAACTTCGCGGTCGTCGAAGAGGAGAGTTGAGTTCTGCTGAACTTGCAGCTGCTGAAGTTAAAGTTCTTCGTCACGTTCAGCTCGAGTAATTCACAGAAGAGATCCACGCGATCAACCACAAGAAGTGTCTGTCAAAGTCGGGCGCTCTATATCAGCTAAAATTCTTTATATACGTCGACGGTTTGCCAAAATCAACGGTAAAATGATTTGCCACAATCTTAGTACGTGACACGTCTCGTTATCAAGTAATATCATTGCCAGTTTAACTATTAGGACAACAGTCTCACAATTAACGAAGTGCGACAGTTTCTGAGTACCTTGTGCGCGTGCTCTGTTCAAGTCATTCAAGAGAGAGAGTTCTATGTGCATTTACAACAACGCCGATAGACCGTCTCACACCATATGTTCGCCATTTCTCTTGAGTTGATTTGTAACTATCGACTATTTTTTGTGACTATCGGCCGAAGAAAAGAAAAGCGTTGGGTTGGATTGTTCACATGCTTCACACGGAATTCGCAGACGATCTCTCCACTGAGTCATTTATTTTGTGTTTGCGCAATTTCGTAAACCGTAGAGAGCTGCAGGAACTTACAGATACTGACAGACGATCGTACTTGTGCAGATAAACGGGCGCATATATTTGCATAATATTTTATGCCTGACTGACGACACATATCTGCATTTCAATATCATGTGATTTGACGAACGAAATAGAGCTCAAAATTAAAAGTAAGGAAAATAAGATGGCTAATTAATTGGCAAACAATTATTTCGCAGGTGGCCGCTGTGGTCGAGTTGGTAGCGGTACGTGCTATAACTCGATATGCCGGGCAAGCAAAATCTTAATCATAGAAAAAGTTTTTTCTAATAACGGTCACCCCTCTTCGGGCAAAGGCAAACATCCGAGGGTATTTCTGCCATGAAAAAGGTGCTCATAAAATACATCTGCCGTTCGGAGTAGGCACAAAACTGTGCTTCTGGTTATGCGGCTCGAGCGGGCGTCTGTCTTGGAGCAAGCCGCTCGCTATATAAATGAACTCAAACTTTTTACCCCCAGCAATGAGTTATGCGTTGGGTTTGGAACCCACAATGAAAAATGCAAGTCTAATAAAAAGAACGAAACAGCCTCGGATAATAAACTCCCCACAAGTTGACGACCCCCGCAAACGAAACATAGACTACGATTTACGGATATTCACCTGGAATGTCACCCCCATCAGTGAACGAATTTTCACAATTCGCATCAGAGCTAGACTTACCAATGTAAACTTGATTTGTGCGCACACCCCAACAAAGGAGAAGGATGATAGGACCAAGGATGAGCCTACGAGCGTCTAGAGGAAACATACGAGCGCTGCCCCCGGCACGATGTAAAAATTGTGATTGGCGACTTCAGCGCTAAGGAATGTGAAGAAGACATTTTTGGTCCAACAGTCGGAAAATTCATCCTTCATGAGAATATCTCTGGCAATGGAGAGCCTGATTGACTTCATCGCGGCGCGAAACATGGTAGTAAGTAGCACCAGATTCCAACATCGAAGCATCCACCAAGCCACTTGAGTGTCCCCTGATCAAATAACGCGAAACCAAATTGATCACGTTTTGATAGACGCGAGATACGCTCCGGCAACTTTTCAGCGAGCACTCGACACAGTCATTGGCCCTGACATGGAACCGTTTGCCTTTGCCTACTTCGACGACATTGTGGCGAACCCTCGAAGAGCACATGTCTAAACTGAGAGAGGTTCTTGGGCACTTAAAAGAAGCCAAGCTACGTATAAATCCTGAAAAATGTGAATTTTTCAAAACTCGACCAAAGTACATAGGGCACGTGATCAGCGATGAGGGCATCCAAACTGACCCAGACAAAGTAGCCGCCATCGAGACAATGAAGCAACCAACTAATCTAAGAGAACTCAGACAATTTCTCCGAGTTGCCTTGTGGTACCAGCGCTTCGTCCCAAACTTTGCCGAAGTGGCGCAGCCGCTAACGTCACTACTAAAACGAGAGGCACGCTGGATCTAAGTTGAAGGACAAAGAAATTCCTTCGAGGCACTCAAAAGCTGCTTGAGGGAAGCACCAGTGCTGGCCACGACTACCGCAAACACTGTACGACGAAGTAACTCCTGGAACAGCCCGCAACCGGAAAGTGTAAGGTTCCGTCCAGTAAAGAATTGAACAAGTTCTGAGAGGTAGTTGTTCACATTTGAAAAACATACGTGCAGTCTTCAGTGGTGAGGCATCCACATGCTTAACCCGTCTGGGTCAATAGATTTGGAGGCTTTCGCCTTCCCGATGGCTTCCTTCACCACGTTACTGGAGAAGGCAAAGAGTGCGCTCGGGTTCTGTTTGCGCAGCCTTCTGCTGACTGATGGTTTGATTCTGTTCGCCGAAGGATGCAGTGTGAATTGTCGGCGAAAGTTGCTCGCGTGTCGCTTCATGTCCGACGAGGCGTAGCGCTTCGTTGCCGACCCCACCCCGAGATTACGGGACTTCAGGTGCTCCTTCCACTTGTCCCAATTGTGTTTGTCAATCAGGCGTTGGATCTCCAAGTTTAGCTCCCTAATACGGGAGTTTCTGGGGTCCGCCTAGCGAAGGTGGTCGCGTTCTTCTACCAGAGAGGCCGCCTCAACCGGGAAATTCGGTCGGATCTCAGGAATTCTCCCGGCTTGGATGAAAAGGGCTGCTGCAGACTTTACCATCTTGTGGAATTAACGCTCACCAACACGAGCGTCGTCATTTATTGTGCGGAATGTCGCATCGTCTATCTGCTCTGCCAATATGTTTCCCTCACGATCATTTAGCAGGCTTGAAAACCAAAGTTAGGAAGTGTGCGCGAGAGCATATGCGCCGGGGGCGCGATGAGAGATGCCGTTGAGGCCTTTGGACTATTTGTTTGCGTTGCTGTGCCGAGCACATACAAAGTTTCATTTTGCAATGCCAAGAGGTTCACGTGCCATTGCTGAACATACATATGTGGATGATTTGGTAATGAGTTTTAGTAAAGCAGATGAAGCTGTTGAGGTCATTCACATTTACGAAGCTACCAAAATCAACGCAGCCACGGATTTCAAATTACGCAACTTTATATTCCACGACAAATCGGCACAACAAAAACTGAACGGCGTATGCGGATCTTCTGACAAAGCGATTGTGATTATGGATCGCAAAGATAATTGCTCAAAACGTCCTTAACGGCATACGACCTCTAAGCAAGCGGGAACTGTGAGGGATTGTGATGTCGATGCACGACTCATTTGGCCTTTTAGCAAATGCAATTGTATACCTAAAACTGATGGTGCAACAACTGTGGAAACTCCGTGTGCAGTGGGATAACGCGATTCCAAAAAAATTGGTTTAGCGATGGTATAAGTGGTGGGGAAACGTCCAGTGTTATCAAACGTTTTCCATACCAAGGTGCTACCCCCAATGCTGTTGGTAGCTGATGATGTGCAGCTACATATTGTTGTAGATGCCAGGGCATCCGCCACTAAGGGGTCTGACAATACCGCGCCTTGAATTGCAAGCTGCAGTCTTGGTCTGTCGTCTAAAGGAGTCTATCGATCGCTGTCCCGACATCCGAGCGAATAGCACATTTTGGAGAGATTCGAAAACTGTCATACTTTGGATCCATTATACATGCAGATGCTACAAACAGTTTGTGGCATTTCGACTAGCCAATATATTAAGCACGACAACTGTAGTTCAATGGCGCGTATATCGCGAAACTTCGCGGTCGTCGAAGAGGAGAGTTGAGTTCTGCTGAACTTGCAGCTGCTGAAGTTAAAGTTCTTCGTCACGTTCAGCTCGAGTAATTCACAGAAGAGATCCACGCCATCAACCACAAGAAGTGTCTGTCAAAGTCGGGCGCTCTATATCAGCTAAAGTTCTTTATATACGTCGACGGTTTGCCAAAATCAACGGTAAAATGATTTGCCACAATCTTAGTACGTGACACGTCTTGTTATCAAGTAATATCATTGCCAGTTTAACTATTAGGACAACAGTCTCACAATTAACGAAGTGCGACAGTTTCTGAGTACCTTGTGCGCGTGCTCTGTTCAAGTCATTCAAGAGAGAGAGTTCTATGTGCATTTACAACAACGCCGATAGACCGTCTCACACCATATGTTCGCCATTTCTCTTGAGTTGATTTGTAACTATCGACTATTTTTTGTGACTATCGGCCGAAGAAAAGAAAAGCGTTGGGTTGGATTGTTCACATGCTTCACACGGAATTCGCAGACGATCTCTCCACTGAGTCATTTATTTTGTGTTTGCGCAATTTCGTAAACCGTAGAGAGCTGCAGGAACTTACAGATACTGACAGACGATCGTACTTGTGCAGATAAACGGGCGCATATATTTGCATAATATTTTATGCCTGACTGACGACACATATCTGCATTTCAATATCATGTGATTTGACGAACGAAATAGAGCTCAAAATTAAAAGTAAGGAAAATAAGATGGCTAATTAATTGGCAAACAATTATTTCGCAGGTGGCCGCTGTGGTCGAGTTGGTAGCGGTACGTGCTATAACTCGATATGCCGGGCAAGCAAAATCTTAATCATAGAAAAAGTTTTTTCTAATAACGGTCACCCCTCTTCGGGCAAAGGCAAACATCCGAGGGTATTTCTGCCATGAAAAAGGTGCTCATAAAATACATCTGCCGTTCGGAGTAGGCACAAAACTGTGCTTCTGGTTATGCGGCTAGAGCGGGCGTCTGTCTTGGAGCAAGCCGCTCGCTATATAAATGAACTCAAACTTTTTACCCCCAGCAATGAGTTATGCGTTGGGTTTGGAACCCACAATGAAAAATGCAAGTCTAATAAAAAGAACGAAACAGCCTCGGATAATAAACTCCCCACAAGTTGACGACCCCCGCAAACGAAACATAGACTACGATTTACGGATATTCACCTGGAATGTCACCCCCATCAGTGAACGAATTTTCACAATTCGCATCAGAGCTAGACTTACCAATGTAAACTTGATTTGTGCGCACACCCCAACAAAGGAGAAGGATGATAGGACCAAGGATGAGCCTACGAGCGTCTAGAGGAAACATACGAGCGCTGCCCCCGGCACGATGTAAAAATTGTGATTGGCGACTTCAGCGCTAAGGAATGTGAAGAAGACATTTTTGGTCCAACAGTCGGAAGATTCATCCTTCATGAGAATATCTCTGGCAATGGAGAGCCTGATTGACTTCATCGCGGCGCGAAACATGGTAGTAAGTAGCACCAGATTCCAACATCGAAGCATCCACCAAGCCACTTGAGTGTCCCCTGATCAAATAACGCGAAACCAAATTGATCACGTTTTGATAGACGCGAGATACGCTCCGGCAACTTTTCAGCGAGCACTCGACACAGTCATTGGCCCTGACATGGAACCGTTTGCCTTTGCCTACTTCGACGACATTGTGGCGAACCCTCGAAGAGCACATGTCTAAACTGAGAGAGGTTCTTGGGCACTTAAAAGAAGCCAAGCTACGTATAAATCCTGAAAAATGTGAATTTTTCAAAACTCGACCAAAGTACATAGGGCACGTGATCAGCGATGAGGGCATCCAAACTGACCCAGACAAAGTAGCCGCCATCGAGACAATGAAGCAACCAACTAATCTAAGAGAACTCAGACAATTTCTCCGAGTTGCCTTGTGGTACCAGCGCTTCGTCCCAAACTTTGCCGAAGTGGCGCAGCCGCTAACGTCACTACTAAAACGAGAGGCACGCTGGATCTAAGTTGAAGGACAAAGAAATTCCTTCGAGGCACTCAAAAGCTGCTTGAGGGAAGCACCAGTGCTGGCCACGACTACCGCAAACACTGTACGACGAAGTAACTCCTGGAACAGCCCGCAACCGGAAAGTGTAAGGTTCCGTCCAGTAAAGAATTGAACAAGTTCTGAGAGGTAGTTGTTCACATTTGAAAAACATACGTGCAGTCTTCAGTGGTGAGGCATCCACATGCTTAACCCGTCTGGGTCAATAGATTTGGAGGCTTTCGCCTTCCCGATGGCTTCCTTCACCACGTTACTGGAGAAGGCAAAGAGTGCGCTCGGGTTCTGTTTGCGCAGCCTTCTGCTGACTGATGGTTTGATTCTGTTCGCCGAAGGATGCAGTGTGAATTGTCGGCGAAAGTTGCTCGCGTGTCGCTTCATGTCCGACGAGGCGTAGCGCTTCGTTGCCGACCCCACCCCGAGATTACGGGACTTCAGGTGCTCCTTCCACTTGTCCCAATTGTGTTTGTCAATCAGGCGTTGGATCTCCAAGTTTAGCTCCCTAATACGGGAGTTTCTGGGGTCCGTCTAGCGAAGGTGGTCGCGTTCTTCTGCCAGAGAGGCCGCCTCAACCGGGAAATTCGGTCGGATCTCAGGAATTCTCCCGGCTTGGATGAAAAGGGCTGCTGCAGACTTTACCATCTTGTGGAATTAACGCTCACCAACACGAGCGTCGTCATTTATTGTGCGGAATGTCGCATCGTCTATCTGCTCTGCCAATATGTTTCCCTCACGATCATTTAGCAGGCTTGAAAACCAAAGTTAGGAAGTGTGCGCGAGAGCATATGCGCCGGGGGCGCGATGAGAGATGCCGTTGAGGCCTTTGGACTATTTGTTTGCGTTGCTGTGCCGAGCACATACAAAGTTTCATTTTGCAATGCCAAGAGGTTCACGTGCCATTGCTGAACATACATATGTGGATGATTTGGTAATGAGTTTTAGTAAAGCAGATGAAGCTGTTGAGGTCATTCACATTTACGAAGCTACCAAAATCAACGCAGCCACGGATTTCAAATTACGCAACTTTATATTCCACGACAAATCGGCACAACAAAAACTGAACGGCGTATGCGGATCTTCTGACAAAGCGATTGTGATTATGGATCGCAAAGATAATTGCTCAAAACGTCCTTAACGGCATACGACCTCTAAGCAAGCGGGAACTGTGAGGGATTGTGATGTCGATGCACGACTCATTTGGCCTTTTAGCAAATGCAATTGTATACCTAAAACTGATGGTGCAACAACTGTGGAAACTTCGTGTGCAGTGGGATAACGCGATTCCAAAAAAATTGGTTTAGCGATGGTATAAGTGGTGGGGAAACGTCCAGTGTTATCAAACGTTTTCCATACCAAGGTGCTACCCCCAATGCTGTTGGTAGCTGATGATGTGCAGCTACATATTGTTGTAGATGCCAGGGCATCCGCCACTAAGGGGTCTGACAATACCGCGCCTTGAATTGCAAGCTGCAGTCTTGGTCTGTCGTCTAAAGGAGTCTATCGATCGCTGTCCCGACATCCGAGCGAATAGCACATTTTGGAGAGATTCGAAAACTGTCATACTTTGGATCCATTATACATGCAGATGCTACAAACAGTTTGTGGCATTTCGACTAGCCAATATATTAAGCACGACAACTGTAGTTCAATGGCGCGTATATCGCGAAACTTCGCGGTCGTCGAAGAGGAGAGTTGAGTTCTGCTGAACTTGCAGCTGCTGAAGTTAAAGTTCTTCGTCACGTTCAGCTCGAGTAATTCACAGAAGAGATCCACGCCATCAACCACAAGAAGTGTCTGTCAAAGTCGGGCGCTCTATATCAGCTAAAGTTCTTTATATACGTCGACGGTTTGCCAAAATCAACGGTAAAATGATTTGCCACAATCTCAGTACGTGACACGTCTCGTTATCAAGTAATATCATTGCCAGTTTAACTATCAGGACAACAGTCTCACAATTAACGAAGTGCGACAGTTTCTGAGTTCCTCGTGCGCGTGCTCTGTTCAAGTCATTCAAGAGAGAGAGTTCTATGTGCATTTACAACAACGCCGATAGAAAGTCTCACACCATATGTTCGCCATTTCTCTTGAGTTGATTTGTGACTATCGACTATTTTTTGTGACTATCGGCCGAAGAAGAGAAAAGCGTTGGGTTGGATTGTTCACATGCTTCACACGGAATTCGCAGACGATCTCTCCACTGAGTCATTTATTTTGTGTTTGCGCAATTTCGTAAACCATAGAGAGCTGCAGGAACTTACAGATACTGACAGACGATCGTACTAGTGCAGATAGACGGGCGCATATATTTGCATAATATTTTATGCCTGACAGACGACACATATCTGCATTTCAATATCATGTGATTTGACGAACGAAATAGAGCTCAAAATTAAAAGTAAGGAAAATAAGATGGCTAATTAATTGGCAAACAATTATTTCGCAGGTGGCCGCTGTGGTCGAGTTGGTAGCGGTACGTGCTATAACTCGATATGCCGGGCAAGCAAAATCTTAATCATAGAAAAAGTTTTTTCTAATAACGGTCACCCCTCTTCGGGCAATGGCAAACATCCGAGGGTATTTCTGCCATGAAAAAGGTGCTCATAAAATACATCTGCCGTTCGGAGTAGGCACAAAACTGTGCTTCTGGTTATGCGGCTAGAGCGGGCGTCTGTCTTGGAGCAAGCCGCTCGCTATATAAATGAACTCAAACTTTTTACCCCCAGCAATGAGTTATGCGTTGGGTTTGGAACCCACAATGAAAAATGCAAGTCTAATAAAAAGAACGAAACAGCCTCGGATAATAAACTCCCCACAAGTTGACGACCCCCGCAAACGAAACATAGACTACGATTTACGGATATTCACCTGGAATGTCACCCCCATCAGTGAACGAATTTTCACAATTCGCATCAGAGCTAGACTTACCAATGTAAACTTGATTTGTGCGCACACCCCAACAAAGGAGAAGGATGATAGGACCAAGGATGAGTCTACGAGCGTCTAGAGGAAACATACGAGCGCTGCCCCCGACACGATGTTAAAATTGTGATTGGCGACTTCAACGCTAAGGAATGTGAAGAAGACATTTTTGGTCCAACAGTCGGAAGATTCATCCTTCATGAGAATATCTCTGGCAATGGAGAGCCTGATTGACTTCATCGCGGCGCGAAACATGGTAGTAAGTAGCACCAGATTCCAACATCGAAGCATCCACCAAGCCACTTGAGTGTCCCCTGATCAAATAACGCGAAACCAAATTGAAAGACGCGAGATACGCTTCTAGCGTGCTTGATCTTCATTCTATCCGAGGAGCCAAGCCGCAATAAGGATGCCATACCATTAGCACTTCCAAGGGTGCAAAGATCGGCCCTGATATGCATAGGTGGGGCTTTACGTACAGACCCATCGGAAGCATTATACACCATACTAAATATCCTTCCGATCGATATCACGAAGCGGGGGGATGTTTTCTCAGCCCAACTAGGATTAGAACAGTCCTTCCGCCTTCTTGATCACTGTAGTACCTTTAAGGCTGAGGTAGCTGCAATACAGGAGGCGGTGGACTACCTAAAAAGAAAATAAGTTGGATATAAAGATTCATTTTTCTGGACAGTTCAAGCTGCGCTAAGGGCACTTAATTCTGTCAACTGCAACTCTAAAACAGTAACAGCCTGTTGCAAATCTCTAAACGAGATGGCGGAGTAGTTTGATTTTCACTTGGTATGGGTGCCAGGACACAGTAACGTACAGGGCAATGAAACAGCGAAGGAGTTTGCAAGAGGGGGAACATACATTCCGCTTTCATAATTATACAATATCGAGTCCTGGAAAACGTAAAGCGCCATAGAGTTAAAAAATTTGGATTTTGCTGGCAAAATGAAACAGTTATAAGTAAAAAAAAACTGATTAAACGAAGATATAAACCAAAAGTATATAAAATTCGAAAACTAGGATAATTCGTTAACTACAAGAAGTCTGGTTTTCATTAGTTTAAGGGTTCGCGAGGGCACTGTATTAAAAAAATTACTAAGTTGTGTCCAATTAACTTATAAATTTATGTTAGTGAAAAACAAATTTTTCTCTCATAAAGAGATTGCATAATTTTTTTACAAAAAATAATATAGAAAATAAAATGAAACGTTAATAAGCATTAAAAACGTTTTTTTCAACTAATACATTGGTCATGCTTTGACAATAGGACGGTAACATCCCCAGTAAAGGGGAAAGTGCATGGACATCAACGTACCAGTATATGTACATATATAATAATTTGAGCCCATATTCAGTTTGAGGATTCACTAAAATCTGCAGCGTCTGCTCACCAGAACGTGCGGCTGCAAGCGGTCGTCTGTCTTGGATCACGCTGTTCGATATATAAAATAAATTAAAAACTTTTGACCCCCAGCAATAGAATGTGCGTTGTGTTTGGGACCCGACACGTTGAACAAAAACTTCAATTATATAATATATAATTTTGGCGCGTACACTATATAGCTCAGTGTTTGGCCGAGCTTCTCCTACCATTTGTGGTGTGCGTCTTTATATTATACCACAAATGGAGGGACCTGCAGTTTTGTGTCGACTCCGCACGGCAGATGTATTTAATGAGAAGCTTTTTCATGGCAGAAATACCCTTGGAAGGTTTGCCATTGCCTGCCGAGGGGTGACCGCTATTAGAAAAAACTTTTTCTATGATTAGGATTTTGCTTGCTTTTTTGACTGAGATTCGAACCTCGAACTCACCGGCATATCGAGTTATAGCACGTACCGCTACCAACTCGACCACAGCGGCAACAAAAACTTCAATTAAATGACTATTAAAGTCTCGGATAACGAACACCCCACACGTTGACAAACCCAGGACTACGATTTACGGATAAGCAGGATGTCCTACAGAAATATAATACTGACATCACTATAGTTCAGCAGATGCTATGGCCAAAGAACGGATGCAAAAAGTATGCATACACCAACCCACTTAGATTTCCCTTTCAACAGGATTTTAAAAGCATCTTTTCAGAATATGATGTATCGTGGCCAAGTCTTTGACTTGGTTTGAATAATTGACATAACTTAGCGAAATAGAAAGGGAACTGGTGAAGCTTTTTGGTCTCGGCCTGAAATTCACAAACGGTTGTAGTGCCATAAAAGAGAGTAGAGTCAGTGAGCGCTTTAATTTGAAACACCGCCAATCGTCAAACTATGAAAAAGTATATAATTGGTAAACGTATACCGCTATTAATCGTCAAGAGGATTCTAATAAAAATACCGCATCCCATAGGACCTCCACACAAGTAGAATTGCAGTAGCGCTGCCAGCGGATTGAAATGGACTCAGCAGCCAATAGCGTTTCGTCAGCCGGCCTGATTTCGCATTAAAAAAAATAAAGCACCTCTTCATGCAACACAGCTTCCGGCGTTGGAGTTTTCAAATATGTTGGCATTTACAGAAGGTTTAGCTGTCAAAAAGGTTTCGTTAAATGTATCGCTTTCCTAACAACAACTGACACAAGCTTACAACACAGATTCGAATTCTGCGATCGTCAAATTCATTAGGGTTTATTGAAGAGATTGCCACCAAATTACTTCCGTTTCCGCTATTCGATGGCAATCCAGAGGATTTAAGGTGATATAAGACTTCCATTTCAACTTTGATCACAATTTTCTTTTCTTTTTTACGGTCGCAAGTAGACGGTCGAGTGAAGATATTAATCAAATTAAAGTTATAAAAAAAAAAAAAAAAAAAAAAAAAAAAAAAACACAAACAATTGCCAGTGTAACAAGTAAAATCTTTATTAGCAAGCGAAAGTGCGAAAAACTAAAAACATAAGTACAAGGTCCAACCAACGAGGACAGTGAAAATGAGTCATGCTCAGCAAAACATACGCCGGAATTCACTGCATTCAGTAGGCGAGTGCAACAAATACTTTACCATTGTTGCTCACAACAACGGCACATCGCAGGCTTCGAACAGCACAGCTCTGCCTAATACCACGACATCGCCTGCGAATAACGCAAAAGCAGCCAGCCCAACAGCAGCAAACCACCAATCACAGCCACCCATCGCGTCATCAGTTAGTACTGCAGCAGCAACGATTACAGCACAAAAAGCAGCAGAGGTAACTATGACAATGAAAAAGTTGGCAGTGCAGACAGGCATTGATCGCTACGTGCCGATCAAGCGCAAAGCAAGCCCCTCTAAAAGCTTACAGGGTGCAAAAAAACAAAACACCAACAATGGGCAAACACTTTCACCTTTGGGTGATAATAGATTTTCAATCATAAGCGTAGACAACGCAAAAGAAAAAACAGCTGCATTGCAGGGTGCAACTAAATCCGACAGTGCCAAGCCACCACCAATATATTTGCGTGAAAGCAGCTCTAATGCACTTGTCGCTAACATTGCCCGCCTAATTGGTACAAACAATTTTCACATTGTTCCCCTTAAAAAAGGAAACATTGACGAAACTAAAATTCAAATATATAAGTAGAAAAGTAGAACTTATGCACTAACTGCCAAGAATTTGGTCATACTGAAACACACTGCACCCTGCTGTATGTGTAGCCTGTGGAGAACTTCACCACTCTTCAGATTGTAATAAGAAGAGGGAAGACATATCCTTAAAAAAATGTAGTAATTGTGGCGGTAATCATACTGCAAACTACAGGAGCTGCCCTGTTTATAAAGACCTAAAATTAAAGCTCGCCCAAGGCATTCAAACGAAACGAAGCCAAATCAAAATGATTCCCCAAGCGCCTAACATTCATACCACAGTATACAGTAATAATACCGCAAGTATTCCTAATATGAAAACAACTTTATCATACGCAAATGTTGTAAAAACTAACACTGTAAACGCTAACCCAAGTATCAATAACAATCAATATTCTAACCCAAGCATACCTATCACTGATAATGCTAACCCAAGCATAACACCCCATAGTGGCTTAGAGGCAATGATATTAAACCTCACACAGTGCATGTCTCAATTCATGTCAACAATGCAAAGTATGATCCAAGACTTAGTTAAAGTGCAAACGCAAATACTACAATCTTTAATCAATAAGAAATGAGCAAGCTCAAAATATGCATATGGAATGCAAACGGGGTAAACCAACATAAGTTAGATCTCAAAAGATTTCTAACAAAAAATGGTGTAGATATCATGCTTTTATCAGAAACGCATCTTACAAACATGCATATCTTTTATTTACCCGGCTACAAACTTTATAACACAAATTACCCAGACGGTAAAGCTCACGGTGGAACAGCAGTGCTCATAAGAAACAGACTTAAGCATCACTCACTTTTACCGTACAGTACGAATTACATGCAAGCCACTTTAATATGCTTAAAAAATCGTGGCACTGGTCTGAAAATTTCGGCAATATACTGCCCGCCACGCTTCTCTATTACAGACAATCAATTCAAAGAATTCTTCAACACGTTAGGTGATCGCTTCCTGGCAGGTGGTGACTATAACGCCAAACATCCTTACTGGGGTTCACGCCTCGCGAACCCTAAAGGTCGGCAGCTTTATAACACTATCAAGGATAAGCGAAACCATCTTGATTTTGTGTCACCTAGACAGCCAACTTACTGGCCAACAGGAAATTACCTGACTTAATTGATTTTGCGATCACTAAAAACATTGACAGAACTTTAATTACTGCTGAAACCTGTGTTGATCTGTCTTCTGATCACTCACCAGTGATGATCGCACTAGATGAACAGCCATGTAAAATCGAATACGTCTTGCCCTTGACATCACAGAAAACAAATTGGCTGAAATACAAAAAGTTTTTAAGTATCCACATGCACACAAACATTAAAATTAATAATGAGGACGATATTGACGACAATATTAGCATTCTGAACTCATTGCTTATAACAGCTGCTACAGTAGCGACACCTCAGCCATCTTCAGACACATCATCGCGAAAAAAATACAAATAAACTTGAAAAGCTCACAATTAAATTGGCTGTTGCACCGAAAGTCTGCATTAAACTTAGACCATAAAATTCTATTATATAAGGCTATTATAAAACCAATATGGACATATGGCATACAGCTCTGGGGCTCTGCCTGTACTAGTAGCGTCGAAATTATTCAAAGGTCTCAATCAAAAGTTCTAAGAGTGATAACAGCAGCACCATGGTACATAAAGAAATCAAACATTCACAAAGATCTTGAAATACCCACAGTCAAAGAAGAAATCAGTAACATCAGAACAAAATCGCACCCGAATGCTCTTGCAAATACTCTAGCAGACACAACTCAAAAAACACGCCTGCAAAGAAGAGATCGTCCGACCTTTTGATGGAGGCACGCACAGCCAACGGAGCCATGTTCACGGGCTTTTAAGCAGAAAGCATTAGATTAAGATTTGAAAACTTATTGTTAGGCTTTACCGATTCAATAAATAAATAAATGTATGAAAAAAAAAACTCTTGACCAAAGTTTTTTTTTTTTTTTTTGATCTGCTTATTTGCGCGCAATCGAGCAACTGGTCTCGAAGCCGCTACCATCTAATCAGTTCGAGTGGGGCATGCATTCCAATACCGTTTCGCCGTTTCCAACTACAAATGTATCGCTGAGTGGATAAGTATATGTCGGAATGAAGAGCATATGAAATGCAGTCTACATGTCTATGTTTCGGTCAGTTACATGAGGTAACAACTTGCCGAAAAGTTTACTTTTTTAAATTTAAATCGTATGTTGCCTCAATTGAATGTGAAATAAGAACTTCCGCCAAAGAAATAAAGTAAGTCTTTTCAAAATTTTGCCCGTTAATTTGATTAACCCGCATGTTTTGATGCCATGTTCTATGAAGGGGCGTTAGTGTCGCTGCTAAAGGAGGAAATCGCTATATAGTTGAGATTGAGAGGACGTGACATGTTGTAGGGATTATTCATTTATCATTTTCCCTTTTGCAATAATTGGATTTCTGTCATAACAAATAGTATAGTAAGTTCTTGAATTACAGTTCAATGGAAATAAGATTTTTCTGAATTGCTGCTGTGAATTTTATTAATTGTTTTATTGATTAAATATAATGAGAAATAGATTTCAATAATTGATTTTTATTGGGAAATAACATCTGGTATAAAATATTTTCCATAATTGGTGACCCCGACGAGGGTTACTTCATTTAGTAGCTACTAGAATTCGCATACATTTAGTAGAAAAAACCAAATACAGGTAGTTGTAGCAACACAGTTGTAAAGTCGCTATTTTTGGAACACCTTCTACAATCTGTTCGGGCTATTATCGCCGTGAGCCCATCCGACGATATCAACAGTCCGCTTATTGCCGACAAAATAATGGAGAACCAAACATCCACAAATGTGTTCGAGGAAAAACACGCTCATCTTCATGCAAATAAAATAAACTTTCAGAGGACCATTGCGCACTTACGTTGAAAGCGACCAACTTGCTTCCACTGTTTAAACGCTTCAAAACAATCGCACAAATTCGAGAGCTCGCAGCTCAAGCAACGATAAATACGGCATTAAAGCAAATAAATGTAATAGGCCATGTCTCAATGCACAAGACAGCAATAATTCGGAAATTTAAAAATACCATTTCGCGTTCAGGCGGCTAATGGTAGCAAGCTACAAAATCGTCATATAATTTTAGACAAATTGTCCGGATCAAAGTTTTGGCTGGCACCGGTGCGTAGTTATCCCTTCTCCCAGCTTGCTACTCAGCAAATCAAACACCAAACAATCTTAAGCTTTACGCAGCCAACAATACAACGATTCCAATATATGCTGAAAGCGGCTTACTCTCGATCTAGGGCTGCGCAGACCAATTGAGTGAAGATTTTGCATTGCTGCTGTACCGTACGCTATCATAGGTGCCGATCTACTTTCACACTACAACCTGCTAATAGATCTGAAGGATCAAGTTCTTATAGATAAAGTAACCAAGAAAATGTCTAAAGGGTTCGTCAGCTCCATTGAGTAGCTCAAAATTTCGACAGTCAATGACAAGGGCAGTGGATTCATGAACATTTTTAAGGAATTTCCTGGAATAACTGGTATTGCTCAAAATCACTCTCCAGGCAAGCGGTTAGTGGAACATTTCATTCCAACTAATGGTGCTCCTGTGTATCAACGTGCTCGTATACTAAACCCAGAGAAATATAAGGCTGCTAAAGCTGAATTTGAGTATTTAATGAAACTAGGATAGCCCGTGGGCTATTCCAATACATTTGGTCAAAAAGAAGACTGGTGACTGGCGGATATGCGGGTACTATAGGCGTTTGAATCATATTACAATACCCGATAGATACTCTATTACAACAGTTTGAGTGGAAAAATCATATTTTCAAAACTGGATCTTATACGAGCTTATCAACAGATTCCAATATCAGAAACATATATTCCAAAAACGGCGCTCATAACGCCTTCTGGGCTGTTTGAATGTACAGTTATGCAATTTGGCCAACGTGGGGCAGCGCAAACCTTTCAAAGGTGCATTGATGATATTTTTCGAAAACAGCCTTTCGTTAAAACGTGCTGTAACGAAGCTTTTCTTGCCCCCGTGCTTCTTGCCTCTTATGCCGGGATATAGTCGCCTCTGCCAAGGTTCGTTTACAGTAAATTTATTATTATGGGACTATTCAAATAACAATACAGATGAGTGACTCCAATCTGACTACATAATAATACTGCTGACGCTATATAGGTGTCTCGGTTGTCGCTCGCGCTAATTCGCTGCGCTGGTACTGGCGTCCCTCTGGAAATCGATGTGAGGTTGCCACTACCTGGGCGCACTGACGCTGCTACTCGGTGTAAGCCACGGCGATGTCTCCCTGTCGCTCCTACTACGCTGCTAGTCTCGGCGGTATGCTGTGCTTGCCGTTGCTTGGGTGCGCTGATGCTACTACTCGGTGTAAGCCACGGCGATGTCTCACTGTCGATAATGTATTCTGCTCCGCTGGTAGTCTCGGCGGTATGCTGTGCTTGCCCTTGGGCGCGCTGACGCTACTACTCGGTGTAAGCCACGGCGACGTCTCACTGTCGATACTGTATTCTGCTACGCTGCTAGTCTCGGCGGTATGCTGTGCTTGCCGTTGTTTGGGCGCGCTGATTCTGCGGTATGCTGCCGTCACTGGTAGGTCCCGCTACTCTGGATGGTGTTCTCGGCGGTTCGAATGCTCCCGTTACTGGGCGCTGGTACTGCGGTTATGGTTGGCAGTCACGGCGGTGTGACCCTGCCGAATAACGATCGGGCAGCGTCGCTCTGCTGCTGTGAGTGGCGCTATTCTACCGTTGCTCGCAGATGGCGTGATTTTGGCGTCATTTCGCACGTACAGTACAAACTGTGCCCTTGGTGTTGTTGTTTAGCCGGTTTATTGACTATCGGTGAAGAGAGTGGAGTTTTGTGTGGGCACACACTCCCCCCACTTCGGTGTTGTGAAACTGCCGTCTGTGGCTAATGTGTATTCCCCATCGGTATACGGCTACCCGGTAGTTGCTCGTGGTAAATCATAGACCTCTCGGCAATGTCTGTGAACTGGTCCAGTGTTGGGCCGTTGATGTCTAATTTTGCGGCGAAACTGTCTGCGGCCTTCGAGAGATGGTGTTGGTCGATTGCGGCGCGCTCCATATTTTGGCGAACGACTTTAAAGGCTTCGTGTAGCCACTTGATTTCTCTTCAGCCGTTTGTGGTATTGTGCCCGTCCCGATGCTGACTTCATCAAAGAGAGGTCCTCAGCCTCCATCCATCGCGCAATGCGACCGGAAGGGCTTTCGATAGAATTGAGCCACTTGAGTGACATGTGGTCGGTTATTACGCTGAACCAGTATCCCTGTAGGTAAGGTCTCATTTCCGGGTTCCCCAGACAATGGCGAGGCATTCCTTCTCTGTAGGGGAGTAATTATCTCCGCTTTGTTGCGTTTGCGACTAGCATACGCAATTACGCGTTCGCCGCCTTCCAACTCCTCTGTTAGAACGGCTCCTAGCCCAAGGTTACTTGCGTCTGTTTGCAGGGTGAATTTCTTGCTAAAGTCCGGGCCTGCTAAAATGGGTGCTCCGGTAAGCTTCCGTTTGGTGCTCTTGAAAGCCTCTTGTTGTTCGGGCCCCCAACTCCAATGCTTGCCCTTTTTGAAGAGGGTAGTGTGCGGTTGACTTACTGTGGCAAAGTCGGGAATGGAACGGCGGTACCAGGAGGCTAAATCTAGGTATTGGCGTACCTCCTTTACGTTGCTTGGTGGTTTCAGTTCCTGGATGGCCGCGACTTTCTCTGGATCAGTATGAATTCCCCTGTCACTGACCACGTGGCCTAATTGTCGGAGTTCCTTCTTAAAGAAGTCGCATTTTTAGGGGTTGATGGGAAGATTGGCGCGCGGTAGTCGCGTAAGTACTTCTCCAAGGTTTTGTATATGATCCTCGAAGGTAGAGCCGTAGCCGATAATGTCGTCACGGTAGGCAAAGGCGTGTGGCTCCATCTCCGGGCCGATGACTTGGTCGAGTGCCCTTTGGAAAGTTGCAGGCGCGGAGTGTAACCCGAATGGCATGACGCACCATTGAAGTAAGCCACGTCCTGGGACAGTGAAGGCTGTGTATGGCTGTTCGCCTCTGCCAGTAACCATCCTTAAGGTCCAAGCTGCTGATGTATTTAGCCCGCCGTAGCTTGTCCAGTATGTGATGCATTCTTGGCAAGGGGTACGCGTCAGGAACCGACCGCGCGTTGAGTTGTCGCATAGACGCCACTTGCCATCCTTCTTCCGGCCCAACACGATTGGCGCGCTGTGAGGGCTGCAAGATGGTTTGATACATCCTTTCGAGAGGAGCTCGTCGATTTCCTTGTTGATGATGGCTTGCATTGCCGGGTTACGGGAGAAGTATCATTGCTTGATGGGACGTTCGTCGGTCATGATGATTTTATGTTCAGCCACTGTAGAAACCCTACGCATAGCTTCAAACTTCTGTAGCTCCTCTTTCACGGATTACCGTATGCGGGCTGCTTCCGCTTCTTGATTTGTGCGGTGCATAGCCTAGAGATTCTGTTCGCCTCGATCCTATAAGTCCTTTCTGCTGTTACTTTGCTTTGTATTATTTTGTTTTCTGGTGTTTTAACTTTGTGCGGCTCGGTAAGCCGTTGCTGGGTGGTGTCAGTGAAATTGTGTCATCTTTAATTTGCCCAAGTGCAATTAATATTTCGATGGCTACCGCTACCTTTCCGTTCCTTGAGCTCATTGTTCGTTCAGCCAAATCGGTAGAAATGAAACTCTTCGAAGCCCCCGTATCGATAACGGCCTCCTTTGGTCCTCCCCCAAGCTGAACTAAAGCGTACAATCGGCCAAATTCTTGGCGTATGGTTAATTGTGATTCGGCGTTGGGTTCTGTGGGCCCACCCCGCCTTGTGTTTGGTGGAGCCCCCTTGCATTCCCTGACGCTGGCGGCAACAGTCGATGGTTCGGATATTAACTCGGCTGCACTCCGAGCAGAATAGTATACGTGTGTTGTGGCACTTATTTGCGTAGTGACCTTCTTGGCCACATCTTCTGCTAACGTTAGGATTGAAGATGTGGCTTTTAGGCTTGGACTGACGGGATACGTTTGTTGCGGCGGGGCGTGATGGCTCTGGCTAGGACGCATTGGTGATTGCACAGAACTTGTGGGCTTATCTTCCGATCCGTCGCCAAGGACATGCCTGACTATTTCGCGCCGGGAGGTTTCTGGTGCACGGCGGCGACTTTCCTGAACTCGCTCGTATTCTTTCGCTAGGGCGAGAAGTCCTTCTAGAGTTCGGAAGTCATGTCGTCGAATGTCAAGCAAATAATCGGAGTGGCTATTCCGAAAAATTCGCTCAAAACGCTGTTTACTGCTAAGTCTCGTATGTCGAATCAAGCTTTGTATTGCGATAACGTAGTCCTTGTACCTCTCCCGTGCGTACTGCTTTCGCTGTCGTACGTCATCCTTAAGAAGTTCGAAGTACCGGGGGGGCAGGAAGAAGCGAAGAAAATCCCGTTTGAAACTTGTCCAATTTCCCCAATGCTCGTTGTTGTTGCGATTCCATTGGAGCGCCTTGTCGCGAAGCAGTTCTGGCATGGTTCTTGGCAGAAGGTCTATATTTAAAGCGTATACTTCGACCAGTTCCTCAAGTCGTTCCACGAATGCTTGCGGGTCCCCCTGGCCGTCGAATTTCACTGACCACTTACGTACCTGGTCAACGATCGGTGCGAACGTCGCGGCGGGTGCTTAACTATTGTTTGGCATTGCGTTTCCGTTCGGTATACTTAAATACTGTTGCCTAGGTGGCATATCCTGCCTTGTGAATATTAGTGGGCCCCCATTTGATAATCCTGCGGAGGGTTCTTCGCCTTGACTCGGTGGTATCTGTGATTTCGGGTCAAATACGCCTTCCAACGTATTGTCCCTCGCTTGGTATATTAGTTCCATCGAAAGAAACCTTGCATGAATTTCAGGATCAGAAAGCGCCTTGGTTGTCAACACCGCGATACGCTTACGGATCTCGCGGGTGCTGCCCGTGTGTTCTATCTCAAGCTCCTGTGCGCTGGACCTCAGTGGCTCCTTGGAGACGTTGTCCAACCCAGTGGTATTGACATGTTCGGTCATTCTGCGGTCAGATTTTCGCTCTTGATATTTTATTTGATGAGGTCCCTGCTCGGGCGAAGCTTTTCTTGCCTCCGTGCTTCCTGTCTCTTATGCCGAGGTATACTCGCCTCTGCCAGGGTTCGTTTACAATAAATTTATTATTACGGGACTTTTCAAATAACAATACAGATGAGTGACTCCAATCTGGTGTCTTTATAGGTGTCTTGGTTGTCGCTCGCGCTAATTCGCTGCGCCGGTACTGGCTTCAATCTGGGAATCGATGTGAGGTTGCCGCTACTTGTGCGCACTGACGCTGCTACTCGGTGTAAGCCACGGCGATGTCTCCCTGTCGCTATTGTATTATGTTACGCTGCTAGTTTCGGCGGTATGCTGTGCTTGCCGTTGCTTGGGCGCACTGACGCTACTACTCGGTGTAAGCCACGGCGATGTCTCACTGTCGATACTTTATTCTCTTACGCTGTTAGTCTCGGCGGTATGCTGTGCTTGCCGTTGCTTCGGCGCTCTTACTGCGGTTATGGTTGGCAGTCACGGCGGTGTGACGCTGCTGAATGTCTGTTGTCACCGTAGCTGCGGTGTGGATATATGCTAACACGGTCGTCAACAAGGAGATGGGCATGAGATAAACCCTGTACCCACTCTCGCCTAGCCCGAGTTCTTGATTCCGAAAGTGCTGGCCTCGGTTGAGAAGTCAACCCTGAACGAGACAAACACTTCGCAAACAATGTCTTTCCACACGCGTAGCCCGGTGCAGACTGTCCCGTGTACTGCTGTGTTGCTCCTTTTATAGACAATGAGGCTCATGTTGCTGGCTATCTTAGCAACATGTTGACAACGATAGGATGATGCTGAATGTTGCGAGAACTTGCGAACAGCAGGGCAGCGTCGCTCTGCTGCTATACTGTGAGTGGCGTGATTCTACCGTTGCTCGCTTGGGAGCCCCTTGCAATTTATTTCTAAAAAGTTTTCTCCGGCTCAATCAAAATACAGCACGTATGACTGTGAGCTTACCACAATTTTTGAAAGCATTAAGGATTTTCGTCATTACGCATGGATCATAAACTTCTCATATATGCATTTCATTCCAACTAATGGTGCTCCTGTGTATCAACGTGCTCGTATACTAAACCCAGATAAATATAAGGCTGCTAAAGCTGAATTTGAGTATTTAATGAAACTAGGATAGCCCGTGGGCTATTCCAATCCATTTGGTCAAAAAGAAGACTGGTGACTGGCGGATATGCGGGTACTATAGGCGTTTGAATCATATTACAATACCCGATAGATACTCTATTACAACAGTTTGAGTGGAAAAATCATATTTTCAAAACTGGATCTTATACGAGCTTATCAACAGATTCCAATATCAGAAACATATATTCCAAAAACGGCGCTCATAACGCCTTCTGGGCTGTTTGAATGTACAGTTATGCAATTTGGCCAACGTGGGGCAGCGCAAACCTTTCAAAGGTGCATTGATGATATTTTTCGAAAACAGCCTTTCGTTAAAACGTGCTGTAACGAAGCTTTTCTTGCCCCCGTGCTTCTTGCCTCTTATGCCGGGATATAGTCGCCTCTGCCAAGGTTCGTTTACAGTAAATTTATTATTATGGGACTATTCAAATAACAATACAGATGAGTGACTCCAATCTGACTACATAATAATACTGCTGACGCTATATAGGTGTCTCGGTTGTCGCTCGCGCTAATTCGCTGCGCTGGTACTGGCGTCCCTCTGGAAATCGATGTGAGGTTGCCACTACCTGGGCGCACTGACGCTGCTACTCGGTGTAAGCCACGGCGATGTCTCCCTGTCGCTCCTACTACGCTGCTAGTCTCGGCGGTATGCTGTGCTTGCCGTTGCTTGGGTGCGCTGATGCTACTACTCGGTGTAAGCCACGGCGATGTCTCACTGTCGATAATGTATTCTGCGCCGCTGGTAGTCTCGGCGGTATGCTGTGCTTGCCCTTGGGCGCGCTGACGCTACTACTCGGTGTAAGCCACGGCGACGTCTCACTGTCGATACTGTATTCTGCTACGCTGCTAGTCTCGGCGGTATGCTGTGCTTGCCGTTGTTTGGGCGCGCTGATTCTGCGGTATGCTGCCGTCACTGGTAGGTCCCGCTACTCTGGATGGTGTTCTCGGCGGTTCGAATGCTCCCGTTACTGGGCGCTGGTACTGCGGTTATGGTTGGCAGTCACGGCGGTGTGACCCTGCCGAATAACGATCGGGCAGCGTCGCTCTGCTGCTGTGAGTGGCGCTATTCTACCGTTGCTCGCAGATGGCGTGATTTTGGCGTCATTTCGCACGTACAGTACAAACTGTGCCCTTGGTGTTGTTGTTTAGCCGGTTTATTGACTATCGGTGAAGAGAGTGGAGTTTTGTGTGGGCACACACTCCCCCCACTTCGGTGTTGTGAAACTGCCGTCTGTGGCTAATGTGTATTCCCCATCGGTATACGGCTACCCGGTAGTTGCTCGTGGTAAATCATAGACCTCTCGGCAATGTCTGTGAACTGGTCCAGTGTTGGGCCGTTGATGTCTAATTTTGCGGCGAAACTGTCTGCGGCCTTCGAGAGATGGTGTTGGTCGATTGCGGCGCGCTCCATATTTTGGCGAACGACTTTAAAGGCTTCGTGTAGCCACTTGATTTCTCTTCAGCCGTTTGTGGTATTGTGCCCGTCCCGATGCTGACTTCATCAAAGAGAGCTCCTCAGCCTCCATCCATCGCGCAATGCGACCGGAAGGGCTTTCGATAGAATTGAGCCACTTGAGTGACATGTGGTCGGTTATTACGCTGAACCAGTATCCCTGTAGGTAAGGTCTCATTTCCGGGTTCCCCAGACAATGGCGAGGCATTCCTTCTCTGTAGGGGAGTAATTATCTCCGCTTTGTTGCGTTTGCGACTAGCATACGCAATTACGCGTTCGCCGCCTTCCAACTCCTCTGTTAGAACGGCTCCTAGCCCAAGGTTACTTGCGTCTGTTTGCAGGGTGAATTTCTTGCTAAAGTCCGGGCATGCTAAAATGGGTGCTCCGGTAAGCTTCCGTTTGGTGCTCTTGAAAGCCTCTTGTTGTTCGGGCCCCCAACTCCAATGCTTGCCCTTTTTGAAGAGGGTAGTGTGCGGTTGACTTACTGTGGCAAAGTCGGGAATGAAACGGCGGTACCAGGAGGCTAAATCTAGGTATTGGCGTACCTCCTTTACGTTGCTTGGTGGTTTCAGTTCCTGGATGGCCGCGACTTTCTCTGGATCAATATGAATTCCCCTGTCACTGACCACGTGGCCTAATTGTCGGAGTTCCTTCTTAAAGAAGTCGCATTTTTAGGGGTTGATGGGGAGATTGGCGCGCGGTAGTCGCGTAAGTACTTCTCCTAGGTTTTGTATATGATCCTCGAAGGTAGAGCCGTAGACGATAATGTCGTCACGGTAGGCAAAGGCGTGTGGCTCCATCTCCGGGCCGATGACTTGGTCGAGTGCCCTTTGGAAAGTTGCAGGCGCGGAGTGTAACCCGAATGGCATGACGCACCATTGAAGTAAGCCACGTCCTGGGACAGTGAAGGCTGTGTATGGCTGTTCGCCTCTGCCAGTAACCATCCTTAAGGTCCAAGCTGCTGATGTATTTAGCCCGCCGTAGCTTGTCCAGTATGTGATGCATTCTTGGCAAGGGGTACGCGTCAGGAACCGACCGCGCGTTGAGTTGTCGCATAGACGCCACTTGCCATCCTTCTTCCGGCCCAACACGATTGGCGCGCTGTGAGGGCTGCAAGATGGTTTGATACATCCTTTCGAGAGGAGCTCGTCGATTTCCTTGTTGATGATGGCTTGCATTGCCGGGTTACGGGAGAAGTATCGTTGCTTGATGGGACGTTCGTCGGTCATGATGATTTTATGTTCAGCCACTGTAGAAACCCTACGCATAGCTTCAAACTTCTGTAGCTCCTCTTTCACGGATTACCGTATGCGGGCTGCTTCCGCTTCTTGATTTGTGCGGTGCATAGCCTAGAGATTCTGTTCGCCTCGATCCTATAAGTCCTTTCTGCTGTTACTTTGCTTTGTATTATTTTGTTTTCTGGTGTTTTAACTTTGTGCGGCCGTTGCTGGGTGGTGTCAGTGAAATTGTGTCATCTTTAATTTGCCCAAATGCAATTAATATTTCGATGGCTACCGCTACCTTTCCGTTCCTTGAGCTCATTGTTCGTTCAGCCAAATCGGTAGAAATGAAACTCTTCGAAGCCCCCGTATCGATAACGGCCTCCGTTGGTCCTCCCCCAAGCTGAACTAAAGCGTACAATCGGCCAAATTCTTGGCGCATGGTTAATTGTGATTCGGCGTTGGGTTCTGTGGGCCCACCCCGCCTTGTGTTTGGTGGAGCCCCCTGGCATTCCCTGACGCTGGCGGCAACAGTCGATGGTTCGGATATTAACTCGGCTGCACTCCGAGCAGAATAGTATACGTGTGTTGTGGCACTTATTTGCGTAGTGACCTTCTTGGCCACATCTTCTGCTAACGTTAGTATTGAAGATGTGGCTTTTAGGCTTGGACTGACGGGATACGTTTGTTGCGGCGGGGCGTGATGGCTCTGGCTAGGACGCATTGGTGATTGCACAGAACTTGTGGGCTTATCTTCCGATCCGTCGCCAAGGACATGCCTGACTACTTCGCGCCGGGAGGTTTCTGGTGCACGGCGGCGACTTTCCTGAACTCGCTCGTATTCTTTCGCTAGGGCGAGAAGTCCTTCTAGAGTTCGGAAGTCATGTCGTCGAATGTCAAGCAAATAATCGGAGTGGCTATTCCGAAAAATTCGCTCAAAACGCTGTTTACTGCTAAGTCTCGTATGTCGAATCAAGCTTTGTATTGCGATAACGTAGTCCTTGTACCTCTCCCGTGCGTACTGCTTTCGCTGTCGTACGTCATCCTCAAGAAGTTCGAAGTACCGGGGGGGCAGGAAGAAGCGAAGAAAATCCCGTTTGAAACTTGTCCAATTTCCCCAATGCTCGTTGTTGTTGCGATTCCATTGGAGCGCCTTGTCGCGAAGCAGTTCTGGCATGGTTCTTGGCAGAAGGTCTATATTTAAAGCGTATACTTCGACCAGTTCCTCAAGTCGTTCCACGAATGCTTGCGGGTCCCCCTGGCCGTCGAATTTCACTGACCACTTACGTACCTGGTCAACGATCGGTGCGAACGTCGCGGCGGGTGCTTAACTATTGTTTGGCATTGCGTTTCCGTTCGGTATACTTAAATACTGTTGCCTAGGTGGCATATCCTGCCTTGTGAATATTAGTGGGCCCCCATTTGATAATCCTGCGGAGGGTTCTTCGCCTTGACTCGGTGGTATCTGTGATTTCGGGTCAAATACGCCTTCCAACGTATTGTCCCTCGCTTGGTATATTAGTTCCATCGAAAGAAACCTTGCATGAATTTCAGGATCAGAAAGCGCCTTGGTTGTCAACACCGCGATACGCTTACGGATCTCGCGGGTGCTGCCCGTGTGTTCTATCTCAAGCTCCTGTGCGCTGGACCTCAGTGGCTCCTTGGAGACGTTGTCCAACCCAGTGGTATTGACATGTTCGGTCATTCTGCGGTCAGATTTTCGCTCTTGATATTTTATTTGATGAGGTCCCTGCTCGGGCGAAGCTTTTCTTGCCTCCGTGCTTCCTGTCTCTTATGCCGAGGTATACTCGCCTCTGCCAGGGTTCGTTTACAATAAATTTATTATTACGGGACTTTTCAAATAACAATACAGATGAGTGACTCCAATCTGGTGTCTTTATAGGTGTCTTGGTTGTCGCTCGCGCTAATTCGCTGCGCCGGTACTGGCTTCAATCTGGGAATCGATGTGAGGTTGCCGCTACTTGTGCGCACTGACGCTGCTACTCGGTGTAAGCCACGGCGATGTCTCCCTGTCGCTATTGTATTATGTTACGCTGCTAGTTTCGGCGGTATGCTGTGCTTGCCGTTGCTTGGGCGCACTGACGCTACTACTCGGTGTAAGCCACGGCGATGTCTCACTGTCGATACTTTATTCTCTTACGCTGTTAGTCTCGGCGGTATGCTGTGCTTGCCGTTGCTTCGGCGCTCTTACTGCGGTTATGGTTGGCAGTCACGGCGGTGTGACGCTGCTGAATGTCTGTTGTCACCGTAGCTGCGGTGTGGATATATGCTAACACGGTCGTCAACAAGGAGATGGGCATGAGATAAACCCTGTACCCACTCTCGCCTAGCCCGAGTTCTTGATTCCGAAAGTGCTGGCCTCGGTTGAGAAGTCAACCCTGAACGAGACAAACACTTCGCAAACAATGTCTTTCCACACGCGTAGCCCGGTGCAGACTGTCCCGTGTACTGCTGTGTTGCTCCTTTTATAGACAATGAGGCTCATGTTGCTGGCTATCTTAGCAACATGTTGACAACGGTAGGATGATGCTGAATGTTGCGAGAACTTGCGAACAGCAGGGCAGCGTCGCTCTGCTGCTATACTGTGAGTGGCGTGATTCTACCGTTGCTCGCTTGGGAGCCCCTTGCAATTTATTTCTAAAAAGTTTTCTCCGGCTCAATCAAAATACAGCACGTATGACTGTGAGCTTACCACAATTTTTGAAAGCATTAAGGATTTTCGTCATTACGCATGGATCATAAACTTCTCATATATGCATTTCATTCCAACTAATGGTGCTCCTGTGTATCAACGTGCTCGTATACTAAACCCAGAGAAATATAAGGCTGCTAAAGCTGAATTTGAGTATTTAATGAAACTAGGATAGCCCGTGGGCTATTCCAATCCATTTGGTCAAAAAGAAGACTGGTGACTGGCGGATATGCGGGTACTATAGGCGTTTGAATCATATTACAATACCCGATAGATACTCTATTACAACAGTTTGAGTGGAAAAATCATATTTTCAAAACTGGATCTTATACGAGCTTATCAACAGATTCCAATATCAGAAACATATATTCCAAAAACGGCGCTCATAACGCCTTCTGGGCTGTTTGAATGTACAGTTATGCAATTTGGCCAACGTGGGGCAGCGCAAACCTTTCAAAGGTGCATTGATGATATTTTTCGAAAACAGCCTTTCGTTAAAACGTGCTGTAACGAAGCTTTTCTTGCCCCCGTGCTTCTTGCCTCTTATGCCGGGATATAGTCGCCTCTGCCAAGGTTCGTTTACAGTAAATTTATTATTATGGGACTATTCAAATAACAATACAGATGAGTGACTCCAATCTGACTACATAATAATACTGCTGACGCTATATAGGTGTCTCGGTTGTCGCTCGCGCTAATTCGCTGCGCTGGTACTGGCGTCCCTCTGGAAATCGATGTGAGGTTGCCACTACCTGGGCGCACTGACGCTGCTACTCGGTGTAAGCCACGGCGATGTCTCCCTGTCGCTCCTACTACGCTGCTAGTCTCGGCGGTATGCTGTGCTTGCCGTTGCTTGGGTGCGCTGATGCTACTACTCGGTGTAAGCCACGGCGATGTCTCACTGTCGATAATGTATTCTGCGCCGCTGGTAGTCTCGGCGGTATGCTGTGCTTGCCCTTGGGCGCGCTGACGCTACTACTCGGTGTAAGCCACGGCGACGTCTCACTGTCGATACTGTATTCTGCTACGCTGCTAGTCTCGGCGGTATGCTGTGCTTGCCGTTGTTTGGGCGCGCTGATTCTGCGGTATGCTGCCGTCACTGGTAGGTCCCGCTACTCTGGATGGTGTTCTCGGCGGTTCGAATGCTCCCGTTACTGGGCGCTGGTACTGCGGTTATGGTTGGCAGTCACGGCGGTGTGACCCTGCCGAATAACGATCGGGCAGCGTCGCTCTGCTGCTGTGAGTGGCGCTATTCTACCGTTGCTCGCAGATGGCGTGATTTTGGCGTCATTTCGCACGTACAGTACGAACTGTGCCCTTGGTGTTGTTGTTTAGCCGGTTTATTGACTATCGGTGAAGAGAGTGGAGTTTTGTGTGGGCACACACTCCCCCCACTTCGGTGTTGTGAAACTGCCGTCTGTGGCTAATGTGTATTCCCCATCGGTATACGGCTACCCGGTAGTTGCTCGTGGTAAATCATAGACCTCTCGGCAATGTCTGTGAACTGGTCCAGTGTTGGGCCGTTGATGTCTAATTTTGCGGCGAAACTGTCTGCGGCCTTCGAGAGATGGTGTTGGTCGATTGCGGTGCGCTTCATATTTTGGCGAACGACTTTAAAGGCTTCGTGTAGGCACTTGATTTCTCTTCAGCCGTTTGTGGTATTGTGCCCGTCCCGATGCTGACTTCATCAAAGAGAGCTCCTCAGCCTCCATCCATCGCGCAATGCGACCGGAAGGGCTTTCGATAGAATTGAGCCACTTGAGTGACATGTGGTCGGTTATTACGCTGAACCAGTATCCCTGTAGGTAAGGTCTCATTTCCGGGTTCCCCAGACAATGGCGAGGCATTCCTTCTCTGTAGGGGAGTAATTATCTCCGCTTTGTTGCGTTTGCGACTAGCATACGCAATTACGCGTTCGCCGCCTTCCAACTCCTCTGTTAGAACGGCTCCTAGCCCAAGGTTACTTGCGTCTGTTTGCAGGGTGAATTTCTTGCTAAAGTCCGGGCATGCTAAAATGGGTGCTCCGGTAAGCTTCCGTTTGGTGCTCTTGAAAGCCTCTTGTTGTTCGGGCCCCCAACTCCAATGCTTGCCCTTTTTGAAGAGGGTAGTGTGCGGTTGACTTACTGTGGCAAAGTCGGGAATGAAACGGCGGTACCAGGAGGCTAAATCTAGGTATTGGCGTACCTCTTTTACGTTGCTTGGTGGTTTCAGTTCCTGGATGGCCGCGACTTTCTCTGGATCAGTATGAATTCCCCTGTCACTGACCACGTGGCCTAATTGTCGGAGTTCCTTCTTAAAGAAGTCGCATTTTTAGGGGTTGATGGGGAGATTGGCGCGCGGTAGTCGCGTAAGTACTTCTCCTAGGTTTTGTATATGATCCTCGAAGGTAGAGCCGTAGACGATAATGTCGTCACGGTAGGCAAAGGCGTGTGGCTCCATCTCCGGGCCGATGACTTGGTCGAGTGCCCTTTGGAAAGTTGCAGGCGCGGAGTGTAACCCGAATGGCATGACGCACCATTGAAGTAAGCCACGTCCTGGGACAGTGAAGGCTGTGTATGGCTGTTCGCCTCTGCCAGTAACCATCCTTAAGGTCCAAGCTGCTGATGTATTTAGCCCGCCGTAGCTTGTCCAGTATGTGATGCATTCTTGGCAAGGGGTACGCGTCAGGAACCGACCGCGCGTTGAGTTGTCGCATAGACGCCACTTGCCATCCTTCTTCCGGCCCAACACGATTGGCGCGCTGTGAGGGCTGCAAGATGGTTTGATACATCCTTTCGAGAGGAGCTCGTCGATTTCCTTGTTGATGATGGCTTGCATTGCCGGGTTACGGGAGAAGTATCGTTGCTTGATGGGACGTTCGTCGGTCATGATGATTTTATGTTCAGCCACTGTAGAAACCCTACGCATAGCTTCAAACTTCTGTAGCTCCTCTTTCACGGATTACCGTATGCGGGCTGCTTCCGCTTCTTGATTTGTGCGGTGCATAGCCTAGAGATTCTGTTCGCCTCGATCCTATAAGTCCTTTCTGCTGTTACTTTGCTTTGTATTATTTTGTTTTCTGGTGTTTTAACTTTGTGCGGCCGTTGCTGGGTGGTGTCAGTGAAATTGTGTCATCTTTAATTTGCCCAAATGCAATTAATATTTCGATGGCTACCGCTACCTTTCCGTTCCTTGAGCTCATTGTTCGTTCAGCCAAATCGGTAGAAATGAAACCCTTCGAAGCCCCCGTATCGATAACGGCCTCCGTTGGTCCTCCCCCAAGCTGAACTAAAGCGTACAATCGGCCAAATTCTTGGCGCATGGTTAATTGTGATTCGGCGTTGGGTTCTGTGGGCCCACCCCGCCTTGTGTTTGGTGGAGCCCCCTGGCATTCCCTGACGCTGGCGGCAACAGTCGATGGTTCGGATATTAACTCGGCTGCACTCCGAGCAGAATAGTATACGTGTGTTGTGGCACTTATTTGCGTAGTGACCTTCTTGGCCACATCTTCTGCTAACGTTAGGATTGAAGATGTGGCTTTTAGGCTTGGACTGACGGGATACGTTTGTTGCGGCGGGGCGTGATGGCTCTGGCTAGGACGCATTGGTGATTGTGGGCTTATCTTCCGATCCGTCGCCAAGGACATGCCTGACTACTTCGCGCCGGGAGGTTTCTGGTGCACGGCGGCGACTTTCCTGAACTCGCTCGTATTCTTTCGCTAGGGCGAGAAGTCCTTCTAGAGTTCGGAAGTCATGTCGTCGAATGTCAAGCAAATAATCGGAGTGGCTATTCCGAAAAATTCGCTCAAAACGCTGTTTACTGCTAAGTCTCGTATGTCGAATCAAGCTTTGTATTGCGATAACGTAGTCCTTGTACCTCTCCCGTGCGTACTGCTTTCGCTGTCGTACGTCATCCTCAAGAAGTTCGAAGTACCGGGGGGGCAGGAAGAAGCGAAGAAAATCCCGTTTGAAACTTGTCCAATTTCCCCAATGCTCGTTGTTGTTGCGATTCCATTGGAGCGCCTTGTCGCGAAGCAGTTCTGGCATGGTTCTTGGCAGAAGGTCTATATTTAAAGCGTATACTTCGACCAGTTCCTCAAGTCGTTCCACGAATGCTTGCGGGTCCCCCTGGCCGTCGAATTTCACTGACCACTTACGTACCTGGTCAACGATCGGTGCGAACGTCGCGGCGGGTGCTTAACTATTGTTTGGCATTGCGTTTCCGTTCGGTATACTTAAATACTGTTGCCTAGGTGGCATATCCTGCCTTGTGAATATTAGTGGGCCCCCATTTGATAATCCTGCGGAGGGTTCTTCGCCTTGACTCGGTGGTATCTGTGATTTCGGGTCAAATACGCCTTCCAACGTATTGTCCCTCGCTTGGTATATTAGTTCCATCGAAAGAAACCTTGCATGAATTTCAGGATCAGAAAGCGCCTTGGTTGTCAACACCGCGATACGCTTACGGATCTCGCGGGTGCTGCCCGTGTGTTCTATCTCAAGCTCCTGTGCGCTGGACTTCAGTGGCTCCTTGGAGACGTTGTCCAACCCAGTGGTATTGACATGTTCGGTCATTCTGCGGTCAGATTTTCGCTATTGATATTTTATTTGATGAGGTCCCTGCTCGGGCGAAGCTTTTCTTGCCTCCGTGCTTCCTGTCTCTTATGCCGAGGTATACTCGCCTCTGCCAGGGTTCGTTTACAATAAATTTATTATTACGGGACTTTTCAAATAACAATACAGATGAGTGACTCCAATCTGGTGTCTTTATAGGTGTCTTGGTTGTCGCTCGCGCTAATTCGCTGCGCCGGTACTGGCTTCAATCTGGGAATCGATGTGAGGTTGCCGCTACTTGTGCGCACTGACGCTGCTACTCGGTGTAAGCCACGGCGATGTCTCCCTGTCGCTATTGTATTATGTTACGCTGCTAGTTTCGGCGGTATGCTGTGCTTGCCGTTGCTTGGGCGCACTGACGCTACTACTCGGTGTAAGCCACGGCGATGTCTCACTGTCGATACTTTATTCTCTTACGCTGTTAGTCTCGGCGGTATGCTGTGCTTGCCGTTGCTTCGGCGCTCTTACTGCGGTTATGGTTGGCAGTCACGGCGGTGTGACGCTGCTGAATGTCTGTTGTCACCGTAGCTGCGGTGTGGATATATGCTAACACGGTCACCAACAAGGAGATGGGCATGAGATAAACCCTGTACCCACTCTCGCCTAGCCCGAGTTCTTGATTCCGAAAGTGCTGGCCTCGGTTGAGAAGTCAACCCTGAACGAGACAAACACTTCGCAAACAATGTCTTTCCACACGCGTAGCCCGGTGCAGACTGTCCCGTGTACTGCTGTGTTGCTACTTTTATAGACAATGAGGCTCATGTTGCTGGCTATCTTAGCAACATGTTGACAACGGTAGGATGATGCTGAATGTTGCGAGAACTTGCGAACAGCAGGGCAGCGTCGCTCTGCTGCTATACTGTGAGTGGCGTGATTCTACCGTTGCTCGCTTGGGAGCCCCTTGCAATTTATTTCTAAAAAGTTTTCTCCGGCTCAATCAAAATACAGCACGTATGACCGTGAGCTTACCACAATTTTTGAAAGCATTAAGGATTTTCGTCATTACGCATGGATCATAAACTTCTCATATATGCATTTTAGCACCGTACGGATAAAATCTCTCCACATCAACAACGTCAGTTGGAGTATATATCGCCGTTTTCAATGAACATATTCCATATAACCGGGTCGGACAACGTAGTGTCAGACGCACTCTCGCGTGTGGCTGCATTTCACATGCCAACATGTTTGGATGGTACTGAATTGTCCCAACATCAAAAATCGAACAATGAGCTAGATGAATTGCTAAAGTCTACAACTACTTATTGCAAATTCACCAAAATGTATCGGCGTGGAAAAATGGTGTAGAAACTTCAACTAATGTTGTGCGCCCTTATTTGCCCGCACCCTTCCGGCAGCAAACCTTCAACAGTTTTCACCGCTTATCGCATCCAAGTGGAATGAAGCGTGACATAGCTAACTGGGCCCGCAACTGTATTGATTGTCAACAATCAAAAGTTTGTCGCCACTTAAAAACCGTACCAAAATTTATTCAACCACCAGACGATCGTTAGGATAATGTCCACATTGATATGAATGGACCTCTGCCGCTAAGTCAAGGATACAGGTATAGCGTAACTTTAATTGATTGTTTTTCCATGTGGCCTGAAGCATTCCCTATAAAGAACCAGATGGCTGATACGGTTGCTAGAACATTTTACACTGCATGTATATACAGGTTTGGTTCACCAAAAATGATCACAACAGACCAGGGTTCACAATTTTAGTCAGCGTTTTTCAGGGCAGTTGTCAAATTCGTAGAGACTGAACACTTACGCACGACTGTATATCATCCTACATCTAACGGATTAATCGAACGCTGGCATCGATCCTTGAAATAAGCGATCATGTGCCACAATGAATTGGTTGATACACTGCCACTTAAAACGTCAATTTCAAGGAAATCAACAGTATTAGTATTTTAAACATTTAAATTTTTATTTATAACTTACATTGACGTTCCACAGCATCCTACTAACTGAGTTAGCTGTAACGCAGCACGACGAGAAATCATTGACTCTAAACCAATTTATGTTGGGATGCCTCGACTCAACACAGACGCCTTACCCAACAAAGAAAAGATATGCCTGCGAAAACAATTGCCCATCGCACAGAATATTTGTTATTTTGGTATATTCGTCATATGTTACATATCATATCAGCAGCCCTAAAATTACTATTTACAGGGTGAGATTGTGCGCGAAGTTGTTTTAGTTTATGAAAAAGCGTTAAACTTGCTAGCTGATTACAAAATCACCATTTATTTGAGAAATTGCGAGCTTACTTCGACCGACATATTTTAATAATAATAATATTAATTTTGCCGTGCTTCTCCTTCTATTTAGAGTGTGTGTCATTATATTCTACCTAAAATGAAGGGACCTACAATTTTATGCTGTATCCGAACGGCAGATGCATTTTATGAGAAGCTTTTCCATATCAGAAATATCCTTAGAAGTTCGCCATTGCCTGCCGGGGATGACCGCTATTAGAAAACAAACTTTTTCTATGATTAAGATTTTGCTTGCCCTAACTAAGATTCGAACCTCGAATCCTGCAGCATATCGAGTAGTAGCCCGGCCAAAAGGACCTTGCAACTTTGCCCTTCGGGGTTTCCGCCCAGCATTTGCTGAGCCCACTGAAGGCCCATTTGTGTATTAATAGTGCTGCGACGCAAGTGGTCTACTGCTTCCTTGATGGCAGCTATTTCAGCATACAAAATGCTGCAGAAATCCAGTAATCTAAACAGACTATGGATCGACAGTTCCTCGAAAAAAGACACCCTTCGATCCATCCGAGAAAATGTTCACTGCGCCTTTGCACCAGAGGTCATCCAACTCCCATTCCTCCCTTAGGGGATGGAATGTGAGTGGTGAAGTATCCTCTTGAGGCGATCTTCGGTACGCACTGATCGAATTCCTTTGAGATGAATACGAAGTGTTTAAGGATCCCTGAGGGAACCCGTTCCAGATTCTTAGCTAGAGTAGATTTATCCAACGGGCACGAGCTTTTGATTGCACTATTGCATGCAGAGGAAGCCTTAGCTGGGGCCTCAGATATAAGAAATGAGCAAGCTCAAAATATGCATATGGAATGCAAACGGGGTAAACCAACATAAGTTAGATCTCAAAAGATTTCTAACAGAAAATGGTGTAGATATCATGCTTTTATCAGAAACGCATCTTACAAACATGCATATCTTTTATTTACCCGGCTACAAACTTTATAACACAAATCACCCAGACGGTAAAGCTCACGGTGGAACAGCAGTACTCATAAGAAACAGACTTAAGCATCACTCACTTTTACCGTACAGTACGAATTACATGCAAGCCACTTCAATATGCTTAAAAAATCGTGGCACTGATCTGGAAATTTCGGCAATATACTGCCCGCCACGCTTCTCTATTACAGACAATCAATTCAAAGAATTCTTCAACACGTTAGGTGATCGCTTCCTGGCAGGTAGTGACTATAACGCCAAACATCCTTACTGGGGTTCACGCCTCGCGAACCCTAAAGGTCGGCAGCTTTATAACACTATCAAGGATAAGCGAAACCATCTTGATTTTGTGTCACCTAGACAGCCAACTTAATGGCCAACAGATGTTAGGAAATTACCTGACTTAATTGATTTTGCGATCACTAAAAACATTGACAGAACTTTAATTACTGCTGAAACCTGTGTTGATCTGTCTTCTGATCACTCACCAGTAATGATCGCACTAGATGAACAGCCATGTAAAATCGAATACGTCTTGCCCTTGACATCACAGAAAACAAATTGGCTGAAATACAAAAAGTTTTTAAGTATCCACATGCACACAAACATTAAAATTAATAATGAGGACGATATTGACAACAATATTAGCATTCTGAACTCATTGCTTATAACAGCTGCTACAGTAGCGACACCTCAGCCATCTTCAGACACATCATCGCGAAAAAAATACAAATAAACTTGAAAAGCTCACAATTAAATTGGCTGTTGCACCGAAAGTCTGCATTAAACTTAGACCATAAAATTCTATTATATAAGGCTATTATAAAACCAATATGGACATATGGTATACAGCTCTGGGGCTCTGCCTGTACTAGTAGCGTCGAAATTATTCAAAGGTCTCAATCAAAAGTTCTAAGAGTGATAACAGCAGCACCATGGTACATAAAGAAATCAAACATTCACAAAGATCTTGAAATACCCACAGTCAAGAAGAAATCAGTAACATCAGAACAAAATCGCACCCGAATGCTCTTGCAAATACTCTAGCAGACACAACTCAAAAAACACGCCTGCAAAGAAGAGATCGTCCGACCTTTTGATGGAGGCACGCACAGCCAACGGAGCCCTGTTCACGGGCTTTTAAGCAGAAAGCATTAGATTAAGATTTGAAAACTTATTGTTAGGCTTTACCGATTCAATAAATAAATATATGTATGAAAAAAAAAAAAAAAAACTCTTGACCAAAGTTTTTTTTTTTTTTTTGATCTGCTTATTTGCGCGCAATCGAGCAACTGGTCTCGAAGCCGCTACCATCTAATCAGTTCGAGTGGGGCATGCATTCCAATACCGTTTCGCCGTTTCCAACTACAGATACATTTGCTGAGTGGATATGTATATGTCGGAATGAAGAGCATATGAAATGCAGTCTACATGTCTATGTTTCGGTCAGTTACATGAGGTAACAACTTGCCGAAAATTTTACTTTTTTAAATTTAAATCGTATGTTGCCTCAATTGAATGTGAAATAAGAACTTCCGCCAAAGAAATAAAGTAAGTCTTTTCAAAATTTTGCCCGTTAATTTGATTAACCCGCATGTTTTGATGCCATGTTCTATGAAGGGGCGTTAGTGTCGCTGCTAAAGGAGGAAATCGCTATATAGTTGAGATTGAGAGGACGTGACATGTTGTAGGGATTATTCATGCGCTTTATCTTCATTCGTTTATCAATTTCATTTATCATTTTCCCTTTTGCAATAATTGGATTTCTGTCGTAACAAATATTATAGTAAGTTCTTGAATTACAGTTCAATGGAAATAAGATTTTTCTGAAATGCTGCTGTGAATTTTATTAATTGTTTTATTGATTAAATATAATGAGAAATAGATTTCAATAATTGATTTTTATTGGGAAATAACATCTCGTATAAAATATTTTCCATAATTGGTGACCCCGACGAGGGTTACTTCATTTAGTAGCTACTAGAATTCGCATACATTTAGTAGAAAAAATTAAATACAGGTAGTTGTAGCAACACAGTTGTAAAGTCGCTATTTGTGGAACACCTTCTACAATCTGTTCGGGCTATTCTCGCCGTGAGCCCATCCGACGATATCAACAGTCCGCTTATTGCCGACAAAATAATGGAGAACCAAACATCCACAAATGTGTTCGAGGAAAAACACGCTCATCTTCATGCAAATAAAATAAACTTTCAGAGGACCATTGCGCACTTACGTTGAAAGCGACCAACTGGCTTCCACTGTTTAAACGCTTCAAAACAATCGCACAAATTCGAGAGCTCGCATTAAAGCAAAGAAATGTAATAGGCCATGTCTCAATGCACAAGACAGCAATAATTCGGAAATTTAAAAATACCATTTCGCGTTCAGGCGGCTAATGGTAGCAAGCTACAAAATCGTCATATAATTTTAGACAAATTGTCCGGATCAAAGTTTTGGCTGGCACCGGTGCGTAGTTATCCCTTCTCCCAGCTTGCTACTCAGCAAATCAAACACCAAACAATCTTAAGCTTTACGCAGCCAACAATACAACGATTCCAATATATGCTGAAAGCGGCTTACTCTCGATCTAGGGCTGCGCAGACCAATTGAGTGAAGATTTTGCATTGCTGCTGTACCGTACGCTATCATAGGTGCCGATCTACTTTCACACTACAACCTGCTAATAGATCTGAAGGATCAAGTTCTTATAGATAAAGTAACCAAGAAAATGTCTAAAGGGTTCGTCAGCTCCATTGAGTAGCTCAAAATTTCGACAGTCAATGACAAGGGCAGTGGATTCATGAACATTTTTAAGGAATTTCCTGGAATAACTGGTATTGCTCAAAATCACTCTCCAGGCAAGCGGTTAGTGGAACATTTCGTTCCAACTAATGGTGCTCCTGTGTATCAACGTGCTCGTATACTAAACCCAGAGAAATATAAGGCTGCTAAAGCTGAATTTGAGTATTTAATGAAACTAGGATAGGTTTAACCTTCTAACAGCCCGTGGGCTATTCCAATCCATTTGGTCAAAAAGAAGACTGGTGACTGGCGGATATGCGGGTACTATAGGCGTTTGAATCATATTACAATACCCGATAGATACTCTATTACAACAGTTTGAGTGGAAAAATCATATTTTCAAAACTGGATCTTATACGAGCTTATCAACAGATTCCAATATCAGAAACATATATTCCAAAAACGGCGCTCATAACGCCTTCTGGGCTGTTTGAATGTACAGTTATGCAATTTGGCCAACGTGGGGCAGCGCAAGCCTTTCAAAGGTGCATTGATGATATTTTTCGAAAACAGCCTTTCGTTAAAACGTGCTGTAACGAAGCTTTTCTTGCCCCCGTGCTTCTTGCCTCTTATGCCGGGATATAGTCGCCTCTGCCAAGGTTCGTTTACAGTAAATTTATTATTATGGGACTATTCAAATAACAATACAGATGAGTGACTCCAATCTGACTACATAATAATAGTGCTGACGCTATATAGGTGTCTCGGTTGTCGCTCGCGCTAATTCACTGCGCCGGTACTGGCGTACCTCTGGAAATCGATGTGAGGTTGCCGCTACCTGGGCGCACTGACGCTGCTACTCGGTGTAAGCCACGGCGATGTCTCCCTGTCGCTCCTACTACGTTGCTAGTCTCGGCGGTATGCTGTGCTTGCCGTTGCTTGGGTGCGCTGATGCTACTACTCGGTGTAAGCCACGGCGATGTCTCACTGTCGATAATGTATTCTGCTCCGCTGGTAGTCTCGGCGGTATGCTGTGCTTGCCCTTGGGCGCGCTGACGCTACTACTCGGTGTAAGCCACGGCGACGTCTCACTGTCGATATTGTATTCTGCTACGCTGCTAGTCTCGGCGGTATGCTGTGCTTGCCGTTGTTTGGGCGCGCTGATTCTGCAGTAAGCTGCCGTCACTGGTAGGTTCCGCTACTCTGGATGGTGTTCTCGGCGGTTCGAATGCTCCCGTTACTGGGCGCTGGTACTGCGGTTATGGTTGGCAGTCACGGCGGTGTGACCCTGCCGAATAACGATCGGGCAGCGTCGCTCTGCTGCTGTGATTTGCGCTATTCTACCGTTGCTCGCAGATGGCGTGATTTTGGCGTCATTTCGCACGTACAGTACGAACTGTGCCCTTGGTGTTGTTGTTTAGCCGGTTTATTGACTATCGGTGAAGAGAGTGGAGTTTTGTGTGGGCACACACTCCCCCCACTTCGGTGTTGTGAAACTGCCGTCTGTGGCTAATGTGTATTCCCCATCGGTATACGGCTACCCGGTAGTTGCTCGTGGTAAATCATAAACCTCTCGGCAATGTCTGTGAACTGGTCCAGTGTTGGGCCGTTGATGTCTAATTTTGCGGGGAAACTGTCTACGGCCTTCGAGAGATGGTGTTGTTTTACTAGGACAAGATCGCCAACCTCGGGCGTCCACCTTCGCTGGCGTGAGTTGTAGTGGCGCGCTTGGTCGATTGCGGCGCGCTCCATATTTTGGCGAACGACTTTAAAGGCTTCGTGTAGCCACTTGATTTCTCTTCAGCCGTTTGTGGTATTGTGCCCGTCCCGATGCTGACTTCATCAAAGAGAGCTCCTCATCCTCCATCCATCGCGCAATGCGACCGGAAGGGCTTTCGATAGAATTGAGCTACTTGAGTGACATGTGGTCGGTTATTACGCTGAACCAGTATCCCTGTAGGTAGGGTCTCATTTCCGGGTTCCCCAGACAATGGCGAGGCATTCCTTCTCTGTAGGGGAGTAATTATCTCCGCTTTGTTGCATTTGCGACTAGCATACGCAATTACGCGTTCGCTGCCTTCCAACTCCTGTGTTAGAACGGCTCCTAGCCCAAGGTTACTTGCGTCTGTTTGCAGGGTGAATTTCTTGCTAAAGTCCGGGCATGCTAAAATGGGTGCTCCGGTAAGCTTCCGTTTGGTGCTCTTGAAAGCCTCTTGTTGTTCGAGCCCCCAACTCCAATGCTTGCCCTTTTTGAAGAGGGTAGTGTGCGGTTGACTTACTGTGGCAAAGTCGGGAATGAAACGGCGGTACCAGGAGGCTAAATCTAGGTATTGGCGTACCTCCTTTACGTTGCTTGGTGGTTTCAGTTCCTGGATGGCCGCGACTTTCTCTGGATCAGTACGAATTCCCTTGTCACTGACCACGTGGCCTAATTGTCGGAGTTCCTTCTTAAAGAAGTCGCATTTTTAGGGGTTGATGGGAAGATTGGCGCGCGGTAGTCGCGTAAGTACTTCCCCTAGGTTTTGTATATGATCCTCGAAGGTAGAGCCGTAGACGATAATGTCGTCACGGTAGGCAAAGGCGTGTGGCTCCATCTCCGGGCCGATGACTTGGTCGAGTGCCCTTTGGAAAGTTGCAGGCGCGGAGTGTAACCCGAATGGCATGACGCGCCATTGAAGTAAGCCACGTCCTGGGACAGTGAAGGCTGTGTATGGCTGTTCGCCTCTGCCAGTAACCATCCTTAAGGTCCAAGCTGCTGATGTATTTAGCCCGCCGTAGCCCAGTCCTTTTGAAGATTGCTTTCCAGGCCTTGTTAAAGAGGCGTCCGCTTGATGCCCTTAATTCGGCCAGCTCCGTTGTTCACCAGCTCGGCTTTGACTTTCGTGTATTTCTGCTCAACGGGCACGAGCTTTTGATTGCACTATTGCATGCAGAGGAAGCCTTAGCTGGGGCCTCAGATAGCTTTTCCAGCAGTTTCCTACAGTAGATATCCCACCTTGTCCTCCTAAGATTTCTAAAGGGTTTGCTGATTTGGCAATCTTCGTCTAAAATAAACTGAATAAATCTATGGTCTGGGTAGAAATCTCCAGCACTCTCCAGTCAGATATGCGGGGTGTCAGGGAAAAAGAAGCCAGGGTAACGTCTAACACCTCACGCCTGGCCGCGGGTAAGAAGGTAGGTTCGTTACTTCAATTACATATAGCTAAGTTCGCGCTAACAATAAAATCAAAACGCGACTCACCTCTTGTGTTTATATCCGAGCTTCCCCAGCACGTGCGCCACGAGTTCGCATCAGATCCAATGTTGAGAGCGACGTTCCGCCGTTTTGCGTTACTGGCTTCAATCTGGGAATCGATGTGAGGTTGCCGCTACTTGTGCGCACTGACGCTGCTACTCGGTGTAAGCCACGGCGATGTCTCCCTGTCGCTATTGTATTATGTTACGCTGCTAGTTTCGGCGGTATGCTGTGCTTGCCGTTGCTTAGGCGCACTGACGCTACTACTCGGTGTAAGCCACGGCGATGCCTCACTGTCGATACTTTATTCTCTTACGCTGTTAGTCTCGGCGGTATGCTGTGCTTGCCGTTGCTTCGGCGCTCTTACTGCGGTTATGGTTGGCAGTCACGGCGGTGTGACGCTGCTGAATGTCTGTTGTCACCGTAGCTGCGGTGTGGATATATGCTAACACGGTCACCAACAAGGAGATGGGCATGAGATAAACCCTGTACCCACTCTCGCCTAGCCCGAGTTCTTGATTCCGAAAGTGCTGGCCTCGGTTGAGAAGTCAACCCTGAACGAGACAAACACTTCGCAAACAATGTCTTTCCACACGCGTAGCCCGGTGCAGACTGTCCCGTGTACTGCTGTGTTGCTACTTTTATAGACAATGAGGCTCATGTTGCTGGCTATCTTAGCAACATGTTGACAACGGTAGGATGATGCTGAATGTTGCGAGAACTTGCGAACAGCAGGGCAGCGTCGCTCTGCTGCTATACTGTGAGTGGCGTGATTCTACCGTTGCTCGCTTGGGAGCCCCTTGCAATTTATTTCTAAAAAGTTTTCTCCGGCTCAATCAAAATACAGCACGTATGACCGTGAGCTTACCACAATTTTTGAAAGCATTAAGGATTTTCGTCATTACGCATGGATCATAAACTTCTCATATATGCATTTTAGCACCGTACGGATAAAATCTCTCCACATCAACAACGTCAGTTGGAGTATATATCGCCGTTTTCAATGAACATATTCCATATAACCGGGTCGGACAACGTAGTGTCAGACGCACTCTCGCGTGTGGCTGCATTTCACATGCCAACATGTTTGGATGGTACTGAATTGTCCCAACATCAAAAATCGAACAATGAGCTAGATGAATTGCTAAAGTCTACAACTACTTATTGCAAATTCACCAAAATGTATCGGCGTGGAAAAATGGTGTAGAAACTTCAACTAATGTTGTGCGCCCTTATTTGCCCGCACCCTTCCGGCAGCAAACCTTCAACAGTTTTCACCGCTTATCGCATCCAAGTGGAATGAAGCGTGACATAGCTAACTGGGCCCGCAACTGTATTGATTGTCAACAATCAAAAGTTTGTCGCCACTTAAAAACCGTACCAAAATTTATTCAACCACCAGACGATCGTTAGGATAATGTCCACATTGATATGAATGGACCTCTGCCGCTAAGTCAAGGATACAGGTATAGCGTAACTTTAATTGATTGTTTTTCCATGTGGCCTGAAGCATTCCCTATAAAGAACCAGATGGCTGATACGGTTGCTAGAACATTTTACACTGCATGTATATACAGGTTTGGTTCACCAAAAATGATCACAACAGACCAGGGTTCACAATTTTAGTCAGCGTTTTTCAGGGCAGTTGTCAAATTCGTAGAGACTGAACACTTACGCACGACTGTATATCATCCTACATCTAACGGATTAATCGAACGCTGGCATCGATCCTTGAAATAAGCGATCATGTGCCACAATGAATTGGTTGATACACTGCCACTTAAAACGTCAATTTCAAGGAAATCAACAGTATTAGTATTTTAAACATTTAAATTTTTATTTATAACTTACATTGACGTTCCACAGCATCCTACTAACTGAGTTAGCTGTAACGCAGCACGACGAGAAATCATTGACTCTAAACCAATTTATGTTGGGATGCCTCGACTCAACACAGACGCCTTACCCAACAAAGAAAAGATATGCCTGCGAAAACAATTGCCCATCGCACAGAATATTTGTTATTTTGGTATATTCGTCATATGTTACATATCATATCAGCAGCCCTAAAATTACTATTTACAGGGTGAGATTGTGCGCGAAGTTGTTTTAGTTTATGAAAAAGCGTTAAACTTGCTAGCTGATTACAAAATCACCATTTATTTGAGAAATTGCGAGCTTACTTCGACCGACATATTTTAATAATAATAATATTAATTTTGCCGTGCTTCTCCTTCTATTTAGAGTGTGCGTCATTATATTCTACCTAAAATGAAGGGACCTACAATTTTATGCTGTATCCGAACGGCAGATGCATTTTATGAGAAGCTTTTCCATATCAGAAATATCCTTAGAAGTTCGCCATTGCCTGCCGGGGATGACCGCTATTAGAAAACAAACTTTTTCTATGATTAAGATTTTGCTTGCCCTAACTAAGATTCGAACCTCGAATCCTGCAGCATATCGAGTAGTAGCCCGGCCAAAAGGACCTTGCAACTTTGCCCTTCGGGGTTTCCGCCCAGCATTTGCTGAGCCCACTGAAGGCCCATTTGTGTATTAGTAGTTCTGCGACGCAAGTGGTCTACTGCTTCCTTGATGGCATGCTGCAGAAATCCAGTAATCTAAACAAACTATGGATCGATAGTTCCTCGAAAAAAGACACCGATCCATCCGAGAAAATGTTCACTGCGCCTTTGCACCAGAGGTCATCCAACTCCCATTCCTCCCTTAGGGGATGGAATGTGAGTGGTGAAGGATCCTCTTGAGGCGATCTTCGGTGCGCACTGATCGAATTCCTCTGAGATGAATACGAAGTGTTTAAGGATCCCTGAGGGAACCCGTTCCAGATTCTTAGCTAGAGTAGATTTATCCAGGGCGCTCCGCCAGATAAAAACACCCTAGAACATAATGGGTTTAATAAAAGTTTCATACAGCCAGAGAACAACTCTGCGAGAGAGACCCCATCTCTTCCTGAAGGCACTCCCACAGCCGTATAAGGCGACCAACGCTTTCTTCACCCTAACTTCGATGTTCGGCATCCAGTTAAGCTTCCTATCTAGAATAACCTGCAAGTACCTGACTCTGTCAGAAAGCAGAAGAGATGTGCCAGCGATCGAGGGTAACTAGGCTTCTGTCACCCTATATTTCCTGGTAAACAAGACAAGTTCCGTCTTGTAAGGGCTTATAGCTAGCCCACAGCTAGCGTACCAATTTATAACCAAATTTAAATAACTTTGCATGAGGTCATAAATCGAGTTCAGGAGCTTTCCCTTGATTATGAGTGCCACGAGCGCAAAGGCAACCACCTGACAACCTCTCCCCTCCAGTTTCTCTAAAACCTCATTTAAAACAATGTTCCAGAGGAAGGGTTAAAAAACACCTCCTTCTGGGGTGCCCCTGCTCACATAAGATTAATAGTTATAATACAATGAAATATTAAAAGATTTTTAAGGAGGTTGTATATGTATTAGGGGAAAGGGATAGGATATCACATGAATAGATTTGTAACTGCCGTTTTGAAGCATCCAATCGATGTTACGCATTTGATTGAAATTGGTAGTGAGTTCCACGTTCTGACAGCACTAACAGAAAACAATCTAGAGGCCGTCAGAGTTTTGTATTTTGGGACAACAATATTGTGCGTACGGGTTGATTGCACAAATTTTAATTTTCGGAAAAGATAACCTGGTTGACGGTTTCTAATAATTTTTAATAGGTATACTATATTGCGGATCTTGAGGTAATTTTCAAGGGTGGACCCAAGGATATTTTTGGTATATAAGGAAATGTGGTCAAACTTCCTTTTACAATAGATGAACCTAGCTGCGTTATTAAGAGCTAGATTTAACTTGTTTTTAGTGCAGCTTAGGGTACCATATACGAATTCAAAATAGGAAATTTTAGGCACTATTAGGGACTTAACCAATTTAAGTTTTGTGCTTATCGGTAGACAATAACATGTATTCCATAGATTTCTTAATGTGAATTATATTTTTGTTATGCAGAGACGTATATGGCCTTGGCATGTTAAACGAGAGTTCATTTTAAAACCAAGATTATTCACAACGTTTTGAAATTTCCGCCTGGGGGATGAATGTCACCCTCAACTCTCTCCAGGCTTTCGGGACATACCCCTTGTCCACGCAGTTTGCGTAGATGAAGGCAAGCCACCTACAGTAAACGTCTCTAGCTCTCTGCAGTTGCGCGGGTATTATACCGTCCGGGTATTATACCCCCGACTTCAAGGGTTTGAAAGAGTTAGGAGCCCAGAGCAAGCAACGCCCTCCCAGTAGTTCACTGAAGGACAGCAAACCACAGCCGAGACATATGTCAGTAGCTATACTCGGCTCGGGATTTTCCGGGAAATGAGCAACCAAAAGCAGCTTGAGGGACCCTCGCTACTTGCCGCCCGTTCTTCCGACTCAGCCCTCAGGTATCCCAAAAGAACAGGATTATTCGAAATAATGCGTCTAAAGCGCGCGGCTTTATGGCAGCCTTACACGGTTTCGCAGAATTTTGTCCATGACAGACGCTTGGACTTTCTAATTTCATTTTTATATATAGAAAGACTTTTTTAAGTTCCCAGTCCTTTTGAAGATTGCTCTTCCAGGCCTTGTTAAAGAGGCGTCCGCTTGATGCCCTTAATTCGGCCAGCTCCGTTGTTCACCAGCTCGGCTTTGACTTTCGTGTATTTCTGCTCAACGGGCACGAGCTTTTGATTACACTATTGCATGCAGAGGAAGCCTTAGCTGGGGCCTCAGATAGCTTTTCCAGCAGTTTCCTACAGTAGATATCCCACCTTGTCCTCCTAAGATTTCTAAAGGGTTTGCTGATTTGGCAATCTTCGTCTAAAATAAACTGAATAAATCTATGGTCTGGGTAGAAATCTCCAGCACTCTCCAGTCAGATATGCGGGGTGTCAGGGAAAAAGAAGCCAGGGTAACGTCTAAAACCTCACGCCTGGCCGCGGGTAAGAAGGTAGGTTCGTTACTTCAATTACATATAGCTAAGTTCGCGCTAACAATAAAATCAAAAAGCGACTCACCTCTTGTGTTTATATCCGAGCTTCCCCAGCACGTGCGCCACGAGTTCGCATCAGATCCAATGTTGAGAGCGACATTCGGCCGTTTTGCGTCAGCTATGGCTTCCGTAGCAGAGTCGGAGGTGGTTCCACCGCATCGTCGTGCGCCATATATGCAGATACGAGCCCTGGCCCTAAGTCTTTACAATTTTATTTCGCAAGCAATAATATCGGCCCTATATATCTGCAAAGAACATAAATTTTAGGAAACAAACAACACGTTATTATTAGTAACGAGTGAATATCCACGGGCATGCTTTTTATTTTGCTCAAATTAAGTTTTTGAATGGCTAGAGTGAGAAGGCAAGCCCTTAAATATTCATTCGTTGGCAATAACAACGTGTTGTAGGAATTACATACCCTTATAGCATTGACAAAAAACAGTCTTGGGCATAAAATCGACCCTTGGGGAACACAACACATCACAGGTTTTGTCTGTGAGACTACTGAGCCGATCCTTACACGTTGGGTTCTACCTGTTAAATAATTTCGCATAAATGGCAGTGCATTTTTACCAAATCCAAAGTAGTGATCGAGCTTTGAGCAAAGCAATGAATAATCAACTGAGTCAAATGCTTTAGAGAAGTCAAGAAAGTACATCAGGGATATATCACCTTTGCTTTTTAGCGGATATGTGCAAAGATATTTGTTCAGACATTAAAGACTCAAACACTTTCGACAATGCGGACAGGACACTAATCGGACGAAAATCAGTACATGAGCAACAGAAGCAAACTTTCCATGAGTTTGGGAAAGAAGACGTTGTAATACAATGGTTAAGAATGTGAGTCAATAGGCTTATGATTTATGGCAAAACAACTTTTATAAATTTTATAAGCAAACCGTCTTCGCCAATTGCATTGGATTTAATTTTCATTACACATCTATACACGTCATCTTCCAACCCCGTTGAGGATTCGAACGGAATGTCAGAGTACGACGCCGATTGAAGTGGAACAATTTGTGGTAAGAACCGGTTGAAGTAGAACTACGAAGAAAAACGTCGTTTAAACTATCAGTATTTAACATACATTCTGGTTTTTCACTGGGCTTAATACGAAGGTTTTTAATATAACGCAACAAAGTAGCAGAGAGAAATGCTGGATCAAGCTTGGCAGCAAAGAATCGCTGTCTTTGAGCTCTAATTATTGCAGTGGCTTTGTTCCTTGCAGTACGAAAAGCATTCCATTTTTCGCCAGTTGGATTTCTTTTCCAGTTGCGATATGCTTTTATTTGCAGTTTTATGACCCCTTGGACTTTAGTGTTAACCCACGGGCATGAGGAAACTTTCGCATATCGTAGAAGGACGTGAACTTTGAGAATGGATAGCAACGTGTTGCAAGTTCTAAGGCAAGAGCATTCAGGTCAAGTGAACCAAAGTCCCTATAAGTAAATAATTTGTCAACTAGTTTGTTATTTAAATGAAGGTCAAGTGACTAGGGCTACAATTATTGCCATACCTAGTATGCACCGAAGTGTTGACAACAGAGAGACCAAAATTGCGACGATACCTAAAAACGAGGGATATAATGAATCAACAATCTTGTCATAATCAACAATCAATTTAGACAAATTTTCATATAAAGGACTGAGACCCACAGACTTATTGAGATTATATACACAAGAAATAAGCACTTTTTGTAAGCGATCGGATAATTCAACAAATAAAATCTCGATTCCTTCATTGTTTGACTCACATACAAGTTTCATATTAATATTGCTTTTGCAGTAAATCGCTACTCCATCATCTATTTTACCAATCCTATCATTTCGAATAAGCCTGTAGTGTTTAAGTTAAAATGAGTATCTCCCACACTGTTGGAAAACCAAGTTTCGGATACGCATATGATATCATCCATTATGTCTAATATAATCCATTATGTTGTTAACATAGAATATTAAGCATAGAAAAGCTGTTATCTTCAATGCCATCGAGTATACAATCAGAAGCTACCATAAGCCATGCAAACATAAGCAACTACAAAATGAAAACAAGTATAAATAATGAAGAGTTGACCCATCTTTACAAAGGCAATTAATGTATTATTATTATTATACAATCTGTATAATTAAAATTATAAGATATGAACTTAAGAGCTATGGCTACTTTATCCCAGAGGCGGATCCTGAACGTTTTTTGAGGGGGAGCCGAATAAAAATTGCTATAGACCCTTTTCGTGAGACAACTCAAGCATGTTGTGGCAGCTACCTTTTCATATAATCATATGAAAATCTTCGTATGTTTTAAATTTCGTTCAACTGTAATTGTAAATGTAGAAGTTTGAAAGAATTGTGTTCTAAGAGAATTTAAGTATTCGCAGTGGAAAAGTATATGGTTTATTGAGAGAGGAATGTTATTTTGACAGTGTGGGCATACGTTAGATGAATGTCGGTCTATTATGTTTTGATGAGCTAATCTTGTGTGGCCAAGGCTAAATCTTATGTATTTTGTGAGGTCCAGTCGTGTTAGGGTTGGGTGTGAATGAATGCTGGGAAATTGAGCTATATATGTTTTATTATGATTTGGGGTTTTGTACTAGTCGGCTGTTCTGTTCCATAACTGCAGTACTGTTTTATGCGTAAGCTTTGATTTGAGGAATTTGTTAATATCCTTCCCACTTATGTTGCAGTTTGTATGTACTGGTGATCGCGTGGCTAGTTTAGCGGTCTGATCTGCGTATTCATTTCCGGGAATATTTGTATGGCTAGGTATCCAAACAAATATTATTTTAGGATACAAGCCTGTTGGAATAAATGAAAGACTCCAGTTTTTAGCAATTAACAAAAACGGTTTTATTTCAATTGAATTATTGTGTAATGTAAAATGTGTAGGTTGTACAGCGAATTAGAAAGTTTAGTCAACTTGTAGACAGGAAAAAACCGACTGACTTGACTACAGCGAAAATCGATGTAAGGCAACAATGCGATAAACTGGAATGCAAAACTAACATCGCAGTGTTGCTAGACTTATGCAAAAGTTATAGATATTTAGCTTACTTTACTAATACAATTTCAACAAAGCACGTTAGTATTTTTCTAATTAAATTCGGATAGTAATCTTTCTTATGTATGTAGCCTATGGTGTTCAAGGACGAGAGGGAATCAGAGCAGATTGCGTATTGACCTATACGGTTCTTCACTAGGTTTATGGCTGATAAAATGGCAATAATTTCGGCTGTGAAGACAATTGTAAATTCTATAATGTTAGCAGCTGATTGAAGTTTTTTCTTATATGTGGTCCATAACAAGTCAAACTTTGTTTACAAAACAATTTTTTTTTTTTTCAATAACAAAAAAAACTTTGTTTACAAAACAGTCTTTGTTTACATTTTTTTATAATTATAATTTCCAATTTATACAAATTTTGCGTTAACGTTATTTGGAAACATACATACATACGTATGTACATGTGTATGTACTTACTTAGAAATGGGACATCGTGTTATAAAAGACTGCAAACAGTTTTTTACGTTCCGACCATTTTTTGAATTTTTGAAGGCATACCAGCGAGTCTTTCCTTAATTTATGACCAGGAGCAATGCTTCCTGAGGATCCGTTGTAGTATGGTACGTCTTGCACTGTTTGTGTTGAAAACAAATGAATTTTTCATGCAAATGAATTTATCAAACTCGTCAAATTTGATATTTATATGTTGAAGGGTGGTGGATCACAACAAATCACAAATAATACCCCAGGGTTGCATTTTCTTTAATGCTGCTACCTGTTTGCTATTATGGTTGTTATTGTCGAGAAGGATTTTATTGCTTTTTTTTATTTGTGTTTGTTAAGGATACAGTACATGGAGTTTATTAAGTTTTTAAAAAGGTAACTCGTTATTAAGGATTTTCTTTCTATGATTGGGACTATGCCTACCACGAAGAGCATATTGTTTATTGGGGTAGTTCGATATGCTCCAAGAGCTGTCCTAATTGCAGCGTTTAATAAAGTGTTTATTTTAGTAAGTTGTGACTTGGGCGCAGTTCCATAAAGAAAAATACCAAAGTCTATTTTGGTTACTTTAAAATAGACACTAGTGTGGGCGTGTCGCAATTAAATTTTAAATTTACAAGACACTTTATTAAATTTCAGTTAGTGATCGTTGCAAATATGAAATGTGTGAATTCCATTTTAAAGAGCTGTTAAGAACTATGCCAAGTAGTCTCAACTAGTTTACATTCGTAATTTGTATATTATTTCAGTTATCTGTGCAGGTGCAGTCGTGTTTTCGACAAATGTGTAGGTGTTTACTTTTGTGTAGTGAGATGGTTGCTCCAAAATAATTACACCATTCTTGTATTTCGAGAAAAAATCATTTAAATTTATGTTTAGGTTTTTGCTTTTGCTATGCTGCAGAACTATATGGAAGTTGTCTGCGTATGCGCAGAATCTAAGTTCCTTGTGCAAGCTTATTATTTCAGTTAGTTTGTTGTAAGAGATAAGATAAAGTAAAACGGATATCTAAAGTCGTTGAGCGTATCTTACATGTTCAAATTATTTCGTATGTGCAAGATAATAAACTTCTGACAGACCATCAGTCCGGCTTCCGGCCAAAGAGATGTTGCACAACGGCACTCATAGCACTCGAGCACGAATTGATGAAAACCAAATAGCATTCTTAGCGCTTCTTGAACATTCGAAAGCCTTTGATTCTGTTGACCATGTTTTGTTATGTGAGGAGCTGGAGAACTTATTTTGCTTTTCCAGTCATGCAACCGCTATCAGCAGATCTTACCTTGGTGACATAACTCAGTCAGTAAGCATTGGTAGCATAACTTTTGACTTCCTACCCGTAGTCGCATATAAGGTTCTGTCGAGCGTATTGTGTGAGAGACTAAAGCCCACCGTCAATGAACTGATTGGACCTTATCAGTGTCGCTTATGACCTGGTAAATCTACTATCGACCAGATATTCACAGTGCGCCAGATATTGGAAAAGACCCAAGAAAGAAGAAACGACACGCATACCCCTTTTGTCGACTTCAAAGCCGCTTTCGACAGCACAAAAATAAGTTGCCTTTATGCCTCAATGTCTGAATTTGGTATCACGGCAAAAAAAATATATTTGCAAATCTGCATCCTCTCGACGCCTCCCAGTCATTGCTGAGCGAAGTATTCACCCAGTTTCTGATGGTGGCATCGTTGGCCGAAGGTGGGAGTGCTATAGATGGCTGCGGGCCAAGGAAACCTGATCCGAGCCAATTCGGGCCAAATGGTCAGATGTCTCATTACCAGGTACTCCGGAGTGACCAGGCACCTAGAGTAAAGCAAGTTCATTATGTTTACCAACATAGTTTAGTCGAGACTTGCATTGCCGAACTAGTTTGGAAGTAGTTAGAGGGCTGGCCAATGCCTTGACTGCAGCTTGGCTGTCAGCAGACACGTATACTCCTCCCCCTCCACCTTTTTTCCACCACGAGTCCGTGGCCTTGAGAATTGCAAATACTTCGGTCTGGAAGACCGGGGCATGTTCCCCAAGAGAAAAGTGAAGCTTATCCCCATTATCTTCTATAAAAACTCCAGATCCTGACCTAGAGTCGGTTTTGGAGCCATCAGTAAAGATTCGACGACGTGTAAGACCGGGCTCAGTGTTGGCATTAAACCAGCATTCAGCCTCAGGGAACTCAACGTTATAGAGTCTCATCCGCAAAGGAAACGGTGGCGTACTATCCTGTGGCATTGAAAAGACGCAAGTGTCTATATCTCTGCTGCCAGCAATTTCCGCCTCGCCCCACTCCGTTTTATGCCAATATTCGTTTCTTTTAAGTCTGCAGGTGGCCTTTAAGGCCTCCCCACGTATGAATATACAAAGTGACGGCAAGTGCAGCAATGCGTCAAGAGCAGCACCAGGTGTTGTAGAGAATGCCCCTGTACAGCACACGGCGATTGTTCTCTGAAGTTTAGCAAGCAGGTCCCCACGCTATTAATTGAGAGTCTGCTCCACCATACCACTGAAGCATAGCTGATTATGGGTCTGATCATAGAGGTATATACCCAGAGGGTACCCTTTGGTGATAGACCCCACGTTTTGCCGAAGACCCGTTTACACTGCCAGAAGGCTGCCAGTGCTTTAGACGTCTTGTGCAGCGCCTACCTACGAATGCGTAGCTCTACTAATCTTTCCAGACATTTTAGCATGAATGATGGCATGCTAATAGGTCTGTAGCTTCTGGGGCTAGCGTAGTCGTCTTTGCCTTTGGTATAAAGGCGACATTTACCAGCCTCCAAGATTGTGGTATATAAGCAAGTGCGAGCGACGCTATGAAAATATTTTTCAAGGTCGCCAACACAAACTCGACACCTTCTTTAAGTACAATTGGTGAGATCCCATCAGGACCTGGCGATTTGAAACTGTCAAAAGATTCAATAGCATATCTCATGGCATCCTCCCTCGCCACAGTTATGGCAACAAACCAGTCATAGGCTCAATCCTAGGCCCTCTGTTATTTGTTTTGTATATAAAAGACTTACCTAATATGCTTAAGTATTATATTGTCCACATTTATGCGGATGATGTTCAATTGTATGTATGCTGTCCTTCTGATCGTACTAGTATGTACAATAGAGTCTTGAATTATAAATTGGCCCGTATAGGTGAATGGGTTTCTGTGAACGGCTTATGTCTTAACTCTAACAAGTCAAAATGTATCGTATTCATAGAAAGTCCTTCTCCACAAGTGGCTTAGATAAAATTATTTTCGACAACTTAGTTATAGAATATGTTGACGCGGCAAAAAGTCTTGGTGCAGTCATTAACAATACTCTAACATGGAAAGATCACATTTTTAGTACGGTAGGAAAAGTGTATGGAATGCTTCGTACACTCTGGTTATCACATTACTTCAGTCCGTTAAACTTAAAACTACTTTTAGCGAAAGCGAACTTAATACCTACGCTGCTTTACGGCTGTGAGATTTATGCAAATTGTGACTATGCGTGTAAAAAGAACCTAAATGTTGTATACAACAACATTGCTAGATATGTACATATATGGGCTGGGGAAATTTGACCTCGTGGCAGCATATGCCGAGAGGTTGCTTAACGTTTCCTTTGATAATTTGTTAAAGGTTAGAACGCTATCAATAATAAATACAAAGAACATCTTTATCAAAGACTCCATTATCTTCAATCATCAAGATCGGTACTTCTGACCCATACCAAATATCGAATTCTAACATCTGAACATAAATTTTTCATTACCTCTATACGTCTTTGGAACTCACTCCCGACTAGACTAAGGCTGATAAGCAATGCACTACATTCTAAAAAAGAATTAATATGTTAATAAAATAATTTATAAATTTATTCATTCTTAGATCTAGATATGTATATACATATGTTAGCAATCTCTAAGATTTAGACTTTTTTTTTAACTTGACTGCTTGGATATCGGAGAAATGTTTTCCTACTCTAACTAGTATTTTAACATATTTTAAGTTAAGAACATATTTTTTCATTTTCAGGTCAACTTTTCATTTTTCTAACTAGTCAATCACTGAATGTGTTCCTAATTTATCAAAGGCTTTTGCGAAGTCCCACGAATTTATGAAGGTGTGTTTTTTCTTAGAGAGAGAGTCGGTGATCAGATATTCCACGAACAGCAGAGCATCAGTTATCGACTTCCCTTTTATGAAGCCTGTTTGGTTGTCATGTATGACCTTGTTATTGTTAACAAACCACCACAACCTATTGGCTATAATTTTGTCCATCACCTTTGCTATACATGAGTTTAGTGATTTTGGTTTCAGGATTGGGACAACAATACAAGTTTGGCTATGTCTTTATAGTGAGTAAGTGTTGTGTTGGTGTCATCTGCTGCCGTTATGCAATGTATGCTGTGCGGGGGCTTGTGTCTAGTGAAGTGTCTGATTTGGAACCAGATTTTTTTAATAATAGTGGAGGGATTGATTTCTGTCGTAAAGTTAAAAGTGGCAGTCTGCTTAGCTTTTTTTGTTTCCCTTTTAAATATAGCACTAGTTCTTCTGAATTTAAAGATATTTTGCTCATTAATATTCCGCTTTAAAATTTGCCAACATTTGTTTTTTCTTGATTTAGTTCTTGTAATTTTTTAATCCACCAGGGGACGTTCCTTAGTTTTCAAGTGGGGTTATTTTGTGGTATTGTTGAGTTAACACTCTGGAGTATAATTTTTTTATTATTAGCATATTCTTCATTAATATTTGTTGAGTTGGGTGTGTTTTTTTTGTATGTTATTGTCTTGTTTCTGTAAAGCTCCCAGTTTATAAGTTTTGTGATAAATTGTGGCTTCATTAGGCTGTCGTTCTGGAGTTGGGATGAAAAGATGGTTATAGTTACAGGTAGGTGATCGCTGCCATGTAAGTCATCAACAATGCCCCAGTTGGAAGCTATTGATATGCCCGGACTAGCGAAAGAGATACCAATGTGAGTAAATGTGTTTCGTGTTGAAAAGTGTGTGGGAGACCCATCATTTAAAATAATGCTATTTTCTTGATTTATAAAGTTCGCTAAGACATTACCCCTTCGATTGTTGCTTTTTGAGCCCCACGTGTTAAAATCACCGATAATTAGGTATGATTGATTTTGATTTAGTAGAACATTCTCTAAGTTGGTTTTGTTAAAGTTTTGACTCAGAGATACATATGTATACTGAGCAAGATTGATATAGAAGAGATTGCGCCGATAGCTAACAAAAATAATTAACGATCTGCGCATGTACGTCACACCTGCAATAACGTATTCTCATTTTGATTGGAGAATTGCTTTATAAGTTCGAATAATATAATAAAATCGCGTTGCACTTCACAAAATACTTTAATTAAACCTTTAAAATTATAACACACCAAATTTTTACTTCACTCGTGTTGGAATTTTAAAAAAACTTTGCCGATGTGACGTCATTTCGAGCAGCTGAATGCCAATATCGTAAAGCAAAAAGGTAACGAATCTGCGCAAGGGCAATCTCTTATTTATCAATCTTGAATAACCGCTTGGTCGCCTTTCGCACTCACCACTTTTTCCTAACTTTCCATTTAATTTTCAACACTTGGGAGTTTCGAATTTACTCACACTTTAATTTATTTCTTTAATTTCCCATACAATTGCAATGACAATATAGATAGATATATACATTTACAAATTAATTGTTGTGCAGTCGCGTGTGCGATTTCCGAGCTAAGGTTTTTAACTGACTAACGCGTTGTCGGCGGCAGGCTACTGTGGTGGACGGCCGGCCGCTCGGGCAACTCCGAAAAGCCGAGCGGATGTCCCAGACGGGCGCACGGCTGGTTGGTTTAATTGGTGGCGGCGGCGGCTCAAACATCCTCCCCGCCCTGCAGGGATGCGCTGGTAAGCGCCTTCTGCAAATCGTTCAGGGCGCGTATCGTTTTGTCTAGCACGCGTTGATTGGTGCGGCCCCGGTATCGGTTTGTCTGCAGGCCATCCGCAGTGCGCGCGATCGTCTTCTTCGCAGTCTTTTTCGTCGGTGTCTTCTGCGTTGTTTTCACTAGCTTCCTCGGAGAAGGTACGCGTTCACCTTGCGTATTCCTATGGCTGCGCTGGACCTTGCCGCTGTGCGCGGCAAGTTTGGGTTTTTCCCGCGGGTTGGATGGTCGTTTGCGTATGCGCCCTTCCTGTTTTGCTGCCATCTGGAGCAGCGTATGGTTGCGAGCCCGCAGCTCTTGCAGCTGCCTATTGAGTCGCACTCCCCGGTGGTGTGGGTGAGCGCGAGGCAGTTGACGTAGTAGCCTTGCGCCCGTGCTACAGCCAAGCGTTGTGGCGGCTTCATGGCCTTGAAGGCTGGGGCAGGTCCGCAGCGCGTGGTACCGATGGCAGAGTCTACATTGGAGACAATTTTCTGTCTCTGCGGTCGGTGCCAGAGGACAAGCATTCCTGCTAGCCATTAAGGGTTTTAATCTGAAAATAGAAGAGCAAACGGAAACGAGAAGTACTTGGGATGTCTTTTAAAACGGGGAGTTTCAAGTTTTTACTATAGTAGATATAGTGTAGGGATGGTATGTAGGGATAGTTTCTTTTTTTCCGATTTATTACTGTGATTCGCGCGAAGTTGGCGCTTGTGGTATGAAACACAATTTTACCAAAATTACCCCGTGTTGCCTGCGGATCTTCACGACACGTATATGGTTATCAGGCCCGTCGCGAACCCTTTCCATTCGTCCGAGTCTCCACTCAGTGGGCGCTAGCGAATCTTCTTTTATCACAACGAGATCGCCTGGTTAAGGATTGTGGTCTGGATTGTTCCACTTATATCTTTTTTGAAGATCCTTAAGGTATTCCTCTTTCCATCTATGGCTGAATTGATGGTGAAGCGCTTTGACTTTCTCCCAACGGTTAAGTAGAGAGAGGTCATCAGCGTTAGGCTCCGGAATGGCCAAAAGCGGTGCACCTCGAATGAAGTGACCTGGAGTAAGCGCTGTAAAGTCAGCTGGGTCCTGTGATAATGCGGACAAAGGTCTTGAGTTGAGAACCGCTTCAATTCGCACCAATATCGTTGTAAATTCTTCAAATCTGTACTTGTGGGACGCAGCGATTTTCTTTAGGTGGATTTTAAAGCTTTTTACTGCGGATTCCCACAAGCCTTCCATGTGTGGGGCTCCGGGAAGTATATATTGCCAATTGATGGCTTGAGGAGCATATTTTTGGAAAATATCAGTGCACTCATTAAGAAACTTAAGAAGGTCGGGTTCAGTTGCGCGTTGAGCGCCAATGAACGTTTTCCCATTGTCACTCATCATTTTTGAGATGAAACTTCGCCTGCCGACGAAGCGGGCAAACGCTGCTTGAAAAGCTTCGGTTGTGAGGTCAGAGCACAACTCGAGGTGAATTGCCTTTCTGGCAAAATATACGAATACTGCTACATAACCTTTGAGAAGCGTAGTGGATCTTAATACCGATGCTTTAATTTGGAATGGCCTTGCAAAATCTACGCCAGTGGTAGAAAATGGTAATGAGAAAATACAACGCTCAGGGGGCAGAGCGGCCGTTATTTGGGTGCGTGTTCGTTGCTTATAAAGAGTGCACACTTTGCATTGGAAAATGCATCGTTTAATTAAAGGTTTTAGCTTTGGTACGTAATACTCTTGCCTTACCATTTGGAGCATCAACCGTATTTCTGCATGAAGAAGCAGCGAATGTAGATACTCCAAATACAACTTGCAGAACCTCGATTTTGTTGGGAGAATGATTAGGTGTCTTTCATTGTATCTTAACGTGGCATGCGCCAATCTTCCATAAACCCGTAGTAGACAGTATTTGTCCATTATCGGATTGAGAACAAGAAGAGGGCTTTTTTTACTAATGGGTTTTTTATCCTGCAGCTCGTTTTTTTTCATTTAGAAAATGACGTAACTGCGCTGTCTCGATAAGACGCGTTTTTGTTTGTTGGAACTCGTCTTGGGTCCGATCGGGATTAGTGAGTGTGGCTAGCTTCTTAGATTTATTCCGGGCATTGTTCACGAAGCGGAACATGTACGCAGTCACGCGGAGTGCACGAGTGAAGGATGAAAACCAGTCGAGAAAATCGACCTCTTCCTCGAGCGCGTGATAGGCCTCTATCTTGCGCTTTTCTGGAGGAGATGCGCTGCGCGCTTTTTATTTTGGCCATGAGTCCGGGTTGCAAGAAAGCCATTTCGGCCCATGCCCTCAGAGCAAGGAAGATACTCTCGGATTTGAGAGGTACGGTTGGACACATAGGTTTTCCAAGCTAGCATAATCTCTGAATCAGACCATAAGAAAGTGTTGCATACTTCTAAGCCCAGTTGTTTTCGAACAATCGCGACTAGTTTTGCAAGTAAGACTGCGCTACAGAGCTCTAGACGTGGCAAGCTTACCGTCTTGATTGGTGCAACCTTGCCTTTTGCAACCAGAAGAGAGGATTTTATATGGTTGCGAGTATGTACGCGGATGTAGATCGCTGCGCAATACGCCTTTTCCGAGGCGACACAAAACCCCTGAATTAACTCATGGAGGGATTTCGATTTGGCATATGGCTGGCAGATTTTCTGCGAACTGTTGCCATTTTGATAAAGCTCTGGGCTTTGCACATTCGTCCCAATCAACGCCATCTAGCCAAAGTTCTTGGAGCATAATCTTTGCCTGAATCATCACTGGCGACAGCCATGCTGTCAAGTCAAAAAGTCATGCGACAGACGTTTGGTGACGGCATTTTTTGTTGACATAGGCAGAATGGTGTAGGAAAATTTGTCTGTAAGCGCGTTCCAGCGAATACCAAGAGTTTTGGTTGTGGAAGTGATCTCAAATTTTAAAAAGTAAGAGTGGAGAAGATCCTCCTTTGGAAACTGTTCTAATATGGCCGGATGATTGGCTGTCAGTTTCTTTAATACGAAACCAGCTGACTTTATCGCCTTGATCACTTGAGTAAGTGATTCGGTGGCGTCGTCAATGGTATGATTTCCTGAGAGGATGTCATCCACATATGTCTGGTTTTTGAGTATTGGCGCCGCTAATGGGAATATCGCTCTCGTATCATCAGCTAATTGAGGTAATATACGGATAACGAGATAGGGCGAATGTGACGGTTTTGAGATTGTAATCGGTGACCGGAGAGTCAATAAGAGAAATAACATTCGCTGAAAATGTTTATCGTCTTCATGGATGAGTATCTGACGATACATTTTCTCAATATCTCCATTGAACACGAATCTGTGCATGCGCCACTGCAGAATGAGTAGCATGGGATCTGGCTGGAGTGTGGGACCGGTGTACAGGACGTCATTCAGGGACTTTCCTGATCCGGATGTTTTGGAGGCGTTGAATACCACGCGAGTTTGACGACTGCATTGTGCGGTAAGCAGAAGAAGAAATGTTTGCCGTCGGATACGATTTCACAAGGCTTAGTGTAGTCCATGTGACCGAGGTCGAGATATTCCTGCAACACATCGTTGTACAGTGTGCTCAAGTCCCTTTCTTTTGCAGCGATCGCCCCATGCTAAATAATTGCTGGAGGGCAGCAGACCAAGAATGGCCAAGAAAGAGTTTTTTGGGGAAATCTTTCTTGAACGGAAGTCGCACAATGTATCGACCGTTTGGAGCACGTGTCGTTGTTGTTGCATACCTATTCTCACATGCTTGATATTTCAGAGAAATTTGCGGAGGCTGTGGAATTTCTTCTTCTTCCCAAAACTTTCTCAATTGGGAACTGAGGTCTGCGTTCGAGCATTATTCTACTTGTGTCGAGAATGAAACAACCTTTTCCGTTATTTCACTACTAAGAATCCAGCCAAATATTGTCTTTTGCGCAAGTATGGTATGGTATCGCCAATGTGGCAATTGGGGTCAGCAAGCTCAAGGATTTTGAACTGCTGCCAGTGTTCCTGGCTAATGGAGAATGTTGGCATATGCCTCGTTAATTGTGGTAACACAATAGCCTGAACTTTTATCCTTTGCTTGGTTTTGGATGCAACCAGTGTAAGAGGACAAAGTTTGGATGAGTTTTGGACGACGTGTCCACCCATGCCAGAGATTTCGAAGCTGGATTGTTCGAATGGAAGTTTCAACAGTTTTTGATCTTTTGAGGAAATGAAAGTCCTTTGTGAACCTTGGTCAATTAAGGCTCTAAGTTGAAACAATTCCCCTTCGAGTTCCACTGCGACCATGGCAGTTGGAAAAAGAATTTTGCTGTCATTGGCTGCATGCAATGATTGTATGTGTGCCTGTTTGGAACAACACGGTTGCTCACTGAAGTTGGAGCTTGACTGCACTTTTCGAGCGGGAGATGTCGAGGTGGCCGTAGTGTGCTGCGCAGAGGCACCAAAGGTTCTCGGACTAGAGCGGCGAGCTTGTGGCTTTGGATTGACGTGCAATAGTGAGTGATGCCGTTGATGGCAATGTGTACACGACCACTTGCTCGGGCATTCATTAGTGCTGTGAGAATTAGCAAGACAGATTTGCACAGCTTGCTTTGGTTAACGAATTGTATACGATTCGTTTGAGTTGTTGACTCTAATCAGATGAGGAGAGTTGCAGGTGGTACAGGCTACTTCTCTTGTCGATTCTGTCACGAAGGCGTTGGTCCTGTTAAAGGGCCTGCTTTGCGAAGCATTTTGATGAGTGACAGGTTTTGGTTTACTTTGGCTTGGATGAATCCTATTCCATCATTCGACTACTTCGTATCTTGAAGTAAGGAAGTCATCCATTTGAGACCATGTTGGTAAATCTCTTTGGGAAGAGAGAGATTGTTCCCAAAGCGACAATGTGTTTTCGGGCAGCTTTGATGAGCATATGTATACCAAGATGGGATCCCCGCTGTCTGTCTTAACATCTTTGGAGTGGAGAATCGACAGACAGTTGTTTATCGAGGTTTGCAACTTCTGAAGTTGATCACTATTTTCGGTTTGGATAGTAGGCAGAGTCATAAGAATTTTGATATGGTTGTCAACCAGGATACGTTTGTTTTCGTACCGTGTCCGCAAAGCTTCCCAGCCAGCTCGAAATTGTCATCGCTGAGTGGATATTGCTTTACAATTGAGCCGGCTTTTCCTTGGGTTTTGTAGCAAAGATGATACAATTTCTGAGCACGGGAGAGCTTCGGGTGGTTGATGTATACCGCTGTGAACATGTCATGAAAAGTGGGCCATTCTTCATAACCACCATAAAATGTCTCCGTGTCACAAGGTGGGGCTTGAAAGCAGACGTTTGCCTCCGCCGAGGGGTGTTCCACGCGGTTTTTGAAAAAACCTTATCATAAACCGATTGAAGCCGAGCCCAACAATCATCTATTGATTTGTCCTTTATCATGAGATACGATTCTGTGTGGTCTTGAATTGGCGCATCACTGAATCGTGCACAGTATCTCATGAGACTGTCACTTTCCGCTATAAACTTTTGCGCGGAGGGGTCAAATGTTTTAGTTTTGGTTTTCACGCTGGCTTCTAGCGCAGCAGGTTTTGACCGTGTCTCAATGTCTGACATTTTTGGTGGACTGTGTCCAAGTGGCATTTGGGATAAGCCGAAAAAAAATTATTTGTAAGAAAATATGTAACCGATAATATTTCCTGGGAGTTTATGAAAAAACCCTTAATTAACAGAAAAAGTTGCACTTAGTCCTACAGAGAACCGGGAAATGAGTAAGGTTTTGTGGCGTTGTTTGCGTTTTTTTTTTTGTATGTATTAAACTTGGATGCTTGGAAACCGTACTGCCAAACTAAAATCCGCGAATTGGGATTTTTATTTTATGTAACGCAAAAAAAGAACGCAAACACTTTCACTTTTATATACGTAGTGGAAATATACGTATGTTTGTTTAAAGATATATATATATATTATATACGTAGTTGAAATATATGTATGTATGTATGTAATTGAATAATATGTGTATATATATATAAGATCGAACACCTGAAAGATATTGCTAAATTTCACATTTTGGTTGCGAAAAATTCCCTAATGGGTTGCTTCTTTGTATCTAAATATTAGAATTTCTATCGGAATTTCGGTGTCCATTTACGTTGTTCGCATGCATGTATATGCTAATATCATATGTACGTATGTAGAAATATTTGCACGCAATTAAGCAAACACGTACGTACGTGTGTATAAAGATTACATACGAAGCCAGAGTAATAGCTCAGCTGTGAATATGTATGTATGTTGAAAAGTCGAAGAGTATGTATGTATGCGGGAGAGTGCAAATGTATACACTCAAAAGCCGCTCAACGCTGAGGTGAGTTGTGGATACTGCACTTGGAGAGTCGTGAGCGCGCTTTGTTTGAACTCTCTTAGCTTGGTGAGTGCGGCCGAGTAAAGCGAAGTGGTTAAAAAAGAGAAGCCAAGATCGTAGAAAGAGCGTTGGCTGAGTGGTGGCTGAATTATTTGAAAAATTATAGCCTCTCTCTTCGTTACAAAGTGTTTGGTGCTAAGCGAATATTAGCAGATAATACAATTTGCAAGAGTGAATATATGTGCGTAAGTGCGTATATGTAATTGGCATATGCAAAAATGCCCTTATGTTTTTTCAGCACTTTGGGTTTTTGGGTAAAACGGATTATTTTCCCCAACCTTCTTTTGTATTTTTATTTTTAGCTGCAGATTACCGAAATGAAAGTTTTCGCAGTAAGAAAATATCCGCTTTTTATTTACCGCTCTGGCTCGAAAAATTAAGGCTTTTTAATTTACATGCATATACATATATATATGCGCGCACTTTGCTTCATGTGGATACATATGCTCTCGCATGCAGTTTTTTTTTTAAACAATATGACCTTCAGGAATATTAAGGATTTTTGAATTTTTATGGAAATTAGAAATTTCCTACTTACAACTTTTTGCTTTCCTTTTTGATCACTTTTTTGTCTGTACCACAAGCCTGCCCACACTGCTGTTGTTGCTGGATTGCAATTTTAAGCTGTTGCTGCTGCAGATGCTGCACCGTATGAATTTGTGTTGCTGCAAATGCTGCTTATGTGTTTTTTTTTTTGTTGAATATAAGTATATACATATGTACGTTTTGTCAAACAGAAATTTGTTTTTTTTTTTAAGTACTCTTGCACACTTTTCTGCCTCTTACAACAACGCGTTTGAAAAAATATGTTTTGATATTTTTTTTTCTTGTATCGCTTTTGTAGCACTAAATAACTTTGTTTGAGAAATTTATGTTTTGTGTGCGAACGAACGATTTTTTGTTTTGCACACTTGTTTTCTTGTTCCGTTTTTGTTCACAGATTTTTGTTTTTGTTTGTAAAACTTATATTTTTTTTTGGTTTTGTTCAACTACTTTTCTTTTTGTCACGTTTTTGGTTTTTGTAGCACTCGTAACTTTTTCTAAAATTTCTGTGGTTTTTATGTTTTATTTTACATAATACTTTTTTTTCCGAACGAACGAGTGTTTTATATATTTTTTTAGTATTTGCCAAAAGGGCCTGTGCCAAGGTTGGCTGCGAAGGACTAATGAATAACCGCTTGTTTGCCTTTCGCACTCACCACTTTTCCTAACTTTCCAATTAATTTTCAACACTTGGGAGTTTCGAATTTACTCACAATTTAATTTAATTCTTTAATTTCCCATACAATTGCAATTACAATATATGTAGATAGATATATACATTTACAAATTAAATGTTGTGCAGTCGCGTGTGCGATTTCCGAGCTAAGGTTTTTAACTGACTAACGCGTTGTCGGCGGCAGGCTGCTGTGGTGGACGGCCGGTCGCTCGGGCAACTCCGAAAAGCCGAGCGGATGTCCCAAACGAGCGCAGGGCCGGTTGGTTTAATCGGCGGCTTCGGCGGCTTAAACAAATCTTGTATACTAAGTATATGTATTACGATTTTTTTAACAGTGTGTATTTCTATCGCGATTGCGTCGAAGTCGTTATTAAGTGTATTTTGTTTGTGTTGTACTGATACGTGTATAGGTAGGGTAGCCCCTCCGTAGTTGTTAACTGAATAGAGTTTATAATTTATTGAGATGCGGATTTGTTCGTTATGATTAATATGAGTTTCCTGTAAGGATATAACTATTGGATTGTGCTGTTTAATAAGTGTTAGTAATTTGTTATAATTATTAACGTAGCCTCTAATGTTCCACTGTAATGTCTTAATTGTCATCTTTGAAACTTAATAAGTATGTGTATTTAATTTCTATCTGTGCTTTTGTGTAACTTCTAGGTTGGGTTTAGTCTTCTGATTGCTCTTCGCTTTCAGGTATGGTATTGGTGTTGTTTGTTAATTGTCTTTTGTTTGTAGGTTGTGGATTGTTGCCTTTATTGTTGTGTTATCTTTTGAGTTGTGCTTGTATACGTTTTGAAGTTTTAGCTGGAAGAACTTTTGTTGTAGCTTTTAGCGCGTTTCTTGATGTTGTTGCAATTGTGGGTTTCGGAGTCGGACTCGCTAGGCAGATCGGAATAGTTTACTGGTTGTCTTCTTGTTGTAATGGGTTTGTGTAGGAGTAGTGCTGGTGTTACTGTGTGGTTTACTGCTGGGTTATGTGATGTGTTTCTGCTATTGTCTACTGATGTGTTGATTTGCGGATTATTTGTTTGTGGTTTGTTTCGTACTATTGTTGAGTATTGTTGATTTTCGTGTTGGTGTGTTTCGTTGTAGATAGCTACCGCAATTTTGTGATCTGTTTTATGTGTAGTCTTGATTGCTTGTATTTCTTTTTGTTTAAGAAAGATGGGGCATTTTTTGTATGTAGCAGAGTGGTCAGTGGGTTGTTGTAGTTGTCTGATGCAGTTTATGCAGGCTCCGTAGTTTTCGCATTTTTCTTTGATTTCGTCGTTTAGGCGGTAGTTGCCTCCACACTCTGGGCAAATATTTTCGCCTTTGCAGATCTGTGCTGTATGGCCAAATCGTAGGCAATTATTACATTTGAGAGGCAGCGGTCGTACCGAAACTTAGTATAACCAAACCTATTTCCACAAGCTCGCAGTTCAGTTTTTTAGTATTTTCTTAACTTCAATTACTTTTTGTGCTTGAAATTCCATTAAAATGATTTATTCATGCAGTTCTCTTAGGTTGTTGCAGTAAATAACACCCTTTGATTGATTTAGTGTTCTATGTTGTGTTATTTCTATTGTAATGTTGTTATCTAGCGCGACTAGTGTTGTTAGCTTATTTGCTTGTATATTATTTTTTGTTTTAATATGCGATTTCGCTGCCGCATGTATGTAGCATCGATTGCTTTTTTAATTAAGAACGGTGAGACGTTTGATAATGTTTCATTGCTGTTGGTTCTTGACAAAATAAGGTAGACTGGTCCGATGTTTTTGAAATTAGAAGTTTCATTTCCCATTAGAGCATAGGCACATTAGGATTAATTTTGTCGCGATCGGGTGGGTTGTTCATTGTAATATGTTAGTTATTTTACTCTTGACTGATTTTATATTAATGTCTTTCTAATATTTAGAATGTGAGAAATACGAAATGAAAAAAAGACACTGATAATGTTTTAGCCCAAAGTAAAGTTTAAAGATTTCTCGAGCGTGCGATTCTACAACTGTTTACTATGAGAGCTGGCTGTCTACTGGCAATTAAAGTAATAACAATAACATATACTTAAAATAATAAAACATAAATGAGGCAGTAAACAAAGAGAAAGGAAAGAATCAACAGAATCGCTGTAATCATCTTGCTTATCAATTTGTATAGCAGAAGCATCCTTGTCAACTCTGACATACACGAAACCACGCAGAGTCAATACAGAGACAAGTTGTATTCTTCTTCTCAATTGAATAGCCCTTGCAGTATCTTTCTTGCATCGGTAGTCAAACACTCAAATAAAGAAAATTTCGCTTCGAGACCAGCAGCTGGTTAGGAGATGGCAGATTTGGTTCGTTTTCTGTAGTCACTAAAAGCGCGGATAGTACGGTTGCGATCGAGCGTTGTATAAAATGTAACGATAACTTCACTGTTAACATTACTCTCTTTGCGCATGAAACTGAAAATTTCTCTTATTTGTGGAACATGAAAATCAATGGACAAGCATAGAAGATTTAATATACTTACTTACTTACTTAATTGGCGCATTAACCGCCTAAGCGATTTTGGCCGAGGTCAACAAAGCACGCCAGCTGTCCCTATCTCGTGCTAACTGGCGCCAATTGGAAGTCCCAAGTATAGCCAAGTCTTTTTCCACTTGGTCTTTCCAACGCAGAGGAGGTCTTCCTTTTCCTCTGCTACCACCCGCGGGTACCGCGTCAAAAACCTTCAGGGCTGGAGCTATTTCATCCATTCGAACGACGTGACCTAGCCAGCGGAGCCGCTGATTCTTAATCCGCTGCACTATATCTACGTCATTATACAGCTCGTACAGCTCATCGTTCCATCGAACGCGGTATTCGCCGTCGCAAAGACGCAAAGGTCCATAAATCTGTCGAAGAATCTTTCTCTCGAACACTCCAAGAGCCCTCTCATCTGATGTTGTCATCGTCCATGCTTCTGCGCCATACTAGAGGACGGGCATGATGAGAGACTTATAGAGTATGGTTTTTGTCCGCCGAGAGAGGACTTTACTGTGCAATTGCCTACTCAGTCCGAAGTAGCACTTGTTGGCAAGAGAGATTCTCCGTTGGATTTCAAGGCTGACGCTATTATTGGTGTTAATGCTGGTTCCTAAGTAAACGAAGTTCTCAACTTTTTCAAAGTTATAACTGTCAACAGTGATTTGTGATCCTAGTCGTGAATGTGCCGACTGTCTATTTGATGACAGGAGATACTTCGTCTTGCCCTCGTTCACCTCCAGACCCATTCGCTTCGCTTCTCTATCGAGTTTGGAGAAGGCAGAACTAACTGCGCGGTTGTTAAGGCCGATGATGTCAATGTCATCGGCGTACGCCAGCAGTTGCACACTCTTATAAAAGATGGTACCTGACCGATTTAGTTCTGAGGCTCGAATTATTTTCTCCAGCATCAGGTTAAAGAAATCGCACGACAGAGAGTCACCTTGTCTGAAACCTCGTTTGGTATCAAACGGCTCGGAGAGGTCCTTCCCAATTCTGACGGAGCTGGTGCTGTTGCTCAACGTCATTTTACATAGCCGTATAAGTTTTGCGGGGATACCAAATTCAGACATTGCGGCATAGAGGCAACTTCTTTTCGTGCTGTCGAAGGCGGCTTTGAAGTCGACAAAAAGATGGTGTGTGTCGATTCTTCTTTCTCGGGTCTTTTCCAAGATCTGGCGTATTGTGAATATCTGGTCGGTGGTGGATTTACCAGGTCTAAAGCCACACTGATAAGGTCCAATCAGTTCGTTGACGGTGGGCTTAAGTCTTTCGCACAATACACTTGACAGAACCTTATACGCGATGTTAAGAAGGCTAATCCCGCGATAATTGGCACAGACTGCAGGATCACCCTTTTTGTGGATTGGGCAGAGCACACTTAAGTTCCAATCAGTAGGCATGCGTTCTTCCGACCATATTCTAGAGATGAGCTCGTGCATGCACTTAACCAGCTCCTCTCCGCCGTACTTAAATAACTCAGCTGGTAACCCGTCAGCCCCGGGGGCTTTGTTGTTCTTCAGCCGTGCTATCGCTTTCCGAATTTCGTCATGGTCGGTTGATGGTACATCACGTCCATCATCATTGATTGGGGATTCGGGTTCAACATCTTCTCCATCGTTGTTGCAGCTGCTTCCATTAAGCAGTGTGAAGAAGTGCTCCCTCCATAATTTAAGTATGCTGTGGACATCAGTCACCAGGTCGCCGTTTTCATTCTTACAGGAATTCGCCCCGGTCTTAAAACCTTCTGTAAGCCGTCGAACTTTTTGAAAAAATTTTCGGGCGCTTTTCCTGTCGGCCAGCATCTCAAGCTCTTCGCACTCACGCATTTCGGCCTCTCTCTTTTTCTCACGAAAAATGCGTCTTGCTTCCTTCTTCAGCTCACGATAACGCTCCCGCACAGCTCGCGTTGCGCCCGATCGCAGTGTGGCCCTGTAGGCAGCGTCTTTACGTTCCGTAGCGGCGCGGCATTCCTCGTCATACCAGTTGCTCTTTCGGGCTCGCTGAAATCCGATGGATTCTTCAGCGGCGGTATGTAGACATCGAGAAATATGGTTCCACTGCTCGGAAATATCGTGCTGTTGATTATTGCTCTCAGAGAGCAGGAGTGCAAGTCGAGTGGCGAAGTGGGTGGCTGTCTGTTGCGATTGCAGCTTTCCGACGTCGAGCTTTCCTTGTGTCCGTTTGCGTGCGCTTTTGGCTGCACAGAGGCGCGTGCGGATCTTAGCTGCCACAAGAAAATGATCCGAGTCGATGTTGGCTCCTCGGATCGTGCGCACATTTAGGACATTGGAAGCATGCCTTCCGTCTATCACAACGTGGTCGATTTGGTTTCGTGTCTTACCATCTGGAGACAGCCACGTAGCTTGGTGAATCTTTTTATGCTGGAACCTGGTACTACAGACTACCATGTTTCGGGCCCCGGCGAAGTCGATCAGTCTCATTCCGTTATCGGACGTTTCGTTGTGGAGACTGAATTTTCCGACTGTATAACCAAAGATGCCCTCCTTGCCCACCTTGGCATTGAAATCGCCAAGCACGATTTTTATATCGTGGTGGGGGCACCGGATGTTTTTCCTCCAACGCATTAATCCGCGCAGCAGGTTCGTTCACTTTGGAGAAAAGCGCAGCGACTCTGCACAAGATGGGTATCTGGACAAATGACCTATGTCGCTTCTGCGATACGGCCAAGGAAACCCCCTCTCACATACTACTGGAGTGCGACGCTGTAGCGTGTCGAAGGGAGACTAGGTCAAATATGGCCTAAGGAAGAATACAAACGGAGAGTGTCCGGGATCCATCTTAAAATTTATAGATGCTCTCGGACTGGGAAGATGTTGTAAGGTACTGAGGGCACAATAGATCTACAGGTCACAGTGCGATCCTCATATTTTTATCTAATCTAAGCGCAGCGACTTCAGCACCAATCTTCTTAACCAGTGTGCTCTCTACTTCCGTTATTTTATAAGAGAGACTATCAAAGAGAGACATTAATTGCTCTGTCTGAGACTGTATTTTCTCTTCAAGCTCGCGAATCGCATTTAATATTGAAGGCGAAGGAGAAAATTTACTTAGGTGCCTTTTAAGTGCAGCAGAGGGAGCAGATGACATACCTTAGGGTGCGTTTATGTTGGAGCTTTGATAAGGTTTACCTCGAATGTGTATTTATGTTGGAGCTGCGATAGTAGCAGAGAAAATTGGAAATGGGCATCACGTATACATATGTGTTTATGTAGGAGCTACAAGAGTAGCTGCGATAATAGCAGAGAAAATATTAAATATGCATCGCGTATATGTGTTTATGTTGGGGCATAGCTGAGAACAAAGAATAACGATAAGAGCATAGAAAATAGTTGATCACATTTTCTTCGCTCTAGTCGCTTTGACCAATATGAACATGGAAGAGCTAATAAGTGAAATTTTTGCTAGGCCTGCTATATGGAACCAAAAAAAGGGCAAACCACTACAATTGAAAAACATTAATTTGCTTTATTAAGTTAAAAAAATTATAATCTTCATGTTTGACATGACAATTGTACCTATTTTCCTAACTTTTCTACAATTATAAATAAAACATAATCAAAGGTTTCAGTCATGGTGAAATAATATACAGGTGAAGTCAATAAATTACATAATTGTAAATCTTGGCATTTCTCGCTGTGTTAATTTCAGTAATGTACACTTAGTCAATATTCTTGTACTTTTCCATACAAAATAAATAAAATGGTACTTTTGTGAACAAAAATTTATTTTACGCTATGCTCTAGTCGCTGCTATCTTCGCTCTTATCGCTGCTCCAACATAAAGGCACCCTTAGTTAAGCCAAAAAAATAAATCCAAAAACAACAACGCAGGCAGGAACAAAAAATCAGATTTATCGTTGCAGGTACATAATTGATAATTACTCGTGAAATCTCCCAGGCGAACCGCAGGCTCAGCAGCAATCAGTAGATACAACACTTTATATTTAATTTAACAAATATACCACATAAATTTGAAAAGGAGCAACAACTATACACAACTATAACAATAAGTTTAATTGGTTATCTGCTTGATCCGTTTTCTGCAGAAATTTAAAAAATTATATGTACAGAAACGATATTTATATATTTTTCAATCCGTATATAAAATTTTGCGAACGATATAAAACTGTTATGATAACTCTGAAGTGTAAATTGAAAATTCCGCTTTTAATATTTATGTTTGTTTCTCAGTTCTGTTTAAGATACATCAAACAGGTTGCAGCATTAAAGAAAATGCAACCCCAGGGTATATTTTGTGGTTCAATGTGAACCATACACCGTCAAAATATATATATAAAATTTTACAACTTTGATAATTCTAAATGTAAACAAAAAGTACGCGTTTTTACATTTTGCATGAAAAAACACGTTTATATAGGTAGATATATAGAGGGATATGCACTGCGACCAGTTGATCTATTGTGCCCTCAAAGCTCATCACAACAATTCCGTCAGCCCCAGAAAGCACAGGATGGTGGCCTGGGTTAGGGATTGTATGTATTGAACTCCGGGTCATGGCCGACCCAGGGTCATCGCCCGTCTGCTAGTCAAAGAAGCGACATATGTAGGTCGTTCGACCAGATCCCTAGCTTCTGCGCACCTGTCCAACCGGATCTAAAAATCGAGAATTGAAGCGCTCCAGGTAGCTTTACTATGTATATCTATCTAGCTTTACTATGTATATCTGCCCGGGTCACCAACACATTTGTTTTCAACGAAAACAGTGTAAGACGCACGGATCCGCAGGAAGCATTGCTGATGGTAAATTTTAGTAAGATTCGTGTGATAAGCCTTCAAAAGTAGAAAAAATGGTCGGAAGGCACGCAACTGTTTGCAGAAAGCGGCATACCTAAGTTCTGTTCCAAATGTATATTAAATCAATATACTACCTTTACCGTACATTTGTATGCATGATTCCCAAATCACGTTAACGCAAAATATGTATTAATTAGACATTAGAAAAATGCAAAATGCAAATGTAAACACTGATTGTTCTGTAAACAAATTTTTTTTTGTTTTGTAAACGAAGTTTGACTTTATGTAAACCACCTATAAGGAAAAAAAAAAAAAAGCTGCTAACATTACTAATAGGGTCGTCGTTATGGCGGGGTAAAGGGGGAAATTTCAATATTTTGGAAAGCTAATATTTCAAAAACTATTTATCCGATCACAATATTCGTATCGTTAAAAAGACAATTAAAAGACCTTTTATTTGATATGCATATGTTTATATAAATTATATATATATTTTGAGAAAAATAACAAAAACTGAAAAAAAACACAAAAAACTATATTTTTCTTAAAAAAATACGTATTTATTTAATAGTATGTGAAAATAAGTTTGTCTTAAAGCCCATAAAATTACCTTTAGTTTGATGTATAATTTTATATGTTAAAACTCAAATTTTGTAAGAAATTTTGTTTTATTTGTGTTGCTGACGAAAAGAGAATCAGTAATAATGAGGGTAATGATCCAGAGCGGCTTCGCTGAAAGGTATTCAATAGAAAACCGGAAAGGCGTACTGCGCAGAAATACTGTTGATGGCGTAGCCGGAGTATGTCCGGCCAGGGTTATGTTTTTAAAGCGCGGCGGAAGGCCGCTCACGGTTAGAGGTATTCTGCGCGGAAATACTGTTGATGGCGTAGCCGGATTATGTCCGGCCAGGGTTATTTTTTAAAGCGCAGCAGAAGGCCACTCACCCGGAAAGGTGTTCTGGGCGGGAATACTGTTGATGGCGTAGCCGGAGTTTGTCCGGCCAGGGTTATTTTTTCAAAGCGCGGCCGAAGGCGAAAGATGTTCCGCACGGAAATACTGTTTTATACTTAGGTTTCAAAATTAAATAAAACAACATTAAAAATTAAATAAAACAAATCGTTAATACCTTTCCGCGAAGCCGCTCTGGATCATTACCCTCATTATTACTGATTCTCTTATCGTCTGCAACACAAATAAAACAAAATTTCTTACAAAATTTAAGTCTTAACATATAAAATTAAACATCAAATTAAAGGTATTTTTATGGACTTTAAGACAAACTTATTTTTTCATACTACTAATTACGTATTTTTTTAAGAAAAATGTAGTTTTTTATTAAAATAATGTGCGTTTTTTCAATTTTTGTTATTTTTCTCTAAATATATATATAATTTATATAAACATACATAAGTTTATCAAATAAAAGGTCTTTTAATTGTCCAATATTGTGAAGATCGGATAAATAGTTTTGAAATATTAGCTTTTCAAAATATTGAAATTTCCCCCTATGCCCCTCCTTAATACCTCTCCTATTACTTTGCACCAATAAAAATTTATACCACCAAAATCGGTAAAAAGAGGTGGACCACGCCCACTTTTTTTTTCTAGCTCAACAGTCCGTATTCTTTACTTGTTCCTTTTTTCCTGACGGGTATCAACATTAAAAATTATATTATAAATTATATTAAAAAAATGTGTGTACTTAAGTGCAAAATACACTTATAATATGCATTATTCGATTGGGGAATACTTATATCGACTCTTGATGTATCCGGTTTATTGTGGCAATCCTATAGCGATGGGATTATGTTTTATTTTTCCTCTTTAATACGTTAATTGATAGTTTTTGTCACTTTCTTCATTCATTTCTGGAAAATCAACAGTTCTAGTCTCTATTCGGTCAAAGTATGTATCTTAAAATAAAATGGATAAATGTGTTATAGACTTTTATTACGCTATTGAAATAAAATTTTGCTGTTCTTGAGTTCAGTTATAGAAGACGCATATATGTATATGAATGAAGCGGAAAATGTATATCGTGTTTATATACTGAATGTCTTTTGTTATTTCTTTACGAGTTTAGTTTTCTTCGAGGGTCTAGAAACCGTATAAAGAGAAATAAGCGAAGAAATATCTGTAAATATGAGTAAAACTTGTGACTACGCTTCTGTTACCACAGAAATGCATCGTTATCTGAAATCTACAGACGCTATAACATACATGCGTGAAAGACGTAATGAAATACAAGAAAGGATACAATGCGATGCAGAAAATTTTTGGCACGGTCCTCAAGCGCAAGGATTGTACGACCCTAAAAATGAACACGAAGCATGTGGAGTTGGCTTTATTGTTTCTATTGACGGAGCAATTTCGCACAAGGTAAGCCGAGACTAAAGCGTAGAGTAATATATTTTTATTTTTATAAAACTGCCTTTAGATTTAAGTTTATTAATCCTGGAAAAACTTAAGTAGCATCCCCGGAATTGGCAAACAAGTGGGTGGGGGGTTGGTTAGAGGGGGACCTCTTGATGAAGGTGTCTCCAGAATATTTCTGGCCTTCGAACAAAATCAGAAGCTGTTCGTTCATTTAGCTCTCACTTGGATTATGACATCTTTGTTATTGTTGAGACTTGGCTTAATCCGGATTTCCGCGACGAATTTTTTGACTGAAGTTTGTACAGTGTATATCGTAAGGACAGAGATGCGGCGAAAACTGGATGTATGAGAGCTGGTGGATTTCTTTTCGCAGTTCAGCGAAAGATATGCGCTCATTTTGTGAAATTAGCTAATAATGATTCTGTTATCGATCAACTCTGTATTTGTGTTCGTGGGTCCTCTTCTAAGGGCTCTCTTTTTTTATTGGTATCTTATATCACTCCAAATGGCAATGATGACCTTTATCGTGCGCATGCTGATAATATAATATCTTTAGTTTTAAATAAGCTAGGCGATAACCATTTGTGTGTGTAAGGCGACATTAACTTATCCAACGTGACATGGTGCGGTTCATTTTCAAATTTTGGCCTTACGCCAATAAATGTTACTGCCTCTTTTGAGATGTATCTTGACAATCTTTTAAGTCTTAATTTATTGCAAATTAATAATTTTGTTAATCAACTGAATAGAGTTCTTGATCTCATATTTATAAGTGATAATATAAGTTGCAATGTTGAGGAATGTTATTTTCCAATATCGGTTTGTGATAAACATCATGTACCCTTGGTTCTAAAATTTGAGTTTTACGAGTTTTCAGTTAATCAGTCCGCTGAAATAGTTGGCTTTAACTACTCAGCCTGTGGTTACTCTAAATTTAATGATTTAATATCCGACATTGAGTGGGAAAAAGTTTTTGATGGCTCTGACGTTGCAAAATCTTTCTTAATTTTTAAAACGCTTTTAATCGATTTATGTATTAACAATATTCCAGTCTTAAAAAAAAGACCTTATAAGCAACCTTGGTACAATCGGGAGTTAAAAAAACTAAAAAACCTCAGAAATAAATTTTTTAAAGAAATTTAAGTCAACTAGGAACCAGTTCTTTCGTCTTAAATATGAAGCCTATCAGAAGCATTCTTGATGTAGAGTCTAAATTAAAGTCAAATCCGAAGACCTTTTGGCAGTTTATTAAATCTAAGAATTCAAGTGCCAATATACCTTCATCAGTTTTCTTTCAAGGTAAATTTGCACGTTGCCCAGCTGACGTTTCCAATATGTTTGCTACATTTTTCAGTTAGAACTTCACCAGTGATGTGGGCGCTTCGCCACTTGATAATGATTTCATGGTGAATTCCTCTTTTAGTTTTGGATCCTTAAATTTTTTCCCTCGAAGACGTTGCTAATGGTATCTCCAAATTAAAACCGTCTTTTAAGGCCGATGTTGATGGTTTGTCAGGCATTTTGCTAAGGAATTGCCCGCTTTAGTGCTCCCGTTGCAACTCATTTTTAATAAGTCATTAGCTTCAGGGGTTTTAACGACGATTGGAAATTGACCTCTATTACTCCGCTTTTCAAAAGCGGGAATAAAAGTGATGTGTGCAATTATAGGCCAATTTCAAAGTTATCTTCAGTATCAACAGTATTTGAGAGTATTATTGTAGAAAAAATGTATTTTGTATCTAAGAGCTTAATTTCGCCAAATCAACATGGCTTCGTCTCCAATCGGTCGACTGCTTCTAATCTAGCGGTCTTTAGTGAGTACTGTATTAATTCCTTTTTGGATGGGTTTCAAGTTGATTGTGTCTATACAGATTTATCTAAGGCTTTTGATAAAGTTTCTCATTGGATCTTAGTTAGCAAGTTATCTTGCATGGGCTTCCATTCTAATTTTTGGCATTGGATTAAATCTTATTTTGCTGAATAGACGCTGTGTAGTTGTTGTTGTTGTTGTTGTTGTAGCGGCTAGCTACACCCCACTGGGTTGGCGGACTCCCTCAATCGTTATCGTCAAGCTCAACTAACGAAAGGTCCATGAAACGAGCCGCTTCAACAGGGTCGGACCATAGGGAGAGGGGTGTTAGTTGAGTAGGTTTGGCCGGGCATGTGAATAGGTGATTGGTGTCGCGCGGAGACTCTTCACATGCCGGGCACGTGTTGGGGGTGTCGGGGTTGATCCTGGATAGGTAGGAGTTTAACCTGCTACAAAATCCAGATCTGAGCTGGGCCAGAGTAACGCGGGTCTCACGAGGCAGCTGGAGCTCATCAGCTGCAATGGGTGGTGGTTGGACTCCCAGGACTGCACTCCCAGGGCGGGTGTCGATGTATTTGGACACCGACTCCCTGTGGATGCTGTCCAGAGCCTGTCGGTACGTCCTTGGGTAAAGCGGTCGGTGTACGTATGTCTGGACCTCGTCCGTCAGTTGTGAGAGATGTCCCCTGATGTGCCTGGGTGCCGGCTCCAGCGCGAGCAGGTCTCTATTGGGGTGCCCCGGACGGTGGCACTGGGAGCACGTTAGCCTCATGGTAGAGGTGATCCACAGGCGTCATCAGGAGACATCCCGTCACTGTCCTGAGTGCGGCGTTCTGACAGGTCTCTAGTCTTGACCACTGAGTCCTGCTAGTTCCAGGCGACCAAATTGGCGCGGCATAATTTAGAACCGGCCGGCCAATCGCCTTGTATGTTGCCAACAACGTTTCTTTGTCTTTGCCCCAAGTGCTGCCGGCGAGCGACTTGAGGACTTTGTTGCGGCTCTGTACCTTGTTGACGATTGCGGTTGTATGCGCTGAGAAGGAGACCAGGCTGTCGAGGGTGACTCCCAGGATCTTCGGGTGGTTAACCGTCGGAATGGGGGTCCCCTCGATGTGGATGTTGAGGGTGAGCCCGACCTCCTTCGTCCAAGATGTGAAAATGGTCGCCGTGGACTTAGCAGGAGACAGCGTCAAATTCCGTCCTGTAAAGTAGTGAGCACGGTCTGGGAGGTAGCTGTTCACTTTGGAGCACAAGCCATCAATTCCATTGCCGGTAGCCATTATCGTGCAGTCGTCGGCATACGAGACCAGTGTGACTCCCTCTGGCGGGGAAGGGAGTCGCGAGATATAGAAGTTGAATAGTAGGGGGGATAGGACGCCACCCTGTGGTATCCACTGCTTAATTCTTCTCGCTTTTGACACTGAGTCACGGTAGCACACCGACGCTTGACGACCACACAGGTAGTTCGCGATCCATCGCTTCAACGCCGCTGGGAGAGGTGAGGCCTCCACGTCCTTCAGCAAGATGGAGTGGCTGACTGTGTCGAAGGCCTTCGACAAGTCCAAAGCCACGAGGACGGTTCTCTCACAGGGGCGGTTGCCGTTGAGACCACGATTAACCTGAGTGTTTATAGCGTTAAGTGCCGTTGTGGTGCTATGCACTTTCCGGAAGCCGTGTTGATGCTTCGCCGGGCTGAGGTGGTGGTTGAAATGCGGGAGCAGCAGGCCCTCAAGTGTCTTAACCACTGGAGAAAGCAGGGAGATCGGCCGATAGGACTCGCCTTGGCCGGCCGGTTTCCCTGGTTTCAGCAGTGGTATCACCCTACTGGTCTTCCAGATATCTGGAATGACCGAGGTGCATAGCGACAGATTGAGGACCCTGGTGAGATATGCTACTCCCGCGGTGCCCAATTTTTTCAGCATCAACATACTTAACCCGTCTGGGCCAATGGATTTGGAGGCTTTCGCCTTCCCGATGGCTTCCTTCACCTCAGTGGTGGAGAGGACAATTGGTGCGCTTGGTGTTGACTTGCGCAGCCTTCTGGTGACTGACCGTTTGGATTTGTCGGCCGAAGGATGCATTATGAATTGTCGACTAAAATAGTTCGCGCATCGCTTCGGGTCCGACGAGGCGTGGTCTCCAAAGGAGATTTCTGTTCGATCATCACGCCTCGTCGGGTTGGACAGGGACCTCACGGTCGACCATAATTTGCCCACTCCGACACCGAGGTTGCAGGACTTCAGGTGCTCCCTCCACTTGTTCCGCTTATGAACGTTGACTAGGCGTTGGATCTCCCCGTTTAGTTGCCTAATACGGGGATTACCGGGGTCCGCCCGGAGGTGGTCGCGTTCATCCGCTAGAGACACCGCCTCACCCGGGAAGTCAGGACTGATCACAGGGATCCTCCCTGCCGGAATGAAACGGGCTGCAGCGGACTTCACCACCCTGCGGAACAAGCGCTCGCCTACGCGAACGTCGGTTGGAGTTGAGAGAGCACTGAAGGCGTCTTCAGTGAAGTCCTCGAACCGCTCCCAGTCAGCTTTTTTGAAGTTGACATAGGTGTGGCGGTCCGAGGCAACATAGTTGGCAGGTCTGTCAATCGAGATGACTATGGGTAGGTGGTCTGATGCAAGCGATAGCATAGGTCGCCACGTTATGCTATTTATCAGACCTGCGCTAGCTATTGTTAGATCTGGCGAGCTGCTGCAACTACCCACAATCCTGGTGGGGGCTTCGTCGTTCATGGTGCAGAATGTCGAATCGTCTATCTGCTCTGCCAAAATATTTCCCCTACGATCATTTGATAGGCTTGAGAACCAAAGATCGTGATGCGCATTAAAGTCTCCGACTACCAAACGGTTTTCACCACTGAGGAGCGCACCTATGTCAGGGTGATATCCAGCGGGGCAGCAGGAGACAGGGGGTATATATATGTTAAATATTTCGAGCTCGACATCGCCTGACCGGACAGCAATCCCTTGACATTCTAAGGTGCTGTCTCTTGGGTCGATGTCTGCATCGATGAGACGATACTGCACGGTGTTGTGTAGAATGAAGGCTAGGCCTCCACCATTATCTCGCTCGCGATCTCTACGAAGCACGTTGTAACCGTCGCAGTTCATTAACATTGAGCTGCGACGTAGCTTCGTTTCTTGGACCGCAGCTATTAACAGCCCGTGCCGAGCCATGAAGGCAACCACCTCCGAGATCTTGCTCGAGAGTCCGTTGCAGTTGAACTGTAGGAGTCTCGTCTGTCTCGGTAAGGTTGTCGCGTTGAGGGGGGTGAGGGACAGGATCCGAGGGCCGGCCCGTCCCGGCTGTGCATCCCGCTGTGGTTGTAAAGGCCCAACGGTTGTTGTGGGCGGTGTCGTGAGCGACACTACCGGGGGGTTGTTGCGGCAGCAGGAAGCGGTAAAGCTCACGGACCAGTCCCTTGTGGTGCGTAGGCCAGAGCACGCCCGGAAGTGGCACCAGCCCTGGCAGGCATTACACCTGACGGAGCAGGCATTCCGGTGCACTCTGGCCCGGCATACACAGCAGATGGTGGGGGCAACCAGTAGTTGCTGGTTGGCGCCACGTGTGGTGGAGCGAGGGGGCGGTGGGGAGGTTTGGTGTTGCTGTGAGCTCCGGGGGGCCGTAGAGGCAGGAGGGGTGCTCTGAGGCACCGGCGCGGGGGGCGCAAGGGGGATGCCGTGGAGGCTTGGGGCGCTTGAGTGCGCGAGCAACACTGGCCCACATAGGATGTGGACCACTCCCTAGTTTTCTTAAGGCCTGAGCAGACCTTAAGATGGCACCATCCGTTGCACGAATTACACCTCACCGACGTGGAATTCGGATGGAGCCTTCTCTGGCAGATGCAGCAGAAGTAGGTTTCTGGGCCAGGGTTAAGCTCGACGCCCGTCCTGGCCAGAAGTATGAGTAGCAATCCTGCTGCAAGGTATTGCACCCAGGGGGAGATAAGATTGGGGTGTCCGGCAGCCTAAGTGGGGTTAGGTCGCCGAAGAAACAGTCCTTGGTCGGATGAAATCCGAGTCACTTCGGTAGCGTAGAACCGACTGTTGTGGAAGTGACGCTGTGTAGTCATGGTAGATGGTGCAACATCTAATCCTTTTATAGCGTCTTCTGGGGTTCCTCAGGGGAGTATTTTAGGTCCTTTACTCTTTGTGCTATTTATAAATGACATTACCAATTGCTTCACATTTGCTAATTTTCTGCTGTACGCTGATGATTTAAAAGTATTTTCGGTTATAAAAAGCTCAGCTGATGCAATTAAGCTTCAGGCTGATTTAGACAAGCTGCAATGCTGGTGCATTAAATCCCGCCTTCCTTTGAATATCAGCAAATGCTTTAAAGTCACTTTTGCTAAAATTCACAATATTGTGCCTACGTGTTATAGTATTGCTTCATCAGTCTTAGAATCTCTCAATGAAATCAAGGATCTTGGCGTAATTTTTTCTTCTAATTTTACTTTTAACAGTCATATTTCTCATATTGTTGCAAAGTCTTATGCGATGTTAGGTTTTGTGAGGCGTAATAGCACGAAATTTTCTGATCCCTACACACTTAAATTATTATATACGTCTTTTGTACGCTCTAACTTAGAATATGCAACGATCATTTGGAGACCATACCATGCCAATTTAATAAACAGAATTGAACGTGTCCAAAAAGTATTCCTTAAGTTTGCTTTACGCTCTTTAAATTTTTCGGAACGAGTACCTTCGTATAGTTCACGCCTACTTTTAAAAAATTTGAAATCGTTGGATTCTAGAAGATCCATACTCTCTTTGGCTTTTATTTTTAATTTGGTTAATGGCGCTATTGATTGCCCCATTCTATTAGTAAAATTTTTTAATTTTAACATTCCTCAGCGAAGTCTACGAAATTTTTTGCCGTTTTATGGTGTTAATTACAAAACTGAATATGCTCGTAATGCCCCTATTGCCCGTGCCATTGGTGAATTTAATATGATATCGAACAAGGTATTATTAGATTTTTCTTATGCAAAAAATGTTTTTAAAAATCTTTTGGATTCAACTTTTTAGATTTTGAAATTTTCTTTTCTCAGTTATTAAGCATAATATTGTTAATAGTCTGTAAGGAAACTATTGTTCAATAGACTCAATAAATAAATAATTAAATAAATAAATATATAGATTTTATCGGGAAAATTTTAGTTTAGCACCCACCGAATTGAATATAAATTTCGGGGGGTGCTAAACTAAATCGCAGCCGTTTAATTGAAAACCATAAAAAGGCGAATCAGCCTCACAAAAATTCAGTATAAAAAAACATGTTTAGAAAGGAGAAAATTTTAATATTTTGAAATGCTGATATTTCAAAAACTATTTCTCCGATCTTCACAATATTGGTATCGTTAAAAAGATAATAAAAGACCTTTTATTTGATATGCATATGTGTAAATAAGTTATATATGTATGTATATATTTTGAGAAAAATAACAAAAATTGAAAAACGCACATTTTTTTAATAGAACACTATATTTTTCTTTAAAAAAAACGTTATTAATTATATGTAAAAAAAGCCCATAAAAATAACTTTAATTTGATGTATAATTTTATATATTAAAACTTAAGTTTTGTAAGAAATTTTGCTCGAGCTCAATAAATTTGTCAATTGTTAAAAAAAAAAATTACAAAAAATTACTGTTGTGGTCCAACAGAATAGGGAAAAATGCCTTTTATTTTACTAATTAGAAATATATTTAATTTAGTCAAGAGCCGCATGTGCTCACTCAAGTTTCGTTTGTCAAGCCTTTGGGCATAAGTACAGAATACGAACCGTTGAGCTAGAAAAAAATTAAAAAGTGGGCTGATATTTCAAAAACTATTTATCCGATCTTCACAATATTGGTATCGGTAAAAGGATAATTAAGACTTTTTTTTGATATGCATATGTGTAAAAAAGGTATGTATGTATATATTTTGAGAAAAAATAAACAAAAACTAAAAAACTCGCATTTTTTTTTAATAAAAAAACTTTATTTTTCTTTAAAAAATATGTAATTAATTGCATGTGAAAATAAGTTTGTCTTAAAGCCCATAAAAATGCCTTTAGTTTGATGTATAATTTTATAAGAAATTACGTTTCGTAAGAAATTTTGTTTTATTTGTGTTGCTGGCGATAAGAGAATCGGTCATAATGAGGGTAATGATCCAGAGCGGCTTCGCTGAAAGGTATTCAATAGTAAACCGGAAAGGAGTTCTGCGCAGAAATAGTGTTGATGGCGTAGCCGAAGTTTTTCCGGCCAGGGTTATTTTTTTAAAGCGCGACCGAAGGCCTCATTTTGAACAAACGAACATTTTTGGACTAACGATTTACATAACTAGAAAAAAGTTGAATTTTTTACTTTTAGATTTTTTCATAAAATATGTTGTGACGGTAAAAAATGATGAAGGACAAAACAAGCAGTTGGACATAATACTCCCCAAAGTGAAAAAACCAGCTGGCGCATCAACGCTACCTTATTGAATCCGCCTTGCAAACGACCCACTGCAAAATACTCAACAGTACATCTTTTCCACAGCTGATCCTTTAAATTTTGTGCAATGCGTCATTGTTTTCGCAGGCATATCTTTTCTTCTATTGAGCTAGGCGTTTGTGTTGAGTTAAGTCATCCCAACAGAAAATGGTTTGGCGTAAATGGTCCTGAGGCGTAAGGGCTAGCTCAGTTAGTTGGCAGCTGTTAATAATGTTTTCTGCTCAAGTAGGGCTCTATGGAATGTTTGAAATGGCGTTGCTTCTTCGTGCAATACCCTATGCAACAAATGTTTTGTGCACTGGACTGTAATTTTCGCGGAATTCAGCATTTAAACATGTTTCAATAAGTACGAAGACGTCGTAATCCATGTGGGCACTCATATTAAACACAGTCCTGGATTTAGTTCTGATCCCAGATACGTTATGAAAATATATCCTTAAGGATTTAGAAAGAGGTTCCGAAGGAACAGTATCAGTTACGATTTGGTTGTGTAGCACCTTCTTTCTGAAAAAACTCACTGGCCAAATCGCAGAGTTGAAAATAGACATAGTGTAAATATGGAACTCCTATTTTAAAATTAATACGCTTTAAAGTTTTAACATCGACGTCGTTTTTAACTAGCATATGGCAGGATAACAAACTGGCATCGATAGACGTATGCTTAGAAACATGTGCAATGATATTATCTATGGTGACCGAATTCCAAAACAATGACAGGTGTAACAATTTTAGGTGCAGTTTCAAGCCCTCTACTAGTATTGCAACCAACAATGGTCTTCAAATTCCGATTGTGGTGGTTATCAACATGAACAGTAGCAGCATAATTGTTATCACGCGCAGCAGATTTAGATGCGCGAATGACATTTGCAAAAGACATAGGCGTTAAAGTGTTAGCATTGGCAATGGCGCTAGCGGCCATAGCAGCAGCAGACGTAGAATTATGTGAGAGAGTTGACTGTGTTGACACAGCTGCGGCTAAGTTACTTTGCTCGATTGACTCTGTCGGCAAAGCAACACGAAGCTGATTAGAAGCACAAGACAGTTCCATATCAGGTCTTTTATCTCAGCAGTAAGCAATGCAAGAGCAGAGGATACCTGCTCGGCTTGATTTTTTTGCATTGTTTTTATTTCAGAGCGCAAATCTTCAGTTTTTGCTATCAACAACTGTTTATCAGCTCGCAGTGAATTTATCAGAGCAGTCGCACGAGATTGCTCAGTTTAAAAAGCGGCAATTTCTTTGATAACTACTGCTAATGAATTTTTCATGATCACCCTGTTTATGCATCAAGACCGGCTTAGGCAAAGCACATATTGGAGGGGCGAGCATAGCGGCTCATTCTCTTGCAATATTTGGATTTTTTTGAAAATGAATATTGAACAATTAATTAGTGCAATATTTAGAAGAAATTCATTGTGGAATCAGAGGGATGCAATGAATCGAAATATATACATGCCGGACAAATTATGTAATTTTTAACTTCTTTATTTTCACTCATTTTCATTATATATAAAATTCTTAACGAGGAATTTTTTAATAAAAGCAAATCCATTTTTAAACAACGTAACTTCGCGAATGTTTGAATGAATTGTGTTGGTTTGACCTTAAGCTCGATGCTCGACTATACTTTAACCAAATCGATGCTCTTTCGACGCTATCCCTTAGACAATTGTTGTTGGAGCAAAACCATTTCACCAAGTTTCGTTGAAGCAGGCGTATTAGTTGTCGTCTCAATATTAGAAATTACGTTCCCCTTCACACCAAGAGACGAAGGGGGCGAGCGGAGGGACCTTCGGCGAATAGCCGCTATGCAAAAAAGCTGCTATTAGAGCTGATCAAATAATCTAAATCAGCTGGAGAAACACCGGCACACTTAAGATGAAAAGTTCATTACATTTGACACACTAAACTTTGGCTTGGCTGCGGTTAACTTTTTGACCACAAAAACAAGGCATCTTTTATATTTATAATTACAAACTTTATTACTAATTAGAGTCACTGTCTACAGCATATTCGTTTGTTTATTTTGTTAATTTTACTTATGCAAATAGCATAGCAAGCACAAAAATCACTTCCGAACACAACGACGTCTTTAATTATCCATACTCGTCTTTGCAGGAACTAGCCCCGGTCTTAAAACCACTTGTTTGCTGCCTTAGTTTCTGAAAGAATTTTCGGGCCGCATTCCTGCTAGGTAGCTTCTCAAGCTCTTCGCACTCACGCCTTTCTGCCTCTCGTTTTTTCTTCTTGGAAATACGTCTGTCTTCTCCCGGTATCGCTTGACTGTTGCACGCGTAGTAATTGGCTAGAGGGTGGCTTTGTATGCTGCGTATTTATCTGCAGCAGCTACGCGGCACTCGTTATCATACCAACTGTTTCTCCGTGGCTGGTACTAACCAACCACCTCCTCCGCAGCGGTACGTAGAGATCGGGAGATCTTTTCCTATTGCTTGTTAATATCAGGGCGATGAGGAGTTCCTTGGTTTAGCAGGTTTGAGAGCCGAGATTGAAAACTCTCAGCTGTCCGTTACGATTGCAGCTTTTCGACGTTGAACTTTCGTCGCGATACTTGACGAGCGTACTTCAGTGCAGAGAGGCGCATGTGGACTTAAGCTGCAACAAGGTAATGAACCAGATCAACGCTTGCTCCTCAGATATAATGAAGATCAGGCACACTAGAAGCGTATCTCGCGTCTATCCTAACGAGATCAATTTGGTTTCGCGTTCTTTGATAAAGGGAAATCTAAGTGGCTTGGTGGATGCTTGGTGAATTTTCCGACTGTTGGGCCAAAAATGCATGGCAACTGTAGTAGACGTCGCACTATGCATACTTTTTACATCCATGCTTCGGCCATCGCATCTGCTGAACTGAAGTGATGTCAGTATTATATTTCTGTAGGACATCCTGCTTATCCGTAAATCGTAGTTCTTGGTTTGTACACGGGATTTGTCAACGTGTGGGGTAGTCGTTATCCGAGGCTTTCTTAGTCTTTTAATTGAAGTTTTTGTTTTACGTGGCGGGTCCCAAACACAACGCACATTCTATTGCAGGGGGCAAAAGTTTTTAATTTATTTTATATATCGAACAGCCTGATCCAAGACAGACGACCGCTTGCAGCCGCACGTTCTGGTGAGCAGACGCTGCAGATTTTAGTGGACCCTCTTTCTGAATATGGGCTCGAATTATTATATACTATGTACATATACTCGTACGTTGATGTCCATGCACTTTCCTCTTTACTCGGGATGTTACCGTCCTATTGCCAAAGCATGACCAATGTATTAGCTGAAAAATAAGTTTTTAATGCTTATTAATGTTTCATCTTATTTTCTATATTCATTTTTGTAAAAAAAATTTTATAAACTTAATTGGTTGCTATCATATTATTCAGGATGTTCTTACGAATAAGTTAGCAGTAAATTGTATTGCGAACGTTTGGAATGTACCTTAGTATAATACTTTAATAGCCCTTGAATTGTTTTTTGGTAGTTGTGTCAGAATCAGGAATTAAGAAGACTTCGAGTATAGCACTACTACAAGAGCGCTCTACATTCTATTTGACCCACAAAAGAAAATTTAAAAGGTTTAATTTGCGCTGGCAAAGGAAATTACTTGGTATGCAATAAGAGAAAAATTTGTTTTTCACTAACATAAATTTATAAGTTGGTTAATGACAGCATTAATTGGGCACAACTTTTATTTTTTTTAATACAGTGCAATCGCGAACCCTCGAACTAATGAAAACCAGACTTCTTTGAATTAACGAACTATCCTAGTTTTCGAATGTTATATACTTTTGTTTTATATATTCGTTTTATCAAGTTTTTTTTTTTTACTTATAAGTGTTTCATTTTTCTAGCAAAATCCAAATTTCTTTACTCTATGGTTTTCTGAGTTCTGAGACACAGCGCTTTACGTTTTCCAGGACTCAATATTGTATAATTAACGCATGGTAAAATTTGTTTTGCAATATTGTATTTTTTGAAAAGATCTGTGATACTTTCTCTGTTTTTCAATGCGTTAATATCAGCTTTGTTTGCTTAACTCAAAACATTTACCATTCGTCCCATTGTAAAAAAACTGTTTATCTTAACAGCGCAAAAACTATTTTTTTTAATAAAGAATGTCAATTAAAAGCGATGCCAACGTAGGAAAAAATGTGCCACTGTGGAACATTCAAAATAAAAGTACCGGAATTTTTAAAAAGCGTAAACTTTCGTAGAGAAAATATTAGGAAAATTGTGTTCGAGATTTAGAGTCATCATATTTTCTTCGAGTTTTAAAGTAGTCAATGGAGAATAAAAAGACTTAAAGTTTCCGAACTTTCGAATAATCGCGTATTTAAGTTTTCGCAAGTGAACTATATGTATAACTCTGAAAGAGACCTAAAGGACAGGCGCTTGTTTTTAAATTCTTGTTATAAGACTAATTACTCTTTTAATGAGGCAATTACTATTTGCCTGCGTCTATGTAAAAACCTATACCAATTTTATTGATTTGAATATCAACTTAGGTTTGTTTAGGTTAATCTGGCTGCTAGCAATCCCGCCAGCACACCTAGGCCTTTATTACCCATTGTGGTACCACGCGGATTGAAAAATCACCTACTCGAACCAACGTGTGGAAACTAGGTACCTTAATATCTTGCGTACCTCTACTCTGGCAAGATCGCTTAGGTCCTAAGAATTTTCATCTTCTTTCCCATAGTGCGGGACGTTCGAATAGGAGGTGCCTCACGGTTTCAGACTCTTTTTCATTTCTGCAGCTTCTGCAGAAGTCATTGCAGGGAACCTCTAGTCTCTCTGCGTGTCTACCTATCAGTACATGACATGTTATTATTCCTAAAACTAGGGACAGGTCTCCTCTGCTCAGCAAGAGAATACCTTTAGATCGCTTAACGTCCCACTCCGGCCATATGAGCTTAGACATGATGCAGGTGCTACCGTTTTTCCAACGGTCTCCTGCTTTCTGAAGGGATGAGTCCCTTAGAAGGAGCTTGCAGGTAGCGAGCGGCATACCTAGACCCTTCCAGAGTGATGAAAGCGGAATGGATGTTCCCCCTCTTGCAAGCTCGTGCGCTGTTTCATTGCCCTGTATGTAATTGTGTCCTGGCACCCATACCAAGTGAAAATCAAACTACTCCGCCATCTCGTTTAGAGATTTGCGACAGGCTGTTACTGTTTTAGAGTTGCAGTTGACAGAATTAAGTGCCCTTAGCGCAGCTTGAACTGTCCAGAAAAATGAATCTTTATATCCAACTTCTTTTCTTTTTAGGTAGTCCACCGCCTCCTGTATTGCAGCTACCTCAGCCTTAAAGGCACTACAGTGATCAAGAAGGCGGAAGGACTGTTCTAATCCTAGTTGGGCTGAGAAAACATCCCCCCGCTTCGTGATATCGATCGGAAGGATATTTAGTATGGTGTATAATGCTTCCGATGGGTCTGTACGTAAAGCCCCACCTATGCATATCAGGGCCGATCTTTGCACCCTTTGAAGTGCTAATGGAATGGCATCCTTATTGAGGCTTGGCTTCTCGGATAGAATGAAGATCAAGCACGCTAGAAGCGTATCTCGCGTCTATCAAAACGTGATCAATTTGGTTTCGCGTTCTTTGATCAGGGGACACCCACGTGGCTTGGAGGATGCTTCAATGTTGGAATCTGGTGCTACTTACTACCATGTTTCGCGCCGCGACGAAGTCGATCAGGCTCTCCGTTGCCAGAGATATTCTCATGAAGGCTGAATCTTCCGACTGTTGGACCAAAAATGCCTTCCTTAGCGTTGAAGTCGCCAATCACAATATTTACATCGTGTCGGGGGCAGCGCTCGTATGCTTCCTCTAGACGCTCGTAGAACTCATCCTTGGTCCCATCATCCTTCTCCTTCGTCGGGGCGTGCGCACAAGTCAAGTTTACATTGGTAAGTCTAGCTCTGATGCGAACTGTGAAAATTCGTTCATTGATAGGGGTGACATTCCAGGTGAATATCCGTAAATCGTAGTCTATGTTTCGTTTGCGGGGGTCGTCAACTTGTGGGGATTATCCGAGGCTGTTTCGTTCTTTTCATTAGACTTGCATTTCACATTGTGGGTGCCAAACCCAACGCATAACTCATTGCTGTGGGTAAAAAGTTTGAGTTCATTTATATAGCGAGCCGCTTGCTCCGCTCTAGCCGTAATTATAGCTGCATAACCAGAAGCACAGTTTTGTGCCGACTCCGAACGTCAGATGTATTTTATGAGCTTTTTTTCATAGCAGAAATACCCTCGGATGTTTGCCATTGCCCGCCGAGGGGTGACCGTTATTAGAAAAAACTGTTTCTATGATTAAGATTTTGCTTGCCCGGCATATCGAGTTATAGCACGTACCGCTACCAACTCGACCACAGCGGCCACCTGCGAAATAATTGTTTGCCAATTAATTAGCCATCTTATTTTCCTTACTTTTAATTTTGAGCTCTATTTCGTTCGTCAAATCACATGATATTGAAATGCAGATATGTGTCGTCTGTCAGGCATAAAATATTATGCAAATATATGCGCCCGTTTATCTGCACAAGTACGCTTGCCTGTCAGTAGCTGTAAGTTCCTGGGAGCTCTCTACGGTTTACGAAATTGCGCAAACACAAAATAAATGACTTAGTGGAGAGATCGTCTGCGAATTCCGTGTGAAGCATGTGAACAATCCAACCCAACCCTTTTCTCTTCTTCGGCCGATATTCACAAAAAATAGTCCATAGTCACAAATCAACTCAAGAGAAAGGGCGAACATATGGTGTGAGACGGTCTATCGGCGTTGTTGTAAATGCACATAGAACACTCTCTCTTAAATGACTTGAACAGAGCACGCGCACGAGGAACTCGGAAACTGTCGCACTTCGTTAATTGTGAGACTGTTGTCCTGATAGTTAAACTGGCAATGATATTACTTCATAACGAGACGTGTCACGTACTGAGATTGTGGTAAATCATTATACCGTTGATTTTGGCAAACCGTCGACGTATATAAAGAATTTTAGCTGATATAGAGCGCCCGACTTTGACAGACACTTCTTGTGGTTGATGGCGTGGATCTCTTCTGTGAATGACTCGAGCTGAACGTGACGAAGTACTTTAACTTCAGCAGCTGCAAGTTCAGCAGAACTCAACTCTCCTCATCGACGACCGCGAAGTTTCGCGATATAAGCGCCATTGAACTACAGTTGTCGTGCTTAATATATTGGCTAGTCGAAATGCCACAAACTGTTTGTAGCTTCTGCATGTATAATGGATCCAAAGTATGACAGTTTTCGAATCTCTCCAAAATGTGCTATTCGCTCGGATGTCGTGACAGCGATCGATAGACTCCTTTAGACGACAGCCCAAGACTGCAGCTTGCAATTCAAGGCGCGGTATTGTCAGACCCCTTAGTGGCGGAGGCCCTGGCATCTACAACAATATGTAGCTGCACATCATCATGGAAAACGTTTGATAACACTGGACGTTTCCCCACCACTTATACCATCGCTAAACCAATTTTTTTGGAAGCGCGTTATCCCACTGCACACCGAGTTTCCACAGTTGTTGCACCATCAGTTTTAGGTATATAGTTGCATTTGCTAAAAGGCCAAATGGGTCGTGCATCGACATCACAATCCCTAACAGTTCCCGCTTGCTTAGAGGTCGTATGCCGTTAAGGACCTTTTGAGCAATTATCTTTGCGATCCATAATCACAATCGCTTTGTCAGTAGATCCGCATACGCCGCTCAGTTTTTGTTGTACCGATTTGTCGTGGAATATAAAATTGAGTAATTTGAAATCCGTGGCAGCGTTGATTTTGGCAGCTTCGTAAATGTGCTTGACCTCAACAGCTTCATCTGCTTTACTAAAACTCATTACCAAATCGTCCACATATGTATTTTCAACAACGGCACGTAAACCTCTTGGCATTGTAAAATGAAACTTTGCATGTGCTCGGCACAGCAACGCAAACAAATAGTCCAAAGATCATCGTTGTCATTTTGTACGTAAGTATCGGTTTTTTCGGGAAGTGGTCCACATCGTTTGTGGGCCAGTGTTGCTTACGTATCCAGGCGCCCACTGAGGAGCTAGATCTGAGGCAGCTTGAGCTAGACAGAGCAAGCGTGGGCGACTTACTCCTCTTGGATCTGGATGAGCCTGAGCTATGAGTATCCCACTACTGTCAGTAGCCCAGGTCAATCTTCATCATGCGGTGGCCGCTTCGGCGGTCATCGTTGGAAGGTTTGCCACGGAAGATCTTTGCCTGATACTGATTCAAGAACCGTGGGTGTACAGAGGCCAGGTAAGAGGCCTGAATCATAGCAGCAATAAGGTAATTTGGGACCTCTCCTGTGAGAGACCAAGTGCATGTGTAGTGCTTAAGAGTAACATTAAACACTTCTGCATTACAGAGTTTTTGACACAAGATCTGGTAGCAGTGCAAGCGACGCTGGTGTTGAACAACGCCGCCATTGATGTCGTCTTCGCAGCAGCTTATTTCCCGGGGGAAAACACAAACGTGCCACCCCTCGAAGTTCAGCAGCTGGTGGGCTTCTGCCGCCGAAGACGGCTTCCGCTCATCATCAGTTGCGATGCGAACGCCCACAACGTAGAGTGGGGCAGCTCGGACACCAATCAAAAGGGTGAGTGTCTATTAGAGTTTATCTTAAGCGAAGACCTACGTATCCAGAACGTCGGACACACTCCAACGTTTGTTACTAGGGCCAGAGAGGAGGTACTAGACGTCACTCTCGGCAATGAGCTGGCGAGTCCCCTGATCCAGGGATGGAGGGTCTCAGCTGAGCCCTCTCTCGGATCATAGGATAATCCGCTTTGAGCTGGGGGTGACGAACGTAATAGCAAAGGGCAGAAGAAATCCCAGGAATACCAACTGGGATCTGTACTGTGAGGTATTAAGAGCTAACTTGGTAGGCTATGAGTCTACTCAAAAAAGAGCCAACTGTGTGGAGTTAGAGGACAGAGTCTACAGGTTGAATGGTATCATTATTAATGCTTTTAACTCCAGCTGTCCTGAGACGAAACCAAAGGGCAAGACCCAACCCAAATGGTGGTCTCGGGAGCTCTCAGAGCTCCGCGAGGAAGTGCGTAGATTATTTAATAGATCTAAGCGTACCGGGCTCTGGGAGGAGTATTCATCCTGCCTAACAAAGTACAGTAAAGAGATCAGGAAGGCAAAGCGTTGCAGCTTCAGGACCTTTTGCGAGAGCATAAGATCAACTCCTGCGGCTGCAAGGCTTCATAAGGCCCTAGCCAGAGAGTATCCGGAGATCAAGATGGCACTAAAGCTGACGGACGGATCGTATTCGGGTAATGAGAGGGAGAGATCCCTTGCTGTGCTCTCGGCTCACTTCCCGGATGCCATCGGGACGTCAACGGAGCCTTTGGGCTGCGTGGCCAGGCCGGCCCCGGAACACTGGAGGGTGGCCAGAGAACTGTTCACCCGCAGTTCGGTCGACTGGGCGCTGGGCTCGTTTGACCGGTACAAGGCCCCGGGCGTGGATGGTGTTGGTCCGGGCATGCTGAGGCGTGGGGGGGATCTACTACTCCCGTATCTCGTGAGTGTTATGAGGGACAGCCTTGCGCTGGGCCACATACCAGCAGTATGGCAGAGAGCTCGGGTTATTTTTATCCCGAAAGTAGGTAGGAGAGATCTCTCCTTAGCTAAATCATTCAGGCCGATCAGCCTCACGTCCTTCCTTCTGAAGACGATGGAGAAGGTTATCGACCAAGAGATCAGATCCAACGCTCTAAGGGCGGCACCACTGCACCCGGATCAGCACGCATACAGAGTGGGCCGGTCAACCGAGACTGCTCTGTATGCGCTCAATACCTCTCATATAGGGCTGGACAGAGCCTTGGAGCTTTGAAATGTGCAGCCAACCATCCGTAGATGGGTAAAAAGGCTGTTGCAGAGCAGAATAGCTGAGGTAGACACTGGCGATGGTACAGTACAGTTGCAGACAACCAAAGGTTGCCCACAAGGGGGTGTACTCTCACCCTTACTGTGGAGCCTAGTCGTAGACGAACTTCTGCAAACCCTTACGATGAATGGAATCCGCTGTCAGGGATATCCGGATGACATAGTTATAATCCCCATTGGCAAGTTCGCCAGCACTCTTTTTGAAATTGTGCAAAGAGGTTTGAATTTAGCAAGGAAGTGATGCTCGCAGGTAGCCCTCAGTATCAATCCTTCCAAAACAGCAATCGTTCCCTTTACCAGGAAAAGGAAACTGCAGGGCAGTAGAGACGTGGTCCTGGGGGGTGCCGCGGTCAAGGTCGTCACGGAAGTCAAATATCTAGGACTAATTCTGGATTCCAAGCTTTTGTAGAAGCCCCAGGTCGCTGCGGCAACCTCTGGTGCTACTAGAGCATTAATGGTGTGCAGGCGTCTTGCGGGGAGATCCTGGGGCTGCAGCCCCAGAATCCTGCGCTGGCTGTACACCATGATAGTTAGGCCAATGGTCACCTATGGGGCGGTCGTCTGGGGTTCCAGAGCCACCCTGGCTACGACCAGACAGTCCCTAGCCAAACTCCAGCGGCTAGCTTGCGTGTGTATTACGGGGGCGATGCGCACGTGCCCTACAGCCGCGCTGGAGGTGATTCTGGAGCTGGAGCCGCTCCATCTGACCATCGACCACGTAGCAAAAAGAACCCTACTGAATTTCTCCAAGGATGGGTTTGGCAGAGGCAAGGTGTTGTCATGCAAGGCGGGGGAGGCATTAATCTCACAACTCCCGCTGGCGAGTCTCCCCCGGGATGACATGCACAAAGTTATAACCTTCGACAGAAGGTTTGAGGTAGTAATACATAGCAAAGCCACCTGGAGGGCTTCAATTCTGGATTATCACATCCGGGGAAGTACTCTGCGGTGGTACACAAGACGGTTCTAAGACTCCGGAGGGTATTGGTGCGGGCGTCCATGGTCCCAGATCAGAGGTCTCGGTTCCATTGGGGGCCTACCCCAGCATTTTTCAGGCGGAGGTCTGTGCAATCAGTCTGTGCGCGGAGATAAACCTACGTAGGAATTATAGCAACGAAAGAATACTAATTTCTAGCGATAGTCAGGCGGCGCTTAGAGCTCTCTCATCATACGAGGTGAAGTCCTCTTTGGTGCTTAAGTGCATAATGAGACTAAACGCACTGGCGGAGAGAAATCGTATACTACTTCGAAGCAGCAGACCTGCTAGCAAGGAAAGCGGCGGCCACCACTCCTATTGGACCAGAGCCGTTTATAGCATTAGGACCGGACACGGTAAGAGAAAAACTTAGCTGGGAGACAAAAAGGCAGAGAAACGAACACTGGTTTAACGTCGCCGGTCTCAAACAGTCCAAGAAAATCCTTAGGGGGTACAATCTAGGAAAACTCAAGCTTCTTATGGACCTTCCCAGGGAAAAACTGAGAATCCTTACAGGCTTTCTAACGGGCCACTGCAGACTTAAAGGTCACCTACATAAACTGGGGATCTGGTCGAGCGACTTATGTCGCTTCTGTGACTCGGCAGGAGAGACCCCACACCACCTGCTTACGGAGTGTGAGGGTGTGGCACGCAGACGGGGGTCAACCCTGGGTCGGACATGGCCGGGAGATCAATTCATACAATCCCTAACCCCGGCGACTATTCTCAGATTTCTGGAGGTCCTGGGGTTGGCTGAGTTGTTGTGATGAGCTTCGACGGCACAATAGACCCATTGGTCGCAGTGCATACCTCTCTTTATATCTATATATCCAGGCCTCAACGGCATCTCTCATCGCGCCCCTGGCGCATATGCTCTCGCGCACTCATCTTAACTTTGGTTTTCAAGCCTGCAAATGATCGTGAGGGAAACATATTGGCAGAGCAGATAGACGATGCGACATTCCGCACAATAAATGACGACGCCCCACCAGGATTGTGGGTAGTTGCAGCAGCTCGCCTGACCTAACAATAGCTAGCACAGGTCTGATAAATAGCATAACGTGGCGACCTATGCCATCGCTCCCATCTGGGAGCGGTTCGAGGCCTTCACTGAGAGCGCCATTCCCACACCAACCGACGCTCGTGTTGGTGAGCGTTAGTTCCACAAGATGGTAAAGTCTCCAGCAGCCCGTTTCATCCAAGCCGGGAGAATCCCCGAGATCCGACCGAATTTCGCGGTTGAGGTGGCCTCTCTGGCAGAAGCACGCGACCACCTTCGCTAGGCGGACCCCAGAAACTCCCGTATTAGGGAACTAAACTTGGAGATCCAACGCCTGATTGATAAACACAATTGGGACAAGTGCGAGGAGCACCTGAAGTCTCGTAATCTCGGGGCTGGAGTCGGGAGAATATGGTTGACCACGAGGTCCCTGTCTAAACCAACGAAGCGCTACGCCTCGTCGGACATGAAGCGATACGCGAGCAACTTTCGCCGACAATTCACACTGCATCCTTCGGCGAACAGAATCAAACCATCAGTCAGCAGAAGGCTGCGCAAACAAAACCCGAGCGCACTCTTTGCCTTCTCCAGTAACGTGGTGAAGGAAGCCATCGGAAAGGCGAAATCCTCCAAATCTATTGACCCAGACGGGTTAAGCATGTGGATGCTTCACCACTGAAGACTGCACGTATGTTGTTCAAATGTGAACAACTACCTCTCAGAACTTGTTCAATTCTTTACTGGACGGAACCTTGCACTTTCAGGATGCGGGCTGTTCCAGGAGTTACTTCGTCGTACAGTGTTTGCGGTAGTCGTGGCCAGCAGTGGTGCTTCCCTCAAGCAGCTTTTGAGTGCCTCGAAGGAATTTCTTTGTCCTTCACCTCAGATCCAGCGTGCCTCTCGTTTTAGTAGTGACGTTAGCGGCTGCGCCACTTCGGCAAAGTTTGGGACGAAGCGCTGGTACCACAAGGCAACTCGGAGAAATTGTCTGAGTTCTCTTAGATTAGTTGGTTGCTTCATTGTCTCGATGGCGGCTACTTTGTCTGGGTCAGTTTGGATGCCCTCATCGCTGATCACGTGCCCTATGTACTTTGGTCGAGTTTTGAAAAATTCACATTTTTCAGGATTTATACGTAGCTTGGCTTCTTTTAAGTGCCCAAGAACCTCTCTCAGTTTAGACATGTGCTCTTCGAGGGTTCGCCACAATGTCGTCGAAGTAGGCAAAGGCGAACGGTTCCATGTCAGGGCCCATGACTGTGTCGAGTGCTCGCTGAAAAGTTGCCGGAGCTGAGTGGAGGCGAAAGGCAGCACTCGCCACTGTGAATTGTTTACTCGAAGCCTCCATTGGTATTTGCCAGGAACCGTCCTTTAAATCCAGCGAACTGATGTATTTTGCGTTGCGGAGTTGCTCGAGTATGTGATTGATGCGTGGGAGAGGATAGGCATCTGGAAATGATCGTGCATTTAATTGACGATAGTCGATGCCCAGGAGCCAGCTCCCCGTCCTCTTCCTGGTTAGTACGATCGGGGCACTGTATGGGCTGGTGGATGGTTCAATACAGCCTTTCGCCAACAGAGCGACGATTTCTTCGTCAGTTACCTTTTGCATCGCTGGGTTCCGCCGATAACATCGCTGTTTTATGGGTTGATCGTCCCTCATCGTTATGCGGTGTGATGTGATTGTCGAAGTACCCTGTATGTCTGCACATTCGCGGAGCTCTTTATCTAAGAAAGCATTGATGATTCGTTGTTCTCCATCATCTGTCAACCGTTTGTTGCCCTGTTCGTGTTTTGACTCTGTATTTCCTCGATATGTCGCTACGTTATGGTACGACTCTTCGCTCCAGAATTTTGGCTCATTGAAGTCTTGATTTTTTTAACTGTTTGATTACTTTTTCAGATTCTTTAGGAGATTCGGTATAAAAAGAACGATAGGAGCAATAGATTGCACACATATTGCTATGATTGCTCCACCTTCAAATAATGTCGGACGCCGCCTTAATTTATATATGAATAGTAAAGAGTACTATTCCATTAACGTCGAAGCAGTAAGCTTTGTTGCCTGTGACCATAACAATTCTAAATATTATTATTATTATTATTTATTAACAAAATTAAATAAATTAACAAGTTAATGTAATTAACGAGCATTAGCTTCCGGGGCTATCAGCTCTATAAAAGAAAATACTTATGTACATACCAGAGAACTGCAACGAGTGCAGAAATTGTGTGTATACTCGCGCAGGTAGCCGTATTTTGCATGCTTTGTTGTTTTCGTGTACAAACCGTCGCTTGTATGTTTGCTCATAGATCAATACGATCATGACGATGCATACATGCTCGCTACATTATCCGTCGGACAAATTTGCGTCAGCATACAAAGTTGCATGTATGTAACACACTCGCCGGCGACAAACGCTCGCGACACTCGAGTGTTGTTTGCGAGCCACTCGGGTTACCCGTAACAATATTTTTCTTTGCAAGCAGTAGTTGATTAGCGATCTTAAGTGTGTTTTCTATCATATTTTTTGTATTGTTTTTTTTACGTGAGATGGCAGATACATAGTGTAAGAGAGTTTTTGAAATGTGATTTTTGTTCCTATAACTTTAATTTTCTATCTAGCAGATTAAGAACTTTGAAATTAAATTAAGTCTTATGAAATGTTTATTTTTATTTTAAATTTAACTCCTACTATTTAAAAAATTTTTAAATACTAACCCTACATGTTGGATCTCATGAAATGTTTTTGTTAAATAAATGTATACAATACATATTAATTAAAATTAACTAAGTCGTTTCTTTTATCTGTAAATAATAGGATAAATACTTATGGCGTTTTCTTTTCTACAGAAAATGTTGCCTTAACATTGCCTTCTGCGCACGTACACACAAGAGCGGGGCAATGAAGTGCAACATTTTTTGTAGAAAAGAAATCGCCATTAGTAGATACCCGAGTGCACTCGAGTGTGTACATGCGCAAGTTTGCGCCTTCACTTGCACGGCCAATCATGTGAACTACCGCACTCGAAAATGTAATGATTTATCCCGCACATGTCAGCCTTATGTTTATGAGTGAGCATGAATGAGCGTACAGCAGCAGACGGCTGTGCTTGCTTGTATCAAATTTTAGGGATGATGAATATGCACACTCGAGCGCACTCAATGCCGTTCTCTGGTACATACATATGTGTGTTACAGAGGAAAATTATTTGTGATTAAGATATCAAGCTAAAAGGCTTATTAGATAGGTGCTTTAATGGCTTTGACGAAACTGTTGATTGAAGTTATGTTGTCCTTTGTAGGGTTTTTAAGCATTTCAACCCAGTTGTTTTTGAGGTATCGGTTTCTAGTGTATTCGAGAGCGGTGCAATCAGAGAATATGTGTTTTAAAGTCAAATCCCTTTGGCAGAGTTGGCAAGATGGTGTTGGGTCACCTGATAAGAGGTGTTGGTGGGTGCATTGTGTGTGACCAAGGCGAATACGTGAAAATGTTCGGATGTGTCCTTTCGGAATAGATGTAGGATAAATAGGGGTTGTGAGTTCTCGGTTTATGTTGGTGTAGTGGTGGTGGTTGTAGTTGTACCATTCCTGCGTGCTTTTGTGACGTAAGTGGCATAGGATTAAACGTCGCGTATCTATCTTTTCTGCTGTGCTGTTGGTCGTTACAGGTGCAGTAGACACTGACTTAGCGACGAGGTCTGCCGCCTCGTTGCCATGAATGCCTATATGTCCAGGTATCCATAAGAGTCTTATTTTATCCTCATTTTCTATAAGCATGTCTCTTATTATGTTGACTGTCCTTGAATTAGGAATTGGGTTTTGTACTGCCTTAAGAACCGATAGGCTATCGGTGCAGATAAGTATTTTTGAGGCTGTTTCCAATGCCATGTTAATCGCGCTACGTATAGCGATGGCTTCGGCTGTAAACGGGGACGTAATGTCTGACAGCGTTTGCATTCGCAAGGCGAGACCATTTGTATCGACGACAGAGTAGCTCGCGGGAGTATCCTTAGATTTGGAACCATCTGTAAACCAGAGAACCCAATCGTTCGCTTCGTAGAGGGCCTTGCGTTCGTGGAACTTTTGGCGGAATACCTCAGCGGAGGTGTGACCTTTTTTAAACGTGGACAGACTGAGATCGACGGATACTTTTTTAATGGCCCAGGGGGGGTTTGTTGCTAGAAAATAGTGCTCCGTGTAGGGTAATCCCAAGTTAGTTGCGATTTCTAGAACCAAGCACAGGGCGGAGGGGATTCTCGGCGTGATGTGATGAAGCTTTATAAGACTGACGTCATTGTCGATGGCTGAGTTTGAAGAAAACATCACTTTGGGCACCAGCCTCGCGTGGATTTGACTTATTCTATTCTCTAATGAAGGTAAGCCCGCTTCTGCTAGGATGTTTTTTATCGGCGTTGTTCTGTAGGCAAATACGCATGCTCTAGCTGCTTGGTGATAAACGGGACGAAATATGTTTAGCGTTCTTTTCAGGGATTTTCCGTAGAGGTAAAGCCCATAATCAATCTTACTTAATATTAAAGCCTTAGTTAGATAAGTTAGTGTGTTTAGGTGTATCTGACATCTTTTACTAGAGAGGAATGTAATAAGGTTTACTCTGGCAGCTAATGATTTTTTTAACTCTAAGCAGTGCTCTTTCCAACGATAGTCGTGGGAAAATATGATGCCTAATATTCTCAATTTCTTTACATTTTCTATTTCGAAGTTGTTAACAGATATCTTGTGGTTGTAATAATAACATCTTCGTTTCCTGCACACATGAAAATTTTTGGTTTTGTTTAAGGAAATCTTAACTCCAGAGAGATCAGCCCATTTAGAGATGTCCTTTAAAATATCTTCGAATACCTTTTTTGCTTCTGCTCCGTTGTTTCTTTTACAGAGAATATACAGATCGTCTGCGTACAGACAGTGGTCAACCGAGTTGTTAAGTTTTATAATTTTGCTTATCTCATTGAATGCTATGGAGAAGAGAATCACGGACAGTGGAGAACCCTGCGGAACTCCATTGTTTAGAGGGTAAGTGTTGGAGAATGAATTACCGATTCTAATTCTAAAACGCCTGTTTGCCAGAAACGCTTTGACGAAACTAAAGATTTTTGGCCCTATTCCCCAGGTGTGGAGACAATTTAGTACAACGTGTGAGCCGATGCGGTCGAATGCCTTTTCAAAATCTACCGATAGAATGGATGTGTGTTGCCGTGCTGAAAGGGTTTTGCTCACATAGTGGTCGATGTGGAGAAGAGCGTCTGTGCACTTTTGCCTGGTTTAAAGGCAACTTGGCAGTGATCAATGAGTTGGAGTGACTCCAAAAACCATGCTATGCGGTTAGCTATTATGCGCTCCAAGGCAAGGAAGCAGGGATATTGGCCTGTATCCATTTGTAGAAAGTGGGTTATGGTTGGGTTTAGGTATGGGGATTACAGTTGCAACTTTCCAGCTTTGTGGGATAACACCAGAATCTAAGATTGTGTTGTAAAGGTTTATCAGTCGGGATCTGGCATTAATAGATAGGGGCTTTATCATTTTGTAGGATATACGGTCAAATCCTGGAGTATTGCCTTTGACTTTTCCCAGGCAAATGGTTAATTCTGTGTTAGTTATTGGAACTTCGATGAGTTTGGCTTTTGGGGATGTGTTTAAGATCGTTACTGATAATTCATCAGCACGGGTTTTTGAGTATCTGAATTTATTCGAGAAATTGGAGTCAGATGAGTAATTGGACCAATCAGCGGCGAACTGATTTGCGATTACTTTTGGATCGGAGGACGTGCAGCTATTGCATTTTATGGCAGTGACAGGTTTTGATACATTTCGGCTGCTGAGTCTATTAATTTGATTCCATATCTTAGTGATTGAGGAGTTTGGGTTAATGGATTCAGTGAACCTTGCAAAGCTGTGTTTCTTTTCTATTTTCATTTCTTTCCGGAATTTAGCGTTCGCCTTTTTAAATATGATTAAGTTTTGTGTAGTGGGGCGGGCTTTGAATGTGTGCCAAGCATTCATTTTTTCTGTTCTGAGATTCGCAAGATCTTTATTCCACCAGGCTACATTGAATTTTTTTGCGTGAGTCGCTTGTGGTATAAAGCGGTTTGCAGCCACTCGAATGGCCTTCGCGAAGTTTGCCGCGTCTTGATTGGAGGATTTGGCAGGAGTTCGGGCTTCCAATTCATTGTCTACAAGTTTTGCATAGTTTGGCCAGTCTGCGAGTTTTAAGAGAAATTTTGGCAGGGATTTTGCTCGTTGGGAATTGTTTGTGCCGAGCGACATGTTTAAAACTATGGGGAAGTGGTCGCTGTTATTCAGGTCACCTAGAATTCGCCATGAAATGAGGGGAAAAAGGGAAGGCGAGCAGAGGGAAATATCAATGTGGGTAAATGTAGAGTGGGTGGAGAAATGAGTCGCACTACCATCATTCAAAACGCACAGATTCGTTTATATAATTGCATTTTCGATAAGTCGTCCGCGATGGTTAACACTACTTGATCCCCATAAACCACTCCAACCTTTGAAATCTCCAAGAACAACGATTGGGGTATTTATTGACAGAAATATATCACTTAGGTCTCTGGTACAAAACGTTTGACTAGGCGGAATATAAATAGATATTACGGTGAATTTTATGTCTACTTCGATCTCGAGTGCTACCACCTGTAGTTGGGAAACGATTTGTATTCTTTTGTGTGGTATATGGCTTTTTACCAGAATGCCAGTGCCTTGTTTTGATTGAGTGTTTGCTACTGCATTACAGAAATAGCCGGAATAATTTCTTGGGAGTATTGGAGTAAAATAGTTGTTACAATGGGTTTCCTGTAGGGCGATGAGGTAAGGGTTGTGTTGTTTTATGAGCATCTGAAGTTCAGAATAATTGTTTATAATACCTTTTATATTCCACTGGAGCATATTGAAGATCATGTGGGCAGAGAAAGATATGCAGTTTTTGTAAAAATGATTTACAAAAAGGATATCCAAAGGCGTGATTCAGATGCTCTGAAATACTATTAAGGAGAATGTATTAGAATTCTTCTTGCGACGAGTCCATGGATTCGTCTAAGCTTTTCGTATTGTTGACGTAATAGTCATTGGTTTTTAGTAAGTTTTGGGTAAATTTCGAAATTGGCGATATATATGGAGGGGGGCTTATATTTGAGTCGGTTGAGTTATTGTTGATTGGGCTGTGGCGTGTGGTGGTGAGAGGGGTAGAGGTAGTTGAGGTTGGCAAGAGGTTTGATGCGTTTTCATTCATTCTGGCGTTGGTTGGGGTTAGGTTTTTAGTAGCTATGATTTCATTAGGAAGGTGAGTTATAATATTGTTTGAGGTTGTTTGTAAAGAATTGTAGGTTGTTAACGAGTTTGCAGGGGGTTTCTTATTTGTTGCATTGTTAGGAATACCTGAACGTTCGGTAGGAGAAGAGGAGGTGTTTGTCACATTGGCGTAAGTGGTTGCTAGTTGGTTAAATGGTTGTCTTTCTCTCTGTCTTCGACGGGCTTCGCCAATGCTGCATTTTTCTAAGGTAATAATTTTAAGCACTTCCTTGGCTTGGGTAAACTTGGGGCAGTTTCTGTCAGATGAAGGATGTTCACCTGCGCAATTAGCGCAGAAAGTTCTGGTACACTCTTCAGGAGTATGTGGGGGGAGGTTACAGTTGTAACAAGCCGGATTACTTACGCATCTTTTTAGGGTATGTCCCAAACGCTGGCAGTTCTTGCAGCGCATAGGATTCGGAATGTAAGGTTGGACTTTGACCTTGTACCATGCAACGTCTACAGACTCGGGGAGGCGATAGAGATCGAACGTGAGGATCATTAGGCCGGTATACACAGATTTGCCATCTAATTGGCGCGAAAACTTGTACACTCCAGTAACGTTTTGGTTTTTCATCTCACTTATAATCTCATTTTCGGACACGTGTTTAAGACAGGGCGCGTTTATTACACCTTTGACGGAGTTTAAGTTTTCATGTAATTTAACATTAATTGGGCATAGGTTGGGCAGAGCCTTGGCTTTTAAGAACTTATCGGCGATGCGGGCGTTGCGTGTTAGGATTAAGAGATTACCATCTCTTATCTGCTTAATTGAGTCGGTTTCTGTCGATGTGGCATCGATGCATTTTTTAATGGCGAACGGACTTAATTGTGAGAGGGAAATGTTGCTATCGGCGGACGATATTAATATAAATTTAGGGTTATTGGTTGGAGTGGTTTTTTGGGGAAGAAGGGGAAAATCATTTTGATTGGCATTTGGCTTTTTCTTTTTTTTCGGATTCACGTCGAAGACCGGTAGTTCGGAAAACCTATTTGGAGGCCTATCCGGAGGCCACGGCATATTGAAAAGATACGATGTTCCTGTATTTAACTCTTTTTTTTTTTTTTTTAACTAGTCAATCAAAAACACGTGGATAGAGAATGAGAATATGGCGCAAAGCACAAATTAATAATAACGGAACTCCACACACTAATGATCACTGTAAACCACGTCTAATCGCTTTAAATGATAGTCGGCGACTGACAATTCTAAATAATTATTTTTCTCAGGTATCTGATCACCGTTTATGTTTTACATTTTAAATGCAAAATTTCCGGGAGCAACACATGACTCTGGGGATTTGTACAACATCTGAACTACACGAGCACCTCATCAGCATACCGCTACCAATACATAAACACCTAGATTTTTTTATAAATGTATGTATTTAAATAAGGAAGTTAAAAAATATAAAATTCTTTAGTCTAATGACCAGAGTTTTGTTTTAAAACATTTATTAACTCTGTGACAGTACTTGTTATGTCATGGATGGCATGTATTACTTCCCGGTGCTCCAGACGCTGTTCCTCTTCACGATGTTGCCTGTGTTCCTCAGCAGCATTCCTCTTTGCTAAGTTAGCAATAAGAGTACTAAGTAGCTTATTGCGCTCCCCTCGTGATGGCCGTGATGTACTGGCATCCGAATTCGTGTCACTCTTCAAAAAAGACATTAATTAAAAACTATGTTAAGGCATACATATGCATGTTTGTATGTATGCATATACTTATGGACATATGTAAATAGATATGCACGTATGTATATACATACATACATATCGCACCCTAAACCAAAAACAGTCACAACTCAAAAAATCTCAAATGTTCAGGAGAGGCAAAACAAACAGTCTCTACAATAATGATGATAATTTTATAATCATACTTTTCCAGGAAAAGAAGATAGTAACTACGCAAAAATTTCTGGAGCAGTTGGGGAAGTATTCCGTGAATTAGTTTATGTGCAAAAAGGATTTAAATTTTTTTTTTTTAATATCCAAGAGTAGTTAAAAAATTGTATTTAAAAATGGTTGTAATATTTTAAACGTAATTTTTCAGTAAATAAGATAGTTACGATGAAGAAATTTTCAGAGCATGTTGGGAAGTATTCTGGGAATAGGTTTATGAGATAAAAGCGATTTTAAAAAATTTTGAGTTGTGACGGTTTTTGTTTAGGGTGCGATATATGTATGTATAAGTATGTATGTATATTCATATAAAGGGTGGTTAAATTTTAAGGGCCGATGTTGATTTTGAATAAAACAAAAATTGTTCATTTTTCTGTTGGCCTAGTAAATGTTAATATTTTAGAATTTTTATTGAGCTCAAGGCCAGTTTATGGAAGATTTTTTTGTGAAAAAACAACAACAGTTTTTAATGGTTGAAGTTATAGTACTATTTCGGAAATCACTACATTTCCTCATCAGACTTCTTTTTGATTATTAAATTAAATTAATTTTTAATTTAATGTTTCATAACTACTTCTCTCAGGCTTTGAACCCGGGAGCTCGGAGTTGCAGAGCCAATACGCTACCTATTGTGCTACGCTAGCCGAGTTGGCTGTTGTGTTTATTTCATCTTCCTTAAACAAACCATTTCCGAAAGTGCTCCGTGTAGGGTAATCCCAAGTTAGTTGCGATTTCTAGAACCAAGCACAGGGCGGAGGGGATTCTTGGCGTGATGTGATGAAGCTTTATAAGACTGACGTCATTGTCGATGGCTGAGTTTGAAGAAAACATCACTTTGGGCACCAGCCTCGCGTGGATTTGACTTATTCTATTCTCTAATGAAGGTAAGCCCGCTTCTGCTAGGATGTTTTTTATCGGCGTTGTTCTGTAGGCAAATACGCATGCTCTAGCTGCTTGGTGATAAACGGGACGAAATATGTTTAGCGTTCTTTTCGGGGATTTTCCGTAGAGGTAAAGCCCATAATCAATCTTACTTAATATTAAAGCCTTAGTTAGATAAGTTAGTGTGTTTAGGTGTATCTGACATCTTTTACTAGAGAGGAATGTAATAAGGTTTACTCTGGCAGCTAATGATTTTTTTAACTCTAAGCAGTGCTCTTTCCAACGATAGTCGTGGGAAAATATGATGGCTTATATTCTCAATTTCTTTACATTTTCTATTTCGAAGTTGTTAACAGATATCTTGTGGTTGTAATAATCACATCTTCGTTTCCTGCACACATGAAAATTTTTGGTTTTGTTTAAGAAAATCTTAACTCCAGAGAGATCAGCCCATTTAGAGATGTCCTTTAAAATATCTTCGAATACCTTTTTTGCTTCTGCTCCGTTGTTTCTTTTACAGAGAATATACAGATCGTCTGCGTACAGACAGTGGTCAACCGAGTTGTTAAGTTTTATAATTTTGCTTATCTCATTGAATGCTATGGAGAAGAGAATCACGGACAGTGGAGAACCCTGCGGAACTCTATTGTTTAGAGGGTAAGTGTTGGAGAATGAATTACCGATTCTAATTCTAAAACGCCTGTTTGCCAGAAACGCTTTGACGAAACTAAAGATTTTTGGCCCTATTCCCCAGGTGTGGAGACAATTTAGTACAACGTGTGAGCCGATGCGGTCGAATGCCTTTTCAAAATCTACCGATAGAATGGATGTGTGTTGCCGTGCTGAAAGGGTTTTGCTCACATAGTGGTCGATGTGGAGAAGAGCGTCTGTGCACTTTTGCCTGGTTTAAAGGCAACTTGGCAGTGATCAATGAGTTGGAGTGACTCCAAAAACCATGCTATGCGGTTAGCTATTATGCGCTCCAAGGCAAGGAAGCAGGGATATTGGCCTGTATCCATTTGTAGAAAGTGGGTTATGGTTGGGTTTAGGTATGGGGATTACAGTTGCAACTTTCCAGCTTTGTGGGATAACACCAGAATCTAAGATTGTGTTGTAAAGGTTTATCAGTCGGGATCTGGCATTAATAGATAGGGGCTTTATCATTTTGTAGGATATACGGTCAAATCCTGGAGTATTGCCTTTGACTTTTCCCAGGCAAATGGTTAATTCTGTGTTAGTTATTGGAACTTCGATGAGTTTGGCTTTTGGGGATGTGTTTAAGATCGTTACTGATAATTCATCAGCACGGGTTTTTGAGTATCTGAATTTATTCGAGAAATTGGAGTCAGATGAGTAATTGGACCAATCAGCGGCGAACTGATTTGCGATTACTTTTGGATCGGAGGACGTGCAGCTATTGCATTTTATGGCAGTGACAGGTTTTGATACATTTCGGCTGCTGAGTCTATTAATTTGATTCCATATCTTAGTGATTGAGGAGTTTGGGTTAATGGATTCAGTGAACCTTGCAAAGCTGTGTTTCTTTTCTATTTTCATTTCTTTCCGGAATTTAGCGTTCGCCTTTTTAAATATGATTAAGTTTTGTGTAGTGGGGCGGGCTTTGAATGTGTGCCAAGCATTCATTTTTTCTGTTCTGAGATTCGCAAGATCTTTATTCCACCAGGCTACATTGAATTTTTTTGCGTGAGTCGCTTGTGGTATAAAGCGGTTTGCAGCCACTCGAATGGCCTTCGCGAAGTTTGCCGCGTCTTGATTGGAGGATTTGGCAGGAGTTCGGGCTTCCAATTCATTGTCTACAAGTTTTGCATAGTTTGGCCAGTCTGCGAGTTTTAAGAGAAATTTTGGCAGGGATTTTGCTCGTTGGGAATTGTTTGTGCCGAGCGACATGTTTAAAACTATGGGGAAGTGGTCGCTGTTATTCAGGTCACCTAGAATTCGCCATGAAATGAGGGGAAAAAGGGAAGGCGAGCAGAGGGAAATATCAATGTGGGTAAATGTAGAGTGGGTGGAGAAATGAGTCGCACTACCATCATTCAAAACGCACAGATTCGTTTATATAATTGCATTTTCGATAAGTCGTCCGCGATGGTTAACACTACTTGATCCCCATAAACCACTCCAACCTTTGAAATCTCCAAGAACAACGATTGGGGTATTTATTGACAGAAATATATCACTTAGGTCTCTGGTACAAAACGTTTGACTAGGCGGAATATAAATAGATATTACGGTGAATTTTATGTCTACTTCGATCTCGAGTGCTACCACCTGTAGTTGGGAAACGATTTGTATTCTTTTGTGTGGTATATGGCTTTTTACCAGAATGCCAGTGCCTTGTTTTGATTGAGTGTTTGCTACTGCATTACAGAAATAGCCGGAATAATTTCTTGGGAGTATTGGAGTAAAATAGTTGTTACAATGGGTTTCCTGTAGGGCGATGAGGTAAGGGTTGTGTTGTTTTATGAGCATCTGAAGTTCAGAATAATTGTTTATAATACCTTTTATATTCCACTGGAGCATATTGAAGATCATGTGGGCAGAGAAAGATATGCAGTTTTTGTAAAAATGATTTACAAAAAGGATATCCAAAGGCGTGATTCAGATGCTCTGAAATACTATTAAGGAGAATGTATTAGAATTCTTCTTGCGACGAGTCCATGGATTCGTCTAAGCTTTTCGTATTGTTGACGTAATAGTCATTGGTTTTTAGTAAGTTTTGGGTAAATTTCGAAATTGGCGATATATATGGAGGGGGGCTTATATTTGAGTCGGTTGAGTTATTGTTGATTGGGCTGTGGCGTGTGGTGGTGAGAGGGGTAGAGGTAGTTGAGGTTGGCAAGAGGTTTGATGCGTTTTCATTCATTCTGGCGTTGGTTGGGGTTAGGTTTTTAGTAGCTATGATTTCATTAGGAAGGTGAGTTATAATATTGTTTGAGGTTGTTTGTAAAGAATTGTAGGTTGTTAACGAGTTTGCAGGGGGTTTCTTATTTGTTGCATTGTTAGGAATACCTGAACGTTCGGTAGGAGAAGAGGAGGTGTTTGTCACATTGGCGTAAGTGGTTGCTAGTTGGTTAAATGGTTGTCTTTCTCTCTGTCTTCGACGGGCTTCGCCAATGCTGCATTTTTCTAAGGTAATAATTTTAAGCACTTCCTTGGCTTGGGTAAACTTGGGGCAGTTTCTGTCAGATGAAGGATGTTCACCTGCGCAATTAGCGCAGAAAGTTCTGGTACACTCTTCAGGAGTATGTGGGGGGAGGTTACAGTTGTAACAAGCCGGATTACTTACGCATCTTTTTAGGGTATGTCCCAAACGCTGGCAGTTCTTGCAGCGCATAGGATTCGGAATGTAAGGTTGGACTTTGACCTTGTACCATGCAACGTCTACAGACTCGGGGAGGCGATAGAGATCGAACGTGAGGATCATTAGGCCGGTATACACAGATTTGCCATCTAATTGGCGCGAAAACTTGTACACTCCTGTAACGTTTTGGTTTTTCATCTCACTTATAATCTCATTTTCGGACACGTGTTTAAGACAGGGCGCGTTTATTACACCTTTGACGGAGTTTAAGTTTTCATGTAATTTAACATTAATTGGGCATAGGTTGGGCAGAGCCTTGGCTTTTAAGAACTTATCGGCGATGCGGGCGTTGCGTGTTAGGATTAAGAGATTACCATCTCTTATCTGCTTAATTGAGTCGGTTTCTGTCGATGTGGCATCGATGCATTTTTTAATGGCGAACGGACTTAATTGTGAGAGGGAAATGTTGCTATCGGCGGACGATATTAATATAAATTTAGGGTTATTGGTTGGAGTGGTTTTTTGGGGAAGAAGGGGAAAATCATTTTGATTGGCATTTGGCTTTTTCTTTTTTTTCGGATTCACGTCGAAGACCGGTAGTTCGGAAAACCTATTTGGAGGCCTATCCGGAGGCCACGGCATATTGAAAAGATACGATGTTCCTGTATTTAACTCTTTTTTTTTTTTTTTTAACTAGTCAATCAAAAACACGTGGATAGAGAATGAGAATATGGCGCAAAGCACAAATTAATAATAACGGAACTCCACACACTAATGATCACTGTAAACCACGTCTAATCGCTTTAAATGATAGTCGGCGACTGACAATTCTAAATAATTATTTTTCTCAGGTATCTGATCACCGTTTATGTTTTACATTTTAAATGCAAAATTTCCGGGAGCAACACATGACTCTGGGGATTTGTACAACATCTGAACTACACGAGCACCTCATCAGCATACCGCTACCAATACATAAACACCTAGATTTTTTTATAAATGTATGTATTTAAATAAGGAAGTTAAAAAATATAAAATTCTTTAGTCTAATGACCAGAGTTTTGTTTTAAAACATTTATTAACTCTGTGACAGTACTTGTTATGTCATGGATGGCATGTATTACTTCCCGGTGCTCCAGACGCTGTTCCTCTTCACGATGTTGCCTGTGTTCCTCAGCAGCATTCCTCTTTGCTAAGTTAGCAATAAGAGTACTAAGTAGCTTATTGCGCTCCCCTCGTGATGGCCGTGATGTACTGGCATCCGAATTCGTGTCACTCTTCAAAAAAGACATTAATTAAAAACTATGTTAAGGCATACATATGCATGTTTGTATGTATGCATATACTTATGGACATATGTAAATAGATATGCACGTATGTATATACATACATACATATCGCACCCTAAACCAAAAACAGTCACAACTCAAAAAATCTCAAATGTTCAGGAGAGGCAAAACAAACAGTCTCTACAATAATGATGATAATTTTATAATCATACTTTTCCAGGAAAAGAAGATAGTAACTACGCAAAAATTTCTGGAGCAGTTGGGGAAGTATTCCGTGAATTAGTTTATGTGCAAAAAGGATTTAAATTTTTTTTTTTTAATATCCAAGAGTAGTTAAAAAATTGTATTTAAAAATGGTTGTAATATTTTAAACGTAATTTTTCAGTAAATAAGATAGTTACGATGAAGAAATTTTCAGAGCATGTTGGGAAGTATTCTGGGAATAGGTTTATGAGATAAAAGCGATTTTAAAAAATTTTGAGTTGTGACGGTTTTTGTTTAGGGTGCGATATATGTATGTATAAGTATGTATGTATATTCATATAAAGGGTGGTTAAATTTTAAGGGCCGATGTTGATTTTGAATAAAACAAAAATTGTTCATTTTTCTGTTGGCCTAGTAAATGTTAATATTTTAGAATTTTTATTGAGCTCAAGGCCAGTTTATGGAAGATTTTTTTGTGAAAAAACAACAACAGTTTTTAATGGTTGAAGTTATAGTACTATTTCGGAAATCACTACATTTCCTCATCAGACTTCTTTTTGATTATTAAATTAAATTAATTTTTAATTTAATGTTTCATAACTACTTCTCTCAGGCTTTGAACCCGGGAGCTCGGAGTTGCAGAGCCAATACGCTACCTATTGTGCTACGCTAGCCGAGTTGGCTGTTGTGTTTATTTCATCTTCCTTAAACAAACCATTTCCGAAAGTGCTCCGTGTAGGGTAATCCCAAGTTAGTTGCGATTTCTAGAACCAAGCACAGGGCGGAGGGGATTCTTGGCGTGATGTGATGAAGCTTTATAAGACTGACGTCATTGTCGATGGCTGAGTTTGAAGAAAACATCACTTTGGGCACCAGCCTCGCGTGGATTTGACTTATTCTATTCTCTAATGAAGGTAAGCCCGCTTCTGCTAGGATGTTTTTTATCGGCGTTGTTCTGTAGGCAAATACGCATGCTCTAGCTGCTTGGTGATAAACGGGACGAAATATGTTTAGCGTTCTTTTCGGGGATTTTCCGTAGAGGTAAAGCCCATAATCAATCTTACTTAATATTAAAGCCTTAGTTAGATAAGTTAGTGTGTTTAGGTGTATCTGACATCTTTTACTAGAGAGGAATGTAATAAGGTTTACTCTGGCAGCTAATGATTTTTTTAACTCTAAGCAGTGCTCTTTCCAACGATAGTCGTGGGAAAATATGATGGCTTATATTCTCAATTTCTTTACATTTTCTATTTCGAAGTTGTTAACAGATATCTTGTGGTTGTAATAATCACATCTTCGTTTCCTGCACACATGAAAATTTTTGGTTTTGTTTAAGAAAATCTTAACTCCAGAGAGATCAGCCCATTTAGAGATGTCCTTTAAAATATCTTCGAATACCTTTTTTGCTTCTGCTCCGTTGTTTCTTTTACAGAGAATATACAGATCGTCTGCGTACAGACAGTGGTCAACCGAGTTGTTAAGTTTTATAATTTTGCTTATCTCATTGAATGCTATGGAGAAGAGAATCACGGACAGTGGAGAACCCTGCGGAACTCCATTGTTTAGAGGGTAAGTGTTGGAGAATGAATTACCGATTCTAATTCTAAAACGCCTGTTTGCCAGAAACGCTTTGACGAAACTAAAGATTTTTGGCCCTATTCCCCAGGTGTGGAGACAATTTAGTACAACGTGTGAGCCGATGCGGTCGAATGCCTTTTCAAAATCTACCGATAGAATGGATGTGTGTTGCCGTGCTGAAAGGGTTTTGCTCACATAGTGGTCGATGTGGAGAAGAGCGTCTGTGCAGCTTTTCCCTGGTTTAAAGGCGACTTGGCAGTGATCAATGAGTTGGAGTGACTCCAAAAACCATGCTATGCGGTTAGCTATTATGCGCTCCAAGACTTTGGATAGGCAAGGAAGCAGGGATATTGGCCTGTATCCATTTGTAGAAAGTGGGTTATGGTTGGGTTTAGGTATGGGGATTACAGTTGCAACTTTCCAGCTTTGTGGGATAACACCAGAATCTAAGATTGTGTTGTAAAGGTTTATCAGTCGGGATCTGGCATTAATAGATAGGGGCTTTATCATTTTGTAGGATATACGGTCAAATCCTGGAGTATTGCGTTTGACTTTTCCCAGGCAAATGGTTAATTCTGTGTTAGTTATTGGAGCTTCGATGAGTTTGGCTTTTGGTGATGTGTTTAAGATCGTTACTGATAATTCATCAGCACGGGTTTTTGAGTATCTGAATTTATTCGAGAAATTGGAGTCAGATGAGTAATTGGACCAATCAGCGGCGAACTGATTTGCGATTACTTTTGGATCGGAGGACGTGCAGCTATTGCATTTTATGGCAGTGACAGGTTTTGATACATTTCGGCTGCTGAGTCTATTAATTTGATTCCATATCTTAGTGATTGAGGAGTTTGGGTTAATGGATTCAGTGAACCTTGCAAAGCTGTGTTTCTTTTCTATTTTCATTTCTTTCCGGAATTTAGCGTTCGCCTTTTTAAATATGATTAAGTTTTGTGTAGTGGGGCGGGCTTTGAATGTGTGCCAAGCATTCATTTTTTTCTGTTCTGAGATTCGCAAGATCTTTATTCCACCAGGCTACATTGAATTTTTTTGCGTGAGTCGCTTGTGGTATAAAGCGGTTTGCAGCCACTCGAATGGCCTTCGCGAAGTTTGCCGCGTCTTGATTGGAGGATTTGGCAGGAGTTCGGGCTTCCAATTCATTGTCTACAAGTTTTGCATAGTTTGGCCAGTCTGCGAGTTTTAAGAGAAATTTTGGCAGGGATTTTGCTCGTTGGGAATTGTTTGTGCCGAGCGACATGTTTAAAACTATGGGGAAGTGGTCGCTGTTATTCAGGTCACCTAGAATTCGCCATGAAATGAGGGGAAAAAGGGAAGGCGAGCAGAGGGAAATATCAATGTGGGTAAATGTAGAGTGGGTGGAGAAATGAGTCGCACTACCATCATTCAAAACGCACAGATTCGTTTATATAATTGCATTTTCGATAAGTCGTCCGCGATGGTTAACACTACTTGATCCCCATAAACCACTCCAACCTTTGAAATCTCCAAGAACAACGATTGGGGTATTTATTGACAGAAATATATCACTTAGGTCTCTGGTACAAAACGTTTGACTAGGCGGAATATAAATAGATATTACGGTGAATTTTATGTCTACTTCGATCTCGAGTGCTACCACCTGTAGTTGGGAAACGATTTGTATTCTTTTGTGTGGTATATGGCTTTTTACCAGAATGCCAGTGCCTTGTTTTGATTGAGTGTTTGCTACTGCATTACAGAAATAGCCGGAATAATTTCTTGGGAGTATTGGAGTAAAATAGTTGTTACAATGGGTTTCCTGTAGGGCGATGAGGTAAGGGTTGTGTTGTTTTATGAGCATCTGAAGTTCAGAATAATTGTTTATAATACCTTTTATATTCCACTGGAGCATATTGAAGATCATGTGGGCAGAGAAAGATATGCAGTTTTTGTAAAAATGATTTACAAAAAGGATATCCAAAGGCGTGATTCAGATGCTCTGAAATACTATTAAGGAGAATGTATTAGAATTCTTCTTGCGACGAGTCCATGGATTCGTCTAAGCTTTTCGTATTGTTGACGTAATAGTCATTGGTTTTTAGTAAGTTTTGGGTAAATTTCGAAATTGGCGATATATATGGAGGGGGGCTTATATTTGAGTCGGTTGAGTTATTGTTGATTGGGCTGTGGCGTGTGGTGGTGAGAGGGGTAGAGGTAGTTGAGGTTGGCAAGAGGTTTGATGCGTTTTCATTCATTCTGGCGTTGGTTGGGGTTAGGTTTTTAGTAGCTATGATTTCATTAGGAAGGTGAGTTATAATATTGTTTGAGGTTGTTTGTAAAGAATTGTAGGTTGTTAACGAGTTTGCAGGGGGTTTCTTATTTGTTGCATTGTTAGGAATACCTGAACGTTCGGTAGGAGAAGAGGAGGTGTTTGTCACATTGGCGTAAGTGGTTGCTAGTTGGTTAAATGGTTGTCTTTCTCTCTGTCTTCGACGGGCTTCGCCAATGCTGCATTTTTCTAAGGTAATAATTTTAAGCACTTCCTTGGCTTGGGTAAACTTGGGGCAGTTTCTGTCAGATGAAGGATGTTCACCTGCGCAATTAGCGCAGAAAGTTCTGGTACACTCTTCAGGAGTATGTGGGGGGAGGTTACAGTTGTAACAAGCCGGATTACTTACGCATCTTTTTAGGGTATGTCCCAAACGCTGGCAGTTCTTGCAGCGCATAGGATTCGGAATGTAAGGTTGGACTTTGACCTTGTACCATGCAACGTCTACAGACTCGGGGAGGCGATAGAGATCGAACGTGAGGATCATTAGGCCGGTATACACAGATTTGCCATCTAATTGGCGCGAAAACTTGTACACTCCAGTAACGTTTTGGTTTTTCATCTCACTTATAATCTCATTTTCGGACACGTGTTTAAGACAGGGCGCGTTTATTACACCTTTGACGGAGTTTAAGTTTTCATGTAATTTAACATTAATTGGGCATAGGTTGGGCAGAGCCTTGGCTTTTAAGAACTTATCGGCGATGCGGGCGTTGCGTGTTAGGATTAAGAGATTACCATCTCTTATCTGCTTAATTGAGTCGGTTTCTGTCGATGTGGCATCGATGCATTTTTTAATGGCGAACGGACCTAATTGTGAGAGGGAAATGTTGCTATCGGCGGACGATATTAATATAAATTTAGGGTTATTGGTTGGAGTGGTTTTTTGGGGAAGAAGGGGAAAATCATTTTGATTGGCATTTGGCTTTTTCTTTTTTTTCGGATTCACGTCGAAGACCGGTAGTTCGGAAAACCTATTTGGAGGCCTATCCGGAGGCCACGGCATATTGAAAAGATACGATGTTCCTGTATTTAACATTTTTTTTTTTTTTTAACTAGTCAATCAAAAACACGTGGATAGAGAATGAGAATGTGGCGCAAAGCACAAATTAATAATAACGGAACTCCACACACTAATGATCACTGTAAACCACGTCTAATCGCTTTGAATGATAGTCGGCGACTGACAATTCTAAATAATTATTTTTCTCAGGTATCTGATCACCGTTTATGTTTTACATTTTAAATGCAAAATTTCCGGGAGCAACACATGACTCTGGGGATTTGTACAACATCTGAACTACACGAGCACCTCATCAGCATACCGCTACCAATACATAAACACCTAGATTTTTTTATAAATGTATGTATTTAAATAAGGAAGTTAAAAAATATAAAATTCTTTAGTCTAATGACCAGAGTTTTGTTTTAAAACATTTATTAACTCTGTGACAGTACTTGTTATGTCATGGATGGCATGTATTACTTCCCGGTGCTCCAGACGCTGTTCCTCTTCACGATGTTGCCTGTGTTCCTCAGCAGCATTCCTCTTTGCTAAGTTAGCAATAAGAGTACTAAGTAGCTTATTGCGCTCCCCTCGTGATGGCCGTGATGTACTGGCATCCGAATTCGTGTCACTCTTCAAAAAAGACATTAATTAAAAACTATGTAAAGACATACATATGCATGTTTGTATGTATGCATATACTTATGGACATATGTAAATAGATATGCACGTATGTATATACATACATACATACATATCGCACCCTAAACCAAAAACAGTCACAACTCAAAAAATCTCAAATGTTCAGGAGAGGCAAAACAAACAGTCTCTACAATAATGATGATAATTTTATAATCATACTTTTCCAGGAAAAGAAGATAGTAACTACGCAAAAATTTCTGGAGCAGTTGGGAAAGTATTCCGTGAATTAGTTTATGTGGAAGAAGGATTTAAATTTTTTTTTTTTAATATCCAAGAGTAGTTAAAAAAATGTATTTAAAAATGGTTGTAATATTTTAAACGTAATTTTTCAGTAAATAAGATAGTTACGATGAAGAAATTTTCGGAGCATGTTGGGAAGTATTCTGGGAATAGGTTTATGAGATAAAAGCGATTTTAAAAAATTTTGAGTTGTGACGGTTTTTGGTTTAGGGTGCGATATATGTATGTATAAGTATGTATGTATATTCATATAAAGGGTGGTTAAATTTTAAGGGTCGATGTTGATTTTGAATAAAACAAAAATTGTTCATTTTTTTGTTGGCCTAGTAAATGTTAATATTTTAGAATTTTTATTGAGCTCAAGGCCAGTTTATGGAAGATTTTTTTGTGAAAAAACAACAACAGTTTTTAATGGTTGAAGTTATAGTACTATTTCGGAAATCACTACATTTCCTCATCAGACTTCTTTTTGATTATTAAATTAAATTAATTTTTAATTTAATGTTTCATAACTACTTCTTTCAGGCTTTGAACCCGGGAGCTCGGAGTTGCAGAGCCAATACGCTACCTATTGTGCTACGCTAGCCGAGTTGGCTGTTGTGTTTATTTCATCTTCCTTAAACAAACCATTTCCGAAATACACAACACAACAGCCAACTCGGCTAGCGTAGCACAATAGGTAGCGTATTGGCTCTGCAACTCCGAGCTCCCGGGTTCAAAGCCTGAGAGAAGTGGTTATGAAAAATTAATTTAATTTAATAATCAAAAAGAAATCTGATGAGGAAATGTGGTGATTTCCGAAATAGTACTATAACTTCAACCATTAAAAACTGTTGTTGTTTTTTCACAAAAAAATCTTCGATAAACTGGCCTTGGGCTCAATAAAATTTCTAAAATATTAACATTTACTAGGCCAACAGAAAAATGAACAAACGTTGTATACAAGGATGAGCACGCCTTAAAAATGCATTAGAATATAAAGTAAAAAATACATTATACAGAATTTGCAAACAAAAACACAAACAACAACCACACAAACAAGTTAAATAGCGGCAGATCAGTTGCTCTTGTTAGTAGTTGGTTTGTTTAAGGAAGATGAAATAAACACAACAGCCAACTCGGCTAGCGTAGCACAATAGGTAGCGTATTGGCTCTGCAACTCCGAGCTCCCGGGTTCAAAGACTGAGAGAAGTGGTTATGAAAAATTAAATTAAAAATAGTACTATAACTTCAACCATTAAAAACTGTTGTTTTTTCACAAAAAAATCTTCCATAAACTGGCCTTGAGCTCAATAAAAATTCTAAAATAAAACACAAATTATTTTGGAAATTATTGTAATTTCTTTTTATTATGATAACTAGCATATACCCGGCGTGCTTCGCTGCGCCTTTAAAGGATTTTGAAAAGATTTCGTAGTCAAAGATTTCTCAAATACCTTCCATTGGACACCCATATTGTAATATTTCGTTTATCTTATCAACTAATTTAAGTTTAAACTTCCAAGTAGGTGACAACCCGTCTCAAACATATTTTAGTCAGTCGTTGTATTGACAATTCGTAAAAAAATTACATGGTAGATAAGTCTTGGCATCTGTGAGCACAACAAAAAAAAAATCAACCAAATCGGTTCAGCCGTTCTCAAGTGATGCGGTAACATACATGTTGCAATTCATATTTCTATATCTATCTTTATATATAAAATAGAAAAAATGTTTATGTATGTCCTTTATAGGCGTCAAAAGTACCTAACCGATTTTAATAAAATTTTTACAGTAAGAGCATATAGTAAGCTGATATAAAATAGAAAAAATGTTTATGTATGTCCTTTATAGGCGTCAAAAGTACCTAACCGATTTTAATACAATTTTTACAGTAAGAGCATATAGTAAGCTGATAAGGAACGTCTTTCCTGTTCCACCGGGAACATCTTAGAAAAAGAGTCCGACTTCACAATTTATAATTAGAGATGTAATTTTTGCATAAGGTAATTGCTGTTCCTTAACCGCAAGTGGTTGTTTATTTATGTTTAGAAGTCTAATAAATATTTCGAATTTTATTCAAATCGGTCTGTAAATACGGATTTTAGAAAAACTCTCGACTCCAGGGCCACCTATCGAGTTTATTTCCCACAAAGTATTTATGTTTAGGAGCCTAACAAATGTTTTGAATTTCAATCAAATTGGTCTGTAAATACGGGTTTTAGAAATATCTCGACTCCAGCGCCACCTATCGAGTCTATTTTCACACAAAGTTTTTATGTTTAGGAGCCTAATAAATGTTTTGAATTTCAATCAAATCGGTCTGTAAATACGGATTTTAGCAATATCTCGGCTCCAGCGCCACCTGTCGACATTATTAAAAGGCAATTTTTATATGATGTTTTTCATAATTAGCAAGTTGAGACATATCTAATTTCCTGCTTCTCAAATTCCTCTCAAGTTGAAGACTAAGCATGGATAAAAACGCTCCAGAAACGTTTAAAGAGCTGCGCCGCCATCTTGGGAAAAATGATGAAAGACCTCTGCATTGCAAAACACACACCACATGCATTTTTGCGTCGATTTTTACCAAACCTTCGTCCTTTACCGCCTGGTCTTTCCAACGCAGAGGAGGCCTCTCTTTTCCTCTGCTACCACCGGCGGGTACCGCGCCGAATACTTTCACAGCTGAGGCGCTTTCATCCATTCGAACGACATGACCAAGCCAGCGAAGCCGCTGGATCTTAATTCGCTGCACTATATCTATGTCGATATAAAGCTCGTACAGCTCATCGTTCCATCTTCTACGGTATTCGCCATCGCAAAGGCGTAAAGGCCCATAAATCTTTCGGAGAACATTTCTCTCGAACACTCCCAGAGCATTCCCATCAGATATCTTCATCGTCCATGCTTCTACGCCATACATTAGGACGGGCATAATGAGAGACTTATAGGGCGTAATTTTTGTCCGTCGAGAGAATACTTTACTGCTCAGTTGCCTACTCAGTCCGAAGTAGCACTTGTTGGCAAGAGTGATCCTCCTTTGGATTTCGGTTCTTAAGGCCGATGATGTCAATGTACGCCAGCAGCTGCACACTCTTATAAAAGATAGTGCCTGACCGATTTAGTTCTGCGGCTCGAACTATCTTCTCCAGCATAAGATTAAAAAAGTCAAACAACAAATAGTCACCCTGTCTGAAACCTCGTTTGATATCAAACGGCTCTTAGAGGTCCTTCCCAATCCTTACGGAGCTGGGTGGTGTTGCTCAACGTCATTTTACATAGCCGTATAAGTTTTGCGGGGATACCAAATTCGGACATTGCGGCATAAAGGCAACTTCTTTTTGTGCTGTCGAAAGCGGCTTTGAAGTCGACAAAAAGGTGGTGCGTGTCGATTCTTCTTTCTTTTATGTTTTCCAAGATCTGGCGCACTGTGAATATCTGGTCGATAGTAGATTTACCAGGTCTAAAGCCACACTGATAAGGTCCAATCAGTTCATTGACGGTGGGCTTTAGTCTCTCACACAATACGCTCGACAGAACCTTATATGCAATGTTAAGAAGGCTGATACCACGATAGTTGGCGCGAATTGCAGTATCACCCTTCTTATAGATTGGGCAAAGTAAACTTAGATTCCAATCAGTAGGCATGCATTCGTCCGACCATACTCTACAGATAAGCTGGTGCATCCGCTTTACCAACTCTTCTCCACCGTATTTGAATAACTCAGCTGGCAGCCCGTCAACTCCGGGCGCTTTGTTGTTCTATATGGATTTCATCGCAGTCGGGTAACGGAACATGAATTCCGTCGTCATTGTTTGGGGTTTCGGGATCATCATCTTCTCCAAGGTGGTCTCTATCACTACCACTAAGTAGTGTGGAGAAGTGCTCCCTCCATAAACCAAGTATATTCTGAACGTCAGTTACCAGGTCGCCGTTGTCGTTCTTACACGAGTTCGCCCCGGTCTTAAAACCTTCTGTTAGCCGTCGTACTTTCTGAAAGAATTTTCGGGCGCTTTTCCTGTCGGCCAGCATTTCAAGCTCTTCGCACTCACGCATTTCGGCCTTTCTCTTCTTCTCTCGAAAAATGGGTCTCGCTTCCTTCTTCAACTCACGATATCTCTCCCGCAAGGCTCGGGTTGCGCCCGATCGCAACGTGGCCCTGTAGGCAGCATCTTTCCGTTCCGTGGCAACGCGACATTCCTCATCGTACCAGTAATTTTTTCGGGCTCGCTGGAAACCAATAGATTGTTCAGCGACGGTACGTAAAGAGCAAGAGATGTGGTTCCATTGCTCTGAAATATCGCTGTGTTGATTAGAGCTCTCAGAGAGCAGGAGTGCGAGTCGAGTAGCGAAGTGCGTGGCTGTCTGTTGTGATTGCAACTTTCCGACGTCGAGCTTTCCTTGTGTGCCTTTCCGCACGCTTTTTGACGCACAGAGGCGCGTGCGTATCTTGGCTGCGACAAGATAATGGTCCGAGTCGATGTTGGCTCCTCGGATCGTGCGCACATCTAGGACACTGGAAGCGTGCCATCCGTCTATCAACATGGTTGATTTGGTTTCGTGTCTTACCATCAGGAGACAGCCACGTAGCCTGATGTATCCTCCTTTGCTGGAACCTGGTACTACAGACTACCATGTTTCGGGCCTCGGCGAAGTCGATCAGTCTCAATCCGTTATCAGACGTTTCCTCGTGGAGACTGAATTTTCCGACTGTGGAACCAAAGATGCCCTCCTTGCCCACCTTGGCATTAAAATCGCCTAGCACGATTTTTATATCGTGTTGGGGGCAGCGTTCGAACGTGCGCTCCAGGAGTTCGTAGAAGCAATCTTTGGTCCCATCGTCCTTCTCTTCCGTCGGGGCATGGGCGCAAATCAGGGAGATGTTGAAGAATCTCGCCTTTATGCGGATTGTGGCGAGACGTTCGTCCACCGGAGTGAACGACAGTACTTTACGGCGAAGTCTCTCTCCCACCACAAATCCGACACCAAATTTGCGCTCCTTTACATGGCAGCTGTAGTATACGTCGCAAGGGCCTACCGTTTTCCTCCCTTGCCCCGTCCATCGCATTTCTTGGATGGCGGCGATGTCAGCCTTCGCTCTGCCGAGGACATCTACCAGCCGGGCAGAGGCACCTTCCCAATTAAGGGTTCGGATATTCCAGGTGCATGCCCTCAAATCATGGTCCTTAAAACGTTTGCCGTGGTTGTCATCTAAAAAGGGGGGTCCTGTCCGAGGCTTTGCTTTGCTTTTCATTGGAAGTTGTTTTTTACGTGGCGGGTTCCAAGCCCTGCGCACAACCCATTGCTGGGGGTTGAAATTTTAAATTCGTTTATATAGCGAGCCGCTTGCTCCAAGACAGACGCCCGCTTGCAGCCGCATCTCCTGGTGAACAGACGCTGCGGACTTTAGTGGACCCTTAAACCGAATATGTCGGAGTGGCTCCACTAAAGCTTCCTCTCTATTAGCCGTGACCCATGGCTCCACACGGGTTGGTTACGGTATCTCGCACGTGGGTTGCTCACGTTGCCCAGGGTGCACGAACGTGGACGTTAGAGTAGGAATTGAGTACAGCCGCGCAACTGTATCTGCATACCCAGAAGCACCACTGTACCCCATTGCACCCCTACATACATGTTTATTGGTACAAATTATTGGGCTGCAAAATTGAGAGTTTGTTAAATTATTAAAAACTTCGTATAAATTTTAAAACTTTCGTTAATATGGCTATTCTTTGAGAATAAATAAAAGAAAATAAAGCAAAAAGGCCGTGCGTCTAACCAGTGGCCAGGAGTGTATGTACTTATGTACATATATTGTAGAATTAAAGATAAGGTATATACTTGATTTTCCGGGCTAAATAACGGTGAATCATATGGAGATGATGCAGGATTTGGCGATGGGAGTGGGATTGGCGAAGGTAGTGGGCTTGGTGACAATAATGGGCTTGGCAGTGGTGCTGAACTGCACGATGGCAAAGAACTTGGCAGTCTACATTCAGTAGATGATATTGGACACTCAATTGTCGACGATTCTACAATTTGTGTTCGCGGTAGCCCTAAACCAAAGCTTTCAAATGTTTCCACTCCATCCAAAAGTGGCCAAAGATTTTTCCTCGAAATCGGTCAACGGCTAGCCACAGGGCCCTCCTCCAGTGAGCCTCTGGTCCATTTTTAAACGTCTTGCCCGCGATCGCAGTTGGTTTTTCCACACACCCAACGTCTGTAAATCAAAATCTTGTAACAAGTGTAGGAAATATCAGACGAATTTAATTGCTCTGCCAGCTGCTGCCACAAATACTGCATTTGCTGAGGCGACTTTGGCGTATTTTTACCTTTACCAATTTCCGGATGCGCCCGGCAAAACGAAACGTAAGTTTCGAGTTGTTCGTGCGAAGCACATTGGTTTTTTGGTTTCCTGTAAATGGAATTAAATATTAAACCATTTATTTCTTTAAAATAAATAATGAATAATTACGTTGCAGAAGAATCCATTTCGCAATAAATAGCTGATTTCAGCTCGTTATTATTTGCTCACAGTGTGGGGAAAAGCTTTGGTTACAAACAGTTTTTCGTAACCTGAACTTTCCGTAAATATTTTGAATTTAGTCAATTCATCAAAAGAAATGTTTTCCACGGAAATGACATTTTCGTTAATTACGCTGTCAATAATGTTTAATTTGATTTGTTTCAAATCCGAGGCTCTTGCGAAAACGAATATCGCATAATTTGGTATAAATTGTTTTGCTTTTTAACTTTCCTCCTAATTCTTCAGATAGACTATCCCAAATCATGTCCGTTTTACCTTTTAATTTGCCATTTTCTAAAAAAAACTCGTCATTTCTTCTTATACCGTCTTTTACAACACCTTCCCAAATATTTCGTTTTCTTGAAACACTGCTCATTATTAAATGGTTTCGTTTTACACCGAACAATCTTAATCAACACTTGCAACATAAATGCCTCGATCAATGTTCCTTGCTATCATCTTTCAAAATTTATAGGAAAAACCCTTAACAACATTATCTCGGAAAAATACAATGTTAAGAATTCGTTGCAAATAAAAGAAAAGCTGAAAAATTTGATTATTGAGGAAGACGAAGTCCTGATTTCCTTCGATGTGGTATCCCTTTTTACAAACATACCAGTACAACTAGCTATCCGGACAATTATGCAACAATAGACTTCACTACAAAACCACACAACACTTACAAAGAAGCAATTTTTAAACACTTTAGAATTCTGCCTACGGGACAATAATTATTTTATGTACAACGGGACATACTACCAACAGGTACACGGAATGCCGATAGGAAATCCATTATCACCCACTGTTGCTGACATTGTACTTGACAAAATACTGGACGAAAGCATCGCTGAACTCGAATCTAAGGACATATATATCCAATAAGTAAATAAATATGTAAATGATATATTCGCAATAGTTAAGAAAAATGACGTGGAAGACATATTAAAAGTATTGAACTCGCAACATCGAAAAATCCAATTCACCACTGAGCTTGAAAGTGGGCAAAAGTTAGCCTTCCTAGACATGGAAATTCATAAATCAGATAAGAGAATTATAACGAATTGGTATGCTAAATCTATAGCATCGTCTAGAATGATACATTTTCATTCTAATCACCCATGGACACCAAAAATGAAAAAAATAAATACATATTAATAAAAAACGGGTACCCAGTCAAAACAATAGAAAATTTATTAGCAATAGCAAAACAAAAACGACAATCGAAAGAAGTGAACCAAGAAATGAAAACAAAATATTTGCAGGAGTCACATACATACAAGGACTAACGGATAGTAAACTACTTCACAAAAACATCAAAGATACAAAAGTAATATTCGCACATAAACCAAACATCACTCTCAATAAAATATTTACCAAAACAAAAGACGAAATAAACAAGGAACAACAACATAATGTTGTCTATGAAATTAAATGCAAAGGGAAAACTGACGAGCCTTGCAATAAAAGTTACATAGGCACAACTAAGCGTGCGCTCGGCGTCAGACTAGGCGAATATAAAGCAGATGCAAGAAACAAAAAAACTGCAACTGCGTTAGCCTAACACTTGACAAACAGCGGACATACAGCAGACTTCGACAACACTAAAATATTAGACGTAGAGAGACGAGAGAGAACGAGACTTACACTAGAAGGCCTACGCATTCAAGAGAAAATACAAGACGCGATGAATTTTAAGGAAGACGTGGACAACATAAATTGCGCGTACAGAACAGCAATAATGCGCAGTAGAAGAACAGACGTGCGATGACGCAGAATACTATGTTGTTAAGTGATTATAATGATGGTTGTTTTTAGTTTTGTAGAATAAATGTAAGTAATATATATGTATATAATATGTATGTATGTATGTATATAAATTTTGTTTATAGTTATATTTATGTCTAACTGTTTGTGTTTTTATATGTGCCTTGTAATAAATGCAGACTCCCTGATGAAGGTGATAAAAAGACGCCGAAACGCGTAGGAGAATATAAAGAAAACTTTGTTTTACTTTTCATTTAAAAAAAAACCGGCCGTAAAGCTCCTTATTACAACGTTTAATTGAATAAAGTCTGGCCCAAAGAAGTATCATTTAAGAGAATAAATGAAGTTATTAGTAAATGCCTGAGCAAAGTTACGCAATAAGTGTCATTCACTCATATAAATGTATGTATGTATGTATGTACGATCGCATGCAAATAACATACATACATTGAAATTCTCGTGAACCACGCACTGACATATAAACTTAAACTTATGAGCCAGTTCTCTATAGTTCTAAATAGGGTTTGGATTTACGAAATTCTATTTAGAAGTAAATGGCTCAAAAATTCGGAGTAAAAACAAAATTTCTGAAGTGTATATGGTTGTCATGGTTAGTCTCCTAAAATATAAGTAAGAATGATATATGTAAAATATGTATTTTAAAACAGTTAAAACAAACCATTCATTCCGCTGCTTTTTTATATTTGTCATCCTTCAAGCGCAAGCTCCAAAAAATATTTATAAACTTTTAATTAATTTAAAAATATATAAAAACATTAAGTTTTTAACTGTTTCAATTTAAAATATATTTTTAATGTTTTTATATCGTTGATATATTTTGGAACGATTTTCCGTCGATCCTTGTCAAATTTGGTTTTGAAACAATAAATAACACTGAAGATGGCACAACGCCGAAACCGGTTTGTTTCAAAACCAAATTTGACAAGGATCGACGGAAAATCGTTCCAAACTATATCAACTTTCAACCTTGTCGGAGTAAAAAAACAACAAAAAACTGTTTTTATATCATTTATTTATTTATTTATTTACAAAGATATTGAAACTATAACTAAATTATAGTACAATAAAAGAAGAAGCTATGGCTACCGAGGCCTTAAGCTAAATTAATTATGATGTACTCCTATGTTATATGTATATACATGTGTATGGGTAATAGATGCACTCGATATGTGTCCGTGTATGTATGGGTATAGGATGTATGTATGTATTTAAATTTTAGGGTGGATTATATTTCATGATAAAAATTGCAGTATTTAATGTATTGAATTAGTTTTATCATGTTTTGTTTTGATGGGTTGTTTAGTAAGTCTGTGGGTTTTATATTAAAAAGAGATTGTCAGTAACTGTCGAAAAACTTGCATGTATCTAACAGATGGTGTGTGCTGATAACATGCTCGTTGCAGAATTTACATGTATTGGAGAGATTTTTATCCATTAGATGCTTGTGGGTAACTTTAGTTTGACCTAGCCGGAGCCTTAGGATTTTAGTTTGGTCTTTCCTAGATAGGGCCTGAGGATCGATTTTTAGGTACGAGATATTTGATTTGAAATTTTTTGTTGTGTTGATATACCATTGGGATGACTGATGATAGAAAGTGGCATGGATTTGATCAAAATGATTTTTTAGGTATCTATTGATATCTGAAAGGAGGAGATTTTCTGTTATTATAAGCGGTTCATTTAGAGCATTTTTGCCAGCTGAGTCGGCAAATTCATTGCCTGGAATTTGTTTGTGACCGGGTACCCAGATAAGTAATATTTTGCTATGTTTTTTCAAAAGCATGTTTCTAATTGAGTTGCAGTAAAAATTGTTATTGTTAATGTTAGCAACGGCATTCAAAGAGGATAAGGAGTCCGTACAAATCGCACAAAGTTTCATAACATATTTAACCGCTTCGTGTATTGCAATTAACTCGGCGGCAAAGTTTGAACTGTATTGAGGTAGACTGGCTATTTGAATTATTTTGTTGTTTTCAGTTATACTATAGCTGGCCTGAGTATTAATTTTGGAGCCATCAGTGTATAAGAATTTAAAGTCAATGTACTTTTCTACTAAAGCGTTGAATTGCTGTTTGTAGACAGAGGGATTTGTGATATTCTTTTTATGTGTGTTTAAGGGCCAGTTTTTCAGTGCAAGATGAAGGCTGTTTGCCGTTTCAACTAAGTTTTAACTCAGTATGCAGTTTTTCAGTCAACTTTAAACGGAGTTTAAACTGAGTTTAAATGGTCGATTGGCACAGTTAAACTTAGTTTAACTTATCAGCTGCGTGCTGACTATTTCGTTTTGGTTGCAACAAATTTAATTCAGCACAAGAAAACTAAAACCAGCACTGAAAAACTGGCCCTAAGTCCGTGTTAATCGTTGAATTTTTTAGTTTCCAATTTGGAGAAATGGATTTATTTGGTAGTTTGGAGTTTAATGAAATATTAAGTTGTTGTGCTAGTTTTATAACTATATTTAAACAGCAGGCTGGGTTTTTTACTTAATTGTTGTGCGGAAAGTTTAGATAGCAAGAGGGGGAGTGGTGAGTAAGGGACTTACTTAGTTTAGATGTGATAAAATCTTTGCTTATTTTAATTGGGCAGATATTTACTTCTAGAAGCATGGTTTGGACAGGCGTTGTTCTATAGGCCCCCAGGACAATTCTTATACTGGCGTTAATCATCGAGTTTAATATGTTTATAATATATTTTGGGCAGTAGGCGTAAAGATATACACCGTAGTTAGCTTTTGAAATGATTAATGCTTTAACTGCTGATACTAACTATACTGTATTACAATTGTATTTCTGGTTTGAAAGCCATTTTATAAGGTCTAGTCGTTTTATTAGAGCGGAAGTCAGATATTCGATATGATTATTCCATTACTATCTTTTGTTAAATATAAGCCCAAGTATTTTGAAGTTGTCGACGGAGCTGATAGAGAGATTGTTACATGTTGCGTTAGAAGAGCAGTTGTGCTTCTGCATATGTGAATTTGGAGATGTCATTGAACAGGTCGTCAAGCCTGAAGGTGATGTTTTTACTTTCGCCCATTTTGTTGATAATTAGGAAATCATCAGCATATGCGAGGAAATCTATTTCTTTGTGAAGTGAGATTATATTGCAAAGCTCGTTGTATGCGGTGAGGAATAATATGACTGATAAACGGGTTCCCTACGGGATACCGTTTTGTAGTGGGAATGTTTGAGAATAATGGGAATTAATCCTTATTTGAATATTTCTATTGTGCATGTAGTTTTTGATGTAGTAGAATATTTTTGGTCCTATATTCCATCGCTTTAGTTGATCTATGATAGTGTGGATTCCTACTTTGTCGAACGCTTTCGAAAAGTCAAGTGATATTAACGAGAGGTGTTTTTTAGCGGAAAAGGATTGCGTGATCTGATAGTCTACGAATACTAGAAAATCAGACACTGATTTACCCTTTCTGAAACCCATTTGATGACTATGTAATAGTTTGTGGGTTGTTACAAACCACCATAATCGATTTGCGATAATTTTGTCCAACACTTTCGAGCAACATGGGTTAAGGGAAATAGGTCGGTATGATTTCATAAGAGTTTTGTCAGCTTAAGGCTTTAAAATTGGAATGAAAGGCTATTTTTGTAGATTTGTGGTATATAGTTATTGAATATGTTGTTATAGTGTTCAAGAATTCGAAGTTTCACTTTTTCTGGTAAATGTTTAATCATTGGGTACGATATACGGTCAATTCCAGGGGTCTTCCCTTTTAGTTTATTAAGAGCTAAATCGAATTCCAAGTAACTGATGTTTGCTTCAATGTGATTGCCAGTTTTGCTTGAATTGAAAATGTGGTTTTGCGTATTGAGAATATTGTGTTTGTTTATTTCATTTCATTTCATTTAATTTTTTATTAGGTCTATGATTACAAAAGATCTTACAGACTAGAAGTACAGAAAAATTCTATAGTAAGTAACGCACTTACTGATACATGTAAATATGTATATTACGCCTTTAAATTGCAAATTCTAATAGAGTATAGGTAAAAATAATTGGCATACAATAGTAATTTTAAGAGAAAAATGATCTTAGATGGTTTAATAATATGGCATACGGCAACGTGAAATCAGCATCAAAAGAACTGAAGAGCGAATTTAAATCAGAACATGTCCTAGAATTAGGGGCATTCACTCCATAATTGGTTCTGGAGAAATCAATCTGTAAGGTTTCAAACTGCCTGAGATTCTTATATTGGACATTAAACTTAATCTTACTTAGAAGCGTAGGACAATCAATAGTCCCAGAAATGATACCAATGACAAATGAAGACGACAGTATAGATCTTCTGTTCTCAAGGGATTTTAAGTTTATCAATAGACAACGAGATCGGTAAGATGGCAAAGGATCTGAAAAATTCATTGATCGAAGTGCAAATCGTAAAAAAACTTTTTGAACTCTCTCAAGACGATTGGAAAGGCCTATTTGGCAAGGCCTCCAGATAAAAGCGGCATACTCAACCCTCAATCTAACAAACGCACAATACAATGTTTTGAGAGTATACGGATTAGTGAACGCAGAGCAATTACGACGTCGGAATGCTAACATCGAATATGACAGAGTAATGACATAATTAACGTGGCTGGTGAAATTTAACTTTGAATCAAAAATGACGCCTAAATCTTTAATTTCATCAACGAATTTCAGGGCAGAGCCAGCAATTGTATAGGAAGTACGCAAAGTAGTTTTTAGCTTAGCAAACCTTACGTGGAAACATTTATTTATGTTTAACGACAAACGATTTAAACAACACCAGTTATGAACCTTATCTAGATCATGTTGCAACTTTTCAGAGTCTTGAAAGTTGTTGACAATTGTAAAAATTTTAAGATCGTCCGCATACAATAAGTATTCTGCAAATGAGAAGCACGAGCCAATATCGTTAATAAAAATAATAAAAAAGAGTGGTCCAGGAATGCTACCTTGCGGAACACCAGAAGGCGCAGTAAATGGATGGGATGTGGCACTATCAACAGCAACGACACTGCGTCTGTTGGACAAATATGACTTAATCCACGATAAAAATGTAGAATGAAACCCCAATGCCGCAAGTTTGAACAAGAGTATACGGTGTGATACTTTGTCGAACGCCTTCGAGAAATCTGTATATATTGTGTCTACTTGACATTGATTTTGGAAAGCAGAAATGCAGTATTCACTGAAAATGTACATATTTGCGACTGTAGAGCGCTTCGCAACGAAACCATGCTGATTGATGGAAATAAGGCCTTTGACACCGAAATATAATTTTTCATTAACAATTATCTCAAAAAGTTTTGAGACAGACGAGAGCTTCAAGATTGGCCTATAATTACGAAAGTCGTTTTTATTTCCACTGTTAAAAATAGGCGTAACCGATGTCAGCTTCCAGTCATCTATAAAAGTACCAGTCTCGAAAGACTTATTAAAAATTATTGCTAAAGGCTCAGCAAGACATAAACAATTTTTTTAACAAGATAGCCGAAAGGCCATCCGAGATGAGGGCTTGAGCTTACTAATGCCATTAATGACACGCGCAAAGATCCAAAATTTAGCGACGAGTCACTCCAAGGAGGATTCAAAATGAAAAAAATCAGCGAATAGATTGGCACAATCCTTAGCACAATTTGCGAATTTTCCATCAAAGACTGACGAGCAAGATCTTTTTGTCTTGATGAATCTCCAAAACGCTTTAGAGTTTGAAATTATGTTGGTTTCAAAGTTCAAAATATAATTTCTTTATAAGAATTTGTTCAGGCAAGTGAATTCCTTTAAATAGCATTGAAATATAGAATAGTGCAGTGGATCATTAGATTTCTTATACAATTTACAAAATTTGCTCTTCAAATTTTTTTAAATGCTTTAACCGTTTAGTGTGCCATGGAACTTTATACGCTTTCATTTTAAAGACTGGAACGTACTTCAAGCACAACTCAAATAGTTTAGTTTTAAAATTATGAAAACAATAGGAAACATTATTGCCATGGAGGGCATCACACCAATCCAAACTAGACAGGATTTCGTTAAACTCTGAAAAATCACATTCGGTATAATTGAAGTTTATGTTGGGATCATCTAACACCTCAGCAAATTCATAAAACTCCAACTCGAGAACAAGAGGAACATGATGTTTGTCGGTTTGTGAGATTGGTGTAACACATTCCGATAAAGTATAATTAATATTATTGGAAATAAACACTAAGTCTAAAAGTATGTTAAGTTTATTATGAAATCAATTAATTTGAAGTAAATCAATGCTTAAAAAACTATCTATGGCGTGAATCTCGGCTGATGAATTAACATTAGAGGCCATAAATGCAGTCGAGTTTCGAAGTGAGCACCAATTTAAATGGCATTTATTAAAATCACCGATGACACAGAGATGACTATTAGTTAGGCTATTTGTTCGGTTCAGTAATTTGTTCCTTTCGAAAAAAAAACGGAAAGGCCGCACATTAACATTTGAATTCCAAACATCCGCATTAAAAAGTTTATCATAAAACATGGCAGAAACGCCAAGTTTTAAATTCACATTACGGATATTATCCAGAGATGTACCTTTTTTTTTATTTGTTTTAAGCAAGCAAAATGTTTACTTTCAATGCCCGAATATTTGGAAACAAAGCCAATAATACTATCTGTAGTTACTGTAGGCTTAAAAGATGAAACATGAACCCATTTCTTTTTGGTGACGATATCAAAATCAAAGTTGCCATTGTTTCCACCGACAACATTTTTACGTTTGGGTACTTTCTTTTGTCGCACAGTAGTCCAACCATTAGAATCCATACAAACAATAGGCGATTGTGCAGCATCAGAGCATAACGATGAAGAGAGCATAGTAGGTGTATCTGTAGACAGAGCAGTATTATGAGATGGCATGGCGCTAGAGCGAGCGACATGAGAATATAACGAAGAAGAGGCCATAGTAGATGTAGGTATGTTGATAGCCGGTACAGCGGCAGCAGAGACAGCCGCAGCAGCAGTAGGAGTTATATATGTTGGATTTGTCATAGCAACAGCATGTGCATCCGCTGCAGCGTCAGTCAAAATGCCAGCAGTATGCAGTAATGTATTTTCAGCATTAAGACGTGTAACATCAATAGAATTTTGGTTTGAGTTGTGTACTGTGGAAATCATAGAGCGCATCTCAGCTTGGAGATCGGCAACTTTTTTGAGCAAAACGTTCTTGTCATTAGACAGGGACTGCAGTAGAGAGATCATTTGTTTATTGTCATTTTTAAGAGCACGCACTTCACTAAGCACCACTTTGAGAGTCTCTCCGTGTTCAGTTTTCTTTTTATCAGCCAGCGACTGCATTAAAGAGAACATTTGTTTGTTCTCAGCTTTAAGCTCAACTACTTGTCGAAGTAAAGTTTCGAGAGTCACTTCAAGCTCAGAGTTCTGGCTATGGTCAACGACCTACTTACCAGACAAAACGTCTGAATTCACACACTGCAACTACTCTCTTTGTTTATCAACAGCAGCACCGGAGTAATCAGCATCAAATAATGATTTTGTTGTTGCGGGAGATTGAAGAATAGGCGAGTTTGTTGATTTAAGAGAATGAGGAGGCGAGCGAATAGAATTTCGGCGGGCTTTCTCACAGACTTCACAAAAAAAAACGCACGATTAGCCTGATTTAAAAAATCTACATCATTGCATTTTTCACAGCACACTTTAGGCAAACCACGGTCGACTTTTTGGCCGCTAGTACACGGCATTATAAACGTAAAAATAGACTCAAATTAACAGCGACTAGAGCACAGAAAAACACGTCCGAACAGTTGAACAGTTATTTAACTGAAAAGTGGCGGAGAATTTTTCGTTTCCAGTTTCATTAGACCAGTATTGGCCAAATGTATTTGCAATCGCAGTTTTCTCTGTTATGTTGGGTTTCTTTGGTACTTTGGTGTCTATACAATGAATAGTGGGAGTAGGCTTTAAGCCGCAGAGAGTACGAATTGTGGACCATAACTTAGAGAGAGGGGTGTGAGGGTTAACATTAGAGAAGTATTAATTTACTCTTTTTTAAGGATTTTAAGATTTCTTCTGAAAACTGCACACGCTTTTTTAAACTATATTATGTTTTGATTTGAAATGTTACGTTTAAGTTCATTCCACATATGATTATTTTTTTGTTTAAGTTCTTGCAAAGTTGGATTCCACCAAGGAACCGAGTGTTTTCTTATTAGGGACATTTAGGGAATTGAGTCGTTAGCACTTTCTAGTATGATTTTTTTAATATTGGCTGCTCTGCTAGCGTTTGATATTGCTGTCACTTTGCTTTATTTATATTGAAGGTAGGCTTATTAATTATACTTTCGGGGGAATAAATTGGAAAAAGCGAAATAATAATAGGGAAGTGATCACTGCCAAATGGATATGATTCAACTTTCCATTCGTGTTGAAGTGCGAGGATAGGAGAGGATATGGAAGGGTCAATATGTGTAAAGGTATGGTGTGTTTAATAGTGTGTGGGTGAGCCATCATTCAAAAGTGTGAGCGTAGATTTAATTAAAAATTTGGCAATAGTATTACCCCTAACGTTGTTTTTGTTTGAATCCCAACTCGTGTGCCAACTGTTGAAATCACCTGTAATTAGTACTGGTAGCCCGGATGATGCGAAAATGTCATTAAGGTTTTTAGTCGTGAATGGCGTGTTTGGTGAAATGTAAACTGAGCTGACTGTGAATTTGAATTTGGATTGGACTGTAGCGTTAACTATATCGAACTTGTTGGAATCAGTGCTTAGTAGTTCATGTTGCAACGAGTTGTGAATGAGTAGGGCAGAGCCGCCAAACCAGTTATGTGGGGAGAGGGAGGTGTATAGTTGATAGTTGGTTGGGGTGGGGATATTTTAGTTATTGTACAAATGTGTTTCTTGGAGTGATAAAATTTTAGGCAGGTATTTTTTCAATAGGAACTGAAGGGTCAATATAATTGTTTATGTACCCTTTTATGTTCCACTGTAGAATTGTAAGAGACATGTAATTGTGGTGTTGACTGAGTGTTTTTGCTATGTTTAGAGTTATAGATTGACATATTAAATACAAGAATGAGGTAACAAATTACAGACCAATATCTAAGCTATCGAATTGTTCCAAACTTTTCGAGAAGGTCGTTAAGAGAAGTTAGTCTTTGCTATTAAAGGAATTATAGATCCATGCCAGCATGGTTTTGTTGGAGGACGGTCTACTATTACAAATCTTGCAGTTTTTCTCAGTTTTGTGTTTCAGCGTTCAAGAGTGGATGTCATGTTGACACCATATACACCGATTTCTCCAAAGCATTTGACACAGTCTCGCACAAAATACTTCTATGGAAACTTGAAAATCTAGGATTCCATTCAGTTATACTATCTTGGCTTAAATCATACTTGTCAAATAGAATCTCCTTTGTTGAAATAGAGAATGCGAAGTCCGATACATTTCTGGCAACTTCTGGGGTGCCACAAGGAACCATTCTTGGCCCTATATTATTTAATATTTTTATTAATGACGTTGGTTTATGCTTCAAACACTCTGATTACTTACTTTACGCAGATGATCTGAAACTCTTTCGCAGAATCTCAGGTTCTTTAGACATTCTGTTATTGCAGGAAGATTTGAACTCTCTGAACGCATGGGCTCTCCAAAATAAACTACCTCTTAATATTAGTAAATGTTGTCACGAGACTTTTTCCAGGTTCAGGATTGCGCACTCTTCAAGTTATTCAATATCAAATATAGCACTTGCCTCTGTTAAAGAATTTCGTGATTTTGGCGTAATTTTTGACTCGTCTTTTACGTTCGCTAACAATATTAATTACATATATTATTCCTAAGGCGTATGCAAACCTAGCTTTTTTGCGGCGCTATGCTTATGATTTCAAAGACCCCTATACTAGAAAAATCTTATATAATTCTTTAGTGCGATCGAAACTGGAGTATGCTTCAGTCATCTGGAATCCGATATACTCCTCACACTCTTTTAGAATTGAAAGAGTTCAACGTAAGTTTCATTTTGAAATTCCCCTGCCACCGTATAGTGCAAGGTGCATGCTGATCAATATTATTTCGCTTGAAGTCAGACGATCCACTCAAAGTTTAATGTTTATTTATGATATTATCTCCGGAACCATTGACTGTTCAGATCTTCTTCGGCTGTTAAGTTTTAATATTCCAAAAAGAACACTCCGTTTTCATAATTTATTTCACATTGATATTCTTAGATCGAATTACTATCGTCATCAGATTCGTCTGTGAGGTTTTCCTTCAAGCGCTTGAGTAGTTTTTGTTTGTTTTTGAGTTTAATTTTAGCTTTGAGTTGTTTTATTGTGCGATTTGATGTATTCTTGGGTAATATTCTGAGTTTTGTTTCTGTTATTTGCGTTGAGTCGTACTTTTTGAGTGTTTTTTGCCGAAGATCGACCGATGAGTTATTCGTTTGGTTAGCACTAGATTCTCCCATATCTGGTGAGATGTTGGTATTTTTGTTCGTGGAGTATTGTTTTTGTGGATAATATATTGATTGTGTTGTGTTTGCTGACAGTGTTGTACGTGTGTCAGCTGGTAGGTGGTGAGTAGAGTTGTGGGTGATGTCAATGGTTTCATTTTGGTTTGAGGTTGTTGGGAGTGGTGAGAGGTCTTCGAGCGAAGCATAACCTGTGGGCGTTCTCAGAGTATTTGCGTATGCGGTTGACTGTTGGTGTTGTTGTTTATATATGAAGAAGGCTTGTTGTCAACTTTTGTTTAACAAAAATTGGACAATTCTTGTTATATTGTGAATGATCAAAGGCAGTTGTTGCAGGTTGGGGATTTGTTGCATTTTTCGTTGGTGTCCGGTGTGGTATGAAATATTAGGGTACAATTTGAGCAAAGTTTTTCATTTTACAATATTTCGTGATGTGACCGAATCGATGACAGTTTTTGCATCGTAGCGGTAAGGGAATATATGGTCGAATGTGGAGTCTTTCATAGCCGATCAAAATTGTGTCTGGTAGTGTTAGTGAAGAGAAGGTGATTATTAGAAGACCGGTTTCTAATATATTTTTTAACTGTTGTTGTTTTCGCGTTTCATAACTTTTTTGACTTCAGTAACGTGTTGTAGCTTTAGTTCAGAGAGAATTTCGTTTTCGGATATACCTCTTAAATCAATACAATATATTACACCTTTGGTGAAATTTAAGCTTCTTTGGGGAGTAACTTCAACTTGTATGCTAGGTGATAGAGATATTACTTTAACAAGTTTGTCGGCTTGTGTGTAGTTTTTTGTTTTTATAAGAATATCACCACTTCTTACTTTAGTTAAGGTTTCTTCACTATTAATTCTTTTCAATATAAGGTATTTTGGTCCGTATGATATAATGTCAACTGATTTTGCATTATCGAGCTAAAAGAATAATATAGGCTGGGAGTTTTTCCCTAGTTTTTCACTAGTTCAGATTAAGATAATATGTGTATTTGTAATATTCAACCGGTGGTGATAATAATTTAATTTGTTGGTTTGCGAATTTGACTGCGGTCACGGTGTAGTATGCTTAGACTTTAACACTCGTTGAGAGTCGTTGGCATACTGTTTTTATATTATGTATTTGCAATTTTGCTTCAGTTCAATGCTTGTATGCGAAATGACATTTTAAGTTAACATACAAACATATGTACACATACAAATGTATGTACATATGTATAAGTCCGTTTCTTATCTTTTCTGACTAAAATCTGAAAAGTGTCAAAATGCAAGAGCGTAAGAAAAATGCGCTCACTAAAAGAGAACAACCAGAAAAGGTAAAGGAACGCAAAAAACACAATTTTTAGTCCGAAGAATGACAACAACAAAACTAATTTCAAATAAAACTACCATTTTGTTTGTTTTGTTCACCAGGAAGTTTCTTGCGCATTCAAATTGGCACCAGAAGCACCACAAACTCTTTCATCACTAATCTACAAGAAATATTGACAAATGTATGTATTAAATATGTACATGCACACAAGCACAACCACGATGAACACTTACGATTTCAATTATTTTGTTGCCACCTTCGATTTAAATTTATGTACGTTTTAATGTTTTTAGATTATTTTAACTTTTTGTGTATTAATATTTTCTAACACAAGTCAGTTAAGTTTGACACTTTTCAAGATTTTGCCAGCAAAAATTCTTTGGACTAAATCTTGCAACTTCTGACAAAAGAGAGTCACATTTTACTCTCTAATTTTTGCTCTCATCTACAGGATTTTCAAGTTAAGGAACGCTTTTTGGACTAAATCTGACTACTTCGGACTATTTCTGACTATTTCTTGGAGATAAGGAACGCACCTTATGTTAATGCATGTACATATGTATGTAAATGCATGCGCCTCACTTGATGTGTAATTATTACAATTTGGCAAAACTTCCATATAGGGACACGTAAACATATTTTTGTTGATCGGTGTTGAAAAATCGGAGTAAAACGACAACAAAATCTCAGCAAATATACTCGTACTCTTATATGAGTCAATTGCGAAAACTGATTTTCAATTACTGAAAACCTGTTTGCGGCCGAGTTCGACTGCTTGTTTCATTCACGATAGCATTTAAGTTGTGGATACGTCACCTTAACGTAAATTTAACGAAATAGAAAGTTTAAAGAAAAAAATTTTTTTTTTTTTTTTAAGTATAGGCTATTTTGAGAGCATTGAATGCGCTAATCGCCCATTAACCCGTAGTAGCCCGTCTTTGTCCATTATCGGATTAAGAACTAGAAGAGGGCTTTTTTTGCTGATTGCGTGAGAAAAGGACTGGTGATTGTGGACAATTTCTTTTCTTTGTTGCGCGCATTGTTCAACTTCTTCCTCGAGCGAGTGATATACTTCTACCTTCCGCTTTTTTGGAGGAGAAGTGCTAGCCGCCTTTGATGTTGGCCATGAGTCCGTGTGACAAGAAAGCCATTTTGGCCCATGCCACCAGAGGGAGGATATCGCCAAATCTTGGGGCTTACACCCACGTGTTCCGAGGTCCGCGGGATTGTCAGCACTAACAACATGGCGCCATGTACCGTTCGGAAGGTGTTCTCGGATCTGAGAGGTACGGTCTTCCAGGTGCACGGTGGCTTTGCCAGCCAAACTAGCACAATTTTTGAGTCTGCCCATAGGAAAGTGGTGCATGCATCTAAGTGGAGTTGTTTTCAAACAATATTGACAAGCTTTGCCAGTAAGACTCCTCCACAAAGCTCTAGGCGTGGCAAGCTCACTGTATTGATGGGCGCAACCTTGCCTTTTGCAACCAATAGAGAAGATTATATTTGGTTGCAAGTATGTACCCGGATGTAGATTGCGGCGCAATACGCTTTTTCTGAGGCGTCACAGAACCCATGGGTTTGAGTATCATGCCCCGAAAAAAATTAACCCATCGAGGAATTTCGATGTAGCAGATGGCTGGCAGATTTTCTGCGAATTGTTGCCATTTTAATAACGCTCCAGACTTTGCAGACTCGCCCAATCAACGCCATCCAGCCAAAGGTCTTGAAGAATAATCTTTGCCTGAATCATCACTGGCGGCAGACATCCTGCCGGGTCAAATAGTCGTGCGACAGACGATAAAATTTGTCGTTTTGTGACGGCATTATTTTTGGTCGTTGGCAAAATGGTGTACGAAAATTTATCTGTAAGCGCGTTCCAGCGAATGCCAAGAGTTTTGGTTGTGGAAGCGCTCTCAAATTTTAAAAAGTTGGATTCGAGAAGATCCTCCTATTGTTATAAAATGGCCAGATGATTGGCCGTTATTTTCTTTAATACGAAAACAGCTGATTTTAGTGCTTTGACCACTTGAGTAAGTGATTCGGTGGCGTCGTCAATGTTATGAATTCCGGAGAGAATGTCATCCACATACGTCTGGTTTCTGAGTATTGGTGCAGCCAATGGGAATGTCGCTCTCGTATCATAAGCTTATTGATGTAATGTTCGGATAGCGAGGTAGGGTGCACAATTAACGACGAATGTGATGGTTTTAAGATTGAAACCGGAGACAGGAGAGTCAGCCGATTTTCGAAATAAAATGCGCGAATTAGCAAAACGGTTTTTGCACAGCTTGCTTTGGTTTACAAATTGTATAGGGTTCGGAATCGAAATTCATTTGAATTGTTGGCAGAATCTAATCAGATGAGGAGAGTTGCAGTAGGCACAGGCTACTTCTCTCGTCGATTCTGCCACGAAAGCGTTTTTCCTGTTAAAGGGCCTGGTTTGCGAGGCATTATGAGTGACAGGCTTTGGTTTACTTTGGCTTGGATGAAGCCTATTCAATCTTTCGACTACTTCGTATCTTGAATTAAGGAAGTCATCCATTTGATACCATTTAAAGAAAAAATTGGGCTTCAAACATAAAAAAACTTTTGACTATTTTGAGAGCACTAAATGAACCCCTTAATTCCTGCATATTTGTTTTTTTTTCGTAAGTTAGTTTTGGAGTTAGGGAAATGAAGTTAGATTTGAGCATCATCGGACTAATGTCGAAATAAAAAATTTATGCAACTTTCAATAATAGTAACAAAGATAGTACAAACGACTCCACTAACTGTACTTTTCTATGTATAGCCTTGGACCCACAACAGTAAAAACATCAGGAACTAAGTGAGATATTTACAAGTAAAAACGACCCAACAATATTGCAGAGTTTGAACAAACATTTTTGGCACCAGCCAGATCCTGTATAGTAGTTTTCTGATAAGTACAAACGACTCCATTAACTGTACTTTTCTATAGCCTTGGACCCACAAAAGTACAAACATCAGGAACCAAGTGAGACATAAGTACAAACGACCCAACAATGTTGCAGAGTTTGTACAAACATTTTGTGCACCACCCAGGGCCTGTATAGTAGTTTTCTGATAAGTATAAACGACTACACTAACTGTACTTTTCTAAAGCCTTGGACCCACAAAAGTACAAACATCAGTTACCAAGTGAGACACAAGTAAAAACGACATTAACAATATTGCAGAGTTTGTACAAACATTTTGGAAACCACCCAGATCCTGTATAGTAGTTTTCTGATAAGTACAAAGGACTCCACTAACTGTACTTTTCTATAGCCTTGGACCCACAAAAGAACAAACATCAGGGACCAAGTGAGACATAAGTACAAACGACCCAACAATGTTGCAGAGTTTGTACATACATTTAGGGCGCCACCGAAGTCCTGTACAGTAGTTTTTTTATGAGTACAAACGACTTCACCAACTGTACTTTTTTATAGACTTGGATCCGCAAAAGTACAAACATCAGGGACCGGGTGAGACACACGTACGAATGTCACAAAAGTGTCTTAGAGTTTGTACAAACATATTGATCACAACTTAGGCCGTGCTGAATTGTTTTATGATTAGTACAATCTAGACATGCAAAAGATATAGCCTCAAAATGACATTCCCAGCTTCTAAAAAAAGTTTTTAAAGAAAAGGTTATCAAATATAATATAAATGTTATACTCGTACTAGTGTCCATACTTTTTGGTTTTTATTATAAACATTTTTCTTGACACTTCTTAATGATACTAAAAATTGATATTCAGTCATAGAGATAGTAAAATATCGTATATTGCCCACTGTCCACAGAAAAACAGGCTCTCGTTGAGCTCGTTCTCTTCTGTACACGACCGCTTATATGCAGGATTGCGCTCGCAATTGAGGGGAACAACGATTGCCTTCATCTGTTTACCTCTATTCCGCTCTCAGGGAGAGCGAAGAGGTAATAAATGGCTTACATATGTATATGAATGTCGACTCCACTAACTGTACTTTTCTTTAGCCTTGGACTTACAAAAGTTCAAACATCAGGGACCAAGTGAGACATAATATACATATATGCAGGATTGCAGGATTGCGCTCGCAATTGAGGGGAACAACGATTGCCTTCATCTGTTTACCTCTATTCCGCTCTCAGGGAGAGCGAAGAGGTAATAAATGGCTTACATATGTATATGAATGTCGACTCCACTAACTGAACTTTTATTTAGCCTTGGACTTACAAAAGTTCAAACATCAGGGACCAAGTGAGACATAAGTACAAACGACCCAACAATGTTGCAGACTTTGTACAAACATTTTGTGCACCACCCAGGACCTGTATAGTAGTTTTCTGATGAGTACAAACGACTACACTAACTGGACTTTTCTATAGCCTTGGACCCACAAAAGAACAAACATCAGGGACCAAGTGAGACATAAGTACAAACGACCCAACAATGTTGCAGAGTTTGTACATACATTTAGGGCGCCACCGAAGTCCTGTACAGTAGTTTTTTTATGAGTACAAACGAATTCACCAACTGTACTTTTTTATAGACTTGGATCCGCAAAAGTACAAACATCAGGGACCGGGTGAGACACACGTACGAATGTCACAAAAGTGTCTTAGAGTTTGTACAAACATATTGATCACAACTTAGGCCGTGCTCAATTGTTTTATGATTAGTACAATCTAGACATGCAAAAGATATAGCCTCAAAATGACATTCCCAGCTTCTAAAAAAAGTTTTTAAAGAAAAGGTTATCAAATATAATATAAATGTTATACTCGTACTAGTGTTAATACTTTTTGGTTTTTATTATAAACATTTTTCTTGACACTTCTTAATGAAACTAAAAATTGATATTCTGTCATGGAGATAGTAAAATATCGTATATTGCCCACTGTCCACAGAAAAACAGGCTCTCGTTGAGCTCGTTCTCTTCTGTACACGACCGCTTATATGCAGGATTGCGCTCGCAATTGAGGGGAACAACGATTGCCTTCATCTGTTTACCTCTATTCCGCTCTCAGGGAGAGCGAAGAGGTAATAAATGGCTTACATATGCATATGAATGTCGTGAATGTATATTTTAATGTCCGTTTAAGAAGAAAAAAAAAAAAAGTAGCAACCCGCATCGAGACAAGGGGATGCGATGATTGAACTGGCTGTACGGGGCTGCGACGTTCATGCAGATGGTGGCTTCAAAACTTTAATCGTAATAAAACTTTTAATTGCAAATTGTAATTACTTTACAAATTAAATTCAAACTCACACAACACTCTAATGACATTGTCCAAAAGAAATTAAGTGGATTTTAATTTTTAACCGAAATACTTTTTCACAGATTTGTCCCAGGAAAAAATTAATAATTATGTGTGTAATTCCCATCTCATATATTGGTTACTTGTTGCTTACTTTTGACTTTTTTTGATAAATCATTAAAATTATGTTAACTTGGAAACAAATTATTTGATGCATTATTTTAAAATGTTTTGCGTTTAGCAGCTTCTAAAAAAATACCAAATTATATTAACTTGACTTCAAATCGGCAAACAATTTCTTTTTTAATTTTCGAAAAAGAAAACAAATGTTATTTTGTTGCTAATTTTTTGCCTTGTTTTTAATTTTTTGTTTTTAAGTCTTTTTTTAGACGCGTTTAAGTACTAAAAATTGGGATACACGCACATGCGTCCCAAAACATTTTAGCGTTTGTGCAAACGTTTCCTGATTAGTATGATTGAGACCGCGAAAAGTTCTAACATCAACGTGAAACAGAGACAGCTTTTAAATTATAAATTTTAAATTTAAATTAATACTTTTTGTTTATAAGTATTTGCTATTTTCTTAATAACATATGTATGCATATAATTAAATAATATTAACCAAATTAAAGTTACTTCCTTTATTTATTACAAAAACCAAAAATTAAGTTTCCAACCCAGTTGGAAAGATAATAAAATATCGTATATTACACACTGTCCACAGAGAAACACTCTAGATTCATTTTGTATATGTGTAAAAGTTTTAGCATTTAGAGTAAGTTTGTTCTATCCCGCTACTTATAAAATAGTCACCTAATAATTGCAAAATATAAACAGATGCATTTTAATTAATTCGACAAATTTTACGCTTTTGATAAAGTGTATTGAGTTGGACTGAATTGCAATTAATAATATTTAAATACAATTTCGTTAAACCAATGCAAAAAGCAAACGGGTAAACAACGATTCAAAAAATGTTTCATGTTCTTATAAATTTTGTGCGAGGCGAACTCGCTGCGTCTTCTAGTATTATTAATATACTTATGTATTTGGAAAGAATATTAACCCTTACACTTAAATTTTACTACTATGAAAGTCTTATATTTATTTTTCAAACCTAATCTAAAAGATAATAAAATAGCGTGTATCGCCCACAGAGAATCACGCTAGATTCATTTTGTATGTTTGCAATTTTGCGCATTTAGAGTAAGTTTGTTCTATCCCGTTATTGAGCATAGAGCATACGTTATATGTATCATCGAATGCACCGTTGCGCTCACAATTGAGAGAACCGGTATCCCGCCCTAACAAAATTGTCAAACACGCGATTGTGCGCGCGCTTGCATGTATACAAAATGAATCTAGAGTGTTTCTCTGTGATTTGGATAATGATTTTTTGGTTTTCATTAAAAAGAAAAGTAGTAAGGTTTTGATATTATAGCTAGTATTCTTTCCAAATTTATATATATAATACATATGTGACCATCATTATAAGGAGTAAGCCATTTATTACCTCTTCGCTCTCCCTGAGAGCGGAATAGCGGTAAACAGATGAACGCAATCGTTGTTCCTCTCAATTGTGAGCGCAATCCTGCATATAAGCGGCCGTGTACAGAAGAGAACGAGCTCAACGAGAGCCTCGTCTGTGGACAGTGGACAATATACGATATTTTACTATCTCCGACTGAACATAAATTTTTAGTTTCATTAAGAACTGTTAAGAAAAATGTTTATAATAAAAACCAAAAAGTATTAACACTAGTACGAGTATAACATTTATATTATATTTGATAATCTTTTCTTTAAAAACTTTTTTTAGAAGCTGGGAATGTCATTTTGACGCTATATCTTTTGCATGTGTAGATTGTACTAATCATAAAACAATTGAGCACGGCCTAAGTTGTGATCAATGTGTTTGTACAAACTCTAAGACACTTTTGTGACATTCGTACGTGTGTCTCACCCGGATCCAAGTCTATAAAAAAGTACAGTTGGTGAAGTCGTTTGTACTCATAAAAAAACTCCTGTACAGGACCTGGGTGGTGCCCTAAATGTATGTACAAACTCTGCAATATTGTTAATGTCGTTTTTCCTTGTGTCTCACTTGGTCCCTGATACTTGTACTTTTGTGGGTCCAAGGCTATAGAAAAGAACAGTTAGTGTAGTCGTTTGTACTCATCAGAAAGCTACTATACAGGTCCTGGGTGGTGCACAAAATGTTTGAACAAACTCTCCAACATTGTTGGGTCGTTTGTACTTATGTCTCACTTGGTCCCTGATGTTTTTACTTTTGTGGGTCTAAGGCCATAGAAAAGTACAGTTAGGGTAGTCGTTTGTACTCATCAGAAAACTACTATACAGGTCCTGGGTGGTGCACAAAATGTTTGTACAAACTCTGCAACATTGTTGGGTCGTTTGTACTTATGTCTCACTTGGTTCCTGATGTTTGTACTTTTGTGGGTCCAAGGCTATAGAAAAGTACAGTTAGTGGAGTCGTTTGTACTTATCAGAAAACTACTATACAGGTCCTGGGTGGTGCACAAAATGTTTGTACAAACTCTGCAGCAATGTTGGGTCGTTTGTACTTGTGTCTCACTTGGTCCGGGATGTTTGTACTTTTGTTGGTGCAATGCTCCGCTTGTTATTTGACATAATCGCGGGTTTTTTACTCAAATAAAGTAATTTATTACTATAAATTTCGTGAAGTGTGCTTTCACAGAGCAAGCGATCGCGGAAAGTGAAACCGAAATCATTTTGTGACTCAATATTCTTATTAACAAAATAAGAAAAAGATTCTGCAAAAAAAAACTTTGACGTTCATATACGTTTACATAAATAAAAACAAAAACACTTGACCGTGCCCGTTACGTTGTGTACATTGTGCTATCATCAGCTGTTCATTTAGCAGCTGCTCTTTTACATCTGTTCCTGCATCAGCTGTTTATCCTGGTTATACTGCGCTGAGCGCTATCTACGTGTGATTTTCCTATCTTTGGATATTTGCAAATATGAATACCAGGACAAAAAATATACGCATTGTCCACCAATCACCGCCCAAGACCCCAGCTGTTCTAGAAAAGGCGAAAAATATTAATATTAATGAAAGTTCGCCTCCTGCGTGGCTACTGCGAATTGAAGCGAAGATGGATAGTATGTTGAGTCAACTGACTGCTCGTATGACAGAGCTTGAAGAAAGAGTGATGCAGCGGTTTAGTGAGATTGCTGCTGATGTCCAAACCGTCAAGTTAAGAGTGTCAAAGCTGGAAGAGCAAGTCGCTTATACAGAGCGTGAGTGTGTGCAGGTGGGTGAGCTTCAGAAAGAGCTGCAGCAGTTGAGGTCAAGTTTCGGGGAGTATGAAAGTAGCTCCGTTGCTAATGATCTAATAATCAATGGAATACCTCAATTGCATGATGAAAAGCTGAGCGATGTGTTTGATGGCATCTGCAATAACAATATTTCGCCTATTATTGTAAAACTTGTCTCTTCGGGTGATCGATCACTGCTATTTATGGCGCTCGCAAAGTTTACAAAATTAAACAAAAGGGGAATCATACTCCGTGACATTGGCCGTCATAGTGATGAGCGAATATACGTCAACGAAGGCCTTACGAAAAATAACCGCGAACTACTGCAGTTTTATGCAGCCTTAATGGTAGTAAACCCAGTTAATGAAATGGTCTGCGGTGTTGGTGAAAATCCAAAAATATTAATAGATATTTTGTGTAAGCAGTCTTTAGGCCTTAACGTAGTACATTTTAATGCCCGAAGCCTTAGTGGTGACAAACTAGACTACGTTAGAAACATATTTGAGGAATCTTCAGTGGATATAATTTGTGTCACCGAAACCTGGTTTAGCCCCACAGTTTTAGATTTTTTCTATAGTATCCAGAGTTATAATATTCTTCGCAATGACCGGAAAAACCAACGTGGTAGAGCAATATATAGCTAAATCTTCTAGCTCAGATACTGAGTTCATTATAGCTGAAGTTTCTGATGGCGTAACAAGCATTTTGGTGTCATGTGTATATAATCCTCGCAAGTGTTGTATGTTGGAATAATTTTTTGTAGAACTGTCTAATTTTCTGATTGACTATGAAATTTATGTAATTTGTGGTGATTTTAATGTAAATCTCCTCCTAAATGACACCTATACCAGTAATTTACACGATCATGTAACAGCAGCTGGTCTAACGATAGTAAATAAATATGTACCGACGCGATTTGCCAATAACTCAAATCCTAGCCTTTTGGACTATTTCATTACTTCTAGACTCAATCATATTCTCAAATATGACCAAATGTTTTTATTTCTGACCATGATTTAATTTTTTGTACAGTAGATGTTATGTTTAATAGTCCTTCTGTTAGAAATACATTTATGTATCGTGATTTTAAGAATATAAATGGGAATGAGTTATACCAAAGTCTGTCCAGTGTGAGTTGGAATGACTGTTGGTTTTGTGATTCTGTAGAAAAAAAAACTGCTCTTTTTTAAGGAAAATTTGACCAACGTATTTGATAAACATGTTCCTCTTCGTCTGGCTAGTGCAATAAATCCGTCTTGTCCTTGGTTCAATAAGAAAGTGCACATGGCTATAAAATTTCGTAATATATTATATAACAAATGGAGGGCGACAATGACTGATTTTGCCTGGTATCGATATAAAATTGCTCGAAATAAAATGACATTAATTATTAAGCAAGCGAAAAAAAAGATATTGTAGTGCTAAACTGGACTCGTCACTTTCTCCTCAGGAACTGTGGCGGAACTTAAAAAAATTTAAAATTCATGGAACCTTGACGCCGGAATGTGATATAGACCCTAACCTATTAAATGAGCTATTTACAGCTGTGAGTAGCAATGAACGTGCTCCTCACATATTGAATATACTTTGGGCTATTACCAATTTTGAAAAAAAAAATTCAATTTATGGGAGTAAGTGAAGGAGACGTAATGAAAGCTATATGTAATATTAAATCAAATGCTGTTACCCACATAATCAACCACTGCTTTACGACATCATGTTTTCCTGCTGAGTGAAAAAGGCCGTCATACTCCCAGTAGCCAAAAAGAGTACGCCTATTGATCCAAGTGATTATAGGCCGATTATCATATTACCAGCGCTAGCAAAAGTATGTGAATCCTTGATGGCAACGCAAATTTCACTGTTTGTTCAAAATAATAAATTATTGTCTCCGCTACAGGCGGGGTTTAGTTGATCCACTGCAATGACTAAAATACTTGACGACATAAGAATACAATTTGACAACAGTAACTTAATTCTATTATGCCTTTTAGACTTCTCAAAGGCATTTGATATGGTTAATCATGATATATTATGTAAGAAACTTAAACATTTTTTTGGCTTTTCGGACAACTCCTTAAAATTTATGACAAGCTACCTTGACGGCAGGGTGCAAAAAGTGAAGGGGAAAAGTGCGTCCTCAAGTTTTAAAGCTGTCTCAGCTGGTGTCACACAGGGATCTGTCCTATGTCCTCTCTAGTTTAGTCTTTTCGTCAATGATGTGTTTTCTGTGTCTAGTTATGTTAATCTTCATGCGTTTGTCGATGATATACAAGTATATTTGTCTAGTCGTATTGGTCTTGTCGAGGATTTGTGTTACAAAATAAATACTGATTAGTCGGCCATATCTAAATGGGCAAGTGATGTTTATGCTTAAATGCTTCTAAGTCCTTTGTGCTGCCCATATGTAATAATGTAGTGTTCGTTGAGAATATTTCAGACTTGTTTATTGATGATTGTCCTCTTAAGTTTACTAACAAGATAAAAAATTTAGGCTTTGTCATTAAGTTGACTTAAGTTGACTTGTTCCGACCACGTCAATAGTGTTGTCAGTAGTGTGTATTCTGTTTTGCGTAGGCTAAAAACATCTGCTTCATTTACGCCATTGGAAACTAGGCGGAAGTTAGCTAAACAACTCTTCATTCACCGTATAGCGTACTCTGAGTTGTCTACAGCAAGTTTGACTCAATTTTTTCTCACAAAATCAAGTCCGTTTCAACAATGTTACCCGTGACGTTTATGGTATGAAAAAGCTTGACCACATATCCTTATGGAAGATTGAGATATTAGGGTGTAGCATTATGGATTATCTTGCTGCCAGAAACTGCATATTTATGTATAAATTATTAGAATGTAAATCACCAACGTATTTATACGAGAAGCTCAATCCAACTAAATTCATTAGATGTCACAACTTGATAGTTCCGAAATATACCTACTTAAATTCATCGAGATTGTTTTTCATCAACGCTGTTAGACTTTGGAACAACATCCCTCAGTCCATTAAAAATCTAATGAATAGGAGTAACAACAAAGTGTTGATATATAATTACTTTGAGTCTATATAGTTGGTGCGATTGTGATTAAGTTATTTTTCTTTTTCTTTCGCTCTTTCTCTCTTCCTCTCTTCTATCCATTTTCTTTTATCTTCTTTGGCAGCCTTATTGCATTGTCTTATTCTTTATATTTTATTAATTAAAATATTAAATATAAGTTTTCATGTTAGTCTTAAGCTCACTTATTTTAATTTATTTTAATAATTTGATGTAACTTAATATAATGATAATAACAACATTATCAAGTTGATGTACTCTTAAAAGACCAATGTCTTATATGTACAACCATTGTTAAATTAATAAAAAAATAAATATAGAAAAGTACAGTTAGTGGAGTCGTTTGTACTCATCAGAAAACTACTATACAGGATCTGGGTGGTTCCCAAAATGTTTGTACAAACTGCAACATTTTTGGGTCGTTTGTACTTATGTCTCACTTGGTCCCTGATGTTTGTACTTTTGTTGGTCCAATGCTATAGAAAAGTACAGTTAGTGGAGTCGTTTGTACTCATCAGAAAACTACTATACAGGTCCTGGGTGGTGCACAAAATGTTCGTACAAACTCTGCAACATTATTGGATCGTTTGTACTTATGTCTCACTTGGTTCCTGATGTTTGTACTTTTGTTGGTCCAAGGCTATAGAAAAGTAGAGTTAGTGTAGTAGTTTGTACTTATCAGAAAACTACTATACAGGTCCCGGGTGGTGCACAAAATGTTTGTACAAAATCTGCAACATTGTTGAGTTGTTGTTGTTGTAGCGGCTAGGTACGCCCCACTGGGCTGGCGGGCTCCCTCGATCATTATCGTCAAGCTCAACTAACGAAAGGTCCAGGAAACGAGCCGTTTCAACAGGGTCGGACCATAGGGAGAGGGGTGTTAGTTGAGTAGGTTTGGCCGGGCATGTGAATAGGTGATTGGTGTCGTGCGGAGACTCTCCACATGCTGGGCAAGTGTTGGGGGTGTCGGGGTTGATCCTGGATAGGTAGGAGTTTAACCTGCTACAATATCCAGATCTGAGTTGAGCCAGAGTGACGTGCGTCTCACGAGGCAGCTGGAGCTCCTCAGCTGCTATGGGTGGTGGTTGGACTCCCAGGACTGCACTCACAGGGCGGGTGTCGATATATTTGGATACCGACTCCTTGTGAATGTTGTCCATAGCCTGTCGGTACGTCCTTGGGTCCAGCGGTAAGCGTACGTATGTCTGGACCTCGTCCGTCAGTTGTAAGAGATGTCCCGTGATGTGCCTGGGTGCCGACTCCAGCCCGAGCAGGTCTCTATTGGGATGCCCCGGACGGTGGCATATTGGCATAATTTAGAACCGGTCTGCAAATCGTCTTGTATGTTGCCAACAACGTTTCTTTGTCTTTGCCCCAAGTGCTGCCGGCGAGCGACTTGAGAACTTTGTTGCGGCTCTGTACCTTGTTGACGATTGCGGTTGTATGCGCTGAGAAGGAGACCTGGCTTTCGAGGGTGACTCCCAGGATCTTAGGGTGGTTAACCGTCGGAATGGGGGTCCCCTCGATGTGTATGTCGAGGGTGAGCCCGACCTCCTTCGTCCAAGATGTGAACAGGGTCGCCGTGGACTTTGCAGGAGACAGCGCCAAATTCCGTCCTGTAAAGTAGTGGGAGATAGCTGTTCACTTTAGAGCACAGGCCGTCGTGATTGAAATGCGGGAGCAGCAGGGCCTTAAGTGTCTTGACCACTGGAGAAAGCAGGGAGATCGGCCGGTAGGACTCGCCTTGGCCGGCCGGTTTCCCTGGTTTCAGCAGTGGTATCACCCTACTCGTCTTCCAGATATCCGGAATGACCAGGGTGCTTAAAGACAGATTGAGGACCTTGGTGAGATATGCTACTCCCGCGGTGCCCAATTTTTTCAGCATCAACATGCTTAACCCGTCTGGGCCAATGGATTTGGAGGCTTTCGCCTTCCCGATGGCTTCCTTCACCTCAGTGGTAGAGAGGATTATTGGTGCGCTTAGTGTTGACTTGCGCAGCCTTCTGGTGACTGACCGTTTGGTCCTGTCGGCCGAAGGATGCAGTGTAAATTGTCGACTAAAATAGTTCGCGCATCGCTTCGGGTCCGACGAGGCGTGGTCTCCAAAGGAGATTTCTGTTCGATCATCACGCCTCGTCGGGTAGGACAGGGACCTCACGGTCGACCATAATTTGCCCACTCCGGCACCGAGGTTGCAGGACTTCAGGTGCTCCCTCCACTTGTTCCGCTTATGTACGTTAACCAGGCGTTGGATCTCCCGTTTAGTTGCCTAATACGGGGATTACCGGGGTCCGCCTGCCGAAGGTGGTCGCGTTCATCCGCCAGAGACACCGCCTCACCCGGGAAGTCAGGACGGATCACAGGGATCCTACCTGCCGGAATGAAGCGGGCTGCAGCGGACTTCACCATCCTGCGGAACTCGCGCTCGCCAACGCGAACGTCGGTTGGAGTTGAAAGAGCACTGAAGGCGTCTTCAGTGAAATCCTCGAACCGCTCCCAGTCAGCTTTTTTGAAGTTGACATAGGTGTGGCGGTCCGAGGCAACATAGTTGGCAGGTCTGTCAATCGAGATGACTATGGGTAGGTGGTCTGATGCAAGCGATAGCATAGGTCGCCACGTTATGCTATTTATCAGACCCGCGCTAGCTATTGTTAGATCTGGCGAGCTGCTGCAACTACCCACAATCCTGGTGGGGGCTTCGTCGTTCATGGTGCAGAATGTCGAATCGTCTATCTGACCGGACAGCAATCCCTTGACATTCTAAGGTACTGTCCCTTGGGTCGATGTCTACATCGATGAGACGATACTGCACGGTGTTGTGTAGAATGAAGGCTAGTCCTCCACCATTATCTCGCTCGCGATCTCTGCGAAGCACATTGTAGCCGTCGCAGTTCGTTAGGGTTGAGCTGCGACGTAGCTTCGTTTCTTGGACCGCAGCTATTAACAGCCCGTGCCGAGCCATAAAGGCAACCACCTCCGGATCTTGCTCGAGAGTCCGTTGCAGTTGAACTATAAGAGTCTCGTCTGTCTCGGTAAGGTTGTCGTGTTGAGGGGGTGAGGGACTGGATCCGAGGGCCGGCCCGTCCCCCCTGCGCATCCCGCTGTGGTTGTGTAGGCCCAACGGTATATGTGGGTGGTGTCGTGAGCGACACTTGCGGTGGGTTGTTTGCGGTAGCGGGAAGCGGCAAAGCTCTCAGACCAGTCCCTTGTGGTGCGTAGGCCAGAGCACGCCCGGAAGTGGCACCAGCCCTGGCAGGCGTTACACCTGACCGAGCAGCCATTCCGGTGCACTCTGGCCTGGCATACACAACAGATGGTGGGGGCAACCAGTAGTTGTTGGTTGGCGCCACGTGTGTTGGAGCGAGGGGGGTGGGGAGGCTTGGTGTTGCTGTGAGCTCCGGGGAGCCGTGCAGGCAAGGGGGTGCCGTTTAGGCACCGGCGCGGGGGGAGCAAAGGGGGATGCCGCGGAGGCTTAGGGCGCTTGAGTGCGCGAGCAACACTGGCCCACATAGGTTGTGGACCACTCCCTGGTTTTCTTAAGGCCTGAGCAGACCTTGAGATGGCACTATCCGTTGCACGAATTACACCTCACCGAAGTGGAATTCGGATGGAGCCTTCTCTGGCAGAAGCAGCAGAAATAGGATTCGGGACCAGGGTTAGACTCGACGCCCGTCCAGGCCAGAAGTATGAGTAGGAAACCTGCAAAGATTGGGGGTGTCCGGCAGCCTAAGTGGGGTTAGGTCGCCGAAACAACAGTCCTTGGTCGGATGAAATCCGAGACACTTCGGTAACGTAGAACCGACTGTCGTGGAAGTGAACGTAAAATTATTCGGTCGTTTTTACTTGTGTCTCACTTGGTCCCTGATGTTTGTACTTTTGTGGGTCCAAGGCTATAGAAAAGTACAGTTAGTGTAGTCGTTTGTTCAAATCAGAAAACTACTATACAGGTCCTGGGTGGTGCACAAAATGTTCGTACAAACTCTGCAACATTGTTGGGTCGTTTGTAATTATGTGTCACTTGGTCCCTGATGTTTGTACTTTTGTGGGTCCAGGGCTATAGAAAAGTACAGTTAGTGGAGTCGTTTGTACTCATCAGAAAGCTACTATACAGGATCTGGGTGGTTCCCAAAATGTTTGTACCAACTCTGCAATATTATTAATGTCGTTTTTACTTGTGTCTCACTTGGTCCCTGATGTTTGTACTTTTGTGGGTCCAAGGCTATAGAAAAGTACAGTTGGCGTAGTCGTTTGTACTCATCAGAAACTACTATACAGGTCCTGGGTGGTGCACAAAATGTTTGTACAAACTCTGCAACATTGTGGGGTCGTTTGTACTTGTGTCTCGCTTGGTCCCTGATGTTTGTACTTTTGTGGGTCCAAGGTTATAGAAAAGTACAGTTAGTGAAGTCGTTTGTACTCATCAGAAAACTACTATACAGGTCCTGGGTGGTGCACAAAATGCTTGTACAAACTCTGCAACATTTTTGGGTCGTTTGTACGTATGTCTGGACCTCGTCCGTCAGTTGTAAGAGGTGTCCCGTGATGTGCCTGGGTGCCGACTCCAGCGCGAGCAGGTCTCTATTGGGATGCCCCGGACGGTGGCATATTGGCATAATTTAGAACCGGTCTGCAAATCGTCTTGTATGTTGCCAACAACGTTTCTTTGTCTTTGCCCCAAGTGCTGCCGGCGAGCGACTTGAGAACTTTGTTGCGGCTCTGTACCTTGTTGACGATTGCGGTTGTATGCGCTGAGAAGGAGACCTGGCTTTCGAGGGTGACTCCCAGGATCTTAGGGTGGTTAACCGTCGGAATGGGGGTCCCCTCGATGTGTATGTCGAGGGTGAGCCCGACCTCCTTCGTCCAAGATGTGAACAGGGTCGCCGTGGACTTTGCAGGAGACAGCGCCAAATTCCGTCCTGTAAAGTATTGAGCAAGCTCTGGGAGATAGCTGTTCACTTTAGAGCACAGGCCGTCGTGATTGAAATGCGGGAGCAGCAGGGCCTCAAGTGTCTTGACCACTGGAGAAAGCAGGGAGATCGGCCGGTAGGACTCGCCTTGGCCGGCCGGTTTCAGCAGTGGTATCACCCTACTCGTCTTCCAGATATCCGGAATGACCAGGGTGCTTAAAGACAGATTGAGGACCTTGGTGAGATATGCTACTCCCGCGGTGTCCAATTTTTTCAGCATCAACATGCTTAACCCGTCTGGGCCAATGGATTTGGAGGCTTTCGCCTTCCCGATGGCTTCCTTCACCTCAGTGGTAGAGAGGATTATTGGTGCGCTTGGTGTTGACTTGCGCAGCCTTCTGGTGACTGACCGTTTGGTCCTGTCGGCCGAAGGATGCAGTGTAAATTGTCGACTAAAATAGTTCGCGCATCGCTTCGGGTCCGACGAGGCGTGGTCTCCAAAGGAGATTTCTGTTCGATCATCACGCCTCGTCGGGTAGGACAGGGACCTCACGGTCGACCATAATTTGCCCACTCCGGCACCGAGGTTGCAGGACTTCAGGTGCTCCCTCCACTTGTTCCGCTTATGTACGTTAACCAGGCGTTGGATCTCCCGTTTAGTTGCCTAATACGGGGATTACCGGGGTCCGCCTGCCGAAGGTGGTCGCGTTCATCCGCCAGAGACACCGCCTCACCCGGGAAGTCAGGACGGATCACAGGGATCCTACCTGCCGGAATGAAGCGGGCTGCAGCGGACTTCACCATCCTGCGGAACTCGCGCTCGCCAACGCGAACGTCGGTTGGAGTTGAAAGAGCACTGAAGGCGTCTTCAGTGAAATCCTCGAACCGCTCCCAGTCAGCTTTTTTGAAGTTGACATAGGTGTGGCGGTCCGAGGCAACATAGTTGGCAGGTCTGTCAATCGAGATGACTATGGGTAGGTGGTCTGATGCAAGCGATAGCATAGGTCGCCACGTTATGCTATTTATCAGACCCGCGCTAGCTATTGTTAGATCTGGCGAGCTGCTGCAACTACCCACAATCCTGGTGGGGGCTTCGTCGTTCAGGGTGCAGAATGTCGAATCGTCTATCTGACCGGACAGCAATCCCTTGACATTCTAAGGTACTGTCCCTTGGGTCGATGTCTACATCGATGAGACGATACTGCACGGTGTTGTGTAGAATGAAGGCTAGTCCTCCACCATTATCTCGCTCGCGATCTCTGCGAAGCACATTGTAGCCGTCGCAGTTCGTTAGGGTTGAGCTGCGACGTAGCTTCGTTTCTTGGACCGCAGCTATTAACAGCCCGTGCCGAGCCATAAAGGCAACCACCTCCGGATCTTGCTCGAGAGTCCGTTGCAGTTGAACTATAAGAGTCTCGTCTGTCTCGGTAAGGTTGTCGTGTTGAGGGGGTGAGGGACTGGATCCGAGGGCCGGCCCGTCCCCCCTGCGCATCCCGCTGTGGTTGTGTAGGCCCAACGGTATATGTGGGTGGTGTCGTGAGCGACACTTGCGGTGGGTTGTTTGCGGTAGCGGGAAGCGGCAAAGCTCTCAGACCAGTCCCTTGTGGTGCGTAGGCCAGAGCACGCCCGGAAGTGGCACCAGCCCTGGCAGGCGTTACACCTGACCGAGCAGCCATTCCGGTGCACTCTGGCCTGGCATACACAACAGATGGTGGGGGCAACCAGTAGTTGTTGGTTGGCGCCACGTGTGGTGGAGCGAGGGGGTTGGGGAGGCTTGGTGTTGCTGTGAGCTCCGGGGAGCCGTGCAGGCAAGGGGGTGCCGTTTAGGCACCGGCGCGGGGGGAGCAAAGGGGGATGCCGCGGAGGCTTAGGGCGCTTGAGTGCGCGAGCAACACTGGCCCACATAGGTTGTGGACCACTCCCTGGTTTTCTTAAGGCCTGAGCAGACCTTGAGATGGCACTATCCGTTGCACGAATTACACCTCACCGAAGTGGAATTCGGATGGAGCCTTCTCTGGCAGAAGCAGCAGAAATCGGATTCGGGACCAGGGTTAGACTCGACGCCCGTCCAGGCCAGAAGTATGAGTAGGAAACCTGCAAAGATTGGGGGTGTCCGGCAGCCTAAGTGGGGTTAGGTCGCCGAAACAACAGTCCTTGGTCGGATGAAATCCGAGTCACTTCGGTAACGTAGAACCGACTGTCGTGGAAGTGAACGTAAAATTATTCGGTCGTTTTTACTTGTGTCTCACTTGGTCCCTGATGTTTGTACTTTTGTGGGTCCAAGGCTATAGAAAAGTACAGTTAGTGTAGTCGTTTGTTCAAATCAGAAAACTACTATACAGGTCCTGGGTGGTGCACAAAATGTTCGTGCAAACTCTGCAACATTGTTGGGTCGTTTGTAATTATGTGTCACTTGGTCCCTGATGTTTGTACTTTTGTGGGTCCAAGGCTATAGAAAAGTACAGTTAGTGTAGTCGTTTGTTCAAATCAGAAAACTACTATACAGGTCCTGGGTGGTGCACAAAATGTTCGTACAAACTCTGCAACATTGTTGGGTCGTTTGTAATTATGTGTCACTTGGTCCCTGATGTTTGTACTTTTGTGGGTCCAGGGCTATAGAAAAGTACAGTTAGTGGAGTCGTTTGTTCAAATCAGAAAACTACTATACAGGTCCTGGGTGGTGCACAAAATGTTCGTACAAACTCTGCAACATTGTTGGGTCGTTTGTAATTATGTGTCACTTGGTCCCTGATGTTTGTACTTTTGTGGGTCCAAGGCTATAGAAAAGTACAGTTAGTGTAGTCGTTTGTTCAAATCAGAAAACTACTATACAGGTCCTGGGTGGTGCACAAAATGTTCGTACAAACTCTGCAACATTGTTGGGTCGTTTGTAATTATGTGTCACTTGGTCCCTGATGTTTGTACTTTTGTGGGTCCAGGGCTATAGAAAAGTACAGTTAGTGGAGTCGTTTGTACTCATCAGAAAGCTACTATACAGGATCTGGGTGGTTCCCAAAATGTTTGTACCAACTCTGCAATATTATTAATGTCGTTTTTACTTGTGTCTCACTTGGTCCCTGATGTTTGTACTTTTGTGGGTCCAAGGCTATAGAAAAGTACAGTTGGCGTAGTCGTTTGTACTCATCAGAAACTACTATACAGGTCCTGGGTGGTGCACAAAATGTTTGTACAAACTCTGCAACATTGTGGGGTCGTTTGTACTTGTGTCTCGCTTGGTCCCTGATGTTTGTACTTTTGTGGGTCCAAGGTTATAGAAAAGTACAGTTAGTGAAGTCGTTTGTACTCATCAGAAAACTACTATACAGGTCCTGGGTGGTGCACAAAATGCTTGTACAAACTCTGCAACATTTTTGGGTCGTTTGTACGTATGTCTGGACCTCGTCCGTCAGTTGTAAGAGGTGTCCCGTGATGTGCCTGGGTGCCGACTCCAGCGCGAGCAGGTCTCTATTGGGATGCCCCGGACGGTGGCATATTGGCATAATTTAGAACCGGTCTGCAAATCGTCTTGTATGTTGCCAACAACGTTTCTTTGTCTTTGCCCCAAGTGCTGCCGGCGAGCGACTTGAGAACTTTGTTGCGGCTCTGTACCTTGTTGACGATTGCGGTTGTATGCGCTGAGAAGGAGACCTGGCTTTCGAGGGTGACTCCCAGGATCTTAGGGTGGTTAACCGTCGGAATGGGGGTCCCCTCCATGTGTATGTCGAGGGTGAGCCCGACCTCCTTCGTCCAAGATGTGAACAGGGTCGCCGTGGACTTTGCAGGAGACAGCGCCAAATTCCGTCCTGTAAAGTATTGAGCAAGCTCTGGGAGATAGCTGTTCACTTTAGAGCACAGGCCGTCTCGATTGAAATGCGGGAGCAGCAGGGCCTCAAGTGTCTTGACCACTGGAGAAAGCAGGGAGATCGGCCGGTAGGACTCGCCTTGGCCGGCCGGTTTCAGCAGTGGTATCACCCTACTCGTCTTCCAGATATCCGGAATGACCAGGGTGCTTAAAGACAGATTGAGGACCTTGGTGAGATATGCTACTCCCGCGGTGTCCAATTTTTTCAGCATCAACATGCTTAACCCGTCTGGGCCAATGGATTTGGAGGCTTTCGCCTTCCCGATGGCTTCCTTCACCTCAGTGGTAGAGAGGATTATTGGTGCGCTTGGTGTTGACTTGCGCAGCCTTCTGGTGACTGACCGTTTGGTCCTGTCGGCCGAAGGATGCAGTGTAAATTGTCGACTAAAATAGTTCGCGCATCGCTTCGGGTCCGACGAGGCGTGGTCTCCAAAGGAGATTTCTGTTCGATCATCACGCCTCGTCGGGTAGGACAGGGACCTCACGGTCGACCATAATTTGCCCACTCCGGCACCGAGGTTGCAGGACTTCAGGTGCTCCCTCCACTTGTTCCGCTTATGTACGTTAACCAGGCGTTGGATCTCCCGTTTAGTTGCCTAATACGGGGATTACCGGGGTCCGCCTGCCGAAGGTGGTCGCGTTCATCCGCCAGAGACACCGCCTCACCCGGGAAGTCAGGACGGATCACAGGGATCCTACCTGCCGGAATGAAGCGGGCTGCAGCGGACTTCACCATCCTGCGGAACTCGCGCTCGCCAACGCGAACGTCGGTTGGAGTTGAAAGAGCACTGAAGGCGTCTTCAGTGAAATCCTCGAACCGCTCCCAGTCAGCTTTTTTGAAGTTGACATAGGTGTGGCGGTCCGAGGCAACATAGTTGGCAGGTCTGTCAATCGAGATGACTATGGGTAGGTGGTCTGATGCAAGCGATAGCATAGGTCGCCACGTTATGCTATTTATCAGACCCGCGCTAGCTATTGTTAGATCTGGCGAGCTGCTGCAACTACCCACAATCCTGGTGGGGGCTTCGTCGTTCATGGTGCAGAATGTCGAATCGTCTATCTGACCGGACAGCAATCCCTTGACATTCTAAGGTACTGTCCCTTGGGTCGATGTCTACATCGATGAGACGATACTGCACGTGTAGCCGTCGCAGTTCGTTAGGGTTGAGCTGCGACGTAGCTTCGTTTCTTGGACCGCAGCTATTAACAGCCCGTGCCGAGCCATAAAGGCAACCACCTCCGGATCTTGCTCGAGAGTCCGTTGCAGTTGAACTATAAGAGTCTCGTCTGTCTCGGTAAGGTTGTCGTGTTGAGGGGGTGAGGGACTGGATCCGAGGGCCGGCCCGTCCCCCTGCGCATCCCGCTGTGGTTGTGTAGGCCCAACGGTATATGTGGGTGGTGTCGTGAGCGACACTTGCGGTGGGTTGTTTGCGGTAGCGGGAAGCGGCAAAGCTCTCAGACCAGTCCCTTGTGGTGCGTAGGCCAGAGCACGCCCGGAAGTGGCACCAGCCCTGGCAGGCGTTACATCTGACCGAGCAGCCATTCCGGTGCACTCTGGCCTGGCATACACAACAGATGGTGGGGGCAACCAGTAGTTGTTGGTTGGCGCCACGTGTGTTGGAACGAGGGGGGTGGGGAGGCTTGGTGTTGCTGTGAGCTCCGGGGAGCCGTGCAGGCAGGGGGGGTGCCGTTGAGGCACCGGCACGGGGGGAGCAAAGGGGGACGCCGCGGAGGCTTAGGGCGCTTGAGTGCGCGAGCAACACTGGCCCACATAGGTTGTGGACCACTCCCTGGTGTTCTTAAGGCCTGAGCAGACCTTGAGATGGCACTATCCGTTGCACGAATTACACCTCACCGAAGTGGAATTCGGATGGAGCCTTCTCTGGCAGAAGCAGCAGAAATAGGATTCGGGACCAGGGTTAGACTCGACGCCCGTCCAGGCCAGAAGTATGAGTAGGAAACCTGCAAAGATTGGGGGTGTCCGGCAGCCTAAGTGGGGTTAGGTCGCCGAAACAACAGTCCTTGGTCGGATGAAATCCGAGTCACTTCGGTAACGTAGAACCGACTGTCGTGGAAGTGAACGTAAAATTATTCGGTCGTTTTTACTTGTGTCTCACTTGGTCCCTGATGTTTGTACTTTTGTGGGTCCAAGGCTATAGAAAAGTACAGTTAGTGTAGTCGTTTGTTCAAATCAGAAAACTACTATACAGGTCCTGGGTGGTGCACAAAATGTTCGTACAAACTCTGCAACATTGTTGGGTCGTTTGTAATTATGTGTCACTTGGTCCCTGATGTTTGTACTTTTGTGGGTCCAGGGCTATAGAAAAGTACAGTTAGTGGAGTCGTTTGTACTCATCAGAAAGCTACTATACAGGATCTGGGTGGTTCCCAAAATGTTTGTACAAACTCTGCAATATTGTTAATGTCGTTTTTACTTGTGTCTCACTTGGTCCCTGATGTTTGTACTTTTGTGGGTCCAAGGCTATAGAAAAGTACAGTTGGCGTAGTCGTTTGTACTCATCAGAAACTACTATACAGGTCCTGGGTGGTGCACAAAATGTTTGTACAAACTCTGCAACATTGTGGGGTCGTTTGTACTTGTGTCTCACTTGGTCCCTGATGTTTGTACTTTTGTGGGTCCAAGGTTATAGAAAAGTACAGTTAGTACCAGTAGTTGTTGGTTGGCGCCACGTGTGGTGGAGCGAGGGGGGTGGGGAGGCTTGGTGTTGCTGTGAGCTCCGGGGAGCCGTGCAGGCAGGGGGGTGCCGTTGAGGCACCGGCGCGGGGGGAGCAAAGGGGGATGCCGCGGAGGCTTAGGGCGCTTGAGTGCGCGAGCAACACTGGCCCACATAGGTTGTGGACCACTCCCTGGTTTTCTTAAGGCCTGAGCAGACCTTGAGATGGCACTATCCGTTGCACGAATTACACCTCACCGAAGTGGAATTCGGATGGAGCCTTCTCTGGCAGAAGCAGCAGAAATAGGATTCGGGACCAGGGTTAGACTCGACGCCCGTCCAGGCCAGAAGTATGAGTAGGAAACCTGCAAAGATTGGGGGTGTCCGGCAGCCAAAGTGGGGTAAGGTCGCCGAAACAAGAGTCCTTGGTCGGATGAAATCCGAGTCACTTCGGTAACGTAGAACCGACTGTCGTGGAAGTGAACGTAAAATTATTCGGTCGTTTTTACTTGTGTCTCACTTGGTCCCTGATGTTTGTACTTTTGTGGGTCCAAGGCTATAGAAAAGTACAGTTAGTGTAGTCGTTTGTTCAAATCAGAAAACTACTATACAGGTGTAATATTTGTTGTTAATAAAATATGAATTGTTTCCCTAACATTCGTCGTACAAAGAGCGACACGCTATATATGTAGGCCACTAGGCCGCTCTTTTGAATAATAAGATCCAAACAGTTAAGCTTGTAAATTATTATTAACTTTATTTTCCAAATTGTTGGTCTTATATACTAATTTCCTCACAGAGGAAACTTATTTATAATTCTTAATTAACCAATGGGAAATCAACATGAAATTAGAAATATTTTCTCACGCATTGATTTCACACGGTACTAAATAAAATATGATTTGGGTAAAATGCACTTACATAGTGTTTGTTTTGTTTGTATGTCTGTATGTTATCGTTTAGCATATTTGTATATTAGTTTGTAATGTGTATTGGTTATGTATGTGCATACTACATCCTACCCCTTTAGATAAATGTACAATTGCTGTAGTTTCTTAAAAGTTAAGCAAATGTGCATATATATTATGTTACAATTTATGTATGTATATTAATATGTTATAGTTTACAATTAATTATATATTTCTAGCTTTAATTATATTGTTATTGTGTATTTTAACTAATTTATTTTCTATTTGTATAAAGCTATTGACGCCTTTTTGTCTAATGACTTTGTAAAGATTTTTAAAGATTTTATCAAATTTTTTCTTATTTCCTACTTTAATATAAACTAAATCATTATTTTTGAAATTACTTATATTATTGTTTGTTTGTTTCTTAATTCTATCAATCTTATTTTGTATTAAAGATTGATGAGCCATATTATGAGCATGTATAAGTTTCAGTTTGAGCTCTGTCAGATAATCATCAATATTGTATAATTTGTTTTTAGATTTAAGTATTTCGCAAGGTAGACTGCTCATTTTTCCAAACACTAGCTCATGTGGGGTATAATTTGTTGTACAGTTTGGCGTTGTGTTGTAGCAGTACACGTAATAGGGTAATAAGTCTTCCCAATTGTCTTCTTTTTGAAGTGCTCGTAGGTAATCATTTAGTACTCTATGGTTTCGTTCTAATGCTCCTAATGTCTCATGGTGAAATGGTGCTGAAACCTTTTTGTCTATGTTTAATAGTTTACATATGTTGGTAAGTAATTCGTTTGTAAATTCTGTACCTTTGTCAGTTTTTATGGTTTTAAAACATCCATATTTTAATATAAATCCTTCAACAATTGTTCTTGCTACAGTAACTGCATCTTTACTTTGCATTGGAAATGCTGCTATATATTTTGTAAGTTCACATTGAAAAGTCAGAATGTATCTGTATCCATTTGATGGACGTAAAGGGCCTATTGTGTCAACTGTAATTGTTTCAAATGAAGTTGTTGGAGTGTCTGTCATGGCCATTTTTTCTTTCGTATATTTAGTTACTTTTATTTCATTGCATAGTTTGCAGTTATTAATATAATTCTTTACCATGTTACTCATGTTTTTCCAAACATATCTTTGCTTTAATTTTTTAATGCATCTGGAGATTCCTATATGTCCTCCTAATTCTTCATCATGATATTTGCTTATTAGACGCTTCATTTCTTTAATATTCTTTATTTCTTTTGGCGGTGTATATACTATAATGGCTGTATTAGTTTTCATTTCTTTTTGTAGCTTATTCCATTTTTCTTTAAATTCTTGCATGCTTATATATTGGAAAATTTTGTCTTCTGCAGAGACTGCTAATTTAGCTATTTCCTGTTGTTCTACGAATAATCCTTGCTTCCTCAGAATCAACGTCATAGTTGATAACGATTTATCGCTATATTCAACAACAATATTTTTCTTTTGCGCTACTATATTGGCTTTTTCATTATACATAATATTCTTTTTGAACTGAAATTGCAATTTCTTAATATGCGTGACGTCTGATAATGACGTTGCTTCCCAAATGTGAAGGTGATCAAGCTTCTCTTGAGTTGCAGCACTAGTTCTGTTTGCAAGTGGTTTTCTTGCCATGCCATTTATATCTTTATTTAGCTTTTTGCTTTCTTTGCCATTTAATTTTTCATTTAGCTTTTCGCTTTCTATGCCATTTAATTTTTCATTTTCTAATTTTTTACTAGCCGCTCTTGTAATTGTAAGCATATCATATGATGGTATCATTTTTCTTAATTCGTTTGACGTAATTTTAATTCTTGATAGCGCGTCTGCATTTGTATTCATCTTTCCTTGTTTGAAAATTATTTCAAAATCATAATCCATAAGATCTACTCGTATTCTTGTTAACTTTGATGACGGGTTTTTATGTGTGAATAAACTTACTAATGGTCTATGGTCAGTGTATACCATGAATTTTCTACCGAATAAGTAAGGTCTGAAATAGTTAATTCCCCAATGGATGGCTAATAACTCCTTTTCTATTATTGGTTTGTTGACTTCATGTTTGTTCAAAGATTTACTTGCATATGCTATTGGAGTGTCTTCTCCAGGCGTCCCTTGAGATAAAACTGCTCCTAATGCATAGTTTGATGCATCAGTAGTCAAAATAAAAGGTTTGGAGAAATCGGGATATTTCAAAACAGGTGGTGTCGTTAGTTTTGACTTAAGAGTTTTGAAAGCTATTTCACATTCTTTTGACCATATAAAGAGTTTGTTTTTCTTTAATAATTCGTTTAGCGGTTTAGCTATTTGCGCAAAATTTTTTATAAAACGTCTATAGTAGTTACAAAATGCTACAAATCTACGTACCTCGTCTGCATCTTTTAAACATGGAAAGTTAGTTAGAGTGTCATACTTATTTGGATCAGTCGTGATACCTTCTGCTGTTATAAGGTGACCTAAATAAACTACTTCTGTTTTTAAGAAGTTACATTTGTCTGGATTTAGTTTTAAATCATATTGTTTTAGTCTTTCGAAAACATTTATTAAATTTTCATTGTGTTCTTTTAGAGTTGAACCAAAAATTATTACGTCGTCTACATATAAAAATGCAGCTTCTTGGAGTCCACTCAAAGCTATAGTCATCATGCGTTGAAAACTATTAGTTGCAATTTTTAAACCAAAAGGTAGCCTTTTGAACTGATAATGTCCTTTATTAGTCGAAAAAGCTGTAAGCGGTCTGGATTGCTTATCTAAAGGTATTTGATGGAATGAGCTGGTCATGTCCAAGATTGAAAAATATTTGGCTTTGCCTAATTTGTCTAACACATCTTCTAGTCTTGTTAATGGGAATTTATCATTTACAATTTTGTTGTTTAGTTGTCTGTAGTCAACTACTAATCTCCATTTAGTTTCATCATTTGTGCTTTTCTTTGGCACAATTAATAATGGTGAATTATATGGACTGGTCGAATGTTCAACAATGTCCTCTTTAATTAATTTGTCAACTTGTTGGTTAATCTCTTTAACATGTGTATTTGGTAATCTGTAGTTTTTTATATAAACTGGAGTTTTGTCATGTACAGAAATATTTTGTGTATAGAAATTGTTTTTTGTTAAAATGTCTCCTTTTAGATGAAAAATCTCATTGTGTTTGGTACAAATATTTATTATAGATTCTCTTGCTTGTGGATCTAAATTTTCAAAATTTATTGTATTTTTAACAAAATTAATTCGGTCGTTTGAATTAAATTTTGATTCATATTTTAGAATTGTAAAATTTTTTATTGGTTGTATGTGTAATGGAATATCTTTAATTGTTATGTCATACTCATTTGTATTTATGAACTTTATATGTTTGTGACCTTTCTTTGGAATTATTGTGTTAGCTATAAATATGCCTGGTGTTATTTCACTAGCACATACTAAACTGTCTTCATTTAAGTCAATGTCTACTTCTTTAATAATTTCTGTTCTAGGTGGCAAATTAATACTTGGTAATGTACTGAGTTTCATGTACATTGGCAAGATTATTTGTTGTTCTTCATATATAATTGTGAGTACAAAGGTTTCATAATCTATTTTACAATTATATTTTGTCAAGAAATCTCTACCTATAATTCCATCTGTAGATATGTTAATATTGTCAAAAATATAAAATGTATGTTCAATCATAAATTCATCAGATTGAAGTGAAAGATTTGTTTTCGAATTTGTTGTTAATAAATTGTCACTAAGTCCATTTATGTTATATTGTTGACAATTTGTTATTGGACTGTCTTCTATAGATGCATTTTTTATAATTGATATGTCTGCACCTGTGTCTATTAGAAATGTTATTGGTTTTCGTATTGTCTTTGATTTAATTATGATATAATTTGTGTCTTTTTGGGCTATACTATACGTATTTAAAGTTTTATTTATGACCCCAGCTTCTTTCATCTGGGGACGTCCTAGTTTTCCTGAGAATTTTTATTTTGATTATTATTATTTGTTCTGTTCTGATCAGAATTTTGAGGACGTCGGTCATTATTTCTGTTGTTAGAATAATTTCTATTGTTATTATCATTATTCCTGTTGCTGTTATTATAACTTCTGTTGTTATTGTTATTATTATAATTCCTATTGTTGTTATTATAATTTCTGTTATTATTTGTATTATTAGAAACACGATTGCGATCGTCATACCTTCTGTTTCCATTATTATTTCTTGTATTAAATGGTTGACGCGTGTTATTATTATAGTTATTATTGTAACTAGTATTGTTATTTCTTGTCCGATATATGTTCGAGTTGTTAGTTGGTACATCTGCCTCTTGAGCTGTTTGCAGTGCTTCGGAAAAAGTCTTTGGTCTAGCCGCGAAAACAATTGATTTTAATGGTTCATTTACACCATTTTTAAAAGCGTTTAATGCCAATTGGTCATTTAGTTTGATAATTATCGATTTAGATTCTGAGCCTGCTGCGATATTTGAATTTCATTAAGTGAGGCTGGTTTGCTCTCAATCTTCGATGCAAAATTTTGCAATGGTAAGTTCTTTTGTTTTATCACACTAAGCGTGTTTTGTAGCTTCAGCGGATTTTTATTCAATTTATATAATTTTTCAAGAGTTTCTTTGAGCTGATCAATAGTGGTTGGCTCTGTTTCAGCTAATAGTCTGTTTTTTACTTTTTGAGAAAGTTTCCCTGCTAGAATATATTTTGTGAGCATTAATTTTTGTGCATCATTTAAAGTATTAGCATAGAATTCTATAGTGTCTACAAATTTGGTTAGAAGATATTGTTCTCCTCCGAACTCGGGGATTATCTTTGAAGCAGTAGAAATATCAAAGTTTGCCATTTTATCATTTAAAAATGTATATATTTTTGAAGTTATTTATTGAAATTTTGGTTTTATTTCATCTATTTCGTGCTGCTTGTGTTTTAGAATCAATTCTGACCAAATTTGCTTTATTTTATCTTTAGTATTTTCTATATATGCATTTGAATATGTTCTATTTGGATTCTTTTTTAAATTGATTAAAATATTATTTATTTTGTCCATGTATTTATTTTAATTTTCATATTTTAGCTATTTAGGCACTAATATTGGCCACTGATCTTGTTATTTGTTTTTTAACAAAATTTTTATAATACTTATGTAATCTATATAAACCATATATTATTATAATTACTAATATTAAATATATTAAATAGGTGGTGTTGTGGTCTTCTTTTGTTACCACGCTGTCGTTGATATTGTTATTAATTACTTCAGCTGGTCCCTGCTGGTTCTGCTTTGGGCCGCACATTCTTTAAGTTGTTTTAATTTATCTAAGTATTTCTTCTGTTCTTTTCCATTCGTTATATGTATAAGTTGATATAACTCTCGCATTTGTTTTCTATATCTCACCGCTTTACCGGCTCTTGATTTTCTTTTTGACTTCTCAGAAATTGTTTGCTGAAAATTTTTATAATCAATACTGTGTTGTTCCTGTCTTTTTCTGTATTCACTTATCGTAAGTCTTTTTTGGGCCTGATTTAATAGGTGTTGGTATATATTTTGGAGCATTTGCTGGTGGATCTTCCGGTTTATATTCAAGAATTTTTGAATATTTCAAAAAAATTTGATCAAACTCAGCTTTGCTGATCGTTTGATTTATATCAGTCATTTCTTCTATGTCCTGATTTTCAAGTCTTTTTCATTAGATGTCGAAAAAAATTGTCGATGGTCGCCAGTTTGGCAGGATCGCCATGTAATATTTGTTGTTAATAAAATATGAATTGTTTCCCTAACATTCGTCGTACAAAGCGCGACACGCTATATATATAGGCCACTAGGCCGCTCTTTTGAATAATAAGATCCAAACAGTTAAGCTTGTAAATTATTATTAACTTTATTTTCCAAATTGTTGGTCTTATATACTAATTTCCTCATAGAGGAAACTTATTTATAATTCTTAATTAACCAATGGGAAATCAACATGAAATTAGAAATATTTTCTCACGCATTGATTTCACACGGTACTAAATAAAATATGATTTGGGTAAAATGCACTTAGTGTTTGTTTTGTTTGTATGTCTGTATGTAATGTGTATTGGTTATGTATGTGCATACTACCTGGGTGGTGCACAAAATGTTCGTACAAACTCTGCAACATTGTTGGGTCGTTTGTAATTATGGGTCACTTGGTCCCTGATGTTTGTACTTTTGTGGGTCCAGGGCTATAGAAAAGTACAGTTAGTGGAGTCGTTTGTACTCATCAGAAAGCTACTATACAGGATCTGGGTGGTTCCCAAAATGTTTGTACAAACTCTGCAATATTGTTAATGTCGTTTTTACTTGTGTCTCACTTGGTCCCTGATGTTTGTACTTTTGTGGGTCCAAGGCTATAGAAAAGTACAGTTGGCGTAGTCGTTTGTACTCATCAGAAACTACTATACAGGTCCTGGGTGGTGCACAAAATGTTTGTACAAACTCTGCAACATTGTGGGTTCGTTTGTACTTGTGTCTCACTTGGTCCCTGAGGTTTGTACTTTTGTGGGTCCAAGGTTATAGAAAAGTACAGTTAGTGAAGTCGTTTGTACTCATCAGAAAACTACTATACAGGTCCTGGACAAAATGCTTGTACAAACTCTGCAACATTTTTGGGTCGTTTGTACGTATGTCTGGACCTCGTCCGTCAGTTGTAAGAGATGTCCCGTGATGTGCCTGGGTGCAGACTCCAGCGCGAGCAGGTCTCTATTGGGATGCCCCGGACGGTGGCATATTGACATAATTTAGAACCGGTCTGCAAATCGTCTTGTATGTTGCCAACAACGTTTCTTTGTCTTTGCCCCAAGTGCTGCCGGCGAGCGACTTGAGAACTTTGTTGCGGCTCTGTACCTTGTTGACGATTGCGGTTGTATGCGCTGAGAAGGAGACCTGGCTTTCGAGGGTGACTCCCAGGATCTTAAGGTGGTTAACCGTCGGAATGGGGGTCCCCTCGATGTGTATGTCGAGGGTGAGCCCGACCTCCTTCGTCCAAGATGTGAACAGGGTCGCCGTGGACTTTGCAGGAGACAGCGCCAAATTCCGTCCTGTAAAGTAGTGGGAGATAGCTGTTCACTTTAGAGCAAAGGCCGTCGTGATTGAAATGCGGGAGCAGCAGGGCCTCAAGTGTCTTGACCACTGGAGAAAGCAGGGAGATCGGCCGGTAGGACTCGCCTTGGCCGGCCGGTTTCCCTGGTTTCAGCAGTGGTATCACCCTACTCGTCTTCCAGATATCTGGAATGACCAGGGTGCTTAAAGACAGATTGAGGACCTTGGTGAGATATGCTACTCCCGCGGTGTCCAATTTTTTCAGCATCAACATGCTTAACCCGTCTGGGCCAATGGATTTGGAGGCTTTCGCCTTCCCGATGGCTTCCTTCACCTCAGTGGTAGAGAGGATTATTGGTGCGCTTGGTGTTGACTTGCGCAGCCTTCTGGTGACTGACCGTTTGGTCCTGTCGGCCGAAGGATGAAGTGTAAATTGTCGACTAAAATAGTTCGCGCATCGCTTCGCGTGCGACGAGGCGTGGTCTCCAAAGGAGATTTCTGTTCGATCATCACGCCTCGTCGGGTAGGACAGGGACCTCACGGTCGACCATAATTTGCCCACTCCGGCACCGAGGTTGCAGGACTTCAGGTGCTCCCTCCACTTGTTCCGCTTATGTACGCCTAATACGGGGATTACCGGGGTCCGCCTGCCGAAGGTGGTCGCGATCATCCGCCAGAGACACCGCCTCACCCGGGAAGTCAGGACGGATCACAGGGATCCTACCTGCCGGAATGAAGCGGGCTGCAGCGGACTCGCGCTCGCCAACGCGAACGTCGGTTGGAGTTGAAAGAGCACTGAAGGCGTCTTCAGTGAAATCCTCGAACCGCTCCCAGTCAGCTTTTTTGAAGTTGACATAGGTGTGGCGGTCCGAGGCAACACAGTTGGCAGGTCTGTCAATCGAGATGACTATGGGTAGGTGGTCTGATGCAAGCGATAGCATAGGTCGCCACGTTATGCTATTTATCAGACCCGCGCTAGCTATTGTTAGATCTGGCGAGCTGCTGCAACTACCCACAATCCTGGTGGGGGCTTCGTCGTTCATGGTGCAGAATGTCGAATCGTCTATCTGATCTGCCAAAATATTTCCCTACGATCGTTTGGTAGGCTTGAGAATCAAAGATCGTGATGCGCGTCTAAGTCTCCAACTACCAAACGGTTTTCACCCCTGAGGAGCGCACTGACCGGACAGAAATCCCTTGACATTCTACGGTACTGTCCCTTGGGTCGATGTCTACATCGATGAGACGATACTGCACGGTGTTGTGTAGAATGAAGGCTAGTCCTCCACCATTATCTCGCTCGCGATCTCTGCGAAGCACATTGTAGCCGTCGCAGTTCGTTAGGGTTAAGCTGCGACGTAGCTTCGTTTCTTGGACCGCAGCTATTAACAGCCCGTGCCGAGCCTTAAAGGCAACCACCTCCGGATCTTGCTCGAGAGTCTGTTGCAGTTGAACTATAAGAGTCTCGTCTGTCTCGGTAAGGTTGTCGTGTTGAGGGGGTGAGGGACTGGATCCGAGGGCCGGCCCGTCCCCGCTGCGCATCCCGCTGTGGTTGTGTAGGCCCAACGGTATATGTGGGTGGTGTCGTGAGCGACACTTGCGGTGGGTTGTTTGCGGTAGCAGGAAGCGGCAAAGCTCTCAGACCAGTCCCTTGTGGTGCGTAGGCCAGAGCACGCCCGGAAGTGGCACCAGCCCTGGCAGGCGTTACACCTGACCGAGCAGCCATTCCGGTGCACTCTGGCCTGGCATACACAACAGATGGTGGGGGCAACCAGTAGTTGTTGGTTGGCGCCACGTGTGTTGGAGCGAGGGGGGTGGGGAGGCTTGGTGTTGCTGTGAGCTCCGGGGAGCCGTGCAGGCAGGGGGGGTGCCGTTGAGGCAGAGTCGCGGGGGGAGCAAAGGGGGATGCCGCGGAGGCTTAGGGCGCTTGAGTGCGCGAGCAACACTGGCCCACATAGGTTGTGGACCACTCCCTGGTTTTCTTAAGGCCTGAGCAGACCTTGAGATGGCACTATCCGTTGCACGAATTACACCTCACCGAAGTGGAATTCGGATGGAGCCTTCTCTGGCAGAAGCAGCAGAAATAGGATTCGGGACTAGGGTTAGACTCGACGCCCGTCCAGGCCAGAAGTATGAGTAGGAAACCTGCAAAGATTGGGGGTGTCCGGCAGCCTAAGTGGGGTTAGGTCGCCGAAACAACAGTCCTTGGTCGGATGAAATCCGAGTCACTTCGGTAACGTAGAACCGACTGTCGTGGAAGTGAACGTAAAATTATTCGGTCGTTTTTACTTGTGTCTCACTTGGTCCCTGATGTTTGTACTTTTGTGGGTCCAAGGCTATAGAAAAGTACAGTTAGTGTAGTCGTTTGTTCAAATCAGAAAACTACTATACAGGTGTAATATTTGTTGTTAATAAAATATGAATTGTTTCCCTAACGTTCGTCGTACAAAGCGCGACACGCTATATATGTAGGCCACTAGGCCGCTCTTTTGAATAATAAGATCCAAACAGTTAAGCTTGTAAATTATTATTAACTTTATTTTCCAAATTGTTGGTCTTATATACTAATTTCCTCACAGAGGAAACTTATTTATAATTCTTAATTAACCAATGGGAAATCAACATGAAATTAGAAATATTTTCTCACGCATTGATTTCACACGGTACTAAATAAAATATGATTTGGGTAAAATGCACTTAGTGTTTGTTTTGTTTGTATGTCTGTATGTTATCGTTTAGCATATTTGTATATTAGTTTGTAATGTGTATTGGTTATGTATGTGCATACTACATCCTACCCCTTTAGATAAATGTACAATTGCTGTAGTTTCTTAAAAGTTAAGCAAATGTGCATATATATTATGTTACAATTTATGTATGTATATTAATATGTTATAGTTTACAATTAATTATATATTTCTAGCTTTAATTATATTGTTATTGTGTATTTTAACTAATTTATTTTCTATTTGTATAAAGCTATTGACGCCTTTTTGTCTAATGACTTTGTAAGGGCCTTTAAAAATTTTATCAAATTTTTTCTTATTTCCTACTTTAATATAAACTAAATCATTATTTTTGAAATTACTTATATTATTGTTTGTTTGTTTCTTAATTCTATCAATCTTATTTTGTATTAAAGATTGATGAGCCATATTATGAGCATGTATAAGTTTCAGTTTGAGCTCTGTCAGATAATCATCAATATTGTATAATTTGTTTTTAGATTTAAGTATTTCGCAAGGTAGACTGCTAATTTTTCCAAACACTAGCTCATGTGGAGAATAATTTGTTGTACAGTTTGGCGTTGTGTTGTAGCAGTACACGTAATAGGGTAATAAGTCTTCCCAATTGTCTTCTTTTTGAAGTGCTCGTAGGTAATCATTTAGTACTCTATGGTTTCGTTCTAATGCTCCTAATGTCTCATGGTGAAATGGTGCTGAAACCTTTTTGTCTATGTTTAATAGTTTACATATGTTGGTAAGTAATTCGTTTGTAAATTCTGTACCCTTGTCAGTTTTTATGGTTTTAAAACATCCATATTTTAATATAAATCCTTCAACAATTGTTCTTGCTACAGTAACTGCATCTTTACTTTGCATTGGAAATGCTGCTATATATTTTGTAAGTTCACATTGAAAAGTCAGAATGTATCTGTATCCATTTGATGGACGTAAAGGGCCTATTGTGTCAACTGTAATTGTTTCAAATGAAGTTGTTGGAGTGTCTGTCATGGTCATTTTTTCTTTCGTATATTTAGTTACTTTTATTTCATTGCATAGTTTGCAGTTATTAATATAATTCTTTACCATGTTACTCATGTTTTTCCAAACATATCTTTGCTTTAATTTTTTAATGCATCTGGAGATTCCTATATGTCCTCCTAATTCTTCATCATGATATTTGCTTATTAGACGCTTCATTTCTTTAATATTCTTTATTTCTTTTGGCGGTGTATATACTATAATGGCTGTATTAGTTTTCATTTCTTTTTGTAGCTTATTCCATTTTTCTTTAAATTCTTGCATGCTTATATATTGGAAAATTTTGTCTTCTGCAGAGACTGCTAATTTAGCTATTTCCTGTTGTTCTACGAATAATCCTAGCTTCCTCAGAATCAACGTCATAGTTGATAACGATTTATCGCTATATTCAACAACAATATTTTTCTTTTGCGCTACTATATTGGCTTTTTCATTATACATAATATTCTTTTTGAACTGAAATTGCAATTTCTTAATATGCGTGACGTCTGATAATGACGTTGCTTCCCAAATGTGAAGGTGATCAAGCTTCTCTTGAGTTGCAGCACTAGTTCTGTTTGCAAGTGGTTTTCTTGCCATGCCATTTATATCTTTATTTAGCTTTTTGCTTTCTTTGCCATTTAATTTTTCATTTAGCTTTTCGCTTTCTATGCCATTTAATTTTTCATTTTCTAATTTTTTACTAGCCGCTCTTGTAATTGTAAGCATATCATATGATGGTATCATTTTTCTTAATTCGTTTGACGTAATTTTAATTCTTGATAGTGCGTCTGCATTTGTATTCATCTTTCCTTGTTTGAAAATTATTTCAAAATCATAATCCATAAGATCTACTCGTATTCTTGTTAACTTTGATGACGGGTTTTTATGTGTGAATAAACTTACTAATGGTCTATGGTCAGTGTATACCATGAATTTTCTACCGAATAAGTAAGGTCTGAAATAGTTAATTCCCCAATGGATGGCTAATAACTCCTTTTCTATTATTGGTTTGTTGACTTCATGTTTGTTCAAAGATTTACTTGCATATGCTATTGGAGTGTCTTCTCCAGGCGTCCCTTGAGATAAAACTGCTCCTAATGCATAGTTTTATGCATCAGTAGTCAAAATAAAAGGTTTGGAGAAATCGGGATATTTCAAAACAGGTGGTGTCGTTAGTTTTGACTTAAGAGTTTTGAAAGCTATTTCACATTCTTTTGACCATATAAAGAGTTTGTTTTTCTTTAATAATTCGTTTAGCGGTTTAGCTATTTGCGCAAAATTTTTTATAAAACGTCTATAGTAGTTACAAAATGCTACAAATCTACGTACCTCGTCTGCATCTTTTGGACATGGAAAGTTAGTTAGAGTGTCATACTTATTTGGATCAGTCGTGATACCTTCTGCTGTTATAAGGTGACCTAAATAAACTACTTCTGTTTTTAAGAAGTTACATTTGTCTGGATTTAGTTTTAAATCATATTGTTTTAGTCTTTCGAAAACATTTATTAAATTTTCATTGTGTTCTTTTAGAGTTGAACCAAAAATTATTACGTCGTCTACATATAAAAATGCAGCTTCTTGGAGTCCACTCAAAGCTATAGTCATCATGCGTTGAAAACTATTAGTTGCAATTTTTAAACCAAAAGGTAGCCTTTTGAACTGATAATGTCCTTTATTAGTCGAAAAAGCTGTAAGCGGTCTGGATTGCTTATCTAAAGGTATTTGATGGAATGAGCTGGTCATGTCCAAGGTTGAAAAATATTTGGCTTTGCCTAATTTGTCTAACACATCTTCTAGTCTTCTTTACAATTTTGTTGTTTAGTTGTCTGTAGTCAACTACTAATCTCCATTTAGTTTCATCATTTGTGCTTTTCTTTGGCACAATTAATAATGGTGAATTATATGGACTGGTCGAATGTTCAACAATGTCCTCTTTAATTAATTTGTCAACTTGTTGGTTAATCTCTTTAACATGTGTATTTGGTAATCTGTAGTTTTTTATATAAACTGGAGTTTTGTCATGTACAGAAATATTTTGTGTATAGAAATTGTTTTTTGTTAAAATGTCTCCTTTTAGATGAAAAATCTCATTGTGTTTGGTACAAATATTTATTATAGATTCTCTTGCTTGTGGATCTAAATTTTCAAAATTTATTGTATTTTTAACAAAATTAATTCGGTCGTTTGAATTAAATTTTGATTCATATTTTAGAATTGTAAAATTTTTTATTGGTTGTATGTGTAATGGAATATCTTTAATTGTTATGTCATACTCATTTGTATTTATGAACTTTATATGTTTGTGACCTTTCTTTGGAATTATTGTGTTAGCTATAAATATGCCTGGTGTTATTTCATTAGCACATACTAAACTGTCTTCATTTAAGTCAATGTCTACTTCTTTAATAATTTCTGTTCTAGGTGGCAAATTAATACTTGGTAATGTACTGAGTTTCATGTACATTGGCAAGATTATTTGTTGTTCTTCATATATAATTGTGAGTACAAAGGTTTCATAATCTATTTTACAATTATGTTTTGTCAAGAAATCTCTACCTATAATTCCATCTGTAGATATGTTAATATTGTCAAAAATATAAAATGTATGTTCAATCATAAATTCATCAGATTGAAGTGAAAGATTTGTTTTCGAATTTGTTGTTAATAAATTGTCACTAAGTCCATTTATGTTATATTGTTGACAATTTGTTATTGGACTGTCTTCTATAGATGCATTTTTTATAATTGATATGTCTGCACCTGTGTCTATTAGAAATGTTATTGGTTTTCGTATTGTCTTTGATTTAATTATGATATAATTTGTGTCTTTTTGGGCTATACTATACGTATTTAAAGTTTTATTTATGACCCCAGCTTCTTCCATCTGGGGACGTCCTAGTTTTCCTGAGAATTTTTATTTTGATTATTATTATTTGTTCTGTTCTGATCAGAATTTTGAGGACGTCGGTCATTATTTCTGTTGTTAGAATAATTTCTATTGTTATTATCATTATTCCTGTTGCTGTTATTATAACTTCTGTTGTTATTGTTATTATTATAATTCCTATTGTTGTTATTATAATTTCTGTTATTATTTGTATTATTAGAAACACGATTGCGATCGTCATACCTTCTTTTTCCATTATTATTTCTTGTATTAAATGGTTGACGCGTGTTATTATTATAGTTATTATTGTAACTAGTATTGTTATTTCTTGTCCGATATATGTTCGAGTTGTTAGTTGGTACATCTGCCTCTTGAGCTGTTTGCAGTGCTTCGGAAAAAGTCTTTGGTCTAGCCGCGAAAACAATTGATTTTAATGGTTCATTTACACCATTTTTAAAAGCGTTTAATGCCAATTGGTCATTTAGTTTGATAATTATCGATTTAGATTCTGAGCCTTGCTGCGATATTTGAATTTCATTAAGTGAGGCTGTTATGCTCTCAATCTTCGATGCAAAATTTTGCAATGGTAAGTTCTTTTGTTTTATCACACTAAGCGTGTTTTGTAGCTTCAGCGGATTTTTATTCAATTTATATAATTTTTCAAGAGTTTCTTTGAGCTGATCAATAGTGGTTGGCTCTGTTTCAGCTAATAGTCTGTTTTTTACTTTTTGAGAAAGTTTCCCTGCTAGAATATATTTTGTGAGCATTAATTTTTGTGCATCATTTAAAGTATTAGCATAGAATTCTATAGTGTCTACAAATTTGGTTAGAAGATATTGTTCTCCTCCGAACTCGGGGATTATCTTTGAAGCAGTAGAAATATCAAAGTTTGCCATTTTATCATTTAAAAATGTATATATTTTTGAAGTTATTTATTGAAATTTTGGTTTTATTTCATCTATTTCGTGCTGCTTGTGTTTTAGAATCAATTCTGACCAAATTTGCTTTATTTTATCTTTAGTATTTTCTATATATGCATTTGAATATGTTCTATTTGGATTCTTTTTTAAATTGATTAAAATATTATTTATTTTGTCCATGTATTTATTTTAATTTTCATTTTTTAGCTATTTAGGCACTAATATTGGCCACTGATCTTGTTATTTGTTTTTTAACAAAATTTTTATAATACTTATGTAATCTATATAAACCATATATTATTATAATTACTAATATTAAATATATTAAATAGGTGGTGTTGTGGTCTTCTTTTGTTACCACGCTGTCGTTGATATTGTTATTAATTACTTCAGCTGGTCCCTGCTGGTTCTGCTTTGGGCCGCACATTCTTTAAGTTGTTTTAATTTATCTAAGTATTTCTTCTGTTCTTTTCCATTCGTTATATGTATAAGTTGATATAACTCTCGCATTTGTTTTCTATATCTCACCGCTTTACCGGCTCTTGATTTTCTTTTTGACTTCTCAGAAATTGTTTGCTGAAAATTTTTATAATCAATACTGTGTTGTTCCTGTCTTTTTCTGTATTCACTTATCGTAAGTCTTTTTTGGGCCTGATTTAATAGGTGTTGGTATATATTTTGGAGCATTTGCTGGTGGATCTTCCGGTTTATATTCAAGAATTTTTGAATATTTCAAAAAAATTTGATCAAACTCAGCTTTGCTGATCGTTTGATTTATATCAGTCATTTCTTCTATGTCCTGATTTTCAAGTCTTTTTCATTAGATGTCGAAAAAAATTGTCGATGGTCGCCAGTTTGGCAGGATCGCCATGTAATATTTGTTGTTAATAAAATATGAATTGTTTCCCTAACATTCGTCGTACAAAGCGCGACACGCTATATATGTAGGCCACTAGGCCGCTCTTTTGAATAATAAGATCCAAACAGTTAAGCTTGTAAATTATTATTAACTTTATTTTCCAAATTGTTGGTCTTATATACTAATTTCCTCACAGAGGAAACTTATTTATAATTCTTAATTAACCAATGGGAAATCAACATGAAATTAGAAATATTTTCTCACGCATTGATTTCACACGGTACTAAATAAAATATGATTTGGGTAAAATGCACTTAGTGTTTGTTTTGTTTGTATGTCTGTATGTAATGTGTATTGGTTATGTATGTGCATACTACCTGGGTGGTGCACAAAATGTTCGTACAAACTCTGCAACATTAGGTCCGTTCCTTATCTCCCAGAAATAGTCAGAAATAGTCCGAAGTAGTCAGATTTAGTCCAAAAAGCGTTCCTTAACTTGAAAATCCTGTAGATGAGAGCAAAAATGAGAGAGTAAAATGTGACTCTCTTTTGTCAGAAGTTGCAAGATTTAGTCCGAAGAATTTTTGCTGGCAAAATCTTGAATAGTGTCAAACTCAACTGACAGCTGACTTTTGTTAGAAAATATACATACATACACACAAAATGAAAATAATATAAAAACATTAAAACGTACATAAATTGAAATGGTGGCAAGAAAATAATTGAAATCGTAAGTGTTTATCGTGGTTGTGCTTGTGTGCATGTATTTTATACATATGTACAATATTTCTTGCAGATTAGTGATGAAAGAGTTTGTGGTGCCAATTTGAATGGGCAAGTAACTTCCTGGTGAACATTTAACATGAATCGGTAAATTATTCATTTTTATTTTTAAAAAGGTACCAAAGCTGCACAACGAGCAAAACAAAATAACAGTTTTATTTGACATTAGTTTTGTTGTTGTCATTCTTCGGACTAAAAATTGGTTTTTTGCGTTCCTTTACTTTTTCTTGTTATTCTCTTTTAGTGAGCGCATTTTGCTTACGCTCTTGCATTTTGACACTTTTCAGATTTTAGTCCGAAAAGATAAGGAACGGACCTATTGTTGGGTCGTTTGTAATTATGTGTCACTTGGTCCCTGATGTTTGTACTTTTGTGGGTCCAGGGCTATAGAAAAGTACAGTTAGTGGAGTCGTTTGTACTCATCAGAAAGCTACTATACAGGATCTGGGTGGTTCCCAAAATGTTTGTACAAACTCTGCAATATTGTTAATGTCGTTTTTACTTGTGTCTCACTTGGTCCCTGATGTTTGTACTTTTGTGGGTCCAAGGCTATAGAAAAGTACAGTTGGCGTAGTCGTTTGTACTCATCAGAAACTACTATACAGGTCCTGGGTGGTGCACAAAATGTTTGTACAAACTCTGCAACATTGTGGGTTCGTTTGTACTTGTGTCTCACTTGGTCCCTGAGGTATGTACTTTTGTGGGTCCAAGGTTATAGAAAAGTACAGTTAGTGAAGTCGTTTGTACTCATCAGAAAACTACTATACAGGTCCTGGGTGGTGCACAAAATGCTTGTACAAACTCTGCAACATTTTTGGGTCGTTTGTACGTATGTCTGGACCTCGTCCGTCAGTTGTAAGAGATGTCCCGTGATGTGCCTGGGTGCCGACTCCAGCGCGAGCAGGTCTCTATTGGGATGCCCCGGACGGTGGCATATTGGCATAATTTAGAACCGGTCTGCAAATCGTCTTGTATGTTGCCAACAACGTTTCTTTGTCTTTGCCCCAAGTGCTGCCGGCGAGCGACTTGAGAACTTTGTTGCGGCTCTGTACCTTGTTGACGATTGCGGTTGTATGCGCTGAGAAGGAGACCTGGCTTTCGAGGGTGACTCCCAGGATCTTAGGGTGGTTAACCGTCGGAATGGGGGTCCCCTCGATGTGTATGTCGAGGGTGAGCCCGACCTCCTTCGTCCAAGATGTGAACAGGGTCGCCGTGGACTTTGCAGGAGACAGCGCCAAATTCCGTCCTGTAAAGTAGTGGGAGATAGCTGTTCACTTTAGAGCACAGGCCGTCGTGATTGAAATGCGGGAGCAGCAGGGCCTCAAGTGTCTTGACCACTGGAGAAAGCAGGGAGATCGGCCGGTAGGACTCGCCTTGGCCGGCCGGTTTCCCTGGTTTCAGCAGTGGTATCACCCTACTCGTCTTCCAGATATCCGGAATGACCAGGGTGCTTAAAGACAGATTGAGGACCTTGGTGAGATATGCTACTCCCGCGGTGTCCAATTTTTTCAGCATCAACATGCTTAACCCGTCTGGGCCAATGGATTTGGAGGCTTTCGCCTTCCCGATGGCTTCCTTCACCTCAGTGGTAGAGAGGATTATTGGTGCGCTTTGTGTTGACTTGCGCAGCCTTCTGGTGACTGACCGTTTGGTCCTGTCGGCCGAAGGAGGCAGTGTAAATTGTCGACTAAAATAGTTCGCGCATCGCTTCGGGTCCGACGAGGCGTGGTCTCCAAAGGAGATTTCTGTTCGATCATCACGCCTCGTCGGGTAGGACAGGGACCTCACGGTCGACCATAATTTGCCCACTCCGGCACCGAGGTTGCAGGACTTCAGGTGCTCCCTCCACTTGTTCCGCTTATGTACGTTAACCAGGCGTTGGATCTCCCGTTTAGTTGCCTAATACGGGGATTACCGGGGTCCGCCTGCCGAAGGTGGTCGCGTTCATCCGCCAGAGACACCGCCTCACCCGGGAAGTCAGGACGGATCACAGGGATCCTACCTGCCGGAATGAAGCGGGCTGCAGCGGACTTCACCATCCTGCGGAACTCGCGCTCGCCAACGCGAACGTCGGTTGGAGTTGAAAGAGCACTGAAGGCGTCTTCAGTGAAATCCTCGAACCGCTCCCAGTCAGCTTTTTTGAAGTTGACATAGGTGTGGCGGTCCGAGGCAACATAGTTGGCAGGTCTGTCAATCGAGATGACTATGGGTAGGTGGTCTGATGCAAGCGATAGCATAGGTCGCCACGTTATGCTATTTATCAGACCCGCGCTAGCTATTGTTAGATCTGGCGAGCTGCTGCAACTACCCACAATCCTGGTGGGGGCTTCGTCGTTCATGGTGCAGAATGTCGAATCGTCTATCTGATCTGCCAAAATATTTCCCTACGATCGTTTGGTAGGCTTGAGAATCAAAGATCGTGATGCGCGTCTAAGTCTCCAACTACCAAACGGTTTTCACCACTGAGGAGCGCACCTATGTAGATATTAAATATTTCGAGGTCGACATCGCCTGACCGGACAGCAATCCCTTGACATTCTACGGTACTGTCCCTTGGGTCGATGTCTACATCGATGAGACGATACTGCACGGTGTTGTGTAGAATGAAGGCTAGTCCTCCACCATTATCTCGCTCGCGATCTCTGCGAAGCACATTGTAGCCGTCGCAGTTCGTTAGGGTTAAGCTGCGACGTAGCTTCGTTTCTTGGACCGCAGCTATTAACAGCCCGTGCCGAGCCTTAAAGGCAACCACCTCCGGATCTTGCTCGAGAGTCCGTTGCAGTTGAACTATAAGAGTCTCGTCTGTCTCGGTAAGGTTGTCGTGTTGAGGGGGTGAGGGACTGGATCCGAGGGCCGGCCCGTCCCCGCTGCGCATCCCGCTGTGGTTGTGTAGGCCCAACGGTATATGTGGGTGGTGTCGTGAGCGACACTTGCGGTGGGTTGTTTGCGGTAGCAGGAAGCGGCAAAGCTCTCAGACCAGTCCCTTGTGGTGCGTAGGCCAGAGCACGCCCGGAAGTGGCACCAGCCCTGGCAGGCGTTACACCTGACCGAGCAGCCATTCCGGTGCACTCTGGCCTGGCATACACAACAGATGGGGGGGGCAACCAGTAGTTGTTGGTTGGCGCCACGTGTGGTGGAGCGAGGGGGGTGGGGAGGCTTGGTGTTGCTGTGAGCTCCGGGGAGCCGTGCAGGCAGGGGCGTGCCGTTGAGGCACCGGCGCGGGGGGAGCAAAGGGGGATGCCGCGGAGGCTTAGGGCGCTTGAGTGCGCGAGCAACACTGGCCCACATAGGTTGTGGACCACTCCCTGGTTTTCTTAAGGCCTGAGCAGACCTTGAGATGGCACTATCCGTTGCACGAATTACACCTCACCGAAGTGGAATTCGGATGGAGCCTTCTCTGGCAGAAGCAGCAGAAATAGGATTCGGGACCAGGGTTAGACTCGACGCCCGTCCAGGCCAGAAGTATGAGTAGGAAACCTGCAAAGATTGGGGGTGTCCGGCAGCCTAAGTGGGGTTAGGTCGCCGAAACAACAGTCCTTGGTCGGATGAAATCCGAGACACTTCGGTAACGTAGAACCGACTGTCGTGGAAGTGAACGTAAAATTATTCGGTCGTTTTTACTTGTGTCTCACTTGGTCCCTGATGTTTGTACTTTTGTGGGTCCAAGGCTATAGAAAAGTACAGTTAGTGTAGTCGTTTGTTCAAATCAGAAAACTACTATACAGGTCCTGGGTGGTGCACAAAATGTTCGTACAAACTCTGCAACATTGTTGGGTCGTTTGTAATTATGTGTCACTTGGTCCCTGATGTTTGTACTTTTGTGGGTCCATGGCTATAGAAAAGTACAGTTAGTGGAGTCGTTTGTTCAAATCAGAAAACTACTATACAGGTCCTGGGTGGTGCACAAAATGTTCGTACAAACTCTGCAACATTGTTGGGTCGTTTGTAATTATGTGTCACTTGGTCCCTGATGTTTGTACTTTTGTGGGTCCAGGGCTATAGAAAAGTACAGTTAGTGGAGTCGTTTGTACTCATCAGAAAGCTACTATACAGGATCTGCGTGGTTCCCAAAATGTTTGTACAAACTCTGCAATATTGTTAATGTCGTTTTTGCTTGTGTCTCACTTGGTCCCTGATGTTTGTACTTTTGTGGGTCCAAGGCTATAGAAAAGTACAGTTGGCGTAGTCGTTTGTACTCATCAGAAACTACTATACAGGATCTGGGTGGTGCACAAAATGTTTGTACAAACTCTGCAATATTGTTAATGTCGTTTTTACTTGTGTCTCACTTGGTCCCTGATGTTTGTACTTTTGTGGGTCCAAGGCTATAGAAAAGTACAGTTGGCGTAGTCGTTTGTACTCATCAGAAACTACTATACAGGTCCTGGGTGGTGCACAAAATGTTTGTACAAACTCTGCAACATTGTGGGGTCGTTTGTACTTGTGTCTCACTTGGTCCCTGAGGTTTGTACTTTTGTGGGTCCAAGGTTATAAAAAAGTACAGTTAGTGAAGTCGTTTGTACTCATCAGAAAACTACTATACAGGTCCTGGGTGGTGCACAAAATGCTTGTACAAACTCTGCAACATTTTTGGGTCGTTTGTACGTATGTCTGGACCTCGTCCGTCAGTTGTAAGAGATGTCCCGTGATGTGCCTGGGTGCCGACTCCAGCGCGAGCAGGTCTCTATTGGGATGCCCCGGACGGTGGCATATTGGCATAATTTAGAACCGGTCTGCAAATCGTCTTGTATGTTGCCAACAACGTTTCTTTGTCTTTGCCCCAAGTGCTGCCGGCGAGCGACTTGAGAACTTTGTTGCGGCTCTGTACCTTGTTGACGATTGCGGTTGTATGCGCTGAGAAGGAGACCTGGCTTTCGAGGGTGACTCCCAGGATCTTAGGGTGGTTAACCGTCGGAATGGGGGTCCCCTCGATGTGTATGTCGAGGGTGAGCCCGACCTCCTTCGTCCAAGATGTGAACAGGGTCGCCGTGGACTTTGCAGGAGACAGCGCCAAATTCCGTCCTGTAAAGTAGTGGGAGATAGCTGTTCACTTTAGAGCACAGGCCGTCGTGATTGAAATGCGGGAGCAGCAGGGCCTCAAGTGTCTTGACCACTGGAGAAAGCAGGGAGATCGGCCGGTAGGACTCGCCTTGGCCGGCCGGTTTCCCTGGTTTCAGCAGTGGTATCACCGTACTCGTCTTCCAGATATCCGGAATGACCAGGGTGCTTAAAGACAGATTGAGGACCTTGGTGAGATATGCTACTCCCGCGGTGTCCAATTTTTTCAGCATCAACATGCTTAACCCGTCTGGGCCAATGGATTTGGAGGCTTTCGCCTTCCCGATGGCTTCCTTCACCTCAGTGGTAGAGAGGATTATTGGTGCGCTTGGTGTTGACTTGCGCAGCCTTCTGGTGACTGACCGTTTGGTCCTGTCGGCCGAAGGATGCAGTGTAAATTGTCGACTAAAATAGTTCGCGCATCGCTTCGGGTCCGACGAGGCGTGGTCTCCAAAGGAGATTTCTGTTCGATCATCACGCCTCGTCGGGTAGGACAGGGACCTCACGGTCGACCATAATTTGCCCACTCCGGCACCGAGGTTGCAGGACTTCAGGTGCTCCCTCCATTTGTTCCGCTTATGTACGTTAACCAGGCGTTGGATCTCCCGTTTAGTTGCCTAATACGGGGATTACCGGGGTCCGCCTGCCGAAAGTGGTCGCGTTCATCCGCCAGAGACACCGCCTCACCCGGGAAGTCAGGACGGATCACAGGGATCCTACCTGCCGGAATGAAGCGGGCTGCAGCGGACTTCACCATCCTGCGGAACTCGCGCTCGCCAACGCGAACGTCGGTTGGAGTTGAAAGAGCACTGAAGGCGTCTTCAGTGAAATCCTCGAACCGCTCCCAGTCAGCTTTTTTGAAGTTGACATAGGTGTGGCGGTCCGAGGCAACATAGTTGGCAGGTCTGTCAATCGAGATGACTATGGGTAGGTGGTCTGATGCAAGCGATAGCATAGGTCGCCACGTTATGCTATTTATCAGACCCGCGCTAGCTATTGTTAGATCTGGCGAGCTGCTGCAACTACCCACAATCCTGGTGGGGGCTTCGTCGTTCATGGTGCAGAATGTCGAATCGTCTATCTGATCTGCCAAAATATTTCCCTACGATCGTTTGGTAGGCTTGAGAATCAAAGATCGTGATGCGCGTCTAAGTCTCCAACTACCAAACGGTTTTCACCACTGAGGAGCGCACCTATGTAGATATTAAATATTTCGAGGTCGACATCGCCTGACCGGACAGCAATCCCTTGACATTCTACGGTACTGTCCCTTGGGTCGATGTCTACATCGATGAGACGATACTGCACGGTGTTGTGTAGAATGAAGGCTAGTCCTCCACCATTATCTCGCTCGCGATCTCTGCGAAGCACATTGTAGCCGTCGCAGTTCGTTAGGGTTAAGCTGCGACGTAGCTTCGTTTCTTGGACCGCAGCTATTAACAGCCCGAGGCGAGCCTTAAAGGCAACCACCTCCGGATCTTGCTCGAGAGTCCGTTGCAGTTGAACTATAAGAGTCTCGTCTGTCTCGGTAAGGTTGTCGTGTTGAGGGGGTGAGGGACTGGATCCGAGGGCCGGCCCGTCCCCGCTGCGCATCCCGCTGTGGTTGTGTAGGCCCAACGGTATATGTGGGTGGTGTCGTGAGCGACACTTGCGGTGGGTTGTTTGCGGTAGCAGGAAGCGGCAAAGCTCTCAGACCAGTCCCTTGTGGTGCGTAGGCCAGAGCACGCCCGGAAGTGGCACCAGCCCTGGCAGGCGTTACACCTGACCGAGCAGCCATTCCGGTGCACTTTGGCCTGGCATACACAACAGATGGTGGGGGCAAACAGTAGTTGTTGGTTGGCGCCACGTGTGTTGGAGCGAGGGGGGTGGGGAGGCTTGGTGTTGCTGTGAGCTCCGGGGAGCCGTGCAGGCAGGGGGGGTGCCGTTGAGGCACCGGCGCGGGGGGAGCAAAGGGGGATGCCGCGGAGGCTTAGGGCGCTTGAGTGCGCGAGCAACACTGGCCCACATAGGTTGTGGACCACTCCCTGGTTTTCTTAAGGCCTGAGCAGACCTTGAGATGGCACTATCCGTTGCACGAATTACACCTCACCGAAGTGGAATTCGGATGGAGCCTTCTCTGGCAGAAGCAGCAGAAATAGGATTCGGGTCCAGGGTTAGACTCGACGCCTGTCCAGGCCAGAAGTATGAGTAGGAAACCTGCAAAGATTGGGGGTGTCCGGCAGCCTAAGTGGGGTTAGGTCGCCGAAACAACAGTCCTTGGTCGGATGAAATCCGAGACACTTCGGTAACGTAGAACCGACTGTCGTGGAAGTGAACGTAAAATTATTCGGTCGTTTTTACTTGTGTCTCACTTGGTCCCTGATGTTTGTACTTTTGTGGGTCCAAGGCTATAGAAAAGTACAGTTAGTGTAGTCGTTTGTTCAAATCAGAAAACTACTATACAGGTCCTGGGTGGTGCACAAAATGTTCGTACAAACTCTGCAACATTGTTGGGTCGTTTGTAATTATGTGTCACTTGGTCCCTGATGTTTGTACTTTTGTGGGTCCAGGGCTATAGAAAAGTACAGTTAGTGGAGTCGTTTGTTCAAATCAGAAAACTACTATACAGGTCCTGGGTGGTGCACAAAATGTTCGTACAAACTCTGCAACATTGTTGGGTCGTTTGTAATTATGTGTCACTTGGTCCCTGATGTTTGTACTTTTGTGGGTCCAGGGCTATAGAAAAGTACAGTTAGTGGAGTCGTTTGTACTCATCAGAAAGCTACTATACAGGATCTGGGTGGTTCCCAAAATGTTTGTACAAACTCTGCAATATTGTTAATGTCGTTTTTACTTGTGTCTCACTTGGTCCCTGATGTTTGTACTTTTGTGGGTCCAAGGCTATAGAAAAGTACAGTTGGCGTAGTCGTTTGTACTCATCAGAAACTACTATACAGGATCTGGGTGGTGCACAAAATGTTTGTACAAACTCTGCAATATTGTTAATGTCGTTTTTACTTGTGTCTCACTTGGTCCCTGATGTTTGTACTTTTGTGGGTCCAAGGCTATAGAAAAGTACAGTTGGCGTAGTCGTTTGTACTCATCAGAAACTACTATACAGGTCCTGGGTGGTGCACAAAATGTTTGTACAAACTCTGCAACATTGTGGGGTCGTTTGTACTTGTGTCTCACTTGGTCCCTGAGGTTTGTACTTTTGTGGGTCCAAGGTTATAAAAAAGTACAGTTAGTGAAGTCGTTTGTACTCATCAGAAAACTACTATACAGGTCCTGGGTGGTGCACAAAATGCTTGTACAAACTCTGCAACATTTTTGGGTCGTTTGTACGTATGTCTGGACCTCGTCCGTCAGTTGTAAGAGATGTCCCGTGATGTGCCTGGGTGCCGACTCCAGCGCGAGCAGGTCTCTATTGGGATGCCCCGGACGGTGGCATATTGGCATAATTTAGAACCGGTCTGCAAATCGTCTTGTATGTTGCCAACAACGTTTCTTTGTCTTTGCCCCAAGTGCTGCCGGCGAGCGACTTGAGAACTTTGTTGCGGCTCTGTACCTTGTTGACGATTGCGGTTGTATGCGCTGAGAAGGAGACCTGGCTTTCGAGGGTGACTCCCAGGATCTTAGGGTGGTTAACCGTCGGAATGGGGGTCCCCTCGATGTGTATGTCGAGGGTGAGCCCGACCTCCTTCGTCCAAGATGTGAACAGGGTCGCCGTGGACTTTCCAGGAGACAGCGCCAAATTCCGTCCTGTAACGTAGTGGGAGATAGCTGTTCACTTTAGAGCACAGGCCGTCGTGATTGAAATGCGGGAGCAGCAGGGCCTCAAGTGTCTTGACCACTGGAGAAAGCAGGGAGATCGGCCGGTAGGACTCGCCTTGGCCGGCCGGTTTCAGCAGTGGTATCACCCTACTCGTCTTCCAGATATCCGGAATGACCAGGGTGCTTAAAGACAGATTGAGGACCTTGGTGAGATATGCTACTCCCGCGGTGTCCAATTTTTTCAGCATCAACATGCTTAACCCGTCTGGGCCAATGGATTTGGAGGCTTTCGCCTTCCCGATGGCTTCCTTCACCTCAGTGGTAGAGAGGATTATTGGTGCGCTTGGTGTTGACTTGCGCAGCCTTCTGGTGACTGACCGTTTGGTCCTGTCGGCCGAAGGATGCAGTGTAAATTGTCGACTAAAATAGTTCGCGCATCGCTTCGGTTCCGACGAGGCGTGGTCTCCAAAGGAGATTTCTGTTCGATCATCACGCCTCGTCGGGTAGGACAGGGACCTCACGGTCGACCATAATTTGCCCACTCCGGCACCGAGGTTGCAGAACTTCAGGTGCTCCCTCCACTTGTTCCGCTTATGTACGTTAACCAGGCGTTGGATCTCCCGTTTAGTTGCCTAATACGGGGATTACCGGGGTCCGCCTGCCGAAGGTGGTCGCGTTCATCCGCCAGAGACACCGCCTCACCCGGGAAGTCAGGACGGATCACAGGGATCCTACCTGCCGGAATGAAGCGGGCTGCAGCGGACTTCACCATCCTGCGGAACTCGCGCTCGCCAACGCGAACGTCGGTTGGAGTTGAAAGAGCACTGAAGGCGTCTTCAGTGAAATCCTCGAACCGCTCCCAGTCAGCTTTTTTGAAGTTGACATAGGTGTGGCGGTCCGAGGCAACATAGTTGGCAGGTCTGTCAATCGAGATGACTATGGGTAGGTGGTCTGATGCAAGCGATAGCATAGGTCGCCACGTTATGCTATTTATCAGACCCGCGCTAGCTATTGTTAGATCTGGCGAGCTGCTGCAACTACCCACAATCCTGGTGGGGGCTTCGTCGTTCATGGTGCAGAATGTCGAATCGTCTATCTGATCTGCCAAAATATTTCCCTACGATCGTTGGTAGGCTTGAGAATCAAAGATCGTGATGCGCGTCTAAGTCTCCAACTACCAAACGGTTTTCACCACTGAGGAGCGCACCTATGTAGATATTAAATATTTCGAGCTCGACATCGCCTGACCGGACAGCAATCCCTTGACATTCTACGGTACTGTCCCTTGGGTCGATGTCTACATCGATGAGACGATACTGCACGGTGTTGTGTAGAATGAAGGCTAGTCCTCCACCATTATCTCGCTCGCGATCTCTGCGAAGCACATTGTAGCCGTCGCAGTTCGTTAGGGTTAAGCTGCGACGTAGCTTCGTTTCTTGGACCGCAGCTATTAACAGCCCGTGCCGAGCCTTAAAGGCAACCACCTCCGGATCTTGCTCGAGAGTCCGTTGCAGTTGAACTATAAGAGTCTCGTCTGTCTCGGTAAGGTTGTCGTGTTGAGGGGGTGAGGGACTGGATCCGAGGGCCGGCCCGTCCCCGCTGCGCATCCCGCTGTGGTTGTGTAGGCCCAACGGTATATGTGGGTGGTGTCGTGAGCGACACTTGCGGTGGGTTGTTTGCGGTAGCAGGAAGCGGCAAAGCTCTCAGACCAGTCCCTTGTGGTGCGTAGGCCAGAGCACGCCCGGAAGTGGCACCAGCCCTGGCAGGCGTTACACCTGACCGAGCAGCCATTCCGGTGCACTTTGGCCTGGCATACACAACAGATGGTGGGGGCAAACAGTAGTTGTTGGTTGGCGCCACGTGTGGTGGAGCGAGGGGGGTGGGGAGGCTTGGTGTTGCTGTGAGCTCCGGGGAGCCGTGCAGGCAGGGGGGGTGCCGTTGAGGCACCGGCGCGGGGGGAGCAAAGGGGGATGCCGCGGAGGCTTAGGGCGCTTGAGTGCGCGAGCAACACTGGCCCACATAGGTTGTGGACCACTCCCTGGTTTTCTTAAGGCCTGAGCAGACCTTGAGATGGCACTATCCGTTGCACGAATTACACCTCACCGAATTGGAATTCGGATGGAGCCTTCTCTGGCAGAAGCAGCAGAAATAGGATTCGGGACCAGGGTTAGACTCGACGCCCGTCCAGGCCAGAAGTATGAGTAGGAAACCTGCAAAGATTGGGGGTGTCCGGCAGCCTAAGTGGGGTTAGGTCGCCGAAACAACAGTCCTTGGTCGGATGAAATCCGAGTCACTTCGGTAACGTAGAACCGACTGTCGTGGAAGTGAACGTAAAATTATTCGGTCGTTTTTACTTGTGTCTCACTTGGTCCCTGATGTTTGTACTTTTGTGGGTCCAAGGCTATAGAAAAGTACAGTTAGTGTAGTCGTTTGTTCAAATCAGAAAACTACTATACAGGTCCTGGGTGGTGCACAAAATGTTCGTACAAACTCTGCAACATTGTTGGGTCGTTTGTAATTATGTGTCACTTGGTCCCTGATGTTTGTACTTTTGTGGGTCCAGGGCTATAGAAAAGTACAGTTAGTGGATTCGTTTGTACTCATCAGAAAGCTACTATACAGGATCTGGGTGGTTCCCAAAATGTTTGTACAAACTCTGCAATATTGTTAATGTCGTTTTTACTTGTGTCTCACTTGGTCCCTGATGTTTGTACTTTTGTGGGTCCAAGGCTATAGAAAAGTACAGTTGGCGTAGTCGTTTGTACTCATCAGAAACTACTATACAGGTCCTGGGTGGTGCACAAAATGTTTGCACAAACTCTGCAACATTGTGGGGTCGTTTGTACTTGTGTCTCACTTGGTCCCTGATGTTTGTACTTTTGTGGGTCCAAGGTTATAGAAAAGTACAGTTAGTGAAGTCGTTTGTACTCATCAGAAAACTACTATACAGGTCCTGGGTGGTGCACAAAATGCTTGTACAAACTCTGCAACATTTTTGGGTCGTTTGTACGTATGTCTGGACCTCGTCCGTCAGTTGTAAGAGATGTCCCGTGATGTGCCTGGGTGCCGACTCCAGCGCGAGCAGGTCTCTATTGGGATGCCCCGGACGGTGGCATATTGGCATAATTTAGAACCGGTCTGCAAATCGTCTTGTATGTTGCCAACAACGTTTCTTTGTCTTTGCCCCAAGTGCTGCCGGCGAGCGACTTGAGAACTTTGTTGCGGCTCTGTACCTTGTTGACGATTGCGGTTGTATGCGCTGAGAAGGAGACGGCTTTCGAGGGTGACTCCCAGGATCTTAGGGTGGTTAACCGTCGGAAGGGGGGTCCCCTCGATGTGTATGTCGAGGGTGAGCCCGACCTCCTTCGTCCAAGATGTGAACAGGGTCGCCGTGGACTTTGCAGGAGACAGCGCCAAATTCCGTCCTGTAAAGTAGTGGAAGATAGCTGATTGAAATGCGGGAGCAGCAGGGCCTCAAGTGTATTGACCACTGGAGAAAGCAGGGAGATCGGCCGGTAGGACTCGCCTTGGCCGGCCGGTTTCCCTGGTTTCAGCAGTGGTATCACCCTACTCGTCTTCCAGATATCCGGAATGACCAGGGTGCTTAAAGACAGATTGAGGACCTTGGTGAGATATGCTACTCCCGCGGTGTCCAATTTTTTCAGCATCAGCATGCTTAACCCGTCTGGGCCAATGGATTTGGAGGCTTTCGCCTTCCCGATGGCTTCCTTCACCTCAGTGGTAGAGAGGATTATTGGTGCGCTTGGTGTTGACTTGCGCAGCCTTCTGGTGACTGACCGTTTGGTCCTGTCGGCCGAAGGATGCAGTGTAAATTGTCGACTAAAATAGTTCGCGCATCGCTTCGGGTCCGACGAGGCGTGGTCTCCAAAGGAGATTTCTGTTCGATCATCACAGCAGGACGCGGCAAAGCTGTCAGACCAGTCCCTTGTGGTGCGTAGGCCAGAGCACGCCCGGAAGTGGCACCAGCCCTGGCAGGCGTTACACCTGACCGAGCAGCCATTCCGGTGCACTCTGGCCTGGCATACACAACAGATGGTGGGGGCAACCAGTAGTTGTTGGTTGGCGCCACGTGTGTTGGAGCGAGGGGGGTGGGGAGGCTTGGTGTTGCTGTGAGCTCCGGGGAGCCGTGCAGGCAGGGGGGGTGCCGTTGAGGCACCGGCGCGGGGGGAGCAAAGGGGGATGCCGCGGAGGCTTAGGGCGCTTGAGTGCGCGAGAAACACTGGCGCACATAGGTTGTGGACCACTCCCTGGTTTTCTTAAGGCCTGAGCAGACCTTGAGATGGCACTATCCGTTGCATGAATTACACCTCACCGAATTGGAATTCGGATGGAGCCTTCTCTGGCAGAAGCAGCAGAAATAGGATTCGGGACCAGGGTTAGACTCGACGCCCGTCCAGGCCAGAAGTATGAGTAGGAAACCTGCAAAGATTGGGGGTGTCCGGCAGCCTAAGTGGGGTTAGGTCGCCGAAACAACAGTCCTTGGTCGGATGAAATCCGAGTCACTTCGGTAACGTAGAACCGACTGTCGTGGAAGTGAACGTAAGATTATTCGGTCGTTTTTACTTGTGTCTCACTTGGTCCCTGATGTTTGTACTTTTGTGGGTCCAAGGCTATAGAAAAGTACAGTTAGTGTAGTCGTTTGTTCAAATCAGAAAACTACTATACAGGTCCTGGGTGGTGCACAAAATGTTCGTACAAACTCTGCAACATTGTTGGGTCGTTTGTAATTATGTGTCACTTGGTCCCTGATGTTTGTACTTTTGTGGGTCCAGGGCTATAGAAAAGTACAGTTAGTGGAGTCGTTTGTACTCATCAGAAAGCTACTATACAGGATCTGGGTGGTTCCCAAAATGTTTGTACAAACTCTGCAATATTGTTAATGTCGTTTTTACTTGTGTCTCACTTGGTCCCTGATGTTTGTACTTTTGTGGGTCCAAGGCTATAGAAAAGTACAGTTGGCGTAGTCGTTTGTACTCATCAGAAACTACTATACAGGTCCTGGGTGGTGCACAAAATGTTTGTACAAACTCTGCAACATTGTGGGGTCGTTTGTATTTGTGTCTCACTTGGTCCCTGATGTTTGTACTTTTGTAGGTCCAAGGTTATAGAAAAGTACAGTTAGTGAAGTCGTTTGTACTCATCAGAAAACTACTATACAGGTCCTGGGTGGTGCACAAAATGCTTGTACAAACTCTGCAACATTTTTGGGTCGTTTGTACGTATGTCTGGACCTCGTCCGTCAGTTGTAAGAGATGTCCCGTGATGTGCCTGGGTGCCGACTCCAGCGCGAGCAGCTCTCTATTGGGATGCCCCGGACAGTGGCATATTGGCATAATTTAGAACCGGTCTGCAAATCGTCTTGTATGTTGCCAACAACGTTTCTTTGTCTTTGCCCCAAGTGCTGCCGGCGAGCGACTTGAGAACTTTGTTGCGGCTCTGTACCTTGTTGACGATTGCGGTTGTATGCGCTGAGAAGGAGACCTGGCTTTCGAGGGTGACTCCCAGGATCTTAGGGTGGTTAACCGTCGGAATGGGGGTCCCCTCGATGTGTATGTCGAGGGTGAGCCCGACCTCCTTCAAGATGTGAACAGGGTCGCCGTGGACTTTGCAGGAGACAGCGCCAAATTCCGTCCTGTAAAGTAGTGGGAGATAGCTGTTCACTTTAGAGCACAGGCCGTCGTGATTGAAATGCGGGAGCAGCAGGGCCTCAAGTGTCTTGACCACTGGAGAAAGCAGGGAGATCGGCCGGTAGGACTCGCCTTGGCCGGCCGGTTTCCCTGGTTTCAGCAGTGGTATCACCCTACTCGTCTTCCAGATATCCGGAATGACCAGGGTGCTTAAAGACAGATTGAGGACCTTGGTGAGATATGCTACTCCCGCGGTGTCCAATTTTTTCAGCATCAACATGCTTAACCCGTCTGGGCCAATGGATTTGGAGGCTTTCGCCTTCCCGATGGCTTCCTTCACCTTAGTGGTAGAGAGGATTATTGGTGCGCTTGGTGTTGACTTGCGCAGCCTTCTGGTGACTGACCGTTTGGTCCTGTCGGCCGAAGGATGCAGTGTAAATTGTCGACTAAAATAGTTCGCGCATCGGTTCGGGTCCGACGAGGCGTGGTCTCCAAAGGAGATTTCTGTTCGATCATCACGCCTCGTCGGGTAGGACAGGGACCTAATGCTCGACCATAATTTGCCCACTCCGGCACCGAGGTTGCAGGACTTCAGGTGCTCCCTCCACTTGTTCCGCTTATGTACGTTAACCAGGCGTTGGATCTCCCGTTTAGTTGCCTAATACGGGGATTACCGGGGTCCGCCTGCCGAAGGTGGTCGCGTTCATCCGCCAGAGACACCGCCTCACCCGGGAAGTCAGGACGGATCACAGGGATCCTACCTGCCGGAATGAAGCGGGCTGCAGCGGACTTCACCATCCTGCGGAACTCGCGCTCGCCAACGCGAACGTCGGTTGGAGTTGAAAGAGCACTGAAGGCGTCTTCAGTGAAATCCTCGAACCGCTCCCAGTCAGCTTTTTTGAAGTTGACATAGGTGTGGCGGTCCGAGGCAACATAGTTGGCAGGTCTGTCAATCGAGATGTCTATGGGTAGGTGGTCTGATGCAAGCGATAGCATAGGGCGCCACGTTATGCTATTTATCAGACCCGCGCTACTTTTGTTAGATCTGGCGAGCTGCTGCAACTACCCACAATCCTGGTGGGGGCTTCGTCGTTCATGGTGCAGAATGTCGAATCGTCTATCTGATCTGCCAAAATATTTCCCTACGATCGTTTGGTAGGCTTGAGAATCAAAGATCGTGATGCGCGTCTAAGTCTCCAACTACCAAACGGTTTTCACCACTGAGGAGCGCACCTATGTAGATATTAAATATTTCGAGGTCGACATCGCCTGACCGGACAGCAATCCCTTGACATTCTAAGGTACTGTCCCTTGGGTCGATGTCTACATCGATGAGACGATACTGCACGGTGTTGTGTAGAATGAAGGCTAGTCCTCCACCATTATCTCGCTCGCGATCTCTGCGAAGCACATTGTAGCCGTCGCAGTTCGTTAGGGTTGAGCTGCGACGTAGCTTCGTTTCTTGGACCGCAGCTATTAACAGCCCGTGCCGAGCCATAAAGGCAACCACCTCCGGATCTTGCTCGAGAGTCCGTTGCAGTTGAACTATAAGAGTCTCGTCTGTCTCGGTAAGGTTGTCGTGTTGAAGGGGTGAGGGACTGGATCCGAGGGCCGGCCCGTCCCCGCTGCGCATCCCGCTGTGGTTGTGTAGGCCCAACGGTATATGTGGGTGGTGTCGTGAGCGACACTTGCGGTGGGTTGTTTGCGGTAGCAGAAGCGGCAAAGCTCTTAGACCAGTCCCTTGTGGTGCGTAGGCCAGAGCACGCCCGGAAGTGGCACCAGCCCTGGCAGGCGTTACACCTGACCGAGCAGCCATTCCGGTGCACTCTGGCCTGGCATACACAACAGATGGTGGGGGCAACCAGTAGTTGTTGGTTGGCGCCACGTGTGTTGGAGCGAGGGGGGTGGGGAGGCTTGGTGTTGCTGTGAGCTCCGGGGAGCCGTGCAGGCAGGGTGGTGCCGTTGAGGCACCGGCGCGGGGGGAGCAAAGGGGGATGCCGCGGAGGCTTAGGGCGCTTGAGTGCGCGAGCAACACTGGTCCACAACCTATGTGGGTTTTCTTAAGGCCTGAGCAGACCTTGAGATGGCACTATCCGTTGCACGAATTACACCTCACCGAAGTGGAATTCGGATGGAGCCTTCTCTGGCAGAAGCAGCAGAAATAGGATTCGGGACCAGGGTTAGACTCGACGCCCGTCCAGGCCAGAAGTATGAGTAGGAAACCTGCAAAGATTGGGGGTGTCCGGCAGCCTAAGTGGGGTTAGGTCGCCGAAACAACAGTCCTTGGTCGGATGAAATCCGAGTCACTTCGGTAACGTAGAACCGACTGTTGTGGAAGTGAACGTAAAATTATTCGGTCGTTTTTACTTGTGTCTCACTTGGTCCCTGATGTTTGTACTTTTGTGGGTCCAAGGCTATAGAAAAGTACAGTTAGTGTAGTCGTTTGTTCAAATCAGAAAACTACTATACAGGTCCTGGGTGGTGCACAAAATGTTCGTACAAACTCTGCAACATTGTTGGGTCGTTTGTAATTATGTGTCACTTGGTCCCTGATGTTTGTACTTTTGTGGGTCCAGGGCTATAGAAAAGTACAGTTAGTGGAGTCGTTTGTACTCATCAGAAAGCTACTATACAGGATCTGGGTGGTTCCCAAAATGTTTGTACAAACTCTGCAATATTGTTAATGTCGTTTTTACTTGTGTCTCACTTGGTCCCTGATGTTTGTACTTTTGTGGGTCCAAGGCTATAGAAAAGTACAGTTGGCGTAGTCGTTTGTACTCATCAGAAACTACTATACAGGTCCTGGGTGGTGCACAAAATGTTTGTACAAACTCTGCAACATTGTGGGGTCGTTTGTATTTGTGTCTCACTTGGTCCCTGATGTTTGTACTTTTGTAGGTCCAAGGTTATAGAAAAGTACAGTTAGTGAAGTCGTTTGTACTCATCAGAAAACTACTATACAGGTCCTGGGTGGTGCACAAAATGCTTGTACAAACTCTGCAACATTTTTGGGTCGTTTGTACGTATGTCTGGACCTCGTCCGTCAGTTGTAAGAGATGTCCCGTGATGTGCCTGGGTGCCGACTCCAGCGCGAGCAGCTCTCTATTGGGATGCCCCGGACGGTGGCATATTGGCATAATTTAGAACCGGTCTGCAAATCGTCTTGTATGTTGCCAACAACGTTTCTTTGTCTTTGCCCCAAGTGCTGCCGGCGAGCGACTTGAGAACTTTGTTGCGGCTCTGTACCTTGTTGACGATTGCGGTTGTATGCGCTGAGAAGGAGACCTGGCTTTCGAGGGTGACTCCCAGGATCTTAGGGTGGTTAACCGTCGGAATGGGGGTCCCCTCGATGTGTATGTCGAGGGTGAGCCCGACCTCCTTCGTCCAAGATGTGAACAGGGTCGCCGTGGACTTTGCAGGAGACAGCGCCAAATTCCGTCCTGTAAAGTAGTGGGAGATAGCTGTTCACTTTAGAGCACAGGCCGTCGTGATTGAAATGCGGGAGCAGCAGGGCCTCAAGTGTCTTGACCACTGGAGAAAGCAGGGAGATCGGCCGGTAGGACTCGCCTTGGCCGGCCGGTTTCCCTGGTTTCAGCAGTGGTATCACCCTACTCGTCTTCCAGATATCCGGAATGACCAGGGTGCTTAAAGACAGATTGAGGACCTTGGTGAGATATGCTACTCCCGCGGTGTCCAATTTTTTCAGCATCAACATGCTTAACCCGTCTGGGCCAATGGATTTGGAGGCTTTCGCCTTCCCGATGGCTTCCTTCACCTCAGTGGTAGAGAGGATTATTGGTGCGCTTGGTGTTGACTTGCGCAGCCTTCTGGTGACTGACCGTTTGGTCCTGTCGGCCGAAGGATGCAGTGTAAATTGTCGACTAAAATAGTTCGCGCATCGCTTCGGGTCCGACGAGGCGTGGTCTCCAAAGGAGATTTCTGTTCGATCATCACGCCTCGTCGGGTAGGACAGGGACCTCATGGTCGACCATAATTTGCCCACTCCGGCACCGAGGTTGCAGGACTTCAGGTGCTCCCTCCACTTGTTCCGCTTATGTACGTTAACCAGGCGTTGGATCTCCCGTTTAGTTGCCTAATACGGGGATTACCGGGGTCCGCCTGCCGAAGGTGGTCGCGTTCATCCGCCAGAGACACCGCCTCACCCGGGAAGTCAGGACGGATCACAGGGATCCTACCTGCCGGAATGAAGCGGCCTGCAGCGGACTTCACCATCCTGCGGAACTCGCGCTCGCCAACGCGAACGTCGGTTGGAGTTGAAAGAGCACTGAAGGCGTCTTCAGTGAAATCCTCGAACCGCTCCCAGTCAGCTTTTTTGAAGTTGACATAGGTGTGGCGGTCCGAGGCAACATAGTTGGCAGGTCTGTCAATCGAGATGTCTATGGGTAGGTGGTCTGATGCAAGCGATAGCATAGGGCGCCACGTTATGCTATTTATCAGACCCGCGCTAGCTATTGTTAGATCTGGCGAGCTGCTGCAACTACCCACAATCCTGGTGGGGGCTTCGTCGTTCATGGTGCAGAATGTCGAATCGTCTATCTGATCTGCCAAAATATTTCCCTACGATCGTTTGGTAGGCTTGAGAATCAAAGATCGTGATGCGCGTCTAAGTCTCCAACTACCAAACGGTTTTCACCACTGAGGAGCGCACCTATGTAGATATTAAATATTTCGAGGTCGACATCGCCTGACCGGACAGCAATCCCTTGACATTCTAAGGTACTGTCCCTTGGGTCGATGTCTACATCGATGAGACGATACTGCACGGTGTTGTGTAGAATGAAGGCTAGTCCTCCACCATTATCTCGCTCGCGATCTCTGCAAAGCACATTGTAGCCGTCGCAGTTCGTTAGGGTTGAGCTGCGACGTAGCTTCGTTTCTTGGACCGCAGCTATTAACAGCCCGTGCCGAGCCATAAAGGCAACCACCTCCGGATCTTGCTCGAGAGTCCGTTGCAGTTGAACTATAAGAGTCTCGTCTGTCTCGGTAAGGTTGTCGTGTTGAGGGGGTGAGGGACTGGATCCGAGGGCCGGCCCGTCCCCGCTGTGCTGTGGTTGTGTAGGCCCAACGGTATATGTGGGTGGTGTCGTGAGCGACACTTGCGGTGGGTTGTTTGCGGTAGCAGGAAGCGGCAAAGCTCTTAGACCAGTCCCTTGTGGTGCGTAGGCCAGAGCACGCCCGGAAGTGGCACCAGCCCTGGCAGGCGTTACACCTGACCGAGCAGCCATTCCGGTGCACTCTGGCCTGGCATACACAACAGATGGTGGGGGCAACCAGTAGTTGTTGGTTGGCGCCACGTGTGTTGGAGCGAGGGGGGTGGGGAGGCTTGGTGTTGCTGTGAGCTCCGGGGAGCCGTGCAGGCAGGGGGGTGCCGTTGAGGCACCGGCGCGGGGGGAGCAAAGGGGGATGCCGCGGAGGCTTAGGGCGCTTGAGTGCGCGAGCAACACTGGCCCACATAGGTTGTGGACCACTCCCTGGTTTTCTTAAGGCCTGAGCAGACCTTATCACTATCCGTTGCACGAATTACACCTCACCGAAGTGGAATTCGGATGGAGCCTTCTCTGGCAGAAGCAGCAGAAATAGGATTCGGGACCAGGGTTAGACTCGACGCCCGTCCAGGCCAGAAGTATGAGTAGGAAACCTGCAAAGATTGGGGGTGTCCGGCAGCCTAAGTGGGGTTAGGTCGCCGAAACAACAGTCCTTGGTCGGATGAAATCCGAGTCACTTCGGTAACGTAGAACCGACTGTCGTGGAAGTGAACGTAAAATTATTCGGTCGTTTTTACTTGTGTCTCACTTGGTCCCTGATGTTTGTACTTTTGTGGGTCCAAGGCTATAGAAAAGTACAGTTAGTGTAGTCGTTTGTTCAAATCAGAAAACTACTATACAGGTCCTGGGTGGTGCACAAAATGTTCGTACAAACTCTGCAACATTGTTGGGTCGTTTGTAATTATGTGTCACTTGGTCCCTGATGTTTGTACTTTTGTGGGTCCAGGGCTATAGAAAAGTACAGTTAGTGGAGTCGTTTGTACTCATCAGAAAGCTACTATACAGGATCTGGGTGGTTCCCAAAATGTTTGTACAAACTCTGCAATATTGTTAATGTCGTTTTTACTTGTGTCTCACTTGGTCCCTGATGTTTGTACTTTTGTGGGTCCAAGGCTATAGAAAAGTACAGTTGGCGTAGTCGTTTGTACTCGTCAGAAACTACTATACAGGTCCTGGGTGGTGCACAAAATGTTTGTACAAACTCTGCAACATTGTGGGGTCGTTTGTACTTGTGTCTCACTTGGTCCCTGATGTTTGTACTTTTGTGGGTCCAAGGTTATAGAAAAGTACAGTTAGTGAAGTCGTTTGTACTCATCAGAAAATTACTATACAGGTCCTGGGTGGTGCACAAAATGCTTGTACAAACTCTGCAACATTTTTGGGTCGTTTGTACGTATGTCTGGACCTCGTCCGTCAGTTGTAAGAGATGTCCCGTGATGTGCCTGGGTGCCGACTCCAGCGCGAGCAGGTCTCTATTGGGATGCCCCGGACGGTGGCATATTGGCATAATTTAGAACCGGTCTGCAAATCGTCTTGTATGTTGCCAACAACGTTTCTTTGTCTTTGCCCCAAGTGCTGCCGGCGAGCGACTTGAGACCTTTGTTGCGGCTCTGTACCTTGTTGACGATTGCGGTTGTATGCGCTGAGAAGGAGACCTGGCTTTCGAGGGTGACTCCCAGGATCTTAGGGTGGTTAACCGTCGGAATGGGGGTCCCCTCGATGTGTATGTCGAGGGTGAGCCCGACCTCCTTCGTCCAAGATGTGAACAGGGTCGCCGTGAACTTTGCAGGAGACAGCGCCAAATTCCGTCCTGTAAAGTAGTGGGAGATAGCTGTTCACTTTAGAGCACAGGCCGTCGTGATTGAAATGCGGGAGCAGCAGGGCCTCAAGTGTCTTGACCACTGCTGAAACCAGGGAAACCGGCCGGCCAAGGCGAGTCCTACCGGCCAATCTCCCTGCTTTCAGCAGTGGTATCACCCTACTCGTCTTCCAGATATCCGGAATGACCAGGGTGCTTAAAGACAGATTGAGGACCTTGGTGAGATATGCTACTCCCGCGGTGTCCAATTTTTTCCGCATCAACATGCTTAACCTGTCTGGGCCAATGGATTTGGAGGCTTTCAGGTGCTCCCTCCACTTGTTCCGCTTTTGTACGTTAACTAGGCGTTGGATCTCCCGTTTAGTTGCCTAATACGGGGATTACCGGGGTCCGCCTGCCGAAGGTGGTCGCGTTCATCCGCCAGAGACACCGCCTCACCCGGGAAGTCAGGACGGATCACAGGGATCCTACCTGCCGGAATGAAGCGGGCTGCAGCGGAGTTCACCATCCTGCGGAACTCGCGCTCGCCAACGCGAACGTCGGTTGGAGTTGAAAGAGCACTGAAGGCGTCTTCAGTGAAATCCTCGAACCGCTCCCAGTCAGCTTTTTTGAAGTTGACATAGGTGTGGCGGTCCGAGGCAACATAGTTGGCAGGTCTGTCAATCGAGATGACTATGGGTAGGTGGTCTGATGCAAGCGATAGCATAGGTCGCCACGTTATGCTATTTATCAGACCCGCGCTAGCTATTGTTAGATCTGGCGAGTTGCTGCAACTACCCACAATCCTGGTGGGGGCTTCGTCGTTCATGGTGCAGAATGTCGAATCGTCTATCTGATCTGCCAAAATATTTCCCTACGATCGTTTGGTAGGCTTGAGAATCAAAGATCGTGATGCGCGTCTAAGTCTCCAACTACCAAACGGTTTTCACCACTGAGGAGCGCACCTATGTAGATATTAAATATTTCGAGCTCGACATCGCCTGACCGGACAGCAATCCCTTGACATTCTAAGGTACTGTCCCTTGGGTCGATGTCTACATCGATGAGACGATACTGCACGGTGTTGTGTAGAATGAAGGCTAGTCCTCCACCATTATCTCGCTCGCGATCTCTGCGAAGCACATTGTAGCCGTCGCAGTTCGTTAGGGTTGAGCTGCGACGTAGCTTCATTTCTTGGACCGCAGCTATTAACAGCCCGTGCCGAGCCATAAAGGCAACCACCTCCGGATCTTGCTCGAGAGTCCGTTGCAGTTGAACTATAAGAGTCTCGTCTGTCTCGGTAAGGTTGTCGTGTTGGGGGGGTGAGGGACTGGATCCGAGGGCCGGCCCGTCCCCGCTGCGCATCCCGCTGTGGTTGTGTAGGCCCAACGGTATATGTGGGTGGTGTCGTGAGCGACACTTGCGGTGGGTTGTTTGCGGTAGCAGGAAGCGGCAAAGCTCTCAGACCAGTCCCTTGTGGTGCGTAGGCCAGAGCACGCCCGGAAGTGGCACCAGCCCTGGCAGGCGTTACACCTGACCGAGCAGCCATTCCGGTGCACTCTGGCCTGGCATACACAACAGATGGTGGGGGCAACCAGTAGTTGTTGGTTGGCGCCACGTGTGGTGGAGCGAGGGTGGTGGGGAGGCTTGGTGTTGCTGTGAGCTCCGGGGAGCCGTGCAGGCAGGGGGGGGTGCCGTTGAGGCACCGGCGCGGGGAGAGCAAAGGGGGATGCCGCGGAGGCTTAGGGCGCTTGAGTGCGCGAGCAACACTGGCCCACATAGGTTGTGGACCACTCCCTGGTTTTCTTAAGGCCTGAGCAGACCTTGAGATGGCACTATCCGTTGCACGAATTACACCTCACCGAAGTGGAATTCGGATGGAGCCTTCTCTGGCAGAAGCAGCAGAAATAGGATTCGGGACCAGGGTTAGACTCGACGCCCGTCCAGGCCAGAAGTATGAGTAGGAAACCTGCAAAGATTGGGGGTGTCCGGCAGCCTAAGTGGGGTTAAGTCGCCGAAACAACAGTCCTTGGTCGGATGAAATTCGAGTCACTTCGGTAACGTAGAACCGACTGTCGTGGAAGTGAACGTAAAATTATTCGGTCGTTTTTACTTGTGTCTCACTTGGTCCCTGATGTTTGTACTTTTGTGGGTCCAAGGCTATAGAAAAGTACAGTTAGTGTAGTCGTTTGTTCAAATCAGAAAACTACTATACAGGTCCTGGGTGGTGCACAAAATGTTCGTACAAACTCTGCAACATTGTTGGGTCGTTTGTAATTATGTGTCACTTGCTCCCTGATGTTTGTACTTTTGTGGGTCCAGGGCTATAGAAAAGTACAGTTAGTGGAGTCGTTTGTACTCATCAGAAAGCTACTATACAGGATCTGGGTGGTTCCCAAAATGTTTGTACAAACTCTGCAATAATGTTAATGTTTTTACTTGTGTCTCACTTGGTCCCTGATGTTTGTACTTTTGTGGGTCCAAGGCTATAGAAAAGTACAGTTGGCGTAGTCGTTTGTACTCATCAGAAACTACTATACAGGTCCTGGGTGGTGCACAAAATGTTTGTACAAACTCTGCAACATTGTGGGGTCGTTTGTACTTATGTCTCACTTGGTTCCTGATGTTTGTACTTTTGTGGGTCCAAGGCTATAGAAAAGTACAGTTAATGGAGTCGTTTGTACTTATCAGCAAACTACTATACAGGATCTGGCTGGTGCCAAAAATGTTTGTATAAACTCTGCAATATTGTTGGGTCGTTTTTACTTGTATCTCATTTAGTTCCTGATGTTTGTACTTTTGTTGGTCCAATGCAATAGAAAAGTACAGTTAGTGGAGTCGTTTGTACTTATCATAAAACTACTATACAGGTCCTGGGTGGTGCACAAAATGTTTGTACAAACTCTGCACCATTGTTGGGTCGTTTGTACTTATGTCTCAATTTGTTCCTGATGTTTGTACTTTTGTTGGTCCAAGGCAATAGAAAAGTACAGTTAGTGGAGTCGTTTGTACTTATCAGAAAACTATTATACAAGTCCTGGGTGGTGCACAAAATGTTTGTAAAAACTCTGCACCATTGTTGGGTCGTTTGTACTTATGTCTCACTTGGTCCCTGATGTTTGTACTTTTCTGGGTCCAAGGCTATAGAAAAGCACAGTTAGTGTAGTCGTTTGTACGCATCAGAAAACTACTATACAGGTCCTGGTTGGTGCACAAAATGTTTGTACAAACTCCGCAACATTTTGGGGTCGTTTGTACTTGTGTCTCACTTGGTCCCTGATGTTTGTACTTTTGTGGGTCCAAGGCTATAGAAAAGCACAGTTAGTGTAGTCGTTTGTACGCATCAGAAAACTACTATACAGGTCCTGGTTGGTGCACAAAATGTTTGTACAAACTCCGCAACATTTTGGGGTCGTTTGTACTTGTGTCTCACTTGATCCCTGATGTTTGTACTTTTGCGGGTCCAAGGCTATAGAAAAGTACAGTTAGTTTAGTCGTTTGTACTCATAAAAAAACTCCTGTACAGGTCCTGGGTGGTGCACAAAATGTTTGTACAAACTCTGCAACATTGTTGGGTCGTTTGTACTTGTGTCTCATTTGGTTCCTGTTGCTTGTACTTTTGTTGGTCCAAGGCTATAGAAAAGTAGTTAGTGGAGTCGTTTGCACTTATCAGAAAACTACTATACAGGTGGTGCACACAATGTTTGTACAAACTCTGCAACATTGTTGGGTCGTTTGTACTTGTGTCTCACTTGGTCCCTGATGTTTGTACTTTTGTGGGTCCAAGACTATAGAAAAGTAGAGTTAGTGTAGTCGTTTGTACTCATCAGAAAACTACTATACAGGTCCTGGGTGGTGCACAAAATGTTTGTACAAACTCTGCAATATTGTTGGGTCGTTTTTACTCGTATCTCACTTAGTTCCTGATGTTTGTACTTTTGTGGGTCCAAGGCTATAGAAAAGTACAGTTGGTAGAGTCGTTTGTACTATCTTTGTTACTATTATTGAAATTTGCATAAATTTTTTATTTCGACATTAGTCCGATGATGCTCAAATCTAACTTCCTTTCCCTACTCCAATTTATTTATAGAAATTTTTCATTTCGACATTACTCCGATGCTGCTAAAATTTTCCTTCACCCCCCTTATTCCAAGGGGCGAGGGGTACAAACGAAACAGGAGGTGGTACAATTGGGTACCCAACGCGTACAACCCTTTGCCATATTAAAAAAAATATTTTTTTGAAATTCGTTGTAAACTTTACATAGCTGATTAAGGTCTGTTTTTTTGGCGACCTAACCTTGCACAGGTCTGCTCCTCACTCTTCTGGCCAGGCCGGGCGTCGAGTCAAACCCTGGTTCAGAAACCTATTTCTGCTGCATTTGCCAGAGAAGGCTCGATCCGAATTCCACAACGGTGAGGTAATTCGTGCAACGGATGGTGCCATCTTAATGTCTGCTCTGGCCTTAAGAAAACCGGGGAGTGGTCCACAGCATTTGGGGGCCAGTGTTGCTCGCGCAATCTAGCTCCCCAAGTCTCAACGGCACCCCCCTTGCGCCCTTAGCGGAGGTGCCCCCGCGCAATCCTCCACCCTTCGCGGCCCAAGGAGCTCTCAGCAACACCATACCTCCCATTCCCCCCGCTCCACCTCTAGTTCCCGGCAACTGCTGGCTACACCCACTATCTGCTGTGTGTGCGGGGTCAGGGTACGAGGGAGCCCCTTCAGTGCTCTTCCAACCCCAATCGATGTTCGCGTCGGCGAACGCGAGTCGCGGCAGGTAGGTACCCTGACATCCGTCCGAACTTTCCGGGTGAGCGGTCACTCTGGCGGACGACCAGGGTGATAACACGGTTGAATCCAGGGAAGCCGGCCGGTTAGGGTGAATCCTATCGGCCGATATCCCTGCTTTCTCCAATGTTCAAGACACTTGAGGCACTGCTGCTCCCGTATTTTAACCACCACCTTAGCCCGGCGAAGCATCAACATGGCTTCCGGAAAGTGCATAGCGCCACAACGGCACTAACGCTATAAATAAGCAGATTAACCGCGGTCTCAACAGCAACCACCCCTGTGAGAGGACCTCCTGGGCCTGTCGAAGGCCTTCGACACAGACAGCCACTCAACCTTGTTAAAGGACGTGGAGGCCTCACCTCTCCAAGCGGCGTTGAGGCGAAGGACCGCGAACTATATGTGTGGTCGTCAGACGTCGGTATGCTTTCGTGACGCAGGGTCAAACGCGAGAAGAGTTATACAGGGGGTACCGCAGGGTGGCCTCTAATGCCCACTATTGTTAAACTTTTACATCTCGGAACTCCCCTCCCCGCCAGAGGAAGTCACACTGATCTCCTATGCCGACGACTGCACGATATTGCCTACCGGCAATGGAATTGGTGACTTGTGTTCAATAGTGAACAGCTACCTCCCTGAAAATGCTCAATACTTCACTGGACGAAACCTATCACTTTCCGCTGCTAAGTCCACGGCGAACTTAATAACATCGTGGACGAAGGAGGCCGGGCTGAACCTCGACATCCACATCGAGGGGACCCCCATTCCGACGGTTAACCACCCGAAGATTTTGGGGGTCACCTTCGATAGCATGGTCTCCTTCTCGGCGCACCCAGCCGCACTCGTCAACAAAGTACAGAGCCGCGACATTGAGTTGCTCGCCGGCTGCACATGGGGCAAAGACAATGAAACGTTGTCGGCAACATACAAGGCGATTGGGCGGTCGGTTCTAAACGATGCTGCGCCAATATGGTCGCCTGGATCTAGCAGGACCCAGTGGGCAAGACTTGGGACTTGTTAAAACGCCGCACCCGGGACAGCGACGGAATGTCTCCTGATGACTCCTGTGGAACACCTATCATGAGGCTAACGTGCTTCCAGTCTGGGAGCATAACTTCTTGCTCTCATGCCACCATCCGGGGCACCCAAATAGAGACCTGCTGGTACTGGAACCGACACCCAGGCACATCAGAAGACATCTTTCGTAACTGGACCCTATGATGTACCGACGATGTCTGGGAGACATTCACAGGGAGTCGGTATCCAAATGTGTCGACTCCCGACCTGCCAATGCCGTCCTGGGAGTCCAACCTCCACCTGTAGCAGCTGAAGAGCTCCAGCTGCCTCGTGAGTCTTGCGTTACTCGCGCTACTAACAGATTTACGTCTTAGTCATGACCAGTAAAAAGCTAAAATGTATTATTTTAAATGTGTATTCATTAATATCCAAGTATAAGCGACACTTTTTTTTAATATATATTTTAACAAACAACCAGATCTAGTATTAATAGCTGAACATCGTCTAAGCCAAAGGCGCCAAGTTAACTTTAAAGGTTACTACTTTATCGAACAATCGAAAAACTCGAACAACAAAACCTCATCAGCCAGCATCTCCACTGCTATATGTCTAAGTGAACAATAAAAATATGAAAACCTTAATATTGGAGATACTAACTATTTAGAGAAAATAGCATTGAAAATCTTCCTCACAAATGGTGAAGAAATAACATTTGTTTCTCTCTATAATCGTCCGACGAACAAACTTCAGGTAAATGACCTGATAGTAATGGGGGAGACTTAAACGCTCGCTATCCTAATTTCAGAGAATCTTATACAAACTCTAATGGTCGAATACTTAATATCTGGCTGCAGCAATGTCCCACACTAAGCTAAATACAAACAAAACTCCCTACTAGAGCCGCAGCATCTTTCTTAGATTTATTCCTAGTAACACCATTCGTTGGAATTAGTTTTGATGACGTAGGCGCATATACGAATTTTTTAAAAATACACCAGTTTGAATCAGACCATAATGGTATAGAACAGTGTGTAGTTTCCGATCATAATGTACTCAGTTGCCCGTTAACTGAATTGTATAATTATGACAAAATAGATATTATACGCTTGAATAATGTCTTGTCCCATAATCTGGGGGAAAAAAAATTAATTGCGCTATTGATACAACTAAGGTACTATACCAAAAGTAACCGTAAGAAATCGTGGTCTTATAAATCTTCCAAATAATATACTTGACCTTATCTCAGAAAAGAAAAAATGCGTCGAACGGCATGGCGATGCGTCGATCCCCAGCAGAAAAATACCAAAAATCTTACAAAAATCATAAAAGATCGTATTCGTATACACTAAGAAAGGTATTAATTAGTCCAACTACATTGCTAAAATGCTTTTAAATAAACACACGTATCGAAAAATTAAATGAATATGCGGATTAAATAACATTACCTAAATACCAGATTTAAAAATTTATCGAAATGACTTTGCCATTGCTACTCCTAATACCAACAACGATAACTTAAACATTGTCATAACTGAAATTTTCTATAAGGTCAACGCATTAGCTTATACATTTCAGAATATACACGCTGAGAATCAAAATCTTGGAGAGTAAGATTTCACAACTTTTATTAAAAGCTCTGTTGAAAATGTAAATGGTGTAAGTGACCCAATTGTACATTTTAACACCAACCATAGTGCTTATGTCAGTCCGAATACATTCACAAATGCTAAAAAAATCGTCAGTTTTATACGCTTTAATGCCGAGAAAAGTAGTGGTGATGATGCCATCTCAAATTTTCTTTTAAAGAAAACAACTGATTATTTTTGGAGGTTTTTAGCGATACTCTTGAATCATTCCTATAACATAGGATATTATCCTAAAAAGGTAGCAAAAAAGAGCTTGTAGCAAAAAGAAAAATTATAAGGCAGAACTCTGATGTATTTAGTTTGCCAGATAACAAGTAAGTGTTACAATTTAAATTCGTGGATAAGCATTTTAGATTTTTTCATGTTAGTTGTTAAATTTTTTTTAAATTTTAGATTTGAAGAATATTTTCGACTCATCAAAACTGCGTTTATGTATGTGCTTGAAAAAATTAAGCCGGCAATGAAAAGTGGAGTCCGGACAACATCTGTATCCAAAATAATAAAATTCGCAGCAACTTTGCGGTTGTTTGGACAGGGATCATATCAGACAAGTGACAAAGTTAGCTGGAGTCGTTCCTTTTTGAAAACCCTTTGCTAGGCATGAACTTTTTTCTAACTCAGCTACAAGACTTTCAAATTCTTCTGCACTTGTAATTTTCATTTCTAAATCAATACTGATCCACATGTAATAATTCAATTTAATTATTAACAAACAATTTAAAAAAAAAATTATACTTACAATTTTTCTTTTAGTCGTCAGTAATCAAGGTGTCGACTGAAATGGCGTCGTTTGAACTCAACGGCGACAGCAATTTTGCTTAGCCAATACCAAATGTGTGTCAATAGCTGTCAATAGTTATCGATAACGACAACGCCAATACCGATTTTAACAAGTCGTCGTCGTTTAGTCTCGATGATGACAACCGTAACAAATCCCCAAAAGGTATTAAAAATTCTCTATTTGACTTTCGCCAATACCACTCAACAGTACATGCAGTGAAAATGTTGACAGATTAGTAGTGTGATTTAATTCGGCTAGTCTGAACTGAGTCTTGAGGTGCGAATAAAACTAAGTTATTCCACTTTTCAGCCCAACGTTTCGCTAATACTTTTTAGCATCTTCAGGGACAATTGTTTATTTTATATCTGTCACATACATATATGAAAACATACAACATTAACAATATAAAAACAACATGATTAGTGTGTTGAAAACATTACAATACTTACATATACAAACATTACAAACTAACTCAGAGTGCAGTTGGATTTGTTAGCAAGTGTTATGTTCGGTGCTTTTGTTATGTTGTGATCAAAGTTCTCTGTTAGCCTAGGAATATATGTTACGCTGAATAATTTTTTGGTTTCATTCGTGTACTTGTTGTTTTTTTAAGCTTTTTGTTATTTTTTCTTGCTAGGATCTGTGTTATTTTCTTTATGTTATCGGCGTGGAATTGTTTGTGGCTTATGGTCAATATTTTGTCAATTAAGTTTTTTTGCTGTGTTGTTTTTGTATTTGGTTGGTTGCGAGATAGATTATCAGGCGTCCAGAAGCGTTTAGTTTGGAGTACCAGTCAATAAGAATATTATTTGTGTACCTGTGGATGCAGACATTAAGAAAAGGTAGTTTGGAATTTGCTTCGATTTCCATCGTGAATTGTAGTTTGTTGTGATATTTGTTTAACATATCAAGAATAGTATTCGCGTCAGATTTCGTTTGTACTAATTTAAACCGCAGGCAAGACAATATTTTGGTTAGTCTTGTCCTAGAAAAGGCTTTCGATACCACTTCGATTGAAGGCATGATTTATAAAATGCATTTTGTTCAATATATTTTTAGCTGATTTTCCTGATCATCCTTAATATCTCACAACAACTGCTTGTGACGTGCGAGTTCTAATATATGCAGATAATATTCTCGTCCTAAGTTCTCATCCATATCTGAAGCAATTGGATCTATAAACATGTACCTAAACGAACTGAATACATACTTTCACAAATGGAAATTAAAAATAAATACTTCCAAATGTGAATGCACTATAGTTAACGACATACGAAATAATCTATTTCCCAACGGTCGTAAGTTCGAACCCCGAAATAAAGTGAATGGAATAAACAAAAATTTCCAAGATAACATACATATTTTGGTGTTATCGTAGACAGCAAATTCACTTTCAAAATACACATAGATTTTGCTCTAGCAAAATCAAGAAAAAAAATCTTTAGCTATGCTAATTTACTTCGAAGAGCCGGGGGACTCTCCAGTAGTTTAAAGCTGAATATACATATATAGGCAAATAGTTAGATCAATGATAACATACGCCCACCCAATTTGGTTCAACATCTCACCAAATCAAATAGAGAGATTATGTATCTTTGAGCGTTATATTTTAAGACTATGTAACCGAATTAACCGACAACGATTTAGTTTAGGTAGCTTTCGGAAAAGAGTCTCTAATAAGGTTTTATATGATAAATGTAGAGTATCACAAATATACTATTTCTTACTGAAATCATCAATACGTTTTGTTGATATAATGGTATATTTAGAACGATATTTATCACCTCTGTACTCAATACTCAATACTATATACTCAAAGATAATAATATGTTGCATAGAAGCAGCAAAGCAATTTATTACCACTTTCGATTTAACATATACGACGTTAACCACGAAAGTTAAGTGTATAATACCGAACAGTATTAGTCGGATAAGTAGGTACATAATATATTGATTACACAGTACGACAGTGGTTGGTTCACATGAGAAATGTTAACAGAATATGAAAATAGGCTTAAAATAAAGAAATACGTGCTTCGGCGTTTTGCTGTTTTTTAGAAAACCGATTTTTAAGCTTCTAACGACTGTGGAGGTTCACTTCTAATGTAATACTATTATAAAAAGTTCTATAAAAACAGATTTAATGCATGAGCCAGTTTTAAAAAGGTAATTAAATATGGATTTTTTTATTAAGAATACAATTTTTTTCTCTGGTAGATGGCGCTTTAATTTTTATGTAAAGTTAAAAAATAACCAAAAATGTACGATATTCTTTAAAAATACAAAAAAAATTATAAAAATACAAAAATGAGTATGAAATCTTAACTATTATTTATTGTTAAAAATGTTGGTGAGTCATGTCTTTTCCTTTGAAACGATTTTCTATTGTTACAATATCTTTATGGAAACGTTCTCCATGCTCATCACTTAAATCACCCAAATTTGAAGGAAAAAAGTCTAAATGGTTGTGCAAAAAATGGATTTTTAAAACATGTTAACTTTCATTTCACCATACGCTGAAACTATTCCTTTAACAATATCTTTGTTGTTATCCGCTTTCTTATTTCCCAAAAGATTTTTTACGACATCAATGAAACCATCCTAAAAACATCATTTTGAATTAGTGTTTTTGTCTGTGGACCATCGAATACACCTGTGATCCAATGCACAAATGAAACTTCTAATTAATCGGAATTTGATATGTAATGGCGGTAAAATGACTTTGTTGGACTCTACCAAGGGAATGTGATCGATGCTGAATTGACCAAGTTTGAAGTGTACACGTGCGTCCCATTTATGATTATTATAATGAAGATGTCTTTTACGACCCTTCTAAAGACATAAAAAACATTGGTAACTTTAAAAACCTTTTTTTACACTACAACTTTGAGATCACAACAGATCATCCACTTATGCTGATTGTAATTAATTAACTCAAGAATTAATTTCATATTTTCATAATTTTCTGACGTATTTCTTGAGTAAACGATTGGAACTGATGGATGTTTGTTTCCATTGTGCAATAACACTCCTTTTAGGCTTTCCACAGACGAAGCGATGAACAGACGCCATTAATTTGAAATATGTCGTTGTCCCAATTCTTTCAACAATTCATCAACAGCAACACGATCGACGAAAGATCGACGGAAAATCGTTCCAAAATACATCATCAACATTATTGCAGTAACCAATTTTTTTTTTATCTTCATATAAATCAAAATGTTCATCACATTGAACAGTATGACCACGTTTACGTCATTGTTTACCAAATTCCATTGATTCAAACTTGAACCATCAACCTCACTAATTTCTTTTGTCGTACGTGAATCACGAACTAGGTCATTTAAATCTTTTTGTGTAATATAATGTGGTACTTTGTATCCTAATTCACTTGTTGTTGGCACAAATTCAAAAGATGTTGTTGGTACAGATGGTTCAGAAAGCATATCAATATTACCTTCTATTTCAAAGGGAAAGACATGACTCACATACTTGCTGAACATTGTTGGAATTTATGCTGTGATACAAATCCTGAAGCTTACACACGAAAAAAAAACGACCAACATTTTTAACACAAGATAATAGTTAAGATATCATATTCATTTTTGTATTTTTATAATTTTTTTGTATTTTTAATGAATTTCGTAAATTTTTGGTTATTTTTTAACTTTACATGCAAATTAAAGCGCCATCTACCGGAGAAAAAAAATCCAAATTTAATTACCTTTTCAAAACTGGCTCGAGCATTAAAATCGGTTCACCCATTCTGTTTTTATAGTACTTTTTATAATAGTATTACATTAGAAGTGAACCTCAACGGTCCTTTGAAGCTTAAAAATCGATTTTCTCCAAATTCTGACGTGCTACAGCAAAACGCCGAGACATGTATTTCTTTATTTTAAGCCTATATTCATATTTTGTTAACATTTCTCATGTGTACCATTCTCGTACTATGTTATAAGTATTTTAAATACAGTTATTTTTGTTAAGTACTATCTTTTTGGGAGATCGTTTGAGCATTTAAAAGTTGGTTAAAGACTTCGTAACTACGTAAAGAAAATGTAATATCGTTATATAACTAGTCAATTACATTTTAAACTCCTAGATAAATACTTTGTATGTTAGGATAACACTAATTAACCGTAAGAAAAATAATTTTACTATATTAATGACTTGGGCAATAAAATGAAATGAAAATGCAAACATACAGTTATTTTCTCCTGAAGTGGTATCATTGCCAACTCAATCGCTTTTACCATCTTAATCCGCTCCTATTATTGCCAAACTTCTATCACCATTGAGTGAGTCTAACTGATTCTAGATTTGCTGGAGACATATCATCTTTTTACATTTCATCAAAAATTAAGACTTGTATTTTAGGGTTAGGTTAGGTTAGGTTAGAGGGCTGCCACCGCACAAGAGCACGGCTTTCGTAAATGTTACTCGACCGTAGATAACATTTTTAATCTCCCAAGCATTGTAGAACTTAACTTCGCAGTAAACAAAAATACCTTCGCCTTCTTTGTAGAATTCTCATGTGCCTTCTATACGTTCCCGAGGGAGATGCTCTGGCAACTAGCCACTTTTGGCTTGTCAGCCCATATGATTGAAATCATGCGACTTATCTACAAAGATAATATAAGTCAAGTGTGGTTCAATTGCTCTATCTCCAATGCTTTCGCGGTGAACCAAGGTATCGACAAGGGTGTCTATTAAGCCCAATAAAATTTGCTCTGTATCTCAATGACCTTAATGATTACCTCCCCGGCGGGGTAAAAATTGTTGGTACCACGATTAAGGTCTTGATGTACGCAGATGACCTTGTAATTCTGGCAGACAGCCACACTCAGCTGCAAGGTATGATAAATGCGTTGAGTGTGTACTGTAGACAGTGGGGTCTAAAAGCAAACCTGGGTAAGTCGAAAGTCATGGTGATTCGAAAGTGCACCAGGATCACATCTGACTATAACTGGCTTTATGCAAATAAACCAGTGGAAATAATAAATGAATACAAATACTTGGGCATTCTGTTAAATTAAAAGCTTTCATTTGCCAAGCACTTGGAGAATAAACTGGTGGACGCAAAGAATGCCATAAACACGACTTGGGTAAAATATATAATTAATCCACGCATTAACTTATCGAAAAAAAAACCTTCGACGCAATCAATAATGTTTTATGGTAGTGAGATATGGGGAGTAGACAAGTATGAGCAAGTGGAAAAGCTTCTTAGATACTTTATAAAGAAGGTTATTTTACTCCCAGCTAATACTCCAAATTATATGTTACATTTAGAAACCGGATTTTTCCCCCAGTTCATACAAACCTTACGCTTACATATGAGTTACATAAATCCCAGAGTGTGTGCTCTTCCTCATTAACGGATTTTTCTATCTCAGCTCTTAGGGATTATATCCCCTATTTGCTTGATAAGCTAATAGAAAAAGAGTTCAGTGAATATCTCTCTAGTGCTCAGAAGTCCACATCACATGATCTCTACGCACAGCTTGTTCCTCTAAACTCAGTATACTTTTGTGACGAATACTCTACCTACGCAATAAGCTTAATTTTCCGTGCTAGAGGGGGGTTACTAAATTTAAACGCAAGGCCCTACATAAACACGATTTCAGTATCCTGTCCAGTCTGTAACCTGGGAAAGCACCTATCACTTCCTACTTCCTTGGCATATGCCCCATATATAATAACATACGACGGTATTATTTTAGCAAGAGAACTTTAGATCTGTCTGCAGCAGTCGACATCCTGCCTGGTAACAAATATGTGTCACTCACTAATTATATAAAATATAGCCTTAAATATAAGGAGATTATATTAAGTGAATATTCTTGAAGGCAAATTTCTATATATGACACACAACAACAAATGTTATTGTCATAACTTTGTTTATTTTTTTATTATATTGTCATAACTTTGTTTATTTTGTAATTCTAATTTTTACATAAGAATTTTAAATGAAATAAAATTTGTATATATTTGTATTAGATATACTATAAAATAAATATATTACTAACTATGTTAAATACTCATAATAAATTAATACTTAAATGAAAAATGCTACAGATCTTATTTGTGCAAAGCTAAAAGGAGTTTAATATAAAACAGTAAATTAGTTAATGATTTCTTTAACTTAAAACGCGGAGTGACTAGTTTTCCGTCTGCTATGAAATATCAAAATACCGTGTCTTGTGACTCCCAATCAATTTCCAACATGTTTGCCCAATTCTTCAGGTCAAATTACTCCAATAAGTCGCCTCTGAGCAAACTTTATCCATATAAACTTTGTCCCTTCACCTCTGCAATTATTCCTCAAATATCTTCCGAGGAAGTATTTTATTATTTGAGTAACTTAAAAGATTCTTTTAATGCTGGCCCCGATTAAATCCCGACTTGGATCCTCAAAACCTGTGCTAAACATATTTATTAGCCGTTAACTAATTTATTTAATCTAAAGCTTGGGGGTTTCCCTTCAGCCAGGAAATAATCATTCATTATACCCCTTCATAATACCAGGAGTAGGTCCTCTATAGAATATTATCGCGGTATAGCAAATCTTTCTGCTATTTCAAAACTATTTGAAGCTATTGGTGTTCCACTTCTTATATAATTTCTATAACGCAACTCTAAATTATCTAAAGGAAATATACTGTTACTAACTTACTTGAGTTTAGAACGATTTTCATAAAGCATTGTCACTCTTTACTTATCCATAAACTCGATCTCCTCGGTTTTCGACCTTATCTTCTTCGGTGGATATCTTCTTACCTCGACGGCAGAACACAACGAGTCCTTTTTAAAAATATTTGCTCGAGCATTATTTAAGTATCTTCAGGGATTCCCATTCCGTTTTTACTTTATATAAATAATGGCATACCTTCTGTGTAAAAATTCAGCAATCAAAGAGAGATAGTTTTAGTGTAAATATACGTTGTGCGCATGTGCAGGTTTTACATGTTTGACTTATGTGCAGTTGCGCCAAAAAATAAATAAATATGCTTATTCCTAAATTTCCATTTTCAGTGAGTAAAATATTAATCATTGACTTTTCAACTAAAGAGAAAAAACATTATGTTGGCTCAACTGAAAACGGAAGTGCTATTTTTACAATATTCGCAATGACGTTCATTTGGAATTTGTTTGTTAATTTTTTTTGATGAAGACTTCTAATTTTTGCACATAGTATACAATTTTAAAGCATATGGTTTTTGTCAAATGAACTATAATTTAAAATAAAAAATAAATAAACGAAAAATTTTGAAACAATAAAAACAATTTAGAGTTTGAGAACTAATTTTTGGCTACATCACTGAATTTTTTTGACTTACGTTTACTCGGTTTTCCTTTTCTAATTTTATATATCTGTACTGTAATGTTTGCTGACTGCACTTGCTCATACTGCCAATATATGAGTATTATATACATATATGGCTGATGATGTAAAACTTTCTAGCATGGCTTACTGGTGTAAAGTAAATTACATGCCACTAAAGTGCTTTTTTCGCAGGGCGGTTCAAACGGCTTCGTATACATACATATATGTAACGAAAACCCCGAACAAGTGATAAACTTTGCTAGTCTTGGAATTACAATGGACCCAAAACTCAACTTCAACCTTCACATCAATGTTACAGTTAACGAAGGTGTTTTGTAAAACGATGGTCAAAATAATTCAGCGATCCTTACATTACGATGGCTAATTTCAAAACGTTAGTGAGGCCAATACTGGAATATGGGTCTGTTGTTTAGAAACCGCCTTTTGGCTTTATGGTCAAGTTGCTGACAGGTTTGATTTCTAGCCCATCTCTTGCCGAAATATAGCTAAACGTTCCCTACCGAGCCTTAAGGCTTTTCCGACCTCGTTCTGAAACCCTGCAAAAATACATATATTTTATTATCAAGTCAGCTGATTAGCATTTGTTTTCTAACTGAACAGTTTTATATGTCAACAGTTATCAAACTCCTGCCTTTCATCACCCGGCGCAGCATATATAAAAAAAAATGATATCTCCGTGCGTCATGCGGATGCCCCCCTCGCGTCGTCTGGACGGGTATGGAGGGAAAAACTGTGGAATTACTATTATTATTATTATATAGTAGCTACTGTAATATTGAGTATTAAGAGGCTACAAGCGAAAGTTCACTCACGAAATTATAGACATATCCAAGGTGTTTCATATACACAAATGACCATCGTCTTTCGCTTGAGACCGTAATAAACGATGAGGAGTGTTTTGATTCAAACGCTTGCGCATTCTATAACGAACTGTTAAATGATCTTGCCAAGCTTGCAAAAATAAATCTGTCATTCCTCTAAAAACTACAATGGCACCTTTGCCTCTTGCTTGACTTACATTTGCCGAAAGCCTTTTAGCTACTTTGGTATTGACTACTTCGGCTCAATATTCGTAGCTTCGCAGTTATAATGCCATAAAAAATGTGATGTTCCGGTGAAAGTTTTGTGAGTAAATACTCCACATGCACCGAAATATCCGCATTCCAACAATGATCCTGTGCCGTGTTTGAAAGAATATTGCAAATTGCGCTTATAAAAGCCTGTGTTAGATTCTTTTTAAATTTCTGTGCACGGGTTGGGAGAGGGTTTAGTGTTTGAAACCCGCCAAAATAATTTATATGAAAAGAAGTGAATCGTATTCATCAAATTTTATGCGTTTATGAAATTTCAATCCAGAACCCCTCCCCCGTGGGCTGAGTTCTCCACACGGCCCTGGTTAGAGATATTAGAAAATATTGAAACATTTCGGCACAATTTTTCACTCGCATCTGTTGGCTTAATACCTTATATACGCGGGTATACATTATCTAGATATATTTAGATATTTAGGTACACGACCCAGAAGCCAAACTTGCATATATGAATTATATTTAAAAAAACAGAAGAAACTTGATTGATACACGTAATAAAAACCTAGCTCGCTTCTTGGTTCACAGTTGTCGCGAGCACTAAGTTTTTTCTTTGTTAGCTTAATCATTTGTACAGTATTATTATCTCTATTATCTTTTTAAGTTTGGAAATAATAATAATGTAGTGAATTTTACAATAAATTTTCATAGATATTACGTGACGCGCAAATTTTATCTGAAAGGATGAAACACCGAGGTGCATGTGCCTGTGATAATGATACTGGTGATGGAGCAGGAGTGAAGACGTCAATTCCACATAATTTGTACGCGAAGGACCTGTAAGTTTTAAATTAATTGTTAATGTCATTTTTATTTTTATAAGTGTGAAGATTTTTCCTGGTATGCTAAAAACTATTTCTTAACTAAACTTATCATCCCAGAAATTTATCGCCACGGTAAAGATAAAGGTAGTTGGTTTTGGGACGAATTTTCGTCATCCCTTGTCAAGTTTGGTGTTAGGACAAATAATAACAGATACCACGACTGACCTGACCTACACGATCGTAGACAATGACATCCACCGCAACGTAACTATAAATACGCATGAAGAAACCAAATTAAGCAGAACGAAAAATTACACTAAAGATGGCACAATGCCGAAACCGCTTTGTCTTAAAACCAAACTTGACAAGAGATGACGAAAATTCGTTCCAAAATCAATCAATTTCCTGTCGGAAGCAATAAAAACAAAAGATCATAATATAAAGGTAGTTCCTTAAATGTTGAAGAAATTAAAAAAGAACTTTCGTTTAATATTCTGCTCGGACTGCGCCGTTAACTCGAGTTTATGAGCAATTTTGGAGTTTAACGTCAAATAAAGTCAGAGTTTAACATAAAAAAGTTGTTCGTTTAGCTCGCTTTAAACCACTTTTATTTGGTGTTTATAGATACGCAATCCTTATTTGACTCAATATTAGGCCGCACTGTGGATATATATTGACATCATTGTTCAAAAGTATTGCTGCACTGTTTACTGATTTGACAGTTCTAAATTTAAAATACGAGGGCGGTTTGATAAGTCAGCGACTTTTTGAACTTCCCGCGAAGAAACTTTAAATTTATCATTGCTCGCATTATTCGCCAGTAAGTAATATTTTTTGCGAAAAAAAAACCTACACCGAATCCAAGAGAAGGCTTGATAAAGATTATAGGGACACTGTCATCAATTTTAATGGTTAAAATGGGTTTTCTTGTGGCCGTATCAGTACAAGTGATGCCGAACGTTCTGGTCGCCTAAAAGAGGTCATTACACCAGAAATCATCGATAAAATCCATGGAATGACATTGGATGACGGGAGAACGAAAGTGCCTGAGGTGGCTGAGGCTATGAGTATCTGAACTGAGCGGGTACTTAACATTTTACGCGAATATCTGAAATTATTTGAAGGGGAGTGCGTGACTACGACTTGGCTAAGCGAAAGAGTTTGCGTTAAACAAGGCGTTGTAAGAGTTTATTAATTTACAAAAGAAGTTGATTTTTTAAACTTACCTTAGTTTTGCACACTTTATCGAATGAAGGTAAGGGGAATGAAAGAAAGCGAATGATTGCAAGAAAGAAAACTAATTGCGAAACGTTGTATTACAACCCAGAATTGTATCAGGGTATATTTAATATAAGTTAATATATGTATGTAAAAAACTAATCGAGCGACCGTTTAGACAGCATTTGCCAATATCTCCACCCCCGTGGAGCGCTCCTCTTCACTATTTTCCAGATGCCGAATTGCCGGTCGTACGCACGTCCACACGCCGAGCCACGCCATTCGCGCCATTCAATTCGGCGTAAACTCAATTCCAAAAGTCGATGACCTATCAAACCACCCTCGTATTTGAAATTATGAACTGTCTAACCACTAAACAGTGCAGCAAAACTTTCGAACAATGATGTCAAAATTTGTCGACAGTGCTGCCTAATATTGGGGCAAATAAGGGTTTCACGTCCATAAACACCAAATAAAAGCGGTGTTTAAAGCGAGTTAGACACAAAATTTTTGTATGGTAAACTCCGAGTTTATGAGAAGTGTTTGACGTTAAACTCCGAAATTGCTCATAAACTCGAGTTAACGGCGCAGTCAGAACATAGTATAAAGAAGATTAAAGAACATAATAAGTTTTGCGCTTTCGATAATATTAATTTTGTTTTGATACCTACTTTTGTGCGCAACATTCAATCATTGCTTGTAACTCTAAATAAGATAAGCACTAAAATTTACATGGCTATATGTGATGTAAAAGGCGGAGAGACAGCAGAAAAACAGTGAAAGCAGCGGGGAAGATGGCAGAGAGAACCGAAAAAGTTCATTACACATAAGTTAACTAAAGTCAAGGAATGCTAGGTTTTTGACCACCATACGACTCCAGTCACAACTGCTGAATAAGCATTGGACCGGATGTCGTTGCATAGAAGGCAAACACAGCATATTTGCGTGGACGCTATGAAACGAATTGCGAAACTTTATGTTTCGCTTTTCGGTAGCTTAAGCATATGTAGAAATGTAAAATTCAGTTTGATAATTGCGAGCGACTGAACACCATCGTTCTTCGCTATAATAAAGCTTTCAGCATTAGCTGAGCAGGTACTTTACTGAACTTTGACGCAATCATAAGCCGTCTTGATTTCACTTACAGTCACAAACGCCCTATTCATGTCATAGAACAGGAATTGGGAAGCCTAAGGCAAGGTACCCTGCCTTTATTGCAGTACTATGATGAAGTTGAACAAAAACTCACATTGTTGACTAACAAAGTCAACATGTCATATGAACCAGCAATGGCCAAAGGCCTGTGCGCAAAATTTCGAGATGACGCTCTACGAGTGTTTATTTCGGGCCTTAAGAGTAGCCTTACTGACGTACTATTCGCAGCAAAGCCCAAAGACTTGCCTTCAGCCCTCGCCCTTGCGCAGGAAGTTGAAGCTAACCATGAAAGGTGCACTTTCGCGGCCAATTTTGCAAAAAGCCAGGAAGAGAGGGAACGTAGGCCAAACCCCAAAGCTCAAGGCTTTTCCACAAACCAATGCACAAATGGCTGGTGTGAAAAATCCACACTTTAGCAAGCAGCAGGGTCAGTTCGACCAGCGTAGCGGCGAGCAGCAAAATACCAGCAACATGCAGGTCCCCATGGAAGTTGATCCTTCAACTTCAAAGTTCCGTTTAAGCAACCAAACCCCAACCTACAGGAATAAGAGGACAGCCACTTCTGATTGCACAGGCGCCCAGAACAAACAGCGAAGGGTGAACCATGTCACTCAGGATGCTGGCCAAAGGGGAAATGATTACGCTGGTGCTGCGGCTGCTGCAGTAGCGCAAATCGATGACGATACCGGAAGTGATGGTTCTGACGCCATCAATTAGGGGCAAGTCCCTGCTGCCGGTCATCAGACGAAGAGTAGCGGGGACAATAATGAAATTCCTAATTGATACGGGCGCGTCTAAGAACTTCATCCGACCGTATAAGGGGTTAAAAGGCGTCCGATCAGTAGAATCTCCATTTTCCATTCATTCAATTCATGGCACAATTAGAATCACAAAGAAATGCTTTGTGTCAATGTTCAATAAATAAGCTACATTCTTCATTCTGTCAGATCTGTCAACGTTCGACGGAAGCCCTACCCTACAACACCTCGGTTGTAGCAACAATCCGTACAGTAAATGAGGAACCCATTTATGCAAAATTGTACCGATATCCGATGGGAGCAGCTGATTTCGTCAATAAAGAGATTCAAAATCTTCTTAAAAATGGCATAATCCAAAAGTCAGTCTCCCCGTATAACAACCCATTATGGGTTGTCGATAAGAAAGGCACCGACGAAGCAGGTAATCGGAATAAGCGCCTAGTTATCGACTTTCGCAAGTTAAACGAGCGCACAGTTCCTGATAAGTACCCCATGCTAAATATTTCAATGATATTGGGTAACCTTGGCAAGGCCAAATATTTCTCAACGCTAGACCTTAAGTCTGGGTACCATCAGATCATACCAGCAGAGCGTGACCGAGAGAAAACTTCCTTTTCGGTGAACGGAGGGAAGTATGAATTTCCCGTTTGGCCTTAAAGACGCAGCCAGCATCTTCCAGAGGACTATCGACGATATTCTCAGGGAGCAGATTGGCAAGTGTTGCTATGTTTACGTTGATGACGTAATCATATTCTCCGAAAGCGAAGAGTCACATGTAAAGCATGTAGACTGGGTTCTAAGGAACCTGTATGAAGCAAATATGAGGGTGTCTGCAGAAAAATCACGTTTTTTTAAGAAAAGCGTGAACTTTCTAGGATTCATAGTCACTAGCTCTGGTGCAAGAACAGATCCGGACAAAGTTAAAGCCATACAAGAATTTCCAGAACCTAAAACAGTATTCGAAGTTAGGTAATTTCTGGGCCTCGCTAGTTACTATAGATGTTTCATCAAAGATTTTGCGACAATAGCGAGACCCATCTCAGAAATACTAAAAGGTGAGAGTTGTACTGTCAGTAGACACAGATCGCGAAATATTCCAGTACAATTTTCTGAAACTCAACGACAAGCTTTTCAAAAGCTGCGCAATATTTTACCATCTGAGGACGTCATGCTCAGTTACCCTGACTTTAGGATGCCGTTCGATCTAACGACCGACGCTTCAGCCTATAGTACAGGGGCAGTCTTGTCCCAAGAAGGACGCCCAATCACAATGATATCAAGATCATTGAAGGAAAGAGAAGTCAATTATGCTACCAATGAAAGGGAACTATTGGCTATCATATGGGCACTGGCTAAACTACGGCAGTATCTATATGGGGTTAAAGATATAAATATCTTTACCGATCACCAACCTTTAACCTTTGCAGTAGCGGAATCGAATCCCAATGCTAAGATTAAAAGATGGAAAGCGCGTATTGACGAGTCTAATCCACGAATCTTCTATAAACCGGGCAAAGAGAATCTGGTTGCAGATGCCTTGTCCAGACAGCAGCTTAACGCTCTTGAAGAACAAGAAGGCGAGTCCTGTGCCGCAACAATTCATAGTGAGCTGTCACTCACGCACACTATTGAAACAACAAACAAGCCTTTAAATTGTTTTCAAAACCAGATAATACGAGAAGAAGCGCGATTCCCATTAAAACGCAGTTTCATATTATTTGGAAATAAGAGACGGCACTAAATTAGCTTTACCTCCAAGGACTCCCTTTTAGGCGAGCTGGTGGATATAATTATACCTAAAGCAGTAAACGCCTTTTATTGTGATTTACACACACTTGCAATGATACAGGACGAAGTACTTCGGAGATTCCCAGCTACAAAGTTTTGGCACTGCAAAAATCGAGTGGTGGACATATTCGCGGCTGGGCAGAGGACTGAAATCCTCACTACTGAACACAATAGAGCCCACAGGTCGGCCCAAGAAAATGTCAAGTAGGTACTTTCGGAGTACTATTTCCCGAAGATGACCAAATTGGCAAATGAAATTGTCCAAAACTGCAGGACATGCGCTAGGGCTAAGTACGACAGACACCCAAGAAAACAGGTAATTGGTGAAACACCAATCCCTTCATGTGTAGGAGAAATGCTGCACATTGACATTTTTTCTACTGATAGGACATTCTTTCTGACATGCATTGACAAACTTTCTAGGTTTGCTATCGTACAACCCGTTGCTTCAAGAACTATTGAAGACAAAGCCAGCCTTGCTTCAGATTATGAATTTCTTCCTGAAGGCAAAATCGGTCTATTGGGAAAATAAGCCGTCACTGAATTCCCATACTATCAAGACCATGCTAACAAACAATTTCGGTGTCAGTATTTCAAACGCACCCCCTCTGCATAGTGTCTCTAATGGACAGGTAGAACGCTTTCATAGCACTCTACTAGAACTCGCCAGGTGTCTAAAAATAGACAAGGGCATAAGCGACACTGTGGAAGTCATATTGTTGGCCACTGTTGAGTACAACAAATCAATACACTAGGTTATCGACAAAAGACCAGTACACGTGGTACAAGTAAGTTCTGATCAACTTCAGCATAGTAAAAAAATCCATGACAGGATCAGACAGACCCAGACTGCACTGAGAGCTAGGGAAAATGCTCCCCGGCAGAATCGAGTCTTTGACGTTGGCGAAAAAGTTTTGGTTAAGTCCAACAGAAGGCTTGGCAACAAGCTCACGCCTTTATGTGAAGAGCGAGCTGTTGAAGCGGACCTGGGGACCACGATCCTCATTAAAGGGAGGGTGGTCCATAAGGACAACCTTAAGTAACAACATTTCGATTATTCTTTTTTATTTAGCCCTTTGGCACATTTTTATTAGATATAATTTTCAGCCACTTGGCATAGGTTTAATTAATCATAAGAGGCCTTTGCGTCATACCTTCACTTAAGTTCATATTACGGTGGTGGGATGCCTTTTAACGAAAAAAGTTAGTAAATATTTCATTCCACAGGTCTGGAATCATCTTCCTTGTCATTGGCCCGTGCGCACATCACTGACTATTCGCACGCCAAGTACATTCCTATTGTGGATGGTCGGGTCCTGGTGTGGGAGGAGTTTGCCTATGTCAAGCATTCGGCAAATCTCTCGGAATACGTGCGTGTAGTGGAAGAAACGGTCAAGCTCTTCGACATGTTCCCGCAATCACACATGAAGAAGTTGTTGAGCGTGGATACTGCTCATATGCGGGACTTAGTGGAAGCACTAGGCGCACACCACAGGATGGCTAGGAGCTTAGATTTCCTAGGGACCATGTTAAAGGTTGTGGCGGGTACACCAGACTCTAAAGATTTGGAGAATATTAAAATTACAGAGGCTCAACTAATAAATTCAAACAATAGACAGATATAAATTAACACAAAAGTTCAGGATCAGATAAATCAACTAACCTCTACCGTCAACCAGATTCTCAAAGCAGCAGATACACAAATAGACACAGGCCATTTGTATGAAACATTATTGGCCAGAAATAGAATGATAGTGATGGAGGTGCAAAATCTTATGCTTGCTGTAGTGCTCGCAAAGGTAAATGTTGTTAGCCCAAATATTTTAGATCACACAGACTTGAAATCCGTTTGGCTAGAGGAACCCACCAAGACCCCCATAGGGGATCTTATGTCCGTGTCGTCCGTTAAAGTACTCCAATCCCCTAACGAAATAAACTTCGTCAGTTTCCTAAAATAAAATTTGCGTGTAAAAAGATCACCATCTTCCCCGTCGCTCACGAGAACTTCGTCTTGCGGATGCCTAACAACATCATAGCGGAGTGTGAAGGAAAGACACACACCCTCAAGGATTGCATCGCTTCTCCGGGCGCTGTATTTTGTCAATTATCATTGGAAAGCTCGTGGGCTGGAGAGCTCCATTCTGGTGGTGTGGCTCACTGCGAAATACAGCCAAGCCATCTGGGCCCTGTAACGCTGGTAGATAACGGTATACTCATAATCAACGACCGGCCAGCGAAGGTGCAAATAGACAACATCTCAGAAACGTGGTTGCGTGGTACACACCTGATCACCTTTATAAACAGGCCACAATAAATGAGACTCTGTTCATCAACCACAATAACATACAGAATAGAGTCCCCGGAACCGCTAACTCTCCTCTGTTAAACATCACGGCCATCCATGATGTCCTCAGTCTCCCTTATCTTCATCGTTTAAATGAACATAATTTGGAGGCAATCCAACAGTTTAAGGAAGAGATCGATGTTGACCGGTTGTATCGTCTAGCATTTATCGTCGGAGCATTATGCTGCGCAATCATCTGCGTGGGACTTGTAGATTGGCGGATTGTCAAGGCAAGGAAATCTGGGGGCCAAGTGGGAGAGGTGATTGCTGAACTTGGGTTGGCCGAGGGCGGCCTCAAACTTGAAAGTGGAGTAGTTAACTAAAGTCAACGAATGCTAGGCTATTGACCACCATACGACTCCAGTCACAACTGCTGAATAACCATTGGGCCGGATGTCGTTGCATAGAAGGCAAATGTATGTATGTAGAAATGTAAAATTCAGTCTGATAATTGCGAGCGACTGAACACCATCGTTCTTCGCTATAATAAAGCTTTCATTTAAAACTCAAAAGAAATAATATAATTTATATACACTAGTGGTCGTCTTTTTGTAAGCGTCTAGCAAAAGAACGCCCAACTCGCTTATAATCAATTATTAAGCGATAATTTTTTTCAGTTTCCCTTGGTACTTTCCAATGATTTTTTACAATAGCACCACTTTCTGTCTTTCCAACACTTTCAATAATGAGGTCAGCTATTTTTTAAGCGAGTTTATTTCAACCCGCTTATTACAACTCAACTCGTTTATATTTGTTGGTCTTTTGCAAGTCGCTTACAAAAGATTAAGCCTACTAAAGTATACGTCCGCACAGCACGATGATCGGTCATTCTTTTATCTATCTCTTCATGTTTTTCCCGTAAAAGATTGTGTTAGCTTTTCTGCCCATTTTGTGGGCAATTGTATTCGCAAAATCAGTGATCGAAGTACGCTAACTTTTTCGGGTAATGAAGGTGTTACAACCATCTTCTATCAGGCCGAAAAAATATTGCCTATTTCCAGCATCTGTATTCTAAAGTACATTTAAAGCCTCCAAAGTAATACTCGACATTTCTTGAATTTATATTATACTTAAAACGATAATTGAAGGTTTTTAAAAACTCTACATTTTCATATAAGTTGCAGCTTTTCTAGAGACACAACGGTTGCTGAATCAGTGTCGTGATTTTGTTATTGTTGTAACAGCTAGCTACACCCGACTAAGGTTGGCGGAACCCTCAATCATTATCATCAAGCTCAACTAATGGAAGGTACAGGAAACGGGCGGTTTCAACAGGCTCGGTCCATAGGGAGAGGATTGTTACTTGAGTGAGCTGGGCTGTGCATGTGAATAGGTGGTTGGGGGAACTCGCTACGTGCTTAAGTTTATGAGCTATTTTGGAGTTTAACGTCAAACACTACTCATAAACTCGGAGTTTGCCATACAAATATTTTTCGTCTAACTTTTTTAAACACCACTTTTATTTGGTGTTTATGGACATACAACCCTTATTTGACTCAATATTAGGCCGCACTGTTGACAAACATTGGCATCATTGTTCAAAAGTTTTGCTGCACAGTTTACTGGTTTGACAGTTCTCATTCCGCTATTTCGCTTCGTAGCTACTGCCTCTATCTGGGAATTCAGGATTTCCGACGAAGTAGTAGTATTATCGGCCTTCTGGCGTTATACGTCAAGAAGCTGGGTGCATCAAAACGCCCTTGCATACGAAGTATTCGAAAGTTGCTTCAATACGCTATATTTTGGTATATCTTTATCAATTTCGATAGAGTTACGTTCTGAAGGGAAGGCATGTATCCGTAGGCATAAGAGGTCCACAGAGGTTTTAATCTCAGCTGCAGTGAGTCCATATTCATGATATCGTATCAACGTTTCCTACAGCGATTTATGAAGCGAAGTTCTTTCTTTAACCATAAGAAAAATTTGAAAAGAGATTGTAGTAGATTTGAATATCACTAATTTCGGTTCTTTTAGCCATGGAGATGTTTGTGAAAATCAATATTTCCATTGCTTCTCATCGCATCGTCAGTTGCATTGTCTTTGGGTGGTCTCCGTTGCTCTTCGTGAACTCCACTCCCGTTCAAAATCTCTCTGGTAGTCCTATATCGAGGTTCGTAAACGTACGCGGCACACGAAATTCCGATACCTTGTTTATCTCTTGGCGCCATTGTTCCCATAATACGTTTAGAAATTGGCTTAGAAATCCCAACGGGTCGAAAGTGGACATTACAATGCCCACAAGTTCTCTTTTTTGGGTCTCCTCTCTTCAGCGATTACTGTTTGTTCCATACTAAGGAACTTAAGATTAAATTTAAAATTATCGGGCCATAATCATAGTCAAGTTAAAGTCGACTCTAAGGCTAGCATAACCTTTTTTGACAAAACATAATTTTTCGGTTTGACTATACCAAAGTGCGGTGATGCCATACTCGGTTCCTCACTAATTTTAGTGCCATTTAATACGGGTTGGCAAGCCTTGGTGTGCGTGATCAGTTCCTATTTAAAGCTGAGGCACAGCAGCGTTATCTGACTGGAGAGGAAGAGACGATTGATTTATCACGACTCTCCAAATCATCAAGGCACAGACTCTGCTTAGGCAAAAAAAGTTTGAAAATCTCGGATATCTAAGTGATATGACCGGCCGCGTATTCCTAGCTGCATAGCTAGCTCGCTATCTAACATTGTAACTGAGGAGGCTTCATGAAATAGGGCGTATGCTTCAATGCGCTTATTTTCACCATACAGTGGTACAGGTAGCACTCGAAAGAGTACCTTGACTTTGGTGCTGCCATTGGTCGCTCAGCTCAATACGTTTCCTCTTACTTCACCTCGTTCCTTCTTTCGGACACTAGAGGTCTGAGTTGTAGTAATGGCTTCGTTTAGTAGGGCGTGGTGTCTGCGCTGGCACCTTTCGTCTGAGCAAAATTTCTTACGAATATAGCTTCTCGTAGTATGAGCCACGTCCAGTCACGGAAAACAAACACGATGTCTATTTATTACATCCCATCTAATGGGTCGGGCGGCATTTGGGTATTTTAATTGACTCATCTAAAAACTTGGACACAGTTTTCAGATGTATGTAGGACCACTCGGCTCCGTTGTTCTTTGTGATCGACTTCTTGCACTGTGCAAGTTAACACATAATATTTTTCTTACATTTTAACTCGTTACATAGTAATTTTTTGCTTTTCTTTTCTTTCATACAAAAAAGCCAATTCCAAGTAATTATAATGAAATATGAATATTTTCTTTTGGTTCCTACAATAAAGTAAAATTCCATATATATTTTAATGTAACATAAATATTTATTTCGAAATCAAAATTCTGCTTAATTCTAAGAATCAGCACAACGAATGTAATTTGTCAGCAAACCCATTGCACGCGCATCCGCTGCTGACGTTTGCGTCTGGCACACCTCAGCTTTAGAAATAGCATAGCTTTGTTGTTGCCATGAATGCAAGGCTTTAGCTTGCTTAATTGAAAGAACAAATTTAAAACTTCAGACTGCATTTCAAAGTGTCCGGGTTCAGTTGGTAACGTATAACCTTGCGTTTTGATCACAAAACCCCCTAATTGGCGCCCGACAGTTAAGAACAACCCGTGGAAAATTTTCACAGTGCCACTATAAGTGCCACTAAACAAAGCGAAACCTTCCTCCAAAATTGAATTGGAAAATTTTTTAAAAAAAGTTCTACTATAAGTGCCACTGAACAAAGCGAAAGCTTTCTTAATAAATAAGTGAAAATTAATCGGATAATTAAACAAAAAAAAGTACCACTATAGGTGCCACTAAAACTTATGAAGTTATTAACAATAATAAGAACTTATTAAAATAAATTGCCACAAAAAAGCTGTAACTATAATAAAGACTAATTAAATTAAACTAACTAATAAATAAGCGCCAGTAATAAATAATTGTGCTACCAAGCAACAGGTAGTAACAACAATAAAATTTATTAAAAGAAAGTGACCCGAGTACAACGAGGAATAGGAACAATCCGCCGGGACCAGGTCGACGTGGGATGAAGGCTCATCTAGCAATGTATGTGACGAAAATTAATTTAAGTGTAAAATTTTATAATCGATTTCGAAGTCATTTTTTAAAGAAAGAATTATAAACTGCTAAATATTTCTAAAAAAACCCCTATATTAAAATTGTTAAATATCCTGTGAGACGAAAAACATTAAGCTCTAAAGAAAATTTAAAGAAAAAAAAACCCCTTCGAATTGTGAAGGAAAACGAAGGTAAAATTAAATTCTAATTAGTAAGAATATTTTACTGTAAACACTGATAATTTGAAAGAATTTTTTTTAAAGAATAAATAAAAAAAAATATATATGTATGTATGTATATTAAAAAACAAAAAAAATCCTAAATATCTTGTACGACCACCAGTGTTAGGGAACAGCCATCCAAACCCCGACCCAAATGCTGCTCCTGCCCTACATCCTTCACCTGATTTAGCTTATCTCATAAGAGATGTAGTGACGCAAATCCTAAATATTCACGGACGGAATATTATTCAAAACGAACGAACGAAAACCAAATACCTATAGCTGACCAGACAATCGACGAAAGACACACAAACATCTTAACAGAAATTGACAAAATTCCGGATGTGGTTAGATCACTGAGAGTGTTTTCTGGGAAACCGGCAGAATTCCTGGAAAAAAAACGTAGAAAGAATTCTTCAAATTTATTACCATACCAAGGGGACTCCCAGGTATTTCGGGATCCTAAATGTAATCAGGAATAAAATAGCAGGCAGCACCAAAATTGCGCTTGAATCATATAACACTTCACTGGATTGGAGAGCCATTTCTATATGTCTTACGACACATTATGCAGATAAGAGGGATCTCAAGACCGCAAAACAACTCACAAGGATTATTTAGACCACGACAATACATGCACGAACAGAATTAATTTACAAGGATATCACAATATCCACAAGGACATAACCCAGGATATTTTAACTCACAACAGACCCAACAGAATCCTTATTACAACTCGCCCCCAAGGCCTATAGCACATAAACCCCAGCCCAAACCAGAACCAATGGACATCGACCAAAGCATCAGAACGAACGCCGTCAATTACGCAAACAGACCCAACCTCAAATATGCAGGAAAAGGGCAAAAAAAATCAAATTTAACCAGTCCACCTCTTAAAACACAAAGAAATTTGCATGCTTCCACTTGTCCAGAGGAGACTAATAATCAAGTAGCATACGTTCAAGATAATAACACAGCAAATAGTTATGAGAATTCAGGTTTAGAGAACTATCAATATCAGGACAGCTCTCAATACAATCCCTACGACTACGCAAGTTCCGACTTTACAGATATTCATTTTTTAGAATAAGGAACTCTTCGTTACCCTATTTTAATTGCAAGACGAAGAGCGGAGAAATTTTAGTAGGCACCGGTTCAAACAAGAACTACATACAGCCGCAGTTAGTAAAAAGAAGAATTCAAAATGAGGAAAACTTTTTTGCAAACTCAGTAGGAGGAAAAATAGAAATTGCCCATCACACATACGTAAACTTGTTTAATTTAGCAAGTGTTAATTTAAAATTTTATCTACTCCCCTTTCTAGTCTCTTTTCATGCTACTCTTGGCAACGACAGCCACAAAGAACTAGCAGCAGTTATCCACACTAAGGAAAATTTTATGACAATCAAAAATTCACTTAGAATACAGTTGAAACAATTACTTTCACAGGAAGTAAATCATGCCTGTATCCGAGACGGTCATATGAACTGATTTCAGAAACAGGCAATGAATTCCTTAGTTAATCAAAATATTGATCTTTTTTCTGACCCCAATGAAAAATTAATTTATACCACAGAAGTTATTGCCACTATTAGGACGAATTCAAACGAGCCAGTTTATACAAAATATTATCCATACCCCTTGTCCTTAAAAGGAGAAGTTGAAAAGCAAATAAAAAAATTGTTAGACGACGGAATAATTAGACCTTCACCAACCCCATATAATTCACCCGTATGGATCGTGCCAAAAAAACAGGATGCATCGAATGAGAAAAAATACAGATTGGTAATAGACTATAGAACTCCATAACAATAGCCGATCGATACCCAATACCGGACATTAATGAAGTATTAGCACAATTTGGCAAAAATACCTTCTTCTCAATAATAGACCTGAAAAGCTTTTTCCACCAGATTCCGTTAAAACAATCTGACATAGAGAAAACTGCTTTTTCAGTTAAAAACGGTAAATATGAATTTACACGTTTGCCGTTCGGGCTGAAAAACGCGACCGCAATTTTTCAACGCACTTTGGATGACATATTAAGAAAATATATTGGAAGGATCTGTTATATTTATATCGACGATATAATCATTTTCAGCAAAGACGAAAAAACCAATGCCCAAAATATTCACGAAATTTTTAAAACCCTACGAGAAGCTAACATGAAGGTACAAATAGATAAGTGTGAATTTTTTCAAAAAGAAATATAATTTTTAGGATTCCTAATCTCATGTAACGGAATTACCACAAACCCTACTAAAGTACAGGCAATAGTTGATTTTTCCTGTCCTAAAACTCTAAAAGACCTAAGATCATTCCTAGGCCTCTCTGGCTACTACTACAGACGATTTGTAAAAGATTACGCTAAAATAACGAAACCTCTTAGTACTCTTCTTAGAGGAGAAGATGGAAGGATATCAAAAACTCAATCAAAAAATTAAATCATTCAGTTAGACAACGAAGCAAAAGAGGCATTCGACAAAATCAAAAGTTCATTAATTTCAAGAGAAGTACTACTCACTTATCCAAATTATCAAAAAGAATTTCACTTAACAACTGAAGCTTCAAAACACGCGATTGGTGCAGTTTTAGAACAGGACGGTAAACCCATAACATTAACTAGGAGAGAAGAAAATTATACAGCCAACGAAAAAGAGATGTTCGCCATCATTTGGGCAATAAAAGCTCTAAGAAACTATTTATATGGGACAGCAAAAATTGAAATATTCACGGACCAGCAACCACTAACTTACGCACTTAGCAATAAAAATGACAATGCAAAATTAAAAAGATGGAAAGCAATTTTAGAAGAATACGACCACGAACTCAAATACAAACCAGGCAGAACTAATGTTGTCGCTGATACTCTTTCTCGACTTCCAGAACTTAACTCAGTAACAATAGCAACTCACTCAACTGACAGGTCAGGACACAATTTAACACCTTTAACGGAAGCTCCAATTAATGTATTTAAAAACCAAATTTGGATACTTACTAGATAGGAAAGTTCTTACATCTTTGAAATTCCCTTCCCGACATATCATAGGCACACAATTACTAAACCACAATATTCTACTGATGACCTCAAAAGTTTATTAAAACGCTATCTCAATCCTTCAGTGATTAACGGCTTATTTACTTCAGAGGAAATAATGGGCCAAATTCAAAAATTATATCCTATACATTTTAATACTTTCAAAATTAGATTCACCCAATCACAAGTTAAAGATTTAAAAACAATTGAACAACAGGAACAACAAATCTTACTCGAACACAAAAGAGCACATAGAAATGCCGTAGAGAATAAAAACTAATCATTGAACAATTCAAAATGCAGTCCAAAATTAATAAAATTGTTAAACAGTGTAGAATTTGTGCTGAAAACGAGTATGACAGACACCCTAATAAACCCGAGATTAAACCTACCCCAATACCCGAATTTCCAGGACAAATTCCTCATATAGATATATTCATCGCTGAAAAGAAATTAGTACTAACAGCCATAGACAAATACTCGAAATACGCTCAAGCAAAAGTAATTAAATCTAGATCAACAGAAGACATACGTGAACCCCTCAGGCAAATACTATTTACGTTTCGAATACCACAATCTATAATAATTCATAACGAAAAATCGCTTAACTCCCACTCAATAATCTCCATGCTAGAGGATCAACTACGGATTAAAATTTACAAGACACCACCACACACTAGCAAAGCCAATGGACAAGTTGAACGCTTTCATTCCACCCTCGCAGAAATATTAAGATGTTTAAAAACCGAAGACATAGACAGGACTTTCGAAGAATTACTTGACAGAGCCGTTTATGAATACAACTTTTCAATCCACTCTACAACTGGACAAAAACCAATAGAAAATTTTTTCGGACGTAAGGTTTACATTAATCCTGAACCATACCAAGAAGCTAGGAAAAATAACATACAGAAACTGAAATTTTACCAAGAAAAAGACTTGGAATATCATAATAAGAATAGAACACCCTGTAAAGACTACTTACCTCGACAGAGCATTTACATAAAAATTAACAAACGATACGGTACAAAACTCACACCCCGTTACAAAGAAGAAATAGTTAAAGAAAACAAATCATCAACAGTCCTAACAGAATCTGGTAAAGTCGTTCATAAAAGCCTAATAAAACAATGAAAACAAGAAATTAAAAATAAAATTAAAAAAATCATTTACAAAAAATTTTTCTTTTAGAAAGTAAAATCAAAAAACTTTTTTCTTTCATAAAAAAGAATTTTTTGATAAATTCCTTTAATAATTTTTTATTACCCTTTTTTTTCTTTTTGAAAGTAAAATCAGGAAAAGAGAAAAGAAAAAAAATAATAACGTAAAAAAAACAAAAAAAATAAAAAATATTAAAATAATGAAAATAATGAAAATTTAAAAGTTTTATAGGAAATGTTAAATTTTATTAGTCAATGCATAATAATAAAATAATAATAATAAATAGAATAATGAATTTTGCAACATTATTGTATTTTCTTCTATTTTCAAATTTTTAGGTTGATTGCGCTAATTTAATTTAATATAATTTCAATTTATTCAGTCTATTTATTTTATTTATTTGTTATTATTAATTCAATCCTAACACAACAAGGGTAAACCTTATAATTATTAGTGCTAGTCACAACGGATATGTATGTTTATTTATTTATTTATAAAAATAATAGAATTAGAATATCTACATATAAACTTAAAACTACGAATATGACTGAAGAAAAATAATAAAGTATAAGAATAAAAATTGCTTAAGTATTATTATTATCTTAACTAGTACTAATATATCTCTGAAGCTCGCGTCTAAATGTGCTAATGTTACTTAAAGATATCAAGCTTTGGGGAAGAGAATTCCAAAGACGAGTCACGTGCACCAGGAACTGCCTCTCCGACACCATTGTTCTGTATTTAACAGCGAGGAGCTTAGTATTTCTCATAGATTTCGTGGCAGTTATTCTGAGGGCAAGGTACCCAGGTACTTTCGAGTAGTAGATTTTATGCAAAAGTAAGAGGGATCTATACTGAAATAGCTTATCTAGGGACATGGAATATATAGACTCAGCAAGATGAGAAACGTGGTCTCTTGTCTTTATTCCAAACGCATAACGAGTGATATTGTTAAACAAAACATTAAGCTTGTTTTTGCACATATAACCACAGTTAACAAAAATTTCACAACCAAATAATAGTGAGGGCATAAGATAAGTTTTAACAATTAAGATACGAATTCGTTGAGGGGTAAAGTGTTGCGTGGTCCAAAGTGCGCGAAGCATACCATATAGCTTACCTACCACTACATTAATATGGCTATCCCAAGTTAAAGTTCTGTTGAAGATTATGCCAAGATTTTTAGCTGTCTCCACATAGTTGATATCGATGCCACCAAGCGAGATTTTTGGTAAGATCGAAGTGTCGAAAGGCTTTCTAGAGATAATAAGAGCTTGGGACTTCTTCGGATTAAGAGTCAGTGCGTTTTCGGAGGCCCATTCATTGATACGGCGTCTATGACATAGTAAATCTTACAGAGGTATTAACATATACAATTTTCTTAAAACTAACGATACAGATCGTCAATGGCTGATTTAAAAACAGATATCGGTGATGAAAAATCAATATTTAATCTCTTTGAAATTTTATTAAACTCTAAAAGCGCCCTAAATATTGGTGCATGAGAAAAATAATTGGCTGTGACCACATGAAGATAAAATGGTTTTTGAAAACGAAGATGCTGGGTATATTAAAACTGATCAGCCCGAGTAGTTCAGAACAGTCAACAAAACCATTAATTACATCATAAACAAACATTAGAGACTGGATTATTCTTCTACTCTCAAGTGATTTCAAGCTTATTAACATACAGCCAGCACTATATGGGGGCAGCGGATTCCATATAATAGCGGCATACTCAAGTTTTGAACGAACAAAGGTACTGTAGAGAAGTTTCCTATTATACGGATCTTTAAAATCTTTTGAGTAGCGGCGTAAAAAAGCAAGATTACTGTAAACCTTAGGTAGGACATAACATATGTGATTTCTGAAAGTAAAACGGTTATCGAACACAACTCCAAGATCGAAAAAATCGTTAACTGAAATAAGTTGGTGATTAAAAATAAAATAGCACGATTGCCGAAACTCCGGAGATTTAGAAGTAGACATATGGAAACATTTATTAATGTTCAATGAAAGTTTATTCCTGCGACTCCATTCGACAAGATTATTTAAGTCCTGTTGAATAAGACGAGAATCAGTCTTGCAGGTTATACTACGAAAAAACTTCAAATCATCAGCATAAAGCAAAAAATTTGAACTTTTAAAACAGGAACCAATGTCATAAATGAAGAGAATAAATAAAATTGGGCCAAGAATGCTACCTTGTGGGACACCCGAGGACGCAACAAAAGAATGCAACTTGCAATTTTCTATTTCAACAAATAACAACCGATTCGATAGAAAAGTTTTTAGCCAAGCCAAAAACACAGAGTGGAAACCAATACATTTGAGTTTATGCAATAAAATTGCATGGGAAACTCTATCAAAGGCTTTAGAGAAGTCTGTATAAATGGTGTCTATTTGTAGCCCACATTTAAATGCTGAGATGCAGTATTGAGAGAAAATGGCTAAGTTACTGACGGAAGAACGCCCACTGACAAATCCATGTTGATGCGACTCTAAAATGGATTTTGTAGCGAAAGTAATTTTTTCTTTAACCACCTGTTCGAAAAGCTTTGAAAAAACTGTTAATTTAGAAATTGGTCTATAATTGTTTATATCATGCCTACTACCTGATCAATATCGGGTTTCAATGAGGTCTTTAGGGCAGCTATACCATTCAGAACATCTATTTCAGAGACAGACAGAAACCCAAAGTCCAATGATTGGGTAGAGTCAACACCGACGGGCGTACAAACAAAGTCATCATCAGCTACAAAATTTGACTTGAAAAAGTCTGCAAAAAAATTGACAGACTCAGGCAGAGATTGTGAAAGCAACCCATTGAAATTCATGCATGTTGGAATATTGGTACAACCCTTTTTGGAACGAACGTATTTCCAAAAAGCTTTGGGGTTGTCCTTAAGTTCGGTTTCAAGTCTACAAATGTATTGATTGTATAAAAACTTATCTAGAACATTGAACTGATTCATATAAAAAATTTATTTTTCTTTTAAATTTAAATTATTACTTTGAGTTTTATATAATTTGTAGAACTTGTTTCTTTGATTTTTTAACTTTTTTAGATTTTTGTTATACCAAGGTAATTTATGAACACGAGGTGGAAGAATTGAAAGGTTCTTCGAAAAAACATCGCTAGTTTTGTATCATGACTCAATAATGTAAGGTTGTGTTGATCAGGCAACAATAAAATTTCCCGTTTGACGACTGTTTTTCGACATGACAGAGACAGCTGCTTTGATTTGTTTATTTACATATTTTCGTAAAACAACAAGGAAATGAAATCGATGGAAACATATTGAAATGTTAAAAACTTTAAATATTTAAATACAAATTGCTGATTTAATGCTTTATTTATATTTGTTGTGTAAGTGGTAACACTCTTAGCAGTGTAGAAGCATTACGAAAAGCATTCAGTGATGTGCACGAATAAGTATGAGAGATTATACGTGAATTTGTTAAACAAATATAAAAGGTATTAGTGTAAATATTACTGCAGTAAAATACATAATTCATTTAAAATTTCACAGAAACACTTACCGGCAACAAATACGTGTCCGTGGTTTTAAAATTGCGCTACGCTCCTATTATACAATCCAGAGGATCTTAAAGTGGAGATACTTAGTTTTTTATCAGTTTTTGGTGATATACATAACTACTTGTATCTTGAATATATTGCTGGCGTTAAGCTGGTGGTATTATTGGTATATGTTGTGCTATAATATCAAGATCTAAATGTACTTACATACATATGTGTTGGCAATAAATTAAATGACAATTTTATATGTACATATGTTTATTGTTAAAGTCAATTTTTGTCTCTTTGGATATATTGGATTTTGTCTGGTGGAACTACAATTTGATGTGTAGGAACCTTCGGTGACCCATTACGCGCTCTTTTGCCTTTTTTACTTTCAAGCATCGATTAAGCTGCTTGATTCTGAAAAACGTTCTGAATTTAAAAAACAAACGTTTTGCGGCTTCCGGCAAATCAACCTCGGAACTTCTTTGGAGCATTTTTGTATTGAGATTTTTGCAGTGGGCTATTTCATTGTCATTCATCCCGTGAAAAACAGCTTCTAGCTTTTTTATACCGCTAACGAAATTCGTACTGGGCTTCGTCAAGCATCCTTTGGACACTTGCTCCACCCAAGTTAACGAATTGTCATGGTTTTCGTAACCGTCCAGGTGAAGCTTACGGATGATATAGCCCGCCACATACTCCAGTGCATCTTCCTGCAAAGCGCCAATGCCTTCTTGATGTTCGGCATTGTACATGTCGTCGACAATACCGCTTTCTTCCTGTTCCTCTGACTCTTCAGCAGGAATCTCAGGAGACAGCTCGCACAATTCTTCCACTAAAACGTCGGGATTCAGCCAATGTGAGTCATCGCGTTGTGTGTTTCCGGAACTTACCAGATGCTATGTGTTTCTTGCTATTAATAAGAAATTTAATTTAATTTGAAACAGTTGGACATACTTATCAAAAAACAAGATGTTTGCAAACTTACTGTTGAAGAATGGTGATACCTTTATATAATTGTATATAAATGCTAGTACAATAATACATATATCATAATAGGAAAAATGCAATAGTAAAAATCTTTACTACCTTTAAGCGTACTTAAAAGTGACGACATGAAAGAGAATTCCTGGCAGTTTTACTAGGGGAAAATGGCAAACCCTCATAATATAATAAATTTCAATAAAAGTTATATATATGTAAATAGCAGAAATAAAATCAAATTAAAAAAAAAACATAAATACTTAAATAATTAAAAATAATTCTCACTTAGAAAATTATAAGTAAATAAATATTATACATATTTATTTACTTATGTACTTACGACAATTGCCGTGTAAGGAAATCCTTGCAGACTTGGTTGATAGGGGAAGATGTAAAGATCGCGAAGTTTTACTTTTATAAATATAAATACAAAAAAAAAAAATAATAAATAAATATAAAGAAATGATGCGTTGTCAGCTTAATACTCTGCAGAAATTTTGAAATCAAATTTCTACAGCTTATTGAGCTTTGAAGTATATACATATATAATACAAATACTCACCCAAAAGGTATTTCCTTAGCCGAAATTTGAATTCCTGGGCAGTCGGATGGTCGTACAATCCGCCCTTGCTGCGTATAGCTCCAAATAATTGCTCAAAAAGATCTTGATTGAGCCTGTATGTCAGCACAAACTTGGCGTTTACTTTTTTTTGAATATATTCAAAAAGTTGAATTAATGACGAATTTGTCATTAAAACCCCTTTTTGAAAATATTCTAAAGTCTTCTTCCGCAGGACGATCACTTGTGACATAAAGTTGCTCATTTCCTTTAGAGTTGCGATTTGTTGGTCAAATTTTATAACGAAAGGTTCCTGAAATACATTTTTTTATAGAATAAATATTTTTAAACATATTTTTTTTTATGGATATATGTACCTTTCCAGGTTTGCCAAAAGTGTTCATTGACGAATTAAGAACATCGAACCAGTCGTTTGTTAACTGGACGAAGTCCGCTGTTTCAGTTGGCTCGTACAACTCCAAACCAAGACTGTAGCAGCGTCGAATAGCGTTGGCAGTCGTGTGCGAGAAAAGCTGTGCAGCCAATTTTACTTTTTGTCGACCTATATGGAAGAAAACACATAATTTAAACATGATTAAATTTAGATGAAATTGATTAACTTTATAAGCAATAACATTAATCTTACCAGCGTTTTTCACTCGTAGATGTTCATCCGTTAACTTGAATGCGATTGACGCATCCGATTTGGAGAGATGCAAATGTTTTGCAGGTTAATATCTTCCCCTTCCAAATCAAGCCGGTATCAATAAAGTGGTTGCGGATGAGTTTCAGCAAATGCGGAGCGTCGGCAAACACGAAAACCTTTTCGCCATTTGCTGGATTTAAAAACCACGATTTTTCTATAATAAAAAAAGTTTCTGTTATATTTTTTTTTGTACAAGAAGAAAAATATCACTACTTACCATGACTCACTCCAAGAGCTTTCCACAAGTTACGATTTGCGGAACCCATGTCGCTTACCATAGATACAACATTGTATCCAGCAGTGTGAAGAGCGTTTATTAATTCCAACAAAATATCGCTCTGCATATCGCAGCTAAACTTGAAGTATATTGGTTGCTTCCACGACTTAAATAGACCTCGTGCCATCACCACCTGCACCCGCTTTGCTGGGATTTTTACGTTATCTGTACTGGCATCGTACTCAAATGCTTCGGTCAAAAACATTTCATCGAATGCCAGTACACATAGGCATTCTTTATCGGACATGCTGCTCCTGGCCCGTGCCATAGACTGGATGGAAAAGTTGATTAAGCCCTCATCCACATCCACTTTCCTGTGCCACCGTTGAAGCGTCGATACGTGTGGGAATGGATACCCTTTACCATATAGGTGATTGTACGCGCGAGGTCCAGCCGCATGTAAACAAATGGCGCTGGATATATCCTCCCATGTCCAATTAATTGGTTTGTCTAATTAAAAAAGGGAAATCAGGTTACAAATATGTTAAGTATCATAGTCACTCGTTTATAACTCACCAGGGTAAACCATTTTCCTTATTTGACCCTCGGTGAAAATCGTCCTCATCATCTCAATCGTTTTTTCCGCCTCCTCCAGATTTTTCTTAGCAGCACGGTAATTTGCCTCCAACTTTTTATATGCCTGCTTTAAACGGTAGTTTTCAGCAAGCGCACAGGACTCAAAGTACTCCCAACTTAGAAAAGAAGCAATATGTAAGTATTTCGAAAATAACACGGATGACTATGAAAACTTACTCCGTTTGTGTGCCACAATCCTTCTTATTGGCTTGGCTGTCGGATGTACATACACATGCTTGAGAGAGCTGGTAGAAGTTCACTTGACTTTCCAATATCAAGTAAAGCAGCCGCGGCCCAGTGCTCTTCCGCATTATGTCTGCAAAATGTGTTGTTTATGTTTTAGTATAGTTTAAATTCTTTTGATTTGAATTACCTGGTTTCAGTTCTCAAATTGAATTTTGTCCCGATATTGACTGTCGGCACTGCTGACGGCATAAGTCTGATCGGCTTGCCTCGAATCAAATCGGACGGTATAAAGTGGTCCTCGTATACAGCATTTCACAACCAATTTGCAATGCCGGCGGATTCACTCCACGCAGCTCTGCGTCGCATATCACCCGGAACACGAAAAAACGATCCTCCTCTCCTTTTCGGCTTTTCGGCTTTCCCGCAAATGTCGCACATATTTTAAATGTATAAAAAATAATATTATTCACAAAACTAACGCGTAGTCACAAATCACAATACTTTTCGCAAAAGAAAGATGTAAACAATAAAACGTAAACAAAGCCAACACACCTGATAGTTTGACATACGCGTTTTCGACAACAAGAATAATAAGAAGCACGTCTTAAATCGATGTCACCTATAATAGATACATCTTGGTTTTCTATAGAAAACTTTCAAAACAATCAGACACATCACTAGTGTTAAGAACGGAGTCCCAATTTATTTCGATTAAGGCAGCGTTTAGCTTTTCATAATTAGCATTTCGAAAATTGAAAGAAATGCACTTTTCTTTACAGTAATCAACAACACTATAGAATTCCAACATTATGATAAGAGGCACATGATGTTTATCCGTTCTACTTATTGGAAACGAGCATTCAAATGAATTATATATTATGTTTTCATCAACGAATACATGATCCAAAATTTTACAAAATTATTAAATAAAGTATTGATTTGGATAAGGTTAAGACTAAGAAGGCTATCTAAAAGGTGTTAAGATACCATTATATTGTAGGGCAGACCAAACGATATCGCTAAGATTGAAATCACGTAGTATGCAAAAATTAAAATCCTCGTTTTTTTTCGCAAAGATTAACAATATTTTCCGCATGTTCATTATATAAACTAGCTAAGCTATTCGGAGGAATGTAGGATACGCATATAAATAGTTTACGAAAACTGCTAAGAATGCAGACGCAAAGTTGATCAAAAAGAGTGTCATTATTTGTTAACTGTTGTATTGAAGACCGTAAAGTACTCTTCACAGCGATCAGAACACCCCCACCCTTGAAGTGTCCAGTTTTTAACGCATCCCTGTCTTTCCTATATACAACAAATTGATTTGAATCAAAAAACTCAGCATCGAAAAAATCCTTATTAAGCCAGGTTTCAACAAAAACGTAAATGTCATATTCAGCGCGAGAAGTTGCTAGAAAAATATCTTTGGATTTGGGCCGCATTCCGGACATATTCTAAAAATAAATTCTAAGAGAGTTATTGACTACTTGATTTTTTTTGTACTTTCCTCCGTTTGAAAAAAAAGGAAAAGGACGAACTTTTATATCAGATGGCCAAATGGTTGGATTTAGTACTTTCGAATAAAATGACGGCGAAGCCCCAAGTTTAAAATGTATACTACGCACGTTGTCTGCAGAAGCATCTTTCTTAATCAATTTATAGCATGCCAAATGATTATCTTGAATGCCAGAATGTCGTGAAACATAGGATATAACATTATCTTCAGATACAGACGGTTCGAAAGGAAAGATATGTAACCACTTCTTTTTAATAACAACATTCAACTTGGCGCTATCATTACATCCAATAACTATTTTCTTATATTTATACCCTTTTTTTTTGACGCACAGTAGTCCAATCGTTCGGATTGATGACATCTACAGGCGGATCAGCAACAGTAAACGAATGCGAATTGTGAGCAGGCAGCACAGCAAGAAACTGAGTAGATGGCGAAGCAGCAATTATAGCAGTGGACGTCGCAGTCACTAGCTTAGTGGTAGTAGCAGAAGCGTGAGAAGGCAACATTGGGCAGCAAAGCTGATAATTCAGTACCTGTAGTAGCAGCAATCTGAGTTTGCATCGTAGTCATGGGCAGAGCGCGGCGGCAATTTAGCTCTCCTTGCGCCAGTGACAGTGTCGCTATACGACTTATGAGCGGTAGCAGCGGGCGAAGCAATAGCATCAGCAGACAAAGAGCATGGAGATGACGATTTTACATGTTTGTTTTCGATTTATGAGAAAGGCAGCTAATAACAACATCACGTAAGGCTTTGATTTCCGCTAGCAAGAGAGACAAAGTGGCATCTTTGGCATCTAATTTAGAGCGCAATTCACGAACTTCCACTTGAAGGGTGTCTAGTTTTTGCAATAAACACTTAGTATCTTCGTGAAGAGCACTGACAGTAGAAATGAGACGAGTATTAACAGCATTAATTTCGGCAAGCTCATCGGCCACAGAAGATAACTTTTGGTGTTTAATTACATTTTCATGAGAGTTATTTATTTGACGCTCGGTACTTATATCCACAGCAGCGGGAGGTGGAGGAGATCGAATTGAACTACGGCGCTCAACCATACAAATATTGCAAAAAAACGGCTTATCTGTGCTCAGCAAATACTCAAGATCAGCCTGTTGAATGCCAACACATTTGAGATGAAAAAACTTATTGCATTTAGAGCACTGCACTTTAGATTGAGTGCGATCTACTTTTTGCGCACAAACACAAGGCATATGAAATGGATTTTCAAATTATTTTCACAACAAATGATTAAATCCAATGCTGATAGAAGAGTCACTGTCTCAAATTGATTATATTAACCATGCCAAGAGTAAGCATTTATAATTGTAAATAACTATGCGATTTATATTTATTCAAAGAATATCGGAGCGAATAGCAAAACACGACCGCTCGGCGCGAATGACGACATACTAATAACAACGATTACTGCAAATGTCCAGATCTTGGACTACTCTTCATCCCAACTCGTTACAATCGACTCAGGACCGACAAAATTGCAAATAGGAACGTTTAAAATTATTCACTTAATAGAATTACAAGACTATGACGACACCATACACCGCTTGGAGACAACTTTAAACGAAATAATACCAAACCACCCCTTAAACCTTATTTTTTCATCGCTCGTCAATCAATCAAAAAATTATCTAAATAGAGTTAGGATAAATAAACACAATGTGAAAAGATCGTTAGATTTTATAGGTTCCGCATGGAAATGGATGGCCGGAAATCCCGACCATAGCGACTACAATATTTTAATTGAGAAATGAATAATGTTTTAGATAACAATAACAGACAAGTTATAATAAAAAAATTAACAAGTGAGAAAATGAACGAAAAAGTCGAAAACACTAATAAAATCTCTAAATTTAGTAGAGGAAAAAAGAGAAATTGATAGTAATTTAATAATGCAAATTAAATTTAAATTGGAAATAATAAAAGAAGAACTAATTAATATAGCCTACGCCGTTCATTGGGCAAAGTCAAATATAATAAATTCATATATTTTATCTGATAATGAAATGGAAATTACAAAAAATTTCTTAGAAAACGAAAACATAACTTTTATAAATATAGATGAAACATTAGAATTTGCTGAAATTAGAATTGCTTCCAATAAGGAAAGCTTAGTTTATATAATAAATCTGCCAACAACGGAAAAAGATGATTACAGAAGCTTAGAGATAAGACCAATAAAAAAGGAGAACTTATAAACAGAATACAATTTAAGTCAATTTTAACGTGTAAAAATAAAACTTACGGAAAAATCAATGATTGTAAATCAAACAATAATTTCTCGATATGTTCAAATAATGCAATCGAAGACTACGAATGGCACATGCATAGCACATCTGCTAAAAAGTAAAATTGATAATTGTACTAAAATAAATACCAACATGTAAAAACAGTTGAGGAAATATCAAATAATATAATGGTTTTTTAAATTTCGAAAATGAGACTACGAAGCTTAAAGGAACGTATGTAATAAGACACTCTAACACGAGTATAGAATTAGATAATAAAATGTATTTCGCAAAAGAAATAACAGAAAAGAAACCTTTGCCGGCGATACTACAGCCAATGGCAGCCCATAGCAAAATAGAAGAAGTATTGTGTTTGAATTCAATTAAAGAATTTCAATTAAATGAGTTAGCAACAATAACTCTCTTAAAACCACGTAATTATATTTATATTTCTATTAAGTAATATCTATAGGAATTATTATACTTATAATTGTAATAATTATATTAAAAATCAAAAGAAACAAAATAAACGAAAAACGTAACCAAGACACTATTGAAATCGGGATTAAAGATCTACCAAAACTTTGCGTAACTCATTCGAACGAGGACGCTCGAATTTAAGTGCGGAGGAGTTAACACATAATATGTTTACTTATACTATGTTCTGACTGCGCCGTTAACTCGAGTTTATGAGCAATTTTGGAGTTTAACGTCAAACACTTCTCATAAACTCGGAGTTTACCATACACAATTTTTTTGTCTAACTCGCTTTAAACACCACTATTTTTTGGTGTTTATGGACGTGCAACCCTTATTTGAACAAATATTAGGCCGCACTGTTGACAAATTTTGGCATTATTGTTTAAAAGTTTTGCTGCACTCTTTACTGGTTTGACAGTTCATAATTTCAAATACGAGGGCGGTTCAATAGGTCATCGACTTTTGGAATTTCCCGCACAGAAACTTTAATTTCATCATTGCTGCTTTTAACCGCCATCTTATAATAAACTACTAAGTATGCTGATAAAGCAATATTTTTGCGTAAAAAAAACCATCACCTAAATCAAGCAAAGGCTTGATAAGTAGGTACTATAAGGACCTTGCACAAATAATTTCAATAGTTTAAAATTGAATTACTAAGTTCCGTTGTTGTCGCGGCATCACAAGTGGCACCGAAAGTTCAGTTCGCCCAAAAGTGGTCGTTACACCAGAAATCGTCGTTAGAATCCATGGAATGATATTGGAAGACCGGAGAACGAAAGTATGTGCGGTGGCTAAGGTTGTAGGTAACCAACTGAGCGGGAACCTCAAAACTAAAACGAATATTTGAATGTATATAAAAAGCTATCCGCGCGATGGGTGCCGCGATTGCTTACACTCGACCATAAGCGTAACCGGTTGATCTCGTCAAAACCATGGACTACGAATTGCTGCCCCATCCAGCATATTCTCCAGATTTAACCCAATGCGACTATTTCCTATTTCTAAACTTGAAGATATGGCTCGGTGGTAAGTGGTTTGGGTCAAATGAAGAGAATATCACAAAAACAAACGCTTATTTTAAAAGCCTTGAGAAAAGCTATAATAAAGGAATAAAAAATTGTGTATAGAGTTGAAAGGAGAATATGTTAAGGTATATAACGCTTTTTTGCCGAAAAAATGTATTTTATTCAAAAGTCAATGATTTGTCAAACCGCCTTCGTTAATAATTTGTAAACAAAAGGAATCAAATTTCACAAACAAAAATTTTAAATAATGATGCAAAACCACCGTCAGCACAAATCGCCGTCTACTATGGAGTTGCCTTCGCATTCAACATTGCTCAGTGGTCCATGCCATCGCAAGCATTATCCAATTATATGCACTTTTTTTTTAAACATTTGTAAATAAAGGTACAAATGTATTTTCATAAGCAAAACAAAATTTGTATTTGAAAGTAAATAAACAAATGTCAATTAAACTCAAAGTTTCTTAAACACCTCAATGAGAACGCTTGACAGTTGTTCATAAACTCAAAACCACAAACTCGAGTTTACTGCGCAGTCAGAACATAGTATTACCTTTTAACTCGTTACATAGTAATTTTTTGCTTTTCTTTTCATTCATACAAAAAAGCCAATTCCAAGTAATTATAATGAAATATTAATATTTTCCTTTGGTTTCCATAATAAAGTAAAATTCCATTTAAATTTTAATGTAGCATAAATATTTATTTCGAAATCAAAATTCTGCTTAATTCTAAGAATCAGCACAACGAATTTAATTTGTCAGAAAACCTATTGCACGCGCATCCGCTGCAATTACTTTGCTTATTGTAAAACCCCCTATTTTGCATATTAAATCAGCATGTTCACTCGCTCAAGCGTCGAAATGTATGATCGTAGAATATGGCTGTATCAAGGCGGCGACCTGTCCCTATCCTGTTTCTGACTCATCGGTAGGTTTAATAATAGTTCCTCCAATGTCGTAGGGTTGGCCTTGTGTTGTTGCCCATTCACTAATTGCAGGAATATTGCTTAATATTTTAAAGGTATCAACTTGATCAAAGCATTCTCCGAAATAGAAGGCATATAAGTCGGAGTCGAATGCGAAGCTTCTCTATGCCTCCGCCGATGTTATCTGAATTAAAAGCGATTTGATAACCTCGCGCGCTTCTCATTTGACCGCTGTCTTTTGTCCAGATTGGTACAGTGAAGTTGACTGGGTATAGGCTGTATAAAAAACCGGCAATATTCTGGATACCGGGTAAGTCTTCCGTAGCCCGATTACATAATTGTTGGCATTGCGTACGCATGAAATTATAAAAGGCCGGCAATTATCGACGACAATGATGTGTAGGGCACACCTGAATCGAGCGCTTGGCCCGCTATTGAATACGGTTTCCAATGGCAGACTTAAAAATTATACCAGTCCATGGAATGGTTAATCAGAAAGCCTGTGTAACTGCTTCGCTTTTTCGGGACTGGTTTTCGAAATTTTATGTACCCGAAGTTCAGGATAACCTTCGTTATAAGGACCTGGAGTTAAAAGCATTGCTCTTAATTGATAACGCTCCTGGATATCCAGTACTAAACACAACATTCAAGTTTATCTTAGAGAAATAAGAAAATGATTTGGAACTGAAGCACGGAAGGCTTTTGCAATTAAAAACTGCACATATTGTGCCAAAAACGCCCTAAACGAAATTAAAAAATGTACCATTAAAAAAAGTTGAAAAAGATGTCACATTGTCAGCGGACGAGATAGCGGGCGGAAAGTTTAAGCACATACTATACATATGCAGAAATTTCTGAACTAGCCCATGTCATTTGGTTGGTAAAGGATTGGATCTTGACGAGCTTCTAAAAGATTCTGTTGCAGAAGATGATTCGATTATTAATGATATTGATGCCAATAACAATGAACATAAACAGGATGCGGAATTCAACGCAAACGAATCACTTACACCACGTGCAAGTTGTATTCAATTATAGCGAATCTGCGTCTCAGCTGATCGCAAAGTTCTACAAAGCTTATGTGAGGATGTAAATTTTCGCAGTTAAAGTTAAATAGTTTTCCCCAAATGCATCTCTGGTCAAATATTTAAACGGCCGCAGGAGAATAATTAATGATTTCAAAGTTTTTATTTCCTTACCAGTTGCAATATTTAGATTTATTGAGCTCTCTTGCAGTAATTTCTTAACAAATTTTTGGCATCTCTTAAAAGCGTTCCGCTATGGTCGAAATGGCCGAGTGAGTAGCGGTACGTTCTATAACTCGAAATGCCACTGAGTTCGAGGTTTGTACCTCCACCAAGACAGGTAAAATCTTAATAGAAAATAGTTTTTTTCTAATAGTTTTCAACTATTATACTACTATTTTACTATTGAAAATATTCCTTAATAAAATATACGTTTATATTGTTAGATATATGTACCAATACTCTTTCCCAACTACGCTTTAAACTTCTGTTCCGCAAATATAAGATTACAATTATAAGATTTCTGAAGCTGTGAAGATGCTATAATAGCTGTAATACAATTGGGCTAGCGATATGGTGGCAACACAGACAAAATATGTTTGTACTTATATTTACAAATATTTAAAAAAAAAAAAGTGCAACTCCATGGTATACGGCGATTTGTCGTGAAGGTGTTTTTGCATCAATATTTGAAATTTTTGTTTGTGAAATTTGATTCATTTTGTTTACAAATAATTAATGAAGGCGGTTTGATAAATCATTGTCTTTTGAATAAAACTCATTTTATCAGCAAAACTACATATTTTATCGGCAACTCTGCACCATTTTTTTATTCCTTCCAAATTATAGCTTTTCTCAAGGCTTTTAAAATAAGCGTTGTTGTGATATTCTCTTAATTTTACCCAAACCTCTTACTTACCAGCCATATTTTAAGTTTGAAAATAGGAAAAAGTCGCATTGGGCTAAATCTGGATTTATGGATTTTTGCCATGGTTTTGAAGAGTGTGAGCAATCGCGGCGGATAGCTTTTTTATATAAAAAAATTCGTTTTAAATGTGATGTTGCCGCTCAGTTGGTTGCCTACAACCTCAGCTACCTCACACATTCGTTCTCCGGTCTTCCAATATCATTCCATGGATTCTAACGACGATTTCTGGTGTAACTACCACTTTTGGACGACCTGAACGTTCGGCGCCACTTGTGATGCCTCGACAACAACGGAACTCAGTAATTCAATTTTTAACTATTGAAATTGTTGGTGCAAGGTCCTTATAGTATTTATCAAGCCTTTGCTTGATTTAGGTGATGGTTTTTTACACAAAAAATATTGCTTAATCAGCTAACTTAGTAGTTTATTATAAGATGACAGTTAAAAGCAGCAATGATGAATTTAAAGTTTCTGGGCGGGAAATTCCAAAAGTCGATAGACCTATCAAACCGCCCTCGTATTTGAAATTATGAACTGTCAAACCACTAAACAATGCAGCAAAACTTTCGAACAATGATGCCAAAATTTGTCGACAGTGCTGCCTAATATTGGGGCAAATAAGGGTTACACGTCCATAAACACCAAATAAAAGTGGTGTTTAAAGCGAGTTAGACAAAAAAGTTAATGGCGCAGTCAGAACATAGTATAAAGAAAAATAAAAATCATATATTAATTTTGTTTCGATACCTACATACTTATATCGCAGTAAAAAGTATCGAGTACAAAAATTGGTAAATTGAGAAAAGTATCGAGTATGTACGTGGATTTACCGATCGATTCATCCCAGAGTAGTACCTACCAGCACCAGAAGAAGTAGTTTTTACTGTGGTATCGTTGTTTACATTATCAACCACAGATGATAAGCCGAAAGTTTGTGCGCAACATTCAAGCATTGCTTGTAACTCTCAATAAGATCAGCACTAAAATTTACATCGCTATATGTGATGAAAAAGGCGGAGAGACGGCAGAAAAACAGTGAAAGCAGCGGGGAAGATGGCAGAGAGAATCGAAAAAGTTCATTACACATACATATACATATATATACTAGTGGTCGTCTTTTTGTAAGCGACTAGCAAAAGAACGCCCAACTCGCTTATAATCAACTCTCTTATATTTTGAATACACTTTACTAGTGTTAGTCTGTCAAAATTAATGGTCGTTTGTAAAATTTGCTAGCAAAACAAAACAAAAGAGAAATTCATATAAGATGAGTTTTAACTTACGTCTGCTCTATATTGTTTGTTTTTTTTTTACTTATTTTGATGTTTAGCGAAATTTTTTTCCAGTTTCCCTTGGTACTTTCCAATGATTATTCACAATAGCACCACTTTCTCTCTTTCCAACACTTTCAATAATGAGGGCGGCTATTTTTTAAGCGAGTTTATTTCAAGCCGCTTATTACAACTCAACTCGCTTATATTTGTTGTCCTTTTAAAGTCGCTTACAAAAGATGAGGCCTACTACAGTATACGTCCGCACAGCACGATGATCGGTCATTCTTTTATCTATCTCTTCATGTTTTTTCCGTACAAGATTGTGTTAACTTTTTTGCCCATTTTGTGGGCAATTGTATTCGCAAAATCACTGATCGAAGTACGCTAACTTTTTCGGGTAATGAAGGTGTTACAACCATCTTCTATCAGGCCGAAAAAATATTGCCTATTTACAAGCATCTGTATTCTAAAGTACATTTAAAGCCTCGAAAATAATATTTGAAATTTCTTAAAACGATAATTGAAGGATTTCAAAACTCTACATTTTCATATAAGCTGCAGCTTTTCTAGAGACACAACGGTTGCTGAATTAGTGTCGTGATTTTGTTATTGTTGTAGCAGCTAGCTACATCCGACTAAGGTTGGCGGAACCCTTAATCATTATCGTTAAGCTCAACTAATGAAATGTACAGGAAACGGGCGGTTTCAATAGGGTCGGACCATAGGGAGAGGGTTCTTACTTGAGTGAGCTTGGCTGTGCATGTGAATAGGTGGTTGGGGGAACTCGCTACGTGCTTAAGTTTATGAGCTATTTTGGAGTTTAACGTCAAACACTACTCATAAACTCGGAGATTGCCATACAAATATTTTTCGTCTAACTCCTTTAAACACCACTTTTATTTGGTGTTTATGGACATACAACCTTTATTTGACTCAATATTAGGCCGCACTGTTGACAAACATTGGCATCATTGTTCAAAGGTTTTGCTGCATAGTTTACTGGTTTGACAGTTCTCAATTTCAAATACGAGGGCGGTACATGCCGCTATTTCGCTTCGTAGCTACTGCCTCTATCTGGGAATTCAGTATTTCCGACGAATATTTCTTAAAGTCGCTTCGTGGTTTTGTGCTCACACGGTAGTATTATCGGCCTTCTGGTGCTATACGTCAAGAAGCTGGATGCATCAAAACGCCCTTGCATACGAAGTATTCGAAAGTTGCTTCAATGCGCTATCTTTTAGTATATCTTGATCAATTTCGATAGAGTTACGTTCTGAAGGGAAGGCATGTATCCGTAGGCATAAAAGGTCCACAGAGGTTTTAATCTCTGCTGCAGTGAGTCCATACTCATGATATTGTATCAACGTTTCCGACAGCGATTTATGAAGCGAAGTCCCCACGCTACTGCTCTCTTCAACCCTAAGAAAAATTTGAAAAAAGATTGTAGTCGATAAGAATATCACTAATTTCGGTTCTTTTAGCCATCGAGATGTTTGTGAAAATCAATATTTCCATTGCTTCTTATCGCATCAACTCGGGTAAGTCTTCCGTAGCACGATTACATAATTGGTCAAAAATGAAAAATTATTGACTCATTTTTCGGGACTAGTTTTCGAAATTTTATGGAGTTAAAAGCATTGCTCTTAATTGATAACGTTCCTGGACATCCAGTAATTGAACATGCAATCATTAAATTACTAAACACAACATTCAAGTTTATCTTAGAGAAATAAGAAAATGATTTGGAACTGAAGCATGGAAGCCTTTTGCAATTAAAAACTGCACAGATTATGCCATAAACGCCCTAAATGAAATTAAAAAATGTACCATTAAAAAAAGGAGAGAAAAATGTCACATTGTCAGCGGACGAGATAGCGGGCGGAAAGTTTAAGCACATATGCTGAAATTTCTGAACTAGCCCATGTCATTTGAGCTCTTGACGAGCTTCTAAAATATTCTGTTGCAGAAGATGATTCGATTATTAATGATATTGATGCCAATAACAATGAACATAAGCCGGATGCGGAATTCAACGCAAACGAATCACTTACACCACGTGCAAGTTGTATTCAATTATAGCGAATCTGCGTCTCAGCTGATCGCAAAGTTCTACAACGCTTATGTGATGATGTAAATTTTCGCAGTTAAAGTTAAATAGTTTTCCCCAAATGCATCTCTGGTCAAATATTTAAACGGCTGCAGGAGAATAATTAATGATTTCAAAGTTTTTATTTCCTTACCAGTTGCAATATTTAGATTTATAGAGCTCTCTTGCAGTAATTTCTTAACAAATTTTTGGCATCTCTTAAAAGCGTTCCGCTATGGTCGAAATGGCCGAGTGAGTAGCGGTACGTTCTATAACTCGAAATGCCACTGAGTTCGAGGTTTGTACCTCCACCAAGACAGGTAAAATCTTAATCATAAAAAATAGTTTTTTTCTAATAGTTTTCAACTATTATACTACTATTTTACTATTGAAAATATTCCTTAATAAAATATACGTTTATATTGTTAGATATATGTACCAATACTCTTTCCAACTACGCTTTAAACTTCTGTTCCGCAAATATAAGATTACAATTATAAGATTTCTGAAGCTGTGAAGATGCTATAATAGATGTAATACAATTGGGCTAGCGATATGGTGGCAACACAGACAAAATATGTTTGTACTTATATTTACAAATATTTTTAAAAAAAAAAGTGCAACTCCATGGTATACGGCGATTTGTCGTGAAGGTGTTTTTGCATCAATATTTGAAATTTTTGTTTGTGAAATTTGATTCATTTTGTTTACAAATAATTAATGAAGGCGGTTTGATAAATCATTGTCTTTTGAATAAAACTCATTTTATCAGCAAAACTACATATTTTATCGGCAACTCTATGCACCATTTTTTTATTCCTTCCAAATTATAGGCTTTTAAAATAAGCGTTGTTGTTGTGATATTCTCTTAATTTTACCCAAACATCTTACTAACCAGCCATATCTTAAGTTTGAAAATAGGAAAAAGTCGCATTGGGCTAAATCTGGATTTATGGATTTTTGCCATGGTTTTGAAGAGTGTGAGCAATCACGGCGGATAGCTTTTTTATATAAAAAAATTCGTTTTAAATGTGATGTTGCCGCTCAGTTGGTTGCCTACAACCTCAGCTACCTCACACACTCGTTCTCCGGTCTTCCAATATCATTCCATGGATTCTAACGACGATTTCTGGTGTAACTACCACTTTTTTAACTATTGAAATTGTTGGTGCAAGGTCCTTATAGTATTTATCAAGCCTTTGCTTGATTTAGGTGATGGTTTTTTACACAAAAAATATTGCTTAATCAGCTAACTTAGTAGTTTATTATAAGATGACAGTTAAAAGCAGCAATGATGAATTTAAAGTTTCTGGGCGGGAAATTCCAAACGTCGATAGACCTATCAAACCGCCCTCGTATTTGAAATTATGAACTGTCAAACCACTAAACAATGCAGCAAAACTTTCGAACAATGATGCCAAAATTTGTCGACAGTGCTGCCTAATATTGGGGCAAATAAGGGTTACACGTTCATAAACACCAAATAAAAGTGGTGTTTAAAGCGAGTTAGACAAAAAAGTTAATGGCGCAGTCAGAACATAGTATAAAGAAGAATAAAAAACATATATGTTTCGATACCTACTTAGATCGTAGTAAAAAGTATCGAGTACAAAAATGCTTGGTAAATTGAGAAAAGTATCGATGACGTGGATTTACCGATCGATTCATCCCAGAGTAGTACCTACCAGCACCAGAAGAAGTACTTTTTACTGTAGTATCGTTGTTTACATTAGCAACCACAGATGATAAGCCGAAAGTTTGAGCGCAACATTCAAGCATTGCTTGTAACTCTAAATAAGATCAGCACTAAAATTTACATCGCTATATGTGATGAAAAAGACGGAGAGACGGCAGATAAACAGTGAAAGCAGCGGGGAAGATGGCAGAGAGAATCGAAAAAGTTCATTACACATACATATATATACACTAGTGGTCGTCTTTTTGTAAGCGACTAGCAAAAGAACGCCCAACTCGCTTATAATCAACTCTCTTATATTTTGAATACACTTTACTAGTGTTAGTCTGTCAAAATTAATGGTCGTTTGTAAAATTTGCTAGCAAAACAAAACAAAAGAGAAATCCGTATAATATGAGTTTTAACTTACGTCTGCTCTATATTGTTTTTTTTTTTTTTTTACTTATTTTGATGTTTAGCGAAATTTTTTTCCAGTTTCCCTTGGTACTTTCCAATGATTATTCACAATAGCACCACTTTCTCTCTTTCCAACACTTTCAATAATGAGGGCGGCTATTTTTTAAGCGAGTTTATTTCAAGCCGCTTATTACAACTCAACTCGCTTATATTTGTTGTCCTTTTAAAGTCGCTTACAAAAGATGAGGCCTACTACAGTATACGTCCGCACAGCACGATGATCGGCCATTCTTTTATCTATGTATCTCCATGTTTTTTCCGTACAAGATTGTGTTAACTTTTTTGCCCATTTTGTGGGCAATTGTATTCGCAAAATCACTGATCGAAGTACGCTAACTTTTTCGGGTAATGAAGGTATTACAACCATCTTCTATCAGGCCGAAAAAATATTGCCTATTTACAAGCATCTGTATTCTAAAGTACATTTAAAGCCTCGAAAATAATATTTGAAATTTCTTAAATCTATATTATACTTAAAACGATAATTGAAGGATTTCAAAACTCTACATTTTCATATAAGCTGCAGCTTTTCTAGAGACACAACGGTTGCTGAATTAGTGTCGTGATTTTGTTATTGTTGTAGCAGCTAGCTACACCCGACTAAGGTTGGCGGAACCCTTAATCATTATCGTTAAGCTCAACTAATGAAATGTACAGGAAACGGGCGGTTTCAATAGGGTCGGACCATAGGGAGAGGGTTCTTACTTGAGTGAGCTTGGCTGTGCATGTGAATAGGTGGTTGGGGGAACTCGCTACGTGCTTAAGTTTATGAGCTATTTTGGAGTTTAACGTCAAACACTACTCATAAACTCCGAGTTTGCCATACAAATATTTTTCGTCTAACTCCTTTAAACACCACTTTTATTTGGTGTTTATGGACATACAACCTTTATTTGACTCAATATTAGGCCGCACTGTTGACAAACATTGGCATCATTGTTCAAAGGTTTTGCTGCACAGTTTACTGGTTTGACAGTTCTCAGTTTTCAACTATTATACTACTATTTTACTATTGAAAATATTCCTTAATAAAATATACGTTTATATTGTTAGATATATGTACCAATACTCTTTCCAACTACGCTTTAAACTTCTGTTCCGCAAATATAAGATTACAATTATAAGATTTCTGAAGCTGTGAAGATGCTATAATAGATGTAATACAATTGGGCTAGCGATATGGTGGCAACACAGACAAAATATGTTTGTACTTATATTTACAAATATTTAAAAAAAAAAAGTGCAACTCCATGGTATACGGCGATTTGTCGTGAAGGTGTTTTTGCATCAATATTTGAAATTTTTGCTTGTGAAATTTGATTCATTTTGTTAACAAATAATTAATGAAGGCGGTTTGATAAATCATTGTCTTTTGAATAAAACTCATTTTATCAGCAAAACTACATATTTTATCGGCAACTCTATGCACCATTTTTTTATTCCTTCCAAATTATAGGCTTTTAAAATAAGCGTTGTTGTTGTGATATTCTCTTAATTTTACCCAAACATCTTACTAACCAGCCATATCTTAAGTTTGAAAATAGGAAAAAGTCGCATTGGGCTAAATCTGGATTTATGGATTTTTGCCATGGTTTTGAAGAGTGTGAGCAATCGCGGCGGATAGCTTTTTTATATAAAAAAAATTCGTTTTAAATGTGATGTTGCCGCTCAGTTGGTTGCCTACAACCTCAGCTACCTCACACACTCGTTCTCCGGTCTTCCAATATCATTCCATGGATTCTAACGACGATTTCTGGTGTAACTACCACTTTTGGACGACCTGAACGTTCGGTGCCACTTGTGATGCCTCGAAAACAACGGAACTCAGTAATTCAATTTTTAACTATTGAAATTTTTGGTGCAAGGTCCTTATAGTATTTATCAAGCCTTTGCTTGATTTAGGTGATGGTTTTTTACACAAAAAATATTGCTTAATCAGCTAACTTAGTAGTTTATTATAAGATGACAGTTAAAAGCAGCAATGATGAATTTAAAGTTTCTGGGCGGGAAATTCCAAAAGTCGATAGACCTATCAAACCGCCCTCGTATTTGAAATTATGAACTGTCAAACCACTAAACAATGCAGCAAAACTTTCGAACAATGATGCCAAAATTTGTCGACAGTGCTGCCTAATATTGGGGCAAATAAGGGTTACACGTTCATAAACACCAAATAAAAGTGGTGTTTAAAGCGAGTTAGACAAAAAAGTTAATGGCGCAGTCAGAACATAGTATAAAGAAGAATAAAAAACATATATGTTTCGATACCTACTTAGATCGCAGTAAAAAGTATCGAGTACAAAAATGCTTGGTAAATTGAGAAAAGTATCGATGACGTGGATTTACCGATCGATTCATCCCAGAGTAGTACCTACCAGCACCAGCACCAGAAGAAGTACTTTTTACTGTAGTATCGTTGTTTACATTAGCAACCACAGATGATAAGTCGAAAGTTTGTGCGCAACATTCAAGCATTGCTTGTAACTCTAAATAAGATCAGCACTAAAATTTACATCGCTATATGTGATGAAAAAGACGGAGAGACGGCATATAAACAGTGGGGAAGATGGCAGAGAGAATCGAAAAAGTTCATTACACATAGATATATATACACTAGTGGTCGTCTTTTTGTAAGCGACTAGCAAAAGAACGCCCAACTCGCTTATAATCAACTCTCTTATATTTTGAATACACTTTACTAGTGTTAGTCTGTTAAAATTAATGGTCGTTTGTAAAATTTGCTAGCAAAACAAAACAAAAGAGAAATTCATATAAGATGAGTTTTAACTTACGTCTGCTCTATATTGTTTTTTTTTACTTATTTTGATGTTTAGCGAAATTTTTTTCCAGTTTCCCTTGGTACTTTCCAATGATTATTCACAATAGCACCACTTTCTCTCTTTCCAACACTTTCAATAATGAGGGCGGCTATTTTTTAAGCGAGTTTATTTCAAGCCGCTTATTACAACTCAACTCGCTTATATTTGTTGTCCTTTTAAAGTCGCTTACAAAAGATGAGGCCTACTACAGTATACGTCCGCACAGCACGATGATCGGCCATTCTTTTATCTATCTCCATGTTTTTTCCGTACAAGATTGTGTTAACTTTTTTGCCCATTTTGTGGGCAATTGTATTCGCAAAATCACTGATCGAAGTACGCTAACTTTTTCGGGTAATGAAGGTGTTACAACCACCTTCTATCAGGCCGAAAAAATATTGCCTATTTACAAGCATCTGTATTCTAAAGTACATTTAAAGCCTCGAAAATAATATTTGAAATTTCTTAAATCTATATTATACTTAAAACGATAATTGAAGGATTTCAAAACTCGACATTTTCATATAAGCTGCAGCTTTTCTAGAGACACAACGGTTGCTGAATTAGTGTCGTGATTTTGTTATTGTTGTAGCAGCTAGCTACACCCGACTAAGGTTGGCGGAACCCTTAATCATTATCGTTAAGCTCAACTAATGAAAGGTACAGGAAACGGGCGGTTTCAATAGGGTCGGACCATAGGGAGAGGGTTCTTTGAGTGAGCTTGGCTGTGCATGTGAATAGGTGGTTGGGGGAACTCGCTACATGCTTAAGTTTATGAGCTATTTTGGAGTTTAACGTCAAACACTACTCATAAACTCGGAGTTTGCCATACAAATATTTTTCGTCTAACTCCTTTAAACACCACTTTTATTTGGTGTTTATGGACATACAACCTTTATTTGACTCAATATTAGGCCGCACTGTTGACAAACATTGGCATCATTGTTCAAAGGTTTTGCTGCACAGTTTACTGGTTTGACAGTTCTCAATTTCAAATACGAGGGCGGTACATTCCGCTATTTTGCTTCGTAGCTACTGCCTCTATCTGGGAATTCAGTATTTCCGACGAATATTTCTTAAAGTCGCTTCGTGGTTTTGTGCTCACACGGTAGTATTATCGGCCTTCTGGTGTTATACGTCAAGAAGCTGGATGCATCAAAACGCCCTTGCATACGAAGTATTCGAAAGTTGCTTCAATGCGCTATCTTTTAGTATATCTTGATCAATTTCGATAGAGTTACGTTCTGAAGGGAAGGTATGTATCCGTAGGCATAAAAGGTCCACAGAGGTTTTAATCTCAGCTGCAGTGAGTCCATATTCATGATATTGTATCAACGTTTCCGACAGCGATTTATGAAGCGAAGTCCCCACGCTACTGCTACTGCTCTCTTCAACCCTAAGAAAAATTTGAAAAGAGATTGTAGTCGATAAGAATATCACTAATTTCGGTTCTTTTAGCCATCGAGATGTTTGTGAAAATCAATATTTCCATTGCTTCTCATCGCATCAACTCGGGTAAGTCTTCCGTAGCACGATTACATAATTGGTCAAAAATGAAAAATTATTGACTCAGACTTCTTTTGATTATTAAATACAATTAATTTTAATTTTAATTTTCCATAACCACTTCTCTCAGCCTTTGAACCCGGGAGTTCGGAGTTGCAGAGCCAATACGCTACCTATTGTGCTACGCTAGCCGAGTTGTATTTATTTCATCTTCCTTAAACAAACCAACTTTTTTAGATGTGAGCTTAATAAATATAGACTCGGTTTTTTATGGTAATCCAAAACATGATTATAAAGCTGCTATAATTCCAATCCCTATTTTCTCTATTCACGACATTCTAAATACGAATATCATTACATTTTTAAATATATTGTAAATATGGTATTACATAACGCATTTATTTCCGCAGGTCGTCTCAAGGGGTAATATTGCCTGCTGCCGGTAGATATGCAACTGGAATTATATATTGCGATGAGAAAACGAATGCTGATGCTGAAGCTGAATTTGCTCAATTGGCACTGGAGTTGAATTTAAAAGTGCTTGCGTGGCGCACTGTTCCGACAAATAAAGATGCTATTGGAGGGGTTGCACGAAAATCTGAACCACTTTCCCGGCAGGTTTTTATTGGATGCTCTTCAGATCTTGATCAAGAGACTTTTGAACGTCAAATTTATGTATTACGTAAACGTTCGAGTCATGAATTAATTAAGGAAGGGAGGCGATTTTATATTTGTTCTCTGTGCTCGAAAACTATAGTATATAAAGGATTGTTCACTTCTGATCAGTTATGGGAATATTATACTGATCTAAAAGATGCCGATTTCGAAACTTATCTAGCTTTGGTGCATACACGATTTTCAACTAATACATTCCCTTCTTGGGAACGTGCGCATCCATTACGTGTTATAGCGCATAACGGAGAAATTAATACCTTACGCGGCAATGTTAATTTGATGAAAGCTCGTGAGGGAGTTATGCAAAGTGATATTTTTGGAGACCACCTTACAAAACTTTATCCCGTTGTAGAACCGAATTTATCAGATTCCGGTTCGTTTGATTGCGTCCTTGAGTTTCTTACAATGGCTAGCGAACGTTCTCTGCCGGAAGCTGTGATGACTATGGTTCCCGAGGCGTGGCAAAATGATAAAACAATGACCCAAGAAAAACGTGACTTCTATCAATGGTCATCTTGTGTAATGGAGCCTTGGGATGGACCAGCTTTAATTTCATTTACTGATGGGAGGTACATTGGAGCGGTTCTTGATCGAAATGGACTACGCCCATCTCGTTTTTATGTAACATCTGAAAATATCTTAATAATGGCCTCTGAAGTTGGCGTGTATGACATTGATGTCTCGAAAATAGTGCTTAAAAGTCGTCTTAAACCTGGACGGATGCTATTGGTTGACACTCAAGAGAAGAAAATTATTCAAGATGTGGAAATAAAAACGCATATCGCTAGATCGCGTCCGCATTCAGAGTGGCTACAACAAAAGGTAATTTTTCAAATTTTAAATTAAAATTTCAAAAACATTAATTTTTCAAAACTCCTCTCTTTCAAAGTATTTTTAATATTAAAAATATAAGCTGACTTCATCGCAGGAATATGTGTTTTTGTTGTATTAAATTCCAGTTGTAATTTTATACACAAGCTAATAAGACTCTGTAGAGGATTTTGATATTGTATCTAGTTAGGAGGAGCAGAGCGCTTATATAAATTACTTTTTATATGATTTGAATTTGACTATCTCTGACTAAGGCAGACTCATAGAACGAAAATATTGCCAATATTGTAGAGAAATTCCTTCCAGCATTTTCACTGTGAATCACAGTAAATAAAGATGCAGAATATTTTAAAGAAATATTACAAAAAAATTTTTCGTTTGACACCCTTATCGCAATACACATGATAATAATAATTTGTTGCTTATAGCTCAGTGTTTGATCCAGCTACTCATACCATTTTGTTGCGTTTTTAAATTCAAAACAGAGTACGAACAAAAGAAGCTTAAAATACATATTACATATAAATCTTATTAACTATAAGACAGATTTCAAAATATTCAAAAAAGCAGCCCTTGATAGGGAAAAATAAAGATCAACATTATTATTAATGGAATTTAATTCACTTGTAGCGCGAGTAATGGGCGCATTACTGGCGTACTTAGTTTTAAATTGTTCAAATAAAACAGGTAGAAATTTTAGAAGAGAACGCTGGGGAACATTAAATCTAATCCTTTCCAGTAAGCAAGGGCAATCAACGACTCCGGTCGATAATGGCTACCGGAAATGGAATTGATGGCCTATGCTCTAAACTGAACAGCTACCTCCCAGAGCTTGCTCACTACTTTACAGGACGGAATTTGGCGCTGTCTCCTGCAAAGTCCACGGCGACCCTGTTCACATCTTGGACGAAGGAGGTGGGGCTCACCCTCGACATACACATCGAGGGGACCCCCATTCCGATGGTTAACCACCGTAAGATCCTGGGGGTCACCCTCGATAGCCTGGTCTCCTTCTCAGCGCATACAACCGCAACCGTCAACAAGGTACAGAGCCGCAACAAAGTCCTCAAGTCGCTCGCCGGCAGCACTTGGGGCAAAGACAAAGAAACGTTGTTGGCAACATACAAGACGATTGGTCGGCCGGCTCTAAATTATGCTGCGCCAATATGGTCGCCTGAAACTAGCAGGACTCAGTGGTCAAGACTGAAGACCTGTCAGAACGCCGCACTCAGGACAGTGACGGGATGTCTCCTGATGAAAATTGGAATTATATGAGCTTTTTCCAATCCTGTAACAAAGTCCAGCAAAAAGCGACTTATTAAAAATTAAGGTTAATGGCTTTATGAGTGAGTAGCAACTTTTGAGGAGAATAGGTGATAAACCAATAGTGTCGGTAAGCGATGAGAACTTCTGAGCTGCAATCGCTTTTTGAACACCATCCTCCGTTACGGACAATACTCCAAAGGATAAAGAAGTGTCTGAGAAACCAGAACAGTTAGGCCAGCATCCGAATCAGTTACAAAGTTAGCGCTGAAAAATTCTAAAAAAATATTGCCGTATCTTCTGCAGATTTGGCATATTTATCTATGTAAAACATAGAGGAAAGCTTTCGGATTTTTTTTTTATATTTCTTTCATCTAGTATACATCAGTTTATCGAGCCTCTTAAATTTAGCCAACTAACATTTATAAACATTATATAGATCCGTGTTTTTTGAAACTTTGTATTTTTTGTATAGTTTATTGCACCGATTTTTTAAACGTTTGAACTTTCTAGTATACCAGGGGAGCTTGTATTTCTTTGTAGGAAAGACATGAACATGTTTCAGAAACACATTGTTCAGTTTTGACAAAAAAATATCGAAGCAACCCAATAAATCCAAGTTAACAAAAAGCCGATCCCAATTAATGTCAAATAACAACTCATTTTAAAGTTCAAATTACACTTGTTGAAATTGAATTTTACAATCTCAGTTGCTGGAGAGGAATGAAAAAACTTATAAAATCCTATATCTAGAACTAATGGAGTATGATGAATACTGGCCCTAGAAATCGGCAGACTACATTCCACGAGCTGAAACTTTAAATTATTTGATAAGAATATTAAATCTAATATTCGCTTACACTTTTTAAGAAAACTGTTTACTTGAATTAGTCCAATACTTAAGAAATTATTAATAAAATATGTAGCAGTAGTGACATTCGAAGGCGTAAGAGAACAGTCATTGGCTAAGTAAAACCACGATAAGTCACCTAAATTTAAATCTCCAAGTACACAAAGCTGTTGACATCCAATTTTCGACTTCATCGAGATAATGTTATCAACATGTTATCAAACATTGTAGATGGTTTGTGGGCTCTGTGGAGGGATATAAGAAGCACGAATGAATAACTTAGCGGAAGCGCCTAGAAGTCCCACACAAATTTGGTCCAGAGTGGTCATCATTTTCAAGCACTTTCCAATTTCTGACCTAAGTCTCTGCTTTCACGTCCAGAACTTCCCTTCTATTACATACAGCTATGTTGGCTCTTAATATGAAAGCGAAGAGTGACTCACCTCTTTCGTTGGTGTCGCTGTTGCTCCATGTGAAGTGGTGCGCATCCGCGTCACCGGCAAGAACCTGCTCCTGCTGTATGCTCAGCGCGCTTTTCCACCATCGTTGTCGGAATTGGTCTATCGCGGTCTAGGTACATAGAGGTCAGTTGGATCACCTGACTATTGACCTCTAGGCTCATGGTCGTCGTGTACTCGTCACTAAATTGAGGAAGAAGCAGAAATTTTAGTTTTGAGTCTACAGCAATGCAAGCTCTAGGGTTTCCCGCAGTTGCAGTTGGGTTGTGATGCCAAAACATCAATTAGCTTTTCTATAAGTCTTTCCTTGGTGGTTATCACCCCTTTGGCTATTTCCGTGTTGGTGATCTCCCATAGATATTCGAACGGGTTTATATCGGGCGAATTTTCAGGACTATTTAAAACTGGAATACTGTGGTCTTCTTAAAAACTTGGTTACTTTGTATGTAAACTTTGTATGTATTGGTCTTGTCTCAGTGATTTTCACAAAAAAAATAGTCACATAAAAAATTATTTAAATTTGCCTACATTGCAAAGTGAGCCAGACCAATGTTACCTTTACTTTATTTATGTATTTATTTATTTATTTCGTCTTTGAATTCAAATTCTTACAGACTACGAACAAAAGGAGCTTAAATTAACAAAAGTAGCTTAAAATAATATACTAACTATAAGACAGAATTCAAAATAAAAGTATGCAATTCAAGAGCATAACACACACACATAACAGTGCGATTCCTATATATAAGTCAATATTTTTTTGTGTATTATTATTATTATTATTATTTATTATTCATTATAATTAAAATTATCTACTATGGCTATCGGTTACATTGGTTATTTACAATACGTATATATGTTAAATTAGTTTTTGAATTTTTTTTTCTTTTAAAAAGTTGAATAACTTCCTTATATTATTTTCGCTTGGGACGGATAGTATCGATAATGGATCTGGTGAGAGGTAAGTTGACCGGTAGGGGTTTAGGGATGGGCATTCTGAAAGGATGTGGGAAACTAAGTACAGATGAATTGCAAAACAAGCAGGTTGCCTGCGACTCCTTCTTCATCAAGTGAAGATGTGTCAGACTCGTGTGCCCAAGGCGTAATCTAACGAAACATTTGTTCATTGCTGTGGTGGTGTTAGTTGGCAGCACTATTGAGTATTTATTTGGGTTTAACGATTAGTATTGGTGTGTCTCGTTGTTCCATTTGTCTCGGATTCTTCTGAGGAATTGCCTGACTGCCATATTTCTTATTTGCTTCATCTGAAATGGAACAAATAATTGGAGAGGAGCCGATGCCGCAGTTTTTGCTGCTGTATCTGCTAACTCATTTCCTATTATGCCAGCGTGCCCTGGGATCCACATGAGTTTTACTTTGGCTTGCGTATTTATTAGGTGTGTTCTAATAGTTGTAATTTCTTCTTTGTGATTATTCAGGTTTTGAACAGCAAGGACAACTCCTTTGCAATCTGTGCAAATAATAAACTTATTGCTGTTTTTGTTGGCATATTTCAGAGGGTTTAGGATAGCTTGAACTTCAGCTTCAAATGCTGTTGCTTGTTCTAACAAAATGCCATGTGATATAATAACACCATTTTCGTGGACTACAGCAAAGGATGTGCCATTACAGTTTTTAGAGCCATCTGTATACAAAAATTTCAAATTACTGCTTCTGAATGGGGCTACCGCTTCTTGAAAGACTTTTCTGGATATATCGAAAGTATCTCTATGAATGATTTAGGAGAGAGCATCCAGGGCGGAGCGAAATGTTTGTTATAATTTTTCGAGGTCTGAGTTTGTGTCAATATGTCAAACATCTCTGATAGGCCAGATTTCATGGTAAGAGTACTTTTCCTGGATTTTAATAACTTTATTTCCTTGCTTAAAATTGAATTATTGCTGCGAGTTAGCATGTTTACCGATCGAGCCCTTACGAGTGTAACACGGTCTTCTAAAGAAAGAAATCCACCTTCTGCCAAAAGGCTGTTGATAGGAGTAGATCGAAAAGCTCTTAAACTTAATCGAATCGCGGAATGATATACACCCTTAATTTTTGTAAGCAATGGTTTCGACGCTTTGCCATAAATTTGCAATCCATAGTAAATTTTTGAGACAATGGTGAGTTTAGTAAAGTTAAGAAGAGTGTTAGTGTGGATTTGATTTTTTTTGGATGAAAGATATTTTAATACATTTAGGCTGGAGGCGAGGTCTTGCTTAATGTAATTGCAGTGTTGGTTGAATGTATTTCTTTTATCAAAAAATATTCCTAATATCTTTAAACTATGCACATTTTTAATTACTTCATTGTTAACAATAATATCTGCTATGCTACAGTTTAACTTTCTGCAAGCGTGGAAATGCTTACATTTTTGTAAAGAGCGTTTAGCGCCAGACCCTTTGGACTATGTATGGATATTCCTTAGGACGTCTTGAAAAGATTTTTGAATCTCTTTGGGATCTTTTTTATCACAAATTACATAAAGGTCGTCTGCGTATAAACAGAATTTTATGTTTTTATGTTTAGTTGAGAGCTCAGCGACATCTTCGAAAGCTATTAAAAATAGTACAACGGACAAAGGCGAGCCTTGTGGAATTCCATTAGAAAGTGGGACTAGTATATAGCATACATTATTTGTTCTTACCCGTAGTTTTCTATTTGTTAAAAACCCTTTGATATAGCTGTACATTTTTTCACCTAAATTCCATTCATTTTTTTGTGTTTAGTTTTTAACCTCTATGATATTGTTTCCGGTTACCTATTTTCGAATGTTACGTTTGGCAGAAGTGGCTGCAAGCGATGTCACCAGCACTTTTGGGTCTTGTTAGGGCCATTGTGGTACCACGCGGATTAAAAAAACTTCTACTCGAACCAACGTGTCGAATCTGCAAATTTTAATAACATGCTTACGTCTGTCCTGGCCAGATCGCTTAAGTCGTTGAAGAACTCTGATCCTAAGAATTTCTTCCCTTTACCCATAGTGCGGGACATTCGCATAGGAGGTGCCTCGCGGTTTCAGGCTCTTTTTCATTTATGCAGCTTCTGCAGAAGTCATTGCAGGGAACCTCTAGTCTCTCTGCGTGTCTACCTATCAGTACATGACCTGTTATTATTCCTAAAGCTAGGGACAGGTCTCCTCTGCTCAGCAAGATAAGACTTTCAGGTCGCTTAACGCCCCACTCTGGCCATATGAGCTTAGACATGATGCAGGTGCTACCGTTTTTCCAACGGTCTCCTGCTTCCTTAAGGGATGAGTACCTTAGAAAGAGCTCGTAGGTGGCGAGCGGCATACCTAGACCCTTCGAGAGTGATGAAAGCGGAATGGATGTTCAACCTCTTGCAAGCTCGTCCTGGCACCCAAACCAAGTGAAAAGCAAACTACTCGTATAGAGATTTTCGACAGGCTGCTACTGTTTTAGAGTTGCAGTTGACAGAATTAAGTGCCCTTAGTGATGCTTGACTGTCGGAAAAAATGAAGATTTCTTTGTGTTCATCTTCTTTGGCTCTTATAAAGTCCACCGCCTCCTGTATTGCAGCGGCCTCAGCCTGAAACACACTGCTGTGATCGGGAAGACGGAAAGACCTTTTTAAATCCAGTTGGGTTTAGAAAACACCCCTCCCACCCTGTTCTCAAGCTTTGAGCCATCGGTGTAAAAGTGAAGATTCAGCAGTGAAGTGCTTGTAGTGTTGTTTTCTTGTCGAGGCTCAGCTACCACACCAGCGCCCCGTACCGAAAGATTGGTCTGACCACAGCTGTGTATATCCAGTACATGATTTTAGGGAATAAGCCCCATTTTCCGACAGCTCTCTTACAGCAGTACAGGGCAACCGTTACCTTCTTAACGCGCTCCTGGACATTTCGCGCCCAAGATAGCTTTTTGTCTAGTATTACGCCTAGGTATTTGGTGAAGTCCCCTAGCCTCAGCGTTCTATTCCCCACTTCAGGAAGCCTTAGTGGGGGGGGGGGTCTGTATTTCCTTGTGAAGAGAACAAGTTCAGTTTTGTCCGGGTTCACACCCAAACCTTTTTCTCTGGTCCAGCTTTCCACCATTTTGAGTTTATGCTGCATAATGGCGCAAAGTGTCTGAGGAAACTTTCCTCTTACTAGCACTGCAAAGTCGTCAGCATAAGCTATTACCTTCGCTCCTCCCTTCTCCTCTAGGGCCATCAGTAGGTCGTTAAGTGCCACCACCCACAGGAGATCTCCCTCTGATTCCACAATAAATTTCTGCACAAAATAACCTTTATTAATTGTTCAATATTAATTTTTTGTTTTTTTTTAATTATGGCGTGAAACAAATCGAAATAATGCGAGAGAATGAGCGTCGAGCATAGCGTGCTCTTTTTCGCTATTGACACTAACCTCTTGACTATGCACTTTCGCATTGATAGGTACATGTTTATTTTCCAAGCTATACTCGACGCTTTGCTCGTCGATATGCTGGCCGCTCCACTATGCGTTTTGCCTAAAAATTATATCAAAGCGTACTCCTTGACCTCCAAGGAGCTTTCTATATATGACACAACTTGATGCAGCGCCGTTTCAATAGACTTACCTTTCATGTAAGCATGTTGCGAAGTCATGAGTTTATGCGCAATAGATTGCTAACGTGACAATCAATCACTCGCTCTAATATCTTCAGCTGAAAGGAACAAAAACTGATAGGCCTAAAGTCCTTCGGGTTGACATGCGATATTCTTCTTCCTGCCTTAGGAGTAAACACCGTATTCAGCCAGTTAGCACTTAGCTGCAATGATTGTTGAAGTTGCACCGGTGAGACTTCATCTAGACCCGGAACTTTGTAATACGACTTAGAGATTTTCCATTGTGCATCACTTTGGGTTGGTTAAAGGCTTTCCGACAGAGCCTGCGAGCCATGTCGATGCCAACATTCCACCATGGAGGTTCCTTTTTGCCTCTTGGCTTTTTATAGTGCAGGCCTGATCTAGAGCCTTCCCACATGCATCAGTAAACTGGTTTACCATGTATTCTAGCTCCTCTGTGCTAGATGGTACCTTAACACGCCTGTCAGAGAGATGCCTTCCTAGTTCATTCCTATATCTATGCCAGTCAGCATTTTTAAGGTCAGTAGAAAGCCAACTCTCATGGCATACGGTTGTACAATCGCACGCTCGAGAAATCTTTAAACTTTACTTTGCCCTAAAACATTATCAGTGTCATTTTTTCATTTCGTATTTTTTCACACTCTAAATATTAGAAAGACTTTAAATTAAAAATCATTCAAGAGTGAAATAAACTTACATACTAAAATGAACGACCCACCCGATCGCGACAAAATGAACGCAAATGTGCCCATGCTCAAATGGGACAAAACCAAAACTGCTAATTTCAAAAACACCGGACCCGTCTACCTTATTATGTCAAGAACCAACAGCAATGATACATTATCAAACGTCTCACCGTTCTTAATTAAAAAAGCAATAGATGCTACATGCGGTAGCGAAATCGCAGAGTGCAAGAAAACAAGAAACGGGCAAACACTTACTAAAACAAAAAATAATCTACAAGCTAATAAGCTAACAACACTAGTAGCACTAGATAACAACATTACAATAGAAATAACACAACATAGAACACTAAATCAATCAAAGGGTGTGATTTACTGCAACGACCTCAGAGGACTGCATGAAGAATACATTTTGACGGAACTAAAAGCACAAAAAGTAATTGAAGTTAAGAAAATACTAAAAAAACAGAACTGCGAGCTTGTGGAAACAGGTTTGGTTATACTAAGTTTCGATACGACAATTTTACCGACAGAAATACGAATAGGCTATGAGAAAATAAACGTCCGACCCTATATTCCGTTGCCTCTCAAATGTAATAACTGCCTACGATTTGGCCATACAGCAAAGATCTGCAAAGGCGAAAAAATTTGCCCAAAGTGTGCCAACAACTACCACCTGAACGACGAAATTGAAGAAAAATGCGAGAGCTACGAAGCCTGCATTAACTGCATCAGACAACTACAAAAACCCACTGACCACTCTGCTACAGACAAAAAATTTCCCATCTTTCTTAAACAAAAAGAAATACAAGCAATCAAGACTACGCGTAAAACAGATCACAAAACTGCTGTAGCTATTTACAACGAAACACACCAACATAAAAATCAACAATACTCGACAATAGTACGAAACAAACCACAAACAAATAACCCGCAAATCAACGCATCAGCAGACAACAGCAGTAACACATCACACAACCCAGCAGTAAACCACACAGTAACACCAGCACTACTCCTACCCAAACCAATTACAACAAGAAGACAACCAGTAAACTATTCCGATCTGCCTAACATCAAGAAACGCGCTAAAAGCTACAACAAAAATTCTCCCAGTTAAAACTTCAAAACGTATACAAGCACAACTCAAAAGATTACACAACAACAAAGGCTTGTTGGCTTGTTGCCACAACCTACAAACAAAAGACCATTAACAAACAACACCAACACCATAGCTGGAAGCGAAGAGCAATCAGAAGACTAAATCTAACCTAGAAGATACACAAAACACAGATATAAATTAAACACACATACTTATTAAGTTTCAAAGATGACAATTATGATATTACAGTGGAACATAAGAGGCTACGTAAATAATTATAACGAATTACTAACACTTATTAAACAGCACAATCCAAAAGTGATATCCTTACAGGAAACTCATATAAAACATAACGAACATATCCCCATCCCAATAAATTATAAACTATATTCAGTTAACGGATATAACAACTACGGAGGGGCTACCCTACTTATACACATATCAGTACAACACAAACAAATTACACTTAATAACGACTTCGACGCAATCGCGATAGAAATACACACTGTTAAAAAATTCGTAATATACTCAGTGTACATATCTCCCAGTCAAAGCTTTAACAAAACCAACTTGGAGAATGTTCTACTTAATCAAAATCAACCATACTTAAATACCGGTGATTTTAACTCTTGGCACAACATGTGGGGCTCAAAAAGCAACAACCGAAGGGGTAATGTCTTAGCGAACTTTATAAATCAAGAAAATAGCATTATTTTAAATGATGGGTCTCCCACACACTTTTCAACACGAAACACATTTACTCACATCGATATATCTTTCGCTAGTCCAGACATAGCAATAGCTTCTAACTGGGGCATTGATGACGACTTATATGGCAGCGACCACCTACCTATAACTATAACCATATTTCCACCCCAACTCCAGAACGACAGACTAATGAAACCAAAATTTATCACAAAACTTGCTAACTGGGAGCTTTACAGAAACAAGACAATAACAAACAACAAAAACACGCCCAACTCAACAAATATAAATAAAGAATATGCAAATATTAAAAAAATTATACTCCATAGTGCTAACTTAACAATGCCACAAAATAACCCCACTAATAAACCAAGGAACGTCCCCTGGTGGAATAAAAAACTACAAGAACTAAAGCAAGAAAAAAACAAATGCAGGCAAATTTTAAAGCGGAATATTAATGAGCAAAATATCTTAAAATTCAGAAGAACTAGTGCTATATTCAAAAGGGAAATAAAAAAAGCTAAACAGACTGCCACTTTTAACTTTACGACAGAAATCAATCCACTCCTATTGAAAAAATCTGGTCCCAAATAAGACACTTCACTGGACACAAGCCCACGCCCTGTATACATTGCATAACGGCAGCAGATGACACCAACTCATCACTTACTCACTATAAAGACATAGCGAACGAGTTTGGACGCACGTGGTCCAAAGAATCCTCAGACGACAACTTCACAGCTAGCTTCAAGAGTCACAAACTTAGAATTAGAATAACAGAAAATACAACATGCAACAGCGCACAAATGTTAGAAGACAAAATTGCGTTAACCGAACTTATGACAGCCTTAAATAGTCTAAAAGGACACACACCTGGACTAGACCGAATATCATACCCAATGCTACGTAATCTGCCTTTTCAATTAACAACAAGACTACTGAATCTATATAACAACATTTTAAACTCGTATATCCCCCAAGCCCTGAAAACTTCCATTGTTGTCCCAATCTTGAAACCAAAATCCAACAAAACTTTAATTGGATCATACCGCCCCATATCACTAAACTCATGTATAGCAAAGGTGATGGACAAAATTATAGCCAATAGGTTGTGGTGGTTTGTTAACAACAACAAGCTCATACATGACAACCAAGTAGGCTTCAAAAAAGGGAAGTCGATAACTGATGCTCTGCTGTTCGTAGAATATCTGATCACCGACTCTCTCTCTAAGAAAAACCATGCCTCCATAATTTCGTTGGACTTCGCAAAAGCCTTTGATAAAATAGGAATACATTCAGTGATTGATCAGTTGGACAAATGGAAAGTTGGCCCGAAAATGAAAAAATATGTTCTTAACTTTATGACCAATAGAAAAATACTAGTTAGAGTAGTAAAACATTTCTCTGATATCAAAGCACTACACAACGGCATACCCCAAGGCTCACCTATATCCGTTTTACTTTTTCTTATCTCTTACAACAAACTAACTGAAATAATAAGCTTACACAAGGAACTTAGCTTCTACGCATACGCAGACGACTTCCATATAGTTCTGCAGCATAGCAAAAGCAAAAACCTGAACATAAATTAAAATGACCTTTTTCTTGAAATACAAGAATGGTGCGATTATTCTGGAGCAACCATCTCAATACACAAAAGTAAACACCTACACATTTGTCGAAAACACGACTGCACCTGCACAGTTAGCTGCAATAATATACAAGTTACGACTGTGAGCGAGTTGAGACTACTTGGCGTAATCATTAACAACTCTTTCAAATGGAATTCCCACATTTCACATTTGCAACGATCACTAACAGAAAGACTAAATATAATAAAGTGTCTTGCAAATTTAAAATTTAACTGCGACACGCCAACACTAGTATCTATTGTAAAATCTATAATGGTAACCAAAATAGACTTTGGTATTTTTCTTTTATGGAACTGCTCCCGCGTCTCAACTTACTAAAATAAACACGTTATTAAACGCTGCAATTAGGACAGCTCTTGGAGCATATCGAACTACCCCAATAAACAATATGCTCTTCGAGGCTGGTATAGCTCAAATCATAGAAAGAAAAACCTTAATAACGAGTAAACTATTTAAAAACTTAATAAACTCCTATAACTCACCCTTGTACAGCATCCTTAACAAACCTAAAATGAAAAAAAGCAATAAAATCCAACTCGACAATAACAACCATAATAGCAACCTGCAGAAAATACGATATACCCTTTAAACCCATTAAACAAATCAAAAGCAAATACCCCCCATGGCATTTTAAATTAACCACAATTAATTTGAGCCTCAGTAAGCTCAACAAAGAAACAACCTCTGCGGAAATTTTCAGAAAATCTTTCTATCAACTCAAAACAGAAATCACAAATAGACACCTTATATATACCGACGGATCAAAACTAAACAATAATTTAGGGCTAAGTGTCACCACCGACAACTCCACGTTACTCATAGCAAATTGTCCAAAATTTACAACAGTCTTCACAGCCGAAATCATTGCCATTTTATCAGCCATAAACCTCTTGAAGCACCGTAGAGGTCAATACGCTATCTGCTCCGATTCCCTCTCGTCTTTGAACGCCATAGGCAACATAGATAACAAAGATTACTACCCGAATTTAATTAGAAAAATACTAATGGGCCTGCACCGTAAAATAATATTAGTTTGGATACCAAGCCATACAAATATTCCCGGAAACGAATACGCAGATCAGACCGCTAAACTAGCCACGCGATCACCAGTTCATACAATCTGCAACTTAAGTCAGAAGGATATTAACAAATTCCTCAAATCAAAGCTTACGCAGGAAACAGCACGGCAGATATGGAAAAGAACATCCGACTGGTACAAAACCCACAATCCTAATAAAACTAATATAGCTCAATTTCCCAACATTCATTCACACCCAACCCTAACGCGACTGGACCTCACAAAATACATAAGATTAAGACTTGTCCACACAAGATTAACTCATCAAAACTTAATAGACCGAAATTCACCTAACGTATGCACACACTGCCAAAATAACCTTCCTCTTTCAATAAACCATATACTTTTCCACTGCGAATACTTTAATTCTCTTAGAACACAATTCTTTCAAACTTCAAACCCATTAAACAACCCTTCAATACAGAATATATTTTTAGTTACAAATTTTTTAAGAACCTCACGTCTATACTTCTCAATATAAATACATAGCTACACATCACTATACGCTATACATAAGCTTATACATATACACATATACATATTAACTTCGAATTTAGCTTAAGGCCCAAGTAGCCATAGCTCTTAAGTTCTTAGCTTAGGGGGGGTTCTATATTTCCTTGTGAAGAGAACAAGTTCAGTTTTGTCCGGGTTCACACCCTAACCTTTTTCTCTGGTCCAGCTTTCCACCATTTTGAGTTTATGCTGCATAATGGCGCAAAGTGTCTGAGGAAACTTTCCTCTTACTAACACTGCAAAGTCGTCAGCATAAGCTATTACCTTCGCTCCTCCCTTCTCCTCTAGGGCCATCAGTAGGTCGTTAAGTGCCACCACCCACAGGAGAGGAGAAGTTACAAATTTCATTATTCGTCCAGCACGTATCTATTTCAATGATCTCCCTCTGATTCCACAATAAATTTCTGCACAAAATAACACTTATTAATTGTTCAATATTATTTTTTTGTATTTTTTTTAAATTATGGCGAAATAATGCGAGAGAAAGAGCGTCGAGCATGCGCCTAAAAATTATATCAAAGCGTACTCCTTGACCTCCAAGGAGCTTTCTATATATGACACAATTTGATGCAGCACCGTTTCAATAGACTTCCCTTTCAGGTAAGCATGTTGCGAAGTCATGAGTTTATGCGCAATAGATTGCTAATGTGACAACCAATCACTCGCTCTAATATCTTCAGCTGAAAGGAACAAAAACTGACATGCGGGTTGACATGGGATATTCTTCTTCCTGCCTTAGGAGTAAACACCGTATTCAGCCAGTTAGCACTTAGCTGCAATGATTGTTGAAGTTGCACCGGTGAGACTTCATCTAGACCCGGAACTTTGTAATACGACTTAGAGATTTCCCATTGTGCATCACTTTGGGTTGGTTAAAGGCTTTCCGACAGAGCCTGCGAGCCATGTCGATGCCAACATTCCACCATGGAGGTTCCTTTTTGCCTCTTGGCTTTTAATAGTGCAGGCCTGATCCAGAGCCTTCCCACATGCATCAGTAAACTGGTTTACCATGTATTCTAGCTCCTCTGTGCTAGAGGGTACCTTAACACGCCTGTCAGAGAGATGCCTTCCTAGTTCATTCCTATATCTATGCCAGTCAGCATTTTTAAGGATTCTCATGAGTTCAGTCCTAGGCGAGGCCCCCTCTAAGTAGAAGGAGATATATCGATGGTTCGCAAAGAAATGCTCTTCAAGCTCTTTCCAATCTCTGCTTCCACTGGCCCGAAAGTCACGTCCAGGACTTCCCTTCTATTACATACAGCTATGTTGGCTCTTAATTTGAAATCGAAGAGTGACTCACCTCTTTCGTTGGTGTCGCTGTTGCTCCATGTGAAGCGGTGCGCATCCGCGTCACCGGCAAGAACCGCTCCTGCTGTAAGCTCAACGCGCTTCACCATCGTTGTCGGAATTGGTCTATCGTGGGCTTGGTACATAGAGGTCAGTTGGATCACCTGACTATTGACCTCTAGGCTCATGGTCGTCGTGTCCTCGTCACTAAATTGAGGAAGAAACAGAAATTTTACTTTGAGTCGACAGGAATGCAAGCCCTAGGATTTCCCGCAGTTGCAGTTGGGGTTGTGATGCCAAACATCAATTAGCTTTTCCATAAGTCTTTCCTTGGTGGTTATCACCCCTTTGGCTATTTCCGTGTTTGTGGTCTCCCATAGATATTCAAACGGGGTCATATCGGGCGAATTTCCAGGACTAGTTAAAACTGGAATTCTGTGGTCTTTTAAAAACTTGGTAATGATACTGGTTTTATGACATGATGCTGAATCATGCATAAATGTAAATTCATTAACATCCGGGAACCGCTCCTTAAGTGTTGGTAGCAGGCGAGTTTGTAAAATTTGTATGTATTGGTATTGTCTCAGTGATTTTCACAAAAAAAATAGTAACATAAAAAATGATTTAAATTTGCCTACATTGCAAAGTGAGCCAGACCAATGTTATCTTTACTTTAAAGGAGTCAATTATATGAAGAATAACCAAATACAATAATGCAATTCAAGAGCAAACACACACACATAACAGTACGATTCCTTTATATAATTCCATATTTTTTTGTGTATAGTTTTTAACCTCTATGATATTGTTTCCGGTTACCTTTTCGAATGTTAGGTTTGGCAGAAGTGGCTGCAAGCGATGTCACCAGCACACTTGGGTCTTGTTAGGGCCATTGTGGTACCACGCAGATTAAAAAAACTTCTATTCGGACCAACGTGTTGAATCTGCAAATTTTAATAACATGCTTACGTCTGTACTGGCCAGATCGCTTAAGTCGTTGAAGAACTCTGATCCTAAGAATTTCTTCCTCTTTGCCCATAGTACGGGACATTCGCATAGAAGGTGCCTCTCGGTTTCAGGCTCGTTTTTACTACTCGTTTAGAGATTTGCGACAGGCTGCTACTGTTTTAGGTTTGCAATTGACAGAATTAAGTGCCCTTGAAGTGATGCTTGACTGTCGGAAAAATGAAATGAAGATTTCTTTGTGTTCATCTTCTTTGGCTCTTATAAAGTCCACCGCCTCCTGTATTGCAGCGGCCTCAGCCTGAAACACACTGCTGTGATCAGGAAGACGGAAAGTCCTTTTCAAATCAAGTTGGGCTGAGAAAACACCCCTCCCACCCTGTTCTCAAGCTTTGAGTCATCGGTGTAAAAGTGAAGTAATTCAGCAGTGAAGTGCTTGTGGTGTTGTTTTCTTGTCGAGGCTCAGCCACCACACCAGCGCCCCGTACAGCAAGATTGGTCTGACCACAGCTGTGTATACCCTGTACATAATTTTAGGGGATAAGCCCCATTTTCTTCCGATAGCTCTCTTACAGCAGTACAGGGCAACCGTTGCCTTATAAACGCGCTCCTGGACATTCCGTGCCCAAGATAGCTTTTTGTCTAGTATCACGCCTAGGTATTTGGTGAAGGCCTCTAGCCTCAGCGTTCTATTCCCCACTTCAGGAAGCCTTAGTGGGGGGGTTTAGTATATCCTTGTGAAGAGAACAAGTTCAGTTTTGTCCGGGTACACCCAAACCTTTTTCTCTGGTGCAGTTTTCCACCATTTTGAGTTTATGCTGCATAATGTCGCAAAGTGTCTGAGGAAATTTCCTATTACTACCACTGCAAAGTCCTCAGCATAAGCTATTACCTTCGCTCCTCCCTCCTCCTCTAGGGCCATCAGTAGGTCGTTAAGTGCCACCACCCACAGGAGAGAAGTTACAAATTTCATTATTCTTCCAGCACGTATCTATTTCGATGATCTCCCTCTGATTTCACAATAAATTTCTACACAAAATAACACTTATTAATTGTTCAATATTCATTTTTTGTAATTTTTTTAATTATGGCGTGAAACAAATCGAAATAATGCGAGAGAATGAGCGTCGAGCATAGCGTACTCTTTTTCGCTATCGACACTAACTTCTTCACTATGCACTTTCGCTTTGATAGGTACATGTTTATTTTCCAAGCTATACTCGACGCTTTGCTCGTCGATATGCTGGCCGCTCCACTATGCGCTTTGCCTAAAAATTATATCAAAGCGTACTCCTTGACCTCCATTTTCTTCCGATAGCTCTTTTACAGCAGTACAGGGCAACCGTTGCCCTCTTAACGCACTCCTGGACATTCCGTGCCCAAGATAGCTTTTTGTCTAGTATCACGCCTAGGTATTTGGTGAAGTCCCCTAGCCTCAGCGTTCTATTCCCCACTTCAGGAAGCCTTAGTGGGGGGGTTTTGTATTTCCTTGTGAAGAGAACAAGTTCAGTTTTGTCCGGGTACACACCCAAACATTTTTCTCTGGTGCAGATTTCCACCATTTTGAGTTTATGCTGCATAATGTCGCAAAGTGTCTGAGGAAATTTCCTCTTACTACCACTGCAAAGTCGTCAGCATAAGCTTTTACCTTCGCTCCTCCCTCCTCCTCTAGGGCCATCAGTAGGTCGATAAGTGCCACCACCCACAGGAGAGGAGAAGTTACAAATTTCATTATTCGTCCAGCACGTATCTATTTCGATGATCTCCCTCTGATTTCACAATAAATTTCTACACAAAACAACACTTATTAATTATTCAATATTCATTTTTAGTATTTTTTTAAATTATGGCGTCAAACAAATCGAAAAAATGCGAGAGAATGAGCGTCGAGCTCTTTTTCGCTATCGACACTAACCTCTTCACTATGCACTTTCGCATTGATGCTTGTTTTCCAAGCTATGCGCTTTGCCTAAAAATTATATCAAAGCGTACGCCTTGACCTCCAAGGAGCTTTCTATATATGACACAACTTGATGCAGCGCCGTTTCAGTAGACTTCCCTTTCATGTAAGCATGGTGCGAAGTCATGAGTTTATGCGCAATAGATTGCTAATGTGACAATCAATCACTCGCTCTAATATCTTCAGCTGAAAGGAACAAAAACTGATAAACCTAAAGTTCTTCGGGTTGACATGCGGTATTATTCTTCCTGCCTTAGGAATAAACACCGTATTCAGCCAGTTAGCACTTAGCTGTAATGATTGTTGAAGTTGCACCGGTGAGACTTCATCTAGACCCGGAACTTTGTAATACGACTTAGAGATTTCCCATTGTGCATCATTTTGGGTTGGTTAAAGGCTTTCCGACAGAGCCTGCGAGCCATGTCGATGTCAACATTCCACCATGGAGGTTCCTTTTTGCCTCGTGGCTTTTATAATGCAGGCCTGATTTAGAGCCTTTCCACATGCATCAGTAAACTGGTTTACCATGTATTCTAGCGCCTCTGTGTTAGATGGTACCTTAACACGCCTGTCAGAGAGATGACTTCCTAGTTATATCCTATATCTATGCCAGTCAGCATTTTAAAGATATATCGATGGTTTGCAAAGGAATGCTCTTCAAGCGCTTTCCAATTTCTGACCTAAGTCTCTGCTTCCACTGGCCCGAAAGTCACGTCCAGGACTTCCCTTCTATTACATACAGCTATGTTCGCTCTTAATTTGAAATCGAAGAGTGACTCACCTCTTTCGTTGGTGTCGCTGTTGCTCCATGTGAAGTGGTGCGCATCCGCGTCACCGGCAAGAATCTGCTCCTGCCGTATGCTCAGCGTGCTTTTCCACCATCGTTGTCGGAATTGGTCTATCGTGGTCTAGGTACATAGAGGTCAGTTGGATCACCTGACTATTGACCTCTAGGCTCATGGTCGTCGTGTACTCGTCACTAAATTGAGGAAGAAACAGAAATTTTAGTTTTGAGTCTACAAGAATGCAAGCCCTAGGGTTTCCCGCAGTTGCAGTTGGGGTTGTGATGCCAAACATCAATTAGATTTTCTATAAGTCTTTCCTTGGTGGTTATCACCCCTTTGGCTATTTCCGTGTTGGTGATCTCCCATAGATATTCAAACGGGTTCATATCGGGCGAATTTCCAGGACTAGTTAAAACTGGAATCCTGTGGTCTTCTAAAAACTTGATAACGATACTGGCTTTATGACATGATGCTGAATCATGCATACATGTAAATTCATTAACATCCGGGAACCAAGCTATACTCGACACTTTGCTCGTCGATATGCTGGTCGCTCCACTATGCGCTTTGCCTAAAAATTATATCAAAGCGTACGCCTTGACCTCCAAGGAGCTTTCTATATATGACATAACTTGATGCAGCGCCGTTTCAGTAGACTTCCCTTTCATGTAAGCATGTTGCGAAGTCATGAGTTTAGGCGCAATAGATTGCTAATGTGACAATCAATCACTCGCTCTAATATCTTCAGCTGAAAGGAACAAAAACTGATAAACCTAAAGTTCTTCGGGTTGACATGCGGTATTATTCTTCCTGCCTTAGGAATAAACACCGTATTCAGCCAGTTAGCACTTAGCTGCAATGATTGTTGAAGTTGCACCGGTGAGACTTCATCTAGACCCGGAACTTTGTAATACGACTTAGAGATTTCCCATTGTGCATCACTTTGGGTTGGTTAAAGGCTTTCCGACAGAGCCTGCGAGCCATGTCGATGCCAACATTCCACCATGGAGGTTCCTTTTTGCCTCTTGGCTTTTAATAGTGCAGGCCTGATCCAGAGCCTTCCCACATGCATCAGTAAACTGGTTTACCATGTATTCTAGCTCCTCTGTGCTAGATGGTACCTTAACACGCCTGTCAGAGAGATGCCTTCCTAGTTCATTCCTATATCTATGCCAGTCAGCATTTTTAAGGATTCTCATGAGTTCAGTCCTAGGCGAGGCCCCCTCTAAGTAGAAGGAGATATATCGATGGTTCGCAAAGAAATGCTCTTCAAGCTCTTTCCAATCTCTGCTTCCACTGGCCCGAAAGTCACGTCCAGGACTTCCCTTCTATTACATACAGCTATGTTGGCTCTTAATTTGAAATCGAAGAGTGACTCACCTCTTTCGTTGGTGTCGCTGTTGCTCCATGTGAAGCGGTGCGCATCCGCGTCACCGGCAAGAACCGCTCCTGCTGTAACCTCAGCGCGTTTTTTCACCATTGTTGTCGGAATTGGTCTATCTTGGTCTAGGTACATAGAGGTCAGTTGGATCACCTGACTATTGACCTCTAGGCTCATGGTCGTCGTGTCCTCGTCGCTAAATTGAGGAAGAAACAGAAATTTTACTTTGAGTCGACAGGAATGCAAGCCCTAGGATTTCCTGCAGTTGCAGTTGGGGTTGTGATGCCAAACATCAATTAGCTTTTCCATAAGTCTTTCCTTGGTGGTTATCACCCCTTTGGCTATTTCCGTGTTTGTGGTCTCCCATAGATATTCAAACGGGGTCATATCGGGCGAATTTCCAGGACTAGTTAAAACTGGAATTCTGTGGTCTTTTAAAAACTTGGTAATAATACTGGTTTTATGACATGATGCTGAATCATGCATAAATGTAAATTCATTAACATCCGGGAACCGCTCCTTAAGTGTTGGTAGCAGGCGAGTTTGTAAAATTTGTATGTATTGGTATTGTCTCAGTGATTTTCACAAAAAAAATAGTAACATAAAAAATGATTTAAATTTGCCTACATTGCAAAGTGAGCCAGACCAATGTTATCTTTACTTTAAAGGAGTCAATTGTATGAAGAATAACCAAATACAATAATGCAATTCAAGAGCAAACACACACACATAACAGTACGATTCGTTTATATAATTCAATATTTTTTTGTGTATAGTTTTTAACCTCTATGATATTGTTTCCGGTTACCTTTTCGAATGTTAGGTTTGGCAGAAGTGGCTGCAAGCGATGTCACCAGCACACTTGGATCTTGTTAGGGCCATTGTGGTACCACGCAGATTAAAAAAACTTCTACTCGGACCAACGTGTTGAATCTGCAAATTTTAATAACATGCTTACGTCTGTACTGGCCAGATCGCTTAAGTCGTTGAAGAACTCTGATCCTAAGAATTTCTTCCTCTTTGCCCATAGTACGGAACATTCGCATAGAAGGTGCCTCTCGGTTTCAGGCTCGTTTTTACTACTCGTTTAGAGATTTGCGACAGGCTGCTACTGTTTTAGGTTTGCAATTGACAGAATTAAGTGCCCTTGAAGTGATGCTTGACTGTCGGAAAAATGAAATGAAGATTTCTTTGTGTTCATCTTCTTTGGCTCTTATAAAGTCCACCGCCTCCTGTATTGCAGCGGCCTCAGCCTGAAACACACTGCTGTGATCAGGAAGACGGAAAGTCCTTTTCAAATCAAGTTGGGCTGAGAAAACACACCTCCCACCCTGTTCTCAAGCTTTGAGTCATCGGTGTAAAAGTGAAGTAATTCAGCAGTGAAGTGCTTGTGGTGTTGTTTTCTTGTCGAGGCTCAGCCACCACACCAGCGCCCCGTACAGCAAGATTGGTCTGACCACAGCTGTGTATACCCTGTACATAATTTTAGGGGATAAGCCCCATTTTCTTCCGATAGCTCTCTTACAGCAGTACAGGGCAACCGTTGCCTTCTAAACGCGCTCCTGGACATTCCGTGCCCAAGATAGCTTTTTGTCTAGTATCACGCCTAGGTATTTGGTGAAGTCCTCTAGCCTCAGCGTTCTATTCCCCACTTCAGGAAGCCTTAGTGGGGGGGTTTAGTATATCCTTGTGAAGAGAACAAGTTCAGTTTTGTCCGGGTACACCCAAACCTTTTTCTCTGGTGCAGTTTTCCACCATTTTGAGTTTATGCTGCATAATGTCGCAAAGTGTCTGAGGAAATTTCCTATTACTACCACTGCAAAGTCCTCAGCATAAGCTATTACCTTCGCTCCTCCCTCCTCCTCTAGGGCCATCAGTAGGTCGTTAAGTGCCACCACCCACAGGAGAGAAGTTACAAATTTCATTATTCGTCCAGCACGTATCTATTTCGATGATCTCCCTCTGATTTCACAATAAATTTCTACACAAAATAACACTTATTAATTGTTCAATATTCATTTTTTGTAATTTTTTTAATTATGGCGTGAAACAAATCGAAATAATGCGAGAGAATGAGCGTCGAGCATAGCGTACTCTTTTTCGCTATCGACACTAACCTCTTCACTATGCACTTTCGCTTTGATAGGTACATGTTTATTTTCCAAGCTATACTCGACGCTTTGCTCGTCGATATGCTGGCCGCTCCACTATGCGCTTTGCCTAAAAATTATATCAAAGCGTACTCCTTGACCTCCAAGGAGCTTTCTATATATGACACAACTTGATGCAGCGCCGTTTCAGTAGACTTCCCTTTCATGTAAGCATGTTGCGAAGTCATGAGTTTATGCGCAATAGATTGCTAATGTGACAATCAAGCACTCGCTCTAATATCTTCAGCTGAAAGGAACAAAAACTGATAGGCATAAAGTCCTTCGGGTTGACATGGGATATTCTTCTTCCTGCCTTAGGAATAAACACCGTATTCAGCCAGTTAGCACTTAGCTGCAATGATAAGTTGCACCGGTGAGACTTCATCTAGACCCGGAACTTTGTAATACGACTTAGAGATTTCCCATTGTGCATCATTTTGGGTTGGTTAAAGGCTTTCCGACAAAGCCTGCGAGCCATGTCGATGTCAACATTCCACCATGGAGGTTCCTTTTTGCCTCGTGGCTTTTATAGTGCAGGCCTGATCTAGAGCCTTTCTACATGCATTAGAAAACTGGTTTACCATGTATTCTAGCGCCTCTGTGTTAGATGGTACCTTAACACGCCTGTCAGAGAGATGACTTCCTAGTTATATCCTATATCTATGCCAGTCAGCATTTTTAAGATATATCGATGGTTTGCAAAGGAATGCTCTTCAAGCACTTTCCAATTTCTGACCTAAGTCTCTGCTTCCACTGGCCCGAAAGTCACGTCCAGGACTTCCCTTCTATTACATACAGCTATGTTGGCTCTTAATTTGAAATCGAAGAGTGACTCACCTCTTTCGTTGGTGTTGCTGTTTCTCCATGTGAAGTGGTGCGCATCCGCGTCACCGCCAGGAACCTGCGCTCCTGCCGTAAGCTCAGCGCGCTTTTCACCACCGTTGTCGGAATTGGTCTATCGTGGTCTAGGTACATAGAGGTAAGTTGGATCACCTGACTATTGACCTCTAGGCTCATGGTCGTCGTGTACTCGTCACTAAATTGAGGAAGAAACAGAAATTTTAGTTTTGAGTCTACAAGAATGCAAGCCCTAGGGTTTCCCGCAGTTGCAGTTGGGGTTGTGATGCCAAACATCAATTAGATTTTCTATAAGTCTTTCCTTGGTGGTTATCACCCCTTTGGCTATTTCCGTGTTGGTGATCTCCTATAGATATTCAAACGGGTTCATATCGGGCGAATTTCCAGGACTAGTTAAAACTGGAATCCTGTGGTCTTCTAAAAACTTGATAACGATACTGGCTTTATGACATGATGCTGAATCATGCATACATGTAAATTCATTAACATCCGGGAACCGCTCCTTAAGTGTTGGTAGCTGGCGAGTTTGTAAAATTTGTATGTATTGGTCTTGTCTCAGTGATTTTCACAAAAAAAATAGTAACATAAAAAATGATTTAAATTTGCCTACATTGAAAAGTGAGCCAGACCAATGTTATCTTTACTTTAAAGGAGTCAATTCTATGAAGAATAACCAAATACAATTATGCAATTCAAGAGCATAACACACACATAACAATACGATTCCTATATATAATTCAATATTTTTTGTGTATAGTTTTTAACCTCTATGATATTGTTTCCGGTTACCTTTTCGAATGTTAGGTTTGGCAGAAGTGGCTGCAAGCGATGTCACCAGCACACTTGGGTCTTGTTAGGGTCATTGTGGTACCACGCGGATTAAAAAACCTTCTACTCGAAGCAACGTGTTGAATCTGCAAATTTTAATAACATGCTTACGTCTGTCCTGGCCAGATCGCTTAAGTCGTTGAAGAACTCTGATCCTAAGAATTTCTTCCTCTTTACTCATAGTGCGGCACGTTCGCATAGGAGGTGTCTCACGGTTTCAGGCTCTTTTTCATTTCTGTAGCTTCTGCAGAAGTCATTACAGGGAACCTCTAGTCTCTCTGCGTGTCTACCTATCAGAACATGACCTGTTATTAATCCTAAAGCTAGGGACAGGTCTCCTCTGCTCAGCAAGAGAAGACCTTTAGATCGCTTAACGTCCCACTCCGGCCATATGAGCTTTGACAAGATCCAGGTGCTACCTTTTTTCCAACGGTCTCCTGCTTCCTTAAGGATTGAGTCCCTTAGAAGGAACTTGTAGGTGGCGAGCGGCATATCTAGACCCTTCCTGATTGATGAAACCGGAATGGATGTTCCCCCTCTTGCAAGCTCGTCCGCTGTTTCAGTGCCCTTGGTGATGCTTGACTGTCGGAAAAAATGAAGATTTCTGTGTGTTAATCTTCTTTGGCTCTTATAAAGTCCACCGCCTTTTGTATTGCAGCGGCCTCAGCCTGAAACACACTGCTGTGATCAGGAAGACGGAAAGTCCTTTTCAAATCAAGTTGGGCTGAGAAAACACCCCTCCCACCCTGTTCTCAAGCTTTGAGTCATCGGTGTAAAAGTGAAGTAATTCAGCAGTGAAGTGCTTGTGGTGTTGTTTTCTTGTCGAGGCTCAGCCACCACACCAGCGCCCCGTACAGCAAGATTGGTCTGACCACAGCTGTGTATACCCTGTACATAATTTTAGGGGATAAGCCCCATTTTCTTCCGATAGCTCTCTTACAGCAGTACAGGGCAACCGTTGCCTTCTAAACGCGCTCCTGGACATTCCGTGCCCAAGATAGCTTTTTGTCTAGTATCACGCCTAGGTATTTGGTGAAGTCCTCTAGCCTCAGCGTTCTATTCCCCACTTCAGGAAGCCTTAGTGGGGGGGTTTAGTATATCCTTGTGAAGAGAACAAGTTCAGTTTTGTCCGGGTACACCCAAACCTTTTTCTCTGGTGCAGTTTTCCACCATTTTGAGTTTATGCTGCATAATGTCGCAAAGTGTCTGAGGAAATTTCCTATTACTACCACTGCAAAGTCCTCAGCATAAGCTATTACCTTCGCTCCTCCCTCCTCCTCTAGGGCCATCAGTAGGTCGTTAAGTGCCACCACCCACAGGAGAGAAGTTACAAATTTCATTATTCTTCCAGCACGTATCTATTTCGATGATCTCCCTCTGATTTCACAATAAATTTCTACACAAAATAACACTTATTAATTGTTCAATATTCATTTTTTGTAATTTTTTTAATTATGGCGTGAAACAAATCGAAATAATGCGAGAGAATGAGCGTCGAGCATAGCGTACTCTTTTTCGCTATCGACACTAACCTCTTCACTATGCACTTTCGCTTTGATAGGTACATGTTTATTTTCCAAGCTATACTCGACGCTTTGCTCGTCGATATGCTGGCCGCTCCACTATGCGCTTTGCCTAAAAATTATATCAAAGCGTACTCCTTGACCTCCAAGGAGCTTTCTATATATGACACAACTTGATGCAGCGCCGTTTCAGTAGACTTCCCTTTCATGTAAGCATGTTGCGAAGTCATGAGTTTATGCGCAATAGATTGCTAATGTGACAATCAAGCACTCGCTCTAATATCTTCAGCTGAAAGGAACAAAAACTGATAGGCATAAAGTCCTTCGGGTTGACATGGGATATTCTTCTTCCTGCCTTAGGAATAAACACCGTATTCAGCCAGTTAGCACTTAGCTGCAATGATAAGTTGCACCGGTGAGACTTCATCTAGACCCGGAACTTTGTAATACGACTTAGAGATTTCCCATTGTGCATCATTTTGGGTTGGTTAAAGGCTTTCCGACAAAGCCTGCGAGCCATGTCGATGTCAACATTCCACCATGGAGGTTCCTTTTTGCCTCGTGGCTTTTATAGTGCAGGCCTGATCTAGAGTCTTTCTACATGCATTAGAAAACTGGTTTACCATGTATTCTAGCGCCTCTGTGTTAGATGGTACCTTAACACGCCTGTCAGAGAGATGACTTCCTAGTTATATCCTATATCTATGCCAGTCAGCATTTTTAAGGATTCTCATGAGTTCAGTCCTAGGCGAGGCCCCCTCTAAGTAGAAGGAGATATATCGATGGTTGGCAAAGAAATGCTCTTCAAGCTCTTTCCAATCTCTGCTTCCACTGGCCCGAAAGTCACGTCCAGGACTTTCCTTCTATTACATACAGCTATGTTGGCTCTTAATTTGAAATCGAAGAGTGACTCACCTCTTTCGTTGGTGTCGCTGTTGCTCCATGTGAAGCGGTGCGCATCCGCGTCACCGGCAAGAACCGCTCCTGCTGTAACCTCAGCGCGTTTTTTCACCATTGTTGTCGGAATTGGTCTATCTTGGTCTAGGTACATAGAGGTCAGTTGGATCACCTGACTATTGACCTCTAGGCTCATGGTCGTCGTGTCCTCGTCGCTAAATTGAGGAAGAAACAGAAATTTTACTTTGAGTCGACAGGAATGCAAGCCCTAGGATTTCCTGCAGTTGCAGTTGGGGTTGTGATGCCAAACATCAATTAGCTTTTCCATAAGTCTTTCCTTGGTGGTTATCACCCCTTTGGCTATTTCCGTGTTTGTGGTCTCCCATAGATATTCAAACGGGGTCATATCGGGCGAATTTCCAGGACTAGTTAAAACTGGAATTCTGTGGTCTTTTAAAAACTTGGTAATAATACTGGTTTTATGACATGATGCTGAATCATGCATAAATGTAAATTCATTAACATCCGGGAACCGCTCCTTAAGTGTTGGTAGCAGGCGAGTTTGTAAAATTTGTATGTATTGGTATTGTCTCAGTGATTTTCACAAAAAAAATAGTAACATAAAAAATGATTTAAATTTGCCTACATTGCAAAGTGAGCCAGACCAATGTTATCTTTACTTTAAAGGAGTCAATTATATGAAGAATAACCAAATACAATAATGCAATTCAAGAGCAAACACACACACATAACAGTACGATTCGTTTATATAATTCAATATTTTTTTGTGTATAGTTTTTAACCTCTATGATATTGTTTCCGGTTACCTTTTCGAATGTTAGGTTTGGCAGAAGTGGCTGCAAGCGATGTCACCAGCACACTTGGATCTTGTTAGGGCCATTGTGGTACCACGCAGATTAAAAAAACTTCTACTCGGACCAACGTGTTGAATCTGCAAATTTTAATAACATGCTTACGTCTGTACTGGCCAGATCGCTTAAGTCGTCGAACTCTGATCCTAAGAATTTCTTCCTCTTTGCCCATAGTACGGAACATTCGCATAGAAGGTGTCTCTCGGTTTCAGGCTCGTTTTTACTACTCGTTTAGAGATTTGCGACAGGCTGCTACTGTTTTAGGTTTGCAATTGACAGAATTAAGTGCCCTTGAAGTGATGCTTGACTGTCGGAAAAATGAAATGAAGATTTCTTTGTGTTCATCTTCTTTGGCTCTTATAAAGTCCACCGCCTCCTGTATTGCAGCGGCCTCAGCCTGAAACACACTGCTGTGATCAGGAAGACGGAAAGTCCTTTTCAAATCAATTTTAAGATATATCGATGGTTTGCAAAGGAATGCTCTTCAAGCACTTTCCAATTTCTGACCTAAGTCTCTGCTTCCACTGGCCCGAAAGTCACGTCCAGGACTTCCCTTCTATTACATACAGCTATGTTGGCTCTTAATTTGAAATCGAAGAGTGACTCACCTCTTTCGTTGGTGTTGCTGTTTCTCCATGTGAAGTGGTGCGCATCCGCGTCACCGCCAGGAACCTGCGCTCCTGCCGTAAGCTCAGCGCGCTTTTCACCACCGTTGTCGGAATTGGTCTATCGTGGTCTAGGTACATAGAGGTAAGTTGGATCACCTGACTATTGACCTCTAGGCTCATGGTCGTCGTGTACTCGTCACTAAATTGAGGAAGAAACAGAAATTTTAGTTTTGAGTCTACAAGAATGCAAGCCCTAGGGTTTCCCGCAGTTGCAGTTGGGGTTGTGATGCCAAACATCAATTAGATTTTCTATAAGTCTTTCCTTGGTGGTTATCACCCCTTTGGCTATTTCCGTGTTGGTGATCTCCTATAGATATTCAAACGGGTTCATATCGGGCGAATTTCCAGGACTAGTTAAAACTGGAATCCTGTGGTCTTCTAAAAACTTGATAACGATACTGGCTTTATGACATGATGCTGAATCATGCATACATGTAAATTCATTAACATCCGGGAACCGCTCCTTAAGTGTTGGTAGCTGGCGAGTTTGTAAAATTTGTATGTATTGGTCTTGTCTCAGTGATTTTCACAAAAAAAATAGTAACATAAAAAATGATTTAAATTTGCCTACATTGAAAAGTGAGCCAGACCAATGTTATCTTTACTTTAAAGGAGTCAATTCTATGAAGAATAACCAAATACAATTATGCAATTCAAGAGCATAACACACACATAACAATACGATTCCTATATATAATTCAATATTTTTTGTGTATAGTTTTTAACCTCTATGATATTGTTTCCGGTTACCTTTTCGAATGTTAGGTTTGGCAGAAGTGGCTGCAAGCGATGTCACCAGCACACTTGGGTCTTGTTAGGGTCATTGTGGTACCACGCGGATTAAAAAACCTTCTACTCGAAGCAACGTGTTGAATCTGCAAATTTTAATAACATGCTTACGTCTGTCCTGGCCAGATCGCTTAAGTCGTTGAAGAACTCTGATCCTAAGAATTTCTTCCTCTTTACTCATAGTGCGGCACGTTCGCATAGGAGGTGTCTCACGGTTTCAGGCTCTTTTTCATTCCTGTAGCTTCTGCAGAAGTCATTACAGGGAACCTCTAGTCTCTCTGCGTGTCTACCTATCAGAACATGACCTGTTATTAATCCTAAAGCTAGGGACAGGTCTCCTCTGCTCAGCAAGAGAAGACCTTTAGATCGCTTAACGTCCCACTCCGGCCATATGAGCTTTGACAAGATCCAGGTGCTACCTTTTTTCCAACGGTCTCCTGCTTCCTTAAGGATTGAGTCCCTTAGAAGGAACTTGTAGGTGGCGAGCGGCATATCTAGACCCTTCCTGATTGATGAAACCGGAATGGATGTTCCCCCTCTTGCAAGCTCGTCCGCTGTTTCAGTGCCCTTGGTGATGCTTGACTGTCGGAAAAAATGAAGATTTCTGTGTGTTAATCTTCTTTGGCTCTTATAAAGTCCACCGCCTTTTGTATTGCAGCGGCCTCAGCCTGAAACACACTGCTGTGATCAGGAAGACGGAAAGTCCTTTTTAAATCAAGTTGGGCTGAGAAAACACCCCTCCCACCCTGTTCTCATGCTTTGAGTCATCGGTGTAAAAGTGAAGTGATTCAGCAGTGAAGTGCTTGTGGTGTTGTTTTCTTGTCGAGGCTCAGCCACCACACCAGCGCCCCGTACAGCAAGATTGGTCTGACCACAGCTTTGTATATCCTAAACATGATTTTAGGGGATAAGCCCCATTTTCTTCCGATAGCTCTTTTACATGGCAACCGTTGCCATCTTAACGCGCTCCTGGACATTCCGTGCCCAAGATAGCTTTTTGTCTAGTATCACGCCTAGGTATTTGGTGAAGTCCCCTAGCCTCAGCGTTCTATTCCCCACTTCAGGAAGCCTTAGTGGGGGGGTTTTGTATTTCCTTGTGAAGAGAACAAGTTCAGTTTTGTCCGGGTACACACCCAAACATTTTTCTCTGGTGCAGATTTCCACCATTTTGAGTTTATGCTGCATAATGTCGCAAAGTGTCTGAGGAAATTTCCTCTTACTACCACTGCAAAGTCGTCAGCATAAGCTTTTACCTTCGCTCCTCCCTCCTCCTCTAGGGCCATCAGTAGGTCGATAAGTGCCACCACCCACAGGAGAGGAGAAGTTACAAATTTCATTATTCGTCCAGCACGTATCTATTTCGATGATCTCCCTCTGATTTCACAACAAATTTCTACACAAAATAACACTTATTAATTATTCAATATTCATTTTTAGTATTTTTTTAAATTATGGCGTCAAACAAATCGAAAAAATGCGAGAGAATGAGCGTCGAGCTCTTTTTCGCTATCGACACTAACCTCTTCACTATGCACTTTCGCATTGATGTTTGTTTTCCAAGCTATGCGCTTTGCCTAAAAATTATATCAAAGCGTACGCCTTGACCTCCAAGGAGCTTTCTATATATGACACAACTTGATGCAGCGCCGTTTCAGTAGACTTCCCTTTCATGTAAGCATGTTGCGAAGTCATGAGTTTATGCGCAATAGATTGCTAATGTGACAATCAATCACTCGCTCTAATATCTTCAGCTGAAAGGAACAAAAACTGATAAACCTAAAGTTCTTCGGGTTGACATGCGGTATTATTCTTCCTGCCTTAGGAATAAACACCGTATTCAGCCAGTTAGCACTTAGCTGTAATGATTGTTGAAGTTGCACCGGTGAGACTTCATCTAGACCCGGAACTTTGTAATACGACTTAGAGATTTCCCATTGTGCATCACTTTGGGTTGGTTAAAGGCTTTCCGACAGAGCCTGCGAGCCATGTCGATGCCAACATTCCACCATGGAGGTTCCTTTTTGCCTCTTGGCTTTTAATAGTGCAGGCCTGATCCAGAGCCTTCCCACATGCATCAGTAAACTGGTTTACCATGTATTCTAGCTCCTCTGTGCTAGATGGTACCTTAACACGCCTGTCAGAGAGATGCCTTCCTAGTTCATTCCTATATCTATGCCAGTCAGCATTTTTAAGGATTCTCATGAGTTCAGTCCTAGGCGAGGCCCCCTCTAAGTAGAAGGAGATATATCGATGGTTCGCAAAGAAATGCTCTTCAAGCTCTTTCCAATCTCTGCTTCCACTGGCCCGAAAGTCACGTCCAGGACTTCCCTTCTATTACATACAGCTATGTTGGCTCTTAATTTGAAATCGAAGAGTGACTCACCTCTTTCGTTGGTGTCGCTGTTGCTCCATGTGAAGCGGTGCGCATCCGCGTCACCGGCAAGAACCGCTCCTGCTGTAACCTCAGCGCGTTTTTTCACCATTGTTGTCGGAATTGGTCTATCTTGGTCTAGGTACATAGAGGTCAGTTGGATCACCTGACTATTGACCTCTAGGCTCATGGTCGTCGTGTCGTCGCTAAATTGAGGAAGAAACAGAAATTTTACTTTGAGTCGACAGGAATGCAAGCCCTAGGATTTCCTGCAGTTGCAGTTGGGGTTGTGATGCCAAACATCAATTAGCTTTTCCATAAGTCTTTCCTTGGTGGTTATCACCCCTTTGGCTATTTCCGTGTTTGTGGTCTCCCATAGATATTCAAACGGGGTCATATCGGGCGAATTTCCAGGACTAGTTAAAACTGGAATTCTGTGGTCTTTTAAAAACTTGGTAATGATACTGGTTTTATGACATGATGCTGAATCATGCATAAATGTAAATTCATTAACATCCGGGAACCGCTCCTTAAGTGTTGGTAGCAGGCGAGTTTGTAAAATTTGTATGTATTGGTATTGTCTCAGTGATTTTCACAAAAAAAATAGTAACATAAAAAATGATTTAAATTTGCCTACATTGCAAAGTGAGCCAGACCAATGTTATCTTTACTTTAAAGGAGTCAATTATATGAAGAATAACCAAATACAATAATGCAATTCAAGAGCAAACACACACACATAACAGTACGATTCCTTTATATAATTCAATATTTTTTTGTGTATAGTTTTTAACCTCTATGATATTGTTTCCGGTTACCTTTTCGAATGTTAGGTTTGGCAGAAGTGGCTGCAAGCGATGTCACCAGCACACTTGGATCTTGTTAGGGCCATTGTGGTACCACGCAGATTAAAAAAACTTCTACTCGGACCAACGTGTTGAATCTGCAAATTTTAATAACATGCTTACGTCTGTACTGGCCAGATCGCTTAAGTCGTTGAAGAACTCTGATCCTAAGAATTCCTTCCTCTTTGCCCATAGTACGGAACATTCGCATAGAAGGTGCCTCTCGGTTTCAGGCTCGTTTTTACTACTCGTTTAGAGATTTGCGACAGGCTGCTACTGTTTTAGGTTTGCAATTGACAGAATTAAGTGCCCTTGAAGTGATGCTTGACTGTCGGAAAAATGAAATGAAGATTTCTTTGTGTTCATCTTCTTTGGCTCTTATAAAGTCCACCGCCTCCTGTATTGCAGCGGCCTCAGCCTGAAACACACTGCTGTGATCAGGAAGACGGAAAGTCCTTTTCAAATCAAGTTGGGCTGAGAAAACACACCTCCCACCCTGTTCTCAAGCTTTGAGTCATCGGTGTAAAAGTGAAGTAATTCAGCAGTGAAGTGCTTGTGGTGTTGTTTTCTTGTCGAGGCTCAGCCACCACACCAGCGCCCCGTACAGCAAGATTGGTCTGACCACAGCTGTGTATACCCTGTACATAATTTTAGGGGATAAGCCCCATTTTCTTCCGATAGCTCTCTTACAGCAGTACAGGGCAACCGTTGCCTTCTAAACGCGCTCCTGGACATTCCGTGCCCAAGATAGCTTTTTGTCTAGTATCACGCCTAGGTATTTGGTGAAGTCCTCTAGCCTCAGCGTTCTATTCCCCACTTCAGGAAGCCTTAGTGGGGGGGTTTAGTATATCCTTGTGAAGAGAACAAGTTCAGTTTTGTCCGGGCACACCCAAACCTTTTTCTCTGGTGCAGTTTTCCACCATTTTGAGTTTATGCTGCATAATGTCGCAAAGTGTCTGAGGAAATTTCCTATTACTACCACTGCAAAGTCCTCAGCATAAGCTATTACCTTCGCTCCTCCCTCCTCCTCTAGGGCCATCAGTAGGTCGTTAAGTGCCACCACCCACAGGAGAGAAGTTACAAATTTCATTATTCGTCCAGCACGTATCTATTTCGATGATCTCCCTCTGATTTCACAATAAATTTCTACACAAAATAACACTTATTAATTGTTCAATATTCATTTTTTGTAATTTTTTTAATTATGGCGTGAAACAAATCGAAATAATGCGAGAGAATGAGCGTCGAGCATAGCGTACTCTTTTTCGCTATCGACACTAACCTCTTCACTATGCACTTTCGCTTTGATAGGTACATGTTTATTTTCCAAGCTATACTCGACGCTTTGCTCGTCGATATGCTGGCCGCTCCACTATGCGCTTTGCCTAAAAATTATATCAAAGCGTACTCCTTGACCTCCAAGGAGCTTTCTATATATGACACAACTTGATGCAGCGCCGTTTCAGTAGACTTCCCTTTCATGTAAGCATGTTGCGAAGTCATGAGTTTATGCGCAATAGATTGCTAATGTGACAATCAAGCACTCGCTCTAATATCTTCAGCTGAAAGGAACAAAAACTGATAGGCATAAAGTCCTTCGGGTTGACATGGGATATTCTTCTTCCTGCCTTAGGAATAAACACCGTATTCAGCCAGTTAGCACTTAGCTGCAATGATAAGTTGCACCGGTGAGACTTCATCTAGACCCGGAACTTTGTAATACGACTTAGAGATTTCCCATTGTGCATCATTTTGGGTTGGTTAAAGGCTTTCCGACAAAGCCTGCGAGCCATGTCGATGTCAACATTCCACCATGGAGGTTCCTTTTTGCCTCGTGGCTTTTATAGTGCAGGCCTGATCTAGAGCCTTTCCACATGCATTAGAAAACTGGTTTACCATGTATTCTAGCGCCTCTGTGTTAGATGGTACCTTAACACGCCTGTCAGAGAGATGACTTCCTAGTTATATCCTATATCTATGCCAGTCAGCATTTTTAAGATATATCGATGGTTTGCAAAGGAATGCTCTTCAAGCACTTTCCAATTTCTGACCTAAGTCTCTGCTTCCACTGGCCCGAACGTCACGTCCAGGACTTCCCTTCTATTACATACAGCTATGTTGGCTCTTAATTTGAAATCGAAAAGTGAATCACCTCTTTCGTTGGTGTTGCTGTTGCTCCATGTGAAGTGGTGCGCATCCGCGTCACCGCCAGGAACCTGCGCTCCTGCCGTAAGCTCAGCGCACTTTTCACCATCGTTGTCAGAATTGGTCTATCGTGGTCTAGGTACATAGAGGTCAGTTTGATCACCTGACTATTGACCTCTAGGCTCATGGTCGTCGTGTACTCATCACTAAATTGAGGAAGAAACAGAAATTTTAGTTTTGAGTCTACAAGAATGCAAGCCCTAGGGTTTCCCGCAGTTGCAGGTGGGGTTGTGATGCCAAACATCAATTAGATTTTCTATAAGTCTTTCCTTGGTGGTTATCACCCCTTTGGCTATTTCCGTGTTGGTGATCTCCCATAGATATTCAAACGGGTTCATATCGGGCGAATTTCCAGGACTAGTTAAAACTGGAATCCTGTGGTCTTCTAAAAACTTGATAACGATACTGGCTTTATGACATGATGCTGAATCATGCATACATGTAAATTCATTAACATCCGGGAACCGCTCCTTAAGTGTTGGTAGCTGGCGAGTTTGTAAAATTTGTATGTATTGGTCTTGTCTCAGTGATTTTCACAAAAAATAGTAACATAAAAAATGATTTAAATTTGTCTACATTGCCAAGTGAGCCAGACCAATGTTATCTTTACTTTAAAGGAGTCAATTCTATGAAGAATAACCAAATACAATTATGCAATTCAAGAGCATAACACACACATAACAATACGATTCCTATATATAATTCAATATTTTTTGTGTATAGTTTTTAACCTCTATGATATTGTTTCCGGTTACCTTTTCGAATGTTAGGTTTGGCAGAAGTGGCTGCAAGCGATGTCACCAGCACACTTGGGTCTTGTTAGGGTCATTGTGGTACCACGCGGATTAAAAAACCTTCTACTCGAACCAACGTGTTGAATCTGCAAATTTTAATAACATGTTTACCTCTGTCCTGGCCAGATCGCTTAAGTCGTTGAATAACTCTGATCCTAAGAATTTTTTCCTCTTTGCCCATAGTGCGGCACGTTCGCATAGGAGGTGCCTCAGGCTCTTTTTCATTTCTGCAGCTTCTGCAGAAGTCGTTGCAGGGAACCTCTAGTCTCTCTGCGTGTCTACCTATCAGTACATGACCTGTTATTATTCCTAAAACTAGGGACAGGTCTCCTCTGATCAGCAGGAGAAGATCTTTACAGTGTTCCCCCTCTTGCAAGCTCGTCCGCTGTTTCATTGCCCGGTATGTTACTGTGTCCTGGCATCCATACCAAGTGAAAAGCAAACTACTCGTTTAGAGATTTGCGACAGGCTGCTACTGTTTTAGAGTTGCAGTTGACATAATTAAGCGCCCTTAGTGATGCTTGACTGTCGGAAAAAATGAAGATTTTTTTGTGTTCATCTTCTTTGGCTCTTATAAAGTCCACCGCCTCCTGTATTGCACCAGCCTGCAACACACTGCTGTGATCAGGAAGACGGAAAGACCTTTTTAAGTTCATTTGGGTTGAGAAAACACCCCTCCCACCCTGTTCTCAAGCTTTGAGCCATTGGTGTAAAAGTGAAGTGATTCAGCCCCTATTGGGCTCCCATTGGCCCTTCAATCTCTTTGAGGGATTAACATTTTGTACCTTTTCGTAAAGCTCTGATTAGGGATGCAGTAGTCCGTATTATGCGAGCTTAGTTTATTTACGATTGTTGCGTGGCCAACTTGGCTGGACTTCCATCCAGGCAGATCTTGTAGTCTTAGAGCGGCATTCGCAGCGATTGGTTTCCTAGTAATATCAATCGGTAGTATATTTAATATGGTGTCTAAAGCATCAAAGCGGGTTGTGGCTAAAGCCCCTCCTATGCATATTAGCGCCGATCTTTTCACCCTTTGAAGTGCTTGTGGTGTTGTTTTCTTGTCGAGGCTCAGTCACCTCACCAGCGCCCCGTACAGCAAGATTGGTCTGACCACAGCTGTGTATATCCTAAACATGATTTTAGGGGATAAGCCCCATTTTCTTCCGATAGCTCTTTTACAGCAGTACAGGGCAACCGTTGCCCTCTTAACGAGCTCCTGGACATTCCGTGCCCAAGATAGCTTTTTGTCTAGTATCACGCCTAGGTATTTGGTGAAGTCCCCTAGCCTCAGCGTTCTATTCCCCACTTCAGGAAGCCTTAGTGGGGGGGTTTTGTATTTCCTTGTGAAGAGAACAAGTTCAGTTTTGTCCGGGTACACACCCAAACATTTTTCTCTGGTCCAGATTTCCACCATTTTGAGTTTATGCTGCATAATGTCGCAAAGTGTCTGAGGAAATTTCCTCTTACTACCACTGCAAAGTCGTCAGCATAAGCTTTTACCTTCGCTCCTCCCTCCTCCTCTAGGGCCATCAGTAGGTCGATAAGTGCCACCACCCACAGGAGAGGAGAAGTTACAAATTTCATTATTCGTCCAGCACGTATCTATTTCGATGATCTCCCTCTGATTTCACAATAAATTTCTACACAAAATAACACTTATTAATTATTCAATATTCATTTTTAGTATTTTTTTAAATTATGGCGTCAAACAAATCGAAAAAGTGCGAGAGAATGAGCGTCGAGCTCTTTTTCGCTATCGACACTAACCTCTTCACTATGCACTTTCGCATTGATGTTTGTTTTCCAAGCTATGCGCTTTGCCTAAAAATTATATCAAAGCGTACGCCTTGACCTCCAAGGAGCTTTCTATGTATATATGACACAACTTGATGCAGCGCCGTTTCAGTAGACTTCCCTTTCATGTAAGCATGTTGCGAAGTCATGAGTTTATGCACAATAGATTGCTAATGTGACAACCAATCACTCGCTCTAATATCTTCAGCTGAAAGGAACAAAAACTGATAAACCTAAAGTTCTTCGGGTTGACATGCGGTATTATTCTTCCTGCCTTAGGAATAAACACCGTATTCAGCCAGTTAGCACTTAGCTGCAATGATTGTTGAAGTTGCACCGGTGAGACTTCATCTAGACCCGGAACTTTGTAATACGACTTAGAGATTTCCCATTGTGCATCATTTTGGGTTGGTTAAAGGCTTTCCGACAGAGCCTGCGAGCCATGTCGATGTCAACATTCCACCATGGAGGTTCCTTTTTGCCTCGTGGCTTTTATAGTGCAGGCCTGATTTAGAGCCTTTCCACATGCATCAGTAAACTGGTTTACCATGTATTCTAGCGCCTCTGTGTTAGATGGTACCTTAACACGCCTGTCAGAGAGATGACTTCCTAGTTATATCCTATATCTATGCCAGTCAGCATTTTAAAGATATATCGATGGTTTGCAAAGGAATGCTCTTCAAGCACTTTCCAATTTCTGACCTAAGTCTCTGCTTCCACTGGCCCGAAAGTCACGTCCAGGACTTCCCTTCTATTACATACAGCTATGTTGGCTCTTAATTTGAAATCGAAGAGTGACTCACCTCTTTCGTTGGTGTTGCTGTTTCTCCATGTGAAGTGGTGCGCATCCGCGTCACCGCCAGGAACCTGCGCTCCTGCCGTAAGCTCAGCGCGCTTTTCACCACCGTTGTCGGAATTGGTCTATCGTGGTCTAGGTACATAGAGGTAAGTTGGATCACCTGACTATTGACCTCTAGGCTCATGGTCGTCGTGTACTCGTCACTAAATTGAGGAAGAAACAGAAATTTTAGTTTTGAGTCTACAAGAATGCAAGCCCTAGGGTTTCCCGCAGTTGCAGTTGGGGTTGTGATGCCAAACATCAATTAGATTTTCTATAAGTCTTTCCTTGGTGGTTATCACCCCTTTGGCTATTTCCGTGTTGGTGATCTCCTATAGATATTCAAACGGGTTCATATCGGGCGAATTTCCAGGACTAGTTAAAACTGGAATCCTGTGGTCTTCTAAAAACTTGATAACGATACTGGCTTTATGACATGATGCTGAATCATGCATACATGTAAATTCATTAACATCCGGGAACCGCTCCTTAAGTGTTGGTAGCTGGCGAGTTTGTAAAATTTGTATGTATTGGTCTTGTCTCAGTGATTTTCACAAAAAAAATAGTAACATAAAAAATGATTTAAATTTGCCTACATTGAAAAGTGAGCCAGACCAATGTTATCTTTACTTTAAAGGAGTCAATTCTATGAAGAATAACCAAATACAATAATGCAATTCAAGAGCATAACACACACATAACAATACGATTCCTATATATAATTCAATATTTTTTGTGTATAGTTTTTAACCTCTATGATATTGTTTCCGGTTACCTTTTCGAATGTTAGGTTTGGCAGAAGTGGCTGCAAGCGATGTCACCAGCACACTTGGGTCTTGTTAGGGTCATTGTGGTACCACGCGGATTAAAAAACCTTCTACTCGAAGCAACGTGTTGAATCTGCAAATTTTAATAACATGCTTACGTCTGTCCTGGCCAGATCGCTTAAGTCGTTGAAGAACTCTGATCCTAAGAATTTCTTCCTCTTTACTCATAGTGCGGCACGTTCGCATAGGAGGTGTCTCACGGTTTCAGGCTCTTTTTCATTTCTGTAGCTTCTGCAGAAGTCATTACAGGGAACCTCTAGTCTCTCTGCGTGTCTACCTATCAGAACATGACCTGTTATTAATCCTAAAGCTAGGGACAGGTCTCCTCTGCTCAGCAAGAGAAGACCTTTAGATCGCTTAACGTCCCACTCCGGCCATATGAGCTTTGACAAGATCCAGGTGCTACCTTTTTTCCAACGGTCTCCTGCTTCCTTAAGGATTGAGTCCCTTAGAAGGAACTTGTAGGTGGCGAGCGGCATATCTAGACCCTTCCAGATTGATGAAACCGGAATGGATGTTCCCCCTCTTGCAAGCTCGTCCGCTGTTTCAGTGCCCTTGGTGATGCTTGACTGTCGGAAAAAATGAAGATTTCTGTGTGTTAATCTTCTTTGGCTCTTATAAAGTCCACCGCCTTTTGTATTGCAGCGGCCTCAGCCTGAAACACACTGCTGTGATCAGGAAGACGGAAAGTCCTTTTTAAATCAAGTTGGGCTGAGAAAACACCCCTCCCACCCTGTTCTCATGCTTTGAGTCATCGGTGTAAAAGTGAAGTGATTCAGCAGTGAAGTGCTTGTGGTGTTGTTTTCTTGTCGAGGCTCAGCCACCACACCAGCGCCCCGTACAGCAAGATTGGTCTGACCACAGCTTTGTATATCCTAAACATGATTTTAGGGGATAAGCCCCATTTTCTTCCGATAGCTCTTTTACATGGCAACCGTTGCCCTCTTAACGCGCTCCTGGACATTCCGTGCCCAAGATAGCTTTTTGTCTAGTATCACGCCTAGGTATTTGGTGAAGTCCCCTAGCCTCAGCGTTCTATTCCCCACTTCAGGAAGCCTTAGTGGGGGGGTTTTGTATTTCCTTGTGAAGAGAACAAGTTCAGTTTTGTCCGGGTACACACCCAAACATTTTTCTCTGGTGCAGATTTCCACCATTTTGAGTTTATGCTGCATAATGTCGCAAAGTGTCTGAGGAAATTTCCTCTTACTACCACTGCAAAGTCGTCAGCATAAGCTTTTACCTTCGCTCCTCCCTCCTCCTCTAGGGCCATCAGTAGGTCGATAAGTGCCACCACCCACAGGAGAGGAGAAGTTACAAATTTCATTATTCGTCCAGCACGTATCTATTTCGATGATCTCCCTCTGATTTCACAATAAATTTCTACACAAAATAACACTTATTAATTATTCAATATTCATTTTTAGTATTTTTTTAAATTATGGCGTCAAACAAATCGAAAAAGTGCGAGAGAATGAGCGTCGAGCTCTTTTTCGCTATCGACACTAACCTCTTCACTATGCACTTTCGCATTGATGTTTGTTTTCCAAGCTATACTCGACACTTTGCTCGTCGATATGCTGGTCGCTCCACTATGCGCTTTGCCTAAAAAGTATATCAAAGCGTACGCCTTGACCTCCAAGGAGCTTTCTATATATGACACAACTTGATGCAGCGCCGTTTCAGTAGACTTCCCTTTCATGTAAGCATGTTGCGAAGTCATGAGTTTATGCGCAATAGATTGCTAATGTGACAATCAATCACTCGCTCTAATATCTTCAGCTGAAAGGAACAAAAACTGATAAACCTAAAGTCCTTCGGGTTGACAAGCGATAATATTCTTCCTGCCTTAGGAATAAACACCGTATTCAGCCAGTTAGCTCTTAGCTGCAATGATTGTTGAAGTTGCACCAGTGAGACTTCATCTAGACCCGGAACTTTGTAATACGACTTAGAGATTTCCCATTGTGCATCACTTTGAGTTGGTTAAAGGCTTTCCGACAGAGCCTGCGAGCCATGTCGATGTCAACATTCCACCATGGAGGTTCCTTTTTGCCTCGTGGCTTTTTATAGTGCAGGCCTCATCTGGAGCCTTTCCACATGCATCAGTAAACTGGTTTACCATGTATTCTAGCTCCTCTGTGTTAGATGGTACCTTAACACGCCTGTCAGAGAGACGCCTTCCTAGTTATATCCTATATATATGCCAGTCAGCATTTTTAAGATATATCGATGGTTTGCAAAGGAATGCTCTTCAAGCACTTTCCAATTTCTGACCTAAGTCTCTGCTTCCACTGGCCCGAAAGTCACGTCTAGGACTTCCCTTCTATTACATACAGCTATGTTGGCTATTAATATGAAATCGAAGAGTGACTCACCTCTTTCGTTGGTGTCGCTGTTGCTCCATGTGAAGTGGTGCGCATCCGCGTCACCGGCAAGAATCTGCTCCTGCCGTATGCTCAGCGTGCTTTTCCACCATCGTTGTCGGAATTGGTCTATCGTGGTCTAGGTACATAGAGGTCAATTGGATCAGCTGACTATTGACCTCTAGGCTCATGGTCGTCGTGTCCTCGTCACTAAATTGAGGAAGAAACAGAAATTTTAGTTTTGAGTTTACAAGAATGCAAGCCCTAGGGTTTCCCGCAGTTGCAGTTGGGGTTGTGATGTCAAACATCAATTAGCTTTTTATAAGTCTTTCCTTGGTGGTTATCTCCCCTTTGGCTATTTCCGTGTTGGTGATCTCCCATAGATTTTCGAACGGGTTCATATCGGGCGAATTTCCAGGACTAGTTAAAACTGGAATCCTGTGGTCTTCTAAAAACTTGATAACGATACTGGCTTTATGACATGATGCTGAATCATGCATACATGTAAATTCATTAACATCGGGAAACCCCTCCTTAAGTGTTGGTAGCTGGCGAGTTTGTAAAATTTGTATGTATTGGTCTTGTCTCAGTGATTTTCACAAAAAAAATAGTCACATAAAAAATGATTTAAATTTGCCTACATTGCAAAGTGAGCCAGACCAATGTTATCTTTACTTTAAAGGAGTCAATTCTATGAAGAATAACCAAATACAATAATGCAATTCAAGAGCATAACACACACATAACAATACGATTCCTATATATAATTCAATATTTTTTGTGTATAGTTTTTAACCTCTATGATATTGTTTCCGGTTACCTTTTCGAATGTTAGGTTTGGCAGAAGTGGCTGCAAGCGATGTCACCAGCACACTTGGGTCTTGTTAGGGTCATTGTGGTACCACGCGGATTAAAAAACCTTCTACTCGAAGCAACGTGTTGAATCTGCAAATTTTAAGAACATGCTTACCTCTGTCCTAAGAATTTTTTCCTCTTTGCCCATAGTACGGGACATTCGCAAAGGAGGTGTCTCACGGTTTCAGGCTCTTTTTCATTCCTGTAGCTTCTGCAGAAGTCATTGCAGGGAACCTCTAGTCTCTCTGCGTGTCTACCTATCAGTATATGACCTGTTATTAATCCTAAAGCTAGGGACAGGTCTCCTCTGCTCAGCAAGAGAAGACCTTTAGATCGCTTAACGTCCCACTCCGGCCATATGAGCTTTGACATGATGCAGGTGCTACCTTTTTTCCAACGGTCTCCTGCTTCCTTAAGGGATGAGTCCCTTAGAAGGAGCTTGCGAGCGGCATACCTAGACCCTTAAAGATTGATGAAACCGGAATGGATGTTCCCCCTCTTGCAAGCTCGTCCGCTGTTTCATTGCCCGGTATGTTACTGTGTCCTGGCACCCATACCAAGTGAAAAGCAAACTACCTACTCGTTTAGAGATCTGCGACAGGCTGCTACTGTTTTAGAGTTGCAGTTGACATAATTAAGTGCCCTTGGTGATGCTTGACTGTCGAAAAAAATGAAGATTTCTGTGTGTTAATCTTCTTTGGCTCTTATAAAGTCCACCGCCTCCTGTATTGCAGCGGCCTCAGCCTGAAACACACTGCTGTGATCAGGAAGACGGAAAGTCCTTTTTAAATCAAGTTGGGCTGAGAAAACACCCCTCCCACCCTGTTCTCATGCTTTGAGTCATCGGTGTAAAAGTGAAGTGATTCAGCAGTGAAGTGCTTGTGGTGTTGTTTTCTTGTCGAGGCTCAGCCACCACACCAGCGCCCCGTACACCAGATTGGTCTGACCACAGCTGTGTATATCCTGTACATGATTTTAGGGGATAAGCCCCATTTTCTTCCGATAGCTCTCTTACAGCAGTACAGGGCAACCGTTGCCTTCTAAACGCGCGTCTGGACATTCCGTGCCCAAGATAGCTTTTTGTCTAGTATCACGCCTAGGTATTTGGTGAAGTCCCCTAGCCTCAGCGTTCTATTCCCCACTTCAGGAAGCCTTAGTGGGGGGGTTTTGTATTTCCTTGTGAAGAGAACAAGTTCAGTTTTGTCCGGGTACACCCAAACCTTTTTCTCTGGTGCAGCTTTCCACCATTTTGAGTTTATGCTGCATAATGTCGCAAAGTGTCTGAGGAAATTTCCTCTTACTACCACTGTAAAGTCGTCAGCATAAGCTATTACCTTCGCTCCTCCCTCCTCCTCTAGGGCCATCAGTAGGTCGATAAGTGCCACCACCCACAGGAGAGGAGAAGTTACAAATTTCATTATTCGTCCAGCACGTATCTATTTCGATGATCTCCCTCTGATTTCACAATAAATTTCTACACAAAATAACACTTATTAATTATTCAATATTCATTTTTAGTATTTTTTTAAATTATGGCGTCAAACAAATCGAAATAATGCGAGAGAATGAGCGTCGAGCTCTTTTTCGCTATCGACACTAACCTCTTCACTATGCACTTTCGCATTGATGTTTGTTTTCCAAGCTATACTCGACACTTTGCTCGTCGATATGCTGGTCGCTCCACTATGCGCTTTGCCTAAAAATTATATCAAAGCGTACTCCTTGACCTCCAAGCAGCTTTCTATATATGACACAACTTGATGCAGCGCCGTTTCAATAGACTTCCCTTTCATGTAAGCATGTTGCGAAGTCATGAGTTTATGCGCAATAGATTGCTAATGTGACAATCAATCACTCGCTCTAATATCTTCAGCTGAAAGGAACAAAAACTGATAAACCTAAAGTTCTTCGGGTTGACATGCGGTATTATTCTTCCTGCCTTAGGAATAAACACCGTATTCAGCCAGTTAGCACTTAGCTGCAATGATTGTTGAAGTTGCACCGGTGAGACTTCATCTAGACCCGGAACTTTGTAATACGACTTAGAGATTTCCCATTGTGCATCATTTTAGGTTGGTTAAAGGAGGTTCCTTTTTGCCTCGTGGCTTTTATAGTGCAGGCCTGATTTAGAGCCTTTCCACATGCATCAGTAAACTGGTTTACCATGTATTCTAGCGCCTCTGTGTTAGATGGTACCTTAACACGCCTGTCAGAGAGATGACTTCCTAGTTATATCCTATATCTATGCCAGTCAGCATTTTTAAGATATATCGATGGTTTGCAAAGGAATGCTCTTCAAGCACTTTCCAATTTCTGACCTAAGTCTCTGCTTCCACTGGCCCGAAAGTCACGTCCAGGACTTCCCTTCTATTACATACAGCTATGTTGGCTCTTAATTTGAAATCGAAGAGTGACTCACCTCTTTCGTTGGTGTTGCTGTTTCTCCATGTGAAGTGGTGCGCATCCGCGTCACCGCCAGGAACCTGCGCTCCTGCCGTAAGCTCAGCGCGCTTTTCACCACCGTTGTCGAAATTGGTCTATCGTGGTCTAGGTACATAGAGGTCAGTTGGATCACCTGACTATTGACCTCTAGGCTCATGGTCGTCGTGTACTCGTCACTAAATTGAGGAAGAAACAGAAATTTTAGTTTTGAGTCTACAAGAATGCAAGCCCTAGGGTTTCCCGCAGTTGCAGTTGGGGTTGTGATGCCAAACATCAATTAGATTTTCTATAAGTCTTTCCTTGGTGGTTATCACCCCTTTGGCTATTTCCGTGTTGGTGATCTCCCATAGATATTCAAACGGGTTCATATCGGGCGAATTTCCAGGACTAGTTAAAACTGGAATCCTGTGGTCTTCTAAAAACTTGATAACGATACTGGCTTTATGACATGATGCTGAATCATGCATACATGTAAATTCATTAACATCCGGGAACCGCTCCTTAAGTGTTGGTAGCTGGCGAGTTTGTAAAATTTGTATGTATTGGTCTTGTCTCAGTGATTTTCACAAAAAAAATAGTAACATAAAAAATGATTTAAATTTGCCTACATTGCCAAGTGAGCCAGACCAATGTTATCTTTACTTTAAAGGAGTCAATTCTATGAAGAATAACCAAATACAATTATGCAATTCAAGAGCATAACACACACATAACAATACGATTCCTATATATAATTCAATATTTTTTGTGTATAGTTTTTAACCTCTATGATATTGTTTCCGGTTACCTTTTCGAATGTTAGGTTTGGCAGAAGTGGCTGCAAGCGATGTCACCAGCACACTTGGGTCTTGTAAGGGTCATTGTGGTACCACGCGGATTAAAAAACCTTCTACTCGAAGCAACGTGTTGAATCTGCAAATTTTAATAACATGCTTACGTCTGTCCTGGCCAGATCGCTTAAGTCGTTGAAGAACTCTGATCCTAAGAACTTCTTCCTCTTTACCCATAGTGCGGCACGTTCGCATAGGAGGTGTCTCACGGTTTCAGGCTCTTTTTCATTTCTGTAGCTTCTGCAGAAGTCATTGCAGGGAACCTCTAGTCTCTCTGCGTGTCTACCTATCAGAACATGACCTGTTATTAATCCTAAAGCTAGGGACAGGTCTCCTCTGCTCAGCAAGAGAAGACCTTTAGATCGCTTAACGTCCCACTCCGGCCATATGAGCTTTGACATGATCCAAGTGCTACCTTTTTTCCAACGGTCTCCTGCTTCCTTAAGGATTGAGTCCCTTAGAAGGAACTTGTAGGTGGCGAGCGGCATATCTAGACCCTTCCAGATTGATGAAACCGGAATGGATGTTCCCCCTCTTGCAAGCTCGTCCGCTGTTTCAGTGCCCTTGGTGATACTTGACTGTCGGAAAAAATGAAGATTTCTGTGTGTTAATCTTCTTTGGCTCTTATAAAGTCCACCGCCTTTTGTATTGCAGCGGCCTCAGCCTGAAACACACTGCTGTGATCAGGAAGACGGAAAGTCCTTTTTAAATCAAGTTGGGCTGAGAAAACACCCCTCCCACCCTGTTCTCATGCTTTGAGTCATCGGTGTAAAAGTGAAGTGATTCAGCAGTGAAGTGCTTGTGGTGTTGTTTTCTTGTCGAGGCTCAGCCACCACACCAGCGCCCCGTACAGCAAGATTGGTCTGACCACAGCTTTGTATATCCTAAACATGATTTTAGGGGATAAGCCCCATTTTCTTCCGATAGCTCTTTTACAGCAGTACAGGGCAACCGTTGCCCTCTTAACGCGCTCCTGGACATTCCGTGCCCAAGATAGCTTTTTGTCTAGTATCACGCCTAGGTATTTGGTGAAGTCCCCTAGCCTCAGCGTTCTATTCCCCACTTCAGGAAGCCTTAGTGGGGGGGTTTTGTATTTCCTTGTGAAGAGAACAAGTTCAGTTTTGTCCGGGTACACACCCAAACATTTTTCTCTGGTGCAGATTTCCACTATTTTGAGTTTATGCTGCATAATGTCGCAAAGTGTCTGAGGAAATTTCCTCTTACTACCACTGCAAAGTCGTCAGCATAAGCTTTTACCTTCGCTCCTCCCTCCTCCTCTAGGGCCATCAGTAGGTCGATAAGTGCCACCACCCACAGGAGAGGAGAAGTTACAAATTTCATTATTCGTCCAGCACGTATCTATTTCGATGATCTCCCTCTGATTTCACAATAAATTTCTACACAAAATAACACTTATTAATTATTCAATATTCATTTTTAGTATTTTTTTAAATTATGGCGTCAAACAAATCGAAATAATGCGAGAGAATGAGCGTCGAGCTCTTTTTCGCTATCGACACTAACCTCTTCACTATGCACTTTCGCATTGATGTTTGTTTTCCAAGCTATACTCGACACTTTGCTCGTCGATATGCTGGTCGCTCCACTATGCGCTTTGCCTAAAAATTATATCAAAGCGTACTCCTTGACCTCCAAGGAGCTTTCTATATATGACACAACTTGATGCAGCGCCGTTTCAGTAGACTTCCCTTTCATGTAAGCATGTTGCGAAGTCATGAGTTTATGCGCAATAGATTGCTAATGTGACAATCAATCACTCGCTCTAATATCTTCAGCTGAAAGGAACAAAAACTGATAAACCTAAAGTCCTTCGGGTTGACAAGCGATAATATTCTTCCTGCCTTAGGAATAAACACCGTATTCAGCCAGTTAGCTCTTAGCTGCAATGATTGTTGAAGTTGCACCAGTGAGACTTCATCTAGACCCGGAACTTTGTAATACGACTTAGAGATTTCCCATTGTGCATCACTTTGAGTTGGTTAAAGGCTTTCCGACAGAGCCTGCGAGCCATGTCGATGTCAACATTCCACCATGGAGGTTCCTTTTTGCCTCGTGGCTTTTTATAGTGCAGGCCTGATCTAGAGCCTTTCCACATGCATCAGTAAACTGGTTTACCATGTATTCTAGCTCCTCTGTGTTAGATGGTACCTTAACACGCCTGTCAGAGAGACGCCTTCCTAGTTATATCCTATATATATGCCAGTCAGCATTTTTAAGATATATCGATGGTTTGCAAAGGAATGCTCTTCAAGCACTTTCCAATTTCTGACCTAAGTCTCTGCTTCCACTGGCCCGAAAGTCACGTCTAGGACTTCCCTTCTATTACATACAGCTATGTTGGCTCTTAATATGAAATCGAAGAGTGACTCACCTCTTTCGTTGGTGTCGCTGTTGCTCCATGTGAAGTGGTGCGCATCCGCGTCACCGGCAAGAACCTGCTCCTGCCGTATGCTCAGCGTGCTTTTCCACCATCGTTGTCGGAATTGGTCTATCGTGGTCTAGGTACATAGAGGTCAATTGGATCAGCTGACTATTGACCTCTAGGCTCATGGTCGTCGTGTCCTCGTCACTAAATTGAGGAAGAAACAGAAATTTTAGTTTTGAGTTTACAAGAATGCAAGCCCTAGGGTTTCCCGCAGTTGCAGTTGGGGTTGTGATGTCAAACATCAATTAGCTTTTTATAAGTCTTTTCTTGGTGGTTATCTCCCCTTTGGCTATTTCCGTGTTGGTGATCTCCCATAGATTTTCGAACGGGTTCATATCGGGCGAATTTCCAGGACTAGTTAAAACTGGAATCCTGTGGTCTTCTAAAAACTTGATAACGATACTGGCTTTATGACATGATGCTGAATCATGCATACATGTAAATTCATTAACATCGGGAAACCCCTCCTTAAGTGTTGGTAGCTGGCGAGTTTGTAAAATTTGTATGTATTGGTCTTGTCTCAGTGATTTTCACAAAAAAAATAGTCACATAAAAAATGATTTAAATTTGCCTACATTGCAAAGTGAGCCAGACCAATGTTATCTTTACTTTAAAGGAGTCAATTCTATGAAGAATAACCAAATACAATAATGCAATTCAAGAGCATAACACACACATAACAATACGATTCCTATATATAATTCAATATTTTTTGTGTATAGTTTTTAACCTCTATGATATTGTTTCCGGTTACCTTTTCGAATGTTAGGTTTGGCAGAAGTGGCTGCAAGCGATGTCACCAGCACACTTGGGTCTTGTAAGGGTCATTGTGGTACCACGCGGATTAAAAAACCTTCTACTCGAAGCAACGTGTTGAATCTGCAAATTTTAATAACATGCTTACGTCTGTCCTGGCCAGATCGCTTAAGTCGTTGAAGAACTCTGATCCTAAGAACTTCTTCCTCTTTACCCATAGTGCGGCACGTTCGCATAGGAGGTGTCTCACGGTTTCAGGCTCTTTTTCATTTCTGTAGCTTCTGCAGAAGTCATTGCAGGGAACCTCTAGTCTCTCTGCGTGTCTACCTATCAGAACATGACCTGTTATTAATCCTAAAGCTAGGGACAGGTCTCCTCTGCTCAGCAAGAGAAGACCTTTAGATCGCTTAACGTCCCACTCCGGCCATATGAGCTTTGACATGATCCAAGTGCTACCTTTTTTCCAACGGTCTCCTGCTTCCTTAAGGATTGAGTCCCTTAGAAGGAACTTGTAGGTGGCGAGCGGCATATCTAGACCCTTCCAGATTGATGAAACCGGAATGGATGTTCCCCCTCTTGCAAGCTCGTCCGCTGTTTCAGTGCCCTTGGTGATACTTGACTGTCGGAAAAAATGAAGATTTCTGTGTGTTAATCTTCTTTGGCTCTTATAAAGTCCACCGCCTTTTGTATTGCAGCGGCCTCAGCCTGAAACACACTGCTGTGATCAGGAAGACGGAAAGTCCTTTTTAAATCAAGTTGGGCTGAGAAAACACCCCTCCCACCCTGTTCTCATGCTTTGAGTCATCGGTGTAAAAGTGAAGTGATTCAGCAGTGAAGTGCTTGTGGTGTTGTTTTCTTGTCGAGGCTCAGCCACCACACCAGCGCCCCGTACAGCAAGATTGGTCTGACCACAGCTTTGTATATCCTAAACATGATTTTAGGGGATAAGCCCCATTTTCTTCCGATAGCTCTTTTACATGGCAACCGTTGCCCCCTTAACGCGCTCCTGGACATTCCGTGCCCAAGATAGCTTTTTGTCTAGTATCACGCCTAGGTATTTGGTGAAGTCCCCTAGCCTCAGCGTTCTATTCCCCACTTCAGGAAGCCTTAGTGGGGGGGTTTTGTATTTCCTTGTGAAGAGAACAAGTTCAGTTTTGTCCGGGTACACACCCAAACATTTTTCTCTGGTGCAGATTTCCACTATTTTGAGTTTATGCTGCATAATGTCGCAAAGTGTCTGAGGAAATTTCCTCTTACTACCACTGCAAAGTCGTCAGCATAAGCTTTTACCTTCGCTCCTCCCTCCTCCTCTAGGGCCATCAGTAGGTCGATAAGTGCCACCACCCACAGGAGAGGAGAAGTTACAAATTTCATTATTCGTCCAGCACGTATCTATTTCGATGATCTCCCTCTGATTTCACAATAAATTTCTACACAAAATAACACTTATTAATTATTCAATATTCATTTTTAGTATTTTTTTAAATTATGGCGTCAAACAAATCGAAATAATGCGAGAGAATGAGCGTCGAGCTCTTTTTCGCTATCGACACTAACCTCTTCACTATGCACTTTCGCATTGATGTTTGTTTTCCAAGCTATACTCGACACTTTGCTCGTCGATATGCTGGTCGCTCCACTATGCGCTTTGCCTAAAAATTATATCAAAGCGTACTCCTTGACCTCCAAGGAGCTTTCTATATATGACACAACTTGATGCAGCGCCGTTTCAGTAGACTTCCCTTTCATGTAAGCATGTTGCGAAGTCATGAGTTTATGCGCAATAGATTGCTAATGTGACAATCAATCACTCGCTCTAATATCTTCAGCTGAAAGGAACAAAAACTGATAAACCTAAAGTCCTTCGGGTTGACAAGCGATAATATTCTTCCTGCCTTAGGAATAAACACCGTATTCAGCCAGTTAGCTCTTAGCTGCAATGATTGTTGAAGTTGCACCAGTGAGACTTCATCTAGACCCGGAACTTTGTAATACGACTTAGAGATTTCCCATTGTGCATCACTTTGAGTTGGTTAAAGGCTTTCCGACAGAGCCTGCGAGCCATGTCGATGTCAACATTCCACCATGGAGGTTCCTTTTTGCCTCGTGGCTTTTTATAGTGCAGGCCTGATCTAGAGCCTTTCCACATGCATCAGTAAACTGGTTTACCATGTATTCTAGCTCCTCTGTGTTAGATGGTACCTTAACACGCCTGTCAGAGAGACGCCTTCCTAGTTATATCCTATATATATGCCAGTCAGCATTTTTAAGATATATCGATGGTTTGCAAAGGAATGCTCTTCAAGCACTTTCCAATTTCTGACCTAAGTCTCTGCTTCCACTGGCCCGAAAGTCACGTCTAGGACTTCCCTTCTATTACATACAGCTATGTTGGCTCTTAATATGAAATCGAAGAGTGACTCACCTCTTTCGTTGGTGTCGCTGTTGCTCCATGTGAAGTGGTGCGCATCCGCGTCACCGGCAAGAACCTGCTCCTGCCGTATGCTCAGCGTGCTTTTCCACCATCGTTGTCGGAATTGGTCTATCGTGGTCTAGGTACATAGAGGTCAATTGGATCAGCTGACTATTGACCTCTAGGCTCATGGTCGTCGTGTCCTCGTCACTAAATTGAGGAAGAAACAGAAATTTTAGTTTTGAGTTTACAAGAATGCAAGCCCTAGGGTTTCCCGCAGTTGCAGTTGGGGTTGTGATGTCAAACATCAATTAGCTTTTTATAAGTCTTTTCTTGGTGGTTATCTCCCCTTTGGCTATTTCCGTGTTGGTGATCTCCCATAGATTTTCGAACGGGTTCATATCGGGCGAATTTCCAGGACTAGTTAAAACTGGAATCCTGTGATCTTCTAAAAACTTGATAACGATACTGGCTTTATGACATGATGCTGAATCATGCATACATGTAAATTCATTAACATCGGGAAACCCCTCCTTAAGTGTTGGTAGCTGGCGAGTTTGTAAAATTTGTATGTATTGGTCTTGTCTCAGTGATTTTCACAAAAAAAATAGTCACATAAAAAATGATTTAAATTTGCCTACATTGCAAAGTGAGCCAGACCAATGTTATCTTTACTTTAAAGGAGTCAATTCTATGAAGAATAACCAAATACAATAATGCAATTCAAGAGCATAACACACACATAACAATACGATTCCTATATATAATTCAATATTTTTTGTGTATAGTTTTTAACCTCTATGATATTGTTTCCGGTTACCTTTTCGAATGTTAGGTTTGGCAGAAGTGGCTGCAAGCGATGTCACCAGCACACTTGGGTCTTGTTAGGGTCATTGTGGTACCACGCGGATTAAAAAACCTTCTACTCGAAGCAACGTGTTGAATCTGCAAATTTTAATAACATGCTTACGTCTGTCCTGGCCAGATCGCTTAAGTCGTTGAAGAACTCTGATCCTAAGAATTTCTTCCTCTTTACCCATAGTGCGGCACGTTCGCATAGGAGGTGTCTCACGGTTTCAGGCTATTTTTCATTTCTGTAGCCTTTGCAGAAGTCATTGCAGGGAACCTCTAGTCTCTCTGCGTGTCTACCTATCAGAACATGACCTGTTATTAATCCTAAAGCTAGGGACAGGTCTCCTCTGCTCAGCAAGAGAAGACCTTTAGATCGCTTAACGTCCCACTCCGGCCATATGAGCTTTGACATGATCCAGGTGCTACCTTTTTTCCAACGGTCTCCTTCTTCCTTAAGGATTGAGTCCCTTAGAAGGAACTTGTAGGTGGCGAGCGGCATATCTAGACCCTTCCAGATTGATGAAACCGGAATGGATGTTCCCCCTCTTACAAGCTCGTCCGCTGTTTCAGTGCCCTTAGTGATGCTTGACTGTCGGAAAAAATGAAGATTTCTTTGTGTTCATCTTCTTTGGCTCTTATAGAGTCCACCGCCTCCTGTATTGCAGCGGCCTCAGCCTGAAACACACTGCTGTGATCGGGAAGACGGAAGGACCTTTTTAAATCCAGTTGGGTTTATAAAACACCCCTCCCACCCTGTTCTCAAGCTTTGAGCCATCGGTGTAAAAGTGAAGATTCAGCAGTGAAGTGCTTGTAGTGTTGTTTTCTTGTCGAGGCTCAGCCACCACACCAGCGCCCCGTACAGAAAGATTGGTCTGACCAAAGCTGTGTATATCCAGTACATGATTTTAGGGAATAAGCCCCATTTTCCGACAGCTCTCTTACAGCAGTACAAGGCAACCGTTACCTTCTTAACGCGCTCCTGGACATTTCGCGCCCAAGATAGCTTTTTGTCTAGTATTACGCCTAGGTATTTGGTGAAGTCCTCTAGCCTCAGCGTTCTATTACCCACTTCAGGAAGCCTTAGTGGGGGGGTTCTGTATTTCCTTGTGAAGAGAACAAGTTCAGTTTTGTCCGGGTTCACACCCTAACCTTTTTCTCTGGTCCAGCTTTCCACCATTTTGAGTTTATGCTGCATAATGGCGCAAAGTGTCTGAGGAAACTTTCCTCTTACTAGCACTGCAAAGTCGTCAGCATAAGCTATTACCTTCGCTCCTCCCTTCTCCTCTAGGGCCATCAGTAGGTCGTTAAGTGCCACCACCCACAGGAGAGGAGAAGTTACAAATTTCATTATTCGTCCAGCACGTATCTATTTCAATGATCTCCCTCTGATTCCATAATAAATTTAACACTTATTATGTCGATGCCAACATTCCACCATGGAGGTTCCTTTTTGCCTCTTGGCTTTTAATAGTGCAGGCCTGATCCAGAGCCTTCCCACATGCATCAGTAAACTGGTTTAGCATGTAGTCTAGCTCCTCTGTGTTAGATGGTACCTTAACACGCCTGTCAGAGAGATGCCTTCCTAGTTCATTCCTATATCTATGCCAGTCAGCATTTTTAAGGATTCTCAAGAGTTCAGTCCTAGGCGAGGCCGCCTCTAAGTAGAAGGAGATATATCGATGGTTCGCAAAGAAATGCTCTTCAAGCTCTTTCCAATCTGTGCTTCCACAGGCCCGAAAGTCACGTCCAGGACTTCCCTTCTATTACATACAGCTATGTTGGCTCTTAATTTGAAATCGAAGAGTGACTCACCTCTTTCGTTGGTGTCGCTGTTGCTCCATGTGAAGCGGTGCGCATCCGCGTCACCGGCAAGAACCGCTCCTGCTGTAATCTCAGCGCGTTTTTTCACCATTGTTGTCGGAATTGGTCTATCTTGGTCTAGGTACATAGAGGTCAGTTGGATCACCTGACTATTGACCTCTAGGCTCATGGTCGTCGTGTCCTCGTCGCTAAATTGAGGAAGAAACAGAAATTTTACTTTGAGTCGACAGGAATGCAAGCCCTAGGATTTCCCGCAGTTGCAGTTGGGGTTGTGATGCCAAACATCAATTAGCTTTTCCATAAGTCTTTCCTTGGTGGTTATCACCCCTTTGGCTATTTCCGTGTTGGTGGTCTCCCATAGATATTCAAACGGGGTCATATCGGGCGAATTTCCAGGACTAGTTAAAACTGGAATTCTGTGGTCTTTTAAAAACTTGGTAATGATACTGGCTTTATGACATGATGCTGAATCATGCATAAATGTAAATTCATTAACATCCGGGAACCGCTCCTTAAGTGTTGGTAGTAGGCGAGTTTGTAAAATTTGTATGTATTGGTATTGTCTCAGTGATTTTCACAAAAAAAATAGTAACATAAAAAATGATTTAAATTTGCCTACATTGCAAAGTGAGCCAGACCAATGTTATCTTTACTTTAAAGAAGTCAATTATATGAAGAATAGCCAAATACAATAATGCAATTCAAGAGCAAACACACACACATAACAGTACGATTCCTTTATATAATTCAATATTTTTTTGTGTATAGTTTTTAACCTCTATGATATTGTTTCCGGTTACCTTTTCGAATGTTAGGTTTGGCAGAAGTGGCTGCAAGCGATGTCACCAGCACACTTGGGTCTTGTTAGGGCCATTGTGGTACCACGCAGATTAAAAAAACTTCTACTCGGACCAACGTGTTGAATCTGCAAATTTTAATAACATGCTTACGTCTGTACTGGCCAGATCGCTTAAGTCGTTGAAGAACTCTGATCCTAAGAATTTCTTCCTCTTTGCCCATAGTACGGTACATTCGCATAGAAGGTGCCTCTCGGTTTCAGGCTCGTTTTTACTACTCGTTTAGAGATTTGCGACAGGCTGCTACTGTTTTAGGTTTGCAATTGACAGAATTAAGTGCCCTTGAAGTGATGCTTGACTGTCGGAAAAATGAAATGAAGATTTCTTTGTGTTCATCTTCCTTGGCTCTTATAAAGTCCACCGCCTCCTGTATTGCAGCGGCCTCAGCCTGAAACACACTGCTGTGATCAGGAAGACGGAAAGTCCTTTTCAAATCAAGTTGGGCTGAGAAAACACCCCTCCCACCCTGTTCTCAAGCTTTGAGTCCGGTGTAAAAGTGAAGTAATTCAGCAGTGAAGTGCTTGTGGTGTTGTTTTCTTGTCGAGGCTCAGCCACCACACCAGCGCCCCGTACAGCAAGATTGGTCTGACCACAGCTGTGTATACCCTGTACATAATTTTAGGGGTAAGCCCCATTTTCTTCCGATAGCTCTCTTACAGCAGTACAGGGCAACCGTTGCCTTCTAAACGCGCTCCTGGACATTCCGTGCCCAAGATAGCTTTTTGTCTAGTATCACGCCTAGGTATTTGGTGAAGTCCTCTAGCCTCAGCGTTCTATTCCCCACTTCAGGAAGCCTTAGTGGGGGGGTTTAGTATATCCTTGTGAAGAGAACAAGTTCAGTTTTGTCCGGGTACACCCAAACCTTTTTCTCTGGTGCAGTTTTCCACCATTTTGAGTTTATGCTGCATAATGTCGCAAAGTGTCTGAGGAAATTTCCTATTACTACCACTGCAAAGTCCTCAGCATAAGCTATTACCTTCGCTCCTCCCTCCTCCTCTAGGGCCATCAGTAGGTCGTTAAGTGCCACCACCCACAGGAGAGAAGTTACAAATTTCATTATTCGTCCAGCACGTATCTATTTCTTTGATCTCCCTCTGATTTCACAATAAATTTCTACACAAAATAACACTTATTAATTGTTCAATATTCATTTTTTGTAATTTTTTTTAATTATGGCGTGAAACAAATCGAAATAATGCGAGAGAATGAGCGTCGAGCATAGCGTACTCTTTTTCGCTATCGACACTAACCTCTTCACTATGCACTTTCGCTTTGATAGGTACATGTTTATTTTCCAAGCTATACTCGACGCTTTGCTCGTCGATATGCTGGCCGCTCCACTATGCGCTTTGCCTAAAAATTATATCAAAGCGTACTCCTTGACCTCCAAGGAGCTTTCTATATATGACACAACTTGATGCAGCGCCGTTTCAGTAGACTTCCCTTTCATGTAAGCATGTTGCGAAGTCATGAGTTTATGCGCAATAGATTGCTAATGTGACAATCAAGCACTCGCTCTAATATCTTCAGCTGAAAGGAACAAAAACTGATAGGCATAAAGTCCTTCGGGTTGACATGCGATATTCTTCTTCCTGCCTTAGGAATAAACACCGTATTCAGCCAGTTAGCACTTAGCTGCTGGTGTTGCTGTTGCTCCATGTGAAGTGGTGCGCATCCGCGTCACCGCCAGGAACCTGCGCTCCTGCCGTAAGCTCAGCGCGCTTTTCACCATCGTCGTCAGAATTGGTCTATCGTGGTCTAGGTACATAGAGGTCAGTTGGATCACCTGACTATTGACCTCTAGGCTCATGGTCGTCGTGTACTCGTCACTAAATTGAGGAAGAAACAGAAATTTTAGTTTTGAGTCTACAAGAATGCAAGCCCTAGGGTTTCCCGCAGTTGCAGTTGGGGTTGTGATGCCAAACATCAATTAGATTTTCTATAAGTCTTTCCTTGGTGGTTATCACCCCTTTGGCTATTTCCGTGTTGGTGATCTCCCATAGATATTCAAACGGGTTCATATCGGGCGAATTTCCAGGACTAGTTAAAACTGGAATCCTGTGGTCTTCTAAAAACTTGATAACGATACTGGCTTTATGACATGATGCTGAATCATGCATACATGTAAATTCATTAACATCCGGGAACCGCTCCTTAAGTGTTGGTAGCTGGCGAGTTTGTAAAATTTGTATGTATTGGTCTTGTCTCAGTGATTTTCACAAAAAATAGTAACATAAAAAATGATTTAAATTTGTCTACATTGCCAAGTGAGCCAGACCAATGTTATCTTTACTTTAAAGGAGTCAATTCTATGAAGAATAACCAAATACAATTATGCAATTCAAGAGCATAACACACATAACAATACGATTCCTATATATAATTCAATATTTTTTGTGTATAGTTTTTAACCTCTATGATATTGTTTCCGGTTACCTTTTCGAATGTTAGGTTTGGCAGAAGTGGCTGCAAGCGATGTCACCAGCACACTTGGGTCTTGTTAGGGTCATTGTGGTACCACGCGGATTAAAAAACCTTCTACTCGAACCAACGTGTTGAATCTGCAAATTTTAATAACATGTTTACCTCTGTCCTGGCCAGATCGCTTAAGTCGTTGAATAACTCTGATCCTAAGAATTTTTTCCTCTTTGCCCATAGTGCGGCACGTTCGCATAGGAGGTGCCTCAGGCTCTTTTTCATTTCTGCAGCTTCTGCAGAAGTCGTTGCAGGGAACCTCTAGTCTCTCTGCGTGTCTACCTATCAGTACATGACCTGTTATTATTCCTAAAACTAGGGACAGGTCTCCTCTGATCAGCAGGAGAAGATCTTTACAGTGTTCCCCCTCTTGCAAGCTCGTCCGCTGTTTCATTGCCCGGTATGTTACTGTGTCCTGGCATCCATACCAAGTGAAAAGCAAACTACTCGTTTAGAGATTTGCGACAGGCTGCTACTGTTTTAGAGTTGCAGTTGACATAATTAAGCGCCCTTAGTGATGCTTGACTGTCGGAAAAAATGAAGATTTTTTTGTGTTCATCTTCTTTGGCTCTTATAAAGTCCACCGCCTCCTGTATTGCACCAGCCTGCAACACACTGCTGTGATCAGGAAGACGGAAAGACCTTTTTAAGTTCATTTGGGTTGAGAAAACACCCCTCCCACCCTGTTCTCAAGCTTTGAGCCATTGGTGTAAAAGTGAAGTGATTCAGCCCCTATTGGGCTCCCATTGGCCCTTCAATCTCTTTAAGGGATTAACATTTTGTACCTTTTCGTAAAGCTCTGAATAGGGATGCAGTAGTCCGTATTATGCGAGCTTAGTTTATTTACGATTGTTGCGTGGCCAACTTGGCTGGACTTCCATCCAGGCAGATCTTGTAGTCTTAGAGCGGCATTCGCAGCGATTGGTTTCCTAGTAATATCAATCGGTAGTATATTTAATATGGTGTCTAAAGCATCAAAGCGGGTTGTGGCTAAAGCCCCTCCTATGCATATTAGCGCCGATCTTTTCACCCTTTGAAGTGCTTGTGGTGTTGTTTTCTTGTCGAGGCTCAGTCACCTCACCAGCGCCCCGTACAGCAAGATTGGTCTGACCACAGCTGTGTATATCCTAAACATGATTTTAGGGGATAAGCCCCATTTTCTTCCGATAGCTCTTTTACAGCAGTACAGGGCAACCGTTGCCCTCTTAACGAGCTCCTGGACATTCCGTGCCCAAGATAGCTTTTTGTCTAGTATCACGCCTAGGTATTTGGTGAAGTCCCCTAGCCTCAGCGTTCTATTCCCCACTTCAGGAAGCCTTAGTGGGGGGGTTTTGTATTTCCTTGAGAAGAGAACAAGTTCAGTTTTGTCCGGGTACACACCCAAACATTTTTCTCTGGTGCAGATTTTCACCATTTTGAGTTTATGCTGCATAATGTCGCAAAGTGTCTGAGGAAATTTCCTCTTACTACCACTGCAAAGTCGTCAGCATAAGCTTTTACCTTCGCTCCTCCCTCCTCCTCTAGGGCCATCAGTAGGTCGATAAGTGCCACCACCCACAGGAGAGGAGAAGTTACAAATTTCATTATTCGTCCAGCACGTATCTATTTCGATGATCTCCCTCTGATTTCACAATAAATTTCTACACAAAATAACACTTATTATTTATTCAATATTCATTTTTAGTATTTTTTTAAATTATGGCGTCAAACAAATCGAAAAAATGCGAGAGAATGAGCGTCGAGCTCTTTTTCGCTATCGACACTAACCTCTTCACTATGCACTTTCGCATTGATGTTTGTTTTCCAAGCTATGCGCTTTGCCTAAAAATTATATCAAAGCGTACGCCTTGACCTCCAAGGAGCTTTCTATATATGACACAACTTGATGCAGCGCCGTTTCAGTAGACTTCCCTTTCATGTAAGCATGTTGCGAAGTCATGAGTTTATGCGCAATAGATTGCTAATGTGACAATCAATCACTCGCTCTAATATCTTCAGCTGAAAGGAACAAAAACTGATAAACCTAAAGTCCTTCGGGTTGACAAGCGATAATATTCTTCCTGCCTTAGGAATAAACACCGTATTCAGCCAGTTAGCTCTTAGCTGCAATGATTGTTGAAGTTGCACCAGTGAGACTTCATCTAGACCCGGAACTTTGTAATACGACTTAGAGATTTCCCATTGTGCATCACTTTGAGTTGGTTAAAGGCTTTCCGACAGAGCCTGCGAGCCATGTCGATGTCAACATTCCACCATGGAGGTTCCTTTTTGCCTCGTGGCTTTTTATAGTGCAGGCCTGATCTAGAGCCTTTCCACATGCATCAGTAAACTGGTTTACCATGTATTCTAGCTCCTCTGTGTTAGATGGTACCTTAACACGCCTGTCAGAGAGACGCCTTCCTAGTTATATCCTATATATATGCCAGTCAGCATTTTTAAGATATATCGATGGTTTGCAAAGGAATGCTCTTCAAGCACTTTCCAATTTCTGACCTAAGTCCCTGCTTCCACTGGCCCGAAAGTCACGTCCAGGACTTCCCTTCTATTACATACAGCTATGTTGGCTCTTAATATGAAATCGAAGAGTGACTCACCTCTTTCGTTGGGGTCGCTGTTGCCATGTGAAGTGGTGCGCATCCGCGTCACCGGCAAGAACCTGCTCCTGCCGTATGCTCAGCGTGCTTTTCCACCATCGTTGTCGGAATTGGTCTATCGTGGTCTAGGTACATAGAGGTCAATTGGATCAGCTGACTATTGACCTCTAGGCTCATGGTCGTCGTGTCCTCGTCACTAAATTGAGGAAGAAACAGAAATTTTAGTTTTGAGTTTACAAGAATGCAAGCCCTAGGGTTTCCCGCAGTTGCAGTTGGGGTTGTGATGTCAAACATCAATTAGCTTTTTATAAGTCTTTCCTTGGTGGTTATCTCCCCTTTGGCTATTTCCGTGTTGGTGATCTCCCATAGATTTTCGAACGGGTTCATATCGGGCGAATTTCCAGGACTAGTTAAAACTGGAATCCTGTGGTCTTCTAAAAACTTGATAACGATACTGGCTTTATGACATGATGCTGAATCATGCATACATGTAAATTCATTAACATCGGGAAACCCCTCCTTAAGTGTTGGTAGCTGGCGAGTTTGTAAAATTTGTATGTATTGGTCTTGTCTCAGTGATTTTCACAAAAAAAATAGTCACATAAAAAGTGATTTAAATTTGCCTACATTGCAAAGTGAGCCAGACCAATGTTATCTTTACTTTAAAGGAGTCAATTCTATGAAGAATAACCAAATACAATAATGCAATTCAAGAGCATAACACACACATAACAATACGATTCCTATATATAATTCAATATTTTTTGTGTATAGTTTTTAACCTCTATGATATTGTTTCCGGTTACCTTTTCGAATGTTAGGTTTGGCAGAAGTGGCTGCAAGCGATGTCACCAGCACACTTGGGTCTTGTTAGGGTCATTGTGGTACCACGCGGATTAAAAAACCTTCTACTCGAAGCAACGTGTTGAATCTGCAAATTTTAAGAACATGCTTACCTCTGTCCTAAGAATTTTTTCCTCTTTGCCCATAGTACGGGACATTCGCAAAGGAGGTGTCTCACGGTTTCAGGCTCTTTTTCATTCCTGTAGCTTCTGCAGAAGTCATTGCAGGGAACCTCTAGTCTCTCTGCGTGTCTACCTATCAGTATATGACCTGTTATTAATCCTAAAGCTAGGGACAGGTCTCCTCTGCTCAGCAAGAGAAGACCTTTAGATCGCTTAACGTCCCACTCCGGCCATATGAGCTTTGACATGATGCAGGTGCTACCTTTTTTCCAACGGTCTCCTGCTTCCTTAAGGGATGAGTCCCTTAGAAGGAGCTTGCGAGCGGCATACCTAGACCCTTAAAGATTGATGAAACCGGAATGGATGTTCCCCCTCTTGCAAGCTCGTCCGCTGTTTCATTGCCCGGTATGTTACTGTGTCCTGGCACCCATACCAAGTGAAAAGCAAACTACCTACTCGTTTAGAGATCTGCGACAGGCTGCTACTGTTTTAGAGTTGCAGTTGACATAATTAAGTGCCCTTGGTGATGCTTGACTGTCGAAAAAAATGAAGATTTCTGTGTGTTAATCTTCTTTGGCTCTTATAAAGTCCACCGCCTCCTGTATTGCAGCGGCCTCAGCCTGAAACACACTGCTGTGATCAGGAAGACGGAAAGTCCTTTTTAAATCAAGTTGGGCTGAGAAAACACCCCTCCCACCCTGTTCTCATGCTTTGAGTCATCGGTGTAAAAGTGAAGTGATTCAGCAGTGAAGTGCTTGTGGTGTTGTTCTCTTGTCGAGGCTCAGCCACCACACCAGCGCCCCGTACAGCAAGATTGGTCTGACCACAGCTTTGTATATCCTAAACATGATTTTAGGGGATAAGCCCCATTTTCTTCCGATAGCTCTTTTACAGCAGTACAGGGCAACCGTTGCCCTCTTAACGCGCTCCTGGACATTCCGTGCCCAAGATAGCTTTTTGTCTAGTATCACGCCTAGGTATTTGGTGAAGTCCCCTAGCCTCAGCGTTCTATTCCCCACTTCAGGAAGCCTTAGTGGGGGGGTTTTGTATTTCCTTATGAAGAGAACAAGTTCAGTTTTGTCCGGGTACACACCCAAACATTTTTCTCTGGTGCAGATTTCCACCATTTTGAGTTTATGCTGCATAATGTCGCAAAGTGTCTGAGGAAATTTCTTCTTACTACCACTGCAAAGTCGTCAGCATAAGCTTTTACCTTCGCTCCTCCCTCCTCCTCTAGGGCCATCAGTAGGTCGATAAGTGCCACCACCCACAGGAGAGGAGAAGTTACAAATTTCATTATTCGTCCAGCACGTATCTATTTCGATGATCTCCCTCTGATTTCACAATAAATTTCTACACAAAATAACACTTATTAATTATTCAATATTCATTTTTAGTATTTTTTTAAATTATGGCGTCAAACAAATCGAAATAATGCGAGAGAATGAGCGTCGAGCTCTTTTTCGCTATCGACACTAACCTCTTCACTATGCACTTTTGCATTGATGTTTGTTTTCCAAGCTATACTCGACACTTTGCTCGTCGATATGCTGGTCGCTCCACTATGCGCTTTGCCTAAAAATTATATCAAAGCGTACTCCTTGACCTCCAAGCAGCTTTCTATATATGACACAACTTGATGCAGCGCCGTTTCAATAGACTTCCCTTTCATGTAAGCATGTTGCGAAGTCATGAGTTTATGCGCAATAGATTGCTAATGTGACAATCAATCACTCGCTCTAATATCTTCAGCTGAAAGGAACAAAAACTGATAAACCTAAAGTTCTTCGGGTTGACATGCGGTATTATTCTTCCTGCCTTAGGAATGAACACCGTATTCAGCCAGTTAGCACTTAGCTGCAATGATTGTTGAAGTTGCACCGGTGAGACTTCATCTAGACCCGGAACTTTGTAATACGACTTAGAGATTTCCCATTGTGCATCATTTTAGGTTGGTTAAAGGAGGTTCCTTTTTGCCTCGTGGCTTTTATAGTGCAGGCCTGATTTAGAGCCTTTCCACATGCATCAGTAAACTGGTTTACCATGTATTCTAGCGCCTCTGTGTTAGATGGTACCTTAACACGCCTGTCAGAGAGATGACTTCCTAGTTATATCCTATATCTATGCCAGTCAGCATTTTTAAGATATATCGATGGTTTGCAAAGGAATGCTCTTCAGCACTTTCCAATTTCTGACCTAAGTCTCTGCTTCCACTGGCCCGAAAGTCACGTCCAGGACTCCCTTCTATTACATACAGCTATGTTGGCTCTTAATTTGAAATCGAAGAGTGACTCACCTCTTTCGTTGGTGTTGCTGTTTCTCCATGTGAAGTGGTGCGCATCCGCGTCACCGCCAGGAACCTGCGCTCCTGCCGTAAGCTCAGCGCGCTTTTCACCACCGTTGTCGGAATTGGTCTATCGTGGTCTAGGTACATAGAGGTCAGTTGGATCACCTGACTATTGACCTCTAGGCTCATGGTCGTCGTGTACTCGTCACTAAATTGAGGAAGAAACAGAAATTTTAGTTTTGAGTCTACAAGAATGCAAGCCCTAGGGTTTCCCGCAGTTGCAGTTGGGGTTGTGATGCCAAACATCAATTAGATTTTCTATAAGTCTTTCCTTGGTGGTTATCACCCCTTTGGCTATTTCCGTGTTGGTGATCTCCCATAGATATTCAAACGGGTTCATATCGGGCGAATTTCCAGGACTAGTTAAAACTGGAATCCTGTGGTCTTCTAAAAACTTGATAACGATACTGGCTTTATGACATGATGCTGAATCATGCATACATGTAAATTCATTAACATCCGGGAACCGCTCCTTAAGTGTTGGTAGCTGGCGAGTTTGTAAAATTTGTATGTATTGGTCTTGTCTCAGTGATTTTCACAAAAAAAATAGTAACATAAAAAATGATTTAAATTTGCCTACATTGCCAAGTGAGCCAGACCAATGTTATCTTTACTTTAAAGGAGTCAATTCTATGAAGAATAACCAAATACAATTATGCAATTCAAGAGCATAACACACACATAACAATACGATTCCTATATATAATTCAATATTTTTTGTGTATAGTTTTTAACCTCTATGATATTGTTTCCGGTTACCTTTTCGAATGTTAGGTTTGGCAGAAGTGGCTGCAAGCGATGTCACCAGCACACTTGGGTCTTGTAAGGGTCATTGTGGTACCACGCGGATTAAAAAACCTTCTACTCGAAGCAACGTGTTGAATCTGCAAATTTTAATAACATGCTTACGTCTGTCCTGGCCAGATCGCTTAAGTCGTTGAAGAACTCTGATCCTAAGAATTTCTTCCTCTTTACCCATAGTGCGGCACGTTCGCATAGGAGGTGTCTCACGGTTTCAGGCTCTTTTTCATTTCTGTAGCTTCTGCAGAAGTCATTGCAGGGAACCTCTAGTCTCTCTGCGTGTCTACCTATCAGAACATGACCTGTTATTAATCCTAAAGCTAGGGACAGGTCTCCTCTGCTCAGCAAGAGAAGACCTTTAGATCGCTTAACGTCCCACTCCGGCCATATGAGCTTTGACATGATCCAAGTGCTACCTTTTTTCCAACGGTCTCCTGCTTCCTTAAGGATTGAGTCCCTTAGAAGGAACTTGTAGGTGGCGAGCGGCATATCTAGACCCTTCCAGATTGATGAAACCGGAATGGATGTTCCCCCTCTTGCAAGCTCGTCCGCTGTTTCAGTGCCCTTGGTGATACTTGACTGTCGGAAAAAATGAAGATTTCTGTGTGTTAATCTTCTTTGGCTCTTATAAAGTCCACCGCCTTTTGTATTGCAGCGGCCTCAGCCTGAAACACACTGCTGTGATCAGGAAGACGGAAAGTCCTTTTTAAATCAAGTTGGGCTGAGAAAACACCCCTCCCACCCTGTTCTCATGCTTTGAGTCATCGGTGTAAAAGTGAAGTGATTCAGCAGTGAAGTGCTTGTGGTGTTGTTTTCTTGTCGAGGCTCAGCCACCACACCAGCGCCCCGTACAGCAAGATTGGTCTGACCACAGCTTTGTATATCCTAAACATGATTTTAGGGGATAAGCCCCATTTTCTTCCGATAGCTCTTTTACAGCATTACAGGGCAACCGTTGCCCTCTTAACGCGCTCCTGGACATTCCGTGCCCAAGATAGCTTTTTGTCTAGTATCACGCCTAGGTATTTGGTGAAGTCCCCTAGCCTCAGCGTTCTATTCCCCACTTCAGGAAGCCTTAGTGGGGGGGTTTTGTATTTCCTTGTGAAGAGAACAAGTTCAGTTTTGTCCGGGTACACACCCAAACATTTTTCTCTGGTGCAGATTTCCACCATTTTGAGTTCATGCTGCATAATGTCGCAAAGTGTCTGAGGAAATTTCCTCTTACTACCACTGCAAAGTCGTCAGCATAAGCTTTTACCTTCGCTCCTCCCTCCTCCTCTAGGGCCATCAGTAGGTCGATAAGTGCCACCACCCACAGGAGAGGAGAAGTTACAAATTTCATTATTCGTCCAGCACGTATCTATTTCGATGATCTCCCTCTGATTTCACAATAAATTTCTACACAAAATAACACTTATTAATTATTCAATATTCATTTTTAGTATTTTTTTAAATTATGGCGTCAAACAAATCGAAATAATGCGAGAGAATGAGCGTCGAGCTCTTTTTCGCTATCGACACTAACCTCTTCACTATGCACTTTCGCATTGATGTTTGTTTTCCAAGCTATACTCGACACTTTGCTCGTCGATATGCTGGTCGCTCCACTATGCGCTTTGCCTAAAAATTATATCAAAGCGTACTCCTTGACCTCCAAGGAGCTTTCTATATATGACACAACTTGATGCAGCGCCGTTTCAGTAGACTTCCCTTTCATGTAAGCATGTTGCGAAGTCATGAGTTTATGCGCAATAGATTGCTAATGTGACAATCAATCACTCGCTCTAATATCTTCAGCTGAAAGGAACAAAAACTGATAAACCTAAAGTCCTTCGGGTTGACAAGCGATAATATTCTTCCTGCCTTAGGAATAAACACCGTATTCAGCCAGTTAGCTCTTAGCTGCAATGATTGTTGAAGTTGCACCAGTGAGACTTCATCTAGACCCGGAACTTTGTAATACGACTTAGAGATTTCCCATTGTGCATCACTTTGAGTTGGTTAAAGGCTTTCCGACAGAGCCTGCGAGCCATGTCGATGTCAACATTCCACCATGGAGGTTCCTTTTTGCCTCGTGGCTTTTTATAGTGCAGGCCTGATCTAGAGCCTTTCCACATGCATCAGTAAACTGGTTTACCATGTATTCTAGCTCCTCTGTGTTAGATGGTACCTTAACACGCCTGTCAGAGAGACGCCTTCCTAGTTATATCCTATATATATGCCAGTCAGCATTTTTAAGATATATCGATGGTTTGCAAAGGAATGCTCTTCAAGCACTTTCCAATTTCTGACCTAAGTCTCTGCTTCCACTGGCCCGAAAGTCACGTCTAGGACTTCCCTTCTATTACATACAGCTATGTTGGCTCTTAATATGAAATCGAAGAGTGACTCACCTCTTTCGTTGGTGTCGCTGTTGCTCCATGTGAAGTGGTGCGCATCCGCGTCACCGGCAAGAACCTGCTCCTGCCGTATGCTCAGCGTGCTTTTCCACCATCGTTGTCGGAATTGGTCTATCGTGGTCTAGGTACATAGAGGTCAATTGGATCAGCTGACTATTGACCTCTAGGCTCATGGTCGTCGTGTCCTCGTCACTAAATTGAGGAAGAAACAGAAATTTTAGTTTTGAGTTTACAAGAATGCAAGCCCTAGGGTTTCCCGCAGTTGCAGTTGGGGTTGTGATGTCAAACATCAATTAGCTTTTTATAAGTCTTTTCTTGGTGGTTATCTCCCCTTTGGCTATTTCCGTGTTGGTGATCTCCCATAGATTTTCGAACGGGTTCATATCGGGCGAATTTCCAGGACTAGTTAAAACTGGAATCCTGTGGTCTTCTAAAAACTTGATAACGATACTGGCTTTATGACATGATGCTGAATCATGCATACATGTAAATTCATTAACATCGGGAAACCCCTCCTTAAGTGTTGGTAGCTGGCGAGTTTGTAAAATTTGTATGTATTGGTCTTGTCTCAGTGATTTTCACAAAAAAAATAGTCACATAAAAAATGATTTAAATTTGCCTACATTGCAAAGTGAGCCAGACCAATGTTATCTTTACTTTAAAGGAGTCAATTCTATGAAGAATAACCAAATACAATAATGCAATTCAAGAGCATAACACACACATAACAATACGATTCCTATATATAATTCAATATTTTTTGTGTATAGTTTTTAACCTCTATGATATTGTTTCCGGTTACCTTTTCGAATGTTAGGTTTGGCAGAAGTGGCTGCAAGCGATGTCACCAGCACACTTGGGTCTTGTTAGGGTCATTGTGGTACCACGCGGATTAAAAAACCTTCTACTCGAAGCAACGTGTTGAATCTGCAAATTTTAATAACATGCTTACGTCTGTCCTGGCCAGATCGCTTAAGTCGTTGAAGAACTCTGATCCTAAGAATTTCTTCCTCTTTACCCATAGTGCGGCACGTTCGCATAGGAGGTGTCTCACGGTTTCAGGCTCTTTTTCATTTCTGTAGCTTCTGCAGAAGTCATTGCAGGGAACCTCTAGTCTCTCTGCGTGTCTACCTATCAGAACATGACCTGTTATTAATCCTAAAGCTAGGGACAGGTCTCCTCTGCTCAGCAAGAGAAGACCTTTAGATCGCTTAACGTCCCACTCCGGCCATATGAGCTTTGACATGATCCAAGTGCTACCTTTTTTCCAACGGTCTCCTGCTTCCTTAAGGATTGAGTCCCTTAGAAGGAACTTGTAGGTGGCGAGCGGCATATCTAGACCCTTCCAGATTGATGAAACCGGAATGGATGTTCCCCCTCTTGCAAGCTCGTCCGCTGTTTCAGTGCCCTTGGTGATACTTGACTGTCGGAAAAAATGAAGATTTCTGTGTGTTAATCTTCTTTGGCTCTTATAAAGTCCACCGCCTTTTGTATTGCAGCGGCCTCAGCCTGAAACACACTGCTGTGATCAGGAAGACGGAAAGTCCTTTTTAAATCAAGTTGGGCTGAGAAAACACCCCTCCCACCCTGTTCTCATGCTTTGAGTCATCGGTGTAAAAGTGAAGTGATTCAGCAGTGAAGTGCTTGTGGTGTTGTTTTCTTGTCGAGGCTCAGCCACCACACCAGCGCCCCGTACAGCAAGATTGGTCTGACCACAGCTTTGTATATCCTAAACATGATTTTAGGGGATAAGCCCCATTTTCTTCCGATAGCTCTTTTACAGCATTACAGGGCAACCGTTGCCCTCTTAACGCGCTCCTGGACATTCCGTGCCCAAGATAGCTTTTTGTCTAGTATCACGCCTAGGTATTTGGTGAAGTCCCCTAGCCTCAGCGTTCTATTCCCCACTTCAGGAAGCCTTAGTGGGGGGGTTTTGTATTTCCTTGTGAAGAGAACAAGTTCAGTTTTGTCCGGGTACACACCCAAACATTTTTCTCTGGTGCAGATTTCCACCATTTTGAGTTCATGCTGCATAATGTCGCAAAGTGTCTGAGGAAATTTCCTCTTACCACCACTGCAAAGTCGTCAGCATAAGCTTTTACCTTCGCTCCTCCCTCCTCCTCTAGGGCCATCAGTAGGTCGATAAGTGCCACCACCCACAGGAGAGGAGAAGTTACAAATTTCATTATTCGTCCAGCACGTATCTATTTCGATGATCTCCCTCTGATTTCACAATAAATTTCTACACAAAATAACACTTATTAATTATTCAATATTCATTTTTAGTATTTTTTTAAATTATGGCGTCAAACAAATCGAAATAATGCGAGAGAATGAGCGTCGAGCTCTTTTTCGCTATCGACACTAACCTCTTCACTATGCACTTTCGCATTGATGTTTGTTTTCCAAGCTATACTCGACACTTTGCTCGTCGATATGCTGGTCGCTCCACTATGCGCTTTGCCTAAAAATTATATCAAAGCGTACTCCTTGACCTCCAAGGAGCTTTCTATATATGACACAACTTGATGCAGCGCCGTTTCAGTAGACTTCCCTTTCATGTAAGCATGTTGCGAAGTCATGAGTTTATGCGCAATAGATTGCTAATGTGACAATCAATCACTCGCTCTAATATCTTCAGCTGAAAGGAACAAAAACTGATAAACCTAAAGTCCTTCGGGTTGACAAGCGATAATATTCTTCCTGCCTTAGGAATAAACACCGTATTCAGCCAGTTAGCTCTTAGCTGCAATGATTGTTGAAGTTGCACCAGTGAGACTTCATCTAGACCCGGAACTTTGTAATACGACTTAGAGATTTCCCATTGTGCATCACTTTGAGTTGGTTAAAGGCTTTCCGACAGAGCCTGCGAGCCATGTCGATGTCAACATTCCACCATGGAGGTTCCTTTTTGCCTCGTGGCTTTTTATAGTGCAGGCCTGATCTAGAGCCTTTCCACATGCATCAGTAAACTGGTTTACCATGTATTCTAGCTCCTCTGTGTTAGATGGTACCTTAACACGCCTGTCAGAGAGACGCCTTCCTAGTTATATCCTATATATATGCCAGTCAGCATTTTTAAGATATATCGATGGTTTGCAAAGGAATGCTCTTCAAGCACTTTCCAATTTCTGACCTAAGTCTCTGCTTCCACTGGCCCGAAAGTCACGTCTAGGACTTCCCTTCTATTACATACAGCTATGTTGGCTCTTAATATGAAATCGAAGAGTGACTCACCTCTTTCGTTGGTGTCGCTGTTGCTCCATGTGAAGTGGTGCGCATCCGCGTCACCGGCAAGAACCTGCTCCTGCCGTATGCTCAGCGTGCTTTTCCACCATCGTTGTCGGAATTGGTCTATCGTGGTCTAGGTACATAGAGGTCAATTGGATCAGCTGACTATTGACCTCTAGGCTCATGGTCGTCGTGTCCTCGTCACTAAATTGAGGAAGAAACAGAAATTTTAGTTTTGAGTTTACAAGAATGCAAGCCCTAGGGTTTCCCGCAGTTGCAGTTGGGGTTGTGATGTCAAACATCAATTAGCTTTTTATAAGTCTTTTCTTGGTGGTTATCTCCCCTTTGGCTATTTCCGTGTTGGTGATCTCCCATAGATTTTCGAACGGGTTCATATCGGGCGAATTTCCAGGACTAGTTAAAACTGGAATCCTGTGGTCTTCTAAAAACTTGATAACGATACTGGCTTTATGACATGATGCTGAATCATGCATACATGTAAATTCATTAACATCGGGAAACCCCTCCTTAAGTGTTGGTAGCTGGCGAGTTTGTAAAATTTGTATGTATTGGTCTTGTCTCAGTGATTTTCACAAAAAAAATAGTCACATAAAAAATGATTTAAATTTGCCTACATTGCAAAGTGAGCCAGACCAATGTTATCTTTACTTTAAAGGAGTCAATTCTATGAAGAATAACCAAATACAATAATGCAATTCAAGAGCATAACACACACATAACAATACGATTCCTATATATAATTCAATATTTTTTGTGTATAGTTTTTAACCTCTATGATATTGTTTCCGGTTACCTTTTCGAATGTTAGGTTTGGCAGAAGTGGCTGCAAGCGATGTCACCAGCACACTTGGGTCTTGTTAGGGTCATTGTGGTACCACGCGGATTAAAAAACCTTCTACTCGAAGCAACGTGTTGAATCTGCAAATTTTAATAACATGCTTACGTCTGTCCTGGCCAGATCGCTTAAGTCGTTGAAGAACTCTGATCCTAAGAATTTCTTCCTCTTTACCCATAGTGCGGCACGTTCGCATAGGAGGTGTCTCACGGTTTCAGGCTCTTTTTCATTTCTGTAGCCTTTGCAGAAGTCATTGCAGGGAACCTCTAGTCTCTCTGCGTGTCTACCTATCAGAACATGACCTGTTATTAATCCTAAAGCTAGGGACAGGTCTCCTCTGCTCAGCAAGAGAAGACCTTTAGATCGCTTAACGTCCCACTCCGGCCATATGAGCTTTGACATGATCCAGGTGCTACCTTTTTTCCAACGGTCTCCTGCTTCCTTAAGGATTGAGTCCCTTAGAAGGAACTTGTAGGTGGCGAGCGGCATATCTAGACCCTTCCAGATTGATGAAACCGGAATGGATGTTCCCCCTCTTGCAAGCTCGTCCGCTGTTTCAGTGCCCTTAGTGATGCTTGACTGTCGGAAAAAATGAAGATTTCTTTGTGTTCATCTTCTTTGGCTCTTATAGAGTCCACCGCCTCCTGTATTGCAGCGGCCTCAGCCTGAAACACACTGCTGTGATCGGGAAGACGGAAGGACCTTTTTAAATCCAGTTGGGTTTATAAAACACCCCTCCCACCCTGTTCTCAAGCTTTGAGCCATCGGTGTAAAAGTGAAGATTCAGCAGTGAAGTGCTTGTAGTGTTGTTTTCTTGTCGAGGCTCAGCCACCACACCAGCGCCCCGTACAGAAAGATTGGTCTGACCAAAGCTGTGTATATCCAGTACATGATTTTAGGGAATAAGCCCCATTTTCCGACAGCTCTCTTACAGCAGTACAAGGCAACCGTTACCTTCTTAACGCGCTCCTGGACATTTCGCGCCCAAGATAGCTTTTTGTCTAGTATTACGCCTAGGTATTTGGTGAAGTCCTCTAGCCTCAGCGTTCTATTACCCACTTCAGGAAGCCTTAGTGGGGGGGTTCTGTATTTCCTTGTGAAGAGAACAAGTTCAGTTTTGTCCGGGTTCACACCCTAACCTTTTTCTCTGGTCCAGCTTTCCACCATTTTGAGTTTATGCTGCATAATGGCGCAAAGTGTCTGAGGAAACTTTCCTCTTACTAGCACTGCAAAGTCGTCAGCATAAGCTATTACCTTCGCTCCTCCCTTCTCCTCTAGGGCCATCAGTAGGTCGTTAAGTGCCACCACCCACAGGAGAGGAGAAGTTACAAATTTCATTATTCGTCCAGCACGTATCTATTTCAATGATCTCCCTCTGATTCCACAATAAATTTAACACTTATTATGTCGATGCCAACATTCCACCATGGAGGTTCCTTTTTGCCTCTTGGCTTTTAATAGTGCAGGCCTGATCCAGAGCCTTCCCACATGCATCAGTAAACTGGTTTACCATGTATTCTAGCTCCTCTGTGTTAGATGGTACCTTAACACGCCTGTCAGAGAGATGCCTTCCTAGTTCATTCCTATATCTATGCCAGTCAGCATTTTTAAGGATTCTCATGAGTTCAGTCCTAGGCGAGGCCGCCTCTAAGTAGAACGAGATATATCGATGGTTCGCAAAGAAATGCTCTTCAAGCTCTTTCCAATCTGTGCTTCCACAGGCCCGAAAGTCACGTCCAGGACTTCCCTTCTATTACATACAGCTATGTTGGCTCTTAATTTGAAATCGAAGAGTGACTCACCTCTTTCGTTGGTGTCGCTATTGCTCCATGTGAAGCGGTGCGCATCCGCGTCACCGGCAAGAACCGCTCCTGCTGTAATCTCAGCGCGTTTTTTCACCATTGTTGTCGGAATTGGTCTATCTTGGTCTAGGTACATAGAGGTCAGTTGGATCACCTGACTATTGACCTCTAGGCTCATGGTCGTCGTGTCCTCGTCGCTAAATTGAGGAAGAAACAGAAATTTTACTTTGAGTCGACAGGAATGCAAGCCCTAGGATTTCCCGCAGTTGCAGTTGGGGTTGTGATGCCAAACATCAATTAGCTTTTCCATAAGTCTTTCCTTGGTGGTTATCACCCCTTTGGCTATTTCCGTGTTGGTGGTCTCCCATAGATATTCAAACGGGGTCATATCGGGCGAATTTCCAGGACTAGTTAAAACTGGAATTCTGTGGTCTTTTAAAAACTTGGTAATGATACTGGCTTTATGACATGATGCTGAATCATGCATAAATGTAAATTCATTAACATCCGGGAACCGCTCCTTAAGTGTTGGTAGTAGGCGAGTTTGTAAAATTTGTATGTATTGGTATTGTCTCAGTGATTTTCACAAAAAAAATAGCAACATAAAAAATGATTTAAATTTGCCTACATTGCAAAGTGAGCCAGACCAATGTTATCTTTACTTTAAAGAAGTCAATTATATGAAGAATAACCAAATACAATAATGCAATTCAAGAGCAAACACACACACATAACAGTACGATTCCTTTATATAATTCAATATTTTTTTGTGTATAGTTTTTAACCTCTATGATATTGTTTCCGGTTACCTTTTCGAATGTTAGGTTTGGCAGAAGTGGCTGCAAGCGATGTCACCAGCACACTTGGGTCTTGTTAGGGCCATTGTGGTACCACGCAGATTAAAAAAACTTCTACTCGGACCAACGTGTTGAATCTGCAAATTTTAATAACATGCTTACGTCTGTACTGGCCAGATCGCTTAAGTCGTTGAAGAACTCTGATCCTAAGAATTTCTTCCTCTTTGCCCATAGTACGGTACATTCGCATAGAAGGTGCCTCTCGGTTTCAGGCTCGTTTTTACTACTCGTTTAGAGATTTGCGACAGGCTGCTACTGTTTTAGGTTTGCAATTGACAGAATTAAGTGCCCTTGAAGTGATGCTTGACTGTCGGAAAAATGAAATGAAGATTTCTTTGTGTTCATCTTCTTTGGCTCTTATAAAGTCCACCGCCTCCTGTATTGCAGCGGCCTCAGCCTGAAACACACTGCTGTGATCAGGAAGACGGAAAGTCCTTTTCAAATCAAGTTGGGCTGAGAAAACACCCCTCCCACCCTGTTCTCAAGCTTTGAGTCCGGTGTAAAAGTGAAGTAATTCAGCAGTGAAGTGCTTGTGGTGTTGTTTTCTTGTCGAGGCTCAGCCACCACACCAGCGCCCCGTACAGCAAGATTGGTCTGACCACAGCTGTGTATACCCTGTACATAATTTTAGGGGTAAGCCCCATTTTCTTCCGATAGCTCTCTTACAGCAGTACAGGGCAACCGTTGCCTTCTAAACGCGCTCCTGGACATTCCGTGCCCAAGATAGCTTTTTGTCTAGTATCACTCCTAGGTATTTGGTGAAGTCCTCTAGCCTCAGCGTTCTATTCCCCACTTCAGGAAGCCTTAGTGGGGGGGTTTAGTATATCCTTGTGAAGAGAACAAGTTCAGTTTTGTCCGGGTACACCCAAACCTTTTTCTCTGGTGCAGTTTTCCACCATTTTGAGTTTATGCTGCATAATGTCGCAAAGTGTCTGAGGAAATTTCCTATTACTACCACTGCAAAGTCCTCAGCATAAGCTATTACCTTCGCTCCTCCCTCCTCCTCTAGGGCCATCAGTAGGTCGTTAAGTGCCACCACCCACAGGAGAGAAGTTACAAATTTCATTATTCGTCCAGCACGTATCTATTTCGATGATCTCCCTCTGATTTCACAATAAATTTCTACACAAAATAACACTTATTAATTGTTCAATATTCATTTTTTGTAATTTTTTTAATTATGGCGTGAAACAAATCGAAATAATGCGAGAGAATGAGCGTCGAGCATAGCGTACTCTTTTTCGCTATCGACACTAACCTCTTCACTATGCACTTTCGCTTTGATAGGTACATGTTTATTTTCCAAGCTATACTCGACGCTTTGCTCGTCGATATGCTGGCCGCTCCACTATGCGCTTTGCCTAAAAATTATATCAAAGCGTACTCCTTGACCTCCAAGGAGCTTTCTATATATGACACAACTTGATGCAGCGCCGTTTCAGTAGACTTCCCTTTCATGTAAGCATGTTGCGAAGTCATGAGTTTATGCGCAATAGATTGCTAATGTGACAATCAAGCACTCGCTCTAATATCTTCAGCTGAAAGGAACAAAAACTGATAGGCATAAAGTCCTTCGGGTTGACATGCGATATTCTTCTTCCTGCCTTAGGAATAAACACCGTATTCAGCCAGTTAGCACTTAGCTGCAATGATTGTTGAAGTTGCACCGGTGAGACTTCATCTAGACCCGGAACTTTGTAATACGACTTAGAGATTTCCCATTGTGCATCATTTTGGGTTGGTTAAAGGCTTTCCGACAAAGCCTGCGAGCCATGTCGATGTCAACATTCCACCATGGAGGTTCCTTTTTGCCTCGTGGCTTTTATAGTGCAGGCCTGATCTAGAGCCTTTCTACATGCATTAGTAAACTGGTTTACCATGTATTCTAGCGCCTCTGTGTTAGATGGTACCTTAACACGCCTGTCAGAGAGATGACTTCCTAGTTATATCCTACATCTATGCCAGTCAGCATTTTTAAGATATATCGATGGTTTGCAAAGGAATGCTCTTCAAGCACTTTCCAATTTCTGACCTAAGTCTCTGCTTCCACTGGCCCGAAAGTCACGTCCAGGACTTCCCTTCTATTACATACAGCTATGTTGGCTCTTAATTTGAAATCGAAAAGTGACTCACCTCTTTCGTTGGTGTTGCTGTTGCTCCATGTGAAGTGGTGCGCATCCGCGTCACCGCCAGGAACCTGCGCTCCTGCCGTAAGCTCAGCGCGCTTTTCACCATCGTCGTCAGAATTGGTCTATCGTGGTCTAGGTACATAGAGGTCAGTTGGATCACCTGACTATTGACCTCTAGGCTCATGGTCGTCGTGTACTCGTCACTAAATTGAGGAAGAAACAGAAATTTTAGTTTTGAGTCTACAAGAATGCAAGCCCTAGGGTTTCCCGCAGTTGCAGTTGGGGTTGTGATGCCAAACATCAATTAGATTTTCTATAAGTCTTTCCGTGGTGGTTATCACCCCTTTGGCTATTTCCGTGTTGGTGATCTCCCATAGATATTCAAACGGGTTCATATCGGGCGAATTTCCAGGACTAGTTAAAACTGGAATCCTGTGGTCTTCTAAAAACTTGATAACGATACTGGCTTTATGACATGATGCTGAATCATGCATACATGTAAATTCATTAACATCCGGGAACCGCTCCTTAAGTGTTGGTAGCTGGCGAGTTTGTAAAATTTGTATGTATTGGTCTTGTCTCAGTGATTTTCACAAAAAATAGTAACATAAAAAATGATTTAAATTTGTCTACATTGCCAAGTGAGCCAGACCAATGTTATCTTTACTTTAAAGGAGTCAATTCTATGAAGAATAACCAAATACAATTATGCAATTCAAGAGCATAACACACATAACAATACGATTCCTATATATAATTCAATATTTTTTGTGTATAGTTTTTAACCTCTATGATATTGTTTCCGGTTACCTTTTCGAATGTTAGGTTTGGCAGAAGTGGCTGCAAGCGATGTCACCAGCACACTTGGGTCTTGTTAGGGTCATTGTGGTACCACGCGGATTAAAAAACCTTCTACTCGAACCAACGTGTTGAATCTGCAAATTTTAATAACATGTTTACCTCTGTCCTGGCCAGATCGCTTAAGTCGTTGAATAACTCTGATCCTAAGAATTTTTTCCTCTTTGCCCATAGTGCGGCACGTTCGCATAGGAGGTGCCTCAGGCTCTTTTTCATTTCTGCAGCTTCTGCAGAAGTCGTTGCAGGGAACCTCTAGTCTCTCTGCGTGTCTACCTATCAGTACATGACCTGTTATTATTCCTAAAACTAGGGACAGGTCTCCTCTGATCAGCAGGAGAAGATCTTTACAGTGTTCCCCCTCTTGCAAGCTCGTCCGCTGTTTCATTGCCCGGTATGTTACTGTGTCCTGGCATCCATACCAAGTGAAAAGCAAACTACTCGGTTAGAGATTTGCGACAGGCTGCTACTGTTTTAGAGTTGCAGTTGACATAATTAAGCGCCCTTAGTGATGCTTGACTGTCGGAAAAAATGAAGATTTTTTTGTGTTCATCTTCTTTGGCTCTTATAAAGTCCACCGCCTCCTGTATTGCACCAGCCTGCAACACACTGCTGTGATCAGGAAGACGGAAAGACCTTTTTAAGTTCATTTGGGTTGAGAAAACACCCCTCCCACCCTGTTCTCAAGCTTTGAGCCATTGGTGTAAAAGTGAAGTGATTCAGCCCCTATTGGGCTCCCATTGGCCCTTCAATCTCTTTGAGGGATTAACATTTTGTACCTTTTCGTAAAGCTCTGAATAGGGATGCAGTAGTCCGTATTATGCGAGCTTAGTTTATTTACGATTGTTGCGTGGCCAACTTGGCTGGACTTCCATCCAGGCAGATCTTGTAGTCTTAGAGCGGCATTCGCAGCGATTGGTTTCCTAGTAATATCAATCGGTAGTATATTTAATATGGTGTCTAAAGCATCAAAGCGGGTTGTGGCTAAAGCCCCTCCTATGCATATTAGCGCCGATCTTTTCACCCTTTGAAGTGCTTGTGGTGTTGTTTTCTTGTCGAGGCTCAGTCACCTCACCAGCGCCCCGTACAGCAAGATTGGTCTGACCACAGCTGTGTATATCCTAAACATGATTTTAGGGGATAAGCCCCATTTTCTTCCGATAGCTCTTTTACAGCAGTACAGGGCAACCGTTGCCCTCTTAACGAGCTCCTGGACATTCCGTGCCCAAGATAGCTTTTTGTCTAGTATCACGCCTAGGTATTTGGTGAAGTCCCCTAGCCTCAGCGTTCTATTCCCCACTTCAGGAAGCCTTAGTGGGGGGTTTTGTATTTCCTTGAGAAGAGAACAAGTTCAGTTTTGTCCGGGTACACACCCAAACATTTTTCTCTGGTGCAGATTTCCACCATTTTGAGTTTATGCTGCATAATGTCGCAAAGTGTCTGAGGAAATTTCCTCTTACTACCACTGCAAAGTCGTCAGCATAAGCTTTTACCTTCGCTCCTCCCTCCTCCTCTAGGGCCATCAGTAGGTCGATAAGTGCCACCACCCACAGGAGAGGAGAAGTTACAAATTTCATTATTCGTCCAGCACGTATCTATTTCGATGATCTCCCTCTGATTTCACAATAAATTTCTACACAAAATAACACTTATTAATTATTCAATATTCATTTTTAGTATTTTTTTAAATTATGGCGTCAAACAAATCGAAAAAATGCGAGAGAATGAGCGTCGAGCTCTTTTTCGCTATCGACACTAACCTCTTCACTATGCACTTTCGCATTGATGTTTGTTTTCCAAGCTATGCGCTTTGCCTAAAAATTATATCAAAGCGTACGCCTTGACCTCCAAGGAGCTTTCTATATATGACACAACTTGATGCAGCGCCGTTTCAGTAGACTTCCCTTTCATGTAAGCATGTTGCGAAGTCATGAGTTTATGCGCAATAGATTGCTAATGTGACAATCAATCACTCGCTCTAATATCTTCAGCTGAAAGGAACAAAAACTGATAAACCTAAAGTCCTTCGGGTTAACAAGCGATAATATTCTTCCTGCCTTAGGAATAAACACCGTATTCAGCCAGTTAGCTCTTAGCTGCAATGATTGTTGAAGTTGCACCAGTGAGACTTCATCTAGACCCGGAACTTTGTAATACGACTTAGAGATTTCCCATTGTGCATCACTTTGAGTTGGTTAAAGGCTTTCCGACAGAGCCTGCGAGCCATGTCGATGTCAACATTCCACCATGGAGGTTCCTTTTTGACTCGTGGCTTTTTATAGTGCAGGCCTGATCTAGAGCCTTTCCACATGCATCAGTAAACTGGTTTACCATGTATTCTAGCTCCTCTGTGTTAGATGGTACCTTAACACGCCTGTCAGAGAGACGCCTTCCTAGTTGTATCCTATATATATGCCAGTCAGCATTTTTAAGATATATCGATGGTTTGCAAAGGAATGCTCTTCAAGCACTTTCCAATTTCTGACCTAAGTCTCTGCTTCCACTGGCCCGAAAGTCACGTCTAGGACTTCCCTTCTATTACATACAGCTATGTTGGCTCTTAATATGAAATCGAAGAGTGACTCACCTCTTTCGTTGGTGTCGCTGTTGCTCCATGTGAAGTGGTGCGCATCCGCGTCACCGGCAAGAACCTGCTCCTGCCGTATGCTCAGCGTGCTTTTCCACCATCGTTGTCGGAATTGGTATATCGTGGTCTAGGTACATAGAGGTCAGTTGGATCAGCTGACTATTGACCTCTAGGCTCATGGTCGTCGTGTCCTCGTCACTAAATTGAGGAAGAAACCGAAATTTTAGTTTTGAGTTTACAAGAATGCAAGCCCTAGGGTTTCCCGCAGTTGCAGTTGGGGTTGTGATGTCAAACATCAATTAGCTTTTTATAAGTCTTTCCTTGGTGGTTATCACCCCTGTGGCTATTTCCGTGTTGGTGATCTCCCATAGATTTTCGAACGGGTTCATATCGGGCGAATTTCCAGGACTAGCTAAAACTGGAATCCTGTGGTCTTTTAAAACTTGATAACGATACTGGCTTTATGACATGATGCTGAATCATGCATACATGTAAATTCATTAACATCGGGAAACCCCTCCTTAAGTGTTGGTAGCTGGCGAGTTTGTAAAATTTGTATGTATTGGTCTTGTCTCAGTGATTTTCACAAAAAAAATAGTCACATAAAAAATGATTTAAATTTGCCTACATTGCAAAGTGAGCCAGACCAATGTTATCTTTACTTTAAAGGAGTCAATTCTATGAAGAATAACCAAATACAATAATGCAATTCAAGAGCATAACACACACATAACAATACGATTCCTATATATAATTCAATATTTTTTGTGTATAGTTTTTAACCTCTATGATATTGTTTCCGGTTACCTTTTCGAATGTTAGGTTTGGCAGAAGTGGCTGCAAGCGATGTCACCAGCACACTTGGGTCTTGTTAGGGTCATTGTGGTACCACGCGGATTAAAAAACCTTCTACTCGAACCAACGTGTTGAATCTGCAAATTTTAAGAACATGCTTACCTCTGTCCTAAGAATTTTTTCCTCTTTGCCGATAGTACGGGACATTCGCAAAGGAGGTGTCTCACGGTTTCAGGCTCTTTTTTCATTCCTGTAGCTTCTGCAGAAGTCATTGCAGGGAACCTCTAGTCTCTCTGCGTGTCTACCTATCAGTACATGACCTGTTATTAATCCTAAAGCTAGGGACAGGTCTCCTCTGCTCAGCAAGAGAAGACCTTTAGATCGCTTAACGTCCCACTCCGGCCATATGAGCTTTGACATGATGCAGGTGCTACCTTTTTTCCAACGGTCTCCTGCTTCCTTAAGGGATGAGTCCCATAGAAGGAGCTTGCGAGCGGCATACCTAGACCCTTAAAGATTGATGAAACCGGAATGGATGTTCCCCCTCTTGCAAGCTCGTCCGCTGTTTCATTGCCCGGTATGTAACTGTGTCCTGGCACCCATACCAAGTGAAAAGCAAACTACCTACTCGTTTAGAGATCTGCGACAGGCTGCTACTGTTTTAGAGTTGCAGTTGACAGAATTAAGTGCCCTTGGTGATGCTTGACTGTCGGAAAAAATGAAGATTTCTGTGTGTTAATCTTCTTTGGCTCTTATAAAGTCCACCGCCTTTTGTATTGCAGCGGTCTCAGCCTGAAACACACTGCTGTGATCAGGAAGACGGAAAGTCCTTTTTAAATCAAGTTGGGCTGAGAAAACACCCCTCCCACCCTGTTCTCATGCTTTGAATCATCGGTGTAAAAGTGAAGTGATTCAGCAGTGAAGTGCTTGTGGTGTTGTTTTCTTGTCGAGGCTCAGCCACCACACCAGCGCCCCGTACAGCAAGATTGGTCTGACCACAGCTTTGTATATCCTAAACATGATTTTAGGGGATAAGCCCCATTTTCTTCCGATAGCTCTTTTACAGCAGTACAGGGCAACCGTTGCCCTCTTAACGCGCTCCTGGACATTCCGTGCCCAAGATAGCTTTTTGTCTAGTATCACGCCTAGGTATTTGGTGAAGTCCCCTAGCCTCAGCGTTCTATTCCCCACTTCAGGAAGCCTTAGTGGGGGGGTTTTGTATTTCCTTGTGAAGAGAACAATTTCAGTTTTGTCCGGGTACACACCCAAACATTTTTCTCTGGTGCAGATTTCCACCATTTTGAGTTTATGCTGCATAATGTCGCAAAGTGTCTGAGGAAATTTCTTCTTACTACCACTGCAAAGTCGTCAGCATAAGCTTTTACCTTCGCTCCTCCCTCCTCCTCTAGGGCCATCAGTAGGTCGATAAGTGCCACCACCCACAGGAGAGGAGAAGTTACAAATTTCATTATTCGTCCAGCACGTATCTATTTCGATGATCTCCCTCTGATTTCACAATAAATTTCTACACAAAATAACACTTATTAATTATTCAATATTCATTTTTAGTATTTTTTTAAATTATGGCGTCAAACAAATCGAAATAATGCGAGAGAATGAGCGTCGAGCTCTTTTTCGCTATCGACACTAACCTCTTCACTATGCACTTTCGCATTGATGTTTGTTTTCCAAGCTATACTCGACACTTTGCTCGTCGATATGCTGGTCGCTCCACTATGCGCTTTGCCTAAAAATTATATCAAAGCGTACGCCTTGACCTCCAAGGAGCTTTCTATATATGACACAACTTGATGCAGCGCCGTTTCAGTAGACTTCCCTTTCATGTAAGCATGTTGCGAAGTCATGAGTTTATGCGCAATAGATTGCTAATGTGACAATCAATCACTCGCTCTAATATCTTCAGCTGAAAGGAACAAAAACTGATAAACCTAAAGTCCTTCGGGTTGACAAGCGATAATATTCTTCCTGCCTTAGGAATAAACACCGTATTCAGCCAGTTAGCTCTTAGCTGCAATGATTGTTGAAGTTGCACCAGTGAGACTTCATCTAGACCCGGAACTTTGTAATACGACTTAGAGATTTCCCATTGTGCATCACTTTGAGTTGGTTAAAGGCTTTCCGACAGAGCCTGCGAGCCATGTCGATGTCAACATTCCACCATGGAGGTTCCTTTTTGCCTCGTGGCTTTTTATAGTGCAGGCCTGATCTAGAGCCTTTCCACATGCATCAGTAAACTGGTTTACCATGTATTCTAGCTCCTCTGTGTTAGATGGTACCTTAACACGCCTGTCAGAGAGACGCCTTCCTAGTTGTATCCTATATATATGCCAGTCAGCATTTTTAAGATATATCGATGGTTTGCAAAGGAATGCTCTTCAAGCACTTTCCAATTTCTGACCTAAGTCTCTGCTTCCACTGGCCCGAAAGTCACGTCTAGGACTTCCCTTCTATTACATACAGCTATGTTGGCTCTTAATATGAAATCGAAGAGTGACTCACCTCTTTCGTTGGTGTCGCTGTTGCTCCATGTGAAGTGGTGCGCATCCGCGTCACCGGCAAGAACCTGCTCCTGCCGTATGCTCAGCGTGCTTTTCCACCATCGTTGTCGGAATTGGTCTATCGTGGTCTAGGTACATAGAGGTCAATTGGATCAGCTGACTATTGACCTCTAGGCTCATGGTCGTCGTGTCCTCGTCACTAAATTGAGGAAGAAACAGAAATTTTAGTTTTGAGTTTACAAGAATGCAAGCCCTAGGGTTTCCCGCAGTTGCAGTTGGGGTTGTGATGTCAAACATCAATTAGCTTTTTATAAGTCTTTCCTTGGTGGTTTTCTCCCCTTTGGCTATTTCCGTGTTGGTGATCTCCCATAGATTTTCGAACGGGTTCATATCGGGCGAATTTCCAGGACTAGTTAAAACTGGAATCCTGTGGTCTTCTAAAAACTTGATAACGATACTGGCTTTATGACATGATGCTGAATCATGCATACATGTAAATTCATTAACATCGGGAAACCCCTCCTTAAGTGTTGGTAGCTGGCGAGTTTGTAAAATTTGTATGTATTGGTCTTGTCTCAGTGATTTTCACAAAAAAAATAGTCACATAAAAAATGATTTAAATTTGCCTACATTGCAAAGTGAGCCAGACCAATGTTATATTTACTTTAAAGGAGTCAATTCTATGAAGAATAACCAAATACAATAATGCAATTCAAGAGCATAACACACACATAACAATACGATTCCTATATATAATTCAATATTTTTTGTGTATAGTTTTTAACCTCTATGATATTGTTTCCGGTTACCTTTTCGAATGTTAGGTTTGGCAGAAGTGGCTGCAAGCGATGTCACCAGCACACTTGGGTCTTGTTAGGGTCATTGTGGTACCACGCGGATTAAAAAACCTTCTACTCGAACCAACGTGTTGAATCTGCAAATTTTAAGAACATGCTTACCTCTGTCCTAAGAATTTTTTCCTCTTTGCCCATAGTACGGGACATTCGCAAAGGAGGTGTCTCACGGTTTCAGGCTCTTTTTCATTCCTGTAGCTTCTGCAGAAGTCATTGCAGGGAACCTCTAGGCTCTCTGCGTGTCTACCTATCAGAACATGGCCTGTTATTAATCCTAAAGCTAGGGACAGGTCTCCTCTGCTCAGCAAGAGAAGACCTTTAGATCGCTTAACGTCCCACTCCGGCCATATGAGCTTTGACATGATGCAGGTGCTACCTTTTTTCCAACGGTCTCCTGCTTCCTTAAGGGATGAGTCCCTTAGAAGGAGCTTGCGAGCGGCATACCTAGACCCTTAAAGATTGATGAAACCGGAATGGATGTTCCCCCTCTTGCAAGCTCGTCCGCTGTTTCATTGTCCGGTATGTTACTGTGTCCTGGCACCCATACCAAGTGAAAAGCAAACTACCTACTCGTTTAGAGATCTGCGACAGGCTGCTACTGTTTTAGAGTTGCAGTTGACAGAATTAAGTGCCCTTGGTGATGCTTGACTGTCGAAAAAAATGAAGATTTCTGTGTGTTAATCTTCTTTGGCTCTTATAAAGTCCACCGCCTCCTGTATTGCAGCGGCCTCAGCCTGAAACACACTGCTGTGATCAGGAAGACGGAAAGTCCTTTTTAAATCAAGTTGGGCTGAGAAAACACCCCTCCCACCCTGTTCTCATGCTTTGAGTCATCGGTGTAAAAGTGAAGTGATTCAGCAGTGAAGTGCTTGTGGTGTTGTTTTCTTGTCGAGGCTCAGCCACCACACCAGCGCCCCGTACACCAGATTGGTCTGACCACAGCTGTGTATATCCTGTACATGAGTTTAGGGGATAAGCCCCATTTTCTTCCGATAGCTCTCTTACAGCAGTACAGGGCAACCGTTGCCTTCTAAACGCGCTCCTGGACATTCCGTGCCCAAGATAGCTTTTTGTCTAGTATCACGCCTAGGTATTTGGTGAAGTCCCCTAGCCTCAGCGTTCTATTCCCCACTTCAGGAAGCCTTAGTGGGGGGGTTTTGTATTTCCTTGTGAAGAGAACAAGTTCAGTTTTGTCCGGGTACACCCAAACCTTTTTCTCTGGTGCAGCTTTCCACCATTTTGAGTTTATGCTGCATAATGTCGCAATGTGTCTGAGGAAATTTCCTCTTACTACCACTGCAAAGTCGTCAGCATAAGCTATTACCTTCGCTCCTCCCTCCTCCTCTAGGGCCATCAGTAGGTCGATAAGTGCCACCACCCACAGGAGAGGAGAAGTTACAAATTTCATTATTCGTCCAGCACGTATCTATTTCGATGATCTCCCTCTGATTTCACAATAAATTTCTACACAAAATAACACTTATTAATTATTCAATATTCATTTTTAGTATTTTTTTAAATTATGGCGTCAAACAAATCGAAATAATGCGAGAGAATGAGCGTCGAGCTCTTTTTCGCTATCGACACTAACCTCTTCACTATGCACTTTCGCATTGATGTTTGTTTTCCAAGCTATACTCGACACTTTGCTCGTCGATATGCTGGTCGCTCCACTATACGCTTTGCCTAAAAATTATATCAAAGCGTACTCCTTGACCTCCAAGCAGCTTTCTATATATGACACAACTTGATGCAGCGCCGTTTCAGTAGACTTCCCTTTCATGTAAGCATGTTGCGAAGTCATGAGTTTATGCGCAATAGATTGCTAATGTGACAATCAATCACTCGCTCTAATATCTTCAGCTGAAAGGAACAAAAACTGATAAACCTAAAGTTCTTCGGGTTGACATGCGGTATTATTCTTCCTGCCTTAGGAATAAACACCGTATTCAGCCAGTTAGCACTTAGCTGCAATGATTGTTGAAGTTGCACCGGTGAGACTTCATCTAGACCCGGAACTTTGTAATACGACTTAGAGATTTCCCATTGTGCATCATTTTGGGTTGGTTAAAGGCTTTCCGACAGAGCCTGCGAGCCATGTCGATGTCAACATTCCACCATGGAGGTTCCTTTTTGCCTCGTGGCTTTTTATAGTGCAGGCCTGATCTAGAGCCTTTCCACATGCATCAGTAAACTGGTTTACCATGTATTCTAGCTCCTCTGTGTTAGATGGTACCTTAACACGCCTGTCAGAGAGACGCCTTCCTAGTTATATCCTATATATATGCCAGTCAGCATTTTTAAGATATATCGATGGTTTGCAAAGGAATGCTCTTCAAGCACTTTCCAATTTCTGACCTAAGTCTCTGCTTCCACTGGCCCGAAAGTCACGTCTAGGACTTCCCTTCTATTACATACAGCTATGTTGGCTCTTAATATGAAATCGAAGAGTGACTCACCTCTTTCGTTGGTGTCGCTGTTGCTCCATGTGAAGTGGTGCGCATCCGCGTCACCGGCAAGAACCTGCTCCTGCCGTATGCTCAGCGTGCTTTTCCACCATCGTTGTCGGAATTGGTCTATCGTGGTCTAGGTACATAGAGGTCAATTGGATCAGCTGACTATTGACCTCTAGGCTCATGGTCGTCGTGTCCTCGTCACTAAATTGAGGAAGAAACAGAAATTTTAGTTTTGAGTTTACAAGAATGCAAGCCCTAGGGTTTCCCGCAGTTGCAGTTGGGGTTGTGATGTCAAACATCAATTAGCTTTTTATAAGTCTTTCCTTGGTGGTTATCTCCCCTTTGGCTATTTCCGTGTTGGTGATCTCCCATAGATTTTCGAACGGGTTCATATCGGGCGAATTTCCAGGACTAGTTAAAACTGGAATCCTGTGGTCTTCTAAAAACTTGATAACGATACTGGCTTTATGACATGATGCTGAATCATGCATACATGTAAATTCATTAACATCGGGAAACCCCTCCTTAAGTGTTGGTAGCTGGCGAGTTTGTAAAATTTGTATGTATTGGTCTTGTCTCAGTGATTTTCACAAAAAAAATAGTCACATAAAAAATGATTTAAATTTGCCTACATTGCAAAGTGAGCCAGACCAATGTTATCTTTACTTTAAAGGAGTCAATTCTATGAAGAATAACCAAATACAATAATGCAATTCAAGAGCATAACACACACATAACAATACGATTCCTTTATATAATTCAATATTTTTTGTGTATAGTTTTTAACCTCTATGATATTGTTTCCGGATACCTTTTCGAATGTTAGGTTTGGCAGAAGTGGCTGCAAGCGATGTCACCAGCACACTTGGGTCTTGTTAGGGTCATTGTGGTACCACGCGGATTAAAAAACCTTCTACTCGAACCAACGTGTTGAATCTGCAAATTTTAATAACATGCTTACCTCTGTCCTAAGAATTTTTTCCTCTTTGCCCATAGTACGGGACATTCGCATAGGAGGTGTCTCACGGATTCAGGCTCTTTTTCATTCCTGTAGCTTCTGCAGAAGTCATTGCGGGGAACCTCTAGTCTCTCTGCGTGTCTACCTATCAGTACATGGAGTGTTATTAATCCTAAAGCTAGGGACAGGTCTCCTCTGCTCAGCAAGAGAAGACCTTTAGATCGCTTAACGGCCCAATCCGGCCATATGAGCTTTGACATGATGCAGGTGCTACCTTTTTTCCAACGGTCTCCTGCTTCCTTAAGGGATGAGTCCCTTAGAAGGAGCTTGTAGGTGGCGAGCGGTATACCTAGACCCTTAAAGATTGATGAAACCGGAATGGATGTTCCCCCTCTTGCAAGCTCGTCCGCTGTTTCATTGCCCGGTATGTTACTGTGTCCTGGCACCCATACCAAGTGAAAAGCAAACTACGTACTCGTTTAGAGATCTGCGACAGGCTGCTACTGTTTTAGAGTTGCAGTTGACAGAAATAAGTGCCCTTGGTGATGCTTGACTGTCGAAAAAAATGAAGATTTCTGTGTGTTAATCTTCTTTGGCTCTTATAAAGTCCACCGCCTCCTGTATTGCAGCGGCCTCAGCCTGAAACACACTGCTGTGATCAGGAAGACGGAAAATCCTTTTTAAATCAAGTTGGGCTGAGAAAACACCCCTACCACCCTGTTCTCATGCTTTGAGTCATCGGTGTAAAAGTGAAGTGATTCAGCAGTGAAGTGCTTGTGGTGTTGTTTTCTTGTCGAGGCTCAGCCACCACACCAGCGCCCCGTACACCAGATTGGTCTGACCACAGCTGTGTATATCCTGTACATGATTTTAGGGGATAAGCCCCATTTTCTTCCGATAGCTCTCTTACAGCAGTACAGGGCAAACGTTGCCTTCTAAACGCGCTCCTGGACATTCCGTGCCCAAGATAGCTTTTTGTCTAGTATCACGCCTAGGTATTTGGTGAAGTCCCCTAGCCTCAGCGTTCTATTCCCCACTTCAGGAAGCCTTAGTGGGGGGGTTTTGTATTTCCTTGTGAAGAGAACAAGTTCAGTTTTGTCCGGGTACACCCAAACCTTTTTCTCTGGTGCAGCTTTCCACCATTTTGAGTTTATGCTGCATAATGTCGCAAAGTGTCTGAGGAAATTTCCTCTTACTACCACTGCAAAGTCGTCAGCATAAGCTATTACCTTCGCTCCTCCCTCCTCCTCTAGGGCCATCAGTAGGTCGATAAGTGCCACCACCCACAGGTGAGGAGAAGTTACAAATTTCATTATTCGTCCAGCACGTATCTATTTCGATGATCTCCCTCTGATTTTACAATAAATTTCTACACAAAATAACACTTATTAATTATTCAATATTCATTTTTAGTATTTTTTTAAATTATGGCGTCAAACAAATCGAGATAATGCGAGAGAATGAGCGTCAAGCTCTTTTTCGCTATCGACACTAACCTCTTCACTATGCACTTTCGCATTGATGTTTGTTTTCCAAGCTATACTCGACACTTTGCTCGTCGATATGCTGGTCGCTCCACTATGCGCTTTGCCTAAAAATTATATCAAAGCGTACTCCTTGACCTCCAAGCAGCTTTCTATATATGACACAACTTGATGCAGCGCCGTTTCAGTAGACTTCCCTTTCATGTAAGCATGTTGCGAAGTCATGAGTTTATGCGCAATAGATTGCTAATGTGACAATCAATCACTCGCTCTAATATCTTCAGCTGAAAGGAACAAAAACTGATAAACCTAAAGTTCTTCGGGTTGACATGCGGTATTATTCTTCCTGCCTTAGGAATAAACACCGTATTCAGCCAGTTAGCACTTAGCTGCAATGATTGTTGAAGTTGCACCGGTGAGACTTCATCTAGACCCGGAACTTTGTAATACGACTTAGAGATTTCTCATTGTGCATCATTTTGGGTTGGTTAAAGGCTTTCCGACAGAGCCTGCGAGCCATGTCGATGTCAACATTCCACCATGGAGGTTCCTTTTTGCCTCGTGGCTTTTTATAGTGCAGGCCTGATCTAGAGCCTTTCCACATGCATCAGTAAACTGGTTTACCATGTATTCTAGCTCCTCTGTGTTAGATGGTACCTTAACACGCCTGTCAGAGAGACGCCTTCCTAGTTATATCCTATATATATGCCAGTCAGCATTTTTAAGATATATCGATGGTTTGCAAAGGAATGCTCTTCAAGCACTTTCCAATTTCTGACCTAAGTCTCTGCTTCCACTGGCCCGAAAGTCACGTCTAGGACTTCCCTTCCATTACATACAGCTATGTTGGCTCTTAATATGAAATCGAAGAGTGACTCACCTCTTTCGTTGGTGTCGCTGTTGCCATGTGAAGTGGTGCGCATCCGCGTCACTGGCAAGAACCTGCTCCTGCCGTATGCTCAGCGTGCTTTTCCACCATCGTTGTCGGAATTGGTCTATCGTGGTCTAGGTACATAGAGGTCAATTGGATCAGCTGACTATTGACCTCTAGGCTCATGGTCGTCGTGTCCTCGTCACTAAATTGAGGAAGAAACAGAAATTTTAGTTTTGAGTTTACAAGAATGCAAGCCCTAGGGTTTCCCGCAGTTGCAGTTGGGGTTGTGATGTCAAACATCAATTAGCTTTTTATAAGTCTTTCCTTGGTGGTTTTCTCCCCTTTGGCTATTTCCGTGTTGGTGATCTCCCATAGATTTTCGAACGGGTTCATATCGGGCGAATTTCCAGGACTAGTTAAAACTGGAATCCTGTGGTCTTCTAAAAACTTGATAACGATACTGGCTTTATGACATGATGCTGAATCATGCATACATGTAAATTCATTAACATCGGGAAACCCCTCTTTAAGTGTTGGTAGCTGGCGAGTTTGTAAAATTTGTATGTATTGGTCTTGTCTCAGTGATTTTCACAAAAAAAATAGTCACATAAAAAATGATTTAAATTTGCCTACATTGCAAAGTGAGCCAGACCAATGTTATCTTTACTTTAAAGGAGTCAATTCTATGAAGAATAACCAAATACAATAATGCAATTCAAGAGCATAACACACACATAACAATACGATTCCTATATATAATTCAATATTTTTTGTGTATAGTTTTTAACCTCTATGATATTGTTTCCGGTTACCTTTTCGAATGTTAGGTTTGGCAGAAGTGGCTGCAAGCGATGTCACCAGCACACTTGGGTCTTGTTAGGGTCATTGTGGTACCACGCGGATTAAAAAACCTTCTACTCGAACCAACGTGTTGAATCTGCAAATTTTAAGAACATGCTTACCTCTGTCCTAAGAATTTTTTCCTCTTTGCCCATAGTACGGGACATTCGCATAGGAGGTGTCTCACGGTTTCAGGCTCTTTTTCATTCCTGTAGCTTCTGCAGAAGTCATTGCAGGGAACCTCTAGTCTCTCTGCGTGTCTACCTATCAGTACATGACCAGTTATTAATCCTAAAGCTAGGGACAGGTCTCCTCTGCTCAGCAAGAGAAGACCTTTAGATCGCTTAACGTCCCACTCCGGCCATATGAGCTTTGACATGATGCAGGTGCTACCTTTTTTCCAACGGTCTCCTGCTTCCTTAAGGGATGAGTCCCTTAGAAGGAGCTTGTAGGTGGCGAGCGGCATACCTAGACCCTTAAAGATTGATGAAACCGGAATGGATGTTCCCCCTCTTGCAAGCTCGTCCGCTGTTTCATTGCCCGGTATGTTACTGTGTCCTGGCACCCATACCAAGTGAAAAGCAAACTTCTTACTCGTTTAGAGATCTGCGACAGGCTGCTACTGTTTTAGAGTTGCAGTTGACAGAATTAAGTGCCCTTGGTGATGCTTGACTGTCGAAAAAAATGAAGATTTCTGTGTGTTAATCTTCTTTGGCTCTTATAAAGTCCACCGCCTCCTGTATTGCAGCGGCCTCAGCCTGAAACACACTGCTGTGATCAGGAAGACGGAAAGTCCTTTTTAAATCAAGTTGGGCTGAGAAAACACCCCTCCCACCCTGTTCTCATGCTTTGAGTCATCGGTGTAAAAGTGAAGTGATTCAGCAGTGAAGTGCTTGTGGTGTTGTTTTCTTGTCGAGGCTCAGCCACCACACCAGCGCCCCGTACACCAGATTGGTCTGACCACAGCTGTGTATATCCTGTACATGAGTTTAGGGGATAAGCCCCATTTTCTTCCGATAGCTCTCTTACAGCAGTACAGGGCAACCGTTGCCTTCTATACGCGCTCCTGGACATTCCGTGCCCAAGATAGCTTTTTGTCTAGTATCACGCCTAGGTATTTGGTGAAGTCCCCTAGCCTCAGCGTTCTATTCCCCACTTCAGGAAGCCTTAGTGGGGGGGTTTTGTATTTCCTTGTGAAGAGAACAAGTTCAGTTTTGTCCGGGTACACCCAAACCTTTTTCTCTGGTGCAGCTTTCCACCATTTTGAGTTTATGCTGCATAATGTCGCAAAGTGTCTGAGGAAATTTCCTCTTACTACCACTGCAAAGTCGTCAGCATAAGCTATTACCTTCGCTCCTCCCTCCTCCTCTAGGGCCATCAGTAGGTCGATAAGTGCCACCACCCACAGGAGAGGAGAAGTTACAAATTTCATTATTCGTCCAGCACGTATCTATTTCGATGATCTCCCTCTGATTTCACAATAAATTTCTACACAAAATAACACTTATTAATTATTCAATATTCATTTTTAGTATTTTTTTAAATTATGGCGTCAAACAAATCGAAATAATGCGAGAGAATGAGCGTCGAGCTCTTTTTCGCTATCGACACTAACCTCTTCACTATGCACTTTCGCATTGATGTTTGTTTTCCAAGCTATACTCGACACTTTGCTCGTCGATATGCTGGTCGCTCCACTATGCGCTTTGCCTAAAAATTATATCAAAGCGTACTCCTTGACCTCCAAGCAGCTTTCTATATATGACACAACTTGATGCAGCGCCGTTTCAGTAGACTTCCCTTTCATGTAAGCATGTTGCGAAGTCATGAGTTTATGCGCAATAGATTGCTAATGTGACAATCAATCACTCGCTCTAATATCTTCAGCTGAAAGGAACAAAAACTGATAAACCTAAAGTTCTTCGGGTTGACATGCGGTATTATTCTTCCTGCCTTAGGAATAAACACCGTATTCAGCCAGTTAGCACTTAGCTGCAATGATTGTTGAAGTTGCACCGGTGAGACTTCATCTAGACCCGGAACTTTGTAATACGACTTAGAGATTTCCCATTGTGCATCACTTTGAGTTGGTTAAAGGCTTTCCGACAGAGCCTGCGAGCCATGTCGATGTCAACATTCCACCATGGAGGTTCCTTTTTGCCTCGTGGCTTTTTATAGTGCAGGCCTGATCTAGAGCCTTTCCACATGCATCAGTAAACTGGTTTACCATGTATTCTAGCTCCTCTGTGTTAGATGGTACCTTAACACGCCTGTCAGAGAGACGCCTTCCTAGTTATATCCTATATATATGCCAGTCAGCATTTTTAAGATATATCGATGGTTTGCAAAGGAATGCTCTTCAAGCACTTTCCAATTTCTGACCTAAGTCTCTGCTTCCACTGGCCCGAAAGTCACGTCTAGGACTTCCCTTCTATTACATACAGCTATGTTGGCTCTTAATATGAAATCGAAGAGTGACTCACCTCTTTCGTTGGTGTCGCTGTTGCTCCATGTGAAGTGGTGCGCATCCGCGTCACCGGCAAGAACCTGCTCCTGCCGTATGCTCAGCGTGCTTTTCCACCATCGTTGTCGGAATTGGTCTATCGTGGTCTAGGTACATAGAGGTCAGTTGGATCAGCTGACTATTGACCTCTAGGCTCATGGTCGTCGTGTCCTCGTCACTAAATTGAGGAAGAAACCGAAATTTTAGTTTTGAGTTTACAAGAATGCAAGCCCTAGGGTTTCCCGCAGTTGCAGTTGGGGTTGTGATGTCAAACATCAATTAGCTTTTTATATGTAAAGCAGAAATGTAACCCTGCTGTAATTAGCTTTAAGCAACATACAGTGAACACAGTCTTGTAAAGAAAAGATGTGTATGAACACAGCCATGTATGTAGAGAATAAGAAAGAAAGAAAAGAAGAGAATAAAGAAAAAAGGAAGATGGCCTCTTCCGGTTTGAATAAAAAGCGAAGTGGACGTGTGTGAAAATACTCTGGAGAATAATCTAGCGACATCTCCTTAAAAATAAAGGGAAATTGCATTTTTTCAACTCAGAAGTGGGGTTAACCACATAGCCCAACTGGAATCACCAATATCTCAACTTTTCTATCATATCATCATGGCGAATCCGAGACATGAATTGGCAAACATGCTCAGCGACGCCGGTGTGGAATTTCCACCATCGGCAACTACACAGCAGCTACGAAACCTTCTAAGGAACGTTGTGGGGGATGGGGAAAATCAACCACCCATAAATCTGGAAAATACTACCGATGACTATGCCGAAAATGCCTCTGCCGGGCGCTCTGCCGAAAATGCCGCTGCCGTCGCCGAAAATGCCTCTGCCGCCGCCGAAAATGCCACTGCTGTCGCCGCCTCTACCGACTTTGCTGTCTACAACCACCCCGACGTTTCCGTCGCGACCATCGAGGAGCCAAATAAGGGCCAACGAGCTACGCCACTCGCCGCCGCCGACCTAGACGAGGAGGTGCTGGCCCTGAAAAAACGACTTGAAATCCTAACACTAATAAAACAAATTAAGGAATTGGAGTCGCGGGGCCCCACGATGAGTCAACGTCGCCTGGACTTCGGCGAAGTGGAGCACGCCCTACCCAAATTTAACGGCGATGAGGTATCGCACTCAGTACGTCACTTCCTACGTGACTTCGACGAAATTATGGCCTCATCGGGTGCAGACAATCACTTCAAGCTTCTCGCCCTCCGCCGTTCGCTAACAGGAACTGCTCGAGTGTTCCTCTCCACAACATCAGCACTCAGCTATGACGCGCTGAAGCAAGCCCTAATAACCGAGTTTGACGTTGCAATTTCAAGACAGGAAATTTACAAAATGCTGTCGCAGCGTCGATGGAAGAGGAACGACGAGTCGATGCACCGCTACATACTAACGATGCAGGCCCTAGCGAAGCGTGCGGACATCGCCGAATCAGAGGTGGTCGACTTCGTTATAGATAGAATTGGAAACATCCCCAACGTCCACATTTTACTGACAGCACACACCCTTGATGAGCTGAAAGCGTTGGTTAGCCGTTACCAACACAAATATTTCGCAACCAACACCAATGCAACGAACTCCAGGCAGCAAACAACAACTAAGCCGAGGCAGCCAACAACAACTACAAAGCCGAAAACAACCATATTGTGCTACAACTGCTCGCGCACCGGGCACATGAAGCCAAACTGCCCGTATCCACCGCGGCCGGATGGATCCTGCTTCCGTTGCTGGCGGATGGGCCACGATCATCGCTCTTGCCCGAATGCGGCTAAAATCCTCAAGCCACGGGACGACGTTGCCTTCATAGCTAGTGATGTAGACTATGAACAAGATGCCATCGATGCTTTCAATTTTGTAAGTATAATATTTAAAACGAATAGGGAACCAATATCTGACGCTATATTTTCCCTTTTCGATACCGGCAGTCCGGTTAGCTTTGTAAAGGAATCACAAATTCCAAAACATATAGTGGAAGAGCACGCTAACGGAATCTTACCGACCTACAAAGGCATCGGCGGGAAAAATGTACATGTACTTTATAAAATTAAATGCAAAATTGAATTTCTAAATAAGATAAACGAGATTGAATTAAACGTTATTTCAAATGAAAGCATGACTCTACCACTTATTTTGGGGCGTGACTTCCTCCGTATATTTAATATTAAATTAAAAACCACTGTTAAGAAATACTCTAAGAATAAATTGCTAGAAATAAGAAATAACTATAAGCCTAATATCAGTAAACTGTTAACTGGTTCCGATTCACACTCTGCCGCTAATGTATCGAACATTATCGACGCTGACGCAGACCCTAAAATTAATAGCACTGCATTTGTGATCAATTCTGACGCAAACATTGCCTTTATGATGCCGTATCAGACAGACGATAAATATTACGGAAAAAAATACGTTGCCGACAACATTCAAGAGACTGAAGACCTTACTACTGCCGACATACCCGACATTTTCAGTATTGAAATTTCTCACGACGAGAAAGTTTTTGACATAAATCCCAAACTGGCTAATTCCCAGCGAGATGATCTTAACCAAATCATTAACGATAACTACCTAAATTCTGACATAAAATCTGAGGCATTCACATATGAAATGAAAATACACCTTACCACCGACGTTCCCTTCCATTGCTCTCCGCGAAGACTCTCATATGCTGAGAGAAACCAAGTGCAATCTATTATAGATGAACTACGCCAAGAAGGGATAATAAGACCCAGTAACTCCCCTTACGCTTCTGCCATTGTGCTAGTCAAAAAGAAAACCGGCAAAATAAGGATGTGCATAGACTATCGGGCACTAAACAAACTAACAGTAAGGGACAATTATCCGTTACCTCTGATCGACGACTGTATTGAATATTTGCAGAACAAAAGGTTCTTCTCGGTACTGGACCTGAAGAGTGGGTTCCACCAAGTTCAGATGGCCCCCGATTCAACTAAACTTACCGCTTTCGTGACTCCATTCGGTCAATATGAATACCTAAAAATGCCTTTCGGTCTAAAAAATTCACCTGCAGTTTTCCAACGCTTCATTAATAGCATCTTCCGAGACTTTATTGACGATAAAAAGATCATTATCTATATGGACGACATTCTTATCGCTACAGAGAATTTTGAAGAACACAAAAACTTACTAAAATCTGTACTAAGACGACTTACCTTAAGAGCCTTAAAACTCAACTTAGACAAATGCCGCTTCGGATATAACGCTATAGACTATTTAGGATATACCGTAACCACTTCGGGAATATTGCCTAATGGCTCCCACATTAAAAGTATACAAAACTTTCCGATTCCTACAAATGCGAAACAATTGCAGTCATGCCTTGGCCTATTTTCATACTTCCGCCGCTTTGTGCCATCATTCTCTCAGATTGCTAAGCCCTTGCAGAATCTACTTAAGAGAGAATCGAAATATGATTTTGACGAAAAGTGCATTGAAGCATTCCGTGAATTACAATCGAGATTAATAAAAAGCCCAGTTCTCGCCATATATAGTCATGAGAGGGAGACGGAACTACATTGCGATGCTAGTAGCATAGGTTTTGGTTCTGTACTACTGCAGCGTCAAGAGGATACAAAATTTCACCCCATCTCATATTTTTCTAAGACTGCTTCAAGCGCAGAATCAAAGTATCACAGTTTTGAATTAGAAACGCTTTCTATAATATACGCATTGAGGAGGTGCAGACCATATTTGGAGGGCATACCATTCACTATAGTAACGGACTGCAATTCACTGACAATGACTCTTGATAGGAAACAGCTAAACCCTCGAATAGCCAGATGGGCTCTCGAGCTCGAAAATTACAATTACAAAATACAACATAGAAGAGGAGCCTCCATGGGACACGTCGACGCCCTAAGTAGGAGACAGATCGCTTCCATCATAAACACAGACCATATTGAATTCCAACTGCAAATAGCCCAGGAGCGAGACAAAGATATTGAATTAATACGAAACCGTTTAGAGAATGAGGAAGTGAAAAACTATGACTTAATTGACGGACTTGTCTATAAGACAAATGCCAATGGCAAGAAGGCCATGTACGTGCCTTCTGAAATGGAAGATAACGTGATACGTCTGATTCATGAGAAAATGGGTCATTTGTCTATTGACAAAACCTTAAGCAAACTGTCGCTGTACTACTGGTTTCCAGGTATGCGAGCAAAAGTAGAAAAGTTTATCAGAAATTGTCTGAAGTGCATAACGTATGCTACACCTCCCCAGGCTACAGAGAGAACACTGTATACAATTCCAAAAACCCCACTACCATTTGACACTGTCCACATAGACCACTTTGGGCCTTTGCCTTCAATAAGGTCGAAGCGGAAGCATATTCTAGTCGTAGTCGACGCATTCACTAAGTTTGTTAAACTGTACCCCACTAATTCTACAAGTACCCGAGAGGTTATCGCCGCCCTTGAAAAATATTTCAGCTACTATAGCCGACCAAGAAGAATCGTGAGCGATAGAGGAACCTGCTTCACTTCCTTAGAGTTTGGCGCTTTCCTGATGAAACAAAACATAGTCCACGTTAAAGTTGCCGTTGGTTCCCCACAGGCAAACGGACAAGTAGAAAGGGTGAACAGAATTCTCAAGGCTATGCTAGGTAAACTGACTGACGAAGTGAACCACGATGATTGGGTCAAGAAGTTGCTTGAAGTGGAATATGCCATAAATAATTCAATTCATAGCACTTGTCGCGATACACCAAGCCGGCTTTTGTATGGTGTTGAACAAAGAGGGGTAATTATAGACGAGCTGACTGAATTTCTGCAGGACAAGTTATGTCCCGATGACAAGCGAGACTTAGAGCAAATACGGAAGGATGCTTCTAACTCTATTAAGACCAGACAAGAATACGACACTAGAAAATCTCTTAAGAGCCCCTCTAGAACTAAGATATACAACGTGGGCGACTACGTCGTCGTGAGAAACGTTGATACAACTGTAGGAAGCAACAAGAAACTCATACCGTGATATATAAGGAATTGGGGAACGACAGATACGTTGTGAGGGACATTAACAACTGTCAGCTAACCCAACTTCCATATGATGGGGTTATCGAAGCTCACCGGATCCGAAGCTGGCGGCAGCAACCAGAAGGGTGTGATGACGAACCAGAATCCGATCCTTTACAAATTGATTAAATAATTAGGTTTTATATAGGATCGCGGTCGATCCATTATCAGGATTGGCCGAGTTGTAAAGCAGAAATGTAACCCTGCTGTAATTAGCTTTAAGCAACATACAGTGAACACAGTCTTGTAAAGAAAAGATGTGTATGAACACAGCCATGTATGTAGAGAATAAGAAAGAAAGAAAAGAAGAGAATAAAGAAAAAAAGGAAGATGGCCTCTTCCGGTTTGAATAAAAAGCGAAGTGGACGTGTGTGAAAATACTCTGGAGAATAATCTAGCGACATCTCCTTAAAAATAAAGGGAAATTGCAATTTTTCATATAAGACTTTCCTTGGTGGTTATCACCCCTTTGGCTATTTCCGTGTTGGTGATCTCCCATAGATTTTCGAACGGGTTCATATCGGGCGAATTTCCAGGACTAGCTAAAACTGGAATCCTGTGGTCTTCTAAAAACTTGATAACGATACTGGCTTTATGACATGATGCTGAATCATGCATACATGTAAATTCATTAACATCGGGAAACCCCTCCTTAAGTGTTGGTAGCTGGCGAGTTTGTAAAATTTGTATGTATTGGTCTTGTCTCAGTGATTTTCACAAAAAAAATAGTCACATAAAAAATGATTTAAATTTGCCTACATTGCAAAGTGAGCCAGACCAATGTTATCTTTACTTTAAAGGAGTCAATTCTATGAAGAATAACCAAATACAATAATGCAATTCAAGAGCATAACACACACATAACAATACGATTCCTATATATAATTCAATATTTTTTGTGTACAGTTTTTAACCTCTATGATATTGTTTTCGGTTACCTTTTCGAATGTTAGGTTTGGCAGAAGTGGCTGCAAGCGATGTCACCAGCACACTTGGGTCTTGTTAGGGTCATTGTGGTACCACGCGGATTAAAAAACCTTCTACTCGAACCAACGTGTTGAATCTGCAAATTTTAATAACATGCTTACCTCTGTCCTAAGAATTTTTTCCTCTTTGCCCATAGTACGGGACATTCGCATAGGAGGTGTCTCACGGTTTCAGGCTCTTTTTCATTCCTGTAGCTTCTGCAGAAGTCATTGCAGGGAACCTCTAGTCTCTCTGCGTGTCTACCTATCAGTACATGACCTGTTATTAATCCTAAAGCTAGGGACAGGTCTCCTCTGCTCAGCAAGAGAAGACCTTTAGATCGCTTAACGTCCCACTCCGGCCATATGAGCTTTGACATGATGCAGGTGCTACCTTTTTTCCAACGGTCTCCTGCTTCCTTAAGGGATGAGTCCCTTAGAAGGAGCTTGTAGGTGGCGAGCGGCATACCTAGACCCTTAAAGATTGATGAAACCGGAATGGATGTTTCCCCTCTTGCAAGCTCGTCCGCTGTTTCATTGCCCGGTATGTTACTGTGTCCTGGCACCCATACCAAGTGAAAAGCAAACTACTCGTTTAGAGATCTGCGACAGGCTGCTACTGTTTTAGAGTTGCAGTTGACAGAATTAAGTGCCCTTGGTGATGCTTGACTGTCGAAAAAAATGAAGATTTCTGTGTGTTAATCTTCTTTGGCTCTTATAATGTCCACCGCCTCCTGTATTGCAGCGGCCTCAGCCTGAAACACACTGCTGTGATCAGGAAGACGGAAAGTCCTTTTTAAATCAAGTTGGCCTGAGAAAACACCCCTCCCACCCTGTTCTCATGCTTTGAGTCATCGGTGTAAAAGTGAAGTGATTCAGCAGTGAAGTGCTTGTGGTGTTGTTTTCTTGTCGAGGCTCAGCCACCACACCAGCGCCCCGTACACCAGATTGGTCTGACCACAGCTGTGTATATCCTGTACATGATTTTAGGGGATAAGCCCCATTTTCTTCCGATAGCTCTCTTACAGCAGTACAGGGCAACCGTTGCCTTCTAAACGCGCTCCTGGACATTCCGTGCCCAAGATAGCTTTTTGTCTGGTATCACGCCTAGGTTTCCAGTTACCTTTTCGAATGTTAGGTTTGGCAGAAGTGGCTGCAAGCGATGTCACCAGCACACTTGGGTCTTGTTAGGGCCATTGTGGTACCACGCGGATTAAAAAACCTTCTACTCGAACCAACGTGTTGAATCTGCAAATTTTAATAACATGTTTACCTCTGTCCTGGCCAGATCGCTTAAGTCGTTGAAGAACTCTGATCCTAAGAATTTTTTCCTCTTTGCCCATAGTGCGGCACGTTCGCATAGGAGGTGCCTCAGGCTCTTTTTCATTTCTGCAGCTTCTGCAGAAGTCGTTGCAGGGAACCTCTAGTCTCTTTGCGTGTCTACCTATCAGTACATGACCTGTTATTATTCCTAAAACTAGGGACAGGTCTCCTCTGATCAGCAGGAGCAGATCTTTGCAGTGTTCCCGCTCTTGCAAGCTCGTCCGCTGTTTCATTGCCCGGTATGTTACTGTGTCCTGGCATCCATACCAAGTGAAAAGCAAACTACTCGTTTAGAGATCTGCGACAGGCTGCTACTGTTTTAGAGTTGCAGTTGACATAATTAAGCGCCCTTAGTGATGCTTGACTGTCGGAAAAAGTGAAGATTTCTTTGTGTTCATCTTCTTTGGCTCTTATAAAGTCCACCGCCTCCTGTATTGCAGCGGCCTCAGCCTGAAACACACTGCTGTGATCAGGAAGACGGAAAGTCCTTTTTAAATCAAGTTGGGCTGAGAAAACACCCCTCCCACCCTGTTCTCATGCTTTGAGTCATCGGTGTAAAAGTGAAGTGATTCAGCAGTGAAGTGCTTGTGGTGTTGTTTTCTTGTCGAGGGTGAGCCACCACACCAGCGCCCCGTACAGCAAGATTGGTCTGACCACAGCTTTGTATATCCTAAACATGATTTTAGGGGATAAGCCCCATTTTCTTCCGATAGCTCTTTTACAGCAGTACAGGGCAACCGTTGCCCTCTTAACGCGCTCCTGGACATTCCGTGCCCAAGATAGCTTTTTGTCTAGTATCACGCCTAGGTATTTGGTGAAGTCCCCTAGCCTCAGCGTTCTATTCCCCACTTCAGGAAGCCTTAGTGGGGGGGTTTTGTATTTCCTTGTGAAGAGGACAAGTTCAGTTTTGTCCGGGTACACACCCAAACATTTTTCTCTGTTGCAGACTTCCACCATTTTGAGTTTATGCTGCATAATGTCGCAAAGTGTCTGAGGAAATTTCCTCTTACTACCACTGCAAAGTCGTCAGCATAAGCTTTTACCTTCGCTCCTCCCTCCTCCTCTAGGGCCATCAGTAGGTCGATAAGTGCCACCACCCACAGGAGAGGAGAAGTTACAAATTTAATTATTCGTCCAGCACGTATCTATTTCGATGATTTCACAATAAATTTCTACACAAAATAACACTTATTAATTATTCAATATTCATTTTTTGTATTTTTTTAAATTATGGCGTCAAACAAATCGAAATAATGCGAGAGAATGAGCGTCGAGCTCTTTTTCGCTATCGACACTAACCTCTTCACTATGCACTTTCGCATTGATAGGTACATGTTTATTTTCCAAACTATACTCGACACTTTGCTTGTCGATATGCTGGCCGCTCCACTATGCGCTTTGCCTAAAAATTATATCAAAGCGTACTCCTTGACCTCCAAGCAGCTTTCTATATATGACACAACTTGACGCAGCGCCGTTTCAGTAGACTTGCCTTTCATGTAAGCATGTTGCGAAGTCATGACTTTATGCGCAATAGATTGCTAATGTGACAATCAATCACTCGCTCTAATATCTTCAGCTGAAAGGAACAAAAACTGATAGGCCAAAAGTCCTTCGGGTTGACATGCGATATTCTTCTTCCTGCCTTAGGAGTAAACACCGTATTCAGCCAGTTAGCACTTAGCTGCAATGATTGTTGAAGTTGCACCGGTGAGACTTCATCTAGACCCGGAACTTTGTAATACGACTTAGAGATTTCCCATTGTGCATCACTTTGGGTTGGTTAAAGGCTTTCCGACAGAGCCTGCGAGCCATGCCGATGTCAACATTCCACCATGGAGGTTCCTTTTTGCCTCGTGGCTTTTATAGTGCAGGCCTGATCTAGAGCCTTTCCACATGCATCAGTAAACTGGTATACCATGTATTCTTGCTCCTCTGTGTTAGATGGTACCTTAACACGCCTGTCAGAGAGACGCCTTCCTAGTTATATCCTATATATATGCCAGTCAGCATTTTTTTCTGACCTAAGTCTCTGCTTCCACTGGCCCGAAAGTCACGTCTAGGACTTCCCTTCTATTACATACAGCTATGTTGGCTCTTAATATGAAATCGAAGAGTGACTCACCTCTTTCGTTGGTGTCGCTGTTGCTCCATGTGAAGTGGTGCGCATCCGCGTCACCGGCAAGAACCTGCTCCTGCCGTATGCTCAGCGTGCTTTTCCACCATCGTTGTCGGAATTGGTATATCGTGGTCTAGGTACATAGAGGTCAGTTGGATCAGCTGACTATTGACCTCTAGGCTCATGGTCGTCGTGTCCTCGTCACTAAATTGAGGAAGAAACCGAAATTTTAGTTTTGAGTTTACAAGAATGCAAGCCCTAGGGTTTCCCGCAGTTGCAGTTGGGGTTGTGATGTCAAACATCAATTAGCTTTTTATAAGTCTTTCCTTGGTGGTTATCACCCCTTTGGCTATTTCCGTGTTGGTGATCTCCCATAGATTTTCGAACGGGTTCATATCGGGCGAATTTCCAGGACTAGCTAAAACTGGAATCCTGTGGTCTTTTAAAACTTGATAACGATACTGGCTTTATGACATGATGCTGAATCATGCATACATGTAAATTCATTAACATCGGGAAACCCCTCCTTAAGTGTTGGTAGCTGGCGAGTTTGTAAAATTTGTATGTATTGGTCTTGTCTCAGTGATTTTCACAAAAAAAATAGTCACATAAAAAATGATTTAAATTTGCCTACATTGCAAAGTGAGCCAGACCAATGTTATCTTTACTTTAAAGGAGTCAATTCTATGAAGAATAACGAAATACAATTATGCAATTCAAGAGCATAACACACACATAACAATACGATTCCTATATATAATTCAATATTTTTTTGTGTATAGTTTTTAACCCCTATGATATTGTTTCCGGTTACCTTTTCGAATGTTAGGTTTGGCAGAAGTAGCTGCAAGCGATGTCACCAGCACACTTGGGTCTTGTTAGGGCCATTGTGGTACCACGCGGATTAAAAAACCTTCTTCTCGAACCAACGTGTTGAATCTGCAAATTTTAATAACATGTTTACCTCTGTCCTGTCCAGATCGCTTAAGTCGTTGAAGAACTCTGATCCTAAGAATTTTTTCCTCTTTGCCCATAGTGCGGCACGTTCGCATAAGTGAAAAGCAAGCTACTCGTTTAGAGATTTGCGACAGGCTGCTACTGTTTTAGAGTTGCAGTTGACATAATTAAGCACCCTTAGTGATGCTTGACTGTCGGAAAAAATGAAGATTTCTTTGTGTTCATCTTCTTTGGCTCTTATAAAGTCCACCGCCTCCTGTATTGCACCAGCCTCAGCCTGCAACACACTGCTGTGATCAGGAAGACGGAAATACCTTTTTAAATTCAGTTGGGCTGAGAAAACACCCCTCCCACCCTGTTCTCAAGCTTTGAGCCATTGGTGTAAAAGTGAAGTGATTCAGCCCCTATTGGGCACCCATTGGCCCTTCAATCTCTTTGAGGGATTAACATTTTGTACCTTTTCGTAAAGCTCTGAATAGGGATGCAGTAGTCCGTATTATGCGAGCTTAGTTTATTTACGGTTGTTGCGTGGCCAACTTGGCTGGACTTCCATCCAGGCAGATCTTGTAGTCTTAGAGCGGCATTCGCAGCGAATTGTTTCCTAGTAATATCAATCGGTAGTATATTTAATATGGTGTCTAAAGCTTCAAAGCGGGTTGTGGCTAAAGCCCCTCCTAGGCATATTAGCGCCGATCTTTTCACCCTTTGAAGTGCTTGTGGTGTTGTTTTCTTGTCGAGGCTCAGCCACCACACCAGCGCCCCGTACAGCAAGATTGGTCTGACCACAGCTGTGTATATCCTAAACATGATTTTAGGGGATAAGCCCCATTTTCTTCCGATAGCTCTTTTACAGCAGTACAGGGCAACCGTTGCCCTCTTAACGCGCTCCTGGACATTCCGTGCCCAAGATAGCTTTTTGTCTAGTATCACGCCTAGGTATTTGGTGAAGTCCCCTAGCCTCAGCGTTCTATTCCCCACTTCAGGAAGCCTTAGTGGGGGGGTTTTGTATTTCCTTGTGAAGAGAACAAGTTCAGTTTTGTCCGGGTACACACCCAAACCTTTTTCTCTGGTGCAGATTTCCACCATTTTGAGTTTATGCTGCATAATGTCGCAAAGTGTTTGAGGAAATTTCCTCTTACTACCACTGCAAAGTCGTCAGCATAAGCTTTTATTCAATATTCAATATTCATTTTTTGTATTTTTGTAAATTATGGCGTCAAACAAATCGAAATAATGCGAGAGAATGAGCGTCGAGCATAGCGTGCTCTTTTTCGCTATCGACACTAACCTCTTCACTATGCACTTTCGCATTGATAGGTACATGTTTGTTTTCCAAGCTATACTCGACGATTTGCTCGTCGATATGCTGGCCGCTGCACTATGCGCTTTGCCTAAAAATTATATCAAAGCGTACTCATTGATTTCCAAGGAGTTTTCTATATATGACACAACTTGATGCAGCGCCGTTTCAGTAGACTTCCCTTTCATGTAAGCATGTTGCGAAGTCATTAGTTTATGCGCAATAGATTGCTAATGACAATCAATCACTCGCTCTAATATCTTCAGCTGAAAGGAACAAAAACTGACAGGCCTAAAGTCCTTCGGGTTGACATGCGATATTCTTCTTCCTGCCTTAGGAATAAACACCGTATTCAGCCAGTTAGCACTTAGCTGCAATGATTGTTGAAGTTGCACCGGTGAGACTTCATCTAGACCCGGAACTTTGTAATACGACTTAGAGATTTCCCATTGTGCATCACTTTGGGTTGGTGTCGATGTCAACATTCCACCATGGAGGTTCCTTTTTGCCTCGTGGCTTTTTATAGTGCAGGCCTTTCCATATGCATCAGTAAACTGGTTTACCATGTATTCTAGCTCCTCTGTGTTAGATGGTACCTTAACACGCCTGTCAGAGAGATGCCTTCCTAGTTCATTCCTATATCTATGCCAGTCAGCATTTTTAAGGTTTCTCATGGGTTCAGTCCTAGGCGAGGCCCCTTCTAAGTAGAAGGAGACATATCGATGGTTTGCTAAGGAATGCTCTTCAAGCACTTTCCAATTTCTGACCTAAGTCTCTGCTTCCACTGGCCCGAAAGTCACGTCCAGGACCTCCTTTCTATTACATACAGCTATGTTGGCTCTTAATTTGAAATCGAAGAGTGACTCACCTCTTTCGTTGGTGTCGCTGTTGCTCTATGTGAAGTGGTGCGCATCCGCGTCACCGGCAAGAACCGCTCCTGCTGTAAGCTCAGCGCGCTTTTCCACCATCGTTGTCGGAATTGGTCTATCGTGGTCTAGGTACATAGAGGTCAGTTGGATCACCTGACTACCTAGGCTCATGGTCGTCGTGTACTCGTCACTAAATTGAGAAAGAAACAGAAATTTTAGTTTTGAGTCTACAAGAATGCAAGCCCTAGGGTTTCCCGCAGTTGCAGTTGTGGTTGTGATGCCAAACATGAATTAGCTTTTGTATAAGTCTTTCCTTGGTGGTTATCACCCCTTTGGCTATTTCCGTGTTGGTGATCTCCCATAGATATTCAAACGGGTTCATATCAGGCGAATTTCCAGGACTAGTTAAAACTGGAATCCTGTGGTCTTCTAAAAACTTGATAACGATACTGGCTTTATGACATGATGCTGAATCATGCATACATGTAAATTCATTAACATCGGGGAACCGCTCCTTAAGTGTTGGTAGCAGGCGAGTTTGTAAAATTTGTATGTATTGGTGTTGTCTCATGGTTCCTTGATCCGGTGCATCAACCGCCTAAGCTATTTTGACCGAGGTAAACAAAGCACGCCAGCTGTCCCTATCTCTTGCTAACTGGCGCCAATTGGAAATCCCAAGTATAGCCAAGTCTTTTTCCTCTTGGTCTTTCCAACGCAGAGGAGGTATTCCTTTTCCTCTGCCACCACCAGCGGGTACCACATCAAAAACGTTCAGGGCTGGAGCTATTTCATCCATTCGAACGACGTGACTTAGCCAGTGGAGCCGCTGGTTTTTAATCCGTTGCACTATGTCTACGTCCTTGTACAGATCGTACAGCTCATCGTTCGCCATCGCAAAGACGCAAAGTTCTATAAATCTTTCAAAAAAATTTTCTCTCGAACACTCCAAGAGCCCTCTCATCTGATGTCATCGGCCATGCTTCCGCGCCATACAACAGGAGGGGCATGATGAGAGACCTATAGAGTGTGGTTTTTGTCCGTCGAGAGAGGACCTTACTGTGGAATTTCCTACTCAGTCCGATGTAGCACTTGTTGGCAAGAGATATTCTCCATTGGATTTCAAGGCTGACGCTGTTATTGGTGTTTATGCTGGTTCCTAAGTTAACGAAGTCCTCTACTTTTTCAAAGTTATAACTGTCAACAGTGATGTTAGATTCCAGTCGAGAATGTGTCGACTGTATATTTGATGACAGAGGAGATACTACGTCTTGCTCTCGTTCACCTTCAGACCCATTCACTTTTCTATCCAGTTTTGAGAAGGCAGAACTAACTGTGGGGTTGTTACGGCCTGTTATGTCAATGTGGTCGGCGTACGCCAACAGCTGTACACTTAGTTCTGTAGATTTAGTTCTGCGGCTCTTCAGCTTTTGGTTAAAGACATCGTATGACATGAAGAGTCACCCTGCCTGAAACCTCGTTTGGTTTCAAACGGCTTAGAGAGGTCCTTCCCAGTTCTGACGGAGCTGGTGGTGTTGCTTAACGTCATTTTGCAGGATTATGTCCCTCCCTATATTGGCCGAAGGAAATTGCTGGGTCTCCAGTCTTTGAATGAAAGAAGATATTACGTCTCCATTGTATTTATTTATAAAGTAATCAATAAGCTTATAAATTGCGCTGACTTAACAAATTTGCTCATCTTATATGATCAATTATGTAAATTAAGAAACAATAGGGTGTTGGTTGGTGAGTTGGATTACATGAATTATGACAGGAATGAACCAATTACCAGATGCATTGAATTATGCAATTCATATTCTAGTGTTATTGACCCTACAAGAACAGTGCCGTACATCTGATGGTCAGTGGCTGAACAAGTTTTGTCAGCACTTAGAACAAAGTTGCTATCAGTTTTTTAGGGCCACTATGTAAAAAATGATGTCAACAAATGTGTACGTTTTTTTATAGCTACAGCAAATGATATTTCCTTTTTTTGCTTGATTAAATAAACAAGTTTTTTTATTTTTTAATAATATTTTATTGATTTACTACAAGGCTATAACTTGAATCATGATAAAAAAATTAAAAGCATTTTTCATGAACTATTTTTTGCGAAGAACTGCTTTCTGCGTAAGCCTCCTTCGTCCGTCCTGAAAAAAATATCCCTGACCTGATAAACTGCGGCTACTCCACCTGTATTTTTGCGCAGAGCTCTTTCATGTTTTATATTAGGTTAAGAAATCCTTTTTTCTTTAAAATTAGCATTTAGAAAAGCAGTTTTTATCATTTAAAACTTATCTTTTATTAAAACACGACGATTTAAAAGTTTTCGCATCTATACACTTCAGAGTTTTCCGAATACTATGCGCCATTTGCAAAACTCCTATGAATTTATCGTATGTTTCTCTCTCGCTTATGCGAAATTAGCCTAAATGGTCATTGTCTCTTTTGTGCAACTATTTTAGAGGACATCTTAAGGTCAGTGAAGATTAACATGAAAACTTCGTTGTTTGATTCTCGCATACATATATGCAACCATAGTAACCGTAGCTAGGCCCGAGATTCCATTTTTGGCAAGCACCATGGCAGTCATTTTAACGGTAAGCTGACAGTCAGTGCTGATTTTATGAATGAGAGGGTTTTCGTAATTCTGTCAGCATTTTGTTGTAGGGGATTTTAACTTAGGTATGATGGATAAATTTAAGAGTAATTTGTTTACAATATTCAACTAGAGCCATTAGTAGTCTTTAAAAAACCAAATCTGTAGACTGAATGTAGAAGGATTTGAATAAATAAAAGAATTGGACTTATAGTGTGCGTACATCAGCGGTATCCCTATTGATACCTCTTATGCCGCCCCTCCTGGCGACACTTTCTGTACCCTTTCTTATACTTAACTTGCTACCCTTAATGGTATGCCATCTTACCATCAAGACGGTAATTACTTGACTGCAAGCTTCAACAATCGGAAATTCGAAATTTCTAAATAATTTACATACATTGTACATACATACATCTAATAAACTATTATAATAAGCCATTGTCTGTTAGAATAATTACCTCAGTAGACTAATTTAAATAAATAAATGAAATAAATAATCGCATTCTGTAGCCTGGTAAGGCCGTCAGATTTGAGGGGTACCCCCGCGTATTCTCTCGTCAACACGGCACCTTCTCGTAATCTACCATTCTCAATAGAAAGAGCTGCCGCTTGTGCGGTGAGACAGTGACAAAAAATACTGAAAACATTAGAAAAGGGCGACAAAGATGATTTATTTTCAAGACTTAGAAATTATTTTGATTTTCTTCTGATTGTTGGAACGATTTTCCGTCATCCCTTGTCAAATTTGGTTTTGTGACATACTGGTTTCGGCGTTGTGCCATCTTCAGTGTCGTTACGCCGATACCGGTATGTCACTAAACTAAATTTGACAAGGGATGACGGAAAATCGTTCCAACATACATCAAACTTAGAAATTACTTATTCGAGAAGTTTAGGTTAATTAAAAAATGTAATATGCACGTAGATAATGTAAAAAATTAAAATTGTAAGACAATTTCATGGAAATTTCAAATACACCAAATAATACTTCGTAATTACGAAATGGTGGACAAGATTGCGAAAATCGCGATTAACATGGGACTCGAACAAGAAAATTACATAGAGAAACCTGTACAAACAAAAATTAAAAGACGACCAATTAGTAGGTGGAATGCATTAACCACCTGCAAAATTGCAAGCCAAAATAAAGATCTCCCTTAAGACGCTAATAAATTTAGTGAAACGTAACAATTGAAGAAGGAATAGGTTTATTTTAAATGCACCATCATATATAGACCAACGCAAACACATCAATCTTAATATTGGTCATCATTTTTATGGAAGAATATGATCAACACTCAGTGCGAAATATTTGGCCAGTAATAACAGCTCTCACACGTTAGCTTAGTTGGCGCGATTAGCATTGTGTCGCAGGTTTATTATTATATTTACAACCATAAGTACAATATTTGTACAATATTTTAATATATGTTTTTTAATATAGTTTTAGAAATTTTGACAGCTTGTAGCCAGGTGCCGATGTATAATTGACTATAGGCCTCATGGGTATATCCGGTTTATGTATTTAAGGTTGGTCAATAAGTGGAGGTGATTTCGGGTTCATTTGGCTTAACGTGTGTGCCATCCCCTGCGATATAATGCTGTTTGCTAGTTGTCCGTTGAGTATTCTGTGATTAGTTTGCTTTTCATTTCTATAAGTCTGCTTTCGCTGTAATAATGTTATGGCTCGTTAGCTTTCGTTTTAACTGCCTAACGACTTTTTCCTCCACATTGTCTTTTGTTTTGTCGTTTTTAATTTGTTGCTCAATTGCTGCCTTGCACATGTGTCTCGCATGCTCTTGCTCTTCGCTTGGTAGTAGCTGTATTGCGACCTCCGCGTCTATAATTGCTTGTTCAGTTCTTCTTATTCAATAGCTCTCTCTAATGTTGTGTTTGAGACACTTCTAATATTTTCTTTCGTCCGTGTTGACAGCTTCTCCGTTAAGTTAAGATGCCTTGTGTGAAATATGTCTTATTTTTCCTTGTTTCCTACTCCATGTTGCCCTGTTCACTAGTTGAGCTTCTTTTGCAATATTTTGTACTATTGCTGTTCTATGTCTTCCATTATCTTATTGAAGCTTGCAAAACATTTCGCGATACTGAATGCGATACCTAAAAATCAATGGACTACAATATTTACAGTACAAAAAACACCAATTACTCAGAACAAAAAAAAAAAGCGCACCGTAGGCCTTAGCAGCTTTTGTGCTTTAAATATTGGTGCAATATTTTATACTTTACTAATTAATAATAATAATAATACTCAGAACGTAAACGACACTGAAGATGACGGAAATCGTTCCGATATACATCATATTTGCTTTGCGTTTTTTCATTTTCTATCGATTTATTTAATTTGCAAACATTTTTGTTTATTTTTTGTAGTAAAATACGTAGTTGCCTCTTCATCCGCTCATAGTTTTGGACTTAAACCCCACACCTGCCTGCAGTAGTGGTGATAACCACAAAACCGTGATTAATATTTTATGCCATGAGTTTAATATATTTTGAGTACTCTAACACATAACATTAATCACTGTTTCACATCATCATATTTCCCAACAGATTGAAAAGGCAGTCATTAAACCAGTTGCCTAAAATAATATTACCATGAACACCAGGAATTATAGACTGATAAACATTCTTCCGCCTACTTTAAGGAGTGTGAGTCTCTGATGGCAGCACAAATTTCATCTTTTGTTAAACGAAGTAATCTATTTACCCCCTTGCAGTCAACTCTTAGGATAACAGCACAATCACTTATTCCCAATTAACGCCCGTCGTGACGAAATCTCCCGTCACGATTTCGGGAAAAATGCTATCAGCAATTCCGGCGTTTTTGTATTTCGAATGAGTCCTACCAAATCTTTACACGAAATTCCGCGGTTTCTTGTTTACTTTTTGACAGCAGTTGAAAGAAAATTCATATATTTTCACAGGCAAAGTTTACAATAATTATTTAAATACAGAAAAAAATTAAATGAGTTCCTTTGCGGTAGCTGTTTTATTAAAAGAGCAAGTGCGAAACCCGCAAATCCTTTTTACTGTTTCCTCTAAATTATTGAATGTGTGTATTTGGTTGCTTTCCCTTCTCGTTGCTCTGGGATAGCTTTCGTTTTGTTTAGAGATAGCTTCCGTTGTACATAGCTTTTATGGTCCAACCAAAATTTTATAATGAATATCGTTCTACTTTTTATAATAACTACAAATAAGCAAACGTTTTTGGCTGTTTCCTTTTTTCCAGGAGGTCGCTGTTGAAGTTTTATGTTATATTATAGTTGAATGTACTTGGCAGTTTATACTTGTGTTAAATACAAAACATTCAATTCAAATAAACAGTACTTCCTTGTGCATAAATGTATATATTCACTCCTCCATCATATGCAGGGTCTCATACTAACTCCGGTTAGTGGATGTTCTTGTCCTGTTGAAAAATAGATTTAAATTTATGCACTACAGCCCTTAATAAACTCTTTTTACATTTTTAATTACTTTAATAAAAAATATCCACTTAGTTTCTAGTTCACTTGTATTTTTTTTCTTTTTAATAATTATTTTCACTTCTGCCGATAAAGGAAAGCGTTTGTAGAATATTATCACGAATAACTGTTAAAATTGCGTTTCACTCGGAATTCGTGATGGCAGACTCCCGAATTTCGTGTTCACGTCGGAATTGACAATAGCATTTTCCCGCCATTGTCACTTCCACGATTGCCTCTTCTATGTTTTTTATTGTTACCTCCGGTGTGCCACAAGGTTCTGTATTTTGCCCTTCTTTTTAGCCTGTTCGTCAATGATGTGTTTTTTGTGTGTCTGTATGTCATTGTTCATGCCTACGTTGACGACATTCAGTTGTATTTGTTCAGTCAAGTTGGTGTTGTTTAGGATTTGTGTTTTAAAATGGGCCTATGATAACTCTCTATATCCAAATGCTGCCATTTCACTTGGTAATAATGACTTACTTTTTAATGATAAGATAAGAAATTTAGTTTTTGTTGTGAATTCTATGTAGAGTTGTTCTGACCACATTAGTAAAGTTGTTGGCTGTTTTTCGTAGATTAGGAATGCCATCTTCATTTACATCTTTAGAGACAAGGAGGAAGAAAGCAGTTCAACTTACGGTGCCTAAAATTACGTACTCCGAGCTTGATTACAGCAAACTTGATTCTGTTTCGTCTCATAAAATTGATGCAGTCTTAAACAATGTTACGTGTAAGGAAGAGTACTATTCTAGGATGCAGCAATTTTGTTTATATTGCGGCAAGGAATTGAAATCTAAACTTACAGAATCTAAAACTCCTAAATATCTTTATGAGCACTTAAAATAAGCAAGAAGGTTAACTATAGAAAAGTGATTCGGAATTATTTTAATTCTTATTAAAAATTTGTTTAATGTTTACTTTCGCGTTTACTTTCTTCTGTTATGTGTACGTGGTCATCGTTACGTCCCCGACTCTTTTTATTAATACTTGTCTTCTAGTCTTAAATTTAATTATAAGTTCCTATATTAAGACTTATGCCATACATTTTTTGACAGTTTGTTTCAAGCTTATGTCACACTCTTCTAGAATTAGGTTTTAAACTTTGTTATTGCCATTCTGCAGAGGTTACTAAAAGACTTCATATACTCCCGAATATCCTAAAACTACATGAAATAAATATTACTCGGTAATCGTTGGAGACACTGCTTAATTAACTTCCGCAACATCGGGTCATTTAAAGTTATAAACCACACAAAGTTGTTGAACCCTAAGAGCTAATGCCTGTTTAGTTAATCACGACACTTGTTGTATCTGCAAAGACTGTTTAAAGTGATTTCTTTGTACTGACGGCATTGTAAAAAGCCTCAGTTGTTTTTATCCATAAGGCTGGTAAATTCCCACACGTCACACGAAAGAGTTTAAGACCTAATCTTTCCCCTTTTGTGCCCCAAAACCCTTGAAATGATTATCATTTGCTTTCTTTCTTTTACCATTGACAGATGGTTTATGTCTGATGTTCGGTATGCCTACAGGAAATACAAATTTACAGATTCCACTTTGAACCCCTGGTCGCATTATTGAAAAGTTTTTTAGGTCTAAGAATTTTTGTTTTGTAGCCTTCTGAGAGATTGGGGTCGATTTTACCAATACAGTCCGGACACCATGCGATGGTGTGATCGTTGGTGGCTTTCCTTAAACAAAAAGGTAAAGGACGTTGCATTTAGCCCTAGCCATAAAAGCGATTCCCCAGGGGTAAAACCGAGCACTAAGACACTGACGTAAGGAGGGAGAAGGAACGATATATCTGATATAGTAGGATCAATGACAGGCTAGTCTTATTTTAAAGCACATAAAAAGACCCGGCGTGCCTTTCTTTAGCTGCCACGCTCTAAATGAGGTGCTAAAAGCCGACTAAGGTGGTTGCTAAGCTAAGAGACTCCAAGTATCTGAAACAGCCAGGTGGATACAGTTGGTTAGTTTTGCTGTAGTTCAATGTGGCGCCACATCTCCCTATCTGCCTAGAGGGTTGATATATACGGAAAAAAGGATAGATTTCAGCTTTTATATATGTAATGTTACACTTGTGTAAGACCTTACTATATCATTCCATCTCAAATAAAATGGCCAACTATGCCATATCTAGCGCCAACCTCGATTTGCGGTTTCGGGCGCTTCACAAATGCGACAAAAGTGGTAAGCAACACTTCTTGTATTTTGGATTAGCCCGTATTCACATTTTCTACGTAAGTGCAAAGTGTTTTAGATAGAAATATCACAAGACATGCAAATTTATAAATGGAAACTTCTTTCCGAACTGTAAATAGTTTGATACCTTAGTTTAAGCGAATGGATCAATCCTTAGCTGTGAACTAACTGTGAAATTATATTCAAACATCTTGATGGTTGCCTTTCGTTGACCAGAAACAAAAATCTCTCCAAAGGGTTTTATTTAAAGCCCAATAAAGAAAAAATCAAACAGTCAGAAGTATACGAGTGTATACTGAACTTAGGCTTCTCCTCGATCTTAGAATGTATTCTTAAACAATTTATAATGTCAGGGTATCGTGTCGAAAACCTTCAGGGCTGAAGTGCGCTCACTAATTCGAACGTCATGAACTAAATACCTAAACCGCTGGATCTTAGACCACTGGACTATATCTATGTTCTTGAAGAAAGGAACAGCACTTCAGCGACGATCATAAAGTATCAAAGTCTAATAATAGGATGGAAAAGCAAAAAAAAGTTCAATAATTTTAAAAAGGCTAGAGGAGACATTTCACACTATTTTAATTGATCAAAAACTACTTTTGAGCGACCTTTCGTCATTTTACAGAGGTGGTTCTGAATTGTCTATAAACATAAAATAAAGCAAAAACAAAATAAATTTTTTTTAAAGTTATGCAACATCAGAGATGTTAGGTGTCTCGGCATAAGCCATTGTTTTATCACTTCATAGCTCGCAAATTTTTGGTTTTATTAAAAAAATTATTAGGAACGTTTTATTGACAAAGTGTCAGAGATTTATAAAAAATTGTGTAATTAAAAAAAGTTAAATTTTTTCACACATTTGTTAATAATAAAAAAACAATTTCATATTTGAACAATTTAAAAAAAAAAAACAATTTCATATTTGGACAATTTTAAAAGTAAAAAAAAAAAAAAAAAATTTAATGCAACTATATCATTAAATAAACTGACAACTTAGGGATAGATTTTCATTGTTAATAGCTATTTGTGCAAATGTTTGTATGTGCATATGTAGTACATAGAAAAAAGCTATTCAATAAACAATACAATCCCAGTGTATTTAAGTAAATTTTTCGAAGTATGTTATTTGAAGTGAGTAGTTAAGGTTTATCGATGTAGAGCCTTAGATAAAAGTTATTTCCTTAAGCATTATCAAAAAGGATATCGTTTTTTGTATAGCTTTTTCTCTGTACTACTTCATGAATAATCTGGAATATTTTTAAAAATCTAATTTCTGTTACCGCAAATATGAGCTATTAATTTGAATATCGCTAGTTATAAAACTTAGGCCCACCCTAAGTTCTCTTATATTTATGTGAAAAGAAAACAATTGAAGTGTGGCCGAGATGCGTGCTATAACTTGCTATTCCGCGGATCAAATCTCAGCCAAGACAAGTTAAATCTTAATCATAGAAAAAGTTTTTTCTTATAGCGGTCACCCACATCACAAATATTAAAAGAAGCGCGGTCAATAACTGAGCTATTTAGCGCCAAATTAATAATAATGTCAAGATACGAAATTCACTGTTAAATTTTCAATTAAATCCCAAGATGTTTTTTTTTTACTATAGTAATAAATCATAATGTCAATATACATATTTTATCTATTAAATTTCTTGTAATTTTGTTTGTTTCTGAAATGCTACATCAATGGAACTGAAGCTGGTAAGTTTACAATCTTATATTTGCGCTTGAACCTTACATTTTTTTAAATCCAAATGTTGTTTTTCGTTCGAATTCACGACTATTAGTGAGTAAGTACAGAATTGTTATTGGTGGAAGACGTAAAAGTTATTGCTGCTATTTCGGTGATCATTAAATTAAAATCTGATACTACACGCGGTTACGAATTTAGGCATAACCACATTTTGACACATTTGGACAATTTATTTTTATCATAATTAATTTTAACTATTATTTAAATAAAATACAACTCATGCTCGAACAAAAACCGTAAAAATCAATTTTTAAACTTTACTTTATAATGTTGAATAATTAAACAAAGAAACTTTGATGTTTGTAGCTTAATGACTACAAACTACAGTAACTTTTTTTAATTTTTTGCCCTTATGTGTTATAATGTTTTAAACAATTGCATTACGCCATTGTCCGTCGATGTATTCATAGTAGTCTGGAAAAATTGTGAATCGCATGTAACACAGTAGGAGATTATGCCACACAGTTACACCTCCCACCCTTACTTGATAACATGAGGGAATCAGCTAGATTGTGTAAAGTAAACCAACAGGATCGAACGATCAGACTTGATTCTCTCAAAAAGGATGATAGATCGTATACCGCGTCCACAACTGAAGCTTACAATACTCTTCTGAAAACCCATTTTCCGGGTATCAGGATCTATCCTGATACTGGAGGAGACATGGAGGCAGATGGAGGATCGGTGCGACACACAAGCCTGAACAGGTGTACGGCGTCTAGAGTGGTGACTGAGGAATCGGTAGGGTTTGCTTAAGCCTCCTTTGACGACTTCAATTCACCAGGTCCTGATGGTATATATGTGTGGGGAAGGAAGCTCACAGGGACTATGGTAAAAATATTTAGGGCCGGTGTAGCTTTTGGACATGTTCCCACTCTTTGGAGAAAAGTCAGAGTGGTGTTTATTCTCAAACCGGGAAGAGATGACTAAGCACTGATGAAAAGTGGCAGGCCAATCAGCTTGACCTCTTTCATGCAGAAAAACCTGGAACGTACGGTGGAGAAATACATTCGGTCAAGGGTTATGGTGGACAGCCCACTCAGTATTCACCAGCATGCATACCAGAGCGGAAAATCCTGTGAATCAGCTTTACACGATCTTGTAACTAAGATCGAAGTGGTCTGGAAGGAGGGGAGTATACAATGGGGGTATTTGCTGGACTTTTGACTCTATGCGTTTGGCTGCCAGAAGGCATGAAGTTGACGAAACCATCATAAAGTGGATTCACTCCATGTTATCGATAAGATTGCTGGTTGTGGGCGACGATGGCAACCACTCTATCACAGCAGATGTTGTTCGAGGATGACCTCAGGGGGGAGTACTCTCTCCTCTTCTATGGTGCTTGGTAGTGGACTTACTATTTACTGAAATGACATGTGGTCTGAAACCGGTTATGATACTATGGGTATACAAAGCTTTAGAAGACCTATAATCACATACTCCGCAGTGGAAGTCTTTGCCATACTAAAGGCGGTTGACTGGATAAAGCGCTATTGAATGTCCGGATTGAAGGCAGGAACTGTCGGATGTATCGGGGAAGCCATGAAGAAAATTCATGAGGACTGGTGGCGCAGTATTGACTTCTGTAAAATCATTAAGTATTTCCTGAAAAAACCAGACAGGTCGGTGGCAGAATTCCTTCTTAAACAGAGGAGGAGGAGCTGCGGACTCTGACTGGACTGATTACAGGACACAATCCATGGGGAATACATGGTCACCATTGGTTTCATCAAGGATGCCATGTGCGCATCTTTTCTGAAGGAGGAGGATGGTACAGAACATTTTCTCTGCCTGGACAAACTCCTAAGGTTCGTTAGAGAATCTGGTAAGTTTGCCGAGGAGTAAACCAACCCCCTCTCCCATCCCTTCCGCCCCTTTCCCAAACCCCTCCTATCTCCCATCTTCAGGCCTTAAGCACAGTGGGCAAACATGCCTGAGTGCTTGGGTAACTCTCGGCCTGCCACAAATCCTTCCCATTTCATTCCATTCCTCCCACCCTGCTATATAGACGATGCGTGTGATAAAGTTTTCTTCCAAAAGTCCTAAAAAACATTCCAAATTGAGCTTTAACTCCTTTAAGAAGAAAACTTTATGCCACTCTGTTGTCCATGGCACGTTTTCCCAATAAAATCCAATGATTTGCTCTTTTTGTACTATTGGAGATCGAAAAATGAAGAAAGATTACAGCGCTTGGTAATGAGAGACACTATTTGAATGACGAAAACAACTTGTCTGAAGGTGTTTCCCGACCTATTTCTAATGTTTCCCGACCTTTTTCTAATGTTCTGGTAACGATATTCCTCTAAGCGCATGCGACGGTCTGTTTAATTTAAATTATCTGAAACGTGTTGTATAACCTTTTTGATTGTGCCGACCTTCCAATTCCATATGTTACGGTATTAAGCAAGAGCGGTTTAATGCGATTGGGCTCGTTCTCGCTAAGAAATTGCCTGTGTAATGTTTAAAGTCGGTTTGATTATTCTCTTAGCCCTCCAGCCGCATTTGTCCGAACATTAAAATGCACGATGATTCTCATCAATAAAACTCGCGTATTGAATCTTAGGATAAGAATGCTTTATTATGGCCCAACGCAGTCTTTTATATGCTTACAATCTAAATGCTTCCTTCTATGGGCAACCAGTCAAATCATTGATTGCTCTCCATTTCCCCTATTTTTATATTTCTTACATCTAAATGCTTACTTGCTATTTCTACTATATCATAAGTGTCATGTGCACTGACCCACATCTGCTCGGTAACCTGATCTTGCGTTTCTAATAGCAAGCATCGAGTGTACCTCATGTGGTGCCGTACGATGAACCCTCGTGTGTGCGGTCACATGTGCTTTGCATGTGTCATCACTGCTTGTGATTATGCCACACACGATGACCATTGCAAACACGCCGACTCAGCAATATGTAGCGCATGTGCTGAAGTGGTTGGGTGCACTACACCCTTCCTCTTAAATTAATTGTAGTTTCTTAAAATGTAAATTGATTTATATTGGATTGTGTTATGTTTTTGTATCTTCATATAGATATTATAAATTCAAAGTTAATTTATTTTTACTATTTACTGCAGGTGTGTATTTCTATCATTATGGTTTTATTTGGTTACTCCTATCTTTAACTAGGTTATTATTGTGTACAATTATTTCTTTTTTGTTTTTGAGGATTGTGGTGTTTAGACCATCTTGTCTAATTATTTTATATGGTTGTTCAAATGGTAAATCCAACTTCTTCTTATTTCCTATTTTTAAAGAAACATAATCTTAATTTACTGTGAAATTTGCTTTATTCACTTTTGATTACTTCTGTCTGGCTCTTAATTGGCTTTCATTCGGGTTTATAGCAGCATTGTCGTGTGCATGTTTAAGTTTTATCTTCAGTTCATTTATGTATATAGTTGTCTATGTCATATACTTTTTCTTTAGCGCTTATTATGTCATTTGGGTGGGTACTTTGTTGATGTGTGGGGTGTCGAGTTGTAGTAGTACATGTAGTATGGTATGAGCTCGTCCCAGTCATCTGTATTCTTAAGTGTCATTAAATATTCATTTAATACCCTATGATTTCGTTCAATTGAACCTAATGTCTCATGGTGGTATGGAGTTGAATTTACTTTGTTGATTTGTAATTGTTTACATATGTTTTTCAGCAGCTCATTGGTAAATTCTGTGCCCTTGTCAGTTTTTATTTTTCGCATACACCCATATTTCAAAATAAACTGTTCTACGATTGCCTTTGCGACAGTTACTGCATCTTTTGTTTCAAGTGGTATTATGACAACAAATTTCGTAAGCTCACATTGCAATGTCAGCATGTAGCGGAAATTTTTGGAGGGTCGAAGTGGTCCGACTGTGTCAATCACTATTTCATCAAACGATGTTGTTGGTGTATCGGTAATACTGTATTCCCCTTTTGTGTATCGAGTTACTTCGCTTTCGCGCATTGCTTGCGGATATTTTATTATCATTTGTCTCATATTTTTCCAAATGTATTTCTGCTTAAGTTTTGCTAGCATTCTTCTTATGCCGCTGTGGCCACCATGAATTGAGTTGTGGTAGTCTTTTATTAATTCTTGCATTACCTTTTGTGATCCAATTCTTTTGGGAGGTTAATATAAAATTATATCAAGACATTAATTTATGTTTCTATCTCTTTGTAGCGTATTAAATTCAGTTATGTTTATGTTTTCAAAGACTTTGCTATTTGCTAGATTGCTGGCCTCGAACAATAGCTTCTTCAGAATGGGAAATATATGTACATTCCAAAATATGTAGGTGATCATTCTCCATATTTGATTTTAAAGATCCCGTGTTTTGCGATTTCCTCTTTTCCTTTTGCCCTATGCTTGAATTTTGATTATTTTTCATCATTTCCCTCGTTACAATGTTTACGCTTTGTTTTGGAATCATTTCTTTTAGCTTTTTTATGTTAAGCTGAATTCGCGATTATAATGTTTACGCTTTGTTTTGGAATCATTTCTTTTAGCTGTTTTATGTTAAGCTGAATTCGCGATAATGCATCAGCATTAGTGTTAATTTTTCCTTGCTTATAGATTATATCAAAATTATAGTCCATCAAATCGACTCTTATTCTAGTCATTTTGGATGAAGGATTACTATGTTTGAACAAGCTTACCAGTGATCTGTGATCTGTGTATATGGTGAACTTTGTGCCGTACAGATAAGGCCTAAAATGGTTTATACCCCATTGAATTGCAAGTAACTCTTTTTCGATTACTGGTTTATTCAATTCATACTTGTTTAGGGATTTGCTTGCATATGCAATAGGTTTATCTTTTCCAATTTCACCTTGATAGTACCGCTCCTAGCGTTTCGAGAAATCTGGATAACAAAGTATTGGTGGTGAGTGTAATTTGTATTTCAATGTGTGAAAAGCTTTGTCACTCTCATTGTTCCAGTTGAATAGTTGATTCTTCTTTAGTAGCTGATTTAGTGGTTGTGCTATTTCTGCAAAGTTTTTTATAAATCGCCTGTAGTAATTACAAAATGCTACAAATCTGCTAACTTCATCTGCATTATTGGGTTTTGGATAATTTTTTACTACGTTATGTTTGCTGGGATCAGTTGTTACGCCTTTGTCAGTGATTAAATGTTCTAAGTATGTGACTTCTGTTTTTAAGAATTTGCATTTTGCCGGATTTAGTTTTAGATTGTGTGCACTTGGTCTTGCTAAAACTTTTTCCAAGTTCTGGTTGTGCTCTTGTAAGCTCTTCCCAACTACTATGAAGTCGTCTACATAAAGAAAAGCTGATTCACTGAGCCCACCTAGTGAAATTGATAACATTTTTTGGAAGCTGTTTGTTGACATTTTTAATCCAAATGGTAAGATTTTGAACTGGTAGTGACCCTTGTTGGTCGAAAATGCTGTGAGTTTCCTTGAGACATTGTCTAACGGGATTTGATGGAATGAACTCGTCATATCCAATGTGCTGAAATAACGTACTCCTCTGAGTTTGTCCAAAATATCATCCAAGCGAGTTAATGGAAATTTATCGTCTACGAGTTTTTTATTCAATGTTCGGAAATCTACCACTAATCTCCACTTCTTTTCTTCTGTATTACCCTTCTTCGATACGAGTAGCAGAGGCCTGACGGAATGTTCAATGACATCATTTTTTAGTAATTTATCAAATTAGTTTTCTATCACCTGCAGCTGTGTGTGTGGTAATCTGTAGTTTTTAATGTATACAGGTGTTCTATCCGCCAGCTCAATGCGTTGTTCATAGAAATTGTTGACGGTTAAAGCTTCTTCTTCAATATGAAATATATGTTGATATTTCTTGCAGATTTCTAATATTGCATTTGTGCTATCGCTTGCCTCGTTGTCTAATGCTAATTCATCTTTTACTTTCATGAATTTATTGTTATTATTGTTATAATTATTATTTTCTCCATAATTGTAATAATTTATTCTCTTATGTTGGTTTCTAGTTGTTTTTAAATCATCTAGTCCTTCCTTTAATTCTCATGTTATAACATTCGTCTCGTAATCAATTTTACACATATATTTTATTAGAAAGTCTCTGCCTAAAACTCCATCTGCTTCTAGGTAATTTGTTTGTCTTAAAATATAGAATTTGTTCTTTATTTTACTGTCTTGGCAATTAATGTCAATTTCCACAGATTTGTATGCAGTTATGGTCCGATTCACAATGCCATTTATTTTGCAATTTGTGTTTACTTTTCTGGAATTTACTGGTACTGCTTTTTCTTTTATTATTGAGGTATCGGCTCCAGAATCTACCAGCAGAGTTACTATTTTTGTTTCTAGTTTTGCTTTTATGAAATGTGTAGAGTTACCTTCTCCTAAGAATTCTATCGTTTTTGGTTTTGTTGTCCCGATTCCTGTCGGCTCGGGATGTATGCGTTTCCCTGACCATATTGACTATTTTGATTGTTCCTGTAACTGTTAGTTCTTGGTTGGTTGTTTTGTCTGTCTCTAACGTAGCTATGATTATTGATATTATTGTTTTGTCTGTTGAAATTACTGTAATTTCTGTTATTAGTGAAATTCTGTCTATCGCTAGTGTTATTGAAGTGCATATTGATTATGGTTCAGCTAAGCCATTTTTGAATGCGGTTAAACCAATTTGGTCGTTCAATCTAAGGATTAATTCCCTGTTTTCGTCCCCTTCTTCAGCTATCTGTAACTCCTTTAGAGAAGCTATTAGGTTTTGTATGCGGGAAGCAAAACTGAAGATCGATTGAAAACCTTGCGAACTTTTAACAATTTCTGCATGAACCCTCGAAGCTGTTTGTTCGATCGGAATGCGTATTTTAGTGCTGACTCTAGTGTCTCAAAGCTGTCCGATGTTGCTTCCGTTACAATGTTGCTTCCGTTACAATTTTATTTTTTACGTTTTCTGACAATTTTGTTGCTAAAATGAATTTTATTAGTGTAGTCTTCTGTATATCTTGTGTGAGAGTGTCATGGTAGAACTTAATTAGCCCTAGGAAATTGTTGAGTTCCTTATATTCCCCTTTGAAGGTTGGGATTACTTTCGCAGCTGTTACTAAATCAAAAGTAGACATTGTTTTGGAGCTTGTTTCCTCAGATATTTGTGACCCTTCTTTCACAAATAAGTACTTTTCTATTTTCGTTTTTAATTCATGAAATTTTTTCATTCAGAATTGTCAAGTCTTTGTGTCCGGTTTGCACAATGATGTTCCAGCTATTTGCTATTAATGCTTGCGTATTATTTACGTAAGCTTGTGTGTAACTTCTTTAGGACTTTTTTTTAGTTTAGTTAGCAGTTCCTCTTGTACTTTGAATTTCATTTATTTTATAATTTAATATATATATATATATTCATTCATTTTTAAGTTAAGCTTATATTACGATATGCTTGTTTTTTAGGTACTTCTTATAATAAGAATTAATTTTTGCTCATACTAAAATTATTAAAATTATGCAGTTTATGTATAACAAATTTTTTGTGTCCTCATTTTCGCCTTCTATTGTCGCACCTGCTGCTGCTGCGTTATTGTTGTTGTTAATTATTTCTTCTTTCGATGGAGTTCCACCCATCCGGTTGCAATTTCTCTAGTTCTTTAATCAGGTTTCGTTTTTGTTGGCCTTGGCTAATATTGATTACTCTTTGTAGATCGGCACACTTCTTTTGATGTCGCCTTTTCTTTCCACCACGTTTTTATGGCTTACATATTGTTGGCTGTCTAAATTCTTGTAGTTTCAGGCATTGGATTTGTAGCCTTTGCCGGTACTGCTCTAAAGTAATTAGTTTGGGTCCAGCTGACTTCGGAGTTGGTATATACTCTGGATATTATTTTATCGGAGTTTTTACAATGTATTCTTCATCTACCATCGTCTTAAACTATCAGTGGTTCCTAAGTTCAGTTTGCAGGATCGCGATGTAATGTTTAAAGTAGGTTTGAGTATTCTCTTAGCTCTCCAGCCGCATTTGTCCGAGCATTAAAATGCACGATGATTCTCATCTTAGGATAAGAATGCTTTATTATGGCTCAACGCAGTCTTTTATATGCTTACAATCTAAATGATTCTTTCTATGGGCAACCAATCAAATCATTGATTGCTCTCCATTTCCCCTATTTTTATATTTCTTACATCTAAATGCTTACTTGCTATTTCTACTATATCATTAGTGTCATGTGCACTGACCCACATCTGCTCGGTAACCTGATCTTGCGTTTCTTATAGCAAGCATCGAGTGTACCTCATGTGGTGCCGTACGATGAACCGTCGTGTGTGCGGTCACATGTGCTCTGCATGTGTCATCACTGCTTGTGATTATGCCACACACGATGACCATTGCAAACACCCCGACTCAGCAATAGGCAGCGCATGTGCTGAAGTGGTTGGACACACTAAACCTGCAGTGGTAGCCAAAACCTGACGAAATTTTTTTTCCACGTCGCCTATTAGCAGATTCTAATGCTGACAAGCTCAGAATAATAAAGACAACAAGATATCTTGTCGATTTGGTCTTATAGTAAGTATGTCAAGGACCACCCTTATTTTAGATCATTATCTGTTTAAGCTGGGAGAAAAGATGTCGGGACTTACTCTTAAATTCCGTGGCAAACGAGGATCGATCCATACATATGACATGCCCAGGCCATAGAGGTGGTTGAATTTTTATGCGATTTACTATGTCCATATCATTATACAGCGCATATATTCATCATTTCATATTCTTCGTTACACGCCGCTAACGCGCACAGGACCATAAATCTTGCGAAGAACATGTATCTAGAAAGCTTCCAAAGCTTTCTCATTGCTGATCAACTCCGTCCGTGATACTGCGCGATATTGTAAAGCGAGCTTTTTGTGTGCCGAGAAAGAGCTCTGCTTTCCAATTGCCTATCGAGCCCAAAGTACCACCTGTAGGCAAGTGTAATTTTTCGCTTGATTTGTGGGCTGACATCATTGTTGGTGTTTATGCTACTTTAAAACTGTAACTGCCAAATGTGAAGTAAGTCCCAATACCCGAGAGAGTGTTTCACACAGTATTGTCGATAGGACCTTATATGCGATATTTAAAAGGCTTATTCCAAGGCGCAAATACGGTATACTGTCTTATCCAGACGTTTGTAACGATATTCCCTTGCTTGTCCTTGTGGAAACCAGTCCCGGTCTTGAAACCACCGGTTTTTAATAGAATTTTCGCTATCCGTTGCGTTGAACTTTCGTGTTCTTCAGTACCGAGAGGCGCATGCGGACCTTAGCTGCAACAAGGTTAACGCTTGCTCCTTCGATAGAACGAACGTCAAGCACGCTCGAAGCGTATCTCTTATTTATTACAACGCGATCAATTTTGTTTCGAGTCCTTGATCAGGGGACATCCGAGTGCTGCTTGATAGTTTTTACATCGTGTTGGGGGCAGCGCTCTTAAGCTTCCTCTAAGCGCTCGTAGAACGCATGCTTGATATCATCATCCTGCTCCTCCGTACGGGTGTAGGCACAAATCATGCTGATGTTATTGAATATAGCTTTGATGCAGTTTGTGGCAATTAGTTCAATGATGGGGGTGAACCTGGAGACAAATTGTTGTGGTAGTGCAGACGTGTGCTACCCTGCATTTAATTATTATTTGAGAATGGCAGCACTATTCGCGCATTTATTCAGTTTCTATTCATATTATTGTGGATTTACTCTATTTTCTGTACTTCTAGAGTAAGCACATGCGGCTCTTGATATAATTAAATGTGTAACATAAAAAGCATTTCTATATTCTGTTGGACAACAACAGATATTTGGCGACGAGGATTAGGAGTGTGCATCTGCAAGTATACTTGAACCGTTTCTTAAACTAGTACTTCGAAGTTAAGTCGAGAACGTAATTTGTGGTTATCAGCAAAAACACATGGAATTGCAAAGCAAATTGTTTTCAATGCCTACAGAAAATATTGCAAAAGGACGAGGAAATCAAATGGAAAATTTGGCTGTCCGCATTGTTGAATTTTGTCATGATCCGTAAAATAATCTAACATTTGATGCGTGGTATGCACGACACGAAGATGTGTTCACGGTTGATGGCAAGAACTTGGATGACGCAGCTCGGGTTCGATTGTTATTGAGGAAACTCAATCCTGTAGCATATAGGAAATACGCAACCTTACCAAAAAAGCCAAGAGATTTTACATTCGCTGAAACGGTGAAAACCCTGAAAGAAATGTTCGGATCGAAGGAGTCGATTTTCAGCCTAAGATATAAATGCTTACAATTATCAAAAGATGATCAAGAACACATCTTGACATATGTCGCACGAGTGAATGCATGCTGTGAAAATTCAAAGTTTGCAGACATGACACCTGATCAACTCAAAAGCTTAATCTTTGTCATTGCGCTGAAAGCAAACATGATGCTGAAGTTCGTACTAAATTGCTTGCTGGGCTGGAAGACGACTAAAATCAGAAATTGTCAGATAGTCAGCACAGCAAATCGAATACTAAATCTTAAAAGAGATACGATATTGGTTGAATAATCAAATAAAATTGTAAATGCTATTAAGACTCATGTTGCGTGGCAATGCACTACGCAGAACATTGCGAATTTAAAAGACACAAGCGTATGCATTGTAGCCGAACAGGCCATAAGGAAGGCTATTGCCATAGCGGTAAACCACATATACAACCGCGACCGAAAAGCAACGCAGAGCAGATGAACTACGTCAATTTCATAGCGCGCCGCAAATATGTCGAGGTTATTATCAAACCAATGAAGCCAGCACCAGCTGGCGGAGAAGAGAAAATATTCAAGTTGCAAGTTGATACCGCCTCTGATGTGACGATAGTGGATAAAGAAAGTTGGCGTAGTTTGGGTAGGCCAGAAGTCAAGCTATCCAATAGTCATCCCATAAGTGCGTCGAGAAATGGTACTCGCTTCATAGCTGAACGAATAAAGCCAATGAAAATTTTTTTAGCTGAAATTGATTCCTTGAATATTCTAGGTACAGACGCACTTGACATTTTTGGGTTGTGGGACAAGCCACTAAGCAGCGTATGCTGTCAAGTCCAGAAATCAATGCCGACTATCACAGCTGCCACCCTAGCAGACATTAAGCAACTATATGCAGACGTTTTTAGCGCGCTTCTGTCAAAATGCAGCAAGGCAGTTGTCAACCTTCGTTTGAAACCAAATGCAAAGCCAATATTTCGCGCAAAACGACCAGTTGCGTACGCAATACAATCGCTAATCGAAGCGGAATTAGATATACTAATGGGCAACTCCTATCGTAGTCGTTAGGAAAGCAACGGAAGAAATTCGAATTTGTGGAGATTACTTATCTGGGTGAAATGCACCACTAGAACCTTATAAGGGCGCAGCAATAAGCAAAAAAACCTCAAAAATATACTGATTTTATCTTTACTCACCAATATCCTTAAAACTACTGCATCAATTTAGAAAAGAAAAAAACGATGTAATGAATTGAACATATCTTAAGCAAATTGCATCAGTTTTTGCATTGTTCATATTAATATTACTACGAAAAAAAATTAAAATATTAAACCCCGTTAACTCTTTTTATTCTGTTTTATGCGAGCTTCGTTATTATTGTCGCCTGTTGCTGCATGCAGGAGAAGGGCAAAGCATAAATAAAAAAAAAGAGTTGATTTGAAACATGTGTTTATATGTATCAATTAATGTACTATGCATGCGCGGCAAGGCGATAAACAATTTTGCGCAACCTGCTCACTAGAAATTAAATTTGTTTGATTAAAACATGTTCGCCCAAAGCCCCATACGTATTAGTGGTATTGAAACAATGTAGAGATTATTACTTATATGAATGTGTGTGTATATTTATGTGTACAAGTGCATGCGCGACAAGACAAATAAATGTGCGCAACCAGCTCGCTAGATATGGAATTTGTTTGATTACAACATTGTCGCTGAACGACAGTTTGCAAGCATGTTCAATACTTCATGTGGTCAGCTGCTGGAAATTATTAATCATTCTCGAATTAGCAAGCGATTAGAACTGAGCGTTACTAAATCTAAAAATTTAATTAAGATCATGCCCGACGTCTTAATGATAACGACGTACTATCTGTACGTGCGAAGAGACAGCGCAATGCACGTACTATTGAAACAGAAAGTCATCGGGAGGCACGCCAGATGCAAAATAGGGTTAGAAACCATGCGCGGCGGTTTAAAGCCAGCCAACATCTGTGGCGTGAAAAAAAGCTTTCGGGTATGCGCTACGATGCTGCGATTGAATATGCAAAGACCAATATATTTCAATTGGAAATATGTCATTTGTTTGAAGTTTTTGTTCTGCCAAAAGATATCCAGGTGAATCAGTTGGCATGTGCTGCGTTGGTGGAAAAGTCTATTTAGAAGAATACCCTCCTCCACCCGAACCACTAAAGTCCTTTTTAACAGGTAATCATCCAAAATCGACTAATTATTTGCAAAATATACGGAACTACAACAATGCATTCCAATTTACTTCATTTCGGAGTAATCAAACTGTCGAGCGTGGTAACATGCCTACGTTTAAGATACAAGGGCAAGTTTACCACTAAGCAGGTAGTTTGTTTCCGGAATTTGACGAAGGTCATCAATTCCTTCAGATTTATTTCATTTCAGACTCTGAAGCACAAGCGTCCGTAAGATGTAGTAAAGCAGCGCAAGTAGTTGACAAAGGAGTTTTGCAAGACATGTTGCATGAACATAACGCGTATATTTCGTCATTTAAAACTGCATTAGAAAGTGTTCCACCAAATACTCCAGATTTCCAAGTAATTATTCAAACAAATAAAGTGCCTGTCGGAAGAATTTAATAAAAGGGACATAATTTTAAAACGTAGGTGCAACAATTTAGTTCGAATTTCTAAACTTCATCGTAGTATGAAAGTCTCCAATACCCACTAATATTTTGTCGTGGTGAAAACGGTTACTACACAAATATTCCTCAAATTGATCCTAACTCGTAAGAGCCTATTTCAAAAACAGTTTCCTGCATGAGGTTTTATTGCTACCGTTTAATGGTAAGGGAAAATTTGTTCAACACGATTTATAAGTATGGAATGTTAATGAATCAGTACATAGTTGATCAATACGCCAAAATTGCGACAGAGCGTCTAGCGTATTTACAAAATAGCCATAAACAGTTACGTGCAGAGAACTATATACATTTGAAGGATGCTTTAAGATCAAATGAAGAACCAAATCAAATTGGTCAATTAGTTATTCTCCCTGCAACATTCACAGGCGGCCCTAGATATCTTCATGAAAAAACCCAAGATGCTATGACTTATGTCAGGAATTATGGGAAGCCTGATTTGTTGATAACAATCACATGCAACCCTAACTGGGAAGAAATTAAAACCAATTTAGATTCAAACGTTGTTCAGATGCGCTATGTTATTATCAATAGAGTTTTTAACTTAAAAATTAAAAAGCTGTTAAAATTAATTAACAAAGCTCATATTTGGCCCGCCTCAGTGCCATATATACATATACTGTGGAATGGCAAAAGCGTGGACTTCCACATGTGCTTTGGTTAAAAAATAAGATAACAGCAAATCAAGTTGATAGTGTCATTTCCGCCGAATTACCGAATAATCAATGCGATCCAATTTTGCACGATTTGGTAGTGAAGCACATGATTCATGGACCATGCGGTGCTTTAAACCCTAACGCTCAATGTATAAAAGAGAACCGTTGTATAAAAAAATATCCAAAAGCTTTTCAAGATAGCACATCCTGTGGAGATGATGGATATCCAAAATATCGCCGTTTATCCCCAGCAGAAGGAGGTCAAACAGCATCGTTGCGCAACTTCACTGTTGATAATAGCTGGGTGGTACCATATAACCCTGTGCTATTAAAAGCTTTTAATGCCCATATCAAGGTCGAGCTCTGCAATTCTATAAAATTTATTAAATACGTATGTAAATACATAAATAAGGGTAGCGACCAAGGAACTTTTATAATAAATTCGAAAGATGAAATTCAAGACTTTTAGTCTGGAAGATACATATGCACGTCGGAAGCTCTGTGGAGAATTTTCTCTTTTGATATCCATGATCGCAATCCTACTATTACTCATCTATCAGTTCATTTAGAAAAGGGCCGAAGGCCATAAGGAAGGCTATTGCCATAGCGGTAAACCACATATACAACCGCGACCGAAAAGCAACGCAGAGCAGATGAACTACGTCAATTTCATAGCGCGCCGCAAATATGTCGAGGTCATTATCAAACCAATGAAGCCAGCACCAGCTGGCGGAGAAGAGAAAATATTCAAGTTGCAAGTTGATACCGCCTCTGATGTGACGATAGTGGATAAAGAAAGTTGGCGTAGTTTGGGTAGGCCAGAAGTCAAGCTATCCAATAGTCATCCCATAAGTGCGTCGAGAAATGGTACTCGCTTCATAGCTGAACGAATAAAGCCAATGAAAATTTTTTTAGCTGAAATTGATTCCTTGAATATTCTAGGTACAGACGCACTTGACATTTTTGGGTTGTGGGACAAGCCACTAAGCAGCGTATGCTGTCAAGTCCAGAAATCAATGCCGACTATCACAGCTGCCACCCTAGCAGACATTAAGCAACTATATGCAGACGTTTTTAGCGCGCTTCTGTCAAAATGCAGCAAGGCAGTTGTCAACCTTCGCTTGAAACCAAATGCAAAGCCAATATTTCGCGCAAAACGACCAGTTGCGTACGCAATACAATCGCTAATCGAAGCGGAATTAGATATACTAATGGGCAGCTCCTATCGTAGTCGTTAGGAAAGCAACGGAAGAAATTCGAATTTGTGGAGATTACTTATCTGGGTGAAATGCATCACTAGAACCTTATAAGGGCGCAGCAATAAGCAAAAAAACCTCAAAAATATACTGATTTTATCTTCACTCTCCAATATCCTTAAAACTACTGCATCAATTTAGAAAAGAAAAAAACGATGTAATTAATTGAACATATCTTAAGCAAATTGCATCAGTTTTTGCATTGTTCATATTAATATTAATACGAAAAAAAATTAAAATATTAAACCCCTTTAACTCTTTTTATTCTGTTTTATGCGAGCTTCGTTATTATTGTCGCCTGTTGCTGCATGCAGGAGAAGGGCAAAGCATAAATAAAAAAAAGGAGTTGAATTGAAACATGTGTTTATATGTATCAATTAATGTACTATGCATGCGCGGCAAGGCGATAAACAATTTTGCGCAACCTGCTCACTAGAAATTAAATTTGTTTGATAAAAACATGTTCGCCCAAAGCCCCATACGTATTAGTGGTATTGAAACAATGTAGAGATTATTACTTATATGAATGTGTTTTTTTTTTTTTTTTTTGGGGAACTCCCGTGAAGAGAAAACTCTCATGAGTACTGCTATTGCCGTAGCAGCATGCACGACTTGCACTCTCTTGACTACACCTACGTTACTAAACTCTCTCCACCACGACCACTCTCCCCGCGGAACTGCCAAAAGAGGTATTACCTCACGGGGCTGGTTAGCTTACTCGCTCTTTACCTGTGTTGTTGGCTACGTCTTGCCATCTCTGCACGCCTAAGATCTATGTGAATGCGCGATACGAGAGCACATATTTTTCCCCACCTTTCGCTTGACTGGAGCATGAAGTCAATGATGTTTACTCCGTCTAAGATTGTACGAACTTGAGGAGCGTAACGTGGACATTGGAACATAATGTGTTCCGCATCTTCTTCGCTGTCTCTACATGTTGGGCAGCAAGGGGAACTATCATGACCAAATTTAGTTAAGTACTTCCGATATACTCCCGAGAGGAACTGTGTAAGGTGAAAGTTTGTGTCACCATGGTTTCTCTCCAACCATTTGCTGATATTTGGTATCAGCTTATATGTCCACCTGCCTTTTGTGGAGCTATTCCAACGATTCTGCCAGGTTTTCATTGATCGGCATCTTTCTTCCTCTTTTACTTCGTTTGGGTTTATTGTTCCGTTACTCCCGGAAAGCCTTTCATAAATTCGTTTCATTTCATGAGCCATGATATCTACTGGAATTCGTCCAGCTATAACATAAGATGCTTCGTCTGAAATTGTACAGAATCCACAAACCGCTCGTAAGGCGCTTAGCCGATAGACAGTTGTTATCTTTTTCGCGTAGCTTTTCACCAGCAGCGCGTCGGCCCAGACAGGGCCGCATACAATAGGATTGAGCTAATAACCCTACTGTAGAGGATTCGTTTACTGTGTCTCGGTCCTCCGTTATTTGGCATAATGCGCGATAAGCTTGACTGCACTCCAGATGCTTTCTTAGAGACGTACTCCAAGTGGGGCTTGAAATTGAGTCGGGAGTCTATCATCACACCCAAATATTTGATAACAGGCTTGGATGTGATTACCTCTGTCCCCACGCGAATATTCAGAAACTCCACTGCCTTTCTGCTGCTTATTAAAAGTGCCTCGGTCTTATGGTCGGCCAGCGTTAGGTGCATTGATTGAATCCATGTTTTGATTTTAAGTACAGCTTCGGCAGCTGCTGCTTCAATTTGTTGCAAATGTTTTGCAACAATTACAACCGCGATATCGTCTGCAAAACCAACGACTTTTGTTCGTGGAGGCATTTCCAGGTTAAAGACGCCGTCGTACATAAGGTTCCACAAAAGTGGTCCAAGGACTGATCCTTGTGGGACGCCTGCTTTTACGTCATAAACCTCTGGGCCGTTATCGCTTCTGTAGAGGAGTTTGCGGTGCGAAAAATAGCTTCCTATAATTTTGAGGATATAACTTGGAGTGCCTTTTCTTAATAATGTATCCATGATGTTTCGCCAGCTTGCGGTATTGAAAGCGTTTTTAACGTCTAATGTTACAATGGCGCAGTATTCTTTTTTCCCGCCACGCCACCTTGTGCCTTCTATTGCTTTAGCCGCAACGTCAACTACTGTTTTGATTGCATCTATCGTGGAACGGGATTTTCTGAAGCCGAACTGGTTTATCGACAGGAACCCATTTTCTTCTGCGAACGACGTAAGTCTGTTGCATACTATTCTTTCAAGAATTTTTCCAAGCGTGTCTAGTAAACATATCGGACGGTACGACGACGGCTCATCTGGGGGCTTGTTGCCTTTAGGTAGCAGCACTAATGTTTGCTTCTTCCATGTTGCTGGGAAACAGCCTTCAATAAGACACGCGTTGAATGCATGCACAAATATTTCTGGGCGCTTTATGATAGCGGCTTTCAGGGCCTTATTTGGTATACCGTCCGGCCCTGGAGCTTTACAATTTTGGATCTTCGTGCATGCAGTTAGCAACTCCTCTTCAGTTACCCTTGGGATTTCACTTGTTTCATAACGTGGAAAGACTGATGGGATGTCTTCGACCCTTTGAGGAAAAAGGGTTGTTATGATATTTCTCAACATTACTGGGCAAGTAATGTTTGGTGACTTTACGCTTTTTGCTTTTGATAGCACTACTCTGTAAGCGGTGCCCCAGGGGTTGATGTCTGCTTCGTCGCAAATTTTTCTGAAATGTTCCTGTTTGCTTGCTTTTATGGCTGCTTTAAGGCCTTTCCTTGCCTTCCTCAGAGCAGCTAGGTTTTCGGGAAATTCAGAACTTCCTCTGCTGCGTTGCATTTTACGTCTTGCACTGAGACATTTCTTTCTTATCAGTGCTATATTCCTGTTCCACCAATAGCACGGGACGAATTTCTTGTTAAGTGACCTTCTTGGCATCGACGCATCGCATGCTTCAGTTAGGCCCAAAGCTAAGTTACTCACAACGTCTTCTGCCGGCCCTTCTATGGGTTTATACTCTTCGATTATATACTCCAAAGCATCATTATCGAGCATAGATTCTTTCCATTTTGGCCCTGTGAACTTTGGCTTTAGCTTTTGTCTCTCCTCTGCTATGTCCATTATAATGGCTTGGTGATCACTATGGGTGTACTCCTCGCTTACCCTCCATTTGATTTTGTTGGCCAGTGAATCGCTTGCGAGGGATATATCTATTATAGACCCCGTTCCCATTTTTCTGAAGGTTAGGGCAGATCCGGTATTTAGGATCGTGGCATCAAGCTGGGCAAATGTTTCCAGCAGCATTTCACCTCTCTTATTTGTTACTCTACTGCCCCATTCTATTGCCCAGGCATTGAAGTCCCCTGCGATGATTAATGGAGACTTGCCGCGAGCTTCCAGGGCAATATCGCACAAAAGTTTTTGGTACTCTGTTTTTGAGAGGCTTGGCCTTGCATAGCAACTGATGATGTGTGTCCCATTTATTTTGCAACGCACGAATCCTTCTTCCGCGCTATGCATCTCTTGGTATGCATATGCACCGCAAAGCCAGATAGCTGTGCTTTTTTTCTTGTCGCTGGCCCAAGCTCCATCATCTTTGCACTTGTACGGTTCGCTGATGATTGCCAAGTCAGCTCTTATATCTTTCACCGTCTGCGATAATAGATCTTGCGCAGCTTCGCAGTGATTTAAATTTATTTGTATAATTCTCATATGCGTCGGTTAGCTAAGGCCTTCCTGAAAGCAGCGCATTTATAGCTACCTGTTACATGGTCAATGTTATCCCTATTATTTGATTTGCACAAGACGCAATGTGGGCTGTTTTTGCAGTCTTTTGCGAAATGTCCCTCGACGCCGCATTTTCTGCATTGCTTCGATCTATCTATCTCGCTAGTGCAGTTTCGAGACACGTGACCATACTCCAGGCATTTAAAGCACTTTTGCAAGAGCACACGTTCACGTATACGGCAGATAACCCACCCTATTTTAATTTTGCCAACCTGGAGAAGCTTCTGGGCTGTTTGAGCTGGCAAGCTAAGGGTAGCTGTTTGAGTTCCAGCATATGCAGCCCTTAGCCCCACGATGTCTGATATATTAATATCTTCTAGCCCTGGGAGGGCTTTTATAGCGGAGTGTACCTCATCTTTAGAAGTAACCTCGTCTATATCCTTACACTCCAGTGTTATGCGGTGCGTCAGTGCTTTGACCGAGGCCTCGCCTCCTATCGCCGCTCCTACGATAGTTTTTAAGTCAGTTGAATTTTGGCAGGCTTTTGTTAGCTCTATCAGAAGATCTCCCTTCTGTGTGCGTCTGATTTTTGACACTGAGTCAGCGTATCCCTTGAACTTATCGTCCATTTTAATTTTTTTAAGTATGTCAGCATAGGACGTCTGTCCTGTTTTTTCAATGACAATCGCATCAGGTCTTGTTTTTTTAATGGTATTTGCTCTACCAACTTTTTTGTCGTTCTTGGCCTTCGTCTTTACTTTAACCCATTCGTTGAGTTTTATTTTCTTGGCTGGCTGTACTGTAGCCTGGGCAGTGACTTCTCTTTTAGAGCTTGCCTGGGGTTGGTTCTTAGGGCACTGCTTAGTCCGTTTACTTACAGGCGGGCCAGCAGCTTCTGCACCTGCTTTCCTCCGAGGTTGTTCCAATGGGGCTCTGAACCATGGCGAAGTCTGCGTGCTGTTATCAGAGCTCGCTTCGCCATAGGTGCTGCATCTGCAACTCACCATTTTTGCTTGGTTGTACAAAAGCTTGATTTTGCTGATAGCATCTCTCATCGGTTGGTGAATGGTCCGGCGTTTACCTTCGTTTTCTTCGAGCATACCAAGGAGAGTATTTATCTCGACCCCAAGCTTGCAAAAAGCGCTTTCTCTTTTGTTGGTTGACGTTCCAGCCTGGATTTTGGCTGAATCAGTCTCCTTCGTACCTTGCGCCGTCTCGAATAAGGTTGCTCCTCCCATGGGAGTTAGCGGGGGAGAATGCGCAAGCCTTGCACTTCTCTTAAATGGGTCAGTGCCCTTTTCTACGTTTTCCAACCGGTTCATCGTTTCGGGTGTATTAGAAGCAGTATCCGCTTCGTTTGTGTTAATCGGCGTTATTTTTTTAGTTGGTTCCATTTTTTTCTTAGGGGTCCCCACTCAGAGCCGTTATCTGTAGCCGTATGCGCAGTTACCTTTATGATCCCATGTGTAGTGACCCACATTAAATCGCTGACTGTGCAATACAGCAATGTAAACAAATACATAGCTTAACGCATTGACCGCTGCACTGGCGCAACGCTATCGCTGCGACAGCAGAATATCGCTGCGACAGCAGAATATTTCAGTGACACATAATGCATAGCTAACTGCATGCACTCTTTTAATTGGTTACGCTAAAACCATTGGAAAAAGAGGTGGAGTTATGGAAATGATTTTCAGTTACATTTTTAGTATAAATAGACTTAAGTTTTACCAAATAAAATCAGAATTATTTTGACAGCTAAAAACTGGCATTCTATTTCTCAAATCATTTCGGCAACCTAACTGCATGCACTCTTTTAATTGGTTACGCTAAAACCATTGGAAAAAGAGGTGGAGTTATGGAAATGATTTTCAGTTACATTTTTAGTATAAATAGACTTAAGTTTTACCAAATAAAATCAGAATTATTTTGACAGCTAAAAACTGGCATTCTATTTCTCAAATCATTTCGGCAACCTAACGGCTGCCTATTGAACGGCAGAATCCTCTCTGCCTTAATAATGAAGAGGAGTTTCATAAATTATAAAGACACTAGGACCAACACATGGCGATCCTGCCAAACCACAAGACCATTTACTGCCAATCACAAAAATTAATAAAATTGTATTCATGGCATACTGATTTACAAACGCGATCAACATGAATCCGCTGAAGATTTTCTATTTCGTGGCTTTACCTGTGGCCGTCGCCAGCGCATCGCCCAGACATGGCAAGAACAAGGACAATACAGTGTCGAGAAGTTTGAAGCCCACCGATTGGTTGTCGCTGTCCGAACTCGAGTCGACGCAATCAGTTGACGATATCGCTTTGCAACAAATAAAAAATTTACACTAAATATCATATAATTATAAAAAAAAAAAAAAAAAGTAAAATAAATTTAAACTTTACTAAATAAGATTGTTAGCAATATGGGCGGCCAAGAATCCAAAATAAGCGATCCAAAAGCAAATGTAATAAATGAGGTAACAGTTGAAGACGATCATAAACAAACAATGATAGAATTGCTATTACTTATAATAACAACAATATTAGTTGCAGATTTTGTCATTCAACTACACTCAATATATAGAAATAAGCTAAAAAAGAATATCACCTACAATATCAAACAAGACCAAATTTAAAATATATTATGGAACATTGGTTAAAAATTGGTTAAAAATTTTAATAAATCCTATAAATGTTTAAATAAAACAATAAAGGTCAAAGAAGAAACACTAAATAAGCATTTAAGAACATTAATTACATCACTAGAGACCATTAGAAGTATACTAAATGTTCACATAACTAGGTTAACCAAAGAACATAAAGAAATTGGACTAGGAGTATTTTGGTCACTTAGGGACAAATTACTTAAAATATTAGCAAATTACAATTTAGATATAAACATACCACATACAATCAACACACAAATAATAATCCCAACTGAAAATTTTAACATTGAGTCCGGCCAACAAATAATTACAATGTCTGAGTTTAGTTTACAAACAGCTATGAAAGCTATTCCGAGCTTTTCTGGAAATCACAAAGATTTTGAATCATTTCTAAAAATTATTGAAATAATCTATAACAGCCTAACCGAAACAGGCAAAACAGCACTAATAGATTTTGTGGTTTACGTAAAACTGAGTCAAACGGTGAAGACAAACGTAACTGCAATACAAATACCACAAACATTAGAGCAACTAAAAAATTCACTGACAAATAAATACAAATGCACAACAACTATACCCCACATACAAAACCAACTCGCCAATCTCACCCAAAGAAATCTAAGCATAGCAAATTTCAAAAATAAAATATTACAGTTGATATCAGAACTAAATGTATTGCAAATAGGACAGCTAGGAACAAATTCAACAACTGAACAAAAATCATTGATCACTCAACTCAATGAACAATACAGTCTGACAATATTTAAAAACGGACTAAATGACCATATTAAACAAACAGTATTTGCTGCACTACCTAAATCTTTTGACACTGCTGTTGAACTTGCTCTAGAAATAGAACAAGGAAATCAACACAATAGTAGAAATGTTATGTTCATCAGAGACAATAATAGAAACAACAATAACGCCAATTATCGCAACAACCCACACAAACAATATACGAATAAAAATGACAAGAATTAGAATAGATTTATCTGAATATGACTTTGAAATTATATACAAGCAAGGCAAGATAAACACTAATGCAGATGCATTATCACGCATCAAGATAAACAGTGACATACTTAAAGCAATGATTCCAACAAGTAAAAATGAAAAAGAAGATAATAAAAGCATTAACGTTATAACAAGGAGCAAGGCCGCAAAATTAAAGAATATTGAAGAAGAAGAATTAGCGCAAAAGAATATAAATACCGGTACACGCATTATTAAAGAAAATACAGCTCTCAAGAAGCCTGATCAACTTCATATTTGGGAATGTACATCTTTTAATGACGTAAAGAAAATGAAGAAATTGAAATTTTATATTGAAAAAGAAAGTAGTACTACAATTGAAATAATTGATAATAAAGTGCACGTAACCTGTAGCGATGACCCTTTGAATCTAGATTCATTGTTGGAGAAACTACATGGTTCACTAAGAAGTTCACGTATAAAGGAGCTAGCCCTTTGTGACAAAGATTTTATATCTAAAAACATTGATATGAATGCATTCAAGAAGAAATACAATGAATTAGAAATGAATAAACGCGCGCCAATAAAAATACTAATATATAGAGCTCCAAGAGAAGTAGAAAGTATGATACTTAAATATAAATTGATAGATGAATTTCACTGCTCAAACATTGCAGGTCACTTAGGAATCCGAAAAACTATTTTAAAACTCAAACAAAGATATATTTGGAAAAATATGAGACAGATGGTAAAAGAATTTATAAACAACTGCAAAAAATGCACACAAAACAAAGTAGTTAGACATACAAAAGAACCACTTGTAGTGACAGACACACCAACCACAACTTTTGACACCATAACAATTGACACTGTAGGCCCATTGCGCATATCTAATGGCTACAGATACATACTGACAATGCAATGTGACTTATCAAAATTTGTAATAGCACACCCAATTGAAAGTAAAGACGCAAAAACAATAGCAACCACTTTAGTTGAACAACTCATTCTAAAGTACGGTTTCATTAAAACATTAAAATCAGACAGAGGGACAGAATTTGTAAACGAGCTAATGAGTAACGTATGTAATTTACTCAACACAAGACAAATATTTTCCACTCCATATCACCATCAAACAATAGGCGCACTTGAGAAAAACCACAGAACGCTTAACGAGTACTTACTTTCATTTGCCGACGACTATGAATGGGACAAGTGGATCTCATATTACACTTTCGCATACAACACCACCCCTCACGTAGACACATTGTATTCACCGTATGAATTAGTTTTTGGTAAACTACCAACTCTACCAAGCGACAACATAAATAAACAAAACAAAATTTACGACATTGATAATTATGCCAATGAATTGAAAATGAGACTCCAAACCTCAATAAAAAATGCCAGAAATATAATAAATATTGTTAAAAGTAAAAGAAAAACAAAATATGACAATAATGTAAATATAAGTAATTTTGAAATAGGAGACTTAGTTTATGTAAAAGTAGAAAATAGAAAGAAAAATCAAAGCCCATACCATGGCCCATATAAAATTGTAAATAAAAGAGGAGTAAACTCCACATTAGATATTAATGGCAAACATAAGGAACTACATAACAACATATTAAAAAAATACAAAGAACTACATTAAGAACACAAAATTAAATAATAAGCATAAATTATAGTTTAAATATATAACAAAATCATAGCAATAAGCAAAATATTATCATATCCATACACATGTAAAACACTTGCATATCTCCACACAAAAAAAAAATTTTATTTCATTATGCGAACGAAATAAATTTTTTCCTCTGAAGGGTAAGGGTGTAGTGACCCACATTAAATCGCTGACTGTGCAATACAGCAATGTAAACAAATACATAGCTTAACGCATTGACCGCTGCACTGGCGCAACGCTATCGCTGCGACAGCAGAATATCGCTGCGACAGCAGAATATTTCAGTGACACATAATGCATAGCTAACTGCATGCACTCTTTTAATTGGTTACGCTAAAACCATTGGAAAAAGAGGTGGAGTTATGGAAATGATTTTCAGTTACATTTTTAGTATAAATAGACTTAAGTTTTACCAAATAAAATCAGAATTATTTTGACAGCTAAAAACTGGCATTCTATTTCTCAAATCATTTCGGCAACCTAACTGCATGCACTCTTTTAATTGGTTACGCTAAAACCATTGGAAAAAGAGGTGGAGTTATGGAAATGATTTTCAGTTACATTTTTAGTATAAATAGACTTAAGTTTTACCAAATAAGATCAGAATTATTTTGACAGCTAAAAACTGGCATTCTATTTCTCAAATCATTTCGGCAACCTAACGGCTGCCTATTGAACGGCAGAATCCTCTCTGCCTTAATAATGAAGAGGAGTTTCATAAATTATAAAGACACTAGGACCAACACATGGCGATCCTGCCAAACCACAAGACCATTTACTGCCAATCACAAAAATTAATAAAATTGTATTCATGGCATACTGATTTACAAACGCGATCAACATGAATCCGCTGAAGATTTTCTATTTCGTGGCTTTACCTGTGGCCGTCGCCAGCGCATCGCCCAGACATGGCAAGAACAAGGACAATACAGTGTCGAGAAGTTTGAAGCCCACCGATTGGTTGTCGCTGTCCGAACTCGAGTCGACGCAATCAGTTGACGATATCGCTTTGCAACAAATAAAAAATTTACACTAAATATCATATAATTATAAAAAAAAAAAAAAAAAGTAAAATAAATTTAAACTTTACTAAATAAGATTGTTAGCAATATGGGCGGCCAAGAATCCAAAATAAGCGATCCAAAAGCAAATGTAATAAATGAGGTAACAGTTGAAGACGATCATAAACAAACAATGATAGAATTGCTATTACTTATAATAACAACAATATTAGTTGCAGATTTTGTCATTCAACTACACTCAATATATAGAAATAAGCTAAAAAAGAATATCACCTACAATATCAAACAAGACCAAATTTAAAATATATTATGGAACATTGGTTAAAAATTGGTTAAAAATTTTAATAAATCCTATAAATGTTTAAATAAAACAATAAAGGTCAAAGAAGAAACACTAAATAAGCATTTAAGAACATTAATTACATCACTAGAGACCATTAGAAGTATACTAAATGTTCACATAACTAGGTTAACCAAAGAACATAAAGAAATTGGACTAGGAGTATTTTGGTCACTTAGGGACAAATTACTTAAAATATTAGCAAATTACAATTTAGATATAAACATACCACATACAATCAACACACAAATAATAATCCCAACTGAAAATTTTAACATTGAGTCCGGCCAACAAATAATTACAATGTCTGAGTTTAGTTTACAAACAGCTATGAAAGCTATTCCGAGCTTTTCTGGAAATCACAAAGATTTGGAATCATTTCTAAAAATTATTGAAATAATCTATAACAGCCTAACCGAAACAGGCAAAACAGCACTAATAGATTTTGTGGTTTACGTAAAACTGAGTCAAACGGTGAAGACAAACGTAACTGCAATACAAATACCACAAACATTAGAGCAACTAAAAAATTCACTGACAAATAAATACAAATGCACAACAACTATACCCCACATACAAAACCAACTCGCCAATCTCACCCAAAGAAATCTAAGCATAGCAAATTTCAAAAATAAAATATTACAGTTGATATCAGAACTAAATGTATTGCAAATAGGACAGCTAGGAACAAATTCAACAACTGAACAAAAATCATTGATCACTCAACTCAATGAACAATACAGTCTGACAATATTTAAAAACGGACTAAATGACCATATTAAACAAACAGTATTTGCTGCACTACCTAAATCTTTTGACACTGCTGTTGAACTTGCTCTAGAAATAGAACAAGGAAATCAACACAATAGTAGAAATGTTATGTTCATCAGAGACAATAATAGAAACAACAATAACGCCAATTATCGCAACAACCCACACAAACAATATACGAATAAAAATGACAAGAATTAGAATAGATTTATCTGAATATGACTTTGAAATTATATACAAGCAAGGCAAGATAAACACTAATGCAGATGCATTATCACGCATCAAGATAAACAGTGACATACTTAAAGCAATGATTCCAACAAGTAAAAATGAAAAAGAAGATAAGAAAAGCATTAACGTTATAACAAGGAGCAAGGCCGCAAAATTAAAGAATATTGAAGAAGAAGAATTAGCGCAAAAGAATATAAATACCGGTACACGCATTATTAAAGAAAATACAGCTCTCAAGAAGCCTGATCAACTTCATATTTGGGAATGTACATCTTTTAATGACGTAAAGAAAATGAAGAAATTGAAATTTTATATTGAAAAAGAAAGTAGTACTACAATTGAAATAATTGATAATAAAGTGCACGTAACCTGTAGCGATGACCCTTTGAATCTAGATTCATTGTTGGAGAAACTACATGGTTCACTAAGAAGTTCACGTATAAAGGAGCTAGCCCTTTGTGACAAAGATTTTATATCTAAAAACATTGATATGAATGCATTCAAGAAGAAATACAATGAATTAGAAATGAATAAACGCGCGCCAATAAAAATACTAATATATAGAGCTCCAAGAGAAGTAGAAAGTATGATACTTAAATATAAATTGATAGATGAATTTCACTGCTCAAACATTGCAGGTCACTTAGGAATCCGAAAAACTATTTTAAAACTCAAACAAAGATATATTTGGAAAAATATGAGACAGATGGTAAAAGAATTTATAAACAACTGCAAAAAATGCACACAAAACAAAGTAGTTAGACATACAAAAGAACCACTTGTAGTGACAGACACACCAACCACAACTTTTGACACCATAACAATTGACACTGTAGGCCCATTGCGCATATCTAATGGCTACAGATACATACTGACAATGCAATGTGACTTCAAAATTTGTAATAGCACACCCAATTGAAAGTAAAGACGCAAAAACAATAGCAACCACTTTAGTTGAACAACTCATTCTAAAGTACGGTTTCATTAAAACATTAAAATCAGACAGAGGGACAGAATTTGTAAACGAGCTAATGAGTAACGTATGTAATTTACTCAACACAAGACAAATATTTTCCACTCCATATCACCATCAAACAATAGGCGCACTTGAGAAAAACCACAGAACGCTTAACTAGTATTTACTTTCATTTGCCGACGACTATGAATGGGACAAGTGGATATCATATAACACTTTCGCATACAACACAACCCCTCACGTAGACACATTGTATTCACCGTACGAATTAGTATTTGGTAAACTACCAACTTTACCAAGTGACAACATAAATAAACAAAACAAAATTTACGACATTCATAATTATGCCAATGAATTGAAAATGAAACTTCAAACCTCAATAAAAAATGCCAGAAATATAATAAATATTGTTAAAAGTAAAAGAAAAACAAAATATGACAATAATGTAAATATAAGTAATTTTGAAATAGGAGACTTAGTTTATGTAAAAGTAGAAAATAGAAAGAAAAATCAAAGCCCATACCATGGCCCATATAAAATTGTAAATAAAAGAGGAGTAAACTCCACATTAGATATTAATGGCAAACATAAGGAACTACATAACAACATATTAAAAAAATACAAAGAACTACATTAAGAACACAAAATTAAATAATAAGCATAAATTATAGTTTAAATATATAACAAAATCATAGCAATAAGCAAAATATTATCATATCCATACACATGTAAAACACTTGCATATCTCCACACAAAAAAAAAATTTTATTTCATTATGCGAACGAAATAAATTTTTTCCTCTGAAGGGTAAGGGTGTAGTGACCCACATTAAATCGCTGACTGTGCAATACAGCAATGTAAACAAATACATAGCTTAACGCATTGACCGCTGCACTGGCGCAACGCTATCGCTGCGACAGCAGAATATCGCTGCGACAGCAGAATATTTCAGTGACACATAATGCATAGCTAACTGCATGCACTCTTTTAATTGGTTACGCTAAAACCATTGGAAAAAGAGGTGGAGTTATGGAAATGATTTTCAGTTACATTTTTAGTATAAATAGACTTAAGTTTTACCAAATAAAATCAGAATTATTTTGACAGCTAAAAACTGGCATTCTATTTCTCAAATCATTTCGGCAACCTAACGGCTGCCTATTGAACGGCAGAATCCTCTCTGCCTTAATAATGAAGAGGAGTTTCATAAATTATAAAGACACTAGGACCAACACACATGGTTATCTTTGTAAACAGGGAGGCCATGCATGGGATGACGCAGTCCTTTATGGGGTATTGCGTTCAGAGCCAGATCGGTATTAGTCAGGATTTCCTCAACTGAGCCTGCGCGACCAACTTAATGGTGACGGATAAAGAGCGTTTTCTGAGGCCTGCTAGGGTTTTAACGGGACGGAGATGGTACTGACATTAGCCCGAAAGCCATTTCTGCATGATATCACTCCTGCATACTCAGGTAACAGAATGCCAGTACCACCAGCTCGAAGCAAACATATCCAAATTGCGTAGTTTCCAGTATGCCATAAGCTGAAACTTTACTGTGCTGGGTTTCAGTGTGAAAATCCGGTTCGATTTTTATATTTATTTAATTCGCTTACTTTAGGGCGATTCCTATTGGGTAACTGGTTTGTGTTTCCTACTGGGGTGCGCCCTCAGCTGAACAGCTGTGCTCACCCGCATGGATACACTCGCAAACCACACGCACGAATGCACGCCAGCATATAGTTTAAGAAATTAAGTAAATATGCAAATAATGAACATGGTTCAACAAAAGGTGAAATGTGGGTTGATTTAGTTTTATTAAATAGACCAAAATCTAAGGTATGAAGTAAATTTTTAGTTTGAGAAAAATTTTAATTTAGTTTAGTTTTAATTTAGTTAATTTAGTTTACGGGTCGGAATTCCTGTTAATACGAAAATAAGAAAAGGTGTTTTTAAAAAAAAAAAAAAAAAAAAAAAAAAAAGCAGTTACATTGATCCAAGTTGAATTAGTTTTCCTTTTTTAGATAAGGGGCAATAGAAACTATTAATATGTTTTGAACGCGTTGCTCATGCGATACACGGTGCTCGGAAGGGTTAGCCGGCAGTGTGTAGCGTCGCGCACACAGGCACACAGGCACACACGCACACACGCACGCATGCAAGAACCCGGCGGTACCGGCAAAGCGGGTTGATTGATTTGCGATTTGCCGTATGCATCCATCCCCCATCCCCACCTCGCAGCGGTAGCGCTGCGGGACGAGAAAAACAAATAGATAGACAAACAAGACGAGGACATAACACACATGGGCAAGATACGACAAACAGGGCACTGTGTGTATATTTATGTGTACAAGTGCATGCGCGACAAGACAAATAAATGTGCGCAACCAGCTCGCTAGATATGGAATTTGTTTGATTACAACATTGTCGCTGAACGACAGTTTGCAAGCATGTTCGATACTTCATGTGGTCAGCTGCTGGAAATTATTAATCATTCTCGAATTAGCAAGCGAATAGAACTGAGCGCTACTAAATCTAAAAATTTAATTAAAATCATGCCCGACGTCGTAATGATAACGACGTACTATCTGTACGTGCGAAGAGACAGCGCAATGCACGTACTATTGAAACAGAAGTCATCAGGAGGCACGCCAGATGCAAAATAGGGTTAGAAACCATGCGCGGCGGTTTAAAGCCAGCCAACATCTGTGGCGTGAAAAAAAGCTTTCGGGTATGCGCTACGATGCTGCGATTGAATATGCAAAGACCAATATATTTCAATTGGAAATATGTCATTTGTTTGAAGTTTTTGTTCTGCCAAAAGATATCCAGGTGAATCAGTTGGCATGTGCTGCGTTGGTGGAAAAGTCTATTTAGAAGAATACCCTCCTCCACCCGAACCACTAAAGTCCTTTTTAACAGGTAATCATCCAAAATCGACTAATTATTTGCAAAATATACGGAACTACAACAATGCATTCCAATTTACTTCATTTCGGAGTAATCAAACTGTCGAGCGTGGTAACATGCCTACGTTTAAGATACAAGGGCAAATTTACCACTAAGCAGGTAGTTTGTTTCCGGAATTTGACCAAGGTCATCAATTCCTTCAGATTTATTTCATTTCAGACTCTGAAGCACAAGCGTCCGTAAGATGTAGTAGAGCAGCGCAAGTAGTTGACAAAGGAGTTGTAAGGGTTTTGCAAGACATGTTGCATGAACATAACGCGTATATTTCGTCATTTAAAACTGCATTAGAAAGTGTTCCACCAAATACTCCATATTTCCAAGTAATTATTCAAACAAATAAAGTGCCTGTCGGAAGAATTTAATAAAAGGGACATTGTTTCTTCAGGAAAGAAAAACGCTCCTACGACTTGTTTGAACCTTGCGTGATTTATTTTCAAGTGTCTTTTCTTTTAGTGGCGCACTGCCTTATATCTCATCTTATTTATGTATAATATATTACTTGGAATTTACCAGTTATGTAGACATCAGGTGATGTGCAAATTTGTTATGTTACTAAGCTATATGATAATGCATTGTGTATACATATGTATGTAAGCAAAGAAGGAAAGCAAAATAGACAAAGAAATAAAGAGAGTAAGCGTATGAATGCATGTGCATATTAATGTACATAAAATAATGTGCCCAGTTGACCAGTTGTACATACATATGTACATATGTTTAGGCAAGAACCGCAAATTGGTGAATTCAAGGCCAAGGTCATTGCTTTATGCATATAGCTAGTTGCGCAGGTACAGTGGAGCGAAATGATCAAACAGACATAATTTTAAAACGTAGGTGCAACAATTTAGTTCGAATTTCTAAACTTCATCGTAGTATGAAAGTCTCCAATACCCACTAATATTTTGTCGCGGTGAAAACGGTTACTACACAAATATTCCTCAAATTGATCCTAATTCGTAAGAGCCTATTTCAAAAACAGTTTCCTGCATGAGGTTTTATTGCTACCGTTTAATGGTAAGGGAAAATTTGTTCAACACGATTTATAAGTATGGAATGTTAATGAATCAGTACATAGTTGATCAATACGCCAAAATTGCGACAGAGCGTCTAGCGTATTTACAAAATAGCCATAAACAGTTACGTGCAGAGAACTATATACATTTGAAGGATGCTTTAAGATCAAATGAAGAACCAAATCAAATTGGTCAATTAGTTATTCTCCCTGCAACATTCACAGGCGGCCCTAGATATCTTCATGAAAAAGATGCTATGACTTATGTCAGGAATTATGGGAAGCCTGATTTGTTGATAACAATCACATGCAACCCTAACTGGGAAGAAATTAAAACCAATTTAGATTCAAACGTTGTTCAGCTGCGCTATGTTATTATCAATAGAGTTTTTAACTTAAAAATTAAAAAGCTGTTAAAATTAATTAACAAAGCTCATATTTGGCCCGCCTCAGTCCCATATGTATACTGTGGAATGGCAAAAGCGTGGACTTCCACATGTGCTTTGGTTAAAAAATAAGATAACAACAAATCAAGTTGATAGTGTTATTTCCGCCGAATTGCCGAATAATCAATGCGATCCAATTTTGCACGATTTGGTAGTGAAGCACATGATTCATTAACTATGCGGTGCTTTCAACCCTAACGCTCCATGTATGAAAGAGAACCCTTGTATAAAAAAATATCCAAAAGCTTTTCAAGATAGCACATCCTGTGGAGATGATGGCTATCCAAAATATCGCCGTTTATCCCCAGCAGAAGGAGGTCAAACAGCATCGTTGCGCAACTACACTGTTGATAATAGCTGCGTGGTACCATATAACCCTCTGCTATTAAAAGCTTTTAATGCCCATATCAATGTCGAGCTCTGCAATTCTATAAAATTTATTAAATACGTATGTAAATACATAAATAAGGGTAGCGACCAAGCAACTTTTATAATAAATTCGAAAGATGAAATTCAAGACTTTCAGTCTGGAAGATACATATGCACGTCGGAAGCTCTGTGGAGAATTTTCTCTTTTGATATCCATGATCGCAATCCTACTATTACTCATCTATCAGTTCATTTAGAAAACGGCCGAAAGATATATTTCAACGAAAATAACGTGCGTTATATAGTTAATAATCCTACAGATACGACTTTAACGGCTTTTTTATGTTATGTGTAAATGATGATTTCGCCAAAACTATAACCTACGACAAAATTCCTGCTTATTACACGTGGAATGGATCCACAAAAAATTTCCAACGTAGGAAAATAGGCTCTCCTGTTGAGGCTTACGAAAACTTAAAAAAAGGAGGCGCCTTGGGAAGAGTTTATGTTGTTCATCCCAATAATAGTGAATGCTTTTACCTAAGGATGCTTTTTCATAAAGTCTAAGGCCCAACTTCTTTCCAATTTTTGAAAACTGTTCAAGGTAGGGCTTTGAGTTCCTATCAAGCAGCCTGCAAAGCTTTGGTTTTTTTTATTTATTTATTTATTTAATTCGTCAACAGAAGTTCTTACATACTACTTGATTTGTTAAACATTTTGAATAAATTTTACTTAAAGAATAAGTATTGCATAGCCGGATGAATCTTGATATCAGCTCATTATGTGCATAAGTTGATTAAGATTCGGCGACCGTAAAGAGTCTAACCTGCCTCAGTTCTTAGATCATAAATTTTACTGCAATTTACTTTGGCATTTAGGATATTGGAGAGCCATTTGGCCAATGAAGTTTGTATAATGCATACTTAGTGAAAATTCTTTGCACTCTTTCTATTTTATTTGAATGGATTTGGTAGTAAGGGTTCCATATTATACAACAATAATCCAGAAGACTGCTCACCAACGAAACGTATAGCGCTTTTAAAGTCATTGGATCAGAGAAATCTTAAGAGTTCCTACGAATAAAGCCAATCATTGAAAATGCTTTAGACACAATATGGTCCACATGCTCCACAAAAGTTAATTTCGAATCGAAAATCAGACCCAAGTCCTTTATCTTATTATCTTTTTTTTAATATCTGTCCATCCAAATTGTAACTAAAATTATAAGGATTAGTTCTCCTTGAATATGATATAACACAGCATTTTTTAACATTTAGATGTAAATTATTCACTGTGCACCACGTATGGAAATTTTCAAGATCAATTTGAAGATTTCTGCAATCAGTCACGTTACGGATTTTTAAGAACAGCTTCAAATCATCCGCGAAAATTAAACATTTCGCTCTAAGAAAGTGGTTTGGTAAATCATTAATAAAAATGAGGAATAGAAGTGGATCGCAATGTGTCCCCTGTGGTATGTTAGACCACGCGTTTACTAATACGGAAGATTTCGTGGTACCCATTTTTACAAAAAGCAAAGAAAAAAACAAGAAGCTGGTAATCAAAATTTAGGTTACAATCAATCAACTTTTGATGAGGCTTTGGAAATTAAATAAAATCTCTCCTAAAAATGTTTTGCTTACTTATGAACAATAAAAATCTACGAGATTATTTAACTTTTTTTATTAAACTTAGCTTTAGGCATAACTGAAATTAAAAATTTAACTATTCCGTTAAATTGCTTTGGTGAATTCAGTTGTAAATGTTAAAAATTAAGTTGAACTAAGGAACAGTCTAAAGATTTAAGTTTCTTTTTCATTTTATTAATATTTTTTTGCATTGCCAGCTAGTAGATTATATAATCGTTGGAGGCTCTACATGGGAAAACCATCAACAAAACCTGCACAAGGTCATGCAAAGGTTAAGGGAATATAACTTTCATGTCAAGTTTGAGAAATGCCATAGCAGAGGTTAAATATTTGGGCAATATCATTTCGCAGACCGGAACACACCCAGATCCAGAAAAAATTAGTGGTATACTAAAAACGCCACGGCCGAAAAACGGTGAAACTACGAGCATTTTTGGGTAGTGTTAACTATTACGGGAAATTCGTTTGTAACATCAGTAATCTTAGGGCACATCGCAGTGTCAACAAGCTTTCGAGAAGTTAAAGAGCATTTTAAATTCTGACTTCTTACGCATTACGATACTGATCTCCCTATAAAAGTGGCAGCAGATGCATCGGGTAGAGGGATAGGAGCGTTCGTTTGGCACATTATGCCTGATTAGACAGAAAAAGTCATCGCGCACGCAGCATGTACATTAAGCCCAACCGAACAAAGATACTCTCAGTCTGAGAAGGAGGCGCTTGCGTTAATATTTGGTGTAAAAAAATTTTATCGTTACAGATCACAAGCCATTACTCAATAGTAAAAAGGATATTCCGGCTCATACTGCAAATCGGCTACAAAGGTGGGCACTTATTCTGATGCGATATGATTTTGAGTTGCAATACGTAAACACGAAGTAATTTGGTTGTGTTGATACACTTTCTAGACTGATTGACAAGGATGAGCAGGAAGAGATGGTCATAGCGTGCACACAACTGGAAGAAGAAATGTTGGTAGATGTCAATGACCAGTTCAAAAAGATTCCTGTTACGTTTAACATGGTACAAAAGGCTACGAGCAAGTGTAAGCAATTACAGGCGGAAATGAAAGCTTTGATGTCCGGATGACAAGCGTACACTCCATACGAGTTACTACCTTCTCAAAGGCGCAAAGACGCCTTGAGTGAAGTGAAAGGTTGTCAACTATTTGGCGAGCGGATAATCATTCTCCGTCATTCGTGCGGAACTGTCAACCATGTGCAATCGCAGCGCGATCGCCAATAAAATCAACCTTTCTACTATTTCGTGGTGGTTGATGCTTACTCTAAGTGGCCAGAAATTTTTCAAACCACAAGCATAACCTCGTCCGTAATAATAGAAAAGATGGATGAGACATTTGCAAGGTACGGAAATTGCGATACCATCGTGTCGGACAATGGAACGCAATTTGTAAGTGCACTATTTAAACAATTTCTGCAGATGCGGGATGTGAATCATGACAGAACAGCGCCGTATCACCCACAATCGAAAGGGCAGGCAGAGCGGTTAGTAGATACTCTAAAGAGAGCACTGCAGAAGCTTAAGAAAGAAGGAACGAGTGTGGAGAATCTGCAAACATTTCTGCAAACTTACATGTCGGCTCCTAACACAAATGTACCTGGCGGGGGAACATTTCTGAAAAGAAAAATAAACACATCATTGAATTTGTTACAGCCACCGAAATTGCAGCAGCAGAAAACGCAAAGGAATCTTAAGCAAGAACAGCAGTTCAATACGATGTACAGTGCGAAACCTAGACACCTGGCAGCCGGAGACCTGGTTTATGTAGCAACATATAAATATATAAATAAGCGCTGGGCAATAGGCACTATTATCGAGAGAATTGGCAACGGAAACTACAACGTGTTACTTGTTGAAAATAGAAAATTAATTCGAGCGCACATAAATTAGCTAACAGCCAGATGTGGTGACGAAGGGTTATCATCGGCAGGTGTAACAAGGCTTTTATTTGATAGTTTCGATCTTTACAAATTGCATCAGCAACACCAACAAGCAGCAAGTAATAGCGATACAAGACAATCTACAGAACCACCCGAAGAGCATGAACAACCTGGGATTCCGGCCCAGTTGCAGCCCGTAATCCATGAAGTCCCAAACGATAATCCAGATGCCCCTTTTAGGCTCGAACGGCTCGGAGAGCTCCTTTCGAACTTGAACGGAGCTTTAAGTTGTGCTCAAAGACAATGTACATAGTCGTATTAGTTAAGCAGGGATTCCAAATTTAGCGATGGCGTCGTACAGGCAGCTTCTATTCGTGATTTAAAAAGCGGCTTTAAAGTCGACAAAGAGATGGTGTGTGTCGATTTACTTCTCTAAGATCTTTTCCAGGATATCACGTGTTGTGAATATGTGGTCAATTTCGTTGATTTACTTGGGCTGAAGTCACACTGATAAGGTCTAATCAGATCACTTACGCCTTCAGTATTTCACACAATATCGTCAATATGACCATATACTCACGGTAGTTGCCGCAAACAGGAGGATCTCCCTTCTTATTGATTGGGCAAAGTACACTGGGATTCCAATCTTCTGGCTTGTACTCGTGAGACTAAATTCTGCTTATGAGTTGGAACATGCCTCCTTCCAGCTCTTTTCCGCCGGCCTTGACCAGCTCAGCTGGTATAGTGCCTGTTCCAGGCGCTTTGTTGTTCTTGAGCCGCCTTAGTGCTGTTCTCACCTCGCCTTTGTCGAGTGGAGGGCTTTGCTGCTCATACCTAAAGATTGTTGTGGGATCCTCTTCTTCAAACGCGTCCTCAGAATTCATAGTCAGAAGCGTTTAGAAGTGGTCCCTCCATACCTCCAGTGTGCTCGGATCGTCTGTCACCATGTTTTCTTTCTAGCCTATGAAGGAACAAGTCCCACTTGTTTGATGCCATATTTTCTGATAGAATTTTCAGAATGTTATCAATTTGGTTTCGCATTTTTGATAAGAGGACATCAACCACTTGGATGCCGCTGGTGGCGGCTTCAGTATTGGAATCTGGTGCTACTTACTACCATGTTTCGCGCCGCGGGAAAGTCGACTGATGTATCAAAAGTGACTTCTTTGCCACCTTAGTATTTAAGTCGCCAATAACAACTTTTACATCGTGTTGGGGGCAGCGCTCTTAAGGATCGTAGAACTCATCCTTGGTCCCATTATTCTTCTTCTCCGTCTGGGCGTGCGCACAAATCACGCTGATGTTATTGAATTTAGATTTGATGATCTTGAAGCCTCCGTCTAACCACAAATCCAACACTAAATTTGTGCGCTGTCGCATTTCAGCTGTATTGGACGTCAGGAACAACTACGACGAACAAAAAGTAGCACTCAGCAATTTTATAAGAATTGCGCGCTATTACAAACTTTTTGGAAAACGTTATATGATAGCATTTAATGACATGAAACAGTTTCTTCCACACTAAAGCTTAAATTTGTCTAGATCAGACTGAAGAGCCAAACGCTTATGTCATTGATGTAGGGAACATATAGCAAAGATCCCAATATACTATTCTGTGGTAAACCCGAGCTTGCTGTAAATGGTCGAGAGACTGTATTATCAAGGGCAACAGTAAGATTCTGTCGATTCATTGAGATTTTAACCCAAACAAGCTAAATGTATCAGACGACAGCGAATTATTGAAAATCTGAAGGATAGGACCAATGAAAGAGACATTCAGTTTTCAATATTGTTGAGTTCAGCTAAGCACGTTAGGGTTAAATGTATATGGTCAGCGCATTAGGGTATCGCATTGTTTTATCGCCGTGTTAGCTTATAACTACTTCATTGTATGAACTTGTAATTTAATAAAGTGATCTAACGGTTAACCCTCATATATTTACATTTGAGAACTTGAACCGCTTAATGAGTAAAAATACGCAACACTTTTGGTCCTTCGAACCGGATCGTCGTTCGGCTCGCTTCATCATCACTCGCTCTTGCATGGCGCCGGATTTTCAACAGCCGTCGCCGCAAGCAATTAATATGCCATCGACGCGTCTCGTCTGTTTTCATCCGCTGCCGTGCCGCATGCAAACGCAATCACCTCATCCATCTCCGCTTCGTCACCAAATGCCGCCGCAGCCGTCGCGCCGTATGTAACCGCAAACGCTTCATGCGTTTTCAACAGTTCTCCGAACGCTGCTGCTTTACGCATATCATCATGTTTGAAATCCAACTACAAGCGACTGGTTTCAGTAGAAAGCGTCGTGCTGCTGTTAACTGCGTTAGTTAAAATATGCGATTGTTCCGGTCAATGGCAATCCGCCTGTTTGTTGTTCGACTCCGGATCGCAAGCATCTTGTATATCTTCATGTCTGCCGCGAACGTCATCTGAGGTTTACATCATTGGAATCGGGTAGGCACAAGAAGGTCGCGCTAGAGGTAAGTTAACGTGTTATATATCTTCATATTGTTCCGATCAACGATTCGCTCTCAACGCGCTAATATTGCCAAAAATTACGAGCGACTTAAGTGTATGGATCATGAGCGTATCGACATGTTAGTTGGTATGAACGTCTTTCGGTGTTTGGTTGGACACTATTTGGAAGCGTCAATAGTACGAAGCCTGTCGCGCCACGCCTACAGTCCCTTTACTGTGATGTTCAGCTAGATCGAGCGTTAACTAGGTTGTGGGAATTATAGGAAGCGCCGCAATAAACGCATCTCACGTATGAGTAACGAGTCTGCGAAAACCATTTCGAGAAAACGCACCAATGATCGGCCAGAGCTTGCTTTACAATGAGTTCATGAAGGAGCTTCTCGACATGAATCATATGCAGCTGGCATTAAATCAAACCTATTACATGCCTCACCATCCCCTTATAAAGGAGGCGAGTATCACGACTAACCTGAGAGCCGTATTCAACGCGTCTGCTAAGTCGTCTTCCGGAAATTCTCTAAATGATGCTTTATTCGTCGGTCCTAAACTGCAGCAAGACTTGTACACCATTTTGATGCGTTTCAGAACGCACGGGTGTGCAGTAACAGCCGATATCGCGAAAATATATCGCCTAGTATGCGTAACCGCAAAACTTGTCGGTCTGCAACGCATCGTCTGGGGTAGCAATCCATCGTTACCTGTACAAGATTTTCGTGTGGTCCGCATGACATATGGAGTGGCAGCTGCATCTCATCTCCCGTAAAATTACTGCAACAGACCGCAAGGTTATTAACGAATAGATGTGAAAGAGCCGTTGACATTATGCTCAATGACTTTTATATGTATGATCTGCTTACGGGTGCATCTACTGATGGTGAACTACAATTAATACAACAAACAGTCTCTGGAATATTGAAGGAAGGTAGATTTGAACTTCGAAAGTGGGCGTCGAACTGTGCGGAGCTGAGCGCAAGTATTTCTAGTGCGTCTAGAAACATATCCCATTATTTGTCAAACGAAAGTACGCTCTTCGATCCCCTGGTTCTTCTTGCTCCTGTAACCATCAAATTCAAAATGTGGTTTCAGGATATTTCGCGTTCCAAGGTAGGTTTGAATGAACTTGTTCCTCAGCCCGTCGCAATGAAGTGGTTTGAACATCCCGATGAAGGATGCAATTCCCTGAACCGCGGTTTCGGTTCGGTTCAAATGGTTCAATGATATATTTTGAATTAATTTTTTATATATAATTTTTTTATTGTTGTCTTTTAGTAGGTATAGAAATTCAATTTTTACATCAATTATTTGTAATATTTTAATTCTCTTTTTACATTTTTCTGTTTTTGTCTTATAGTAGGTACTTACAATAATAAAATAAAAAATATATAAAAATAATAAAATTCAATGCTTACATCAGTTATTTTTAGTATAAGTATTTTTTTTTTATGTGTTTAAATTTAATAATAGAATGTCTTCCAATAAATCTTTATCAATACTTGCTCTCAAGTCGGATAATATAAATTTAAGGGTGGAAAACGATCTTTCCACTGAGACCTGTGTTGCAGGAGCAGCAAGGACAATATTGGCTATAGCCTTTAATTCAATTTCAGAATGATTTTCCCAAAATTTTAGCACATTAGATGTTTTGGAAAGGCGTTTAACGTTTGCAAAGCTATTTATAATTTCCTTGATTTTTTCCTTGGTGACAATTTTCGCTTATCTAATTGCTCGAGCACAGCATCAAATTCATCATCGGAACTTATTTTCGATTGGGGAGATTGATCCACATTTTTCTGGCCGATTATATTTTGCCTCAATGTGAAAACTTTCTGTATAAGTATTTTTGCCAATTCTTTTTCGGAATCGGCAAGCAAAAGCTGATATCTGGGGTCTAAGTAAACAGCCGCTAAAACGCAAGAATTATTTAACAATAATTCACCCCGTTTTTTCAATGCTGCAGCGAAATTCTCGCTCATCCACCCAGTTTTCTGCTCCACTTTTAGCTTGCATGAATACCATGCAAAAAACATGTCACCTAATACAAGTTGTTTGTTTTGAAGTTTGAGAGAAATATTATAAGCTGGAAAAAGAATGTCGCATGCGCTTTCAATTTGCTGCCAATCGTAATCGGTCATATACAGCTCTTTAATGTCTTTAGAGCTCTCGCGGCAAAAATCTTTAACCTCCAATAAACTCTTCAACATATTGTAAGTAGATCCCCACCGAGTGACGCATTCTAGCATAGGCTTACGTAATTTTTTTGTTCGCAATAAATTCAGCAATGTAGGTGTTCTCAATTTTTTTACTACTACATTGGCCTTGCTTCGCACATCCTTAATATCCTTTAAAAAATCGGATACTGCCAGGTTCAAAGTGTGTGCGGCACATCGAATTACACTAACGGAGGAAGATTTTATAAAATCATTCTCGAGTTCTTCACATATTTGTTCATTTAGATCGACATTTTCGATCGTATCTTGGTCATCGTTAACACAGTCAATATCTTTTTCATCCTCTTCACCTTCATTTCCAAGTAAATCATCTAAAATAAATTCAAATTATTTGTATACTCATTTATTGCATGAACATGTCGTTATTACTATCTGAATCTTCGATAGCAACTTTGTTGCTATTTTCATCACTTGGCACTTTTGAATTATTATTAAATAATTTACCAACGCAAACCATGTTGGCGGCATTATCGATTGTTATTGAATAAATTCGATCTATATTTATTTGAAATGATTCAAGAACGTCCGTGATTGTATTGAGTAGATTCAATGCGGTATGTTTCACAAATATTTCCTTCATTGCCAAAGTTTCAATTTGTATTTCTCCATTTTCAATATATTGTACGTTGATGCCTATTATAGATCGATCTAATCTACTAACGCAATCAACTTTAATAGAAAGTAACCTGCAATCAGAATAAAAATAGAATTTTAATTTGACAAAACATTGCAATCTGTAACTTACCGATTAGTTAATCTTCTAACTGTCTTCTAACATTTTCAGTGGTCTGCCATTCTTTGTGACCAGCTCCAAACAAGCTTCCAACAATTGTTCCTTCGGCGTCTTGGCTACAACGTATTTTAAAATGCTGTTGTCGTTATTATCTTGTTCACTCTTTTTCTTTTTCGGCAATAGTTCCACAACATCACTATGCTTCCTTTTCACATGTCTTAATCAATTTTCCGTATGTTTTCCAACCATTTGCATGTCGCAATGTTTGCACACACTTTTATTTTCTTTAGCATTGTAAGTGAATTCTTCATGCACTTTATTTTTGCTAATTTTGAATAAATAAACATATTAAAATTAAAAAGTAAATACGTAAATGTTTCGAACATGTAAATGCAATAAGTGATGTGCGCATTTTACTGATGACAAACGTCAGTATTACCACAATATTGCCATATAAATATAAAAATGCTTGAAATATGCTAGGTGCAGAGTTGCACTTTTTAGAAATATTTAGAGTAAAAATTGACTGAAAAATTCTTTATTTGAACCGAACCGAACCATTCGATTTTAGTGGTTTTCGTTTCGGTTCAGTGTTTTCAAAATAAAAATGGTTCGGTTCTTGGTTCGGCTGTTAACGGAAAAAATACGCCGCTTCGGTTCAAAACCCGGTTCGGTTCAAAACCGGTTTGCAGCCCAGATATTAATACCTCTGGCGTACCGATGGTGTATTTATATCGCGTCCAAAAGTAACAGTATTTCGTTAGCGTAATTTTTTAGTAACGATTTAAATTGCGATTGTGAGAATTGGTTCAGTAGCATATCTGTCTCGAATGCTGACAAATAAGTTTTGTGTAGTAGAAAGCTATGCTACTCATAAAAGCTACTGTTCCGGAGGTAATTGGGACGTAGTAAGAGCTGGTATAATTAAGTATACCCGCATTACCTCGAAAGCTTAACAAAAACAAATAACACAAGTATACACGGTTTTGGAGATTGATTCTAGTTTTTGAAATAATCAAGAATTTAATTTTTTATGATTTTTGTCAAATAATATTCATTTTATTAACTTAAAAGTAACATATCAGAAATGAAGATTGGTGGAACTTTGCCTTTTGTATTGTTTAGTATCTGTTTCACGTATTACAGTCCAACAGTAGTCGCTCATCATGCCTTCATCCCAAAATCCTTGGTATCTTCTTTCAATGTTGGCTAGATCTTGGTGTAGCCGCTCTCCTTGTTCGTCGCTCGTATTACCCAAGTTTTCGGGAAAAAAATCGAGATGGGAATGCAGAAAATGGATATTTAGAGACATTCTAGCTCCAATCTTTAGATAATTTTGCAACATATCGCCAATAATTTCCTTAAAATTAGGGGATTTGTGATTACCAAGAAAGTGGTGAACGATATTTTGAAAAGATGCCCATGCGGCTGCTTCATCGGGCGATAAACATTTTGTAAATTTTTTATCAGCCATTAATTTTCTAATATCAGGTCCGACAAATAGTCCTTTGATTTTTGCATATGACAATTTAGGAAACAACTTAACTAAATACTGAAAAGCCGGTCCTTCACGGTTTAATGCTTTGACGAAGTTCTTTATAAGGCCTAGTTTAATGTGAAGAGGTGGCAGGAAGATGTCTTGTGGATTTACAAGTGGTTCAGCGGAGACGTTTTTTTTTACTGCTACAGTTGAAATGACTTATCAAGCAGTGCCTGTAAGATTGGGAGAATTTTCCTCAATCGGTATTTAATTACTGTGCTTGCAAACTGTGCTTGTAACAGCTCAATGGTGCTATCATGCGAGAACTCGGAAACTAGAATCAATCTTAAAAAACTAAATGCATATTCGAATTCAGCATATCAAATATAGTTAAGAATCGTTCTTATCTGCTCAGATCCAAAAGTTGACCTGAATTTGTAAACTTGTGTAATTATTATAATCCTTGGAACGACAAGGGAAAGGGCGAAAGTGTTTGAAATTGTTTTTATTTACTTTCCGTTCGTCAATTACCAAGGTTCTTTTGATTACTTTTTCGGTATAAAGTTTTTAAAACTTGTTTTCCATTCTTTTATTAGCCTACCCGAAAGTTTTATACCGTGGGTTATACTGTCCTAGTTTTCTCTTAGGGTATTGTCTTTGTAAAGCTTTTCGCTGAATACGTGTGAGACTAGATCTTTTGTTTCTATTGGTTTTTTATTTGTTACTGAATGAATTGTGCGGTTGCAGTTAGCTGTGGCCAGGAGAATTAACTCATTTGTGTCGGAGATACCTGTCTGAAGCTTCTGACAGAAGGCAATTTCCGTAAGGGTACTGTGGAACCTTTCCACTTTTTCGTTAGTCGGGCTGTGGGCGGGTGAAATGGGGTGGATTTTGACGCCGAAGTTATTTCTTAGTATTGACTTAAGAGTTTCCGAGTACTACGATCTCTCATTGGCACAAACCAACACCTTGGTGTATTTGCAAAAAATTAGGAGTTCGTATATGGGCTCTTTTGTGGTCGAGTGTGTTGCGGCGCGTGCTATAACTCAATATGTTCGGTACGAAACTGTAGGTGAGGAAAATAATAAAAGCGTATTGTTCTTGGTTCACATGTAGTAATCGATGAGTTCGGATAAGATCAGTCTATAGAATTTCGCGCATATCCTCTCCGTTTAAAACGTCTTTTACCTTATTGGTGGTGTGACAGAACTTAATGGCCGGAAATGCCGTGGCCAGTTCAAATTGGTAATTCCCACTGCGAGATATTCACAACATTTGGATTAACACACGGATTTTAAACGGATTTCTTGATTTTGAGAGCAATTTGTGGGATTTTTCACTGTCGAAATTGTTTGAGACAGCGACTATTCAGTATTCGCAACCATGCTTACCGAGCCGATATCGTGATCCAACGCATTTATACATTTATCGTATGCTGACGAGAGAGGAAGTCTGCGATAAGGTTTTCTTTGCCTGGCTTGTTATGAAACTGTTCTTCAAAAAAGGCACGCCTTTTTATTTCCGCGTTCGGGTTCTTGTCGGATAAAGAAAATGTGAGACGTTGATGATCGGTGCTCTTTACGCCATAAAAATAATTAAGAAGTTTTTGTAAAGGGTTCTCGATATCATCGTGATAGGTCCCATTCGATGACAGAACGGTGCCTATAGCCTAAGAAGTGGCAGCTGTATTCAAGTCAAAAGTTTATCTGTAATCAGAATATCGAAGCCGTACGTCTTTCGATGCAAGATTATTTTTTGTCGTATAAATTGCATTGTCAAGAGTTCATTGTATTTTCTTTGACTGGGTAATGCCTACATTTATGTTTTTCTGCTTTAAGTATTTCGTTAGTGGTGTTGCAATCGAAGCATAGTCCTTTATAAACCGTTGATAATTGTTAAATGTCTTTTACTTTGGAAATTGAAATTAAATTGAACGCTTTCCTGAATGATTTGATTTCTAAGCAGAAAGGGGCATATTAACATCGAACAATTTTGTCAAGACTCGATCAATGTCCATACTATGGTGTTCGACGGTTATAGAGGAAATCATCCCATCGTCTATGTAAACATGACTTGCTTTTACAAGATTGGATTCGTATCGCCAAGGAGTACGGACGTGTTTTTTATTCCCTCCGTGCTAACAAATTCAGAATAAACAAATCATAATAATATAGCAGCAAAAAAACTCTTAAAATATAAACACTACAAACCACAGGAAACAAGTGCTTTGTTACGACGATACTAGTTGGGAAAAAGTTTTGGAATCGGTAGAATATGTCAAGAAAAACACTGTACTTAAAGCAATCAAATAACAGCCTAGTGTAATGTTGTTTAGTGTCAGCAAAACGGAAAGATAGCATCAAGGAAAACATGTTCGAGTCAGTACAAACTTCTAGCAATATAACATTAGAAAGCATACGAGAAAAGGCGCAAATTGTAGTAACACAAAACTATAACTTTTAGAGTTTGCAGAAGATAAGCGGCGAGAACCTCTAAAGGTCAAGTAGGAGCAAACATCAACTTGCAATTAGTGGCGCAGAACAAATTCATACCAAAATTAATGAGCTTAGCTTTGTTTCCACCGGTTATTATGGAGAGAAGGTACTGGAACATGGCCCGGAACATGGGAGCCGATTTTTGACATCAGCAGAGATAACGTGTTGCGTGGGTGCAAAATGGAATGAATTTGCTAAATATAAGTATTTTTTGGTACCATAGTTTTTACTCCGAAAACGTATCACGACGACAGTGTTGGTCGTATCAGAGCGGTAGGAATCATAGCATGGATTTAAAGTTGCTTCTTTTGGCGGCACCGAAATCTCGAAATGTGTAAGTAATTGTAACTATACAGTTAAGTTAGGTTATGTTAGGTTATAGTGGCTGCTGAAAATAGAGAGGCCCGTTGTGAAACCACTGGCGTAAGCGGGATGCATGGCATGCATATCTTAAAAATTGAACCATCCTGTACGTCTAATGCAAAGAAGAAAATGTTGGATGCTGGCCGAGTTCAAGTCGGCTAAGCAGTTCAAGAAGTAATGTGTGTAGGCTAGTAAGCGCGCCTTGGTCAGACCGGGGCATTGGCAAAGGTAGTGTTCAATACTCTCCACCTTCTCCTCACCCCATGCGTGCCCATAAGGCAGTGTCCGGTTATTACCCCAACTAATAGTCTAAGAGACTAGAGAGAGAGGTCGGTCATGTCTTGTGATTGCTATAGAACGCTTCACATCGACGACTGGCCAAATTTGTCTGGTAATATGGCAGGTTGGTTCCGAAGCCCACCTGGAATTCATATTCTCTATAAGTTCAGATCTTAATATCTGTCTGCAAGATGCCTGAGGTATACCAGCATCCTCGGCAGCGTTAGCAGTAGTTAATTCCGTCCCTTTACTTGCTAGCTCGTCAGCCAGGGAATTGCCAGGGACCCACACAATACACCCGGAGCACATTTCTGCCAGCCGGTTTAGTGTCCTCAATGGTATATGGTTATTCCTCGTTCTTGAGAGGAACAAGGAATAAGACAACGAGCTTCCTCCATTATTGCAATTAGCTCAGCCTGAAAAACACTTCAGCGGTTCGGTAAGCAAAAGCTTAGGTTGAGACTGAGTTCACTTGAGTGAATCCCACTTCCCTCTATTGCGTTGAACTTGAAGACGTCTGTGTATACAGCCGTTGATCCCGGGTCTAGATCCACGGTAGTAAACCATTCGCTCCTCTCTGGGATTTTTATGGTGAAATTGTTTCCAGAACGTAGAGGGTGAGTAGTATAGTCTAGTTTCCTTACGTTGGCTGGCAGAGTTTCCAGGACTTTTGCATGTCCGGATCCAAGATCTCTCCACGGCTGGATTGCATTTAGCCTGCCCGCACTGTAGCCTGCCAAAAATTTGCCACAAAAATCCACCGGTGGAAGCTGTGTACATCCAGTGTACGATGAGTGGTTTTAACCCCCATTTCTTCGCTATGGCCGTCTTACAGGCATACAGAGCGACAGTGGCTTTCCTGGAGCGGTCCTCAATATTCCTCTTCCAGTCTAACTATACAGTTAGTATGAAAACAATTGTAATTCAGATAACATAGTGCAATTTATGTCGGCCGTTCTCCAACAATAAGTACACTGTTTAAGCATTCATAAAATGTTACATCGGCTTATTACCACAATAGCAACCATGCCGAACGAATGATAAAGGTTTTTAAGCCTCAATTGGAAATTATCTTTCAAAATAAACTCAATACAATTTGCAATGAACTCAGCGAAATGTTAATCTTATTTCTTAAACAAAACCGACGACTTACTAATAATATTAAAATTTTTTATAATTAATTAGTATATGGTATATACATTAATGTATGAAACAATCACAATCCGCACTCAACAACATTTAAAAAAAAAATACATTCTATGACATCATAATTTTATCGAATTGAATTATTTTCGGATGACTAATTTCACTCTCTGGTTTTGACAATTGTTTGCCAGTTTTAGTTTAGATAACCATGTGAGTAGCATTTATACGAAAAGTCAGTTTTATGTAGGATATTTGAAGGAGTTTAAGTCAATCTAAAGAAAATTTGTATCGAGTAACAATTCCCTCACGTCTCCCTTTGTTGTCACCCTTTTTTATTATTAAACTTGCACAACATCAAAAACGAAATAATGAAAGAAAGAAACATATTTAATAGTTTGGAACGAAGTTCTATCATCTCTTGTAAGATCGTAATAGAATAATTTTTCTTATTTTAATAAAAATATGTCGTATTTATTAATACTAGAAAGTGACTATTTTTTTATACATTTCAGATAACTCTTGATGAAATTCGCAAAGCAAATATAATGAGAGATCACGGTGAAAAAATATCAACTATAAACCCATTAAGGAACTACCCATTCGATCCTAGGCTCCCTCTTTTCAGCTACACAACGGAAACCATAAATATGCTGCTTGTGCCTATGTTTAAGGACAGGTAAATGCATTTTTTTTTTTAATATTTAGTTTCAAATATTTTATTTTAAATTAAGCTAATGTCTGCGATCCCACAATGATTAAAGAGCTAAGAGACTTTCTAAAAGTATTAAGAAATTTTACAAAGTATACATGTTTTTAGGCGTTGTTGGCGAGTATTTTTTAAAAGACGAAATATAACCAAAAAAAAAACCGTCTATATGTGGCCGCTGTAGTCGAGTTGGTAGCGGTGCGTGCTATAACATGATATGCCGGTGAGTTCGAGGTTCGAGTCTCAGTCAGGGCAAGCAAAATCTTTATACTTGTAAAAAATTTGTCTAATAGCGGTCACCCCTCGGCAGGCAATGGCAAACCTCCCGAGGATATTTCTGCCATGAAAAAGCTTCTCATTAAATACATCTGCCGTTCGGAGTCGGCACAAAACTGTAGGTCCCTCCATTTGTGGTATAATTTAAAGACGCACACCACAAATGGTAGGAGAAGCTCGGTCAAACACTGAGCTATATAGTGTATGCGCCAAAATTATATATATATGTACGCTCAGGGACGCCGGAACGAAATTTTTCTTGGGGGGGCAGACTTGGATAAAAAAGTTTGCTCTATTATACTTTATTGTTACAAAAAAGTGTTTTGTATGGGAATAATATTTGATTATTCTTACAATTTTTAAAAATCCAATATTCAGGCAGTATCTTCAAACGTTTCCAAAAGTTGCTTTTCGGTCGTTTCGTGAATCAAAGTCTTTCATGACCTTCGACAATCCAAAGATCCAGTTCTATCTTTATGAACATAAAGGAGCGTTGTTTGTGTAGGACTTTTTTGGGTCATTTGCGAACGAAGATAGTTATTCAATCGACGTAAAGCGCTAAATTATCTCTCTTAAGTATTCCCACTTGAAGTTTTTATTCAAAGTCCATCAAAATTTAAAATTTTTATTACTTTTTAAGAATTATTGTTGGAATTAAACATTTGAAATAACAACGAAAATAAATTGTAATGTTATATGTATTGCATGTAACTGACCGTCAGTGACGGACTGCTACCCAAATTAACTTAAAGTGCTGCTGCTGTTGATGCTGACTTCTTTGCGAGGATTGATTCATCTACATAACTGCAACTGCTTGATTCACTCGGATGAAGAATATTTAAATGCTGCGGAGTCGTTGCATTAAATTTAGCTAGTTTATTCGGGGTAGTAGATTCTATGAAGTAAATATGATTATTCGCAAAATTTTTTTATTTAGTGCCTCATATCAAATCACAAATACTTTACCTTTGTAAGAGAAAAAAATTGTTATAGAAAGTTGTGCGGGTTTTTGGGCGAGTTCTTTTTTTTTCCCCTAATCATGTTTCGACATTTTTTTGTGGATGCTTGTTGCCGACAAGGGTACATTCAATAAAATTCTGATACTTTACGCGGCCTCTCTGGAGTTGGCAAGCCAACTTTAACTTCAGAAAAAATTATCTATTGGATAATTTGCCGTAAATTATCCGTGCAAAGAAAAATTTTGCCGCGGTCATATTCCAAGAACTGTCGCATGCAATGCTAACTTCAGCTGAAGTTAGCGTGCCACTTTTAAAACAAATATGAAGGAGATAAGCTAGGGAATTTTTTCTTTTACAGTAATTTGCCGCTTTTTGCCGTAATTAAACGGCAGAAATCAAAAATTCGAAATACTTTTTTTTTTTAATTTTCCATACACAGTGCCTACTTCAGGTGAAGTTAGCGTGCCACATTTAAGAAAACCATGAATGAGATCAGCTATACATTTTTTCTTGTACAGTAATTTGCCGCTTTTTTGCCGTAATTCGAAAAAAAATTTTATATATACATATGTACGTGGTAAATTCGGAAAAAATCACTGAAATTTGTGTTTTATTGCAGTGCTTATAAAGCAATAAAAATATTTGAGGATTTTATTAAAACATAAACATTTGGTATTGTCAACATTATATTTTTAGTTACTTGATTTTAATGTAAAAAAGTAATTTCGGTTTAATAGAATGAGAGTTTTTCATTTTTATTGCGGTATCTTTCATGTCGTCGTATAACACCCAAGTTCCGCCACTGAGACAAATTGCAGAATAATGACATATTTCTTCAGCTGTTCTTTGAACCTCTGATCCTTCTTATGCGACCATTCCAGTAAGATGAAACGTACTTCCATTCTCATCGGCAATTTTTTTCGGTATTTTACTTAATGCTATTCGCTTAACGAATATATTTCAAAGCAAATAACAAGTTTCAGAAATTAATAACTAAACTTCTTTTTGCAATATGTACTGGTGAATGTTATTGTGAATTGTTCCACTTTTACATGTGTATCTATCTAAAAATTTTATAATTAATTTTAATTTGATTAAGTACTATGATCTAAGCTTCAACCTTTATATACAAAAATCTAAAAATAGGAAAGTTTTATGAAAATTGTAAACAGTAAACAGTAATTTAGAAAATAAAGATATAAATTTATAAAAGTTTTGTCATTTGCAGCAACTTGAAGCTTGAAATTTACATGTACATATGAATACTAAAAATATACCAGTGTATAACTAAGTAATGTCGGTTCAAACATTTAGATGCCGCCGAAAACTGAATATTTATTGAATGTCATGAAACTTTGACAGTGTGAAGCGTCAACCTTAACTGTCATACCACCAAAGTTTCGCGTCAATCGAGCATCATTATCGGTTACTCTCAGCGTGGTCAACATGTCGAGTTTCGTGCCGAATAAAGATCAATCGCGGACAATGTTAATTCTGTGTTTTAATTTGAAGAAAACAGCCGCGTAATCGCGCTTGTAGAAGCCTTTTGGTGAACAAGTGGCAACTGTTAAAACGTGTGAAAGATGGTTTCAACGATTAAAAAGTGGTCATTTCGATGTCAAGAACAAAGAACGTTCTGGAGCTCCGAAAAGGTACAAAGACGCCGAAATGCAAGAGTTATTGGACGAAGATGATTCCCAAACGCAAAACTAACTCGCAGAGCAGTTAAATATGAGCCAGCCCGCCGTTTCCAAACGTTTACGACACATGGGTAAGATTCAAAGATCGAAAAAGGCAACACAAAGTCGTTTTCCTGCATGACAACGCTCCATTACATACGGCAAGACCAGTTCGCGACACGTTGGCAGCACTCAATTGGGAAGTGCTCATGCATGCGGCTTACTCACCTGACCTGGCCCCGTTCGATTACCAGTTGGTGGCATCGATGGGACACGCACTCGCTGAGTAGCGCTTCGAATTCTTACGAAAATGTAAAAATTTGGCTTGATAATTGGTTTGCCGAAAAACCCCACATACTTCTATTGGCTTGGAATTCACAAATTGCCTGAAAGATGGGAAAAATGTGTGAAAAGCGAGCGAGCATACTTTGAATAAACGATTCCTTCTTTAACTCTTGAATTAAACGTGTTTTTTTAAAGAAAGGCCACGGCATTGCACTTGTAAAGAGTAAAGTTGTTGCTTGTAAGGGAAGATAAAGAAAGACAAAAAATGTCAATAAGCGTACATACACCTATTTCTTTATACATATGTACGAGTAAATTCGAAAACGAGTTGAGTAAAAACATACAACCAGCAGTAATAATATGACTAACGTAGATTACAAAGGAGTTGCATCCTGTATCTAATAGAAATCTACGATCTTTGGATCACACAAGGAGCCGAGATGCGTCACAGGTGCGCAAGCGTCGTTTAAAATGTGCTTATCTGTTCACAGTATTTTGTTTCGTTTTGGTTCCTTTATTCTCACAATATACCTAAGCTTGGCATTGGTTAAAGTATCGTGATGATGTTTTCTAAATTAAAAAAAAAAAAATTATAATTGTTCTTAAGAAAAACCTGGGGTCGAATTATGTGTTACGCGAACGGGTTACTCGTCACGTAAAAGGGTGTAGTCGGCATTACACCTGCCGTGAACGTACACTTAGTGTCGTAATTCGATATTCTACTTTCAGTGAACGTACCCATTCTGACGTAAACGTCATTCGATAGCAAGCCACTGTTCGCTCACGCAAATAAAAGAACGAAAAATGGAAAAATTGTAAGTAGTTAGCAATAAAATTCACAGAAATCGCAATTTAAGTAAGTTTTGTAAATATTTTAGGACGGGCATTAACAAACTCAACCAAAACCAAAAACAGATTATGGGCGAATTTATGAAGCAACACCCAAATTTAGCGAAGAACATGATAATACCGAACTGCGCCCAAGGTAAAGCGACAAGCATAAGGCTTTAGGAGGAGCTCTCCAGAAAATTGAATGCTGTGGGACCACCCTCAAAGGACGCTAAAATGTGGAGAAAAGTTAGTTTAAATATGTAAACATATGTATTTATGTATATACATTTGTAGGTTTTTGCAGATCAGAAGTACCAAGCTAAAAAAAAGCTGTCATTCAACAAGTCATCAAAGAGTCGTACAGGTGGAAGGCCATTCGAGGAGAAGTTTATCACAGAGGCGGAAGAAAATATAATAGAAGCTAGTGGCTTAGAAGTTGCAGTGGATGGCATAGTGAATGTGATCACCTTCGGCAGTTCGTCTTCAAAACGGCTCGTGGAGTCAAATTCGGTAACATATTTGGAGGGAGAGGTCGACGAAAATATGGCTGACGATTTCGCTGAAAATTTTATAAGTTCCGCAGCCAACGATTCGGAGAACGAATATGCATTTGTGGAAACGCCAAAGAAGAAGAAGAAGCAACCTACTGCAACTGATCCTAAGTTAGTGCTGCTGGAAAAAAATCTGCAAGTTTTAATTGAGTGTAGAACTAGCATGGACGCTAAGATTGACAGATTGCTTGAGATACAAGAGCGCCTTTTACAACTGAAAGAGATAAAATATAAAAACCAAATTGAGATGCAAAAAGTAGATTTAGAGATAAAAAAGCCAAATTGGACATGATTAATTGTCAAAAGAAGTAGTCAATACGAATGTACATGAAATACTTATGATCTCATACAAAGTATGTGTATAAAATTTATATATACATGGTATAAAATAACATGATACCTGAAATTAAACAAACCTGTAAAGAAGTGAATTTTTAAGACTGAATTAAAAACATATTTGAATATACAAGTGAATGTTTTATTTGGTTACGAATATTCTGTGTCTCTTCTCTAATGCAAACATCGTTAATTTCAAGATGTTCAACGCTAGGTTGATTAAAAGGAACTTTAAATTCCATGCATATGTTGTGCAGAGCCGAGCAAACATTACAAATCCAAGCAACTTTTTCTAGAATATATCTTGCCCGCTTCTCGTAACCCAGGATCTTCCAACGGCCTTTTAGGATTCCGATTGTCCGCTCAACTATGCACCTGGCCTTAGAGTGGCCATCATTAAATGAGCTTTCACTTGAACCATTTGCAGGTCTTCTGTAAGGTGTTATACACCACGGTTCAAGTGGATAGCCGGAGTCACCTAAAAAGTTTACATCCAAGAATGAAAATTGTACTTGCCAATTAATATTCCTAATCTTACCAAGAAGCCAGAAATTGTTATTCGCATTTAATCGGAACCGTTCTTCCAACAACATCCTTTCCTCGGAATGTTTCCAAACGAAGGAATCATGGGCTGCTCCTCCATATCTGGCATTTATTCCTCTAATCTTATATTGGTGATCGCATATCTATATAAAGTGTATATAAGAACATCAACATTGTAAGCGATACCCAATTCACATATGCATATTGAATTTACCACCATCACATTGATACTATGGAACCCTTTCCGGTTAAAAAACATATGCTCGTTGCTGCTGGGTTTTTGTAAACCAATGTGAGTACCGTCGATACATCCAATAACTAAAAGAAAGAATATTACCATCTACCTACAAAATAGTACGTGTATTTAACTTCCTCACCTCTGGGTATTTTGTACTTTTGATAGAACCACTCCATACAAGCTTTGGCTCATTCCAATTAAATAGTCATTGCCTACTGAATGCTGAAATCCACCACTTCCAAAAAAAGAAAGCGTTGCTGCCAATTGAAGCATCGGTGACACAGCTACACAAGAGTGGCAATGGAAGTCAATAGTTTTCAAAACGTATTGAAAGGCATCCTTGCTGAGACGGAATCTCTTGATGAATCTAAAAAAGAAATGTAAATTGAAAATACGGGAGACTGTATATTTTAAAACTTACGCTTTTTCTGGCAATAAAAGGGGATTGCTTTTGTCTCTCAACCGTCTTCTCATCAGACGTTGCTCATTTCTGTCGCTTTCGTCAGAAAAGCTTTCCAAACTAAATAATAACCATGGACGCAGCATGGTATTTTCTTTAGAATATTTATTGTTTTTCTGTTTACAAACATTTAAATGACACATCAACTGACATATTTTTGACATTTCTCTATTACAAATAGTTTTGAATATATTACATGACGGAACATCTTACGATCCGTTAGCAAACGTGTGCCATAACTCCAATATAGCCATTCGTAAGACCAGTCACGTAATTTATTTTAATACGAGTGCCGTTTCGTTCGCGGAACACATAATTCGATCCCTGATATCGTTGAGTCAAGCACACCCGATCATCGGGGGTAACATACTAATGTACTAATGATACTTATTAACGTGAAATAATAACGTGGCCTTTCTTCTGATAGCATAAAGAGGTTCCAATTAAAAATTACCGCGATATAAATTTCCCTAATAACAAATATTAGTTAAAAAAATAAGTTAAAAAGTCTACTCAAATCGTTTAAAGTAAATGCGTATTTGCCTAATTATCCTTTTTTCATTATTTTTTTTTACCGATTTCAAATAAATTTTCTAACTTATTTCCTTACTTTCTTTTGCCAATGTTTTGGTTTATGGCCTTAAAAATCCGTTCCGTTTCCATCACGACACAAATGCTGTACACTTTTTCTATAGCGAATTCGTATCTAGTTTTAATCTTATATTTTTAGGAATATTTTATTTTTAAGCCAGCAAGAAACCATTTAAGCACAGACTAATTGTAATTTTAGTGTTTGAAATGAGTGTTTCGGAATTTCGGAAGGCACATTTATCCATTTTATGCCTTTTGAAAAAGAGCAAAAATCAATAAGCTATTCGAGAAAACGGCAGGTTTTCATTAGATTAGTTTTCACGTACTTTAGTAAACCTTTGTATATCAACTCATAAGAAATTTGTTATTGCGTGTTTTCTGTTGTAAAAATACGAGAACCAACAATGCCCCAGATGGCAGAAATGCTGTCCAAAGACACTGTCGCAATGTATAATTATTTCTCCGTATAAGTAAAATGAAAAAGAGCCGACTCATTAAGAACCCTATCTGTTAAATAATGCGTTATACTCGTATAAGTAAGTACATATGGTTTTGGCGAGAAATTCAAAAACTTTCTATCATTTTGTGCAAGGCTTCGTGAATAATGTAACGCATACTCGCCGTACAAGTAAGGAGCGTCCTCTTTATTTTATACGGAATTCGCTGCTATGATATTCTACAAGAAGTTGCCTCTTTTCATTTAAATATTATTACGCGATAAATAACTTCTTATATAACGCAAACAATGCCATATGAATATCGTCAATATAAAAATGTGTTAGTTTTTTGTAAGTGTATTGGAGTATGGGTTTTGCTGCGGAACAAGCCCACGCGGTTCCGATGTGTTTCTCTTACTTTCGTATCCAATTCAACGCAAATATGTAGTTTGTTTCATAAAGTATTTAATATAGATATAAGGACAGATTTTTGTAGGATTATTATTGTTGTTAGGGGAGATACTACTGCGACCTTAAGATCTATTGTGCCCCCTATTTGTATTAAATAATTTCCTTTAGTCCAACTTCCGTAATAAAGCTTAAATCTCTGGAAGATATCCCACCGTCCATAATCAGATAGACATTTTTGGCGTTTGTGCATCAATGCGGAGCGTTTCTCCAGGACGTGTTTAGAAGTATCTTTCTCTTCCCTACAGAATCTGCAACGTTCTTGCGAACATATTCCTAGTTTATTTAGGTGATTATTCAGCCTTCAGTGTCCTGTAAGAATTTCAGTGATCATTCTCAAGTTGTTCTTTGAGAAGCGCATGCATTCCCTAAATCTTGTTTGGTGGTAACTACCCAAATAAGATTTTGAGTGCTCCAGACCTGGTAGATTGTCCCCTTTCCTTAACCCTGAAAAAGGTTCGAGGCCTATAAACGGAGTTGATGCCCCTTTTTTTAAAAGCATGTTCGCGATCTCATTTCCAAAGATTCCAGCGTGATCTGGCAACCAAAGAACCCAGACCCAGTTCGTCAAACCAAGTATGTTTAGCTTATCAGTTTTGAGGTTACCTGGTTGGATTTGAGGGCGTTTATAGCTGCTTGACTGTCCGATAGAATAGAAATATTCCGTACCCGGTAGTAACGCTGGAGGTTAAACTCCGCATACCTTTCTATAGCATAAATTTCTGCCTGAAAAATATACATCTGTGTGCCCATTGATACCGAATAATTAATCCTCGGTCCATACATACCGACTCCGGTATCCTGTTCGGTAAGCGAGCCGTCCGTGTACCAGGTAATCATTTAATGGTTTATTTTGTAGGTCCCACCCAACTTCTTTTGTTGTGGGGTTTCCAAAGCAGTCTTTGATCTCGTATTACCCCTAGAAACTTTACCTCCTTTTGGATTCTATGTTTATTACGTCTAGACGAATCGGCTTAAGGCCGATTATAGTTCTTTGGGAATTGCACCACAGTGGTTTTGGTCAGATTGCTTCCCCGACCAACCTTAGTGCACCACCTTCTGGTAACACTTCGACCCACTTGGATTCTATCCCACAGAGTGTCTAGAAATTCTCTTCTGAATAACAGTACTATGTAATCCGCATAACACTGGCAGGTAAGATCAGTTTCCGTTAGCGTTTGAAGAAGTTCATCTACAACAAGGTTCCGCAGTAGTGGCGATAATACTCCGCCTGGTGGGCAACCTCTTGTTGTGAGCAGCATGCTGATCCAATTCACTGCCCGCTGCTTAAGGCTATGTTTATGGCCGCTTGTGACGTATTATCAAAGCCCTTTCAATATCCAGGAAAGCCGCTACAGCTCTATCCTTATTATCTAGGCTATCTTGGAATTCTCCTGTCAGTTGATAGAGGGCAGTTTCCGTAGAGCGGCCAGTCCTATTAGCATGTTGACAGGCGTGCAGTGGGTGACTCGCAAGAGTTGTGGGCCTAATTAGTCGTCCACTATATTTTCCACTACCGTTTTTTTGTATGATACATTGAAATACACCTAAACAAAATAAAAGTGTAAGCTTTGAATTTTCTATATATATTATGTTATATTGTTATTTGCTTCTCACGTAAAATGGAAAATTTGGATGTTATGAAATTTGTGTATACTAAAGCAGACCTTAACCAAAAATTGAAAATTGTCAGTAGCAAAAACAACCCTATTGTGCGATTGTGAATTAGAGTGACGTAACATAATTTTAATCTATTTCTTTGCACGAAGTAGAATTTGCTAGTAATGCTCTGCTACCGACCGGGTTTCGTTGTATTACTAAGCAGATGAAAAGACAAGATATATTTTCTAACAATAACGTATAACTTTTTCTTATGGTATTTAAAAATAAAAATAGATAAAAGTCGAACTTATTGATTATGAAAAATAAAAACTCAACTTGTCCAGAAAAAATATTACTAAAAAATCATATTTCGATAAGATTTCAAAGTCATGTATACTATTCTTTTTTTAAAATCATAACTAATTATAAGTACCTTTTAATATTGTAACCTTTTTAATTCACAGGAAGGAAGCTCTTGGCTCAATGGGAAATGACGCCCCACTTGCATGTTTGTCTTCTTTCCAACCGCTGATTTATGATTATTTCAAGCAGTTGTTTGCACAAGTCACTAATCCACCCATCGATCCATTTCGTGAAAAGGTTGTAATGTCCATGCAAAGTCCTTTAGGACCAGAAGCTAATTTACTCAAACCATCTTCAAAACAAGTGCATAGAATTTGGCTGCAAAATCCAATTTTGAGTATTCCTGAAACGAATTTATTAAAGCGGAATGCACACAGAGGATGGAAAACGAAGGTGTTGGATATAACTTTTGAATTTGAAAAGGGTGTAAGAGGCTACATTGAATGCATTGATAATATTTGCCATCAGGGGTTTAATGCTGCTTCTTCTGGTTTTCAATTGTTAATTATTTCTGATCGAAATGTTGGACGTGGAAGAGTTCCTGTATCGGCTTTGCTTGCACTTGGTGCTTTACATCATTTCTTAATAGAAACTTTACAACGAATGAAAGTGGGAATTATAGTAGAAACGGCTGAAGCTCGTGAAGTTCATCACATATGTGTACTGCTTGCCTATGGTGCAGATGCCATTTGCCCATATTTGGCCTTTGAATTAGCACAGGCACTTCGAGATGATTGTGTTATAAGTGCAGATATAAGTGATAAAAATATTTATTTTGCTTACGCTAAGGCTATTGAGACGGGTGTCGCAAAAGTCATGGCTAAAATGGGTATAAGCACTCTGCAATCGTACAAGAGTGCTCAAATTTTTGAAGCTGTAGGAATAGGAGAAAAATTAATTAATAAATGTTTTCGTGGTACAGCGAGTCGGATTGGTGGAATAAGTTTGGAAATTGTAGCCAAAGAAGCTCTTGAAAGATATAACATGGCATTTGGCGATACAGTGATTGACACCCACATTTTAAGGAATCCTGGTAACTACCATTGGCGTCATGGGGGTGAAGCCCATATAAATGAACCTGCTGCTATCGCAAATCTGCAAGATGCTACTTTAAATAAGAACTGGAGTACCTATGAAGCATATAAGTCAACAACATTAGAAAGTGTACAAAAGTGTACCCTCAGAGGACAACTTGAGTTCGTTAATTGTAAGGAAAAAATTAATATTTCGGAAGTGGAGCCTGCAACAGAAATTGTGAAACGGTTCGTAACTGGTGCAATGAGTTTTGGAAGCATTTCTCTTGAGGCTCATCAAACATTGGCTATTAGTATGAATCGAATTGGAGGTAAAAGTAATACCGGCGAAGGTGGTGAAAATCCAGAACGTTATTTAGGTAAGTCTTTTTTATGCAAATTCGATTTTTTTAAAAATAGTTTTATATATGTATATATCGGCGGCCGTTGTGTCGGAGATCCAGGCATCAAATCTCAAACGGACGCTTGTAACGCATAATCAAATACAGGTTTTTTATACTAGTGGCGAGCAATGAAAACTTCCAAGGGTATTTCTGCCATGAGAAAAACAACTGCCCTTCGGTGTCGGTAAAAAACTGCAGGTCCCTCCATTTGTGGCACAACACACAGCCGCACAACACAAATAAGCAATAGAGTTTAAGCGCCAGAGAGTAGAGTTTTACAATTGAGTATTTTGCCGAAGTACCGGGAAAACTTTTTTAAATATTTATTGGATATGTTGTGAGCTGTTTGTAAGTTTTTATTAAGGACCTTTAACGAAATGCATTTTATGCAATGATGAAATAGCCACTTTGTTAAAAAAAAGAAAGTGTCGACTATCTAACGCAAGTCACTATTTTCCAATCCTCAATCCCCTTTCTTCCTCTGATCGAAAAAAGCATAGAATTGAAAGAGTACGAATTTTCGATTTAATTTTACGACGATGGTTTTACGATAATAAAGATATTTCAGAGCTAAAGTAAAACATGTACTAGTTTCGTAACAAAAAAGGAAGCAATCGCCATCTTTTGTTTTGTGTTTATTTTTGATTTACTTCATTACATGTGTGACGGGTAAATATGAACAGTAGAAAAGGCGTTAAAACAACAAAGTTTAGCAACGAAACTTAGCAAGCATATCAACTGCGGCACAACGCATAGAAAAAACGTGGGCACAATATTAAAAAAGCAGTTGACAACAGCAAGGTGTAGAGTGTAGCAGAGTGAATTTTTAAAAATAATTTGTTTGTCAATCTGTTAAACCGAACCACGCCAACGAACGAAGAAGGCTGCCCGAAAGCAGTTTTGTGGAACGCCAGCAAGCGCCATCAGCGAACGATTGACACGAAACTGACCTACATTTGCATGCCAGTAAAAATTTGCTACTTTGAAAATGTACATATCACCACGTTTGCTCAGATTACAGGATTTATGTAAGTCTTAGATAGAAGACAGCCATGTATGCATACTAACGATCATTGTGTATATGAGGCAAATTTATGCTCTTTCTTTGTGCACAAAGCCGCTGTTGTTCTGCGGTGAACATCATGTTTAAGTGGAAATAAATGATTTTTTCGTAACTTTTTATAACCTTACTTCCGGTAAATGTTGTTTCCATTAGGTAGACCTTGCTCGCACTTTAACTGATTCGCGGGCAAAGTGCAAGTTTATCGGACACCAGGAACATTTCGCCAGATTGAATTGTTGCTACAAACGAAACTACGCAAAGAAATGTGCAGTGGCGGAATCAAAGCACACAGTAGGTAAAATCGAAAGCAGCGTCATCGAAGAAATTAAATGTAAAGGCGGAAAATATCGAGCCTTGATTCACATGGGTAGCGATCATTCGCTTCTCCGAAGAATAGCAGAAAAAATTGCAAGCTTTCTGAAGGATTTCAGAAACAGTTCAACGCAAATAAAGTTATCAAGCCAATAGTGGGCAGGCGATACAAGGTGAAATTTTCTAAACCGTTCATCTATTTTAAGTGAGTTGCTGGCTAATGAGAAGTTACGACCTAACGAAGTAAAACGAGAAGAGCAGAATGTGCGTTGATTATCGTGCGTTGAAAACGGTAACCATACCTATTAATTTTCCTTACGGCGTTAGATTTGAGCAACGGGTATTACCAGGTACTGGCTGCGGATGAATGTAAGAAATAACGCATGAAGGTCGGTACGAACACAAAGGTATTTCAAGAATTGGTGGTGAAAATTGTATCAACACTCAAGCCAAGAAATAAGGTGGTTAGCTGTGAAGGGTGAGTCAATCATAGACATACCATCCTCAGCAGAAAGTATGGAATTACTACTTGAGGCTTTGGAAGCGGTGAAGAGAGACGGTTTAACGTTGCGACCTTCTAAGTGTAAATGTATCCGATAATGTTAACTTTCTGTCTTTGAGGTATAGAGAGCGTAAAGCACTAAGAGAAATGCAGATGTTATGTAATAAAGGCAACTGCTGGGATAAACCGATAGAAGAAACAGATAGTAAGCAAATCCATTGACCATATTGTTTAAGAATGACGTTTGTTTCGAATGGACAACAACTCATCACAAAAGATTTACGAAATTAAAAGTCATATTTGGGTATTCGGTATCTGTTGTATATGACTGGAGACAAGCTCTACGTTTGAGTAGTTAATCTTAAGCGTCAAAGTGAGGAGATTATGAGGGCTGAAACCAAACACTTTTCAGCTGCAGTTTAGTGCGGCTTTTGGTATTCGTTTGCTGGACCACCTCGGCCAATCTACTCGCTGAGTCTGGCCAGCAAGGGATATTATCCATCAGGCTCGATTTGGCTGCAGAGTACATAGCCGGGCAAGAGGCCGCTCGGAAGCAAGTCCATTCCGACGGCCTCGGCATACTATAGCGCTCTTTATAGAGTGAGCAATGCTAAGTAGGCGGAAATCAACTAATCTATGTGTATATTCAGAAGCCTTTTTCTGCGGGCAATCATGCGTTTCAAAGCATCTAAAAACTTATCCGTAGACAAATCTGACACCACCTCGATGTGAACGGGTTTGAACACCAGGCATACAAATATGGCTATGTATAATTTCGTAGGACCCTTGCCGCGTATGCGGAGGTATGTATCAACAGGACCACAGAAGTCGATACCAACGTTTCTGAACGGCTTGTCGGCGATTTGTTGTTGTCAAATTTCCCATTATTTGATGCTGCAGATTTGGGCGGTACCGGACGCAGTGCACACAAGACCGTACAATCTGACGTGCCACATCTCTAGCCTTAACGATCCAGAATTGTAACCTTAGCAATGCTTAGCCGGCATGATAGTTCCGTAGATGGAGGTGGCGAACGTAGGTCATGACGAATTCGGAACCTCGTGGTAGCAGTATAGTGTGCTTCTGACGGGAAGGAATATTAGCATTTTCCAACCTACCGCCAACCTTAATGAGTAAAAATCCCGACGAATCATCTAAAAAACAAGTATTTTAAATTACCTTAATTTTTGTTGTTGCAGCAGGCGAAACTCTTCAGGAAAATGCTGCTGTTGTAAATTCCAGACAATACAGTTCAATGCATGTGACAGTTCTTCTGGAGATGGCAACGCAATATCGAACTTGCGTATTTTTCTGCATGCATACGAGAATCGCCACAGATATGCGACGACGCGGAGGCAGCGATTATAGGAACTGAATTTGTTGATTGCTTCTATTAGCGTGTTGACATCTACAGAAATAGTGAATGCAGTTTTACGTCTCTCACTATTTAGCACTGCTATATCCAGTTCACTCTGTTTCTGAACTGGCCATTTTCCCGACTGAAACTCTGTTATTGTACAGCCCCGAGAAACGATATCAGCAGGATTACTTTTTGTTGGAACATATGTACTTCCATTGGCCACCTACCGTTAGCTCCTGAATGTCTGACACTCTGTTACCGACAAAGGATGATAACGTTGCAGAGTGCTGCTGGAGCCAATGAAACACAATTTGGGAATCCGACCAAAAATACACATTGCATTGCTTATGTTATAGATGTTTAATTTTCGCATACAGCTTGCTTAATAAATGTGCACCACAAAACTCAAGTTTTGGCAGCGACTGTTTCTTCACAGGCGCGATGCGAGACTTCGATGTGAGCAACTGAATATTGTAACCACCCATGCCGGTTTCAGTACGTACATAAAAGCAACAGCCATATGCGCGAAGGGAAGCATCGCAAAAACCATGCAACTGTATTTCGTTGCATTCAGCTTGCAGGCAGTAGCGGGGTACTGTCAGTGATGAAAGAGAAGTGAGCGATGACAAGCAGTTTACCCATGCAGTTTGAAGCGTTTGTGGGAGTGACTCATCCCAGTCGACCTTCAAGAGCCAAAGCTCTTGCAGGATGATTTTTGCAACAATAATTAGTGGCGATGGATTGCTTTCGCCACTAATTATTGTTGCAAAAATCATCCTGCAAGAGCTTTGGCTCTTGAAGGTCGACTGGGCGGGTCGAATAATGACGATACAATCGACAGAATAGTTCTTTTAGTTATCTTATTGCTACTTCCTTTAGGAGTAAATGTAAAAAGAAATCTATCACTTTCTTGGTTTCAAGTTATGCCAAGTGCACTAGTTACTGCATCATCAACAATATTCAATTTCTAACAGCTCTGGACTTCGACGAAGTTGGGATGGTTTGAATGCCACATTCCACGTCGAAGTATTTCTGTTTTAATTCCATGTAACTAGGCAACGTCATTAGCCCCGCATAATAAATCATCTACATAAAACGATGACTTTGCCACTGAAGCTCCGAGCGGCAACTCTGCCATATATAAACCAGCTAAGTGTTGTAGACTTCGAACGGCCAAGTATGGAGCCGACGCCGTACCATAGGTGACGGTGTTCAACTCATATGTTTGCAATTCGTCATCGGGTGATGTTCTCCAGAGAATATACTGATATCTTCGTTCGCTAGGCTTTATCAGTACCTGCCGATACATTTTTGTTACGTCCGCTGTTAATGCAAAGCGGAACATACGAAATCGTAATAACTGTATGTACAAGTCATCTTGAAGCGATGGACCAACTAAGAGTAAGTCGTTTAATGAATATTGCGCTGATTTGCGGCACGAAGCGTCGAACACAACTCGGAGTTTTGTTCAGACGCTTGTTGGCTTTAAAACACAATGGTGTGGTATATAATAATGAGGACTATTTGCCTTCGGTGCTGACACTAGTTTCATATGGCCAAGTTGTTTATTCTCCTGCATGAATGCTATATACTGCGAACGTAGTTCAGGCGACTGTTGAAGCCTACGTTCCAACACAAGAAATCGCCGACGAGCAATATCGATGGAATTTCGAGACAGTCTGGAGTTTGTTTAAATGGTAAACTGACTACAAGACGGCCATTGGGTAGTTATACCAACTACCGGTCGTTTTTGAATAGTGCTCTTCGCACATTCGCTGCTCCGGATGAAGAGAATGGCATGGTGTATCAACAGTGTCTATGGTCCACAAATGTTGCAGGTTTGTATCGATAGACATGTTATACGACAACATACATGACTTAGGTAAAGCTGGTTGATGGTTCTCATATCTGCCGGACACCACCCAACCAAGAAACGTTTTTTGAAGAGTGGGTCGATCTCTTCCAAGCTTTATTTGTCCAACAGATAGCAAATCGAAAAAGGTTTCCGTTCGATGTAAAATGTCGACGCGACGAGATTTATTAAACGATTCGTCAGCTAAAGGTGTGTTAGCTGGAAGATTCCAGTTCGAGGTGTCGATTTCACCATCGGGTTTATATGCAATACGTGGCGTAATACAGAATTGCAGCGACAATCCAAATGAAGTAACCCGCGACTTGATAGCAGTAGTGGCGCAGAAATTAATGTTGGTGCGTGAGTCACCGATACTGCGAATTCCAACGTGCTGCTTGTCTCGGCGGAAATGAAGTTTTTGAGCAAACTCTTCTGTCATAAAATTTACTTGCGAACATGAGTCCAACAGTGCTCTGCTAACTTGTATGTACCCGAAGAGTCCTTAACGAAAACCATGGCTGTTGCTAAAATGACATTGCCGCCATGCGACAGGTTGCTATGTGAGTACGTTATGGCAGCGCCAGGTTGCGACGACGACGACGTTTGCGACGAATTTGATGTGGATGGCTATTGCGTAGGCGGACGCTTCTCATTGTGAAGCAATGTATGATGCGAACGGCTACAGCTACGGCATTTATGCTTCGAAGGGCACCTTACCAATCGATGACCAGTACCATGAAATGGCAAACGTTGATGCCAACCGTTGACCTTGCTTGGCATAACCTAATTGCGTTGCAGTTTCCGCTTTCGCATGAAGCGTAGTACCACTAGATATCAGAAACTGGCAGTGCCGGTCCAGTAGATGCGAACATTGTTCCCACGTAGGCAGTGTATTCAAATTAAGTGCTTCATTCCATTTATTGCGTGTTTGTTGATCACACTTTTCTATGACGATATAAATAAATATAGCCTGTCCGATATTTGATGCGGTACCTAGCGAGGACAATGAGCTGTACATCGCGGTTGCTTTGTCGATTAGGCTACGCAGTTGAAGACCATCAGGTTTATTAACTAGGTGGAGTTTAAATAATGCAGCAATCGTTTCTAAAAAAGTCAGTGTAGGATTATCACACTGTGCATTGAGACGATCTATAGCATTTAGATAATTTCCACTTGTCACTTGAAATGCCTGCACTGCCTCAAGTGCAGGACCCTTCAAGCAGTTCAACAAGTGATTGAACTTTTCAATGTTTGAGAGATTTTGTTCACGTGCTATAATTTGGTTAAACGATGTGATGAAGTTTTTATAATTTGCGCGATTTCCATCGAAGACAGGCAATGAAAGCCTGGGAAGCCGAGACAATGCGAAAAGGGTTGGTGAGGGTTGAGCGTCAACCACAGTGTTGTGCAAGTCTTCTCCCAACTGATCCTTTATACACGGTTTTATCTTCACGTAGCTGTCTTCTAAGTCAGCTCGGCCTCAACGAGGTGATTACAACGAACAAGGCTATTAGTTATATTAAGTACCGAAAGCGAAGCGATATATGTACAGAATTGGTTGATTCGCAACAACAAAACAGCAAGCAGGCAGAATGATTGCAGCGCAGTAGAAATGTCAATAGCTGTAGCGGAGATCTTCCAATAACGAAGGATGACGAGAAGCAGAGAAAACAGAGACACACCGGTAAAATCGAATGTTAATTGTTTATATGTTTCTGCGGTGCCCTGTTAAGCGACGTGTAAGTGAAAGAGTAGTAGCGCAGTTTTTGCCCTTTGCGATAAACAGTTTAGCGAGTAATTTCACACACGGCCCCATGTTGGGCGCTAAATGTATATTCAGAGGCCTTTTTCTGATGTGTTACGACAAAGGTTAGACAAGTGTGAAGCGCGACTGTGTGAAAATTAAGCCGAACGACAGTAACAAAACGACCTCCACTGATGGTGGTGAAGGTGTGCTCGCGATTTACTTGTTTAAATCCGAATTCCTTGTAAAAATAGTAAATATTCATTCGAATAAAACTTATCCCGAATACCCCTTATAATTGTAAAACTGGTGCTGACTTCGTTCGACCCCACAAACACCACGAAGTGCATAAAGATGCCAGTCACGTAGTACTCTCCGGAATTGTTTAACGCGAAGAAGAGGGAGAAACCCCAGCGATTTTCTATTTCCGAGAATGAAGGGTAGCAGAAATAGGATTTCTAAGTACACGCTTTCGCATGTATCTTCGTTCGCCGCGTTAACGGATTGTATCATTATTGTCATAACTAAAGCAACAAAGCCACCACTTTCACGGATAACAAGATAGTGGCTCAGATTACAATCATTCGAATAACCGGCAAGGTTGTAAAATGCTGCATGTTCACGGAATAAAACAAGTACCACACTTGCCTCCAAACGATATTACTGGGCTGTAGAAAAATAGTTACCGCTGTCTAAGGAATCCATCGGATTTCAGCGGGCTCGTAAAAACAAGTGATATAAGGAGCAATGCCGTACCGCTACGGAACGTAAATACGCTACTAACAGTTCCACATTGCGATCGGGCGAATCGCGAGCTTTGCGGGAGCGTTGTCGTGAGTTGATGAAGGAAACAAAATTAATGTTTCATGTTAAAAAGAGGGATACTGTTTCCTGGAGGAATGACAACGGCGACCTGGTGACAGATGTCCAAAGCATACTGAAATTATGGAGGAAACATTTGTCCACACTGCCTAATGGTAGCAGCTGCAGCCACTTTAGCCAACCCGAATCCCCAATAAACGATAATGGACCTGACGTACATACACTCTTCTGACTGATGGCTAATCGGTCGCCGGCTGCGCTATTCAAGTACGGCAGAGATGAGCTGGTTAAGTGCATCCACGAGCTCATTTCTGGAAATGATCGCATGTCCTCTGCCCAATCCACAAGATGGGTGACCCTGTAGTTTGCGCCAACTATCGCGAGATAAGACTTATTTATATTACGTTTGACGTTATGTTAAGCGTATTGTGTGAAAAAACGTAAACCCACCGTCAATCAACTGATTGGACCATATAAGTATGGCTTCATTCATGGTAAATCTATCATCACCATATATTCTAAATGCGCCCGATCTTGGAAAATACAACTTTTATCGACTACAAAGCCGCTTTCGACACCACAAGAAGTTGCCTATATGCCGCAATGTCTGAATTAGATATCCACTCAAAATTAATACGGCTTTATGAAGTATCTCCTGTCGTCAATTAGACTTGGAGCATATCACTGTTGAACGTTATGACTATGAAAAAGAAGAGTACTTTGTTCACTTAGGAACTAGAATTAAAATAAATACAACGTCAGCCTTGAAACTCAACGGAGAATCTCTCTTGCCAACAAGTGCTACTTCGGACTGAGTAGGCAATTACACAGTAAAGTCGTCTCTACGGATTACACTCTATAAGTCTCTAATTATCCCCGTCCCATTGTAAGGCGCAGAAGTTTGGACGATGTCAAAAAAAACGGCATACAGAGTTCAACTTGCACTGAAAAACTGGCCCTAAGTACTCAATTCTCCGACACAGGTACTTTGATTTGAAAAATGCTACAAATCTTATTTATGCCAGATTAAAAAGAATTTAATAGAAAACCATAAATCATTTTATGATTTCGTTAACTCGAAGCGCAGAGTAAACTTGTTTTCCGTCCGCCATGAGACATCAAAACGTCGTGTTAAGGGACAGTCAATCCATCTCGCACATGATTGACCAGTTCTTCAGGTCCAATTATTCTATCAACTCGCCTACAAACAAAGATTGTCCGATGACCACCGCTACCATACCTACTGTATCTGCCGAAGAAGTGTTTCATTACTTAAGTACCTTAAAGGAATCTTATAAGTCCGGCCCGAATTTGAGCCCGACTTGCTTCCTTAAAAAATGTGCTGAATATCTGTTTGAACCCTTATCTCTTAAACTTGGAGTTTTCCCATTGGCTTGGAAGGAATCGTTCATTATACCCCTACACAAAATTGGTAGTAGGTCCTCTATAGAAAATTATCGAGGCATAGCAAAGTTTTCTACTATTCCAAAACGATTTGAAGTTATTGTTGTTGACCGTTTAACGTATTCCATATCTACTGCTATTTCTACCTCGCAACATGGGTTCTCTAAAGGAAACTCAACTACATATTACCTACTTACTTGAGTTTACAACTCCGTTTGATAGGATTTAGAGAAATTTTGCATACCGATGTTATACACGGTGTCCAATAATTGCGGATACAAATTTTATAACTTACTTTAAAATCTGAAAAGTGAGCTTAGCCTTTTAGTTCTGTTATAAAATAAGTACCATTACTATCATAGCCGAATTCAAGTTTTGAAAGTCGTATTATAGCTGTTGAGTGCGATATATTGCAAACGTCAAGTTATTGTTAATGCTTTTTTGAAAGGCTGACGACAGTGCGCAATATTCAAAGAGCTAAAGAAAGCGGGGGTCAAGCGTGATTTTGTTTATAAAACTATGAAACGGTATAGAGAGATTCCTTCCATCAAAAATATAATAAGAAGTGGACGACCGCGAACGGTTCGCACCAGCAGAATTCGTATTTTCTGATGAAAAATTGTTCGTTCTATAGCAGTCTTTCAACTCTCAAAATGATATAGTACGTTCAGTGTCCCTAAAAAATATTCGTACCACGGTTTCAAAACGCTTCTTCATTGATGGTTTGGGACGGATTTTGGAAACGGAGTAAGTTACCGCTAGTTTTGATCCAAAGAAGGGTTTAAGTAAATGCAGTATACAACAAAAACAAGCCGACCTGTAATCCGTAGTACTTCGTAGTTGTCGCAATTTCTTTGGTGATTATTATTATTGTTTTTAACAAGATCGAGCACCTTCACATGCGGCATATATCGTCCAACAATGGTGTGAAATAAATTTGGCCAACTTTTTGCATAAGGACGAATTGCCACCTAGCAGTCCTAACCTCAATCCATTGGCCTTCTTTGCATGGGGTTACATTATTTTAAGGTAAGCGAATGAAACGTTAAAAATGTATGGTCTATAATATGGGACGAAATGTCGATGGATATAGTTCGTTCTCCTGTTTGGAGAAGGCAGAACTAACTGCGCGGTTGTTACGGCCCATGATGTCAATGTCCTCGGCGTACGTTAGCAATTGGTTGCTATTATAAAATATGGTGTCTGTCCGATTTAATTTTTCGGCTCGAATTATCTTCTCCAGCATTAGGTTAAAGAAATCGCTCGACAAAGAGTCACCTTGTCTAAAACCTAGTTTGGTATCAAACGGAGCTGGTGGTGTTGCTCAACGTCATTAAACATAGCCGTATAAGTTTTGCCGAGATACCAAATTCAGACATTGCGGCAAATAGGGAACTTCTTCTCGTGCTGTCGAAGGCGGCTTTAAAGTCGGAAAAATATGGTCTGTGTCAATTCTTCTTTCTCGGGTCTTTTCCAAGATCTGGCGTAATGTGAATATCTGGTCGATGGTAGATTTACCAGGTCTAAAGCCACTCTGATAAGGTCCAATCACTTCATTGACAGTGGGCCTAAGTCTTTCACACAATACGCTCGTCTTTCAGACACCCGCTCGCAGCCGCACCTACTGGACTACAGACGCCGCTGACCCTGGTGAACCTTAAGCCGAATAGTCGAAGTGGCCTCACCAGGTTCGCCTTCTAATTTTAGCTCACTCCCAAACGGATGTTCGGGAGCTACCCAGAGGATATGCGAAAGAATCGCTCTGGCCACTCCTAAGTCAATGGCAGTCAGAAACTTTCCCTACTTTCGTGGTCTTCTGCACACGGACCCATCCCATCGATTCTTTATGAAAAATCTGTTCTTTTACCAGCTGACATGCCTACCTATATGATTCACCTTGAAACAGGTATATCCCCGCAACACCTACCATCCTTCGGGCGCACTTGTTATTCATATTACCGTGTTTCAGTTTGCTGGCGCATACTCTTTGAGGAGGCTTACATGTAAAACATATCATGTATGGTAAATAATTAAGGAAATATGGACATATGTACATATAATAAAACAATGAAATTCATCTATTAATTGCACATTGTATGAACTAACCAAAACTAAAAGAACCAAAAAAAAAAAAAAAAAAACGTAGGTACTATATAAACTATATATATAAACGTATGTAAATTATCTGATTCTTTATTATCACTTTATTAATCATATCATGCTGTGTGATGAGTTCTCTGTTACAAACTGAAACTTACATTCTAAAGCTAATGTTTTAAATAAGTAGGTCCATGCACCTTGTTGTGGTTGTTGTGTTCCGTAATTCGATGTTAGTAGTAGTTGTAGAGTTATTGCAGCGGATACGACGCCGCTAACGCTGACTCAGGCCACGCGCGGACTTTATTGTTGACAAAGGGCTGCTTATGTTAACTCCTCCCCTTCTAAATGAAGGCTGTCTACGGGCTTCTTAAAATTGTTTATGATGTTCTGAAGGACGTGGGATTTGCGTCTTCTTTTTCGTTCTTGGTATAGTTTAATTAGAACGTAACAGGAAATTAGTATGACAATGCTACTGAGACCTGATTTCGTTGGTCCTATCATAGTCCTCCCTTCGATTTTCCCGATAAAACGCAGGTTTTCCATACTTATCCTGTGAAGGTATGGAAAACTCAAAATCTCTCGATGACTGCGGAGCGCCGTCGATGCTGATCCTTGTAATTTTTTAAACATGCCGTTTAGGTTTTTGAAGTAGGATCCATTAATTTGAATCTCATGTTCTTAGGAAAGTAAATAAGTTACCTTTATGGTCTTCTCGGTGTCTGCGGTAGTATTGACTAAAGCGGTATTATCGTTAATGATGATTATGCCATCATCGACCACCATAATTGGTTCAAGGTGGCTAGGGCGAGTGCTGCAGTGGGCAAGATTACCAGAACGAAGCTGCTGCGTGCATTGTAATTTTTTGCAAAACGTTGATGTGAGTGTTGCGCTGCAATTTCCAATCGCCAAAATTTGATTATGACAATCGGCAACATTGTTGTCATTCCCAAGGTGCAGGATTGTTCCGTTGTGATGGACAGGAAAAATAATAATTTTCTTATAGACTAGTACTGGCTTAGGATATTTGATAATAAAATGTAGAAGGCTACAGTCTAATAGAACCTTAATATATGATACCTCCATTAAATCAGTGATAGTTGTGTTTGTAGAGCGCATTTCAAGAATGTTTTTTATATCATTTGAGTTAAGCAACATGGGATTTATTATCCCTATCTTTGCAAGGGTAGTAGTTGAAATTAAAGTTTCAATGTCATTTATAATGATCCTTGCAAGCAGCATTTCATACAAGTGACCAGTGTCGATCTGTCCTGCTTTTGAGTTTTTAATGATGTGGTTAACCGTTTCCGTCAGTTCATTTATCTTTTCTTGTATCCTTGTGTTTATTTCTACCTGATGTCGCTCTGAGTCTACGAGTTCCTGTTGTCGGAACTTCAAGTTTTCGAAGTCGTCAAAGTCAGGCGTACCTGCGATAACCTTTAGGGCAGTATCCAAAATGGCAATGCTCCTAGCCGGTCTGTGATGTATGTCCAGTGTTGTCAGAAACACCTTTATATGTGCAATGTCTGCGTCGAGTAACATTCTCATATGGGATAGAGGGAATTGCGTTGTTAAGCCTTTGGCTTCCTTAACTATTCCCTTGTATACTGTAAGATTAGTTGTATGCCTTAGATAGCCAAATTCCTTGTTTCGGAAACAATTTAATGGTTTATCGGTTCCTTCTATCGTATGGGATAGTGACATTTCGCTGTGGATTGTATCCAAATCTGATTGGGCATCCTCCTCTATAGCGCGGATGTTCTGTCGTGACAGCGCATCAGCAACATGATTTTCCTTGCCCGGTTTGTAAAAAATTTGAGCGTTGTGATCGTCGATAAACGCTTTCCAGCGTTTAATTTTGGCATTTGAGTTTCGGTCTGAAACCGCAAACGTTAGTGGCTCATCGTGTGTAAAAATGTTTAAATTTTAACGCAATAGAGATAGATTCTAAGGCTTTTTAGGGCCCAGACTATGGCAAGTAACTCGCGTTCGTTTGTTGCGAAGTTTTGGTCACGATCTTTCAAAATCAATTGGCCTATTGCCTTGTGACAGTACTGCCCCTATACCCAAAGATGAAGCGTCTGTCGTTAGATCAAATGGCTTCCTGAAGTCTGGGAAGAGTAAATAACATCCTCCGATGTAAGGACTTCCTTCAATTTGTTAAAAGCAAGTGATTGTTTTTCGCATTTTTCAAACCAAAGGGAAGCCTGCAGAATTCGTATTTCCCGTTGCCTACCTAGAAAGCGGTATTTTCTCTATCGGATTCTGCGAGAGTTATTTGGTGGAAGCCCGATTTCAGGTCAAGTGTTGTGAAATACTTGGCCTTTCCTAGATTTGATAGTATTACGGTTACATTGGGGATGTGGTATTTGTCATCGATGGTTTTTTGGTTTAATTTTCTGAAATCTATCGCAAGGCGTTTCTTCACATTGCCTTGTTCGTCCGTTCCTTTTTTGTCTACAACCCATATTGGGTTGTTGTATGGTGACCTAGACGGTCGGATAATACCATTTTTTAGTAAATCGCGAATTTCAGTATTCACGAATTCTGCTACACCCATTGGGTCGTCATTAGGATCAAAAAAACTCGTAATAAATTTTTCACCATTGTTTGAAATCTGCGCCTTACAACCTCGGGTACTTCTATTGTCTTCTACTCGTGTGAAATTCACATATGCACACTATAAAAACTTTATTTCCTCTGAGCCATTATTGGTTATTATTTTTTTAAATTTTAAATCTATTGTTGCGTCTGTTTGCGTTAGCAAATCCAGACCTATTATTTCGTCGAACGTTGAAAGAGACGGGAGTTTGTGTCGAAAAGGTTGACCGTGCATTTTTCTTTAATGTGAGTAAAGCCATGGAGCCTGATGAATAAAAACAAGCAATTGCTTTTTTTGACCTTTTGCTTAAATTTCAATGAATAAAAATCCAAGCAATTGCTGTTTTTATAAGCATTTGCTATTTCTATAAGCAATTGCTATTTTCATTCAGCATTTACTTGTTTCTATAAGCAATTGCTAAATTCCGAATGAATAAAAGAAGCATTTGCTATTTTTAGGTAGCATTTGCTTACGATTTTTTAAGTCTGCTCTACCCCATGCTAAATTTTTTGGAAATTAGTTTTTATTCGACTTTCCTTCGCGCAACATTTAACTATGGCGCAGTTTTTGACTATTCGTAAACGAAAATACTATAATGTGCGAAGAGAATGTAAAAATGAAGACTTTCGGAAGCTATATCGATTCAATCGTGAGAACGTAGAGTGGTTGAGTACCTATTTTTTGGACGAAACTTGCGAAAAACGAGGAGGTGCGTTGTCAGCATTTGAAAAAATGAAGATCTTTCTGCGCATAATTTCCGATCCGGGCTATCAAAATAGCGTAGCAGAAGAGGTTGGAGCTCATCAAACTACAGTTTCCAAAACTTTTAATTTGGTAATGAGTGAAGTTTTAAAGAAGGCACATGTGTGGATTAAATTTCCAAAGTCTGGCGCGGAAATGACTGCTGCTAAAAATTGATGGAGGGAAGCGTACTCTTTTCCAAATTGTGTCGGAGTGATAGACTGCACACATGTTCGAGTTCCGAAATTACAAGCATTCGGTGACGAGTACGTCAACAGAAAGGGCTTTACGAGCATAAACGTTCAGGCAACTTGTAATGAAAAAGAAATATTCACAAGTGTAGATTGCCAGTGGCCAGGCTCCGTACATGACAACAGGATTTTTTAAAACTCGGACATTTATGATGTACTTCAAAACTCATCAGAAAACGTGCTACTTCTTGGAGATGTTGGTTATGGTATATCTCCCTTTTTGATGACACCTTGGAGGAATCCAATAACTCTTCATCAGCGGCACTACAATAAAGTATTTTGCAGGGATCGAGTTGTAATTGAACGAAGTTTTGGACAATTGAAGGCAAGGTTTCCGATTTTACGATACAAAGTTCGCAGTAAGATTGAAAAAATCCCTTCAATTATAATATGTTGCGTTGTTTTGCACAATATTGCAAAATTTTTAAAAGATGAACCCTTTGAACTGCCGGAAGAGCCCCACTACTTCGAGCAGGTTCCAGCCGAACCTATGAATAACAACGTGATGAGGCAATTGGGCCAGCAAAAGCGAGAAATTTTAACGCAACAGCTTTTTGTCGAATCTGAAATATTTACTAATATTTAAAACTGTTTGGGCTACAAAACTGTATACATAAAAATTAATATAAATATATTAAATAAATAATTTAATATTCATAACTAAATAAACTTTTATTCATTTTTGAGATCTTCTTCTTAAATTTTTGGTCTCATCTGTTTCTGGCAAGGAGCAAGATTTACGCTTCAACATTGTTTTTGACTTCAAAGAACTTGAGGTAGTACGATTTTCAGGTAATGGCAATTCGTTAATTCCTGCGGATTTTGCACCTAAAAACGGAACCATAAAGTTAATAAAAGAAAAATTTCTAAATTCCCAATTTTTGTTTAATACCTGGAACTTTCGCAAACACTGGGTTCTTTTCTGCATCCAAAAGATCGATGAGCATTTTTTCCCAAGGCTTGTAAGAAATTCTTTTGTTACCAGTGCGTGATAAATCAAATTTTTTTTTCACTTCTGTTTCCATGTTTGCAATTTTTTTCATTACTTGCTTTGTTGTTAATGACTTGAGGAAAATTACTTCATATTTTTCAGTTAGCGCTTGTAAAGCAGACTCCTTTTCATTTTTTATTTGCGGCACTTGTGACTTATTAAAAATTACCTTATGTTCTTTTAGTGCTCTTACAAAATTGAGTTGCTTATCGACTTCCTCATTATCCGAAAGTTCGGTAATGTCCGACATGATTGATTTCACGTATGGTCCCACCAGATCTATGCCACTTTCTGATTTAAATGATATCTACCAAATTTTTTCAATATATATATATATGTATGTGTTACTTCAAGTAAAAGCTTAAACTTTGTAGCAAAAGCAGCAGTGCTTTAAATTCTTATTCATATAATAATTAGCAATTGCTTATTAGTTTAAGCAAAAAGCTTTTCAGCAATTGCTTTTGCTTTTCTATTCATCAGGCTCATGGATTGATTTCACCAAGAAAGAATTTTCGACAGGTGTTATGTGCTTAAGCACTTTTAGAGGCTTTATATAGTTTTTTGATGCCCCCGTATTAATTAATAATTTTACTTTTCTCCCTGTAATTGTTCTTTCAATGAACGGTAGCAAGGAGTTCTGTCTAAAAAATTTAACTGGTTAGGTTCAGCAAGGTCGTCTTCGATTGATGAGGCCTCTAAGTTTGCTACCTCATGATACGTCGTATCTTTTTGATTAGAAGTAGAACTTCTGTTTGGCAGGTAGTTAACCCGTTGTTGTTTTGGTCCTGTGAATTTTGCAGAACCAATACTTGGTCTCTTCACTGTCTGTCCGTATTTTTGATTTTGATTATTAGGATATCGAGATGAGTATCCAATATTTTTCTGTTGTGCTGTAGGTTCTCTGAAGCGGTGCGAGGTATCAACGTCCATTGGCTGTACTGGCTCTAGTTTCTGCGGAGTCTTGCTGTTGAAGTCCCGCGTTCTGTTAAAATGGGGATTTTTCGCATGATACGTGTCATTTGTTTGATGTCTACTACTTGTACCTTTTTCCATAGATTGCTCTATATTTACCCTTTGGGCTTTGTCTACCAAGCTCCTGGCATAGGTGCTTGCGAACTGGTATCGCTCATGGTTAGATTCCACCTTTTGTGCTAACGCTAAAGCCGAAGGTAGATCTTTAGGCGGGGCTGAGAATAACACATCACTAAGGGGTTTCTGAGTATTTTTCGTTTAGTGCTGCAGCTATGGATTTTTCGTAAGTCATTATTGTTTTGTTAGTTAAAAGGGTTAACTTATTTTCTACCTCGTCATAATATTCGATTAGTGACAAACTTCCTTGGCGGAGAGTTGACATCTCCTGCTCGATCAAGTAAATTGGTCGTTTGTCGGAATAGCTAAAATCAAGGCAGTTAATTATAGCCTTGAAATTTAGAACGGTATTAAATGAGGCCAGAACCATGCCGGCCGGGCCTTTAACTTTGTTTCTAATGATGGCAACAGCCTGATAATGTTTGCTGCTACCCTCATAGCCTTCAAAAACTTTGTAGGCGGTGTGTGCCGCCTGTCACCACGATATATAATTCTCCTGCTTACCGTCGAAGTCCGGTAAGGATTTTACAATATCAAGTGGCTCCTCACATCTATGCCCGGGTACAATTTCTGTTTCCCTATATGTTTCTATGTTCGGTGTGTCGATTTTAACGTCATTTAGTCGTTGATTGATACTTGCAAGCTTTTGTTCGAAATTTTCTCTTTGATTTTTTATACTTTGTACTCTACTTACATATTTTTTAATCTTAATTCTATTGTTTAATTTTTCGTAGAAATTTTGGATCTCCTTTGGTCCGTCATTCATTTTTTGTGACGTCTCCTCCTTGATGGGTCCGTACAATTATTCCCGAATAGTTTTTACTATTTTTTATTCAACTTGAATTTTTGTTCCCGAATAGTTTTTACTATTTTTTATCGAACTTTATTTTTTTGGTGCCGAATAGTTGGGCGCCAATTATCTATAATGCCGTATGATTCTTTATTATCACTTTATTCTGATAAGTTCTCTGTTACAAACTGAAACTTACATTCTAAAGCTAATGTTTTAAATAGGTCCCTGCACCTTGTTGTAGTTGTTGTGTTCCGCAATTCGATGTTAGTAGTAGTTGTAGAGTTATTGCAGCGGATACGACGCCGACGCTTGCGTTCGCAGTTTACCGCTAACACTGTGCCTTACCCGTCACCATGGAAATGTGAATTCGCTGACTCAGGCCACGCGCGGACTTAATTGTTGACAAAGGGCTGCTTACGTTAACTTGTATTTAAAAAATTGTTCACCTAACAACAAAATACAAATCAATAAAATAAAAATACTATAACATTGCATGGGAAATATTTACTCTAGTAATAATAAAGCACAACAAATTTGTTTAGCATGTAAAACTTATCATCGCTGTTTGTATGTTTGCATATTTTTTCTTTCAATAGCAATATATTTGTTTCACTGGGCAAAAAAAAAGGAATTTAGTTTCTCAATGTTTATATAAGCATTAGAAGTTGCATCATTACTTTCGTTGGTATGTACATATTTCACTATACAAAAACTGGTTCAAAGTATCATCCTTGTAAATAGTATCGCTAGTTAACGCATTTTGTGGCCGCTGTGGTCGAGTTAGTAGCGGTGCGTGCTATAACTTGATATGCCGGTGAGTTCGAGGTTCGAATCTCAGTCCGGGCAAGCAAAATCTTAATAATAGAAAAAGTTTTTTCTAATAGCGGTCACCCCTCGGCAGGCAATGGCAAACCTCCGAGGGTATTTCTGCCATGGAAAAGCTTCTCATTAAATACATCTGCCGTTCGGAGTCGGCACAAAACTGTAGGTCCCTCCATTTGTGATATAACATAAAGACGCACACCTCAAATGGTAGGAGAAGCTCGGCCAAACACTGAGCTATATAGTGTACGCGCCAAAATTATATATATATATAGTTAACGCATTTGCAATAATCTACATTTGTTGCCGACATGTGTGCTTAGCCTTATACTCTTAATAAGTTTTCTTTAATTTAACTACATTGAAATATAGCTCTGTTCAAGTATACCGAATTGTATATATTTAATGGCTTCTTCCGGCTTCACTTTTTACAAATAGCCGAGAAGGAAGCACGAATAAGTAAGATTGAGATATGTTAATTTATTGAATATGTATAATTTTAATATTCTTACAGATATTAAAACTCTCTTACATATATTCGCACTCTGAGTTGCTTTTATTTTCGCCTTAATAAAGAGCTATTAATATATTCATGTGCCTTATTATATCGTTGCAATCGCCGCCGGAACATTTCTTTTAACATTTATTCCACGAACTGCCGTGAAAAGCCGCCATCTTAAATTCACGCATGCCACGCTACAATTTAAGAACTAAAAATTCACAACTAAAATGACGACTCATCCAGCGAAAATAAAGGCGATGGCACCGTGGTTGAAAAAGATGCAGCGATTGAAAGTCTTCAACAACAAATTCGCAAGTTACAACTGTCTCTGGAAGCCTCCGAAAAAGAGAGGAATAAGCTGCCTATCAACATGCAGTAAATTTTGCCTAAACGCAATCGCATCGCAGGAGACCTTACCATGAACTGTTCGCCTAGTGCCAACTCTACGCATATCAATTCTACCGCTACATTAAGTAATGCCCCACATTCGTCGCTGCCACTTAACAACATTCACAATAACACATGTTACCGTATAATCAACATTTTATTAAAAGACTACAGGACTTGTCACAATTTTCAGGCTCACCAGAAGAGTGGCCTATGTTTATTTTCGCTTACAAAGAGACCACTAATCGGTTTTCTTACACTAATGTTGAGAATTTACTTCGTTTGCAGAAAGAAAAATTAAAATGTATATGTTGCCAAGAAAACCATAGATTATATCAGTGCGTAAAATTTAAAGATGATGATGACGAAAAACGTTGGAAAATAGTAGCGTTTATAATTGTTCACGACGTCGCGCATGCGGCATAGCATCATGCCAAAAACACCATAACAAATTGCTTCGCAATCGGGTCATTCGAAGTTCAAATACTGGCTACTTCGTGTCTGCTGAATCAGCTGTCGCTACCGTCAGCACCTGTGAATCATTAGCAAACAAAAGAACACAATTGGCAAATGGGGTTGAGGGGGAAAATACAAAACAATATATAAATAAAACTGTATTGAAATTTTTGGCAGTTGAACTACATGGTCCAAAGGGTAGTATTTATTGATAATGGAGCTAAGGTGACGCTATTGGAAAAGCAAATTGCAAATGAAATTGGCTTTAGAGGTGGAAAAGAATTGCTGCGCTTAAATGGTTTGATGACCAAACAACTACTGGAGCTTCAAAGCGTGTAAATTAAGAAATCTCTAGTACGTTGAATGGAAATGGAAAGTTTTGCATGAATGGGATACGAACAACAAAAAGGTTATTTTTTCCTACGCAAACGCTGTGCGCAGAAATGTTTAAGAAACAAAATAAGAAATTGCGAGATATTCCAATAGAAAGCTATTTTAATGCAATGCCAAAAATATTGATAGGTATGCCACACACAAATTTAGTTCGTCCTTTAAATATAGTAAATTTTAACGAAGGTTTTACTGTTCATGAGACTAAACTAGGTTGGATTTTGTTCGGCTCAGATGAAAACAATTCTGACTCGTTAACAATTTGCCATGTACATATCGACGATAGGTTTAATGAGTTGCAAAAGTAAGTCCTCGATTTTTTTGCGTTAGAAGGCTTTGAGACCAAGTTGCCTGCCATAAAGTCAACAGCCGCCATTAGAGCCGAAGAAATTTTGCGAAGTAAAACAAAGCTTGCAGGCGATAGGTATGAGACTGGTCTTTTATGGAAAAATAATAGCGTATCCCTTCCCAAGAGTTACGATCAGCATTGAAGCGACTTCAATCTACGAAAGAAAAATGTCAGCGGATGTAAACTATAAGAACTGGTAAAGAAAGGTTCCGCACGAAAACTTATTGCAGGTGAAGTTAAAGAACCGACCGAGCGTATATGGTAGATATTTACCTAATTTCGTCGTTTTTAATATGAACAAGGCCAATAAACCAAGTCTGGTGTTTGATGCAGCTGCTACAGTAAATAATATTTTTCTGAATTCGTTGCCTATGAAAGGCCCTGACGATTATAAACCAAAGCCAATGCAGTCGATTTTATTCAAATTTTGTGAAGGAAACATTGATATTTGCGGGGATATAAGAGAGATGTTTCATCGCATAAACATACGCGAAGAAGACGTACATTCACAACGCTTTCTCTGGCGTGAAGGGGATGTATCCCCTGTATTAAGGCAGTCTGATGTGTATGTCATGAGGGCCATGATTTTTTAATGCTTCAAAATTTCAAGACGACTATCCGAGGGCAGTCGATTCTATCGTCAATCGGCATTATGTTGACGACTATGTGGAGAGTTTTACTACGGTTGAGGAGGCCATATGTGTATCGAAAAAGTGACTGAGACTCAAAGCAAAGCTGGTTTCGTTCTCAGAAGTTTCGTTTCGAATTTCACAAAGGTACTGCAGCCATTGATAGAAATTCTGAGCATGAGTGTTTTTCGAAAAATATGTTCGTTTCACAGTCATCATGCGATAAAGTACTTGGGATGCATTGGGATGTTGATCAAGATATATTCGTTTTTAATTTAACATTCGCTAAAATACCGACGTCAGTTTATATGGTAGTCGACGACCAACAAAGGCAGAGTTATTGGGCTTAACGATGTCGATATTTGATCCATTTGGATTCCTTGCATATATAACTCTGGTGCCGAAAATACCTCTCTGAAGTTGGCAAGCCAACTTTTACTTAAGGAAAAATTATCTATTGGATAATTTGCCGTAAATTATCCGTAAATTATCCGTGAAAATAAAAATTTTGCCGCGGTCATATTCCAAGAACTGTCGCATGCACTGCTAACTTCAGCTGAAGTTAGCGTGCCACCTTTAAACAAAGTATGAAGGAGATCAGCTAGAAAAATTTTTCTTGCACAGTAATTTGCCGCTTTTTTGCCGTAATTAAACGGCCTAATTCAAAAATTCTAAAAAAAATTTTTTTTTTTAATTTTCCGTATACATTGCCAACTTCAGGTGAAGTTAGCGTGCCACCTTTAAAAAAAGTATGAAGGAGATAAGCATAAATCAAAAATTCTAAAAAAAAATTTTTTGTAATTTTCCATATCACTGCCAACTTCAGGTGAAGTTAGCGTGGCACCTTTAAAAAAAGTATGAAGGAGATAAGCTAGGAAATTTTTTCTTGCACAGAAATTTGCCGCTTTTTTGCCGTAATTAAATGGTATAAATAAAAAATTCGAATAAATTTTTTTTTTAAATTTTCCATATGCACTGCCAACTTCAGGTGAAGTTAGCGTGCCACATTTAAGAAAAGTATGAAAGAGATCAGCTAGGGAATTTTTTCTTGCACAGTAATTTGCCGTTTTTTTGCCGTAATTAAACGGCATAAATCAAAAGTCCCTAGCGGATCTCTTTATGAGCGTGAAGTTAGCTAAGCACCCATCGCAAATCGAAACGATATACTATTGTAATTTTGCCGCTAATTTGTTGCTAATTAGTTGCGCAAAAATTAATTTTTTCGATCTTTTTGTTCTTAATTTTTTGGGGTGCTTTGCTAAGTTGACGTGAAGTTAGCTAAGCACCCCCCTATAAAATGAGTAAAACGCGATATAAAAGTTTAAAACCTAGTCCCAATTTTGCCGCTAATTTGTTGCTCATTAGTTACGCAAAAATTATTTTTTTTGGATAAAATTTTTTTATCTTTCATACTTTTTTTAAAGGTGCCACGCTAACTTCACCTGAAGTTGGCAGTGATATGGAAAATTACAAAAAATTTTTTTTAGAATTTTTGAATTAGGCCGTTTAATTACGGCAAAAAAGCGGCAAATTACTGTGCAAGAAAAATTTTTCTAGCTGATCTCCTTCATACTTTGTTTAAAGGTGGCACGCTAACTTCAGCTGAAGTTAGCAGTGCATGCGACAGTTCTTGGAATATGACCGCGGCAAAATTTTTATTTTCACGGATAATTTACGGATAATTTACGGCAAATTATCCAATAGATAATTTTTCCTTAAGTAAAAGTTGGCTTGCCAACTTCAGAGAGGTGCCGAAAATGTTGCTACAAAAACTGTGGAAGGTTAGTATGGGACGGCATGATACAATACCCAACGATATTTACGATAAATGGTATGAGTGGTACAAATCGCTTGACAAGATAAGAGTTTTTAGCATGCCTAGATGTTACAGTTTGTTTTTTGAAGAGCCGTCTTCCGAGATTCAGTTGTAGGTGCAAGTAAGCTGGCGTTTTCTGTTGTGGCGTATTTTTGCATAAGATGTCATAAACAAATAAGCGTCGCTTTCGTCGCAGCTAAGTGTCGATGCAGTCGCTTGAAACAAATGTCGATTCCTAGAATAGAACTGCAAGCCGCGGTCCTCAGCTCAGTTTTACCAGGGTTTAATTCGGGTTGTTGTGAAATAAAAATAAAAGAAAAACTCAATGATATTTTAGTTTTTCGTTATACGATATGTGTTTGGGTGTATTTAAAATGGTTTTTAGCGTATAATATTTTACACTGATTATTTTACCTGGATGAGGCTGGTAGCTCGAATCTCCACGTGAACTCGGTCAACAAAGAATTGAATGCCAAAATAATACGGTTTTGGGTCCGTCGGACAATATGAATCAGGGGAAAATTAACGAAAATGTTTATCCGGCGTGAAAATATAAACTGAAAAAATTTAGTGAGTGTATTAATATGTATACGTGTGTAACTTATGTGTGTGCTTATCTGCACACACACACCTATATGAGTGCCGTCAATAAGTGTGACCGCTGCACATTAGGGCGGGTCATTGAATGGAGGTGTATTTGAATTTTAGGCCCCCCTTGCGGTGCGCAACATGGCCAAAACTAGTGAAAACGTGAGCTACCAGCTTCATGTACATATGAAGAAAATTAGTAAATTTGAATTAACGCTGTCCTCTGTCTCCATTGCCCGGATCTTGCCCCAACAGTACCGTTCCTCGTCCCCTCTATTAACCAAGATTGCTGGGGGAGAAAATATTGTGAATTACGAAAAAAAATTTACGTGATTATCTTCAAACTCTAATATCGTAAAAAAAGGGATGAAATTTGTTATTTTTAGTGTTATTGTATTTTTATTTTTATATATACGATATATATTGGTAATTGTCCGTTATTATTCCTTTCGTGTTGCAGTAGAGGCCGGAAAAACCGTGTTTCCAGTCCCCTTGGGGTCGGCGAGCGGAGAGCCCGAGTATCCGCTTCGCCCTCTGTGGCTTCCACTTCGAGATCTGGACGCCTTCTACTTGCACACTCCAAGTCTTATTGGAGCTCTCGAACATTTCTGTGTCTTTACCTGGTGCCCTCCAATACTCGGGTTTACTTTGTGAACCGTCCTCTAGATGGAGGGTAGTGTGGTGCTTCTCTCCACACCGGCGGCATCTTTCTTTGCTTTGGCACTCTTTTATTTGGTACCCTATTGCCAGACAGTTCATACAGAAGCGTCCCAAGAGCGCTTCGCGCATGCGCTCCTCCGCTGATTTGCTGCGATATACCGGGCAAAGGCGAATTGGGTGCCCGGCATTACAAAGCCGGCAGGTTTGTGGAAAATGCTGTCCGCTTTTCTCGGCCTTTTTACGAAGAGTAGTATAACGAGTCATTGTTTCTAAAAATAAGGGTTTAGAAATTAAAATTATTTTTTCCACACGCTCCTGTTAATGAAATTCGGTTGTAAAATTTTTTTAATGTGAATTTAATTTAATTTCGTACGAGGTACTCATGCAAAGCATTCGAAACCCTCAAAGTGCTTATATACTTGCATCGAAATAACAAAAATTTGTTTTGCTAAAATACTCGGTTATACGGTGAGTATTCATTAACTATTAATCGAAGTACAGAAAAAATACTCGGTTTTACGACGAGTACTCGTTTAATTTGTTACAAATAAAAATACTCTTGCCGTTCAGGTGTATATGTACGCGAGCTGTTCCTAGCAGTACACCTGTATTTGTGTTTGCATGGCATGACTGTATGTTTGGGTGTTCACTAGTTTTTGCTTTAGTAGAATCTCGCCGTGCTAGAGCTTGCTTTGAAGTTGACGGCATATCGTCTGCGGGGCTCGTAGGCGTTCGGCGAGGCGGTGACTTGAATTGTCTGTAAACGAAGGAGCGTGTTATGTCGCGAGTGACACGTATTGCAATTGAATGCGCTAGTGCATCTTGACACAGTATGTCCAAAGCTAAGACAATTCAGGCACCCGTTGTTCTTCAAGAATTCGATTCTCTCAGCTGGTGTCAGCCTTAGTTGCGTAATTGGATTTGCACATATTACATGCTTGACTTATAGGCGCCAAGTCGTTTAGCAGGGACTTCAGCAGGCTGTCGTTGTATTTGACACCTTGGTGCTCTGACACCTTTGGAATATTTTAACCCTGTTAAGGATTCTAATGTTTGAAACCTACTAGAAAGGAACCTGTCCATGTCTTCCCATTTCGGTATATAATTTTTGTGGTCTATGGACTGTTCCCATAGAGCCAGCGTACTTTCGGGTAATTTCGTTGAGCAAAGATAAATTACAATTCCATTTCAAATCGAAATGTCAATTTGATGACTGCATAGGGGCGATAGGTAATTATTAATATCTCGCTGCAACCTTTTTATTAGACGTCTGCTTGAATGTAGTCATTGGCCTTTTTAACACATTCACACGTAAGCGCAACATTCTACGCATTCTGCTCACAGGAAGCGCGATGACTGAATGAGTGTGCAGATAGCTGAGAATACTGCGCTCAGTCGCATTCAGAAAAAGAGGCATTCGTTGTACAAAGAGAGGCAAATATGTTGTACAACTTGTAATGCGCATTCGGATGTATGAGACCACATCCGGGTGTATGAGACAACATTCGACTGAAAGATTTTATGATGGCGCCAATTTTTGCAAATGATAGCTGCTACTTTATGAAAGCAATTAAATAGAAAAAAATCAATAATTGCATGTCTTCATATTTACGTACATACATGCATAATCTACATTGAATTTATTGAAATTAATAAATAACTATAAAATAAATCCATACACATATAATAAAGTGAACAAACTTATTCCATTTGATGTAAGTCGTAGTGTTTATTGTAATTTCTCCATCAAATGTTACGAGGAAGGTCCCTTTGATCAACTTTGTGAAGTTCAAAGTCTGTATGGATGCTGGTTGGTCGTTGATTACAACTATGCCATCATGAACTATAAAATAAATGTATACTCTTATAATAAATTCAATACACATTTGTATGAAAATATGTTCATATCAAGGCACATTCAATAGGTAGCCGCAGTAGAAAAAATGAAAATAAAAATTTGAGCTCTGTATATTTTGTTTTTGCTTTTAAAAGCTAAAATTTCAAAAATATTTTATCAACTACCTTGAATTGTACTGAAAGTATTCTTATAACAACGAAATTAAAAATTTGACACTTCAAATTAAAAAAAATTATGAAAAAAGTTAAAAAAAAAAAAGTTTGCTGCGGCTACCTATTTGATGTGCATTGGTTCATATGTAGGCGCAAATGTAAATGGAAAGAAAACAGATTTAGAAAAAATTTTCGCAATGCTCTTCATATACAGAATTTCTTAAGACTCTCAATTTTTTTTCTTCTCACTTCACCTTACCGTCCACAACCTGGCGAAACCGTTGGAACGAACTTGGTTCCAAGCGGCACCCATTATGTTGTATGCTGTGCAGCCGTAGATCCTGGTGGGCAATTTCTACGGCAGCATCGGTTCAGCAGGTAGAGGGACTCGGATGTAGTTTTGCTGGTCATTCAATCGTAGCTGTCGGAACGGACGAGGCTCCGAGCTATATCTAACGGGGCTAAACTTTGTTTGGATGGTCCGGTGAACGATATCCAGATTCGTCCTGATTACACGGGAGGAGTGCGTTCGGTTCCAACCCGTGTTTTATTCACACTTTGACGATGTAAATTACTTAAAATCTCCCTAGCGATCGTTTCTGTCGGAACGGACGTGGTTCCGAGCAAAATCGAATGATGCAGTACGCTGTGAAAGTGGTGGAAATCTCACTGGTTTTTTCGGGACCACTCCGCGTACCGTAGCTTTTTGTGTATTTCTGCTATAGCGTCACTTATTGCTTCCCAATTTCGGATAGAGCTAAGCATTGTATCGATTATATTATCCGGACTAAGCGGATCTGCAGATAGAGTACTTATGTTAATCGTAACTGCTGAAAATCGTGAACAAGAAAATAAGACGTGCCTCGCATCTTCGTCTACATTGCACGTTGGGCAGAGGGCGGAATCGTCCAGCCCGAAGCGGTTAAGGTATTGTCTGTAGCAGCCATGGCCAGTAAGTAATTGGGTAAGGTGAAAGTTGACTTCCCCGTGCTTTCGATTGACCCACTTCTGAATGTTGGGAATAAGGGTGTGTGTCCATCTTCCTTTTTCGGAGTTATCCCTGCGCTCCTGGCATTTTTCTAAGGATAACACTTTTTCTTGGACAGCAATTACCTCTGCGTTGTCGAACGCCTTTCTCCGCTGAAATATTCTCTCGCTTTCTTCAGCCAGTATATCGAAGGGAGTAATACCCGCGACGACCATTGCCGCGTCATCCGAAGTTGTTTTATACGCACACGTCACTCGTAGAGCGCTTAGCCTATACACAGTTTCGTAAGGCTTCCGGTAGGCTTTTACTTTCAATGACTTAGCACAGACTGGCCGTGCATACAGCAAGGCTGAGCTGATACCTGTAGCTAAAATGGAACGTTTGCTGCTTCTAGGTCCCACATATGTATGTATGTATATATGAATGTATGTATGTATGTATATATGTATGTATGTATGCATATACATACATATGTTTGTACTTATGTTCAAAATACTCTCACTAATTAAAACAATTCTGTGGGCATAAACGATGGCAAAGGACAACGTTTCAGCTTAATTTTTTTAGCTCATGTTTTATTTTGTATATGTGATTAAATATGTATGTATGTACAATGTACATTGTACATATGTATATGAATGTATCTAGCAAAACAGATTTAAGCTACATACATATAATTATACAATTTATTACTTTTAATTTTTATACAAGTAATATGTACATTTACATGTATATATTTAAAAACATACAATTAGGCTTACAACCATAAACTTGTTTTAATAATTGGCGCCCAACGTGGGGCCATACGACATATCCTTATAAAGGACACGCGAGTTTATCCTTGCTAACCAATCTTGGAAAGTCGAAGTAGCCTTGGACGAAGAAGCACTTAATGCATTCAATAAAATTAAAAGCATACTTGCTTCGGAAGATGTTCTGCTCCTTTACCCTGAATACAAACAACCCTTTGACTTGACCACGGATGCCTCTTCACACGCCATAGGTGCTGTTTTATCACAAAACGGAAGACCTATCACCATCATCTCGAGAACCCTGTCTCCAACAGAAGAAATTTATGCAACTAACGAGAGGGAGCTCTTGGCGATAGTATGGGCTCTACAAAAACTTCGAAACTATTTGTACGGCGTAAAACATCTAAACATCTATACTGATCATCAACCGCTTACCTTTGCTCTGTCCGACAAGAACCCAAACGCCAAATTGAAAAGGTGGCGCGCATTTGTGGAAGAGTATTCACCAAAGTTTCACTACAAACCAGGGAAAGAAAACTTCGTAGCCGATGCACTCTCCCGGCAGCATATAAATGCACTGAATCACGAAGTGGACTCTGAAAGCATGGCCGCTAACAGTGAGAAATCACTTACTCAAACAATACCCACAGTAACAAACCCCATTAATTGATTCCAAACTCAGATTATTCTCGAAGAAGGCAACACATTACCAGTTACCTCAACAATAATCTTTAGATCACGAGTAAGGCATCAAATAACCCTTAACAGCCAAGGTGATTTAATGAAATCCATGAAGCAATGTGTTAATCCGAACGTTGTTAACGGATTGCTATGTGAACTGCCAACTTTGGCACGAATTCAAAATGAGCTTATCACAGCTTTCCCATCAGTAAAATTTCGTCACACCACAAAACAGGTAATCGACGTTTTTAATAGCGAAGAACAACGCGAAATCCTCCAAACCGAACATAATCGAGCTCATAGGTCTCTTTGTGAAAATGAACAACAAGTCCTTGAGAGCTATTACTTTCCCGATTAACGGAAAATCCTAAAAGATATAATTTCGAACTGCAAAATATATCATGAGGCTAAATATCAACGACATCCCCCAAATCCTGAAATAGGATCAACTCTTATACCTTCGTATCCAGGGGAAATCCTTCACGTTGATATTTACTCAGCGGACAAAACACACTTCCTTACAGCAATAGATAAGTTTTCCAAATTCGCAATAGTTTTCCCAGTAAAATCTAGAGCCATAGTGGCTATTAAAGAACCAATTTTCGAACTTCTAAATTTCTACAGGAATACTAGAGTGTTAGTTTGCGACAATGAAAGGTCGTTGAATTCAGAAACCATCAAAGCGATTCTCAAAAACCACTTCGGGGTCACGATCTACACCACACCACCTGCACATAGTACGACTAACGGGCAGGTGGAGAGGTTCCTTAGCAGACTTACGGAGATGGCGCGTTGTCAAAAACTTGATACTTGCATTTCCGATACGGTCGAATTAATCCTGCTTGCAACGACTAAATACAATCACACCATCCATTCCGTAACGAATAAGAGGCCCATAGATGTTATTCATGCAATACCGGACGAATTGATTGACGAAATAAAAGGTAAATTTATAAGTACCCTACAAACAGAATTACAGAGACATAACGCAAAAAGACAAACACTGCAATACAAACCAGGGGATACAGTTTTTGTGAAAACTAATAAAAGGATTGGAAATTTAGTCCAAAAAGATATAGGTACGTTTGTTTTGATCGACGGGCGGAAAGTGCACAAAACCAATTTAAAACACTGAAAATTCTCCTCTTTTTCTTTAGGGTTGCTTTACTCTTAATAAGCCATTGGGCTAACGCGAGGATACTTAACTGCACCAGCTCCCACTACATCCCGATTACAGCAGGAAAGGTTGCTATCCACGAGCAATATCGGTTTCTACTCCACAAAACGAACTTGTCAGAATTCGTAACAATAGCTGAGGCGACGGACAGAATACTAGGCCAATTTCCACAATCCCACATCAAGCAACTTCTTCAAAACGACGCAAATGAAATATTAAGACTACTGGACGCGGTCAAAATACACCACCGACATGCCCGAGGCATTAATATTCTGGGGACTGCATTAAAATACATAGCCGGTACACCAGACTTTGACGATTTTCAAAAAGTTGAGACCAGAGCTGAAACCTTAATAGAGGCAAACGAACAACAGATAACCATTAATTCAGCTATGCAGAGACAAATTAATGAATTGACATTGACAGTTAATAATCTCTTAAAAAGGGCAAAACAGACACAAATAGATACGGGAAATCTCTTTTCTTTAACCACTAGTAGAAATAGAGCGGTGATAATGGAACTGGAAAATTAAATGTTATCAACCCCGTACTGCTTAACGGTATGGAACTAAACAATTTGTTAGCTGCTGAGCACTCTACAAACACTAGTATAAGTGACTTACTTTCTGTTTCTAAAGTTAAGATATTCCAAGATATGCAATCCATTTATTTTGTTATTAAATATCCAAAAATAGCTGGGATTTGTAATAATGTAAAGTTGCTGCCCGTTGTCCAACAAGGAAAGATTATTTCTTTAGAGACGAATCTCGTAGCTGAATGCAATAGGGAATTCATTCCGCTCTACAATTGTAAGGAATCCATAATGGCAAGTTTCTGCCGACCGTTGAAGGAGAGCCCCTGTGTTCGACATCTACTCAACCAACACTTCGCAGAATGCAAATCAAAGTCCGCTGATCATGTTGTAGCTATGGAGAAAGTCGATGATGGCGTGGTTGTAATTAACGACCAACCGGCTTTAATACAAGACAGAAATATGACAAAGCTGACGAAAGGAACTTTCCTCATAACCTTAAAAGGTAATATAACGATAAACACCACTACTTACAACAACTGGAATGATATAGTTCGATCACATCCTGAAGCTGTACCAGCGCAACATGTTAACTTCACTGAACATATCGATTTGCTATCACTGCCGTACCTGCAGAGGATTAATGTAAAAAACCTTAAGCACATAGCACACCTGCGGGATCTCATTGCTACCCGCTCTCTACAATCAGGAAGCGCCATACTCCTGATCCTATTAGCAATCGCTGAATAACGTTATAAAAGAAGCCGAGGACGCCTTCGTTTCAAGAGGGGGAGTAGTTAACACCATAGTTAACACCAGCCAGCAAACTCGCATCCGGCCAAAACTCTGTTCTCACCGATATTGCTGACAGCGCAGCTGAAAGTTTGCGCGTGACAACAACGTAAACTCGTTCGGATTTAGAAAAGGGCGATCAACTTTAGATGCGGCTATGCTGGTAAAGAGAATAGCAGAAGAAACAATCAGTGGAAAAAGGTGGAAAGGTGGATCAAAAGAATATTGCCTGGTAATCACGCTAGATATTAAAAATGCGTTCAATTCCGCAAGCTGGAAGAAAATAGCTGAAGCTCTCCGCGGTTTTAAAGTGCCGATATATCTGCGGAAAATATTAAGCAACTATCTAGAAGATAGAGTACTTACATATGAAACAGACGAAGGCACCAAGCAATGCAACACTTCCGAAGGAGTACCACAAGGATCTGTTCTGGATGGCATTCTGCGTCTGCAAATACCCGAGGATGCAAAAATTATCGGTTTTGCGGATGATATAGCTCTAATAATCGTGGCCAAGCATCTAAAAGATGTGGAGCAAAGACCAAACCTAACAATTAAGCGAGTTCAGACATGGCTCGAAGATTCCGGCCTCCAGTTAGCCCAACAAAAAACAGAGGCAGTATTAATAAGTAGCAAAAAAGCTCGAGTTGGAGGACATGAAATTGTCTCGAAACCCACCCTCAAATATTTAGGCATAATTTTCGACGCTAGGTTAATATTTAAGCCTCATTTAGAATATGCTGTTGAGAAAGCAGAAAAAGTTGCAGCGGTGCTTTCACGGCTCATGGTGAATAAAAGAGGCCCTAGGCAACAAAGCAGGCAGCTATATGCAAGCGTGATAGGGTCTGTACTTCTGTACGGTGCACCAATTTGGTCGAGTGCGCTCGAAAAGACTTCGTACGCACGCAAGATAAGATCATTATATCGCCTTTGCGCGATCAGGGTGTGCAGCGCGTTCAGAACAACGTCGGAAGAAGCAGCTCTGGTAGTGGCAGGGGTCTGTCCAATAGAGATTTTGGCGAAAGAGGTTGTGGCATCCCCGACAAATAAAGTAAGACGAGAAGCGGCGAGGTAGAGTTTCCTGCGGGGTTGGCAGAGGCGGTGGAGTGTAGCTGGTAAGGGACGCTGGACATTTAGGTTGATTCCCAGTCTGGAGAAATGGCTAGATAGGCGACATGGCGAAGTTGATTTCCACCTAACCCAAATTCTTACGGGACATGCTTGTTTCAAGTCTTATTTGCACAGGTTCAAACACGGCGATGACACCTTTTGTGCAAATCAGGTGGTCGAAGACGCCGAACACCGGTTTTTCGTCTGTCCGCGGTTTGCAATAGAAAGGGATGACTCGAACACGAAGTTAGGGAAATCGCTTTCGGTTAAAAATTTAGTAGAGTATGCTCGAATCCAAAGAAAATTGGTCTGTTGTTTGCAATTTAGCGAACAAAATCCTAATTAAACTGCGTCAAGCGGAGCAACTCCGCAGAAATTCATAGAAAGGCAATAGGCCGCTCCCCCTCCGCGAAGTAATACCTAACGGTAGTATGTACATACATACATGCATACATATATTCTCTTCCTGTAATTGTGTTCCTATGTATATCATATTCTGTATACCTTTGAAAAAAAAATTATAAAGTTTCTGGTTCTGATTTTTGAAAATTGAAGTGCACTATAGTTTCAATGGTATTATAAAACATATTCATACATAAGACTTTTCGAATTTATTCCAAAAACCCATTATAATGCATTAATTTTGCGAGCTTTCTATATACATACTATATCTCGAAAATAAAGCATTTAACTACTATTGCATATACCTACATATGTATGTACATTGAATTGTGGAAAAGTAATAATATCAAAAAAAAAACAACTCAGAAAATATTTAAATACTCAAATTTAAATTTTCTTTGAGGGTTATTTGGATAATTTAATGCAGTCAAATGTCTCCTACTAATATTTAATTCACATCAATATTATTTAAGACTTAAATAATAATAATATTGTATAAAAAACATCAGTTAAAAGAATTTTCTAATGAGTTATCCATCAGCTTTAATAACAAAGTATTAAGCATAAGCGAAAACAACGCATATGCTAAGCGTTGTTACGTACACACATAATAACAGCCATCGCTAGCTGCGCCTTACATATGTATGTATGTGCCTTTGGTGGTGTCTCTCTGCACAACGTCCGCCACATTCGTCACATTTGTGCAATTTCCGGACAGGCCGTGAATGTATGAATGATCGATGACTATAAATGAGCGTACATAAGCAGAGAGTACCCATATTGGTCTCTTTTTCTCTGTAAGTACACATATTTATGATCGCATGAGTGCCTGAGTTGATTGAGCACCGCATTCACATTCGTGTCATTCGGCTAACAGAAGAAATGAATGTGCTCATGTAGCCCTCTTCTTTTTATCGAGCTAACACACTCATTTTCTATCGAATGTAAGTTAAAAAGTAATTTAAGTTGTGTATTTACGAGTATAAATTATTAAAACACTTGGTTGGGTTTCAATGTTATTTTATTTCTCTTGTTTGCACAAGAGCAGCCGTTTGTATCGGTCGAGTTATTACAACTGAATTTGCTAACTAAAATATTGCGGCGACTACGCCTAAATGCTTGACGCTTTGTTATACCTGCCAGTTGCTGCACATGTTTTGCCGTGTGACTTGCAAAATGCAATTCGGCAATTTACCTCTTGCTGTTGGCTTTTCCGCTGTAGCGATGTTGTTGTTGTTACGCGCTACCTGTTCGACGCTTCGTCGTCAGTATCGGTGGGAGAGTTGTTGTTATGCTATTTCCACACTCAAACCTGCCGACGCACCGTCAGCAATATCGGTGGGAGTGGAGTGTTGACCGGATACGTGTTTACCGGTGTTAACTACCCCTCGTTTCACTAAGATTGCTCCAATTACAGAAATGACAAATAGCAGCAAGAGAAGTGCGCCCCCTGATTGTAATGAACGGGCGTTAACGAGATCATGCAGCCTCGCTATGTGTTTAATGTTCCTCATATTTACTTTCTGTAAGTACGGTAACGATAGTAAATCAAATATTAACGGGTGTTTTTTTTAGGGGTATAGAACTTCGAATTGAAATAAAACAAAAGAAAATCGTTTTAAGGTCCATCAATTTGGCTTTATTGGAAGGATAATTTTATGCCATTAATGTTTAAATATGATTTCGGGCATGTGGCCGCCGCGGCTGGCTCGAATAAAGCCAATTCTACAGGTCCAATTTTCAACCACTTTTTCGAGCATATGGGGCCGTATGTCGGCAATAACGCCACGAATGTTGGCTTCCAATTCCCCTAACGTTTCTGGTTTGTTGGTGTAGACGAGCGACTTCACATATCCCCAAAGAAAATAATCCAATGGTGTCAAATCACACGATCTTGGTGGCCAATTGACAGGTCCATTCCGCGAAATTATGCGCTCAGCGAATGTTTCCTTCAATAAATCGATTGTGACGTGCGCTGTGTGGCATGTAGCGCCGTCTTGTTGGAACCACAACTCATCCACATTCATGCCATCCAATTCGGGAACAAAATAGTCGGTTATCATGGCTCTATACCGGTCTCCATTAACGGTAACTGCCTCTCCAGCATTATTGCGGAAGAAGTATGGCCCAATGACTCCACCAGCCCATAGAGCACACCAAACAGTCAGTTTTTGTGGATGTAATGGCGTTTCAAGGGTCTCATGTGGATTCTCTTCACTCCAAATGCGGCAATTTTGCTTGTTGACGTAGCCATTCAACCAAAAATGAGCCTCATCACTGAACAAAATTTTGCGATGAAAATCAGCATCGAGATCAATCTCTTTTAGGCCCATACACCAAAATCACGACGCATTGCATGGTCTCGCGGCTTTAATTTTTGCACAAGCTGGATCTTGTAAGGTCGCAAGCCAAGATCTTTGCGCAAAATCTTCCATAAAGTTGATGGACAAAGCTCCAATTGCTGTGCACGGTGGCGAATCGATTCATTCGGGTCCTCTTCAACACTTTGCTCTACAGCGGCAATTGTTTCTTCGGTGCGCACTGTTCGACGTCTCTGCGGATGCGTATTATCACATAGAGTAAACGTAGTGCGAAAACGATCCATCTATCTATGAGGAATGTTATTTGTTGATTGAAATATTGATTATAAATTGTGATAAAATTTGTTAAGTTTTTGGTTATTGCATATATTTTATTTGGATTTGACCCGGAGGGGGTTAATTGTTGTCCTCCGGGTCGCCTACGTTTCCCTGAGTTTGCAGGACGTTTATTTGGCGACCATTTCTGTTGTGTTGTGGTGCTTGTCTGTTGTTATCGTGGGTCATATTGTTATTGTTATTCCTGTTGGTGTTAACATTTTGACTTCTCTGATTGTTATTGTTGAAGTTGTTGTAATTTCTTTGGTTGTAATTATTTGTTCTTTGGTCCCTATTATTGTTAAAAGGATTGTTGCCAATGTTATTATTTCCATGGTAGCTGTTCTTTCCTGTATTCCTCGATTGTTATTGCCTTTGGGCCGGCTTTTATCGGTGTCGGGGAGTACTTAGGATAGCTCTCCAATTGATTACTGCCTACTGGCTCGTATTCTTCTGCTGATTGACTGATTGAAAGTGGTGATTCGTAATTTGTGGAAGTCGCGTGAAGTTTTGGCTCGTCAGTGCCGGTCATTTGGAAGTTTATTAAAATTTATTTATCTTCCTCGTCTAAAATAGCAATACTATTTTGTATTAAAGTATTATTGAATAACACAATAGTTTGCAAATTTATCTTGTTTCCTGTTGCCGTTACTGGTCCTTATAGGATCGGATTTGCAGGATCAGGAGGCTTGGTCCGTTAGGGCAGGATCGCCATGTAAGGTTTGTGTCGCTCTTGTTTCTCTACCTAAAACGCACTACGTCTCTAGTCCTATAGACGTGGTAGCGTGCAACTTATGTTTTAACAGCAAGCTGTCGATGCTATATGTTTAGACGACTCGAAAGTCAAGCCGGATTGTCGAGAAGTAAAACACATTCAAGTAGAGTGTAGTTCTAGTTCTCCTTTATTTGATCAAAAGCGTGAGTATTTATACAATTATCAATTACTTAGCGCTTCCATGACTCCGCCCCATTATTTCCAGTCAGAACTCGAAAAAGGTCGTTGACAGTTAAACAAAGTGATTGCTGACTTTGCAGAAGGCATTGCACGTTATGAAATGTATATTTCTAGTCAGAACTCGAAAAAGGTCGTTGACAGTTAAACAAAGTGATTGCTGACTTTGCAGAAGGCATTGCACGTTATGAAATGTATAAAAGAGTTTCTTTGGTTATATGAAACCCTTTTGTGTATGGTGCACATGAAGTGTGACTAGTTCATATATTTGCTTATTGCTATTTATGAGTGCTGGTAAGTGGCGTTGAGGTAGGTCCACTACACCCTTACCCTTTAGAAAAATGATTACGTGAAAAATGAACGGAATAATTTTAGTTTGGTGAAGTCGTGGAGTCTCTGAACATGTTTTCTATGTGTATATACATACATATATATTTAAAAAAAATTTTTTTTTTTTTTTGTATTTTACTTATGGTAGGGTGAACGTGTGTACATATGTAGCTACGTGTGCGTTTATTTTGGTTCTATTCTTATTCTTTGTTGTATTAATGTGTCTTATTCGTAAGATATGATTATGAAATGTGTGTAAACTATTTGTTCTCATTAATAATGATATTTATTAAAATAGTAGTGGTTATATGTATACCTTACATGGCGATCCTGCCCTTACGGACCAAGCCTCCTGATCCTGCCAATCCGATCCTATAAGGACCAGTAACGGCAACAGGAAACAAGATAAATTTGCAAACTATTGTGTTATTCAATAATACTTTAATACAAAATAGTATTGCTATTTTAGACGAGGAAGATACATAAATTTTAATAAACTTCCAAATGACCGGCACTGACGAGGCAAAACTTCACGCGACTTCCACAAATTACGAATCACCACTTTCAATCAGTCAATCAGCAGAAGAATACGAACCAGTAGGCAGTAACCAATTGGAGAGCTATCCTAAGTACTCCCCGACACCGATAAAAGCCGGCCCAAAGGCAATAACAATCGAGGAATACAGGAAACAACAGCTACCATGGAAATAATAACATTGACAACAATCCTTTTATCAATAATAGGGACCAAAGAACAAATAATTACAACAACTTCAACAATAACAATCAGAGAAGTCAAAATGTTAACACCAACAGGAATAACAATAACAATATGACCCACGATAACAACAGACAAGCACCACAACACAACAGAAATGGTCGCCAAATAAACGTCCTGCAAACTCAGGGAAACGTAGGCGACCCGGAGGACAACAATTAACCCCCTCCGGGTCAAATCCAAATAAAATATGTGTAATAACCAAAAACTTAACAAATTTTATCACAATTTATAATGAAGATTTCAATCAACAAATGACAATCCTCAATAACGAATTCGACTATGAAAGCACGAACAAATGCAAACTAATAGGTATCACCAAAGACGAAATAACCTCAATGGGCACAGCTAAACTAACTTTCCTAATTGGCAAAGATAGCACTAGCATCAATCTCCATTTAGTTACAGAGGATTTCCCAACTTCAACCGATGGTATTTTAGGCAGAGACTTTCTTATTAAACATTTATGCATAATTGATTATGAAACATTCACATTAACTGCATCAATTAACAACAAGAAAAAAAATATTAACAATAAACACACAAGTAGAATCAAACAAAATCCTCGAAATACCACCCAGAACAGAAGTCATAGTACCAATATATTTAAATAAAAAAGAAGATAGCATAATTTTGAGTCAAGAAATAGAACAAGGCGTATTCCTAGCCAATTCTATAGCCCCTGCAAAAGGAAATTGCCACATAAAAATCATAAACGTTAACAATCATACAGCAAAAATAAAACAGATAAAATGCATAACAGAAAATTTATCAGATTACAATATCATGACCGCATACCAAAAACCAAACATCTACAATAACAACCGTTTCAATAAATTGATAAAGGAATTAAAACTAAGAAATGTAGCGAAACAAACAGAAGATGAATTACACGAAATTATTTACAAACAAGGCAAAATAAACACAAATGCAGATGCACTGTCACGCATCAAAATATATAGCGACACACTTAAAACTATGATACCAACATCAGAAAAAGATTTAAAAGAGAATGAAAAAGAAATTAATATATTAACAAGGAGCAAGGCCGCACAATTTAATGAAAAAGAAAAGAATGAATTAACGCAAACGAGTATAGAAAATAAAGCGCATGAATATACACCCGGGAAACGCATTAACAATACATCTCCAAAGAAGCCTGATCACCTTCATATTTGGCGATGCACATCTTTTAATGACGTTAAAAACATGAAGAAATTAAAATTTATAATTAATAAAGAAAGTAGTACTGTAGGGTTTATAATATATGTATCTACTTTATTAATTTAAACTAGTTTTAATATTTTTATTTTCATATATAAATTTGTCTTTCAATATTTTTCAATTTGATTTTTTAATAATTAATTTTCTGAATGTATAAAATAAAAGTTGTTAAAAAAATAAAATATTTTAAATAGAATAAAAACATATTCTATATTGGCGATCCTGCATTTATAAGTACTCATTTTAAAAATTCATCAATAACCATCATTGAAACAATAATAACAATTGTGAACCCGTTCGTGTTTTCACTTTGGTCACTTACTCCCGTTTTTACATATAACGCTACAAACCGACGCACCATATCTTGCAGTAATATTTCACAAGAATTTGTAATAAAGGGAAATCATCGATTCAACGTGTTATTAATTGTTAGAAGCTGGCTTAACATTAACCCAGGACATTTTGTGCACTCACAAAGTTAGCATTTCCGAGCGTTGCAAGCAAACCAAGAGTGCGAATACTCGAATACCGAAAGCACAAACCATACTTGTGAAATAAAAACAAAGACGTCCTTCTGTGCGATTTGTTATAAATTTGACTACTTTCCTGAATTAAAACATTGCGAAATAAACAATCTCAACATTCAACATCAAATTCAGCACCAACAATCCGCACAACATCACTTCAAATATTCACATTTAACGTCGCTACAACCATCACAGTGTCTACAACAACGCAATAACACTCCAGATCATCTATAATCTCTTTTATAATTACAAATACTACAACCATTTTTTGCTGAACATTTTGTGTACAATCAAGTTCGTATCTTAAATCTTTTATTAAAATAAAATTATTACAAATATTAAATATTAATTCTTAATATTAATATTATTTAAATTATTATTATTACTTATATTTAATTTACTTTTGTAAACTTTCTCTCCAATTATTTTTTTTTTTTATATGCCACTATCACGTTCACCTATACGTACACGCAACTTCACAACAATGGAAAACCAAAATAACAATCCAACTTACACTTCAGACTTAAACACTACACAAAATATACACAATGATAATTTAACTCAAAACACTAATAACTTAAGAACAAATTTTTCAAAATCAATTAAATTACCTCCATTTTGGGAAGAATGTCCTGAAACTTGGTTTCTTCTTGTTGAAGGACAATTTGAAATCAATAATATTCAAGACGATAATATAAAATTTCAAAACATACTTATTGTTTTACAACGTGAAACAATTTCCAAAATTTTGGATGTTATCAATCCACCTCCTTTTATGAATAAGTACGCTACTATTAAGAAAGCGTTGTGTGAAAGATTTTCTCTTAGTGAAGAAAAAAGATTAGAAAAGTTATTTTCAAATACAGAACTAGGCGATCGTTCTCCATCAGAACTTTTTAGATATATGAAGTCTCTAATAGGTTCTGATTCTATCTTCAGTAAGGAATTACTTTTCAAATTGTGGATCCGAAAATTACCACAACAGATACAAATTCATTTAACATCAAGTAATAATCAAAATAAAGATGAAAATGTTATTCTTGCAGATAAACTTTTTGATTTATTAAATCAATCTCAATCTTCTAAATCTTTGTCAATAGCAAGTGTTGAAAATAACATCCTCGAACAATGTATTAAAAATTTAACAGAATTAACTACTGCAATTTATCAAAATTTAAACAAAATTACTTCTGATATTAATGAATTACAAATTAGATCAAGATCTAGAAATAGAAATAGAAGTAATTCTAATTCAAGAAGATTTTCTAGATCAAAAGATAATATTATTCAAACCATTTGTTGGTATCATAGAAAATTTAAAAATAATGCTTTAAAATGTATTAAACCCTGTAGTTTTAATATAAATGAAAAACAATCAAATCAAAACTATTTAAACTGAAACGTTCCATTATGACGGTGGCTAATAATGGAAATAACATTAAATCATCACGCCGCCTATTTATTTATGATAAATTAAATAAACTAAATTTTTTAATAGATACTGGCGCTATAGTTTCTGTAATTCCTTCTTCCAAATTCAAATCATTTAAAAGAAATTCCGATCTTAATTTGACTGCAGCTAACGGTTCCTCTATTAAAACATTTGGTACCAAACTTTTAAAAATTGACTTAGGTCTTAGACGTGATTTCGAATTCCCTTTCATTTTAACAGATATTTCAACTCCAATTATAGGTACTAACTTTTTAGAGAAATTCGGGATATTAGTGGATATCAGAAATAAAGAAATTACTGATTTAACAACAAAATTAAAAGTTTCTGGATCTTCTGGATTTTGCGATATATTTTCACTCAAAATACCAATTTCTGAAAATAAATTTACAACCCTTTTAAATAATTTTCCTTTAATAACCTGTGAACCAGATTACACTAAACCAGTGCAACACCATACGGTTCACAGGATTGAAACCAAAGGAGTTCTACCTTTTTCAAAACCTCGTCGTCTAGATCAAATTAAATTTAAAATAGCAAAAACTGAATTCGAATTTTTAATAAAAACTGGTATATGCAGACCTTCAAACTCTCATATTGCATCTCCTTTACATTTAGTTCCAAAAAAAGAACCAAATGATTGGAGACCTTGTGGCGATTACAGAAGACTCAATTTTATAACGATACCTGATCGTTATCCATTACCACATATTCATGATTTAGCTATAAATTTACATAATAAACAAATATTTTCGAAAATTGATCTTGTTCGTGCATATCACCAAATTCCAATGGCTGAAGAAGACATTCATAAAACAGCAATAACCACACCTTTTGGAATGTTTGAGTTCGTACGGATGCCTTTTGGTTTACGAAACAGTGCCCAAACATTTTTTCCGGTTTAGAATTTGTATTTGTTTATATTGATGATATTCTTGTTGCTAGTGATAATGAAGAACAACATTTAGAACATTTAAAACTAATATTTAAAAGACTTGAGAAATATAATTTAAATATTAAACCTTCTAAATGCATTTTCGGAACTAATAAACTAGATTTTCTCAGTTATGAAATTTCTAATGAAGGCATTAGACCATCTTCCGATCGAATTGAAACCATTACAAATTTTGAAAAACCACTTTCAATAAATAAATTACAAAAGTTCTTAGGTATGGTAAATTATTACCATAGATATGTGAAAATGTTAGCAGCAGAACTTAGTCCTCTGCATGAAATGTTAACATTTGCAACTAAACAAAAACTCAAACAACTTATTTGGACAGAAAAGACAACCACTGCTTTTGAAAACGTTAAACAACTCTTTGCTCAACAAACTTTACTTACTCATTTTGATAAAAATGGTAAATTATCACTTGCTGTAGATGCATCAAATGTAGCAATTGGTGCAGTTTTACAACAATTTAGTAACAACACTTTAGAACCACTTGCTTATTTTTCACGAAAATTATCTTCTACAGAAATGAATTACTCAACATTTGACAGAGAACTTTTAGCCATATACAATTCAATTAAACATTTTAAACATTTTCTTGAAGGTAGAATTTTCACAATATACACTGATCATAAACCTTTAACACATGTTCTAAATTCAAAAACAGATAGATCACCTCGACAAATTAGACATCTTGAGTACATTGCACAATTTACAAATGATATTCAATACATTTCTGGAAAAGAAAACATTGTTGCTGACACACTTTCACGTATTTCAGATATTAACACAATTTTAACTCAAGATATTAATTTTCAAACTTTGTATAAAGAACAACAAAAAGACCAAACTCTTCATGCCTTAATTTCTGACAAAAATTGTAACAATAATTTAAAAGAAATTAATATTCCAGTTCTTAATCTCAATATTTGGTGTGATATTTCTCAACAACCTTTTAGACCTTTTGTTCAAAATTCTATGAAGAATATAATTTTTGATAAAATCCATTCTTTATCACATCCTAGTGTTCGTACTACTAGACGTTTAATTCAATCAAAATATTTTTGGCCTAACATGCGTAAAGAAATTAATAGTTGGACTTCCGCATGTATTAACTGCCAGAAATCAAAAATTTCTAAATATACTAAAACACCAGTACAAAAAATTAATATACCATCTGGACGATTTGAACACATACATATGGATCTTGTTGGTCCATTACCTGTTTCAAAAGAAAATCGTTACATTTTAACTATAATTGACAGACATACACGTTGGCCGGAAGCTTATCCACTTAAAGATATTTCAGCGAATACAACAGTAGATCAAGGATCACAATTTACATCAAAATTATTTACTGAATTAACAAAATTATTAGGATCTCACAAAATTCATACATCTCCTTATCATCCTCAATCAAATGGAATGATTGAAAGATTTCATAGAACCTTAAAAACTGCTATTACAGCATCAAACGATTCAATTCACTGGTCTGAAATTCTTCCTTGGATTTTATTGGGACTTCGTATATCTATTAAAGATGATTTAAAATGTTCTTCTGCAGAATTAGTTTACGGACAAACACTCAGATTACCTGGAGAATTAATCGTTTCAAATAATAATAACAATAATGAATTTGATAATACAATGGAAACACTTTCCAAACTGAGAGAACATTTTTCACACGTTCGTTCAAAAATTGTACATCATAATAAAGAAGATTTTTTTGTTCCCAAAAATTTGGATACTTGTGAATATGTGTTTGTTAAAGTTATTCATAGGTCAAATCTACAACCACCTTATGAAGGCCCATTTAAAGTTTTCTCTAAACACAATAAAGTATTCAAAATTCAAAAAGGTAACTTAATCAAAACAATTTCCATAGACTTATTAAAACCTGCACATACAATTCCTATTTCCAGTTCACTAACACTTCCAAAGAAAACCAAAAAAATTATATTTAATATTAATGAATTTTTTTTTTTTTTTTTATTGGAGGGGGAGTATATGTAGGGTTTATAATATATGTATCTACTTTATTAATTTAAACTTGTTTTAATATTTTTATTTTCATATATAAATTTGTCTTTCAATATTTTTCAATTTGATTTTTTAATAATTAATTTTCTGAATGTATAAAATAAAAGTTGTTAAAAAAATAAAATATTTTAAATAGAATAAAAACATATTCTATAGTACCAGGATTGAAATTATTAAAAATTAAGTGCAAGTTACATGTAGTGATGACCCTTTGAAACTAGATTCAATGTTGGAGAAACTACATAGTACTATGCACAGTTCACTTATAAAGGAGCTAGCCCTTTGTGAACAAGAATATACATTAAAAAATACTAATATGAATGCATTCATTGAAAAATTTAATGAGCTCGAAAATAAGAAAAGCGTGCCGATAAAGATATTGGTATACAAAGCTCCAAAACAAGTATATGGTACATTAACACAGTATAAGCTAATTGACGAATTTCACTCCACTAATATAGCTGGCCACTTAGGAGTTAGAAAGACAATTTTAAAATTGAAACAAAGATATATATGGAAAAACACGAGACAAAGTGCGCACAAAACAAAACAACTAAACATATTAAAGAACCGCTTGTAGTAACAGACACGCCAACTTCAACATTTAGTACAGTCTCAATTGACACAGTAGGCCCACTTCGTATCTCAAACGGATACAGATATATACTAACAATGCAATGCGATTTATCAAAATTCGTTATAGCACATCCTATTGAAACAAAAGGTGCAAAAACTATTGCAACTACACTGGTCGAACAGCTCATCCTAAAGTACGGCTTCATACAAATATTAAAATCAGACAGAGGAACTTTAGTATACAACAACAATAGCTTTATTCAATGTGCTTTAGCTTACAATGTGTTTGCTTATTGACTATCGCTACGCAACTGCTTATATATTTTGATAGGCTTCAAGTTATTACTTGCTTCAACAATAATACCTAGAGAGCGCAGGGAGCGAATGAGTGCAATCAGTAATGTTGAGTGGATGAGTTCTGCTCAGACATTACACCCCTTAACGCCCAGGAATAGTATAAAAGTCCGGCGGACGTCGAGCTCGATTGGATCGTCGAGGAGTGGAACCGTCTGATGAGATACTTGCCAGCGGTGCCGCATGATCTGCTGCAGCGGAGGGTGGTGCCTGATGCTGAAGAGGGTTCTCTGAAAAGAGGTGCGGTGGACGTGGAGAAGATGGACTGCTTTCATCTATCGCAGCAGATCCGGCTTTTGTTGAGATGAGAATAGTCATCGCTCCCCTCTGATACATGTCGAATTCGTATTTGATCAAGATGTCGTTTTATGATACGCGGACCGTCGTCCAGCTGAACGGCATATGATAGCGGCCTATGTCTTGAACTTATCTTCGCTGGTACCCATTTTGGTCCTGACGAGTAATTTCGCACCCACACTGGGTCTCCCTCGTTGAAAGACTTCTCGCTGCCAATTTTGTGCCCTGTAGTGGACAATTCATGTGGATGAATTTTATCGAAAAATGTCTTTAGTTGTCTGTTGAACATAAGCTCTGCAGGTGACCGACCAGTGGATGTATGTGGCGTAATATGTTGATTGAATAGAAACCGTGACAGTTTTAAGTCGATGGCTTGCCACTCGGGAGCTTTCTTCAAGAAGTCTTTCGTTGTCTGTACCATTCGTTCTGCTTGGCCATTTGACGATGGGTGGAATGGAGCGCAGCGAATGTGACGAATCAAGTTATCTTGCATGAATGTTTTAAATTCTCCAGAAGTGAATGCTGTCCCGTTGTCTGAAACTATCTCATCGGGTAGCCCATGAGTTGCGAAGAGTGATCGGAGTGGTTTGCCGCTTGCGATGAGGTGGACTTTACCAGGAAAACTTCCAGCCACCTCGAGAATGAGTCCACAACGATGAAGAACAGCTTACCTTGAAACGGGCCAGCAAAATCGACTTGGAGGCGTGACCATGGATGTTTCGTTGTTTCCCACCAATGAATTGGGGCAGGAGCATTATCGTGACGAGTAGCCTGACATGGTACACACGTCTGTACGATACCCTCAATCTCCGATTCCATATTGGGCCACCAGACATAGCTTCTCGCTAAGGCTTTCATTCGCACAATACCGGGATGGCCAGTATGTAATGCACTCAGAACCACCTGACGACTTGCTGGCGGAATTATTGTCCTATTTCCCCAGAGTAGACACCCTTTTAATGATGAGATTTCATGTCGGCGAACATAGAAAGGATACAGCTGGTCTGATCGACTCATGTTGGGAGGCTACCCCCTTAACGCCCAGCTGAGAACTTTTGCCAGATCCGCATTTTTGGAAGTTTGAACAGCAATTTGTTTGGCGTCTACTACGGGTTTGTTAATCGTTTCTATCATCAACACGTCCTCCCCAATCGCTCGTTGGTCGTCCAGTAGTGGTAATCGACTCAAGAAGTCAGCGTTCCCCAACTTATTGCCCGAACGGTGCATAATTTCAAAATCGTACGCATTCAGGAAAATACGTCGCCGAAGCATTTGCGTCGATATCACATTAGGCACGGTCTTGGTTGTGTTGAAAATACCCAATAGGGGCCGGTGATCAGTGACCAGAGTAAAGTTGCGCCCATACAGGTAATCGTGAAATTTCTTCACGCCAGCAATTAAAGCTACAGCTTCCCAGTCGATTTGGGCGTAATTTCGTTCTGGCTTCGATAACGTTCTAGAGTAAAAAGCAATTGGTCTCTCCGACCCATCAGGCATTCGGTGACTGAGGACAGCGCCGATACCGTATGGCGATGCATCGCAAACTACCACCAATGGCAGGCTCGGGTTGTAGTGAACCAGAACGCGTTCAGATACTATGAGCTCCTTTAGATTTTCAAATGCCAGTTGGTGCTCCTTTTTCCAGAACCAAGGACAGTTTTTATCAAGTAAGCGATGTAATGGCTCAGCAATCGTTGCTTTGTTGGGTATAAACGGATGATAAAAATTGAGGAGGCCCAAGAACGCCTGCAATTGTTTTTTATCATGAGGCGCTGGGGCAATTTGAATAGCCTTGACCTTGCTCTGCGATGGCCGAATTCCCAATGAGTCCAGCTTGAATCCCAAGAACTCAATAGTTGAGACTCCAAAGGAACACTTATCCTTTCGTAGCCTAAGACCAGCGTTGTCGAGACGTCTAAATACTTCTTGCAGCCGATTACCGAGCTCTGCCTCTGTTTTGCCCATTAGCACGATATCGTCAAAATATGGCAGCACCCCTGGAATATTTCTTAAAAGTGTCTCTATAAAACTTTGAAATATACCTGGCGCTGAAGAGATTCCAAATTGGAGCAGCGTAACTCTGAAGGCGCCTTTGTGGGTAACGATTGTTTGCAACAAGGATGATTGTTCGTCGACGTGCAGTTGCTGATATGCTTGCGCGAGGTCAATTTTGGCAAAAATGCTGCCTCCCTCTATAGACGAAAGTAACGTGTTGACAGCTGGTATCTGAAAGTTGTGCGGCTTTAATGCTTTGTTGAGTGTCGACTTATAATCGCCACAAATACGAAGTGTTCCGTCGCTTTTAGGAACCGGCACGATGGGGGTGGCCCAATCCGAGTACTCAACTGGTTCTAGGACACCCTGTGAACACAGTCGGCCTAATTCGTCTTCGACAAGGCTCTTGGTGGCTAATGGAATACGCCGAGGTGGATATCGAATTGGTTGAACTGACGTATCGATGTGGAGAGACACTGGGTTCCCTTTGAAACAGCCCAGTTCCTCTGCGAAGAGATGATAAAATTTTTTTAGGATACCGTTTATTGACGCTGCTTCTTCAACTGCATTGACGCCCTGAATGCTGATGCCAAGTGGGGCAAACTAGTTGCACCCTAATACGTTTGAACGGTTTCCGTCTACGACAACGACAGGTAAACCACTGATTTCACACCCGCAGTATGACACATCTGTGTCAACCACGCCCATTATAGGAATTTTATTTCGTTGAAAATCGATAAGTTGAAGATCACTGGTGTGCATTTTTGGCTTACAAACTGGCCATACGCGTTCAAATGTGATGGATGACATTATGGTATAGTTTGAACCCGAATCGATTTCGAATGTGCAACTATGACCATTGATACCGATGGTCGCTGATTTCTTTAAATCAACCAACGGCAATATTTGATTAATTGACTGGGGTTTCTGCTTTTTTAGCTTTCCTGAAGAATGCGAAGCTTTCTGTTGATGGGGTGAGTTAGGTGCTGATGAGCGACAGACACGTTGCAGGTGCCCCTTTGTGCCACACGATGAGCAGATTGTTTCTCGATGCGGACACTGACAACGGGCATGTGAGCCACCACATCCGTTGCATGGTTTTGTTTGTACCTTGGAATTGGTACGCGATTTGAAACGGTCTTGACGATGATTGTTGTTGGATGACGTATGATGGACTAGTTCGGCGTGCCGCATCTCAGATGCATGCTTACTCGCTGCTTCGGCGGTAGCAGCACGATCGATGACCTTTTGCAGCTTCATGTCGGACTCCGTTAGTAGGCTACGTTGCAATGTTTCGTCACGTAAACCACACACCAAGCGATCCCGTAACATGCGATCCAATGCCGGGCCAAAATTGCAATCAACAGCCAATTTGCGCAATGCTGCAACGTACTCGGAAAATCCCTCATTTGGTTGTTGGTCCCGTTTGTGGAATTTATAGTACGCCGCGATTTCCGAGGGCCGAGGAGAAAAATGATTTGTTAAGGTCGTCTTGATTTCAGCTATGCTAAGTTGACTCACCTGACGGGGCGAGGCCAATGACGACAGGAGGTCGTATAATGGCGCTCCAGCTAAGGTAAGAAATACGGCCTTTTGCCGATCGTTGCCCTGTACGTCATTGGCCAGCAAGTACAGCTCGAACCTCGCATAATACGTAGACCAATTTTCCGGGTGTTCCAAGTTGAATGGCTCCAAATTCCCAAGAGTCGACATAATATGGCGAACAGCTTGTTCCTCAGACTGCAGGTGCTGCGGTTTAAAATGCGGGTGTTGGTTTTCCTTATTTTTTACTGTTTTTGCCTGGTCTTCTGACATCGATGTGTATATGTGAACGTGTGATTACTAAAGGTGACTTTGGTTTGCTCTTTAGCGTTGGCTTCACACAATTTTCACTTAATAGGTAGCGCGCGAGAAGACAAACAATTTGGCGAACGGTTGTTATATACTAATGATAGTTACGGTATCCTACCGACTGCGCCAGTTTAGTATACAACAACAATAGCTTTATTCAATGTGCTTTAGCTTACAATGTGTTTGCTTATTGACTATCGCTACGCAACTGCTTATATATTTTGATAGGCTTCAAGTTATTACTTGCTTCAACAATAATACCTAGAGAGCGCAGGGAGCGAATGAGTGCAATCAGTAATGTTGAGTGGATGAGTTCTGCTCAGACATTACAGAAACAGAATTCGTCAACGAATTAATGCACAACGTATGCACACTATTAAATACAAAGCAAATATTTTCAACTCCATATCACCATCAAACAATTGGGTCACTAGAACGAAACCACAGAAAACTAAACGAATATCTACTTACTTTTGCTGACGATTACGAATGGTACAAATGGATACCATACTATACATTCGCATACAACATAACACCACACACAGACACTGGTTATTCACCCCATGAACTAGTATACGGAAAATTGCCATCTCTGCCAAGCGACAATATAAACAAACTTAACAAATGTTATGGCATCGAAAGTTATGCAAACGAATTGCAAATTCGGCTTAAAAATTCAATTGCAAATGTCAGAAAATTAATAAACGCAGAAAAATAAAAAGGAAACAAGAATATGACAAAAACATAAACAAATCAAATTTTGAAATTGGAGATATGGTGTACGTAAAAAACGAAAATAAATATAAACACCAAAGTCCATATCACGGACCGTACAAAATCATAGACACAAATGGTGTAAATTCAACAATAACAATAAAAAACAAACCCAAAACACTACACAACAACATATTAAAGAAATACCTAGGCGTAAATTTAGAATACAATTAATTATTAATTAAACACTACAATAAGGTAAGGTAGAGTGTAGTTCTAGTTCTGTTTTATTCGATCAAAAACGTGAGTATTTATACAATTATCAATTACTTAGCGCTTTCATGACTCCGCCCCATTATTTCCAGTCAGAACTCGAAAAAGGTCGTTGACAGTTAAACAAAGTGATTGCTGACTTTGCAGAAGGCATTGCACGTCATGAAATGTATAAGAGTTTCGTTGGTTATATGAAACCCTTTTGTGTATGGTGCACATGAAGTGTGACTAGTTCATAAATTTGCTTATTGCTATTTATGAGTGCTGGTAAGTGGCGTTGAGGTAGGTCCACTACACCCTTACCCTTTAGAAAAATTATTACGTGAAAAATGAACGGAATAATTTTAGTTTGGTGAAGTCGTGGAGTCGCTTTACATGTTTTATATGTGTATAAATATATTAAAAAAAAATTTTTTTTTTTTTTTTGTATTTTACTTATGGTAGGGTGAGTGGGTGTACATATGTATGTAGCTACGTGTGCGTTTATTTTGGTTATATTCTTATTCTTTGTTGTATTAATGTGTCTTATTCGTAAGATATGATTATTAAATGTGTGTAAACTATTTGTTCTCATCAATAATGATATTTATTAAACTAATAGTGGTTATATGTATACTTAGTAATTCCTTATTGTAGTGTTTAATTAATAATTAATTGTATTCTAAATTTACGCCTAGGTATTTCTTTAATATGTTGTTGTGTAGTGTTTTGGGTTTGTTTTTTATTGTTATTGTTGAATTTACACCATTTGTTGTGTCTATGATTTTGTATGGTCCGTGATATGGACTTTGGTGTTTATATTTATTTTGGTTTTTTACGTACACCATATCTTAAATTTCTAAATTTGATTTGTTTATGTTTTTGTCATATTCTTTCTTTCTTTTTATTTTTACTGCGTTTATTAATTTTCTGGCATTTGCAATTTAATTTTTTAGCCGAATTTGCAATTCGTTTGCATAACTTTCGATGTCATAACATTTGTTAAGTTTGTTTATATTGTCGCTTGGCAGAGATGGCAATTTTCCGTATACTAGTTCATGGGGTGAATAACCAGTGTCTGTGTGTGGTGTTATGTTGTACGCGAATGTATCCATTTGTACCATTCCTAATCGTCAGCAAAAGTAAATAGATATTCGTTTAGTTTTCTGTGGTTTCGTTTTAGTGACCCAATTGTTTGATGGTGATATGGAGTTGAAAATATTTGCTTTGTATTTAATAGTGTGCATACGTTGTGCATTAATTCGTTGACGAATTCTGTTCCTCTGTCTGATTTTAATATTTGTATGAAGCCTTACTTTAGGATGAGCTGTTCGACCAGTGTAGTTGCAATAGTTTTTGCATCTTTTGTTTCAATAGGATGTGCTATAACGAATTTTGATAAATCGCATTGCATTGTTAGTATATATCTGTATCCGTTTGAGATACGAAGTGGGCCTACTGTGTCAATTGAGACTGTACTAAATGTTGAAGTTGGCGTGTCCGTTACTACAAGCGGTTCTTTAATATGTTTAGTTGTTTTGTTTTGTGCGCACTTTGTGCAATTATTTATAAATTCTTTTACCATTTGTCTCATGATTTTCCATATATATCTTTGTTTCAATTTTAAAATTGTCTTTCTAACTCCTAAGTGGCCAGCTATATTAGTGGAGTGAAATTCGTCAATTAGCTTATACTGTGTTAATGTACTATCTACTTGTTTTGGAGCTTTGTATATCAATATCTTTGTCGGCACGCTTTTCTTATTTTCGAGCTCATTAAATTTTTCAATGAATGCATTCATATTAGTATTTTTTAATGTATATTCTTGTTCACAAAGGGCTAGCTCCTTTATAAGTGAACTGTGCATAGTACTATGTAGTTTCTCCAACATTGAATCTAGTTTCAAAGGGTCATCACTACATGTAACTTGCTCTTCATTTTTAATCATTTCAATCGTGGTACTACTTTCTTTATTAATTATAAATTTTAATTTCTTCATGTTTTTAACGTCATTAAAAGATGTGCATCGCCAAATATGAAGGTGATCAGGCTTTCATTTTCATTAAATTGTGCGGCCTTGCTCCTTGTTAATATATTTATTTCTTTTTCATTCTCTTTTAAATCTTTTTCTGATGTTGGTATCATAGTTTTAAGTGTGTCGCTATCTATTTTGATGCGTGACAGGGCATCTGCATTTGTGTTTATTTTGCCTTGTTTGTAAATAATTTCGTGTAATTCATCTTCTGTTTGTTTCTCTACATTTCCTAGTTTTAATTCCTTTATCAATTTATTGAAACGGTTGTTATTGTAGATGTTTGGTTTTTGGTATGCGGTCATGATATTGTAATCTGATAAATTTTCTGTTATGCATTTTATCTGTTTTATGTTTGCTGTATGATTGTTAACGTTTATGATTTTTATGTGGCAATTTCCTTTTGCAGGGGCTATAGAATTGGCTAGGAATACGCCTTGTTCTATTTCTTGACTCAAAATTATGCTATCTTCTTTTTTATTTAAATATATTGGTACTATGACTTCTGTTCTGGGTGGTATTTCGAGGATTTTGTTTGATTCTACTTGTGTGTTTATTGTTAATATTTTTTTTCTTGTTGTTAATTGATGCAGTTAATGTGAATGTTTCATAATCAATTATGCATAAATGTTTAATAAGAAAGTCTCTGCCTAAAATACCATCGGTTGAAGTTGGGAAATCCTCTGTAACTAAATGGAGATTGATGCTAGTGCTATCTTTGCCTATTAGGAAAGTTAGTTTAGCTGTGCCCATTGAGGTTATTTCGTCTTTGGTGATACCTATTAGTTTGCATTTGTTCGTGCTTTCATAGTCGAATTCGTTATTGAGGATTGTCATTTGTTGATTGAAATCTTCATTATAAATTGTGATAAAATTTGTTAAGTTTTTGGTTATTACACATATTTTATTTGGATTTGACCCGAAGGGTGTTAACATTTTGACTTCTCTGATTGTTATTGTTGAAGTTGTTGTAATTATTTGTTCTTTGGTCCCTATTATTGTTAAAAGGATTGTTGTCAATGTTATTATTTCCATGGTAGCTGTTGTTTCCTGTATTCCTCGATTGTTATTGCCTTTGGGCCGGCTTTTATCGGTGTCGGGGAGTACTTAGGATAGCTCTCCAATTGGTTACTGCCTACTGGTTCGTATTCTTCTGCTGATTGACTGATTGAAAGTGGTGATTCGTAATTTGTGGAAGTCGCGTGAAGTTTTGCCTCGTCAGTGCCGGTCATTTGGAAGTTTATTAAAATTTATGTATCTTCCTCGTCTAAAATAGCAATACTATTTTGTATTAAAGTATTATTGAATAACACAATAGTTTGCAAATTTATCTTGTTTCCTGTTGCCGTTACTGGTCCTTATAGGATCGGATTGGCAGGATCAGGAGGCTTGGTCCGTAAGGGCAGGATCGCCATGTAAGGTATACATATAACCACTACTATTTTAATAAATATCATTATTAATGAGAACAAATAGTTTACACACATTTCATAATCATATCTTACGAATAAGACACATTAATACAACAAAGAATAAGAATAGAACCAAAATAAACGCACACGTAGCTACATATGTACACACGTTCACCCTACCATAAGTAAAATACAAAAAAAAAAAAAAATTTTTTTTAAATATATATGCAATGATTATGTAGAATTATTAGAACTAGCGCTGTTATTTATTGGAAACCTCAAAAATAATAACATTACAATTCGCCAACCGGGTGCAGTTCATCGAGCTCGCTGGATGGCTAAGATCATTTACTGCTTTAAAATTTATATTTTTCGCGAACATTTTCCCTTGACAAAAGACCAGTTGAGTGCACTTCGAATTTTCAATGTGTTTGTAATTAACGTTTATTTAAAATATTGGTTCACTTGTGATATATCAAAGCAAGCCCCTATGAATGATTTGAATCTTTTAAAAGAAATACGTCAATTTGACCAGGTTAACCCATTTATTTCGGAGACCGCATTGCGAACATTTCGTGGGCACACTTGGTACCTCAACGAAATTCTAGTGGGCTTGACATTTTTTGATTCCAACATCAGCCCACGATATAAGAAGTTAACAGCGCTAGTTCTAATAATTCTACATAATCATTGCGAGAGTAATTTTTCTCCAGTTGTTAATTTATAAAATTCGCTTTTTGATGCACAACGGGCTTTAACAAATACCAGACAGTTGGATCGCAGGATGCACTTGTAAATGGTTTATTTTTTATGCACTAAACTCAGCAGAACGGCTTTATTTGTTGGCTCGCCGTACACGGATAAATATGTTGGAGACGAATCTAGTAGCCAACCTTTGCACTGTTGAGAACTCATTTTTATAACTTTCACGTAAGGTGTGTTTTAAAACTATACGATACCAAGCATATTTGTTTTTTGTTGTTGTTTATATTTTGATTAAGTTCAAAACGCACAATGTGAGAGCATAATTTATTGTTGGAAGCACAGTTTTGTTATAGATATCTCGAGAAGTAATGAACGTAAAGCTCTCTATGATAGCTCATTTTCTTTGTTAAAAATGTGGTTATAAATAGCATTAATGATAAGATATTGAAAACTTTTTTTTTTTAATAATCAACTTTTAAACTGTAATTTTCGAATTTCTTATCGTTTTTTTTTACGATTTTGTCCCAATATATCAAAATGTTAGGGTCATATCGGAAAATTAACTTACCCAGAGTGTTCAGTGACCTTAAAACCATATTATAAGATATTCAAAAACTTAAATTTCTTAATGGATTTTGCGTGCGCATGGATTGAACGACGAGTAATTTTAAGCACTTGAGGTGGAGGCACAAAACGTCCACGCGAGACCTCTAAATGTTAATATTTTTGCATCAAATTTTCAGGGTATGGTTTTTATTCATAATGGAAGCAAAAAAGTCATGAGCCTCAAAAAAATAAGCACTTTCATTTTTTTTTGGTCAGTCTAATGTATGTATATACACATAGAAAACATGTTCAGCGACTCCACGACTTCACCAAACTAAAATTATTCCGTTCATTTTTCACGTAATCATTTTTCTAAAGGGTAAGGGTGTAGTGGACCTACCTCAACGCCACTTACCAGCACTCATAAATAGCAATAAGCAAATATATGAACTAGTCACACTTCATGTGCACCATACACAAAAGGGTTTCATATAACCAACGAAACTCTTTTATACATTTCATAACGTGCAATGCCTTCTGCAAAGTCAGCAATCACTTTGTTTAACTGTCAACGACCTTTTTCGAGTTCTGACTAGAAATATACATTTCATAACGTGCAATGCCTTCTGCAAAGTCAGCAATCACTTTGTTTAACTGTCAACGACCTTTTTCGAGTTCTGACTGGAAATAATGGGGCGGAGTCATGGAAGCGCTAAGTAATTGATAATTGTATAAATACTCACGCTTTTGATCAAATAAAGGAGAACTAGAACTACACTCTACTTGAATGTGTTTTACTTCTCGACAATCCGGCTTGACTTTCGAGTCGTCTAAACATATAGCATCGACAGCTTGCTGTTAAAACATAAGTTGCACGCTACCACGTCTATAGGACTAGAGACGTAGTGCGTTTTAGGTAGAGAAACAAGAGCGACACAAACCTTACATGGCGATCCTGCCCTAACGGACCAAGCCTCCTGATCCTGCAAATCCGATCCTATAAGGACCAGTAACGGCAACAGGAAACAAGATAAATTTGCAAACTATTGTGTTATTCAATAATACTTTAATACAAAATAGTATTGCTATTTTAGACGAGGAAGATAAATAAATTTTAATAAACTTCCAAATGACCGGCACTGACGAGCCAAAACTTCACGCGACTTCCACAAATTACGAATCACCACTTTCAATCAGTCAATCAGCAGAAGAATACGAGCCAGTAGGCAGTAACCAATTGGAGAGCTATCCTAAGTACTCCCCGACACCGATAAAAGCCGGCCCAAAGGCAATAACAATCGAGGAATACAGGAAACAACAGCTACCATGGAAATAATAACATTGGCAACAATCCTTTTAACAATAATAGGGACCAAAGAACAAATAATTACAACCAAAGAAATTACAACAACTTCAACAATAACAATCAGAGAAGTCAAAATGTTAACACCAACAGGAATAACAATAACAATATGACCCACGATAACAACAGACAAGCACCACAACACAACAGAAATGGTCGCCAAATAAACGTCCTGCAAACTCAGGGAAACGTAGGCGACCCGGAGGACAACAATTACCCCCTCCGGGTCAAATCCAAATAAAATATATGCAATAACCAAAAACTTAACAAATTTTATCACAATTTATAATCAATATATCAATCAACAAATAACATTCCTCATAGACACAGGAGCTGACATTTCTATTTGCAAAAATCCATTCAATAACGAATTCGACTATGAAAGCACGAACAAATGCAAACTAATAGGTATCACCAAAGACGAAATAACCTCAATGGGCACAGCTAAACTAACTTTCCCAACTTCAACCGATGGTATTTTAGGCAGAGACTTTCTTATTAAACATTTATGCATAATTGATTATGAAACATTCACATTAACTGCATCAATTAACAACAAGAAAAAAAATAGAGCAGAAGTCATAGTACCAATATATTTAAATATAAAAGAAGATAGCATAATTTTGAATCAAGAAATAGAACGAGGCGTATTCCTAGTCAATTCTATAGCCCCTGCAAAAGGAAATTGCCACATAAAAATCATAAACGTTAACAATCATACAGCAAAAATAAAACAGATAAAATGCATAACAGAAAATTTATCAGATTACAATATCATGATCGCATACCAAAAACCAAACATCTACAATAACAACCGTTTCAATAAATTGATAAAGGAATTAAAACTAGGAAATGTAGAGAAACAAACAGAAGATGAATTACACGAAATTATTTACAAACAAGGCAAAATAAACACAAATGCAGATGCACTGTCACGCATCAAAATATATAGCGACACACTTAAAACTATGATACCAACATCAGAAAAAGATTTAAAAGAGAATGAAAAAGAAATTAATATATTAACAAGGAGCAAGGCCGCACAATTTAATGAAAAAGAAAAGAATGAATTAACGCAAACGAGTATAGAAAATAAAGCGCATGAATATACACCCGGGAAACGCATTAACAATACATCTCCAAAGAAGCCTGATCACCTTCATATTTGGCGATGCACATCTTTTAATGACGTTAAAAACATGAAGAAATTAAAATTTATAATTAATAAAGAAAGTAGTACCACGATTGAAATGATTAAAAATGAAGTGCAAGTTACATGTAGTGATGACCCTTTGAAACTAGATTCAATGTTGGAGAAACTACATAGTACTATGCACAGTTCACTTATAAAGGAGCTAGCCCTTTGTGAACAAGAATATACATTAAAAAATACTAATATGAATGCATTCATTGAAAAATTTAATGAGCTCGAAAATAAGAAAAGCGTGCCGACAAAGATATTGATATACAAAGCTCCAAAACAAGTAGATAGTACATTAACACAGTATAAGCTAATTGACGAATTTCACTCCACTAATATAGCTGGCCACTTAGGAGTTAGAAAGACAATTTTAAAATTGAAACAAAGATATATATGGAAAATCATGAGACAAATGGTAAAAGAATTTATAAATAATTGCACAAAGTGCGCACAAAACAAAACAACTAAACATATTAAAGAACCGCTTGTAGTAACAGACACGCCAACTTCAACATTTAGTACAGTCTCAATTGACACAGTAGGCCCACTTCGTATCTCAAACGGATACAGATATATACTAACAATGCAATGCGATTTATCAAAATTCGTTATAGCACATCCTATTGAAACAAAAGATGCAAAAACTATTGCAACTACACTGGTCGAACAGCTCATCCTAAAGTACGGCTTCATACAAATATTAAAATCAGACAGAGGAACAGAATTCGTCAACGAATTAATGCACAACGTACATACAGGTAAAGGAGTCGGTCATATTTCTGGGTTTGGGGGATGCCGTTGGTATTTGGCCTCGTAGCATATCTTGCAATTAGAAATTATTTCCGTCAAAATTTTCTGTATTTCAGGCAAATAATAACTTTCAAGGACTTGGTTCTGGTTTTCACGGAGTGACCGATGAGCTCGGTTATGTTCAAATTGAAGTATCTCGCGCTGGTCATCTTTGTTGAAGACGTCTATTACCTGTTTGGTGGTATGACGGAATTTGGCAATTCACACTGCAAGCCGTTCACAACATTTGGGTTGACGCATTGTTTTATAGTTTTCATCAGTTCTCCTACATTATTGAACGATATTCTATTTATATATAATTTTCGTGCTAAGTGCTATGGGATTTCCTTCTTCAAGGACTATTTGATTCCGAAAACAATTTATGGGGTTCTTTACAGTGGGGATTGTTTGAGACAGCGACTCTTCGCTATTCGCAGCCATGCTTGCCGCGTCCATGTCGTATGCATTTATATGTTGTCGGGAGAGCGCGTCCGCGACGAAGTTTTCCTTACCATGCTTGTAATGAAACTGCGATGAAAATTCTTCAACAAAGGCACGCCATCTTTTCATTTTCGCGTTCGGATTTTTATCGGATAAAGCGAATGTGAGTAGTTGGTGGTCGGTGTAAATATTCAAATTCTTTACGCCATACAAATAGTTACGCAGCTTTTGTAGAGCCCATACTATTGCCAGCAGTTCTCTCTCATTGGTAGCGTAGTTCTCTTCGGTTGAAGAGAGGGTCCTGGAAATCATCGTGATAGGTCTTCCATTCTGTGACAGAACGGCGCCTATAGCATAAGAAGAGGCATCTGTAGTCAGATCAAATGTTTGCTTGTAAACAGGATAAAGAAGCAATACGTCTTCTGGTGCAAGGATTTTCTTAATCTTATTAAATGCATTAAGTGCTTCTTCATCAAGAGTAATTTGAATTTTCTTCGACTGATGAGCGCCTATATTTTCGTTTTCCCCCCTTAGGTACTTCGTTAGAGGTTTTGCAATCGAGGCATAGTTCTTTATAAATCGTCGATAATATCCTGCTAATCCTAGAAATGAACGCAAAGCTCGTAACGATTTTGGAATAGAAAATTCTAAAATGTCTTTGACTTTGTCGGGGCATGTTTTGATTCCCTTCTTTGATACGGTAAAGCCTAGAAATTCAACACTTGCCTGAAAGAACTTGGATTTCTCAGGGGAAACGCGCGTATTGGCATCGAACAGTTTTGTCAGGATTTGATCAATGTCTTTACAGTGTTGTTCGGCAGTTTGGAAGAAAATTTTAACGTCGTCTATGTAACCATGGCACGTTTTCCCAATTTCTTCTCTAAGGACATCGTCAATCGCTCTCTGGAAAATACTAGGGGCATTTTTCAGGCCAAAGGGGAGCCGACAAAACTCGTACTTTCCATTATTAACTGAGAAAGCCGTTTTCTCCCTATCCCTTTCCGCAAGTTTGATTTGGTGAAATCATGATTTAAGATCTATTGTCGAGAAAAATCTAGCACTTCCCATGTTTGCCAAGATTACAGAGGTTTCCGGAATCGGGTATTTATCGTTTATTGTCGTAGTGGTTAGCTTCCTAAAGTCAATTACGAGTCGTGATCTCTTGTGGCCCCTTTCGTCTAAACCTTTCTTATCTACAACCCAAATTGGGTTGTTATAAGGGGAACGGGATGGTACGGGTAACTTTTTGAGTAGACAGGTAAATCGTCCACGGTCCTTATTGTACCTACAATGTTGGTATTGTAGGGCAGTGCTTCATCTGGATCGGCGAAAGCTTTAGCATGACGCTTTAGCAGTGTAGAGATATCAATATTGTCCTCGCTTGTTTTCGATTTAATTTCTACTAACTTGTTAACGTCCGAACAGTAGTGGTACAAGAGTTTTTCCTTTCCACCGTCATAACTCAACATACCACTCTTCAGGTCAATACGACCATTTACCTCTTTTAAAAAGTCGAATCCTATAATGCCGTCAAAGGTTTCCAAACTGGGCAAGACAAAGAATTCAACATTCTCATTTAATATATTTATTGTACATTTTTTGTTTATTATATCGGTACCGTGGATGGATTTAACAGTGAAAGGGTTATTCACAGGTTTTATTCCCTTTAGAGCGTTAAGGTGTTTTGCATAGCTCTTTGCAGCACCGGTGTCGATTAAAAATCTTATTCCTCTTCCCCCAAGTGTCCTTTCGACATAGGGCAAGAGGGACTTAGCCCTAAAAAATTAACGTCGTCCTTCGGTCCGTCCAGGTCCTACTCAACACTCTTAAGTTCTGTGTCATGATAATAGTCATCATACCCGGTATCACTCCGATATTCTGGTTCATATTGGTCCTGGGTGAGATTGTTGATACGCTGAGCTTTTTGTATTGGCCGCTGATCACTACCATGCTGCCTTTTCTCAGCTTTTTCTTTATTCAAGCCTGTTGACACGGGCTGTTGGCGATTGAATGTGCCGGCCGTGTTTCCGTTATCTAGACGATTTATCTTAGGGTAAGCTCCTTGATTACGGTACCTATCGTCATTACCACGGAGTTGCTGGGGTCTGGTCTGTCTGAATCGGGAATATGATGGGTCTATGTCCATTGGTACTGGAGTTTGCTGAGTTCGAGTTTGTCCTCGTTGGTCTTGAGGTATTCTACGGTATTGGGGTGAATAATAATAAGGGTCTAAGTTATGGGGTGCCTGTCTGTTAAATGAGCTTGCAAATGTTGATCTGGCTTGGTTCGCTTCCAGTTCCTGCGCTAGGGCAAGTGCTGACGGAAGATCAGCGGGTCTAGAGGAGAAGAGAACATCGCACAAAGGGCGATTGAGTCCCGAGATGAACACGCGAAGGGCATCATCCCGATATTTCTTGTTAAGTGATCCTATCAGCGTGGTGTTCTCACCGTGGGTCATGATTGTTTTATTGACTATCAGAGTCAACTTTCTCTCCACTGCATCATAGAACTTCACTACTGATGATTTTCCTTGCCTAAGGGTCGATAACTCCTGTTTAATTAAATAAATTGGTCTTTTGTCCGCAAAGTCTAGTCGAGAAATGATAGCTTGAAAATTTAAAACTGTATTAAAAGAGGATAAAACACTATCTGCGGCTCCTACTACTTTATTTCGTATTATGCCTACCGCTTGGTAGTGCCTTGAGCTCCCCTGATACGCTTCGAACACCCTATAAGCAGTATGAGCTGCTTGTCTCCAAGACACATAACGGGTCGCGTCGCCTTTGCATTCCGGCAAGGTTTTCACAAGGTCCAAGGATTCGTCACATGGTATTCCGGGTTGAATAGACACCGGTTCGTATTGGGTAACACGAACTGGTGAAGTGCTAAGTGGATACAGGGATTTCCCTTTCTAACCGTTACCCACCTTTACAAATTTTATTTATTATTTAAGAATTACCAAAAAGGATAGTAAAAAATATTTTTTTAAACAAAGTTAGCTGCTATATCGCTCTACTCACATGAAATTTTCCATATCTCGGTAAGCTATGTCACTAAATAAGGTATGATAAGGCAGCAGCACGATGATTACTCGGGTTGTGATCCAGCAGCAGGAAGACAGGATTACGATGATTAGGATGCTTTATTTCTTAGAGCATTGGCTCTACACTTTCTCCCACGAGTTATGTAGTGGTTTAATTTTTAAACTTTATCTTTTCAAATTGTTAGGGAAACTTCATAAATGTTCACGGTGTTTGTAATTAAAATGCTAAGGATGCTTTATTTATTAGAGCATTGGCTCTACACTTTCTCCCACGAGTTATGTAGTGTTTAATTTTCACAAAATAATATATTTATTTTTTAAATATACAATAAGAGTTTAATGAAATGTTTGCGGCTTGCACTATATCTATGTAGTGTATTAATTTGCGGTTAAAATTTTTTAAAATAGAAAATTGTTCGTAGCTTCCGCTATTTATGTAGTGTTAATTAAGTTAAATGTTTTTCCGCGACTGTCGGGTGGATTTGAACCACGGCCACGCATAGGATTTGTCCTTTATAAGGATAACACAAGAACTGCCCTATGGTCCCACGTTGGGCGCCAATTATTAAAACACTTGGTTGGGTTTTAATGTTATTTTATTTCACTTGTTTGCACAAGAGCAGCCGTTTGTATCGGTCGAGTTATTACAACTGAATTTGCTAACTAAAATATTGCGGCGACTGCGCCTAAATGCTTGACGCTTTGTTATACCTGCCAGTTGCTGCACATGTTTTGCCGTGTGACTTGCAAAATGCAATTCGGCAATTTACCTCTTGCTGTTGGCTTTTCCGCTGTAGCGATGTTGTTGTTGTCACGCGCTACCTGTTCGACGCTTCGTCATCAGTATCGGTGGGAGAGTTGTTGTTATGCTATTTTCACACGCAAACCAGCAATATCGGTGGGAGTGGAGTGTTGACCGGATACGGGTTTACCGGTGTTAACTTATACGTTTATTTTCGTATCTCTCATACAGATTTTTCCAGGCAGTTTGGAAGCCTTCATTAGTAAGTGGACACTTTCTCACGATATCTTTGGCCTCTCCTTGAGCCTTATGGTTGAGGTACAATAGTTTCTCAACCGGAGTGAGGCGCTTGTTCACTGATTGACGGCCAAGACTGATAATCTCCTTTAAACACGTCCGTATCACACGGAGGGAGGTGGATATTCTGTTCGCATACCGGAAGATCTTTAGCATCCTTGTTTGGTTTTTCAAGCGCCTCCAATTAAGAGGCTATTGCAGACAAAAATTTTTTAGATGTAGCTGGCAAAGGAAGTTTTGTATTTCTTCCGAATTGCCTGATGTCTGCTTTGGACAACATCTCCGCATTACTCAGATTGTCGTGTCCCAGTTTTGTCTTCTCCCAGAGAGCTTTTAACTCCTCTTGCTGAATGGCAAGTCGATGTTTATTTTGATCTAAGGCGGAAGTGCTGCTAAAATCTGCATCAAATTCAATTAGCGTATGAATGCTTCCATTTTTTTTTAATAACTATTAGCTAGTCTGGAAGCTTTTATAAATTTTATGAGATGTTATTATGTAGCAAATTTGCAAAACCAAAAACGACACAAGCCTATCAACGAAGCGGATATTCGATATCGCTTGTATTTTTCGAAAAAAAAACCAACAAAGTTAAAAGATATGAAGTTGTTTATATTTATAATATATTTTCAACTCTTTATTTAAATTGTTTATTTTTATGTACTTGTATGTAGTGTATCCTTGGAGAGTATGTGTTCAATTATAAAAAGTGCTCGCCACACAACTGTGCCAACAAATATGTGTATCGGTGTTATAAAGGGCGTGGAATATACATACGTAATATGTTAATAGTTTAATGTGCAACGTATCAACATGAAAAGCGGCGTTTAATGTATAATAATATGCAAAGTTTTCGTAAACTGTGCAACGTATATAATTCTTCGAGTTTATGCAACTCTAAATACAAAATGTTATCTAAATTAGTGTGATCAAAGTGCCAATGTGATGTGCAACGTTTTAATATAATTTGCAACGTGTTTTACAAATCTTCTTTAATACCATACGAATATATGGCTATACAAACAAGTAGGTCTTTGCAAATTGTCAATTGAGTGTGCAACGCATCAATGTTAAATGTAAGAAAAAAAAGTTTACAATTTACACTATGACATACGAGTTTGTGTGGTTTAAAATAAAGAAATCTAATTCGGTGTGTGTTTAAAAGAGGATAAGCGTAAATGCTAATTGGCTAAACAAACAACCAAAAGACTGAAAATAGGTTATGTAACCTTAGCAATGTGCAGTGCAATAAAATGAAAAAATTGCATTCGCTTCGCAAAGCAGTGGACATTTGAAAATCAAAAATATATGTGTATATAAATAAAACGATTTAATTTTATTCGATTGTTTTCTACAGCGCACTAGCTGTTGTCTTTAATGAGTTTTTCAAACTGAACTTACAATCGTGCCCTAGCTTACACCTAGCCCACGGCTTCGCGCTGCGCTGCTGCTGTTCTGCTAGCGTTCTACCGTGCGGACGCAATTCTGCTGACATGGCTGTGCCTGTAGAGTATTCGGTGCAGCCAGTCCGTGCGAACGCAATTCTGCTGACATGGCCGCGCGTGTAGAATATTCGGTGCAGCCAAACCGTGTGAGCGCAATTCTGCTGACATGGTTGCGCGTGTGGAATCGTTAGGTGCAACCACCCTGAGTGGGGTTGCGTCAACAAGATGTTGTTGTTGACGAAAATGTTATCGTGAGAACTTAACGATAACTTATAAAAAAAAGAGGAAATTTTCCCAAATTAAAATGTGGACTAAATTTACGACAGATTCCGTGTTTTAATATATATTTGGAAGGTTATGTACACACTCGTATATCTACTGTACTATAGTGACGTGATGTGTTGCACTGTGATTGTTGGCACTCGTATTCCACAATTAATTTAATAAAATAAAATGCACCAATTACGTGTTTCTAACGAACTCGCGATACGTTGCACGCGCATAACCTCACCTTCAAACAATTTTGTTTTTGTATTTGTATTTGAATATATGAATCGAAGCATCATTTGATGTAATAACTTCGTACTTAGATTAATGTTGTGGGTGATAACTAATGTGGCAGTTAAAATCCTAGTGTGCTGCTGTCCTGTGGCAGTTGCTGTGGCAAGTGTTGTGTTAAGTGTTACGTTGTGAAAAAACGAACAAATGAATTGTTGATCGTGATGCTTGTGTTTGTTCAAAATTATGGTGATGTGGCGATTAGCTGGTGCGCAAACGATGTACTTTATAATATTGGTACAGTCCACCAATATTATAAAGTACAGGTGATAAAAGCTGGTTGATTTTTCTGAAAAATGTTCAAATTTTTCTCGGCGAAGATAGGACCTTGTATGCGTTAACTCTCGTTAAGAGAATGTAAAAAAAATAAACAAATATTTTTGGCGAAAATCCTTTTCTTCTCTGTTTATATTACTTCACAAAATATCTCTTTTTGAAGTAATCGTATTCAAATGAGTTGATTGAACTCAGCCATAATAGTGAATTTACACTACCATAGTATTAGTTTTAATTTACTTTTAACGTAAATTCAACAGAAATCTGCTGGTAGACAAAGTAAGCGTTTTTTTTAATGTTTACTTGTCCAAAGTAGCGTTGGTTTTCAGAGCGAATCCATGTTCTTCTCCACACGATTTGATGACAGTGCACAAAAGATCCTATCCGTTTCCTAGAAACCTATAATCCCCACGAATTTCTCCGTTATCGGACATCAAAGTGAGAAATCCATCATCGCTAATATTAGTCGACTGATAATCTTCTCGTTTAACGTTTGGGAAATCCGTGTTGTGGGTCGAAGGGCAGATATCTTCATAATTTTTATTTAAGAATATATCAATGGCAACGATATTAACTTTGGCATGACCGTGTTTGCCGGTTTTTGAAGTAGATAGCGCAACAATCTTGCACGGCCGTCCTTTCAGCATTACGAATCCGTTTTTTTGAGCATTGGATCGGAAATGTTTGAGATGCACCAGAATCTTGGGTTTCAAAATGTTGATCATCCATTATTGTCATTTTTACCCAGATAATAGACTTCGGTTTCAAAATGTTGATCATACATTATTGGCATTTTTACCCAGATAATAGACTACCGCGTACCAAATTATATGTGATTTAAATGAAAGCCTTAAGCAAAAAAAAGAAATGGTACAACCCTGGTCTTGTCCACGAAACACCTGAGTTGTGATTGACACCTCGAACGCAGCCTTTACCATTGTTTACAGCATTAATATATGTACATATAGGTACACCAATGTGAAACCTTGGCTAAATGTTGATTAAGGTGAATGGCAGGTAAATGAAAGAGTACGATTTCTACACTTAAGAAGTTGCGATTCTGAGGTGGAGTACTATAGGGTGGTCATAAGTGGAATGATGAAAATGTAATAATAGCGGTTGTGGGATTCTGCGGTAGGTGAGTTAGAGCGATAAGTGTTGACCTATTGGGAGGTTGACTCGTTCTCGTTGTCTTCTCTGTAGGGCGGAAGTAACACCAATTCTACAATTGGTCGGGTGATTGTGCCCTTTTCGATCAGTACCTCTGCAACTCTCACTTTATTGTCGGAACCTGGGTGTAGTTTTAAGATTCGTCCCAGTCTCCATTTATTCGGTGATAGATTCTCCTCTTTTATGACAACAAACTCTCCTACCTGCAAGTTATCTTGTGGATGCTTCGATTTGATGTGTTTTTGCATCTTTACAAAATACTCTGCCATCCATCTTTTACAAAAACTCTCGTGGTAAAGAGATCGTCTTGACCGGAGCTACCCTTTGTTTTGCTAGTAGTAGACTTACTTCGACCTTCGACTGGTGCCTAACTCGCAGATATACTGCCGCGCCATACGCTTTTTGGATGCGTCACAGAAACCGTGCAATTCTACTTCATTTGTTGGTGAATAGTGTACTCAACGAGGTATTCGAATGTTATTAATTTCTTGGTCTTGATGTATGAAACTATTCCATCGATCGAGAGTTTTCGGGGTTACTGTTTCATCCCAGTCCGTTTTTTCAAGCCAAATATTCTGCATCAGCATTTTGGCGACAATTATGATAAGACCGAGCCAGCCTAGACGATCGAATAGTTAGGCGATCGCCGAGGATCGTTCTTTTTGTAACGGCAATACCCCCTTCCAATGGCCTCGTCTTAAAGTAAAATAGGTCCGTACGGGCATTCCATCGTATACCCAGAGCCTTTACTGCGTTCGCTTCTTCGAATTCCAAAAAGTCTTCAGAAAATAGATCGATTTTTGGAATATCTTTCAGGAGATCTTCACAATTGGAAGTCCATTTTCATAATGGAAAACCGGCTGACTGCGATACGTGAGTTATTTCATTTCGGGCTTTTATTGCAAAGTCGATACTATGTCCTTCCGCCAGTACATCGTCAAGGAACATGTACTTTCTTAAAATGCTAGAAGCTATGGGAAAGGAGCTTTCTGTATCATCAGCTAGTTGTAAAAGTATCCTTATCGCGAGGTAAGGAGCACAATTTATACCGAAAGTGACAGTCCTTAGCTCGTCCTAAGTAGTGATCGGAGGAATCTGCAGGTTTAATTTGATGCACCTTTCATATATGTCCCAACGACTCGTATTCCGTTAACCTGTTATACTCCTTTTGTAGATCTGGATTCTTGGCAAGTCGCGTCTCATTCCGGTAGGATTTGCGAGCAGGCCCTTTTTAGTGATGGTCCCAGGCAGGTATTTACTAGGAAATCCTGTTCAAAGGAGCTGCTTATCCAGTGCAACTTCACTGCAATATGAAGCTATATTGTTAGTTGGACTTGTTGTAACCGTGCGGCCGGTTAATATCCAACCGAACACTGTTTGCTAAGCGAAGTATACTAAGGACATTCTTCTTCAGACCGCTCAAAATGATTTCGGGATAAATGTCTCCCCAAAGCACAAGAAATGCTTGTTGAGATAAGACGCTAATAGGTGGAGTTGGGAGATTTCTAGTTGGTTGTGCTAATACAAGCACAGTGGCATACAAACGAAAGAGTGGGCATTTTTTCTTGTTGATTGCAGGTTGATTCTTCGTTTGAGTCCTTCTGTTATAAATGAACATTCAGACCTAGAGTCAATAAGAGCGCCTGCTGAAAAAACTGTCCAGCTCGAAGGACCATGTAAAACAGCCTGTAATCTTTGCCTTTGAGCTCAGTTTTACCAGGGGTTTATTCGGGTTGTTGTGAAATAAAAATAAAACAAAAACGCAAATATATTTAAGTTTTTCGTTATAAGATATGGGTTTGGGTGTATTTAAAATTACTAAAAGTCACACAATAACCTCTGCATTAATAAAATATTGGTAGGATTCTTAAACTTTAATCCAGTGGATTCGATCCGAAGCTCGCTTTTATAAACAGTTTGATAGCAATCGGATTTCCGAGATTCTTCACGCATCTGAGGTAGCACAGTGGATATGGGTACCCGGATCGCTAAACCCAACCGACAATGCAACGCGTCCACTGTCTTGTAATGTGTTCGATGTAGATTCAAAATGGCTAAATGGGCAACAGAATGAAGAGTATTGGCCATTAATACATGATTTCCCTACAATTGAAAACGACTTCTACTTTTACTTGGTATAGAGAAACACTGAAATTCTGGGAAAATCGTTAAAAGTAACAGCCACAGAAATCAAAGCAACAGAACAACTTTTAATTCGACTTGTTTAGAAAGACGTTTTCGTAGATTAAGTTTTGGTATTGCGGAATGGAATGCACCTTTCAAAACGGAGTGCGCTGTTTACATTACCTCCCGTTCTAGACGACAAGGGATTATTGCGTCTTGGAGGTCGTATCGACAATGCTCTTTGTCTACCCGTTTGTACAAGAAGTCCAGTAATTTTGCCAAAGAATCATGCAATGTACCGTCTTATAGTTCGCCATTTTCATGAATTGTTTTATCACCAAAGCCAGGAAGCCATTATGGAGCTAAATATTGGATCCCAAACGTGCGAAGTCTATGCCGATGCCTGCTCTTATGGGTCAAATACCAGCCGACCGACTTTCACCTAACGTTAGAGCGTTCTCGTCTTGACTATTTCGGCCCGGTGATGGTTTCCATCGGACGACGGCGAGAAAAGCGGTGGGTGGCTTTGTTCACCTGTCTGACCATTCGAGCAATACATTTAGAAGTGGCTAGAGACTTATCAACCGATCCTGTAATTTTATGTTTACGTAATTTCGTCAACCATAAAGGTATTCCTGTTCGTATAAGGAGCGATCGGGGTACAAATTTTGTTGGAGCAAGCAAGGTGGAATGGCTACAAGTCTGTGATGGTATGGACCGTGAATGTGCTCGCCGTGGTATTGAGTGGGTCTTTAACACTCCAGCGGATCCATCAGCGGGCGGTATATGTTAGCATTTACGTTGAAGGAAGTGGCTCCACAAATCAAAACCTTGCAAAGCTTGCGTAATCAACTCCCGTCCGCTCACGCATTTGCCAATCGACAGCAGCGACGATGAGCCGTTGACACCCAACCACTTTTTTTCGGGCTGTCCAAATTATGTATATACAAACTCCGGAGAGTCCAGACGCAGTATGTTTAAGAAAGCAGTGGCGCATTATACAGCAGTTAAAACAAACGTTCTGGCGCAGGTAGATAATCGAGTCTTTACCAACTCTTACTCGACGTACTAAGTGGCACAAGAGGGTAAATACAATCCAAGTTGGAGATTTCGTTATTGTTTGCGATTCCAATGGAAGTTTGCGCGAATGGAGGCGTGGAATTGTGTTAAAGACATTCTGTGGTTCAGATGGACAAGTCAGAACAGCGCTCTTTAAGTCATCAAGTGGAAATCTAAAGAGACCCGAAAGAGACATGAAGATAAAATGGTTTTTGAAAACGAAGAACTTTGCTGGGTATATTAAAACTGATCAGCCCGAGTAATTCGGAACAGTCAACGAAACTATTAATTACATCATATACAAACATTAGAGACTGGATTATACATCTACTCTCAAGTGATTTCAAGCTTATTAACATACAGCGAGCACTATATGGGGGCAGCGGCTCTTCAAATTTTATCGATTGAAGGGCAAAGCGAATGAACTTACGTTGCACCCTTTCAATTCGAGTAGCATGGCAATTATAAATCGGATTCCATATTTATTTATTTATTTATTTATTTAGTCTATGAACAGAAAGTTTCTTACAGACTATTTACAAAGTAATTAATAATTAAGATTTAAAAACCTAGATAGCTAAATTTAGAATATGAGAAAAAACATTTTTTGAAATTGAAAAATCAAGTTGGATGGAACTCGAGAGTGAATTAAGTTCAATTAGCGCTCGAACAAGGGGAGCATTACGCGAATATTCTGTTTTAAATTTAACACCATAGAAAGGTAAAGAAATACGAAGATTACGTTGAGGGATGTTGAAATTAATTCTTTCCAAAAGAAAAGAGCAGTCAATGTCACCATTGATGATATTACGAACAAAAGAAAGTGAGAGTACCGACCTTCTTGATTCCAAAGACTGCAGGTCAATCAAAAGCAAACGAGATTTATAAGAGGGAGTTGGCTCATCAAAACACAATGAACGGAAGGCATATTTAAGAAAAACTTTTTGGACCCGTTCAATCCTAGTTATGTAACTTTTTTGACTAGGCCTCCAGATGAAGGTAGCATATTCCAAGTTGGAACGAACAAAAGCCGTATATAATAACTTCAGAGTATACGGGTCAGAAAATTTGGAACTATTTCGCCTAACAAACCCTAAAAACGATTAAGCTTTCGAAATAATATGGCAAATATGCCTATTAAAAGAAAAGTTACTGGAAAAAATTACGCCAAGATCTTTAATTTCGTCCAAACTTTGTAAAAAAGAATGAGAAATCATATAAGACGTCGGCAAGATGTTATGAGCTTTCGCATACGTGACTTTAAATCAGTTTTTTATATTTAAAGAGAGCTGAGAGTTAAAACACCACTGATGTAAGCTGTCAATGTCATTTTGAAGCTGAAGCGGCATACTCAAGCTTTGAACGAACAAAGGTACTGTAGAGAAATTTCCTATTATACGGATCTTTAAAATCTTTTGAGTAGCGGCGTAAAAAAGCAAGATTACTGTAAACCTTAGGTAGGACATAACATATGTGATTTCTGAAAGTAAAACGGTTATCGAACACAACTCCAAGATCGAAAAAATCGTTAACTGAAATAAGTTGGTGATTAAAAATAAAATAGCACGATTGCCGAAACTCCGGAGATTTAGAAGTAGACATATGGAAACATTTATTAATGTTCAATGAAAGTTTATTCCTGCGACTCCATTCGACAAGATTATTTAAGTCCTATTGAATAAGACGAGAATCAGTCTTGCAGGTTATACTACGAAAAAACTTCAAATCATCAGCATAAAGCAAAAAATTTGAACTTTTAAAACAGGAACCAATGTCATAAATGAAGAGAATAAATAAAATTGGGCCAAGAATGCTACCTTGTGGGACACCCGAGGACGCAACAAAAGAATGCAACTTGCAATTTTCTATTTCAACAAATAACAACCGATTCGATAGAAAAGTTTTTAGCCAAGCCAAAAACACAGAGTGGAAACCAATACATTTGAGTTTATGCAATAAAATTGCATGGGAAACTCTATCAAAGGCTTTAGAGAAGTCTGTATAAATGGTGTCTATTTGTAGCCCACATTTAAATGCTGAGATGCAGTATTGAGAGAAAATGGCTAAATTACTGACGGAAGAACGCCGACTAACAAATCCATGTTGATGCGGCTCTAGAATGGATTTTGTAGCGAAAGTAATTTTTTCTTTAACCACCTGTTCGAAAAGCTTTGAAAAAACTGATAACTTAGAAATTGGTCTATAATTGTTTATGTCATTCCTACTACCTGATTTATAAATAGGGGTAATGGAGGCGACCTTCCATCGTTTTATAAACACACCAGTAGAAAGAGATAGATTAATGATCGAACATAGAGGCCCACAAATAGAAAATTTACATTGCTTTAGAAAATAAGAGCAGAAACCATCAATATCGGGTTTCAATGAGGTCTTTAGGGCAGTTATACCATTCAGAACATCTATATCAGAGACAGACAGAAACCCAAAGTCCAATGATTGGGTAGAGTCAACATCGACGGGCGTACAAACAGAGTCATCATCAGCTACAAAATTTGACTTGAAAAAGTCTGCAAAAAAATTTACAGACTAAGGCAGAGATTGTGAAAGCAACCCATTGAAATTCATGCATGTTGGAATATTGGTACAACCCTTTTTGGAACGAACGTATTTCCAAAAAGCTTTGGGGTTGTCCTTAAGTTCGGTTTCAAGTCTACAAATGTATTGATTGTAAAAAAACTTATCTAAAACATTGAACTGATTCATATAAAAAATGTATTTTTCTTTTAAATTTAAATTATTACTTTGAGCTTTATATAATTTGTAGAACTTGTTTCTTTGATTTTTTAACTTTTTTAGATTTTTGTTATACCAAGGTAATTTATGAATACGAGGTGGAAGAATTGAAAGGTTCTTCGAAAAAACATCGCTAGTTTTGTATAGAAAACTTTCAAAACAATCAGACACATCACTAGTGTTAAGAACGGAGTCCCAATTTATTTCTGTTATGGCAGCATTTAACTTTTCATAATTAGCATTTCGGAAATTGAAAGAAATGCACTTTTCTTTACAGTAATCAACAACACTATAGAATTCCAAAATTATGATAAGAGGCACATGATGTTTATCCGTTCTACTTATTGGAAACGAGCATTCAAATAAATTATATATTATGTTTTCATCAACGAATACAAGATCCAAAATTTTACTTAAATTATTAAATAAGGTATTGATTTTGATAAGGTTAAGACTAAGAAGGCTATCTAAAAGTTACATTTCATGAGATCTATTAACATTAGTTGGTGTTAAGATACCATTATATTGTAGGGCAGACCAAACGATATCGCTAAGATTGAAATCACCTAATATGCAAAAATTAAAATCCTCGTTGTTTTCGCAAAGATTAACAATATTTTCTGCATGTTCATTATATAAACTATCTAAGCTATTCGGAGGAATGTAGGATACGCATATAAATAGTTTACGAAAACTGCTAAGAATGCAGACGCAAAGTTGATTAAAAAGAGTGTCATTATTTGTTAACTGTTGTATTGAAGACCGTAAACTACTCTTCACAGCGATCACCCCACCCTTGAAGTGTCCAGTTTTTAACACATCCCGGTTTTTCCTATATACAACAAATTGATTTGAATCAAAAAATTCAGCATCGAAAAAATCCTTATTAAGCCAGGTTTCAACAAAAACGTAAATGTCATATTCAGCGCGAGAAGTCGCTAGAAAAATATCTTTGGATTTGGACATATTTTGAAGATAAATTCTAAGAGATTTATTAAGAGAGTTATTGACTACTTGAGTTTTTCTGTATTTTCCTCCTTTTGAAAAAAACGAAAAGGACGAACCTTTATATCAGATGGCCAAATGGTTGGATTTAGTACTTTCGAATAAAATGACGGCGAAACCCCAAGTTTACAATTTATACTACGCAAGTTGTCTACAGAAGCATCTTTCTTAATCAATTTATAGCATGCCAAATGATTACTTTGAATGCCAGAATGTCGTGAAACATAGGAGATAACATTCTCTTCAGATACAGACGGTTTGAAAGAAGAGATATGTAACCACTTCTTTTTAATAACAACATCCAACTCGGCACTATCATTACATCCAATAACTATACTCTTATATTTATACCCTTGTTTTTGACGCACAGTAGTCCAATCGTTCGGATTAATGACATCTACAGGCGGATCAGCAACAGTAAACGAATGCGAATTGTGAGCAGGCAGCACAGCAGGAAACTGAGTAGATGGCGAAGCAGCAATTATAGCTTTGGACGTCGCAGTCACTAGCTTAGTGGTAGAAGCAGAAGCGTGAAAAGGCAACATTGATGGGCCGATTTGAGCGGGCGGCAAGGCTGATAATTGAGTACCTGTAGTAGCAGCAATCTGAGTTTGCATCGTAGTCATGGGATGGGAAGACAGCGTCGACATTGTATGCGCCGCCATAGCAGAGCGCGGTTGAAGCAATAGCATCAGCAGACAAAGAGCATGAAGATGACAATTTTACATGTTTGTTTTCGCTTATTTCTGTTTTCGATTTATGAGAAAGGCAACTAATACCAACATCACGTAAGGCTTTGATTTCCGCTAGCAAGAGAGACAAAGTGGCATCTTTGGCATCTAATTTAGAGCGCAATTCACGAACTTCCACTTGAAGGGTGTCTGGTTTTTGCAATAAACACTTAGTATCTTCGTGAAGAGCACTGACAGTAGAAATGAGACGAGTATTAACAGCATTAATTTCGGCAAGCTCATCGGCCACAGAAGATAACTTTTGTTGTTTAATTACATTTTCATGAGACGCTCGATACTTATATCCACAGCAGCGGGAGGTGGAGGAGATCGAATTGAACTACGGCGCTCAACCATACAAATATTGCAAAAAAAACGGCTTATCTGTGCTCAGAAAATACTCAAGATCAGCCTGTTGAATGCCAACACATTTGAGATGAAAAAACTCATTGCATTTAGAGCACTGCACTTTAGATTGAGTGCGATCTACTTTTTGCGCACAAACACAAGGCATATAAAATGGATTTTCAAATTATTTTCACAACAAATGATTAAATCCAATTCTGATAGAAGAGTCACTGTCTCAGATTGATTATATTAACCATGCCAAGAGTAAGCATTTATAATTGTAAATAACTATGCGATTTATATTTATTCAAAGAATATCGGAGCGAATAGCAAAACACGACCGCTCGGCGCGATTATTTTCACATAAGGCATAGCCTCGTATAGAAAGCTTGTGTTCATGCTGTCGAAAACGGTCGACAAAAAGGTGATATCGATTTGTTTATCTTGGGACTCTTCCAGGATTTGATGGGCTGTGAACATCTGGTCAATAGTGGATTTACCAGGCCTGAAGCCACACTGATAAGGTTCAAAGGAGGGAGGGTTCTGGTATGTATACCTAAATCTTCCTCCAACGCGTTGCCAAAAGTTATATTCAAATGCGTTGAGAAGTGTTCCTTCCATTCCTGTAGCGCGATTCAGTAACTTTTTTAAAAACACTCGAAGTTGCCAACTCAGCTAAACAACCGATGTGAACTAACATTATTGCTTTTCGGTAACTCATTTTTGACAACATACGGTATCGCAAAATCAGCAGTGTTGTTAAGCTGTCGGCATTTAGTTTTGTGTTGTTAGAAACACGATAGTTAATTTCTTTTCATACTTACATAGTGAGACCCACATAGTGGCTTCCTATCGATTCCAGCAGCCGCTCCTCCAGCTGCGTTAAAGGTGACTTCTTTAAGGGCCTGTTGCCGGTTAAAGAAGGCTGCCTTTCCCGGGCACGCACTCGGACACTGATCCTACTTTTTATATCGCGCCAGACCTATATTAAACGAAACAAGTAAGAAAAGCTAAATTCGGGCGAAACCGATTTTTATATACCCTCGCGATGTATTTTTGTATGGATGGTGCCCATAATTTCATAAAAATCCCGTTTCTTTGTTTCAAATTGCAGCTAGTATTAAACTTTACTCAATTTCTTCCAATAAATACAAAAAAACGAAGTTTTTTTGCATTTTTCAAAATTTGCGTTATATGGAAGTTAAGCGTGCTTATGGTCCGATTTCAAAAATTATTGACGTTAATGCTAGTGATATCAAGGACAATATGTTCACTAAATTTTGTGACGATACCTTACATCGTTACTGAGATACCTAGAGCAGCTTTTATATGAGTGGGCGTGGTAAAGCCCATTTTTAAAAATTTCATAAAAATCAAGTATCTTAATTAACTATCTCTCTTAATATCAAATTTTAATAAATATGTTCCAATAGATAAAGAAAAAACTAAATTTTTGCATTTTTTAAAATTTCCTTTATATGGGAGGTGGGCGATTACAAAATTTTTTAACGATGATAACTGCGATATTGAGGAAAATTTGTTCACCAAATTTTGTGACGATACCTTACACCGTTATTGAGATACAGACATGTTTTCCTAAGTGGGTGTGGCAACGCCTATATTTCAAAATTACATAAATACATAATTTCTTAGTTCAAAATCGCACCGAATTTCACTCACTTTGTTTTTTAATAGATACCGAAAAAATTAAGTTTTTGCATAGGGGCGTAGTTATGATCCGATTTAAAAAATGTTTTACGATAATAATACCGATGTCAAGGAAAATATGTCCACCAAATTTTGTGACGATAACTAATACTGTTATTGAGATACAGAAAATTTTACAAAATTTCATAAATACCTAATTTCTTAGTTCAAAATCGCTCCAAATATCAAATTTCACTCTATTTGCTTTAATGGATACCGAAAAACGGTGTTTTTGCATTTTTCAAAAACTTTTGTTATATGGTAGGTTGGCGTGGTTATTGACCGATCTTGACCATTTTTAATACAAACCTGCCCTGTCCAAAGAGCAATCATATTGTTGTTTTTCCTAATAATGTTCCAATGTACTTGTACAAAAGGGTATTATAACTTTGTTCGCATAACGGTTGTTTGTAACAGCAAAAAATAATCGAGATAGATATAGACATATATATACTAAAATGATCAGAATGATAAGAGGAATAGATTTAGCCCTGACTGTCTGTCCGTCTGTCCGTGGTTACAATCACTTGAGTAAAAATTGAGATATCTCAATGAAATTTGGTATGTTATTGTTTGGCCATATAACTATTTATTTTAAATATTTTTGAGCTTTTAAGGCCGATTGGTTTATTTGGAACATTATTAGGAAAAAATATATGTACATACAAAGATCGTCTGTGGGCAGTGGCAACACATGGGATTGTGTTCGCAGTATGCGCTTGTATATATACAAGAAAAACAATATTTATTTTCACAAACAATATACATAACACATTCTTAATAAAGTAATGCACTCATTTATACACTCGCGTTCAAGTTTTTCACAATTCCCATTCTGCCCGTATAGCACCAGTTATTGTGGGTACATTCAAACACAATTGGCTTATTACTTACAGTGCGCCATTGTTCGGCGGACTTTTCTGCACCTCCGATGGCGTTTAGCTTGGCAGCCATCTCGTCCCACATCTTTTCTAGCTCCAGCCTGCCATGGAGCCGATGAAACTTTCCGTTGGCTAGCCCTGGATTCTCTTGAAAGAAATCCATCATGTTGAGGCTATTCTGCAAATTGAAAAAGAATAGTAAATAATCTATTTAATAACTTTAATTAAGTATACTTGCCTTTGGTTCGGTGAATTTGCGTTCCAATGCTCCAACTATTGACCGGATTGCAATGTTTTATTTTTTTGCATTCCTTTTTGTGTTTTTCGTAAATTTCGACACTTTGTTGCCTGAGGTGCCACTTTTTATCAATTTAAATAAATAGTAAAAGTTAGCTGTTCAGTGTTGTTAAGTATGAGTTAGTGAATTAGTGGTGGGTAATGGCGCAAATTGTTTGGCGCTGACACACTGGCGCCAGCGCCACGGTCGGAATCAGTGTGTCAGCGCAATTGCGCCATTACAGGGCAACACATTGATTTTTTCAAATTAACGCTTTTTCATTTTGTCTTAAACCAAACTTGACAAGGGATGACCGAAAATCGTTCCAACAAACATCAACTATATGGACTCTGGAAAGAAATATGTATATTAAAAAATTATTAAATTTATATTATTACAAAAAATAATTGCAAAATTACCTCATTTTCCACTAAAATTAAAAACAACTTCGCAGCATTTTACATTTTCCTAAGAACGATCACGAATGTGAAGTTGAAAAGAAATACGATGACATCAAACACATCTGCATTGTTGCATTTTGCGTAAACACATCACACAACCTATACATGCAATTGTTGGTTCATGAGTTGCTTGCAATGCAAGCTTTGCATGGTTTGGTTGGTTGGTGGTGTTTCCAGTGTTCCGGTGTTTGCTGGCGCCATTGCGTTACAGAGTTGTCAAAATCGGTATCAGCACTCGTAACTCAACTCTAGGTATCAGCGCAATGGTACGGCGCCATAGTGTGTTACCCACCCCTATAGTGAATCGCACAATCGCTATTGCAAACCATAATTTTTTTTAGCTAACAACATGGCAAGTAGTGTTGTTAAAAGATACTGAATAGCATTACTGAATTGTACTATTCACGTCTGTTACCATATTTCCAGATTAGCAGCAACCAGCCTGCCGTGAAACTACTTTTTTTTGCTGTCTTAATTCCGGATAAGTTTTCATGGCGAATTCCTGCCGGCCATCATCACCAATTTGTGTTCTTCGTCTCTCGTTTTTTCTTATTGAACTATTATTGTACGCGTAGTGATTACCTGCAGGGTGAATAGGTAGTTCTTTGCATCAATAACGCGGCATTCTTATTCGTCACACCAGCTTGAAAATTCTGAGCTTTTTGCTTCGATTGTAGCTCTGCGACATCGCACTTTCTTCGCCCCACTTAACGTATGTTATTCAGTGCTGGGAGACTCATGCGTACCTTAGCTGCAAAAAAGGTAGTGATCGCATGCACCTCGGATCGAATGAACATCAAGCACGCTCGAAGCATATGCGCGTCTATCACAACGCCATCATTTTTATCTCTCGTTTTTTAAATCAGTGACATCCGTAAATCGTAGTCCTTGTTTCGTTTGCGATACCCATCGATGTTTGAGGAAGTCATTATCCGAGGCTTTTGGTGTTCTTTCATCGGGCTATGTGTTTGCGTGTCGAGTCGCAAATACAACGCAGCACACACTGCAGGAAATTAAAAATTGATTTAAATGAATGTTTATATAGCTAGCCGCTAAAGCGCTCTTTCTATTAGCCTTACTCCAAGGCTCCTCAAGGTGTGGTCCGCATCTCGAACAAGGGTTGATTATGTTGAGCATTTTATATTTATCGTTAGCAATTTTAAGGATTGTGAAAATATTACTTTCTTTGGTTACTTCAATTTTAATAATATCTCTCGGTTAAGCTCGAAAAAATAGTTTTATAGTATATAACTTAAATCTGACATCGATCTGAAAGTTATAAGTACTTTGTTTCGGAATTGTCTGAACCAATATAAAGGCAACCAACATAATTACGACTTGAATGTCAATTGCGATAAATTCGAAGTCATATATAATTTCATCGCAATGAGAAAAGCTCCGAAATCACTTTACTTAAATGCAATCCATTTCATGTAAACAAGTTTGAAATAAGGCCTATATTAATTTTAAGCAATCAGATAATGATTATTGGTAAACATTTTATTTGTATGTTGTAATCTAAAATAAATAAGTATTCATTAAGGGTGATATGAGGAGATATCCAGTAGCTTGTTACCTCGGATCCATAGTGAGAGAGAATGCAGTTGGACGGTGAGCGGCTGGCAGCTCGAACACATATCTATATCCCTTACGTGTCGGCTAGTAACCCATAGCAACTCTGCTGTGTATATTGCAACTGCGCAGCAGCGACATTACAAGAATCAGTAGAATACCCTTACCCTCGTAGTCGGACACTACATCGATAGGAGCTGGAACGGGGCTGGCGGTGTCGAGTACGGCCATGCAGGCCAGAAGGTGTATGAGTTTATCGTTTCGAGCGGGAGGTGCGGCGGTCGTAGTTATTGATTCTTATGGTAGATGATTTAGTTTCAGATGAGTTGGTATTTTCGCATGGGCAGTGTTTGCACAGCATATTATGTCGACCGCTCCTAGATAGGGACTTTTCTTCGCTTTTCAGAAGCTCAACCTTATCAGTAAGTTTAATCAGTTGCTCAATTGATCTGAACTTGGTCTGCTTAACGAAGATACGGTGCTCGTAACGAGCGAGTCTGCAATCGTTCTACTTCTTTGCGGAGTTTTTCCCTGGTGCGGTTTTTGTACGCGATATCATTGGAGTGCTTTTCCACTGCAGTATTCGGCTAATTCTTCGACCCTCTTAAGCTCGCCTCCGAATGAGAAATATACGTCCCAGAGACGTCGGATGGATGACGATTGTCATTATGGACGTTCGATGACGGTATACTCCTCGCCGATGGTGCCAGTTTTAGTGTGCATTGTAGTGGGCTGAAATTGCACTTGCGAATCCGTAGCGAAGATAGTCGGTGAACATTTTTTTTGTTAATGTTGCACTGACAGGATGGTCCTCCTTCTTAATATTATTTATTACATTTAGTGGATTTAGACTTAGTGTTCTGAATGAATTCTTTACTCCCTATAGCAATAAATTATATTTTGTACCCAATTTGAATACATATCATATTCGTATAGCTAAATTCAAGAATTATCGCAGCAACTCGTACCAAATTGTGTACGATATTGCAATTAGTCTCTGAAACTCATACCAGGATATTTTTGTTATCGGACGAAAACTTCGTCGATCTTCCACATAATAGAAATCTTCGGAAATGCCTAAAAATTATTTAAATCGATTCTTCGCGCTTTAAAAATGGCAACTTATGTGTTGACAATGTGTAGCCGCTGTGGTCGAGTATTATACAGCGGCGTGTGCTTTTTCTTGGAATACCGTTGAGTTCAACCGTGACATGCCAAACAAATTAAAATTAATTAAATTAAACGTTTAACTATTGGTTTCATGACTTTAGTTTATATTCCTGCACCTTTGATAAATCATAAACAATGCTGTGTTTCTTCACCGAACGATTGTAGACAGTACTTTTTAATTAACTCTATATTCTATTTTTGTGGCCTAGCAATTGTATTTCACGACGCTAATACTAGTCTTTTGCTTTCTCGACACAGTGAAAAAAAATTAATCGCTCCGTTGACAAAGACATCACAATAGCTAGTTCTTATGTCAATACCTAAGTTCCTTTGCTAATAATAATGTTGCCAACGGTGGAATCCTTGAATTGTTCAAGTATGTTTTATTTTAGCGGTTACTTATTTAGATAGACCAAAAGCAGTGAATTTTATTTATATATAATATAATTTTGGCGCCTACACTATATAGATCATTGTTTGGCCGAGCTTCTCCTACCATTTGTGGTGTGCGTCTTTATATTCTACCACAAAATGGAGGGACCTACATTTTTGAGCCGACTCCGAACGGCAAATGTATTTTATGAGAAGCTTTTTCATGGCAGAAATACCCTCGGAGGTTTGCCATTGCCTGCCGAGGGGTGAATTTTAGTTAAAGAACTTGTTTCGCTTATATGATAAATAGTCGACTTAAATTATTACAAAAATAGTGTAGAGGCTTATGTCATCAATTCCGCATTCGTATTTAGTGCGCGGGAGTCCGCTCGTAAATAAAATTTAATGATAAAAAATGTATCACTGTTCTTTATTTGAACTAAAAGATAACGAATTTAATATTTTTATGTTCTATTTTTTCTTAACAGAAAAAGGTTCGTATAATAGTAGGAGATCAGCGATAAAACAAATTGCATCAGGACGTTTTGGAGTAACAGCTGCTTATCTTGCCAATGCGGATGATCTCCAAATCAAAATGGCTCAGGGCGCTAAACCTGGAGAGGGAGGGGAGCTTCCAGGCTATAAAGTTACCAAAGAAATTGCAGAAACTCGACACTCCGTGCCAGGTGTTGGCCTTATTTCACCTCCACCACATCACGATATCTACTCCATTGAAGATCTAGCGGAGCTAATTTATGATTTAAAATGTTCAAATCCCAAAGCGAGGATCAGTGTTAAGTTGGTATCTGAAGTTGGTGTCGGAGTAGTTGCATCGGGAGTTGCTAAGGTTGTATTCATTCTGAATAAAGTACCCATTTTATAACTTTAGTTTATTCCGTTTTAAAGGGAAAAGCTGAGCACATAGTAATATCTGGTCACGATGGTGGTACTGGTGCTAGCTCTTGGACGGGTATTAAACATGCTGGTCTTCCTTGGGAGCTAGGTGTAGCTGAAACACATCAAGTTCTAGTTCTAAATAATCTACGTTCAAGGTAAACTATACCGAAAATAAATACCGCCTAAAAGGTGTTTTCCCTCTCTCAAAATATTTCCTCATACTTATAGGTCCCTTTCTGTGTGTCCTTTATATTTTACCTAAAGAATAACATTTACATATGAAAATAGTCAAATTATTATATTATACGAGAGCGTTACTTTTAGATACTTTTTGAATACAATAAATTTTTTTTCAATTTAATCTCCTTTTAACTCTTTACACTTAGTCCAGCGTTTTTCCAATGTTTTTATTCCTTCCAAATAATAGCTTTTCTTAAGACTCAAAATATGCGTTTGTTTATGTGATGACCTCATTTAACTCAAACCTCTTTACACGCAGGTATGGAAATAGGAAATAATTATGTGGCTAAATCTGGAAAAATTCCTACATGGGGTAGCTTTTCGTATCGTTATTCATGGATTTTTGCGATGGTTGACAACAACCCATGCACCTATCGCGCCGATAGATTTTTAATATCCAAATAATATGTAAAATGTGATGTACCCGCTCTGTTCATATGTCTCATCCAATATCATTCCATGCATCGACGATTTATGGTGTGAAGACCTCTTTTGGGCTACCTAAACATTTGGTGTCACTTGCACTGATACGACCACAACCGAACTCAGTAATCGACTCCTTAACCATTTAAATTAATGTTGCAGTGGCCCCATAGTTTTTATCAAGCCGTTCCTTGGTTCCGGTTATGGTTTTGTACCAAAAAAATAATGCTTATTCAGCACACGGAATTTACTTTTTTCCATTTTTTTTTAATCTAGAGGTAAACTTAATGACTCAGCTTGATAAAAGTTTGACATTAGTCTTTTATTAGATGATAGGTAAAGGTACCAGTGTTGAATTTAAAGTTTCTGCGCGGGAAATTTAAAAAGTCAGTGACTTATCAAACCGCCCTCGTATATAATAGTTTTAAGGTTACTGTGCAATCAAAAATGAAATGATTTGGTCAAATAGGAAGTGCGGAAGTGTTTTGGTTATTAAAGTGAAGTGAACGTCGATCGTGCAAACGGCAACACTGGCATATATATAATACGCTTTAGTAGTTTCACGTGCGTGTCATTAAGACGTATGGGACGATATGATGATGGTCTACCAGGCGGTTTACCTGCGATTCCATAACTGCGGAAACACGTCTTGTAGAAGAAAGTACTTGACCACCCCAGCATATGAATATGGGTTAGTTACTTTCGCGATTTTCATAGCCGTATTTGAAATATTGTGTTGTGTTGTATTTGGTGGAATTTTAAAATACCCTATTTAATGTGCACGCACAGTTTTTCGGTTGAACAGTCAACCTTTACCAGTCAACCCTGCAAAAATATCGCTGAACCATAAAGTCTCCCATACACTGGTCGTTTGGTCGTCAATCATTAAGAGTCTTTTCCACTACTATCAGTTGTAAAGTAAATGTTCAAATTAATACAAACATCGTCTGCTGGTTGAACAGATCCACGCATATTGATTAACAATGCACGTTTTTATTGATTATTTCAAATTACTCGCCAAACCAAAAAATGTTTTTGCTTATTAGCCATTCCTAATCAAAGGGAAATACGTAATTTCAGTATAATGACTCGCTATACGTCAATGCGCCACTGCTCCAAATCTCCCAACAGCAGGTACACGCTAATGTGCAGAATATACAGCAAGAAGAACCCAATCAGGCTCTGCCCTATATTTCTTTCCAAGGGTCCCGAAAACCGACTTCGTCAGGTATTACTACTGCGGTACTAATCTAATTGCCTCTCGGGAGCCCATAGTGTGGCTCAGTGTACAAATAATGGAAGGTGTAGACGTTGCGACGAAAAGCATCATACACTGTTGCATATCGATAACACATCGGAAATAACTCGCTTAAACCAAAGCTTTTCCCCCAGAAAATACGGGCAGAATGGAAACGAATGCTTTCCATCTGGAGAGTGCAAGCGGATAGGAACCCAGGCGTTCCGACCTCCAATTCAAACAAAACCGATTGCAAGGATTGGAAATTACAGCTTTCCGACCTTCACGTAATCGTCGACGACCACGAAATGCCCCGAAGCAGAACGGGAGAGTGGAATCTCGGGCATTCGACCTCCACAGAGGAAGTTCCTTCCGATCAGGGTTGGCTCAACCCCGGCAATCAGTAGGCTACCCTCCTCCGTTTGACGACTGTCGCCCCAACTGCCGTAGTCAAAGTTGAATCAGGAGGGCGCCTACATCTTATTGACCCCTGCGCCAAAACGTTAATAATAGCAGAGGACCTTGCGCGGGATCTACGGTTAGGAGTAACGGAGGTTAACCATCAACGCGGCTGTTTCATAAAAGTGCAAGGTAAGCACGGTCAGTGAGCGAATGTTACAACGCACGCTACTGCCGTACGGAACTACGGCAGACGTACACCGTCAAATAACATTGACCCAAAAATAGCCGGACCTTATGTTAATTAAAACTAGCTGACCCGCATTTCCACATCTCGGCACCTGTTCGTTTGACTCTTGGCGCTGACGTCTATGCAAAAATTATTGTTTGGGCCAACGCACTAATGTTTTCTACAATGTTAAGTGCACTGTTAAAATGTCCCTTCACTTAATAAGCAGTTCAACCGGCAACCGTAACAAAATGCTAAAACGGTGCAGTTAATGTTATTTTTAACATCACCGTAGAGGACGTCTTACAACCCATTTTGCTCCCGATTACTTACACTTATTTTCTAGAAAGGTAATAATAGCGTTATAGCCATATTACGTATCCCCATTTACATTTCTTATTAACACAACATTTGTTTTTAATATTAAAACTGAATAAACACTGACATCACACTTTGATTCTTTTCCTTATTATTTGAATCGGCCTTGCGAGAGATTAAGAAGATCGGTGTCGATTCAACATTTGGTCCTACGAGCCGGTTTTCTAGAATTTTGTTACGGTTGCCGGTTGAACTACTTGTTATTTATTTATTTATTTATTTCAGTCTATGATTTTCAAACCTTACAGACTATGCAAAATTTACTTAAAATTAACATTCTGAATATATAATAAAAAGAGATATTACGAGTAATATAAAATATTTATAAACAGAATTCAAGAAATCAAAAAGAGAAGAGTTTAAAAGCAAAACATCAAAAGAAATAATATTGCTAAAAGTAATGAAAAATACAATCTTAAAAAATTAAAATAAAGAATTCAATATATCTAAGAATACATTTCTGGGAAAAGACAAATCGAGAAAAAGAGAATTCGAGATCAAATTAAAATCATTTAAAGCACGTACCAAAGGGGCATTTCGCGCATATTCACTTTTACAGTTTTCAGTGTAGAACGGCAAAAATTTTCGCAAATTGCGCTGAGGAATGTTGAAACTAATACGTCTTAAAAGAAATGTACAGTCCAAAGAACCATTTATAATATTGAAAACGAGAGAAAGAGAAAGAGAAAGGATTCAGATTAATTAATAGTAAACGACTCCTATACGATGGAATAGGTTCAGAAAAATTTAGAGACCTTAGTGCAAACTTAAAAAAAACCTTTTGGACACGCTCAGTTCTATTTATGCGATTTTTATTGAATGATCTCCTGATGAATATTCGAAATTAGAGCGAACAAGAGATGAGTATAATAATGAAAGGGTATAGGGATCTGAAAATTTAGTACACTTTCGTCTTAGAAAACCCAGAAGAGAGAAAGATTTAGAAACAACATGATCGATATGTGTGTTAAAAGAAAAATTCGAGGTGAACATTATTCCAAGATCTTTGGCCTCAGCGACAGAATCCAGCAGGGACTCCGCGATATAATAATCCGTCAATAATACACTATACATTTTTGCATAGGTTACTTTGAAACACTTTTAAATAATTAAAGATAGACGCGACCTAATACACCAAAGGTTCAGGTTATCAATATCAGCCTGGATCTTAGTAGCATCACTATCATTTTTGATCTTTGAAAAAACCTTCAAATCATCAGCATAGAACAAAAAGTTAGCGAAAGAAAAACACGCACTAATATCATTTATAAATAGTACAAACAGTAATGGTACCAAAATGCTTCCTTGTGGAACCCCAGACGAAACAATAAATGTGTCTGACAATTTTTCATCTACTGAGAGCCTAACTTCTTAAGTAAAATCGAATAAGAAACTCTGTCAAAAGCTTTGCTAAAATCTGTGTATATGCAATCAACCTGGAATCCAGCGGAGAAAGATGAAATACAGTATTCTGAAAATACTGTTAAATTAGTCACCGTAGACCGATTGGCTACAAAGCTATGTTGATTAGGTATAATTAAGCCTGTAGTAATGAAATATATTTTTCTTTGACAATAATTTCGAAGATTATACAACTGATAATTAAGAGATAGGTCTATAATTGCGAACATTATTCTTATTCCCACTTTTAAATATAGGGTTAATAGAAGTAATTTTCCAATCGTCGATAAAGACACCAGACGCCAGAGACATATTAAAAACACATTTTAGAGGAGAAACAAGAGAGTGGCAGTTATTAAAGAGAATAGCTGAAAGTCCATCTACGTCGGCTTTCGTAGACGGTTTCAAGTTAGCTATACCCGAAGCTACGTCATCATCAGACAACTCTAGAGCGCCTAAGCTAAAAGCAGAAGCTTTTTCAGTATCAGCAGCTGCATCTGGCGAGTTATTACCATCCTCGGGAGCCCATAGTGTGGCTCAGTGTACAAATAATGGAAGGTGTAGACGTTGCGACGAAAAGCATCATACACTGTTGCATATCGATAACACATCGGAAATAACTCGCTTAAACCAAAGCTTTTCCCCCAGAAAATACGGGCAGAATGGAAACGAATGCTTTCCATCTGGAGAGTGCAAGCGGATAGGAACCCAGGCGTTCCGACCTCCAATTCAAACAAAACCGATTGCAAGGATTGGAAATTACAGCTTTCCGACCTTCATGTAATCGTCGACGACCACGAAATGCCCCGAAGCAGAACGGGAGAGTGGAATCTCGGGCATTCGACCTCCACAGAGGAAGTTCCTTCCGATCAGGGTTGGCTCAACCCCGGCAATCAGTAGGCTACCCTCCACAATGTTTGACGACTGTCGCCCCAACTGCCGTAGTCAAAGTTGAATCAGGAGGGCGCCTACATCTTATTGACCCCTGCGCCAAAACGTTAATAATAGCAGAGGACCTTGCGCGGGATCTACGGTTAGGAGTAACGGAGGTTAACCATCAACGCGGCTGTTTCATAAAAGTGCAAGGTAAGCACGGTCAGTGAGCGAATGTTACAACGCACGCTACTGCCGTACGGAACTACGGCAGACGTACACCGTCAAATAACATTGACCCAAAAATAGCCGGACCTTATGCTTACTTAAAACTAGCTGACCCGCATTTCCACATCTCGGCACCTGTTCGTTTGACTCTTGGCGCTGACGTCTATGCAAAAATTATTGTTTGGGCCAACGCACTAATGTTTTCTACAATGTTAAGTGCACTGTTAAAATGTCCCTTCACTTAATAAGCAGTTCAACCGGCAACCGTAACAAAATGCTAAAACGGTGCAGTTAATGTTATTTTTAACATCACCGTAGAGGACGTCTTACAACCCATTTTGCTCCCGATTACTTACACTTATTTTCTAGAAAGGTAATAATAGCGTTATAGCCATATTACGTATCCCCATTAACATTTCTTATTAACACAACATTTGTTTTTAATATTAAAACTGAATAAACACTGACATCACACTTTGATTATTTTCCTTATTATTTGAATCGGCCTTGCGAGAGATTAAGAAGATCGGTGTCGATTCAACATTTGGTCCTACGAGCCGGTTTTCTAGAATTTTGTTACGGTTGCCGGTTGAACTGCTTGTTATTTATTTATTTATTTATTTCAGTCTATGATTTTCAAACCTTACAGACTATGCAAAATTTACTTAAAATTAACATTCTGAATATATAATAAAAAGAGATATTACGAGTAATATAAAATATTTATAAACAGAATTCATGAAATCAAAAAGAGAAGAGTTTAAAAGCAAAACATCAAAAGAAATAATATTGCTAAAAGTATTAAATTCAAGAGAGTAATGAAAAATACAATCTTAAAAAATTAAAATAAAGAATTCAAAATATCTAAGAATACATTTCTGGGAAAAGACAAATCGAGAAAAAGAGAATTCGAGATCAAATTAAAATCATTTAAAGCACGTACCAAAGGGGCATTTCGCGCATATTCACTTTTACAGTTTTCAGTGTAGAACGGCAAAAATTTTCGCAAATTGCGCTGAGGAATGTTGAAACTAATACGTCTTAAAAGAAATGTACAGTCCAAAGAACCATTTATAATATTGAAAACGAGAGAAAGAGAAAGGATTCAGATTAATTAATAGTAAACGACTCCTATACGATGGAATAGGTTCAGAAAAATTTAGAGACCTCTGTGCAAACTTAAAAAAAACCTTTTGGACACGCTCAGTTCTATTTATGCGATTTTTATTGAATGATCTCCTGATGAATATTCGAAATTAGAGCGAACAAGAGATGAGTATAATAATGAAAGGGTATAGGGATCTGAAAATTTAGTACAGTTTCGTCTTAGAAAACCCAGAAGAGAGAAAGATTTAGAAACAACATGATCGATATGTGTGTTAAAAGAAAAATTCGAGGTGAAAATTATTCCAAGATCTTTGGCCTCAGCGACAGAATCCAGCAGGGACTCCGCGATATAATAATCCGTCAATAATACACTATGCATTTTTGCATAGGTTACTTTGAAACACTTTTAAATAATTAAAGATAGACGCGACCTAATACACCAAAGGTTCAGGTTATCAATATCAGCCTGGATTTTAGTAGCATCACTATCATTTTTGATCTTTGAAAAAACCTTCAAATCATCAGCATAGAACAAAAAGTTAGCGAAAGAAAAACACGCACTAATATCATTTATAAATAGTACAAACAGTAATGGTCCCAAAATGCTTCCTTGTGGAACCCCAGACGAAACAATAAATGTGTCTGACAATTTTTCATCTACTGAGAGCCTAACTTCTTAAGTAAAATCGAATAAGAAACTCTGTCAAAAGCTTTGCTAAAATCTGTGTATATGCAATCAACCTGGAATCCAGCGGAGCAAGATGAAATACAGTATTCTGAAAATACTGTTAAATTAGTCACCGTAGACCGATTGGCTACAAAGCTATGTTGATTAGGTATAATTAAGCCTGTAGTAATGAAATATATTTTTCTTTGACAATAATTTCGAAGATTATACAACTGATAATTAAGAGATAGGTCTATAATTGCGAACATTATTCTTATTCCCACTTTTAAATATAGGGTTAATAGAAGTAATTTTCCAATCGTCGATAAAGACACCAGACGCCAGAGACATATTAAAAACACATTTTAGAGGAGAAACAAGAGAGTGGCAGTTATTAAAGAGAATAGCTGAAAGTCCATCTACGTCGGCTTTCGTAGACGGTTTCAAGTTAGCTATACCCGAAGCTATGTCATCATCAGACAACTCTAGAGCGCCTAAGCTAAAAGCAGAAGCTTTTTCAGTATCAGCAGCTGCATCTGGCGAGTTATTACCATCCTCGGGAGCCCATAGTGTGGCTCAGTGTACAAATAATGGAAGGTGTAGACGTTGCGACGAAAAGCATCATACACTGTTGCATATCGATAACACATCGGAAATAACTCGCTTAAACCAAAGCTTTTCCCCCAGAAAATACGGGCAGAATGGAAACGAATGCTTTCCATCTGGAGAGTGCAAGCGGATAGGAACCCAGGCGTTCCGACCTCCAATTCAAACAAAACCGATTGCAAGGATTGGAAATTACAGCTTTCCGACCTTCACGTAATCGTCGACGACCACGAAATGCCCCGAAGCAGAACGGGAGAGTGGAATCTCGGGCATTCGACCTCCCCAGAGGAAGTTCCTTCCGATCAGGGTTGGCTCAACCCCGGCAATCAGTAGGCTACCCTCCACAATGTTTGACGACTGTGGCCCCAACTGCCGTAGTCAAAGTTGAATCAGGAGGGCGCCTACATCTTATTGACCCCTGCGCCAAAACGTTAATAATAGCAGAGGACCTTGCGCGGGATCTACGGTTAGGAGTAACGGAGGTTAACCATCAACGCGGCTGTTTCATAAAAGTGCAAGGTAAGCACGGTCAGTGAGCGAATGTTACAACGCACGCTACTGCCGTACGGAACTACGGCAGACGTACACCGTCAAATAACATTGACCCAAAAATAGCCGGACCTTATGCTTACTTAAAACTAGCTGACCCGCATTTCCACATCTCGGCACCTGTTCGTTTGACTCTTGGCGCTGACGTCTATGCAAAAATTATTGTTTGGGCCAACGCACTAATGTTTTCTACAATGTTAAGTGCACTGTTAAAATGTCCCTTCACTTAATAAGCAGTTCAACCGGCAACCGTAACAAAATGCTAAAACGGTGCAGTTAATGTTATTTTTAACATCACCGTAGAGGACGTCTTACAACCCATTTTGCTCCCGATTACTTACACTTATTTTCTAGAAAGGTAATAATAGCGTTATAGCCATATTACGTATCCCCATTTACATTTCTTATTAACACAACATTTGTTTTTAATATTAAAACTGAATAAACACTGACATCACACTTTGATTCTTTTCCTTATTATTTGAATCGGCCTTGCGAGAGATTAAGAAGATCGGTGTCGATTCAACATTTGGTCCTACGAGCCGGTTTTCTAGAATTTTGTTACGGTTGCCGGTTGAACTGCTTGTTATTTATTTATTAGTTTATTTCAGTCTATGATTTTCAAACCTTACAGACTATGCAAAATTTACTTAAAATTAACATTCTGAATATATAATAAAAAGAGATATTACGAGTAATATAAAATATTTATAAACAGAATTCAAGAAATCAAAAAGAGAAGAGTTTAAAAGCAAAACATCAAAAGAAATAATATTGCTAAAAGTATTAAATTCAAGAGAGTAATGAAAAATACAATCTTAAAAAATTAAAATAAAGAATTCAAAATATCTAAGAATACATTTCTGGGAAAAGACAAATCGAGAAAAAGAGAATTCGAGATCAAATTAAAATCATTTAAAGCACTTACCAAAGGGGCATTTCGCGCATATTCACTTTTACAGTTTTCAGTGTAGAACGGCAAAAATTTTCGCAAATTGCGCTGAGGAATGTTGAAACTAATACGTCTTAAAAGAAATGTACAGTCCAAAGAACCATTTATAATATTGAAAACGAGAGAAAGAGAAAGGATTCAGATTAATTAATAGTAAACGACTCCTATACGATGGAATAGGTTCAGAAAAATTTAGAGACCTTAGTGCAAACTTAAAAAAAACCTTTTGGACACGCTCAGTTCTATTTATGCGATTTTTATTGAATGATCTCCTGATGAATATTCGAAATTAGAGCGAACAAGAGATGAGTATAATAATGAAAGGGTATAGGGATCTGAAAATTTAGTACAGTTTCGTCTTAGAAAACCCAGAAGAGAGAAAGATTTAGAAACAACATGATCGATATGTGTGTTAAAAGAAAAATTCGAGGTGAAAATTATTCCAAGATCTTTGGCCTCAGCGACAGAATCCAGCAGGGACTCCGCGATATAATAATCCGTCAATAATACACTATGCATTTTTGCATAGGTTACTTTGAAACACTTTTAAATAATTAAAGATAGACGCGACCTAATACACCAAAGGTTCAGGTTATCAATATCAGCCTGGATCTTAGTAGCATCACTATCATTTTTGATCTTTGAAAAAACCTTCAAATCATCAGCATAGAACAAAAAGTTAGCGAAAGAAAAACACGCACTAATATCATTTATAAATAGTACAAACAGTAATGGTCCCAAAATGCTTCCTTGTGGAACCCCAGACGAAACAATAAATGTGTCTGACAATTTTTCATCTACTGAGAGCCTAACTTCTTAAGTAAAATCGAATAAGAAACTCTGTCAAAAGCTTTGCTAAAATCTGTGTATATGCAATCAACCTGGAATCCAGCGGAGAAAGATGAAATACAGTATTCTGAAAATACTGTTAAATTAGTCACCGTAGACCGATTGGCTACAAAGCTATGTTGATTAGGTATAATTAAGCCTGTAGTAATGAAATATATTTTTCTTTGACAATAATTTCGAAGATTATACAACTGATAATTAAGAGATAGGTCTATAATTGCGAACATTATTCTTATTCCCACTTTTAAATATAGGGTTAATAGAAGTAATTTTCCAATCGTCGATAAAGACACCAGACGCCAGAGACATATTAAAAACACATTTTAGAGGAGAAACAAGAGAGTGGCAGTTATTAAAGAGAATAGCTGAAAGTCCATCTACGTCGGCTTTCGTAGACGGTTTCAAGTTAGCTATACCCGAAGCTACGTCATCATCAGACAACTCTAGAGCGCCTAAGCTAAAAGCAGAAGCTTTTTCAGTATCAGCAGCTGCATCTGGCGAGTTATTACCATCCTCACAGACATAATTGGCTTTAAAAAAACTCTGCAAATAAATTGTCTACCTCCGTAGGCAGTTAGCAAATTTGTCATCTAAGAAAACAGCCGAAGGTATCTTAGAGGCACATTTTTTAGACTTTATAAAATGCCAGAAAGCTTTTGGATTTAATTTTATACTCGATTCAATACCCTTTCACTCCAATTCAGCATCAAAAAATTGTTATGTAACTTGTTAAAATCAAAGAAGCTTTTAGAAATCGATAAAAATTTTAAGACTAATCGAATGTGATGCATGCTAGAGGGAGAGATCGAGCAATAGCATTCATCAATATTACAATTAATGTTGTCGCTAACAAATATTAAGTATAGAATTCTTTCCAACCTGTTAACATGCTTATTGATTTGCTTGAGATTAAGACTTAAAAGACTATCAATGAGGCGTGTCTCATGTGGGGCAGTAATATTATTAGGGGTGAGACCAAAGTTTGAGAATGTGCCTGACCAACATAACATTACATAAGTTGATTTCGCCCATAACACAAAGGTGATTGTCAGTTTTCTCAGCATATCTGTCGTTACGGTAGACATTATACAAAATTTCATCGAAGAATTCATTATCATGAAAGTCGGGTCAAGTGTCGACCATTACAAAAACATCATAGTCGAGCCGAGAACTGAATATACGAAAGAAGTCAGACTTAGTACGAATGCCTGAGGCATTTTGGAAGTACACCTTTAAATCGGAAGCACTCCTAACTGACTCTGGGTTTTGTACTACTTGGGATCTGCCTCACCATCTTTCGAACGAAACGGTCGAATTTTAACATTTGCAGGCCAGATATTGGCATTATTTATGACCTTATCGTAACTACATTCAGAAACACCTAACTTAGAACTAACTTTTTTGATGTCGTTCAAGTTTGTGTCCTTCTTTACCAACAAATGACAAGTAAGATATTAAGCGTCTACACAAGCATATTCTGCAACGTAGCTTATAATACATATTCTGCAACGGCTAATAGAGAGGGAGCTTTAGTGAAGCCACTCCGACATATTCGGTTTAAGGGTTCACTAAAGTCTGCAGCGTCTGTTCACCAGGAGGTGCCGCTGCAAGCGGGCATCTGTCTTGAAGCAAGCGGCTCGCTATATAAATGAACCCAAACTTTTTACCCCCAGAAATGGGTTATGCGTTGGGTTTGGGACCCACCATGTAAAATGCAAGTCCAATGAAAAGATCGAAACAGCCTCGGATAATGACCTCCCCATACGTTGACGACCCACGCAAACGAAACAAGGACTACGATTTACGGATATGCACCTGGAATGTCCGGACCCTTTATAGGGAAGGTGCCTCTATCCAACTGCTGGATGTCCTAAATAAGTATAAGGCTGACATCACTGCAGCCCAGGAAATGCGATGGACGGGGCATGGATGCAAAAAATATGCATCGTGCGATGTTTACTACAGCTGCCATGAGACGGCGCACAAATTTGGTGTTGGATTTGTGGTTGGGCGGAGACTGCGAGATCTTTTCTCCAGGTTCACCCCCATCAGTGAACGAATTGCCACAATCCGCATCAAAGCTAAATTTAATAAGATCAGCTTGATTTGTGCGCACGCCCCGACGGAGGAGAAGGATGATGGGACCAAGGATGAAATTTACTAGCGCTTGGAGGCAGCATACGAGCGCTGCCCCCGCCACGATGTAAAAATTGTGATTGGTGATTTTAACGCTAAGGTGGGAAAAGAAGGAATTTTTGGTCCAACAGTCGGAAACTTCACCCTTCATAAAAATACCTCCGGCAACGGAGAGAGGCTGATCGACTTCGCCGCGGCTCGAAACATGGTAGTAAGTAGCACCAGGTTCCAACACCGAAGCATCCACCAAGCAACTTGGGTGTCCCCTGATCAAAAAACGCGAAACCAAATTGATCACGTTGTGATAGACGCGAGATACGTTTCGAGCGTGCTTGATGTTCGTTCTATCCGAGGAGCAAGCGTTGACTCGGATCATTACCTTGTGCAGCTAAAGTCCGCATGCGCCTCTCTGCAATGAAGAACGCTCATCAAGTAACGCAACGAAAGTTCGACGTCGAAAAGCTGCAATCGCAACGGACAGCTGAAAATTTTCAATCTCGACTCTCGATCCTGCTAAGGCAAGCAACTTCTCATCGGCCCGACATTAACGAGCAATCTCTTCGCACCGTTGCGGAGGAAGTGGTTGGCTACTACCAGCCTCGCAGAAATAATTGGTACGATGACGAATGCCGCGTCGCTGCTGCAGAGAAATACGCAGCATACAAAGACACCCTGCAGCCAATTACTACGCGTGCAACAATTGAGCGAAACCGGGAGAGAAGGAGGGAAGAGAGACGTATTTTCAAGAGCAAGAAACGAGAGGCGGAAAAGCGTGAGTGCGAAGAGCTTGAGATGCTAGCAAGCAGGAATGCGGCCCGAAAATTCTATCAGAAAATAAGGCAGCAAACAAGTGGTTTCAAGACCGGAAATCTGGTGACGGACGTACAGAGCACACTTGAGGTATGGAGGGACCACTTCTCAACGCTACTAAATGCGAACTCTGGTGAGGAGTTTGAAGAAGAGGAGCCCAGAACAATCTTTAGGGATGAACAACAAATCCCTCCACTCGACCAAGGCGAGGTGAGAACAGCACTTAGGCGGCTAAAGAATAACAAAGCGCCTGGGGCAGACGGTATACCGGCAGAGCTTTTCAAAGCCGGCGGCGAAGAGCTGGTAGGAAGCATGTACCAGCTGTTAAGCACAATTTGGTCTGACGAGTACATGCCAGAATATTGGAACCTTAGTGTTCTTTGCCTAATCCATAAGAAGGGTGATCCTGCTGTTTGCGCCAACTACCGTGGGATAAGCCTTCTAAATATCGCATATAAGGTTCTATCGACGATACTGTGTGAAAGACTGAAGCCATATATGAACCAGCTGATTGGACCTTATCAGTGTGGTTTTAGACCTGGTAAATCCACCATCGACCAGATATTAACAGCACATCAAATCCTGGAAAAGACCTTAGATAAGCAAATCGACACACACCACCTTTTTGTCGACTTCAAAGCCGCTTTTGATAGCACGAATAGAAGCTGCCTGTACGACGCCATGTCTAAATTTGGGATCCCCGCAAAACTCTACATACGGCTATGTAGAGTGACGTTGAGCACAACATTTAGCTCCGTAAAAGTTGGGAAGAACCTCTCCGAGCCGTTTGAGACCAAACGAGGTTTTAGACAAGGTGACTCACTTTCGTGCAATTTCTTCAACCTAATGCTGGAAACTCTAATAAGAGATGCCAATCTGAATCGCAGTGGTACTATATATAACAAAAGTACGATGCTGGTTGCGTATGCGGATGATATTGACATCGTTGGCCTTAACAACAGGGCCGTCAGTGCAGCATTTTCCAGTCTAGAGAAGGAAGCAAAGCAGGTTGGTCTAGTAGTGAATGAGGACAAAACAAAGTACCTTGTGGCAACAAACAAAAAATCCTCGCGTATTGGGACCCACGTCACTGTTGGCAGCTACAATTTTGAAGTAGTCAAGGATTTTGTATACCTTGGATCCAGCATAAACACCACCAATAATGTCAGCCTTGAAATCAAACGAAGAATAACACTTGCCAACAGATGCTACTTTGGGCTCGGTAGGCAGTTGAAAAGCAGAGCCCTTTCTCGACGAACGAAAATCTCGCTCTACAAATCTCTCATCGTGCCCGTCCTTGCATATGGCGCAGAAACATGGACGATGTTGACCAGCGATGAGCAAGCCTTGGGGGCTTTCGAGAGAAATGTTCTTCGCAAGATTTATGGCCCTGTTCGCGAAAGCGACGGGTACCGAAGAAGATGGAATGACGAGCTGTATGAGCTGTATAATGATGTGGACATAGTCAAGCGCATAAAAATTCAACGATTGCGATGGCTTGGCCATGTCGTTCGCATGGATGATGATGCTCCAGTGAAAAAGTCCTTCGAAACGGCACCTATGGGTGGGCAACGACGGCAAGGACGCCCAAGAACACACTGGAAGGACCAAGTGCAGAAGGACCTGTCTACGCTTGGTATGAGTAATTGGCGTAACCTCGCGAAGGAGAGAGGGAACTGGCGAAGCTTTTTGATCTCGGCCCAAACCGACAAACGGTTGTAGCGCCATAAAAGAAGAAGAAGAGCTTATAATGTCAGAAGCAGTCACATTGGGCGAAAATGAAGAAATGTGTAGCCACTTCATATTAGAAATAACACTTAATTTATTACTATTATTAGCTCCGATAAGAATAGGTTGATTTAACTTCAAGCGCTTGTTTTTAGCAACAGTCTTCCAACCAGAAGTATTAGGACCAGTAAAAGTCGTTTGGACGCTGGCTTAACATGCCGGTCCCCTTGCGACTTGCAATATTTTAAAAATTGACGTATCCCAGCCACCATGCTCCGCTTATACATTTATATCTTTACTAAATTATACAACTCAAGAATGAACTCCGATACTTCATTTTCGGTCCAATCTAGTTTTATATAACTACGGAATAAGTTTAATGGAAAATTTCGAAATATACGTAAGTACATGGGTTAAAATTTTACTTGCACTTTATTTTCAAATTCATTGTATATATATTTATGTATGTACGTATGACGTAATTCAGTGTACAAAAATAATAATAATATTTGCGAAAAGTAATGATCTAATAGGGCTTTGTGGCCGCTGTGGTCGAGTTGGTAGCGGTGCGTGCTATAACTCGATATGCCGGTGAATCGAGGTTCGAATCTCAGTCAGGGCAAACAAAATCTTAATCATAGAAAAAGTTTTTTCTAATAGCGGTCACCCCTCGGCAGGCAATGGCAAACCGAGGGTATTTCTGCCATGAAAAAGCTTCTCATTAAATACATCTGCCGTTCGGAGTTGGCACAAAACAGTAGGTCCCTCCATTTTGTGGTATACTATAAAGACGCACACCACAAATGGTAGGAGAAGCTCGGCCAAACACTGAGCTATATAGTGTACGCACCAAAATTATGTTATAATGATCTAATAGGCCCCAGAAACTACCCATCCAAAGGTGGTGTCCTGTGCCAAGAGTGGACCCAAGGTTTCAGCCGAGAGCATATTCAATATCATTTTTGCATAGACGTCAGCGCCAAGATTCAAACAAACAGGTGCCGAGATGTGGAAATGCGGGTCAGCTAGTTTTAAGTAAGCATAAGGTCCGGCTATTTTTGGGTCAATATTATTTGCCGGTGTACGTCTGCCGTAGTTCCGTACGGCAGTAGCGTGCGTTGTAACATTCGCTGACTGACCGTGCTTACCTCGCAATTTTATGAAACAGCCGCGTTGATGGTTAACCTCCGTTACTCCTAACCGTAGATCCCGCGCAAGGACCCTGCTATTATTGACGTTTTGGCGCAGGGGTCAATAAGGGCCCGTACAAGATGTAGGCGCCCTCCTGATTCAACTTTGACTACGGCAGTTGGGGCGACAGTCGTCCAACATTGTAGAGGGTAGCCTACTGATTGCCGGGGAGGTCGAATGCCCGAGATTCCACTCTCCCGTTCTGCTTCGGGGCATTTAGTGGTCGTCGACGATTACGTGAAGGTCGAAAAGCTGTAATTTCCAATCCCTGCAGTCGGTTTTGTTTGAATTGGAGGTCGGAACGCCTGGGTTCCGATCCGCTTGCACTGTCCAGATGGAAAGCATTCGTTTCCATTCTGGCCGAATTTTCTTGGGGGAAAGCTTCGGTATTTTGACCCGCACTAATGTTAAGTGCTCTGTTAAAATGTCCCTTCACTTAATAATAATAATAATAATAATAATAATCCCAACGGTTGTATCCCTCCATACCCGCCCGACCGACGCGAGGGGCGCATCCGCATGACGCACGGATATATAAAAAAAAAAATTTTGTTTTTTCATATATATTGCGCCGAGTCATGAAAGGCAGAGGTTTGTTAAGTGTCGAGATCTAAAACTGTTCAGCTACAGAACAAATGCTCATCAGCTGATCGAATAGTAATATATGTATATGTATGTATGTATTAATTATTGAGAGGATTGAGTATAGTTTTCTTTATGTAAAAAAGTGAGTCTGAAATATCAAAAGAACCGGAGTGAGTGTTAAAATCCTGACACAAACTACGGAGTGGCTCATTTAACTCAAAATTACTTTTACATGGCTTCAGAAAGAGAGGCCGGAAATGTCTTGAAATTCTGGAGGGAACGTTAAGTTTTATTTCGCTAAGAAGAGATGGGCTAGAGATCAAGCCTGTCAGTGCCTAGCATTTCTCTACGACTAGCAAGTGTAGGAAGATTAATGAGTTTTAAACGACTTTTATATGGCGGCAGGTTGTACTGAGAATCCCAACGAAAATTCCTTAAAGCAAAAAGCAGAAATTGTTTTTGAATGGACTCTATTCTGTCGGAATGAACTTGATAGCGCGGGTTCCAAACAACAGATCTATATTCCAGTATGGGCCTCACTAACGTTGTGAACAGAGCCTTCGTGATGTAAGGGTCATTGAATTCTTTTGACCACCGTTTTACAAATGCAAAAACACCCTTGGCTTTGTTAACTGTAACATTGATGTGAAGATTAAAATTAGATTTCGGATCCATTGTAATTCCAAGATCAACAAAGTTAAACACTTGTTCGAGGTTATGGTTACCTATTTCATATGATGCTGGTTGAACTGCTCTGCGAGAAAAGCACATTACTTTACATTTTTTAAGGTTTAGTGGCATGTAATTTATTTCACACCAGTTAGTCATGCTATTTAAATCCGCTTGTAGTAAGGACCTTTCCTCAACAGAATGATACGATCTAAAAAGCTTTACATCATCAGCATACAATAAAATTTTTGAATAATTTATTACAGAAGGTAAGTCATTTATAAAAAGTAAAAACAGAATCGGACCAAGGTGACTTCCTTGCGGGACCCCTGAAGAAACATGAATAATGTTTGAGGAACTATTTTTAAAAAGAACTCGTTGTGTTCTGTCAATGAGGTAAGAACCCATCCAACGAAGGAGATTAGGTTGAAAACCAAGGAGATCGAGTTTATGGATCAGTAAAGAGTGACTTACTCTGTCGAATGCTTTACTAAAATCAGTGTATATAACATCAGTGTGCATAAATTCTCTGAATCCATTTGAAACATGAGTTGTGAACTCAAGCAAGTTTGTAACGGTAGATTTACCCTTAGAGAACCCATGTTGTGTGCTAGAAATTGTAGAGGATATGGAATACGTTAAATGGTCAACAACAATAGCTTCGAATAATTTAGGAATAGCAGAAAGCTTAGCTATACCGCGGTAATTTTCTATAGAGGACCTACTCCCGGTCTTATAAAGTGGTATAATGAATGATTCTTTCCAAGCTGAAGGGAAAATCCCAAGCTTAAGAGAAAGATTAAATAAATTAGTTAAGGGCACATAAATATGTTTAGCACAGTTTATGAGGAAACACGTCGGGATCGAATCGGGGCCAGCCTTAAATGATTCTTTTAAGTTACTCAAATAATAAAATACTTCCTCGGAAGATATCTGCGGAATAATAGCAGAGGTGAGGGAACAGAGTTTTTCAACCGGAAACCGTAACAAAATGCTAAAACGATGCAATTAATGTTATTTTTCAACATCATCGAAGAGGACGTCTTCTTTGCTCCCGATTACTTATACTTCATTTCTAGAAAGGTAATAATAGCGTTATAGCCATATTGCGTCTCCATATATATTTCTTATTAACACAACATTTTTTTTAATATTAAAACTGAATAAACACTGACATCACACTTTGATTATTTTCCTTATTATTCGAATCGGCCTTGCGAGAGATTAAGAAGATCGGTGACGATTCAACATTTGGTCCTTGACCGTATTCTTTGCAGTCACTGACCGACTTTGCGATTACTATCACTTGTCACACCGAAAACTTCGTTAGTTGATGCGGATGCGCATGGTAGACTTACTGTTTTGCGGTTTGGAAGCAGGGCACCAACAACTATATTTAGTAGCAGAGGTGTCTCAGCAATTCGCAATTACTTACTTGCCATTTAACAATTAATTTAAGATATGAAATAGTTGAACACCGCTGCTTCCATAGCAGACATCTGGGTTTGTTATCAAGTTCTTGCTCCACAGCGCGGAGCTGTTACAGCTTGTGTAATCTTTTGAAATTTGGACGAAGTCCAGCATCCAAAACATCGGGTTGCTGCACTACCTTCCGCAAGCGGTACACATTGCATCTTAGATTCACTTTGGATTTAGAAAACGAAAATATTTGTATTATTTGCAGGTACACTTATCGTGGCGATTTGTGTACTGCTGAAGATTTTCTACATTTCTTGACGAGTTGCTCGTTTATGGCCTGCACAACGTCTTCTCCGGTAGATATTTCATCGAGGCCTCAGCACTGTTTCTTGTGTGAGGGCAAGAGAGCGCGACTCGTTGGCCAGCACTTTTTAACAAAGTCTTTGCATTGCGACTTACATATACTGGTGTAATCTTGCATGTAGCAATACATTACCTTTTTTATGTTTTGCGGATACGGGTTACTGGGTTTACAAACACTGATAGGTTCATCTTCAGAAGGATATTGGCATCATATCTCCCTTTTTGGACATTATGAACGCGTTCAGTTTTCCTTTAACAACTGCTTTTGACCTTTTTCAACATACAATTTAAAAAAAATCCCATTTTTTACTTTTTTTGTTGCTAAATGTACGGATAGCTCGGTAAGGCGAAGTTCAATTCGTTTTCATTGGGTTTTCCAAGTGCTTAGATGCATTACTTCTATAAGCATCTCTTTGAACAAAGACGTTATAGTCAGTTTCCGGTAAAAGTGGGATTTCCGCTTTCGGATTGGCGGCGAGATTTTATCCTTAGGAGAGTCTTATCATTTCGTGGTCGTGACCTCTTCGATTACTAACATAGTTATTTCGTGCATGCAGTGCTGTGTATGGTACGGCTATGTCGAACAGCAAAGCGCAAAAATGCGAAGATGTTTTAGAGAAAGTAATGGTATGATGAATGTTACTTAATAACGTTAAAGTACAACGCCTTCTGTTCTCTTGCAGGAGACTAGTATGCACCCAGAAGTGCAATACCGTTACATGGTCCAACACTTTCTAATTAAGCAGCCACTATGTTCTCCAAGTGCAAGGAATTTGAATTTTTGTTTTAGTTTATTATTTATGCACCTGTTCTTTCTCTCCAGTTGGCGTTGATACAGCGACAACAAAAATACGGGTAACCAAAAATGCGAATGAAGAAAATTGTTTTGCACTCTATTAACATTTTCTACGGCTTTATATATTATTTTAAAATAATGAATATGCTGTCCATTATCCCTTTGCTTTTTCAGCTCCTGAATGCGATTTGACACAATTGACGTATAATTCCGGACAAATATGTAGCCTCCCAAACGTTCTTAGTACGTTCTCAGATCTCGTTTAGTCCACTGGGTAGACTTGGAAATTTAGAGAGCTGGGATTTCACATGTCTAAATATATTTGTTTTTGGAGAAAGTGTCGTGATTGAGGTCATTGTCAAGAGAAAAATTACTTTTTCAGCAAAAAGTCTCGGTGTTTTCACCGTTGTTTTGCAACCCCAAACCGTTACCGAACCACTACTACCTTATTTTACCGACCATCTGACTGAAAGCCAGACCAAATAACCTAAAATTTAAGACAGCAATAACTCAAAAAAGTTATATCATTGCAATGTTAAGTTTGCCAAAAACCTAAAATTTAAGGCCGAAATAACAGAAAAGTTATTTCATTGCGTGAAGTTTTCCAAAAAAAAATTTTATGCGTTAGCATCCACATTTATATATCGTCACAAGAAATGCAAAAAAAGTAAATATTGAACCAAATTGTGTAAATTAATTCGATTCTTGTTAAGAGTTAAAAAAAAAAATATTTTTTCGATGAGCACATCTTTCCTTTATTGAATTCAAACTTTAACTATTATAATATTTACATTTAATTCTAATCCTAAGCTTGTGGCGGTGTATTGTCACATGCACCCAATATGCGCCTTGTCTGTATCACACGGTTATGGTTTGATCTGATACCCAAGATTTGTAGAGAGGGTCAGCAGAAAATGCGTTGCGGGACTGCGCTGCTTTTGCGGAGTTAACTCCTCCCCCTTTAAGTTTAACGGTGTCTTCGCTGTTGTGGTTTGAGCTACAGGAAAGGGCATTTGCCTGAATTTTAGGTGTTTGTTTGGTTACTTTATAGACCCTCTGGAGGTGTACCTTCTGTATGATATTAGATTGATAATTATGACGAGGATAATAAAATGGTTAGGCTAGCACCGTATTTGTACTTGATTTCTCTCAGCTGTTCGGTGTTGGTAATCTGTAATTCTTTCTGCATCTGCAAGGACAGGACTTCTTTGAAGATATTGGTCGCATTTGAAATTTGTGTTATAATGCAGGTAATGGTTTAGCAGCTAATAGCTGTTTGCTTCTCAATAATTGATTTTGCACCAAGATTGTGGAGTTGGTATTGTGAATCATAAAGGTTCCTTGTAGTGACATGGATCTACCATATATTAAAACCTCTCCGCTGTGTTAATTTAGTAGAAGGATGTTGGGTGCTCTTCGATTGTTGGTAAATGTTGATTATTGGGTGAGGTGCATGTAAAAGGCAAGCTTTTAACTAAGTTAGGAATACACTTAGAACTACTAATAATAATGTAATGTTAATATCTAAATTTGATAAAATGAAGGAGTTGACGATGCTGGCTTTAGCCCACTGTATTGAATAATCTATCTGAACCAATTCCTCTTTACTTTTTTTTAGTTTGCGTTCTGTATTGCGAATGTTCTCTCTTTTTGCTATTTCGCTTGACTGAACTGTGTTAAAAAGTGTATTTGTCGTTTAAAAATTTCGTTTAGTCGGTTGATCGTCAACCTGTTGATTATTACCTTTATTAATTAATAAGTTACTGGTTTGCTAACCATTTCCAAACTGTCCCAAGAATGTTCAAAGATCGTTTTCGTCTAGGTTTGAGTCCGCTAGCCTATCGTCAATAACTTTAATTGCAACGGTATGTATGTATATAATGAGGTTTGTTGTGTTGTTTCCTGCAAATGAAAAATAACGCTTTTAATCTAAATATTAATATTTTTAAATTTCTTATTATTACTTTATGTTATTACAACATGTAAGTTTATTTCCGATTCTTTTGATTGTTTTTACAAATATTACGTCAACCTCATTATAGTATTTGTCAGGTTTTCTTTTTTTGTTGTGATATTTATCAGCATCTCGTTTGCGTTGGAGTCTCTGAATATTTTTTTGTTTTTCGGCTTCGACTTGAAGAGGATCAGAGGCTACACGTCGCCCAAAAAATAGCTCTACATGTTTTTGTTTTGTAGTAGAATGGATAGAATAATTGTATCTCAAAATGGATTGGTTGAGGAGCTCTGTGAAGGATGCATGAACTTTTTCTGCCTTCAGATGATGACTCCTCAAAAAAGCATACATAGCTGAATCCGAAAGTAAAATTTCAACAACAGCTGTTTGTGAATTGCCGCAGCGATAACTGATATGTGTGACAGGGATGACCTGATATGCGAAGAAATTTGTGAAATTGGGAGCACACTAATTCACTTTCAAAGAAAATGTTTAAAATCACATTGTGGAATTAAAATGTGAGGGTAAAAATTTGGATTTTTCCAAGAATGTGCTCTTCAGTGCTTAAGACATTCACGACTGATGGGTTTAAATATCGTTTTAATATTTCAATTAATTTTTCGTGAGAGTAGTCACTTTCAGTAACGGTATGGCTATGGTAGGTGGAGAAAACTGAATGGAACCTGTATGTAGAAATTGCATGAACATTTAAGAATATTTGGTTCTTAAAAGAAGCCTCCGTTATAGGAATTAAATTATGTTTGGAGCTTACGTGACTATTTATGGTTTCGTCAATGAGTTTATTGGGGCGGTTGCGGGAGTGCATCTGCAACAACATTTACCCTTCCTGGTTGGTAATGCAACTCATAGTTGTTCTCTTCCAAGATGACTTTCCATCTTTTTATCTTTTTGTTAGTGTGTATGTCAGTGCTTGTGATCGGTGAATATTTTAACTTTCGCCGATCCGTTAAGGTAGTTTCGTATGTTACCTAAAGCCGAGATAATCGCCAAAATTTTCTTTTCTTTTGTGGCGTAGTTTCTTCTGTCTGGCTTAGTGTTCGGGATATGAATGCAATTGGTTTACCGTTTTGTGAAAGTACAGCTCCAATCAAGTAGTTAGGTGCGTCTATTGTTTACTGGAACTCGTTTGAATAGTCGGGATTAACGAGCATCACTTGATCTGCTGTCAGAGATAATAAAATTTTTTTAAATGCGTTGTTGTTGTTGTTGTTGTTGTTGTTGTAGCAGCAAGCTACACCCCACTGGGCTGGCGGGCTCCCTCAATCATTATCGTCAAGCTCAACTAACGAAAGGTCCAGGAAACGAGCCGTTTCAACAGGGTCGGACCATAGGGAGAGGGGTGTTAGTTGAGTAGGTTTGGCCGGGCATGTGAATAGGTGATTGGTGTCGTGCGGAGACTCTCCGCATGCTGGGCAAGTGTTGGGGGTGTCGGGATTGATCCTGGATAGGTAGGAGTTTAACCTGCTACAATATCCAGATCTGAGTTGAGCCAGAGTGACGCGGGTCTCACGAGGCAGCTGGAGCTCCTGAGCTGCTATGGGTGGTGGTTGGACTCCCAGGACTGCACTCACAGGGCGGGTGTCGATGTATTTGGACACCGACTCTCTGTGAATGCTGTCCAGAGCCTGTCGGTACGTTCTTGGGTCCAGCGGTAGGCGTACGTATGTCTGGACCTCGTCCGTCAGTTGTGAGAGATGTCCCCTGATGTGCCTGGGTGCCGGCTCCAGCGCGAGCAGGTCTCTATTGGGATGCCCCGGTCGGTGGCACCCCAGTAGAAACTGTTTTGTGAGCATCATATTGTGCTCCTGCACTGGAAGCACGTTAGCCTCATGGTAGAGGTGATCCACAGGCGTCATCAGTGCGGCGTTTTGACAAGTCTCCAGTCTTGAGCACTGAGTCCTGCTAGTTGCAGGCGACCACATTGGCGCAGCATAATTTAAAACCGGCCGGCCAATCGTCTTGGATGTTACCAACAACGTTTCTTTGTCTTCGCCCCAAGTTCTGCCGGCGAGCGACTTGAGGACTTTGTTGCGGCTCTGTACCTTGTTGACGGTTGCAGTGGTATGCGCTGAGAAGAAGATCAGGCTGTCAAGGGTAACCCCCAGGATCTTCGGGGGGTTAACCGTCGGAATAGAGGTCGTCTCGATGTGTATGTCGAGGGTGATCCCGACTTCCTTCGTCCAAGATGTAAATAGGGTCGCCGTGGACTTCGCAGGAGACAGCGCCAAATTCCGTCCAGTATAGTAGTGAGCAAGCTCTGGGAGGTAGCTGTTCACCTTAGAACACAGGCCATCAATTCCATTGCCGGTAGCCATTATCGTGCAGTCGTCGTGCTTTTTTCTTCTCGCTTTTGACACTGCGTCACGGTAGCACACCGACGCCTGACGACCACACAGATAGATCGTAGTCCATCGCCTCAACGCCGCTGGTAGAGGTAAGGCCTCCACGTCCTTCAGCAGGATGGAGTGGCTGACTGTGTCGAAGGCCTTCGACAAGTCCAGAGCCACGAGGACGGTTCTATCACAGGGGCGGTTGCCGTTGAGACCACGATTAACCTGAGTGCTTATAGCGTTTAGTGCCGTTGTAGTGCTATGCACTTTCCGAAAGCCTTATTGATGCTTCGCCGGGCAGCAGTACGGGAGCAGCAGGGCCTTAAGTGTCTTGACCACTGGAGAAAGCAGGGAGATCGGACGATAGGACTCGCCTTGGCCGGCCGGTTTCCCTGGTTTCAGCAGTGGTATCACCCTACTGGTCTTCCAGATATCTGGAATGACCGAGGTGCATAGCGACAGATTGAGGACCGTGGTGAGATATGCTACTCCCGCGGTGCCCAATTTTTTCAGCATCAACATACTTAACCCGTCTGGTCCAATGGATTTGGAGGCTTTCGCCTTCCCGATGGCTTCCTTCACCTCAGTGGTAGAGAGGACAATTGGTGCGCTTGGTGTTGACTTGCGCAGCGTTCTGGTGACTGACCGTTTGGTTCTGTCGGCCGAAGGATGCAATGTGAATTGTCGACTAAAATAGTTCGCGCATCGCTTCGGGTCCGACGAGGCGTGGTCTCCAAAGGAGATTTCTGTTCGATCATCACGCCTCGTCGGGTTGGACAGGGACCTCACGGTCGACCATAATTTGCCCACTCCGGCACCGAGGTTGCAGGACTTCAGGTGCTTCCTCCACTTGTTCCGCTTATGAACGTTGACCAGGCGTTGGATCTCCCCGTTTAGTTGCCTAATACGGGGATTACCGGGGTCCGCCTGCCGGAGGTGGTCGCGTTCATCCGCTAGAGACACCGCCTCACCCGGGAAGTCAGGAGGATCACAGGGATCCTCCCTGCCGGAATGAAACGGGCTGCAGCGGACTTCACCACTCTGCGGAACAAGCGCTCGCCTACGCGAACGTCGGTTGGAGTTGAGAGAGCACTGAAGGCGTCTTCAGTGAAGTCCTCGAACCGCTCCCAGTCAGCTTTTTTGAAGTTGACATAGGTGTGGCGGTCCGAGGCAACATAGTTGGCAGGTCTGTCTATGGAGATGACTATGGGTAGTTGGTCTGATGCAAGCGATAGCATAGGTCGCCACGTTAGGCTATTTATCAGACCTGCGCTAGCTATTGTTAGATCTGGCGAGCTGCTGCAACTACCCACAATCCTCGTGGGGGCTTCGTCGTTCGAATCGTCTTTCTGCTCTGACAAAATATTTCCCCTACGATCGTTTGATAGGCTTGAGAACCAAAGATCGTGATGCGCGTTGAAGTCTCCAACTACCAAACGGTTTTCACCACTGAGGAGCGCACCTATGTCAGGGTGATATCCAGCGGGGCAGCAGGAGACAGGGGGTATATACATATATATTAAATATTTCGAGCTCGACATCGCTTGACCGGACAGCAATCCCTTGCCATTCTCAGGTGCTGTCCCTTGGGTCGATGTGTACATCGATGAGACGATACTGCACGGTGTTGTGTAGAATGAAGGCTAGGCCTCCACCATTATCTCGCTCGCGATCTCTGCGAAGCACGTTGTAGCCGTCGCAGTTCGGTAAAGCTCTCAGACCAGTCCCTTGTGGTGCGTAGGTCAGAGCACGCCTGGAAGTGGCACCAGCCCTGGTAGGCGTTACAACTGACCGACCAGGCATTCCGGTGCACTCTGGCCCGGCATACACAACAGATGGTTGGCGCCACGTGTGGTGGAGCGAGGGGGGGTGGGGAGATTAGGTGTTGCTGTGAGCTCCGGGAAGCCCTGAGGGCAGGGGGGTGCGTTGAGGCACCGGGGGGGGGTCGCAAGGGGGGATACCGTGGAACCTTGGGGCGCTTGAGTGCGCGAGCAACACTGGCCCACATAGGTTGTGGACCACTCCCTGGTTTTCTTAATGCCTGAGCAGACCTTAAGATGGCACCATCCGTTGCACGAATTACACCTCACTGAAGTGGAATTCGGATGGAGCCTTCTCTGGCAGATGCAGCAGAAATAGGTTTCTGGGCCAGGGTTAGACTCGACGCCCGCCCTGGCCAGAAGTATGAGTAGCAAACCTGCTGCTAGGTATTGCACCGAAGAGGAGATAAGTTTGGGGGTGTTCGGCAGCCTAAGTGGGGTTAGGTCGCCGAAACAACAGTCCTGGGTCGGATGAAATCCGAGTCACTTCGGTAACGTATAACCGACTGTCGTGGAAGTGTTTTTTTTTAAATGCGCGATTGCTTTCTCGTCTAGCGATGTTAGCTTTTTTTTTTAATTTGTTTTTCCACCTGTTCTTTGGATAAGGGTAGATTTTAGTATAAAGAGCCTGGTCTGTGATGGTACGAATTTCGCCTTTTACTGTTTTTACAAAGTTAATTTTTCTTCGGGATCGGCAAATAGCGTATTGAAATTGTTTACTAACTTTTGCAATCTTTCTTTTTGAATTTGACTTAGCTGTTCTGTCCTGTGTAAGGTAACCCTACAGTACAAACGAATTAGTTCGCCTGAGTGGCAGCATCATTCATTCAAACTAACTACTAACGATCATCTTAGAAGAAGAAGTCGTAAAATAGCCGCCGCCGCATTAACGTCGTCGAAACTGTATTGTAACCTCAACAGCTGATTTGAATTTCACATCGATAAATGTAGTCGTTTATATGATCCTTCTAACCGAAGCGAGAAATAAAGTACCGATTTGAAAGTGAGTGTGAGTAGGGGTGCCCTCGGGCGAAGGTGTAAGTTGAGTGAAACAGCCAAACAAAAATAATAATTTTAATAAGAAAACTGAAACAAAAACTGTGAAGTGCTACAATTGTGATGAATTCGGGCACGTAGCAAAATCCTCAACGAAAACAAAGATGTGAGAAATTAAATAAAGTGCACTCAAAAGGTGATTTGCAATGTCAACCTGTAGCAAAAGTACGAAACGCATTTTGTGCACAGTGTAGCATGATTTTTTAGTAGTAGATGGTATTAATATACCGGTTGCTATGTATATCGTTGATGACGAATTTTTGCCTATTGAAATCTTATTGGGGCAAGATAATTTTGCAAACTGATTATAATACAACAAAAACGCGAACAAGATTTTGACAATAAAGAAATATGGTGTAACATTAGTGAAGATCAAATAAACTGCGAAATAAACAACAAATCGGTAAAATTAGACTTAATAAAAATTATTATTAACCATTGTGATGTGTTTGCGAATAATTAAAATAAATTTGGTAAAAATTAAAATTGAATTAAAATCAAATGGCATTGTATCTCAGTCTCCGTATCGTGTGCAAGAACCAAAAAAAACAAATTGTCGCGGAGATGGTAAATACGTTACTGCAAAACGATATAATACAATGATCTGAGTCAGTATATGCGAGTCCGATTGTGCTCGTCAAGAAAAAGAATGGCAGTGATAGATTATGCCTAGATTATCGGCGGTTAAATCAGCTACTGACGAAATAAATTTTTCCACTTTCAAATATTTAAGATTGTCTTCAGGAAGCGGCGCGAAATATACATATTTATATATTTCACTACGCTAGATCTGAATAGTGGATACTACCAAATCGAAATTGAACCAGAAAGTCGTAAGTACACTGCTTTTGTAACTACTGATTGTTTATATGAATTTAAAAGAATGTCTTTTGGGCTTAAAAATGCGCCAATAGTATTCCAACGTTTAATCTCCAAAACTCAAAACAAGCCACGAAAGAGAACATGGTTCATTACATGGATGACATTCTCATTTGTAGTCATACGGTCAACGAAATGTTTCAAATTCACACTGATGCTAGTTCAGTAGGTTTAGCGGGTGTGTTGTTGCATAATGAATGCGTCGAGATCGATAGTAGATCGACGAGCGACACCGAAAGAAATTTTCACAGCTACGAACTAGAGACTTTAGCTGTAGTCGAATCGTTAGAACGATTTAGGTACTAAGTATATCGATGACAAAACAGTGAAAATTGTAAACAGACTGTAGCGCTGTTAAAACTGCTATGAGTAAACAAGAACTCATACCACGAATTGCTCGATGGTGGTGAAGATTGCAAGATTTTTATATCGATATTGTACATCGCCAAGGTAGGCGTATGGAACACGTCGATACATTAAGCAGATGTCCGAACGAAGATGCTAAAGAAACTGATGTTGAAATATTAAAAGTAGATAAAGTAGCAATCACACATGATGACTGGCTATTTAGTATGCAGATACAAGACGACAACATAAAGCAGACCATATGTAAGATGAGAACGTATTTATGGTTCCCGCGAATGCGAAACTTTTTTAAGTCCTATTCGAAGGCATGTGTTGAATGTTCTTACAACAAAAGTCATGGCGGACAGACAGAAGGGCATTATCATTTTGATAATATCGATCCTACACATTTCAAGACGGTGCATATGGACTAATTGTGCCAATTTATTAAAAGTTCAAGAGGAAACGAACATATCCTTATTTTAGTCGACGCATTTACGAAGTATACTATTGTTTAAGCTGTAAAGAGTACATCGATGAAACATGTGTTAGCAAAGTTACATGAAGTTACAAGTTATTTTGGTGTACCTGAACGTATTATCACTGATAGAGGTACGTCATTTATGTACGTCGAAAGATTTAAAAAATTAATACCGATATCAAACATGTATTAAATGCGGTACGTACTCCACGAGCAAACGGTCACGCAGAGCGAGCGAATCGTACACTTGTATCAATGTTGCTTCCTAGCACAGCTGTGGATAAAATATGGGACGCTAATTTATTTAATATTCAATGGTCAATAAAGACAATGCAAAACAAAACTACTGCGAGACGACCATACGAAGTTTTATTAAGTTTTTCGCCGAAAGATATATTTCAAAATAAAGTTTTACTGGCATTACACAATAATCATCTAACTTACGAAGAAGACATGCAAAAATACGTATACGAGAAGTTGAAAAAGTAAACCAGTAAAACCAAAAGAATGCAAAATTGATGACTTCGTGTTAGTAGAAAATGAACCCTCCAGCACTGGTACGACAAGAAAATTAGAACCTCGTTTCAATTGTCCCTTCTTAATAAAACAAGTACTTGGTAAAGACCGTTACTTAGTAGAAGATTTTCCAAACTCCGAATGAACATCACGTCACTATACTTCAGGTTATTCATCTGATAAGTTCAAATTATGGTGTCAACTTCCTCCAAATTTTGAAAGCAGCGATGATTTCGACGACGAAACCAACGAGTACAGCGAGGGCGCTATACATTGCCTGGATAGCCGACCGTAAGATAACCCTTCATTTATTCAAACGAACTACTAACGATCATCTTAGTAGAAGAAGTCGTAAAATAGCCGCCGCCGCCGCAGTATCATCGTCGTAACGCAAATATATGTATGTACATTTAAGAATTCATCCAATGAGAATTGTTGCTTCAATTTCATTTTAATTATATTTTTGCTGATTGTGCAAACTATTTTATTCTGATTAACTTCACTTCTTACCTCGGGTGGGGGATAGTGAAGATCACAAAATAAGTACTGCATGTTGTGGGATTGCTGTATCGAATCTGTTTTATTTTCTCAAATTTGTGGTTTATATACAGTTTCCTTATATATGTACTTAACTAAATCTATATTAGCGTGTGTATATGTACAAGTATGTGTGTGTTTTCTTAAATAAATTTATATTCTTTTATGTTTACTTTGGTTCGGTATTTCCAGTGCATAATCTCATCATTGCATTGTTAGGCTATTATCTTGACAATATTTCAATTTAAGTGGTTTGCAGTTATTTGTATTTCTGTTGTGTGCCTAATGCACTTGTGATTTTGGCGGCATATATTTTTATCTTCACCGGTTCCCTCATACCTAATAATTTAGGTAAATCCCAATTCAAAACGCAAATAAATGTGTCGAGTGCTTGATTTTGATATGTTTGGGTCATAATGCAGAGTGTTTCTTGGCTCATATCCGTACAGGATATCTTCTTTAAAATAATAGAAAAATAGGAATAAACATTTTGGTGAAACTCTTGTGCGGCTAACCGTTCATGTAAAAGTGAATTCACTTGATACGACTACAATGCCGCGCCGCTTGTCCTGTAATTTTGTTTCAACTCACGCTTAAAATTCTAAAATTTTTTGGGCTACCGCAGATAGGTTGTATTATTCGCTCTACGCTCTTTTTCCAAGAGCTGAATTTCCTTGGCTCACCAGAAAATTCTCGAAGACTCCTGATTGCATCGGTAATTTTGTCCAGTTTCTCTATATTATTTGTTTGTTGTAGTCAAAGTCTGATCTACTTCTACTGTTGGACTTGCCTTTTGACCTAGTCTATCATCAACTAAACTATTTACTAGTTCCGATTTTTGGTTACTCATATCCCTTTCCGTATTTGGTTGAGGTAGATTACTTGCCAACACTGGTGGCTTAATTACGTTGTCATTTGTAGTCGGTTTGCTTCGAAAACAAAAAAAATTAAAGTTTTTTTATTATTATTTCTTTGTTTTTGACCTACCGGAGAGTCCGTATAAGGATTTGCGGAATAAGGGTGATATTATAAGTTGGAGGATAATTTATAAAAACTCCACCTTTGTTGTATTTTTTAGCACAAATTTTGCTTTTGTTTAACTATTTCTCCACAAAATTTTATCTTATCATTTTTTAATTTTAATTTACTTTTCTCACACAAAAAAAAATATTTTTTTAAAAATGTATTATCTTCTTTTAATATTACTATTTTTTCTATCACTAAAAATTTCTTATAATTAAATTTCCTTACAAATAAGCACTCGCTGCTCCGGTGAATTTTGTCCTCTCTTCGCTCGTCTGCGCTACTTCAAATTCGGATTCCGCAAACCCAAAAGCTTTAGAAACCGTTGAGAAACCAAGTGGGCTTTTTTGCCTTTATCACTAAAAACAAGAAGAATCTGTGATGAAACAAAAACTTCGGAATATTAAAGAATAATAAAGAATAATAAAGCCCCGGCTGAATTATAAAAAATTAATTAATTTGAAGAAAGCAAACACGAATGTCGTAAGAAACTAAAAGCGTGTAAATCCACAAACATTTTTCTCTCATATCTCAGAAACGAACTCTCTGAAACAACATAAATAGCTAACTATTTTGCTTAGAACAGGGAAATTTATACCAAATACTTTAACTTTTCCCAACCCTATACGCATAAAAAGTAGAAGTTATGGTAAGCTGCAGAAGAGTCGTCATGCACTCAAACAACGGGTTATCGTTGCCTTTCTAATACGCTCGTAATTCCGCCGAATTCCTCTAGCACCAACGTCGTTTTCACTATTACAGGGAGCCTAAAGCGCTAATTATGCATACTTCGCACATCTTTCGCATAACGTTTGAGAGCTTCGCATAACCTTACGAACTTAATGCTGATTATGCTTCACACAAGCAAACTTATCAGCCCTGCCAATCGTCAAACAACAATAAATGGCTATTAACGTAGTAGGGTCATTCACGTTATGCGCACAAAAACAGCTGATCTTTGTAAAGTATGCGTAAACTATATTAGTTTCTTCTTTGTTTTGTTCCACAGCGACAGAGAGACAGACGAAGAGAGCTTGGACAATAATGACTTATACAGGAAAAATGACATACAAACTTTCAAATTTTTTCAGAAAATATAATATCCCCATGGCGCTCAAAACTGGAAACAACCTGGGAAGGATACTTAAAAGCAGCACGAATGAAGAAGACCCATTGAACAATCCCAGACACACATAAGGAACTACAACAAAAGGCTACGAAAACCCACGGCAATACCTGAATCTAATTTTGCAAAACATTTGGTAAGCGCAAAATGTACACCCGCAAACACAAAGAAAACCGTTAAGGTACTGCACGTAAAACAAAAAGGACGGCGCCTAAATGCTCTTGAAAACATGGAAATATATAAACAAAAAATATTTGATGGGAGGATAAACAGCAACTCTGATGCGATATTTGCACCATTGAGGCTTGTTTACAAAAACCAAAACAAAGGCGTAGGTAAAACGACAGATACCAACATACAAATTAAACCTGCAATATCCAAACGGACTTAAACTACTGACTATCTACCTGTTCTTATCGCGAGGGCAGATTCAGCACCAATACCTACTTGACCAAGAAACGAAATAAATACGGAACAACAGAACTCAACTAAAACAAAACGAAAATTTACACTGAAGATGGCACAACGCCGAAATCGCTTTGTCTCCAAACCAAATTTGGCAAGGGATGACGGAAAATCGTTCCAACAAATATCAACATATGTATACGCATTTAGGTATAAAATTTTAAAGCAGGCTTAATTATTTTTTTACAGGAATAAGCAAATAAAATATTCCCTCAAATTTAAGGCAGATCTAACAGGTAACCGCAGTAGAAAAATTGCAACCCTGCCTGGTTTTTTGACATACCTTTATTGTCAATAACAACTATCAAATCCGTCTATTGAAAACATTAATTCAATTTACCCGAAATAAATAAATGCAAAATGTACAGTTTTGTTTCAGAACTTATTGTTTGAACCTTGGAACAGAGTTCGGCATCAAGTGTACGCGTTTTGCGCCAGCAACCATTTCCAAGCTGTCCCAAGAATGTTCAAAGATCGTTTTCGTCTAGGTTTGAGTCCGTCAAGCCTATCGTCAATGAGGTTTGTTGTGTTGTTTCCTGCAAATGAAAAATAACGCTTTTAATCTAAATATTAATATTTTTAAATTTCTTATTATTACTTTATGGACTATTCTTCCAGAGATTGTGGTAACTGTGCTGTTTTTTTCCCTATACAGTTTCTTCTTTATTACAACATGTAAGTTTATTTCCGATTCTTTTGATTGTTTTTACAAATATTACGTCAACCTCATTATAGTATTTGTCAGGTTTTCTTTTTTTGTTGTGATATTTATCAGCATCTCGTTTGCGTTGGAGTCTCTGAATATTTTTTTGTTTTTCGGCTTCGACTTGAAGAGGATCAGAGGCTACACGTCGCCCAAAAAATAGCTCTACATGTTTTTGTTTTGTAGTAGAATGGATAGAATAATTGTATCTCAAAATGGATTGGTTGAGGAGCTCTGTGAAGGATGCATGAACTTTTTCTGCCTTCAGATGATGACTCCTCAAAAAAGCATACATAGCTGAATCCGAAAGTAAAATTTCAACAACAGCTGTTTGTGAATTGCCGCAGCGATAACTGATATGTGTGACAGGGATGACCTGATATGCGAAGAAATTTGTGAACTTGGGAGCACACTAATTCACTTTCAAAGAAAATGTTTAAAATCACATTGTGGAATTGAAATGTGAAACTGGGAGCACGGCTGATAGTTTCTTAAGTGTAGAGGGTAAAAATTTTGCATTTTTCCAAGTGCTTAAGACATTCCCGACTGATGGATTTAAATATCGTTTTAATATATCAATTAATTTTTCGTGAGAGTAGTCACTTTCAGTAACGGTATGTCTATGGTAGGTGGAGAAAACTGAATGGAACCTGTATGTAGAAATTGCATGAACATTTAAGAATATTTGGTTCTTAAAAGAAGCCTCCGTTATAGGAATTAAATTATGTTTGGAGCTTACGTGACTATTTATTTGTTTTTCCACCTGTTCTTTGGATAAGGGTAGATTTTAGTATAAAGAGCCATGTCTGTGATAGTACGAATTTCGCCTTTTACTGTTTTTACAAAGTTAATTTTTCTTCGGGATCGGCAAATAGCGTATTGAAATTGTTTACTAACTTTTGCAATCTTTCTTTTTGAATTTGACTTAGCTGTTCTGTCCTGTGTAAGGTAACCCTACAGTACAAACGAATTAGTTCGCCTGAGTGGCAGCATCATTCATTCAAACTAACTACTAACGATCATCTTAGAAGAAGAAGTCGTAAAATAGCCGCCGCCGCATTAACGTCGTCGAAACTGTATTGTAAGCTCAACTGCTGATTTGAATTTCACATCGATAAATGTAGTCGTTTATATGATCCTTCTAACCGAAGAGAGAAATAAAGTACCGATTTGAAAGTGAGTGTGAATAGGCGTGCCCTCGGGCGAAGGTGTAAGTTGAGTGAAACAGCCAAACAAAAATAATAATTTTAATAAGAAAACTGAAACAAAAACTGTGAAGTGCTACAATTGTGATGAATTCGGGCACGTAGCAAAATCCTCAACGAAAACAAAGAAATTAAATAAAGTGCACTCAAAAGGTTATTTGCAATGTCAACCTGTAGCAAAAGTACGAAACGCATTTTGTGCACAGTGTAGCATGATTTTTTAGTAGTAGATGGTATTAATATACCGGTTGCTATGTATATCGTTGATGACGAATTTTTGCCTATTGAAATCTTATTGGGGCAAGATAATTTTGCAAACAGATTATAATACAACAAGAACGCGAACAAGATTTTGACAATAAAGAAATATAGTGTAACATTAGTAAAGATCAAATAAACTGCGAAATAAACGACAAATCGGTAAACACTTCCACAACAGTCGGTTCTACGCTACCGAAGTGACTCGGATTTCATCCGACCAAGAACTGTTATTTCGGCGACCTAACCCCACTTAGGCTGCCGAACACCCCCAATCTTATCTCCTCTTGGGTGCAATACCTTGCAGCAGGATTGCTACTCATACTTCTGGCCAGGGCGGGCGTCGAGTCTAACCCTGGCCCAGAAACCTACTTCTGCTGCTTCTGCCAGAGAAGGCTCCATCCGAATTCCACTTCGGTGAGGTGTAATTCGTGCAACGGATGGTGCCATCTTAAGGTCTGCTCAGGCAGATCTAACAATAGCTAGCGCAGGTCTGATAAATAGCATAACGTGGCGACCTATGCTATAGCTTGCATCAGACCACCTACCCATAGTCATCTCGATTGACAGACCTGCCAACTATGTTGCCTCGGATCGCCACACCTATGTCAACTTCAAAAAAGCTGACTGGGAGCGGTTCGAGGATTTCACTGAAGACGCCCTCAGTGCTCTCTCAACTCCAACCGACGTTCGCGTTGGCGAGCACGTGTTCCGCAGGGTGGTGAAGTCCGCTGCAGCCCGCTTCATTCCGGCAGGTAGGATCCCTGTGATCCGTCCTGACTTCCCGGACCCGAAGCGATGCGCGAACTATTTTAGTCGACAATTTACACTGCATCCTTCGGCCGACAGAACCAAACGGTCAGTCACCAGAAGGCTGCGCAAGTCAACACCAAGCGCACCAATTGTCCTCTCTACCACTGAGGTGAAGGAAGCCATCGGGAAGGCGAAAGCCTCCAAATCCATTGGCCCAGACGGGTTAAGTATGTTGATGCTGAAAAAATTGGGCACCGCGGGAGTAGCATATCTCACCAAGGTCCTCAACCTGTCTTTAAGCACCCTGGTCATTCCGGATATCTGGAAGACCAGTAGGGTGATACCACTGCTGAAACCAGGGAAACCGGCCGGCCAAGGCGAGTCCTATCGGACGATCTCCTTGCTTTCTCCAGTGGTTAAGACACTTGAGGCCCTGCTGCTCCCGCATTTCAATCACCACCTCAGCCCGGCGAAGCATCAACACGGCTTCCGGAAAGTGCATAGCACTACAACAGCACTTAACGCTTTAAACACTCAGATTAATCGTGGTCTCAACGGCAACCGCCCCTGTGAGAGAATCGTCCTCGTGGCTTTGGACTTGTCGAAGGCCTTCGACACAGTCAGCCACTCCATCCTGCTGAAGGACGTGGAGGCCTCACCTCTCCCAGCGGCGTTGAGGCGATGGACCGCGAACTACCTGTGTGGTCGTCAAGCGTCGGTGTGCTACCGTGACTCAGTGTCAAAAGCGAGAAGAATTAAGCAGGGGGCACCACAGGGTGGCGTCCTATCCCCCCTATTATTCAACTTCTACATCTCGCGACTCCCTTCCCCGCCAGAGGGAGTCACACTGGTCTCGTATGCCGACGACTGCACGATTTAGTATGCAGATACAAGACGACAACATATGGGTAGTTCCAAAAACGCTAAGACACAAAATGGTTGAAGAGTGTCACGATAAAAATGGTCATTTAGGTTTAGAAAAGACCATAAGCAAGATGACAACGCATTTATGGTTCCCGCGAATGCGAAACTTTTTTAAGTCCTATTTGAAGGCATGTGTTGAATGTGCTTACAACAAGAGTCATGACGTCATTTACGTCGAAAGATTTTAAAAATTAACAACGATATCAAACATGTATTAAATGCGGTACGTTTTAATTTTTTAATTTTAATTTACTTTTCTCACACAAAAAAAATATTTTTTTAAAAATGTATTGTCTTCTTTTAATATTACTATTTTTTCTATCACTAAAAATTTCTTATAATTAAATTTCCTTACAAATAAGCACTCGCTGCTCCGGTGAATTTTGTCCTCTCTTCGCTCGTCTGCGCTACTTCAAATTCGGATTCCGCAAACCCAAAAGCTTTAGAAACCGTTGAGAAACCAAGTGGGCTTTTTTGCCTTTATCACTAAAAACAAGAAGAATCTGTGATGAAACAAAAACTTCGGAATATTAAAGAATAATAAAGCCCCGGCTGAATTATAAAAAAATTAATTAATTTGAAGAAAGCAAACACGAATGTCGTAAGAAACTAAAAGCGTGTAAATCCACAAACATTTTTCTCTCATATCTCAAAAACGAACTCTCTGAAACAACATAAATAGCTAACTATTTTGGTTAGAACGGGGAAATTTATTCCAAATACTTCAACTTTTCCCAACCCTATACGCATGAAAAGTAGAAGTTATGGTAAGCTGCAGAAGAGTCGTCATGCACTCAAACAACGGGTTATCGTTGCCTTTCTAATACGCTCGTAATTCCGCCGATTTCCTCTAGCACCAACGTCGTTTTCACTATTACAGGGAGCCTAAAGCGCTAATTATGCATACTTCGCACAACTTTCGCATAACGTTTGAGAGCTTCGCATAACCTTACGAACTTAATGCTGATTATGCTTCACACAAGCAAACTTATCAGCCCTGCCAACCGTCAAACAACAATAAATGGCTATTAACGTAGTAGGGTCATTTACGTTATGCGCACAAAAACAGCTGATCTTTGTAAAGTATATGTAAACTATATTAGTTTCTTCTTTTTCTTGTCCGACAGCGACAGAGAGCTAGACGAAGAGAGCTTGGACAATAATGACTTATACAGGAAAAATGACATACAAACTTTCAAATTTTTTCAGAAAATATAATATCCCCATGGCGCTCAAAACTGGAAACAACCTGGGAAGGATACTTAAAAGCAGCACGAATGAAGAAGACCCATTGAACAATCCAAGGCGTGTATAAACTGACCTGTGAGTGTCAATATAGCTACAGCCTTGGCCAAAAGTATTAGGCACCCCACTAATTACTAAATTTTTTGTTTTAACAAGTGAAATAATGAAGTTTTATTAGTAAAACAGTGAAAATACAATGAATTAGTGATAATAACATTAATATTTAGTAGGTCCACCCTTCGATTTAATAACGGCAGCAATTCTCTTAGGCATGCTGCGTACAAGCTTTGCACATTCGTCCGCACTTATAGCGTACCACTCGTTAATTAAGGCATTCTTTAAGGTAGTTTTTGATGTTACACTGTGTTCCTTAATCTTGCGTTTTAAAATAGCCCACATGTGCTCAATGGGATTAAGATCTGGAGACTGTGCAGGCCAATCTAACAAAACAATGTTGTTATCTTCAAACCAACGCATCGTAGTCGCTGATTTGTGACAAGGAGCATTGTCTTGCTGAAATTGAACCCCGTCTAAATTAGTATCGCCGAAAATGCGCGTTAACGAAGGCAGTAAAACAGCTTCTAATACATTTATGTACTTTTGACTGTCCATGCGACCCTCGCAAACGAACATTTCGGCGACACCATCAGCAGCCATGCAGCCGCAGATCATAATACTGCCTCCTCCATGCTTAACAGTGGGTACCACGCAATCTGGATGATATTCTTTCCCAACCCGTCGCCTCACGAACGTCGCACCAGGTGTTCCAAATATCTATAGAAAAGAAAAAATAATGTTTTCATAAGATTTGTATTATGTCTTCAAAATTGCTCTAGGGTAAGAAGCTATGGCTGTTAATTCTTTAAGACGATCTAAACTAAGCTTACCTCGAAGTTTGATTCATCAGACCACAGAACATTCGACCAATCTTCTTCCGTGAAATGTTGGTATCGGCGAGCCCATTCCAAACGATTTTTCCTATTATTTTCTGAGAGCCACGGCTTCTTTCGGGCTTTACATCCTTTTAAACCTGCTTCCAGAAGTCTTCTTCTAGCTGTTCGAGCTCTAACTGGTTTACTAAATTCATCCGAAAGGACAGCTGCAAGGGCAGAAGAAGATTTTTTGCGATCCTTGAGAGACTCGCGTATAAGTATTCGGTCTTCTCGTTTACTGGTTAGACGCTTTCTTCCACTTTTTGATTTATTATTGCGGGATTTCGTCTCCACAAATCGTCTGATAGCACAGTGGACCGCGCACCGCAAACATCCCACCAAATTGGCAATCTCAACCTGAGACTTACCTTCTTCACTTAGAACTTGAATCCTAACTCTATCATCGTAACTAATTTAACTTTTTTAGGCATTTCGGTAAATATGAACTGTTTTTGTAAGATTGGTAACTTTTCACTAAATGCAATTTACACTTTCACTTTCAAATTTTAAATGCGAAAATATTTTATGAATTTCTTAAAAATTACAATTTTTAGTTTTAGCTTACCCAGAGTGCTATGACTTTTAATATTACACAATTTATTCGTTTAATCAACAGTTAAACACCCATGTAAGACATTTACAAAAAGAAGTGGTAACTTTGATACCCACATTTGAGAATACTTGTATTTTAATGGGGTGCCTAATACTTTTGGCCAAGGCTGTATATAGGACAGATTGGACGTAAAGTAAGAACAAGGTTTCGTGAACACATAAGGAACTACAACAAAAGGCTACGAAAACCCACGGCAATACCTGAATCTAATTTTGCAAAACATTTGGTAAGCGCAAAATGTACACCCGCAAACACAAAGAAAACCGTTAAGGTACTGCACGTAAAACAAAAAGGACGGCGCCTAAATGCTCTTGAAAACATGGAAATATATAAACAAAAAATATTTGATGGGAGGATAATAAACAAACAAATAAACAGCAACTCTGATGCGATATTTGCACCATTGAGGCTTGTTTACAAAAACCAAAACAAAGGCTTAGGTAAAACGACAGATACCAACATACAAAACAAACCTGCAATATCCAAACGGACTTAAACTACTGACTATCTACCTGTTCTTATCGCGAGGGCAGATTCAGGACTCAGGACATTTAACATTTGTTAACATTGACGATTATGCACCAATACCTACTTGACCAAGAAACGAAATAAATACGGAACAACAGAACTAAACTAAAACAGAACGAAAATTTACACTGAAGATGGCACAACGCCGAAATCGCTTTGTCTCCAAACCAAATTTGACAAGGGATGACGGAAAATCGTTCCAACAAATATCAACATATGTAAATGCATTTAGATACAAAAATTTAAAGCAGGCTTAATTATTTTTTTACAGGAATAAGCAAATAAAATATTCTCTCAAACTTAAGGCAGATCTAACAGGTAACCGCTGTAGAAAAATTGCAACCCTGCCTGGTTTTTTGACATACCTTTATTGTCAATAAGAACTATCAAATCCGTCTATTGAAACCGCGATATCGCGCGTCCAACTTACGCGATTCTCCAGTAGTTTGTAAATCATTTAAAATAACTACCAGATCATCCACCTGGTACGTAGTGGGCGACTTGTGTTTTTCGTCGAATCTCTTCTTCCACTTCTCTCGTTGTTGCTGCAATTTGTTGAGAACTTCTACCCTTCTCTCAGCCATAGGAAGTTCATCACGATCGTCAATGCCCACTGCCAAAAGTTTGTTACGTATAACGTCTCGAATCTTAAAATCAAATATCAAATCATTAGGGGTAAACCCTGTGCTCGAATTCACTTGAGCATTGACGCTGCATTGTAGCTTTTGCAAATAATCGTCCCACTCTTTTGCATGGGTACCAGAAGTTCGCAGGAAATTCAAAATAGTTTGGTTGGCTCGCTCAACCTGTCCATTTGAACGAGGTGTTCTCACAGCAGTTTTTATATGTTGGATATCATGGTCATTGCAAAATTTCTCGAACTGCTTGGATGTGAAAACAGTACCAATGTCGCTAACAATTCTCGCTGGTAAACCAAAATATGAGCTAAGTTCACTAAGAACTTTCAATACCGGTTGTGTCTTCGTATTTCGTGCTGGCATTACTACTAAGTACTTGGTAAATGCGTCGCTGATGGCAATTACGTAGGTGTAACCCTTTTTGCTTTTTACGAAGGGACCCAGATGGTCGACGTGGAGCGTATGAAAAGGAATAGGTGCTATAGCGTCTATATATAACGTACCTTCAGGCTTGCCTCCCACAGTTTTATTGTAACAGCACTCAATGCAAGCTGATATATATTCTTTGACATACTTCCGGATACGAGGGAACCAAAAATGTTGTTTTATGCGTTGAATTGTTTTCTCGAGCCCAAAGTGGCACATATCATCATGGCAATACATCACGATGCGCCAGCGAACAGCTTTCGGAATAACGAAGAGCAGTTTACCACCATCACGTCGGTAAAGTCGATTGTTGTCTACCTGTTACTCGTTCCGCAGTTGTTGTATTCGCTCCGATTTACGCCTATCCCGCAACACGTCGATGATTTCACCAATTTTAGCGTCTTGCAGCTGCATGGTTAACAGCCAATCTTCAGTTTGTAACGCGATCTGCCTTATATTTTCATTTTCAGAAATTATGTCGTTACTTATCGGGGCACGGCTCAGTGCATCCACATGAGTCATACGAACGCCAGGTCTGTGAACACACTCAAAGTCGTATTCACTCAAACGCAACCACCAACGAGCAATGCGCGGTATAAGTTAATTTTTCGTTCTTACATTGCTTATAGCTGCACAGTCGGTTACGACCCTAAAAGGTTTCCCTAACAAATATACAATAAAACGCTGTAAGGCCTCCACCACTGCCATAACCTCTAACTCGTAGCTGTGGTAACGAGATTCTACCGCAGTGCATCGTCGACTAAAATGCATCACAGCATTCCAGGTTTTTCCTTCGTCACCAGATTGGAGGAAAACAGCAGCTATGCCAATCGAGCTCGCATCTGTATGAACTTCATGTTTTGCTTTGAAGTCATACAATACCAACACTGACTCACTCGTCAACGCTTGGATCAAGGAGTCAAATGCAATAGTCTCTGTATCACTCCATACGAAATTATTCGCGGTATCTTTTGCCGTTAATCAATTCAAGGGTCTCGCGATGATGCCATAATTCTTCACGAACTTTCTAAAGAAACCCGTCAAACCCTAGAATCGACGTACTTCAGTCGGATTAGTCGGAATTGGAAATTCACGTATCGCTTTTACTTTACACTCGTCAGGTGTAATACCATTACCGTTCACTTTATGCCCGAGGAAGTTTATTTCAGTGGCCAAGAACTTACACTTATCTCGCCGCAAAGTCAAACCTGTCTGTTCAAGCAAATTCAAAAATTCGCCAAGCGTCTCTAGGCCATCACTCACGGTCTCACTCGGTATTATTACATCATCGAGATACGCGATCACTTTCCGCGGTTTCATTTTACGATTGTATTCGTAATGACCACCATTAGTAACGAACGCGGTAACTTGTTTAGTACCCTCATCAACTTCGATTTGATGATAGCCCATATTGAAGTCCAAGACCGTGAAATAACGATTACCCGCGAGTATAGCAAAAACTTCGTCCGTAGGGAAAGGGAATGGTTGCTTTACTGTCATCCGATTTAATTCCTTATAGTCCACACACGTTCTATATTCGTCATTTTTCTTCGCTACTACTACTATCGGCGAAGCATACGCGGAGTTAGATACTCGAATAACATCTTTTTCCAATAAATCACGAATTATTTCATTCACTATTGGGCGTTTTGCAAAAGGCAACCTGTACGGTTTCATATTTATGGGCTGATCAGTGGAGAGTTTAATGCACATCTTCACTAAGTTGGCTTTTCCCAACGTTGAAAAGCGTTTTTCAAATCTACATAAGATTTTGCTTAATTCACCATACTTGCCCGAATTTGCGATAACTTCAATAGCGTTCACAGTTTTCGTGCCACTATCATGAATATATAAATTGTCACCATCAATTACGTATTTATTTTCACACGAACATAGTACGTCACGCCCAATGAGAATACTATTCTCAATTAAATCGTCATTAACAACTAATAAATGTACACTCATACACTCGCATTATCAATTCTCATTTCGACTTTTATTTTGTCAAAACACTCAAACACTCCACCTGCAAAACCTTTGAGGCGCACACAGCATTTTTCTTTTACACATTTATCTATTTTTGCCGCAACTGATTTTCTCACCAACGAACGTGAGCTACCAGTGTCAACAAACGCTTAATTTCGTTGTCATGTACAAAAACTTTTTTTACTGTAAACTTTATAGGTTCTTCTTCGATAGCATTGCATTTTTCGAACATTAGCTTTTGTCCTTTGCAATCGGCTATACGGTGACCTATTTCACCACACTTTTGACATTTTGTTTTTTGTTTATTTTCATTACATTCGCGCGATATGTGACCCGGTTTGCGACAATTATAACAAATAATTTCCCCCTTTGATTTCTTTTCACTTGTCACACGCTCTGTTCGGTTGTCTTGCATTGTTTGTTTACCTGGCGCGATGTTCTTTGCTACATTATACGCACAATAATTTGTTATTGCATATAATAGCTCGTTGCACGTAACATACCTTGCTACCGAGAGACACTTTTTCATATCTATGTCATTTACCCCGTTTATCACGTATTTTACCATCGCTTGGTCATCCTCTCCGCCTTGATGACATTTAGCCAACACTCGATAATAAAACATTTCAGGAGTTTCATTTACCCCTCGCCGCATATTCAAAAGTTCCATATGAACATCTGCTGAATTGATTATTGACGGAAACTGATTCATAAAGTCTTTTACAAAACATGACCAATTTACATATACGATTGGTGCAGAATCTATCCACCACTTTGCAGCTCCCTTTAATTTTGCTTGTACTGCAAAGAGAAGTATTTTCTCATTCCACCCATACACATGTAAAAGTTGCTCTACTCGACCGACAAACTGCACCGACGACAACGATTTATCACTCGGATCAAACGACGGCAAAATTTTAATTATGTCATTTACATTTCCGAAGCTATTATACATTTGACGATTGTCCCAATTCCCATTTTGTGGCAAATAATGAGACTGCGCGAACGTATCATTTGGATACACATATGTTGGCATTGTATTTCCCCTTTCACCATTCGCAGGCATTGTTGCAAACAATGTATTTCGATTCTCATTTCGTTCTGCCTGGCCCATTTGAGCGAACAAATATTTAATAGTATTCTCTCTCTCACTCTCTGCCCTTGCCGCTGTCCAAGTAGGATTACATTCAAACATGCACGATGTTTCAGCCGAAGATTCGACGAACTGCACATGACGCGGAATCGACGTCGCTGCTTGCGCACAGTTTGAACCTAACGTAGCTCTGCTTTCGCTTATCGACATAGCTTGCTGCGCAACATGTACAGGCATGCGTACAGGTTCACACCTTGCCCTGCTCGTCATTTTCTCCTGTACGTTGCACACATTTGCCGAATGCGAAACTGGTGCTGGTGAAAATGTGCTTAATGGCATAGCACGAACCTCATCTGCCTCAACATGCACTGATTGAAAAGCATTTTCCAATTGCTTTACCCGCCGTTCAACACTTTCATTTTGTGCACTTGCGAAACTTTTGCTATACTGGCTTTCGTAACAGCGCTCGATTAGTTTTGCCTTATTGCCCGACGTCGGCAAACCAGCACCCCGCAACTTTGCCCGTAGTGCACCACATTCAAATCACCGATTCTATTAATTTTTTTTTTTTTTTTTTTTTTTTTTAATTTCGACGTAGAAATTTTTTCTATACACAGTTTATACCCGGATAAACAAACACGTCTTTTTTTTTTTTTTTTTTTTTTTATGCTTTCAAACTCAATTAGTTTTTATTCAAAAATAGTTTAGCAAAGTCTTATCTACAAATCGTTGACTGTCCATGTCCGCGGTCCGATTTCAACTCGCTACATTTTACTCTGTCCTCTCTACCGTTCGTCTCATTCACGGTCATGGTCACATTAGTTGGGTCAAGTCAGAAAATCATTTGACACAATCAAATTACCAACTTTACCTGTTAAATCTGCCTTGTTAAAGCTAATTTAACATGTATTTTCCAATCTGAATAAGGAAGTGGTGAGTTAGAATTCGTTAACGTTATGGGACATAAACGAAAATTGTGTGTTAAATATGTATGTACATAAAGTTGAAAACCAACGACGACCGGCTGCATAAAAAAAAACCTAATAAATAAAACTTCATGTCAACTCCAGCAGAAACTTTCAACGAAAATACAAGTGTTCGATCCTATATTATTAGTATATGTATTTCAGCTACATTTATGTATTTGTTTTGTTGAAGAAAATAAAACTAACAATTTAAGAATTCTCATGTTAATATTAAGAAGAAATGTGAAAACGGCAATCATGTGTTGACCTCACTCTGTATTTGGGCTATTCAGCACCAAGTCTGTGGCATATGGAAAGAGTAGAAGCAAGGTATCCTCCTCAGACCCCGTGCACGCATAGTTAGGGCCTAGCAAGCCCCTCGGTTTTTTTTTATTTATTTTTTTTTATTTATTTATTTATTTCAGTCAAATGAATACAATACTTACTGACTATGAAGAAAAAATGACTTAAATCTACTGAACTGTGTGATTATAAAGTAACGTACGGATTATACCTATTGCAACGGACAGATCCAGCCCGGGAACTCGGTTTAATTCTGATTGAGTTCTATATAACATAGCATTTTCAGCATACCTAGATTAAGCAAATTTTATATAAAATAAATTGACACTTCGCAAGTTACGACAAGGAACATTAAAAGATAATCTTTCAAGGAGAGAAGGGCAGTCAACTATACTTTTCACAATGTTGACAACAAAGGCACCTGAGAGGTACATACTTCTGCTGTGCAGGGGTTATAAATGCAGGAGAAGGCCTAAATAATAACTTCTGGCTCAGATCGTACATATATATCTGGCAAAATGCATACAAACTTGGAGAATACCAATTGTAATACAGAAAAAGGTATCTTTTCAAATATGCTGTAATGATCAAATGACAATATATGTATATCACGAAAAGCTGTTATAGCTTTGGTGAACCCAACGGAAAATATAAGCAAACTAGTGGAAACACTTTGCAAATCTTAACTTAAGATAAATATATTAAACTATTTACTCAAAGATTAAAAAAAGAAACGTTAAGAGTGTCGTTTCTAAAATGGTACACAGCCACATTTTACTTTTCCTCTACTGTGAAGCTACGAAAGCACTTTCGTCAGGAAACCACCTAACAATCCCCTCATTTGTATTTGAAAACACCCATGTGGTACTGTAATATCTGCAGGAATAGAATCAGAAGATTTAATCATACGTATAACATAACATTGTGGCCGCTGTGGTCGAGTTGGTAGCGGTGCGTGCTATAACTTGATATGCCGGTGAGTTCGAGGTTCGAATCTCAGTCAGGACAAGCAAAATCTTAATAATAGAAAAAGTTTTTTCTAATAGCGGTCACCCCTCGGCAGGCAATGGCAAACCTCCGAGGGTATTTCTGCCATGAAAAAACTTCTCATTAAATACATCTGCCGTTCGGAGTCGGCACAAAACTGTAGGTCCCTCCATTTGCGGTATAATATAAAGACGCACACCACAAATGGTAGAAGAAGCTCGGCCAAATACTGAGCTATATAGTGTACGCGCCAAAATTATATACATATATATATATATATTATATATATAACATAACATTACGCTAAGTTGATTAATTTTTAATTTATCAAATCACAATGTAAGAAATCCATATTATTTCTGATTTGCACTGTTTCGCTAAAATAAACAAAGGTGAATTGCGATGAGATGAGGTAATGAAGGTGATTTGAAGGAAGGTAATGAGAAGATTAGGTATGATATATGTATGTCCCCAACCATTTCTAATTTTTCATCATATCCAGCCATAATAGCCAAAATAGCCAAAATAACGTAAGGTGCTTTTTACCAAATTTTCTCTGTAATTAAGCTGCTGATTTGAGTGCAATTTTGTATATAAACTTACTTTGTAATTATATCTTTTAAAAAGCGCCTTGCAAATGCCGAGAAATTTAGCAGAATCAACCTTCTTCCCTAATATTTTTTATGTTTCGCTTACGCGGTTAAGAAAAGTTACGAGAGTACAATGTGGAATATATACCAAGTCTAATGTTAATAACTCTGCCTTCTTTGAAAACAATTAAAAAAAATCATTCTCCTGTAAAACTATGTATCTTTTGGTTACAACAAAATTGCGGTTAGCGCTCGATATGTGTCTACAAATTTTTTCAATGTTAAATAAAGACGATAGATATATCGTGGCTTTGTCATAAATTCTGTTTATTTATTCAAACCAATGACTCAATGTTCTTTTTAATGTAAGGCGCGCAACAAGTAAACAAATTAATGAACTTACTTACTGCCAACTTTCATTGCCATGCGTATTATGAGTCCACATTTATGGCTCTTTAAAAATTCACATCTATGCCGCATGCTATTGTGGAGCGCCAGGGCTCCGCTGTCACTAGCTGGTGCCGTTGCCGTTATTACGGCTGCTGCTACGGCTACTGCCGCCATATGGAGCGCCAGGGCTCCGCTGCCACGCACTGGTGTTGTTGCTGTCGTCGCGCTCCGGTGCGTCCACAAACCAAAAATAGTATGTCGGCCACTTGCCGGTAGAAAATATTTAAAAATGTTTTTAAGAAAAAATAGGAACTGAACTATTCGCTTTTAAGTGCGCGCAATGAATGGCGTTCTTTTTATTTTTCACTTAGATCCTAAACTTAGCTGTAATTACAAACTAGTACTAAATGTAATAGATCTTAGATGTAGGGTCGTATTTTATAAGCTTAGTACTAAATTAATTATCTTATTAGGTAGGGTTGCAACTTGTAATTTGTTGCCATTACATCACCCTCCTTTGAAAAAGAAGGATGTAGCAAGGTGATCAGTCTTGCTATATCCTTCTGCACATATGTAATTAATAGAAAATAATAAACTTAAAATTAACAATAATTTTAGTCTTATAACTTAAGTTTTTAAAAGATATTTTAAAATTAGGTAATTATTCTAATTTTAATAGCCATAATATTATAGATATATAAATGTATGTAGATGTTTATATTGTATGATTAAGTGTATTTTGGAATAATATAGGCTTAAATTTAAAAGATGAAGTTTATTCAGTTTTACATTACCATTCTTAGGGTAAGTGTAAATTTAAATTTATATTTTGAATATATTTTTTTCATACATATTTTAATTTTCATTGTATTTTGATTTTAATATAATTAAAGTTTTTGTAGCCAATTTTTATATACGACTTATAAAAGTTTTGATTTTTCTTTTTGTTTTGTACAGGTATGGTTTATATTTTTTCATATATTACTAATAAAGTATAGTATTAGACTTTATATCTATCAAATTTTATTTAACTTATTTTGTGTATACGGTTTTTGTGTACTGTCTTTTCTTTCTTTTTCTCTTTATCAAAAATTGTTACGTTTACACCGTCAATTTTTGTTATAACGTACGGGCCTTGGTATATGTTTGCATGTTTATCTCGTGGTTCTTTTTGAATTAAAACCAAATCATTTATGTTAACTGATAAAGGACGTGCGGTTTTATCATATAGATTTTTATTTCGCGTTTTATGTTTGTTAATAAGTTCTTTTGCGAGTATGTGTGATTTTTGCATTCTATATTTTACTTCCTTTGCATAATTTTCAACGTTATATATTGGATCGATTTTTTCTTTTTGTAATTCATTTGGCAAAATGACTTTTCTACCAAATACTAATTCGAATGGAGTAAATTTGTAATCAAAAACTGTGTTTTTTGTTGTGTTATGCAAAAATGTAAAATATTTTAGATATACGTCCCAATCGGAATATGTTTCTTCTAAGTACGCACGCAAATATTCGTTAAATACCCTATGGTTCCGTTCAATTGTACCAACGGTTTCATGATGGTATGCGGTTGAAAAATTATGTTCGATTTTTAAAATTTTCGTTAATTCTTGAAAAATATCGTTTTTGAATTCTGTACCTAAATCGGATTTGATAGAATTCATGGTACCATATGTTAACACGAAACTCTCAAAAATGGCAGATGCAATTGTTTTAGCACTTTTGTCTGGAATAGCTACCGTTACTAAATATTTAGTTAAATCGCATATAATGGTAAGTGCGAACTTATTACCATTATTCGACTCAGGTAAGGGTCCTATTGTATCAATAACTACAATGTCGAATGGTTTGCAAGGTGTTGGTGTAAGAACAAGATTTTCTTTATTTTTAGGCTTAACTTTGTTTAATAAACATTTTTCGCAACTTTTTACAAATTTAGCAATGTCACGAGTCATGTTTTTCCAATAGTATTTTGTACGTATTTTTGCATAAAGTTTTTTGTTTCCGCAATGTCCTCCTGCAAGCGGGTCAGTATGGTAAATTGTCATTAGTTTTTGTTTCTGATCGTCGTTGTCTACAGTCTCTACTGGATCTGTTAGTATAATTTGTAATTTCTTCAAAATTTTGTTTCCGCTGTTTTTTAATTCTGATATAGAAAAATATTTGAAAAATGTATCGTTTTTTGGCCATTCAAAATGTTTAATGTAGCGATTGCCGGCTTCGTTTTCGAGCCTCGAAAGTAAGTCATCTAAATTCGTTATTTCGTTAACAACCTCGACATTAAGCAAATCGATTTTTTTGTGTTTTAAATGTGCACATATTTGTAAATTTGAAATTTTGTTATTTTTATCGTGGTTTATTGTTGATCTAATACGCGGTATTTTTTTTGAAAAATTAAATGCAAATTTGTCATAAACGTTTAAAGTCTGCGTTGAATTGTCTATGTCGCTGTTTTGTATTTCTGTTTCGTTAAGTTTTTTAGTCATCGTTCTGGTTTTAACTGCAAGAACGTGTTTCGTTGATTCCCTAATCTCGTCAATGGAAATGCGTGAAAGTGCGTCGGCACTGACGTTTGATTTACCTTTAATGTACTCTATAATGAAATTATATTCTGCTAATTCGAGTCGAATTCTCGCAAGTTTTGAAGATGGATCCTTCATATTGAAAAGAAAAACTAGTGGTCTGTGATCTGATTTAACAAGGAAGTTAGTTCCGTAAATGTATGGACGAAATTGTTTTATGGCAAAGTAAATGGCTAAAAGTTCCAACTCTATAATTGGTTTTTTCTGTTCCGCTTTATTAAATGCTTTAGAAGCGAAACAAATAGGCAGATCGCTACCTTGCTGTTCTTGGCTAAGAATAGCGCCACATCCGGTTTTTGAAGCATCAACTGTAATAATAAATTGTTTGGAAAAGTCTGGATATTGTAACAATTTAGGTGACATTAACGCTGATTTTAGTGATTCGAAAGCTTTCTCGCACTCGCTGTCCCAAATAAATTCTACTTTTTTTCTGTTTAAACGATTCAAGGGTGCGGCTAGAGACGCAAAGTTAGGTATAAACCTTCGGTAATAATTTGCAAATGCAACGAATCGTCGTACTGCGTCTTTGTCAGTCGGTTTTGTATATTTTTTAATTGCGTTAATTTTGGAATCGTCTGGCAACAAACCCGTTGCCGAACATTTGTGGCCTAAAAATGTTACTTCTGGCCTTAGAAAATTGCACTTATTTGGATTAAGTTTTAGGTTAAAAGATCGACATGTATCGAAAACTTTTGAAAGGTTTTTAATGTGATGTGCTTCACTACAGCCTATGACGATGATATCGTCGACGTACAAAAATGCTACATTAGCCGGAATACCTGAAAAAGCGATTGTCATCATTCGTGTAAACGAATTTGGTGCTACATTCAAGCCAAAAGGCAAAACTTTCCATCTAAATGCTCCACGTTCGGTGCTAAAAGAAGTAATATCGCGTGAATCTGTATGCAAGGGGATTTGATGAAATCCAGAGAACAGGTCTAGTGTCGAAAAATATTTTGCTCGACCAAGGTTATCTAAAATGTCATCAACACGTGCCAAAGGGAACTTGTCTGCAATTAATTTTTTATTGACTGCACGAAAATCTACGCACATACGATATGCTTTTCGCCCATCATTGTTTTTTTTTGGAACTATAACTAAAGGACTGTTGTAATTTGAGTAACTTGGTTCGATAAGGTCATTGTTTAACAATTTATTCACTTGGCTATTTATTTCCTCACGCTGAGAATATGGTAATCTGTAATTTTTTATGTAAACGGGGTTTGTGTCTGTCAGTCTTAATTTTTGTTCGTAAAAGTTATTTAATGTCATTTTGTCGTCAGGCAGGGCGAATATATCTGCATATTCTAGACATAAGTCGAGTAAATTGCTTGCGTTATTGCTTTGGATTTGTTTCTTTAAAATTTTACTAAGTTCTTTTGTCCGGTTATCGTCTTTCGTCGTCTTTTTGATGGAATAAATATGGTAATTAGAAAGTTTATCTGTCCGAATGTTACAGTTCTTTACGCATTTTACATCGTCTGTGGTATTTATAATCTTGATAATTGGGTTGCTGGCATTAACAATGCATCTAGCTGTAAATACACCGTTATCAATTTCTTGTGAGTCCACGAAGAGTGGCTCCGGTTGCTTGCCTAAATCAAAGAGTCGAAAAACTTCGCATCTGGGAGGTATAACACAGTTATCGCTTTCTGTCCCGTGAAGAATCGGAATCGCGACTTTTTCATTGCCTACCCAGAAGGAAATACGGTTGTTTGCATAGCTAATAACACACCTGTTTGTTTTTAAAAAATCTTTACCCAGTATACCATCGGATGGAATATTAAAATCGTCATTCACCACGTGTAAATTATGTTTTATAGAAAAGTTCGAAAAATTTAAATTTGCGGTTATTTTACCTAAAGTAGAAACACTATTAGAAGTGACACCAGTAATGTGGATAACATCGTCTGTATTGATTGAAAAATGTTTGTTTAAACTTGAAATTTTGATTAAAGAAATGTCGGCTTGCGTATCGACTAAAAACGTACGTAATTTGTTACATCCGGTAAAGTTTAATTGGATAAAGTCAGAATAATTTAAGTTAAGACAGTAAATGCCTATTGTTTTAGACAGATCGGTTAGATGTCCGTTTCTTGCTCCCCCAGTGTTCGCGCCTGAGGGGCCAGGGCGTTTAAAGTCCGCACATTAGAAAAATTTCCACTATTATTGTTAGTTCCGTTGGTATTGTTGTTTCTGTTTTGCGTATTGTTGTTAAAATTGTTTACGTTACCCCTAGTACTGTTGTTATTATACCTAGTATTGTTGCCATTGTTGTTTGACCTGTAGTTATTGCCGTTGTCGTTGTATCTATAGTTGTTGCCATTATTGTTGTACCTAAAGTTGTTGTTATTATTGTTGTACCTAAAATTGTTTGCGTTATTGTTGTACCTAAAGTTGTTTGCGTTATTGTTGTACCTAAAGTTGTTGCCATTGTTATATCTATTAAAATTTTGAAAATTACTTCGAAAATTATTTGCTCTGTTATTGTTTAATTGGAACGCTAATACTTGTCTCTCTTTTGCTTGGTTATTTTATTCTACGATCATTTTTGCTACTACGTCCTTTGAATCATTGAAGGTTGTCGATGCTAAAATTGACTTAACTAAGTCAGAACGTGTATTTAACCTGCATACATTTACAGTTTGTTCAACTGCCATTTCTTGGGCTTTAGCTTGTGTCATACCTTCAGTGATTAAAGAACGTCGCAGTGCATCAGATAGCTCCTCGACACGTTTGGCAAATTCTGTATAATTGTTGTTTACAATGGTCAAAGTTGCAATTTTTCCAGTTACAACTTTTGAGTTGTCCGGTTTTATTCTACTACGTAACGTGTCTTTAATCTGAACAACTGAACTAACATCAGTTGGAATTGCCTCGCGTGCCTTGCCTTCAAGCTTTGATTTTAAAAATGCTATAAATGTACTTTGTAGGTTTTCATCTGAGAGATCTTCAATTAAATTAATTTTATCTATAAATGATTCAAGTGCTAGCGGATCACCGTTGTAATTTTCCCTAATGATTGATGCACAAAGGCTAATAAAAGATTTTTTCTGTTCCGGAGTTGCCATTTTTGTATCGTCAGTACTCAAATTTATATTTATATTTGCTAATGATTCGAATCCTAAAAGGTCTTCACTGATTGAAAAATCTGGCTGACCTGTGTCAGTATCTGACATTTGATGAAGCTTTGAAAATCTAATAAAAATCAATTTATTTATCTGAACGTTGAATTGTTGCTGAGTGCTATTGTATCGTATTGCAAATTTTTAGTTTAACTAACACTGTATGGCAGAATTTATGAAAAAAATAATTTTGAAATTTCGACTTAATGTGAAATATTTATTTGAAAAATGTTATAAAGTTCAACGTAGGCATAGTACGACAATGCACAGATCAAAAATTGTATTAAGGTTGCAAATTAATTATTTGTATTTTCGAAAAAAAATTTGTTTTAAAGTCTGACTCACGACTAACACTGGAAGGCACCACCGAAAAGTTTTTGTTGAGAAAATATTTTTAAATTATTGCAAAAGTTAATATTTGAAGAAATATTAGTAAGTGTTTTCACACTACTGTATGCAAAGCTGAAATTCCGATGAAAAAACAGTAACACAAATGTATATAGGTAATAAGCATGTATTGGGTTGGCTATGTAGGTAATATAAACGTATGATTAGAAAAGTACAGTAAGCAAAAATACAAAAACAGTAAGAATACCTGTATGTATGTAGTATATAATGTAAAGGTATATAGTAAAAAGTACAGTAGTTGAAAAACTAAAAAGTTACGGTATATAATCCAAATTGTACAGTTGTACGCAAAAGTGAAAAGGTATTGGCATATATGTATGAATATAATATAAAAGTATTTTTCCAAAAGTACAGTAGTTAACAGTTACGTTATATAATGCAAATTGTACAGTAGTACGCGAAAGTGAAAAAATTTAATTTTAATAATTAATATAATTTTCCGCACACTGTGCGCCATACCCAACGCTGCAAAAGCCGCTACTTGCTTGATGTGTATGTATATACTGGAACACTGCTGTTATCCCGCGCTGGTGAACCCTTGTAGATGTTGTTGTACCGCTGCTTTTTCATCGATGTTGGCTGTACCGAAGCCAGAAAATCCGTTTGTCGGTTAATAACGGCGCTTTGTTATGGCGTGGTTTGCAATATTTAAAATTTTGTTTTTGTTTGGCAATTTATATAACTGAATTTTTTTTGAAAATTTGGTACCACCGCTTTTTTTTTTTAAATGTTTTTTTTTTTGTTATTTCGAAAATTGTAAACTTCTTTGTTTGAAAATTTGGTACCACCGCTTTTTTTGTATTTTAAAATGTTTTTTTTTTGTAGTTATGTCGAAAATTATAAATGTGTTCGTTTGAAAATTTTGGTACCACCGCTTTTTTTTGTATTTTATAATGTTTTTTTTTTTTTTTATAGTTATGTCGAAAATTATAAACTTGTTCGTTTGAAAATTTGGTACCACCGCTTTTTTTTGTATATTTTTTTTTTTTTTGGTTTTATATTTACCGTTTAAAACTTGTTCATTTTTATTAATTTTGGAGAGAAAAAAAAAAATTGTTTCTTTCTTTTAAATTCAGTTCGTTTTTTTTGTTTAAAATTTTGTTAATTCATTTTTGAAATAATTATATTCAAAAATTTCAATGTTTTTTTGTATTTGATGTCGGTTTAAAAAAAAATCATTAAATTTTATTTGCAAAATGTCAAATGTTTTAGGTTTTTTTTTTTTTTTTTTTTTTTTTTACCACCACCTATCTACAGCCACTATGCACTTATTTTGTGCTGGAAAGTTCTATAGTTTACATTTGAAAAGTAAAGTTTTAGTTCTGTTCATTGGTTTACTTTTTTTGTTTTTGTGTTTAAATTCAATTAAATAAATTTTTTTTTTTGTGTAATTTTTTTTGTAGTTATTTTTGTATTTTTTTTTTTTTTTTTTTTTTTTTTGCTTTTAATTGCTTTTAATTGGCTCTGCCCTTGGTTTTTGCCCGAGGGCCACGCAATCCCTTGGTTTTTGCTCGAGGGCCACGCAAATCGCTATTCGCTGTCACGGTCGCCATGTGGAGCGCCAGGGCTCCGCTGTCACTAGCTGGTGCCGTTGCCGTTATTACGGCTGCTGCTACGGCTACTGCCGCCATGTGGAGCGCCAGGGCTCCGCTGCCACGCACTGGTGTTGTTGCTGTCGTCGCGCTCCGGTGCGTCCACAAACCAAAAATAGTATGTCGGCCACTTGCCGGTAGAAAATATTTAAAAATGTTTTTAAGAAAAAATAGGAACTGAACTATTCGCTTTTAAGTGCGCGCAATGAATGGCGTTCTTTTTATTTTTCACTTAGATCCTAAACTTAGCTGTAATTACAAACTAGTACTAAATGTAATAGATCTTAGATGTAGGGTCGTATTTTATAAGCTTAGTACTAAATTAATTATCTTATTAGGTAGGGTTGCAACTTGTAATTTGTTGCCATTAAACTATAAACGCAGCAAATTTATTTTAGAAGATTTTAAATATTTAGATAAGTATGTATAACGCCTTACTGACAGTAATGCCCGTATTCAGTGAGTCGGTATAATCTCAAGTCGCAAAATATGAGACTATGAGCTAGGATTAATGCCTTTCCTCGCTTTTACATTCTTCTCTTTTGTTTTTATTTGATTTTGTGACCTGCTCATCAGCAGGTGATAGAGAATGTATATTTTTTACCCTTTTTGTGATAGAGAATGCATATTTGTTACGTTTTCGTTCGCAACAATCAGTTGTTATCGACTAGTTGTCGATAGGGAACAGAATTGGCATTATAGAATATAAATACACGAACAAACGACAGTTCGGACAAGACGGAACGTTCATTTCGATTTAGAGAATCAGGCCATAACTTTCCACAAGAAATTCAAGACAGCAATTGGCCGCTAGGCTACCTTATTGCCTTCGTTAGTACTCCGCCGGCGCCTGATGCCTTATCTGATATTATGTTACGCAGGGCTGCTCTGAGCTCTTCTATGCTAAAGACAGCTGCGTACGCTCAACGTAAATGAGTGGAAAAATAGAGTACGCAGTAGAGGGCTGCGCAAAACGTCTTACAATCGTCATCTCTTATTGTACACTACTTCCAAGAACAAAAGTATTTTGTATGAAGCAAATCGAAAAATAAAACGCTTGACGCACACGAAGCGGCTTTGGGTATGGCTAAGGAAGTGCTTGTATACATAAATGCAAAACAATGAAATTAATATAAGACAAAGGCAAATCAAAGCAAGAACAGCGAGTGTCGTCAAATATTTTTTTGTACAAAAAAGTGTCGTGTGATTGTATGTGTGAAACATGTAAACAGCGCTGCCATACCCAGTCGGACTTGTGGGCTTCAACAATGTACTCAACACATCGTTTTATTGAATGTTGAAATTTAACCCTAAAATATAGTGAAATGATAACGTGTTTAATTTTTTCATGTAGTACTGAACATAAACGAATTATATGAACTGAAAATAATCCAAATATTCCAAGAAAAAATACTCAAGTCATTATTTTAGGAACTATATTCTGCATGATCCTAATGAGCCTAGCGTACAAGTTTCGGTGGAGAACAGCGTAGCGCTGCTTCGTTTTGATTTACTTCGGTTCGTATTCACTTCGGTTTGTTTTTTACATCGGGTTTCACTTACCTCGTTTTGTATTTGCCGTATTTTGTTTCTGTTATTCGTGTACATACTAAACGTTTACATGATCGATGCTCTGTTTTGCAAAGCCAATGAAAGTGAACGACAGTATTTGAAAAGAGTGCGATGTTTTGTATCGACGCGCTTTAATAGTGCTTGTGCATCCCTCTAGTATGCACTACATATATTCCTCACCCGATCATGCTACTTATCTTGATTTCGGATTATTATTATTAAAACTGTTTGTGTTCAAAAGCCAGAGCACAAACAAGATTATTTTTTTGGAAACCCCGAAGATTTTGTTCGGGTATATGTCCATTTTATCAATATGTCCAGTGTATCAATGTTTTCGAGAATTATGCCCAAATTCAGTAACTTTGTATCATCTCAAGAGAGACTCTATTTTGAGACTAGAGGCTTTATTTTGAATTTAGTGAATGCCAACTGGTCTAAAATTGTGCCTTTTGTCTCTATTAGAGATTGAGACTGCCTACTGAATCCGGGGGTTAGTCAAAAAACGCGATGATTATTTTAAACATAAAGTACTTAAAAACCAATTTTTAAAATCAAACGGTTTAAAAAATTAAAGTTTCAATATGAAATATCGGTGGTAGGTTAAATTTTAGATAAACCCTTTAAAACTCAAATTAATACTTCAAAAATTAAGGGAACATCATTGCCAAAGTTTTGTGCCCACTCACCATTTTTGCAATTTCACATCCTATACCGTCCAAATTGAAAAATGTTTTTTATTATTCACTGCTATTGAGTCCGAAGTTTATGGAAGTTTATGGAATATTTGATTTGAAAAAGAAAGTTTTTGTGGTTGAAGTTATAGCAGTGTAATCGTATATCACACTCTTTCCTCCTCAAAATTCATTATTTTCCTAACACTACATGCTGTGATACGATTGCGTATGGAGTGTTGTGTTTTTCCATTAAACGAACTAACTACGACAATCAAGGGCGGCTGATCCGCTAGCATATAAAAAAATATTGTAAAATTTAAAAATCCCTTTTTTATTTCTTGTGACTTTTAACTTTATGTGTAAGAAAAATAAAGTTTTTTCAAACTTGTTAAGCTGGTAAATTTTAAATGTTCGCGCGTTTGTATTTAATATAAATTTGACTATTATATTTTCAGAGTAATAGTTCAAGCTGATGGGCAATTGCGCACTGGATTCGATGTTGTTGTGGCTGCATTGCTTGGTGCAGATGAATTTGGATTTAGTACAGCTCCGTTAATCGTCATGGGTAAGTTCTAACCTTAATTCAGATGACATAACAAAAAATTAGTTAATGCACAGTAATCCGCTTTTCTCCTCCAATCATGGGATAGCCCTACTTGGAATATTAGGCATACAGCAGAATCGAATTTTTGTTGTTTTTGCCCTGTTTTATTTCATTATTTATTTTTTAAATGAGCTATAGGCCAGTTTTTGTTGGAAAAAATAGAGAAAAAATAACAACACCTAAAGCGGAGATGTTATAAAACTACTAGCTGACCCGGCAACCGTTGTTTTGCCATATACATATGTTATTTCTAGAAAATATTTTTTTAAAGGAAATATTAAAAAAAAAAATGAACTAACACTATATGGTAAATGTGTTTGGATGTAATTATTATTGAATAAGGAATGAATCGTTGTAGACAATTAAAGTATACATTATTTAAGTTATAAGGTGGCTGGAATCACTCACCACTCTTTACACAACCTTTTATTTAAAATTGTGTTGTCATATGTTTACATGTATATTTGTGTGTTTATGTGTGTGTTTGATATAATATGTACATAAGTGTGAAAAGTATAGGTGTAAATGTCAATGTCGCGGGCAACTGGGTTGCCAAGCGGCTCATTTAGCCATCCCGGCCCCCCTAGGCGAAGTTTCAGCCTAGCAAGCGTTGTAATTCCTGGAGCGTCGCTACGACGCTGCTGAGCCCGGCTGGGCCACGTCTGCGATGCCAGTGTTGCGAGTCTGAGGTGGATGCTGGTTGGCGCCAGTTACGATGGTGGTGCTCGAGTGGTTGCCTTCGGGGTCGTGGAGGTAGGTTGCGCATTGTTGCGCGGAATGGGGTGCTCTAGTGCTACATGTCGGCTGGAGCGGTGTAGCAACGTGTTGTGCGACCTGTCACACAAACGCCACGTCACCTCGGAGGTGCATGCTCTGGTGGCATGCGACCGCGCCAAGCAGTTCAGGCAGAAGCCGTGCGCTTGTGCTATTTGCTGTCGCTGCGATGGCTGCATGCTCTTAAAAATCGCACACAGGCGTAACGGATAAGGGCGGCGGCAGAGAGGACATCGAACGCTGGACGGTCTCGCTGTTGTTCTTGCTGCTACGGCGGGTGCTGCAGCCACTGCGGCTACAGCCGTGGAGGCGTCGCGTCGAGGTGCAGCGGTTGGAGTGAGGGCGGTCCGGGGTGCTGCGGTAGGCAGTCCGCTGCTGTGGGCGGTGCGTGCCGGAGTTGCAGTATTGCGTGGCTCAGTGATTGCCGAACGGATCGCTACGGTGGAGCATCTACTTGCATTTCGGTGTCCATGTTAATCTCTATGGGAGAAGAGAGAACGTTAGCGCTAAAAATGACCGTCAGAGCCGAGATGTGCCTTTTCTATGCGACCGAGTCGCCATTCGGTAGGGGGGAGGCATTCGTCATGAATTAGGACGCATTCTCCAATTTTTGGGGCTTCTTGAGCATTTTTCCATCGATATCTTTTAAGGACGTCTTTAAGATATTCGTCCTTCCATCGACGACTGAATTCATGATGGAGAACTTTAATTCTGCGTTTCTGGCTCGGGGATGGCCAGAAGTGGAGCGCCTCTGAGGAAATGCCCAGGAGTGAGGGCTGTAAAATCGGCGGCATCTTGCGAGAGTGTGGAGAGGGTTTGGATATGAGTATGGAATGTCTTCGATAACAGTGTTCCTTAAACGTGAATTTATGCTTGTCATTGCGTTGAGTGCGCGCATATACAGCTGCACAATACTCCTTTTTAGAAGTGCTGCAAAAGCCGAGGAGTTCGACTTCGTTTGCAGGGGAATAACTTCCTTTTTGAAGAATTTGTATATCCGTAATTGTCCGCCGATTGTTTTGAAATTGGGACTATTTCACCAATCGGAGTGGTATTGGGATTTTGGCTTATGTCATAATTGGCGCAAGCCATCCTACGGGCCGAGAAGTTTTGACACCGCCATAAGGATTTGCATTTAACTGAACTCCCAACGTTTTCGGGGTACTTTTTTTTTTGTAATTTTGAGTAATTTGTGTCTAACAAATTTTCTTTATCAATATTTTTTAATATTGCGGGATTGTTATTTGTAGTCTTTTGTAATGGGGGCACTTCTGAGGTGAGGGTTTGTATAGCATGTGTTCGTGTTTTTAACGCTGGGGTTGTTAGAGGTAACTTTGATTTTTTGTCTTTTTCCAATTCATGTATTGTCCGAACGGCTAGAAAAGAGCGCAATTGAGTTGAGGTTTGCGGGGTAGTCGAACGACGTACCCACCGTTATTAGAATTGTTATTTGTGGTTTTATACAAATCTTTACAATACTTATTTTGTGGTACTGCATTGGGGTTGGGGAGGAGATTTCTTAACTCCCAAAATTTTCTCAATTGCGAATTTAGATATTCGTTTGAGACCTCTTCCACTTGTGTGGTGAAAGTGGAGATTCTTTCTGCTACTTTGCCACTTAGAATCCATCCGAAGATGGTGTTTTGAGCTAATAAGGTGTTGGTAATTTTCTAGTAATATTTGGGGGATTGTGAAAACTTTTGCCAAAGTTTGCTATTTATGTGAAAGCTTGGGAGCATATTTGTGAGTTGCGGCAGAGCTATAGCTTGAGCTTGTATTCTTTTGTCCGCTTTGGGGGAAATTAGGGTAATGGAGCAGCTTTTACTTGAGTTTTAGACTACTCTTCCGCCCATTCCCGTAATTTTAAAATTAACTTGTTTTAATCGGCAGTTTCAATCTGTTTTGGGCTTTAGATGAAATAAACGATCGTTGGGATCCTTGATATATTAAGGCCCTTAGCTTAAATATTTCTCCCCTATGTTCAAGGGAGATAACGGCAGTGGGTAGTTATATTTTGCTTGCATTCTCAGAATGAAGCGTTTGGATTTCGGGGTTTTCGGGTGTTGTTGTGGCAAGAAGACCCGTGGTTCTCTTTACATTTGTGCTATTGCTCGGGGGATGCTGTTAAAGTGAAGCATGTCTTTTATGACAATAAACGCAATTGAATTTGCTCTCACAATCATTTAATGTGTGAGAATGTGATAAGCAATTAGTACAAAGCCTGTTTGATTTGGCAAAGTTATTTCTTTCATGTGTTGAAAGTTTTTTAAACCTCTCGCAAGATTTTAAAGTGTGACCTCCTTTAAACAATTCGCATGACGCATATTTGTGTTGTACGGAAATGAACGATTGAGTTTGATTGAAACTCCTGTTTTGAAAACTATTGTTACTGGCTTGGGGTTTAGGAAAGCTTCTATTGAAGTCTTGTTGTAAATTTTTTGGCTTAGATAATTTTGTATCTACCCTTTCTGCGATTTCGAATTGGGTAGTGAGGAAGTCTTTCATTTGTTGCTACGTTGGGCATCTTTTTCGGGATGAGAGCGATTGCTCCCATAAGAGTAACGATTTTTCTGATAAAGTGGCAGCGCATATATTTACCAGAATGGGGTCCCAGCTATTAGTGGGAATATTTTGTGTCGAGAGAACAGACAAACAAGTTGTTACAGTGGATTGTAATTTTAAAAAATCTTCAACTGTTTCTTTTTGTATTTTTGGCAAGTTCATAAGAATCGTTACTTGGTTGTCAACCAATACTCGTTCTTTTTCATACCGAGATTTTAATGCTTCCCAAGCCAGATTGAAATTCTCATCATTGAGGGCGAACTGTTTTACTATAGCGCCTGCTTGACCTTTCGTTTTATATCTGAGGTGATACAGTTTTGCGCTTGAGATAATTTTGGATGGTTTATGTACACGGCTGTAAACATGTCCCGGAAGGACGGCCATTGTTCATAACCTCCGGGGGTGGAGTCGGTGCAATAGGCTTAAGTAACTTTAATTGATCGGAGATCATAGCCTTTGTTTCTTCATATTGGTCGAAGCTGTTTTCATATTTTGCATAAGCCGAAGATTTAAAATTTTTTGCGTCATATGCAGACTGGAGTCGTTTCCAAAAGTTGTCAAGACTTTTGTTTTTTATTTCCAGAACAGATTCTGAATTGTCTTGGATTGGTTTTGAGGAAAATCGAGTGCAGTACCTTATTAAACTGTCACTCTCTGAAATAAATTTTGTGGCGGAAATTTGTTTTATCTTTTTTTGCTTTGCACCCTGTTTTGAGCGTGTAGCAGGTGTGCTTTGATGCTTATCGTCATCGGCCATTGTCGGTGGTTCAAAAAATTGAGGTGTTTTTGTTTCTTTTAGCGGGGATTTATAAAGTGGCATTAAGCAGTAAAATTAAAATACAAATTATTAATTTTTTGTATAGCTGATTTTTTTTTTTGTATACCAAAGTATTTGAGGTGATTTATAAGTATGTATGTACATTAGGGTGACAGTTAATTTCGAAAGTGATATTTTCTTTGGTCTCAGTATTTTTTTGTGTGTAGTTTTATTTAAAAAAAATTCTAGTAAAATTTCAAGGTCGTAGGAAGAGGATTAGGGGGCGCGTCGGCCCCCCAAAGTTACACAAAATACGTTTTTTCACGCAAATTCTTACTTTGACTGCTTGTAACTTTCTCTGTGTTTTTTTTTTTTAAACATTACTGGCGAAAGATGTTCATTAATATGTCTACAATAACATCTGTCAATAACATTTTTGTCTAATGTTAATATTTAATGAAAAAAACTTAAATATAGGAGAAAAAGTACGCCTCAATGTCGATTTATTATACTTAAATAAAATTACTTATATGATTCAAATTTTGGATTTTGTTCAGATTTATTTAATTAAAGATTCATATAGAAAATTCCTTATGATTTACGTAAGAGAAGCTTCAACAATTATATACACTAAGACCTCGCTAGTCCGAACTTCAGACTTTTTTTGTTTACTTTTGTTTTCAAGTGTAAGAATTGTCTTTAAAAGTTTGCTTCAAATTTTTTTTGCCTGTATGCTGAAGCGATCTATAATATTGACAATTGTGACCGAGAATATTCCCGTTACAACCTCAACAATATTATTCTCAATGCTTGCGTAAGCTACCGACAAAAAATCAGCACCAATGTTTCTCGGAAAATAGATTCTTATTTTACAGTTATATGCAGCAGCCGCAAACATTTTTTAATAGCATTAAATTTGCAAAAAAATCATTCGAAGTGAATATTTGAATGTGAAAAGTCGAAAATGTCTGCTAGAAATTTACGTGAACGCATATATTTAATTGGTTATTGTACCAACTCATTAACGGGAAGTAAACTACCCTCCAATATAGAAGTGTTGAAAGTTTTGTTTTTCAATTTACGTGTAGTAAAAAAAAATTTACGGGAAAGTTCAGATTTAGTTGTAAAAGAACTATTCGTGTTCTGGGAAAAAGCCCGCATTCCGGTCAAGGATAAACAAAACTGCATTACAAATGTAGAGAAATTGTATAAAGAATGGCAAAGCTTTCAAAAAGATTCAAAGAAGACTTCTAATTTCCATAAGAGCAAAGTAAACACGTGGAAAGAAAAATTGGATATGCTTTTTGACGTGGCGCATGCAAGTGCATTAAAAATAATGTCGAATCAAGAAGATATTGATTTCTTGATAAGTCAACGAAAAACGGGGCGCCCAGGCTTTATGTATGGTATCGATTACGAAGAAGTACGCCGAGAGTGCCGACTAGAAGAACGCAACAACAATTTATTACAACAAGTGGAGCGGAATAATCGTGAAATTGCATTAATTGGTTCGTTGTATGTTATTGTTTATTTTTTATTTTCTTTAAATTAAGTCGTTTTTATTAGATGAAACTGCAGAGTTGCCGTCATCTGAATCTTCAGAGAATGATAACAGTTTTCCAGATATGGAATGTGACCCACGTTGTAGTCAACCTCCAGCCAAAAAATGTAGGGGAACAAATAAAATACTAACACCAAAACTGGCGGCCGCACTCGATGTCTGTGAAATCAGTGACAGACATGCGGTTCATCTAATAACCGCAGTCGTTGAAGCTCTGGGTAATAATGTTGAAGATTATATTTTAAACCGAACGTCTGTACACAAGGAAAGGGAACAAATCCGTGAAGAAAGAATTTCAGCATTAAAAAATAAATTAAAATTAAATGAGCTCGACGCTATCTGCCTTCATTGGGATGGTAAACTTTTGCCGGCGCTGACGGGAAATGATAAAGTTGATAGGTTGCCTATAATAATATCGAGCGGTAAAGTTGAACAGCTTCTTGAAATACCTGCACTTGATTCCGGTACTGGAAAAGAACAGGCATCCGCTGTATGCGATGCTATTTATGAATATGGTCTACAAAATCACATCAAAGCTTTAGTGTTTGATACAACAGCGGTCAATACTGGGCGTTTCAATGGTACCTGTACGTTAATTGAAAATAATTTACAAAGACAACTTTTGTGGTTACCATGCCGTCATCATATATACGAGATTGTTTTAAGATGCGTTTTCGAAGAAAAAATAAGCTGTTATGGAAGTCCAAACGTTAAAATGTTTGAGAAATTTAAAAATGCTTGGGCTAAGATTGATGCTAAAAACTATGAGTATGGCATCAACGATCCAACTGTCAAGACGTACATGAAAGAGTCTGCTGTTCGCATTATCGGTGCAGTAAATAATATCTTGGAAGAAAAACAACCCAGGGAAGACTATAAAGAATTCTTGGAACTCACTTTGCTCTTCCTGGGTCAAAAACCAGAAAAGACACATCCAAACAGCCTAATGTTTCGATCGCCAGGAGCTGTTCACCATGCAAGGTGGATGGCAAAAGCGATTTACTGTCTAAAAATATTTTTATTCCGTAACGAGTTCCAGCTTTCAGCAACTGAATTAAATGGGCTTCGTCAAATTTGTGTTTTTATTGCTGAAGTCTATGTCGAAGCGTGGTTTTCTGCTCCTTTGGCCATTAAAGCGCCATATCAAGATTTTTTATTTTTACAAAAACTTGAAAACTTCAAAAAAATTGATGCTGCTATATCTTATGTTGCTCTTAAAAAGTTCAGGAACCACTTGTGGTATTTAAGCCCTGAGGCGGTTGGTCTTGCATTTTTTGACAGCTACGTATCCCTTTTTTCAAAACAAAAAATGGTGGCGGCTTTGGAAAATGATTTTGAACAAGAGCAAAACACAAAGCGAGCTACAATAAATGATAGAGAAATCGTTGAAATATTCCATGACGGAATTGAACAGTTCGTCTCTGCCGAAACAAAAGCATTATTTGAAAGATTTCAAATAAATACTGATTTTTTTAAATTAAACCCAGACAAATGGGAGCAGGACCAATGTTATTGTAAAGCGGCTGAACTGATGAAAAAATTAAATGTTACAAATGACACTGCCGAAAGGGGGGTTAAATTGATGGAAGAGTATAATAAACTATTTACCAAAAATGAACGCCAAAAACAATTTGTTTTAAAAATTGTTAGCGATTACCGCCATCGGTTTCCGGACTGTAATAAAAAGACATTGTCTCAAGTGCTTTAAACAATATTAATAAAAAGAGAAATCATATACATAAGTAGTTTTATTTAAGTATAATAAATCGACATTGAGGCGTACTTTTTCTCCTATATTTAAGTTTTTTTCATTAAATATTAACATTAGACAAAAATGTTATTGACAGATGTTATTGTAGACATATTAATGAACATCTTTCGCCAGTAATGTTTAAAAAAAAAAAACACAGAGAAAGTTACAAGCAGTCAAAGTAAGAATTTGCGTGAAAAAGCGTATTTTGTGTAACTTTGGGGGGCCGACGCGCCCCCTAATCCTCTTCCTACGACCTTGAAATTTTACTAGAATTTTTTTTAAATAAAACTACACACAAAAAAACACTGAGACCAAAACAATAAAGAAAAAAAAAATACTCCATACATTTAATTGTCACCCTAATGTACATATATGTATATAATTGGAGACCGCTTTGATTTTATTTCTAATAGTTGTGTTAATATACTACTTTTCTTCGTTGCTTTTATTTTTCTCGCAACTATAGTTTATATTAGTTTTATTTTATATCAAATAGTTTTAAGTTTTATCACTTTTTATTTTTCCGCAATTTGTAAATTTTAATTTCATATATATACGTGTATGTGGTGGAGGGTATAACTAATTACGAATAAGTAATTTCAATATATGTATATGTACGTGCGTATATATGTATATATGCTTATATGTAAGCGCTAACGGAGGTAGCGAGAATGCAGTAATGCAGAGAACTTGCTAACAAGTAGTATACACATATGTATGTTTGTTTGCTTGACCGTAGTTAATATACGTATGTTTGTGGGGCTATTGTAAGCAATTGAATTTATCTAGTTCTTCGCGAGCTATGATGGGGGGTAAGGAATTTTAGTATGCAATAATTCAATGCTTATATCTTTTACTGTGTATGTTTATATGTTTGTTATATGCTAGTGGGTGCAAACAACGTGAGCAATAATGCTAATAAGCTTTAGTATTTTTTTTAGTTCTGAGTATATTTTTATTTTAGTTTTTAATATTTGATGTTTGGGTGTATATGTAGATATGTTTTATGTTGGGCGCACAGAAGATTGAGATACTTTGGCCCCTATTATGAGTTGCATTCGAACTTCGATATTCGCTGGTTATCGAACATCGAAGATCGAATGTCAAATTCGTATTATGAGCTGTGCAACCCTGTCGAAATTTTCGCTGAAGCGTTTGAAATTTTGTGAAAATGTAAGTTTTTGGAGCTTATTTATTGCTTTATGGTAAAAAATTAATAATATGATATTATTTTTGTTAATTGTATGCAGGTCGAAAGTCGTGAGTACCAAACAGCAGTTAGAAAGATTAGTTGCATTGATGGAAGAAAATCCACAATTTGCTGAAGGGATTTGCACAAAAGTACAGGCTGTGCAAGCCCAAGCATGTTTTCATTCCTTGTACTAAGCTGATACGAACCCTGAGCACAAAATCGTAAAGTTGTTGCCAATTTTAGTTTATTGGGAATAGATTTCGCTCGGGTACATCGCTGCAGCAATCTTCTGTAGTGGACATTAAGTCTAAAAACGCATCTTTCGACAAACGGAAGTTTTTTATAAATCTGCAAACAAAACTTAAATGTTGTACATGCCGAAACCTCTAAGAAATAGCATTAAACTTACGTAGTAGAATTCATTTCCAAAGGGTTAGAAGCGTCCCTTAGCTTCTTTCTATTTCTGGCTAATTCCAGCAAACTTTCATCCTCCTCAGAAGAATCGTCAAACCACAACTCAGTCGTAGTCATATTTTATTTAAACTTTGATTTATATTTTCTTTATTTATAAAGTATTTGTTTTTTTCCTTTTCACTTTGTAAACAAATCGCATTTAGTTTTTAAACTATCTGATAGATGTATACTATCGTGAACCATCAAAATGATTGAAATTCACAGTAGCACCAATCTTCATCGAATGGAAATTCGTTCGATGAGAATTTTCGATCGCTGTCGAAGATCGAATGCGGCTCATAATAGGGGCCTTTGTTGTGACTAAGCGTTTTTTAAATACTTTTGTTAATATTGTCTTGTCGCTTAATTTTGGTAAGTTATTAATATTATGCTTTGTGCTTATTTGTATATGCAATCCTGCTTATGTTTGTTATACAAACAGAAGGGGTATTGCAGAAATATTTTTACTTGAAATTGTATGTGAGGGGAGGGGGGCTTGATTCTGTGTTATACACGAATTAAGTATTAGCACATAAGCGGGGTTTATATTATTTTTTATTAGTTCTATGAAGCTTTAGTTTTTTAAGCGAACTGTATTTTAGTTGGGGCATTAAAATGTTAAATTTTTGTATATTAAGATGTGGGATTTTAGGGGGGCTAGTGGACTCTATTAAGTTTTTGTACTTGGCTACTAGTAGCTGTAGACTAGCTAACGCCTTAAGGGTGTAAATTCCAAAATTTACAAACAGTTCGCTTTTTAATTTTTAATAATTGTATAAAGTGGACAAGATACAACTCACTTTGATGGCTTCAAGGGATTTTTGGGTGTGGATTTATTTGGCCAATGTGTGTATGTATGTTTATACACGTATGAAGTTCCATTTTATTTTCCTTCCTTTTTTTCTCGTTGAATTTTTCTTCCTCCTTTCTTTCCTGCGCTCCTGATATTGTATCTCCTTATCTTTTAGTTACTGTGTTGTTTTATTCTTCTTTTTCGCGCCCGAATTAAGTTTCATGATTTTTGTAGTTGTACGTTGGTTTTGATTTGTTTTTTCGCGCCCGAAAGAATATTTATGTGTTGTTTGTATTGATTGAATGTGGTTTTTGTTTTGTCTACTAATATTGTATTAAGCACCGTTTGTTTTTTCACTGTTTGCACCTTTTGGCTTATAAAATGTTAGCCTTTTTTTTTGTTTTTTTTTTAAAGTTAATATTTTCTAAGGTCCCTTTCTTTTTGGCGCAGAAGGACCATTTACAAATCTGCGCTACTCACTGCACTTGTCACTGCACTTAATTGGCTGGAATCACTCACCACTTTTTACACAACCTTTTATTTAAATAAAACATCGACGAGCTTCGAATTTAAAAATTATACACTTTATTAAAATTAAAGTATGATCGGGGGGAACACGTCCGTTCGTTTTAATGATCGCAAAAATTGTGTTGTCATATGTTTACATGTATATTTGTGTGTTTATGTTTGTGTTTGATATAATATGTAAGTGTAAAACGTATAGCTGTAAATGTCAATGTCGCGGGCAACTGGGTTGCCAAGCGGCTCATTTAGCCAAATATATACTCGTATTAAATTACAATAATTGATAGCTATCAATACATCGAAAATAGTTCATATTTTTACCACTAATTATGGCAATAAAAAAATAAACAAAAATTAATCTCTCAACGCTATGGATTTTATAATATTTTTGGTCAGTCTTTCTTTAGCAAATACAAACAAACTGAATGGTTTGCCACATATAGTTGTCCGTGGGAAAAGCATGGTGTACCCAAATCTAAGCCACAAACAGAGAACGTTTGGCCCTGTGACTTATTGATCGTCATTGCGATTGCCAATCTTATTGGAAATTTAATGCGTTTGAATTTAATGATGAATCATTCGTGGTAGCAATACATTTTCGCTTCGGAACTTGCCATTTAAAATGAGGGCTTCGATAAAGTTTTTCATTATTTTTTTAATGACTAATCGTGTGCCAATGCAAAACCGTTGTGGGTTCAAATTACGAAGTAAAATAATCGGAGACCCAACCTTCAATTGTAAATGGTGCGGTGGCATGTCCGGCATATCCAATGACTTTGTTTTGAGAAACTTTCGGCAGATGGATCTTGAAGCATATATCAGATTGCTTAATCAATTAGAAATGAAAGCTGTCTTTGTTAATTATTAATAAAATGTAAATAAATAATAATAGCACTGAGAATAAATGATAAATTCACTATGAGAATAAAATTAACTCGAGAGTTGCACTGAAATAATAAAATGATACGTCACAGTTGCTGCTACTCGTACGATCGATACACAAATAAAACCAAAAAAAAAATGACGAAAACTATATAGAAAGTGAGAGAAAGGAAGCCGTCTTTGTTCTCATCCCTACTCTGTGATGTTTGCTGGTTGAAAAGTGACAACGGGAGACACCTTGCGGCTGTGTCATGAAAGTTATATGTATGTAGAATACTACAACTATTATATTGTTTTCTTCTTTTTCTGGTCCGACAACAACTATTATATTGAATTGTCATCTTGTGGATCTGTGAATGAAACAGAATAATATAAACATCGTGATTTAAAATCAGGGTTTGATCGTATAAGGGTGAAAATTTAGAATTGCAGGTGTTTTACAATGCTAAATCATGAAAATATAAAAAAAAAATGTTGTCCCAAACATTAAAAAAAAAAATTGCGATGGACTACCCTTAACGTATAGGGGTATGAAAAATAGACGTTGGCCGATTCTCAGATCTACCCGATAAGCCAATACAATTTCTTCAAAATCGGTCCAGTTGTTTCGGAGGAGTTTGGCAACAAACACCGCGACACGAGAATTTTATATATTACATTTCAGAGATCAGCACACCTCCTTATCAGACTTCTTTCTTCAGGGCTTTTGCGGAAGTCGAACCCACGGCACCATGTTACAGTGTTCGCGTTCAGTAGTGTTGAGAAGTGGTCCCTTCATACCTCAAGTGTGCTCTGAACGTACGAGTATGTCACCATATTTCCATACTCATCTTTGCAGAAACCAGCCCCGGTCTTGAAACCGCTTGTTTGTTGTTTTATTTTCTGATAGAATTTTCGGGCCGCATTTTTTCTTGCTCTCAAGCTCTACACACTCACGCCTTTCCGCCTCACGTTTCTTCCTCTTTAAAATACTTCCCTCCTCTTCACTCGGTATCGCTCAATTGTTGCACGCTTAGGAAATAGCTGCAGGGTGGCTTTGCCCACCTTAGCGTTAAAATCGCCAATCGTATGCTTCCTCCAAGCGCTCGTCCAGGAGATGCGATGGACGGGGCATGGATGCAAAAAATATGCATCGTGTGACGTTTACTACAGCTGCCATGAGACGGTGCACAAATTTGGTGTTGGATTGGTGGTTGAGCGGAGACTGCGAGATCTTGTCTCCAGGTCATTATCCGAGTCTGTTTCGATCTTTTCATTGGGCTTGCATTTTACGAGGCGGCTCCCAAACTCAACGCATAACCTATCGCTCGGGGTAAAAGTTTTGAGTTCGTTTATATAGCGAGCCGCTTGCTTCAAGACAGACGCCCGCTTGCAGCCGAACCGCCTGGTGAACAGACGCTGCGGACTTTAGTGGACCCCGAATATGTCGGAGTGTCTCCATTAAAGCTCGCTCTCTATTAGCCGTGACGCAAGCCTCCACACGGATTGGTTACCGCATCTCGCACTTGGGTTACTCACGTTGCCCACGGTGCACGAATGTGGACGTGCAACTGTATCCGCATACCCAGAAGCACCGCTGTAGCCCATTGCACCCCTATGACGTTTAAAGCATATTAATATTTTATATAAGTACATACATATATGCTAGTGTGGCCGCTGTGGTCGAGTTGGTAGCGGTGCGTGCTATAACTTGATATACCGGTGAGTTCGAGGTTCGAATCTCAGTCAGGGCAAGCAAAATCTTAATAATAGAAAAATTTTTTTCTAATAGCGGTCACCCCTCGGCAGGCAATGGCAAACCTCCGAGGGTATTTCTGCCATGAAAAAACTTCTCATTAAATACATCTGCCGTTCGGAGTCGGCACAAAACTGTAGGTCCCTCCATTTGCGGTATAATATAAAGACGCACACCACAAATGGTCAAATACTGAGCTATATAGTGTACGCGCCAAAATTATATATATACATATATGATAGTGTTTCTTCCAGTTATAATGAGTTAAATAAACAAATGGTTTTCTCCTGCAGTAACAAATTACGCGAATTCGTTTTTTTTATTATACTTTATTTTGTTTGTAAACATAATTTTTAAGAAAAAATTAGAATTTTTGGTCTATGAGGAAGTTTTAAAACGTTTCAGTAATTTCCACCATTAGCACCTTAATGATGCTTTTATTAGCTCCACTAGGTACAATATATATATTATCCTCCACTAGGTACAATATATATATTGTCGTTGTTTTATTCATAGTGCATATTGTTTACTGCATTATAAATTCAAACTCTTTGTAATCGTTTGTCAATAACCCATACTATTTAATGCCAGCTCTTCTTTTTAACCCTACGTACAAAGATTTACAGCAATCGCATCGAAATCTTTGGATTTTTTTCAAAGAGGTCCTAAACAGACCAGTTCCGCTCTCCAAATCGGCATTTTCTACCAGATCCCATCTTTCGACTAATTCTTAAGTTTTTGTAAAAGTTATTTAAAATCCGAGTAACACTGGAAATGAAACCACTCATTATTGAACTTAGCTGAGCAATCTCCCGACAACGTACGAGATTGCTCTAGAAAGCCCATTACCAGTCGACACCCTCGGAATGGGTTTAGTCAGAGGTTCATTGATAAATTAGTATTAGGTAAGTTAATGATGTGACGACAGAGCAGAAACCGTAATAGGGAAACTGATCATTGAGAAGTACTGAACTTGTGAGACATTTTTCAGCAAAATAGTTCTTAAACTCGCGCCTGGGTAGAACAACAACAACACCTGAAACATTGGTCGGTTAAAAATACCTTAAGCTCTTTCGATTTACTGAGAAGACACAGAATTCTGATATGAAATAAATGTTTGAATTTTTTAAATTCATTTTAAAATAGAAATAAAATGTTTTTGCTTTCAGTTAACGTGGATAAACATGTATACAAGTATTTTATTGTTTTTTTTTTTAATTTTAATAAAGCTGTAAGATGTAAACATTAAAAAGTCCACCCTGGGCTGAATATACATACATACATACATGCATCGACTATAACGTATGTATTTACATGTGAGTCTTTTGCTCAACCTCCTCCCGGCGACATACCTGTTGATGGTGGCGGCGATCCGTATATTGACACTAGAAGGCTTAGTTATTTCTCTTTTTTGTTCGTTCAAAGGTATTTTGAAAATAAAGCAAGATGGAAATTTCTTAAGCTGTCAATATCGTCGAATTTGTTTTTATAGAACATATTGCAAATGTTAGGTCATCGCACTGCTCAACAGCTGTTGGTGTTAATGCATCGATGGTCCTGATAACTCGTCATTGCCTACTTTAATAATCAAAACCAAAAACGCATCCGAGTGGTAGGATCTAGCGAATGCCACGCTTCAAGTGGCTACATTTGTCATCGTTTCAGCCAACAGTTTCAGCTGACATCATATTAGATTATGCCAGTATCGATAAGAACCACATGCCATGCCTCAAACTCGTCAAAAAAGACTCAAATTTGGATTCGCTGAAATATGTTAATTTTAATCTTGGTGTCTGGGAGCATCTTTATAATCGACTGATGAAGCCAGAGTTATGGCCTGCCCATGTATCCGTTAGACCGTTTTTTAGAAAAAGCAGAAAAACAAACTCACCTGACTTAGCTCTTAATGTACTTAGTACAACTTATTCCCCCCTATTACGGTTGTCGTCGTCGTCACTAAACGACGACGATTGTTAAAATCGGTATTGACGTAGTCGTTATCGATAACTATTGACAGCTATTGACACACATTTGGTATTGGCTAATCAAAATTGCTGTCGACGTTGAGTTCAAGCGTCGTCATTTCAGTCGACACCGTATTTACTGACGACTAGAAGAAAATTTGAAGGTATAATTGTTTTTTTTTTTAAGAAATTAATTTTTATTAACAAACAAATATTTAAATTGAATTATAACATGTGTATCTGTATTAATTTAGAAATGAAAATTAAAAGTGCAGAACAATTTGAAACTCTTCTGGAAACAGATGTTTTCCAGCACATACAAATAACACAGTGCTCCAAAAAAGAATGAAGTCGAAATACCTGGGAGGTGATGTTATTTTCCTTGTAGGTCTTATCGAGTAGAACGAGAATCCAATTTCAAAATTTGTCAAACACCCCCAAAATCTCGACTTAACCTTAAAAAACCGATTTTTCATGCTTTTGCGCACTTCTAGCTAATTAACAACCGATTTTCATTCTAAGAAAGGTTTAAGAAAGAAGAAACTCAGACCTTTTGAAAGATATATAAACGTCTTAATAAAGCTGAAGAAATTTACTTGTTTTTGCACAACAAACTTAAATTTTGCTACCCTTTTTCTTCTCTTTTTGACTTTGGCGATATTTTCACACACTATTTTATAAAAACACAAAATGAGTTTTGATTAGATTCAAAGAGTACGTTTAATACCGAGTTCAACGAATGTTTCTTTTAAAAAATCGGCCAAAAAGTGACTGAGTTATTTTACTTTTTATAAGAACGAAATTTTTGCAAAAATTTGCTTCTGTTGTTCCCAAGGAAATTATCACTTAATTTTTGAGTTTTTACTCAATTTTGAAGTCTTTATAAATTTCCGTTATACTGAAGTGCACGTGTTGTTTATCCTTTGTTGTGTTTGCTGTTAAATTGGATAAAAATCGTGGTAAAGTAAAACTAAACTGTGCGACAAGCGTTATAAGTTTTGCTACATTTGTGGCTTATTTACGGATACAAGTCATCGGCGTGATTTTAAAAATATATAACAAGATTTTCGAAAGGTTTTATAGTGCTCGCTGGTACGAGCCAGAATTTATTTGTGAATATTGCTGCACAACAAAATTTAAAGTTCAACAATCAATTACTTTGCCCCTTTCTATGCCTATGACTTGCCATCATCAGGCATATCATAAACAAGACGATTGCTATTTTTGCAAAACAAACGTTTCAGGTCACAATTTTAAATCGCGGAAAAATGTAAAGTATGCGAATGTTGTTACGGTTACAAAACCAAAATACTTAAATGCCGAAGTGCCTACAAAAAGTGAGTCAATTGATGCTGGTGAAACATATTTAGTAGATGAAGAATTCCTTCCTGGTAAATCAAAATCATCGGAAAGGCCTTTGGTTTCAAATTCTGATTTCGCCGATCTCGTGCGTGATTTGCATTTATCGAAACGAGAATCTGAAGTCCTCGGTTCACGACTAAAGCAGTGGAATTTAGTGGAAAAATATTTTCAAATAACATCGGCGACCGCACTTTGATACTTAGAGAAAGTTTTAAAACTAATGGCAATGACTGTGATCTAGTACATTGTGTAAATATACCCAAATTATTTTCGGCTTTAAATAATAATTATAATGAAGATGAATGGCGACTTTTCATTTATGGATCGTGTAAAAGTATGTACCCTAAAAAAAAAAAATACATTCGTGCTCCCTTAATGAAGTCTGTAATGTCACCCTTGGGTTTAAAAGCTGTGTTATTACACAATGAAAATCTCTTACCATCAGTTCCAATCGCGTATGGGGTTAACAAGAAAGAAACGTATGAAATGATGGAAAAAATTTTACGGTTGATCGACTATGCCACGCATAAATGGAAAGTCATCGCTGACTTAAAAGTGTTGACAATTTTATTTGGCATGCAAGGTGGCTACACAAAATATCCTTGCTACTTTTGTGAATGGGATAGTCGGGCATCCAATCGCTATGATTCAAAGCATGGCCATCTCGATAGTCACACCAGATAGGAAGGAAAAACGTTTTAAGCCTCCCATTGGAAAAATCTGAAGATGTTATCTTACCACCACTACACTTAAAGCTGGGATACATGAAACAATTTGTAAAGAAATTGGATGTTAATAGCGAAGCTTTTCTTCATCTTAAAACTGTCTTCCCAAAATTAAGTGAAGCTAAAATAAAAGCCGGTATTTATTAATTTGTTTTCATACCTACTTGTTTTTTATTTTTTTTATAATATGTGTATATATGTAGGTATTTTCATTGGACCTCAAATTCGCAAAATTATGAGCGGCGTTATCTTTATGAACAAGTTAAGCTGTGTTGAGAAACGTGCATGGAAGAGTTTTGTAGCGCTATGTGATAATTTCCTTGGGAACAACAGAAGCGACGACTACGTCACGGTTGTAAACGAATTTTTAAGTGCATTTTGGTGAAATGGGACTTCTTCCCACATAATCTGGGCCAGTTCAGTGATGAACATGGCGAACACTTCCACCAAGAAATGGCTACGATCGGAAAACGTTTCGAAGGAAAAAACAAAATAAATATGATGGCAGAATATTGCTGGTCAGTACAATGCGAAACTGACGATCCTGACCTAAGGAAAAAACGGTCAAAAAAACACTTTTGATCTATGTATATATTTTCATTTAATAATATTTGGTAGTAAGTAAAGTTCGTTGTAAATTTTTGCAAAAATTTCGTTCTTATAAAAAGTAAAATAACTCAGTCACTTTTTGGCCGATTTTTTAAAAGAAACATTCGTTGAACTCGGTATTAAACGTACTCTTTGAATCTAATCAAAACTCATTTTGTGTTTTTATAAAATAGTGTGTGAAAATATCGCCAAAGTCAAAAAGAGAAGAAAAAGGGTAGCAAAATTTAAGTTTGTTGTGCAAAAACAAGTAAATTTCTTCAGCTTTATTAAGACGTTTATATTTCTTTCAAAAGGTCTGAGTTTTTGGGGGTGTTTGACAAATTCCAAAATTGAATTCTCGTTCTACTCGATAAGACCTATAAGAAAAATAACATCACTTCCCAGTTCCCAGGGATTTTTGAGTGTCACACTGTGTAATCGCAGTTTTGTTGAGGCGAAAATATTCTTCAAATCTGGAAAAAAATGTTTAACAACTATCATGGAAAAATCCAAAAGCCTTATCCACGAATGTTAATTGTTACACTAACTTGTTATCTGGCAAACTAAACACATCTGAATTCTGCCTCATAATTTTTCTTTTTGCTGCAAGCTATTTTTTGCTCTCATCATCGCTTGAACAAAAACAACGAAAATTTTTCTGAGATAGTATTCAATTAAAATATTCCGACGAATTCGAACAATGTAAAGTTTTGCATAAAAATTGTAAACAACATGAAACAGTTCAGGCCGAAATGACAAAGATGGTATTTCTACATTGATTTTATCGATAAACTGTCGACATCGTCTCAATACGTTTAGCCAATACCAATTGTGCGTCGATGTGACTTCGGCGTCGACACGATGTGATGTCGACTGAAAAACGACGACGACATCGACGACGACAACCGTAATAGGGGCGATTATCATACGCACAAAATCTTCTCAATTCTATCGTAATGTTATACTACATGAATGTGACATATTAGCTTTAACAGAGACTTGGCTGAACGGAAATTTTTGTTCCAGCGAATACTTTTATAATTACTATCATGTTTATCGTAACGATCGCTGCTTACATACCACTGGTTTTTTAAGAGGAGGCGGAGTTCGTTTGGCAGTTAGAGCTGATTTACGTAGTGAAATCTATTGATATATTGGACGGCGATGTAGAACAAATTTGTGTAAATGTTAAACTGTCCTACATTCCTCCTGGCAGTGATTATATTCTTTACAAGAAGCACTTAAGCCAAATACTGAAGTTATATATTTAGGGGACTTTGATCTATGTAACATAGCTTGAGTAGGTGACCGTAATAACTTTCTACCAACCGGTCTTAAGACAGATACAGATATGATGGTGAGACATCGGATAATACGCAAGGCGCTTGTAAAGTGCTCCAGCACTACAATTCCTAACTTTTATTCAGCTTCCTTACGAGCTATTTAATTTTTCTAAATCGCGGAAGATGATGTTCTCATCTTAATTTCTATGTTAAAATCTAGTGCAAAACCGGACACTGAAGGATTTGCTGCGATATTTTTCAGAATTTGTTCGCTAAAAACTGTTATGAAAAATACTTGAATAAAATGAAAATGAACATTATCCACGACCCGAAAGCTTTCTATGGTTTCGTTAATTCTAAGCGCAGAGTAAATGCATTCCCTTTCGCAATGAAATATCAAAATACTGTGTCATGTGATAACGAGATTATTGCCAATCTATTTGCCCAGTTCTTTAAATCTAACTACACCACTCAATTTAAATATAACTGTATTTCCTATCCATTCAAGCTGAGCCCCAATAACTCTATTAATATTCCAGTCATATCATCAGATGATGTTTTTCATTATTTAATATCTTTAAAAGAATCATTCAAGTACGGCCCTGATATGATCCCGACATGTTTCCTAAAAAAATGTGCAAAGCACCTGTACCTGCCATTATCGAACTTGTTTAATTTGTCCCTCCAGCAAGGAGTTTTTCCGTCAATATGGAAAGAGTCTTACATAATCCCCCTTCATAAATCTGGAAGCAGGTCTTCTATTGAAAACTATCGTGGTATAGTTACCAATCAAATGACTTATCCGATTTCCTCAATAATAGCAAATTGCCAACATGGCTTCTGTACGGGCAAATCGACCATTACAAATTTACTTGAATTTACCACCCATGTTTCAAATGGGTTTAGGGAATGCATTGATACTGATGTTATATATACCGATTTTAGTAAAGCATTTGACAAAGTATGTCACTCTTTACTCATCCGTAAACTAGATCTGCTTGGTTTTCAACCTGGTATCCTCTGTTGGATGTCTTCTTATCTCTCCGGTAGGACGCAAAAGGTAGTTTTTAAAAATTTTCATTCTGGGATCATCGATGTTTCCTCGAGAGTTCATCAGGGCAGCCACCTCGGACCGATTCTGTTCCTGCTATTCATAAACGACATTTCTACAGTAGTAAAGTATTCTAAAATATTGATGTACGCGGATGATGTTAAACTTTTTAAGACTTATGCCTCGGCTGAAGAAAGATCCTTGCTACAGCAAGATTTGGACAGCATAGTCAATTGGTGCAGCATTAATTATATGCCGCTTAACCTTAACAAATGTAAATTCATGTGCTTTTCTCGACGAACCATTCAGCCGGCCTCCTACAAAATAAATAACTACGTCCTAGAACATGTAAACAGTTTTGTTGACCTGGGTGTTGGTATGGATTGTAAACTCAATTTTAATTTTCATATTAGTTCCACAGTTAATAAAGCAAGGGGTGTACTGGCTTTTGTAAAGCGTTGGTCAAAGGAATTCCGCGACCCGTATATAACTAAAACACTTTTTACTTCATTAGTAAGACCAATACTGGAGTATGGTTCCATAGTTTGGAATCCTCGTTATCAGGTCCACTCAGACCAACTAGAGTCAATACAAAAACAATTCTTACTTTTTGCTTTGAGAAATATTCGATGGGATTCGCCATACAATCTTCCCCCTTACACTAGTCGTTTAAAACTTATTAATCTTCCTACTCTTTCGAGTCGCAGAGAAATGTTAGGTATAATATTTCTGGTAAAATTAGTCAATGGATGGATCTCAAGTCCATTTCTTCTAGAGCAAATTAATTTTAATGTACCCTCCCGTGCAACGAGAAACTTTAAACCACTTTTCTTGAAACTATGCAGAACTAACTTTGAGTTGAATGAACCGTTTCGGGGTTTATGCCAAGACTTTAACAATCATTCCAGCACCTTTGATGTATCGGACTCACTTTTTATAATTAAAAGAACTATTCTATCCTCTCTTAATAACAGCTAACGATCCAATTTTCTTACTTTGCATTTCTCTAACTTTGTAGTCGGCTGATGAATTCTTATTCTGTAGCTGAGCAGCTTGGGATCTCGACGCTTAACAAACTTTCTTCTGTCACGACTCGGCACCTAAGATTTGTATATTTAAAAAACATCCGTACGTTATGCGGATTGAGCCCCTCGTGCCGGTTGGGCGGGAAAGTGGGTTTCCGTTGGGTTATAATATAATATAAGCATTGCAAAACCTATTTCAAACCTCTTTCAAGAATGCTTGAAAAACGGAAAATGTTTGAACGCATAGAAGCTTTGTTCTGCAGTCCCAATATATGTATAAATGTGGGGATCGCAAAGATATATCCAACTATAGACCAATAGTCTAACAGAGTACTGTTACTAAGCTATTCGATCATATACTTCACAAAAAATTATTTGATCATACTAATCAACACGCATTCTTTCCAGGAAGATCAACGACCTCTAATCTAGATTGGTTGACTAACCAAATAATGGAGGCAAGACTTTTGGTAATCAGGCACAGGTTGATGCCATTTATACAGACTTCCCAAAAGCGTTTAATAAAGTTGATCACTCCATTCTCCTACTCAAGCTTAATTCATACGGAATTGCGAGAGTTCAAAAAGTGTTTTCAAAATATACTGTAATTAAACTTATATGGCCTGTTGGCCTCCCTCCATATATAAGCAGGCGTAAGCTGCTTGGTATCCAAGCCCTGCATTATAGAAGGATAAGCTTTTCAATAATTTTTATATTCAATATAATCAACGGCAATATAATTTGTCCACAGTTAACCAATTTATTCAACCGATATATTCCTCCACGCGATCTTCGACGTTGTAAGCTATTTATCGAGGATAGGCATTCAACAAGCTATGCATTTTATGAGCCGATATTAAGATCTTTGCGGTTAGCTAATCAATATTGTAAAATTCTTAATTTTAACACTAGTTTGTATAGATTTAAGTTAGATTTGTTATGTATTATTTACTAGTCTGTAAAAAGTTAATACATTGTAGACCGTATGAAATAAATAAAGTATAACGTAATATCATATCTAATGCTGCAATAGGTATTTGTTTTCAATGTCTGTTAGATAAATTGTGAGCTGTTTGACAGACTCTGTATAAATCTCAATTCGAATAAAAAATGGTATATTATGGTATATAGTTACATTACTTTAACTACCTTATATCTTCGACGACATGTAATAATGTAATAATAATTAAATGTATAGACAATTTATTTGCAAATGCAAGAGATACCTTTGTAAATAAAAATATATTAATAAATAACCCTTTTTAAATTAAAATTTTAGGTTGTACCATGATGAGAAAATGTCATTTAAACACCTGTCCAGTAGGAATCGCCACACAGGATCCAGTGCTACGCCAGAAATTTACTGGGAAACCGGAACATGTTATCAATTTCTTTTTTATGCTGGCTGACGATGTAAGTATATAATTTGATAAGTCGCTAGTAACTGTGAGTGCGCAAGTGTGTACAATTTCTAAAATGGCTAGAATGCAAAGGGCTGTCAGTTTTTGTGGCAGATGTTTTTAGTTTGCAATTAACAACTACAATGTTACTTAATTACTAAAGTATTTATTTTACGTGCTGCTGCGGATCCATCAAATTAATTATAAGAGAAAGAGGATGTTTAAGGTTTTTATTGGTTGTGATATTTGTGTTTATAATTTTTACAAGCAAGGCATATTTAAGGGGTAGCCGCCGTAGACAAATTTAACAAACAATGTGTATTTTGTATTTGCTTCTAAAAGCTAATGTTTCTTTTGTTTTATCTAAACAAAATATAAAATTTACCAACAAAAATTAAATTTAAAAAATAATAAAAATTTTGATATGCCTTGATAACAAGCAATAATAATGACACATGCATAACACTTGTCAAGGTTTGCTTAATCACTAGTTATTGAATACATGTTGGAGTCATATCAAGGCTAGGTTTAACTAAATAAATCTTCAGATGATTTCGCCGGAATATTAATTTAATTATTCGTATGCAATTTCTATGTATTTTTAAAAACCAATGGTACATTATAGTATGACATTTGAAGAACTCTGGAGCGTCTCCGAAAAAAAATTGAATTGCGGGACCCCTCATAACTCGGTACTGGATCATCTGAAATCAAAAAATCAAAATACCGTTAGATAATCGCTTTGCCCAGGCAACGCTGGGTGGTTTTTCGAAAAAATCGGTTAATTTGTTTTTGTAAAATGAAATATATTAGGAAATTTGAAAAAAAAAACCCTCCAGCGTTACCTCGTAAATTATGTATAGAAATAGTTTAAACGATCGGTGCAATAGTTTTGAAATTATGATGGGCACAGACTTTGAAAACGTGAGTTGTGGGAAAAACGCTTTAAAGTTTTGAACACTTAAGAATTTGGGATTCAACGTTCATAAGCGAGTTCTATCGGCTTACTTCACACTGAATCATCGATGCCAGGTCCATAAAAGATGTTGCAACATACATATATATAGGTCTAAACACGTTTGTACTTGTTTTAAAATTTCTATAGATAAAAATGAGGGAAAGAATTTCTAAAGAAATCGAGCCAGCTGCCTGGCAGTTAACCGTAGTGCGCTCGAGTCAAGTTGAAAAATCCGACAGGTAAATAAATAGCCATAACTTCGTTAATTTGACTAGGATCGACTTGACATTTAGACAAAATATTCTTGAAATATTAGGCAGTAATTTAAGACAATTTAAAAACCCTACTCCCACCTTAATATATAGTTTGACTTAAAATACCAAAAAGCAACAAGCGATGGGTCAAACCGCGTCAACTCTGTCAAGGATTTTTCATGAAAACTGAAATTTTCAAAATGAATACATAAATCTCAAATATATCATAATATAAGAAACATATTTGTATATTTTTGCGAAATTTGAATTTTTCACTTCTATATTGCAATTTACATTTTTAGGTCCGTTTTTTTTTACATCATACATGTAGTAGACCTTATAGAATTTTTTTTCATAGACTTCTAGCTTAGCAGTTTCTCAACATGAATCTTACAAGTTTGTTCGAATCACTTGTGAAGAACCTTTCCAAAAATGAGATTGTTTAACTGTGATATACCAACATAACAAGCTCTGCGAATATTACACCGAGCTACAAAACCCGGCCAGAATCGCTCTGGCCACTCTCAAGTAAATGGCAGACAGAAACTTTTCACACTTTCGTGGACTTCTACACACGGACCCATCCTCCACGATAACCAACAGAACCATATTTCCGAGCAGTGGAACCATATTTCCTGCTGGCTTCCTACCGCCGACCTGGTGACTGATTTCCACAGCATACTTAAATTATGAAGGGAGCACTTCTCCACACTGCTCAATGGAAACAGCTACAACATCCTTGGAGAAGATGTTGAACCCGAATCCTCAATCAATGATGATGGACTCGATGTGCCATCACCCGACTATGACGAAATTCGGAAAGCAATAGCTCGGCTGAAGAACAACATAGCCCTCGGGGCCGATGGGTTGCCAGCTGAGTTATGTAAGTACGGCGGAGAGGAGCAGGTTAAGTGCATGCACGAGCTCATTTCTAAAATATGGTCAGAAGAACGCATGCCTGCTGATTGGAATTAAAGTGGGCTCTGCCCAATCCACAAGAAGGGTGATCCTGCAGTTTGCGCCAATTACCGCAGGATTAGTCCTCTCAATATGGCGTATAAGGTACTCTACCATCAACCAGATATTCACAATACGCCAGATCTGGGAAAAAACCCGAGAAAGAAGAATCGACACACACCATATTTTTCTGACTTTAAAGCCGCCTTTGACAGCACGAGAAGAAGTTGCCTATATGCCGCAATGTCTGAATTTGATATTTTGGCAAAACTTATACGTTGAGCAACACCACCAGCTCCGTCATTATTGGGAAGGACCTCTCCGAGCCGTTTAATACTAGATGAGGTGACTCTTCGTCGTGCGATTTCTTTAACTTAATGCTGGAGAATATTATTCGAGCCGCAGAACTAAATCGGTCAGGCACCATCTTTTATAAGAGTGTACAACTGCTGGCGTACGACGACGACGTTGACATCATCGGCCTTAACAACCGCAGTTAGCGAAGCCAATGGGTCTGGAGGTGAACGAGGACAATACAAAGTATCTATATATAATATAATATATAATTTTGGCGCGTACACTATATAGCTCAGTGTTTGGCCGAGCTTTTCCTACCAGTTGTGTTGTGCGTCTTTAAATTATACCACAAATGGAGGGACCTACAATTTTGTGCCGACTCCGAACGGCAGATGTATTTAATGAGAAGCTTTTTCATGGCAGAAATACCCTCGGAGGATTGCCATTTCCGGCCGAGGGGTGACCGCTATTAGAAAAAACTTTTTCTATTATTAATATTTTGCTTGCTCGAACTCACCGGCACGCACCGCTACCAACTCGACCACAGCGGCCACCAAAGTATCTCCTGTCATCAAATAGACAGTCAGCACATTCACGACTGGGATCTAACATCACTGCTGACAGTTATAACTTGAAACGGTCGAGGACTTTGTTTACTTAGGAACCAGCATTAACACTAATAACAGCGTCAGCCTTGAAATCCAACGGAGAATATCTCGTGCCAACAAGTGCTACTTCGGACTGAGTAGGCAATTCCACAGTAAAGTCATCTCTCGATGAACTAAAACCACGCTCTATAATTTCATCATGCCCGTCCTATTGTATGGCGCAGAAGCATGGTCGATGACAACATCAGATAAGAGGGCTATTGGAGTGTTCGAAAGAAAGATTATCCGAAAGATTTATGGACCTTTGCATCTTTGCGATGGCGAATACCGCGTACGATGGAACGATGAGCTGTACGAGCTGCACAAGGACGTAGATATAGTGCAGCGGATTAAGAATCAGCGGCTCCGCTGGCTAGGCCACGTCGTTCGAATAGCTCCAACCCTGAAGGTTTTTATCGCGGTACCCGCTGGTGGTGGCAGAGGAAAAGGAAGACCTCTGCGTTGGAAAAACCAAGTGGCGTGCTTTATTGACCTCGGCCAAAATCGCTTAGGCGGTTGATGCTCCACTTAAGTAAATATGCACTGTATCAAAACCAAGGAAGTAGCTTCAGTTAACCCCCCGTCAAACACATGGTTCTGGCCAGGCATATTTCATTTTTGAGCGTTAATTAAACATACTTCTAGTTTAGGTATATACCTGTATTTCCCGGTAGCCGCCTAAAATATTGTTGGCTTTCTATCTGTAAAAAAAAATTCAATACGATAGTTTCAACACGACGAAAACTGCAAAAGAAAAAAGTCCTCCCTCGAACAAACACATATGCCTGGCCAGACCCCTATAGAATTTGTATGAAATAAATTATTAATATACACATTTTGGGTTATTTTTTTGCAAAATACAATGCAGATTGTTGTTTCCAGGTATTTTGTTGTCAAACTAGTTTTTTTTATATTTTGGGTTGTTTTTCTGTGAATTCAATGCTGATGTTTACTTCCAGGTAGTTTCTGTGTTAAATTTTCTCTTATTTCTTTCTTTCGTTTTGATTTTTTTTTGGTTTTGGTTTTGAGTTCAGTTAGTTTATTATTGAATGCTGAACATACAAAATCGACAGTCCAAAATATAATTTTTTTGTGCGGAAATTAAAGTGAAATTATTACTATTATTATGGCAGAGGATTTAGAATTTGTGTATAATACGCGCTCGCGTACAGGTAGGGTTACTGATTACGCTAGCGTAATACGGTCTGTTCTTCTATACGGGCCATCAATCTGGTCGGCGGCGCTTGAAAAAGTTTCGTACGTACGAGAGATCAGATCACTCTATCGACTTTGCGCTATCCGGGTGTGCAGTGCGTTCAGAACAACGTCAGAAGATGCCACCCAATTGAGATCCTGGTAAAAGAGGCTGCGATAACCCCATCGAACATTGCAGAACGTGAGGCGGTGAGGCGAAACTGCTTGCAGTTGTGGCAGAGGCGGTGGAGCGCTACGGGTAAGGGACGCTGGACACGTAGACTTATTCCTTCGTTAGATAAATGGTTAGAGAGGCAACACGGTGAAGTTTAAACATGATTATGACCCTTATTGCACCTTCTGTGCAAATCACGTGGTTGCAGACGCTGAACACTGTTTTTTTGTCTGCCCACGGTTTGCAATTGAAAGGGATGACTCGAGCACGAAGCTGGGGAAATCGCTTTCGGTTAAAAACCTGGTAGAAACTATGCTCGAGCCTGAAGACAATTGGTCCGTTGTCTGCAATATGGCGAAGAAAATCTTAACTAAACTGCGTCAAGCGGAGCAACTCCGCAGAAATTCATAGAAAGGCAATAGGCCGCTCCCCTTCCGCGAAGTAATACCTAACGGTACACGGAGCGAGAGAAACGGAGCGGGGGTGGGTTTTTAGTGCGGTGAGTCGAAAGGCAAGTCCCACACTTCGGCTTTCAATGCTAGACAAAAAAAAACTGATAATTTCCAACAACAACTATCCTCAGCGTTACAGCGTGATTTCACACAGAAGCAGACGAAGAACTAGATTTATTTGAAGACCAAAGCGGTGAAAACACAGATTTTGTGCCCGAAGAACACGCCTCGGACATTGAATATGAATTGGAAATTGAAGCAAATGAAATATTCGACAGCGATGAAGAATCCGAAGAAGAAAGTGAGAATGCACCAACTCAAGCTGCAAACGGTTTTTTGCTTGGAAAAAATGATACCAAGTGGAGTACAGCTGAACCCGCTACAGTGAGATTCCGCCAGCACAACATCATGCGTTTCAGAGGTGGACCAAAAACAAACCTCACATTTCCGCTTGAGGTGTTCAAACTTTTATTTTCACTGAATATTACGTTCATCATCGTAACACAAACAACTCTACATGGAGAATAAGTTACACGCAAATTGAACGCAGAACATGGAAACTGCACACCACGAGTATGGCTTGATATGACAAGTGTTGAGCTTGACGCTTTTATTGGGGTACTATTGGCTTTTGGTGTCAGTCATAATACTATGCAGCTCTCAAGATTGATGTGGCAAACTGACGCACTTCCATATGCAGCCATATCATATAGACGATTTGTTACTTTGATGCGCTGTATTCGATTTGACGATAGTCGTACGCGCGCATTTCGTCAACAAACCGACAAAGCTGCTCCCATTTGTGACATATGAAACTTCTTGAATAACAATCTTGCCAGTAATTTTGAACCATACGAAAGTGTAACCATCGATGAGCAGCTATTTCCGTACCGTGGGCGCACAAAGTTCACGCAATACATCCCATCAAAGTCCGCAAAGTATGGCATAAAAGTATGGTGGGCTTGCGATGCGAAAACCAAATATCCGTTGCAAAGAAAACTGTACACTGGTAAGGAGGGAGAACAACGAGAGACAAACCAAGGTGAAAATGTGCTCATGAATTTGGCTAATCAATACACCAACAGCGGCAGACATATTATTGCTGATAACTTCTTTACAACATTAGACGTAGCTAAACGTCTTTCGTCGATTGAACTAGCATACGTTGGCACCATTAGATCCAACAAAAGGTGGCTTGCCAAAGAAGTGAAAAAATACAGCAAACGGCCAGTGCTTTCAGCTGTATTCGGTTTCTATGATAACCTTATATCACTGTGCAGCTACGTTCCAAAGAAAAACAAAACAGTAAATCTACTATCCACTGTGCACTACACCAAGAAAGTTGAAAGCGTAGCAAAAAAACCGGAAGCTATATTATTTTACAATTCAACAAAGGCCGGCGCTGATACAATGGACCAAATGGTAACGCATTACTCCACAAAACGGCAAACCAAACGTTGGCCATTAGCATTTTTTTGCAACATGATAGACGTCATGGAATTAGCCGCTTACATCATATACAATGAAAATATAGAAGGAACCATAAAAGAGAAGCGGCGATTGTTCTTGAACACGCTGAGTAAACAATTGGCGCTTGCTAATACTGAAAATCGCATGAACCATAGTACACTGAGTTCCAGAAAAAATAGCAGAACTTGTGTCACACAAGATGAAAAGCTGCGTAGGAAGACACTAGATATTTAAAATTTCTTCGGATTTCAGACTTCGCCGTGGGATCACCCTTTTTAGATCTAGGCGCGCTCTTTTCACCACCCGGCGGGCGACCAAACCGCACTTCTTATTTGCCTGTCGCTGCTTCGTACGACGTCTAGCACCATCCAGAATCTGTCGGTTAACTCGGCAGCGGTACGGAAGTTTGCGTTCAATCGTGAATAAAGGCCTACGTTGATATCATCGTTTCCTCGTATCCTGCTTGAGCTGCCGAGAAGAAAGTGGTTACACACATACGAGCTTAAGGCGGGATAAGTTAGCGATCGCATATTCAGGATATTTTAAACGTCGGCAGCTCTCAGGACCTGTTCACGCAGATCACCTTTCGGAAGAATATCCATCAATAAGGATTTCATTTAAGTATCTCACCATCCGCTCCCATGACCCGCCCTTATTGGGAGCAGCTTGTGGTATAAAGGACCACTTAATGTGGGGATAATTTTAAACAATTGTGTCGGACGACAGGTTATCGATTTCCTCACTCAATAAACGATTACATCCTTTGAAATTTGTTCCGTTTATCAGGGCAACACCTCGCTAGATATAAAAAGCTTCAATACCAGAAGAAATCTCAATATGTACCTCTCTGACAGTCAAACAAGTAAATATTACTCCCCCACCATTTTCATGTCGCCTTCTCACTGCCACGTCGAATGGTCCACCTTTGCATACGCGAATGGATGAGTGACTGCCGTGAGGCTTGCCGCATGTAGCGTGCTCATTTCGGGTGGGTTCGGAATAATCTCGTTGATTGCGACATTGTTGACATGTCTTTGCCACAGCTCTCGATAAGTGTTCGTTAACCATGAATGCAGAAGCGCTGTCTCATCTCATTCACCACTATCTCGTTGTGATGGTGGAATCTGCGGTGGTAGAAATCTGTGATCAGCTGAGTTACGCTGTGATTTCGAGGGAGTATTATAGGTTGCTTGAGGTCTCTTGAAACTTCTCTAGCTCCGCTAATTCGGCTTTTCGAACGGAGCAGTCCACATTCATCTATAAATAGGTAACATATTAGGCTTTTACTACTATGTCAGGTTGTCGGATACTATCGCCATATTTTGAAAGAAATTGCTGTTCTATTTGGTCTTCCTTCTAATAATAATAATAATAATAATAATAATAATAATAATAACAATAATAACAATAATAACAATAATAATAATAATAATAATAATCCCAACGGCTTTTTCCCTATATACCCGCCTGACCGACGCGAGGGGCGCATTCGTATGACGCATATATGTATGTTGCGCTGAGTCATGAAAGGTAGTGTTGGGTCACATTGCATGTGCCCTTTTATACATGAGCCGCCGCTGAACTGCATATTAGTTTTTACACTTTGCCATGATCCCACAATTGCTTAAACATCATCAGCTGCTGTGATACGAATTCGGCAAGCCGCTAGTTGATCGCCCTTGAACTTGAATTTTGGAGTAATGTACATATTTATGTATTTAAGTACGTATGCACGTATGCACATATGCTTTCATACATATATTTAGCTATTATTTTTGCACATAATGCCAGTGGTATATTACTTTTGCAAATTTGTAATTTATATGTATGTAAGTATGTACGTACATATGGAATCTAGTAACTTTGTATGTTTGTATGCATTTGGATTTCTGGGCATACATATTGACGCATACCGCTATTAATTTTTGTGTTTACCTTCGACTATAAAATAGGCAGATTATGAAATAAAGCTGGTCATTTTTCTCCGACAGTTTCTGCAACAAATTGAGTTGTCGCGTTTTATTCAGCATTGCCGCCGGACAAACAAACTAGTTTGACCGTACATTTTGGCGCCCAACGTGGGGCACGAGAAATCATTATAGTGCCTTGCCTTTTGGCAATTGCTGAAAAAGGTCGAGTTATTTTCGCATTTAATTTCGCATAATCGCATATATCTGCATGTGTTGATTGCAGCGGCTTATCAAACAACCGTTCATCTTCGCTTCATTACTTCGCACATTTCGAAACCACAATTTCAACTTTATCGCATCAGCTATTGCAAACCGTTTGGTCACTATGTCGCTGGAGGAAGTTAAGCAGCAGCGTTCGCTAACACGCAAGAATATGTCGCGCATTAGGACAATTGTGGACGCCAGCGCCAACCAAACTGGGAAAATACTTTTACCTATCGAGCTCAAATGCCGACTTGGGATTTTAGAATCCTATTTTAAGCAGGGCCTTGGTTATCAGACGCAAATTGAGAAACTCGATCCTGATGACAACGGTCGCGGAGATTTAGAAGACCTTTACGTCAGCATTCGCTCATCAATCCAAACGCAGCTCGGAGATGAAGGTCACAACTCGTCATTTCGTGAACCGGCAGTGCATATGCCTTACACGCATTCAAAGTTACCAGTTTTAAAGTTGCCAATATTCTGCGGAAAGTACTCTGAGTACAATAATTTCATCTCATCATTCATGAGTCTCATCGACAAGGAAGCTACCTTAACCAATATTGAGAAGTTCAATCACCTTCTGAATTGCTTGCAAGGGCAGGCTTTAGAGACAGTGAAGGCGTTCCAGGTTATCAGTGAGAACTACCCCAAGGCTCTGGAGAGGTTAAAGGCTCGCTATGACAACAGCACAATGATCTTCGTAGAAAACATCAAAACGCTATTCAAACTTCCTACGGCTGCAAGGCAGAACGCGTCGCAGTTACGCAGCTTGATCGATAATGTGTCGGCGTTGTATAGTTCACTGTTATCGATTGGCTCGGACAAAAATATTTCGCAGATCTTACTAATCCGCATTGTAATGGACAAGGTTCACGAAGAAACACAAACCAAGTGGAAAGAGTCATTGGACTTCACAACGCTGTCAACATGGGAAGAGTGTGCAAAGGTGTTAGAACGACGCTGTCAGTTTTTGGAATCCGCATCTGGCCCTCTTTCATTTAATGACTCCGGCAAAACGAGCATCAAACCAGATAACAAGAACAAATCTTCACGGAAGGGTTATTAATTCTCGTGCACGAAACGGTTGTGCGTCTTATGTTATAGTTCAGAGCATTTGATTGGAAGCTGTACGTTTTAAGCAGATGGAGGTTTCAGTTCGGTTTAAGGAGGTTAAACGATTGGGGCTGAGTCTAAACTGCTTATCACAAAAACACCAATTATCGCATTGTTCATCGGTGTTCAAATGTAGGCATTGCGCACGTTCACACCATAGCCTTTTACATCGTTCTACCACTTCAAATAGTGCACAGACAGCAACGCTCTCTACATCCCTGGTCGAACAAACTAATGAACCTGTAACTACAGCAGCTGCACACACACATCACGAAAAATCGTCACAAGACCAAGTTATTCTAGCAACAGCCGTAGTGCTCATTAGAGATGCGTCTGGGTGCTATCAGTTGGGTAGAGCGCTACTCGACTCATGTTCACAGGTGAACTTTATCACCGAAGAGTTTTCCCAAAAACTGCGTCTGCCAAGAGACAGGCATCACATCGAGATACAGAGCATCGGAAATTCGGTAACCAACATAAAACACAAAACGTCATCCACTGTCAAGTCTAGAGTGTCTGGCTATGAGATACCTTTATCGTTTCATGTGACTTCGCATATCGCTTACCAGCCAGAGGCTAAAATCAACATAACTTCTTGGAATTTGCCATCCAATATAGAGCTCGCAAATGACTACTTCTTCAAATCAACCCGTGTGGATTTGCTCATCGGTACCGAAATCATTTTCGATATTTTATCTGTCGGTCAGATAAAGTTAGCATCGGATTTGCTCACTGCAAAAAACCTTATTAGGATGGATTGTGTCTGGACGGTACAAAAGACCAACAACCACTTCGCCACCGACATGCATGCTTTCTGTTGAGGAATCGTTGGATGCAAATTTACAACGACTGTGGAAGCTTGATGACGCATCATCGGCTGATATATGGACTATTGAGTAGAAGAATTGTGCGCTGCGGTACATGCAGACCGTACATAGGAACAGCGGATGGAGGGTTGTTGTCAAGCTGCCGTTTAAGGAGCATCATAACAGCCTTGGTCATTCACATACAACAGCGCTTCGAAGATTTCTTGCTCAAGAGCGGCGATTATCTCGTAAACAAATTGAGTTGTCGCGTTTTATTCAGCATTGCCGCCGGACAAACAAACTAGTTTGACCGTACAGGTAGAAGTTTGTTAAGTGTCGAGATCTAAAACTGTACAGCTACAGAACAAATACACATCATCTGATCGAATAGTAATATATAAGTATATTTTCTTTACGTAAAAAAGTGAGTCTGAAATATCAAAAGAACCGGAGTGAGAGTTAAAATTCTGCCACAAACTACGGAGAGGCTCATTTAACTCAAAACTCCTTTAACATGGCATCAGAAAAAGAGGCCGGAATTGTCTTGAAATTCGGGAGGGAACATTTATTTCGCCAAGAAGAGATGGGCTATAGATCAAGCCTGTCAGTAACTTGACCAAAAATACTCCGTAATATTAATGAGTTTTTAACGACTTATATATGGCGGCAGGTTGTACTGAGAATCCCAACGAAAATTTCTTAAAGCAAAAAGCAGAAATTGTTTTAGAATTGTATTGGTCATTGAATTCCTTGGACCATCGTTATATAAACGCAAAAACACCTTTGGCTTTGATAACTGTAATATTTATGTGAAAATTAAAATTAAATCAACAAAGTTAAACACTTGTTCGAAGTTATGTTTACATATGTCATAAGAGGCTGAAAGCGAGAAAAGCACATCACTTTAAATTCTTTAAGGTTTAGTGGCATGTTATTTACCTCACGCCAGTCAGCCATGCTATTTAAATCCGCTTGTAGTAAGGACCTTTCCTCAACAGAATGATATGATCTAAAAAGGTTTACATTATCAGCATACAATACAATTTTTGAATTACTTATTATAGAAAGTATGTCATTTATAAAAAGTAAAAACAGAATCGGACCAAGGTGACTTCCTTGCTGGACCCATGAAGATACATGAATATTCATAGCTTATTTTTGAAAAAAACTCGTTGTGTTTTGTCAATGAGGTAAGAAGGTATCCAATGAAGGAGATTAGGTTGAAAACAAATGTGATCGAGTTTATGGATCAGTAAAGAGTGACTTACTCTATCGAATGCTTTACTAAAATCGGTGTATACAACATCAGTGTGCATAAATCTGAATCCATTTGAAACATGAGTTGTGAACTCAAGCAAGTTTGTTTTTGTTTTACCCTTGGTCGACCGCAAAAGCATTGGAAAGAGTGCCATTGAACCACACTTGACTTGTATTACCCGTATGATTTCAATCATATGGCCTGACATACCAAAAGTGGCTAATTTATGCCAGAGCGAGATCATATCGAAGGCACATGAGAAATCTAAAAAGAAAGCGAAGGTATTTTTGTTTACTGCGTAGTTAAGTTCTACAATGCTTGTGAGATTAAAAATGTTATCTACGGTCGAGTAACTTTTACGAAAGCCCGTTTGAAATTCGTTAAGAATGTTATTACAGTCAATCCATGCATTTATTCTAGTTAGTAGAACGCCAGTAAAAATCTTATACAATGTGTCAAGAAGCGACAGTCCTCTGTAATTTGACACCAGGCAAGGATCACCTTTCTTATGAATGGCGACCGCTACCGCAGAACAGAGAGAGGAGGGGATTTCTTTTTTAAGGAAAATGAAGTTAAGAAGGTGAAAGGACTTCTTCCAGGAAGGAGCGTGGCGCAAATTTGTAAAATTCATAGCTTATTTGGAAAAGTCCTGTAGCTTTATTTCCTTTAGCTTTTTTAAGTGCCAGTTGGAGCTCATGTAGCTCAAACGGCGATTTCAAAAAGGGGTCAATGATAGCCGAATTCACCCTATAGGCAACAATGTTTTCACAAGCGCGGAACAGTAGCGAGTTGAAGTATTTGAAAAAGTTTTGAAGCTTAAGACTGGTGCTAATTTCTGGTTGAACACGTTTAAGAGATTTAGTTAAGCGCCACCAGTCACTCGAATTCCTAACGCTGTTTAAAATATCGATTACTGTGTTTTTAAGTGCTAGCTTCTTTTGACCACAAAGGCTTGAGTACTTTCTGCAACATTCGATATATTTTTTCATCATTGACTCACCACCACATCTTCTAAAATTATTCAGTTGTGTTAGCATTTTTTGCCTTAGATTGTGACATTGACAATCGAATTATTGGTTCTTTGGAGTGAACTGGAATCCCCTGCCTTTGCTACTAGTTGCTGACTTTATTTTGTCTTTTAGTAATGAGGCTTTATCGTCGATAGAGATACTATATTGAATATAGGTGTGGTTACATGCCGACGAGATAACCTGAGTATAGTTTTCAACAGCGCCCTCCCTCCAACGCAGTTTTGGTGGAAGGGCCGTTATTCCCGGACTATTTGTAAACACTACACTATGCCATTCTAATGCTAAGGGTATATGGTCTGAACACTCCTTTGAGTCGACACGAAACTGCTGTACGAAAGGAAGAAAGTCATAAGAGGGGAGATACCATAATCAATCACTGGGCTACCACCGGCCCCGCAAACCGTTAACTCACCAGTTTTATCTCCTCTGGCTTTACCATTTAATATAACACCACCACAGTTATTAGCTAGGCTTAGCAGCAGCTTACCCTTCCTGTTAAACACTGTATCTTTGGAATTGTGTTCCTCTGCAATTTGCGGCAGAGTTACCAATGAATTTTGGTTTAGGGTTTGTGACGGGCGTATTCGCGAATTTAGATCCCCTACAATATAGCAAGAACTAGGTCTAAGGCTTTCGAGAAATTTCGCGAAATTATCGAAATCGTCTTTCCTCTTGGTGCGGTTTATGTATATTGGAATAATATTAAAAGATATGTTACATATTTTTACTGATAATGTGGTATACACATACATATCGACAAATTTTAGATTATACTGATGTTCGATTCTCTTCTTAAATATAAAAAGTTACCCACCACCTGTTCTGCCAGCGTTGTGAACTTTAATAGCATCAATCCAGTGAAGCTTATATCCATTAAACTAGTGAGAAAACTTAGATCTGTCATCGTTTACAGTATTTGTTTCGAAGAGAAAGAAGATAACAAAAGTGTTAACATACTTAAAAAAGTTATTGAAAATGAGTTTACTTTTTAAAACATTATAAGACACTGCGATTGTTTTGAACTTATTAACATTTACAATTAAGTTGTGGCTTCTTCGAGGTTCCGTACATTACTACTACTTAAACTATTTAGTTTTTTCTTCCAGATGCCTTGATTAATAAATTTCCGTACTTAACTAAATTCATATCGAACGAACTGCCGTATATATCCCTCAGTATCTTGTCTACTGGTACCCCTTCACAATACAAGATGTTATCGCTGCCATAAGACATGCACTTTTCATTTATATTAATAGAGTCGTTGTTGACAAAGACACTTATGCCGCGTTCAATAGTTAACAGCTCCTTTTTAAGCCGTAGTAGCACACTCTTCCGCATACGGCTATATTCTCTGAGATCCTTTCTATAAATATTGTGGTACCCCCCAATTTCTTAGCATTTTTAAAAACTACTTTGGCCATGCTTGTTGTCTCCAACTCAGCAACCATACCCAGTTTGTTCTTCTGCTCAAAGACAATACGCTTTTCTCGAACGTTTATGTGTGGAAGCTCCAGTTTCTCGCGACAGAGCAAAGTTAGCCCATCATTCGTTGAGGCATGGGCAGTCAGACCTTTCACTATGACATCCCTACTTCTAAAACTGTCAGAAAAGTTGCGTAGCTTTTTTCGGTTCATATAGTTCTCTTGCTTCAGCTTTTGAATCTCCTCCTTCAGTGCTTTGTTTTATTTCTCCAACATATCCATCTTCTGTGATACCAGGCCGATTTGCTCCTTTAAGCTGTCAATATCTGATTTCGAAGCATGATTTTCCATCTTAGCCTCTACGCTTCGCTCCATAGACTTGATAACACTAAGAATGTCGCTCGTCGCAGCTTCTGGACTCACCTCCGCTCTTCCACGCTTGGTGCCATGCAGAGCAGAAGTGGAAGGGGTATTTGCTGGCGTAATTGCTACTTTTGGAATTTTTTTTTATAGGTGTATATGGATTTTACAAACATTTAACGAAGGCGGTTTGATAAACGCAAAAAAAGCGTTCTATTTCTCAACATAATTCAACTCTATACACTTGGTCCAGCGTTTTTCTAATTTCCAAAATAGGCAATTATTTTTATGATGACCTCCTCATTTGACCCAAACCTCCTACCACCCAGCCTTATCTTCAAGTTTGTAAATAGGAAATAGTCGTATTGGGCTAAATCTGAGGAATATGCTGGATGGGGTAGCAATTCGTAGTCCAATATTTTTGCCATGATTTTAAAGAGGTCGACTTTTTATATCCAAATAATCGTGTTAAATGTGATGCTTGCGGTCAGTTGGTTGCCTACAACCTCTGTCACCACACGCACTTTCATTCTCCGGTTATCCAATATAATTTCACGGATTTAATCGACGATTTCTGGTGTAAAGACTTATTTTGGGTGACCTGAATGCTCGACATCACTAGTGTTGATACGACAACAACGGAACTAAGTAAATCAATTTTTAACCATTGAAATTGATGATGCAATGCCCTTATGTTATTTATCAAGCCTTTGCTTGGTTCATGTGGTGGGGTTTTTACGCAAAAATATTTGCTTAATCAGCTTACTTAGTAGTTTATTATAAGATGGCAGTCAAAGGCAGCCTTGATAAATTTAAAGTTTCTGCGCGGGGAATTCCATTCCGGGAAATTATGAACTGTCAAACCAGTAAACAATGCAGCAATAAGGGCTGCACGTCCATAAACAATAAAAAAAGTGGTGTTTAAAGCGAGTTAGACAAACAATTTTTGTATGGTAAACTACAAGGTTATGATAAGTGTTTGACGTTAAACTCCAAAATTGCTCATAAACTCGAGTTAACGGCGCAATCAGAACATATTATTAGTTCAGCTACGTGCCAAAGAAGATGGCGCTAGTGTTGCTCACAGCGAGTTGATCCTCCGCAAATAAACTCAAAACAACAACAATTGCAAGCACACGGCCGCAGACACACCGGCAGCCACAAATGGCAACGAGATGTGTATTTCAATTGTGCACTCACTTGGTTTGATATTCGATTAGTCCTCGCTGCAACACAACCGGAACTACCGGAGAAAAACGCCACACAAACATTTTATCCATTAAGAATATAATATAACTAACAATTGCGAACTTTCCATCTCTTAATTGCATAGTTAGTGTGCAAACCAGTTATTTTGTACAATTTCAAAGATTGCTCCTTTGGTACCCAAACCCGTTAAGCTACCTGATTTATCAATATTATTTCCAAAATCACCTATAACCTCGTAATTTACCCCAATCGCAGGGTTATAAGAGTCTTCTGGAATAACCAAGGGTTCGCACCTCTTCATAGATGATTTAGATATATCATCAACAAAAACAAGATCCAGAATGATTCCAAAATTGTTAGGAGTTAAATTAAACTGATTTAGACATAGCTCAGTCATATCTTCTAAGAACACATTGTATCTATCCCTTGATGAAATTGGCACGATAAAGTCGTCCATGAGAGTCCATGATATACCTGGCATATTGAAGTCACCAAGTACAATCATCGAGTCATTTGCAGTAATCATTGAACTTAAGGATATAAGTAACGCAATGTGTTGAAAATATACAAATAAGTCGGAATGAGGAGGGTTGTAGCAAACAGCTAAATAAAAGAGACAATTTCCAACCATAACTCGTATTGCTTTAAATTCGATTGACTCGATGAGGGGGATATTAACATCTTCGGATGGTATAGAAGAATGAACTACCAAAAGAACAGCCCCACCGATTCTGTCCTTACGGTCATTTCTATAAATTTGATATTGATTAGGAAGGATTTCAGGTTTCAGTAAAGCAAATTACGTTAAAGTTACAGTCTAAGACTTTTAAGTATAAATCGTTCAATTCAGTACTTAAACCTCTAAAGTTGTGATACAAAATACTTAAAGTTAGTTTTTTAGCTCAGTGTCACGATTAGGAATTGAAGCTAAGTTATTTTTTTTATTTATATTTTTATGTGGCTTATATTCAAACTCGCGAAATTGTCAAATATTAACATTTATTTGGCCAACAGAAAAATAACAAACATTTACATATATGCAAGGATGAGCATGACTTAAATTAAATGCATTCTAATAATAACTAAATAAAACAGAATTTGCAAAAACACAAACAACAACCACAGAAAAATGTTTAAATAGCGGGAGATCAGTTGCTTTTGGTTGTAGTTGTTTTTTTTAAGGAAGATGGAATAAACACAACAGCTCACTCGGCTAGCGTAGCACAACATGTAGCGTGTTGGCTCTGCAACTCCGAGCTCCTGGGTTCAAATCCTGGCAGAAAAGGTTATGAAGAATAGAATTTAATTAATTTAATAAAAATAAGTCTGATGAGGAAATGTGGTGATTTCCGAAATAGTACTATAACTTCTACCATTAAAACGCTGTTGTTGTTGTATCCACACACAAATCTTCCGTGAAATGGCCTTAAGCTCTATAAAATTGTCAAATATTAACATTAATTAGGCCAACAGAAAAAATTAAAAAGTAATAAAATCAATGCAAAAAATGTCTGTTATACTTAGCTTTAAATGCGCACAGATGAATCTCCAAATCTTGTATCACTAAATTATTAATTTATATAAGAAGAAAAAACAAGTTTTAAAAAGAAAAAAGTATCACAGCGAAAACAAAACTATACAGCTTGACGTTTGCGAGATGACAGGAGATACTTCGTCTTGCCCTCGTTCACCTCCAGACCCATTCGCTTTGCTTCTCTATCCAGTTTGGAGAAGGCAGAACTAACTGCGCGGTTGTTAAGGCCGATGATGTCAATGTCTTCGGCGTACGGCGGCAATTGCACACTCTTATAAAAAATGCTGCCTCTCCGATTTAGCTCTGCGGCTCGAATTATCTTCTCCAGCATTAAGTTAAAGAAATCGCACGACAAAGAGTCACCTTGTCTAGTATCAAACGGCTCGGAGAGGTCCTTCGCAATCATGACGGAGCTGGTGGTGTTGCTCAACGTCATTTTACATAGCCGTATAAGTTTTGCCGAGGTACCAAATTCAGACATTGCGGCACATAGGCAACTTCTTCTCGTGCTGTCGAAGGCGGCTTTAAAGTCGGAAAAAAGATCTGGCGCACTGTGAATATCTGGTCGATGGTAGATTTACCAGGTCTAAAGCCACACTGATAAGGTCCAATCAGTTCATTGACAGAACCTGGAACGCAGGCTTGCGTTCTTCCGACTATATTTACGAAATGAGCTCGTACATGCACTTAACCAGTTCCTCTCCGCCGTACTTAATAACTCAGCTGGCAAGCCATCGGCCCCGGGGGCTTTGTTGTTCTTCAGCCGTTCTATTGCTTTTGGAATTTCGTCATAGTCGGGTGATGGTATGGGTCAATAAGTCCGTGACTTACAAACATCTGTCAGTTGGCTCCTGTCAAAATTTGAACATGCTGAGGCATTTAGTTTGTGTTTGACAGCCATTCATAGCAGACTACCGCGTGATTTTAGGTGAAAATGTAAAAAATTAAATTTCGTGTGCTCATTAAGCATTAATTTTCGCGGAAAAAGACCATCACTCAAACCTAAGCTAAGCTTGATAAATACTATGGGGACTCTTCACCATCAATTTCAATGGTAAAAAAGTGGTTTAATGAATTTCGTTGTGGCCGTACAAGCACGGAAGATGCCGAACGTTCTGGACGCCCAATTGAGGTCTCAACACCCGAAACAGTTTGAAAAATTCACGATATGGTGTTGGCCGATCGAAGATTTAAAGTGCGAGAGATTGTGGAAGCCTTAGGTATCTCACATGGCTCAGTGGTTTTAATTTGAAATAATCCCTTGGGTATGAGAAAGCTTTTCGCAAGATGGGTGCCGCGTTTGCTGACAATCGACCACAAACGCAAACGCACACATGTATAGTTTTAATGGCAAAAATCCATGAATTGGGATACGAATTACTCCCTCATCCGCCCTATTCTCCGGATTTAGCCCCAGTGAATATTTCTTATTTCCAAATCTGAAGAAATGGCTCGGCGGAAAGAGATTTGATTCCAACGATGAAATCATCTCACAAACAAATGCCTATTTTGATGCCCTCGACAAGTCTTATTTTTTTAAGGGTTAAAAAATTGGAGAAACGTTGGACAAAGTGTATAGAACTCAAAGGAGACTATATTGAAAAATAAAATATTTGTTTACCTAAAAACTTGTGTTTCATTCAAAAAGTCACGGACTTATCATAATCATTGATTGGGGATTCGGGCTCAACATCTTCTGCAAGATTGTTGCAGCTGCTTCTATTGAGCAGTGTGGTGCTCCTTCAATAATTTAGGTATGCTGTGGAGACAGTCACTAGGTCGCCGTTGTTATTCTTACAGGAATTCGAGCCGGTCTTGAATCTTTCTGTTACGTTCCGTAGCAGCACGACGCTCCTCGTCATACCAGCTGTTTTTCCGGGCCCGTTGAAATACGATGATGGTTCCACTGCTCGGAAATATCGTTCTGTTGGTTATTGCTCTCAGAGAGCAGGAGTGCAACTCGGGTGGTGAAGTGGGTGGCTGTGTGTTGCGATGTTGGCTCCTCGGATCTTGCGCACATTTAAGACACTGATAGCATGCCTTCCGTCTATCACAATATTGTCCTTAGTCGTCGTAAATGTTGTGTTAAGCGTGCGATGTGTCCAATTTTATTGTTTTGTACGTTTTCTCTTAATATTTTTGTGTACGTTAGTCTTGGTATGTATGTAACACCTGTGTATTTCGTAATTTCGTTGTTTCTTTCTAAACGTTTGTTCTTCGAATTCAGTTTTTTCTTTGTAGTTTCTAAGAATCGGTCAATAGTTACTTTCCGTTATTGATTACGGCCTCCCAATTTACGGACACCACGCGGGAAATTATCTAAAAAAACTTTACGCACCATATCACTCAGCTATCAGACGCAGCATCAGAGCCTTCCCAACATCGAACACTAAAAACTTACTCGCAGAGGCTGGCATGCCACATATACAAGAAAGACTTCAACTATGCACTCTACGGCTTATACCTAAAATATTTTATACCCTCAACCCTACGTTGCACAGTAAAGTTCTTCAGGCACTTAAACGAAAGCGGCATTTGAAAAAAGTATCAACCATTCACCGGGTTTTACAAAAGACTACAGATCTCCACCTTAATCTGAAACCAAGATACTTTAAAACTAGCAAGCACCCACCATGGGCTCTGCACTCTTCGTTTTTGGAAGACGAATTAATGAGTCATTCAAAGAAAACGACCAATGCTGAAATTTTTAAGCAACGATTTACGAGTCGGAAACGCCAACTTAACTCTAGCGGTTGGTCTTTCATATACACTGATGGGTCGAAGAATTCCAATAATACCTCGTATGCAGTCGTCTCTGATGATTCCAGCATCATTAGCAAAGGGCTGCTATCACCTTACTGCTCCATCTTTTCAGCAGAAGCATATGCTGTAAAAGAAGCAACCCAATGGGCAACGACATCAAAAGGCAAATTTACCATATGCACTGATAGTCTCTCAACCATAACGGCAATTCGAAACGTTCGCAATCTAAGTCCGCTGATAGTATGTATTCGAGACAAACTCATTGCATTCAAAAGTAAAGTAAAACTTATGTGGGTTCCGGGGCACTGTGGAATCCGAGGCAATGAATTCGCCGACGAGGAAGCTAGAAATGTCCCGCTTACGCCCTGTCACTACGTTGAGACGAACGAAAAGAACGATATCTTACGCTACATATCTAAAATCGTCGAAGAGCAACAAAGGGAATTATGGAACACCTACAACAATCGATACCGTCTTGTAAATCCTGACGGGACTAAAACAATCTACCCTACAACATGCAGTACAACTGAACAAAAAAATTTTTCAAGACTACGTATCGGACATTCGGCACTTTCACATCAACACCTCCTTAACAGAAACTACTCGGCTGGATGTCATTATTGCAACAGCCCAACAACATCTACGCAGCATATCTTGGATATATGCCCAGCATTTAGCAATCTTAGAAGGGAAACTTTTTCGTTGAACACACCATCAGAGCTACTAAAGGAACCTAGCATAGAAAATATATCAAGTATCTTCAAATATATCTCCAAAGCCAAATTAACCAACAAAATTTAGTAAACCGTAACTACCTTTCCATATAGTAAAAACACCCATAAATTGTAACTACGTATACTAAGATCATTATCTTAATACAACAAACAGCTGAAGGCGTTGTAGCTAGTGCTGTTTTTTTTATATGTAATATATTTATTTATAAGTATATTTCATTTTAATAAATAAATAAATACATTGGGGTATCCATGTTTTTGCAATATTTTTTTGATTATATTTGTGTTCCCATTTCTGAACTCCTGGTCAGTTCTAATTTTGTTCTCTGTTCTATGTATCTCCATGTCTAGGAAGGCCAGTTTTTTCTCGTTCTCTGTTTCAGTAGTGCATTTTATTTTAGTATGTTGTTCGTTTAATGTTTTTAATATGTCTTCCACGTTTTTAATCTTAACAATGGCGAATATATCATCTACATATTTGTTGGTGACAGTGGGTTTCCAATTGGCATTCCCTGTACTTGTTGATAGTAAATATCGTCGTAAACAAAATAGTTGTTGTCCCGTTAACAGAATTCCAAAATCGTCAAAAATTGTTTCTTTGTGATCGTTTGTTTGTTTTTGCTTGTGGTATTGGTATGTTCGTAAATAAGGATACAACATCAACAGATATAAGAATCTCGGCCTCGCCGATTGTCAAATTTTGTAGTCTCTCTTTAAGTTGGAAGGAGCTATTGATATTGTGGTCTTTCAAATTTAAATGTTTTAGTGTTTGTCCAATGTTTTTTGAAAGTTTGCATCAAGGTCCGTTAATTGAAGATGAAATCAGTCTCAGGGGAAAATTTTCCTTGTGAATCTTGGGAAGTCCATATAATCTTGGTGCTGTATCTGCATTGCATGCCAAGTAGTGTTTTAATTTTGCTTCAATACTATTTTGCTTAAAAATGTCATTCACTATGGTGTTATTTTTTCTAGTAATTTTTGTGTCGGGTCATTCCGTTTGGTTTTGTATGAGCATTTGTCACTCAGATGCTTCTTCATTTTTTGTTTGTAATCCATCTTGTTCATCATGACTGCCTTTATTTGCTTGTGTCATAAGGATTAATTAAGTCCATATGTTTTGCAATGAATGTTTTTGTGTCTTCAAAAACTCTCAAAATGAATTTGTCTTTAGCGGAACTTTTAATTTTGTTTTTGTAATTGTTGATTTGATTCGCAATGTTGCATCTCGCTATGTCTTTGCCCCTTTCATTGTTCAAAGATTGAATTCCCTGCTCTATATCTGCTGTGAAATGAATTGTCCCAAGCTTTGCATTAAGTCGTGTTAGTTGTCAAAAATTCTTGCTGATTTTCCTCAATCGAACATTTTATTATGAATATAAGTCTTTCCTGTTGTTTCGTAAGTTTTCTATTACTTTGGTTGTACTGCTTATTAATGTAACATGTTTGAAATCTTAACCCATATTCGGCCGCTGGTCGATTTTTCGACCATCAACTTTGAAGGTCCATATTTCTGAAGCTAAGTGCTATTTTCATGATTTGTTTTCAGAAAAATTAAATTCTGAATTTTATTAAAACTTAAAGGATAGTTTTTTTCAGTTAAAACATTAAATGAAAAATTTGGTAGAATCATAAAAAAAGTAATTTTTTAAAGTGTTTTTGTTTAACTTAAAAAAATTGGGAAAACAAAAAAAATTAGTTTTTATTTTTAATTGTATACGAAGACAAGAGATCAACTTTTAACAATCAAAAGAAACTCACCTCAATATTACAAGTTTTTTAACTTTTAAAACTACATACTCTTTGGTGGTCGAAAAATCGACCACTGGCCAGAAATCGTCAAGTAGGACAAAATTTTTGCAAGCATGATTTTTGTTATTATTAAATAAAAGGCAGGTATATATCTTCAAAATATCAAATATTTAATGGCCCTTGCTTTAGTTTTTTCGAATTTTCTACTTTTAGCGTTTTAAGTCTCCCTCTAACTATCGTAACGTAAAATTTAAAAAGGGGGTTCCCCGAATTGATTCTGTTTGCTTTTGTTATTGCAAAAAGAAAGATTTCGAACTTGCGTAGTAAGTGTCATAAAATCAATTGGTGAAGATAAAGCAATAAAAATTAGTGAAATCATGGCCATTTTAAATGAGCCATCTTCAGATGATGAGGAGGATCAAGGTGTATTGAATGCAACAGATGTCGACGTCGTATACATTCCACCGCCTTATGTGGAGTGTATGACAGATGAAGAAGATCTGGATGATGACCGGATTAATCTGAATGACAACAATGATGATTTTTTAAATGAAATCGCTGGTCATGTTGAACTACAATACTCATTGGAAGGAGAAAACATTCAGGATGTAGGTAATGAACTCAGTGAAACTGAAAATCCATCAACATCTAATGCACATGGAAATGTTATGATAACTGGCGGATTTAAGAGGAAATCTGATTTTGCTGCCCCCGTATGGCGAAAACCCAGAAATTTCGAATACAGCCGAACGCCAATTAACATTGAAGCTTTCAAAATGGAAGAAATTTTTTCTGAAATTGATAAGCAATTGATTAACTATTTCTATTATTTAGTTTAAATTGCCATTTCTATATATGCATAAATTCATATATGTATATACTTATATATGTACGTATACGAGTATTTATTCATACTTAACTTTTTTGCAGGCTCTAAATCTCCGTATGATATTTTCTCGTTGTATTTTGATAAATTAATAATTGCAGAGATAACGCATTTCACAAACGAATATGCGAATCAACACAATGCTGCCATTAACGTCACGCCAGTAGAAATACGTAGGTTTATTGGTATTTTGTACATATCGGGGTATCACACCTTGCCTCATATTGACCATTATTGGTCTGTTCGGCCCGACATGGGAATTCCAATTGTAAAACAAGCGTTGAGTCGTAATCGGTTTAAAATAATAAAACGGTTCTTACATCTCGCTGATAACACCGATTTAAGTACACTAGATCGTTTTGCCAAGGTTCGCCCGGTTATTGATGCTCTCAATAAAAAATTTATGCTGTTCGGAGTTTTTAGCCATATTCTTTCCGTAGACGAACAGATGATTCCATACTTTGGTCGACACTCATGCAAAATGTTTATCAAAGGAAAACCGATTCGTTTTGGATTTAAGTCGTGGTGTTTATGTTCAGAAAGTGGATATTTATTTTCTAGTATACTATATGGGGGTGCAGCAACCCCTCATGATAAGAATATCGGTCTAGGAGCACAAACTGTTTTAGATTTGCTTGCTAACGTAACTGACCCGGACTGCCATATTATTTTCTTTGACAATTTTTTTTATCCTATCATCTTATGTGCCTATTGAATGAGCGTCGATTTTTTGCAACCGGTACTATACGTGAAAATAGAATGGCAAAATCGCCCTTGAGGAATTTAAAAAAAGAGAAACGCGGGGCATTTGACCAGCTTCTCGATGGTCAACAAGAAATATTGACTGTACGGTGGAACGATAACGCTGTCGTCAATGTTATTACTAATAACTCCATAGCCGAAAAAATGGTATATGCTAAAAGATATTGTCGGAAGCAAAAGAAAACTATCACCATTCCACAGCCCAAAGTGATTCAAGAATAAAATCACGGTATGGGTGGAGTGGATCTTCATGACAATGCTGTGGCCAACTATCGGATATGTATACGAGGAAAAAAATGGTGGTGGCCAATATGGATTAATGCTCTTGGTAACGCAATGGTCAATGCATGGAAGTGGCATTGTATGTTAGCAAAATTTCAAAAGACAAAACCACTTTCACAAATTGATTTTCGTTCTGAAGTCACAAACCAATTGTTGACTTACGACAATAAGGATGATTACGAGAATGGAGATGAAGATGAGGACTCTGGACATCCATCGAACCTCTCTCGGATCAACGAAAAGGTACACGCCGTCACGAGAAGTCTTGAAAATAAATATCGGCGCTGTAAGTTATGCAAGAAACTTACTATTTTTACTTGCAAAAAGTGTAACGTTTATTTACATACTAAATGTTTTGATGAATATCATCAAAATTTTTAAATTTACGTCTGTACAATATACATGTATTATATAAAAAAAAATACATATCTTTTAAATAAAAGCAAATAATTTGAACTAAAATCATTAAATTTTTCTTGAAGAAAATAAAACAAAAAAAATATATTTTTTCATACTTGACGGTTTTTGGCCAGCGGTCGATTTTTCGACCAGTTCATATCAAGAAAACGGTTGGTCAAAAATTTTTTTTTTTTTTAAATTATTCTTGATTATGATCATAAAACCACCCCTTCGAAAGGAAATTAAAAACATACTGTGATTTCATGTAGCGGCCGAAGATGGGTTAATGTTGAAATGTTATATTTTATTGTTTTTATGTTCTATGTACAAATAAAAAGCAGACTCCCTGAGGAGGGCGCGAATGACGTCGACACGCGTAGGAGAATAAAATTAACTCTGTTTTCTTTATTTAAAACTTCGACCGAAAAGCTCCAAAAACATCCCAATTTTTATTTCTTTCTACCTTCTCAGATTCAATTGCTTTTTGCTTAAAAGTTTTGTCTTCTAAAAATATAGTTAATTACCTCGCGTTATTTCTTTTTTTTCTTTTATAGAGGCTCGCCGCACTTAAATCCCACCCCTACTCTATTTCCCTCGCAGTTTAGTTATTGCCATATTGCAAAAAACCGGCAAATTTTCTTTAGACTCAAACATAGGTTTTCATCCGTGAGTGGTTTTCTCATCCTCAATTTTGAGTCATACCTTCCGATTGCAAATTGCGGATATACATGATTGACACCGTACAACATGATTTGCACAAAATGTGCGGTAAAGGTCGTTGTCGTGGGTAAACCTGTGAAAATAAAATCATGTGTCGTCCGTATTAGGATAAAGGAGATATCTACCACTCTGTATTTTATCTAGCCGTTACCAAACAAAAATTAGTGTATACATATGTCCAGAATCCTTTACTACTATGCTCCACCGCCTCTGTTATTTCTGCAAACATTATATTTCGCCAAAATCTCTACACACTTGGATAGCGGAAGATCGATACACTGATCTCATGCGTACGAAACATTTTAGAGCACAGGTAATCAGATAAGTGCACCGCACAGAAATAAGCATCGTATCGCGCCTGCATACAGCCGACTGTTTTGTTGTCTCAGTCCCTCTATATGTATTCATATATTTATATAAAATAAGTCTAGATAGTGCCGCTGCAACTGGGTTAAGACCCAGTGTCTAACATAATGCCTAAATATTTGAAGTGAGTTTCTAAATTTTATTGTAATGACTTCACGAACTTTTTTGCTGCAAATAAAACTGGCCCCGTTTTATTATTCACCATCATAGTCGCGACCACTCCTAATAACTTTTTTCTTAAATCAAAACGCGGTCCTTCAAGCACTTTCCGGCTGTGTCCAGCATGCATACTTGACAGTACGCTTAAGGATGCCCTGGCGCTTTCCTAGCCTTAGGTAGGAGTACCAGTTGTTGGCGCTTCCATATGGGTAGAAATATACCGTTGTGTGACCGAACGAGAGCTTCGGTCGTTACTGGGTGTTTTTCTTTCCTGCTTTCTAGGGCGTAAACTCTCCGGTTTACATCGATTACTGTAACTATACGGACTTTCTCTTCATAAAGGCGTCCCAAGCTTCTTTAATAGCATATGTTACATTAGATGGTTTGCCAGGTTTGTCGCTCTTTTATTTATCGCTTTGAATAAAAATTACAATTATTTATATTTGATGACTGATCCTTACCATGAGGTCAGTTTTTTATGCCTTTTAAAATATTTTAAATAATTTTCTATTTTACTCGAAAAGGCCGTTTCTTATTCTTACGAGTATGTCACGTACTAATCAATCTGTATTATTTCTCGCAAAGTATTAATATTTTCCACATTAATATGAGCCTTAATATTATTATTCCAATTTCAGATTCGTAATATAATGGCAAATTTGGGGGTTCGTCGATTTCAGGATTTAATTGGTCGAACTGATTTACTTCAAGTATCTAAGAAGAGAAGCAGTAAATCCTCTTATTTGGACTTTTCCCTCCTACTAAAAAATGCTTTAGATTTACGACCTGGTACAAATATAGTTGGGGGTTCTGTTCTTCAGGATTTCCAGTTGGAAGCTCGTGCTGATAGCAAACTTATTGAAACTGCGAAAAGCGTTCTAAATGGCGATGTGGATAACATAAAAGTTAAAATGCGTATTAACAATGAAGAACGCGCTTTCGGGTCAACATTAAGCTATCACATAGCTTGGTAAGTTAAATTGTTTTGGAACCAGAACTGTATTGTTCATTTAGTAAGTTAAAACTACTTAATCTATTTCAATTATTCATAATCTTAGTATTATATTATCATTTTGAAATATATGTATATCGTTGGTGCATTTTTCAGATTTTGATAGGATTAAAATTAATAATGAGTGATCTCAAAATCGTGTGCGACTACTTATCCCCTACCGCTATCTTTCTGTACCTTCTTTTGCCGTCTTTTTTTATTTATTCTTGTATGGAAAATCTAAAAATAAGTCACTGACACTGAATTCGTGATCAAATATAATTCAATAATGCAGTATAGGGATCAGAGAGTTTTACCCAGTCCGGTCTCACGAAACCTAAGACAGAGAAATAATTATAAATCATTTGAATTATATGCATTTTTAATGAAAAATTTGGGGTAAAAATTAGCAAAACCTTTGGCCTCAACGATAGAATCTAGTGGTTACTAAGCGACTATTATTAATCTAAAATGTACTGTGAATTTTCGCATAAGTGACTAAAATCGATTTTTAATATTGAAAGAAACACGAATGTAACAAAGATTAAGAGTATTAATATCAGCCTGGAGCATAATAGCATCACTTCCGATTTGGCCATCGAAAGTAAAAGACCTAAAATACTTTCCTGGGGATCCCCGGTGAGGCAATGAAAGCATCTGACGATATGTTATCTATTGAGAAAACGCAACGTCTGTTAGACAAGTAGGACCTTATCCACCAATGGAAACCAAGATAGGCTTCCTTATTAAGTAAAATCGAATGAGAAACTCTCAAAAGCTTTGCTAAAAACCATGTATATGCATGAAATCCTGCAGAAGAAGATGCAATTCATTCTTCACAGTAACTGTATCGGGGTTAACACCAGGCCAGGAATTACCAACATCACAAACGTAATTGCCACAAAAAAAAATCAGCGAACAAATTCGCCACCTTCGTAGGGTAACTAGCGCATTTATCATCGAGAGATACAGCCCAAGGTATGCCAGAGCCACATTTTTAGACTTTATGAAATGCCAAAAATGTTTTGGTATATAGGGCTTATTATAAAGCATTTAAAAATATCCTGCTCTGAAATTAATTCATCCCAATTCAGTAGCGAAATGGATATACTATATATTAAAGGTCTGCATGAATGCAAAAAAATGGCTTCATGAATCACTCATACAAATTTTAGCTTCGAACTCATTCAAATCATTGCCAATGAATTGCAGACACAAACTCAATGTGGGTATTTGGTGCTCAACAGGATGGTACGTATGAATTCTATCCTCAGCATAAACCGGTTACCACAGCATTCATGTACTTTGGTTTGAATGAACATTGTAGAAAATGTGTGTGGTATGAATGGAACTTTTGCGCAGAGGAAGTTGAATGATGTTTGAGATCACTAATAAATATTCTAGTGCAGTGGGTAATTCGAATAAGTTAAATTAGGCAAAATAGTTAATAAGGCGAATGTGACGTGCAACGGTTGTTGACAGAAATACACAGTTAATATAACATATAAGAATTAAACATAGACGTAAGTTTAGTAAGCCTAATTGTATGTTTTTAAATAAATACATGTGTATGTAAATATTACTTGTATCAAAATTAAAAGTAATAAATTGTATAATTATATGTATGTAGCTCAAATCTGTTTTGCTGGATACATTCATATACATATGTACAATGTACATTGTACATACATATGTACATATTTAATCACATATACAAAATAAAACATGAGCTAAAGAAATTTAGCTGAAACGTTGTCCTTTGCCATCGTTTATGCCCATAGAATTGTTTTAATTAGTGAGAGTATTTTGTACATAAGTACATACTACATATCCATACATACATATGTACATACATACATACATACCAGAGAACTGCAACGAGTGCAGAAATATTGTGTATACTCGCGCATGTAGCCGTATTTTGCATGCTTTGTTGTTTTCGTGTACAAACCGTCGCTTGTCTGTTTGCTCATAGATCAATACGATCATGACGATGCATACATGCTCGCTACATTATCCGTCGGACAAATTTGCGTCAGCATACAAAGTTGCATGTATGTAACACACTCGCCGGCGACAAACGCTCGCGACACTCGAGTGTTGTTTGCGAGCCACTCGGGTTACCCGTAACAATATTTTTCTTTGCAAGCATTAGTTGATTAGTGATCTTAAGTGTGATTTCTATCATATTTTTTGTATTGTTTTTTTTTCCGTGAGATGGCAGATAAATAGTGTAAGAGAGTTTTTGAAATGTGATTTTTGTTCCTATAACTTTAATTTTCTATCTAGCAGATTAAGAACTTTAAAATTAAATTAAGTCTTATGAAATGTTTATTTTTATTTTAAATTTGACTCCTACTATACAAAATTTTTTTAAATACTAACCCTACATGTTGGATCTCATGAAATGTTTTTGTTAAATAAATGTATACAATACATATTAATTAAAATTAACTAAGTCGTTTCTTTTATCTGTAAATAATAGGATAAATACTTATGGCGTTTTCTTTTCTACAGAAAATGTTGCCTTAACATTGCCCTCTGCGCACGTACACACAAGAGCGGGGCAATGAAGTGCAACATTTTTTGTAGAAAAGAAATCGCCATTAGTAGATGCCCGAGTGCACTCGAGTGTGTACATGCGCAAGTTTGCGCCTTCACATGCACGGGCAATCATGTGAACTACCACACTCGAAAATGTAATGATATATCCCGCACATGTCAGCCTTATGTTTATGAGTGAGCATGAATGAGCGCACAGCAGCAGACGGCTGTGCTTGCTTGTATCAAATTTTAGGGATGATGAATATGCACACTCGAGCGCACTCAATGCCGTTCTCTGATACATACATACATACATGTATATACAAGTGAGTGGACGCAGCTCTTCATAAGGGAAGGAAAAACAGCAAAAACCTACGAAAATACCTGGTCTTTACAAATCAAAAGGCGATAGTCTAATCCTGAAGGAGTTCCGTGAGTCCGTTTCATGTTGGCGTCGTCCAGTGCAGGCTCGTTTTCCTCACTTTTCATAATCTTAACTTCTTGATATTAAAGGAAATTATAACTTTTCTATATTTTTACTGGAAGTAGCAAGCGAGGGAGATAGAATAAAGTCGCGCGATTGTAGCAAACCCTGCCATCAGCAGCTGATCTCGTCTCCCGAAAGTGGGAACAGATCTGCTTTGCAAATCTGACTGCAGTAAGGGACCCCACTTAGTGTAGTCCCAACCCCATCAAAGTTGTCTTACGTGGGGTGCACACTTTACACTTTTATAGCTTCATTGCTTAAATATGTACAAATAAAAATCGCAAATAAAATAAAAGCAATCAATAATAATATAAATCAAATAAAACAATATAAAGTAAATAACTAAACTTAAATAATAATAATACTAAAAAATATCTATAATAATATAAAAATAAACAATTAAATATATAAATAAAGATTAATAATAATAATAATATAAAAATATTCAATAAACATTGTACAAACTAAACTGAAATAAGAATAAATATTTACATCTATAATAATATAAGTATAACTCAAATAAATTAAATAACAAAGATTTATAAATAATAATAAATAATAATATGAAAATATTCAATCAACACAAACTAAACTGAAATAAGAATAAATATTTATTTACATCTATAATAATATAAATAAAACTCAAAAATTAAATAAATAAATAAATAAAATAAATAAATATAAAATAATAATAAATATAAATATATACAAAGTTTAATAAACCACATTAATAATAGATAAATAAAAAATTAAATTAAATAAATAAAAACGAAATATAACATTTATAATATGATAATACCCTAAACAAACTAAATTAATTCTGATTTCTGGCAGCAAGGAACATGTCAGAAGTCAACAAAAACCAAGGCTATAGCTCCGGAAGCCCTTTCCAAAAAAGCGGCAGGACCCAGCGTTCTCCAGTGCGTAGTGCGCCCTTACCTAAGGGATCGCAAAGCGAAAGAGAAGTCCTCGTTCAAGCTGATGGCTTGGTGGAGATCATGTCCTCACCGGCGTCACCGATGAACAATACGAGTACAGAAGAGCCACGCAGTATTCAACCGTTAGTGCTCTCTGGCAACAGGTACAAAGAAGCTGTCCGCATGATGGGCGGAAAATTAAGCGAAATGAGAAGGATGATGGACAGTCAACGGCACGTAAACCAGCAGATGAAGAGCATGCTGACAAGTATTTGTAAACTTTTTGAGGAAATCGAAAATAGCGATGCAGGGTCAAAGAGAGCGAGATTCTCAAAAAGCTAAAAAGCAATGTTATGTCGCCGAGAAGCGCAAGGGATTTGAAAGTGGCTGCTGATACCTTGTTTCCTCCCCAATGGCGCTTAGTTTCGAATATGAATTGAGGGGTACAGTGCTCTTTCGAGCCCTTTCAATCGGATAAGGTTTTACTAAACTAGAAGATAAAAAGCCCCCGGGCCCGATGAGGTACCAAACAAGGCTCTTAAACTCGCGATGCGCTATCTTATGCCAGAGTTTGTAAAACTGTACAACTTATGTTTTAAAGAAGGTGTTTTCCCACAAGTCTGGAAAATACAGAAATTGATCTTAATCCCTAAGCCGGGTAAACCACTAGATGATCCTTCTACTCTTAGGACTATATGCTTGCTAGACTCAGCAGGCAAAGTCCTGGAGCACATGATCTCAAAGCGATTAGAGCTTGAAGTTCAAGAAAGGGAAGGTATCTCGGCAAACCAGTTTGGCTTTAGAAAGGGGAAATCTACAATTGATGCCGTATCAAGAGTGGTTGACATAGCAAGAGAGGCAATTAGTGGCACCCGATGGCTAGGAGGAGAGAAAGAGTATAGCCTTGTCGTAACGCTTGACGTCAAAAACGCCTTTAACACCGCTAGCTGGGCGAAAATTCTCGACAGACTAGAAAAGATTGGTGTTTCTTACTATCTTCGCAGAATAGTTCGCAGTTACTTTAGTAATCATATGCTACTGTACGAAACGGAAGAGGGCAGAAAACACACGGAGGTCACCGGTGGCGTCCCACAGGGATCCGTTCTAGGCCCAATGCTTTGGAATATCATGTATGATGGAGTTCTGCGAGTAAAATTGCCCGAAGGTTCAAGCATAACCGGTTTTGCGGACGATATCGCGATAGTAGTCACCGCAAAGCATCTCAGTGACATAAAAGTTAAGGCGGACATATCAGTCAGCATAATAAAAGAATGGCTAAAAGCGTCCGGTCTGCGTCTTGCAGACCATAAGACAGAAGCAATGGTTATTTCTAGTAGGAAAAAGCCGGAAGAAGTGGTTGTAAATGTTGGCGGCCACATAGTGAATACCAAGTCCTCCATTAAATACCTAGGAGTGATTCTAGACAAGAGGTTGGCCTTCAAAGCACATTTGGAATATGCAAGAAACAAAGCAGCGGCAACAGTCACGGCTTTATCGAGAATAATGCTGAACACTCGAGGGCCTAAGCAGAAGCGGCGGCGACTTCTAGCCAGCGTTGTAACTAGCCAAATCCTATATGGAGCCCCCATCTGGGCAAGCGCAATGGAATGTCCTTTTTGTCGGGGATTAAATTCAACGTACCGCCTGTGCGCCCTCAGAGTATGTAGTGCTTTTAGAACGGTGTCAGACGAGGCAGCTCTTGTCATCTCCAGCATGCCACCCGTTTATCTACTGGCCAAAGAAGCGGCTGAACTCTGGGCTGGTCCACGCCCAACAAAAGAAAGCGACAGAAAGCTGGCAAGGGAGAGCTATATAGCTGATTGGCAAAACCACTGGGATTATGCATCGAAAGGGCGCTGGACACATAGATGTATCCAAAGACTTGATACTTGGATAAAAAAAAACATGGTGAAGTAGATTTTTACCTATGCCAATTTCTAAGTGGCCACGGGTGCTTCAAGTCATATTTATACAAGTTTAAGCACGATGTCGACCCCTACTGCGATGATTGCGGAGACGGTGTTGATGAAGATATTTACCACGTATTCTTCGAATGCCCAAGGTTCATCCGACAAAGAGATAAATTGAAAGCTGCGGTGGGCGAAAACTTTGCACCACCTTCGGTTGTAAACTGCATGCTTAAAGGAGAAAAGGAATGGACGGCAATAAGCGACATAATTGCCTCGATTTTGAAGCAGCTTAGAATATTAGAGCAGCAGCGGCGTCGCAGTGGAAATTAACCGTTTCTAAACAAAAAAAAAGAACTGCAAACATTAAGCTCGAAATCTCGTCTACCCCGACAGCTCAAGAAACCAGCGAACGATGCTCGGAACCCCGTCCGTTCCGACATCCTTCAAAATGTCAAGCTCACTATCAGGCTGCTCGGAATCTCGTCCATTCCGACAGCCCCCAGATAAACCAGGGAAGGTGCTGCTCGAAACCTCGTCCGTTCCGACAGCTCTTAGAAAACATGAGTGTCTTACTATTAAACAGTTATATAGACGTGGGATGCAGATATTAATAAATGCCACCTAGTGCACATCGGGCGAAAAGTACGCCAAAAATTTTGGGAGAAAACTACACCCAAGTAGTCGTCAAACTGGTGCCCCTGGATCTTCAAACAGGTCTGAAGAGACAGCGGCGTTCGAACCATTAAGCTCGGAATCTCGTCCATTCAGACAGCTCAAGAAAACCGACAAAAGCGTAGCAGCGGCGACTAACCGCCTTTCCCCCCTATGATGTAATGCTTGACGGCAGTCCCGTGGGGAGCGGAATTTCGACGAAAACAGGTTCATCCTGGTTTCAAAGGGCCACTTTAGGGTAGTGCGCTACCACAACGCCCCTGAAAAAAAAAAAAAAAACATACATACATATGTGGTATATAAGCTGTGCCTTAAATTCTAGGGATAAGGGCAACAATTTGTTGTTTTTATTTTGTTTTAGTAACAAACGAACGGTAGTTGGAAAATATATGTGTATGTATTTATATGTATATAGTTATGCACATACTTAGGCAAGATCTTGTTGCATGTGTATGTGCAAAAAATGTTAAGAACAATGTACAAATTTGCAGCACTAACCATACATTGTCATTTGCTCGGAACCATCGGAACCACGTCCGTTCCGACAGAAACGATCGCTAGGGAGATTTTAAGTAATTTACATAGTCAAAGTGTAAATAAAACACGGGTTGGAACCGAACGCACTCCGCCCGTGTAATCAGGACGGATCTGGATATCGTTCGCCGGACCATCCAAACAAAGTTGTCGTCCGTTCCGACAAATGTGACTGGATACAAGCTCTACGTTTGAGTAGGTAATCTTAAGCGCCAAAGTGAGGAAATTATGAGGCTGGAACCAAACGCTCTTCAGCTCCAGTTTATTGCGGCTCCTGGTATTCGTTTGCTGGACCACCTCGGTCATGCTACTCGCTGAGTCTGCGCAGCAAAGGAACTTGTTCATCAGGCTCGTTTTGTCTGCAGACTTCATAGCCGGGCAAGAAGCCGCTCGGAACCAAGTCCGTTCCGACGGCCTTGGCTTACTATAGCGCTCTTTATAGTGTCAGCAATGCTGAGTAGGCGGAAATCAACTAACCTGTGAAATTGGCTGCTCGGATTTCCGTCCATTCCGACAGCCTCAAGGAAGTTCAACTTCGAATTATATGGATAACAAAACTAACTTGGAACATTTAAGTTATGTCAGATGTCAGGCATATAAACGCAATTAGGCGGACATTACATAAGTGGGCGGGGCGACGAACCCGACACGGGTAGGCTAGTTAGACCAACAGAGGTGGTGCCAAGTAGATGCAACTTCCACGGACTGAATCAAGACGGTAACGGACTTAGAGCTTAGTGCTCAAACTGCCTCCCGACGAAATACTTTGACGGAAGTACCGGGAGGGGAACGGTACGTGACAGTAGGAGGTTTAGTGCAGGTTAAAGTCCCCCACTGCCGGGGTGAAGGCTTTCGATGCTTACTAATCGTAAAACAAAAAAAAAAAAAAAAAAAAAAAACCATACCACGCCCGCGAAAATTTGTTGGTATTTTTTAATTTGAGCGGTATAGTTGAAAGCGGTCTTAAGTACTTGTGTTCGCATAATGTATGTAAGTATGCATGTGTATAGAAGAAACCAGTTACGTGCACAGGATAAGAAAATGCAATAAGGTACATGTGTACACGTATATACTTACATATTAATATGTACATATTTTTAGCATGTTGCCCGTTTTAACCCGATGTATGTATGCATGTGATGATAGATCACGATGCAGCAAAAAAAAGTATTCTACAATTTTTGTACAAATTAGAGAAACAAGTGGTGTTTGTTTAAATATTTTATTACCCTTGTAAGAGAGCAAGGGCAGCCGGTTAAGTCGGGTGAGTTAATACAACTAAGACATTAATTCGACGACTTCGCCTAAATACCTGAAAACTCAAACAGTCCCTGCCAGCTGCTGCACGTTGTCGACCGGGTGACTTGTGAATGCATTTCGGCAATTTACCGCTTGCACAAGAGAATGCTTTCGCTGCTGCCGCGGCGATCACTTGCTAGTGTTAACTGTTGTTATCATACGCAGACCCGTAGACGCGCCGTCGGCAATATCAGTGGGAGTGACGTTGTTGTAGGAGTTTACGTTGTTGTCACGCGCAAACTTTCAGCTGCGCTGTCAGCAATATCGGTGAGAACAGAGTTTTGGCCGGATGCGAGTTTGCTGGTGTTAACTATGGTGTTAACTACTCCCCCTCTTGAAACGAAGGCGTCCTCGGCTTCTTTTATAACGTTATTCAGTACTATTGTATTTTTTCGTCGTTGCTTCAAAAAGATTGCGATGCTCCCAGCGATTGCTCATAGGATCAGGAGTATGGCGCTTCCTGATTGAAGAGAGCGGGTAGCATTGAGATCCCGCAGGAGTGCTATGTGCTTAAGCTTCTTTACATTAATCCTCTGCAGGTACGGCAGTGATAGCAAATCGATATGTTCAGTGAAGTTAACATGTTGCGCTGGTACAGCTTCAGGATGTGATCGAACTATATCATTCCAGTTGTTGTAAGTAGTGGTGTTTATCGTTATATTACCTTTTAAGGTTATGAGGAAAGTTCCTTTCGTCAGCTTTGTCAAATTTCTGTCTTGTATTAAAACGGGTTGGTCGTTAATTACAACCACGCCATCATCGACTTCCTCCATAGCTACAACATGATCAGCGGACTTTGATTTGCATTCTGCGAAGTGTTGGTTGAGTAGTTGTCGAACACAGGTGCTCTCCTTCAACGGTCGGCAGAAACTTGCCATTATGAATTCCTTACAATTGTAGAGCGGATTGAATTCCCTATTGCATTCAGCTACGAGATTCGTCTCTAAAGAAATAATCTTTCCTTGTTGGACAACGGGCAGCAACTTTACATTGTTACAAATCCCAGCTATTTTTGGATATTTAATAACAAAATAAATGGATTGCATATCTTGGAATATCTTAACTTTAGAAACAGAAAGTAAGTCACTTATACTAGTGTTTGTAGAGTGCTCAGCAGCTAACAAATTGTTTAGTTCCATACCGTTAAGCAGTACGGGGTTGATAACATTTAATTTTCCAGTTCCATTATCACCGCTCTATTTTTACTAGTGGTTAAAGAAAAGAGATTTCCCGTATCTATTTGTGTCTGTTTTGCCCTTTTTAAGAGATTATTAACTGTCAATGTCAATTCATTAATTTGTCTCTGCATAGCTGAATTAATGGTTATCTGTTGTTCGTTTGCCTCTATTAAGGTTTCAGCTCTGGTCTCAACTTTTTGAAAATCGTCAAAGTCTGGTGTACCGGCTATGTATTTTAATGCAGTCCCCAGAATATTAATGCCTCGGGCATGTCGGTGGTGTATTTTGACCGCGTCCAGTAGTCTTAATATTTCATTTGCGTCGTTTTGAAGAAGTTGCTTGATGTGGGATTGTGGAAATTGGCCTAGTATTCTGTCCGTCGCCTCAGCTATTGTTACGAATTCTGACAAGTTCGTTTTGTGGAGTAGAAACCCATATTGCTCGTGGATAGCTACCTTTCCTGCTGTAATCGGGATGTAGTGGGAGCTGGTGTAGTTAAGTATCCTCGCGTTAGCCCAATGGCTTATTAAGAGTAAAGCAACCCTAAAGAAAAAGAGGAGAATTTTCAGTGTTTTAAATTGGTTTTGTGCACTTTCCGCCCGTCGATCAAAACAAACGTACCTATATCTTTTTGGACTAAATTTCCAATCCTTTTATTAGTTTTCACAAAAACTGTATCCCCTGGTTTGTATTGCAGTGTTTGTCTTTTTGCGTTATGTCTCTGTAAATCTGTTTGTAGGGTACGTATAAATTTACCTTTTATTTCGTCAATCAATTCGTCCGGTATTGCATGAATAACATCTATGGGCCTCTTATTCGTTACGGAATGGATGGTGCGGTTGTATTTAGTCGTTGCAAGCAGGATTAATGCGACCGTATCGGAAATGCAAGTATTCAGTTTTTGACAACGCGCCATCTCCGTAAAGCTGCTATGGAACCTCTCCACCTGCCCGTTAGTCGTACTATGTGCAGGTGGTGTGGTGTAGATCGTGACCCCGAAGTGGTTTTTGAGAATCGCTTTGATGGTTTCTGAATTTAACGACCTTTCATTGTCGCAAACTAACACTCTAGTATTCCTGTAGAAATTTAGAAGTTCGAAAATTGGTTCTTTAATATCCACTATGGCTCTAGATTTTACTGGGAAAACTATTGCGAGTTTGGAAAACTTATCTATTGCTGTAAGGAGGTGTGTTTTGTCCGTTGAGTAAATATCAACGTGAAGGATTTCCCCTGGATACGAAGGTATAAGAGTTGATCCTATTTCAGGATTTGGGGGATGTCGTTGATATTTAGCCTCATGATATATTTTGCAGTTCGAAATTATTTCTTTTAGGATTTTCCGTTAATCGGGAAAGTAATAGCTCTCAAGGACTTGTTGTTCATTTTCACAAAGAGACCTATGAGCTCGATTATGTTCGGTTTGGAGGATTTCGCGTTGTTCTTCGCTATTAAAAACGTCGATTACCTGTTTTGTGGTGTGACGAAATTTTACTGATGGGAAAGCTGTGATAAGCTCATTTTGAATTCGTGCCAAAGTTGGCAGTTCACATAGCAATCCGTTAACAACGTTCGGATTAACACATTGCTTCATGGATTTCATTAAATCACCTTGGCTGTTAAGGGTTATTTGATGCCTTACTCGTGATCTAAAGATTATTGTTGAGGTAACTGGTAATGTGATTCAGTGCATTTATATGCTGCCGGGAGAGTGCATCGGCTACGAAGTTTTCTTTCCCTGGTTTGTAGTGAAACTGTGGTGAATACTCTTCCACAAAAGCGCGCCACCTTTTCAATTTGGCGTTTGGGTTCTTGTCGGACAAAGCAGAGGTAAGCGGTTGATGATCAGTATAGATGTTTAGATGTTTTACGCCGTACAAATAGTTTCGAAGTTTTTGTAGAGCCCATACTATCGCCAAGAGCTCCCTCTCGTTAGTTGCATAAATTTCTTCTGTTGGAGACAGGGTTCTCGAGATCATGGTGATAGGTCTTCCGTTTTGTGACAAAACGGCACCTATGGCGTGTGAAGAGGCATCCGTGGTCAAGTCAAAGGGTTGTTTGTAGTCAGGGTTAAAGAGCAGAACATCTTCCGAAGCAAGTATGCTTTTAATTTTATGGAATGCATTAAGTGCTTCTTCGTCCAAGGCTACTTCGACTTTCCAAGATTGGTTAGCACCGACATTTCCGTTTTCTCCACGCAAGTATTTTGTAAGTGGCTTTGCAATCGAAGCATAGTCCCTTTCAAACCGTCTATAATAGCCAGCTAACCCTAGAAACGATCGTAAAGCCCTTAACGACTTGCGGGTAGCGTAGCCCAAAATATCCTTGACTTTATCGGGGCATGTTCTAATACCTTCTCTGGATACTGTAAAACCTTAAAACTCAACACTCTCTTGAAAAAATTTTGACTTGTCAGCGGACACTCGCATATTAGCAGCGTAAAGTTTGTTTAATACTCTGTCAATGTCCTTTAGATGTTGTTCAGCATTTTCAGAAAAAATTATGACAACATTTATATAGACATGGCGTATTTTACCTATTTCTTCCCTTAGAACGTCATCAATGGCTCTCCGAAAAATGCTTGGACCATTTTTTAAGCCAAAGAGAAGCCTGCAAAATTCAAATTTGCCATTGTTGACCGATAATGCTCTTTTCTATCGATCCCTTTCCGCTAGCTTAATCCGATGAAAGCCAGACTTCAGATCTATGGTGGAAAAAAACCTGGCGTTTCCCATGTTAGCTAAAATTGCAGAAGTATCTGGAATCGGATACTTGTCACTTACTTTAATTTAATTTCCGGAAGTCAATTACGAGTCTTGACTTCTTGTTGCCATCTTCATCTATGCCCTTTTTACCCACAACCCAAATCGGGTTATAAGGAGAACGGGATGGCTTTATTATACCGTCACGCAACAAGTTCGATATTTCCTTGTTGACGAACTCAGCTGAGGCAATGGGATACGGATAACTCCTTGAGTAAACTGGGAGATCGTCGGTGGTCCTTATTGTTCCAATGATATCGGTATTATAGGAGCGCTTCGTTGGGATCAGCGAAAACACTAGCGCGGCATTGTAACACCGATTGAATATTTAACTCGTCTTTCGGGATTTGCGTATTCGTTTCTACTAACGACGTGCCGCCAATAACCTTGGTCTCGAGGGCCGTCGTGTATCCAAATAAGAAAAGTTACAAAGATTAGTGTTAACCGAAACTTGTCAATCTTTATTTAAATGTGTACATATAACTATTTGCGCAAATTCGCAGTATATTATAAGTATTATTGCAAAATGTGTGTATATAAAATTGAATTTTAACTTACACTTGTATAGGGATTTCCTTGTGTTGGCTGGCGGTCGCTGGTGGTAGAAAATTGCTGTTTGCTGCTGGACGGTCCAAAAAGAAGAGGTCGCGCAAAAATTTCTATTTGTCGCCGGACCGGCTGTTTTGCTAAGGCAAGAACAAAAGGATATCCCGTTAAATCGGGTGATCAATTATAGCCAATGACTAGTAAGTCCGAATACCAGTATTTTTGAAGCCAGGCTGTTTCCCAGCAGTAAATCAGCCAGGGTAAACCCGTGAAAACTACCCAGCAGTAAACTGGTTCAGGCTGCTGGCCTGAACATGTCGGGCCCCTTGCCATGGGCAATATAAAAATAGGAGAAAAACGATAGACCGCGCCAGCCAACACAGAGACAAACAGGTATATACAGTTATTATGCATTATTGCTGGTGGGCCCCAGAAACCACCAGGCCGAAGATGGTCGCTTGTACCAGCAGTCCGTTAACTGACGTTGTGGGTGTCGTGGTCACCATCAGCTTCGAAAAAACGTCGACGCACAGCGTTATCCGAACGGGAGATGATACGTAGAATTTCGGATCTGCCAGCCGCATGAACTGGAACGGCGTGGCGATCTGGGGGTCAACGTTGGTGCGGGGGCTTATGCGGAGGTGCTTCTCGACGACAACCGCTTGCGTCATCACCTTCTCCGACACGCCATGTTTGCCTCGAAGAATAAGAGAGCAGGATCGGTGGCTCCCAACAGCTATAGGCTCCAGCTGTAGTTCTCTGGCTAAGTTGGCGTCGATCATGCTGTTGGTCGCGCATTGGTCAATTAGGGCTCGCACCAGATGAAGGCGGCCACCAGACTCGATTTTAACTATCGCAGTTGGAGCGATAGCGTGAAATGATCGCAGAATCGGCACGGTCACATTACTCGACACTCTGCCCGTTCGGAAGCCCGCTGGCTTGATTTGTCGGATAGACCGGGAGCGCACCTTGGCCAACTCATTCTCCCGACTGTACGGAGTTTCCCGTCTCCGATTTTGTAGACGCGCATCGCGGGAAGACGGTCGGAACGGACGAGATTCCGAGCCGCCTTGTCGCCCTTGGTTGCGGTGTTGAGATGGTCGGAACGGACGTGGTTCCGAGCCACGCTCTGGCCTCTCGTGTTGCAGGAGCGGTCGGAACGGACGAGGTTCCGAGCCGCCAGCAGCAGAGGCGCGTTCTCTTGCAAGGGAGGTGGACGGTTGGAACGGACGAGGTTCCAAGCCGCTCACCCGCTCTGCCGAAGTTCTGCGGTTCGATGACGACGTAGTTTCGGTTACGGTCATCTCCTCTTCGGCAAGTTCTGCCTCTTCCACCTGCTGAGCCCAGGACTTGTACGTCTCCGTTGGATGGATGGAGAGCACGTCATCCGAGCTGTCGTCTTCGGGCCTAGTGCTAACGCGCCCCGTCTCGGCACCAGGTTGTACCCAGTCGCTCAGCGCTCTTCTCTGTCTTCACACGTCGGGCGGTATAACGAGTCATCTTTCCTGTAATGGGATAAATGCTAAACTTAAACACAATAGGGTTTAATGGTTACCGCTGATTGTTGGGGTTTGGTTGGGTGGCGAGCGTGACGCAAACTGGAGCTTCTTAAGAGGTGCTGGTCCTCTGCGATGGTAACATGACCAATTTGACGATTGGTCTCGTAACGACTCCCTTCTCGGTGCGAATTTCTGCAACTCTGACTCGTTTGTCGGTGCCGTGGTGAACGTTGACGACTCGTCCTAGTCGCCATTCGTTTGGAGGAAGGTTGTCCTCTCGAATAACAACCAGGTCGTCCACCTGTAAGTCTGATTGCTGTCGCTTCCACTACGTCCGCTTTTGAAGCTCGTTCAAGTACTCGTTCTTCCACCGTTGACAGAACGAATGATGCAGCGCCTTCATCTTGTGCCATCGGTTGACCACCGAGGCTGGATTCTCCGTGATCTCAATCTCAGGCGGAACTAGGATGGGACTGCCGACGAGGAAATGTTCCGGAGTCAATGGTTCCAAGCTAGTGGCATCAGTGGATGCTGCATTAAGCGGTCTTGAATTGAGACACGCTTCAATCCTACATAGTAATGTGGAAAACTCTTCGAACGTATATTTACAATTAGAAGCAATTTTTCGAAAATGAGACTTGAAACTCTTTACACCTGCTTCCCATAAGCCACCCATGTGCGGAGCAGATGCTGGGATGAAATGCCAAGAGAGCTGCTGATGAAAAAATTTGGACGTTACATCAGACTTCGAATGAGCAAGAAACGCTTTAAATTCTGTTTTTAAAGCTCTAGATCCTGCGACGAAATTGGTTCCATTGTCGGAGTATATATTTTTTGGGAACCCCCTCCGTGATACGAACCTTGAAAAGGCAGCCAAGAAGGTGGGAGTGCTCAAGTCGTTTGCGGCTTCCAAGTGCATAGCCTTTGTTGCGAAGCAAACGAACAGGCATACGTAACCCTTCGTGATTACGCAGCCTCGCCCTCTATAACTTTTGATCTCAAATGGACCAGCGAAATCTACGCCCGTATTAGTAAAAGGGCGCGTGAAGGTAGTACGTTCTGATGGGAGGGCCGACATGATTTGACTTTGCGCCCGCTTCCTATAGATTGCACAAACCTTGCAGTTATGTATAATCGATTTCATCATTACTTTGACCCGAGGGATCCAATATTGCGCTCGAATAAGCCGCAACATTAACTGGTTTTCCCCATGTAAGGAGATCTCGTGAATAAATTGAGTTACCAGTCGCGAAAAATTAGAATTGTAGGGGAGAATTATAGGATGACGTTCGCTATAATTTAAGTCTTTCGACGCCCCAAGTCGTCCCCCCGCTCGAAGTAGACTATTTGAATCTATGAACGGATTTAGTTGGAGGATTTCACTCTTGGAACTTATTCTCTGTCCCTTCTTTAAGTCAGAACACTCACTCGGAAAGTGTTGTTCTTGACAGAGTGTTATCAGTCGTTGAGTGGTGGCTTTGATTTCCTCAGAGGAAATCGCGGTAGACGGAGCTGTAAATTTAGCTTTCCGAATAGGGTGCGTACTTTGAAGAAATCGCAAGACATACGACAGCACTCGCAAAGCTCTCGGAAGTGAAGATAATCTTTGAAGAATGTCGCACATCTCTACAACTTTTGTCGCGTGCGACAGCACCCGCTTCTCTTCTTGGTCGGTCTGGAACACCGAGTCCTGAGAAGGCCATTCCGTTCTGTCTTTTTGAAGCCAAGAAGGGCCCTGCCACCACAAGGAATTTCCAACCAAGTCAGGAGATTCGACTCCACGGCCGGGTTCGAGGACGAATCCACATGACACCAACTCCGTTGGCCAACCTTCTCTACGATTTTGGTTACCCTATGCGAGACAAATGTCGGCCAAGAACATGGTGGCTTCCGTATCCAAGCCAGAACGATGGTGGAATCAGTCCATAAGAAAATCTGTAAGGATCGAAGATCCAAGTTAGGAATAACTGATTCCACCATTTCCGCCAGAAGTACCGCGCCACACAACTCCAAACGAGGCAGTGATATGGTTTTTACCGGTGCCACCCTCGTTTTTGCTAATAGGAGATTGACCGCAACTCTGTCTCTCCTTTCGACGCGCAGGTAGATAGCCGCCGCATACGCCTTCTCCGATGCATCACAGAAACCATGAAGCTCCATCTTTTCCATCGGTGAGAATTGTACCCATCGTGGAATTTGGATTTCTCCTATTGCCGAGTACTCCATGGCAAACTTTGACCAGCGCTCAAGTGTTGTTCAAGTTACCTGTTCATCCCAATCCGTTCCTTCCGGCTCGAAGGACCATGAAACGACGTGCCGCAAATAACCTTGGTCTCGAAGGCCGTCGTGTATCCAAATAAGAAAAGTTACAAAGTTAGTGTTAATCGAAACTTGTCAATCTTTATTTAAATGTGTACATATAACTATTTGATCAAATTCGCAGTATATTATAAGTATTATTGCAAAATGTGTGTATATAAAATTGAATTTTAACTTACACTTGTATAGGGATTTCCTTGTGTTGGCTGGCGGTCGCTGGTGGTAGAAAATTGCTGTTTGCTGCTGGACGGTCCAAAAAGAAGAGGTCGCGCAAAAATTTATATTTGTCGCCGAACCGACTGTTTTGCTAAGGATATCCCGTTAAATCGGGTGATCAATTATAGCCAATGACTAGTAAGTCCGAATACCAGTATTTTTGAAGCCAGGCTGTTTCCCAGCAGTAAATCAGCCAGGGTAAACCCGTGAAAACTACCCAGCAGTAAACTGGTTCAGGTTGCTGGCCTGAACAATTAACATCAGGGCAAGAATAATACAAAAGCTTTTCCTGCCCACCGTCGTAACATAAAAGTCCACTTTTTAGATCTATTTTACCGTTTACTTCCTTTAGCAAGTCGAACCCTATAATTCCATCAAATGTCTCCAAGCTGGGTAGTAAAAATAATCTAGTATTTTTATTAAAAATATTTATTGTGCAATGTTTGTCAATTTTAGTGGTGCCGTGAATTGATTTTACCGTAAATGGATGCTTTACAGGTTTTATTCCCCTTAGGGCTTTGAGCTGTTTGACATAACTCTTTGCGGCACCAGTATCAATCAGGAATTTTATACCTCTTCCCCCGATTGTCCTCGACATAGGGCAAGAGGGATTTTGCCCTAAAAAATTAATATCATCCTTTGGTACGTCCTGAGAATCCTCTGCGCTTCTATCTTCATACCCTTCGTTCTGGTAGTAACTGTCATATTGAGCATCGGTCCAATATTCTCCTTCAGGTTGTTCCTGTTCTTGGGTAAGGTGATTTACTCGTTGTATTTTTTGTACTGCCTGCTGGTCACTTCCATGTGGTATTTTTTCTGGCTTTTCTCTATTCAGAGACGTTGCTACCTGTTGCCCAAATTGCTGGGTAGCGTTTCGGCTGAGCGTGCCTTTTATCGGCGTAGGCGAAGTCTAGCCGTGAAATGATTGCATGGAAATTCAAGACCGTGTTGAAGGACGATAGGACGCTATCTCATGTCCTATCACTTTATTACGGTAAATGCCCACCGCCTCATAGTGCTTTGAACTACCTTCATATCTCTCAAACACTTTATAGGCAGTGTGAGCCGCTTGTCTCCAGGACACATAACGTATAGGATCACCCTTGAAATCTGGCATTGTTTTCACCAGATCTAAGGACTCCTCACACGGTGTGTTTGCTTGGATTGTAACCGCTTGGCTTCTCAATTATTGCCAGCCTATTTGTAAGTTCGTCTATGCGGGTTTGGAATTCCTGCCTAGAATGTTTTGTTGCAGTACGAATTGCGGTATTGAGAAGGGCTTGAAGAGTCTGGGCATCCATTGTCTTGTTCGAGTAAATGAAATCTCAAATCCCAAATATTTAATAAGTATTATCTTTATTGATTTCAATTAATTCACCTTCATATAAAGTTGCTGAACACAAAGTCTTCACAAGTTTTTTGGTTAAATTTCGTACTACCTTATGTAGTATTTTTGTTCACAAAGTTAATAGTCATTGTCGGCTGGGGCGGATTCTTGCCCTCACTGCTGTCCTCTGCGCCATAAGCAGAGAAACTGTCATGCCTTCAATCTAACTTCATTTTCGGCACGCCGGAATTCAATATATGTACATACATAATGCAAAAGAAAAAAAAATATTCAAATAAAATCGCCAAAAAGAATAGAAAAAAAATGCTGAAAAGAGAGATAAAGTTAAAATAAACAAGGACGGCCGAATATAGGGCATCACCGTTGGTGGTGTGATGCCTGGTGCTAGCCCACCCTCATCCATGGCTGCAGTCGCACCCTTATACCAGCAGCCCCTATACAAACTCCTGTGTGCCTCCTAAATCATTGGATCAACCAGCATTCCCATTTTCCTAATACGTTTTGTTCACAATTCATACTAATACTAACATATTAATACAGTAGTGAGTACTCCTTAAATCTATATAATCTTAGTACATAGGTATATGTCGTTTCAGTAAAGTAAGCATTAAAAATGTAGTTATAATTTCAATAAAGTAAGCATCAAAAGTAAATAAGATTTCAATAAGGTAAGTATCAAAATGTGAATAGGATTTCAATAAAGTAAGTATCAAAATGTAAATAGGATTTCAATAAGGTAAGTATCCGCAAGTATGAAAAATTTATTTTAATTAAATGAGTTAATTAATTATATCATTAAGAAAAGAATATATACCAAAAGTTTATTCACCCAATCCGGATGTCTTAGCGTTAGGTTCGGTCTCCCTTTTATTTAGGTTATAATGTTATATGTTTTATGTTGACTTTTATTATAAGTAGGCCTTTTAGTTAGTTATAGGTTGTTTTGCTTTAGTTATTGATTTAATTTATTTTATTTAATTCATAGGCAGGTTAAGTAAAGGTACTCGGAGGGTACAAAGAAGTCATTTACCGTCCCAAGTGAGTCTTACGTCAAAAACCCGGTTATTCCCTAAAATTACTTCGGAATATTATGTCAAAACTATCAAGTTACGTAATATTCATTTCAGACATTACCTGTCCAATATGTAATCACTTAAACGGTTAAATATACCTATTTAGTGCTAACGGTAATTAACAAAATGAAACTCATTGAAGGTGGATTCACATAAAAATAAAAAACCCGTCTATACATATGAATGCAAATCGACCTTCAACACAGGCACTCACATTGCTTCCTTATAATTTTTTTTTTATAACTATTTTAAAGGTTTCATAATAATAATGGACAAATAAGTCGTTCATATGTACATCTTAGAAGTACTATTGGAAAATTGTATTAATATAGAACAGAAGGGTTCATTAGTTTAACTGGTTTTAATTTACATATTTGTTGCAACTATATTTTCACTGTCTTGCCACCCGATGCAGCAGGCTTTGGTTTGGCCGTGCTATGGTTGTCTGCTAGTTGTCGTTGTTTTTGTTGCTGCTGATGCAAATGTTGATGTTTCTGTAGCTGTTGACGTTGTTGTTGTTGCTGCCACCTTTTGTGCAGGTTGCCGCCCTACTGTACGAGGAGGGCCACCCCTTTACTCGTCCGCTGTTGTTGTTGTTGCTGCTACTTTTGCTGCAACTGATGATGTTTCTGTTGCTGCTGACGTTGTCGTTGTTGCTGCCACTTTTGTGCAGGTTGCCGCACTACTGTACGAGGAGGGCCACCTCTTCACTCGTCTGCTGCTGTTGTTGCTGCCGCTGTGAGGTGTTGCTGTTGCTGTTGATGCGGGTGCCGCTGTGGTTGCTGTTGAGACGATGGTTGGTGCTGTTGATGTCGTTGGTGTTACTGTTGCTGGCGATGCAACTGATGCATTTGTCGCTGTGGTTGCTGTTGAGACGATGGTTGGTGCTGTTGATGTCGTTGGTGTTACTGTTGCTGGCGATGCAACTGATGTAATTTCCTTTTAATGGTTTTTTTTTGTAAATTAATGTTCACTAAATCTCTTTTTTTGTTTTCCCCAACTCAGTTCAAGTTTTTGATGTATGTATTTGCATTGCGGCCCTTTTGTTGTCTTTTCGCTGCATAACCAGTCTTTTTTTCTGCTTTTTATATCCTCCACCGCTTTTTCTTTCTTTCACATTTTTTCTAGGAAAAACTTTACGAATTTTTGAATTTTCTATTAATCAGCGCTGCAAAAACTATTCGTATTCTACCGCGGAAAATTATATGACGACAATCGTAGAAAAGAACACTGGTCAATCATCAATGTTATTTCACATTTTACTTAACCATTTTACTCTTCCTTTTAACATGTTTATATTCATTTCTTTTAGTAGTAAAGTTTTCAACACATTTTTCCGATTGTTATGCGAAAATTTAATCAAAATCCAAATTTTTTCATCGGCAAACTTTCACACACTAAGTTTCCTTTTGAGCACACAACGCACACACACACTCAACTTCACTCGACAACTTCGCACTCTGCCTGCCATTCTCCACTGCCACTCCGATGCTAACTCCCTTCAGTGCCGTGCTGCCAGCGGGTTTTTATATCCGCCGTCACCCATGCAACGGAATTTTCCATGGCATGCTAGGGATGGCCAGCCCTCGATAACCTCGTTCAACCGGGATATGAAAAATTAGTTTATTGTTAAAATAAATGGTTATTTAATTTGCTTTATACTAATAATGACCGAATAAGCAAAGTTAATGTGTGAAATTTTTCTTTTTATCTATTTATTTAGTTTGGAATAATTATGAAATTTTGCAATAATTTCGAATATGATATAATTGGTAAATTTTTTTACTTGGACTATAAACACGCTATATTTTGATTGATATGGAAGAAATAGAAGAAAGAGAAAAAAAAATTTAACGTAATTGAAGTTTGGCTATATCTTTATTTTTAGTAAAGGGAATTTAATAAAATTAGGTAAAAGGAATCTTTTCACAACGCCATATATCGGAGGTTATCGTTGGCCACCCACCGCCGGGATGCTGAGACCGGTTTATTTTTTTCGTTTCGCTTTTCTCCTTTTCGCTAACGGTAAAATCGCGCCACCTCGGTGACACGCGATTTACCCGCCATCTCCACTTCTTCCACTATTTCTGTCTCCTCCCTTTCGCTATCCCGTGAAGCCACTACGGTGACGCGTGATTTTCCCGCCATTGCTTATTGCCTTCTCCACCTCTTCTACCATTCCTGTCTCCTCCTATTCTGACATCCTTCCAACCAACATGCACGACGATGTGGCAGCACCCCGAACCTGTGGGCTTTGGCTGCATTGCCAGTCTACATATTTGGGAGATGCTGGCATCTCGTCTGCAGCAAGATTTCCTAGGCACAGGGTGGCCTGTACCTAGTGGACCATAACAAACCTGCTTCGCTTTGGAGACTTTCGAAAAAGGGAACAGGAAAAGGGTTCACTACTCTATACACAGATGTGGGAAAAGAAGAGTTATTGTCGAGGCGCTGGAAGGAACGTGGGGCACGACTCACCCCTGAGGTAAAGAGTCTCCTAGTTTCAGTAAGCCGGGCAACACTCAATGTCTAGTACTTCGTGGTATGTCTTTTATGCTAGGATATCATCCGTGTGAGGTTTGCCTTAGTAAAAGAAGGAGAAATTTATTGGGTCGGAAAAAAATTTAAACGAACATGTAGGTCCCGGTGGTGTTTTTTGGCACTGAGTTTGCCCGCGTTCTTGAAGAATTGGAATTCTTGGAGTACTCTCGTTCAAGGTTTATGCTCCTCGCCATAAGGACTCCGATGCAGAAGTTAAGTCAAACCGAGTTTCAAAACTAAAGTTTTAAGTAAGTCTGTTAAATTTGGGTATGTCTGGTGTTAGTATTGGCCGAGATTTAATAAAGGAATTGTCCTTTAATTTAAGAAGGTCCGGTGTTGGTATTGGCTGGTATTTAATAAAGGAATTTGTCTGGCTACAACCCGCCAGAAAGGTGATATGGAAAACGTGCCGTGGCTATTTTTGTTTCTTATTATTGGCTTCGCGACCATTTAAGACATTTTCTTAAGGGAGAACTCGTCCAAACTCCGAAAAATAATTGGTTAGACATTTTGAGGAGAACTCGTCCAAACTCCTAAAATGACAGTCCTGGTTGCAAAGCGGATTGTCAAATAAATCACGACTCCCGGTGGGAGTGCGTGTGATCTACCTTTTGGTTATGGATGCTAGGGAAGGATACTGGGCTAATAGTCCCCGACCGCCTAGAAGCCCAGGTTCTCTGTTGACTTACGTCGGCTAGAGTTGCCTTCCCCCAATTGGCCTGACTTAGCAGGTCTTTACAGCAAAGCCCCTCCGCTAGTTCAAACCTTACATAACTTAGCTTCGCGGAAAAGCCATGTCAGGCCGAACCCCGGGCGATCTGCGTGCGTCCAAGGACAACCCCTCGGCTGGATTTTTCTTGAAAAACATATGTATCTAAAAAAATTTTAAACGTGTTATTGAATGTATTGAGAAAACTTGTAAATAATTAGATTGATAAAGCCGATTACTTTTAGGACGCTCTTCTTAACGGAGGGAGATGTCACGGTCGGATGTCAGATGCGTGGAACCTACCAACTGGTTTGCTATTCAAGTCTTCTAAGTCGTACAATGCATTGCCTACTTTTCGCAAAACACGGCATTTTATGTATTTCGGTAAGAATTTGGCATTGATACCCTCCTTAAAGTTGCTCAAGGCGAAGTTTCTCCGGAATACTTCCTGCCCTTCCCGGTAGTTTATTATTCTAGCCCTTTTGTTGTACGTGTGAGTAGCTCTATCTTGGGCCTCCTCCAAATTCTTCCGTATATGTTCGCGAATGTTTACTAGCTGAGCAGCTCTGCATGCCACTGGGATGTCATCTTGTCTCAGGCTTCCGAGCTGTTCCAGTATCTTATAGGCTGATGCGTGTTGAATCATATTTTGTCCAAATAAAGCAAAGTAGGGCGAGCACTGTATCGACGTGTGGAAATCGCTTCTCAAAACTGATAAAATATCGGGAATGTGTTTGTCCCAGTCCATGTGCTCTTGTTTGTCTTTCAGGAAAATTCTGATCTTGGAAACAATCTCTCTGTTTACTCGCTCAGAGGCGTTAGACTGCGGCGAGTTTAACGCGGTCTTAATGTGAACAATTCCGTAGTTCTTAATAAATTCATGCATTTCCTTTGAATGAAATGAATTGTTTCCCGTTATCACTATGGACATATTGTGGGACTCCGAAAGCTGGAAATATTTCTGTAGAAAAGAAGCTAGTGACATTTAACGACGTCGCGTTCTGCATCGGTTTTAGAAAAACATACTTTGAAAAATGATCGAGCACTATAAAGAGAAACTGGTTTTGCCGCTTGGATCCCGGGTACGGTCCCAAGAAGTCGCAATAGAGCCGTTGAAATGCTCTATCTGACACAAATGCGTTGCCCATAGGTGGTCTGGATACTTGGTTGGTGGCCTTAGCGCTTTTACAGGTTTCACATCGCTTCACATACTTCCTTACATCCTTAGCCATCTGCGGCCAGAAGTATTTCTGTCGAATTCGCTCTAAGGTTTTCTGCCAACCTCCGTGGTAACTGGCATTCGAGTCGTGCGAGTATTCGATTGCGGACTCCGTCAGCCTGTTCGGCAGCCACAAACGCCACACCTCTACGAAACATGACTCTTTTGTAAACTTTGTTGCCAGCTATGCGTAAATCGGGCAGCCTTTCCTGGTTAGTTTTAACCATCTTGCGGAGTTCTGAGTATTCTACGCCATCAAATTCTGGTGATGCTAGGTCAATTTCTCGTGGCGCCGTAGTTGACAGTTCGTCTACGTCAAAGCGCGAAAGAGTGCCTGGAACAACGTTCAGAGACCCTTTTTGATGCTCCATTTTATAGGTATATCGTTGCAGCAATAGTGACCATCTCGCTAATCTTCCACTCAGATCCTGTTGCGTCATCAGCCACTTCAGGATTGAATGGTCCGTAATGATTCGAAAGGGCAATCCCTCTACTTATGGTCTAAAACGCTTAACGCTAACTATGGCTGCGAGGCATTCCAGCTCGGTGACCGTATAGTTGCGCTGGGCATTGTTGAGCTTCTTCGACACAAAAGATATAGGATGTTCCGCTCCTTCGTCGTCTAGCTGGAATAACACGCCTCCTACTCCTATTTTGGATGCATCACATTAGATTACGAACTCTTTTGTGAAACCGGGCTGCGCCAAGACCGGCGCCGAACTTAACGAGACCTTCAAGTTTTCGAATGCCTCGACGGCCTCAGGAGTTAACTTAAAAGGGCCAGGTGATTTACGAAGACAGTCTGTCAAGGGGCCGGCCAAATCAGCGAAGTTGATAATGAAGGACCTATACCAGTTTGCCATCCCTACAAACCTACGAACCTGACGAGGGGATTTCGGAATCGGGAAATTCTTCACCGCTTCAATCTTGCCAGGGTCTACTTTCATACATCCATTACCTATCAAATACCCGAGATAGCGAATTTCTTTCTGGCAAAATTTACTCTTTTCGACGTCGATTGTAAGTCCTGCATTCCGCAAACATTTTGCCACCTCCTTAAGCAATCCCAAGTATTCCGAGAAATTCGAGCTGCACACCATCAAATCGTCTAGGTAGACAAAGACGTTCTCTCGCAAGTGTGACGGGATAGCTTTATCCATCAGTCGACTCATCGTTTGAGGCCCGTTGCACAAGCCAAAGGGCATTTCTTTAAAGTGATATAAGGGCTTTCCTGGAACTGCAAATGCTGTTTTTTCCTTAGATTATTCCGTTAATTTGATTTGGAAGAAAGCATCTTTCAAATCAATACCACTTATAAAGTACGTGTCCTTTAGTCTGCTTAGCAATCCGTTGATATGCGGCAGCGGATAGAAGCCCTTTTTAGTTACCGCATTCACCTTCCTGAAATCTACACACAACCTGACCTTGCCTGGTTTCCGTACAAGGACAACGGGACTACACCATGGTGAGTTCGATTCCTCGATTACGCTCATTTTGAGAAGGCGGTCGATTTCGCTGAAAGCCTCCGCTTGTCTCGGTGGTGAAAGAGGAAAATGCTTGCTTTTGATTGGAACCGCATCACCCGTGTCTATGTGGTGGGTAACGAAATTTGTCTGCCCTAATCCTAGCTTTTCGAATGATGGAAACTCTTGAACTACCTCTTGCAATGCTATCTTCTGATCCGGGGTAAGCTGATGGAAATTAGGCTCATCTTCGTTTTGCAAATCTAAAGAAGAGACACACGGAAATATATCAGGTGCTAACGCGAATGCCTTCCAGAAGTCAACCCCAAGGTATGCTTCTTGAACTAGCGAAGGGACTAAATAGAATCGAATAGTTCGAGTGCGATTCTTGAAAGTAACAGGCAGAGATATTGAACCGAGTATTTTATGCTTATTACCGCTGGCAGTATAAACATACGCGTGTAAGGGACGATAATTCAAGTTATAAATGGAAACGGTTGCGCCGGAATCCAAAAGACCGACAACGAAACTATCACGAGAATCCCCGACTGTTTTCTCGCTCGGGTTCCGGATTCCCAGTTTAAGATGATCCCGTGGACACTTCGGTGTGACCACTCCTTTCAGTCCACACTTGAAGCAAAAGGTAGCTTTCACCGGCTCTTCGCAATAGATGTAAGAATGGCCCATCAGATCGCAGTTCCAACACTGGATGCCTGAAATGTCTGGCTTCCGTATCCTTTGATAATTCAGTGCCGCCACCTGTGGTTCCTCCTTGCCATTGGTGTCTTCCTCACATTCATCCGTGGAGGTCATACATGTCTCGTTGACCTGTCTCGAAGGGTAGTGCGGAATTGGACTTCGATTCTCCTTCAGCACCTGTTCAGCCCTCCTGGCAATATCACGCAAATCGTGTAAAGACTTCGCTTCTGCGTTAAACAGCATCAACTTCAGACTACTGGTTGCATTCCTTTTTAGTATCTCTATCAATAAATTCTCTGCAATCGGTTCCCTTAGGCGTGCGTTCATGCATAAAATGTCTGTATGGAAGGAATCGTGGTTTTCTGTCGCCGCATCGATATTTCCATCATTATTTCGTGGTCGCCTTTTAGAGTACCGAATTCCCGTTTGATTGAGTGGCATAGGAAAGGATAGGTCGCATTGGGATTTTGGCGTGTGAATAGCCAGTACCATTCCTCCGCTCGTCCTGACAAGAATAGGTGGAAGCTTGACATCAATTGCTCATATGTGCGTCAATATTTTCCCTCATTGTCCTTAACTCAGTCCTCATTTCTTCCTGAGAAGTGCGGAAGAGTTGCTGAAGCACGTCCGCCCAGGATTCTCCCGCTGGTCCTTCATTCTTGCGCCGCCTATCAGTCCCGCTTATGTCCCTATTGTTGTTCACTGGCAACTCTCTAGCCTCCTCTGGTGGTCTTTCTACCAATGCTGTTATAGATTCGCTGGAGATGTTATGCCCGGATGTCTCGTGTGGTGTCGCCTCCCATAAGTTGAAGTTCCGGCTATCTACCTTCAGACCTGGACCAGGATTATTAGTGGAAGTCGACGGTTGCAAGCCTTCTCCTCCTGTATCAGTGATTGGTGAGTGCATTACCAGTGGACGATTACTTGACATGGCTTGAGTATCCCTTCCGGGGCCTCGTCATTTAGCACCCTTTCCTCTTGCCGAACTTCGCGTTCTCACTTGGCTCATCCGATCTTCCTGCTGATCCATGAACTGAATTTCGAAATCTACAAAGTCCAAAACTCAAGTAATATTTAGAAAAAAAAATATAGTCCAGGAAATGTGGGGTGCCTTTACCGCACTCAATTGCGCAACAGAGTATCCGGGGAAAGAAAAAAAATCGCTATTATGCTATTACCCCTCCTAGCTACCAATTTATCGCGTACCTGGATAAGGCTAGATCAAAAAGTCGCCACCGCGTACCGGGAGGTGTAATAAAAAAAACCTTTTTAACCGACAAGTCGAAAAAAAAATTAGAGAGCGTATTGAATATAAATAACGCTGTTAAAACTCTCAAAACAACTTATTATCTGTGTATTAGTAAATAGGCATATTAAGTTTATTAGTTAGATATACGTGTGAAATATACGTGGAAAAAAAAATCAAATTGGTAATTTGCCAAAACATTGTTATATATATATTTTAAGGTATATTGGGAATGCTGACCTCCCCTCATTAGTAAGGCACAAGTTCGAATCAAAACAAAACAAAACACATATTTACTTTCAGTCCTAGCACACCCGACCGCAATGCAGCAAGGGGCAGAAAATACATGCCCCCCTAAGTCTTGAAGCGTGTGCTAGTACCGCGATAATGTTGCTGGTCTATCTTTCGGTCCCAGTACACCTCGCCGCAATGCAGGAAGGGCAGTAGCGACATGCCCCCTGAGACTTGCGAAGTGACTGAGACCCCGACAGTCGCTTGAGCTCGGCTCCCAGCCCACTCCACCGCAGTACGCGAGCCGACTGGTCCACTCCGCGCAGACCTATGGAGCGAGACTGTGGCCGTAAAAAAAAAATCGTTATTATAAAAAAAAAATTCGGCTAAAGTTAAAACTATATAAAAAATCTTTGCTCTCTTAGCGGACTCATAGTTCTAAGTCTATGGCCGACATATCGGACAACTGAACAAAAAAAAGCAATAATAAAAAACTAAGTGCGTTTAACACTGCCTCATCGGGTGAATACCAAGTCCGGAGGACGTGACGTTTAGTCGTGTAGAAGCCATCCGCTCCGGTTCGACCGCCCCGTCCGAACTGCCACGATCAACTCCACATATCCCGCCGCAACGCAGGAAGCGGCCTGCCCCCTGGGACTTGCGAGATAGTGAAGCCTCTCATGCCAGCTCAGGCTGGTCAATCTGGCCGAAACGTGGGGCCACCACGTTGGGCGCCATCTGTTATGGACTATACGTTGGGCCCCACGTTGGGCGCCATCTGTTATGGAATATACGCATTTTTGTTGAGAGCAGCAGTGAAGGCTGACATGACATTTCGGGTGCTCTGTGGCTAGTCAATGTCGGCTGGGGCGGATTCTTGCCATCACTGCTGTCCTCTGCGCCATAAGCAGAGAAACTGTCATGCCTACAATCTAACTTCATTTCCGGCACGCCGGAATTCAATATATGTACATACATAATGCAAAAGAAAAGAAATATGAAGCCGTTATTCTCAATATCATTTTGTACAACATCGATCACAAGTTGGAGTTTATTTGCATTGCTACCTTGTTTTGCGCACCATAAATCAAAAATATGTAGGCGTGAAAATACACAATGATACTTTTCACCTTCAGCAGTAAAATTAAAATAAAAAGAAAAAAACCAAAAATAATTAGACTAATGTAATATTAGATTAATTTAATGTTAATTGAAAACTGTACACAAACACGAAAGGCGTAAACAAAGACACAGCACAATCAGCAGGCGGCACAGAGGCTTCGCGGGGCAAATCTGCCATGGAAAAACTTAAGAATTCGTTAGTAAGTTAACGATTACAATTACATCCGCAAATTTCCGCAGCTAATCTTGGCGGAATTATTACCTTAAAAGTCATGCAAGTGCACTGGAAAAGAATTCAATTGTGGAATTTGTTGGAAACACAACTATAAATTAGGGTAAACAAATTAAAAACGAACAAAAACGGTATAAACATGAAGGTTAGACAAAACATAAATTGCAAAAAAAATTACAAAGCAATTATTTATTATTTATTTAAGAATATATAATAAATACATTGAACTTCAAAATCCATTTTAAATAAATATAATATGTCACCTTATACCATTGCCAGATCACTTTGAAGTGCGCTTTTGCTCTGCAATATTTGATTAGCGCCCAGCTGCGCTTTGCAAGTGAACACGTGTTCATGCTTTTAGATCTATTTTTAGAAAGTCCCGTTAGATTTCTAGCGAAACCCGGTTTGCAAATAAGAAGACTGGACATTTGAGAGACAAATTGTTTACTTTTTGTGGAAATATTTTGTGATCGTTTGTTTTGATTTTTGGCCTTTGGCGGAACCACTGTGCATTGCTTCCTTATAACTTTTTTTTTATAACTATTTTAAAGGCTTCATAATAGTAATGGACAAATAAGTCGTTCATATGTACATCTTAGAAGTACTATTGGAAAATTGTATTAATATAGAACAGAAGGGTTCATTAGTTTTACTGGTTTCAGTTTACTACCCAAACTTAAAAATAGATTACACTAATTACATATGCGCGATTAGGCAACAACATAATTGTTGCAACTATATTTTCACTGTCTTACCACCTGATGCGATGGTTTTTTTGTAAATTAATTTTCACTAAATCTCTTTTTTTGTTTTCCCCAACTCAGTTCAAGTTTTTGATGTATGTATCGCTTGGCGATATTTGCATTGCGGCCCGTTTGTTGTCTTTTCGCTGCATAACCAGTCTTTTTTTCTGCTTTTTATATCCTCCACCGCTTTTTCTTTCTTTCACATTTTTTCTAGGAAAAACTTTACGAATTTTTGAATTTTCTATTAATCAGCGCTGCGAAAACTATTCGGATTCTACCGCGGAAAATTATATGACGACAATCGCAGGAAAGAATAGTGGTCAATCATCAATGTTATTTAACATTTTACTTAACCGTTTTACTCTTCCTTTTAACATGTTTATATTCATTTCTTTTAGTAGTAAAGTTTTCAACACATTTTTCCGATTGTTATGCGAAAATTTAATCAAAATCCAAATTTTTTCATCGGCAAACTTTCACACACTAAATTTCCTTTTGAGCACACAACGCACACACACACTCAACTTCACTCGACAACTTCGCACTCTGCCTGCCATTCTCCACTGCCACTCCGATGCTAACTCCCTTCAGTGCCGTGCTGCCAGCGGGTTTTTATATCCGCCGTCACCCATGCAACGGAATTTTCCATGGCATGCTAGGGATGGCCAGCCCTCGATAACCTCGTTCAACCGGGATATGAAAAACGAGTTTATTGTTAGAATAAATGGTTATTAAAATGCTTTATACTAATAATGACCGAATAAGCAAAGTTAATGTGTGAAATTTTTTTTATCTATTTATTTAGTTTGGAATAATTATGAAATTTTGCAATAATTTCGAATATGATATAATTGGTAAATTTTTTTACTTGGACTATAAACACAATATATATTTTGTTTGATATGAAAGAAATAGAAGAAAGAGAAAAAAATTTAACGTAATTGAAGTTTGGCTATATCTTTATTTTTAGTAAAGGGAATTTAATAAAATTAGGTAAAAGAAATCTTTTCACAACGCCATATATCGGAGGTCATCGTTGGCCACCCACCTCCAGGATGCTGAGACCGGTTTATTTTTTTCGTTTCGCTTTTCTCCTTTTCGCTAACGGTAAAATCGCGCCACCTCAGTGACACGCGATTTACCCGCCATCTCCACTTCTTCCACTATTTCTGTCTCCTCCCTTTCGCTATCCCGTTAAATCACGCCACTACGGTGACGCGTGATTTTCCCGCCATTGCTTATTGCCTTCTCCACCTCTTCTACCATTCCTGTCTCCTCCTATTCTGACATCCTTCCAACCAACATGCACGACGATGTGGCAGCACCCCGAACCTGTGGGCTTTGGCTGCATTGCCAGTCTACATATTCGGGAGATGCTGGCATCTCGTCTGCAGCAAGATTTCCTAGGCACAGGGTGGCCTGTACCTAGTGGACCATAACAAAGGATATGTCGCATGGTCCCACGTTGGGCGCCAATTAGAGAAACTAGTGGTGTTTGTTTAAATATTTTATTTCTCTTGCAAGAGAGCAAGGGCAGCCGGTTAAGTCGGGTGAGTTAATACAACTAAAACATTAGTTCGACGACTAAATACCTGAAAACTCAAATAGTCCCTGCCAGCTGCTGCACGTTGTCGACCGCGCGACTTGTGAATGCACTTCGGCAATTTACCGCTTGCACAAGTGTAATGCTTTCGCTGCTGCCGCGGCGATCACTTGTTAGTGTTAACTGTTGTTGTCATACGCAGACCCGTAGACGCGCCGTCAGCAATATCAGTAAGAGTGAAGTTGTTGTAGGAGTTTACGTTGTTGTCACGCGCAAACTTCCAGCTGCGCTGTCAGCAATATCGGTGAAAAAAGAGTTTTGGCCGGATGCGAGTTTGCTGGTGTTAACTATGGTGTTAACTTACATATCATATGCATGTACATATGTATGAATTTAGTCATATGAAGCGCCACTTCGTCAATCGTATTAGATAGCTTTTGTTTAATCGACACATGCCCTATTGCATGAATTTATTAATAAATATAAGCATTTGATTATTTTTTTATTGATCACAATTCATAAATCTAGTCCACTGACTTTTTTCAAAGTCACACAAACAATGATTTTTGGTGGGTATATTTAATGTGTTTTCCGAATACAGTGCTCCACATGAAATGCGTTTTTTAAGAATTATTGACATTTTTACTTTTGTTTATTATTCAGTAATATTTAGTAATAAAAAATAATAATTAATAATTAAATTTGTTGCAACTAAAAAAAAGTACTCAGCAATCAGCTGACAAGTTAAACTAACTTCAACCCAGCCATATCGGTCATTTGTTGACAGGAAAAGCCGAGGTAAATGCCATAACAGAGCAAATTCGTGTGATAATCCATGACATAGACGAAATTACCTCCAGCGAAGAGATATGCCTAGGCCTGAATTCTCTAAGTAGCGACCTTGATATAAAGGCAAACGACATCCGCTCTCTACGAAGGGCATATGGAGGCACGCAAGTTGCTTCGCTACTTCTCCCAATTGATGCGGCCAAGATTTTACTCGAGAAGGGGAAAGTTCGAATTGGCTGGGTAGTATGTAGAATAAGAGAAATACTACAACCTATGCGGTGCAATAAATCTCTTGACATTGGCCACAACGCGAGGAACTGCGCTAGCACGGACGACCGCAGAGACCTCTGCTTTAGGTGCGGACAATCAGGACATAATTCGTGTGCGCAAAAGTGGAAAACGGATATACATGATGTATGTATAGCTGCTACATTCCACCCAGCATGCCAATTGCTGCGTTTGAAAACATCGTGTTCGGCCTTAGTAGAGATGCGAGCGATAGAAATGAAGTCATAATAGCCATAATAGCAGAAGAAGATGCAATTCATTCTTCACAGTAACTGTATCGGGGTTAACACCAGGCAAGGAATTACCAACATCACAATCGTAATTGCCACAAAAAAAAAATCAGCGGACAAATTCGCCACCTTCGTAGGGGAACTAGCGCATTTATCATCGAGAGATACAGCCGAAGGTATGCCAGAGCCACATTTTTAGACTTTATGAAATGCCAAAAATCTTTTGGTATATAGGGCTTATTATAAAGCATTTAAAAATATCCTGCTCTGAAATTAATTCATCCCAATTCAGTAGCGAAATGGATATACTATTTATTAAAGGTCTGCGTAAATGCAAAAAAATGGCTTCATGAATCACTCATACAAATTTTAGCTTCGAACTCATTCAAATCATTGCCAATGAATTGCAGACACAAACTCAATGTGGGTATTTGGTGCTCAACAGGACGGTAAGTATGAAATCTATCCTCAGCATAAACCGGTTACCACAGCATTAATGTACTTTGGTTTGAATGCACATTGTAGAAAATGTGTGTGGTATGAATGGAACTTGTGCGCAGAGGAAGTTGAATGATGTTTGAGATCACTAATAAATATTCTAGTGCAGTGGGTAATTCGAATGAGTTAAATTAGGCGAAATAGTTAATAAGGCGAATGTGACGTGCAACGGTTGTTGACGGAAATACACAGTTAATATTACATATAAGAATTAAACATAGACGTAAGTTTAGTAAGCCTAATTGTATGTTTTTAAATAAATACATGTGTATGTACATATTACTTGTATCAAAATTAAAAGTAATAAATTGTATAATTATATGTATGTAGCTCAAATCTGTTTTGCTGGATACATTTATATACATATGTACAATGTAAATTGTAACAGGTGGCGCAAAAGTAAACTTCCGATGTTGGCTTGAGCGTATGTTAGACGCGATTGGCGGTCAGCAGCTAACAGCTGATGCACCGTCTGGACTTTGTGCGGAAACATCTTCAAATCTTGTACCAAAATTCGCTGTAAAGACCGTCGACTGATACCCATTTGCGTGGTACGTCGTCTGGTCGATGTCGACGGCGCTTCCATGACATCCTCGGCTACACCAGCAATATTCTCTGCAGAACGGCTACTCCGGGGTCTGCCACGCCTGGCAGCATCTCTTGTTGTGACAGTCTCTTCGAGGCGAGCGGCTAAACGTCGCAGTGTTTCACCAGTAGGCGTTGGACGGCCAGGAAATCTGCGACGAAATCACCGACCGATTATTGGTCAAATAATTAGTCAGCAATATTCCGCGTTCTGGAGCAGTTCTGGATAAGTGCAACAATTTGTTGTTTTTATTTTGTTTTAGTAACAAACGAACAGTAGCTGGAAAACATATGTATATGTATTTATATGTACATATATACTTATGTACATACTTAGGCAAGATCTTGTTGCATGTGTATGTGAAAAAAATGTTAAGAACAATGTACAAATTTGCAGCACTAACCATACATTGTCACGCCCGCGAAAATTTGTTGGTGTTTCTTAATTTGAGCGGTATAGTCGAAAGCGATCTTACGTACTTGTGTTTGCATAATGCATGTATGTATGCATGTGTATAGAAGAAACCAGTTACGTGCACAGGATAAGAAAATGCAATAAGGTACATGTGTACACGTATATATATAATATATAATAATATAATTTTGGCGCGTACACTATATAGCTCAGTGTTTGGCCGAGCTTCTCCTACATTTGTGGTGTGCGTCTTTATATTATACCACAAATGGAGGGACCTACAGTTTTGTGCCGACTCCGAACGGCAGATGTATTTAATGAGAAGCTTTTTCATTGCAGAAATACCCTCGGAGGATTGCCATTGCCTGCCGAGGGGTGACCGCAATTAGAAAAAACGATTTCTATGATTAATGTTTTACTTGCCCTGGCTGAGATTCGAACCTCGAACTCACCTACATGTCAAGTTATAGCACGCACCGCTACCAACTCGACCACACGTATATACTTACATATTAATATGTACATATTTTTAGCATGCTGCCCGTTATGACCCGATGTATGTATGCATGTGATGATAGATCACGATGCAGCAAAAAAGAGTATTCTACAATTTTTGTACATACATATCATATGCATGTACATACAATTTATTCATATGAACCGCCACTTCGTCAATCATATTAGATAGCATTTGTTTAATCGACACATACCCTAGTGCATGAATTTATTAATAAATATGAGCATTTGATTATTTTTATATTGATCACAATTCATAAATCTAGTCCACTGACTTTTTTCAAATTCACACAAACAATGATTTTTGGTGGGTATATTTAATGTGTTTTACTAATACAGTGCTCCACATGAAATGCGTTTTTTAAGAATTATTGACATTTTTACTTTTGTTTATTATTCATTAATATTTAGTAATAAAAAATAAAGTATATTTAAAAAAAAAACCATGCAAATCTGAGTTTTGAACAAACAACAAAGTAAAAATCTTGAAAGTTTAAAAACTGATGTAGATTTAAAATTTTTTGTTGACAAAAGGGCAATTGTTTACTGTGACCGTTAAATTGTTTGCTTACCACCTTTAAATTATTTTAAACTCAACGTTAATAAAAATATAATGTTCAATAAACAGGCACTTGGATTTCGATTTTAAATACAAATCATTTGAAACGTGCGTCACCATTAAAATAAATAATTCAATATAAAATTGTTAATACTTAGCCGCCTCCGTATGTTCATATTATGTTATTAAAATATACATATGTTACTAAATAATGAATTTGAAAAAAAACCAGAAATAAATTTGTTTTTTAAAAAAATCATTTAAGAACTGTTTTTCAGTGGTGGTTTAGTCTAAATAGTAAAAGTTAGTTTCCTTGCGCTTAATTAAATTTGTTGCAACTAAAAAAAGTACTCAGCAATCAGCTGACAAGCTAAACTAAGTTCAACCCAGCCATATCGGTCGTTTAAATTAAGTTTTAACGCCGTTTAAGGTTGACTGAAAAACTGCAAACAGAGTTTAAACTTAGTTTAAACGACAAACTATCAAAAACGAGTTTCAAAAGTTTACACCAAACCCTGAATAATTGATATATTAAGTCTGTTTTCATAATGATTAAATGGAATTACATATGTACATACTTACATACATATGTACTCGTACGATGCTTTGCTTAAGTATGTATGTACATACATATGCTAGGAAAGTCATCAGACTCAAATACCGCGAAACTGCAGGCCGCCGTGGGAAAGTTGTTGACAGGAAAAGCCGAGGTAAATGCCTTAACAGAGTAAATTCGTGTGATACTCCATGACATAGGCGAAATTACCTCCAGCGAAGAAATATGCCTAGGCCTGAATTCTCTAAGTAGCGACATTGATATAAAGGCAAACGACATCCGCTCTCTACGAAGGGCATATGGAGGCACGCAAGTTGCTTCGCTACTCCTCCCAATTGATGCGGCCAAGATTTTACTCGAGAAGGGGAAAGTTCGAATTGGCTGGGTAGTAAGAAGAATAAGAGAAATGCTACAACCTATGCGGTGCAATAAATCTCTTGACATTGGCCACATCGCGAGGAACTGCGCTAGCACGGAGGACCGCAGAGACCTCTGCTTTAGGTGCGGACAATCAGGACATAATGTTAAATGCTGCAACAATACGCCGAAGTGCCTGCTTTGCGCCAAAAAAGGCACGGACATCAAGTTTTTGCAGCGTCTATGTTCTTTCGGTAGACATAAAGGTTTGCGTCGAAGAATTCATTATAAAGATAGTCTGACTTCAGCCACGTCTCAACAAAAACAAAAACGTCGTAGTTGAACAGACGAAAAAAAAACTGGTTTCCGAAACATGCAGGCTTGATTCCAATACAAGCCAAGTGGAAATTTTCGCGCACTATATTTGTGGTTGCGTACGATCAATCTTATTTCATATGAGCAAGGCATTATTAAATTAAATGAATAATAAATTAAAAGTTCTGATAACTTTGCAATAGCCACTGTCTCAGTTATTGAATTTTTCACAAACATGTGAATACACAAATGAAGCGCTATAGAATACGAGTAGTATATAAGAGTTTGAGTAAACTTGACGAGCAAAAGAAATAAACACGTCGGTGAAGCATGATGATCTAATTTGAAGTTCTCTCTTATTTCAGCTACACACTTTTTTTAGAAGCACATGCTACTTACTTAGCTGCGGGTTCTCTAGACCCAACAATAAACTTCGGGAGCTAAAACTTGTCTATATAAGTTCTTGTTTATTGATCAATCTCTTTCATAAGATTTTGCTTATTTTAATTTTTTTTTATCAGGTTAAGAATAAAAAAAATATTTTCAAGCAAGCTTCATAACAATTTGTTTTTATAGAACTGCACGATATTTGGTGCCAAACACCACGAACGCCGCATGACCTCATATACATAGATAACGTGCCCAATCAGTCTGGTATATAATTACAATGGCGGAAAATAGCTTTGTTGGTTTGAATTTTAAAACATATGCCCGATTGAATTTTGTAGAAGCCTTCAACAAAGAGTTTCGCAATCCTAAACCTTACAGATTACAGGGCCTGTGAAAGTAGAAGGACCAGCAGAAGCAACGGCTCATTGCGTAACCAGAAGCAGAAGAACGGAAGGGAAGCTCGGTGAAATGAAAACTACGCCCTAATTGAACCTAAAGTTTACGGATAACATCTCATTTCCCTTTAACTATATCCATCTCAATTAGATAAAATCTTAAAATATATGATATTTACTGCTTTAACCGGTTAAAATTAATAATTTTAGTGCCGCATTCAATTGTGTTTCATCTCTATATATTCTTTCTTGATAAAATCATGTACATAAGTCCAATCAACTTTTTCATCATCGCGATCTGTTATTATTGGGCCTACATTACAAAAACATCTTTCTGAGTCCACTGGCGTTGCTGGCCTGCAAAAAAAATTTGGTCGAAGTGTAATAATTGCATCAGCTCTTCCCCATACTCTCTTTCTTTTTAGTCTCTTTTCCCCTAAACCAAAAGAGGAAGCTTTGTCCTGGCTGATTTTGTGTAAAATTCTCGCCTGTATAATCCTTTGCAACAAACGTTGCTATTTCTTGCTGAAGAGTTTTACCAGCTTCATTGGCCTCGATACTATCTTTCTTTTTTGTCTCTTTTCCCCGAAACCAAAAGAGGAAGCTTTGTCCTGGCTGATTTTGTGTACTTCAGTAAAATTCTCGCCTATCTGATCCTTTACAACAAACGCTGCTATTTCTTGCTGAAGAGTTTTGCCAGCTTCATTGGCATTTGATTGGGAACTCTCTTTCTTGAACGAGGGTCCAATATAGTTCACCTTTTTCCATTATTTTTAGGGTTTCGTTGTTAAGTGTTTCTGTTGGTCCATTTGCCGTGTTCTAGGTGTTGAGTTTTCATATGTCGATACCGATTTCCATTTGTATATCTGTTGTAGCTTTTTCGACTGTTTTCAATAATCTTTGTAGGCTTGATTGTGTAAATGCGTAAAGTTTAATGTCATCCATGTATACTTAGAAAGTGTCTTATTTTGTGTAGGTTTTGTTTCTGGTTTTTTATGGTGAATCCGTAGCCTGATTTATAAAGTAGGTTGGAGATAGGGTTAAGGCATAGGCAGAACCATAATGCACTCAAGGAGTCTCCTTGGAAAATGCCGGTTATTATTTTTATTAAATCGGTAGTTATATGTTCTGATTCACTTTGTATGTGAATTCTTGTCTTCCAGTTTTCCATATTGTTCTGCAGAAAGTTTATGTAGTTAAGGTTTATTTTGTATATATTGAGTACATGTATGAGCCAGCTGTGTGGGTTTTATTCGAATGCTTTTTTGTAATCTATGTATGTAACATGTGTGTAGATTTCGTTGTTCATTTATTGCTTGTTCTGTAATTGTTTGGTATATGATGAGCTGTTCCTTGCAACCTTGGCTATATTTTCGGTATTCTTTCTGTTTGTTGGTGAGTATGTTGTTTTGCATGAGGTGTTTGTATATTTTTTTAGTGATTAGTGAGGTTACTATTTTATATAGCGTGGGCAGGCATCAGGGGCGGATCCAGAACGATTTATGAGGGGGGCGTATGAAAATTGCTATAGACGCTTTTCGTGAGACAAATCAAATTTTTTGTGGCCGCTACCTTTTCTTATAATCATATGAAAATTTTCGTATTTTTTAAATTTCATTCAACTGTAATTGATTTGGGTGTGCACTAAAAATTTATGTACATATATTTGACATGTATAGCTGATATAGCTTTTCCTTGCAGCTGTTTGGACTTTGAAATCGAAGTTAAGGTTTCTACAGCAAGATGTTTGTAAGTTTAACTGCTAAACACACTGAGAGAATGGTTCATTTGCGTAACAGGGGAAAAACAAGAAAGTGAAAAGGTCATACGAGTTATGTGACATGCAGGAGACGTCTTATGTTCCTTTATCCAATTTGGCGACTTTGAACTAACTTTAACGGCCTTATTAAATAAAGTACTATTTATGCTTCGGGAGAAACAAAAGTAGGCACTATTCATAATTTGTACTAAAAATCATTTGAATTCGATTGTTTTCGAAAAATTCAAAATATGTAAAAAAAAAAAAATCTCGAGTTCTGGGGGGGGGGCGGGGGTATTCCCTATTTTTTGTTTTGTATATATTTTTTTGTTTTTGTTGTGTTTATTAGTTTATGTGCATTGAGTTCAAGTGCTGTTGTTGCGTATATGACTGTTTGGTAGTCCTCATGATTTTGTATCTGGTCAGTAAATGTGTGTATATTTGCAATACTTGTGTTGACGAGATTGATCTGTTTTATGGTATTGTGTTTGAATATGAGTTTTCTAGTGAGAGGTCTGTGTTTTGCCATTTTATTATGTTTTCGGCTCGTTTTTCACTGACTGCTTCTATTTCTTCGTTAGTGTTATTGGTGTTTAGTAATTCATTTGATGTTGTGTGGCTGTGTTGGGTTCTTGTCCCCATTATTTCCGTTATCATTCATTTCGATTGTTTGTGTTTGTTGTGCATTTGATGGGCTGTTCGTTTGTGGTCCTTGCGTGTATAGTTGTGGTGCTACTATTTGCTTTATATTTTCCATTTCAACGGCCGATAGACGTTTATTGACGAGAATGGTCCTTTTTTGGTCCATTAGCCTTTGTGCTGTGAGGGTATTTTCAAATTGGCGGTATTCTATGCGTTGCCTTGGATTTCCAGCCTTTGTGGCTGCAGGTTGACCTTGCGAAACACTTGGGGCTTAAGGTTGTATTATCGGATTGTCTTCGTAATCGGGCTGTTGATTCCTGCACCGGCCCCGATCTTGGCGGTGCTCGTCCAAAGCTTGTTTCCTATTATTTGGAACCATTTGCACTACTGATATTTTTTTTTTTGCTTATCTCAAACATTTAACATTCGTCCCATAATAAAAAAAAACACTTTTAAACTTAACCGCGTAAAACCTATGTATTATGCTAATGGAGAATGTCAATTAAATAAAAACGATGCAATGTTACACAACAGCCACCAGTCTGCGCATTTAAATTAAAAGTATCGAAATTTGAATAATCAGAAGCTTTTTTCTGATGTATTACGACAAATGTTAGTCTAAATATGAAGTGCGACTGTGTGAAAACGGAGCAGTACGACAGTTATAAACGACTTTCACTGATTGCTGCTCAACTACGACTGACTATTAGATAATATATACAGATGACAAAGCGATATATTACAACAGCTCATATTAACAGTATTTTTAGATGGCTCAGCTCAGAGAACAGTTTGTTAATGTATGCTTACAGAATTGCTTACTGGCTAGAATTCTAATGTTAGCGTTGTATGAAAAGGTTATTAAACCTATTATCCTATATTGAGTTTTTGTCTATTGGAACTCTACTTCTACCACTTTACTCTAGCAAAGAGCTCGAAACTGGTGCAGAGTTGCGCCTTGATTGGACTCTGTGATGCTTGGTATTATACATGTGGACATCGCAGGGAAAGGTGCCTCTTAGTGCCTTGCTCTGTCAGCAGGCTGGCTCTAAAAAGTTCTAAAACAATTTGAGTGAATTGTAATTTACATTTCTAATAGCGTAGATATAATTTCTTTACTATTTAATCAGATATTAATTCTTAGTTACTTTTTTGATTCTTATAAATTTGACATACATTCGATTATATGGAAAACTATCGATGGCATCTCTAGAGTCAAAACCATCGGTAGTACCGATAGTGTCATCGTCAGTCAGCTCTAGTTTACTACTAGTTTACGACTGCAGAAATGGTTTACAGATTTCCAACGATCCTTTTTTGCCGTCGCTTCGATTCCGACTAATTAATTTTCAGAAGCATCAGTTTAAGCAGCAGCAAAAGCAGTAAGAAATTTTAGAAGTTTTTAAACGCTGATTTTTCTTATTTCAAGCTTATAAACAATTTGTAGTCAGCAACTCAAACCCTGTTTTCAAACGATTTTTTCATGTTTGGGATATAGGCCAAGCCAAGAAGTTAATATCCATGCGTTGCAGCGTCAGCACTACTTTAATGCCGTCTAGTAGCATTTATACAGCTTTTTACTTTTTGGTTATTCGACTGACGACTGAGGGTTTTCACACATGGTGGAGTTTTTCTAAATCCGCCAAAAGAACTCAAATTTTTACATGGAGAAGAGATGTCTTTCGGAAAATGATTCGTTGAAAGTTTTGGTCGTTGGTTGTGTTTTTTCTTTGGCTTTCAGCTAGGAGTTTTCGATTTTTAGAACCTTAACGCGTCATTCACTCACTGATTTATTCGTTTCACATACCAAAACTTTCCTTTAGTGGGTGGCTCCGTGTTACTCGAAGGTTAGGAAGAGGGTCATTAACTTACAGAAAACTTACTGATGGTTTTAAAAATAATTATTTTAGATTCTTTATCAACGCTTGGCTTAGATATTTCTCGGTTTCAAGATTTCATATTTCAATCATTTTTAAACGAATTTATGAGTGAAATGTTGACCAATTCGGATTTAATTTGGTTAAAAAATAAGTATGTGTGTAATGTGAGAAATAATACCAAATTTTAGGCGAGAGACTTGCTCGTCGAGACCGGATTTCAAGAAAAACCTAGCACTTTTCTGGTTATTTCAGGAATGATACATAATTTAAAATGTTTTAACTAAATTACAATAATTGAATCATAGGTGCTGTTTTTTGTTCTCGCAATTTCATCAAGTTCTTCCTTTGCTGCAACGAGACGATCACAGTGTACGAGATACTAGACAGCAAGTGTAGTAAATTTGAGGCTTAAGTTTTTCACCAGAGCGTCAGTATATACATACATTTTTAATCATAAGAAAAAAACGAGTAAATATCGATATATAATTTTTTAATTATCCTGAAATTTTTCTTTTGATATCCATATGTTTCCGTGGTAAATTTCTAAAACTTTTATCTAATTTTATTTAGTTTTAGAATCGCGTACAAATCAACTTCCTCAAATGTTAGAAAAAGATCCAAGTTTTTTACACTGTGTTGTATAAAATAATAGCGAATATGTCATATATGTATATACATTAGGATGACAGTTAATTTCGAAAGTGATATTTTCTTTGGTCTCAGTATTTTTTTGTGTGTAGTTTTATTTAAAAAAAATTCTAGTAAAATTTCAAGGTCGTAGGAAGAGGATTAGGGGGCGCGTCGGCCCCCCAAAGTTACACAAAATACGCTTTTTCACGCAAATTCTTACTTTGACTGCTTGTAACTTTCTCTGTGTTTTTTTTTTTTAAACATTACTGGCGAAAGATGTTCATTAATATGTCTACAATAACATCTGTCAATAACATTTTTGTCTAATGTTAATATTTAATGAAAAAAACTTAAATATAGGAGAAAAAGTACGCCTCAATGTCGATTTATTATACTTAAATAAAACTACTTATGTATATGATTTCTCTTTTTATTAATATTGTTTAAAGCACTTGAGACAATGTCTTTTTATTACAGTCCGGAAACCGATGGCGGTAATCGCTAACAATTTTTAAAACAAATTGTTTTTGGCGTTCATTTTTGGTAAATAGTTTATTATACTCTTCCATCAATTTAACCCCCCTTTCGGCAGTGTCATTTGTAACATTTAATTTTTTCATCAGTTCAGCCGCTTTACAATAAGATTGGTCCTGCTCCCATTTGTCTGGGTTTAATTTAAAAAAATCAGTATTTATTTCAAATCTTTCAAATAATGCTTTTGTTTCGGCAGAGACGAACTGTTCAATTCCGTCATGGAATATTTCAACGATTTCTCTATCATTTATTGTAGCTCGCTTTGTGTTTTGCTCTTGTTCAAAATCATTTTCCAAAGCCGCCACCATTTTTTGTTTTGAAAAAAGGGATACGTTGCTGTCAAACAATGCAAGACCAACCGCCTCAGGGCTTAAATACCACAAGTGGTTCCTGAACTTTTTAAGAGCAACATAAGATATAGCAGCATCAATTTTTTTGAAGTTTTCAAGTTTTTGTAAAAATAAAAAATCTTCATATGGCGCTTTAATGGCCAAAGGAGCAGAAAACCACGCTTCGACATAGACTTCAGCAATAAAAACACAAATTTGACGAAGCCCATTTAATTCAGTTGCTGAAAGCTGGAACTCGTTACGGAATAAAAATATTTTTAGACAGTAAATCGCTTTTGCCATCCACCTTGCATGGTGAACAGCTCCTGGCGATCGAAACATTAGGCTGTTTGGATGTGTCTTTTCTGGTTTTTGACCCAGGAAGAGCAAAGTGAGTTCCAAGAATTCTTTATAGTCTTCCCTGGGTTGTTTTTCTTCCAAGATATTATTTACTGCACCGATAATGCGAACAGCAGACTCTTTCATGTACGTCTTGACAGTTGGATCGTTGATGCCATACTCATAGTTTTTAGCATCAATCTTAGCCCAAGCATTTTTAAATTTCTCAAACATTTTAACGTTTGGACTTCCATAACAGCTTATTTTTTCTTCGAAAACGCATCTTAAAACAATCTCGTATATATGATGACGGCATGGTAACCATAAAAGTTGTCTTTGTAAATTATTTTCAATTAACGTTCAGGTACCATTGAAACGCCCAGTATTGACCGCTGTTGTATCAAACACTAAAGCTTTGATGTGATTTTGCAGACCATATTCATAAATAGCATCGCATACAGCGGATGCCGGTTCTTTTCCAGTACCGGAATCAAGTGCAGGTATTTCAAGAAGCTGTTCAACTTTACCGCTCGATATTATTATAGGCAACCTATCAACTTTATCATTTCCCGTCAGCGCCGGCAAAAGTTTACCATCCCAATGAAGGCAGATAGCGTCGAGCTCATTTAATTTTAATTTATTTTTTAATGCTGAAATTCTTTCTTCACGGATTTGTTCCCTTTCCTGGTGTACAGACGTTCGGTTTAAAATATAATCTTCAACATTATTACCCAGAGGCTCAACGACTGCGCTTATTAGATGAACTGCATTTCTGTCACTGATTTTACAGACATCGAGTGCGGCCGCCAGTTTTGGTGTTAGTATTTTATTTGTTCCCCTACATTTTTTGGCTGGAGGTTGACTACAACGTGGGTCACATTCCATAACTGGAAAACTGTTATCATTCTCTGAAGATTCAGATGACAGCAACTCTGCAGTTTCATCTAATAAAAACGACTTAATTTAAAGAAAATAAAAAATAAACAATAACATACAACGAACCAATTAATGCAATTTCACGATTATTCCGCTCCACTTGTTGTAATAAATTGTTGTTGCGTTCTTCAAGTCGGCACTCTCGGCGTACTTCTTCGTAATCGATACCATACATAAAGCCTGGGCGCCCCGTTTTTCGTTGACTTATCAAGAAATCAATATCTTCTTGATTCGACATTATTTTTAATGCACTTGCATGCGCCACGTCAAAAAGCATATCCAATTTTTCTTTCCACGTGTTTACTTTGCTCTTATGGAAATTAGAAGTCTTCTTTGAATCTTTTTGAAAGCTTTGCCATTCTTTATACAATTTCTCTACATTTGTAATGCAGTGTTGTTTATCCTTGACCGGAATGCGGGCTTTTTCCCAGAACACGAATAGTTCTTTTACAACTAAATCTGAACTTTCCCGTAATTTTTTTTTTACTACACGTAAATTGAAAAACAAAACTTTCAACACTTCTATATTGGAGGGTAGTTTACTTCCCGTTAATGAGTTGGTACAATAACCAATTAAATATATGCGTTCACGTAAATTTCTAGCAGACATTTTCGACTTTTCACATTCAAATATTCACTTCGAATGATTTTTTTGCAAATTTAATGCTATTAAAAAATGTTTGCGGCTGCTGCATATAACTGTAAAATAAGAATCTATTTTCCGAGAAACATTGGTGCTGATTTTTTGTCGGTAGCTTACGCAAGCATTGAGAATAATATTGTTGAGGTTGTAACGGGAATATTCTCGGTCACAATTGTCAATATTATAGATCGCTTCAGCATACAGGCAAAAAAAATTTGAAGCAAACTTTTAAAGACAATTCTTACACTTGAAAACAAAAGTAAACAAAAAAAGTCTGAAGTTCGGACTAGCGAGGTCTTAGTGTATATAATTGTTGAAGCTTCTCTTACGTAAATCATAAGGAATTTTCTATATGAATCTTTAATTAAATAAATCTGAACAAAATCCAAAATTTGAATCATATAAGTAATTTTATTTAAGTATAATAAATCGACATTGAGGCGTACTTTTTCTCCTATATTTAAGTTTTTTTCATTAAATATTAACATTAGACAAAAATGTTATTGACAGATGTTATTGTAGACATATTAATGAACATCTTTCGCCAGTAATGTTTAAAAAAAAAAAACACAGAGAAAGTTACAAGCAGTCAAAGTAAGAATTTGCGTGAAAAAACGTATTTTGTGTAACTTTGGGGGGCCGACGCGCCCCCTAATCCTCTTCCTACGACCTTGAAATTTTACTAGAATTTTTTTTAAATAAAACTACACACAAAAAAACACTGAGACCAAAACAATAAAGAAAAAAAAACTACTCCATACATTTAATTGTCACCCTAATATACATATATATTTTTATATAACAACTGATCCATTTTTCACTATAAAAATCGAATACGTTTTTATTTGAAAGATAATGTTCTTGAGAATGTTGTGTACTACTTTACTTTTGCACAATATATACGTTTTATTCTTCCACTAAATCGTTTACCAATGATAAAGTTAATACTTCAAACAATTTACAAAACAACATTTTGAAGTATATGTAGTTAGACTACTCCACTTTAATGACAGCATCTTCTATTTTTTATACTTCTATTCGTGTTTTATTAATTTTTGCAATAAAGGCTGCTAATATTTAATATCGCTCACAGTGGCGAACTATCAGTCAAAGCGATCAAACGTGTTTTCGTAGTGATTATTCCCACAACTAATACATAAACCGTCCGAATACGAGATCTTAATACCTAGAAAAAACTAAATAGTTACTGTGAAACAACTAATCAAATTAGTCAAAGCAAAGAACAAGTTCAACATGAACGAAGCACCTGATTTACATATAAAAAAGACATTATAGACAATACTAAGGAGTTTACAAACAAAACAAATGGACCAAAACACTTAATTATCAAACGAATAAACTCTCGTCAAAGTATCACCATTCCTCATAAAAAAGTGATCGACAGTGTATGTGATGAAGTTAATACTTGCACTAAAACAAGAAATGATATTCTCCATATAAAAACAAAAACCACAGCACAAGCAAACAAATTATTTAAATTAACATCACTCTCACCATCAATCAAATTCGAGGTAACTGAAAACCTGAATCTAAACTACACAAAAGGCGTAATATACAACAACGACTTGAGAGAAGTAAGCGAGGAAGAAATTCTAAGTGAACTAAAAACGCAAAACATAATCGATGTTAAGAAAATTCTTAAAAAACAGAACGACCAACTAGTGGATAATGGACTAATAATACTTACGTTCTCAGCACTAAAATTACCAAAATCCATCGGATACCAAAAAACATATTTACGACGATACATCCCCCTTCCCCTCCATTGCAAAAATAGTCGCCGTTTCGCTCACCCAACAAAATACTGCAAAAGCTTAAAACTTTGTGCAAACGGCGGAAAAAACTAAAGAAAAATGCACAAAACCTCCAGTATGCAACAACTGTGTTTCAAAGAAAAACGAAGAAATTACTCACTCAACGTATAACAAGACTTGCCCAATATTCGTTATGCAAAAAGAGATCCCAGCAATAATGACCCAACAGAAAGTCGGCAATAAAAGAGCAGCAGAAATATACAAGCAAAGGCACAACAACACATTATACAGCAAAACTCTCCGATCGCAAGTTACGTACACCACAGAAGAAGACATGCGACTAACATCTCAAACACTCACTCAACCCAACTCTCCCAACAAAACAGAAACAAAAAACACACTCCAACATATACCGACGAACGCAAAACATAGTAACACCACCTACGCAAACAGCATTGACGCGAACAAAATATCCAAGTAAAATATAACAGATAACACCAACAAATTCATAGAAGAAAACGATTTGAGTCTATACACCCAGAAACCAACCACAAATAACAACACCAACAGCAAAACAACTCAACATAGCAAGATCCAAATCCTCCCACGGAATACGTCAAGTCGTCTCCGTACTCAGTTCAAAACAGCAGCAAACAAGAAAAATAGAACAAAACAAACCAAACCCAGCACACACGACAGCGACTTCAGTGATGAAATCGACCTACATAGCTATGGATATGTAAATTATGGATAAATACCTATTAAACTTCTTACAATGGAACATTAAAGGATATGTAAATAACTATATAGAATTACAATTATTAATTAAGAAACACAATTTCAAAATAATATCACTTCAAGAAACTCACATACACTCACTAACAAATATACCAATACCAATTCACTTTAAATTGTTCACTTCTGTCATAACCAATTTATTTGGAGGTGCAGCATTACTAATACATCAATAAATCCAACACGAACTACTAACCCAAAGTAATGACTATGACAACGCAGCTATTACAATACATTCAAAACAAAAATTTACTATTTACTCGACGTATATTCCACCCAGTTAAAAATTATATTTAACCGAACTAAATAACATATTCAACCTTTCCACACAATCGACACTAAAAACATGTGATTTTAACAGCTGGCACTCCAGTTGGGGTTCCCAAAAAGACAACTCTATAGGAGTTTAGCATCACCCAATTTAGCCCTTCAAACTTCTTGGAAGACCGAACCTAGCCTCTCGGCAGTGACCATTAACCGATCATTATCCAGATATTTCCCATTAACGATATTGATCACTCAATACCTCGCCAATAATTCAACTTACGTATAGCAAACTGGGGGAAATTTCAGGAAATCGCAGAAAATATAAACTTACAACGACCTATAGGTAACCACATAAATAAAGAAACATCAAATATAAAAAAAATTATACTACAAAGTGCCAACGAAGCAATCCCACAATTCAGTTTCACAAAATTAAATAAATCTACCCCTTGGTGGAATAAAACATTGGAAAACTTAAAAAAAGAAAAAAATGGACTTTTCAAGAATTTAAACCAAAACATCACACAGGAAAATATTTTAAAATATAAGAGCGCCAATGCAATATACAGGAGGGAGATTAAACGAACAAAACGAACCGCGCTCTCTGCCCTTACAACCGAAATAAATCTCTCATCTTCACCCTCATCTTCACTTCTCATCTGGTTCAACATAAGAAAATTATGTGGTATAAAGACTAAACTGCCTATTCATTGTCTAATTGACAGTAATCAACAAATCACACGTACAAACAGAGCCGAAATTAATTGCGAATAGATTAGGAATGGTCCGATCAATCACAAGACACTAATTTCTCAGGCGAATTCCAAGACCTCAAAAACCGAACTATTTCACAATTACCAAACTTCGCAACCCAACAGCTCAGCACTTTTCATTGAAAACGACATATCTCTACTAGAAACTTCAATAGCTATAAATTCCCTAAAAGGAAAAACCCCAGACAGAATATAGTATCCAATGATAAAAAAGAACGAATCACCCAACTTTTCAATGCAATACTTAATAAATATATTCCACAAACATATAAAACTAGCCTCATAATCCCAATCTTGAAACCAAAACAAAATAAAACTTCGCCAAACTCATATAGACCCATTTCACTAAATCCGAGCTTATCTAAGGTGTTAGACAAGATAATGGCTAATCGATTAAGGTGGTGGAGTTCAATCAAGCAACCTTCTGCATGCTAATCAAATAGTTTTCAAAAAGGAAAATCTATATCTGATTCGCTGTTATACATAGATCCCCAAACTACACAGTCCTTAGCCACAGGAAAACATATATCCGTAATGTATGATTTTACTAAAGCATACGATATAATTGACAGCCATACAATTTTAGACCAAATGCTTAAATGGAACATAGGACCAAAAATGTATAACTACATTAAAAACTATATGCTCAAAAGAAAAATCACTGTTAAAATTGGCAATACCTACTCCAACACCTACCCACTAAAGAATGGCATACCACAAGGCTCGCCAATCTCCGTCATACTATTTTTAATGGCATACAATAAACTTGCCGACACAATCTCTTTACATAAAGAAATCGACTTCATCGCATATGCCGATGATTTCTTAATTAAAAAAAAACTAAGCAAAGACAAAAGACCCAGATCACCAAATGTAATCATCTACATATTTGCAGAAAGCACGGGTGCAATCCATCACCCCAAGGGAATAACATCCCGTTAAACCAAGTAGATAGTATTAAAATTCTGGGTATTATATTCAACAAACGATATCGATGGAATAATCACATAGAATGTTTAACTAGATCACTATCAAAACGTCTCAATATTATTAAATGTCTAGCATCCAAGAAATTTAATTGTAACACACACACCCTCCTCGCAATTACACATGCAATTATTAAAGCTAAAATATACTACGGCATATACTTATACGGAAAAACGCCAAAAACAGTATTAAGTAAAAAAATAGCATAAACAACTCGGCAATACGAATGTCTCTAGGAGCTTTCAGAACAACACCAATAAACTCAATGCTCTTAGAAGGAAGTATAATGTCCATACACAGTACAGAATACGGATTTGCTAAATTGTCCACAACTTTTCTCTTCAACAATACTTCTCCCTTAACGAAAACCATTACAAAATATATGAAATCAAGGAGAAAAGTACCATCAATATTAGACAAAATAATATCAGTCTGTTATTCAATAAATATTCCAATAATGAACACCAACCAAAAATACAAAACATATTCGATATGGTTATTCAACCCAAACTCAATCAACACCTCACTACAACGCTATAAAAATCCACTACGCCTAATACTATATACATTCAAAAATTTTACGAATTGAAAGAACAGCTCAAGAAATATACATTCATATATACCGATGGCTCAAAGAAAGATGACCTTGTCAGCCTTAGCGTAACCAAACATGAACAAATTATTAAATCCGCACTACTACCACCATTTAGCTCCACTTACAGCGCTAAACTTATTGCTATATTCGAAGCAATATCACACACATACAAACTAAAGGGAAAATATGCTATATGCACCGACTCTCTTGCGTCCATAGACGCAGTAAGAAACCCAAATAATAAATACTATCCATACAGTATTAGGAACTTACTCATAAAATCATATCCAAGACTAAAATTAGTTTGGGTACCTGACCATGCTCAAATCCCAGGCAATGAATTCGTGGACGATACTGCAAAAAAAGCACTTATGAGACCTCTACTAACCATACCGAATTTAAACCATAACAATATCAAAAAATATCTCAAAGTAAGTCAATGGCAAAAGCACAACACCATGTGGGATAAAACCTCATATTGGTATAAATAAACAAACAAAAACAGACAAACCAAATGTAACTAATATTTTCAAACATATACAAAACCCACAACTTCCCCGAAAATCTCAAATAATAATAACAAGAGTTCGACTAGGCCACACTAGAATTACTCACCGACATTTACTAAACAAAAACATTAACAGAACATGTAAATTTTCAGACAGACAAACTATTGACATTGAACATATTCTCGATTCCTGCCCATCCTTTTAACAACAAATACAACTTTACTTCTCAAACAAATCTGTAGTTACATTAAATTAATTAATTAATTTAGTAAAACCTAGAAATTCAATACACACTTGTTATTATACCCAATTGCAACAAATAAGCATTAGACCATAGACGCCAACGCTTAAACCTCTACTTACTCAATTGGCACATTAACCGCCTAAGCGATTTTGGCCGAGGTCAACAAAGCACGCTAGCTGTCCCTATTTCGTGCTAACTTGCGCCAATTGGAAATCCCAGGTATAGCCAAGTATTTTTCCACTTGGTCCTTCCAACGCAGAGGAGGTGTTCCTTTTCCTCTGCTACCACCCGCGTACCGCGTTAAAAACCTTCAGGACGTCATTGTACAGCTCGTACAGCTCATCGTTTTATCGAACGCGGTATTCGCCGTCGCAAAGACGCAAAGGTCCATAAATCTTTCGAAGAATCTTTCTCTCGAACACTCCAAGAGCCCTCTTATCTGATGTTGTCATCGTCCATGCTTCTGCGTCATACAATAGGACGGGAATGATGAGAGACTTATAGAGTATGGATTTTGTCCGTCGAGAGAGGACTTTACTGTGCAATTGCCTACTCAGTCCGAAGTAGCACTTGTTGGCAAGAGAGATTCTGCGTTGGATTTCAAGGCTGACGCTGTTATTGGTGTTAATGCTGATTCCTCAGTAAACGAAGTCCTCTACTTTTTCAAAGTTATAACTGTCAACAGTGATGTGTGATCCCAGTTGTGAATGTGCCGACTGTCTATTTGATGACAGGAGATACTTCGTCTTGCCCTCGTTCACCTCCAGACCCATTCGCTTCGCTTCTCTATCCAGTTTGGGGAAGGCAGAACTAACTGCGCGGCTGTTAAGGCCGATGATGTCAATGTCATCGGCGTACGCCAGCAATTGCACGCTCTTATAAAAGATGGTACCTGACCGATTTAGTTCTGCGGCTCGAATTATCTTCTCCAGCATTAGGTTAAAGAAGTCGCACGACAGAGGGTCACCCTGTCTGAAACCTCGTTTGGTATTAAACGGCTCGGAGAGGTTCTTCCCAATTCTGGAGCGGGATACCTAATTCAAACATTGCGGCATATAGGAAACTTCTTTTCGTATTGTCGAAGGCGGTTTTGGAGTCGACAAAAATATATTGTGTGTCGATTCTGCTCGGGTCTTTTCCAAGATCTGGCGTATTGTGAATATCTGGTCGGTGATGGATTTACCAGGTCTAAAGCCACACTGATAAGGTCCAATCCATTCGTTGACGGAGGGCTTAAGTCTTTCACACAATACACTTCACAGAACCTTACACGCGATGTTAAGAAGGCTAATCCGGCGATAATTGGCACAGACTGCAGGATCACCCTTTCTGTGCATTGGGCAGAGCACACTTAAGTTCCAATCAGCAGGCATCCGTTGTTCCGACAGTATTGTAGAGATGAGCTCGTGCATGGACTTAACCAGCTCCTCTCCGCCGTACTTAAATAACTCAGCTGGTAACCCGTCGGCCCCGGGGGCTTTGTTGCTCCTCAGCCGTGCTATCGCTTTCCGAATTTCGTCATAGTCGGGTGATGGCACATCACGTCCATCATCATTGATTGAGGATTCAGGTTCAACATCGTCTCCAACGTTGTTGCAGCTGCTTCCATTAGACAGTGTGAAGAAGTGCTCCCTCCGTAATTTAAATATGCTGTGGACATCAGTCACCAGGTCGCCGTTGTCATTCTTACAGGAATTCGCCCCGGTCTTGAAACCTTCTGTTAGCCGCCGTACAGTGTGGTCCTGTAGGCAGCGTCTTTACGTTCCGTAGGGGCGCGACACTCGTCGTCATACCAAATTTTCTTTCGGGCTCGCTGAAATCCGATGGATTCTTCAGCAGCGGTATATAGACAGCGAGAATTATGGTTCCACTGCTCGGAAATATCGTTCTGTTGATTATTGCTTTCAGAGAGCAGGAGTGCAAGTCGAGTGGCGAAGTGGGTTGCTGACTGTTGCGATTGCAGCTTTCCGACGTCGAGCTTTCCTTGTGCCCATTTGCGAGCGCTTTTTGCTGCACAGAGGCGCGTGCAGATCTTAGCTGCCACAAGAAAAGGATCCGAGTCAATGTTGGCTCCTCGGATCGTACGCACAATTAGGACACTGGAAGCATGCCTTCCGTCTATCACAACGTGGTCGATTTGGTTTCGTGTCTTACCATCTGAAGACAGCCACATAGCTTGGTGAACCTTTTAATGCTGGAACCTGGTACTACAGACTACCATGTTTCGGGCCCCGGCGAAGTCGATCAGTCTCAATCCGTTATCGGACGTTTCGTCGTGGAGACTGAATTTTCCGACTGTGGAACCCTCCTTGCCCACCCTGGCATTGAAATCGCCAAGTACGATTTTTATATCGTGTTAGGGACAGCGTTCGTACGAGCGCTGCAGGAGTTCGTAGAAGCGATCTTTGGTCTCATCGTCTTTCTCTTCCGTCGGGGCATGGACGCAAATCAGGGATGGGAAGCTTTTAGAATCCGGTTTCGCCGGAATTAACTTGTTTTATAATAACATACGAGTATGTAGGTCATGGTATAAATTAAAATAAAGCTAACGAAGTGTATTTTTTTTAACTGTATTTATGCATCAATATTTGTACAATACTAACAGTACATTGGATACTCTTTATATTTACAGTAAATATGGCGAGGATGGTTTACCCAGCGATAAAAGTATTGACATATTTTTGGAAGGATCCGCTGGTCAAAGCTTCTGCGCATTTTTGTCGAGTGGCGTTAATGTCACTTTAAAAGGAGATGCTAATGATTATGTTGGCAAAGGGCTATGCGGTGGTACCATTGTAATTATGCCCCCAGATAATTCAATATTCGAATCTCATTTAAATGTAATAGTGGGCAACGTTTGTTTATATGGAGCAACCAAAGGTACTGCCTATTTTAGAGGAATAGCAGCCGAACGATTCTGCGTGAGAAATTCTGGCGTTACAGCTGTTGTCGAGGTAATAATTAATTGTTTTTGTTGGTTCTCAATTATATTTGTTTGAACTATGTTAAATAGTACAATAGCCAAGTTAATGTATATGAAAATAACTAGATTAAATTTGTGAAGCTGATACTCTATGGTAGCTTACCTAAGAAATTATACCTTTTTTCTTGCATAAAACTCAATTTGATTTTTAACAATGATATGTGTGTATAATAGACATCTGCATGAATGCAGTCATTGACCGTTGTAACACATTCACATGTATACCCAACATTCTAAGCATTCAACTCACAGCAAGCGCGATGACTGAATGAGTGTGCAGATAGCTGAGATGACTGCGCTCCGTCGAGACAGCCGTTATCCAAAGAGACGCGAATGAGATGTTGAACTACATATATATTCGCATTTGACTGTATGAGACCACATTCGAATGTAGTCTCATACATAAGATATTATGGCGGCGCAAATTTTTGATAAATGGCAGAAGCTACATTATGAAACCAATCAAACTAGAAAAAATGCAATATATTTTATATTACACATACATACAGTGGCTCACTAAAGTATTATGAAATTTTATAATTTTCAAATAAAGTATTATAAAAGTAATTTTATCTTAGTTTCATGTTCCAAAACACAATTTTTAATACATGTAAACATTATGTTTTCTTTTCCAAGAAAGAATACAAACCATCTAAAGCAAATTTATGAGCGTACACCGTTCTAAACATGAACTGACTTGAATTCACATCACATAAATATACGGAATTTTTAATCTTAACGGGATCGCAAATGCGTCGTTATCCGCACAGATGCGCGTCGCTTTTGGCATAATATTACAATCAATCCGTGTGTAAAACTGAGAGGTTTTGCCAGTTTTAACTTTGTGCGAAATAAAATACGTTGAATTACCTAAAAATATGGGTAGAAAGTCAAAGGAAACTACCTTGGAGGAAAGAAAAATAATATTTAATTTACGAAATGAAGGAAAACCATTGAAAGAGATATCTAGTGCCACAAAAAGTATTTTGCAGAGGAATTCGGTAAACTTAGGACAGCGATCAGGGAGGCCTGAAAAATTTAAGTCTCGCGATAAAGCAGTTATTATTAGGAAAATCAAGAAACAGCCACTTCAGCACCAGAAATCAATAAGAGTATCGCTGCGATTAGCGGAATAAACGTTAGCGATGAAACTGTGCGAAGAACGCTTAGAGCCGGTCAATATATATAATAATATAATATAATATAATAATCCCAACGGGTTTATCAAAAACTTCAGGTGCCCCATCAATTTTAAAAGATGAGACGTTACGTTCATATTTAAAGTTAAATTTTCGGATTGCTAAGTTACAAGTCTCATTTTTTGATAAAATGTAAAACTCTATATCATCAGAAGATGTGTCCCTCCCTAGCAAATCTTGAAACGAAAATCGATTTTCTCAAAGAAACCACAACCAGCTTCTTTGCAGAGCAGTCAGTGTCATCCACATGTGTTACAGTTTTTGAAACAATAGGAGCAGATTGGGAAGGTGGAAGTGATTGAGGTGGTGATGGACCCACTTCAGGTGAAGATACCTGTAAGTTAGCATGATCAGAATTGCTTTTATTAGAGAGAAAGCGCGAGTTCAGATAGCCCTTGACGAAGTTAATGAAGACGGACGCTGAGGCGTCTTACAGGTTGCGAAGTTTGATGAATTAGGCACTTAAATTAAGTGCCCGAAGGTCTTTGCCGATTTCGGAAAATCTATTTCAGGTTTCTCTAAAAAATTGGAAAAGTTCAACCTCAGTTGATCTGCATTTTAAACAAGACCAACGAATACCTCTTCCTTCATCTATTAAGTCTAGGACTCTACCAATCAATCCGGCAAATTTTAAATGATCAACCCCATCGCACAACCAGCATGCTACAGAGTTTTTTTAATATTGCAGTTGTCAAAAACGCAGACATAATTTAACAGTATTAAGTAAAACTCAATATGAGAAAAAACAAAGATTGTATTTATAAAACAAAGAAGAAAGCAGTTTGTGGAAGATAATGCAAGTTTTTTTAATATTGCAGTTGTCAAAAACGCAAGACATAATTTAACAGTATTAAGTAAAAACCAATATGAGAAAAAACAAAGATTGTATTTATAAAACAAAGAAGAAAGCAGTTTGGAAGGTAATGCAAGTTTTATAATGATTTAAATTTTGAGAGCTATCAATGTAACGAACAGTTTTCGATGCAGATTATTAAACACCTAAAAAACTAAACGCAACCAGCTGTTTCAAGAATGACAATCAAAGAAGAGAAAAGAAAATTCGCGCAAACTTAAACAATTACACAAAGTTTTAATAAGGAGCAATAACAATGTAAATAAGAAACAATAACAATGCAAATCAACTAATGACTCGGCAATTGAAAAACTAAATTAAAAAGTAATAAAATCAATGCAAAAAATGCTCAACAGATATTATACTTAGCTTTAAATGCGCACAGATGTACCTTCAAATATTTTTTCACTAAATTATTAATTTATATAAAAAGAAATAAACAAATTTTAAAACGAAAAAAATATCACAGCGAAAGCACTATTAAACAGCTTGACGTTTGCGAGTTTATTTGAGTATGTGTATTTTATTTTTTCTTTTTGTGTTTTATGCGTCTTTATTTGATCGGTCGATTTTTTACCACTTTATTTAAGTATACAAGTATATTCAAATATAATATAATGTGAGCCGTTGAGTGTACGAAAGCAGTAACTCAGTGACTGTCTAAGTATGTATGTATATTACATGCTACATAGTATTGTAATGCTGCGTACTTTGTGATCAGAGGCACAAATTTTCTCTCTAATAACTTACAATGATTGTTTCAATTATTCGTTTCATCACTATCTGTGAGTGACAGAGGGTATGTGATACGACATTTGCGATTTTCTTTAACATTGGTATAATAGTAATACTTCCAACTGGAGAACCAAAGATGTCCTCCTTGTCCATCTTGGTATTAAGTCGACTGGCCCGATTTTAACATCTTGTAGGGGCAGCGTCCGAACGTGCGCTCGAGGAGTTCGTAGAAGTGATCTTTGGTCATATCGTCCGTCACTTCCATCGACGCATGAGCGCAAATGAGCGGATTATGGAGAGACGTTCGTCTACCGGAGTGAACGACAGTACGTGATGGCGAAGTCTCTCTCCCACCGAATTTGCGCTCCTTTACATGACAGATGTGGCAAGGGCCGTTCGCATTCTTCTAGGGAAGTGAAAAAATAATCGATTTTTACTTCAATCGATTATTTTTTATTGATTTTTTAAAATCGATTTTATTAATTGTTAACATCGATTTATAATAAATCGATTATATGAATTTTAAATTTTAAATTGATTTTTGCAAATAACGCCATCTGTGCGATGGATGAAAAAATGCGTATGTTTGCTAACGCCGCATCTCAAATATTATTGCCTCTGAACTGTCATAATTATTGCCTGATGAAAATTTAATCAGAGGTAATATTTGTGCGTGGGTATTGATAACATCATTTGCAAATAGGCGTCACGCACGCATGTTCTTTGCATAAATGTTAAGTGGAACGAAACGTTCGTTACAATTATTTATTTTAGTTTTTTTATTATTAATACCGAAGCAAACGTCAAGCTGTATAGTTGTGTTTTCTCTGTGCTACTTTTTTATATTGAAATTTCATTATTTCTTTGTATATAAATTAATAATTTAGTGATAAAAGTTTTGGAGATTTATCTGTGCGCATTTAAAGCTAAGTATAATAGTTGTTGAGCATTTTTTGCATTGATTTTATACACTTTAATTTAGTTTTCAATTGCCGAGTCATTAGTTGATTTGCATTGTTATTGTTTCTTATTTACATTGTTTTTGCTTCTTTGTTTTGCTTTAAACTTTGTGTATTTGTTTAAGTTTGCGCGCATTTTCTTTTCTCTTTTTGATTGTCATTCTTTAAACAGCTGTTTGCGTTTAGTTTTTTAGGTGTCTATTACTGTGCATCTAAAACTGTTCGTTGCATAAATAGCTCTCAAACCTTAAATAATTATAAAACTTGCCCTACCTTACAAACTGCTTTCTTCTTTGATTTATTAATACAATTTTAGTTTTTACTCATATTGAATTTTAAATTATGTCTTGCATTTTTGTCAACTTGATGTGGCACCTGAAGTTTTTGATACTTTGTTTAACAATTCTTTTTGGCCAACCGGGGCATTTGTTCGCGAATTTAAATACAAGCCACATTAAAATAAAAATATAATAAATACCTTAGCTACAATTCCTAATCGTGACACTGAGCCAAAAAACTAATTTTAAATTCTACTTTAAGTATTTTCTACCAAAACGTTAGAGGTTTAAATACTAAATTGAACGATTTATATTTAAAAGGCTTAGACTGTGACTATAACGTAATTTGCTTTACTGAAACCTGGCCTAAGCCACATATTTTTAATTCAGAGATCCTTCCTAATCAATATCAAGGATCGTGGATCACAGCTGATCGCTGATGCTACTGATCGAGCTGTACGGACGTGTTTATTCTCGCTCTGCAATTTTTGTTTTAATTTATAGTGATTTTGCGACTATTAATCATTTCGTGCCTATTTAGGCTTAGAGACAATGACTCTATAATAGAAATTATACATAACAACTTAAAAAGTTGCTGTCATATAAATATATAATTCTATAAATAAAATTCATATTCAGTATGCCGTGTCTTTGTGGGCTAAAAGTTGATCGCAGTCAACCAAAAGTGTTGTGTACAAAGTGCAACGAACTCTTCCATCTAAACTGTGTTAATATGTCATCGGATGACCTTGATTTTCTGCTCGTATCAAATAAACATTTCTATTGTAAAATCTGTACGGTTGAGCGCCGTAATTCGATTCGTTCTCCGCCTACTACCGCTCTCTCTACTGCTGAAGTGTCTTTTGAGCAGAGTGTTAATTTAGTTGTGGATAGTCAAGCTAAACAAGTGACTTTACTTGACATCGCTAAAGACATTGCTGCTCTGTGTTCTCAAAATTCTCACATACTTGCCGAAGTGAAGGCTTTGAAAAACGATAAATCTCATTTATTGCAAAAGTGTGATAGCTTAGCTAATGAAATACAATCTTTGCATTCAAAACTTGATGAGAAAAATGCTGTCGTTTCTTCGCTAACTCAGGAAATAAAAAATCTGCATTGCGTTGTTGCTAACTATGCAAACAAACTCAATCCGATTCGTTCTAGTGTTAGTAACAAAGACAATAACAAAGTTTCGACTGCTAAAGCCAAACATTCTGTATCTAATAACAAACAAACTAACTCATGCCTACCTGCAATAACTAAACAGACACTCTTAGTGGATTTGTCTACACATTCGCCTATTAATGCTTCGTCAACCGATCTCTCTCCTGTACTCACAACATCGCCCTCTAATGTTCTCGCTAGCAATAAGCCGCTTGTACTTAATTCGCCGATTGTTGATATTGATGTTAGTAACGTATTAAACTCGAAGCCGACGCTGACGTCGAAGCCGGGAGTCAGCGCCGATGCACTCATTAATAAAGTTAATGCAGATCGCGCTGATTTATGTGCCAATACTACTTCGTACGCTAATGTTGCTGCTTTAGCTTGTCAGGAATCTGACTCAGTCAGCAACAAAATTCTTAAAGGGCCTAAAGCTATTACTGGAAGCAACCCAAATGCTAATCTTCAATTAGCAGTGCGGCTAAAATGGTTACATTTATCATCTTTTAAGCCGACAGTTAACGCAAGTGATATTGTCGACTATATTTCAGATGCAGCAAATATTTCTCCATCGCTTATTCATTGTTTTAAGTTAATTAAGAAGGATGCAGATCCTAGCTCCTTATTACGATGTAACTTTAAACTAGGTATCTCGTCCTCTATTTATAATAAACTGCTTGACCCTTTGATATGGCCTTGCGATGTGAAAATAAGGCCTTTTCGTTTTTTTCAAAAGGATTCGAGCCCAATAGTCAAGCCGTAGCTAATAATGTAAAATCTAGTGTAAATAATAGCTTAAGTATTTATTATCAAAATATTTCAGGTATGCGTACTAAAGCTAAAGATGTATTTTTAATCACATCACGCTGTGAATATGATGTGTATGTAATTGTTGAGACGTGGCTAAATGGTGACTTTTTCGACGCAGAATTTTTTGATCAAAAATTGTATCAAACCTATCGTAAAGATAGAGATCCTATCAAAACTGGGTGTCAAAGAGGCGGCGGGGTATTAATTGCCATAAAGAGCTCCCTAATGTCTTCAGTTGTTCAGCTTACAATTAGGGACTCTCTTCTTGATCAACTTTGCGTTTGCATTAGCGGTTCATACGGTAAATTATTCATCTGTGTATCTTATATTCCCCCTGGTAGTAATGATTCATTGTACTGCGCTCATGTAAATAATATAATAGATATATGTGAACACCATGAAGATCGGCACTTTTGTGTTTTAGGTGATTTCAATCTAAATAAAATTATTTGGTCAAACCTATTAAATAACCATAGTTTAACTCCAACTAATGTTAATTATGCTCATGAAATTAATTTCTTAGATAGCCTTTTTAGTGTTAATCTTGCTCAGATAAATTCATATGTAAATAAGCTTAATAATATATTAGATCTCATTTTTATTGATGAAAATTTAATCTCTAATTTGACTGAGTGTCATTTCCCAATTTGTAAGTCGGACATGCATCATGTTCCGTTATCTTTAAAATTCGAGTTCTTCGATCTTGTACCTAAGGATAATTTTTATCAAAATACCCGCTCCTTTAATTTCAAGAATGCTAATTTTGACTCTCTTAACATGCTTATATCTGAATTTGATTGGGATACAATTTTCAGTGATAAAAATGTCTCGGATTGTTTCGATGCTTTCCTGCTTAAGTTATCTGAGTTGTTTAGTAAAAATCTCTCATTGCTCCCGGCTAAAATACATAAGTTGCCCTGGTACACCACGAAGTTAAAAAAGCTTAAAAATAAAAGGAATAAGTATTTTAAACTTTACAAAGCAAATAACAATATCTCCTACAAAGATAAATATATGAATTACATGAATCAATTCAATGTACTTGATAAATTTTTGTATAATAAGTATATTTCTCGATATGAGGAAGAGTTAAAAGCGAATCCTAAATTTTTCTGGAATTATGTCCGTTCCAAAAGAGGATGTTCTAATATTCCTACCTGTGTTAAGTTTAACGGTACTTTTTCGGAGAGTGCGGAGGACTCTGCGAATCTTTTTGCTAATTTTTTCAAATCCAATTTCGTAGTTGACTCAGAAAATATGGTCAACCCTTTTACTGATGTTGCACACAATTCCTTAAGCTTTGGTTCATTATCGATTTCTGAACTAGATATCATTAATGGGATTTCCTCTCTACAAATTTCTTTGAAAAATGATATTGATGGGCTGTCTGCTTTTTTTGTTAAAAAGTGTAGTCATTCCCTTTGTAAACCACTATGCCATATTTTCAATTCTTCATTAAATACAGGCGTTTTCATCGACCGTTGGAAATTAGCTTCTATTACCCCAATTTTCAAATCTGGCAATAAGAATGAGGTAACAAATTACAGACCAATATCTAAGTTATCGAATTGTTCCAAACTTTTCGAAAAGGTCGTTAAAGAGAAGTTAGTCTTTGCTATTAAAGGAATTATAGATCCATGCCAGCATGGTTTTGTTGGAGGACGGTCTACTATTACAAATCTTGCAGTTTTTTCTCAGTTTTGTGTTTCAGCGTTCAAGAGTGGGTGTCATGTTGACACCATATACACCGATTTCTCCAAAGCATTTGACACAGTCTCGCACAAAATACTTCTATGGAAACTTGAAAATCTAGGATTCCATTCAGCTATACTATCTTGGCTTAAATCATACTTGTCAAATAGAATCTCCTTTGTTGAAATAGAGAATGCGAAGTCCGATACATTTCTGGCAACCTCTGGGGTGCCACAAGGAAGCATTCTTGGTCCTATATTATTTAATATTTTTATTAAAGACGTTGGTTTATGCTTCAAACACTCTGATTACTTACTTTATGCAGACGATCTGAAACTCTTTCGCAGAATCTCAGGTTCTTTAGACATTCTGTTATTGCAGGAAGATTTGAACTCTCTGAACGCATGGGCTCTCCAAAATAAACTACATCTTAATATTAGTAAATGTTGTCACGTGACTTTTTCCAGGTCCATGATTGCGCACTCTTCAAGTTATTCAATATCAAATATAGCACTTGCCTCTGTTAAAGAATTTCGTGATCTTGGCGTAATTTTCGACTCGTCTTTTACGTTCGCTAACCATATTAATTATATTATTCCTAAGGCGTATGCAAACCTAGCTTTTTTGCGGCGCTATGCTTGTGATTTCAAAGACCCCTATACTAGAAAAATCTTATATAATTCTTTAGTGCGATCGAAACTGGAGTATGCTTCAGTCATCTGGAATCCGATATACTCCTCACACTCTTTTAGAATTGAAAGAGTTCAACGTAAGTTTCTGCGTTTCGCTCTTCAACCACTTCATTTTGAAATTCCTCTGCCACCGTATAGGGCAAGGTGCATGGTAATCAATACTATTTCGCTTGAAGTCAGACGATCCACTCAAAGTTTAATGTTTATTTATGATATTATCTCCGGAACCATTGACTGTTCAGATCTTCTTCGGCTGTTAAGTTTTAATATTCCAAAAAGAACACTCCGTTTTCATAATTTATTTCACATTGATATTCTTAGATCGAATTACTATCGCCTCGCCCCCCTCACAAGAGGGCTCGAACAGTTTAACCAGCTTTCAAGAGTCCTTGATCTTGATTTTGCAATGCCAAGGTCACTATTTAGAACACGCATTGAGTCCTACTATGTAGGCATTTAACCTTCATTTTATCCTAGCTGTTAATTAAATAATAAGAAATTTTTGTTATCTAGTCAGTAAGGTTTGTTACCATTGACTTAAATAAATGAAATGAAATGAAAAAAAAAAAAAAATGAAAAAATTTATAGAAATGACCGTAAGGACAGAATCGGTGGGGGTGTTCTTTTTGCAGTTCATTCTTCAATACCATCCGAAGATGTTAATATCCCCCTCATCGAGTCAATCGAATTTAAAGCAATACGAGTTATGGTAGGAAATGGTTTCTTTTATTTAGCTGCTTGCTACATCCCTCCTAACTCTGACTTATCGGTTTATTATCAACATATTGCGTTACTTAGATCTTTAAGTTCAATGATTACTGCACATGACTCGATGATTGTACTTGGTGACTTCAATATGCCAGGCATATCATGGACTCTTATAGACGACTTTATCGTTCCAATATCATCAAAGGATAGATACAATGTGTTTTAGAAGATATGGCTGAGCTCTGTCTAAATCAGATCAATTTAACTCCAAACAATTTTGGAACCATTCTGGATCTTGTTTTTGTTGATGACGTATCTAAGTCATCTATGAAGATGTGCGAACCCTTGGTTATTCCAGAGGACTCTTATCTCCCTGCGATTGAGGTAAATTACGAAGTTATTGGTGATTTTGGAAATAATGTTGATAAATCAAGTAGCTCAAACACTCGTTTTATTTTCGCGAAAGCCAATTTCAAGAAATTAGATCGAGAATTATCAAAATTATCATGGCCGACGTATAAAGATGATGTTGAACGTTGCGTACAGCATTTTAATAACACTATATTTAGCTTATTTCAAAAGTTTGTACCAAAACGGGTTTGCGTACAAAAGGAGCAATCACAACCTTGGTTTACTAAAGAACTAAAAAATTAAAAAAATAAAAAGTCGCGATCGTTTAAATTGTACAAAAAAACTGGTTTGCACACTAACTATATTAAATACTCAGTTATCCGACACGCTTATTTTGAATTAAATAAAAAATGCTACAGATCTTATTTGTGCAAAGTTAAAAGGAATCTAATAAAAAACCCTGAATCATTTTATGACTTCGTTAACTCTAGGCGCAGAGTGACTAGTTTTCCGTCTGCTATTAAATATCAAAATACCGTTTCTTGTGACTCCCAATCAATTTCCAACATGTTTGCCTAATTCTTCAGGTCAAATTACTTCATTAACTCGCCTCTGAGCAAACCTTATCCTTATAAACTCTGTTCCCTCACCTCTGCTATTATTCCGCAGATATCTTCCGAGGAAGTATTTTATTATTTGAGTAACTTAAAAAATCATTTAAGGCTGGCCCCGATTCGATCCCGACGTGTTTCCTCATAAACTGTGCTAAACATATTTATGTGCCCTTAACTAATTTATTTAATCTTTCTCTTAAGCTTGGGATTTTCCCTTCAGCTTGGAAATAATCATTCATTATACCCCTTTATTAGACCGGGAGGTTCTCTAAGGGTAAATCTACCGTTACAAACTTGCTTGAGTTCACAACTCATGTTTCAAATGGATTCAGAGAATTTATGCACACTGATGTTATATACACTGATTTTAGTAAAGCATTCGACAGAGTAAGTCACTCTTTACTGATTCATAAACTCGATCTCCTTGGTTTTCAACCTAATCTCCTTCGTTGGATGTCTTCTTACCTCATTGACAGAACACAACGAGTTCTTTTTAAAAATAGTTCCTCAACCATTATTCATGTTTCTTCAGGGGTCCCGCAAGGAAGTCACCTTGGTCCGATTTTGTTTTTACTTTTTATAAATGACTTACCTTCTGTAATAAATTATTCAAAAATTTTATTGTATGCTGATGATGTAAAGCTTTTTAGCATGACTAACTGGTGTGAAATAAATTACATGCCACTATACCTTAAAAAATGTAAAGTAATGTGCTTTTCTCGCAGAGCAGTTCAACCAGTTTCTTATGAAATATGTAACCATAACCTCGAACAAGTGTTTAACTTTGTTGATCTTGGAATTACAATGGACCCGAAATTTAATTTTAATCTTCACATAAATGTTACAGTTAACAAAGCCAAGGGTGTTTTTGCATTTGTAAAACGGTGGTCAAAAGAATTCAATGACCCTTACATCACGAAGGCTCTGTTCACAACGTTAGTGAGGCCCATACTGGAATATGGATCTGTTGTTTGGAACCCGCGCTATCAAGTTCATTCCGACAGAATAGAGTCAATTCAAAAACAATTTCTGCTTTTTGTTTTAAGGAATTTTCGTTGGGATTCTCAGTACAACCTGCCGCCATATATAAGTCGTTTAAAACTCATTAATCTTCCTACACTTGCTAGTCGCAGAGAAATGCTAGGCATTGTATTTTTGGTCAAGTTACTGACAGGCTTGATCTCTAGCCCATCTCTTCTTAGCGAAATAAAACTAAACGTTCCCTCCAGAATTTCAAGACATTTCCGGCCTCTCTTTCTGAAGCCATGTAAAAGTAATTTTGAGTTAAATGAGCCACTCCGTAGTTTGTGTCAGGATTTTAACACTCGCTCCGGTTCTTTTGATATTTCAGACTCACTTTTTTACATAAAGAAAACTATACTCAATCCTCTCAATAATTAATACATACATACATATACATATATTACTATTCGATCAGCTGATGAGCATTTGTTCTGTAGCTGAACAGTTTTAGATCTCGACACTTAACAAACCTCTGCCTTTCATGACTCGGCGCAACATATATGAAAAAAAAAACCAAACATTTTTTTTTTTATATATCCGTGCGTCATGCGGATGCGCCCCTCGCGTCGGTCGGGCGGGTATGGAGGGATAAAACCGTTGGGATTATTATTATTGTTATTATTATAAACTCAAATTTTAAGGAACAACTAGTTATGTTTTCTTTTTTGTTGTTGTTGAATTTTCGGACAGGGTAGGAATCTACTGAATTTTTGAATGATTTTCCGTCATCCTTTGTCAAGTTTGGTTTTAAGACAAACCGGTTTCGGCGTTTGGCCTTCTTCAATGTAGTTTTTCGTTCGAGAACGCAAATTCGTTCCAAAATCCATCATTTTACACCCCGTCAACACCAACAACAACAGCCGCTCCTAATTGTGGTGAGTTGTAAAGGAAAATAAGAAAATAACAACAGCTTACACAGCGTAAGCTTAGCTCAGCCTCTTTTGATGATGGCTTAGTTAAGTGTTACGTGGTGGCACAGGTTCGACCCCTGCGGAAGCCGTGAAGAAAGAAGTCTGATGAGGAGATATGGTAATCTCCGAAATAGTACTATACGTTTCATTCATTATTAGAGAGGATCAACGTTATATATTATATCTTTGTTTTGAATTTCCAGCCATGAGGTGATATCAACATCGGGCTAGGAAGGCTTCAATACGGATGTACTTATCAGACACAAAAACATTTCAATGCATGAAAAACTTATTTATACATAGCTCTTTAAAAAATTTATGAAACATATTTTCTTGAAAAACAGTGTAACTATTTTTTTTAAACTGTTTTCTTTCTATTTAAATTTGTAGCTACATATGAACATACATATCTTCTTACAAATTTGTGTAAACTTCATTATGTATGAATGCATTTATTTTATAGTTATTTATTAATTTCAGTAAAATTCAAAATGGATGTATGTATGTATGTACGTCAGTTATTTGCCTGTCCCTGCTTCGGACGACGTCCAGCACCTTTCAGAATCTATCGGTTAACTCGGCAGCGGTACGGAAGTTTGCGTTCAATCGTGAATAAAGGCCGACGTTGAATACATCGTTTCCTCGTATGCCGCTTGAGCTGCCGAGAAGAAGTTTGTTACACATATACGAGCTTAAGGCGGGATAAGTTAGCGACCGCATATTCAGGATATTTTAAACGTCGGCTAAAGCAGCTCTCAGGACCTGTTCACGCAGATCACCTTTCGTTAGAATATCCATCAATACGGATTTCGCTTAATTATCTCACCATCCGCTCCCACGAGCCGCCCTTATTGGGAGCAGCTTGGGGTATAAAGGACCACTCAATTTGGGAAAAGTTTTGAACAATTGTGTCGGGCGACAGGTTATCGATTTCCTCACTTAATAAACGATTACCTCCTTTGAAATTTGTTCCGTTATCGAAAATTATTTATCAGGGTATGAGGTGGGTTTTGTCAAAGGCTGAGGTGAGCTCAGCCGATCCAGGGTCGAGTGTTGGTCCCACTAACCCCCACTGAATAAAACACAGTATTTGCGTGTGTTTATGTCGAACACACACACACACACGGCTTTAGAGTGTGAACAGCCTTTCGTCTAGGAGAGAGAGAGAGAGAGGGAGCGTACAACGGTTATTCTTCGTGATCGTCGGAGCGGCGTTGCACTTCTTGTACAGCGGTTACTCTTCAGGAGCGTCGGAGCGGTAGTGTGTACTCGTCGTACAGCGGTTACTCTTACTAGCGTCGGAGCGGCGGTGTGTACTCGTCGTACAGCGGCTACTCTTCAGGAGCGTTGGAGCGGTAGTGTGTACTCGTCGTACAGCGGTTACTCTTACTAGCGTCGGAGCGGCAGTGTGTACTCGTCGTACAGCGGTTACTCTTACTAGCGTCGGAGCGGCGGTGTGTACTCGTCGTACAGCGGGTACTCTTCAGGAGCGTCGGAGCGGCAGTGGGTACTCGTTGTACAGCGGTTACTCTTACTAGCGTCGGAGCGGCGGTGTGTACTCGTCGTACAGCGGTTACTCTTCAGGAGCGTCGGAGCGGTAGTGTGTACTCGTCGTACAGCGGTTACTCTTACTAGCGTCGGAGCGGCAGTGTGTACTCGTCGTACAGCGGTTACTCTTACTAGCGTCGGAGCGGCGGTGTGTACTCGTCGTACAGCGGTTACTCTTCGGGAGCGTCTAGCAAGACTAGCAAGACTGACAATTAGAGAACCGTCGCTCTCGTAGTCGCACACTACATAAGTAGAGGCTGCAACGAGAGTGGCGGGGACTGATGTGGCCGTGCAGGCCGTGGAGACTATGCGCTCCAGAGAAAGCCCTAGCGTAGTGGGAGCGGAGCTAGGAGAGGGAGGGGAAGGAGCTGATCAGCTCTGGGCCAGTTTGGCCAGAAGAGGATGCTAGATGCGCCCGAAGGCACATCACCACCTCGCTCTCCCAGTCAGGCGGGGATTGGATAGACCAGGAGAGGATGCTAGATGCGCCTGAAGGCACATCACCACCTCGCTCTCCAAGTCGGGCGGGGATTGATCTCTAAGCCAAGCGGGTAATTGGCCTAACTGGGCGAGGATGCTAGATATGCCCGAAGGCACATCACCACCTCGCTCACCCAGTCAGGCCGGGATGAGCTTGATCAGGGGAGGATGCTAGATGCGCCGAAGGCACATCACCACCTCGCTCCCCTAGTCAAGCTTGTGGTTTGGCTCAGCCAGCAGAGGAGGCTAGTTATGCCCGTAGGCAAGTCTGCACCTCGCTCTACTAGTTAAGCCGACCGCTTACCTAGCAAGACTGAACTGACCGCACGCATGTTCAAGACTTTATATGCGAAGGCCGAGCAACTGTTTGAGAATTCGTGCTTGTGTGCGGCCAGCCCGTCCAGTAGCGAACGAAGAAGGGATTGCTATGGTTCAGTTGGCAGCGTATGCACTTATATGTGCGTATGACGGTAGTGGTTTATTGTGTGTGCTGTATGAGCGCATTGTTGGTAGGCTATTGCTACGGTGTACTTGGCAGTGCGTATATATGTATGTGCGTACTGCGGTCGTAGATCTAGAGTGTGCTGTAGCACTGTGAAGTTGGTAAAGCATTGTAACGCAGCAACTGCTACGTTACAGTCCCCCTCCCACTTCGGCGGACGAAAGGCTGTTGTGTTCTGGAGTTTGTGATCCAGTGGATCTGCACTACCTTAGGCAAAACCTAGGTATTATTTACCACCGCGGTGTGCGGCGGCTCGGCCGGTGTGTGTGTGTGAGTATCGTGTGAATTTATTTTTGTTTTTGTTTTAACAATGTATGCTTATTCCTAGGGTATAATTCATATATTCCCCCGTTTTTTTTTTTTTTTTTTTTTTTTTTTTAAATGTGTGCTTATTCCGAGGGTATAATTTTTGTACATTTGTAGATTTTGTAAAATTGTAGATTTGTACATATGAAGATAAGGTAATTCATTTAACATTTAAGCAAAAATTTCATAACTGAGATCTATTCATATATAGATAAAATTTTTTTTTTTTTTTTTTTTTTTTTTTTTTGGCTCAATAATTGAATTATAATTAAGTAATACTTAAGTTTGGTGTTTCAGCTTAGTCCGTGAACCTCATATGATGCTGTTTGCCCTTGTATTTTACCGTTGCATGGTCTGCTCCTTGTCGTGCTACCAGGACTGTTTGTTGCTTGAAGCGTGTAGCCCATCGCCTTTTGTTGCTCGTTGGGCGTTTCAATATGAAGCCATTGAGTGCGTCACAGTCTTTGCTGTCTGGTGGTGTGCCGCTTATTTCGCCGGGGTCCTCTTCGGTGAGGATAGCCAATGGGACTCCCCATTCGACATCATGCAGCGTTTCCTCTGGTTGCTCGCCGGTTGCTTGTTCGCCCTCTGTTTCGGTTATTGTGCACAGGGGTTCGTTCGGTGATGCTGATGCCAGTATCAGTGGTGGTCCGTGGAAGATACGCACCCGCTGGATCCGTGGCTTGTTTGGAGGCCAGGGCACGGCCTCGAATGGTGGATGCCAGGGACGCACTTGCTGTGGCTCATCGGGAGGTGCTGGCTGTCTGCGTTGTTGACTCATTGCGGGATCTGAATGATTTTTTTTCCTGAATCTGGAAAGAGAGTGCAATGTGTCTCGTTGGGGTGGTGCGGATTATCAGGTGGGATGAGGGTGTAAAAAATGTGATGGGAGGGAAAAAAAATCAGGTTTTCCCTCTTTTAGTTTGTGTACGGCTTGAGGTCTTGCAGGTGTGCGTGCGCTGGTTGGTTGTCGGGCCGCTCGGTACTGGTGAGTTTTACTGTGTTTACTGATACGTATTTCTCAACCACGTACGGACCAGAAAATTTTGATGCCAATTTTTGTGCAAAGTTATTGGGAGCGGATGAGAGTGGGTGGTCTCGCTTCATGACCATTTCCCCTACTTTTGGCTTCCATGGTCTTCTTCGTAGGTCATAGTACTTTTTTTGTTGTTTTGCGGCGGACGTTAGATGTCCCTTTATTTCTTTCCATAACTCGGTTATGGCTGCGGGTGTTGCTGGTGATTCTACTGGTACTGCACCTTCTATGCGTATCTGGTGTGGTACTGCTGGGTTCCGCCCAAAATTAATTTCTGCGGCTGACGTTTGCGTTGATTCGTGGTGTGCCGTATTAATAGCGAAGGCGATTTGTGGGATTTCCTGATCCCAGGTACGGTGGTCCGTTTTCGAGCGCTGGGCTATCATAGTCTTCACTACTCGATTGGTTCGTTCGGTGGGATTTTCTTGGGGTGCGTATGCCGCGGTAAATTTGTGTTCAATGTGGTGCGCGTTGAGATATGCAGCTAGCGTCCTACCAATGAACTGCCTCCCGTTGTCACTGAGGAACACATTTGGGCAGCCAAATCGGTAGATGATCCTTTCTTGTAGTGCCTTAATGACGGTTGCGGTGGTTGCCTGGCGTACTGGGACTAGTTCGACCCATTTTGAGAACTTGTCGACCAGGACGAGCAGGCAGGTATTTCCTTGTTTGGAGCGTGGTAGTGGCCCGATGAAGTCGGCCGTAACGATTTCCCAAGGCCGTGAGCACTGCATTGTAGCCATCAACCCCGCTGGTCGCTTTTGTTCGACCTTATATTCCGCACAGCACCGGCTCCTTTGTACATAGTGTAAGACGTCGCGATACATACCAGGCCAATAGTAGGACTGTTGCGCGCGCTTGAGCGTCTTCTTGACGCCCAGGTGGCCTGCAAATGCGGCGTCATGTACTTCCTGTAGGATTTCCTGTCTGCGGCAGGTGGGGACGCATAGCTTCCATTGCGGTGCTTGGGAGAGCTTGTTGTGTGGCACGATGTGACGGAATAGGCGATTGTCGATGATCTGGTAGTCCGGGTTGGAGCTGGATTTCTGCTCTACTTTCTTCATCTTTTTATCATACCAGTCCGCAATGCTAGTATTCACGATGTAAAGTGCGTTTTCTTCGTTATCGGTTGTTGATAGTGGGCATCGGGACAAGGCATCGGCAACTACATTTAGTGCTCCTTTCCTGTATTCGATATCGAAACTGTATTGCTGGACCTCGAGTGCCCACCTAGCCAGGCGTCCGGATGGGTTCTGCAAAGAATGTAGCCATTTCAGAGAATGATGATCAGTAATTACCGTGAAGTGGTATCCTTCCAGGTACTGCCTCATCTTGCGTATGCCCCACAGTACAGCTAGACATTCTTGCTCGGTGGCGGAATAGCGTTTTTCTAGGTTCGTTAGGCTTCGGCTGGCGTATGCCACAACTCTTTCGCGGTCGGAGTGGCGTTGGAACAATACGACACCAAGTCCTTCGCTGCTGGCATCGGTTTGGAGCAAAAACGGACGGTTGAAGTCGGGGCAGCAGAGTATCGGTGCGCTGGTCAGCTTTTCCTTCAGGGCTAGGAAAGCTAGCTCTTGCGGTGTGTCCCATGCCCATGCCTGGCCTTTCTTCAGTAGTTGGTTTAGGGGTGATGCGAGCGTGGAGAAGTCAGCTACAAAACGTCGGTACCATGAAGCAAGGCCGAGGAATCGTCGGAGCTCACGAATATTCAGTGGCGCTGGCATCTCATTTACTGCTGCTGTTTTTGCGGGGTCGGTGTGTATTCCTTCAGAGCTAACTATGTGCCCCAGGTAGTGGAGCTTTTGCTGGACAAAGCTGGAGCCGCTTGAAGACTTCTTGCAAGTTATCCATGTGTTCATCAAATGTGTCTCCTAAAACGATGATGTCGTCCAGGTAGGCGAATACTTTTGGTTGAAGCTCGGGGCCGAGGATCGTGTCCAAAGCGCGTTGGAAGGTAGCCGGTGCGGAATGTAATCCGAACGGCATGACTTTCCACTGGAAAAGTCCCCTTCCTGGAACCGTAAATGCTGTGTACGGTCGTGACTTTTTGGCTAGCGGTATCTGCCAATAGCCGTTCTTTAGGTCAATTGTGGATATGAATTTTGCTTCTTTGAGCTGGTCGAGGGTTGCGCTGATCTGTGGTAGTGGATATGCGTCGGGTTGGCTGGCAGCGTTGAGCTGACGGTAGTCGATGCACATCCTCCAGCTCCCCTGCTTCTTACGGACAAGTACGATTGGTGAGCTGTATGCACTTTTTGATGGCTCGATTCGCTTTCCAGCCAACAACTCGTCGACTTCAGCGTTGATTACCTGCTGCATTGCAGGATTTCGAGGGTAATAACGCTGCTTGAGCGGTCGGTCGTGTTTGAGGGTGATGACGTGTTCTGTGGCCGTGCTAGGCCCCGTTATTTCGTCAAAAATTTCCTGGTGAAGCGATAGAAATTCGGTAAGCTGCTTATTCTGTTGTTCGCTTATATGTTCCCTTAAGGTAAGTGCGGATAACTTGGCAAGTGCACCTGGCTTTTGAGGAGTGGCGGCGGGCAGCGGTTGGCCGTCTAGTGTGAGGACAACACCCTTTTCCCTGAGGAAATCCATTCCTAATATCATGCTTTCAGCGAGATTCGGAAGCACTGAGACCAGCATGCCATTTGTCCGTCCGTTATACTGCATTTTTACTGGGTACGTAAACAAGCTTGATACGCACGTTTGGTCAGCGAGCTGCACATTGCGGTGGTTGGGCTGCGGTCGGATTCCTTTCCCTTTTAGATGTTGATGTATGGTGTTGTTGATATAGGTGAGCGTGGCGCCAGTGTCCACCAACGCTCGCACGCTCATGCCTTCGATTATGACTTTAGCATAGAATCGGCCGTCCATCTTCATCTTCGTTTGTGTGTTAGCGTCCGCAGAAGCCATAGGAGTCGGTGATGCTTTCGCCTTAGGCCTTTTCGCGGGCGGCCTGGATTCGGGGGAGTCGCAAGTACAGTCTCGGGAAAGAATATCGTCCTGACCACATTTGGAACAGAACAGCTTCCTGACTCCTTGGCACTGGAAGCGTCGATGGCCACGTTGTTTGCAACGCCAGCAGGTTTCTTGGCTCTCGTACAATTCGTCCAGCGGTGCTAGGCTGTGTGCGTGCTGCCTGCTTTGCCTGGCTTCTTCGCTCTTCAGAATGTCGAATTCGTCGGTAAGCTCCACGAGCTGCTCGATTGTCGTGAATTCGCTTCTCTTAATGAAGAGGCGATATTCCACGCGGAGGCCGTCATAGATGCGTTCCAGATGGTCTTCTCTACACATGGTCGGATGCTGGCGGATGAGCGTTTGTAGTGCCAAAATATAATCTTTGGCCCGTTCTCGGTGCTGCTGTCTGCGCTGTCGTATGGCGTCTTCTAGCTGGCTCATATGACGTCGTGGCAGAAAGAACCGTTCGATTTCTGCACGGAAAGCAGCCCACGTGTGAATCTGCGATTTTCGCACACGGTACCATTGAAGGGCTTTTCCGCGCAGCAATTCCGGTAGGGTGAAGAGAATGCTGTCCAGCTGGATGCGGTAACATTCGGCTACCTCTGAGACTCTTTCCAGGAATTCGTGCAGCGTCTCGCTTCCTGAAAAATGAACGTCCCAGCGTCGGACAGTATTCATCAGCTCGGCATCACTCATCTCGTTTCGTCTTGATGAAGCGTGTTTCGTCTCCTCCGGTGAATTCTTGGCGTAGTCAACCGGGATGGAGGGGAGCCGGTTTGGCTGTTGTTTAACTGGACTCCTCTCCTCAGCGTAGACCTCCATCTCGAGGTCTCTTAATAAATTTTCCGTTGACTTCCGGTTGCGTTTAGCTTTAACGTATGCGCTCAGTGCGCTGCGTAGGTCAGCGACCGTGAGTCCGTCTACGAACACGCGGTGTCGCTTACACTCTTCAATAAGCTTCTCTTTCTTCAGCATGTATATCCAACTCAGGGAGTTGGCATCCAGCGTGTTGTAGTTATTTTCGCTGGTGCGTGTGTCATCAGTCTCTTGGCGTGTGTTCGGTAGACCCGCTACCGCAGTGTTGGTGCTTGTTGTTGCTTTGGCACATGCGCCTCCGGAGTCGGGTCCCTGCTCGGGCGCCATTTATGAGGTGGGTTTTGTCAAAGGCTGAGGTGAGCTCAGCCGATCCAGGGTCGAGTGTTGGTCCCAATAACTCCCACTGAATAAAACACAGTATTTGCGTGTGCTTATGTCGAACACACACACACACACGGCTTTAGAGTGTGAACAGCCTTTCGTCTAGGAGAGAGAGAGAGAGAGGGAGCGTACAACGGTTATTCTTCGTGATCGTCGGAGCGGCGTTGCACTTCTTGTACAGCGGTTACTCTTCAGGAGCGTCGGAGCGGTAGTGTGTACTCGTCGTACAGCGGTTACTCTTACTAGCGTCGGAGCGGCAGTGTGTACTCGTCGTACAGCGGTTACTCTTACTAGCGTCGGAGCGGCGGTGTGTACTCGTCGTACAGCGGCTACTCTTCAGGAGCGTCGGAGCGGCAGTGGGTACTTGTTGTACAGCGGTTACTCTTACTAGCGTCGGAGCGGCGGTGTGTACTCGTCGTACAGCGGGTACTCTTCAGGAGCGTCGGAGCGGCAGTGGGTACTCGTTGTACAGCGGTTACTCTTACTAGCGTCGGAGCGGCAGTGTGTACTCGTCGTACAGCGGTTACTCTTACTAGCGTCGGAGCGGCGGTGTGTACTCGTCGTACAGCGGTTACTCTTCGGGAGCGTCTGGCAAGACTAGCAAGACTTGCAAGACTGACTATTAGAGAACCGTCGCTCTCGTAGTCGCACACTACATAAGTAGGGGCTGCAACGAGAGTGGCGGGGACTGGTGTGGCCGTGCAGGCCGTGGAGACTATGCGCTCCAGAGAAAGCCCTAGCGTAGTGGGAGCGGAGCTAGGAGAGGGAGGGGAAGGAGCTGATCAGCTCTGGGCCAGTTTGGCCAGGAGAGGATACTAGATGCGCCCGAAGGCACATCACCACCTCGCTCTCCCAGTCAGGCGGGGATTGGATAGACCAGGAGAGGATGCTAGATGCGCCTGAAGGCACATCACCACCTCGCTCTCCAAGTCGGGCGGGGATTGATCTCTAAGCCAAGCGGGTAATTGGCCTAACTGGGCGAGGATGCTAGATATGCCCGAAGGCACATCACCACCTGGCTCCCCTAGTCAAGCTTGTGGTTTGGCTCAGCCAGCGGAGGAGGCAAGTTATGCCCGTAGGCAAGTCTGCACCTCGCTCTACTAGTTAAGCCGACCGCTTACCTAGCAAGACTGAACTGACCGCACGCATGTTCAAGACTTTATATGCGAAGGCCGAGCAACTGTTTGAGAATTCGTGCTTGTGTGCGGCCAGCCCGTCCAGTAGCGAACGAAGAAGGGATTGCTATGGTTCAGTTGGCAGCGTATGCACTTGTATGTGCGTATGACGGTAGTGGTTTATGGTGTGTGCTGTATGAGCGCATTGTTGGTAGGCTATTGCTACGGTGTACTTGGCAGTGCGTATATATGTATGTGCGTACTGCGGTCGTAGATCTAGAGTGTGCTGTAGCACTGTGAAGTGGGTAAAGCATTGTAACGCAGCAACTGCTACGTTACAAGGGCAACGCCTCGCTGTATATAAATAGCTTCAATACCAGAAGAAATCTGACAGTAAAACAAGTAAATATTACTCCCCCACCATTTTCATGTCGCCTTCTCACTGCCGAAGGGTCCACCTTTGCATACGCGAATGGATGAGTGATTGCCGTGAGGCTTGCCGCATGTTACGTGCTAATTTCGGGTGGGTTCGGAATAATCTCGTTGATTGCGACATTGTTGACAGCTCTCATAAGTGTTCGGTAACCATAAATGCAGAAGCGCTGTCTCATCTCATTCACCACTATCTCGTTGTGTTGGTGGTGGAATCTGCATTGGTAGAAATCTGTGATCAGCTGAGTTACGCTGTGATTCCGAGGGAGTATTATAGGTCGCTTGAGTTCTCTTGAAACTTCTCTAGCTCCGCTAATTCGGCTATTCAAACGGACCAGTCCACATTCATCTATAAATAGGTAACATATTAGGCTTTTACTACTATGTCAGGTTGTCGGATACTATCGGCATATTTTCAAAGAAATTGCTGTTCTATTTGGTCTTCCTTCTAATAATAATGATAATAATAATCCCAACGAGTTTTTCCCTCCATACCCGCCTGACCGACGCGAGAGGCGCATCCGTAAGGATATATACAATATTTTTTTTCATATATGCTACGCCGAGTCATGAAAGGCAGAAGTTTGTTAAGTGTCGAGATCTAAAACTGTTCAGCTACAGAACAAATGCTCATCAGCTGATCGAATAGTAATATGTATATATGTATGTATCAATTATTGAGACCATTGAGTATAGTTTTCTTTACGTAAAAAAGTGAGTCTGAAATATTAAAAGAACCGGAGTGAGTGTTAAAATCCTGCCACAAATTACGGAGGCTCATTTAACTCAAAATTACTTTTACATGGCTTCAGAAAAAGAGGCCGGAATTGTCTTCAAATTCGGGAGGGATCATTTAATTTTTTTTCGCCAAGAAGCGGTGGGCTATACATCAAGCCTGTCAGTTACTTGACCATAAATACTACGTAATATTAATGAGGTTTTATCGACTTATATATGGCGGCAGGTTGTACTGAGAATCCCAACGAAAATTCCTTAAAGCAAAAAGCAGAAATTGTTTTTGAATTGACTCTATTCTGTCGGAAAGAACTTGATAGCGCGGGTTCCAAACAACAGATCCATATTCCAGTATTGGCCTCACTAACTTTGTGAAAAGAGCCTTCGTAATGTATGGGTCATTGAATTCTTTTTTCTTCCAGATGCCTTAATTAATAAATTTCCGTACTTAACTAAGTTCATATCGAACGAACTGCCGTATATATCCCTCAGTATCTTGTCTACTGGTACCCCTTCACAATACAAGATGTTATCGCTGCCAAAAGACATGCACTTTTCATTTATATTAATAGAATCGTTGGTGACAAAGACACTTATGCGGCGTTCAATAGTTAACAGCTCCTTTTTAAGCCGTAGTAACTCACTCTTCCGCATCCGGCTATATTCGCTGAGATCCTTTCTATAAATATTGTGGTTACCCCCAATTTCTTAGCATTTTTAAAAACTTCTTTGGCCATGCTTGTTGTCTCCAACTTAGCAACCATACCCAGTTTGTTCTTCTGCTCAAAGACAATACGATTTACTCGAACGTTTATGTGTGGAAGCTCCAGTTTCTCGCGACAGAGCAGAGTTAACCCATCATTCGTTGAGGCATGGGCAGTCAGACCTTTCACTATGACATTCCTACTTCGAAAACTGTCAGAAAAGTTGCGTAGCTCTTTTCAGTCCATATCGTTCTCTTGCTTCAGCTTTTGAATCCCCTCCTTTAGTGCTTTGTTTTCTTTATCCAACATATCCATCTTCTGTGATACCAGGCCGATTTGCTCCTTTAAGCTGTCAATATCTGATTTCCAAGCGTGGTTTTCCATCTTGGCCTCTACGCTTCGCTCCATAGACTTGATGGCACTAAGAATGTCGCTCGCCGCAGCTTCTGGACTCAACTACGCTCTTCCACGCTTGGCTCTATGCAGAGCAGAAGTGGAAGGGGTATTTGTTGGCGATCTTGTTACTTTTGGCATTTTTTTTTATAGGTGGGTATGGATTTTACTAGGTTTTTTCTTTAATCTCTTAATATTTCCGCTTTTTATGAAAACCTTTCAGCTCAAACTTTTTGTTACTGATAATTTAATTCATATGACATGTCCTTTGAGCTCAACTACTTTTCGACAGATGGTGCTGGTATAGGTAACAGCTGATTAGTCCTGACTTGCAGTCTTTTATTATGTTCTGACTGTGGTTTTGAGTTTATGAACAATGGTCAAGCGTTCTCATTGAGGTGTTTAAGAAACTTTGAGTTTAATTGACATTTGTTTATTTATTGTTAATATTCAAAAATGTTTGTGAAAATATATTTGTACTTCTATTTACAAATGTTAAAAAAATATGTGCACAAAATTCAATAATGCTTGCGATGACATGGACCACTGAGCAATGGTGAATGCGAACGCAACTACATGGTAGACAGCGATCGTGGCGTTGCATCATTATTTGAAATTTTTGTTTGTGCAATTTGATTCCTTTTGTTTACAAACATTTAACGAAGGCGGTTTTATAAACCATTGACTGCTGAAAGAAACATTTTTTTCGGCAAAAAAGCGTTCTATTTCTCAACATAATTCAAGTCTATACACTTGGTCCAGCGTTTTTCCAATTTCCATTTATGATTGACCTCTTCATTTGACCCAAACCTCTTACCACCCAGCCTTATCTTCAAGTTTGGAAATGGGAAATAGTCGCATTGGGCTAAATCTGAAGAATATACTGGATGGGGTAGTAATTCGTAGTCCAATATTTTTGCCATGATTTTAAAGTGGTCAACCGGGTACGCTTATTGTCAAGCGTGAGGAATCGCGGCACCCATCGCGCGGATACCTTTTTTATATCCAAATAATCGTGTTAAATGTGATGCTTTCGCTCAGTTGGTTGCCTTCACCCTCTGCCACCTCACGCACTTTCATTCTCCGATTATCCGATATAATTTCACGGATTTAATCGACGATTTCTGGTGTAAGGCCTTATTTTGGGGGACCTGAATGCTTGACATCAATAGTGCTGATATGACAACAACGGAACTCAGTAATTAAATTTTTAACCATTGAAATTGATGGTGCAATGCGCTTATGTTATTTATCGAGCCTTTGCTTGGTTCAGGTGATGGTTTTTTTACGCAAAAAATGTTGCTTAATCAGCTTACTTAGTAGTTTATTATAAGAGGGCAGTACGCTTATTGTCAAGCGTGAGGAATCGCGGCACCCATCGCACGGATAGCTTTTTTATTATCCGATATAATTTCACGGATTTAATCGACGATTTCTGGTGTAAGGCCTTATTTTGGGGGACCTGAATGCTTGACGTTTATTGTCAAGCGTGAGGAATCGCGGCACCCATCGCGCGGATAGCTTTTTTATTATCCGAAATAATTTCACGGATTTAATCGACGATTTCTGGTGTAAGGCCTTATTTTGGGGGACCTGAATGCTTGACATCAATAGTGCTGATATGACAACAACGGAACTCAGTAATTAAATTTTTAACCATTGAAATTGATGGTGCAAGGCGCTTATGTTATTTATCGAGCCATTGCTTGGTTCAGGTGATGGTTCTTTTACGCAAAAAATGTTGCTTAATCAGCTTACTTAGTAGTTTATTATAAGAGGGCAGTTAAAGGCAGCATTGATGAATTTAAAGTTTCTGCTCGGGGAATTCCATTTCGGGAAATTATGAACTGTCAAACCAGTAAACAGTGCAGCAATAAGGGTTGCACGTCCATAAACAATAAAAAAAAGTGGTGTTTAAAGCGAGTTAGACAAACAATTTTTGTATTGTAAACTACAAGGTTATGATAAGTGTTTGACGTTAAACTCCAAAATTGCTCATAAACTCGAGTTAACGGCGCAATCAGAACATGTTATTTGTTCAGCTACGTGCCAAAGAAGATGGCGCTAGTGTTGCTAACAGCGAGTTGATCCTCCACAAATAAACTCAAAACAACAACAATTGCAAGCACACGGCCGCAGACACACCGGCAGCCACAAATGGCAACGAGATGTTTATTTCAATTGTGCACTCACTTGGTTTGATATTCGATTAGTCCTCGCAGCAACACGACCGGATCTACCGGAGAAACGCCACACAAACTTTTTTATCCATTGAGAATAAAATATAATTAACAATTGCGAACTTTCCATCTCTTAATTACATAGTTAGTGTGCAAACCAGTTATTTTGTACAATTTTAAAGATCGCGTATTTTTAGTTCTTAAATTTCATAGTTCTTTTGTTAACTAAGGTTTTGATTGTTCCTTTTGTACCCAAACCCGTTGAGCTACCTGATTTATCAATATTATTTCCAAAATCACCTATAACCTCGTAATTTCCCTCAATCGCAGGGTTATAAGATTCCTTGGGAATAACCTCTTCATAAATGATTTAGATATATCATCAACAAAAACAAGATCCAGAATGGTTCCAAAATTGTTTGGAGCTAAATTAAACTGATTTAGACAGAGCTCAGTCATATCTTCTAAGAACACATTGTATCTATCCCTTGATGAAATTGGAACGATAAAGTCGTCCATGAGAGTCCATGATATACCTGGCATATTGAAGTCACCAAGTACGATCTTCGAGTTATGTGCAGTAATCATTGAACTTAAGGATCTAATTAACGCAATATGTTGAGAAAATACCGATAACGCAGAATTAGGAGGGATGTAGCAAACAGCTAAATAAAAGAGACCATTTCCCAGGGTTGGGCATTTTTGCACTACCACTAAATTGCACTACCACTGTCTATTCAGTGGTAGTTAAACAGCAAAATCCACTATCACTGAAAATTTAGTGATAGTGAAAAAAAATGCACTATCACTAAACCTTTAGTGATAGTGAAAAACAAATTGCACTACCACTAAACCTTTAGTGATAGTGAAAAACAAATTGCACTATCACTAAACCTTTAGTGAAACATGAGCTTTAACTAAATACATTTGAACTTATATTTTATGGCCGATATTAATTATCAACTAGTTTGTTGATAAAAATGTTTCTTGGTATATAGGCGGTATAATTAAACGTTGTCATTAAGCCAGTCCAACGAAATAAAACATGATTTCTTGGTGTCAAGTGCAGACTACTTGAATTGGCAGTCTCAAAATTGCACTGCAGCTCAGTAGTAATGCGATACATATGTTTGTATGAATGTTCAAATGTACACTGGCGAGCAAAAAGGAATGCATGTTTCCTTTTTTGTCCAGTAGAAATATCACAACACCTACGACATGTTAAATAATTACAAAACAATGATAAATGTTCTAAAATGTTTACGTTATATGAAAAAAAAAATCATCATCAAACTTTCAAAAAACCTATGGTAGAAATTGTATCATGAAAATCAATGCTAATATCTGAAAAGAGCAAATATGTACTCTGTTTTGCTCCTCACTGTAAGTACATTGAAGCGAAAGAGTAACAAAACAAAGTGGCAAAATTCGAATGAGCATTTATGCTAGCAAAGGTACATATGTTACATATGTGCAATATCAGTAGCTTATAAGGAAAAGCTGATAAGTCCAGTTTTCAACAAATATTTGACTTTGATGCAAAAGGAAAGGCCACGTTAAGATACGTTGTTGTTTTCATATCTCCTTTAATATTTTCAAAATTGCACTTATCAGCTTTTTACGCTTAACCGACGATATGTAAGCATGCATAAGTTAAGTGTTAGTTTGTACGTTTGTTTGTAAAATTGAACTAATTTTGTACTTGAATGACGCTTGCACCGCTTTCCTATTATAAAAAAAATGTTTTTAAAATAAACACACCTCTTCCTTCCTCTGCGCCAGTGGAAAGACTTTTTTCCTTTGCTGGAATTGTCAATCGATCGACAAGGCAAAATCTCACCGACCGTAATTTTGAAATGTTGGTATTAAAAAAAGCAAATAAAAAATGAATTATGTTTTCCTAATTTTGGTGCGGCATAATTAGAAGTCTACTCAAATATATGGTTTATTTTGAATACATTGCCTCATACTGCTTCAGCTTATACATATATGTACATACATAATCTTATTTTTATTCTTCAAGAAACAGTGTTATGTTACTGAAAAATGTTTATTATCACTAAAGGTTTTCACTATCACTAAATATTTAGTGGTAGTGCAATTTGTTTTTCACTATCACTAAAGGTTTAGTGGTAGTGCAATTTGTTTTTCACTATCACTAAAGGTTTAGTGGTAGTGCAATTCGTTTTTCACTATCACTAAAGGTTTAGTGATAGTGCATTTTTTTTTCACTATCACTAAATTTTCAGTGATAGTGGATTTTGCTGTTTAACTACCACTGAAGAAGTAGTGCTAGTGAAACCTTATTGCACTTATTTTTTAGTGCACTATGCCCAACCCTGCCATTTCCTACCATAGCTCGTATGTATTGCTTTAAATTCAATTGACTCGATGAGGGGGATATTAAGATCTTCGAATGGTATAGAAGAATGAACTGCAAAAAGAACACCCCCACCGATTCTGTCCTTACGGTCATTTCTATAATTTGATATTGATTAGGAAGGATTTCTGAATTAAAAATATGTGGTTTAAGTCAGGTTTCAGTAAAGCAAATTACGTTAAAGTTACAGTCTAAGCCTTTTAAGTATAAATCGTTCAATTCAGTACTTACACCTCTAAAGTTGTGATACAAAATACCTAAAGTAGAATTTAAAATTAGTTTTTTAGCTCAGTGTCACGATTAGGAATTGAAGCTAAGTTATTTATTTTATTTATATTTTTATGTGGCTTATATTCAAACTCGCGAAATTGTCAAATATTAACATTTATTTGGCCAACAGAAAAATAACAAACATTTATATGCAAGGATGAGCATTACTTAAATTAAATGCATTCTAATAATAACTAAATAAAACAGGATTTGCAAAAACACAAATAACAACCACACAAACAAGATTAAATAGCGGCAGATCCGTTGCTCTTGTTTGTAGTTGGTTTGTTTAAGGAAGATGGAATAAACACAACAGCCCACTCGGCTAGCGTAGCACAACATGTAGCGTGTTGGCTCTGCAACTCCGAGCTCCAGGGTTCAAATCCTGGCAGAAGAGGTTATGAAGAATAAAATTTAATTAATTTAATAAAAAGAAGTCTGATAAGGAAATGTGGTGATTTCCGAAATAGTACTATAACTTCTACCATTAAAAAGCTGTTGTTGTTTTATCCACACAAAAATGTTCTATAAAATGGCCTTGAGCTCAATAAAATTGTCAAATATTAACATTTATTAGGCCAACAGAAAAAATTAAAAAGTAATAAAATCAATGCAAAAAATGCTCAACAGATATTATACTTAGCTTTAATGCAGATGAATCTAGAAATCTTTTATCACTAATTTATTAATTTATATAAGAAGAAAAAACAAATTTTAAAAAGAAAAAAGTATCACAGCGAAAACAAAACTATACAGCTAGACGTTTGCGAGATGACAAGAGATACTTCGTCTTGTCCTCGTTCACCTCCAGACCCATTCGCTTTGCTTCTCTATCCAGTTTGGAGAAGGCAGAACTAACTGCGCGGTTGTTAAGGCCGATGATGTCAATGCCTTCGGCGTACGGCGGCAATTGCACACTCTTATAAAAAATGCTGCCTGTCCGATTTAGCTCTGCAGCTCGAATTATATTCTCCAGCATTAAGTTAAAGAAATCGCACCACAAAGAGTCACCTTGTCTACTATCAAACAGCTCGGCGAGGTCCTTCGCAATCATGACGGAGCTGGTGGTGTTGCTCAACGTCATTTTACATAGCCGTATAAATTTTGCCGAGATACCAAACTCAGACATTGCGGCATATTGGCAACTTCTTCTCGTGGTGTCAAAGGCGGCTTTAAAGTCGGAAAAATATGGTGTGTGTCGATTCTTCTTTCTCGGGTCTTTTCCAAAATCTGGCGTATTGTGAATATCTGGTCGATGGTAGATTTACCAGGTCTAAGGCCACACTCTCTTTTTCTTACGAAAAATAGTCTTGCTTCCTTCTTCATCTCACGATAATGCTCCCGCACAACTCGCATTGCGCCCGATCGCGGTGTGGCTCTGTAGGCAGCGTCTTTACGTTCCGTAGCGGCAGTTGTTTTTCCAGGCCATCTGAAATCCGATGGATTCTTCAGCGGCGGTATGCAGGCAGCGAGAAATATGGTTTCACTGCTCGGAAATATCGTTCTGTTGGTTATTGCTCTCAGAGAGCAGGAGTGCCAGTCGGGTGGCGAAGGCGGGGTGTCGCTCGACCATGGGACTTTTGACGGTATGGCAGAAAGTCCCCAAAAAAGTGGACATTCGACCATATCGCACCCTCAACCAAAAACCGTCACAACTCCAAATTTTTTAAAATCGGTTTTATCTCATAAACCTATTCCCAGAATACTTCCCAACATGCTCCGAAAATTTCTTCATCGTAACTATCTTATTTACTGGAAAAGTACGTTTAAAATATTACAAACATTTTTACATACAATTTTTTACTTCTCTTGGATATTAAAAAAAAAAAAATTTTAAATCCTTTTTCCACATAAACTAATTCACGGAATACTTCCCCAACTGCTCCAGAAATTTTTTCGTAGTTACTATCTTCTTTTACTGGAAAAATATGATTATAAAATTATCATCATTATTGTAGAGACTGTTTGTTTTGCCTCTCCTGAACATTTGAGATTTTTTGAGTTGTGACTGTTTTTGGTTTAGGGTGCGATATGGTCGAAAGTCATTGTATGCTAGTGACTTTCGACCATATTTAAAATTTTCTAAAGTGGACATTCGGCCATATGGCATACTGGCGCACAGTGACTTTCGACCATATTTTCAATTTTATTAAATGCATACTTAACAATTATTTTGCAACAGGGCAAACTTAAATTTAAGCAATTGTTATTTGGGTACAATACTTTGCCCTTTTACAAAATGCAAAGGAGTTCTGCGCGAAAGTACTGTTGATGGCGTAGCCGGGGTTTGTCCGGCCAGGGTTATTTTTATGAAGCGCGGCCGAAGACCGCTCACGCAGAAAGGAGTTCTGGGCGGAAATACTGTTGATGGCGTAGCCGGAGTTTGTCCGGCCAGCGTTATTTTTTTGAAGCGCGGCCGAAGGCAGCTCACGCAGAAAGGAGTTGTGGGCGGAAATACTGTTGATGGCGTAGCCGGAGTTTGTCCGGCCAGGGTTATTTTTTTGAAGCGCGGCCGAAGACCGCTCACGCAGAAAGGAGTTCTGCACGGAAATACTGTGTGCCCTGTTCTTATTGTTGAATTTTATTAAATGCATACTTAGCAATTATTTTGTAACAGGGCAAACTTAAATTTAAGCAATTGTTATTTTGGTGCAATAGTTTGCCCTTTTACAAAATGCATACTTAACATATGGCCGAAAGTCCCAACAAAAAGTGTGTGCCAGTGACTTTCGACCACATTCTCAATTTAATAAAGTGGACATTCGACCATATGGTCGGGGCGACACCCCGTCGGTGGCGAAGTGAGTGGTTGTCATTTGCGCGCGCTTTTTGCTGTAGTAGTTATGCTGTTCGTACAACCTTTGTGTTCTTTACATTGTGTATGTGAAAAATACACTTTCAACGTGAACATTCTTAGTAAATAAGGACCGGTGTTATTTTGACAGAGGTTGCATATATCATATTTCATCTTTATCAGCGCTTTAATCATTTACTTTTTTTTTATATATTCAAGGGCGTCGGAGACCATGGATGTGAGTATATGACTGGAGGTGTTGTTGTTATATTGGGCTTGACTGGTCGAAACTTTGCTGCGGGGATGTCAGGTGGCATAGCGTATATATACGACGTTGATAGCTGTTTCAAGACAAAAGTTAACTCTGAATCTGTTTCTTTGTTTCCACTGGAGCTCGATGCGGATGTGAAGCTTGTAAAGAGTTTGTTAGATGATTTTATAGAGAAGACAAACTCTCAAATAGCAAAAGAAGTTTGCTTGAATTGGAAAGAAAATCAGTCCAAATTTGTAAAAGTGTTTCCACATGAATACGAAAAGGCGTTACAAGATTTAGAAGGAGAGCAAATCAAAGAAAATGTTGATGAAATTACAAATCTAAAGCATAGCGAAAAAGAACCAATTATTAAAGATATTGAAGAAACACTGCAAAATAAAGTAGTAGAGCGACCATTGGACAAGATTCGTGGATTTATGAAGTACAAGCGAGACGTTAATATATATAGAAATGCTAGTGAACGGCAAAATGACTGGGAAGAAGTGTATCATTTTCAACATGTTCGCAAACATTTAAAAAAACAAGCAGCTCGCTGTATGGAATGCGGAGTACCGTTTTGTCAGTCCAATTCCCATGGTTGCCCACTGGGTAACATCATTCCTAAATGGAATGATCTTGTCTTTCATAATGATTGGCAAGAGGCCTTGCGTCAACTTTTACAAACGAATAATTTTCCGGAATTCACTGGAAGAGTTTGTCCGGCACCTTGCGAAGGAGCATGCGTTTTAGGAATATCGGAACCGTCTGTAACTATAAAAAATATTGAATGTGCAATTATTGACCACGCATTTGAGCAGGGTTGGATGAAACCGCAACTGCCTAAGCTACGCACTGGCAAGCGAGTAGCTATTGTGGGATCTGGGCCCTCAGGTCTAGCGGCAGCAAGCCAATTAAATCGGGCAGGCCATTTCGTTACCATATTTGAACGTAACGATAGGCCTGGTGGTTTATTGCAGTACGGTATACCAACAATGAAGTTATCGAAAGCCGTAGTTAAGCGTCGAATTGATTTAATGGCCGACGAAGGTATAGAGTTTCGAACAAATGTAAATGTGGGAAAGGATATCAAGGCAGCGATGTTACTAGAACAGTAAGAAAATTCAGAACAATTTAAAAGAAACTCGTGTTCTAATAATTTTACTTTTGTTTCTTAGGTACGATTCTTTGCTACTCACCATCGGTTCCACCTCTCCAAGAGATTTAAATTTAAATAACAGAGATTTAAATGGGATACACTTTGCCATGGAGTTTCTTGAAGGTCAACAGAAAAAACAACTTGGTAGTAAAAATGAAATCATATCTGCAGAAAACAAACATGTCATTATAATTGGCGGTGGCGATACTGGATGCGATTGTATGGCCACGGCTTTAAGACAAGGTGCCAAAAGTATTACTACGTTTGAAATATTACCGGAACCACCCAAACAACGCGCCATCGATAACCCATGGCCACAATGGCCTAAGGTTTTCAGGTAAGATATAAAAAATTAGTTTTATTCACATCAACACAGATTTTATAAAATTTACAGAGTTGACTATGGCCATGAAGAGGTTCGTGTGAAATTTGGCAATGATCCTCGCCAATACTGCACAACAACAAAAGAATTGGTAGGAGAAAATGGCAATATAAAATCATTAAAGACAATTGATGTGGAATGGAACAAAAAACCAAATGGTCAATGGTCAATGTCAGAAATCCCAGGAAGTGAAAAATGTTACCCCGCTGATTTAGTTTTGCTAGCAATGGGATTTTTGGGTCCTGATAAAGTTTTACCATCCGAAATCGGCCTTGACATGGATCCTCGAGGAAACATTAATGTTTGTAATGGACTTTTTGGGACATCGAACCCGCAAGTATTCGCCGCAGGAGGTAAGTTTTACGTAATGAAATTTTTTACAATCAAGCTTCAACGATTATTAATTGCCGAGCATTTTTAAATGCTATGGGCAGTTTTCTGACTACGAGTTGGGAAAATATGTTTCTAAAAAAGTTATCATATTTGGAGAACAACATCTATATGTTTTATTAGGTATACCCTGATCGGTCTACTTTGCAATAAAAGTGATGCAAAAATATTAGTTTGAGAATAAGCCCATTTACCATGAGTATCGGGTGGGACAAGGAAAGCACCCGTTTCTTTTATTAGCTTTCTAATATTAGAAAAACTATAAATATTCTTTTAACTCTTGCTTCCTCGCAATCAATAAATAATATAATAAATTCTGTGGTATGTTGAATTTGAAAATTTTAACCAAAACTTCTTTTACGTTGTGACTGTTGGAATAGTGTTTCAGGACGGGTTGGATGAGTCACTGCTAAGTTCACTTACATATATCTTCAATATTTAATAGAGACCGTAAATAATAATTATTTTCTTATTTTTAATGAAGAAAATCAAAAGGTTCAAAATATCGGGAAACATTTTGAAATATATACATACATGTGTATATTCAAGCCATCTACTAATTTGATACGACTAAAAAATTGTTGATCAAAACATATAAACATTATTTTTAAGAATTATAATTCGATTTTTATTAATAATAATATAATCAATGCACGAGAAGAATATGCAAAGTACATGAAGAATAATTCACTTTACTTTCTGTACACTTCGCTGGAACATTAATATAAAATTAATGTTGGGGTCATAAGAAGCTAAAAATGCCACTGAAAGTAGTACAAGGGGTCCTAACGTTGTTTGGTAGTTTTTCTTGCATTTACTGGTGGCATATAAAAGATTCGGAAAAGTTTTAACATTAACCACAATATTTATGTTTAAAACGTTATTTTGGAATGCTATAAATATAATTTGGAAGCCAAAAACAAGATGTTATTGAAAAAAAATCGAACAACGGTTGCGCACAACTATTACAACTTCTGTGCTAAACTTTTACAACAAAAGTGTATATAATATTTCAGAGTCGGAGTTTTGTGCTTAGTGCATATTTCTTAAGTAAACAGCATACAAATAAGGCCACAAATTAATTATGTGTGCAATACTTCAAATTATATATAACTTATTACTCCGAGGGCAATATATTAAATGAAAAAATAATATTTAATTCATTTTGTATATGGGTAAGTCCCAAATAAGGTCTACCGCGAACGGAAAATTCAAAGTGGTCAGGGTTTGTTTTTATTATATTTCAGCATAAGCTAAATATGTATATGATATGGATATAAAATAGTTTATAGTTTTCTCTAATTATCGACCGATAAATAGGACTTCAAAAAAAGGCTTTTTTGGCTTTTTCATTTGCCCCTTTTGCAAACAAAATATAACATATTTTCTTTTTGTATTGAGCCTGTTTTAACTGGATCCATATAATTGCTGTAATTCCGATATTTGTAGCCTCTTATATAACATTGAAAAAATCTCTAAGAAACTTTGGAAAATGAAGATTTTCTGATTTGATCTAACCCTTATCCTTGTGTCGCGTCCGTTACCAAAAAACTACACATGTTGTGCCTATAAGCAAACATGTCCTCCAACCAAAAAAAATTTTTTTTCAGTTAAGTAGGCATATGTACATCTTTCAAAAAATAAAATAATTTTTTACCGAACTGTTGAATAAAATATTTTATTAGTGATTAAAATTTGTCGCGTCCGCAACCGTGAGTACAAAAATTTACTTAAACAATAATATGTGTATATTAACATATTTGTTTATAGATGGAAACAACCATAAAGAAAAAAAGTACAGAAAAAATTAAGAAGTGGCGAGAAAAGATGAAGGAAAACGAAGATAAGTGGCAGCAACATAAGCGCAAGGAAGCGGAAGTTTCGAGAAAAAACAAAAGGAAAAACTACAAATCGATCGAAATGTGCTTGATGAAAAGCGAAAGAAGGATCGCTTGCGACAGCAAATATTGCGACAAAAAAAGAAAGCTGGTGCTGCTGAGAATGTGCAGGATCCAGCATACACCTGCAAGCAAACGAAGGGGAAAGCTATACATAAGTAAAGTTAAGGCTGCGTTGCCGAAAGACATAAGAAAGAAAAGAGCAGTTCTTAACAGTTTGTGTAAGACGTATAATATAAAAAAGGACTCAAGCAGGAACTGGGAGAAGACACCACACAATCAGAGACAGGCAGAACTAATAAAAGCATTTTTGATGCAAGATGGCATTAGTGCGCAGGCTGCTGGTAGAAAGGACACAGTTCTGAGGAAGGAGAAAGCAATTGCAAAACGTTTTATGCTTATGACGCTAGGAGAAGCATACGAATCATTTAAAATTGAGTTTCCCTTTGAAAACGTAAGCAGAACTTTTTTTTTTAAATCGAGACCTTCATACGTTCTGGTAGCTAACAAGTAACCTCATAATATGTGTGTCTGTAAGTACCATGCTAACTTTAACTTTTTACTGGAAGGCTGTCAAAGTGTCTTACCAAATATTTCTACGAAATCCGATGAATTCCTTTCAACAGTTTGCTGTACCGTTAAAAGTGAAGAGTGTATGACAAATGTGTGTGTAAGTTGCGTTCGCGATATCAAGCACGATATAATTCCGATAGGATTTTTAAAAAAGATGGATCGGGAAATTAAATGGAAACAGTGGCGAAAAGTTTATGATCGCTTGACGTTGAATCAAACTATCGCTCCACTAGCAGATTTGATTCATGATCTACAATTTCAATTGCCAGTTTTTAAACTGCACTGCTTCGTTAAACGATCCCAACAGGAGTATTTTGAAAATAAAAGGGCTGGTTTAACAACAAATACGCTAGTCTTGCAAGTCGACTTTGCTGAAAACTATCGGTTGTCCTGCCAAAACGAAATTCAAGATGCACATTTTAATTATAGTCAAGTCACTATCTTTACATGTGTTGCTTGGCTTTTGGATGAAACCAAATCGTTTGCGATTATAAGTGATAGATTGAGCCACAATAAATATTATGTCTATTGTTTCCTTTCAAAGATTGTGCATAATATAAGAGAAGAACACAAACAAATTGACAGCATTTATATCTTCTCGGACGGAAGTACCAGTCAGTTTAAAAATAAATTTATTATAACAAGTATTCCGGTTCTTGGTAGTAACTTTGGCTGTAAAACTTTAGAGTGGAACTTTTTCGCCACCTCACATGGCAAAGGCGCTGTAGATGGCATTGAAGCTGTGATCAAAAGAAAAGTTTGGCAAATTGTTAAAACAAAGAATGTTCTTCTGAAAGATGCTTTATCCTTTTTTGAGTGTGCTCAAAGTAACATCGTGGGAGTAAACACGCTTTATATATCTGGAACCGAAATCGAGAGTTTTTGTCCCAAACTATCTAAGCTATGGGAAAATGTTCCAAGTATTAACGGGATTCAAAGTTATCATTACTTTTCTTTAATCGATAGTAGCTATATTGAAGTTGGTCGAACTGCTTATTCTTTGAAAAAGAAAAAAGTTAAAGTGCAGTAAATCACATGCATGCAATCTAGTTGTACGTTACTTTTAAGTCTCTTTATTACTTTGTTGCACTTGAAATGTAATTTTTGTTTATTCTTATGGGAATTTCATTAAAAAACTAAAACAGACCTATTTACTGTACATATATTACTCATTGAGCTGGTCCCCATGTGCTGGTTCAAGTCACGGGAGAAATAACATCAAAATTACTAAGAACACTTTTCTGAAGAGAATCGCTACTCGGCAGTTTTTTGCCAGACCCTTTTTAGTGCATTTTTGAAAGCTGGTAAACAAAAATTCATTTGGCTTATCGGATGCCGTTTGGAGTAGGCATGAAGCTTATATATACGTTCGCCATTTAAAAAAGTATCAGACTGAAAATTTGAGAAAACGCTCGGCATATATCTCCTCGGAAATGATATACTTTATACAATTAATTATATATTATTATTATTATTATTCATTGGTAAAAATTTGTCGCGTCCGTAACCATACATTATCTCGTACCCAAATTTTTAAAAAGATATTTTAACTTTCGTAAATCTACAAACGGGGGGCCTTATTTGACCTTACATCACTCATTTAAAAAACATATATTATCATCTAATTTTCGCTAAGTTTTACATACTTTCGCAAGCATTAAAAAAATTCTTCCGTTTCACGTCGCGTCCGAACCACATTATATATTGATATATATAAGGACTTAAATCCTTAAAGTCCCCAAAAAATATATGGAGCGAAGCACCCCGGCAGTGCTTTGCAATAATTATAATGTGCATTGAGTTCGCTTCTTTTTCCTACCTTTTAACAAGAATTAAACACGTGCGAATGTCGCGCCCGTAACCCAGGACTTACCCATATGTATAATTCTCTGAATCTCTATAGACGATAATACGAACACAATTATAATCAAGTTGTACAATATATTAGAGATTTTAAGAATGTCTACCACTTTTACACCAATCTATGTTAGAAGAAAGCTCTACGTGCAATTCAAAATGCGATCATATGCCACGATGAACAAGTCTACAATAAACTTAGTCTGCCCGTAAAATTGACGTAGAATTCAAGCATGTTACCCACTATTTGTTCGGGTTTCCAAAATTTTGACTAGAGAACGCCAGAAAGCAACTCTCGTCTTGTCTATTATAATGATCCTAGCTATTTATATACATATATAACAAAGTAATTATTTATATGATAGTACCATTTTCTAACTATTTGACCTCCGCCCGAGTATTCTTTGTGAAAACCATTCGAACAAAGATCTCTATTCCATCGCCCATTCACAGTCTAATTAAAAGGCATATAAAGAATGCTCTTACATATTTACTTACATTCGTTAATATACATAAATAATATTATGAGTTACGCTAGCTAATGATGATTATTAGACTGTGGATGTTTATTAAAAAAAAATTGTATGTGATTTTTATGAGTGTTTTTTTCGTTCACCACTATATATTCACAATTTAAAACGACTTTTCTTCCACCGTTTACAATATGAAAAGAAAATGCAAGTTATATGCAGGGAACATGCATGTTTTATGCAAATTACAAAAAAAAACACAATTCAAATTAGGATAAATAGTAAATAAAATGTATGTAAACAGCCCATGGCGTTTCAGAATTAATGGATACAAAATTCGTAAGTTTAGTTAGGACAATAATAAACTATAATTGTTTTTGCTAGATTTTGAATGCAGAAATTGGTACGCTTATCGATTAAAATGAGTTTGAATGCTGACAAAGAACGCTCAACATCGCAAGATGTAAACGGAGCATAGTTAAATTTGCTTCAAAAGAAGCCGGTAATTCGAATATCAGTTTCAAATTTCGTAAGTTTAGTTAGGACAATAATAAACTATAATTGTTTTTGCTAGATTTTGAATGCAAAAATTGGTACGCTTTTCGATTAAAATGAGTTTGAATGCTGACAAAGAACGCTCAACATCGCAAGATGTAAACGGAGCATAGTTAAATTTGCTTCAAAAGAAGCCGGTAATTCGAATATCAGTTTCAAATTTCGTAAGTTTAGTTAGGACAATAATAAACTATAATTGTTTTTGCTAGATTTTGAATGCAAAAATTGGTACGCTTATCGATTAAAATGAGTTGGAATGCTGACAAAGAACGCTCAACATCGCAAGATGTAAACGGAGCATAGTTAAATTTGCTTCAAAAGAAGCCGGTAATTCGAATATCAGTTTCTATAACGTTGTTGTCACCCGAAAATATTTTTATTACTTTTGATGTCTACAAAAGCGGGGTTCCTTTTAAAAATAGGAACGATTTTGGCCGACACTATTTGCCCACATAGCCCAGGAGTAGCATGAAGTCCTCCAAATGCTGATAATACCATGATTATGGAATCTGTAGCAGAGATTCCTTAAGATTCTAACTTGTATACGCAAGTTGCTATAATTCCAAAATTTGTTTTGATATAAAACAAATCGCCCATTAGCGTTTTACTCTGCAATTGTTCCTGCGCTGTAGCAATATAACAACTTTCATTATAAAAACTTTAAGTTCAAAATAACTTCTAAGTTTAATTCTTTAGAACAAACCTTCCTAATTTTTCATAAGTGGTTGGCATAAAAAGCAGCTGTTTTCAACCCAGTACCCCATCGCAGTTATATTTGTCAGGGTTGGGCATAGTGCACTAAAAAATAAGTGCAATAAGGTTTCACTAGCACTACTTCTTCAGTGGTAGTTAAACAGCAAAATCCACTATCACTGAAAATTTAGTGATAGTGAAAAAAAAATGCACTATCACTAAACCTTTAGTGATAGTGAAAAACGAATTGCACTACCACTAAACCTTTAGTGATAGTGAAAAACAAATTGCACTACCACTAAACCTTTAGTGATAGTGAAAAACAAATTGTACTACCACTAAACCTTTAGTGATAGTGAAAAACAAATTGCACTACCACTAAATATTTAGTGATAGTGAAAACCTTTAGTGATAATAAACATTTTTCAGTAACATAACACTGTTTCTTGAAGAATAAAAATAAGATTATGTATGTATATGTATAAGCTGAAGCAGTATGAGGCAATGTATTCAAAATAAACCATATATTTGAGAAGAGACTTCTAATTATGCCGCACCAAAATTAGGAAAACATAATTCATTTTTTATGTATCGCATTACTACTGAGCTGCAGTGCAATTTTGAGACTGCCAAATCAAGTAGTCTGCACTTGACACCAAGAAATCATGTTTTATTTCGTTGGACTGGCTTAATGACAACGTTTAATTATACCGCCTATATACCAAGAAACATTTTTATCAACAAACTAGTTGATAATTAATATCGGCCATAAAATATAAATTCAAATGTATTTAGTTAAAGCTCATGTTTCACTAAAGGTTTAGTGATAGTGCAATTTGTTTTTCACTATCACTAAATATTTAGTGGTAGTGCAATTTGTTTTTCACTATCACTAAAGGTTTAGTGGTAGTGTAATTTGTTTTTCACTATCACTAAAGGTTTAGTGGTAGTGCACTTTGTTTTTCACTATCACTAAAGGTTTAGTGATAGTGCATTTTTTTTCACTATCACTAAATTTTCAGTGATAGTGGATTTTGCTGTTTAACTACCACTGAATAGACAGTGGTAGTGCAATTTAGTGGTAGTGCAAAAATGCCCAACCCTGATATTTGTTTTGGTGGAAGTGGAGTATTAGTGAGTATATCTATGAATTTTTTATAAGAAGTGAAGTTTAGCATTTTAAAATGCTTGTTTCCCAATAAATTTATTCACTTTGAGAAAGTACTGCCGAATTTGCGAACGCGATTTATGCCATGTGCAAGGCACGCTATATAATTAACATTTGCATACACAAATTTTAAGATTGTATCAGGCTTTAATAATAATAATAATAATCCCAACGGTTTTATCCCTCCATACCCGCACGACCGACACGAGGGGCGCATCCGTATGACGCACGGATATATAAAAAACAATTTTTTTTTTCATATGTGCTGCGCCGAGTCATGAAAGGCAGAAGTTTGTTAAGTGTCGAGATCTAAAACTGTTCAGCTACAGAACAAATGCTCATCAGCATTGAGTATAATTTTCTTTACGTAAAAAAGAAGAGGCACATTTAACTCAAAATTACTTTTACATGGCTTCAGAAAAAGAGGCCGGCATTGTCTTGAAATTCAGGAGGGAACATTTAATTTTTTTTCGCCAAGAAGAGATGGGCTATAGATCAAGCCTGTCAGCTCCATATTCCAGTATTGGCCTCACTAACGTTGTGATAAGAGCCTTCGTAATGTATAGGACATTAAATTCTTTTGACCATCGTTTTATAAACGCAAAAATACCTTTGGCTTTGTTAACTGTAACACTTATGTGAAGATTAAAATTAAACTGCGGGTCCATTGTAATTCCAAGATCAACAAAGTTAAACACTTGTTCGAGGTTATGTTTACATATTTCATAAGAAGCTGGTTAAACTGCCCTTCGAGAAAAGCACATTACTTCAAATTTTTTAAGGTTTAGTGTCATGTTATTTACTTCACACCAGTTAGACATGCTATTTAAATCCGCTCATTCTGTTGAGAAAAAGTTGTCAACAGGATGATACGATCTAAAAAGTTTTACATCATCAGCATACAATAAAATATTTGAATAATTTATTACAGAAGGTATGTCATTTATAAATAGTAAAAACATAATCGGGCCAAGGTGACTTCCTTGCGGGACCCCTGAAGATACATGAATAATGTTTGATGAACTATTTTTAAAAATAACTCGTTGTGTTCTGTCAATGAGGTAAGAAGATATGCAATGAAATAGATTATGTTGAAAACCAAGGAGATCGAGTTTATGGATCAGTAAAGAGTGACTTACTCTGTCGAATGCTTTACTAAAATCGGTGTATATAACTGCAATGTGCATACATTCTCTGAATCCATTTGAAACATGAGTTGTGAACTCAAGCAAGTTTGTAACGATAGATTTACACTTAGAGAACCCGTGTTGTGTGCTAGAAATTGTAGAGGATATGGAATACGTTAAATGGTCAACAACAATAGCTTCAAATAGCTTAGGAATAGCAGAAGGCTTAGCTATACCGCGATAATTTTCTATAGTATGGTATGTTTGCAAGAAATATGTAAGATATGCAGAAATAAATGTGCGAATTTATAATTTTTATGGTGGCATCTGTAGTCGAGTGGATGCGTGCTATGCCTCGATATTCGACGGTCGAATCTCAGCCAGGACAAGTAAAATCTTAATCAAAGAAGAAGTTTTTTCTAATAACGGTCACCCCTCAGCAGGCAATGGCAAAGCTGTTAGTATATTTCTTCCATGAAAAAGCTTTTCATAAAATACATCCGCCGTTTGGAGTCGGCACAGAAATGTTGGTCCTTGCATTTTTGGGACAACATAAGAGACGCACACCACAAATGGTAACAGAAGCTCAGCCAAACATTAAGCTAAACAGTGTGAGCGACAAAATAATAAAAATAATTTATCTGGTTTTAACGCGAGAGAGAGAGAGAGAGAAAAAATGGAAATTTTTATTCAGGCACTTTAACTTTAAATAATATTGAAGAAATAATAACAAACGAACAATTTGATATACCTGTAATAAATATACTAGAATATGCGGATATACATATTTGCCAATACCAAACCGCCATAATAACTATTTATAAATATCCCCTTATAACAAACAAATGTAAATTATATAATATAACACCACTAATGTATAGACATGGAAATATAATTACCGACAAATACATTGCTGAATGTAACAACAAATATACCAGAGTAGCTCAATGTAAGAACTATAGCCAAATGGCAATTGTACTATACCACTTTTAGAAGATAAGGAAGCTAAATGTAACATCATTCAAGAAAAGAATAAACCTTTATTAGTATTAGACCAAGGTAATATCATCACAGACGGAGGACACACGTGGAATGGATATCCCATCAACGGGCGGAAGCTTATCCAATTTAACATTTCCACAAACATCGATGAAAAAATATACCTCAACCATCAAGAAGAAACAAAAAACGCAATCAATTCCCACACGAATGAACATTTAGAAATCCTAAAAATTCTCACTTCAGAGTCCGATTACAAATTTACGAATATACAAAAAATGTATAAATTTAATATACCTATAGAAGAACATCCAGTAAAATTTGCATTGTATAGCATTTTCGGTTTAGCAACTCTGGCACTCATCGTGTACTCCTCGACCAAAATATGCCAATGCTACAAAATAAGGCGGGAAGTAAAAAACAGAAAATGCTTAAACGAAATATACAAAGCAGAATTGACCCACTTCACAACTCCACAACAGTAAAAAGTGCGGACAAGGGGGAGAGTTAAGGGATATTTACAACGCCACCGCTGACGTCACGATATAACAAATTCTAAGATGCATCGAATGCGTTATCGATGGAACCGGTATCAGGCAGCGACCTAAAGATAAAGATGAAACAATAGACAAGTACTAGTAAACAAACTAAACTAAGGACAAATACTAGTAAACAAGCCGAACAACAGATAACGATTAGTAAACAGCTAACAATGGAATTTTCCACTGCGATAATCACCGCCGCATTTCAGTAGTATAAATAGAACTAAGAATCCAAAATGTAAATCAGTTTTTAAGAATATCAATAAAGAGCACGCATTTTCAGCGTAGCGATAAAGTATATTTTTTAAACTCATATCGTGGAAACGATATTAACTCGAGCGAGCAGAAGTATTTTACTCTCGTTCTATATATTTTCTAATTTTAACGGGTTTTATTCAGATTAATTTCTAAACAGAGTGTTAAAAGTTTCGTAACTTGCAACTTTATCTGTTCGTGTCACAAATTTAGTGTGGTTGCTGGCATAAGTCTACAGAAAACCGTGGTCAAACATCGCCGCTGTCACCTCAGCTTTGTCGTTGTTTGTACTGTACCTTAGCTGCATCAGCTGTCTCCATTGCCTCTGGCTTTTGATTGCTGTTGTTCCCCCCACCAGTGTGGGTAACTCGCCTGGAGAACATTATAGAGCAGATAGCGGCACGACTAAACGCTCCTGAAGTGCAGATGCTAAATAGAACAGGCGGGATCACATCTGTTCAAAATTAAGCTACTTTATCAACTGCGTAAAGATTCGTGTAAGCTCATAGCGGAGCTTGCTTTACACGACAACAACAGTGTATCAGCAGATATTATTGTTAGTGGGATACCGTACGAAAATGAGGAAAACGTGAGTAACAATTTTGGCAAGCTTTGCAAAGCCATGCATGTAAAAGCTCCTGCAGCTCGCGCTATATTTCGTGTCCGCAGAGGAAAACCCCAAACAAAAACTTGAGCCCCTCATCATCAAGGTAGTCAACCCTTCTCATCGTTCTCTGCTTTTCAAATCTGCTGCCAGGATAAACAAATCCAACAAAAGAGAGGCGAAATATACGACCGTGTGAAGCCATGAGGTGATGCTATTAAAGTGTTTACTAAACTTTCCGTATAAGCTTTGTAAGAAAGCAACAAATGACTATGATATGTTGATTTGATTTGATTTATTTTGGTTTCAAGTATTAGTGCAATAAGATCTATATACATCTGTTGTAGCACAAGATCAAGAAGGTATTACAACTGGACATCATAAACTAAACAAGAAAACAAAAAAATAAAACATATACTTAACAATAAAGAACATTTGATAAATCCATACAATTTAAAAATAGCTTCATTTATTTGATACATAGTTTCGCAGATTACTAAATTTTTTTTTTTAAATATACATATGTCGTCCAATGTTACAAAAGTAGTTGTATAAAGATTGTTTGTAGTTGATGAGTCAAGCTTGCTAAAACCACCTCAGAATAGGTATTTATATGCAAAATTAATTTAAGAGCAAGTTTTTGTACCGTATATTTTGCTTGAGACAGAGTTAGTATCAGTCAGATAAGACTACTATTTATTACGTTTATTTTTCAACAAAGTTTAAGGGATTGTTTTTAAGGTAAAACATGCGATTTTAGGGTTTTAAGACACAGACCATTATGGGCAGCCCATCGAGAGATAGAGAATAGGACTATTCAAGTTAAATAAATAAATCCGTGCGTCATGCGAATGCGCCCCTCGCGTCAGTTGGGCGGGAATGGAGGGTAAAAACCGTTGAGATTATTATTATTATTTTATTATAAGCACAACATGTTTTGGCCTAAAACCAGATTGAAGCGGCGATAACAAGTTTTTAGTGGATATGTGCAAAGATATTTGTTTGACACTTTCGAACAAGCGGACAGGACACTAATCGGTCTAAGATCAGTATATGAGCGTGCGTTTTTGTTTTTTGCGATAGGACATACAGAGGCAACTTTCCATGAGTTTGGGCTTACGATGTTTGCCATACAAGTTTTATAAATTTTATGGGGAAACCGTCTTCGGCAACTGCATTGGATTTAATTTTCAGTACACATATATTCACGTCATCTTCCAATACCGTTGAAAATTTGAACGAAACGTCAGAGTAAGAAACCGAGGGAAGTGCGACAAGTTGTGGAAAGCAACCATTTGAAGTAGAACTACGAAGAAAAACGTCGTTCAAACTATCAGCATTTAACATACAATCTGTTTTTTCTTTGAGATTTATACGAAGGTTTTTAATATTTCGCCACAAAGTAGCAAAGGGAAGAGCTGGATTAAGCGAGGCAGCAAAGAATCGCTGCTTTTGAGCTCTAATTATTGCAGTGGCTTTGTTCCTTGCAGCGCGAAAAGCATACCACTTTTCGCTAGTTGGTTTTTTTATCCAGTTGCGATATGCTATCATTCGCAGTTTTATGACCCCTTAGACTTAAGTGTTAAACGACGGGCATGAGGAATCTTTCGCATAACTTAGTGGGACGTGAACATTGAAAATAGATAGCAACGTGTTGCATAGAAAATCAAGTGTTTCATTCACGGATTCATAAAACCAACAGTCACACCAATTAATGTTGCCAAGTTCTAAGGCAAGAGCATTCAAGTCGAATGAAGCAAAGTATATATTTTGTCAATGATTGTTTTATTGAAATGAAGGTCAAGTGTACGAAAAATTAAATTATGGTCAGAAACAAAAGAAAGTTGGTCAAAATTTAACACACAGAACGATTAGAGACAAGAAAATAGTGAAGAACACTAGGGCTACAATAATTGCAATACCTATAAGGCACCGAAGTGTTGACAACAGAGAGGACAAAACTTGCGACGTTATCTAAAAATGAGGAACATAAAGAAGCATGAGCAAAAATATTTATTGTAAAATCACCACAAAGTACGATATTTTCAAAATCAACAAATCACTTTAGATAACTTTTCAAATAAGGAACTGAGACACACAGACGTATTATGTTGCATACTTTAGTATTCTCTCAATAGTCACTATATTCTAGTTTAATGCTAAGGAAAATGTATAACTTTATTTATTTATGTCTCTCTGCTTCTCCCCCTTTATTCTTCTGCTCCTTTAACTTTCCCTTAATTATTGTTCTCAACAAATGGTATGTATATTATGTTTGGCAATGTTTCCATTTTAATATTTCTTAAGCGCAATATTATTTTATTCAATTCATCAATGATGTGTGAAGATGGATACTGTTGAAATGAAGACTGGTTTTCTCCGTTGATATTAAGGGAAGGTATTAATTTTATTTTGTGAAATTACTTACAAACTAATTTTAGGCTTAAGACTTCAAGTTTGCCTTCGATATTGAATGATTTAACAATTATTTATGAATGGATGATGATAGCATTAATATAATGTTAGTTTCGATTAAAATTAGATTAAATTTATATAAACGTAAATTGATTAACTACTTTGATAAATTCAGGTTATGTGATAAGGAAAGTTTTTATAATGTAATTTACAACAAATGAATATGTGGATTCCCACGATGCGCTTACAGGTGTCGTCAGATGTCGCGGGTTGGTAGTAAAAAGCAAGAAGAGAAAAAGTTAAGTGCGCTCCCCGCATTTATAGGTAACGCGAAAACCGAGGAAAAAACTGGAAATTCGAAAATAGTGTAGCCTGATCGCACCGTTCACGCAAGGGTGCAGATCATGCTGAAGGCAACGCATGGTTGCATTTCCAGTCAGTTTAAGTAGCTTAAACATCGCGCCCCCTTTGCACGAGTGCAAGGGTTGTCTGGATCAGATCCAACGCCTTATGGGCTACATCCAATTGAGAACGTGCCTCAGACCTTTTTGGTTGGCCGGCACCTCTCTCCGGTCGTTTGCGCACGTTGGATGTCGACTTCGGCTCCCGTTCAAAGCGTACTCTCGGTCTTGGTGTCCGTTCTGCATTCTGCGGCCTCTCCTCTTGCTGATTGCGTGTGTGGGGTCTCGGAGTTGCTGCTTCTCTCCTTTTTGGTGACAATGAGCGGTGAAGAAGCGTATGATGCGATAGTCGGCAATGCTTGCATCTATTTACGGACCCGCAGTCCTTGACGTCATCATGCGTGCGGGCTAAGCAATTGACGCAGTACTTAAAGGTGCGTACAATTCGATTGCGTCTCTCCCCATCCATATTTAGGAATAGCTTGCAAAAGCGCAGTGCATGAAAGCGCCAGCACAGTACGCATTGGTGTACCTCCGGGTCTCGTCGATTTTGAAATGATCTGTAAATGGATTTGATTTAAGTAAAACGTATTTATAGCGATGAAGTGACTTATAATGGATTCGTTTGAACAGGATGATCTAGAGGATCGGGTTCAATGGGCAGTGGGCACAATTTTACTATTGGTCTTGTAAATACCCCGTTTTCCGTCTTTACGTCGGCGACACGAACCATATTGTCTGACCCGTGGTATACCTTCTCTACTCGGCCTAATCGCCATTCATTGGGTGGCATGAGCTCATTTCTGATAACCACGAAATCGCCTACTTTAAAATTGGATTGTGGGACCTTCCATTTATGTTGATGTATTTTGGAACGATTTTCCGTCGATCCTTGTCAAATTTGGTTTTGAAACAAACCGGTTTCGGCGTTGTGCCATCTTCAGTGTGATTTTTCGTTCTGTTTAGTTTACGTCTGGCGGTCCCTATTTATTGTGTTTTGTCCTTCGTAGGTATCGGTATCTGTCGTTAACTAGCAGCCAACAAATGTTTGTAGGTGTATGCTACCTGAGTTTAGGGTTTATTTGTCAGCGTCAAGTTTTTTTGTGGTATGCATGGGTAGGTAGAAGTCAGTAATTTTTGTCCTGCTGGATGTTTTGTAATGGTCCTGTGCGTTAGTTTCTTTCGTAGTACCTAAGTTCGTGCTTTGTTTTTTGTAAACAAGTTTCAATGGCTCAAATATTACGTCCGAGTTGGTGTTCGTCTGTTCGTTTATTATTCTTCCGTCAAATGTTTTCTGTTTGTATATCTCCATGTTTTCCAGTGCGTTTAGGCGCCGACCTTTTTGCTGCACATGCAATACCTTTACGGTTTTCTTAATGTTTGCTGGTGTACATTTGCTGTGGAACATGTGATTTGCAAAGTTAGATTCAGGTGTTGTGGTGGGTTTCCGTGACTTCTTGTTGTAATCCCTTATGTGTTCGCGGAACCTTGTTCTTACTTTACGTCCTGTTTGTCCTATGTAGCTGTATTGGCATTCGCAGGTCAGTTGGTATACGCCTTGGCTGTTTAGTGAGTCCTCTGGATTTGTACTTGTCCGTAGTATTCGTCCTAAGTTGTTTACTGTTTTAAATGCTGTGTGAATGTTGTGTTTTTTGAAAAAATTTGCTAATTTATGTGTCGATTTTCCTGTATAAGTTAATACTGTCCATGTCTTTCCGTCTTTATCCTTATCGCTTCTTTTTGGGGTCCCATTGTTTCTTCTGATTTTGTCTATCAGATCTTTTTTATATCCGTTATTGACCGCTATGTTGTAAATAATGTTTAGCTCTCTCTTGTGTGCTTCTGGTGTTAAAGGTGTTCGTTCTAGTCTGTCAACTAGTTGCTTTAACGCCGCATTTTTGTGCTGCTGAGGGTGGTTCGAAGTGTTATGAATTACCGTGTCTGTGGCTGTTGGTTTTCTGTAAATTTCATAGCCAAGTTTTCCTGTGGTCTTGTCTGCCCTAATTGCCAGATCTAGGTAGTTAATCCTTCTTTCGCTTTCTGTTTCCATTGTAAACTGTATGTTTCCGTGTTGTTTGTTGAGATACTCCAATACTTGTTCTTCGTTGTTGCTGGTTAGAATGCAGATAATGTCATCAACGTATCTCGCGTAAAATGTAACCCCCAACTCGGTTGTAAGTTCTTTCATGTATTTTTCTTCCAAATTCTGCATGAATACTTCCATGAGTACGGCTGAGGTTGGGTTCCCCATTCCAAGTCCGTTCGTTTGTCTGTAGATTTTGTTATTAAATTTGAAATAGTTTTGTTGTAGTGTGGTTCTTAGAATTCTTGCGATCTGTGCAGCCTTGATTTTGTTTTTGGTTTTCTCCAGTATTTTTGTGAATACCATGTCTATTGTCTCAGGTAGTGGTATTGAGGGGTATAAGTCCTTAATGTCAAACGATACTAGTTTACTGTCCTTTGTGATGTTAACGGTCGTCAGTTTCGCTATCAGTTCCGTTGTGTTAGTTATTGTGTGTTCGTTTTCAAGTTCTAGGGTGTCCTTCAGTATCGTCTTTAGATGCTTTGATAATCTATATCCAGGTGCTAACTTGTAGTTGATTCTGGGCCTCATTGGAATGTCCGGTTTGTGAATCTTCGGTAATGCGATCAGTGGTGGGGCTGCTGGGTTCATTTGGGTTAGTTGGTGTGCAAACCCCGAGCTTATGATGCCGGTTGCGTCTTTTATGGCTCTTTTTATTTGCGTTTGGTATTTGTCCGTTGGGTCCTCCCCCACTCTCTTGCAACCCATTTTTTCAATGAGTTCTTCTGTCTTGCCTATGTATTCTTGTTTGCCGATGAGTACTGTTGTATTGCCTTTATCCGCCTTGGTTGTTACGACATTGTTCCTCCTGAGCTTCTGTTTTAATTCCCTTGCAACGTTTTCTTCCTTGCTGTTCTTTGTTTCTTGGTCGTTTTGTATTTGGTTGCTTATTATTTCTCTGCACATGTGTCTTGCGTGTTCCTGCTCTTCGCTCGGCATTAGTGATATTGCGACCTCTGCATCTATAATGGCTTGCTCCGCCCGTCTCTTCCTGTTATTATCCTTAATGTTGTGTTTGAGTCCTTTTTGTAATAGCTGTATTTCTTCTTTGTTTAGTGGTACTTCCGTTAAATTTGTCAGTCTAGTATGAAAATTGTGTTGTTGGTTTCGGTCTTTTGATTCGCGCTGTCCCGCAAGTTTGTTTAACTTCCTGTTCAACGTTCTGTATTTCAGTGTCATTTCGTGTTCGATGTCATTCCTTATGCGGTCGAATATGTCCATTAGGGTGTTGGTTGGTATGTAGTCCGTTAGTCTTAAATGGATGTTTAAAATTTCTATGTTTGTCTGTTCTTTCTTGGCGTATAAGCTTCTCACTTCATTTTTGATGAAGTCCTTCTCAGCCTTTCTAATCGTTTTTCGGCTTGCCTCTGTGTTGGTTTTGATTTTGATTTGTGCAAATTTTGGTGTAACATTCAGTGTTAGACATTGTTTGTTAAACCAAATATTCGCCTTAATCGTATGTATTTTTAGTACGCGTCGTTTGTATACTGTCAATAGTCCGCTGGTTTCTAAGTTTAAAGCCTGACTGGCATTAACAGTTTTTTTTTTTTTTTTTTTTTTTTTGTTGTTTTTTTACTCCGACAAGGTTGAAAGTTGATGTATTTTGGAACGATTTTCCGTCGATCCTTGTCAAATTTGGTTTTGAAACAAACCGGTTTCGGCGTTGTGCCATCTTCAGTGTGATTTTTCGTTCTGTTTAGTTTACGTCTGGCGGTCCCTATTTATTGTGTTTTGTCCTTCGTAGGTATCGGTATCTGTCGTTAACTAGCAGCCAACAAATGTTTGTAGGTGTATGCTACCTGAGTTTAGGGTTTATTTGTCAGCGTCAAGTTTTTTTGTGGTATGCATGGGTAGGTAGAAGTCAGTAATTTTTGTCCTGCTGGATGTTTTGTAATGGTCCTGTGCGTTAGTTTCTTTCGTAGTACCTAAGTTCGTGCTTTGTTTTTTGTAAACAAGTTTCAATGGCTCAAATATTACGTCCGAGTTGGTGTTCGTCTGTTCGTTTATTATTCTTCCGTCAAATGTTTTCTGTTTGTATATCTCCATGTTTTCCAGTGCGTTTAGGCGCCGACCTTTTTGCTGCACATGCAATACCTTTACGGTTTTCTTAATGTTCGCTGGTGTACATTTGCTGTGGAACATGTGATTTGCAAAGTTAGATTCAGGTGTTGTGGTGGGTTTCCGTGACTTCTTGTTGTAATCCCTTATGTGTTCGCGGAACCTTGTTCTTACTTTACGTCCTGTTTGTCCTATGTAGCTGTATTGGCATTCGCAGGTCAGTTGGTATACGCCTTGGCTGTTTAGTGAGTCCTCTGTATTTGTACTTGTCCGTAGTATTCGTCCTAAGTTGTTTACTGTTTTAAATGCTGTGTGAATGTTGTGTTTTTTGAAAAAATTTGCTAATTTATGTGTCGATTTTCCTGTATAAGTTAATACTGTCCATGTCTTTCCGTCTTTATCCTTATCGCTTCTTTTTGGGGTCCCATTGTTTCTTCTGATTTTGTCTATCAGATCTTTTTTATATCCGTTATTGACCGCTATGTTGTAAATAATGTTTAGCTCTCTCTTGTGTGCTTCTGGTGTTAAAGGTGTTCGTTCTAGTCTGTCAACTAGTTGCTTTAACGCCGCATTTTTGTGCTGCTGAGGGTGGTTCGAAGTGTTATGAATTACCGTGTCTGTGGCTGTTGGTTTTCTGTAAATTTCATAGCCAAGTTTTCCTGTGGTCTTGTCTGCCCTAATTGCCAGATCTAGGTAGTTAATCCTTCTTTCGCTTTCTGTTTCCATTGTAAACTGTATGTTTCCGTGTTGTTTGTTGAGATACTCCAATACTTGTTCTTCGTTGTTGCTGGTTAGAATGCAGATAATGTCATCAACGTATCTCGCGTAAAATGTAACCCCCAACTCGGTTGTAAGTTCTTTCATGTATTTTTCTTCCAAATTCTGCATGAATACTTCCATGAGTACGGCTGAGGTTGGGTTCCCCATTCCAAGTCCGTTCGTTTGTCTGTAGATTTTGTTATTAAATTTGAAATAGTTTTGTTGTAGTGTGGTTCTTAGAATTCTTGCGATCTGTGCAGCCTTGATTTTGTTTTTGGTTTTCTCCAGTATTTTTGTGAATACCATGTCTATTGTCTCAGGTAGTGGTATTGAGGGGTATAAGTCCTTAATGTCAAACGATACTAGTTTACTGTCCTTTGTGATGTTAACGGTCGTCAGTTTCGCTATCAGTTCCGTTGTGTTAGTTATTGTGTGTTCGTTTTCAAGTTCTAGGGTGTCCTTCAGTATCGTCTTTAGATGCTTTGATAATCTATATCCAGGTGCTAACTTGTAGTTGATTCTGGGCCTCATTGGAATGTCCGGTTTGTGAATCTTCGGTAATGCGATCAGTGGTGGGGCTGCTGGGTTCATTTGGGTTAGTTGGTGTGCAAACCCCGAGCTTATGATGCCGGTTGCGTCTTTTATGGCTCTTTTTATTTGCGTTTGGTATTTGTCCGTTGGGTCCTCCCCCACTCTCTTGCAACCCATTTTTTCAATGAGTTCTTCTGTCTTGCCTATGTATTCTTGTTTGCCGATGAGTACTGTTGTATTGCCTTTATCCGCCTTGGTTGTTACGACATTGTTCCTCCTGAGCTTCTGTTTTAATTCCCTTGCAACGTTTTCTTCCTTGCTGTTCTTTGTTTCTTGGTCGTTTTGTATTTGGTTGCTTATTATTTCTCTGCACATGTGTCTTGCGTGTTCCTGCTCTTCGCTCGGCATTAGTGATATTGCGACCTCTGCATCTATAATGGCTTGCTCCGCCCGTCTCTTCCTGTTATTATCCTTAATGTTGTGTTTGAGTCCTTTTTGTAATAGCTGTATTTCTTCTTTGTTTAGTGGTACTTCCGTTAAATTTGTCAGTCTAGTATGAAAATTGTGTTGTTGGTTTCGGTCTTTTGATTCGCGCTGTCCCGCAAGTTTGTTTAACTTCCTGTTCAACGTTCTGTATTTCAGTGTCATTTCGTGTTCGATGTCATTCCTTATGCGGTCGAATATGTCCATTAGGGTGTTGGTTGGTATGTAGTCCGTTAGTCTTAAATGGATGTTTAAAATTTCTATGTTTGTCTGTTCTTTCTTGGCGTATAAGCTTCTCACTTCATTTTTGATGAAGTCCTTCTCAGCCTTTCTAATCGTTTTTCGGCTTGCCTCTGTGTTGGTTTTGATTTTGATTTGTGCAAATTTTGGTGTAACATTCAGTGTTAGACATTGTTTGTTAAACCAAATATTCGCCTTAATCGTATGTATTTTTAGTACGCGTCGTTTGTATACTGTCAATAGTCCGCTGGTTTCTAAGTTTAAAGCCTGACTGGCATTAACAGTTTTTTTTTTTTTTTTTTTTTTTTTGTTGTTTTTTTACTCCGACAAGGTTGAAAGTTGATGTATTTTGGAACGATTTTCCGTCGATCCTTGTCAAATTTGGTTTTGAAACAAACCGGTTTCGGCGTTGTGCCATCTTCAGTGTGATTTTTCGTTCTGTTTAGTTTACGTCTGGCGGTCCCTATTTATTGTGTTTTGTCCTTCGTAGGTATCGGTATCTGTCGTTAACTAGCAGCCAACAAATGTTTGTAGGTGTATGCTACCTGAGTTTAGGGTTTATTTGTCAGCGTCAAGTTTTTTTGTGGTATGCATGGGTAGGTAGAAGTCAGTAATTTTTGTCCTGCTGGATGTTTTGTAATGGTCCTGTGCGTTAGTTTCTTTCGTAGTACCTAAGTTCGTGCTTTGTTTTTTGTAAACAAGTTTCAATGGCTCAAATATTACGTCCGAGTTGGTGTTCGTCTGTTCGTTTATTATTCTTCCGTCAAATGTTTTCTGTTTGTATATCTCCATGTTTTCCAGTGCGTTTAGGCGCCGACCTTTTTGCTGCACATGCAATACCTTTACGGTTTTCTTAATGTTCGCTGGTGTACATTTGCTGTGGAACATGTGATTTGCAAAGTTAGATTCAGGTGTTGTGGTGGGTTTCCGTGACTTCTTGTTGTAATCCCTTATGTGTTCGCGGAACCTTGTTCTTACTTTACGTCCTGTTTGTCCTATGTAGCTGTATTGGCATTCGCAGGTCAGTTGGTATACGCCTTGGCTGTTTAGTGAGTCCTCTGTATTTGTACTTGTCCGTAGTATTCGTCCTAAGTTGTTTACTGTTTTAAATGCTGTGTGAATGTTGTGTTTTTTGAAAAAATTTGCTAATTTATGTGTCGATTTTCCTGTATAAGTTAATACTGTCCATGTCTTTCCGTCTTTATCCTTATCGCTTCTTTTTGGGGTCCCATTGTTTCTTCTGATTTTGTCTATCAGATCTTTTTTATATCCGTTATTGACCGCTATGTTGTAAATAATGTTTAGCTCTCTCTTGTGTGCTTCTGGTGTTAAAGGTGTTCGTTCTAGTCTGTCAACTAGTTGCTTTAACGCCGCATTTTTGTGCTGCTGAGGGTGGTTCGAAGTGTTATGAATTACCGTGTCTGTGGCTGTTGGTTTTCTGTAAATTTCATAGCCAAGTTTTCCTGTGGTCTTGTCTGCCCTAATTGCCAGATCTAGGTAGTTAATCCTTCTTTCGCTTTCTGTTTCCATTGTAAACTGTATGTTTCCGTGTTGTTTGTTGAGATACTCCAATACTTGTTCTTCGTTGTTGCTGGTTAGAATGCAGATAATGTCATCAACGTATCTCGCGTAAAATGTAACCCCCAACTCGGTTGTAAGTTCTTTCATGTATTTTTCTTCCAAATTCTGCATGAATACTTCCATGAGTACGGCTGAGGTTGGGTTCCCCATTCCAAGTCCGTTCGTTTGTCTGTAGATTTTGTTATTAAATTTGAAATAGTTTTGTTGTAGTGTGGTTCTTAGAATTCTTGCGATCTGTGCAGCCTTGATTTTGTTTTTGGTTTTCTCCAGTATTTTTGTGAATACCATGTCTATTGTCTCAGGTAGTGGTATTGAGGGGTATAAGTCCTTAATGTCAAACGATACTAGTTTACTGTCCTTTGTGATGTTAACGGTCGTCAGTTTCGCTATCAGTTCCGTTGTGTTAGTTATTGTGTGTTCGTTTTCAAGTTCTAGGGTGTCCTTCAGTATCGTCTTTAGATGCTTTGATAATCTATATCCAGGTGCTAACTTGTAGTTGATTATGGGCCTCATTGGAATGTCCGGTTTGTGAATCTTCGGTAATGCGATCAGTGGTGGGGCTGCTGGGTTCATTTGGGTTAGTTGATGTGCAAACCCCGAGCTTATGATGCCGGTTGCGTCTTTTATGGCTCTTTTTATTTGCGTTTGGTATTTGTCCGTTGGGTCCTCCCCCACTCTCTTGCAACCCATTTTTTCAATGAGTTCTTCTGTCTTGCCTATGTATTCTTGTTTGCCGATGAGTACTGTTGTATTGCCTTTATCCGCCTTGGTTGTTACGACATTGTTCCTCCTGAGCTTCTGTTTTAATTCCCTTGCAACGTTTTCTTCCTTGCTGTTCTTTGTTTCTTGGTCGTTTTGTATTTGGTTGCTTATTATTTCTCTGCACATGTGTCTTGCGTGTTCCTGCTCTTCGCTCGGCATTAGTGATATTGCGACCTCTGCATCTATAATGGCTTGCTCCGCCCGTCTCTTCCTGTTATTATCCTTAATGTTGTGTTTGAGTCCTTTTTGTAATAGCTGTATTTCTTCTTTGTTTAGTGGTACTTCCGTTAAATTTGTCAGTCTAGTATGAAAATTGTGTTGTTGGTTTCGGTCTTTTGATTCGCGCTGTCCCGCAAGTTTGTTTAACTTCCTGTTCAACGTTCTGTATTTCAGTGTCATTTCGTGTTCGATGTCATTCCTTATGCGGTCGAATATGTCCATTAGGGTGTTGGTTGGTATGTAGTCCGTTAGTCTTAAATGGATGTTTAAAATTTCTATGTTTGTCTGTTCTTTCTTGGCGTATAAGCTTCTCACTTCATTTTTGATGAAGTCCTTCTCAGCCTTTCTAATCGTTTTTCGGCTTGCCTCTGTGTTGGTTTTGATTTTGATTTGTGCAAATTTTGGTGTAACATTCAGTGTTAGACATTGTTTGTTAAACCAAATATTCGCCTTAATCGTATGTATTTTTAGTACGCGTCGTTTGTATACTGTCAATAGTCCGCTGGTTTCTAAGTTTAAAGCCTGACTGGCATTAACAGTTTTTTTTTTTTTTTTTTTTTTTGGTTGTTTTTTTACTCCGACAAGGTTGAAAGTTGATGTATTTTGGAACGATTTTCCGTCGATCCTTGTCAAATTTGGTTTTGAAACAAACCGGTTTCGGCGTTGTGCCATCTTCAGTGTGATTTTTCGTTCTGTTTAGTCCTTCGTAGGTATCGGTATCTGTCGTTAACTAGCAGCCAACAAATGTTTGTAGGTGTATGCTACCTGAGTTTAGGGTTTATTTGTCAGCGTCAAGTTTTTTTGTGGTATGCATGGGTAGGTAGAAGTCAGTAATTTTTCTCCTGCTGGATGTTTTGTAATGGTCCTGTGCGTTAGTTTCTTTCGTAGTACCTAAGTTCGTGCTTTGTTTTTTGTAAACAAGTTTCAATGGCTCAAATATTACGTCCGAGTTGTGTTCGTCTGTTCGTTTATATTCTTCCGTCAAATGTTTTCTGTTTGTATATCTCCATGTTTTCCAGTGCGTTTAGGCGCCGACCTTTTTGCTGCACATGCAATACCTTTACGGTTTTCTTAATGTTTGCTGGTGTACATTTGCTGTGGAACATGTGATTTGCAAAGTTAGATTCAGGTGTTGTGGTGGGTTTCCGTGACTTCTTGTTGTAATCCCTTATGTGTTCGCGGAACTTGTTCTTACTTTACGTCCTGTTTGTCATATGTAGCTGTATTGGCATTCGCAGGTCAGTTGGTATACGCCTTGGCTGTTTAGTGAGTCCTCTGTATTTGTACTTGTCCGTAGTATTCGTCCTAAGTTGTTTACTGTTTTAAATGCTGTGTGAATGTTGTGTTTTTTGAAAAAATTTGCTAATTTATGTGTCGATTTTCCTGTATAAGTTAATACTGTCCATGTCTTTCCGTCTTTATCCCTTATATCGCTTCTTTTTGGGGTCCCATTGTTTCTTCTGATTTTGTCTATCAGATCTTTTTTATATCCGTTATTGACCGCTATGTTGTAAATAATGTTTAGCTCTCTCTTGTGTGCTTCTGGTGTTAAAGGTGTTCGTTCTAGTCTGTCAACTAGTTGCTTTAACGCCGCATTTTTGTGCTGCTGAGGGTGGTTCGAAGTGTTATGAATTACCGTGTCTGTGGCTGTTGGTTTTCTGTAAATTTTATAGCCAAGT